>CM066574.1:30140000-32715000 GCA_033816785.1 Picus viridis
ACTGTTTGTCTTTTAATAGGTTAATAAAATTTATCTGGAACACATAATTAAAATGTAATTTAATGGAACTAATGACAGAGCCTAATTTATTCTTCAGGCTATAAAAAATAAAGCACATACATGGGCATAATGTGTATTCATATATGATGTGTCTCTGGCTAAAGATGCCAGAAGAAAGGAATATTTCCTTGTCCAAAGACTTATATGTAAAATAAGGAATTTAGTGAAACATGGAAGAGGAAGAGTAGCTGCATTTTTACTGTCACTCTCATTCACTCTCTACAGTCCATATTTTAAGTGGTGAATGCTCCTTTGAGAAGAGCAGAAGCTTGCCCTTTTTTTGGACAGCTAGTATTATATGTGTTTTGCCTATGACAGGTCAATCTTGGGATAAGCTTTGCCCAGAAGGTATTAGGTTGTCTGGCTTTGTTGAATTTCCCCTGGTTTATTTGCTTGCAATAGCCACAGAAGGTTTCACACCTCTGGCAAATCCTACAAAACTTTTCTACCACTTGTTCAAGGGGAGTTTCTTCTCCCAGAGTCACAGTTACTATCTGGTCCAACAGCTTTTAAAATGCAAATATATGGCAAAAGCTCAGCAGTGTTGTAAATCACATTAATAAACTCTTTCTTTTTAAGCAACTTAAATTCTTGTCAATATCATACCTAAATAAAATTAGCATAGGTAATGACCCCTTGTAATTTAAGTTGCAAGTCTCCTTTTCCCAGATGAGAATGAAATATCCTCTTCTTGAGTAGGGTAATGTGAGGACTAAAGTCTCACACTGATATATATATATATTTTAAGTTATAGAAATTCTGTCTGATTACTACTGGAATTGAAAGACACTTGCAAAAATAAATCCAACACAAAACCATTCAGGGTCAAACTTCCATCCACTTACATTTGACAGCAAAAAGTGAGAATACTTCTCCTTTAGGTCACAATTTGTGTACAGAGAGATCATTGCACCCCCTGACTTGGAAGCCTAGCACAAGAGCCAGAATCTAACCAGCACTCATGAAATCCAGAGATCTGCAGTTGAGTCTGCTGATAGAGTTTTGTAACATCGGATGTACTTCAAAAGCTAGATAGCAATCTCACAGTGCTCTGCAAAAATTAGTACCCTCCTTTATGCTCATTAAAAACCAGGTTTCTTACTTTGGTTAGCACAAACCTCTTGCACAGTTTTCATGGGAGGACAGAAGGAGAGGGATGCAAGTTCTGCAACACATAAAGCTGCATCGCCCACCCTGCCCTTCTTGGTCAGAGGCACACTCTCCAACAGGGAGATCAGATGTGTCTAATGATCACAACAGATGGATGTGAAAATTGAAATAAAACATCCTGAAGCACATTATCTTGGAATTCTCACTGGCAGATGGTTCTGAGGACTTTGGGAGGGAATACTCCACAGATCTCATGTACAGCACCCATTTGGATCTGATTTTGCTGCCAGTCAGTGCTGTAGGTAATCACATTCTTAAACAGGTATTAGGACAAAGTCTCTGAAGGAAATTAACAGGTCTGTTACTCTCAAGTGCAATCTGGCATAGCAAGCTTCCTTGCAATCTTAACTGTGAGATATGCTTCAGCTAAAGACAAGAACACAGAAATTCCTTTAAGAAAGTTGTTTTTCTTTACAAGAATGGACATGTTTTTTATTGAGACAAAGAACTAAAGTGTCTGAAAAGAACTGAATGAGTTGTGTGAGTGAAGAAGAAGTTGAATTAGGCACCTGGCAAATACTTTTGGTCCAGATGTTCAGCATGTCTCCCCAAATAAACACACACAAAATTCTTTCAGACAATCCAAGACAAACTGGAAAACATTAAAACTGTCAGCTCTGCTTGAAGGCATATCTGTCCATACTCTACACCTCAACTTTTCAATAGCCTGTTGGAGGTTCTAAAGAACAGCGACAAGAGGCTATCTTTCCTGAAGAAACCACTCGAACATGCCTCACAGTAGTAAACAAGAGAGGTGGCCCTCTCAGAATTTTCCTCTTAAAATGGTAATCCAAACCAAACCACCACAAACAAAAACAAACCAAAACCAAAGTAAAACAAACCAAACAGTACAAAAAAAAAACCCACAAACCAAACTAAACCAAACCAAACCAACACAACAAAACCACAAACCAAACCAAACTAAACCAAACCAAGCTGGGGTTGCTTAGCCTGGAGAAGAGGAGACTGAGGGGTGACCTTATAGCTCTCTACAGCTACCTGAAGGAGGTTGTAGCCAGGAAGAGGTTGGCCTCTTCTCCCAGGCAGCCAGCACCAGAACAAGAGGACACAGTCTCAGGCTGCACCAGGGCAGGTTTAGGCTGGATGTTAGGAAGAAGTTCTACACGGAGAGAGTGATTGCCCATTGGAATCGGCTACCCGTGGAGGTGGTGGAGTCACCTTCATTGGAGGTGTTCAGGAGAAGACTTGATGGGGTGCTTGGCTGCATGGCTTAGTTGTTGGGTGGGTTGGATTGGTTGATGGGTTGGACGCGATGATCTTGAAGGTCTCTTTCAACCTGGTGTATTGTATTAAGCTAACACAAGAACAAAACCACAAACCAAACCAAATTGAACCAAACTAAACCAAACCAAATCAACACAACAAAACTACAAACCAAACCAACAGCAAAAAAACAAACCAAACCAAACTAAACCAAATCAACACGACAATAAACCAAACCAAACCAACAGCAAAAAACACAAACCAAACCAAATAAACCAAACCAAAACAACAAAACCACAAATAAACCAAACTAAAAAACAATACCAAAAAACCTTTGAGTCTTAGGTTGGTAAAGCTACACATACATAAGAGAAGTTCATGGTAACGTCACAGGGTGCATTACCAAACGATCCAAGACTCTTTTCTGCATAAAATATTACTTCTCTAAGGACTACTTTCATTTACTTAAAAGCACTTTTCCATGTCAGTGGTCAAAATGCCAGCTGACTGGTACGCAAATGCATACCAGCAAACATGGGTCTGTATTTACATGCAAAGCTGTGCTGTCCCTTAACACAGTAACCCAACAGTTTCTGCCCCAAATGTCCGTATATTAAGATTTGCAGATGCCTGTGTAACACTATGAGCATTCTGCTATTTCTATCAGTGTAAAATAAGCACCAGCTATAGAATACAGAATTAACCAGGTTGGAAAAGACCTTCAAGATCATCAAGTCCAACCTATTACCATCTAAGCAACTAAACCATGGCACCAAGTGCCTCATCCAGTCTTATTTTAAACAATTCCAGTGATGGTGACTGCACCACCTCCACCTCAGGTAGCGGTAGATGGCAGTAAGGTCTTCTTTTATGGTCTACTTGTTGGGTGGGTTGGATTGTTTGATGGGTTGGACGCGATGATCTTGAAGGTCTCTTCCAACCTGGTGTATTGTATTGTATTGTATTATTGTATTGTATTGTATTGTATTGTATTGTATTGTATTGTATTGTATTCTCTGAGCCTCCCCTTCTCCAGGCTAAACAACCCCAGCTCCCTCAGCCTCTCTCACAGGGCTTATGCTCCAAACCCCTCCCCAGCTTTGTTGCCCTTCTCTGGACACCTTCCAGCAAGTCAACATCTTTCCTAAACTGAGGGGCCCAGAACTGGACACAGAACTCAAGATGTGGTCTAACTAGTGTTGAGTACAGGGCCAGAATGACTTCCCTGCTCCTGCTGGCCACACTGTTCCTGATACAGGCCAGGATGCCATTGGCCTTCTGGTCCACCTGGGCACACTGCTGGCTTATGTTCAGCCTACTATCTACCAGCACCCCTAGGTCCCTTTCTGCCTGGCTGCTCTCCAGCCACTCTGACCCCAGCCTGTAGCACTGCATGGGGTTGTTGTGGCCAATGTGTAGAACCCGGCACTTAGTTGGATAATACAGCAAGCAGCATGCAATGCCTTATTGATTTACTGGAATTGAATGACATCTGGAAAACTATTCAGGTATTATTAAACAAATAAAGATGACATTTTGGAGCTAGCTGTTTTGCAGTTCTGTAAGTAGGACGTGAGTAGTAGCATCTTCCAAAAAAAAAAAAAAAACAAACTCCATGAGGAACAAATGCTAATACACTGAATAGCTAGAGGAAAAGAGGATTATAGCTGATGACAGCACACAGAAGCTATTTTACATTTAGAATTCCAAAATAAATAGGACACACATTTAATATTTGATTTGTTCTGGCACAAATCTGGGTAAAATAGAGTTCAGGGATACCCAATGTGAACTTAGGAAAAGAAAATTACACACACTCTAAGCTCCAGTAAGAACTCGAAAGCAGTCAAAGCAACACTCGGGAGACAGTTTTAGTTTATGGTAAATATCTGACATTTTCACTAGCATACACTGGCAAGAAATGCATACTGCTGTTCTGAATGCCTGCATAAAGCAAGAATGAAAACACACACAGAGAGAAATTACAAGCAATTTACAAAGGAAGTGCTCTTCGGTTGTAAGCTCCTATGAGATTGTCAGCAAGTACAAGTAGGAAAAAAAATATTTTGGAGAGAAAAATGGAAAGTTTTATATGCAAAACCTTTGTCCTCCTACAGCAGACCCAGTGCAGTGGCAAAAGAAAATGCTGTTTAGGGAGAACGTCTATGCCCAGCAATTTTATTCCAGCACACACATCTAGAACTCTTGGGTTAGGTATCACAGTATCACAGTATTACCAAGGTTGGAAGAGACCGAGTATGCTACAAGACACTTGCTTGCCTGCTCCTTTTCCTACCAAGCTGTCATTTTGTTCATGACAATACCTTCTTTTTGAACTTCCTTATACTACCCAACTCTAAATTGCTAAGGTTCACTGCCCAGAGCTTAAAGCAGCACTTGGCTTTATCTGTTTTAAATTTACCACCTACTACCTTAATTGAGTGCCATCTATTTTTGGTATTATGGGACTGAGGAAGTGAGAGTTCCACGTTCTTTTATTCACTGCCTCTGTGATCACAGAAACTTCAACCACATTTTTGCACCTTCTTCTTTTTTTTTTTTTTTCCAAAGTAAAGCTGCAGCTACTTCTTTTTCATACAACTGCTTTATATACACACAGGGTCTATCTGAAAGTATACACCATTTCCATTTTTAACTTTGCTTTATATTTAAATTCTACTTTTGAATAGACTCTTTTAATCCACTTCTAAAAACATGGTTTAGCTTTTCAGATGTTGACTAAAACCAAAACCTAATCCCCCAAATTCTCTTAATTAGCACGTTGTTCTTATGTCTGTTAATAACTATATAATATGCAAATCAATTTCCATCTACCTTTGAGTACATATAGTAACTTGTACCTGAAAAACATTCTATCAGTCATTTGCATATAATGTAATTATTTTCCCAACATTAAAGGAGTGTGGAATGCCTGTTAATAAGTTTTGCTGTGATCCAAGCTCTGGAACAATGAGTAACAAGGAGTTCAACAGGATAGCTTTAAAGAAAGCCATGTAAATAATGTATCATGCAATGTCTGTTAGTAGGATTAGAACAGCAGCTCCATGTCCCTCATACTAGGGGCACCAGAACTGGAAGCAGTACTCCAGGTGGGGTTTCAGGGAGCAGAATTAGAGGGGCAGATTCACCTTCTGGTCATACTTCTGATACAGCCCAGGATACGGTTGGCCTTCAGGGCTACAAGCACATATTGCTGGCTCATGTTGAGTGTTTCATCAGCTGACACCCCCAGGTCCTTCTCCTTGATACTGCTCTAGAGCCACTCCTTGCCAAGCCTATATTTGTGCTTGGGGATTGCCCTGACATAGGTGTAGGACCTTGAACTTGGCCTTGTTGAACTTCATGAGGTTGGCTTGGACCCAACTCTACAGCCTGTCAAAGTCCCTCTGGATGCCATCCCTTCTCTCTGTCATGTCAACTGGGCCACACTGCTTGCTGTAATCCACAAACATGCTGAGGGTCCACTCAATCCCACTGTCCATATCGCTGATAAAGATGTTAAACAGCACTGGTCCCAGTACTGACCCCTGAAGGACACCACTTGTCACAGGTCTCCATTTGGATATTGAGCTGTTGATCACAACTCTCTTGAGTGCAGCCATCCAGCCAGCTCCTTATCCAGTGAGTGGTCCACTCCTCAAGTCCAGACTTTTCCAATTTGGTGACCAGGACGTCATGCAGAACGCTATTAAATGCTTTACACAAGTTCAGGTAGCTGACATCAGCTGCTCTTCCCTTATCCACTGATGCTGTAACTCCATCATAGAAAGCCACCAAGTTCACCAGGCATGATTTGCCCTTAGTAAAGCCATGTTGCCTAACACTAATCACCTCTTCTTCAATTTCTGTATGCCTTACAGCAAAGCCTTCAGGAGGATCTGCTCCATGATCTTGCCAGGCACAGAGGTGAGACAGACTGGTCTATAGTTTCTGGGGTCTTCCTTTTTTTCCCTTGTTGAAGATGGGGTTTACATTTCCCCTTTTCCAGTCAGCAGGGGTTTCACCAGATTGCCATGACTTTTTGAATATGATGGACAGCAGTTTGGCAACTTCATCTGCCAGTTCCCTCAGGACCCATGGGGTGGATCTCGTTGGGCCCCTGGGACTTGCACACCTTCAGGTCACATGTCAATTTCAAAGGAAAAAAATAAGTTTAAATAGCTTGATTCCATATTTACTAAACCAGTAACAAAACTCAGGTGATACTCTTAAGCTCACTCCCCTCATCCCTGATTCCTATTTAATCCCAAACCTTTTTTGCTAAAAATTGTAATAAAAGTTTGTAAATTGCCATATCTGGAACTGTGATACTACATCATAGTATCAGTCAGGGTTGGAAGGGACCACAAGGATCATCTAGTTCCAACCCCCTGCCATGGGCAGGGACACCCCACACTAGATCAGGCTGGCCAGAGCCTCATCCAGCCTGGGCTTAAACACCTCCAGGGATGGGGCTCCAGCCACCTCCCTGGACAACCCATTCCAGGGCTTCACCACTCTCATGGTGAAGAACTTCCTCCTCACGTCCAGCCTGAATCTCCCCACCTCCAGCTTCATTCCATTCCCCCTAGTCCTATCACTACCTGATAGCCTGAGAAGTTTATGTATTTTGTTGACCACACACAGTTTCAGAATGATTCCTTCATATAATGGCTATCCATTCTGAGGCAGTGTTAACCACCAAATTAGTTGTAGACTAACAGAATCATAGAATCATCCAGGCTGGTAAGGATGTCCAAGGTCATCAAGTCCAGCCAGTTCACCCACTCCACCAGGTCAGTAATAAACTCACTGCCCTGTAACTTAATGACACACAAACATATTTGTATCCATGTCATACTAATAATCACAAAGAGATGCTAACTGAAGAAGAGTATATTTTGGACTTTAAAAGGGTTGTCTTCTTACCCCATATGCAGCAATAGACTACCTACTGCCTTTCAACCCTTTGTGCTTACCAGTGCTTCCTGAGAAAAGGCAAATAAATAAAAGGAGCATGAACGCAGAACATGTTAGCCTGCAGCTCACTAGCCCTTCAGCTGTGCAGAGGTGTAAACTTCTCAAGAAGCTATGACAGGACTGAGTTAGATGGTATCTTTACAAATGAAGAGGTGGCTAGAGGGATTTGAGATAACAAAAAAAAGGACCAGACTTGGAATCTCAACAGTCCAGCCTTCTCTCTGTTGTATGTAAATCGCCAAGAGCCTCCTCTGGTGCCTCACCAGGGGTCTTGTTATAAATCAGCACGGTGTCCTCCACAGACAGCCGAAACTGAGCACAGCCTGAACTTCTAGGACAGAGTGCAGGCTTAATAGGCAACTGGATATTAACTTCTCCACCCAGATAAGTGAAGAACCTAATTTAAATGAACATACAGTGTGTGATGCCATGTGCGTGCGTGTGTGTACGTGTAAAGGAAGAACATGCAGTGGTTTGGGAAGACTGTAAATTCCAAGTACCTCAGCCAATGGGGAAAAGAAAATTCACATCCAGCAATTTAGGATAAAAGGGAAGCTGAGCCTTTCAGCAATCAGAGAGCCCATAAGCATTTTTGTCCCACGGATTCTTTATTTATTCGAATAAAGTTTTACAGGACTCCTCTGTCTCCATTGTGATCATTAACCTCTAGCGACAGACCAATGTTCCTTACAGCTGTGAACAGTTCAAAGACTGTAAAATGCCCTTTCCCACCCTATGTGTGCGCTGGCCAGGGGCTGCTTCTCAGTAAAACCAACTGATCTTTATTGTTTAGTTGCAGTCCTGCTTTGCAGTGGGGTGGGAAGTTCGGTGCACTTCTGAAAGGGGAAAACTGGTTTTCTTTCTATACCCATGGTTTCTATCGACGATACCCTGCAATGCAAGGTGCTGCTGAAAAGAAAGCGTTTCGAATCCGCACCCTTCCCAGAGGGCTCCTTAAGAGGCTGAACCGCTGATCCTGAGCACTACAGCCACCCGCTCACGCCTCCTGCTGACGGTCGCTACTTTGTTCCCCGAGCAGGAAGCCGCTCGGCTCAGCACCAGCAGGAGGCGGGGGGCGAGGAGGAAATAGGAGTCGGAGGAGTGGCTAACGGGCGGAGGCCGCTCGGGGCGGTGACAGCAGCAGGCGCCCCGCCGGGCGGAGCCAGCCCGCAACCCGCGGTGGCTGCCGGGACTTGTGGTCCGCTGTCCCGCCCCCGGTCAGGCGGCGAAGACGTCTCTCTCCTTCCGGGATCGGCGGGCGCCCGTTGGACGGGGAGAAGGACCGGAGGGATCGAGGTCCGCGTCACGTGAGGCGTCTGTTGACTTCCTCGAGAAGCGAGGGGAGGCGCCGCCGCCCGGCGAGTTTTCCGTGGTGGCGGAGGCCGGGGGTACCGCGGCCGGCCATGGGAACCCGAGAGGAGCCGAACGGAGATCGCGACGGCCGGCGCTGCCTCTCCGCTGGGGTGATCTGCCGTTGCTGACCCGCCAGGCTCGAGCAAGGCCCGGAGAGGTTGGTCTTGGCGCGGGGGAGGGTCCCCGGGCGGACGCCGGGGGTCGGCGGGGCTGCCGGCGGCATGTCGCCGGTGGGTGGCCCCGGCCCCGCGGCCTGCGCTCGTTACGTGCCCTAGGGGAGGTTGGGAAGCTTCGTGCCCTATTGCCCGGTGGAACAGGAGCAGTTTCCCCTGGGGGCAGAGGCGATTCGGGGCGATCGTTACTTTCTCTTCTTAAAATAGAGGCTTTGTTTTAGAAGGAGACGGTTGGCAGAGTCCTGCATCATGTCCCTGCCCACTTTTCCTTTACAGATGAAATGTTAAAGTATGAAGAGGAACATCCCCGTTGAGGAATGCTGAGCATAGTTTACAGGCACTGCTAAGCACAGTTTAAATGGACTGCTGATGAGTTGGGAGGGAGTCTCAGGTAGACAATGAAAATAGGTACAAAGACTGGGTGAGTTCTTAGGTCAGCGATTTGTGTGTTAGCATCGGGGCCTCTAGCAAAAGAAATAAACTCAGTAGGAGTTGGTCTCTTCTCCCAGGCAACCAGCAGCAGAACAAGAGGACACAGTCTCAAGCTGTGCCAGGGGAGGTTTAGGCTTGATGTTAGGAAGAAGTTCTTCATAGAAGGAGTGATTGGCCATTGGAATGTGCTGCCCAGGGAGGTGGTGGAGTCACCGTCACAGGAGCTGTTTAAGAAGAGACTGGACGGGATGTTTGGTGCCATGGTTTAGTTGATTAGATGGTGTTGGTTGATAGGTTGGATGCAATGATCTCAAAGGTCTTTTCCAACCTGGTCTATTCTATTCTATTCTATTCTATTATTATTCTATTCTATTCTATTCTTGGCAGAAGATGTGAAAAGAAAGCCGTGATGAAATACTGGAGGAGACTGGAGTACAGGTGGTGCAGGCCGCGTTGCTTTGGAAGAAAGGAGTGCAGATAAAGGTTGAGAGAGCATCACTAGTATATAAGACTTTTAACAGTTTTAATCCTAGTGTTTCACCTGGTAGGGCAATTACTCTGATCTTCTTAAATAAAGTTGTCCCCCAGCAACTTAAAAGTGAGAGTGGATTGGGCTGTCATCTGTTCCAGTGACTGGCTTTAGGAGCTTTTGCATTTCTTGAGGAATCCCTTAATTTCCTTCTTGTCTTACACTCGATGCATGCAGTAAAATCAGCATACTGGAAGCCAGCTCAGGAAAAAGCACAGTGAAGGAAGGATTATTGTCATAATAGCCAAGTCTCCTCTGGGTTCCAAATGTCAGTATTCTCTAATGAAACAAAGAGTTCTGACAAGAAAACTTGTCTGAAGTTATGGGCTATGGGATGCACTCAATTTTCTAGATACTGGTGTGTGATCAGATGCTACTGCTGCTAATAATACCAGTTGCCGGTTAGCACACTTATCCTGGATTATTTGGGGTTTTTTTAGAACCCAAAATCTGGATTACAACTACATTTTGTCCTTTGAATAATTGGTCTTTTATAAAGGAACTTGTCATAGAAGTGTATGTCAGATGTTTGCATCGTAACTTAAGCAGGAGACTATTGCCCCAAATTCTCAGCACAATTTTTTGAGCTAACAATGCTGAATGAAGCCAGAAAACACTGGCTGAGTGAAATCTAAATCAGATTCTATGAGGATTTTATCCACCTTCTCTTCAAACCCCCCACATCTTTTTCTAAAACTGCCTACTATTTTTCAATCCTTGTATGCTACAGTTTACAGTCTAGACAAATAGAAAGTGACCATTGCCAGAATACTAGCCAGGTTATGTTTTATAATGACTGTTAAATAGCATAAATCATTGAATCATAGAATCAACAAGGTTGGAAGAGACCTCAGAGATCATCAAGTCCAACCTGTCACCCAACACCTCAGGACTACTAAACCATGGCACCAAGTGCCACAACCAATCCCCTCTTGAACACCTCCAGGGATGGTGACTCCACCACCTCCCTGGGCAGCACGTTCCAGTTGCTAACTCTCTCAGTGAAGAACTTTCTCCTCACTTTGAGCCTAAACTTTCCCTGGCACAGCTTGAGACAGTGTCCTCTTATTCTATTGCTGGTTGCCTGGGAGAAGAGACCAACCCCCTTCTGGCTACAACCACCCTTCAGGTAGTTGTAGACAGCAATAAGGTCTCCACTAAGCCTCCTCTTCTCCAGGCTAAACAATCCCAGCTCCCACAGCCTCTCCTTGTAGGGCTTATGTTCAAGGCCTCTCCCCAGCCTCATTGCCCTTCTCTGGACACATTCAAGAGTCTCAATGTCCTTCTTAAATTGAGGGGCCCAGAACTGGACACAGGACTCAAGGTGTGGCCTAACCAGTGCTGAGTACAGGGGCAGAATGACTTCCCTGCTCCTCCTGGCCACACTATTTCTGATGCAGGCCAGGATGCCATTGGCCTTCTTGGCCACCTGGGCACACTGATGGCTTATGTTCAGCCAGCTGTCAAACTGTACCCCCAGATCCCTTTCTGCCTGGCTGCTCTCCAGCCTGTCCCATCATGTCTTGAAAACCTCCAGACATTATACTGGTGAATTGCAGGGTTACCAAAAGCTATCAGTGTGACTCAGTTTAATTTACCTTTCAAAGGCTAGAACAGGTGAAGTCTGTTTCCAGTTGAATTAAAAGTTAGACAATTATACAAGGCTCTTGTAATACCTTCTCACTGAACTTGTGAACTTACTGAACATTAAATTAATCTGACAGTGGAACTGAATGGGAGGAAAGTTACACAGGGAAGTAAGTAAGTTTTACAAAGGAAGATTTTAAAAAACAAACAAGCTTTTGTGAAGAGTTGTTCTTTATATTTGAAATGGGAAGGCATGAACAATAGAATAGAATAGAATAGAATAGAATAGAATAGAATAGAATAGAATAGAATAGAATAGAATTAACCAGGTTGGAAGAGACCTTTGAGATTATAGGGTCCAGCCTATCATCCAGCACTATCTGTCAACTAAACCATGGCACCAAGCACCCTATCCAGTCTCTTCCTAAACACCTCCTGATGGTGACTCCACCACCTCCCTGGGCAGCCCATTCCAATGGCCAGTCACTCTTTCTATGAAGAGCTTCTTCCTAACATCCAGCCTAAACCTCCCCTGACACATCTTGAGACTGTGTCCTCTGGTTCTGGTGCTGGTTGCCTGGGAGAAGAGACCAGCCGCCGCCTGGCTACAACCCGGTAGTTGTAGCCAGCAGTAAGGTCTGCTCTGAGTTTCCTGTTCTCCAGGCTAAGAAACCCCAGGTCCCTTAGCCTCTCCCCACAGGGCTTGTGCTCCAAACCCCTCCCCAGCTTTGTTGCCCTTCTCTGGACACCTTCCAGCAACTCAACATCTTTCCTTAACTGAGGGGCTCAGAACTGGACACAGGACTCAAGGTGTGGCCTAACCAGTGCTGAGTACAGGGCAGAATGACTTCCTTGCTCCTGCTGGCCACACTGTTCCTGAGACAGGCCAGGGTGCCATTGGCCTTCTTGTCCACCTGGGCACACTGCTGGCTCATGTTCAGCCTACCATCATCCAGCACCCCCAGGTCCCTTTCTGCCTGGCCACTCTCCAGCCCAGCTGGTTGACCCCAGCCTGTAGCACTGCATGGGGTGGTTGTGGCCAATGTGTAGAACCTGGCACACAGATGTGTTAAATCTCAAATAATACTCAGTGTTAGCATGATAATATGTGGGGCTTTCAGTAACCTCATAATACACTTCTGTTTGGTGCTAGGAAGGTTTAACAGCAAGGAGCTGTCTTGCTCTTTCTTGCGTTTCTTTGGTAGTATTACTTGTAATTAGTTTCCAAATTGAATAGTTAGGGTATAACAGGGTTATATGATGCTGAGAGGACAGCACTTAGCTGACTTCAACTTTTTTGAGGGGTTTTCCCCTGTCCTTTTCTGATAGTTGTCAGGGAAAGTGGCTGTTGGGACAGCATGCACAGAAAGGCAAATTAATTACACTGTATGGAGGATGCACTGGGCTTGTAAATGAGCAATAAAATTACTAGAAAGTTACACTATTCAGAGCAAGTAAAATCTAGCAAGCACTGCTGTCATAAAATGGGCTTTTTTAGTACTTGTCTAGTTCTTGTGAGAGTATTTATTGTAAAAAAAAAACTTGAGATTGAAAAACTTGACTGTTGTGCCTAAGGACCTTTTGCTGGTTGGTGCACTTCGAGATGGTGGCTTCCTCTTTCCTGGAAGCAGCAAAGTGAAAGCAATCTGGAGGTCTGATTCAGCAGATGGGCTGACGTGTTTCTGAAAGAGCACCGAGGCTGGGGCTGCAGGATGTGCCTTTTGTACGCATGAACCCTCATGGAGTGCTTTGAGGGTGTGGACTTTGTCCATATGTAAGGATCAGCAGTGGCCAAAGAGAGGAGCTGCTAAGATGCATCTATGCAGATTGTGTTTTTCTCTAAAAGTGAAGTATCTGTAAAAAGTGATGTATCTATGTAGAACATGTATTGCTGTATCAGGAATAGTGTGGCCATGTGGCCAGCAGGGGCAGGGAAGTCATTGTGCCTCTGTACTCAGCACTGCTTAGGCCACACCTTGAGTCCTGTGTCCAGTTCTGAGCCCCTCAGTTGAGGAAAGATGTTGAGTTGCTGGAAGGTGTCCAGAGAAGGGCAACAAAGCTGGGGAGGGGTTTAGAGCACAAGCCCTATGAGGAGAGGCTGAGGGTGCTAGGGTTGCTTAGCCTGGAGAAGAGGAGGCTCAGAGGAGACCTTATTGTTCTCTACAGCTACCTTCAGGGAGGTTGTAGCCAGGTGGGGGTTGGTCTCTTCTCCTGGGCAACCAGCACCAGAACAAGAGGACACAGTCTCAAGCTGCACCAGGGGAGGTTTAGGCTGGATGTTAGGAAGAAGTTCTTCATAGAGTGACTGGCCATTGGAATGGGCTGCCCAGGGAGGTGGTGGAGTCACCATCACTGGAGGTGTGTAGGAAGAGACTGGATGGGGCGCTTGGTGCCATGGTTTAGTTGCTTAGATGGTGTTGGATGATGGGTTGGATTCGATGATCTCAAAAGTCTCTTCCAACCTGGTTAATTCTATTCTATTCTAGTCTGACTGGCTTGCAGCAAACTGAGACATTGTTCAGCTATAGCTGTACTGAAGCTCTTCATGGTGCTGCAGCCCTCATGGCTTTTCCATTGCTAGCATAGCAAAGAGAAATTTGACCACATAGATAAGCTCCAGGGCAGTCGATCCCTTTACCTCTTAGCACCGTAAACAAACAGAAGTCTAGTTTGAATTTAAATAGCAAATACCCAGGCGAGGCAGTGGCTGTGGTGACTGTGTTCCTCCCTGCTGACGCTGCCTTTCCTAAGAAATTCTGCTAAGTCTGTTTTCTTTGGAACTGTTTTTCCTGCAATACAAGCTGTCTTCATTATGCTCCTTTCTTTCATTCCAGTATTTCTGTTGTTTAGCTTATCATCAGCATCCTAAGGATTTCTAAAAGGGGAGAAATAAAAATCTGCTTTTGACAGTAGTGTCAGCAGTTTGTTCAAGCTGGGGGAGAAACAATATCAGGTACTGTGTAGCATTTCTTGCACATAAATGCAAGAAAACGTGATCTTCAGAATTAAATAAGAATGAGTTGTGGTTTGGGTTTGGTTGGTTGGTTTGGAGGTTTTTTTGACTGAGCTTTTGGGTTTTTTTTAAATCAAACTGTTGTGAACTGAGAGTCCTTGGCCATTGGAATGTGCTGCCCAGGGAGGTGGTGGAGTCACCATCCCTGGAGGTGTTCGAAAGGGGATTGGATGTGGCACTTGGTGTCATGGTTTAGTCATGAGGTCTGTGGTGACAGGTTGGACTTGATGATCTTTGAGGTCTCTTCCAACCTTGGTGATTCTGTGAACTTGTTTCTGGTAACTGATGACATTAAGGAAAATGCTGTTGGGGCTTTGCCCTTAACAGTGGAGTTCAATAAAGTGTGTGGAGTTTTAAAAGTGATGCTTACTTACTGAATGCTTTGCTGTGCCTAAATGATGTGTGTCATAACAAAACCTCAATAGTTACTTTGCATTTGTGATTCAAGTGGGTTTTCTTGGTACTTTAGGGTAATACAATTCTTACCATGAGGTTATTGTCAGTTTTCTCCATACAAGTTAAGGCACATCATGTCATTGAGTATGTTTTCATTCTCACCACAGCTACTCATGCACCCTCTTTAAGGACTAGTGTCAGTGTGCCTCAGGCCATTGTGCTCAAGGGCATTTGTGCTCAGGAACTGCAGTAAGTTAGTAGATTTCTTGCAGCTAAAATATCTTCTGCTGCTCAGTGCAGGCTTGCAAAACCTCTGAAGCAGTATTTCTTTGGAGTTCAAATATTCAGTACTAGCCAAATTCTAGTATGGTGCTAAACTTTAGTAAAAGTTAATTTGGGTATCATAGTATCAGTCAGGGTTGGAAGGGACCACAAGGATCATCTAGTTCCAACCCCCCTGCCATGGGCAGGGACACCCCACACTAGATCAGGCTGGCCAGAGCCTCATCCAGCCTGGGCTTAAACACCTCCAGGGATGGGGCTCCAGCCACCTCCCTGGACAACCCATTCCAGGGCTTCACCACTCTCATGGTGAAGAACTTCCTCCTCACATCCAGCCTGAATCTCCCCACCTCCAGCTTCATTCCATTCCCCCTAGTCCTATCACTACCTGATAGCCTGAGAAGTCCCTCCCCAGCCTTCTTGTAGGCCCCCTTCAGATACTGGAAGGCCACAATGAGGTCACCTCGGAGCCTTCTCTTCTCTTCTCCAGACTGAACAGCCCCAACTGTTTCAGTCTGTCCTGATAGGAGAGATATTAATGGATCTGATGCATACTCAAAATATTTCTACCAAGTAACAGTGAAAGATGCTTCTTTTCTAACCAGTGGAAAAGACTTCAGGATTTTCTGCAGGATTAAGCTATTTCCTAATTGTCCAGTCTTGTCATTCTTAGCAACACCCTGCAGTATTATTTTGGAAGGTTTGCAGAATTGAGACTCTTGATGAATTTGTCTGTGTGAAAATTTCCCCTCACATCTGTCTTTTCAACAGCTGTCATGGAGGAGGTGCTAGAGGATGACATCTGTATTTTGAACCATGAAAAAGCAGACAATGGTCATAAGAGAGATGGGGAGATTCCTGTTTCATCCTACAGTGGCGATGAGTCTGTTGCCTCACACTTTGCGCTGGTCACTGCATATGAAGACATCAAGAAACGATTAAAGGAGACAGAGAAGGAGAATTCCCTCTTAAAAAAAAGAATAAGAATTCTAGAAGAGAAGGTAAGAAAAAGTTAATTTACCAGGTTCTGGTAGCACTACTTTTTTGCTCTCTGGCTGGATGATGAAGTGATGAAGTATTTAAAATATGCACTTAATTTCCAAGTGCAAACTTTTAAGTTTGGGTCAATGGATTAATTTAAGTGAAACAGTTTGTTGTCTGCTAGTTTAGTTACCTTATAGCAGGACATTTTTATCCTTACTGGGCATTTAGGTGATGCAATGCAGGAGAGGCCTGCAGAAACCCTAAGCTTTGATTTAGGAAGGCATGTGGTTGCATGGGATCATTACTGTATTTCATCTGCCTATTCATGGTGTTTATTAAATTGTGCACATGTGACTTAGTATGGTTGAGTAGTGAGGTGCCAAATCTATGAATTGTTGGAATCCAGGAGCCCTGTCTCCACTTGAGCCAAGTGAAGCTAAAAATTGACCATGGTACACGCTTTTCTCCCCAGATAAAGAATGCTCTTCTTAAATGTAGATCCATTGTTCAGTTGTGAGTGTCTTTATATTGCAAAAGGTCTTACCTTTGATAGATTGCTTTCTTACTAATACAAGTTGGAAAGATAGGATAGGATAGGATAGGATAGGATAGGGATAGAATAGATAGGATAGAATAGAATAGAATAGAATAGAATAGAATAGAATAGAATAGAATAGAATAGAATAGAATAGAATAGAATAGAATAGACCAGGTTGGAAAAGACCTTTGAGATCATTGAGTCCAACCTATCACCCAACACCATCTAATCAACTAAACCATGGCACCATCTAGATTTAGAGTTGAGACAGTTAAAAGTAAATGCTACTAACTCTTAAAAAGTAGGTATTACTGTGGGGTATTGGAAGGAAGAGCTTCAGTCATGTTTGGTACAATTCTGAAACACTTAGTCAGGAATTCTTGGTGACTAGTTTGACAGGACTGGCTTTCTGTCAAAAGGCAAAACTTTCCAGCACTTTCTTTATATAAAGTCTGGGGGGGAGAGGAATAGAGCTCTAGACTCAAGATTCTGTGAAGTATGCCAAGTGTAACACCTTTTACCTGGTTACTCAAAGTCACAGTAAACAGTACTTGACCTTGGCTGCCTGTCTTGTCTTTTGGTTTGGCCTGCCTCAGCATAATTACTTTGAAGGGGCATTGAGAAGGCCTAGACTGCCTTAAGAGTCTTTGTTAATGGATAGTATACCTGCATGATAAGAAATACATGGGGACTTACTGCTTTTGAGTCTTCTGACAATCTAGCTGATAGTGCTTATTCCCCCTTGCTTGTCTCTTGCTCTAGCAGGCAGCAAAGGAGTGATGACCTGGAAGGTAGTGGTTGTAGTAGTTTGTAAAATAACTATGCTTTGGCTTGTGTCACATGAACTGGAAAGACAAGTCTTTGTTTAAATAATGAAGCATTAAAAGAAAAGATGATCATTTTCCTCTAAATTTTCTCAATGTTGTGCCTTCATAGGCTTAAAACTTGTTTACCAAAAGAAGTACATCTTCAGAGCTTGGAAGCACTATGATTAAGGGGTTGTGAGGAATCCTGACTTGTATGTGGCTTTTTAAATACTCATAGCAGTAAACTAGCAAGCATTAAGTATGGTTAAAGATTGCAGACTTTGTAGATGGCCTTTGTTGCACTTCTGTAAAAAAATTTGGTCTGCATCAGTATATTTATTTACTAAACAAACAAAAAGAGCTGTTCAATGTTGCAGACTGGAGCTGGGGACCACAGCCTGGCCCTTGGGGAAATGTGCACCTTATTTGCCCCGCCCTGCTTTTGGTGGTGTCCTGAACGGTTCTGGCTGCCTTGGAGCTTGTGTCATTTCTGAAACCATTTTACAAGCATTTTTTGTCCCTCCAGGTTGTCCCCAGAGGGGTCTGGATGAGATGCAAGGCCTTTTCTCTCCCTACAGAATGGTTTCTTGCCTGTTCTGTTGATAGGTGGGAGATGATGGGGTTAGAGAAGCTACTTGCTCTGGCCTGTTAAGAAATCTCTGCAATGCACCCTCTTGCTGCATCAGAAGGGAATAGCAACACAGCTCAAGAAAGCTCAAGAAGGGACTAGAGAACAGGGCTCGTGAGGAGCAGCTGAGGGAACTGAGGTTGTTTAGCCTGGAGAAGAGGAGGCTGAGGGGGAGACCTCATTGTGCTCTGCAGCTCCCTGAAAGGAGGTTGCAGTGAGGTGGGGGTTGGTCCCTTCTCCCTGTCGGGTGATAGGACAAGAGGAAATGGACTGAAATTGTTCCAGAGAAGGGTTAAGTTGGAGATTAGGAAAAAATTCCTTGCTGCAAGAGTGGTCAGGGATTGGAAGAGGCTGCCCAGGGAGGTGGTGGAGTCCCCATGCCTGGATGTGTTCAAGAAAGGTGTGGCCATGGCACTTAGGGACACGGTTTAGTGGCCATGGTGGTGCTGGGTTGCTGGTTGGACTAGATGATCTTAAAGGTCTCTTCCAACCAAAACAATTCTGTGGTTCTGTAATATAACATGCCAAAACTTCTTGTTTCTCATATCTGTTACACTTGTAGCTGCTTGGCTCCCGGCTGGAAGAGGAATGCAGTTCAGTTGGACGTGAGCAAGTAAACAAAGCGTACCAGGCCTATCGAGATGCCTGCATAGACCGAGATCATCTGAAAAGCAGGCTGGATAAAGTGGTATGCCTCTTGAAGCCATGACTTGAATGCATGTCATAAAAGGACTGCATAGTTAGTAAATACTTGTTGTAGAATGGGTCTTATTTGCTGAAGCTCTGTGGTGTTTTACAGTCCATTACGATACTTTATGTAAGAATAACAAATGTTAAGTATCTCGGTGCTATTGCAGGGCTAGGGTAATGCTAAAACCAAACCCAAACCCAAAGCAATAGTTTTCTTGTTTAGTTTTGTTGTTTTTTTTTTAAAACAACAACAACAGCAACAAAAAAGTTGAATTGCCAGGTATGGTAGGAAAAAAAGCTTCACATATGGCTTTTCCCCCCTGAAAACAGATGAAAGAAAGTGCAGAATCCTTGAAAACCTTGAATGAACAGTTGCAGTCTAAAGAAGTAGAGCTGTTACAACTAAGAACTGAAGTGGAAACTCAACAAGGTATCCATTTGATTACTTCATCTTAAAGTATGTTGACTAGTCTTAGTGGTTATATTATGATCTCAGGGGATGAAGAGGTTTAACTGCATGTAGTGGTCTGTAAAACAGGAGAATATTGCAGTGAGGTACCTTGAGCTTGCATTTGTGTTCATTCTTGTAAATGGTAACAGGCATGTTTTCTTAATCATAGGCAGGGTGCTCCATGGTAAAGATCTGAGGCTGCCATGTTCTTCCACTGTAGGTTATTTAATAATGTGAGAAATGTGCACAACCTGACCCTTTATAGGCCAGCCATGTACATCTCCAGACCCCACCACCCTTTACAATACAATACAATACAATACAATACAATACAATACAATACAATACAATACATCAGGTTGGAAGAGACCTTCAAGATCATCGCGTCCAACCCACCCAACAACTAAGCCATGCAGCCAAGCACCCCATCAAGTCTTCTCCTGAACACCTCCAATGAAGGTGACTCCACCACCTCCATGGGTAGCCGATTCCAATGGGCAATCACTCTCTCCGTGTAGAACTTCTTCCTACATTCAGCCTAAACCTGCCCTGGCGCAGCCTGAGACTGTGTCCTCTTGTTCTGGTGCTGGCTGCCTGGGAGAAGAGGCCAACCTCTGCCTGGCTACAACCTCTCTTCAGGTAGTTGTAGAGAGCAATAAGGTCACCCCTCAGTCTCCTCTTCTCCAGGCTAAGCAATCCCAGCTCCCTCAGCCTTTCCTCATAGGGCTTGTGTTCCAAACCCCTCACCAGCTTTGTTGCCCTCCTCTGGACACGCTCCAGCAAGACAACATCCTTCCTAAACTGAGGGGCCCAGAACTGGAACTTTCCTCAAAGTGGGTTGGGGACACAATATCAAACACTATCCAGTGGCTGCCACTCTCTCTGTACCTGCTGCTGATCTGGTATACTGCTTTGTGTCACTTTTGGGATGTGACAGGTACAAGAGCATGTTGTAGAGGTATAGCTGTGTTTGACAGCAGCTGTTTTAAAAGGGCTCACGTGTGAGGAAAGGTAGGAAGCAGCTGGTGGAAAGAGGAGGTGAGGAGAAAGTTCTTCACAGAGAGAGTTGTTAGCCATTGGAATGTGCTGCCCAGGGAGGTGGTGGAGTCACTGTCCCTGGAGGTGTTCAAGAGGGGATTGGACGTGGCACTTGGTGCCATGGTTTAGTAGTCATGAGGTGTCAGGTGACAGGTTGGACTTGATGATCTTTGAGGTCTTTTCCAACCTTGTTGATTCTATGATTCTGTGAAAGAGAAACAAAGAGTAGCCTGGCAATTCCGAAAGTCCAAATCCAGCTGCTATTACTGCCATTGTAAAGAATGGTGGGCAGGTGATAGCTATGTAAAATAAACCATGATGGAAGGAAAAAATAAATCTTTATTATTGCATTGTTCCAAGGAAAGATAAGAAAATGTCATCGAAGTAAAGTTGGATATGGACTGGACTTCAGATTCCCTATGAATGCAGTCTTTTGAGGGATGCTTGAATTGGATTACTGTCCAAGACAACCTCAAGCTTCTAATGCACTGCATCAAGTGCACAAACCTTTAAACCTAGAAGAACAACACATTGTAAAGAATGCTGGGTAGATGGTAGGTATGTAAAATAAAACACTATGGATATAAAAAAACCTCTTTATTAATGTGTTGTTCCAAGGAGAGATGAGAAAACGTCATCTAGTAATAGTGTCATTGTTGAGGATATCATGGTTTACAGAGGTAAAAAGTACAGAGTTCATAAGGTTTCATAAATGTGGTGATTTCAAACCATATTTAGTAATCAGTTTTACTCAAAGAAGGTATTCCAAGCCCACTTAAGAATCAGTGCAGCTTAAACTCATTTCAGTTGTTGTATCTGGGAAAGAGTGTATCATGCAATTGAAGACTTGGGGGTTGTCTTTCTGTCATATTCTTCCTTTTCTTGCAGTTGATAAGTAGGTTCTTGCTACTGATTTGATGCTAGGATCATCTTAGGTTGCATATTCCAGGAGGTCTTCCAACCCCACCACATGGCAGCTGCTGTCTCAGTGAGCAGAGATGATCTTATCCTTGCTGAGACATACCTCAGTTCCTGATGTAATCACCATTACAAGGTGATATACATCCAGACACCTACTCTGGGTGATTCTGTTCTGGCAGCATGGTTTGGCCTAGGTGATCTATTGAGGTCCTTTCCACCCCTAACATTCTGTGGTGATTCTATGAAATAGAGACTACTCTGTCAGCAACTTAACTGGTTTTGGTGTTTCTCTGTTGCCATAGGCAGCAGAATGCACAGAATTTTGCTTTCTTTATTTTTTTTGGTAGAACATGAGGTGGTTAAAAGGAAACCATATATATTGATTATACATTTCTTGAAGTGAGGCTGAAATCAAATTGTCTTTGAATTTATTTTTTTTTACAGTGATGAAAAATCTGAGTTGTACTCAGTCCAGCTGGGAAATAGAAAAGCTGAACAGTGACCTGAAAGTGCATAGTCTGGAGCAGAGTCTTGAAAAGCTCAAGGAAGAGTGCAGCAGTCTCAAAAAGGAGTTGCAAAAATCCAAGCAGAAGGTACCTTTAATTTTGAAGGAATTTTTTGTATTTATCTGTGTTACAGAACTATTTTAAATCCCTTGGTCAAGCAAATAAAGGATTACACAAAGAAATGCAAAGAATATAAGCAAGTGAAAGATTAACATCCTACTAAAATTAATCTTAAACATTCTCTTAGACTAGTTGCCTTCTTGAAACAGTACATTTAACACAGGTGAGCTTTCCCAGCTGTTGCCCAAGAAACAACAGAAATGTGTAGAACCTAGCAGTTTTAACACATCCAAGTGCCGGGTTCTACACATTGGCCACAACAACCCCATGCAGTGCTACAGGCTGGGGTCAGCGTGGCTGCAGAGCAGCCAGGCAGAAAGGGACCTGGGGGTACTGGTTGACAGTAAGCTGAACATGAGCCAGCAGTGTGCCCAGGTGGCCAAGAAGGCCAATGGTATCCTGGCCTGTCTCAGGAATAGTGTGGCCAGCAGGAGCAGGGAGGTCATTCTGCCTCTGTACTCAGCACTGGTTAGGCCACACCTTGAGTCCTGTGTCCAGTTCTGGTTGAGTCTGTGCTTTTTCCACTAGGTGGTGATAAAGCACGTTACCTGGAAGGCATGTGAGGTGTCTTACAGTTGTTTTCAATTGTATCTGGAATTTTCAAGGTATTTTCAATAACTTGTACATCCTGAAGGCATACTGAAGCTCTGTAGAATAGGGGAACAGCTATGTCAGTAACTGAAGACTGCAGATTGTATTGGGAGAGTGAACGTTGCTAGAAAGAACAAACTAAAATAGCAGTTGCAAGGAAGACTAGACATGGCAGTGTTTAAATAATGCTTATGCCAGCAGCTTTTGTTGCAAAGAAAAAAATACAAGAACAGTGTTTTTGTTCTTATTTGCCTCTTTTAAAAAACATTTCTTGACCTTGATAACCACTTAATACAGGGAATTAAAAGGTACAAGTTTTCCAATGTGGGGCAATGCAGCACAGCTGTCTCTTGGAGGGGATTTGTGTTGTTTGTTTTGTTTTTCAGTTTTAAGTGGAAAAGTCATCAGGAGAAGGAAAAATTGTCAGGTGACAAAGAAGGAATTGTGATCAGTGGGTAATGACAAGTCAGCATTGTTTTAAATCCAGCTGACTTTTGTGTTATAGCTGTTTTTAATCACATTAGTTAGCATTTTTAGATGGCTCCTACCTTAGGTAAGTATACTTTCTATTTTTAGATATTCTTTGGGTTTTGCATTACAGTTGATTCAGTTTATACATTATATTGCAAGTAGCTTGACTAGAATAGAATAGAATAGAATAGAACAGAATAGAATTAACCAGGTTGGAAGAGACCTTCGAGATTGAGTCCAACCTATCATCCAACACTACCTAATCAACTAAACCATGGCATTAAGCACCCCAATAAGTCTCTTCCTAAACACCTCCAGTGATGGCCATCATGAAGCCACAGGAACAGGTATTAAATTCATAACAGCTTTGTCTAGAGGGTGGAATAGTAGTAGGAGGGGAACATGAAGAGAAGGGATAAGAATGGGGACTCAGGCTTGTAGAAACATGTCAAACAAAGCAAGCCCAATGTCTGATATGTTAAGCAGACAAGAGTGAAGCTGTTGTATGCACAATTGAAAGCAGTCTTGCAGGCCCAAGGGAGAAGTTATGTTCCATCATAAAAGTGACTTATGGAAGTAAATCTTGGCTGAAATAGGTCTTCCTATACTGGGGCAGGGAAAGAACAAAAGAAGACCTTTTAAACGGAAGTCAGGAGCCTTTCTCAGTTTTGCTTTTCAGAGAATCACAAACTCCAACACTTTGGTCTTTGAGTGTGATGGTGGCTGAAGCATTGCTTTCACATAAGTAGGTAATGTAAGCATTTTTAAGTGGAAATTCTTAGTAGAAACATTTATGTCCTTTTTGAAAGCCACTGCAGCCACCGCAGATGAAGGCTACTTCTGAATTTTAATGTTAGCAAACTTGTAGTTTGACTGCACTATTCTCAAACAGATCTGAAATCCTATGTTCAGTCCTTCTCTATCTTGCCCTCACTCTCTTATGCAGGACCAGGCTCAAAATGAAAATCCATCCAATGGAGATAACCTTCAAAGGCAAGACTTCCAGAGGTATGAAAATCAAGTGGGCTTCACCTTTTAGTTTCCTGGGGTACAGTTACCTGAACAAGTAAATATTCATGCAGCCTCTTCAAATCTGTTACTTGAAATGATCTCATTTCTAGGTATACTGATTCAGCAAGACCATTGGAACAATTTTTTTAATTGCAATTTTGGTAGCCTAGGATGATGATGATGATGATGATAAAACATTTGTATCTTCAAATTGTTGTGCAGAATATGAAAGTTAACTTGTATTTAAAAATCAGTTTCTTAATACTTAGTTGCCTTGATGAGGTGGTAGATAATTTTCCAAGTTTCTTACCCCAGCTGTTTGGTATCTTCATTCTGCATATGTATTTGCATAGGTGATGGCTTCAAATCTCTAGCTTAGTATTGGAACATACATTCTTACTTAGTGCAGTGCAATAAGAGTTCTACTAAAAGATACTTTAAAGAAGGTGTTTGTTTTAATTATGAGGGGTTCTGGTATTCAAAAAGAAAATGGCAGTTTTCCAAAAGAATCCCAACATAGCAGGTAGTATTTGTTCTCATGTTGCAGCCATTCAAATAATAATTGTACTCAATCTAAGGATCTAAACTCCTGTGTTAACCTGTTTTGAGTATGTGTGCTGTCACACAGTGTGTGTGTGTTTATAGATCTCCTTTAATTCATTATCCAAAAGAACAATTCATGAACGCACCAAATGTTCTGTCTTGCAGCAAGGAAAGACTGACTGCTTGTCTTAGACCCAGTTATGCCTGTTTCTGTACTTACATGATTTTCCACAAGAGGGAAGAGTGGTCCTTCATAATGACAGATTGTCTAGCATAATACCTGGTTGATTTCTGGCCATGGTAGAGGCAGGAAATCGGTCACTGAAAGAGAACAGCACGGATATTCCCTTCAGTGCGTTCTCTGGTGTAATGATGGTAGTATTGCGCACACTATACACAAATGACACTCGCCTTTCACCTTGAGTAGATAGCTAGCTGTCTAACACTTTCTCTTGTGGTTCTGCTGGAGCAAAAAAGGTGTTATCTTAAGGTAAAGAGGTTCTCTCTTTGCCCTTCCGGAGCAGATTTATTCCACAACGTGACGTTCGGGTGGCAGCCATCTGAATTAGCTTATGTACAGTATTGTGTTCATTGCAATATGACATAAGGAATGAACATGGGATGTGTAAGCCTGCCCAGAAATGTGTGGAGAAACATATCTATGTGAAACATCAGCTGCAGCAAGCAGTCCTGCTCTTCGTGGGAGACAGAGGCATTTGCAGTCACTTAAGTTTTTGGAAAGGACTTCTTTCACATTTGTCAGCAGCCTGCAAACTTACTTCAGATTCTTGGTTTGCAAATCTATTTAGCTGTAGATTTGGAGAGGCTTATCATATGCATGGTTTATATTACATGTTAGAAGGCAGAGTAGGATAAACTTCCAAGCACAGGGAATCCTTGGTTTTCAAGTGCAAATTCCTTGAAAATGAGGCTTTGCAATTTGGGATTTCTGTGTCAGTATTCACAAAAGCAGTTAAAATATTACCTGAGATTTGAGTGGAATTCTGGTACCTGCATCCCTTTGCAAGATGCTTTTAAAAGTGCTAAATGCATGCTACAAAATTCATCTAAGCACTTCCCTTCTGGCAGGTGGCAAACACCGAGCTCTTCTTATTTTTACCACTTCTCTGTATAAATATATTTAAAGATCAGAATGTTTGGTTGTGATATGAACAAAGTTTGTAAGCTTTGTGACCAAAACACACCAATAAAGTCTGGTTGCCACATCAACTTCATTTATAAATTGTCGTCTCTGAACAGGTTCAAAGAGCCAAATGGATTTGGGATTAAAAAGAGGCCAAAGGTGTAGCTCAACCGCTTGGGGTACCAGTTCTGAAAATGTTATCTCTCTATCCATCATTATTGCTGGTCCCTGTTAAGCTATCAGCTTTCTCTGTTCTTTGGCAGAGCTGTTTTAATCTGGGGTTTTTGTATTCTGGGGAAATACTTCTGTGCTTTTGCATACGTTCACATCTGACCATCTTCATGCAGGAGTGATCCTACATTGCGAGCATAGAGAGCTAGAAATCTCGACATATGCACTTAGTAGTTTCGTAGTCATCGTGGCAATAGTTTGGGGTTTCCAAATAAACCTCTTTTAGGTGAACACAGTGAGGAAGAAACAAATACTCCAAAACCTCTCATCCATGATACTTGTCCTCAATAAATGAATTTTGGTAGAATGTTAAGCATTAAAAAAACATTAAATCATTGATTTCATGTTTAAGTTGATGTAACTGGCTCTTTATATCTTTGAAGGCTATGTTATATATGGTGGTCCTGACTGTTCTGATTTTATGTTTTTCCCCCTTAGCAGCTAATAACTTGGAACTTCAGTGTTCCAACCTGGTGTATTGTATTGTATTGTATATGTTTCTCATGTGCTGTCTGAGAATGGATTGGGTCAGTTTTTTAACCTGTTTGATAGAATCAATAAGGTTGGAAAAGACCTCAGAGATCATCAAGTCCAACCTGTCACCCAGCACCTCATGACTAACTAACCCATGGCTTCAAATGCCACATCCAGTCCCCTCTTAAACACCTCCAGGGATGGTGACTCCACCACCTTCCTGGGCAGCACATTCCAGTGGCCAATAACTCTTTCTGTGAAGAACTTTCTCCTCACCTCAAGCCTAAACTTCCCCTGGTGCAGCTGGAGACTGTGTCCTCTTGTTCTGGTGCTGGTTGCCCAGGAGAAGAGACCAACCCCCACCTGGCTACAACCTCCCTTCACGCAGTTGTAGAGAGTCTCCCTGAGCCTCCTCTTCTCCAGGCTAAACAACCCCAGCTCCCTCAGCCTCTCCTCGTAGGGCTTGTGCTCAAGGCCTCTCCCCAGCCTCATTGCCCTTCTCTGGACACGTTCAAGTGTCTCAATATCCTTCTGCAGTGTATTAACATAAATCAGATTACTTGAATATGAAACAATGTGGTTTATATTTTATTTTGGCCTGTGTGGGTGCTCAGTTTGAATCTCTGGTATCTTGTCTGAATTCACTGTAGCAAAATGAATGGTGTAGAGACCTAAATATCAATTTTGATTTTACATTTAAAACTAAGATCAACTAACATTACTGTGATCATAATATATGATGTGTGGTCATTTATCAGAAGTCATTCAAAGTTAATGCTGCACTGTGTTTGCAGTATAGTACAAATGCCTGAAAGGAGGTTGTAGACAGGTAGAGGTTGGTCTCTTCTTCCAGGCAACCAGCACCAGAACAAGAGGACACATTCTCAAGCTGTGCCAGGGGAGGTTTAGGCTGGAGGTTAGGAAGAAGTTCATCATAGAAAGAGAGATTGGCCGTTGGAATGTGCTGCCCAGGAGGTGGTGGAGACACCATCACTGGAGATGTTTAGAAAGAGACTGGATGGGGCGCTTGGTGCCATGGTTTAGTTGCTTAGATGGTGTTGGGTGATAGGTTGGACTTGATGATCTCAAAGGTCTTTTCCAACCTGGTCTGGTCCTATTCTATTCTATTCTATTCTATTTCTATTCTATTCTATTCTATTCTATTCTATTCTATTCTATTCTTAGTAGTATGTCAGACAAAACCAGTTCTTTAACAGTATTTGTTAGGCATGTTAAGAGGCTTTAGAAGTGGCAATTAGATATTTAACTTTCCCCACCTTTTGTTTTGAAAGTGTGCAACAAGCATATTGGGAACTGAAGAGAGAGATGTCGAATTTGCATCTGGTGGCTGACCTGCAAGCTGAGGTTCTGAGAAAACTGAAACTGAACCCAACAGCAACCAAGAAAGGCAAGTCAGTGTTTGCAGTATCAGACCCTGCAAACACACACAAGCCATTGATTCAAGCTGTACCATTTTAGAGAGAAACTAGCTATCATATCTTATCAGAATCTCATCAGTTGAAGTTGATAAGCTAGACTATTATGGTTCCAGCCTACCTATTTTCTGCTTTTGCTTCCGTCTCATACTGGTCAACTTCACACATAAAGGTGTTGCTGATGTGTTTTTCCTTCAGTACTGTATTCTGTTCCCCTTGTGGCTTTTTTCTCAGTCAAGTGTTGCTTATGTGCACAAGGCTGAGGTGTTAAGTTTACTCGTATTTGACCTTTTAGCACAGCTGCTTCATATTAGGGGGGAAAAAATCTTTTTGCAAGTGCAGGCCTTTTTTCCCAGTACAGAATATGCAAACTATTAAATTGGCCACCTTTCAAAATCAGACTTTAATAGTCTGAAATGCACTTACATAGTTCTTTATGTTGGTGTTCAGAAAAGTTGTCTTTCCTAGCAAAATGCTCTGCAAATGACGTTTTCTGAATGTCAAATACTAGGGCTGCAGAACCACCTTATCTCTGCTGCTGCCTTGCAAATAATTAAGGGGAAAATCACACATAAAGTATGTGTAGTTTCTATGAGCACCTCATCAGCTGGTTTTTCATATGTATGAAGCCAAATACTGTAGGAGAGGTCATTCTCACTCTGGTGGGGCCAGACCATCAGTCTTTTTATCACAGTGTTTATTTCCTTTGTTTTCTGCTCACTTCAGTTGTGATATTTACTGTGTTTGGTAGACAGAAGATGCAGGTGAAGGACTGGAACTTGGTTAACATCCTATTGGTGACAGTCTCTCATGTCCCCTCTCATCCCTTACAAGATGAAGACATTTTGTTCCTTAACAGCTTTGATAGGCTCAGTGAGGTAATGGGAGGATTCACCTCCAGGTCAACCACTGCCTTTGTCTGTGGCCAGCAGTGATTAATGATCACTCTGGTTCTTGGCTGATAAACTATCAACACGTTTTGTAGACTTGACCATATTGTTACCAGGTGAGTCTGTGTTCCTACAGTTCTAAGAGACATTTGCCAAATAACAAAGAAACCAAGAACTGAATAAGCTTTTAATTCTGAAGCCTGGCAAGGGTTGATGTGATCATGTAGTGTCTGTGTTTCCGTATTTTTAATTTGCCACTACACAAGTACTGATTCTGCCCTTCTACTTGAGCAGTCTGCTTTTCTGCAGTTTCTGCAGTACATTCACAGGCATCATTGATTGATTGGAAAACTTGATTTTGCCTTTTGCTCTTGCAGGTTTAAGCCTGGATGTCTTAACTGTAGAGTGGAAAAGTCAGTCCTCCAAGGGGCTGGATAGGCCCAGGAAATTGTAGTCATTTGTTAACTTTATCCCATAAGTCCTGCATTGACCTTATTGCTCTCTACAACTACCTGAAGGGAGGTTGTAGCCAGGCAGAGGTTGGCCTCTTCTCCCAGGCAGCCAGCACCAGAACAAGAGGACACAGTCTCAGGCTGCGCCAGGGCAGGTTTAGGCTGGATGTTAGGAAGAAGTTCTACACGGAGAGAGCGATTGCCCATTGGAATCGGCTACCCGTGGAGGTGGTGGAGTCACCTTCACTGGAGGTGTTCAGGAGAAGACTTGATGGGGTGCTTGGCTGTATGGTCTAGTTGTTGGGTGGGTTGGATTGGTTGATGGGTTGGACGCGATGATCTTGAAGGTCTCTTCCAACCTTGTGTATTGTATTGTATTGTATTGTATTGTATTGCATCTGCTATATAAATGGGTGCAGAGTCAATTTGTCCCTTTTCTGCCCATCTCTCCCTTCCCAGTATGGATCTCTTCTCTCTTGTGGTGTGGGGAGGTTGGTGGCCTGGCTCGGCCTTGGCAAAGCTGGTTTGGTAGCAGCCCCATTAGGCTTAGCTTGGGGGGTAGGGAGGAATGGGTGGAGGCAGCATTGAAACCTGGTTTGGTGGAAGGTTTTTGGCTTAATGAGGTTGCTGTAAGCTGAAATGTGAACTTTGATGTTCTGCATTTGTGTAAGTATTTGTAAACAGTATTTCCATCAACATTTCCAATTCTGTGTGGAGCATTTTTATTTTACTCCTTCGAGGAAGGGTAAAAATACCCTTCTGTCTGTTCCACAACCTAAACTAAGACAGCTCTGGGGGCTTTTTTCAGTAATTTTTCAGAAGTATGCAAGAGTAGACAGGAAGCAACAATTAAAACTGGTTTTGGTTTGGGTTTGGGTTTGTCTTGTTTTTACCTTGTTCATCAGCCAGTTATGAATGCAGTGCAGATGCATCTGTGGTTGTATTCATAGAAAAAAACTTGGCTTATGCAAAATACAGATAGAGGTCACTTCAAACATCCACTTCCTATACCTGGAGTACTAGCTATTTTACCACATGCCAGCTAGTTGCCACCCTAATAGGTGTGTGAAATCTGCAAGCAGATTGTATGCATTGCTCTGTGTGTGACATTAACAGCATCAGTTCATGTGTGGATTCTGCTTCCCTGCCATTGATCTATGGAGGCATTTTCAACAAACATGTATCTGCTTGCTTTTTTTCTTCTTCACATTTTCCATCTGTTTTCAGTGGATTCCATTCTTGAACTTTTAAAGGTCTGTAGACCTTGAATTGCTTTTTACAGCTGTCAGCAGAGAATTGAAATCCAGTGCCTCAGCATATCATTCAGATATGCTACCTGTGCTATTGGAAAGTGGGTTTGCCTGACATTTACAGATTGAGTTCAACCTTCTAATTTATAGTGATAAAGAAGTGAAGTTGCAAATCACAGTTCATACTCAAGATTCATAGCTATTCTAGAAAGCTACCTGTAAGATGTGTGCTTCCTTAGCTGCAGGAATAATTCCTCTAGTCCCACTAAACGTCTGTAAACCACCACTACAAAAGAATGACCTGGTTGTCTTTGGCCATCTGTTCAGCCCTGTACTGAAGTTGCAGCCTTTTCCTTTCAGGTAGATGTTCTTTCAAAAATCCTCCCCTTCCTAGCGTGGTTTAAAACTCCCCTGGGATTTCAGACGGCTGAACGCTGCAGTCTGTCACCTACGGAATTCAGGCAATAGTGAAGCACAGGGTACCTGTGACCACTGTGTGTTTGCTTCTTACTGCTTCATGGACAGTGAGAGTTGCAAGGTTCTTGGCAGCCTGAGCACACAACATGTTAAAGAAGCCTGATTTGGCCACAGCAACCCCATGCAGAGTTACAGGCTGGGGTCGGAGTGGCTGGAGAGCTCCCAAACAGAGAGGGACCTGGGGGTGCTGATCGACAGCTGCCTGAACATGAGCCAGCAGTGTGCCCAGGTGGTCAAGAAGGCCAGCGGCATCCTGGCCTGCATTAGGAACGGTGTGGCCAGCAGGAGCAGGGAGGTCATTGTGCCCCTGTACTCTGCTTTGGTTAGGCCGCACCTTGAGTCCTGTGTCCAGTTCTGGGCCCCTCAGTTTAGGAAGGACATCAATACACTTGAACGTGTCCAGAGAAGGGCAACAAGGCTGGGGAGAGGCCTTGAGCACAAGCCCTATGAGGAGAGGCTGAGGGAGCTGGGGTTGTTTAACCTGGGGAAGAGGAGGCTCAGGGGCAACCTCATTGCTCTCTACAACTACCTGAAGGGTGGTTGTAGCCAGGAAGGGGCTGGCCTCTTCTCCCTAGCAATCAGCACCAGAACAAGGGGACACAGTCTCAAGCTGCACCAGGGGAAGTTTAGGCTCGAGGTGAGGAAAAAGTTCTTCACCGAGAGAGTGATTCGCCATTGGAATGTGCTGCCCGGGGAGGTGGTGGAGTCTCCATCCCTGGAGGTGTTCAAGAGGGGATTGGACGTGGCACTCGGTGCCATGGTCTAGTCGTGGGGTCTGTGGTGACAAGTTGGACTCGATGATCTTCGAGGTCTCTTCCAAGCTTAGCGATACTGTGATACTGTGATCTGTGTAAGCAGTGTTCTGAATCCTGGTTGACTTCTCAAAGTGCATGAAGGTCTTTTCAGTTTCAGCATTCATTCCAGTCATAGCAAAAACATTCATCAGTTTATTTGCATTCAAGTGGGATCTGGGGGTGGTTTCCTTTATGGTGGGTGAAGTTCAGACATTGTGATTTCAGGATCTCTGGGTTCATCTGGCAGAATCAGATTGAGGGGATTAGAACATTTAGTTTGTAATTTTCAAGGAGTTACTGGAGTAAAATACGATCTGGAAAGTTGTAGCTGGGTTTACCATCCCTGTTATACTGCAGCACATGTAGAGTATATGAAAAATGGCTTAGATTCTGCAATTTTAATATTTCTCTCATCTTCTTTCTTCAGCTGCCTCCACTGCACCAGTACAATGTGTTGACTTGAACATTTCACAGTTGAATTTGACATCTGGGGTGGCGTACAAAAACCTCTCACAAAATGACAAAGTGCCCTGCAATCCTGTGTCCCCCCCCCCTGTCAAGAGATGCAAAAATCCCATCTGAAAGGGTGACTCTACAACCATGGACAGATGAGAAACCCATTCCACTTGATGGCAGAGCGTTTCAGGAACACCATTCGTATGGAAAGAGCTCGCTGGAAGATAATTCCTGGGTATTCCCAAGTCCTCCAAAGCCTAATGAGAATGTGTTCTGGGAGATGAGAAACAAAACTTTGGTAAACTGTCCAGCAGATTACCTGGATCAGTGTAATCAAAACTGTCTGCACAAGAGCTAAACCATGCTTAGAGTGGACCGAGGCACTTCTAGAGTGGTACTGAATAGGCACCTTAATGCTTGAACTTTGGCAGATAGAAAACGAATTGCCTGAAATGTGCTTTCTTTAATTCCAGTTCTGAAACAGAAAGTCTAGTCTTCCTCTGCTGTAAATCCATGAGCAAGTTCCTTGAAGTTAAAGTAGTGCTGGTGTAATGTCACTATAAAGAAATCTGGCTTGTGGCCTGGGTAGTCTTGTACTGCAAATGACCTCCATTTGCAAGGGAACACTGAAAAGTGAGTTCTTGGAATAAAACAAAATAATCCAGTTCTGTATTTGTTTGCTGTTTGTATGGTATCAAGAAAATACTTAGTATCTAGCATTAGAATTTGGACCAGCTCTAAAGTTTTTTTTTTGACAGCAGGATTGTATTTCTTTTTTTCAGAAGGCATCAAATGAAGAAATGGATTCCCTCTCCTTTCCTCCTTTCCAGGAACTTTCTGTTTCCTCCTGGATTAGAAATGGATTTTATGTCCTTTTTCACTAAGAAAAGTGAGATTATTTTGCCAAACTCTTGACTTATATATTAGGCAGTGGCAAGGGAAGAATCACTCCTAGGCTCTCCCGTTTAGATGTGCCATTTTGGGCCTTATTGTGAATGACAAAGCGATCCTAGGTAATGCTGCTGACCACCATGAACCCTGGATGTTCAGCTCGATCCCCTCTGTTCGTGCCACGGCAAACAGTTCTGCGCAGTGTGGCTACTACAGAATCTCCCTGGTCACAGTGCAGTTATCCTTACCTTGCCTCATTTGCACAGCACCAGAACCTTGACTATTTATTTGTGTGGTGGAGGCTACTAACTTTTCTTTTACTAAAGAAACAAAGCCTTAATTTAATCTGACTAGGTAGTGTAGCCCTGTTGCTGTCCTTGGGTAGCACTTTAGTGGTATCTATAGTATGCCACTGAGCACTAGTTGCTGCAACTGCCTACTTCATGGGCGTCTGAGTAGTACTACTCTTCCTTTTAAGGCCAAGAACTGTTTTTTAGACAAATAATTTAGACCATTTATGCCCCTTTTTGTTATTTTTGGTGTTTGGTTGTGTTTGGTTGGTTGGTTTTAAACTGATCTGCTTCCTATCTCCTCAATACAACAGGGTGCAGTGAAATGTCTGCTGCTCGATGCGTTGAAGAAATGCTTTACCTTTCAGATCCATGATACCTACCTTGTAATGGGCAGGAAGACACAATACTGTGTTATTTACAGATGTGCAGGTGGAGTATTCAACTTCACAGGTCCAGGTTTAATAGCAGTGTAGCAAGAATTAATTTCACAGCTGTTGAGTAGCAAATTATCTGACTGCAGCATAGCCGTAGTAATGATGGGCTGTAGAAATGTTACCAAGGTGCTCCATGATCCGTGTGGTTCCAGACACTTCCCTCCCTGTGGAGTGTTTCATACAAGGCCCATCTTCTGCTCTTCTTTTCAGTGTATCAAAGTTGAAAAAATGCCTTCCAGAGAGCTCCTACTGTATTAGTGAGCAGCATACATAAATAATGTTTCCTACTCACCAGATATTGGTTTTATCTTTCTATTATCTGGCTCACGGATACTGGCTTGTCTGTGATTAATGGAAATGGTGTCAGATGCTGGAATTTATTTTGACCAATGAACACAGCTGACTCAGGGGAGTCCAGTCTCTTGGAAAGTAATAGAACAAAACCCAATATGCATAAAACAAATCCACGTCACTAGGCTTTAGCTGATAGAACCAACTACCTGTGTAATAACAAAGCAGCAGAAAACCTTTCTCTTGTGGCTGTGTAAGATAGGTGGTGTCTAGTTCCAATGTAGCTTTCTGGGGTTCCCCACCCCAACATTAGGGAAGGAAGTTTTATTAAGTAATGTACTACCCAGCAGCTGTCATCTTGATTTAACACTTTGATTTGTGCTGTGTAAGAGTGTAAATAAATTTATTTTTGTTTGAAATTGCTTTCACTTACAAATCTCCTTTCTGTATTGGGCACAAATGTATTTTTTCACTCAGTTTTAGTTTCTTAATTGTGTGGGGCTTGAATTAATAAGTAATTTATATTGAATTAATAAGTAATTAATATATTAACTCTCCACCTCACCCACACTTCATTTTGTGACCAATTTTGTAACAAAACGCCATTTCAAACACTAACAGTTAACTTTGAGGTTCACCCTCCTGTCAGGAAATAGGACCACTCCCTGTAGACAGCTTCTGTGTGTCCTGGGGAAAGTAGTCTCTTGGACACTGAAACCTGAAGGACTTATCTTAAGCTATGTTCCCGTGCTTTGACTACTTCTGTCAAAAGGTTCCTGGTCAGCCCATCCTGTCCCATGTGACAAGGAAACGTAAAATTAAGCTTCTCTGAGCAGTGCCTGAGAATTTCCAGGCTTTGCCTTTGACTCTTGGTTTACCTTCTGTGTTGCTTCCCACGCAGCCAAAGGGAGCAGCAATGTTTGGGAGAGGGGCTTCAGAAGTACTGCTGGTATCAGAGAGGGGCGGGCAGGATGACAACGAGCACGCTGTAGGCAGCATCTCCAATCCAAACCCTCATTGCTGTGGCCAAGCTGTAACATTCTGAAAATGAAGGCCCCAGATTTGAAGCCTCTTGGGAGCTAGCTGGCTTGTGAAGCATCTGTTGGTCTGAAGCATACAATCAAATTTTGACTCAGATGGAAAAGTCGTTTAAATCAGTGCCACTAGAGGCTTACAATGCTGCTTCCATTCTCAGCAGTGAAGTCTTTCCATCACAGCGACAGCAGATTATATGCAGAAGTGGCTGTAGTAAAGAGGTTCTGGGGGTTGTGTGCACAGGTGCATTTGTTACAGAGCAAGGACCAAAGTCCCCAAGTAACTGTTAAATGACACCCCAAAAGTTAACTTGAATGCCAGCTCTGAGCATTTCAAAACTTGACCTGAACCATGGGTCTGACAATTTACATTTTCAACTTCAACAAGCACAAATTCCATTTACCACAACTGGAACACAGCTTTTGGGGGCAGGAGGAGGTGGTGGTTTTGCACACTTAAGTAAGTGAGCACAGGGCAAGATAAGGAATACACATTTAAAGAGTTATGTTAACCTTCTAGTAGCTCATATGTAAACTTCCGCTGTTTGGTTCACTCTAGATGTTCAGATTTTAGAATTAGTTAAAAGTCTCCTCAACAGTTTTGTGGCTTTACAACTGATTTAGTTTTCCTCTTACGCTGAACGAGCCCTGCTGATGAACACAAACTCCCAAACTGGCTGTGATGCAGTCACATTTTTACAGCTGGAAGCAGGCAAGAGCAGTAGTAGACATATGGTGGAGCTACAGTAAAGACAATACCCACTCCAAGCAATTTAGCAGAGGCCCATGTAAGTACAATATGAACTATACTGATGATGTGAAGCAGATTTAATTTTGTTTCAAAACCAACTAGCAGCAGACTTTGAGACTCCTGCTCTAAGAAACCAGTCTTTTTAATGATGCTGTGGCCTGGTAAGGAGGAGTGAAAAGCTCTGATACGTGATTGACTCGCATGTATTTCCTTCTGATCTCCAGGCAGGCCCCACGGAGAAGAGTGGTTGCAGAGCAGTAAGGTTTCTGTGGTGTTTGAATACAAAAAGGCATGTGGGGCTGAGTAGTTTTGGTGGTGGTTTGGGGCTTTTCCAGGGTCAGGCTTTCGCACCTTTCTGCAGGGGGAGTGGTGTGGTACTTCTATTACCACAGGACAGCAGACAAGAGTACTTTTTTTTAAAAGCACTAAAGGTAAGTGCTGGTTTTAACTAAATTGCAGTCAGAACTGTTTCTTAGAAGAAAAATCTGAACTAAATGTGAACTGAGCTCAGTGTCCAACAGAATTAATTTCACTATATTTTACAATGGAAGAGAAAGTGGTTCCAAATATCAAGATACAATAATGAAGTGCCCCTCAGTTTAGGAAAGATGTTGAGTTGCTGGAACGTGTCCAGAGAAGCCCAACAAAGCTGAGGAGGGGTTTGGAGCACAAGCCCTGTGAGGAGAGGCTGAGGGAACTGGGGTTGTTTAGCCTGAAGAAGAGATGGCTCAGGGGAGACCTTACTGCTGTCTACAACCACCTGAAGGTGGTTGTAGCCAGGTGGGAGTTGGTCTGTTCTCCCAGGCAGAAACATGGAATCATAGAATGGTTTGGGTTGGAAGGGACCTCTAAAGGTCATCTAGTCCAACCCCCTCTGCCTAAGCAGGGACATCCTCAACTAGATCAGGTTGCTCAGAGCCCTGTTGAGCCTCACCTTGAATATCTCTAGGGATGGGGCCTCAGCCACCTTCTTGGGCAATCCCTTCCAGTGACCATAATGATCCATCTAGGAACCATTAGAGTTGCAGTCCCTGTTTTAGACAGAGATGGCTAAATGATGTACTGTCCCATGTCAGTTCCCTTCCTAATCACCTGCAGCTGGCTCCTTCCCAGTAAGTGCAGGCAGTTAACATGCCTGGTTTTGCTGGGAGGTGGAGGGGCGGAGGGGCACACAGCCAGGCTGCCAGAGCTGTGAAGGAGTGGAGGTACTGGAGCAGGCTGCACAGGGATGTGGTGGAGTCACCATCCCTGCAGGTATTCAAAACGTGTGTGGACATGGTTTAATGGTCACGGTGATGTTAGGCCAATGATCTTTTGTCTTTTACATCCAAATTAATTTTGTGATTTAAGAGTTCTACAGTTAAGCAGTTTCAGGTACACAAAAGATCCTTTGTATGCCCCTTTTCAAACAGGGACTTGCTTACACTTAGTTTCTGCATGCAATGACCTGCATCTTACATACCTAGTCGAGTTGTCTAGTCACCTCTACCCAAGGTTTTTCAAGTGTGATCACTCACTCCTGAAGTGTGGATTCCCATGCAATCATCCTTATTCTGAAAAAGGAAGGCATGGGAGGGTGCTGCTCTCAGTTTTGCTTTCAGCATGCTTTCTCCCATTCCCAGGAAAGGTCTTGATCAAATGACTTTTCTCTACAGACAAAATGGTCAGTCTGGCCACACATGGGCGTGGGGCATCCATCTCTTCTGACAACGTAGACTTAAAAATGAGTCACAGTGCCGGCAAAAACACCACCAGGCTCTGGCATGCCTCAGCATTTTCATCAAAAAGCTAACTCAAATTGTTCCCAGATTCTTCTCTTCTGTATTTGTCACCTTTCTCTTCTAGTAAAAGCATCAAAGAAATTTCCATAAGCCCTCAGCTTCAGATAAGAAACAGACCCATTTTCATTTAATGTATACTCAATTTGTGATCAGTTAATCAACTGAGAAGAGAAGCAGCTCAGAGGAGACCTTATTGCTATCTACAACAACCTGAAGGGAAGTTGTAGACAGGTGGAGGTTGGTCTATTCTCCCAGGCAACCAGCACCAGAACAAGAGGACACAGTCTCAAGCTGTTCCAGGGGAAGTTTAGGCTCAAGGTGAGGAGAAAGTTCTTCCCAGAAAGAGTAATTGGCCATTGGAATGGGCTCCCCAGGGAGGTGGTGGACCCACCATCTCTGGAAGCGTTCAAAAAAAGGATTGGACGTGGCACTTGGTGCCATGGTTTTGTTGTCATGAGATGTTAGGCAATAGCTTGGAGTTGATGATCTCTGAGGTCTTTTGCAACCTGGTTGATTCTATGATTCTCTGAACTAACAATATTCACACTTCAGTTTTCATGCAGCCTGCCAAACATAACCAGACACAAGCTTTAAATTCTGAAAGGCCCTTTATAAGTTGGTAACAGAATCTCATAGTCCGAACAGAAGAACAGACAGAGACAACTTCATTGCAACAGCCTGCATGGCATCTTTATTTGCAGTAAGATTTGTTAAAAAAACCCAAACCTGACTTAAGTTCAGACATTATTTTATTCTCCACTCATCTCATTTTGTGTTAACTTCCACACAGGGGTGCAGATGATTTAAACCCAAGTTGGATATAACATCTGAAGTGTTAATTTTCCATTCCAACTACACATTTGAAGCAAACTTCTGTTTTGTTTTCTTGATTCCAGTTGCTCTGTATTCTTCTCGCTGCTTCAAATACTCTGTTTTGCATTCTTCATAGAATAAGGGATCAGAATAGCTACAAGACAAACACACAACTTTTTGGTTTTCATCTTGGAAAATGAAACAGATATTGTCTGAACAACATTAACAACCGCTCTTCCTTTCACACCCACAGAAGATTTGCCTGCCTGCAAGACCAAAATACCTTTGTTTATAAAGTACATAAATGGTTAAATTACCTTCATGAATTCTAAACACCAAGGTGGGTTTGCATTCTCATGATACAGAGCACAGAATTAACCAGGTTGGAAAAGACCTTTGAGATCATCGAGTCCAACCTATCACCCAACACCATCTAAGCAACTAAACCATGGTACTAAGTACTCAGCACTGCCCTTTACTCAGCACTGGTTAGGCCACACCTTGAGTACTGTGTCCAGTTCTGGGCCTCTCAATTTAAGAAGGACATTGAGACACTTGAACATGTCCAGAGAAGGGCAACGAGGCTGGGGAGAGACCTAGAGCACAAACCCTGTGAGGAGAGCCTGATGGAGCTGGGGTTGTTAAGCTTGGAGAAGAGGAGGCTCAGAGGAGACCTTCTTGCTGTCTACAACTACCTGAAGGGCTGAAGGGAGGCTGTAGCCAGGAGGGGGTTGGTCTCTTCTCCCAGGCAACCAGCACCAGAACAAGAAGACACAGTCTCAAGCTGTTCCAGGGGAAGTTTAGGCTGGAGGTGAGGAGAAAGTTCTTCCCAGAAAGAGTTGTTAGCCATTGAAGGTGGTGGAGTCACTGTCCATGGATGTGTTCAAGAGGGGATTGGACGTGGCACTTGGTGCCATGGTTTAGCAGTCATGAGGTGCTGGGTGACAGGTTGGACTTGATGGCCTTTGAGGTCTTTTCCGACCTTATTGACTATGTTTGTATCACCCAACACCATCTAATCAGCGAAACCATGGCACTAAGTGCCTCATACTGCTTTCTCTTGAGGCATAATCCTTTCCAAACCACTACATCCAGGCAGAGGAAAGGTAGAAAAAGGGAAAGACTTTTGTTATTTCTGCTCAGCTAATTCATTATTTGCAATTAGCTTCTTCAGCATGGGAATCTGCTGGAGTACACTCACAGTTTTTTATGAAAGCAAGTAGTGGAAAACAGGTTCAAGTGTATGTCTTGAACAGTAGACATGTAGGATTAAGGACCTCAATCATTAAATTCAATATTCTCATACTTTTAACAATGCAATTTACTAAGCATTTTTTTCAGTAGTACTTTCTTTGGGTGTTGCTGTTTTGTTTCTTTTAAAACAGGAGTACAGATAAAACTGAGTTACTCCAGATAAAACTGAGTTACTCCAAGTCTTGCCTGGCTGCACATTTTTTCATCACTTCCCAAATACATAATTGCCAGTAGTTTAAAGGCATTTAATTTTCACCTCTGGTTTAACAGAGCAGGGCATACATTCTACCAAGAAAGCCCTAAACAAACCCAAACCAAACAACCCCTTCTTCTCCACTAGCTACACTCAACACATCCACAACTCACCCTGGGATATTAAAGAAATGTAGGGTAGGGTAGGGCAGGGCAGGGCGGAAAAGACCTTTGAGATCATGAAGTCCAACCTATCATCCAACACTACCCAATCAACTGAACCATGGCACCAGTCTAATGGCACAGGGGATAAATTAGGATTTCCAAAAGAGATGCTTCAAATCAATAATAACTAACAACTTTCTCTTGTTGCTGCTACTGCTGTTCACAGCAGCACAACATTTTCAGGACAAAGACTAAATCATAGAAAACAATTCAAGGGGCGAAATCAAAACAAACTTAACCTGACTCACTAATAGGGTATGAAATGCTTCTGCTGCTTACCTCTATATCCCCACATATATATAATTCAGCATAATGCAAACAGGGCTACATCTTGTCTGGGCTGAAAAACCTAGATCTGTCACCATTTAAAACAAGAAGAATCTTTATAATCATGGGACAGCTTGAGTAAATAAAGAAGATCTTGGCAGGTAGGGCCCTGCCCAGCAAGGTAAAATAAAGTTTCAGCAAATACATCCAAGTCACTAACCTTGCATAACTCTTCTGAGAAGATGAAAGATTTCTACTCAGTTCTACATTAGTATAGGTGATGCAAACAAAAAACCCTAAAAACTCATGAAGAACTTACTAGCCAACCAGGCAGTCCTTCAGTGCTGAGTTCTCTTTCCGACACTTCACTACCATTAGAAGTCCAGTTTCTTGGCAGCATTTAGTAAATGCTGAGGAAAAAAAGGGGGGAAAAAAAGGTTAGAAAAATGACAGTGGGTAAAAACCAACTTCCTATGTGTATATTATCTCATATATAACCATATTGGCAAAGAGTATCATAACGTCACTGGAGTATCATAACGTCACTGGAGGTGTTTAGGAGGAGACTGGATGTGGCACTTGGTGCCATGGTTTAGTTGATTACACAGTGTTGGGTGATAGGTTGGACTTGATGATCTCAAAGGTCTTTTCCAACCTGGTTAATTCTATTCTATTCTAAAAAAATGTTTGTAAGGTCTTTGTCACTTCTTTAGCAACAAGATTTTAAGTCAGATTCTCCCCAGCACGATGCAACCCATCCATACACGTGCTTCCGTGCAACTCAACATCTTTCCTAAACTGAGGGGCCCAGAACTGGACACATTTCTGCTGTTCTTTCCTGGGCTGTCTATCTGGAATGTCCCTACATCAGCATCTCAGAAAAATCATACCTATTCTCACACTTCTGAAAAAGATCCTTTCTTTTTTCCTGGGAAAAACATCAGCAGCCTTTGAAAGCTTATGGTTTGCCTAGTGACCAGCTTGATTTTTACCCTCTACAGGCACTTCCTTAAGTGCTGTGCTGGCTTGTTGGCTGGGTTTTGGGGTTTTTGTAGTAATCAGTCCTTCTGGAAGCTGTGAAGTTAAGAAACCACCGAAGACAACAGGAGGTCTCTCACTTGTTAGCTCCCCAGTCTTGATTGGTTAAAGGTGTGATGTCCCAGTGAACAAAACCTGAACTGCAATTGCAAACACTTCCTGGCTTCAGAAGGTCCCACTTGAGGTACATGGCCAGGCACTGCTGGAAAATGGTAAAACTGCTTCCAGTTATCTAGCTGCTCACAATTAACAATGGAATGGAAAAAAGGTGCAAGTTAAACCATAACCTGCATGAGGTTGGGTATCCTCATGTGAGCACACAAACTTTATTAGCCTTCTCTTACTGCCAGCAATTAAAAAACCCTTTGGCAGTCACATAAGGAGTGTGGTGCAAGGTAAGTTTAGTTATAAATGGTTACCAGGTTACAGGAATAGAATGGAATAGACCAAGCTGGAAAAGACCTTTGAGATAGAGTCCAACCTATCACCCAACACCATCTAATCAACTAAACCATGGCACCAAGCACCCCATCCAGTCTCTTCCTAAACCCCTCCAGTGATGGTGACTCCACCACCTCCCTGGGCAGCACATTCCAAAGGCCAATCTCTCTTTCTGTGAAGAACTTCTTCCTAACATCCTGCCTAAACCTCCCCTGGCACAGCTTGAGACTGTGTCCTCTTGTTCTGGTGCTGGTTGCCTGGAAGAAGAGACCAACCCCCACTTGGCATCAACCTCCCTTCTGTGTCTTTCTCACAATTTTTTCACAAACCAAAACCTGCTAAACTTATTGGTTTGGAGAATCATCTTGCAAACAGCACACAATGGTTCTAGATATCCTCTCAAACCAAGAGTTAAAGTCCATCTCTGTAACCTTCACAATCACAACTCACTTCTCACTCAAGCCCTGCCTGCAGTGTAGACCAAAGCTTCAGAGCGCATAGCCAGATACCACAGAAGGAGCATAGACACAGCTCCGACTACAAACCCATTGCAGTTTAACACTTCAGCAGCTCCCAGCAGTAATCAAAATGCTACTCAAACTCAAAATGAACCTCCTTCTTGATACTCTAGAAGTGATACAAAGGACAACTGCACTTCCAGGGTGGAACTGATCTTTTAAAAACTTTGTGCATCCAATCTTTACGACTTTACTAAGTGACTTTCTACAAGTTCCTGAACTGTATTTTCTTTTCCCTTGCAAGCAGCAAGCTACCAAAACAAGCATCAGGGGAACCAGATGTAAATTTGGGCCAGTCTGCAACTTCACTGTAACACAAACAGAAATAAATGTCTCAAATCAACAATAAAAGTTATTCCCAACGTTTAGAAATACAAGCTGAATAAAATGAGGGGTGGAGCTCAGCACAACATGAGTGAAAAGGAATTGTTAGGAAGGGTAAAAAAAAAAAACCTTGTTCTCCAGAGAATGAACTCTGATGAAGTGCTGCCAGGACAGACAGCTACATATGTCAGTCACTGAATGCTCTACACACAGGGGAGGACAGATCCAGTACTGCGTCAACAAGCTGCAGGTGCCTGCTAGTTACCACGGAAACTGGCTATGGACCCCTCTTTCACCTGGAGCAGATATGGTTCATGACATCATATCTGACATGGGTTAGCCCCACAGGGTCTTGTCTGTGCCATAGGCTGTGTCTAAGGGGATGCACACTGAGCAAAGAACTTTTCTCAAGGCTGTAGTTCAGAAATAGTTCACTGAACAGCTGATCGCTGATTCCAAGCCAGGCTTCTCTCTCAGCGTTTACAGACTCACAGTGGACAACAGAACCAAAGCACCATGTTCAAAATGCAAGTGTTCTTTATGTAGCATCCAACACCCCTCTAACCTTCAATCTGAGGCAGGGTGGATCCCTCACTGTGCTGCCTTCAAAATGAAATGGTGGAATTAGCTTGTGGGACTGAAAAAGTTTCCGTCGTATGCATGCAAAGGGAGGACTGTATGAAGAAAAAAAAAGTAACACCCTGCCTCCCAAGCATTAAAAATAAACAAAATGAATTGGGGAGGGGAGGGGGAAGGGGAAGGGGAAGGGGAAGGAAGGGAAGGGGAAGGGGAAGGGGAAGGGGAAGGGGAAGGGGAAGGGGAAGGGGAAGGGGAAGGGGAAGGGAAGGGGGGGAAGGGGAAGGGGAAGGGGGAAGGGGGAAGGGGAAGGGGAAGGGGAAGGGGAAGGGGAAGGGGAAGGGGAAGGGGAAGGGGAAGGGGAAGGGGAAGGGGAAGGGGAAGGGGGACCAGGTTGGAAGAGACGAGAAGGGAAGAGAGACCAGGTTGGAAAAGACCTTTGAGATCATCGAGTCCAACCTATCACCCAACACCATCTAATCAACTAAACCATGGCACCAAGCACCCCATCCAGTCTCTTCCTAAACACCTCCAGGGATGGTGACTCCACCACTTCCCTGGGCTGCCCATTCCAATGGCAAATCACTCTTTCTGGGAAGAACTTCTTCCTAACATCCAGTCTAAACCTCCCCTGGTGCAGCTTGAGACTGTCCCACCTCGTTCTGTTGCTGGTTGCCTGGGAGAAGAGACCAACCCCCACCTGGCTACAACCTCCCATCAGGTAGTTGTAGACAGCACTGAAACTGTGTTGATATAAAAATACCAAGGACTCATTATTATTTCCAGTCTCTGAAGTGTGTGTAGCATGAAAGCTGTTTCAGAAAGTTCCTTTCTGGCAGATTCAAATTGTAGCAGTACTTGCTATTTCTCTGCTGACTCAGATTGCAACGTGGTGTGCAATTCATATATGAGAACTGTAGCTTTATCAAGAACAATTATGCACCTGTGTGGATGTACACAAAATAAATGAAGTATTTCCCATTATCAGGATAAATTGATCCTCTCAGGTCTGGCTCTGGTTTATTTAAAGACTTTACAATTTTGCTACTTAAGAGAAAAGTCCTACAGAGGTGTTATCTCACCATTTATATTTTCTCAACACTTATGATACTGCTATCACACTCTTAAAATAAAATAAAATAAAATACTGAAAAAAAAAAGGGCTTGTATCATTATCCAAGACCAGGCTTATGTTCAGTTCCTGGGGTGAGTTTTTCCCGTTGCACAAAAGACAAAGTAAATAGTTCTGCCCAATGTTTGGGTCATACCTTGAGCTCTGCCACTGGGCAGAAAAAAAAGGTGCCAAACAATGGGGACTTGGTGTGGGGGGACATGGTGGAAGGAGGATGACACAGTTACCTTTAAAATGTAAACAGGGGTAAGATTTTTATAGGGAGAGAGAGAGAGAGAGAAGAGAGGGGGAGAGAGGGGGGGGGAGAGGGGGGAGAGGGGGGGGGGGGAGGGGGGGAGGGGGGGAGGGGGGAGAGGGGGAGAGGGGGGAGGGGGGGAGGGAGGGGGGAGAGGGGGGGAGGGGGGGAGAGGGGGGAGGGGGGAGAGGGGGGGAGAGGGGGGGAGAGGGGGGGGGAGAGGGGGGGAGAGGGGGGGAGAGGGGGGAGAGGGGGGAGAGGGGGAGAGGGGGAGAGGGGGAGAGGGGGAGAGGGGGAGGGGGGAGAGGGGGAGAGGGGGGAGAGGGGGAGAGGGGGGGGAGGGGGGGGAGAGGGGGAGAGGGGGGAGAGGGGGAGAGAGGGGGAGAGGGGGAGAGGGGGGAGAGGGGGGGAGAGGGGGGAGAGGGGGGAGAGGGGGAGAGAGGGGGGAGGGGGGAGAGGGGGGGAGAGGGGGAGAGAGGGGGGGAGAGGGGGAGAGGGGGGAGAGGGGGAGAGGGGGAGAGGGGGGGGGAGAGGGGGGGAGGGGGGAGAGGGAGGGGAGAGGGAGGGGAGAGGGAGGGGAGAGGGAGGGGAGAGGGAGGGGAGAGGGAGGGGAGAGGGAGGGGAGAGGGAGGGGGAGGGAGGGGAGAGGGAGGGGAGCGAGAGGGGAGCGAGAGGGGAGCGAGAGGGAGAGAGGAGCGAGAGGGAGAGAGGAGCGAGAGCGAAGACAGAGCGAGAGCGAGAGAGGAGCGAGAGCGAGAGAGGAGCGAGAGAGAGAGAGGAGCGAGAGCGAGAGAGGAGCGAGAGCGAAGACAGAGCGAGAGCGAAGACAGAGCGAGAGAGAAGACAGAGAGAGAGAAGACAGAGAGAGAGAAGAGAGAGAGAGAAGAGAGAGAGAGAAGACAGAGAGAGAGAGAAGACAGAGAGAGAGAGAAGACAGAGAGAGAGAGAAGACAGAGAGAGAGAGAAGACAGAGAAGAGAAGACAGAGAGAGAGAGAAGACAGAGAGAGAGAGAAGACAGAGAGAGAGAGAAGACAGAGAGAGAGAGAAGACAGAGAGAGAGAGAAGACAGAGAGAGAGAAGACAGAGAGAGAGAAGACAGAGAGAGAGAAGAAGACACAGAGAGAAGACACAGAGAGAGAGAGAAGACACAGAGAGAGAGAGAAGACACAGAGAGAGAGAGAAGACACAGAGAGAGAGAAGACACAGAGAGAGAGAAGACACAGAGAGAGAGAAGACACAGAGAGAGAGAGAAGACACAGAGAGAGAGAGAAGACACAGAGAGAGAGAAGACACAGAGAGAGAGAGAAGACACAGAGAGAGAGAGAAGACACAGAGAGAGAGAAGACACAGAGAGAGAGAAGACACAGAGAGAGAGAAGACACAGAGAGAGAGAGAAGACACAGAGAGAGAGAGAAGACACAGAGAGAGAGAAGACACAGAGAGAGAAGACACAGAAGACAGAGAAGACACAGAGAGAGAGAGAAGACACAGAGAGAGAGAGAAGACACAGAGAGAGAGAAGACACAGAGAGAGAGAGAAGACACAGAGAGAGAGAGAAGACACAGAGAGAGAGAGAAGACACAGAGAGAGAGAGAAGACACAGAGAGAGAGAAGACACAGAGAGAGAGAGAAGACACAGAGAGAGAGAGAAGACACAGAGAGAGAGAGAAGACACAGAGAGAGAGAGAAGACACAGAGAGAGAGAGAAGACACAGAGAGAGAGAGAAGACACAGAGAGAGATTTGTGTTTGTAAAATATGTACAAAGACATTAAAATCATACTAACTATTATCAGTAACATTTTGTGGGAAGTTATTATACTTTTCGTTTTGTATTAAATCGTGATTTATTAGCTTGTTATTTTGAAGATTACTCCTCAGTATGCACAGAACAGCTTACTGGTGCATTTAATGAGCCAAAGGAAGTAGTAGGATGAACATGAAAAGATTGGTTTACATTGTAGAGTAGGAGCTACTTGATATTTCCAACACAGTACAAAAGAAAGCTTCTCTCTAGATTGATCATGGTTCAGTTAACATCACTGAATATCTAATACCTCCAACTCAATTAATTCTCACCTGATTAAGATCAGTCTGATATTCAAACTAAATCATCTCTCCAGTCAAGTAGAAATCAATATTTCTGATTTTACTTTTAAATTACAATAGCAAATAAAATACATGCATCGTCAGTATGCCAGGAGCTTTCCTATTATAGCCCACTATAGCATGCATAACACAGCTGAGTAAAGAATTACTCTAATTTGAACAACAAGATATATATAAGACAGGTTAATTTGAATGGAGGGAGATGGCATGAAATAATTAAATGCATCTTATGTAGGGTAAAGAGAAAATTGACATAAAATAACCTTGATTCTTTCGAGTGAACCTCTGTTATCAGCTCAAATGCTTTGTCTCCACAAATATTCATTTGCTATAACATAATCACACACTTTCCCTTTCCCTGCCCATCACCACACCCACCCCCCAAAACACCTACTCCATTTCATCTTTTGTAGCCCCAATATATTGCTGAGGGCACCTGCCCTGGAGCAGATGAGTAATTAGCATACAAGAGAGGACTGGGGAGGACAGATAATCCCAGGACTCTAGAAATTTCAGGGAAAACACATTCACTATGTAAGATGTCTCCTGCCCAATCTTTTCTAGGGCACTCTAACCACAGAAAACCAGCTTTGTCTTATTCAGTGAAAACAGAGGATCTTAGTACTGACTACAGCAACTCTTGCACTCCAATATAAAATCACAGGATCACAGGAGGGTAGGGGTTGAAAGGGCCCTCTTGAGATCTTGTAGTCCAACCCCTCCTGCCAAAGCAGGATCGCCTAGGCCAGGCCACGCAGGAACTACTAAACCATGTGCCACATCCAATCCCCTCTTGAACACCTCCAGAGACGGTGACTCAACCACCTCCCTGGGCAGCACATTCCAATGGCTAACAACTCTCTCTCTGAATAACTTTCTCCTCACCTCGAGCCTAAACCTCCCCTGGCGCGTCTTGAGACTATGTATAAGGCTTTACTGTACTTTGCCAGGCAGGCCAGACCTAAGTGCTCAAAGATGACAGATGTGCTGGGCTGTTCAAGAAAAGCAGACCTCTTTTTCTTCTCATTGAAATTACCCAAACCAAAAGTCCTTTATAGCAAAGCAAACACATTATTGTAAAACAGTTTAAGTCATTATTTGTCTACTTGGTTTAGGAATGCTCTTGTCAAGTACAAGCATTGGCTTCTACATAAGCTTTCAGGTAGAGCCCTCTTGTTTTAAACAGCTGCTTCCTTTAAGACTCACTTGATCTAATTTTCCTCCCACCCTGCAGTAAGTATCCCTGACACCAAGCATTACCACACCAGGCGCTGGAAGAGGCAGAACTGGAACAAATGCAAGCTCCCCCATGGCTACTGTCTGTCACTGCCTGCTTCTATATAAACAAGTGCATCCAACTTGAGCTGCACAGAGTAGCCTTGCTGATGCTTATCCTCCCACCTCCTTCAAGAGCCACTCAGGGACGGCTTAGAAGTTAGCGTAACAGATGATTAAAAGCAGCAACATCCCCCTCCCTCTGTCCCACAGTGACAGGAAGTTCCTCAGCTGAACTTCCAAGTTTTTTAAAAAATAAATCTATTTCTGACAGCAGTCCTCCAACAGGCAGGAACAGCAGTGGTGTCCTTCTACCACAGGGTGGAGATAGAGCAGTCCTTTACATAATTCTCCAAGGGGCAATTTCACACCTATGCCACCATGCCACCAGCTCTAAGCTACAGCCTGCTGTTTTGGGAATCACATGGGGGTTCTTCCCCCTCAGTTCACTTTACTGTATTTGGAAAAGCAAGTTTTTTAACACAAAGTTCCAATACCAATTTTGGGTTAATACTCAAACACTACCTCCTTCAAGCTCAGGACAGGTGTATTCCCTTAAAAGAAACCAAAAAACAAAAAGTAAAATTCAAGTAGGGGAGGCAGGAAATCTGCATGGCTAAGCAAGGAGCTCCTAAAATAAACTCAAATGGAAGAGGGAATTTTACAACATGTGGAAAAAGGGTGGGAGGATTATAGAAATGCTGCCTGAATATGCAGAGACATAAGAAAGGACAAGGCTCTCTCAGAACTTAGTCTGGCTAGGGAGGTAAAAGATAAGAAGAAGAGGTTCTTCAAATGCATCAATGAGAAAAGGAAGAATAGGGAAGAAGTGGGAAGAATGAGGTAGGAGAGATGATGTGACCATTTTAGGCTGTGCCTTTAAGAAAGGGACAGTTGCTGGAACACTGGGTTGCCTGGGAGAAGAGACCAACCCCCACCTGGCTACTACCTCCCTTCAGGTAGTTGTAGACAGCAATAAGATCTCCTCTGAGCCTCCTCTTCTCCAGGCTAAACAACCCCAGCTCCCTCAGCCTCTCCTCATAGGGCTTGTGCTCGAGGCCTCTCACCTGCCTTGTTGCCCTTCTCTGGACATGTCAAGAGTCTCAATGTCCTTCTTAAATTGAGGGGCCCAGAACTGGACACTGGACTCAAGGTGTGGCCTAACCAGTGCTGAACACTATTATGAAAGAAACAGCAATGCTAATCACAAGTGTGGTTTCCACATTTAGAACAACTGCACTTTAAGAACTTATTTAGCAGTTCTTCAAACAAATACTAGCAATAGATCTGCCACAAAACTGCTGGCAAAGGAGACACAAAAAATTAGTTAAGGAGAAACAGATAGGGGGCTTGAGTTGAGAAGCTACTTTAGTCACACTTCTTCCCATGGCAAGCTACTTTAGAACACAAGATAATTACCAGATTGGAAAAGACCTTCGAGATCATCAAGTCCAACCTATCACCCAACACCATCTAATCAACTAAACCATGGCACCAAGTGCCTCATCCAGTCTTTTCTTAAACACCTCCAGTGATGGTGACTCCACCACCTCCCTGGGCAGCCCATTCCAATGGCCAATCACTCTTTCTGTGAAGAACTTCTTCCTAATATCCAGCCTAAGCCTCTCTTCCCATGGCACGAGGATACTTACTATGAAATATCATATGCTACCCAAACGGAACTACTCTCATTTTGTCTGCCACTCTCTAAAGGAGACAAAGTTCATTTCTAACAAGTTCAATCACAAGATCCACAAAGTTCACCTTGCTGTAAAGCAAAACGTGACAGAGGACCCTGTGCATTAACCAGGAGCTGCTGAGGATACCAAGAATTAAAACCAGTATGCAGTGCCTAGAACATGAGCAGGAGTTGACCTGCTGGAGGGTAGAGAGGCTTTGCAGAGGGACCTCAACAGGCTGGGCAGATGGGCAGAGTCCAACAGCATGAGATTTAACACATCCAAGTGCCGGGTTCTGCACATTGGCCACAGCAACCCCATGCAGCGCTACAGGCTGGGGTCAGAGTAGCTGGAGAGCGGCCAGGCAGAGAGGGACCTGGGGGTACTGGTTGATGGTAGGCTGAACATCAGCCTGCAGTGTGCCCAGGCAGCCAAGAGGGCCAATGGCATCCTGGCCTGCATCAGGAACAGTGTGGCCAGCAGGAGCAGGGAGGTCATTCTGCCCCTGTACACTGCACTGGTTAGGCCCCACCTTGAGTCCTGTGTGTCCAGTTCTGGGCCCCTCAGTTTAGGAAGGATGTTGACTTGCTGGAGTGTGTCCAGCGAAGGGCAACAAAGTTGGTGAGGGGTTTGGAGCACAAGCCCTACGAGGAGAGGCTGAGGGAGCTGGGGTTGCTTAGCCTGGAGAAAAGGAGACTCAGGGGTGACCTTATTGCTCTCTACAACTACCTGAAGGGAGGTTGTGGACAGGCGGAGGTTGGTCTCTTCTCCCAGGCAACCAGCACCAGCACAAGAGGACACAGTCTCAAGCTGCGCCAGGGGAGGTTTAGGCTGGCTGTTAGGAAGAAGTTCTATACAGAGAGAGTGATGGCCCATTGGAATGGGCTGCCTGGGGAAGTGGTGGAGTCACCTTCATTGAAGGTGTTCAGGAGGAGACTTGATGGGGTGCTTGGTGCCATGGTCGAGTTGTTTGGGTGGGTCGGATTGGTTGATGGGTTGGACGCAATGACCTCGAAGGTCTCTTCCAGCCTGGTTTATTGTATTGTAAAAGCTGTCTGAGGGTCTTGCTGCTGCCATTCCCATGGCTTCTCAAGCAGTAACAGTACATCCTCACATAACTTTTTGTCTTCCTTGTCTATGTAGGACTGAGAGCTGTTTGGGGTGTATTCCAATTTCTATGAAACAGTTATTTCCTGGCTGGGACCTCTCAGTGCTATGCCTGGATTGCAGCGAATACCTTCTTCGTTGGCACACTGAAACTACAAGAATAGAATCCAGATAAAAATCTTTCCTCTGTATTCTGGGTTCTAACCAAATGTGTTTTACTCACTGAATGCAGATGTACACACGCCCCCAACACCACACATTTGTCAGGATGTAAGTTTCTCCAAAGATTTCTACCACCACTATTCCGGGGGGGGGAGAAGGAAAGAAAAACCCACCAAAAAAACCCACCCAACAACAAAACCCAACAAACACCCAAAAGCTAGCATATGCTGTATTAATGTAAAACCCCTAGAGGGCAACTAAGCTTCAATTTCAGCCTGCATAAATATTCAGCTCCTTAACTAGTTTACAGATTATGTAAACTACTTCCTTCAATCTTGGGGGTTTTCCCCTCATTTAAAAGAAATGAATCCTTTTCATTCTCAAATCACACTACTGCTGCCTATTTAGTGTAAGTTAATCACCACTGCCCAACCAGAGACTTGAGTTCTCAACTCAACAAAGCTCAAATGTGTGCAAGAGAGAACAATAAAGAAAACACATGCAAGGGCCTCATTTGAACAAAGAAAACAAGCATATGAAAGTCTCAAATCACTTTCTTTGCATTCAAGAACTTTAACAATACATCTTGTTTATTATTCAGCTTAGTATTAATTTATTGCATGGCATCTGTTTTCTTGCACAGCAGGCTGGTTAGAAGTCTTAGATTTATGGATTTAGGTTTATACTGTTAGGATTTTCTGCCTGTTTTCCCCCTACATATTTTGATTTCAGCCTTATGTACTGTACATTTGGGGACAAAAAAAAAAAAAGAAGGTATGAACCAGGAAGTAATATGACAAATTGGTTAAGGAAAATAGAATAGAATAGCTTCATTTCTTCCTCAGTCAACTAGAGTCCACTGATTAAAGAAGAAAAAAAAAAAAAAAAGAAATAGAGAAGTAAAGCTGCTATAAAAGTTAAAAAAAACCTTCATTTGACTCCAGGTGTTCCCCCAAATTTTGAAACTGCTAACTCCAGTGTGCAGTTGAACCTTGTTTGTAAGAAAGTAGACAGGCATTAACTGCCCTTCCCCTCCTTCTCACTGAATCCTGGTGGGAGCTGAAAGGCACTTACTACCCTGCCAGTCCACAGCTGCACAGAACCACAAGCACACTGGTGTTTGGTTAGTGTCTCCTCTAATACTAATAAATGGGACTCCCAGGCAATGTGGAAGCAACCTAAGATAGGAAAGAGACAAACAGCTCTTTATCAAATCTCACAAAGCCCAAGGATTTCTACACGGCTTTTGTAGGAGATCAAATACCCTAACAGAAATTGATAGCATAACCATCCTGCCTTTATGCACACCAATGCTACACCACATATACACTGATCATGGTTCTCCTTCATATATGGTCTTACCCTCATTTACCTGTGTGAAGAGAGACTAAAAAGGACTTCCAGTGGAATTTAGAGGACACAGTCTCATGCTGCACCAGGGGAGGTTTAGGCTGGATGTTAGGAAGAAGTTCTTCACAGAAAGAGTGATTGGCCATTGGAATGTGCTGCTCAGGGAGGTGGTGGAGTCACCATCACTGGAGGGGTTTAGGAAGAGACTGGGTGTGGTGCTTGGTGCCATGGTTTAGTTGATTAGATGGTGTTGGGTGATAGGTTGGACTCGATCTCAAAGGTCTTTTCCAACCTGCTTTATTCTATTCTATTCTACTTTTGTGAACTACAAGCCCTGGGTAAGACCATGAGATCAGAGTCAGGATGTACTAACAGAACTGCTTGTGAAATGTTGCACTGGTTTTCTAAGCTCAAGTACTTCTTTAGAAAAGATCTTTGTTCTGTAGCTTTGCCAATCCAGCTGTTTTCCAGAGACAGCAGTACTTTTGCATTTAAAAATCCAACATGAAATCCTAACTGTAATTAAAAACAGCAATAGTAAGACTCATGCATTTATCTACCTGAATTTAATATTTGAATACATAAGTGGTTATCTAGAGGAGAATGGAACTAACATATTTAACTTGGGGAAAAAAGAAAGAAAAAAACCCCACATCACATTTTCTTGAATTGATATTTAAACACCAAGAGCAGAAGACAAAATGGTGAAACCAGGACTATTAATCTAGATTACCAGTCTGTTGGAAGAAAGCAGCTAAAGCACAAGTTAATATCTCCTTGTTAAATATCTTCCTTCTACAGAATTGCAAGCATTAGTAAATTATAAGCCCCCAAAATAAGCATTTGCTGCCAAACATCAATTGTTTCTCAAAAGTTGATGTCCAGTCACTAAATAATATTTACATGAATTTGATGGCAAGTGGAAAGGCCAGATTCCCCAAACAACATATGTTTTAAAGCTGAAGATTCTTTGCTACTCAAGAGGTGAAGCACATCAAAATCAACTTACACAACAGCCTAGGTGAAGCAAGAGGACTTTTCCACACCATTCTCACTCTCCACAAAGGACTTAAAACTGTCAAGCTGTTTTAAGTATATATGTGTAACACAATTCCATCACATATACATGCATGTGCTTTCTATTTCCCAAGCAGTTACATCAGAAATAGTTTTCAAAAGTATGAGGGCACTTTTATTACAAGGAGAAAGCTGAAATATTACTCAACAGCAGTGAAGCACCATTATATGTAGATAAAAAAACATTTTAAATAGAGAACATTGGATAGAAGTTATTGAAGGCACCACAGAACCTCTGAGCTCCATCAGTATGCTATTAAAGATTATTCCATTAATTACTAATTAGTAATTAAATACCTGATTGTAATACCCCAAACAATACATACTCAATACAATACTGTATTGTATTGTATCCTATTGTATCCTTTACTACTCTTTTATAGTCTTCTTTTCCATATTCTTCAGAAAGCAATAAGAAGAAATCTATGTTCCTTAACTAGATACATGTCAAAGCCTACATTAAGGTAATAATGCAGTGCCTTAAAATACTGTAGAATGAAGTAGAATAGAATAAACCAGGTTGGAAGAGACCTTCAAGATCATCGTGTCCAACCTATCATCCAACACCACCTAATCAACTAAACCATGGCACCAAGCACCCCATCAAGTCTCCTCCTGAACACCTCCAGTGACGGCGACTCCACCACCTCCACGGGCAGTCCATTCCAACGGGCAATCACTCTCTCTGTATAGAAATTCCTCCTAACCTCCAGCCTAAACCTCCCCTGGCACAGCCTGAGACTGTGTCCTCTTGTTCTGGTGCTGGTTGCCTGGGAGAAGAGACCAACCTCTGCCTGTCTAAAACCTCCCTTCAGGTAGTTGCAGAGAGCAATAAGGTCACTCCTGAGTATCCTCCTCTCCAGGCTAAGCAACCCCAGCTCCCTCAGTCTCTCATAAGAATGTAACCATTACAGCCTGGCAGATTTTCATCCTGACAGCAGAAGGAATATGCCCATCTGAATCCTTGACAGTCTATGTGCTGGCCTTGCTGCTGTAGGTCTTACTCAGCATGCCATATTTCTTCAATCATGTTGACTTTTGCTTTCACATATCTCCCTCATTGAGGTACATCACAATCTGGGAAGAAATAGAAGGGATGTTCCCTGTACACTCAAACTTTGTACAATCTGCATTGTTGGGGTAGGAAATGGAATGGCACACTAGACAGGCACCATCTCCTCCCCTCCACATAGCCATACTATAATCATGCCCAAGATAGGCATCATGGACAAAGCAATGGCTTGCGCAAAACCTTCCATATTTAGCAGCTCAATCCCTTCAGCAATGTTTACACTATACTTGTTTCTTAAATAATGAACAGAAGGCACACTAAGTTAGAAAGTTTATTTACAGTAAGAAGGAGCACACAAAACCCCCAAACCAACCAAACAGAAAAACCCCAAACAAAAAAACAATCAAAACAAAAACCAACAAAAAGCAAATAAACAAGAGGAGGAAATTATGACAGGTGAGGATTGGCAAGATTTATTTTACATCAGAAAAAATAAAGTACTTTCTATCATTGTCCTAATGAATTATTCTGACTGGGCTGTCAGATTCGCTGTAGAAAATTACACCACCAAAGGCGGGGGGTGGGGAATGAGCAACATAAGTATAGTATTTGAAGTTGCAGGATGTGATCACTCTGGTTTATTAGATAGCATTTTCTTCAATCTCAAAGCATGCTCCTGAAAACAATTCTGGAATTGTTTTCCATTTATTTACACAAAGTGATGACTGATAGAATAGAATAGAATAGAATAGGAATAGAATAGGAATAGAATAGGAATAGACCAGACCACACCAGAATAGAATAGAATAGAATAGAATAGAATAGAATAGAATAGAATAGACCACACCAGACCAGGTTGGAAAAGACCTTTGAGATCATCAAGTCCAACCTATCACCCAACACCATCTAATCAACTAAACCATGGCACCAAGTGCCCCATCCAGTATCTTCTTAAACACCTCCAGTGACAGTGACTCCACCACCTCCCTGGGCAGCCCATTCCAATGGCAAATCACTCTTTCTGTAAAGAATTTCTTCCTAACATCCAGCTTGCTGAATGCAGTACCTAAGAGAGGTTTACAATCCAAAACTGCAAAGCTACTACTCAATACAGCACTAAGGACATGCAGTTTAAGTAAGTTACAAGTACTGCCATTAGCAATGCATTGTTAAGTACAGCTATGCCACAGCAATACAATACTGGAATATGCTAATATAGAAGCTATGGGAGCTGTAGGTTATCACCACCATCAACAAGTGGGTACAAAACATCCTATAGAATGCCAAGTATGCCCTCACTTGCTGACAGTAAAAAATGACACAGAAGAATCAAAACCTAACAATTGGGAGAGAAAACTATGAGAATTGGCAAATACTGTAAATCCCAGGAAAAGATACAAACCTGATATTAATAAAAGTCTGCAACAACCACCACTGCAGCCTCTCCCTTTCACTGGGAGAACAACCTGACCACATCTCCCCTATCCACCAGCTGCTGTCCTATGGACACTCACCTCACAGTCAGAAAAAGCGCTCCTCTGAAGACTAATTTAAATGCAATGATATGCATCAAGATCAGTAGCTACAGGCAAGTTTGAATTTCTTTATTTTCACAGCTTGTGCCAAACTGACCTCATCTTGCCTCACGTGGAACCAGCAGTACATGGAATCTAGCAGTACAGAGTTTACCAGTGGCGAACTGGAAACAATTAGAGCACATAAAAGGCAATCTTAGCCTCAAAAAGCTCAACACTGGACATAATCCAAACACTAATTTTTTCAGAAGTCATTAATGTGACTTTTTTAACAGAAGTCACAAGTCTATAGCTGTATTGTCCTTCCTGGAGAAAACAAGTTTGCAGAAAAGGTATCAAAGAAGAAATTCTTACACTGTTCTCGTCACTGGGCAGGGAATTTCAGGTAGAGAAGTTACATGAAGAGACAAGCAGTGATCCAGATTTGATGAGGAGTTTGTCAGGGCATAGTGAAATGACTAAGGTACAGAATCAACTGCTGGTCTTGTATCTTTGGTTCAAGTCCAACATTTCCAATAATCCAAGAAATGGTACAAAAGGAAAAGCTAATTGTTTTTCCTCCCTTCTTTATATACAGTTGAAGTACTTCCTTTCTGCAGTCTGAAAGCACAGTTCTCCTCCTAAAACTGAATCAGCAACTTAACACCACAGTAATTGTAGCTCATCAAAAAAGCTTCAACAGAAATCATCTTATTGTTTGGCAGTCAGCTTGGTCAGAGCTGCTGTCATGGATACCACCATGTACCACAATAACCCAAAAATATACAGCACGTTTAAACCAGCATTTGCTAACAAATGGGGAGAGGGTTAAAACCAGGCACACTAGAGATGAGCCTAAGGACAGATTACAGTCTGCCATTGCACTTGAGGTGGAAGATGGTGACAATAATATCAAAATTGTCTGTGACAAGTGGCAGGAAGACACACCAGGGTTGGAAGGATAGGGTGATAGTAAGCCTCTTCCACCAGTTTCCCTGAAGAACGCTACGAACTCTACAGCAAAGGCAAGGTCTTACACAGGTAAGCCAGGGGCCTCCGAGGCAATAGGAGATAGGAGGGTAGCTCCCATGAAACACCTTGGAGGAACCAGGGGTGCGCCTCTAAGAAGGTGACATGGGCAGCAGCCCAGCTGAACTGCCTCCACACCAATGCACGCAGCATGGGCAACAAACAGGAGGAGTTGGAAGCTGCCCTGCTACAGGAAAACTGTGACATAGTGGCAATTACAGAAACTTGGTGGGATGAATCCTCTGACTGCAGTGCGGCTACTGAAGGTGACAAGCTGCTCAGAAGGGACAGGAGAGGAAGAAGGGATGATGTTGCCCTCTATGTAAAGAGGTGCATAGAGTACAAAGAGCTGTCACTGAAGAAGAGCCATGGGCAGGTTGAAAGCTAATGGGTAGGAATTAAGGCTCCCTTTGTTGCCCCGATCCCTGCGGCAGGAGTCTACTCCAGGCCACTCTATGAAGCAGAGCCTATTAATGAAGCCTTCTTACTACAGCTCGAGGAGACATCACAATCACAGGTTCTTATTCTTCTGGGTGACATAGCTGTAGACAATCCAGGAGGTTCCTGGAGAGTCTAGATGACAGCTTCTTAATACAAGAAATTAACAGCCCTACCTGAGGGGGTACATTATTGGACCGGTTGGTCACAAATGCAAGTGAAGTCATCAGGGAAGTCAAAGGCAGCCCAGGGTGCAGTGATCATGCATTAATGCAGTTCACTAAGGGGTATGAAGCCAATGAGAACCATAGTCAGGACTAAATTTTAGGAAAGCAAACTTCCAGCTCTTCAAGGAGTTAGTAAATAGCACCCTGTGGGAAGCAGCCCTCAGGACAAGGCAGTGGAACAGAGCTGCCAGATCTTTAAGAATGTTTTCAATAGAGCACAAGAGATCTCTATCCCCAGGTGTAAGAAACCGGGCAAGGAAGGCAAGAGACCACCACGGTTGAGCCATGACCTGGTGGTCAAACTAAAGGGCAAGTTGGGACTACACAGGAAATGGAAGAGAACACAAGACATTCTGGGAAGAGTATAGGGATGTTACCCAGTTATGTAGGAAGAAGGTGAGAAAGGCTGAGGTGCAGCTGGAACTGAACTTGGCAAGACATTTAAAGAAAACCAAGAAAGGCTTCTACAGGTATGTAAACCAAAAAAGGAATGTTAAAGAAAGCTTACCCCTCTGAGGAGCAACAGTGGGGAACTAGTAACAATGGATGAGGAGCAGGCTGAGATTCTCAACAACATTTTTGCCTCTCCTCATGGCTCTCGTGTTCACGGCCCACAAGATGGAGACCAAGGAGCTGGTCCAGAGAAGTGCCACAAAAATGATCAGGGGGTTGGACCCCTTCTGCTACAAAGACAGGCTGTGGGAGCTGGGGTTGTTCAGCCTGGAAATGAGGAGGCTCCAGGGAGACCCAAGAGCAACCTTCCGGTACCTGAGGGGGCCTATACAAAGGATGAAGAGAGACTGTTTACAAAGGCCTGCAGTGACAGGATAAGAGGCAGTGGCTTCAAATTAGAGAAGAGTAGATTTAGACTGCATGTTAAGAACAGATTCTTTACCATCAGGGTAGTAGAACACTTAACAGGTTGCCTGGGGAGGTGGTTGGGGCTGCATCCATGGAGATATTCCAAGTGAGGCTGGACAGGGCTCTGGGCAACCTGATCCAGTTGAGGATGCCTCTGCTTACTGCAGAAGGGGTTGGGCTAGATGATCTTTGGAGGTCCCTTCCAACCCAGATCATTCTATAATTCCATGATAATGTAATTAATCTATGTTATGATAATATATTTATCCTGGACAGGGAAAACAATTTGCAATTCAGGATCTTAAACAGAAACCAGCAAAATTAACTTGGACCAAACAGATTGAAAGACTGTACAAAACACAGGTAACCTCCTGAGGATGTCATCCATGAGCTCTGAACATTTGTCTATACATAAAAATTTCTACCAGGTAAGAGAACCAAAATTAAGACAGTGCTTGTAGTATATGGCAACCCAGCTGAAATTGATATTCATTAGAGTAGTCTTTGCATGAATAGGAGCATTTGGACTCTGTGGTCTTTATCAGAGCCCCAGCTGGTAATGGTTGAAGGTTAATGCCTTACCCCATTCTGTTCAATTTTCTGTCCTAATTAGTCCTCCAAATCTATAGCTGTAAGCACCAAGTGTTTGTGCTCAAAAGAAACTAATTAATGCTAGCAAATTAGATCAAGTCCAAAGATCCAACAGCCAAACTCTTAAATGCTCCTTGTTAATAGGAAGTGTAGCTGTCAATAACTGCTGTTGGTGGCTATAATGAGGCCTCTTTCTTTCATTGAAAGTGATTTCATTTCTCTTTGTCCCTGTAAAAGCTGTTCCAGTCCCTCATAAAAAAAAAAACACCACCACTACTCACACAACTAAGTTGCAGTGGTAAAGCTAGCAGTCTGACCCATTTCTTGCCATCAGCTGGGTTGCAATTACATGGAGAGAAGGAGAACATTTTTATATACACATGTGTACATATACACGTGTGCATATACATACACACATGTATGTATATACACATACACTCAAACAAGGCAAGTTCCCTCTCTGAACACTTTGTCTTCAAAGTCCTAACACTGGTTAGAGTATTTAAATTTCCATGACCAAGCAACACTATATGCTCTCATATTTATATTCCATAAAATCCCCTAAATTAGCTTAGGGTACTTAATGCTTTAAGTATCACTGAAAAACAAACAAACAAACCCAACCAAACAACTACATGAGATCTAGGATCTCATTTCTTCAAACTGTAATTTACATAGAGCTGCTCTCTCTGCCTACTTTGCTGGAGGAAAGCTTGATATACCATAATCCCTCTGGAGACTGTGTTAATTCACATAGTTAAATGCGATGAGAGTAAATGTTCATTGCAAGTATATGGAACTGAATCATTTCTTTTTCCAAAATAAAAGGTATTGTGCAGAAGCTAGAACATCATATAAAAATTTCACATCTTACTTGAGAAATGCAAGCCAGGGCAAGCATGTAGTGATTTATTACTGGTAGCAAATAGAGTTGGACACTATCAAAACATCTACAATAATTTAAATGACTGGCAACTGCATGACAGTAACACTTCTGGGCCCCTCAGTTTAGGAAAGATGTTGAGTTGCTGGAAAGTGTCCAGAGAAGGGCAACACAGCTGGGGAGGGGTTTGGAGCACAAGCCCTATGAGGAGAGGCTGAGGGAGCTGGGGTTGCTTAGCCTGGACAAGAGGAGGCTCAGAAGAGACCTTTTTGCTCTCTACAACTACCTGAAGGGAGGTTGTAGCCAGCTGGGGGTTGGTCTTTTCTCCCAGGCAACCAGTATCACAGTATCACAGTATCACAGTATAACCAAGGTTGGAAGAGACCCCAAGGATCATCAAGTCCAACCCGTCCCAACAGACCTCACAACTAGACCATGGCACCAAGTGCCATGTCCAGTCTCCTCTTGAACACCTCCAGGGACGGCGACTCCACCACCAGCACCAGAACAAGAGGACACAGTCTCAGGCTGTGCCAGGGGAGGTTTAGGCTGGATGTTAGGAAGAAGTTCTTCACAGAAAGAGCGATTGGCCATTGGAATGTGCTGCCCAGGGAGGGGTGGAGTCATCATCACTCGAGTTGTTTAGAAAGAGCCTGGATGAGGCACTTGGTGCCATGGTTTAGTTGATTAGAAGGTGTTGGATGATAGGTTGGATGATCTCAAACGTCTTTTCCAACCTGGCTAATTCTATTCTACTCTAATCTTGGTAGCTTTATATAGGGCCCTGGGGTCACACAATATGACTGTAATATACTTTCATATTCAAATAATAAATACAGCAACAGAAAAAATGGTTTTCTCTTCTCTACCTACTATTTTTTCAGCGGCTTGAAACTTTGTTCTCAAATCCTACTAACCTTCCTCTCACAAATATGAAGTTGCAGGCAGTAAGGAAGTTTTCTTTTTTCATCCTCATAAGAGAAGGTTATTCCAATCATAAAATCCATCATTTGTCCCATGTAACCTCTCAAGCTTTACATCAAACTCTGAACAATATGCACAGAAGCACATGCAAGCAATTTATGGTCACAGCAGCTCAACTGAAAACAAAAGAATGACCCATCGTCATATTAACTCACTGATTTTTATCATCTACTTGATCTTTTTGCTTTGGTCAATTAGAAGATCACTGTGTTACCAGATATTCCTAAAATATGTGAATTTTTCAACTCCAGTTTGTTACAACTACATTTTCACAATGAGGCAAAACAGATGAACAAAGCTGTAAGTGGCAATATGAACTTTCATTTCCTTCAAGAAAACTAACTCAATTTTTCATTAGGAGCTGCCATTTCCTGCTATCAGACTTAGCATCTTCCAGTGTCATCCTCAGAATATACAATAGAATAAACCTGGATGGAAGAGACCTTCAACATCACCACATCCAACCCATCAACCAATCCAACCGACCTAAAAACTAGACCATGGCACCAAGCACCCCATCAAGTCTCCTCCTGAACACCTCCAATGAAGGTGACTCCACCACCTCCACGGGCAGCCCATTCCAATGGGCAATCACTCTCTCTGTATAGAATTTCTTCCTAACAGCCAGCCTAAACCTCCCCTGGTGCAGCCTGAGACTGTGTCCTCTTGTTCTGGTACTGGCTGCCTGGGAGAAGAGACCAACCTCTGCCTGGCTACAACCTCCCTTCAGGTAGCTATAGAGAGCAATAAGGTCACCCCTGAGTCTCCTCTTCTCCAGGCTAAGCAACCCCAGCTCCCTCAGCCTCTCCTCATAGGGCTTGTGTTCCAAACCCCTCACCAACTTCGTTGCCCTTCTCTGGACACGCTCCAGCAAGTCAACATCCTTCCTAAACTGAGGGGCCCAGAACTGGACACACAGGACTCAAGGTGGGGCCTAACCAGTGCGGTGTACAGGGGGAGAATGACCTCCCTGCTCCTGCTGGCCACACTGTTCCTGATGCAGGCCAGGATGCCATTGGCCCTCTTGGCTGCCTGGGCACACTGCAGGCTCATGTTCAGCCTACCATCAACCAGTACCCCCAGGTCCCTCTAATGACTGCAGGTACCAACAGGTGAATCCTCCCCAGCATTCAGCAAGGGTTTGCATCCATTAACAGAATGTGGCTTGCAATACAAAGTTGAGCGAGCGACACCACTGACTAACATCAAGCTGAAAGCTGCTACGTATTTCATGCATTTCATTATCTGCATTTCTGACAAGCAAGTGTACATATAGCAAGCCTTTTTTTTTTTTTTTGAAGAAGGAATATCTAAAGGTGCACTTGAGCATTTAAATGTACAGCACCAAGTGTAGCTCAATCAGAAATTTCTTTGGCTTTACAGGCCTAGATATGTCAGGTGTAAGGGTCATGGTCTAGAGCAGGTGGCACCTAGGGGGACGGAGATAATGTCAATGACAGGACTGTTGAGTAACTGCACATTATCAAAACTCTGGTTGACACTGGTCATGCTCAACTGTAGAGAAGCCTGCAGTAGTGTTGCATCCCATCATTTTCACTAAGTATCAACACGAGCCCCGAGGAGGAAAGGGCTAATGGGGAAACTGGATAATGGAAGAATGGTGGCTGCTTGGAAATGTCCTTTTCCAGCCACATTTTCCCAAGGATTTTTAAAGCCTTGACAAGTATCAAGAGGGTTTTTTCCAGCAATATGAATCCAGCTGCACTGATTACACAGTTCCTACTGCCAACAGAAACAAGGTAACAGTTTTCTCCAAAGAAGGTCTTCAACTCAGCACAGGTGGAAACACCTCCCTTTTGTCTCCCTCTCATTAAAAAAAAGAAAACACAAAAAACCAACTTGTCATCTGGCCAAGTGAGTATCAATGGCCACATTCTTATATCCAGAATCACAGGCAGGATCACATCTTAGAATCTTCAACCATCCAAATTGTTTCTCTTACTTCATTGTCTTCCTAATGGCAGAATCAAGCTGATCTGAACTAACCTATTCACCCTGGATAGTCCCTAGCTCAGTCCCCTGCTTGAATTCTTCCTTGAGCCTTACTAAGGAGTCATCATTACAGAACAAGAGGACACAGTCTCAAGCTATGCCAGGTGAGGTTTAGGCTGGATGTTAGGAAGAAGTTCTTCACAGAAAGAGTGACTGGCCTTTGGAATGGGCTGCCCAGGGACATGGTGGAGTCACTGTCACTGGAGCTGTTTAGGAGGAGACTGGATGAGCCACTTGGTGCCATGGTTTAGTTGATAAGATGGTGCTGGGTGATAGGTTGAACCTGATCTTGAAGGTCTTTTCCAGCCTAGTTAATTGTATTCTATTTTATGACATGTGCAATTCACTTATTGAAATGTAACCTTTAAAGGCCCAAACCCAGATCACATATCAGACAGTAGCAGACAACATAATTTAGAAGAAAAATATTCAGAACTGAAACTCCTTGTCTCTGGAGCAAGACTGCTTTTCTCCCAGAAAAAAAATGCTGTGAGGTTTCAGAAAGTGGGCAGAAATGCTATATACTACAACAAAGACACAAAATAGATACTACTACAAAAGTATGATTTCATGACTGACTCAGCGATCTAGTAATTCCTTTTTGAGATCTCAGGATCTACAATCGGTCAAAGTCAGCTCTTCTTGCTTTAATTTTCCAAGTCAAGGAACTCAAAATCAAACTGAACTGCATGTACAATCTTTAAAGTTTGGGGATTTCTGTGCTCAATAGTTTTTCCTCTACCCAAACCCATCAAGTTTCAGAATCAGTAACTCTTCAACAGCAAAATAAGTGATCTTTAAGAATCAACAAACATTTCTGTAGATACAATCAAGATAAGCTAAAGCTCTTGCAGTTGTTTTCTTTGTACTGAGTGTCCCTAATTTCATAGCAGAGAGAAAACACAGCACAGCTAGTTTTGACAAACTAAAACACAATAGTTTTGATAAACTAAACTTCATGAAGAAAAAGACTAAACCTCAGGATCCTGAAACTTGCTATGGTTTTGCTTTAAAGACGTTTAGTCAAATGTGAATTTTATAACTGGAAATGAAAGCAAAAAACTTGACATTTGTGAAGGAAAAGAGCTTGCTTAAATTACTTCAGAAAAGCAATGAATGAAGAATGGTAAATAGATGTTGCTTTTAGCTATTTTGGTTTGAAAGCGTGTCTTTTAATATGCCAAGGACACAGTGATATGGAAAAACGTGGATTTGGTATTATTTCAGATTAACTCATGCTACAGTTTGTGCAAACACAGTGAAAAGTTGCTGTATGACAACACTGTTGGGTTTTTTGTTTGCATGGTTTCTGTAACACTTGACACTCCTGTGAAAGCTCACAATTTCACATACCTAGGGTGCATGAATATTAACAAAATTAAGCATATATATATATATATATACACACACACACACAGAGAGGTCATGGAAAATTAACTAGTGTTTTACAAAAAGCATGTTTGCCATCTTAAGAAAATTACTCATATATACATTTTCACTGGAAAGGTGCTTCAAAAACAATCTTAAATACACAGAAATGATTCTGCAACTGAAATGTACTCAGTTCTTGAGAAACACGCAGCACACACAGGAACTATACTGGAACAACCTGGCACAGTAAATTGAAATAAGCTTATGCAAAATTAAATATTACAAGAGACAACAGTCCTTTGTTCTTAAAAATTATCAGATGGCCACATTTTCATGGTTATTTCATCTCCAAGCTGTTGGGGTAGGCTAACAACCTAAGCACAGCATTGGGCCACCACTTAACCATGCTAGGGGTAGCAGGGTCACCTCCTGAGTTAACAAAACCCTTGTGTTTTTTTAGTTTTTAACCCCTGGGGTTTTTGTTTCCTTGTATGGCTCTTCAAAACATGCTGGACAGGCTGTCACTACTTGCCTTATTAGCTCTGATAAGCACATAGCTCTAAGTGGTATAGCTGCAGGCTAAGGTAACGGACTGTATACAGATGGACCTCCATGCTCATGCAGAGCACTACTGAATGCATAGGGGCTCCCCATAGGGACACACATGCACCTAGCATGGTCAAGTAAATTGTAAAGGCCCATATTTTTAGAACAGCTTTATTTCCTATATTACCAATGCCTTTACCACAATTTCCTAAAAAAAAAAAAAATCAAACAAAGTTGTACTCAAAAGAGATATGCAAAGAACATAAGAATCTTACCCTAGGTACAAGGCAAATTGAGAAGCTATGTCACAGTGTAAACAGCACACTTTCATGCACACGTACACTCTGAAGCATGCAAAACCAATCACAGATGTTTTCATTGCTTGTTTAAAGCACTAGAAAAAAAACATAGTTTATTTACTCTGATTAACACCTTTCCCTGTGTACTAACTAACAAGACAAATTTATTCCAAGGGTAATTTCACAATGGATTTAAGAGATGATAAATTCCTCTGTTCAGGAAGCTGCTTAAGCTTCATTTCTCATGGTTTCACCTCTCTTCCACACTCCCCTTCATCCACATTACAAGATGTACGACAAAATAGCTTTTTTTAACCAAGATTATCAATGTGTATTTTGCTGGATTATTTGACATAAAAAACTGCATCGCATTTATTCACCTTCAGTCTCTAACTTCCACACAATTTGACCAGAACTGGCACACAGGTGAGAGAAATAAGAGAGAGTAATACATCCAAAACCCTCATTTTCCTAAAGATACACAACAGAACTCTGCTCAGGAGAAAATAAAAAACTAAGTCTAGTTTTGTCTAACATCACAGAAAGAAAAGAAAGACAACATTTTGCATTACAATTTATGAAGGAAAAAAACATGGTGAAGCTGATGGCTAATGGTCCACTACTCACAGCTCAAGAATCTTCAGTGCTGGTTGCTGCCACAGAAAATTTTGATGAAGAAACCAAAGTCCTCATATTACACAGAATGTTCAAGAGAAGAAAAACACACACCTGCTTTGGGCCCCCTCAGTTTAGGAAAGATGTTGAGTTGCTGGAACATATCCAGAAAAGGGCAACAAAGCTGGGGAGGGGTTTGGACCATAAGCCCTATGAGCAGAGGCTGAAGGAGCTGGGGTTGCTTAACCTGGAGAAGAGGAGGCTCAGGGCAGACCTTATTGCCATCTACAACTACCTGAAGGGAGGCTGTAGCCAGGTAGGGATTGGTCTCTTCTCCCAGGCAACCAGCACCAGAACAAGAGGACAAAGTCTCAAGCTGTGCCAGGGGAGGTTTAGGCTGGATGTCAGGAAGAAGATCTTCACAGAAAGAGTGATTGGCCATTGGAATGGGCTGCCCAGGGAGGTGGTGGAGTCACCATCACTGGAGGTGCTTAGGAAGAGACTGGATGGGGTGCTTGGTGCCATGGTTCAATTGATTAGATGGTGTTGGGTGATAGGTTGAACTCAATGATATCAAAGATCTTTTTCAACCTGGTTAATTCTATTCTATTGTATTTACTCATGATAACATGGAGAGGGACCATGAAAATCTCTTTGTACCATTCAAAAATAACAACTATTATTTTAAAGCAGTGTTTCTTTCACGTATATTTCACCCTTTTTTTAATTTTCCTTTTTGTGTGTTAGACCATACAGAATATGCAATACAGTCATCCAGGTAGATAATTTATAAATAAATATAAAGATGCTTGGATTGCACACTCAGCATTTTTTTACTGATGGGATACATGACCAAAAAAGTTTAGAGACCACTGATCTAGATGACAAGAAGTAAGTGGCATCTACTAAAAGCATGCCACTGGTATGCAATTATTCTGAGGGCCTTTTTTGTTCCCCCTGCATTCTTACATGCCTCTTGCAAGAACATTCTTGGCCAACCTGTGCTTAAGCAGCTCTATCTTTCTGGTACTTCAAAAAGTTCCAGGTTTCTTTCAGGAATAGATGAACCTCTGTCACATGTGACAATACCCAACTTTAAAGAGTTACTGTCCAGTACCCTTCAAAAGATAGTGAGAACATGTTAAAAATGAACTGCATCATCCTATTTCAACATCTGTCTAGTAACATGTGTGCTTGTGTGCAAGGACCATTAAAATATTAGGGCAGAGAAAGGATGCCATTAGTTTGGAGTACTTAAATAAATTTATCACATGAGGAGGCTCTGAGGGCTCACATAAGACAATTCCATTTATTTAAGATCAAATAACACAGGAATATAGTAACTCCTGTCTTGTTCTGTCATCACATAGTCTATAATGTTATGTAGAAAGTTTTGTATTAATTGTACTAAATGCCACAGTACTCATGGGTAAGTCATTCTGGAAAACAGACCACAGCCATGGTTTAGATGGTGTTGGATGATAGGTTGGACTCGATGATCTCAAAGGTCTTTTCCAACCTGGTTAATTCTATTCTATTCTATCACCAAGCAACCAGCATGGCAGATACACATGTGTTACTACTGGTTTCACAGTGAACAACACCATGGTTTAACCCCAGCCTGCAACTAAGCACCATGCAGCCACTCACTTCTTTCCCCCTTGCTTCCAACCCAGTGAGAAGGGTAGAAGAATCAAAAACTCACAGGATGGGATAAGAATAGTTTAACAATAGTTTAGCAATTAATAATTATTACTGTCATTGTAATGAAAAGGAAGATAGCAAAAAGAAAGAGAAATAAAACCCAAGAAGAAACAAGTGATGCACGATGCATTGTGCTCACCACCCAATGACCGATGCTTACCCAGTCCTCAGCCAATTTTGTCTAGTTTATATACTGGGCGTAATGTCATATGGTATGGAATATTCCTTTGGACAGTTGGGGTCAGCTGTCCTGGCTGTGTCCCCTCCCTCCCAGCTTCTTGTGCCTCTCCAGCCTTCTCACTGGCAGGACAGAAGAAGCTGAAAAATCGTTGACTTTATGCAAACACTGCTCAGCAGTGACTGAAGAAAGCATCAGTGTGTCATCAACATTATTCTTGTCCTAAATCCGAAACACATCACTATACCAGCTACTAGGGAGAATATTACCTCTATCCCAGCTGAAATCAGAACAACAAGATGCAGATTACTTGACTTCAAAAAGAATTATTGTATTCAGGGCACAAAAGCAAATGCACCTATCTCCCAATGAATATTTGATTCTTACCTTGCACTTTATCTGAACACCGCTCCTTGGCTCGGTCCCTCATTATTTGTGGAATCAAAACATCTTTTTCTACATGCCTCAGCTTAGAATTTTCTGCAAGAGTTTAAAAAAAAAAAAAAAAATAGAAAACAGGAAAGCAACTTTAATCTATACATTGGAGAAAGTCAAGCTACAGAAATAACACGGCATTGTTCATATAAGGTACTAAAACCATCACTAAGTACCAGGCAGAAACTAAGCTAGTCTACAAGTGTGAATACAGGTAAGTAGGTGGGCTGCTAGCTGCCACCAAAAGGGAAGTTTTGACAGTCCCCTAATGACCATACAAAAACCCCTAACTCACATGTGAAAGAAGTGTTTCTCAGCTGGTTTACACTTCAGAGTAACTAGATCTAATTATCAAATGTTCTGGTAATTACTAAACTTCTATACACCAATACCCCAGAATACACAGAAATGCAGCAAATATTACAGAAGCCTTCAGGGTCTGAGTAAGTCAGCTGGGCTCTTCCACCAGCCAAGAAGGCTAGAAAGAACCATAGTTCCTACAATAACCAAAGCACAGGGCTCCTACACAAGGATCTGCCACTCACTACTGACAAACGGGAGAAGTAGATAGCAATGTGACTCAAGGCTAGAAAGGAAACAGGACCAGGGCATCCTCTAACAAAACAAACACAACCAGCACAAATAAACAAACAAAAAAAGGTACCCCCTCCTGTTAGCACAGAACAGTTTTGGTTTACCTTAGCTTAAGCAACCAATTTGGTGTCATTATTCAAAAGGAAAGAGGCCTAAGGCCGACAGCAAGAAGTAGCTCTACTGGTGTTAACATCAGCCCAACCAGAACCACGACAGAGCTGTGCTCCATACAAGCTCCCTCTTTTTTTGGTCCTACGCTGTCAAATCTGCAGAGGCTGAAAACGTTGAAGGCAGCACCTGAGGACACACAGCACTATCCAGTACAAAGAATCAGAAGAGAACTACAACAGTGGTTCCTGCCATACAGGAAACAGGAATAAAGACCACTTATAATCCCATCTACAGTTTTTCAAAGTGTTTGCTGGTAAGTACTGCTTTTAAACAAGAAAAGGCACAAGCAATTCAGATCATTGTATAAGGTCTAGGACATAGTATTAGGGAGCTGGGTGCAACCATCTGTCCCAATAACTCCAATGCAGATACTCTGGGCAGTACTGTATCTACTCATGAGTGCCAGCTGTGACATCTTCAGTATTTTAATGTTGTTCCTTGATTCCAAGCAATTGTGGTGGGTTGCATTACAATTACAGTGATTTAAGCTTTAAGGATCTCAAAACACTTCACTGAATTTGACAGCCCTAGCATTTACACAAAACAGTAAAGAAAATCAAGGCACAAACAGAAACAATATCAGATACCAGCTAGAAAAAGATGTTCATGGACAGAGCAGGAGAGCAAGAGGTTCTTCCAAGGAGAACATCAATCCAACCTAATCAGGCCAACTATTTCATACATGGCAAGAACTTCCAAAGAAACAATACCTCAGAGGGAAGTCTTCACTAAAACACAAGACAGCCACGATGTGAAACCATGAATTCCCTTTGCCTTTTTTCAACTACAGTGAAATCTTTAGATTAAGGACTTTTTTCCCCCTTTTGAACGTTTGTTAATTTGCACTATGAAAGGTGTTTCTTATTCTAACACCAAATTAATTTAGAGATAGATCCACTAAAGTCATGGAAAGAAAGGAACTCCAGTTTCTAAAATCTAAGATTTTTTTTCCTTACAATTGTAGTTTTATGCATCAATGTAATTAGTACTGTGAGTACTCAGTCCTGTTAGGGGGCTCCTGTGCCTTTACTGCCAAGAGGTTCAAGGGGCCAAAGTGCCAAATAGTTTCAGCATACTGCTTTGTAACTTGGTCTCACAAAAAAACCCACCCACCCACCCAACCAACCAAAACCCAACATTCAGAATCCTTTTAAGGTAATGTATTTTATCACTCAAAACCATCCAGTGTGAACTGACTGATGATGAATAAGAAGCAAACACCTTTATGCATATGTGAAATGCTACTGAGATTGGTAATTTCATTTGCACATAGGTGTTTGCATACAAACTAGTCTTAAGTACTTCGCTCTCTACTAAGGCTTTAAAGTACAGAGGGGCAACACGAAGTGACAGAATTGCCATAATCCAAGTGACACAATACTCATGATATAGTGAAACCCTCATTTAAAAGCAAGAGAGGCTGATCAGTGCAGCTTCCCTACACAGCAAACATTTTCTCTTCTTTAAATGTACACGAATACATTTCTTTGCATTTAAAAAGTCACAGATTTTGAGATCTTTCTATCTAATACTGACATAATTTTAAATTAAGATGGAGTACGAGGATGACAACACCAGGGAAAATTTCCAAAGCTTTAACTTCGCACCATTCTATCATCACCTCAAAGTCAATTTTCACCTTCTTCACTGGCTGAATTTGTTATCTTACATTTTGCTTTGGGGCTCATGCTCTTGCAATATGGCAGTACTGGATTACGAGAAAACTGACAAGCCTGTTTGCTAGAAATGAACAATGGCTGTGTTACAGCCAAGTCCAGTCTGTAATATCTAGAAAGAAAAGGAAAAGCAGCCCTGACAAGGAACACCTCTTTGTTAGTTACATGCAAATTGCAAATGCTCTTACATCTAGTGAGTAATAAGGAAAGCCAAGCCTGAAGCTGCTAGTGAAAATTTTTGACATGACTTTTTTTTTTTTTTTAGACTCTTGATCACACAGCAAAGCCAGTTATAAGGCCTGAAAATTAACTACAGATCAGGGCTTAATATAGGCTACTGAAAGTAACACAGGGTCATTAACGTCTAGCCTGAGCTATCGTTCAGGTATAGCAGACTTAACAGTTAGGAAAACTTAGGGTGTAAACTACCTGTAAGGGGAACACCCCATCCTACTTCAAACCCCTTCTGGCAACTGCAGATAAACACTCCAGCAAAGTACACAAAACAAAGTCAGTAACAACTAAGGCTGTGGACTGGTCAAGGACACAGAACCTTAGTTTTGCCATTGTAACACTTCTGAACACTTCACTTGGTCACTGATGTAAAATCCTCACAACAACTTTCTGTCGCTTATACCATGCAGCAGTATTTCAGCAACCAAATACACATTTAGGCTTTTGTTGGCTTGCTTTCTTTCTGGCACAACAAAATTGTACTAACACCATATATACACAACTGGATATCTACATTGAGAGTTCCATACTTTTCAAGCAACATCTAAACTTTTGAGCATCTCTTGTCTGAAACCAGTCCCAAGTGTACAATCTCTAATTAACAGCGGATGCTGTCCAAGAATTTACTGCTTCCTTCCACCTAGACTAAGAAACAGATTCTGCAAAAATCACAAACTATTTGAAGTACATAACCCAAAACCCACATAAAACAGAGGTAAGTATGGAACTCAAGAACTATGTAATAATTTGCATCAGAAACAGGAGATGAGTAACGTGCTAAATCTACATAGAAAGAACAAAGTACCCAGCATGTGGATGAAGAAGGGATACAGGAAAAGACATAACAACCAATTAAGCCCCCCAGTAATTAAGAGAGGTGATGCTAACCACAAAAGATTTCCCCTCATGCCAAATAGCACTAATCAATGGCTACAGCACTACATACACCTGTTTACTAATTTTCAACAGTCCATGGTAAAAGATAAAGAAACACAATGTACATCACAAATAAAAAAGTTCATTTAAAAAATTCTGCCCAAACTCCTCAAGAGCTTGAGTATTTCACTTTTCAACCACTCCATTCCAAATAAAACATACACCTTTCTTTTCCAAATATCACACACAAATTAAGAAGTATATTCTTCTAGCTCTGTCCTGCTGTCCATGCCACTTAGAACCAAGTCACGACCATTCTACAAGTCCAATTCTCTCCTTCCACTGAGATACTGCTGCTGTACTTAACGACCTGTATTTCCTCATTACAGTAAGAAACAGACTTTTGAAGTAGCCTAGGAAAATTATTTAACCAGTTTTCAACATCTCTGTTTTTAAGACCCCCCAAAAATGTTCGAGGTCAGTACCAAAACCTGTACTGTATATATAAGCTACTGTCAGTAACCCTATTTGACAATCTCTGGCAAGGGGCACAGCCATCACCACCTAAGCATGACAGCTATAACCAAGTGCACAGTAAAAAAACAAAAGGAAAGATATGATTAATAACCCATGACATCTACAACTGGAAACAGCACTTTACACAGTTTTGGATGCACTGCATACAAATCATTTCAGTGCCGGACTGCAGCACACATTCTGAAGAAGGATACACCGAAACAGTGCAACAAACATCTGCCAACAGCTTTATCTAACAATTTATTTACTTGGACGTAATCACTTGGTGACATAGCCAACAATTCCTTTCCAAAATGATGGTCACAAAACTCCTCCCATGCAAATCACAACGTAATTCACAGGTTCTGTATTTTGAGCTTCAGAAGACTCCTTGATACTCACTCCCTACTGCTTGACAAAATCATAACAAACATTTGTGGCTGAAGCAGTCGTGGCAATAATTCACTAAACTCTGATTCTTCCCCTTTTCTTCTTATATGTGAGCCGAGAAACAGTTCACAATGATGACATAAAAACTACTGCACCAGGGTATCTGAGTTAACACATTACTGATATGATCAGGGTAGCTCACACCTCTTTCAGCTATTCTTTCAGTTTATCTGCAACCATACTTAGACATCTTTCCTTTCAGTTCAAAACCTGAGGTTTTCAACACAGCTGTAGCAGCCAGGGACTGATGGTTGAGGAGATGGAAGCAAAAGATACTGGGTAACACGGTAGCAAATTTAGAGTCATGTCAGTAAGCAATGCCATTGCTCAGCAGATGAATCTCAGTATTGCTGTCACAGAGCAAGGACCCAAATACATCTTCAGTAGTCCTACCACTACTAACATACAGCTACAACAAGGATTAGGAGGGACATGTCATTATAAACAGGGAAACACAACACTGATGACCTCCCATTACAAGCCATTCCTTCTGCTCTACACTGCACACCCAGTAGCCTGAATTAAGCTAGTGCAATAAACCGATTTTTTCCAAAGAACAACTGTGATGCAAAACTATATGGATGAACAATCACTACTTTAAACACTGCATTAAGTTTCATAATATTTTCTTAAATTGATGTCAATGCTTAGATGATACAACCAACAAAGCCAGAACTTGCTTACTCTGCAAGTGCCTCGTCTCCAGGGCCTGGAGTTCCAAGCCTAGGGCAGATTTGCAGCAGAAGTTAAGCTCTTGATCTTGGCCAGCATCCTTTCACTTTGGAAGCACATCCCACATGGACTGAGGTGCATAGACAGAACCCCTGTAGTTCACCCACCATCTGCAGGTGTCTAAATGCCCTGTATTAGTTCAGGTATACTAATGTCTCGCTTTCATTCTGCCGGGGGATTGGCCTTTCACAACCAACACACCCAGCCAAAGGCACCTGCCTCAGGAACAGCGTGGGTGACTATTACGTGGGTGTAAGGACACAGACTTAAATTCACTTCTAGGGATCCGTGGCTGCAAATGCTGGGCCAAGAGCTTGGAAACGTAAAGGCAAGATTCACCTAACCTTGGTATTTTCCTTTAGATCTGTTACACAGCCTTGGAGGCTACAGCGGGCGGTAAATAAGTTCCGCAGGCAACTCGACGCCCAGGAGCACCCTGTGCCACCGACCCGCATCCTCCGGCTTGAGGTCACGGGCACGGCCAGAGGCAAGGCGGAAGGACGCGGCAGAGAAAGCGCTGCCCGGAGGGAGCCAAGCACTCGCTGCGGGCGTCGGGGCAGTCCCGGACCACCAAGAAAGGGCTTGCAGAGGGTGGGCCGAGCCCCTCAGATGGCCCTTTCTAGCACCCGTCAGCGATGGAGCCCAGCCTGCTCTCCTCGCCACTGTGCGTGACGGAGCGCTGGGAAGCTACGGGGAAGCCCTGGCAAGAGGGGGTGGGGAGAAGACGGGGCGCTCCGCCACCGGCCCCCTCCCCTTGCTGCGCGTGCGAAACGCCACGCGCCGCCCGCCCGTGCGGCGCTCACCCCTACCTGCGGCGCCAGGGGGAGGCTCCATCTGCGGCTTCACACTGGGCCGGCAGCTGCGCACAGCGCGCGGCCAGCTCCTGCCGCGCACGCGCGCCCGAGCCCCAACCCCTCTGCCCGCCCAGCGCAGGGAAACAAGGCGGGCGCGAGAGAAGCGAAGGGCGTTTGAAGTAGGCGGGGGCAAGGCGCGTGCGTCCGCTGCGCCGGCGGAGGGGCGCGGGGACTGGGTGCATGCGCAGGGCGGTGGTTCTCTGGGCGCCGCGGTAGGGGTGGTAGCAGCTGCGTTTCAGCTGTAACGCTCCCTAGCCCCGCTGCGGGGGCGAGGGGTGGGGGCTGAAGTAGTGAGAAGACTCAGTCTCGGGAAGTCGGTGAGGGCTTTCCACAGGTCCGGGTGCGGAGAACAGCAACTTCCGCGGGAGTCGCAGGCGAACTTAGGGAACACTGGGGGTTCCACCTGAACATAAGGAAAAACTTCGTTACTTTGAATCAGAACAACAGAACTGTTAAGGTTGGAGGAGACCTCTGAGATCACCACGTCCAACTGCTCGCCTTGAGCTCTCAATCTTACCATTATTGCTAAGCCACTAGCGGTAAACTATGTCCCTAAGCACCTTATCTACGCGTCATACAAACACCTCCAGGGATGGTGACTCCATCACTTCCTTAGTGATTACAGAGTGATGCAGCGGAGAGGCTGTGGTGTCTCCTATTCTGGAGACTTTCAGAACCTGCGGGATGCCTTCTTGTGCAATTTGAAACTGATGTAGGCGACCCTGCTTTAGGGGGCGGTGGGAGGGGGTGTGAAGTAAATGATCCCCGGAGATTCCCTCCAACCCATGCCATTCAGTGATTCTGTCTGGGTGCAGCCCCTGTTAAGACTACAAGTTGTGGTATCGAACCCTCAAGCCTAGGGAGCTCCCGAAGTGCCTGAGGCTTCCACAGCAAGGGCTTGAAGTAGAAGATGAGAATTACAATGGTTGTCATTTTTATCAATGAATTGTTTGTGCACTTTAAATAAGGCTTCCCGAGACCGTGTTCCTGTGACAAGTGTTCAGGTGGTGGAGGAATCATAAATTCTAATGTTCCACCAGAAACTGGAGTAAAATATTAGTACAGAGACCTTGATTGGCACGGTCAGTCTAGCAAAATGCAGCAGCTGGGTTACTCCACTTGCAGCTTACTATTTTAACCTCTCTTTGTTCAGTTCAACGTCAAGGTTTTCAAGTATCTTCATCTGATAACTGTATCAACATCTCATCTTTTTTTTTGTTGTTGTTGTATAGCTAAGGCACTCACCATGTAAAACATTGGATTGTATGTGCTAGCAATCAAAGGTCAAACTACATGCCTTTAATACACAGGAATGAAAACGGACTACTAGCTGCCTGGTTATCATAAATATGTGGGGTTTAAGGCAAAAATTTTAACAACAATGTGCTTGCTCAGGAAGAACTTTAATACAAATTAGGAGGTCTGTAGAAAGAATACACAATACTTTTTTGGATAGTGTCACTAAAAGTTTAGGTAATTCTGATGGTATATTTATGGATCTGGTATTATGTTTAACTAAGTACGTTTCTTTAGTTACTAGTGACATGAGGCAAGGCTGGTCACTTTCAGAAACAAAACACAGAATAAGAAAACCTGTGAAGAATCACCATGCATTTAAAAACCTGAGAACATAATTATCCAGAAATTAAGAGACATTAAAACCAAGCTGAAACTCAGGACTCAGTGAAGGTATGAGTTTCAAGTCCATAGCTTCCTCCCAGATTTATATTGTTTTCCCCACATGGAAATACAGTCCCTTTATTGGAAAATGTGTTGTTTCAACTTGAGGCCACGCTAAGAGCCAAGTTCTTCTTCCTGATACATTCACAGAAATTAGTAGAGCGTGATGTAGGCAAAATCTTCCACACGAACGCTTTTGGCCTTCCCGATCCAGAGCATTTCTGTTACAGAGCATTAAGTATTTTTATGTTGGTTTTTCAATCCACAAGTTTGATCTCATACCTCAGAGTAAAATGGGGATATTACCATTGTTTCTGTAACTTTAAATTATACCACTTCAGTTAAGGTTTATGCCCCGAGTTGAGAACTGAAACTGACGAGGGCTTTTAAAATGCAACACGTTTGCATTTGTTTTATTAAGGAGTTTCAAATTATGCCAGTTCTGCAATGAATGTAAGGAATTCAAACAAACAAACAACAACAAAACCAAGCACCAGCTAATCTGCAAAGAGTTAGTATATGTAAGCATTGAGAAAATACAAGAAAACACACCATAGAAAGAGTTTTCAGCACAAGAACAAAAAAGGAGAATGTACACTTCCAAAAGTAAGTGGAATCAAAGAAAAAGGTCATAATTGCAATTAGTAATTTTTGCTTCTTTAAACTCTTGGCTACTGGTATGCCTTGCAGAATCAGAAATATGATGATTTATTTAAGATTGAGATCTTTGAACTTATCTGTCAGCTCTGTGTATTGTGGTGTCAGTTTGATTAATTTCAGGGAAACAGTACTGGACTTAACAGACTTTTGCTTTGAAGTAGTGTTTCTGTTCCTTGATGAAAACAATAAATACAAAAAGAAATACCCAACAACTTTGTAACTCAGGGAAGTTGTCCTCTCCTGCTGCATCTTCCAGTAACAGGCCTGAAAAGCAGAAACATGATTTTTCTGCAAGTCTTATTTTCCTATCTGACTTTACATGGAGCAGGAATGGCATAAGTAGGACAGTGTCACAAATACTATCCAATAAAAAAAGGCTTTAAACTAAGTTGATTAGCTTGTGTCTGACTTAGGAGTCAGTGAAGTGATCCTAGGAGGTGGCACAGTGACACTAGAAAATTATTTTCTCATAGCAGTTTGAAGGATGTAAGCAGAACAAAAGAGATTACTGTGTTAAAGCATTAAAAGCTGCATCAGGAATTTCAGTAGGAAAGACAAAAAGCTAAACACTTTGTAAATACGTGTTCTGCATGCTTTGATTTGCCATCTAGATGTTGATAAGAGCCATTGACCTGTTCATGTGTAAGTGCTTATTATCTGAACTCCAACCTGTAGGAGCATCCAAGAGTATAAAGGAATGGTTTCATTAAACAAACAAATGAACAAATCATAGAATCGTAAAATAAATAAGGTTAGAAGAGACCTCAAAGATCACCAAGTCCAACCTGTCACCCAACACCTCATGACTACTAAACCATGGCACCAAGTGCCACATCCAGTCCCTTTCTGAGCATCTCCGGGGATGGTGAGTCCACCACCTCCCCAGGCAGCACATTCCAATGGCTAGCAACTCTCTCTGTGAAGAACTTTCTCCTCACCTTGAGCCTAAACTTCCCCTGGCACAGCTTGAGACTGTGTCCTCTTGTTCTGGTGCTGGTTGCCTGGGAGAAGAGAACAACCCCCACCTGGCTACAACCTCCCTTCAGGTAGTTATAGACAGCAATAATACAATACAATACAATACAATACAATACAATACAATACAACACAAAATAAGGTCTCCCCTGAGCCTCCTCTTCTCCAGGCTAAACAATCCCAGCTCCCTCAGCCTCTCCTCGTAGGGCTTGTGCTCAAGGCCTCTCCCCAGCCTCGCTGCCCTTCCCTGGACACGTTCAAGAGTCTCAATGTCCTTAAATTGAGGGGCCCAGAACTGGACACAGTATTCAAGGTGTGGCCTAACCAGTGCTGAGTACAGGGGCAGAATGACTTCCCTGCTCCTGCTGGCCACACTCTTCTTGATGCAGGCCAGGATGCCATTGGCCTTCTTGGCCACCTGGGCACACTGCTGGCTCATGTTCAGCCAGCTGTCAAACTGTACCCCCAGGTCTCTTTCTGTTTGGCAGCTCTCCATCCACTCCAACCCCAGCCCCCCACAAAACCATCCGAAGTGCAAAGTGAGTCTTCCTTAAACATGAGGTCCAACTTGTGTCTTATCCCAGGAGCAAGTTTTGAAATGCTATCTGCAGGACGCAGTTTATGTTTAGTCAAATCTCTTTTTTTTTTTCCTTTTTTTTTTTTTTTAATATGGATCTTGTACAAGTTCTGCAGCCCTGTGAAGTTGTGCTGAAACATGTGGGGCTTTTGCTGTGTAGTACTTCAGTACAAATTAGTACCATATGCTTCATTTAACCCACATACTTATCTGGAAAACTTGCTTATCTGGGGACACCTCCTGGAGCACCGATGTAAAACCGGTAGCACTTAATACACACAACTGTTACTTAGCAGGGCCTTAATGGGACAGTGGCTACTACTTACTAGTTTCTGCCCTTGGATATTCAGTGCTGCTTATGTCATCTGTCTGTTACAGTCTCTTGGAACTTCCCTATTTAAGGAATACATTCTCTGCAACTAATTCCCTGAGCATAAGATACTGGGTACAGGAGTGAAAACAGACTGGTGATGGTGGTCACGATTTCTGCAATGATTGTTATGACAGGGAAGTTCTGGTAACTTCCCTTATGGTCTTGAAGGATGCTTGAGATGTGTTTCTTATAAAACTGAAATAAAAAATACAGTCATAAGGAGTGTTGCAGTGCAGTCATTTTGGTGTTTTTAAGATTCATCTTGTTCTTTGATTAGTTAATCGCCCATTTGCAGACGTGTGAACATACTTTCACACTTCAACCAGGACAGTGTTAACAACGAAACTATAGATAGCAATAGCGATTAGTTATGTATCCCACAAGCCTCCACACCTTGTTCTTATCAGATAAAGATTGCCTATCTGTCTTGTGCACAGGTGAGATTTCAGGCTAGATGTGAGGAGGAAGTTCTTCACCATGGGAGTGGTGAAGCCCTGGAATGGGTTATCCAGGGAGGTGGTTGAGGCCCCGTCCCTGGAGGTATTTAAGACCAGGCTGGACAAGGCTCTGGCTAGCCTGATCTAGTGTGGGGTGTCCCTGCCCATGGCAGGGGGTTGGAACTAGGTGATCCTTGTGGTCCCTTCTAACCCTGACTGATTCTATGATTCATTATATTTTTTTTAACTCCAAACAGTAGCCTTGGTCAAATGAGCTCAAAGGAATATTCTGAAGTGGCAACTCTTCATCATGTTCACTGCTGACATTTTTGATCAACAAATATGTGTCACAGTATCACAGTATCACCAAGGTTGGAAGAGACCTCGAAGATCATCCAGTCCAACCTGTCACCACAGACCCCATGACTAGACCATGGCACCAAGTCCAATCCCCTCTTGAGGAGGGAGGACATTGCTGCCCAGAGAGAACTCTCCTGCCCACTGCAGGCTTGAACTCATGACCTTCCCAGTAAGAGTCTTACATGCTACCAACTTAGCCACATGGTCCCCCGTGTGAAATACATCCACTCATAGGTGAGAGATGTGAGGACTTTTAAATGAGAATCAGCAATTAGAATCAAAGAACCATTTCCTTCTCCTCTTTAAGGGAACATATTTTTAGTGAAGGCACTGTGAAGTTGGCCTTATTTGCAATTGCTGTCTGAGATTTTCATTGACTGAAGGCAGGTCTTCCAGAAGAGTTCAGCTGTGGAAATGTTTGCATTTTATGGGACATGGCACTCTATAATGTAAGACCACCATTCCACCTTGAAGTTCAGCTGCAGAAGTTGCTTGTTTCATCTCTAAATCTCAGAAAACCTTATAGGTAGGGAAATAAGTACAAAGAACTTAAGCAGTTTACTTGATGTTGTGGAGGAATGATAGTGGTAGAATAGAGAGATCTGAAGATCAAGCTCCCCAATTTATTGTCCATTGAGATGACATGAGATTGTAACACTACTCATAGTTCAGGGAATCGGGTGTAAGTACAATCCATACTTCTGCATCTGGATTGGTGCCATTGGAAATGGTAAGAACTGAGTTATTGGAGCAGCAGGCAAAGGTGATGAAACAGCAGCTACTATGTATAGAAGGATGCAGAAATCAAAAAATTTCATTGCTGAATGTGATCTTGATACTGTCTAAAATACCCCTCCTCTAGGCACTCTTTTTGCATGCATCAAACTCTCAATATTCAGCTTATAGTAAATCTTTGTACCTATCTGTACCCAAATTCATAGCTGGATAGTGTTATACAATTATCTGCCATGTTATATTTGTATTCCTCCTTAGTTTACATTGTTGAGAAACCTGTAGGTTTTTTGTCTCCTTCTCCATAAAAGACAAAACACAATCTGAGATATTTGGATTTCATATCCTTTAACATTTGCAACAATCAAGTATATTCTCTACCTTTTCACTTGTTTCAAATTCAAACTTGACACTTGAAGACTGATAAACAGGATGTGAGTACAGGAAGATGCTTTTCCTACCATGACAGATAGGCTCAAAACATGGTTGGTTTTTTTGTAAGAGCTTTTCCTCTCCCTTTAGTTTTTAAATGTGTAAGAGTGTTACTGATGCAACAATAACTATGCTAAACGCTTATCTTTTCCATACTGATCAGTCTGGAATATTCAGACTGACTTTAAATGTAACACTACTCTGCTAAGGAACCTTAGCTGAACAGCACTGATTGTGTGGTTTTACTTAGCTGACACATGGATGTTATCAAGAGGTAGCACTGGCAGTCATACAGATCTATAAAATAAGGTTCAGTGTTTCTACATTCAAATTCTTTGCCGCAAAGCATTTACTGAACCATCCCCTTTGCTTTACAACCAATGTTCAACCTGCATTCACAACTGAAAAGCATATGAGGATGTGGAAAGTAATGAAGCTGGACACAAAAATGGATAGTCAATGGAAACTCTTGGCAAAGTTGATGTCACAAATCTTATCTTGCAAGTGCTACACAGTTCTGAAATTTCAGTGGCAATAGTAACAACTTAAAGTCGGGGCAAACTGAAACTGGGAATTGAATGCAGATCCTATGGTTCAGGATTTCATGGTTAATCTTTTTGCTCTCCAGTTAAAGGTGTGTCCTCTCTTTCTCAAATTTTCCTAACAAACTGAACTTGGGATTGTGGATTTTGTGTAAATATTTACATCATTTACCTGTCTCCAGCATTACTCTGATCACTGTGCATTGTTGACATCAGCACCAGGGGTCGGGGTCTGTTTCTTCAGGCATTATTTGCTTATGTATAAATCTCTTAGTATAAACAACTGAAACAGCATAACAGGCAGAATTTAGTGCGGGCAAAGAGAGCAAGAAGCCCTATGAGGAGAGGCTGAGGGAGCTGGGGCTGTTTAGCCTGGAGAAGAGGAGGCTCAGGGGCAACCTCATTGCTATTGCTCTCTACAACTACCTGAAGGGTGGTTGTAGCCAGGAAGGGGTTGGCCTCTTCTCCCTAGCAACCAGCACCAGAACAAGGGGACACAGTCTCAAGCTGCAACAGGGGAAGTTTAGGCTCGAGGTGAGGAGAAAGTTCTTCACCGAGAGAGTGATTCGTCATTGGAATGCACTGCCCGGGGCAGTGGTTGAGTCGCCGTCCCTGGAGGCGTTCAAGAGGGGACTGGATGTGGCACTTGGTGCCATGGTCTAGTTGTGAGGTTTGTGGTTACAGGTTGGACTCGATGATCTTCAAGGTCTCTTCCAACCTTGGTAATACTGTACTAATACTGTACATTACAAATAGTATGAACACATTTACAGCATATCTGTTATCATTATGCATATGTAATATATGTGGAATGTAATATATGTGTTACATAAGTAAGTAATTCTCTTTCCTACCGATCCTATAGCATTAGAAAGGAGCACGGCATGAAGAAGGCACGATTGAACAGTGAGGTGTAAAAGAAAGTGTAACTAAGTTTTAGCTTTCTGTTGTGTTTTTAGATAACTAAAGGATAAGTGTTAAGTCAAAAAAAAAAAAAAAGCAGGGATTTTTGGTCAGGCTCTTGAATTCATTGTTTCTCAGAGTGTTTTTACCCCACTTGTTATAACACCTCTTATTTAAGTTCTGTGACTAATTCACATTTTAAAGAAAAGAATAGTCGGTGTTCTGAGTTTTCAGCAAGTTTTGTGACGTTTCTGAGATTTCCCAGAACGTCTACAGCAAAATTACGGGAGAGCAGATCTGATATTTCTTGTAAGTCAAAATCAGAAAATTCTGATTTTCAAAATTGACATTTAATTAAATTAGTCATTTAAAACTGAAATGATTTTACAATTAGGTAGTGCAGGGAAGTAGAAAGAGAGGAAGGGTAGAAAACAATTTAAATGCTCACCCTCCCAATCTTTCTGTGTTTTACTTGGAATGGAAATTTGGAAATTTAACTAAATCCTCTTCCATGGGATAAAACTTTTTCTTTGCCCCTGACCATTGTGTTCTATGACACAAACATGCCAATCTCCCTTAATATCATAATTTGTATTCAATTAAGTACCATAAAGTTGATTGCAGAGTGTGATGAATCAATTCCCATGCTGGGATAAGCTGCAGAAAGGGGAAGATGAAGTTTGGATTTCATCATTGCCTGATTATGAGTAACAGCAGGATTTTAACCCTGTGTTCTACAAAATTATTGTATTTGAATGTCAGAACAACTCCTTTTGTCTCTTGGCTGTGCTATATACTATTGAAATAAACGTTCTATTTCTTTCAAAGGTCCTTTCTCCCTGTTTAGAAGATAATGTTTTAAGATGTGGAAATCAGCATAGCTCAGTAAATATTTCTGAAGCTAGGAAATCTTAGTAAGATGGAGACAGCCAAGTTAGCTGAAGAAATCAGCAGAGAAACACAATTTAATGTTTTTAGTGTGTTTTTCTTGGGTTCTTAACAAATGCTTCTTACACCTTGTTAGGAGAGGAGAGGAGAGGAGAGGAGAGGAGAGGAGAGGAGAGGAGAGGAGAGGAGAGGAGAGGAGAGAGAGAGGAGAGAGAGGAGAGGAGAGGGAGAGGAGAGGAGAGGAGAGGAGAGGAGAGGAGAGGAGAGGAGAGGAGAGGAGAGGAGAGAGGAGAGGAGAGAGGAGAGGAGAGGAGAGGAGAGGGAGAGGAGAGGAGAGGAGAGAGGAGAGGAGAGGAGAGGAGAGGAGAGGAGAGGAGAGGAGAGGAGAGGAGAGGAGAGGAGAGGAGAGGAGAGGAGAGGAGGGAGGAGAGGGAGAGGAGAGGAGAGGAGAGGAGAGAAAAGAGGAGAGAAAAGAAGAGAAAGAAAAGAAAAGAAAAGAAAAGAAAAGAAAAGAAAAAGAAAAGAAAAGAAAAGAAAAGAAAAGAAAAGAAAAGAAAAGAAAAGAAAAGAAAAGAAAAGAAAAGAAAAGAAAAGAGAAAATAAAATAAAAGAAAGAAAAGAAAAAAGAAAAGAGAAATGAGAAAAGAAAGTGACTTTGCTAATCTTTAAGCTTCTAGAATAGTATGATGTTTAAGAATGTCTCACATTTTATTTCAGACAGAGGTACTCATATGTCAGGTACTTACAATATGACCCTAACCAATGTAAGTGCAAGTACCTCTAGGAAGCTGTAACAAGTTTGGGTGGCAGTTTTAAGCTCCATTCATGTTCTTACCATATCTTAAACAAAGATAGAAATGTAGAAGATAGCTACAAAGAAAATATGATGGTACCTAACTTTGTATAATTGAAAGATTGTTTTGAACAACTTAGCATTCAACTAAAATGACTGTCTGAATGATGCTTAGGGCATCTATCCAAAGAAATTTGCATTGAATTCTGTTTCACCAACCCCAAGTTCTGCCTGAGCTAACCCTCAGGTAGAACATGGCAACTGCACTGACATAATTCTGTTGATATCAGGGAAAGGTATGATGGCTGGTTTACTGGCTTTCCATTCATCAAGCTATGCTCTACTTTGAATCTAATAAATGTAAAATGCTCGCTTCAGCATTGTTTTTCCTCATTATTTCAATCATCATCGGTACAGGAAAAAGTCTACAGTGTACTACCATCTGCAAATTCTGAGCAACAACCAGGTTAGGCCCCTCCAGGCTTCCAGCTGAGGAGCTCTGGTTCCTTGACCAAGGTGACAGCCTCCAGGGTTGAGGCCATAGGAGGCACCTTGGGGAGACCTGCAGCTGGTGGTGAACCAACACTAGGAGGGTGAGAACCAGCTGTAGTAAGAGCTGGTCGACAGCCTGCCCACTGGAGATACAGAGATACAGCAGCACAGAGTCAGAGTGGGAGAAAGCAGCAGAATCTCAGCAGCACAGTTCTTGCCAGGTTAGGGAATGTGTAACAGAGCAGCTGTTGGATATATAGTGACAGTTACCACAACCACCATGGCTTTGCTGGCTGACAGCATGTTTCCCAAAAGGGGGGTAAAATATGGGCTACTCTAATCATGTTCATTCAGAGAAAAATGAACTGTCAGTCAAGTCCTTGTGGGTACTGCAAAGAGAACAAAACAATACAGTCATTTAAAAAAAACAAACAAAAAAAGTCACTGGCTACTGACCTACCTGTCAGTAAGTGTTAAAGAAATGTGATGCTACTGCTGAGAAACTATCAAGATTGCTTTAAAGAGCAATGTTAATGCTTTATATCAATCACTCTGGAAACCAAGAGGTGCTTTTGGGTTTATTGCAAAAGAATAATCCTCCACAACAGATACTTGCATTAACCAGAGGGAAGACCTCCTGCAGAAATAGGGAGAGAATAGAGTGGAGAAAAAGGGTGGGGTTAATTCCAGGCAAAGTTTGGATATAGTAAATTCCTCACAGTTCACAACAGCAATTAGGTGCCTGAAATTGGCATTTAAACCCAGGGACAGGATGAAGATGTTGTCAGGATAGTTGTTTTTTAAATGGGGTGTGCTCAGTCACAGTCAGGGAGGAGCTGAAGTGAAGAGAGAATAGCAAGCACAAACTCATTGGAGGTAGAAGCTGTACTACTGTAAAACAGCATTATTTTTTTAAGGAAGCATCTTCAAGATCAGAAGAAGAAGAAGAAGAAGAAGAAGAAGAAGAAGAAGACATAGAAGACATACACTCGCCAGTTCCATTTTTGCAGACTTAAATTCATATCCTGTTTCAGAAAAGAGAAAGAGCTTTGTAGTCTCACTTCAGCTTTTACTGTGATGTGCATCAGAAATACTCTCCTAGCTTTTCACACCCTCAGTGAGAAGACTACTGTAATTCTGTAAGTGCTGCTGCACTGTTCTGGCAAGGTGATTTTATTTTTTTTTTGGCCATAAATTCTTCTTAGCACTTTTTAATTAATTTTCTTTCTCTGTCATTTACTTCAGGCCAGTTCTGACTTCAGCAGGGAGGGGGAAAAAAAAAAGGACAAAAAAAAACCCAAGACCACCAACTTGTAGTGAACATAACCATGAATGCTTAAAACAAGTGAGTTTTTCACTTCTGTCCACTCCATAGCCACACTCAAAGCTTCTACATATTTCCTGCATTTTGGTGGTTAGTCAGAAGGCCATACAGACATTTGGGCCTTTGGGAGAGATTCTTCGTGCTTTTCATTTGAAAGCAGGTCACTGCTCTTATTGATTTCTGGACTACCAGATATTGTGTGTGTCAATGTCAAGGTTCAGGTCTCCTCTTGTGTTGGTATTTGAGTTGCACGGGGCGCACCTTGGTCATTTCGTCATTAAAATGACCAGAGAGCCAGCAATGCTCTCCTCTTTCCTCTTTTCAGCTAACAAATCTCAATGTGTCTGTCAGCCCAAGTGCAAAGATGATTTTTTTTTTTTTCTAGTTGAACCTTATTTTGGTGGTAGTTTCAGTTTGACTCATTATTACTCATTGAAAGACTTGCAGTGATGAAGCTGTGAGAGATGTTATGTAATCTCGTCAGCCACTGTGTGTCTGCAATGTATACTGCAGCTTCAGTCATTTGAATATTTTATAGAGAAAAGGCTGCAGCAGCTGGGCTGCCTACCAAAGTGCAATTATAAATCATTTGAAAAATTACTAAGTTACAAGAAGATGATTAGCAGAGCACATAGAAAAAGTTTTTGTTCAGAGAGTAGCTTAGGATGGGTAGGAGAGTAGCTTATTTTATGGGCTTATTTTGTTAGGAGAGTAGCTCACTTTATGGGCTTGTCCAGAGGTAGCATGTTTTGGGGGGAGGGGGGAAATTAATTAGAGTAATTAGGAATATGGTAATACAGGCTATTTATGTTGAGTAGCAGCACAGGAAAATACAGTGTCTGATGAAAGATGGCACATTTTTTTCTTCCTTCTAAGTTTCCTTTTAATTGTTTGAAACATTTTGTAGTCTCAGAATAAGGTAATTTCTTCTTGGTTTTATTCTCAGTATTTGCCTCTTTTCCTGAAATGCCAAATAACTGCCAAATTCTGGTCTACAGTGCAAGAACAGCACCCTGTTTTGGGACCACCAATGGGTCATGCAGTAAGGAGAAGGATTTGTTGCTGTGTGTTTGCTCTTGTGTTCCTGTTCCATCATATTCTCTATTATTTCTTTGGCAGTGCATTAAGAAGAAGTCTTATTTAGTGTTTCATTTAAAAGAACAATGTACATGAGTTTGTTGAGGAAATAACTGCTACTTCTAATTTGAAGATCCTAACTGTCTCAAGGCGAGTTCCCAACACTTAGTTGCCTTGCACACTATTAATGCCCACTGGAGGAAGAATCCATGCTACCAATAGATACCACACCAGAAATAATTCAAAACTGCTAAGAAAGAGTAAAATAAAAATAACTGAAGCTCCAGACAAATTGGCAGGCTGGGTTGTGTAAATAAAATGGCCAGCTAATTGTATTCCCTGGTGAATCCAGTCCAAATGGGCCAGACGGGTTGAGTGCATAATAGAACACATGCACTACAGTTTGAAAATCTCTGGGAATACTGAGCTGTCTTGTGCCACCCCTGATGGAGCTGAAATGGTAGTGAACAGAATGCTGGAACCATGTTGTATTATCAGAGGACATGGAACCACTTATTTGAACTAAACACTTAGTGCTGTCATGCTGGTGTGACAGAAAATGGCACTAAAGCACAGCTGAGTGGCTATTTTTGTCTGGATAAATACTCCGGTTTGTCAGGCTCTGTCTTCAGATCTGCTAAAGCAAAGAGAGTTCAAAATCAACAACTTTACTTCATGTTGGCTCAGGAAGATGCATCACCTCAGGGTTCTTTTTTTCCTGTGTGGAATGCCAGATGCCTAATAAATTAAAAAGAACAAATCTCAGGTTATACAAAGAGGATGCTTAAGGCTATGTTTTATATTGTAGTCCATAAAAGCAAATTTTGTACCAATTGACTTGTTGATTTCTTTCAGTTCATCACTTTCTGGCACGGTGGGTGGTGTTTAAGAAGCATTCCTTGTAAGAGATGATCTTTACTATGTAATTACAACCATAGTTCTCACTGATCAAGTATCCATGGTGTACTGGAGCACTTAGGATATTTGCTTTTGTGTCCCAAAACTAGCATCAGAATATAAAAGGTAGAGGTTACAGGTATAAAGGTTTGGGTCTTATTGGCTGAGCAGCCAGGTGTAGGATGCAAGTGGGAGTTCAGGGTTTCCATTCTTGAACTAAAAGTCTAAATTTTATACTTGCTTAGTAATTCTTTGGAGACTTTTTGTCATTAAATTTGGCTACAATTGGAATGTAGGTACATCAGGGGGAAATTATGCATTTAGGGTTCGTGATTTTTCTGAAGAATTTCTACACATGTACCATTATCCTAAGACATGTTTGTGGTACCTTGCAGCTGGAGAAAGCTCTGGGGCAAGCTAAAAAAGATCACAGTAAGGCTGTTGTCTAGGGTTGGAGTGAAGAGACAATAACGATGGCAAAGCACTTTAGGCATATCTTAAGGCACTCCAGGGGCATAGTTGTCAGGATACAAAACTGAAGAGGGAGCCTCAGTATAATGGACTACCTATACAGAAGGATTGTGCTTCTGTGCAGGAAATCTGTGGGCTCTCTGGCAGGACTGCTGGAGTGGAAATTATTTGCTTGATCAATAATCAGAACTACAACTTTGAGGTAGTGCATAGAACTTAGAGACAGGGCTCAATAGTACTGCCTTGAGTTTAGCTAGCGGGCACTCTTGCTAAGCTTGTGATTGAATGCTCCTGCTGTTGAAGGAGCCAGCAGTGCTGTGCCCTGCCAGAGCAATAGGAAGAGATGAAATCAATGTTTTGCCTCTCTGGTCCCCTACGGGCAGCACTCTCAACCTTTCATTACTCTCTTCCTGCAAATGAAGGGAAAGTGGTTTGGTCTCTTCCTTTTTGTTTTCTTCTTTTCACTTTTCCTGAAAGCAGTCTGCACCATGGAACTCATGGTATCCAAAATACCAAAGTTAGGAGTTGAATACTGCTTTAAAAAAATATGGATTATTCAAAAGCCTTTACTCTTAAAGTTGTAAGAATTTATATAACCCATTTTTAAACTCTTCATAATCCTCATAGTGATTCACCAGCCTTGTTTCTGAATTTTCAGGTCAAAGCCTATGAAAAGGCAGACTACCTTCTAAAAAGTTTTGCTTCTGAATGAGGCATACATTGTACAGCCAGATTGTGCACAAATATCTGTGGGGAAATCTAGTCAGACTTGAGGGGACTTCTGGGAAGTCTCCTCCTGCCAGGCAGAAATTGAATGTCATAAAGGTTTGAAATCAAGAGATTTTTATACATGAACATATTATCAGGGATCTAGGATGGAAGGACTTTCATTAGTTTTTTCAGGTCAAAAAGGAGTGATCTGAGACTGTAGTGTATACACACCTTAAAAAGCAGATTGTGGGTGGTGTGAAAGTTGGAGGCTTTCTTTGACACAGTGATCATGAAATGATAGAGTTTTCAATTCTTGGAGAAGTAAGGAGGGGTATTAGGAGAACTACCAGTTTGGAGAGCAGGCTTTGACCTGTTTAGGAGCCTGGTTAAGAGAGTCCTTTGGCAGTCAGTCCTGAAGGGCAAATGAATCCATGAAAGCTGGACATTCTGCAAGAAGAAAATCTTTAAGGCATAGGAGCTGGCCATCCCAGCATGTCATAATATGAGCCATCAGGGAAGGCCAGTCTGGTTGAACAAGCACTGAAAGGGTTGTAAGGCACTGGAACACACTTGCAATGGAAGTGGTGGAGTCACCATCCCCAGAGGTATTTGAAAGACTTGTAGATGTGAGGGACATGGTTTAGTGGTGACTTGGCAGTGCTAGGTTAATGCTTGGACTTAATGATCTTAAAGGTCTCCTCCAACCAAAATGGTTCTATGATTCTATGATTTTTAAAGGGAACCAAATGCTAATAGTTGAGACAACTGACTTTCAAATATGTATTTAAGTTTTTGTTTTCACCTTTGAACAGAGAAGAGGCTCCTCTGCTACTAGGCTGCATATTGTAACTGGTAACACTGACAGATACCATGTCAGAATTGCTGTATGCTCATCAGTACAAACCCAAAGCAAGTGTAGCCTTCATTATGTGTTGTGCTCTGTACACTCTTTTACATAGCTTTTCCACAGGCTAAGCAGACATTTCCAAATGAATTTGTTGAGATGGTGCACTCTTGAGATACATGATGCCAGCCTAGAAAATTGACAGGGAGCAATTATTCAGATTCTTCTGAATTTTTAATTTTTAAAGCACATTGTTATGTATTTTTCTACTAGGTAGGGTAAAGCATCTTCCTGGCAATACTGGAATGCCCTGAGGACCCCCAAAAGCCTTTTAAAAAATATTTTATTTACTATGGGGAGGACTTGAGATAACTCTTTTAGGTGTCTGCAAGATTTGTAAATTATGGTGAGAACAAATTGGCAGTGGCTGCCTTCATCTCTGACTGCACTGCATAAGGTTTACTGTGTATGGTTTCAGGCTACTGGCGATATTATGGGCATCAAGAGTGCCACTGTAACATTAGTGTTGATGACATGGGAGCTAGTGTGCATGAGGATGGCGTCTGGAGGTGCTAATCCACCCAAAACTCAGAAGTAGGTTTCTTTCTTTACTGCTGCATTGTGTTTCCCAACAATCTTTATCTACATACTAAGTCCAAAGAAAGAGGTGCTGGACAGAGCTTTACTGTGGAGCTACTGATTTAAAAAGGTGCCATGAATAAAGTTTGGTCTTTTTCATATATGATAGGACAGAATCACAGAATTATTGAAGCTGGAAAGAACCTCTGAGATCTTGCAGGCCAGCCTATGACCTAACGCCATGACATCAGCTAAACCATGCCACCAAATGCCACATCCAATCTTTTCTTAAAGACCTCCAGGGATGGCAATTCCACCACCTCCCTGGGACAGACAGAAGTTGTGGCAAAGCACTTCTTATTTGCAAACAAACATAATCTTGCTTGCATTTTATATCAGGAAGCAAATCTTCATATCAATGTCCAGCCTTCGGTAATAGGTAGAAGGTCTCTGTGAGGAAGTATGTGGCAAAAGATCACTTGCCCTTAAAATGCCTAAGTTACTACTTACTGAGGCCACACTTAGGTGGTATGAGTATCATAGAATCATAGAATCAATAAGGTTGGAAGAGACCTCAAAGATCATCAAGTCCAACCTGTCACCACAGACCTCATGACTACTAAACCATGGCACCAAGTGCCACATCCAATCCCTTTTTGAACATCTCCAGGGATGGTGACTCCACCACCCCCCTGGGCAGCCCGTTCCATTGGCTAACAACTCTCTCGGTGAAGAACTTTCTCCTCACCTCGAGCCCAAACTTCCCCTGGCACAGCTTGAGACTGTGTCCTCTTGTTCTGGTTGCCTGGGAGAAGAGACCAACCCCCACCTGGCTACCACCATCCTTCAGGTAGTTGTAGACAGCAATGTCTCCCTGAGCCTCCTCTTCTCCAGGCTAAACAATCCCATCTCCCTCAGCCTCTCCTCATAGGGCTTGTGCTCGAGACCTCTCCCCAGCCTCATTGCACTTCTCTGGACACATTCAAGAGTCTCAATGTCCTTCTTAATTTGAGGGGCCCAGAACTGGACACAGTATTCAAGGTGTGGCCTAAGAGTAATTCTAGACTTTATTCTACAGCAGTTCCTATTTGAGTTCCATTTTAGTTCAGATGTATTATTTCACTGCTTATTATTCAAATATTCAATTGCATACCCACTACCATCATACCTCTATTCTTTCTTATTAACACACTTGGGTATTTATACCACCAGTATATTCCTTCTCAGCATATGGTGGCAAACACACCTCTCCAAATTATTGTCTGCAAATGATTTCTTTAATTATAAGCTTTAGGTAAGCTCTTGGTAATAACAGTAACTACCTGAATAAAACTTTCCTCTTCTTTGGCTTCAAAATTTTCTCTTAGCTGGTTTACATGTACCATATGAGTCAGATTTTAAAAAAAAAATAAAGTAAGTTCTTTGACTCAGGCTATACAGCATGTGATTGAAGTAAAGAACATCTCCTTTGTTCACTAGGGTTTTTTATTATTATTATTTCTCTCCGGTCTTCTACTTTTCTGTGCCTCAAATAAGGCTAATTACAAAGGAAAAAAAAGTTGAAACTGGTGGAGAGAGATCCTTTAAAGCCATTCCTTTTGCAGAATGGAACAAAAGAAAGTACCAAGGGCATGGATAGACCTTGAGAATAAAGAAAAGAGAAAAACCATCTAATGAGGATGTTGAGATAAGTGCTTGTGAAGAAAACTGGCAAAAAAGGGCTTTTAGTCTAAAATCCATAAATAAGTGGGCATTAGGTGGGTACTAGAACATTTTTAACAAGAGAGGCCACCAAACTATCATCCTATGCAAGAGCTACAACCCTAAAAACTCTTCTTCTTAACAAGGTAAGGGGTTTTCTCTTTGAAATATTAATTTGAAAAAGAAATACTTGAAAATTAAGGAGTATTATTCATGTCTGTGAATCCATTATAGAAGAAGACACCATCAAAGCTGCTTTAGATATAATTATGAATGCCGTAGACTTTCAAAAGGTCAAAGATCCTGAACAGCATGAAGAAATTGTTCACAGTTCAGACAGGATTTGACCTCCAATCTCTTTGGGCCTCCTAGGCTGTGCTAAAGAAGCAGCATGTACAGCATCAACTGGAGAAGAGTTTAAGAATCAAATCATTTGCCCATCCTCCAAACCTATTTCTTAATACTCCTGGGTAATTGGGCACTCAGGCGTGCTTGATATCCATAGATGTGCAGGTCAGGTGTTTGAGACTCAGTCTAATTACCAGAGAATGACTGCCAGCTAAGCATTGTCCATTTCAGCTCCCAGCACTGCTCTTGTAACACATAAAGGAGAAAAACAAATCTGAAAGGGAGACATGATAAAAGGGCAGAGAAAAATAAACCAGAGGACCTGATCCAAAGACTGTAGAAGTTAATGGAAAGTCCCATTAGCTTCAGTAAGTTTGAGATTAATCTCCGTTTTTAACAAGACTGGCAGGTTTTTATCCCATTATGCATTAGCTCTCCTTTCAGTCATGTGCACTATGAAGTTTACACTTAGTAGCAGTCACCTGATTTTTGAACATGTTCTGACAGATTTGTGAATCAGTCAGGGGATTATTTAATTTATTTTTCCAGAAGTTTCTCTCCACATGCAATTTCAGCGGCTTTGGGAAAAACGATTACAGCCAACAGCAGTCCCTGAGCTATAATAATGATAGCTTGTAAATCCCTCATGCCACAACCTAAAATGTGGTGTTTTCCCTGCCTCTGATGCATTTTGAATAAGTAATAAAATACTTAGTGCAGATTTATGCACAAAGTGTTTCCCAACCACAAGAAACACTTTACACTCCTCCTTTCCTATTCACTTTCAGTGACATTTCTGGCACGTGTTCTGCGCTGCAGATGGACCAGCAAAGTACACATGTATCTAGTGATCAGGTGTTTGAACTTGATTGCCAGCTAGCAGCTTTTGGTGTAATAGAGGATTCACCCACAGGTGTCCTACACACAGGAGAATAATCTTTTGGCACTAAATTTTCACAGCAGGCTACCTGTGAGGCTGATAGTCGTTGGCCCTTTTCTGTCACTTGCGGCAGCGTTTCCCACATTGTGTCGATGATGAATAAATACAGCAGGGCAATACCAAATGGTTTGATGTCTTTCCTGCAAGAATTCATGTGTGTTTCTTATAGTTTCCAATTCTGATTTAGTGAATAGTGAGGCTAAATTAATAGGAATGTCGGGTGGGTTTCTTCATATCAATTATCCCTCGTATCAGGGGTTTTTCCTCAACCATCACTCACAAAACATATGTTTGATGAGTTTTTGATAGTGTGTGGTAGATAATAGCTTCTTCATAAAGACTAATAAACTAGCAACAACTGCAGGAGAGGTGGTAAGAGTATTTTTGTGCTAGACTGAAGAGATTCGTAACATTCTTTGCCCATGAGACAGCCTTCTGGTTTGCTTTATGTGGCACACACTACATCATGATTATGATAGGTTGGACTTGATGATCTCAAAGGTCTCTTCCAACCTGGTTAGTCTAGTCTAATCTAGTTTACTCCTATTCTATTCTACTCCTGTTCTACTCTACTCTACTCTACTCTACTCTACTCTACTCTACTCTACTCTACTCTACTCTACTCTTATCCTATTCTATTCTATTCTATTCTATTCTATTCTATTCTATTCTATTCTATTCTATTCTATTCTATTCTATTCTATTCTTCTCACTGACAAAGAGGCATGTTGATAATCAACTAAGTAATGTAGTTGCTCATTTCTTTTCCTTTCATAATTAGTGTGAACTCAAACTGCTTAAATTCCTCTTTGGCTGAAATCCCACATTTGTTGCTGTGTTTCTTGAGACTACAGAAAACGAGACAGATATCAGTTATTATTTAGTACCCATTCTTTCTAAGGTAATGAAAGGGAAAAAAAATGTTTCTGCTAGCTTTCTGCCAGTGCATATTGGTTTTCCTCAGTAAGAATTTACTTTAGTATATTAGTAATGCTACTGTTTTTAAGTATGGAACTGGACTGTGAGTTGTGCAGTAAGGACGTTCTGGAATACACACATAGTCAATTAGCTGAGCATTTCTCAGCTGACTTTAAGTGGTGTGGTGGGTTAAAATTACCCCCAACATAAATTCAGCTCAGGTGAAAGCAAATGAAGCTGTATTTACAAGCAAAACTACAATCTAGAAATAGGGAATGCAATGACTAGACTAGACTAGACTAGACTAGACTAGACTAGACTAGAATAGAATAGAATAGAATAGAATAGAATAGAATAGAATAGAATAGAATAGAATTAACCAGGTTGGAAGAGACCTTTGAGATTGAGTCCAACCACCATGGCACCAAGCCCCCCATCCAGTCTCTGGCTAAACACCTCCAGTGATGGTTCTTTCCATGAAGAACTTCCTCCTAACATCCAGCCTAAACCTCCCCTGGCACAGCTTGAGACTGTGTCCTCTTGTTCTGGTGCTGGATGCCTGGGAGAAGAGACCAAAATATACAATATTTACATATATTTACAATTTGTAAACAGTACAAGAACCCTCTGGACAAAACCAGGGGGCAACCAACAGCTTCCCCCTTCCCTCCACCCTTCCTCATTGTACATGGGACAAGAGAAAAGAAGGGCAGAGAGCGGTTGATTTGTACTTAGCCCCAACAAAGCAATGCAGCCAAGGTCAGCAAAGCCAACAGAAGCCAAAGCTAGTATCTACCAGAGCAAAGGAGTCAAAAAGAGAAAGTTATCTTATACAATTCAATTTATGTTGGTAATATGCCCAAAGGGATTACTCAGACCTTATCATGGGGTGGGGTTCGGTCTCTTCTCCCAGGCAACCACCAACAGAACAAGAGGACACAGGCTGGATGTTAGGAAGAAGTTCTTCACAGAAAGAGTGATTGGTCATTGGAATGTGCTGCCCAGGGAGGTGGTGGAGTCGCCATCACTGGAAGTGTTTAAGAATAGGCTGGATGAGGCACTTAGTACCATGGTTTAGCTGGTTAGATGGTGTTGGGTGAGAGGTTGGACTTGATGATCTCGAAGGTCTTTTCTAACCTGGTTAATTCTAGTCTAGTCTAGTCTAGTCTAGTCTAGTCTAGTCTATTCTTTTTACACCCAATGGTAATTTATTTACATTCTATCACTTTCTGTTCAAGATCTGTGGAAAATTTTCTAGGCACAGCCTAAAATTACCACAAGTGGGCTTGTGCAGAAGTTGCACCTGCTGATAATTGTGATCTATCCACTGTGGTGTGTGTTGTCTTACATGTTCATATGTGTTGTTTCATATCATGTTTGTTTACTTCCTTTGTCTGAACAAATTACTGTTAGCTGGTGTAAATCAGTTTAGCAGCACATGTCAAACAGGAAACATTGGTAGCCTAGATGTATTTGTTAGCTTGAAAAGGTGTGTTTGAGATTGTGCAGTTAAAGCTCTGCACACTGATTTTTAGACAGCAATACCATGTTCCTTTAAAAACAACAACACTGAAGTAGCTGGGTAAAAAGAAATTAAATTCTCATCTTGCAGCATCACTGCAAAGAGAAATGATAAATCTTTTAACCTATTCCACAGCTAATAAGGATAATGATAGCACTACTGAAATGCATTTCAAAGCAAACAAAAAGCTTAACAAGCTCCTTCTTATTCCGCAAAATAAGGAAGAAGCTTATTGAGAATTTATATACTATGGCTAAATATTTTGTTTCCCCCCTTTGTTGGAAAACACCTTCTTCTAGTAGTGTGTTGAGGTACAAAATTCACAAGGAATTTCATCCTCCACACAGGGGAAGGAAGGCTTCCCAACTTTCAGAGGATCAGTTATTGTTTTAATGTAAGAATGCTCTATTTGATGGTATGTCGGTAGTTACATGCTGTGCTAGCTGTGTTTTTCCATTGTACTTGGTTGTTCTTTTATATCCTTGGGTCCCATGGAAAGAGAAGCTGTCTTTCTCACAGCCAAAGACAAGCTGTGGAAGTGACCGCCAGCAGAACTGTGGTGTTAAACAAATCCTCAACCAAAGCAAAAAACATCTTGCAAACCAGAAATGCTTGAGCCAGTAAGAAGTCTTTTAATGTTCCTCGTGCTCTACCCGCCTCACTGCCTGTCTCCCTTCTCTTGAAGTACAAACTTTGTAAGTATTGAAACAGCTATTTTTCCAATGGTATCTGAATATTTCCTTCTAACACCTCTGATATTTTAAGGATCATATTGCTATGATCTCCATTTTCTCCTTTAGTATGCTGAAATTTGAAAGGCAGTTCCTCAAAGCCTCAGGGCTGCGATGATGCCTCTTAAAGATCTGCAGGACTACAGTCCATCTTAGAGTTGTATCAGTTAGGTACATATAATGCTCAACAGACTTAACATTACAACTCATCAAAATGTAAAAGAAACAGCCTTTATCTTAACAAGAAATAATTAAAGGTGCAAGACTACAGTCCATCTTAGAGTTAAATCAGTTAGGCACATATAATGCTCAATGGACTCAACATTTCAGTCCGTCAAAATGTAAAAGAAACAGCCTTTATCTTAACGTGAAATAATGAAAGGTGAGAATAGCAGTTCTTACAATACATGCAAACTATGGCTATCAGATAGAACACTGGTGTTCATCTGCATGCCTTACAGTGTTTTCTTTTCCCTGGCCCATGTTTGGAGATCTCTGGTTTGTACTGCCAGAGCTTGCATATTCACTATTCTTATTGGAGGCTTTAAAATATGTAGGTAAACACTAACAAATTTCATCCTTATTGACTTCTTTTTTTAGATATCGTAGCATCTTCGAGCTCAGAGTTCTCATCTGGCTTAAAATGAAAACACATTTTTAAGAAAAGAAAAGTCTTCCCTGCAGATTTTAATTATTTACCAGTTTTCAAAACAATTTGCATTTGTTCTGCAAAAGTGTCTTATATTGTACTGAGGTATTTATAATGGCTCGGTGCTGGGTCCAAATTTTCATGGGAACTCCGAGTGCTTTTAATTTCAATGACTGACAGTACTTTAGACTCAGCTAACCTTTACAGAGGCTTCTGTCTTCTGTTCTACAATGCTAATGCACTTCCAGTCAATTATATCCACACTGAAGTGTCCAGTTCTTTCTAGTTCTTACCGTTGTATCCGTATGCCTTCCATCAGTGTGTTAAGCAGCGTGCAGATGACTAATGTCCGTCGTGTTTGTTCTTGGACTCCAGAGGAGCAGCAGCGTGTTCAGTAAGGTCTCTTTATTTTCAGAAGGTTACCTTAGGAAGCTCAAAAGTATATGCTTTAACTCGGACAGGCAGACATAAGGTTTATGATCTGTACTTCCTCAAGGAGCGGTGAGATGAGCAAGCACTCCAAAATCTGCATCTTCTGTGCAGAGATTTTCTTGATTTTTGAAAGCTCCACTGAGCCAAGCAGAAAATTGCTGCCAGTTGTCTTCATCTGTGTGCGCCTTTCGTATTGGAACTCCTTGTGTCAGCAAACAAATGCCCTAAATTTTGATTTTTGGTGGCAAACTGAGCAGACTGAGACTCAAACTGAACTAAAACTTAAAAGTTGCATTCTACCAATCTACCAATGAAATTAGTTTAGACCTTATCTTGTTTTCATTTCAATATTAAAACATTCATCCAGAGTGTTCCAGCGACTGTCCCTTTCTTAAAGGCACAGCCTAAAACGGTCACAAAGGGCTAGAGGACAGGTTTGATGCATGTTTTATACAGTTACTGAGAAGAAGCATTGCCATGTTTTGTGTTGGTTGCGTCATGCACAGTTTATTAGCATTGCCACAACAGTTTAGCAACAACATGACAGATGCAGGTTTGGAGAGTAGATATGGGTTAGTGGGATGGAGAAGTCACCTAGCCAAATAAGGACACTCTTCAAGGAACTGCTCTGCAAAAAGTTAGCATTAAGTTGCTATGCTACTACTCAGCTCTGGTGAGACCCCACCGGAGTACTGCCTCCAGTTCTGGAGCCCCTAATACAAGAGGGATATGGATGTGCTGAAACGTGTCCAGAGAAGGGCCATGAGGATGATCAGAGGGCTGGAGCACCTCTCCTATGAGGACAGACTGAAAGAGTTGGGGCTGTTCAGTCTGGAGAAGAGAAGGCTCCGAGGTGACCTCATTGTGGCCTTCCAGTATCTGAAGGGGGCCTACAAGAAGGCTGGGGAGGGACTTCTCAGGCTATCAGGTAGTGATAGGACTAGGGGGAATGGAATGAAGCTGGAGGCGGGGAGATTCAGGCTGGACGTGAGGAGGAGGTTCTTTACCATGAGAGTGGTGAAGCCCTGGAATGGGTTTTCCAGGGAGGTGGTTGAGGCCCCATCCCTGGAGGTGTTTAAGACTAGGCTGGGTGAGGCTCTGGCCAGCCTGATCTAGAGTGGGGTGTCCCTGCCCATGGCAGGGGTTGGAACTAGATTATCCTTGTGGTCCCTTCCAACCCTGACTGATACTATTCCTTATACCAATCTTCTGAATTGTAGAATGCCAAGTCATGAATTGTGTTGTGCAGATTGTGGTTCCTGTATGACAGAAATGTTTATAAAATTTTTCTCTAAGAAATGGATTAGCTGCAGAAAGAATCCACTTTGTCTTTAACTGAATGCTGCAGCTGAATGAGAGGATATATTGTTACAGAGGAGGTAGTAGTAAAAGCAGCAAACTGCAACAGCTTTAAAACCTTAACAAAAGGATTTTTTTGGTTGCTTGTTTGGTTTTTTTTTTTGAGAGAGAGAGAATTTGGGCACCTGCTGAAATTAACTGGCAGCAAATGGAAAGCACTGAAGTTATTACTGTCAGAAGTTCAAATCATGGCAAAACATCCTGTTGGTTCTTTAAAACAACAATAAAAATCTCACTTCCATCTATGGCCACTACAAAATAAACAAAACCCAAAAAATGAATAAAATATGGAAGGCAAAGTGATTACACTTTAGGCATTTATACTGCACCCATCTCTGTATACTGTGTTCTCTATTACATGTAATAAACAAATAAATAAATGAAATGGAGCAGGGTTTTGGCAAAAGCTAGGATATCTATCTGTGAGGATTGTTTCTGGACGGTGAAAAAGGGAAAGCAGCTCTTGCTTACTTAATCTTCCTAGTCCTCTCTGTCTACAAGGACATGCATTACTTCAGTCCTGTTACCATGTTATCCTCTTCAGTCCCTGTTAATGTTGTCTTCTGGTCTCATCCTGCTGTGACTGAGCATTACAAAGTTTTTCACGCCTCCATGCGTAAGTCCATCAACCAATTAGTTTTCAGAGCACATGATACATATAGATGGCATGGCAGTGGGTTCAGACCCAGGTCAGCCTTCTCCAAGCTTTCAGACAGTATGAAAAAAAAAAAGTATAGGTCTACATTATCAGTTGTATCGATCTAGACAGTGGATTTTTCATTGTTGCTTCTTTGTCAAACTTACTTCCAGCAGTGATCATCACCCTTCCTCTGATTTTTGTCTCTCCATTTACCGGAGGGTTTCAAGCACCCGAAACGTATCAAAGGATGGGGCCCATATTGACTCGGTGTGGGGCTCTGTTGCAAATCTTCCATACCTGTCTTTCAGAATGTATTCCAAGAAGGTATCAAACTTTTACATCTAGTCAGCTTCTGTTTTCTTTTTGGGGGGAAAAAAAACCCAAAAAACAAATGGAAGGATTTGTTGATTGGAACTTCCGTGGTTGGTCTGCCTCAAAACTACATCTTGCTTGTAAACTAACATGAAACTTGGTTGCCAGTGTATTTTAATGGAACTGAAGTGTCATGTTTTCAAAGTCCAAACTGAAATAACCAGAGATCAATTATTATCGGTTGTCTTTGATGTACATCGAAACAAATGTGAGTAAAAGAGAGCAGCATCCTGCATTAAAATGAACCTGCCTTGCCATTTTTGATGGAGGCAATCACAGTATCACAGTATCACACAGTATTACCAAGGTTGGAAGAGACCTCGAAGATCATCGAGTCCAACCTGTAACCACAAACCTCATGACTAGACCATGGCACCAAGTGCCACATCCAGTCCCCTCTTGAACGCCTCCAGGGACGGCGACCCAACCACCTCCCTGGGCAGCACATTCCAATGGCAAATGACTCTCTCGGTGAAGAACTTTCTCCTCACCTCAAGCCTAAACTTCCCCTGTTGCAGCTTGAGACTGTCCCCTTGTTCTGGTGCTGGTTGCTAGGGAGAAGAGGCCAACCCCTTCCTGGCTACAACCACCCTTCAGGTAGTTGTAGAGAGCAATGAGGTTGCCCCTGAGCCTTTTCTTCTCCAGGCTAAACAGCCCCAGCTCCCTCAGCCTCTCCTCATAGGGCTTGTGCTCAAGGCCTCTCACCAGCCTTGTTGCCCTTCTCTGGACACGTTCAAGTGTCTCGATGTCCTTCTTAAACTGAGGGGCCCAGAACTGGACACAGGACTCAAGTACTCAATGAATCAGTGTACAAGTATACAGAGGATTTGAGATCAAGTATCTCTCAGCAGAAAAAAAAAATGGGGAAAATACTTTTTCTGGAAACTATGATGTCTGTTTTTTCCCCTCCATTGCTATCTGCAACTTTAGGAATAAACTTTTCTGTTGGTTGCTTTGGCTTTTTTTTACATCAAAGTGAGAGTTTATATCTTTGATATTATTTAGTATGCTGATACATATATCTGTTTAGCTGTGATCTACCTCTCTCCTGTATTAACTTGATCTCTTTTTTTTGTATAATTTCTGTGTTGCCATTATATCTAAAATAAGAAATAGGCCTAATAGTTTAAAACAAATACACCTTTATACTCCTGCCAAGTTCAGAGATTAGAAAATGAGATGGTACTAACTATTGTAAAAGAAACATAAAACTGGAAGCAGCTCCATTCAAATGTGGTCTGAACAAAGATGAACAAGAGTGTCTGCATTTAGAAGGTACTGTTTAGTGGGTGACTTTGACATTTTGTTCTCTTTCATTTCTGTTTTCTCCATTCTGATCTAGTGTGAGGGGTCCCTCCCCATGGCAGGGGGTTTGGAACTAGATGATCCTTGAGGTCCCTTCCAACCCTAACAATTCTATGATTCTTCTGCTTTGAGGTAAATGAGATTACAAGCTTCTACTTCTACAATTAAAAAAGAAAGTCATGATTCATATTAATTCTGAAAAAAAATAAAAATACAATAATTGGAGTATCCTGATATTAAATCTACCCACCATAGGTAAAAATATTATGTTTATGTATAATCTCACACTATTTTTATCCATATAATAACGGTGTTCCAATGATGAAATCCGTGCCCGGTGGATACCCCATGGTTTCAAAAATGGGAAGCTCACTGGAACATGTCACTGTGAATTCAGAGTGTGATACATGTGAAATAATGAAAGCATCTTCCTTATCTGGAGACTTTCAAAATATTAGAAAGTCCATTATGTAGAGTGGATCTGAGAAGGAAAATGAAGGTGCTGTTATGCTTTGTGAGATTGTCTTGGTAAGTCAGAGTTTTAAACAGAAACAATATAATTGGGCTCTCACAGGTAATTTCAACATATACTGAGGCTTCTGGCATGTACATATTTCTGCAATACACAGTGGTAAAGATGGAAAGAAAGTGGAAAGAAAGAAAAAAAAAAAAGAAAAACAAAAACAAAAAACAAAACAACAAATCCCACAAGTCTTCCACCTCCAAATCTGGATAGCGGCATATCCATAACAAAGACTGAATCAGGGCATTGCTTGCCTACATAGAACTAAAAGTGAGTATACATAATCACATACACAACTCAAAATACTTCTGGAAAGCCTTTTCAACTTCAGTCTGATTGCATTCATAGAACTGTTAGGATTGGAAGGGACCTCAAGGATCATCCTGTTCCAACCCCCCTGCCTTGGGGACACCTCACACTAGATCAGGCTGCACAGAGCCACATCCAGCCTGGCCTTCAAAACCTCCAGGGATGAGGCTTCTACCACCTCCCTGGATGAGGCTTCTACCACCTCCCTGGGTGACCTGTTCCAGTGTCTCATCACCCTCATGGTGAAGAATTTCTTCCTAATACACGCCTGCCTTCAGGGAGCAGGGTAAAGAATTCTGGCACCAGAAGTTACGTTCGCTACATATTGAGCGGCTACCCTATGAACAGCTTCAGTTCAGAGAGAGAGAGGCCTGAAAAATGTTACATTCTAAATGAATCATCAACCCACAGCACATACCAGGGACATACCATGAGTTAAAAGAGGTTTACCAGGAATCCTGAAAAAAGTCATCCTAAGAATTTTCACATCTCAAAACCAAACTGTCAAAATCAGCAGATTTCCATAATTTCTGGATAAACAGCCTCTGCTGGGTCTTTCTCTGTCAGAGGTTGATCTAGTATAACTCCATTTAATACACTGAGTAATTGCACTGCAATGCACATTTTGCAGAACAATCACATTTTACATTCTTTTTTTCAATGGGAATGCTGATTATCAGTGACTGGGATAGAATGAGGTTGGTAAAACCTTGTTTTCCTGCATGTTAAGAAAATGGCTACCCAGGGTAAAAACCTTAATCCATACTTAGGCACCCAAAAATTATTCGATATTTTGGAAGTAATGACTTGCTGTGAGCAAGGTAAATGGAAGCTACTGGGTGATCAGCAGGGTCGATTAGGAGTCAGCCAGACTGAGTAGTTGGGTATAAAATAGACGTGTTTAAATTTAGACATCAATCAAAACTAAAAATAAAAGGCCTTGTGTTTTTCTCCATTATTGCCAACTGTGTCTTGCTTTTCCTTAAGTGCCAAATCCACTGAACTGGATAGTTGTTACTAGTCAGCTCCAATCTGTGTGGGAACATAGACCTTATTTTTATTATTTTATATTTGTTTTTTACAAAAAGAGGTGAATTGTTCCCTAGGATCTACCAAAGAAAGTATGGAATTCTGAGGTAGCTAGGGTACATTGTGGGAAAGACGGTCTAGAGACAATGCACTGAAGCCTTTTCTCATTTTCTGTTTACTCCATTTGAACTATTGACCTCATGAACATATTCAGCTTTCTGTGAGGCTTTTTTTTTTTTTCTTGGAGTGGCTTTTGGTGCCTGTGCTTTGAAACATGTATGATCAGACCCAGCTTAGCTCTGAGGCTGCTGGGTTTTCTAATTTGCTATGCTGGAAAACACACCAATCTTGGGAAATCAAGCTAATGTCTCTCAGCTGTGCAGAAAAAGTGTGAACAGCTCTGTCAAATGAGCTACCCCCATCTCCTTTTTTTCAGGCAGCATCTTATACTCGAGCAGTCACTTCACATTTGCCATTTGAGCAGCTGTGATATAACTGCTGTTTTATTGCCTATAGGAGAGTTTCTGTGAGGAATCAGGAGCTGGTCTTTCAGCTACTCTGGCCAAAAAAGGTTTTAGTCACAGGATTCTATTACTGGAGGATGAGTAAGGAATCCTGACAGGATAACAAGAGTATATGAACACATAGCTCTGGCCTAAAGGTTGCTAACTGACCAAGTGATAATACGAGGGGAAGTATTTTCCAGCCTTGAACCTCTTTACTTCCAGATAAGTCTATTAAATGCCATCAGTTAACCCCTTGAGTGCAGCAACCCAGTGCTGCCAGGGACATGCCTAGTATGAGAGACCCTCACACTTCCTAATCAGTGGTGATTTATAAAGTACAATCAGAGATCCAGATGAGTCACAGGTTCGTACCTTTGTTGGTGGGAAGGAGATGTCTGGCATTTAGATGCTCAAACACAAAATTCTAGGTGTACAGATACAATGGCTTCAAAATGTGTCATAAATCTAAAGCAAAAGGGCAAATAAATTTGCACAGTGTAAAGTAAAACAATAAAAACCTCAAGAATTTTGCTGTGAGATTGAGTGGATGGGCTTTCCCCCCTTTCCTCCTTTTCCTTTTCCCTTTCCCTTTCCTTTTCCCTTTCCCTTTTCTTATTGTATTTTTACTGTCTTCTCCAGATAGTTTCCTAAATGTCATATCACAGACATTGCTAAATTTTGCTGAAAAATATCAAAGCTATTATGTCAAGTAGGGACATGTTGATCAGATGGTGTTGGGTGATAGGTTGGACTTGATGATCTCAAAGGTCTCTTCCAACCTGGTCTATTCTATTCTATTCTATTCTATTCTATTCTATCCTATCCTATCCTATCCTATCCTATCCTATCCTATCCTATCCTATCCTATCCTATCCTATTCTATTCTAATGTTCTGTGGTTTCTGCACTTCAGGTGGAGTAATGAAGCTGGTTTAGAATTGGGTGATCGGTTGGACTTGATGATCTCAAAGGTCTTGTCCAACCTGGTTAATTCTATTCTATTCTATTCTATTCTATTCTATTCTATTCTATTCTATTCTATTCTATTCTATTCTATTCTATTCATTCATTTTTCACCCCTGTGGCATTTTTAATTTCCAAACAGAGTATTTCTTTTGTCAAGATGTCTTCTAAATTAGTGTTTTTCCTGTAGTGAAAATACAGAAAGATTTGTGTCCATTTGTGTGCAAAAACATTCAAGACTTCACTCTTGTTGTCTGAGATGATGCTTAAAGCCCAAATTGTCCATCCTGGGAGGTAAGCGCTGCCCTCCCGCTTCAGTAGAGACTAGAATCTTCTTTGAACTTACATTACACAGGACTTTACCTCCTGTCCAATTGCACTGAAATTACTGGGGTTACTCATGGAATATGATACCAGTCAGATGACATATTAATGGCAGACTCAGCCATGTGGAAGATGTAGCTGTTCAGCAGAGGTTTTGTCTTCACTGGCGCAGAGGTATGTCTCTATATTTCATATTGAGATGACTAGTTCTGTTGTTTGTGATGAGTATCTTCCTAATAATGTATATTTGGCAAACAGAAACCATTTTTGTTACCCTGAGGCACCTCACATTGTTGCACTAAGGGATGAAAAATCACATTTTCATTTCATAATATGCTTCAGGATTTTTCATGGTTTAGCATCATGCCATCAGACACTGTAGTCATTTTAACTTCCTTCTTTCAAAGCACCAATCAGTCCTCCTTGGATGCCAACGCACTGTTTTAACTAAGAGTGTAAGAGGCTGCTTCTTAACCAGATTCTAAGTACCTATGTTGTTTCCAACATCCACACTGTATGACTGCACCATGAGCTGAGGCTTTCTGCAAATACTAGTTGCCAGTCTGGCAGGAGATGTTCTAGGAGAGGTGCTTCTGTCATGTGCCACCTGCATACACTTCAGGCTCATATGTGCTTGAATCCAAACAACAAGGCAGAATGGCGTTTTCTCCTGTGTGGACAGTGGACAAGTTTGGACTTGTGAGTCCTTACCCAAACCCTGGAGGAGCTGTAGCGCCCACTTTGCTGCCTGTGAATTTTTGGGTGTCTTATAGCTCCATGTACACACTTATAAGAAGTTTTAGTCTGCCTGGAAACAGCTGAGGACCATGGCAGCTGGGAATCTATGCTGGAGTACACACCAGCTGCAGGTCAGTTGCTACACTCTGTAGATGTGTTTCATTGTTTTGCTTACAAGATCCTGCTTTACAAGGGCAGGCTGATGAGATAATTGTCTCCCTGCCTGTTTGCAGTGCTTAGCTTGGAGATATATTAATGGTGCAAATGAGTGATGCTATGATATTAACATCTACCTCGTCTTTACAGCGCTAATAATATGCCCATGAATCCTGTCTTTCAATTCTACTTCTTCCAGTTAGGGAGAAACCAACAATTTATATGTAACTGGTACAACTGGTAGAGTGGATATTCTCTAGGGTGACTGAAATTGTTTGCCTTTTGGTATATTCAAGTTTTAAACACAACTAAGCCTAGATTTGTCTCTCCCACTCTGAACTCGAGAGCTGCATTCTGCTTTCCCCAGTGTACATCAAAGTCCCTTTCTTCCATGAGGCATCAGAGCAGGCCAGTCGGAAGTCATACTTTTTACATTTGTTTTAATAGGGTTTGGTTTCTGCATTATAAGAAATTTAATCAGATTATGGTCACTTGACCCCTAGGGGCTCAACTCTAATTTGCTCCTACTGCCTGATCATTGGTTAACTAGATCTAGACATGAACCATTCCTGGCAGGGTTCTTTACACATTAGTTTAAGAAGCCATCATTTTTGCATCCATCACCCTTGCCTTCATTCAATCACACCTCTAAGGTTTCCCAATTATACAAGGAGGTAAAAATTCCCCATGTCAAATTGCCCTTTGCCATGTATGCCACCTTTATCCCATCACATAGTACTCATCATTCTGAACTCCCTTGTTTCTCCTGAAGGTAGTGAGGTTTGTGCCATTCCACGGGCCAGCAGAATTTGTGTGTGTGTACTAGCTCTTCCTCTAACCATAGAGCTCTTTGTCCATCACTATAAACACTCAGATCTGGTTTTTACCTATCTCTTTTAGCTTCATTTTCTGAGGGAAGACTTCCATAACTTGCCAGGAAATATGTGTATGTTTGTCTCCCTTCCCTGAGCCGATTGACCAACTTCCATCAAATCCAGAAGGCAGGTCTCAAACAGTAAAGTTCATCAAGATACCTGAAACAGGGCAGCACATAACAGGAGTTATGTGATAGATTATGATCCACAATGCAAAGACTGCGCTGTAAATTCAACTAAAATTAGATCCTAGAGTCCACGCAGGGGAAGCTACTTAGAAAGACCTGCCACAGAAGCTTTAATTACTCACAAACCCACAACTAACCAGGACACCGGGGTTCTACTTTTCGTACTATTATCCATTATTTGCTTTCTATTAAGTAACATATCTTACTATTTCAAGTAAAGTTTTGTGGGTAATCAGTAAAGAGTATTACCTCCAGCTTTACCTTAGACTTCATTACATCGAAAGTAGCTTAAAAGATGACCTAAAATATGAAAGAATATTTAGTAGGAGACCATTATAATAGAAGGAAATATTTGACTGCTGGGTCCAAATCTGATAATCTGGGTTGGCAGGAATACTTTGAAGGGACAAAACAAACACTCCAGAAAATTATCTTTATACATAGAGATAATGTGGGGCAAAAAGGAAAATACAATGGAGGTTGCAAGAATAAAGGGGAAGAAAATAATTCACAAGCATTTAAGACATAATATGGTGAAACTGTCATCGCTTAATTCTTGGCTTGTTCCTAAATCCCCATATCTATAAAAAAGCCCAAACTTTTGAAACTATTTCTTACTTCCATTGCTTCTATTTTATACTTTTTTGTCCCACAAGACAAACTTATTTTTTCTGATATATTTTATTGCTTCTCCCACCAAATGTAATTAGCAAGCATGAAGTGCATTGGTTTTTTGCTCTCTCTTCTCACTGAGTGAAGAGATGAAGAAAAACCACGCCTGTTTCTCCTAGAACAGTCTGATTCCATTGACTTAATTAGTATTATTCCTAAACTCTGTCAGAAAATAAATATATTAACACTCTCATAAGTACTTTATACTACATCTCAACACAGTAATTGCCATCTGCTATAAGTCATGTGTCTGACTATGTGGTAAGAAGAAAACTTTGCTATCCTACCACTTCAGTCACTGGGAAGCCTTTCTTACTGTTGTTTTGGTTTGGTTTGGTTTTTTTTCCCAGATGTCTTCCCTCACTAATTATAAATCTACTAGACTCTTAAGACTGCTCTCATCGAGCTGTTTCTCTCCAGTTCCAGACACACAACTGAAAACTAAGCGAAGCATTATATTCTGGTCAGCTTGTGTAGTCATGAGATCACAGTAGTCATCTGTTCCCTTACTATATAATGGAAGCCATAAAGGCTCCTGAGCTCTTTTCCCTCTTCCTGTGCAGAATGCAGAAGCAGTTTCAAAGCAATGAGATTTCTTAGGACTGGTCATTTTCAAGCATGAAGCACGATTGCTGTAACCACTGTTACAGCAGAACTCGGGAAGGTGGGAATATGCTTCAGAGATACATCTTAGTCCTATCATTGGTGTAATTCCAGTTAACCATGAGTTTGTTCAGATCTAAGCAAAGGTGTACAGGTAGGGCAGGGGGATCACAGAGCTGGTTTAATTTTCTTAAGTATTAGAATGATATAAATAGTCATACTTAGATTCCCACTCAACGGCCAACACATGTGGGGAAGCATTTAGAAGATACCAATGTCTTACAAAGTGTGAGGAATTCTACAGTTGCTTTGGGATGCTACTGAGGAATATTTCAAAAGGTTATGAATGCTGTTCCAAAACCCTACTTCAACATTTACTTTCATTTTCAGATAAAACCTGATTATTTTCTGCAGTGAAATCAATCTTAGCTCTACTAAGAAGGACTGACAATATAACACTCTTAGGCCTGCTCATTCATTCATTGCAGTACAAGAACAAAGAAATAAAGAAACTCCAGGGAAAACCTTGGTGAGGTGAGGGACTATTTATATCACAATCTCATAACCCCTTGCACACAGTTTAATTCTGAAATATGCAGGTATAGCTACAGTGCTATAATTTGCAGGAGTCACCGAATAACAGCATTTGTCAAATGCACATTTTCTGTGACTCTCAGTTACTTGAGAAATGAATAAAAGTACATTGGTTGTATTAACAATATGTTCCTTTTTTTCCTCTTCCTTGAGCTTTATCAAGAGTTGTCACGCATTATACTTTGGTGACAGTGCTAGAAAAAAGTGAAGACAAAACTGACCTCTCATAGCATTTTTGTGACCATGGGGCTCACACAAGCAGCTTGGCATCTGCCGGCACATCTTTAGCGAGTTGGCAGCCCCAGTGCCCTTTGCAGGTTGCAATCAAACCTGCCTTCTACAGCAGCCTCTTTCTGGCTGATTAAGTTTAATGTAATTTTAATTAAAAACCACAGTGTCAAAGGGTTTAGCTGCTCGAGAAATGAGCACAGATTGTGGCACAGTGGCAGCAGTCACTTGGAAAATGGAAATGCATCCTGACAATATTGTGCAGGGGCCAGATAAACAAAGCTGCAGCTACTGTACCTTGCAAAAAGCTGGGAGAGACCATCATTGCAAAGAACCTTAGTCAAAAATAAAGTATAGAGCAGTTCTGATTCTTGTCTTTTAGCAATTTGTAAAGAGCACCTCAGCAATCAAATAGAATGATCGCCAAGAAGCATTTTCAAGCCTTCCTTCTCATTTTTACATTTGTTTAGTGGGATGCATTAATGTAAAATTCAGGTTTCAGTCCTCATTTATTTTGAACAGCAATAGATTTGCCTCACGCAATAGACTAGTACAACATTTCTCCTTAGGCTGTAAAGGAAAAAAAACCAAACAGTTGAGATTTCACCAGTGCTGAAAGCAGGTTCCCTTTTCAGGAGGTTTTTTTTTTCCTTTTGTCTGCTTCTGGCTTTTGATGTCTTTAATACTTTACATACTGCAGATATCGAGCAACGTTTGGAAAACGACCCAAAAAATCACTTCACTGACAAAAGGTTGCGGCATACCTTCAAGATTTCATTTCACTAGACCCCGGTAAACATAAAGATATTGTTAACAGTGGCTTCCCAAAGAAGTGTCTCTGTAATATTTTGTTTCTTAGTTGCCATATGCTGGGGTTTTTTTTTTTTGAGTAAAGAGAACTGCTTTGGAGTTATTAACACTCTTGCCTTGGCAGAAGTTGCTATTTTTAAAGTCTGCCCTTTTGCCTGCATGTATTTGAAATGAAGGCTTGATCCAAAGTCCACCGAGATCAGTGGAAAATCCCCAGTGACTTAGGCTTTGGATCAGGTCCTGAGAAGTATATGTACAAATAGGTAGGTATTGGGGTAGCATTGTTCTCAGGAATTCCTTTCAGCAAGAAGCCTTTTTATTGTTTGTAAATGCTACTGATGCTCCGAGGCCAGAACCCCAGGAGAATTCCACCTAGTGACGTCAATTCTGTAGAGGAGAACTTCCTCCATCCCCTTTTAGGTTTGTGGGACATTTTCGAACAGATGGAGCCTATATAGGTGGGACGGGTTCCATCTGAACAGAAGGGTCACAAATGCACCAACTGAGAGGATAGACAGAGCTATGGGGGAGAGTTTAAAGGAGTGGACAGGGGGATGGGAAGTCTGTACAGAATCCAGCAGAGAGGAAGAAGCAGATAAAATAAGCAGATGGGTAGACAAGGGAAAATAAGAACTGAAATACGTAACGGCTACAGAAAAGGTTAAGAGAGAAAATCAGGAGACAGAACTTTTGTCACAATGCATTTTTTTCTCAAGTGAGGAGTCACAGAAAAGGCAGGGTTAAACAACACACATTAGAGGTCTGGCAAAGAAAATCCATTTTAAAAAGCAGTAATAGTTGAAGAGGAGGCTTGTCCTGAGCATCACATAGCACATCGCAAGGTACTAGAATGTATTCACAGGAATTGAAATTGCTTCGCTACACAGGGGGCTACATGATAGAAAGCTCAATGAAGACTTTGAGTTGGGCCTCTAAACCAGAATTTACTGACAGATAAATTATGTTGGGTTTGAATACGTGACCATATAATGGATTCTCTACCTGTGAAGAGAATAGAAGCAGGGAGGGAGGGGGAAAAGGAAACAGAAGGAAACCAAAAGAACATCCCATCAGAAAACCTGAAATGCAGACCACCCTAAAAAACAACAATAAAAACCCAACCCAACCCAAGACAAAACAAAACAAACACACACACACACCCATAAAAAAAAACAAAACCAACAATCAAACAACAAAACTAACCAACAAACAAAAAACAATTCATCAATACAAATGGGGAAATATTTCACTTCCCATTACTCTGACTCTGGATCTAGATGGAAAAGATAATTGAATACAGCTCCATTCACCAGTGCTGACAGATACTGGTTTTAAAAGGACTTTCTCCCACTGTTAATCTACCATCACTATTACCTAAGTGAAAATTTAGGTACACATAACCAGCTTTAGTTTAATAGTGGTTGTTCTGTGATGATAAGATTAACTTGTTAGTATAATTTCATCAGGTTTGCATTTCTCCCATGAAACAGCTGTGAAATCACAAGCTGCTTCAAATTAAGAAGTGCTCCCATACATTGCACTTGGTACTACTACTATTACTTTAAGGATAAATAGGCAGGATTTTGTTTGTTTCTGAATAAATTATTCTCATCCAAACCATTTATATAACTTGTAATTGCAGATTATTTTTAATTACAGAAGCCCCAAGTCAATATCTGGTTTTACTACGGATCAGAGTGAAGCCCCAGAACAGAGCACTGCCAAGAATTTAAGAACAGAAAGATATCTTCCATTGTCTGAAGCACATTGCTGTGTATACATGAACCTTCTCCTCATGGTTATTATCTCAGAAATCCTTAGGGTGCCAGAACCACTCAGCTTTACTTCTCAGTTCTCTCTGTGTTTATGAACACAGAGAGGTTCCATGGATATTCCATATGGAAACATGCAAGTGGTGCTTTTATGATCACCAAGGGAAGATGTTTCCCTGAAGCCTTTATATGTTTGCAGGAAAAATCTGAGCATCTGCCTGGAGCCCATTTGAATCATATATGCAGTTCACTTCTACAACAAAATCTGACCATGACTATGAAAGAAAATGCCCAAAGGGTTACACAACACAACAGCAGGATACATACAGCATTTCACTGGCATGCATATAATCCTTTAATTTGTGAATCAAGACTTAGATGTTTATCTATAATTGTATGAATAGCTAGTTGTGTGTGATGAATCAATGAACCAACCAATACCTTAGTACTAATAGGTATTATAGAACTTCTGAAGAAGTCAGAATAGTTTACTTGAAAAGCATGTCAAAGAAAAATGCTACTATTATCCTGTTAAGAATACTAGGATAAAAATAGAGAGTAATTGATATCCTTATTTATCTGCTTATGATGGTGAAAAAACATGACAGAACTCTCAACATAGATTCCAAAGGAATCACTGTTAAATCACTAGATGCACAGTGTATTCTAGGAAGTCCCTCAAATGTCATTAAAAGTATGTCCATACTTTTGAGTATTTCCAAAATGCTGTAGACATTATGCTGCACAATAGAATTTTGAGTCTGTCCAGTCCTTCAGATTCTGTTGCATGAGTAAAGTAAATATACTTCAAGGGGGTGACCAGGCATTACTTATGTATTTCACTTAACAAGAAGAAAATGACATAGCACAAGCCTCAGTAAAACCAATAAATAGTGGTGATGCACTTCAGCCAGTAAGACATGCATGGGAGATTGCAAAGTGATACCAAGTGAAGGCTGAGGGAGCTGGGGTTGCTTAGCCTGGAGAAGAGGAGGCTCAGAGGAGACCTAATTGCTCCCTACAACTACCTGAAGGGAGGTTGTAGCCAAGTGGGGGTTGGTCTCTTCTCCCAGGCAACCAGCACCAGAACAAGAGGACACAGTCTCAAGCTGCACCAGGGGCGGTTTAGGCTGGATGTTAGGAAGACGTTCTTCATAGATAGAGTGATTGGCCATTGGAATGTGCTGCCCAGGGAGGTGGTGGAGCCACCATCACTGGAGGTGCTTAGGAGGAGACTGGATGGGGTATTTAGTGCCATGGTTTAGTTGATTAGATGGTGTTGGATGATAGGTTGGACTCGATCTCAAAGGTCTCTTCCAACCTGGTTAATTCTATTCTATTCTATTCTATTCTATTCTATTCTATTCTATTCTATTCTATTCTATTCTATTCTATTCTATTTCTATTTCTATTTCTATTTCTATTTCTATTTCTATTTCTATTTCTATTTCTATTTACACCTCAGAGTCCCACTTTTCCAGTATTCCCAGCAAAGGACTTGATCTGCCTCCTATGTCTGTACAAGAAGAGTATATTTGTGGAAGTTGTGATCATATAAGCAATACCTACAGAGTTGGGTTTTTTTACCTGCTGATTCTTGAAGAGAGTATTTACAAAATTGTTTCCAGCTTTCTAAAGCCCATGAGGCTTTTTTTTTTTTTAATACTCCACTGACATGGAGATAAGTTTAAGCAGCAGACCACTAAAAATTACAAACTTTTACTAAAATATGCGACTTCTAAAAGACTTCTAAAATCATAGAATTGTTAGGGTTGGAAGGGACCTCAAGGATCATCTAGTTCCAACCCCCCTGCCATGGGCAGGGACACCTCACACTAGATCACGTTGCTCAGAGCCACATCCAGCCTGGCCTTCAAAACCTCCAGGGATGAGGCTCCCACCACCTCCCTGGACAACCTGTTCCAATGTCTCACCACCCTCATGGAGAAGAACTTCTAACATCCAATCTGAATCTACCCATTCCTGGTTTTGTTCCGTTCCCCCCTAGTCCTATCATTACCTGACACCCTAAAAAGTCCCTCCCCAGGAAGGAATCATTGAGGGGGTTAACATTTTTCATTTGGGCTTGGTTTTGCTTGCATGTTCTGGGGGTTGGTTTTGTTTAAGTCTGTGTTTCTGTAGTCTGCTCATTTCCAGCATAGTCAAGTATTTCAAAATTGTTTACAATGTTGCATGAAAAGTGATTTTAATATTATTTTCTCTTCCAACCTTGGTGATTCTGTGATTCTTTGTTACCCAGGCAGCTCAATAACAGCGGGCTTGATGCTAATATCTTTTTTTTTTTGTGTAAGCAAAAGAAATTTGTCTGAGTGGATTCCCTCCTATTGCAGTATAGCATTTTTCTCTGCTATGCCATTTGCAAGATGGCTATTGTATATCTCTGCTCCTGTTTAAATTATTTTAGAGAGTTTTTGAGATTAGTTATGCAGCTTCCTTTCTGCTTCTCCACAACAGTAACAGAAAGTTGGCAGATTGGAAAAGTGTGTACTGTATGCCTTATTTTTTTTTTTGCCAGCCCTTCTAAATTAAATTAAACCCACTCAACATAGCAAAGAGCCCTCAGGCAGGATCCTACATACTACTTATTTGCAGTATTAAATATTCAGTATTTTTCCTTTTAAAAGCATATTTTTTTTACAATTGTAATAAACTTCCATGCTAAATCATGTTTGGATTTGCATTTAACCTTGTTTTTTGTTTCTCCAGGTTGTCATAACTAAGCTTTTCATACTCATCAGTCTCTATGATATATAAAAAAACCTCAGTCAATAAGGAAGGAAAATTTTTAGTAACATTTTCTTTCTATATTGAGTTTATATGCAAGTGTTCTTTTCACATCATGTAGAAGAGTGAATAAATGGGACATTAGTCCAAGCAGTTGCATTAGACCAACACACTCACAGCATTCATGATTCTAAGACATTGGCTGTCTCTTTGGCTCAACCTGAACTCTACACTTGATATATTCTGTTGACTGACAGTCATTCCAGAATTCATATGGACTCAAACATAGACATTTAGAAATGTAAACCACAACACTGAGTCACTACAGTGGCAACATAGTATTGATTCCTAAGTTTGAGTCATACTTGGCCTTTATTTATGTGCACGGTGGCTAATTTCAGCAAGGATATATTATGTATCAATTAGAAAGTTTGTGTTTCTTTTTTCCCCTAATTATCTCTCAAATATCCTTGGGACTTTTAGGAGCCATCAGTTAGTGTGCTCATTATCATCTTTGAACAAAAGATTGCTAAGCAAGAATAAGAGTTGTGATTACATTTATGGCAGAATTCATGTACACTGTCCAGTTAGAATGATCACAGGATCACAGGATGTTAGGGGTTGGATGGGACCTCCAGAATTCATAGTATCATAGTATCAGTTAGGGTTGGAAGGGACCACAAGGATCATCTAGTTCCAACCCCCCTGCCATGGGCAGGGACACCTCACACTAGAGCAGGCTGGCCAGAGCCTCATCCAGCCTGGTCTTAAACACCTCCATGGATGGGGCCCCAACCACCTCCCTGGAAAACCCATTCCAGGGCTTTACCACTCTCATGGTGAAGAACCTCCTCCTCAACCCCCCTGCCAGAGCAGGACCATAGAATCTAGCACAGGTTGCACAGGAATGCATCCAGATGGGTCTTGAAAATCTCCAGAGAAGGAGTCTCCACAACCTCTCTGGGCAGCCTGTTCCAGAGCTCTGTGACCCTTGCAGTGAAGAAGTTCCTCCTCATGGTGAGGTGGAACCTTCTGTGCTGTAGTATATATCCAGTCTGCAGAAGAGAAGGCTTTGAGGAGACCCTATTGTGGCCTTCCAGTATCTTAAGGGGGCTGGGGAGAGAGTTTTTAGGGTGTCAAGTAGTGCTAGGACTAGGGGGAATGGGGGGAAAAAGTAGAAATGGGTAGATTCAGATTGGATGTTAGGAAGTTCTTCCCCATGAGGGTGGTGAGACACTGAAACAGGTTGTCCAGGGAGGTGGTGGGAGCCTCATCCCTGGATGTTTTTAAGGCCAGGCTGGATGTGGCTCTGAGCAACATGATCTAGTGTGAGGTGTCCCTGCTCATGGCAGGGGGGGGTTGGAACTAGATGATCCTTGAGGTCCCTTCCAACCCTAACAATTCTATGATTCACTGCCCCTTGTCCTATCACAGGGTGCAACAATACTATCTTTTGCAGGGAGATAAGTAATGAATTATAAAGGCTTAACGCATAATAGAGTATTTTAATAGCACAACATAAAGTACCAGGTGAACTCTCAAATTACCTTGTTGTCAGATTTCATTTGCTGGATTCCAAGAATGTGAACAGAAGAACTCATCAATAAAGCCACTAGTGTGGCTAATTTTCCCCCTCTTAGAATTTATTAAGAAATCCTGCCACTGGTCCACTGAATCAGAAATTAGATTTTCTCATTAACTAAATATTTCATAACTCTAATGATACCAAGTTCCAGTTGTCAAGGTATAACAGGGAACAGGACGCTGCAGGCCAGCAAATCAAGAGCTTCATCAGCCAGGATGGACCCCACTGCTCCCAGCAGTGGAGCAGGCCAGACCCAGAGATGATGGTGAGGTCCAGATAAGAGTTGAGATTGCCAGACAAGTTCAAACTGAGATGGCAGGCCTGAGATCAAGCTCAGACAACAAGTGAAGATCCCAAGCTGGGCCATGGGTTAGGGTGGAGGCTGCATCAGACTGAGGTCAGGGCCATTGAGTCCTACTAGTGCCCTGAGGGCCCTGGTATGTTGGAGTGCACCTAGACAGAAATAACTATGAAGCTCCTAGTTTCAGATGAGCTGAAATTTAGATAGATACATGACATATGTTTCCCTAGAGACCCCGGTGAACCCATATGTTCCTCTAGAGCAAACTACATTTGTTATTCAGCCTCTCATCTCCTGGTCTGGGTGCATCTACCCTGAGCATCAGGGTAGAGGATTGGTTGAGCTTTCTCATTTTCTGACACTGTCTATTACTTACAAAGCCTGGAGATTTATCAGGCAACAGTGGCTGCTGAAAATCTTAAGATATTGAACATGCCTGTAGAGCAATACAGGAGGTGTGTAATGAGCAAGAGAGGTGTGAGGCTGGTGAGAGGCCTCAATCACAAGCCCTATGAGGACAGGCTAAGGGAGCTGGGGTTGCTTAGCCTACAGAAGATGAGGCTCAGAGGAGACCTCATTGCTCTCTACGACTACCTGAAGGGAGGTTGTAGCCAGGTGGGGGTTGGTCTCTTCTCCCAGGCAACCAGCACCAGAACAAGAGGACACAGTCTCCAGCTGCACCAGGGGAAGTTTAGGCTCGAAGTGAGGAGAAAGGTTTTCACAAAGAGAGTTGTTAGCCATAGGAATGGGCTGCCCAGGGAGGTGGTGGAGTCACTGTCTCCGGGGGTGTTCAAAAAGGGATTGGATGTGGCACTTGGTGCCATGGTTTAGTAGTCATGCGGTGTTGGGTGACAGGTTGGACTTGATGATCTCTGAGGTCTTTTCCAACCTTATTGATTCTATGATTCTATGATTGTGTGAGTCTGAAATCTGTAAAAGTGAATGGAGACGTTTCAGGACACAGTAAAGTGTTTCTGATCAAACATCAGCCTGAGCAGGAAATCAATAACTGGTGCAAGGGATTGAAGTAAGCCAAGTGCAAAGGAATTGCTGGCAGATCATAAGAAATTAGAAAGCAGTGCTGCTTACAGAAACACTGGCACACAAAAGCAGACATATTAATAGCTTAGGTATTAGAACTCACGATGATAATCACCTCACACTCATCTGACTATTGAATACAGAATTGATATATTTTCATATAGAACTGTTGATTGATTGTAAAACACACTTTGAATGCTCTTGAGTAGTACACTTTTTTTTTCCAGAAAACAAAAGACTGTGGAATACCATCCTCAAGAGATTGTTGACCTGTGGCCTTCTATCCATCTGAAGCAAGGAGTGGAAAATACTAAGTGTCATACCACTAGAACATTAACACAGAGATTTGAATCTTTCTTATCATTGGCTTACTTTGAGATTATGATCCATTCATTTTCATGATATAAACTCATGAGGATAAACAGACACATTAACACCTTCCTAAATACACAAAGCTGAGTTCTCATTCACAATTTCAAAGTAATTTTAACTTCTGATGACAAAGGAAGCTGTGAAGAGAATACATTGGTGCATTGTTGTTATTTGGCAAATGTCCTTTGGTTAAATTCTTCTTTTAGAGTAAAAGATCATCATTTGAAAGGGGAATCGTCTGTAGGCTATAATTTCATTATAGTAGCAAGAACTGAAAAATATCTCTCCATGGATCTTAGATCAGAATTTCAGGTCTGCAGTGTTGGCTCTTACGCTATCCAGTTCAATTCATCTATCTCCTGCCATGATCTTGATGCACTCTGAAATTGCACTGAAGTATTGCTGGTCGCAAATTTCACACTTACCACTCTAGACAAGTGAAAGGTCAAGGGCTCACAACAGTTGAGCAGCTCCTTATCAGTACCATGAAGCACAGCCAGGCATGGATGTGACTGCAGTTCATATGAGCTGTAATTTATACTAACTATATAAGTCCATACAGATCCATCCCACTACCCCCAGACAGTATAATGTGTATGTTTGAACACTGCTCACTTGTTTCACAGCTCATCTGCCCTCTGTAATATCAGAGTCAAATATACACACACACTTTCATTCAGTGCCATCCATTTCTTTTCAGAGTAAACCAACACTAAGTAGCTCTTTCCATGAAAAGCCTTTTCATATTTGGAGGGACTAGTTTAACTCCTAGGACAGAATTAAGACTTTAAAACAGCCAACGGAAAAACAGAAGGTAGGATAGGATAGGGATAGGATAGGATAGGATAGGATAGGATAGGATAGGATAGGATAGGATAGGATAGAATAGAATAGAATAGAATAGAATAGAATAGAATAGAATAGAATAGAATAGAATAGAATAGAATAGAATAGAATAGAATAGAATAGAATAGAATAGAATAGAATTAACCAGGTTGGAAAAGACCTTTGAGATCATTAAGTCCAACCTATCACCCAACACCATCTAATCAATTGAACCATGGCACCAAGCACCCCATCCAGTCTCATCCTAAACACCTCCAGTGACGGTGACCCCACCACCTCCCTGGGCAGCACATTCCAATGGCAAATCACTCTTTCTATGAAGAACTTCTTCCAAACATCCAGCCTAAGCCTCCCTGGCACAGCTTGAAACTGTGTCCTCTTGTTCTGGTGCTGGGTGCCTGGGAGAAGAGACCAACCCCCACCTGGCTACAACCTCCAACCTCCCTTCAGGTGGTTGTAGAGAGCAATAAGGTCTCCCCTGAGCCTCCTCTTCTCCAGGCTAAGCAACCCCAGCTCCCTCAGCCTCTCCTCGTAGGACTTGTGCTCCATAGGGCTTGGAACTGGAAGTGGTTTTGTTCCTCCATATCCAAACTATCTCGAGTACACGTAACAAAGATACCTTAAACTTTCAATGCCAAGCTCTGGTAAAATGAGTTTGGGAGTCAATTGAAATGATTGGCCTAATATGTACCACATTCAGTGTGTCCATTGCATAATGCTCCAAAATTCTCTTCAAGCAGATTTTTGTTTGTTTGTTTTGTCTTAGACATGAAAATAATTCTGAGATTTCTTTGAGCACAATATGGCATAAGCTTTACCATAGTATCTTTGGAGTACTGCAATACACATCAATAATGAGTCTTACCACTGGACAGATCTGATGCAATATGGAAGATCATCTGCAATGTATTGCATGCATAACTGACTAGCTGCTGGAAATAGATATCAAGAAAAGCAAAGCAGAAGCCACCACCAAAGTAAATCACAATCAGTTACTCATATGATATTGATCTTTGGAACTCAAGGGCAACTGGATCTTTTGAGCATACCTGCCTCTCTGTCACATCAAAAGGCTGGCATAAGCACCTATAGGAAAATATCTAACACAAAAGGGCAAGGATTTGCCTCAGGCTGTTACTCTACTCAGTATGAACTCAGCTCAAAATCAAATTGTGAAACAATAAGTTTGACCAAAGTTTATTCTTTACCTCCCAGTGTGTGCAGTAACTTAAAGCCAAACACCCACAAACAAATTAGCAGCTGGCATTTTTGCCTGTGAGGTGTTAGCCATCTGGTTCCACAAAATAAAACATTCATTTGATTTGTCCCAAGTATCTAAATTAAGGGATTGCCAACATGCAAAAGCATTAAGATTTTGCTTTCACAATGTTGAAACACCTTTTCCTTGGAATTTCATCAGGAGTATCCTCATTACCATGTATTTGTCTCTGCTAAGTCAGATGAGGTAGTTCAGAATAAAAGTTGTCTTCCGAAATTCCCACATGGTTTTGAACAACACCTGCTAAAGCACAAGCCAAAAGGGACACTCAGCTTTATATAACACTATCTACATTGTGTTTTCTATTACAGGGTTCTTTTCGCTCATTCCCTTGTCTACAACAAGTACACTGGTCCCATCAGTTAGAGTATCCAAAGGAATTAATTTTTTTTTCATGAAACTGCATTGCTAATGGTTTCTGTTGTGCTCCTGATGTCCCATAACGTCAGAAGCTTATTTGAAAAGTTTACTGTTGCTACTTTTGGCTTCAGTAGCAAATTAATTTGAAGGTACTACTGCTGCATCTGCCCTTCATATGATATTTGCCAGGCAAAACCCAGGTCAAGCTGGGAAGTCAGTATGCAGAAGGCAAAGTCGAGTGGACAGGGTGACAACCAGTGCTTCTTCAGTGTACATCAAAAAAGAAGTGAAAGTCCAGGGCTAATTTGAAATAGAGCTCCAAGACCCACAGGAGTGGGTGGAGACCCCAGCTGAGGCAGGTCAGGGCCATTAAGACCTATTAGTGGACTGAGGTACTGCAAGAGCTGTGTGCTCCCTAAATTTTTTCCTACCTGCTGTGTTTATCACATCTGCTAAATATCATTTAGCCTTGTGCTAGGTTTGGAACGCTTTAACTGGTTTTGCTATATTTATGCTGTGGGTTGAGCCTTTTGTAGCCAGATTCTGTTGTATAATACTTAAAAGAAGTTAATTGCTTTTTCTCACAGGAAGATTTTTTTCTCAAAGAGCCCTGCGTCTAAAATACTCTCTTTGTGCATTTATAAAGAACAGTTAGGAATGTAATGGTCTCTTCCTCAGTTTGAATGATCAATAAAATGGTACAGACTGGAAGGATGGGGAAAATAAAGAGACATGACCAGGCAGAAGTGGCTTTAAGTCATAGACTCAGACATTAAGGGCAGTATTTAACTGTCTAAATGCAAGTACTTTCCATTTGAGGTGCCCTAGAGTGTCCAAGATATCCACACATATGATCTTTGCCAACAGGCTTTAGACCAGGTATGTCAAGGGATGGTGATGACAGCTTGCAGATAAGTGAGGGAATAGAAGTTGGGGAGGTAAATCCATGGGACAGGGTGACAGGAGCAAGAAAGCCCTCAAGACAGATAAGACAGGTTTAAAGAAAGTTTGCCTCAAGTGTTTGCGCACAAATGCACACAGTGGAGAGCAAAAGAGGAGGAGCCAGAGCTCTGTGTGGGGGCACAGAACCAAGACGTTATGAGAATAACTGTGGCAGCAGCTGTGCATTGCAAAGAGTATATAGTCTCTTAGGAGTGACAGGCAGAGAAGATGGGATGTGTGGAGTTCTTTTACAGAACAGAAGACAGGGTGATTGGGTGCTTTGGGATCATGTTCAGAGGAGAGGCTCGTAGGAGCAGCATTGTGGTAGGAATCTGTTACAAATCCTGTGGTCAGTATTAGGAAATGGATGAAATCTTCTTTAAGCACCTCAGGAAAGTCACCAGATCACCAGCCCTGCTTCTTGTGGATTTCTCCCTAGCCGTAGAAGATTCTGCTGAAAAGGCCCTGGAGACCCTGGTGGGCAGAATACTGGAGATCAACAGGAGTCTAACCAGCAGATCAAAAAGGGGTTATCCCCCTTTGACGGTGCAAAAACCATAGCAGACTGTAGTGATGGATATAGACTACACAGAAAACCCAAGGGTGCGTAGATAACTTGAAGGGCTTGTGTTTAGACAAATGAAAGGCTGCTTAACTTCACAAAGTGATGAGGTGACACATTGCCCTTCCCATCACAAGCGAAGTACATGCAGAAGAGTATGAGGAGTATATACCTATCTCTTCTTTTTCCATCCTTTTTCAGATCTTTCCTCATTTTAGAATTAGTTCCATGGGAGTTTTTCATTATGGTCTTTTGACCACACGGAATAAGTTTTCTGGCAATTCCTAACAAGTACAAATTCTCTTTCCAAAATGTCATTCAAACGAGGCAAGCTAACCACGTTTCAAGGCTGGATCAGCATGTTATCACAGAATCACCAAGGTTGGAAGAGACCTCAAAGATCATCAAGTCCAACCTGTCACCACAGACCTCATGACTAGACCATGGCACCAAGTGACACATCCAATCCCCTCTTGAACACCTCCAGGGATGGTGACTCCACCACCTCCCCAGGCAGCCCATTCCAATGACAAATGACTCTCAGTGAAGAACTTTCTCCTCACCTCAAGCCTAAACTTCCCCTGGCACAGCTTGAGACTGTGTCCTCTTGTTCTGGTGCTGGTTGCTAGGGAGAAGAGACCAACCTCTTCCTGGCTACAACCACCTTTCAGGTAGTTGTGGACAGCAACAAGGTCACCCCTGAGCCTCCTCTTCTCCAGGCTAAACAATCCCAGCTCCCTCGGCCTCTCCTCATAGAGCTTGTGCTCAAGGCCTCTCCCCAGCCTTATTGCCCTTCTCTGGACATGTTCAAGTATCTCGATGTCCATCCTAAACTGAGGGGCCCAGAACTGGACACAGTACTCAAGGTGTGGCCTAACCAATGAAGAGTACGGGGGCACAATGACTTCCCTGCTCCTGCTGGCATGAATGTCAGATTCATACTATAATAGACACCACTAAAGCTAAAAACAGGGACAGGAGTAAAAGAGGTTTTAAACTGGTCAGCCAAATATGTCTAAAAGAACAGAACGAAAGCCAGTCTGAGTCTTGTGAATAGCTGACCAAAAAAAAAAAAAGCTGATGGACTTGTGTCATATGTCACTGCATGAAGGATGTGTCTGATACGGCTTCTCTGCCACAGGTCTTGTCAGAGATGAGGTTTCGTGTTCACACACCGGTGCATAAGAGTGAGACGGATTATTACTTCCAACTGATTTTTATTCTTTATGAAAATATGAGGGAAAAAAATAATGCAGGGCCAAGATTTTCCTACCTTCAGCAACCTGACGCAGCTCAGAGCAGATCCCAGTTCTGGTTTCACTATCTATATAATAACGCTGCAGTGTTGCCTATTAAACTCAAGTCGAGCAGAAGAAAAGGATGAATTTACATATCCCTTTCCATTCAAGTTATGGACTTTTAAATCCATGCTCCTTGTGTCTATAGACTAATGAATGCACCATTATGGAAGAGGCTTAGTATGCCACCACACTTGGCATGTCCCGGTTTTTGCTCGGTATATGATATTTTGAGAGCCATTTTTTTCAAGCATAGCGTAATAGGCTTTAACTTTGCTAAGCTTTTCTGCCAGGCCTCCAGTGCCCTGCTGTTCTATTATATTGAACTTGTAAGCAGGACGCTCTGCCAGGCTCACCCAGATTACTGCTGCAATAAGGGCCCTGCTGAGTGACTAGTGTCATGATAAGTGCTAGGGAGGGAGTTCACCATCTTGGCATACTGTTCTCATCTTATTAAATTCAGCTTTGTGGAAGCAGGGAGCCTGCCTCTCGGCCTCACTGGCTCTGGCTCAGTCCAACTGCTACTGTCAGACAATATGAAAATAGGAACCACCACAGCTAATGGCAGGTGCTGCACCACCACAGCTGAGGAAAAAGAGAGAGCTTGTCTCTAATTTTCTTTTTTCTTTTTGTTTTAATAAACACTTGACTGGATTGATTTGAAAACATTTAGCTTTTTAATATTGCAGCCCTCATACCCACAGATACTTGCTGAGCCACTGTTCTTTTTTGGACACGTTTGTTCTGTCCACTACCTCCAGCCTCTTTTGTTCTTTTTTAACTTACATTCAGGAAATTTAAAGTGAGAAGTCCTTGGAACAGGTCTGCTACCACTCAGATTTGGTTAAAGATTTTATATAAATAAGATCCAGTCCATATTCAGCCAAAACTTCCTACTGGGTGCTGCCCAAGGAAAATGTCCCAAATTCCGGTCTTGTGATTGTGCAGGAAATGAAGTGAGGGAGTTGTTTGAGCCCTCCTCAACTCAGTGACACCTCATTACTTAATTCTCATATTTCTTTTACAAATTTAACCTTTGGTTTTGTATAGAGGATTTACAATCGTCCCAGAGCCCCAAAAAGACCAGCAGTGATCCAAGTGTAATCTGTGTCTTGCTGAAAGCAGTTGAAAAGTGCAACATCCATAGAAAGTGGAGAGAGAACAGGGGAATATGTGTTTGCAAGCCATCCCTAGGCAGAGGAGGAAAACAAAAATCACTTGTTTTGTAAGGTGAATTCCCACAGTAGTAAAGCAGAGTTTACTTCTGGGTATCAGTTTCCAAAAGAGCATCTGCCCTTTAGTCTTGAGCTTAAGGTTCTCGTGAGCTAAGAATGAAAAATCCATCCCTTCCCAAGGGCTTGTGGAAGGCTAAATTAATTCTGCCCTTGCTGGTGTCTGAGGATGCATAAGATCTTCCTTGCAAACACACTATTGTTTCTCACTGTTCAATAATAAATGTTCTAACAACCCCATTATTGTTGCTCCAACATCGTGTAAATTGGATATGATCAACACGGGCAGTGTAACCTTTCTGATAGGGAGATCAGTGTGGTCCAGCTACAGAAGGTGCTGTGTATCATACCCAAGTTGAGATCAATAGAGAAATCCAGATTTTCAAATGTGTGTATGGCAGGAGTTGCTGGCAGGTTGCACTCCAGCAGCACACTTGTTGGCCACGTCAGCCTTCATAAGAGTGACAGGCTTGATTAGACTGAGAGAGACTGTTGCAAAAATTCAGATGGAGTACGAGCTTTGTGCCAATTTGCAGTATCCCATTCACAATCTATTCCAGTCTCATGAAAAGTAAGGAGTAAAGGACTTAGCATTTTAATCCACCCTGAGAAAATGAATAAGGAAATCATGTCTCAAGAGAGATTTTTTTTTTTCCCCCTGTTTTTTTTCCCCCCTGGAAATCCAATAGTGAAGAACTGCTGGGTGATAGGTTGGAGTTGATAATCTCTGAGGTCTTTCCCAACCTTACTGATTCTATGAATCTATGAAACTGTTAGTGAACCTGACTACGCTGAACACTGCATGCCAGACTTCTCAAAACCCAGGCACTTGGCATGCAAGGGAATCCTTGTCAAAATTCAAGAGCAAAAGGAAAGGATAAAAACCAATCTATCTGGTCAAGGTCACTTGTTAAGCAAGTCCAATTTGTTCATATCTGTTCTTCATGTCTATACCACATCCATAAAGTTGTAATTTTTAAAGGTTTTGGAATGTGCTTTCCAAGTCACACCCCTCTCTTGTTTTTATTCTTTACATCTTTCTTATCCTAATTCACTGTGATGGTGTTGAGGGATGTCAAGGGAATTTTTTGGTGCTCTGGACACTTTATCAAGAAAAATTATTCACTTTGGAGAGGTTTTTACCTTAACTTTTCTCTTTTATCCACATTTTTCACTCTGAACGTATTTGCATGAAATTCAGCTTACTGCAGCTGGGCCAATCACAGTCCAAGGGGTAAGTAGAGAAAGCTAACCATCTCAAGTAGAGTTTTCACATTATATGAAATTTGGTTTGTGCTTTGAGAGAGCACAAAGATCTCAGGCTCAGATCATTGCCACTGAATCCAGGCTTGGAATCACTCAGTGTGGGGTGACTGTATCATGATTTGGAAAATGTTAGTGGGACTGCATGGAACATACTCCAATTTAGAGGTGACACCGCTCTCCAACCCTTGTGCCTTCAAACAGGGAACAAAGGTTTCTGTTAATGCTAACAAAACAGCTTAATCTCTGCTACAATTTAAGTGATTCAAAGGGGAGTTGGTCCTCTACAAGATTCTGAGGTTTTGAATGGCTTCAGGATATGAACTCTCTGTGAGGGGGAACTCTATCAACTCAGGATACAGCTGTATCAGATTTTTTTCCTTCAATTTATTATGGAAGAATACCACTGAGACACGCCAAAGGAGCAGCAAAATTGTAACAGGAGAGCAGAGCTGGCATCACTTCTTTTCTCTAGTGAATATGGATCTTGAAACTTGTTCCCATCTCTAGGGGCATTGGAGCCAAAGAGTCTCATGGTTTTAAATTGCAACAATCAGGTGTGCAAAATACTCTGCATGAAGATAGGTCCCCTGAAAAACACACACACTCACCCTCATCTTACAGTAATCCACTCAGTTTTATATGATGAATGTAGGAGAAGGGTTGTTTCTGGATAGCTTTGGAAGACTATGGGGAAGATTTGCCTTTGTTTGAATTAGAGAAGGCTACATGCTTTTCTGAGTTGAAGACTAAATGTAAACATCTTGCAAGTGAAGGAGAGAAATTCGGCAGAATTTGGTTGGATGTGTTAAAAATATTGTCTTGTTATTTTGACCTATTCTATGCCTTAATTACACACATGCCAGAAGAAAATCACCAATTAAGATGTGACATGTGCCTTCTGGTAGACTATATAACTTTGCTGTATAACATAATAAATGTCTTTGCCTGCTTACATCTTGTCCTGGAAGCCGTGCTCAGGGTGAATAGAATAACTATATTACAACAGATTACCAAAGAGAAGTGCACCTTACCTCACACTTAGAATCATAGAATCAATAAGGTTGGAAAAGACCTCAGAGATCATCAAGTCTAACCTATCACCCAACACCTCATGTCTAACTAAACCATGGCACTAAGTGCCTCACGCAGTCTGTTGCTAAACACCTCCAGCGATGGTGACTCCACCACCTCCCTGGGCAGCCCATTCCAATGGCCAATCTCTCTTTCTGTGAAGAACTTCTTCCTAACCTCCAGCCTAAACCTCCCCTGGCACAGCTTGAGACTGTGTCCTCTTGTTCTGGTGCTGGTTCCCTGGGAGAAGAGACCAACCCCCACCTGGCTACATCCTCTCTTCAGGCAGCTGTAGAGAGCAATAAGGTCTCTTTGTACTGATTAGCTGACAAGCTCATTATGAATACTTTAGTCAAGAACAACAGGTAGATATGCAATAGCTGTATAAGGGCAAGCATGTCTGTAGCATGTTGGGAAAAGTAAGCAACATGATAAAGAAAATGCACCAATCATGTAGTTATTTGAATGAAGTCATTTATTTGTGTTTTGGTTTTGTCTCTGTATACATTTTTCTGACTACATGAGATTAGCATTTTTGCTGTGACATTTTAGGGATAAATATACCCTTGCAGCTTCTGTAGCAGGAACCCTGAATCATTATACTAGCACATGAGACTGAATGAGAAAAAAACAAGTTTTCACTGTCCAAGTTGAATGAAATGTGAAAAATAAACTGTTATGCCATCTGTGCTGTTTGTTTAAGATTTTAATACTCTCCCAGTGTTAATAGTCTCTGATGTTTGTAACAGCATGACAGAAATGTATATTGAAGTGTGGGTTTTATGGGAAAACTAAAAATTAAACATCAGATGAGTAATTCACAATTTTCAGCAGTCATATCTTGGAGTTATTTTGGGAACAGAATTAGTTTAAATGCAATCTGTCCAAATGCTAAGCTTTTGGCAAGATCCTTTTGCCTCTCTGCTGTGGGTAACATATCTGAAAACTTACAGTATGCTCATTTATTCATCCCCAAGATGTGCTGAATCCAGAGATGCAAGTGTAGACAAGCAGAACTAGACTTCTCAGTAGCTCTTCGTTAGTTTTCAGTATCCTCACAAACAGAACACAAATTTTGGAGAGAATCCCAAATGGCAGGTGCTGACAGTAAGTAGAGACAGGAACAGCCTTCTTGTTAATATATTATGTACTCCTCACCTACCACTGCTCTATTACAAAACTCATTGACAGAGAAAGCTACATGAACTAACTGAAAACCATTTCAGTACTGCACAAATATTTCACACAGCTGCAGAACCCTTCCTGCATCTTAAATGCAAACCCAGCAAAGAAGCTCTGAAATGCTCTCTCTGCCTAGCCATGTTGGATAATAGCCAAGCAACTATATTTTCTTTCAAGAGCAAATTTAAGCATTCTTTGCAAAAGGTGGTGTCCTGGAGAGATGAACTGGAAAAACAGAAAGACAGATGGAGGAAATCAAATGAATCAGGTACTGCTGCTTGCACAAGGAAGTGAATGAAGAGAGCAAGTAGTTAGTATGACATATTGCTGTGTAACAGAGCCATTAATAAGTTACAGGATAATAATCTATACATTAGCAGTTGATTAGTCTTACCCCAAGACATAAGAGACTCCATCTCCAATTTCTTTCTTCTATCTCCCTGAAGGGTACTATGACTCTCTCTACATTTAACCTTTATCTAAGGCTAAACTGTAGTGGTCGCTCTATCACTTGATGACCCCTCCCCAGCAGAGGGGAGGAATAGATAAAAGGAAAGGAGACCCATGTGTTAAAATGAAAACAGATTTAATGAAACAGGAAAGCTGATGTCAATATAAAGTTATACATAGCCTGGCAAAAGTATAGAAACCATACTTACCAAGCAAGCAGACCTCAAGAGCAGGAAAAGGAGCTGGGTCAGCAGGAGTCCAGGAAAGTGCAGGAGCCCAAACAGAAGGTTTCCTGTCTTCATGAAACCCCCTTTATTCTTAGCATGGTGTTCATGGTCTGGAATACAGCTGTGAGCCATCTCAGGTCAGCTGTCCCAGACAACTCAAAACTGATCACAGAATCAGGGAGTAGTAGGGGCTGGAAAGGACCTCTGAAGATCACCTAGCCCAACTCTCCTAGAGTATCCTTCCTACCCTTTCTCTGAAAGAATTTGTGTCAGGCTGCAAAATTAGAAAGAAAGATTCCATAATCCATGCATAGAGTGACATAATTTAATATATTGGTAGGATAACTTCTCTTTGAGTTATGACTTTCAGCGTTTCCACTACTTACACTTCAGACAACGGCTGAGCTTTTGCTGAGCAGTAGTATGGAAAGAGCAAAACCCTTTCCACAAATTCAGTGGGATTTGAAATGGTTCTTAGGCCAATAGTTTTTATTCACTCTTGAATTTCATGTAACTGTTTCATTTCTTATGCCAATATACAGAAAACCTCATTTTCAAAATAAGGTAGCTTCAAATCCAAAATCCATCACTTCATCACATCCACAATGTTATCTTTTGATTGCTATGTACAGCAAAAAACCAAAAAGATATAATATGTTCTTAAAGATGCTAACTTGGTCTAGTGGAAACCCATGGCAAAGGGGGGGTTGGAACTAGATCATAGAATCACCAGGATTGGAAGTGGCATCTAAAGGTCATCTAGTTTAACTCCCCTGCCTCCCCCCACTGTCCCCCCTTCATCTTCCCAAAACAGCCCCTCCTCCCTCCACACCATCCTCCACCCAGCCTAAACAGCTCCTGCCCCACCACCACCATTTTTGCACCTATCCCAGAGGCAGGAGCAAGACCCTTACCCAACCAAGATACTACACAGAGGAGATCAGCCCCAGTAAGGAAGCCCAGCCAACACTTATAGATGATATTGAAGTAATCATCAACACTCTTCCTACCTAGCCGGGGGCCACCAGGCCCCCCGGCCTTTGTTGTCACCACCACCATCACCCAGTGTGCACCACAGGGACTCACCAGCGATGAGAGGAGGATCCCTCAGCCCAAATGGGCTCAGCTTGGGGCTTCTGCCTTTCCCAGGGGGATTAAAAAGGGGAGTGGGTGGGGAGGGCAAAGTGGCCACACTTGGGGTGGGAGGAGACCCTAATAGAGCCCAGCTGCTCTGGGATTTGAGGGGAAAAGGGGAGCAAAGGGGGGAAATTGGGGTGGGAAAACAGGCAGATATGTTGGGAAAAGGGGAAGTGGTGGGTGAAAGGAGGGGATTTTAAGATAACTCTGTTTTCCATAAATCTTTCATAATGCACAACTGCAGTTCATGGTTTGTTTTGCCTGCATGCAAAAAGAACAAACCCATCCATACTGGATGTAATTCTATTTAAAATAGTTCATCAAATAACTTTTGCTTTGTAAACAGTCTCTCTCCATCCTTCTTGTAGCCCCTTTCAGGCATTGGGAGGTCATTATTAGGTCCCCCTCTGAGCCTTCTCTTCTGCAGACTGAACAACCCCAACTCCATCAACCTGTCTTCACAGAAGAGGTGCTCCAACCCCCTGATCATTTTCATGACCCTCTTCTGGACCCTCTCCATCAGGTCCATGTCCTTCCCGTATGGAGGGCTCCAGAAAGTTACTGACTGTACTGTCAGTTCATAGAACTTTTTTCTTTATTTTCTCCTCTAATTTAAGGATTGAACTTCCACGTTACCTAGCTGGATAGTGATGTTCAACTCATCCTAATGGTGTAGCATTCTGCTATTATGGAGGACCTATGCCTCCTTAATATGCCTCCTTGCTTTCCTTCCGAGGGAGCTAACATCCTAGCTTTCAGTATTCCTTTTGGAAACCATAACCCTGTGGTAGATATTGTCAGCCTTCTAACTTTTGATGGCTAAATATGAAACCGGAGCCCTAGCTTGCTTCTAGGCAACAGATACAGGGAGGAGAGGATGCTTAGTGTGTACCCCTTAATGGGTAGGTGCACCTTGCATAACCAGGTGTTTTCAGCATGGTTGGTGTCTGAAGGTGGTTTGGCTGGTGAGTGAGCCAGCTGAGGTACCTTATAATAAGCCTGGGTTTTGGAAAATTGCCTTTGAAACCAGGCCTTTAACAAGCACTCTCAGGTGCTTGCCATTATGCTGCTGCTGCTTCTCCTTGACATTTTAAGCCCTCACTGTGGACCATCTCTGGTGACTAACCACAAAGCCTTTCTGTCTTAAAAGATAATTTAGCTGGTACCTGTGATAGAGTCACATCCTTTACCTATCAGCCACAAGAGGGGGATGTGGAACACTTACTGAGTAGTAGGTTTTCGTCCACCCTTTCTGACAGTTTTCAGGGTTACTGGTGGCTTCTATGATTTGTACCATCCGGACACACATAGCACCAGGCTTACCTTCCTGGAGACTGTGGCTTGCAACAGTCTATTTTTACCGGGGAGCAACGTTTCGAAGGGGCTCACATGGCAATATTGCGTCACCTCAGTTTGAACCCCTGCTTTCTAACGGAACAGTTACAGTTGTTCAACACCTTCAGAGAACTATGCAGCCGTCTCCAACACAGAAAGAGGGATTAACGTGCAACAGGATTCTTCTTTTTTTCCCCCGCCAATAAATAAATTCTAATTGATGCATAGGTTCTAATCACATGAAACCAGATTGACAGCAACTGTGCTGGGCTGGGCTATTTTAGGGGCACAGTGGTGCACGCCGTAGGAAGCTGGTGCATGAGGGCAAAAGGAATAGACAATTACTTTTAAGGACTGTGTAGATTAGTACATCATTGCATACTAACAAAGTGCTAATTGCTCCTTTTGACCACAGGCCCAGTTTACAGAGCTTTAGCACAAATGTGTCCTGTGCAGTAAATTACAAAGCTAACGCTGCATTATTTCTCAGTACAGCTTGCAAATTCTTGTAGGGCGGATGCATTGGCCTTAATTGGATGCAAAGGAAAAGGATGCCATAGACATACTCACTTTCAATTTAGAAAGAACAGCCCCGGTGCTAATTACACGGGTTGTAAATGTTGTGTTTGCTTTGTGACGGTAGTAGTAAAAGCAAAAACCAAGTGTAAACTATTTTGAACAAGTTCTTTGTACCGAATTTAGAGATTAATTTTTTTTTTTTTTTTTTTTAAAGAGCAGCTGTTTAGGAGATCTGCCAGTTAGTTAATGACCATTTCACAATAACTGGGAAGGTAGAGCAGAACCATGTAGAATAATCTCTCTTCTTTATATTCATTGGAATCATACTCAGAAAGGTATATTTTAATTTGGAAAAGCAACCTCCTCTCTTTCTGCTTATTTTCTAGAAGCCCAGAATTACTTGCTCACAGATTCTTTCCACCTTTCAAAGAGGATAGAAGGCAACATCACAACTAGATACATGAAGAGTCAGTAAGAGACTTCACTTGCTTGGAATGCTATAAATCTACAGGTGTCATTCCCATTCTGCTGCACATCACTTAAACCTTTCCTGCACTGGACTCTTGATTTTGCTTTTCTGCTAACATTAACTTAAAAACTGGGCTTTCTTTATGCATTTCTTGGGTCCCTTTTTTCTGTCTATGCAAGAGTTTGTCTAGATGTGACACATTAGATAGGCAGCCTGGCACTGACTGAATTTAATCTTCTGCTACAATTTAATTCTAGCTCTTTAAATTCTTCATTTGGGATCTTAAGTCTCTAGTGCTAGAGGTCTGACCTGAGACTTCATGCAGGGTTTGTAGTATTTGAAAGTAGAACACATATCACGTATTTTAGTTAGGAAAAGGTATTTGAAAAGGGAGGGCGAAAGAGATGCTACAGGGAATAATCCAGTGTTGTGAAAAGAACAGACTAAAATATTTTGGAAGGGGTGTGTGTGGGGAAACAATTCCTTTCACACATTGCTATAAATATGAATACTGAATAACATAAATTTCATTCTCTAGCTCATCTTTTATAATAAACAAATTGGGGCAAACCCAAACAAACCGACCAACCAACCAAACAAAACCCTCCAAAACATATAAAAAGCAACTGAAAAGGACAGGTATGTGTCACCATAAGGGCACTCTGTATCACAAAGCAAGTATGCCTTAGTGCCAGCCAAAACAACCACCCACTCAGGGTACTGAGGGCTAGGCATGCTGTTATGACCCAGATTCAAACGGTGAGAGTAGGAGTGAGAAAGTGAAAGTTTATTAATACTTCAAGCACAGAGCTAATGGGAAGGGAATTTCTAGGATTCCCTTTTCATTCCTATTCACCCTCAAAACTACAGACTTGCCTCTAGAAAAAAACCAAATATATCTTTTTTTATATGATTTTTGGCTCGCCACTGAATGCTACAGTTTTAGACTGAACGGTGTGCAGCAAAGCTGTGTACCCTGCCTGGAAATACATGTGCGAGTATGGAAGAGGGGTAGTGGAATTGAGAGGGATGACAACGTCTCAGAGGACTTGAAACTTTAACTAGTGCTGAAATACTTTTTGAGGATGGAAAAAAAAAAAAAAAAAAAAAAACAAGGCTAATTTAAAATACTGACACACTTCTTTGTTTTTCTGCAGCTGACATAAATTTGAAAGACAATAAATCCGTTGCAGTCCGTCAGCAGCAAATCCAGCAGCCTGCCCCACCAAATAGCTTGCACAATGGCTTTTGAAGCATATGCTTACCATACTGCTGGAAAGCCTCCTTGTTCTTGCTCCTCCATATGCCCAACTCGGTTCATTCTTGTTAGCACAATCATGTCGCAGAAGCTTTTAATATTTTATTATTTTACAGAAATATTAGGAAGCCTTCCAACTCAGATCGTATCATATGATGTATCCCATTAACACAGAGTGGGCTCAATCAGACTGAATGTCAGCAAATTCAAGTGTTTTACAGTGTTTGCTTCTTTTAGTTTTTAATTAGTTTTAATAACTAAGAAATTAAAGATTGATCAGACCTCAGCAGTTTCTGTGGTGAGCGACACTCGCAGACAGCAATTACTTGATCCGTTGCGAGCAGGTGACTCGTGGAGGTAGATTCTGTGTAATAGACACAAGGATTTCAGTATCAGCTACTCTGAAAATCTCTGTGCCTCCAGAATTCTTGTATTCAATTCATTTTCACATGTATAAGTGTAGGGCAGTGAAGATAATCACACAGTAGTTCTCCCTTTAACTTGTCAAAGCTACCACTACCTCTTTCTGCTAACGTTTTCTTCCTTTGATGTAGACAGCTTTTCGGTTGGAACAAATGAGACATGTCATTGTGTGATTGTTTGCTTACAATATTTAGAATGACTCCAATAAAACGACCTTTTTCAGCAAAATGGGAATGATTTATTTACATTATCAGTTGTGCTTGTGGAGACATTCCCCTAACGTAGAGCATAAATTAATTAAAAGAGGGGCTCCCTGCTTTCCCCTAAAGCTTTCCAGCATTTGCAGGAGAGGGTGATGGAAGGTCAAGGAAAAGGAGATGATCTGCTTTTGTGATGGCTCTTGTCGAGGCTTTTTCTCCCAGTGACTGAACACAGATATTTAAAGTCCATTCTCTCTCCCCAATGTCTAATGTCAACATCAGATGTCATCTGCAGCAGCTGCAGCAGCGGCCGCCACTATGACAGTAAAAGACTAACAGTGGAAGGCATAGCCAGAATGTTGAAGTCCCTGCCTCCCTCCTCAGGGCTAACATAGCATGCAGAGACCTACATACTGAACTTGGGACACAGCTGTTAAAAGCACTTTAGTTTTTTAACCTGTGTGTCTGGAAAACTTCGTGATTGCAAGTGATTTGGACAAGTCTGGCTCTCAAAGCAAAGCAAAAACCGGATTCTGAAAGTTTGGAAGGGTAACAATTGAGGAAGAATGGCAGGATTTCACACCTCTTATTTCAAGTTTTCCAGAGAGGCAGAATAATGTGCCTGGTATTTTAACTCTGCTTTGGTTTTAATAAAGTATAGGACAATACAAAATTATATGGATGGAATTAAAGGAGCCATACCATGTACCCCCAAACCCATGACAAACTTCATCTGCACAGAAATCTTCATTCTAAAGGACAGTTTGAAAAAATATTCATTTCACATAAAAGCTGTTTATTGGTCTCATCAAATTTCCTGGTACAGTGGGACTGCTGGTAATAGCAGTATTGGAAAACACTTTTAAATTACTCTATCCAAGGACTACAGTGAGTTACCTGACAGGAGGTTATCATGTTGTTGTTATCATGTTGTTCCTCTTTTTCCCCCTTCTTTTTTTTTTTTCTTTCCTTTTTTTTTTTTTTCCCCCCAACTGCCATCCGTGCTCCAGAGTTGATGTTGTCATTAAAGCAAAGGATCAGCTGAAGGATTTCACTCTCAATCACATTAAAACCCCTTGGAACAAGAGAGAACTTATAAAGAAAAAAACTCTGAAATTCCATCCCCTCTTTTTCTAGATTGCACATGATCCTCATAATTTCAAAGCCTGGACAGTTCTAGAGCTGTACGGAGTCATCTGGGGGCACAAACAGAAACCAACCACCAAGTGTTGTAAAGAAGCTCATTTGCCATTCTGCAAGTTTTCAATTGCATCTCTGAGAGGTCAAAAATATCCCCTCAACCTCAATGCAGTATCAGCTTGGAGATCTAATGCCAGTAACTGAACTGTCAACTTTATTAACCCTTTCTATCGAAGTGTGTGACATTTGGTATGTGAAAAAAGGCTGCTCTCTGCAGCAAAAATGAGCTGCTCTCTGCAGCAAAAATGAGTAACTGGAGAGCTCTCTGCAGCAAAAAATGAGTAACTGGAGAAATAAATTCCCAGCAGCCTGAATTGCTAATTAAGAGGAAATCTGAAAATTCCTGGGATAATTCTACAAATAGATCTGTTTTGCATCCACTGGGTCGGTTTTGTGCATGGGTTGTTAGGAACAGCACTGCATTTTCCCATCTTTGTGTTTGTATCATTTTGAATGGTACAAGACCTTGGGCAGAAAACAAAACCTACTAATCATTAGTACAATTATTTCCGTCTATCCCACTGTTCAAAACATTGAAGGAACTTGATAGTGGCTCACATGTTGGCTTTGTACTTCACATGAAAGAGTCCATCTGACGGTGCTGATATCAGTGTATCTCCAACTTGTCAGCTCAGGAAGTGATGCTGTCATGAATTGCTGCAAGAATAACTGTAGATTGAAAGCCAAAAGAATTAGTGAAGTAAATTACCTTCCCTCCTTCTCTCTCTGTCAATATATTGGAGGAGTGGTTCTTTTCACACATTTTAATTAAAAGTGTTTGTATTCTGTTTGCTGGTGTTTGTTGTTGGTTTCCCATACAAAAACGTGATTTTCTTACTGTTTCAAGAAGGTTTTTGAAACGGCACTGGCAAAACCAGGCTCAGCATAACTCCATGAAAATGAGACCCTTCTCAATCTTGCATTGTGTAACTCTTTCCTCTTTTTCTGGATAACACCATCCATGGGATATCTCAAGTTATTCTCAAATTATTCCCTTCTGAACATCTGGGATTTAGAGTGGCAGAAGAGAAGGCCTTCACTCAGAACACTAACCAGGCATGACCTGATTTCAGCTGTAAAAACTGAGATTCATGAAGCCTGAAATATTGTTTGCTCAGCCCTTGAAAAGTATAAGGTACAGGATAATTGCTGAGTGCAACATAGTTGTTAATTATTTTGATGTGGCTTCAGGCAACTTAAAAAGCAGCAGTGTGCTCACACTCTTCATCTGCAGGAGATATCAGAAACCACAGGATTAAAACAAAAATACTGTATTGTGTAAGCCAGTTAACGGGGGGGGGGAAGATGTGAGGGAGAAATCCTGGTATTCTGAAACACAGTTCTGCTAACCCACTATTTCGTGGGATATTTGTGTGATACTTTAAGGTAAAATGTTTGTCAGTAAACTTGGTATTGCATGACCTTGCAAATGGGAAATATCAGTTCTGCTGACATTACTTAAAGTCAAAGGACGCAAGGCAGTTTCACGGTCAGAAAACTCTTCAGAATACAGTTGGGTTTTCTAACTAATGCAACACAGAATGAAGCAAAGGGGAAAAGAGAGTGTGATGAGCGGAAGAGCCACTGGCCTGGCCAAGTGGTGGTGCAGTTTATGCATTTTCCATGTAAATCCCTTAGAATCTGCTGTAACTGGTCAGTGATGTTTTCCTGCATTGGTCTCTAGACTGTCAATGGAACAGAGTGAGAAACTATCTTGTGTGAATGCCAGCTGCATGCTGCAGGTCTTCATGCCAAGTGAAATCTAGAGAGATGACAGAAGCTTAAATCACAGAGCCACAGAATGATAGGGATTTGGAAGGGACTTCTGGAGATCACCTAATCACAGTCTCAAGTTGTGCCAGGGGAGGTTTAGGCTGGATGTTAGGAAGAAGATCTTCATAGAAAGAGAGACTGGCCATTGGAATGGGCTGACCAGGGAGGTGGTGGAGTCACCATCACTGGAGGTGTTTAGGAAGACACTGGATGGGGTGCTTGGTGCCATGGTTTAGTTGATTAGATAGTGTTGGATGATAGGTTGGACTTGATGATCTCAAAGGTCTCTTCCAACCTGGTTAATTCTATTCTATTCTATTCTATTCTATTCTATTCTATTCTATTCTATTCTATTCTATTCTATTCTATTCTATTCTATTCTATTCTAATCCAATCCCCCTACTAAAGCAGTTTTGCCTAGAGTTGGTTGCCCATGACCACAATATCTCCAGAGGAGTCTGAAAAGCTTCTCGTCCTCCTTTCTAACCTGCAGGAGAGAAGATGTCCTATGGTGAAATGCTGATTCCATCAAGTCAGTGCCAAAGTTCCAGCAGGCTTCAGCAGCAGCTGAGTTTCACCCTGGTTTCTGCCCTGAGGAAAGTAGATACCATGAGTGCACATAGGCATTTTTGTAAGAATCATGCTACATTTGTAAGTGCACTCAAATTATCCAGATCAAATAGCTATACAGTTTTAAACAGTGCTGAAGTCAAATGTGACCTCTATGCCACCTAGTACTCAAGACAGATCAGAATATATGGAATACAAATCACTGACTGACCAGTCCCATGTTAAAGGAGTTGGACTTTAAGTGATGATTGAATAAGCAAATAAAAATTACCTGAATTTTAATTATGCTAGTACAGAAAGACTGTGGAGAACTATCTGAGAAAAAAAGAAAACTAAGTGCTAGGAGAACACATATTCTTTGATATTCCTTTGAGAATTATCTGGAGGGGACTTACAGGAAGGATGGGGAGAGACTGTTTACAAGGGCCTGCAGTGACAGGATGAGGAGCAATGGCTTCAAACTAGAGAAGGGCAGATATAGATTGGATATCAGGAAGAAATTCTTCACTATGAGGGTGGTGGAACACTGGAACAGGTTTCCCAGGGGAGGTGGTTGAGGTATAAAGAAAGTCTGTTGTTTCTAGCTCCTGCCTGTATTTTGAAATACTGCTCCCATGTGACAACACTGACGTGGTTATCCCTGCAATGCTGATGGTCATATTTTCATTTCACTTTGTTCATATTTCACATGTAGATCCACCATTTTACATGCCAGCTTCAATCACAGGAAACTAACACCTAAGCATGCCCATTCAGTAGTTAATAGTCCAGGCCATGTTGCCCTACCTGACTTACAAGAGCACCACAGAAAATAGTGGCAGGATTTAAGTGATGTTTAATTATAATGCAGATGCTACTTCTGTCCTTACTAAGAGGCCTGTTATTTGTCATAAATGGAAATTAGGGTGGCCTGACATGATGATTTAAATTTAACAAATGTATCCTGATTGAGCTGAGTTAGGCTGGCTGGCTGCCAGGTATGATTGTGTGATTATGTTACCAAAATAAGCTTGGGCTGGGCTGTTTTCCCCCTTTCACATCATTTCCTTGTGTGACATTGGTGTCCACACCACAGTGCACCAGGTGAAGTAAGGATTTGTTCCATCAGAGCTAACCCACCTGGGAGTAGAGAGGTGGAGAAGGTGAGAAACATTGTCAGGCAAATTGGTTCCTTGTCCTGGCTTGCTACACAGCTGCAAAAATGCCAGTGTTACATCAGGGAGATGGACAGATGTGTGGAACAACATGGAACTGTCCTACCTACACATATGCTGGGTTAAAATTATTATCACTCCTTTCTCCTTATGCAAACCAGCATAGTGGTTACCTGTTTCCAGTCTTTTAGGACCTCTTGCACCATTGAGGTTACAGAAAATCATTGCTAATGCCTTCAAGTTACTGTATCAAGTTCCCTCAGCTCTAGGCCATAGCAAATTTCATCAGATATATATAATTCAGAAAACTCTAATTTATGAATGTAATCTCTAGTTTGTTCTCTCTCTTTCCCAGCCTGAGTTCTCGCTTTACACCATTGTGCTAGCTGTCAGATCACAAGTAACCTCCTGAGGCTGCAGTTTTGTGTTTGTTGACTAAATAGTATTCCTGTCCCAGTTGCTCTGGTGTTTGTCATGGGACATCACACTCCAAGTTGTGCTGGTGCAAGTGGTTGGGAGTCAGCTTTGTGGATTAAATCAGGGAACTGATCCAAATTGAAAAATCCATGGTTTATTAATTGTTTTATTTTAACCCAGATCCCTGAGGGGACAGTGTGCCAATGCAAACAAGCCGAGGACTGGGAGTACCTTAAGTCACTGACCACTTTCTATTGTGAAAACAAGTCCCTGCAAAGACTTAAGCAAAACATCTTCAGACATTCATGATTGCAGCTGAGATGAAAATCTGGCCTTGATGCATCAACCATGTGTTTCCATCCCAAGAAAAGAGACTTAGCAGGAATATTTGTAACTCTGAGGACAATATTCTGGTTTCATTCCTGCAGTTATGTATTGCAAATAACTCTGCTTGATGGTACTGCAGTTATTTGCTTGTTTATTGTGGTTTACATTGTTTGAGAACCTACTCTCCAGACAGTTACAGAATGAAAGGCATGCTTTTGGACAGATCTGGATTTCAGTCTCTCCAGGTTTACACCATCAGAGGGTTGCTCTGGATTCATCACAGTCAAACTCCCAATACAGCCTGTTTTAAGTAATATGAAATGAACATAATTTTGTCTCAAGAACTTTGAAGAACACATCCCATCACTGCTTTGGATGCCTGTGTTTCAGTTTTCTGCAAATCAACTTAAATACATATAAAAATGAAAATAAATCATAGACTCATAGAATGGTTTGGGTTGGAAAGGACCATTTAAAGGTCATTGGGTCCAATCCCCCTGCATTAAGTAGCAAGATCTTCAACTAGATCAGATTGCTTTGAGCCCCATCCAGGATGACCTTGAATGTCTCCAGCTGTGGGGCATTTACCACCTCTCTGGGAAACTTCTTTCATTGTTTCACTACCCTCACTGTAAAAATTTCTTCCCTGCTAAAACATTGTCCCCATCTTTTTTATAGGCCTTCTTTAAAGGCTGCAATAAGGTTCCTCTGAAGCCTTCTCCTCCTCACTCTGAACGACCTCAACTTTCTAAGACTCACAGGAGAGGTGTTCCATTCCTCTAATCATTTCTGTGGTCTTCATCTGGACCCACTCCTATGGGGTCGTGTTTTCCTTGTACTGAAAGCCTCAGAGCTGGACACAGTGCTCCAGGTGGGGTCTCACCAGAGTAGAGGGAATATAATGAGATTAATTTCAATTAAAATGGTCATCACTTGTGTTTGCTAGTAGTCACAGAAAAAGTTCTATTCTTGAAAATATGAATAAGCATTATGACTAGACTGATGAATGTTCTTCATTTTTATCTGTTTCTATTGTTTCTGGTGCACAGTGGCACCCACTGATTAACTTCACTGCTGATGTGAAGAGAATGAAAAGAACCGGCAACTAGTGTTTGTAACACATACTGGAAGAAAATATTATGTGCCTGTTAACTTACCAGTTAAAAGAATAAAGCAAAACATCAGAGAGATTAAATGTCTTGCTGTTTTGTGTACATCTGTGGGCTCATGTTTGCACAAAACATGCCACACAAGTTGGAATACCTTAGAAAAGGTTTTGTCCTTATGCCTGGTTCACATATTTCTTCAAACTTGCACATAATATAGAACATACATTTGTGTCAGCAGTGTCTTCTTTATTGTCACGTCATTCACCCTTCACTCCTCTGAGAATCCTGGCTTTGTCTCCATTTTCAAATTGTGCCTTCCTGCTGTAGAGTAAATTTGTGTATAAAGCTAATTACTAGATGCATCACAGAAAGCGCATCAGGGTTTTGGCAGGCTCTGCTCTTGAACCCAAATGTTGGGGATATTTACAGATGCTCCCCTCTTTACATCTTCTCCTCCCACAGCATTGATAAGTCTTGCTACTTTCTTCTGCATGACCATGCCAGAACCCTCAGTTTTCCTTTCAGGCTTAACTTCAGTCACTCTGCTTCTACAACTTCAGCAAGCACATGCTTCTAAAGCTTGCACTTTTACAGGCCTGATTCACTACTCCACCTGTAGAGGATTTCCTAAAAGGCACCATCAGCTTCTTTCTTCTTCATGCAGCAAGGCAGAGGCTTTGCTAAATTACTGTGTGTCGCTCAAGGAGTGATACTGCCCAGATCTCATTCTGAAGGAGGAATTCTCCCTTTCTTCCCATATTATCTTCAAAACAACTTCACTCTCTTGCAAGCTACCTGTGCAAATGATAACATCTGCAGTAATGCCAGGCAGGAATTTACACACACCAAGTCAGCCACTTTCTTTTCCAAACAAATTTATTTATTTCCTAACACATCTATCCGTGACCAGCTTCCAAGTCTCTGCTCTTTCTGAGGGCCACATTGGCAACTTGTCTTTTACAGCTTGTCAGTGTTTCCTTCTCCAGTGCAGATAACATAATGTCCAGTCTCTCCTGACTATGAGGACTAATCTGTCTGTAAGATAGCCTCACGTACTGTATAGCAACTCAGTTGTGTTGACTTCAGTGCTGTTAGGTTAGGCTATAGCACCAGATGGTGGTTCTGTCTTTTTGGCACTCTCACAAAATGGCCAGTCTTATTCTCCTGCTCCTGGGATGGTGAGTATTTACACATGGAAGATGATGGTTGTACTCAGAATTCTTTCCTTTTCCACAGTTGTTTTGGGTTTAGAACAGACAGTCCTGGATGCTCAGGTAACACACACTGACCCCTTTCAGATCAAAAAACTATCTGTCAATACTATAGTTAAAGACTCTGACTTGGCTTTTCCACTAAATCTGGAAATAAGGCTCTAGAGCTTTCTCTCCTGCATCTAGATATACTGGAGCCCAGTATGAACAAAGATGTTGGGAATGTGCAGTAAGCAAAACAACAAGTAAAAGTAAAAAGAATTTGTTGCAGACAGCTGCTTTGCATGGTTTTGATCTGGTGGTAAGTTACCAGCTAAGCCAAATCTGCTATCAAAAAGTGACTCTAAAATAAGCTGATTCATCCTCCTGGAGGATCCTGTCAGCGAGACAACTGCTGTGACAGCTCCCATACAACTCTAATTGCATCTTCTGTCTAGTAGCATAGAAGCGTAGCAGCATAGCTCATTACATTGTCCTCTATGGTTGTCCAGATGCAGCAGCATCTCTTTGATTTGTGGCTGTAAGCAGTTAGCACAGGATACAGGAACTTTGAGCCTCTCTGTTCCACAGAAGAGAGTGAATTTAGCTCTGAAGAAGACACTGTAATGATATACGACAGTTATGGGCAGTAATGGTGACATGTTCTACTTACATCTCTCTAAGCACAACTGCATGTTCTTTTGGACATTTTGGACATTTCTCCATGTCCCCCAAACTAGGGAATGATAATCTCTAGCAAGGAAGATAAAGGGTCTAAAAAGGTATAAGATATAAGTCTTGTCATGGAATTTGTAAAAATGTAGAAATCAGAGTGCACACTTTAGTTTTCCCAGGAGGCAAGATCCTGAACTCTTGCACCTTGCCTCTTCAATGACCCTCACCTCAGCAGTCCTCCTCTTTCCAAAACGACCTCGCACTCGTTGTCTGGTCACCTTCTGTCGAGCCAAAGTGAGAAAATAAAATGTCATTAGACCTATTAACACATTTGCTCAAGTGAAACAGAGAGATGAGAAGTCAAGGCCTCGTGATCTGTGCTGAGCTGATGCAACAGGCTCTGCTGAGACCCTGAGGTCTGGAGCAGTACCTGGCTAGGAAGAGTTTAAGCTTTGTTGTCCCTATTTTTGTGGACTGCAGTCAGCATGGATCATTTTGTGGCTTCCACAGTATATGACAAGACAAATTATTTGCAGTGAGCTCCTCCTGTACAAGTGGTCAACACACATTTCACTACAGAGCCAGCAACTACCATATCAAAAGTGAAGACCTGGTACTTCATTAATTCACTTTCCTTCATGTTTTTTTCCTTTTCCCCAGCTGTATTTCAATATTTAGCCAAATATTTATTCAAAGAAATATCTTTTCTGACTTTATGGAGAGATGACTGGAAAGGGATTCGTGGTCTGCACGTATAGTATATCAGTAGATGGCTCATCCTTGCTCTAAGTGTGCAGTGGATGACTCTCATTGCGACCTTCCCTTCTTCATTTTTGAAAGACTTTCAGCTATTTGTGCTGGAAAAGGCTTTCCTAACCTAACTTATGGGGTTCTTTCCTCAGGCTTTTAAGGGAAAAAAGACTTAGAAAGAAAATAACATTTTCAGAAACGTGTTCTTTTCACATAAATTAGGAGGCAGAGCCAACCTCATGAACTTCAACAAGACCAAGTGCAGGGTCCTGCATCTGGGTCGAGGCAATCCCAGGCACAAGTACAGGCTGGGCAGTGACTGCCTGGAGAGCAGCCCTGAGGAGAGAGACTTGGGGGTGCTGGTGGACGAGAAGCTCAACAGGAGCTCTCAATGTGCGCTTGCAGCCCGGAAAGCCAATCAGATCCTGGGCTGCATCAAGAGAAGTGTGACCAGCAGGTCAAGGGAGGTGCTTCTCCCCCTCTACTCAGCCCTGGTGAGACCCCACCTGGAGTACTGCGTCCAGTTCTGGAGCCCCTATTACAGGAGGGATGTGGACGTGCTGGAAGGTGTCCAGAGAAGGGCCCCAAGGATGATCAGAGGGCTGGAGCACCTCTCCTGTGAGGACAGACTGAAGGAGTTGGGGCTGTTCAGTCTGGAGAAGAGAAGGCTCCGAGGTGACCTCATTGTGGCCTTCCAGTATCTGAAGGGGGCCTACAGGAAGGCTGGGGAGGGACTTCTCAGGATGTCGGGTAGTGATAGGACTAGGGGGAACGGAATGAAGCTGGAAATGGGGAGATTCAGGCTAGATGTGAGGAAGAAGTTCTTCACCATGAGAGTGGTGAAGCCATGGAATGGGTTATCCAGGGAGGTGGTTGAGGCCCCGTCCCTGGAGGTGTTTAAGCCCAGGCTGGATGAGGCTCTGTCCAGCCTGATCTAGTGTTGGGTGTCCCTGCCCATGGCAGGGGGGTTGGAACTAGATGATCCTTGTGGTCCCTTCCAGCCCTGACTGATTCTATGATTCTATGATTTCCCAGCTGAGTTATCTGAAGTAGCTCAAATGCTTTTTGAAACAAAACATTTAATCCTGAAGTTTGTATAGGCAAATTCATCCATCATCATGCATGGGAATTTTAAATTGCCCATAGGGTAGTCAACACCCAAGTACAGGGAAGTAGCTGTTTCATTCATAAGACTTTCTTGAAAACTACAATCTACACACAGCCAATGTCATCAGAAAATTTTTTAACTTGAGGGCAAGAGTTTAGCAAAGAGACTGTGGTGTTCCAATGTTCTGTGAAGTTCACTGGGTCATTTTCCTCTGGCAGGGACAAAGGTGCTGATATAACTTTATTTTAACAGTATCACAGTATTACTAAGGTTGGAAGAGACCTCGAAGATCATCAAGTCCAACCTGTCACCACAAACCTCACGACTAGACCATGGCACCAAGTGCCACATCCAGTCCCCTCTTGAACACCCCCAGGGATGGTGACTCCACCACCTCCCCGTGCAGCCCATTTCAATGACAAATCACTCTCTCGGTGAAGAACTTCCTCCTCACCTCGAGCCTAAACTTCCCCTGTTGCAGCTTGAGACTGTGTCATCAGTGTAACATCAGTGTTTCCTAGGCCTTTCAGCCATTTTTCCATGGTGATTTTCTGTAAACATTGCTGTTTGCCTGCTCTGGTTTTGGTTGGTTGGTTTTTGTTGTTGTTTTTGCTGGGTTTGGAGGTTTTGTCTGCCATGATGGTAGCTGTAAATTCAGTAGCACCTGGTAATTATTCTCTTTCTAATGTGCAAGAGTAGCTGACCGAAATTCATTATGACATGGCCTCAGTTTTTGTAGTGATCCTGAAGAACATACAAAAATCATTTGAAGTAGGCTTCTGATCATGTGGTCTTCAAAAATGGCCAAACCCCCTAAATCTATGAGGAGAAAGTGCTCATACACAAATAGGACTCTAGTGTACAGAGAAAGGTAATCCTAGCTCTCTGGACTATATGTTTGAAGGTGTTCTAAACAAGTCTCTTTATTCAACAAAAAAACCCCCAAACCAAACAAACCAAAACAGCAAAACAACAAAAAAAAAGAAACAAGAAAAATTACAATAAAAAGACACATCTGTTGCAAAGATTATTTCTAGCTATTACACTTCAGCATATGCTTAGTCCAAATATGGAAGGCAACTCCCCCAGCTGTAAGCAAGCAAGTAGTATTTGGTTAGGTTTTGACAGCGAGAGGTAAGGGTGCTGTGAAGCAGAGCTACCACATGAAATCATGTCCTGCATTATTACTGTGAAAATTTGCACACAGCAGTTGAGGAGCTATGCAAGAAATTAAGTACAGGCTTAGAAAAGATTACACTAGAAAGCTGTGGAATAAAGAAAGTCAATCAAATTCTTCATTGTAAAGGCTCCTTTTGCCTGACTGAGAAGAGAAAGAATCACGTTACCATTGCCTTCAAATACCTGTTGCTCAGCTAAAGCGTAGCGTGGAGTTGAGAGGCCAATGTTTGCGTGTTTGATTATGGCAACTGTCTGCAGTTGAAGACTGTTAACTGGGTGAGTGAGTAAATTCTGAACAATAAAGCACTGCTGTATGAGAGTAGAACAAACCAGTGAAGAGGTATCATATTGCATGGCCTTCTCTAGACCAGAAAGCCAATGTAGGTTAGACAAAGTCAATGTTCTTTGCTTGTCGTGGTCTCAGAGGGAAGCTGGTGATGGAAGACATTTTTCTTAAATAGTCATAAGCTGAGTTATTGATTCATGCTAGATATTCACCTCCTCAGATAAAACCTCACTTTGCTTTGCTTGGTTGTAAGCAAAAATTAGTGAATAAATTACTAAAAAAGCCACTTTGCTCAAATCTGTCTAAATAAATATTTTTAAACTAAATTAATAGTGTTCCTATGCCAAGATTTTTCCTTTTCTTTTTCTTTTGAGTATTGTGGCCAGACAAGGATCACCATCACTAAGGTGACTATCCCTATTTAGATCAACTGGCAAACATAAAACCCATCTGTGTGTTGCTTAACAGGTGCCATTTTAGATCCATGGGGAGCAAAGCAAGCTTTGTACAGATGGACTCTCATTCATTGGATCTTTGCTAGCAGTAGAATATTTATTCAGCCACTGCCTGCCCACAGGCTTAATATTTGAAAGAACCAGTGAAAAATGTTCCTGGTGGAATATTTTCATGAGAGGCAAGGAAGAGGAGGAAGCAGTAAAAATTCCACTCAGAATTATTGGCTTACATTCACTAGCAGTCCAATTTTCATCAAAAACTGCAAGGTCTGGCAAATGTTTGGGGAGTTACTTGATGCTGCCTGAAGGCTTTGATTACTAAGAGAAACATTATTAAACTACATACTTTTTATGCAAAGGAGAGGAGTTCCTTCTGCTGACCAACAGTTATATAAATTGGAAAGGAAACTAGCATTTCCTATCCACTATACCAGGTAGTGAAGGACACTTTTCTCCACATAGGTCATCACTTCCCTTTATTTTACAGATGACCTAGAGAACAGAGAGGAGAGTATATGAAAGCTTTAATTGATATAAATAATAAAATTTGATGTGAAAGATGCCAGCATCTCAAAACATACTTTTCTTGGTCTAGTGAAAAACAATCAGCCAGGCTGGTTTGATAGAGAAGAGGAACACCTTTTGCTGTGGAAAAAGCTGCAGAAATTCTGAGAGTTACTGTGAGTAAACTGTGCATGTCCTGAAGTATTCTTCTTCCTTGCAGACTCACAGAAGTGAACCAAGTGACTAAGGCAGTTTTACAATTGAAGTCTGGTAGTTTTCCAAAGTCAGTGCAGGAGGAAGGGCATACACACCATTTTCTCTGCTTAAGCTTAGTGAAGGTGTTTCCATGCAAATGACAGTAAGCGTCCAGGATGGCAAGGCAAGCATCACGTTCTTGGGGTGAGACAGCTGAAGTGCTGAACCCAAAACTGCGATTAGCACTACCTGCCCTTAGGTGAACGATAATTCAACCAGTAAGAAAGAGCAACTGCTTTGGGACATTAAATATAGCACCTTTGATATTCACCAGTATACAGACTCACAAAATCTAGCATCGTTTTCTTGCAAGATACACTTGCAAACCTGCCAACTTTCAAGCACTGTGTTGAGCTTCCTGACCACACCATTGCTTTTTCTCCCACCACTAACTCATGTGGACAATGAGTTCAGGATATAAGCACTGTATGCTTGATGTTAAAAAGCAGCTTATGAGACCTTGGTCAGTTGCCAGGCTTTGCTGAACAGGGGACACATAACAAGTTCTTTTTGTTGTCTATTATTGCTCTTGAAAGAGTCATAATTGCTTCAGGTTATCTTTAAAATTTATCATCTAAGAAATACACAATGACAGCAATTAGACTTCAACAAAAAGCCAGTTGTGGTGCACAAAATTACCATTCCTACTACTGCTATGACTCAAGTGAAAATGTTACCAAAGAAAACTTCTGAGGTAAAATGAAGGGGCCAATCTTGGGTGATTTTATATTATTTTTCTAGAATCATAGAATGGTTTGGATGGAAGAAACCTTTAGCAGGCATTTAGCCCACCCCCTGCCATGAGTAGGACCATGTTTCTTTAGATCAAGTTGCTCAAAGCCCTGTTCAATCTGATGTTGAAGATTGCCGACGATGGGGCATCCAGAGGTTCTCTGAGCAGCCTGTTACAGTATCACAGTATCGCTAAGGTTGGAAGAGACCTCAAAGATCATCAAGTCCAACCTGTCACCACAGACCCCATGACTAGACCATGGCACCAAGTGCCATGTCCAATCCCTTCTTGAACACCTCCAGGGACGGTGACTCCACCACCTCCCCGGGCAGCACATTCCAATGGCGAATGACTCTCTTGGTGAAGAACTTTCTCCTCACCTCGAGCCTAAACTTCCCCTGGTGCAGCTTGAGACTGTGTCCCCCCTGTTCCAGTGTTTCATCACTCTCATCATAAAACACTTCTTCCTTATGTCCAATCCAAGTCTATCCTCTTTAAACTTAAATCTATTAACCTTTTTCCTAGACCTACACATGTGAGTAGTAATTATTTCCTCATCTTTCTGACAGAGCTCCTTTTGTATGTTGAAAGGCCACCCACAATAAGGTCTTCTCAAAGCCATATCTTCTCCAAGCAGAGCAATGCCAATTCTGTCAGTCTGTTATATTTTAGAAGAAGAACTGAGAGTATCTGTAAAGGACTCACCTGTGGCTGTTAATTTTCTGAAATTATCCAGTTGGGCTTTTCTAAAGCATATGCATTTATTGATAAGAGGCAGATATGGAGAAGTTGAAATCAGCCTTGTAGCTACAACAGTTTTGATGGTGTTAGTCATTACTTATGGCCTTCTCTGTGGCATTCTAATCCGCCAAGCATCATGCCTACAATGCAGATAAAAGACAAACATGAATACGCACAAAAGGATATTTTTCAGGTAGTTCTGTCTCCCTTATGAAAAGAAAGATTCTTGCTTCAGCATTAGGAAAAACACTCAAGAGGCTGCTGGGTGGCCCCAGCAAGTTATTGGAAAATGCTCTTTAATATTAAAAATGCTCTTTAACATCAGCACCAGAAAGTTCCACTTCCAGACAGCTCTGCTCTCACCCTTCTTTTAATGGCTGCCTCTCCCACTCAGACTTCTCTTGTGTCCTGGTGAACATCATCCGTGCAGTCCTGTCTTCCTATTTGTTTGCTGGTTTGACAGTCAACCATATCCCGCCGTGCATATCCTGGGGAGACCTTTCTCCTGCTCCCTCTCCTGGTAGGTGTAAGAGAGCCCTGATTTGCCAAATGATGCTCTTAGCCACCCACTTCTTTATTCCAGGGCTTAGTCTGCTTTCTTTCCCTTCGGAGACCATACAAGGCTTTCTCAACACGCTCCAGTACGTTTTATACCTAAGTTCAGTTCTTATTTTGTATTATGAATTAATTTGTTTTCTTTGGGTTTTCTAAGTGCCCCTAGTCTGTGCATGGCTCATTAAGAGACTTCTAAATAGCTACAGCCAAACCTCAGCTAGAAGTCCCTGTTTGAAGAAGTGATATTTTTCTTGCTTGTTCTCGCTGCTCAAGAAAAGTAATCATGTTTGCATAATTCCTGTTTTAAGTTCACTCAATAAAAAAAGGAGATTCTTCCCTTTTTTTTTTTTTTATTGGTGGTGGTGATGTGGTTTTTTTTTTTCATTTATCCCCCAGTATTGGATTTATCAGTTATTAATTTGTTTATTTTTTTTAAGGTATCTAGCTTTGTGTCACTGTTGATTTCACTATTTGCAAACTGGCTTTGTCATTTTATTGATAGCTCTTGAGTGAAGAACTCTCTGATAATATATGCAAACTCACAGCTCTCAACAAGCTTTACAGTTCTGTTAATGAGGGGATTAACAAGAGCACTGCAATGTATTTAACCTGGGGCACTAGCTCTGTTTCAATAAGACTTCAACAGCCTATTAAATGGAGTGGGGGCTCAATTAACCCAGACAAAGGCCACTCTACAGAACATGGCAGGGAGGACCACAGTTAGCATCTGCCTAACCAGCATGTTCAGAGCTGGAAATAAAGAGGGTGACATGTTCTTGCCTCGAGCTATGATATAACTGAAATGGTGATTCTAGTTCATCTGGGCTGACTGAATAGGTGACGGCATTGAAACCCACCACTATCTCGCCATATGACAGTTTGTAAAATCAGAGTGCACTCAACGGTCACCCCCAAGCCTCCTGCCTGATAGGGTGGAGGTATTGTTCTGAGGTTGCTTGGTGGGAGCTTTCACTAGCACAAGGCTGCAGTGCCAGCACGGTGCTACGTGTGGACAGTCAAGGAAAATCATGTCAGTACATCTTTCAGGGAGTATTTTAACAATCTCCTGCTGGAGAGGGATTGGGCATAGAGGTGTTACTGATCTTTGCGTAATCTGATATTTCATTGGAGATTAATATAAGAACTGAGAAATTACATGTAAGGAGAATTGGGGGGGGGGGGTTAATATGCAAATTGTACACCTTCATTTCTTACGAAGTTCTTGGTTAAATTCCAAGAGTTCATTTTTTACAAGGTGTTAGTCATGCTTAAGGTCAAATTTGTGCTGAAAAAGCTTTGCTGAGTAAAGATCTAATTCTTCCCTCCTTGCTTTTGGCAATGAGAAGAAAGGAATTTTTCTACTCCTGGCAAAGAACTGTCTGCAGAAATTAGCTAGCTTGTGAATAGTAGCTCTTATTTTATTTGGTAAGTCTAGGTTTAGGTTTCTCAATAGATATTGTTATAAATCGCAGATCTTTATCAATAAAGGGCCAGCAATGCAAAATGGGATTAACATAGTATCGTGGTGCCCTGGAGTAAGAATCTAGAGGCCACGTTGCTATTACTTGCAAGAGAACTGAAAATAGTAGAAAAAGAGCATTTTTTTTTTCTATTGGAAAAGTATAAAGTACCAAAAATTTCTATCTAACAACCAATCAAAATGCAGCAAGCTTGTAGTTATCTACTGCAGACTATGATAGAGAAGAAACAAATGGGGCCATTTGTCCCTGGATTAAGTGTAAGCTATTTGATTTTTATTATTAGCATGTGATGCTTCTGTTGAAGAGGGTGAGATGGGTTTACTTTTCATTTCCTCCTTTTGTTGAGCAATGCTGCATATTCAGTAGAAAAATACATCCTCACGAACGTACATCGAGCAACAAGCCTTCTAGTGGCATGTGCCATAGTCCAGTGACAAGGGCCAATGAAACCCACTTGCATTATTAGCAGAATTAATTGAGGAGCCAAGCCTACCAAAGCAATTCAGAAGAGTTATGTAGACCCTGTAACAGAGTGCATAAGTGAGTGATAAATCCATGGCTTACCTGAGGGTAAATGTATATAAACGTGATGCACTCATTTCTAGGTTGAATAATCCAAAAGGCATCTATTTCTTACAGCTATCAAGCATGTGAATTTATCTGTCTTGTAGGTAGTAATAAGTATGCATACTGCTTTTTCACATGCTCTGCGTATTTGGGTTTTATGTGAGATTTAAGGCCACAGAAACATAGGAATCCTTCCATTTTCTACAAGTCACTTCCAGGTTTTTGGCTCTTGCAAAGTCTTAGTTCTAAAGTCTTCAAGGCAGAAAACATCTGCATTTCGAATGCAGATAACAAACAAAAGAATCTTATATTTTTTGTATCCTTTCCAGAGATAATTAAGAGACACAAAAGAGTGGAAACCCAATTACTTTTACTTTGAGGTCAACTTTAAGTACTTCTGATTATCATAGCGAGGACGCGTGCTGCTGATTTCATACTTTTATAATGGAGGGCAATTTCCTTTCCTTGGATCTGTGTGTTATTATGGTTTGAGGAGAAAATAGGTGAATTACCATAGCAATGTATTGATTTCCAGCAGAGAAAACTGAAAGGAAGTTATTGAATGAACGCTGTTTTTCCTGTTGGGATGCATTTGTTTTTTCCTCTCAAAGTCTAACCTGAGGTTAGGAGGGCATTACCACCTGCCTTACTGGTAGAATATGTTATTAAAAGTTCTAGATGCAATATTTTTTTTTAAAGAGAGGGGGAAATAGGAAGAAATGATGTTGTCAAATAATTAAGAAGTACATCATGCCTTCAGCAAGTATGTTATGTAGTTTCTGTAGAGCAGTGTGTGCCTTCTTAATGTTTATTTTGATTCCTTGAGCACAGAGAGGTCCCTGTTATACTGGGAAGAGTCCAGCTACGTAGAAATCAGGATGTGGAATGAGTATATAGGAGCATGCATGATGGTGTTAGTGGTCTACCCAATGTGCCAAATTTTTATCTCCTTTTCTTATCAAATGTGTTCTCCTCCACAGGGACAATAGCAGCCACTCCCTGGGAACAGCCTGCAACCTCAGCTGCTCTCTGTGGTCCTTTTCTCTTGCATTTCCTCACCATTCACAGCTGCTAGATAACAGATATTAGAAAGTGCATCTCTGACTATTTATTTTAGTCACTGCTTATGGAGCTGCTGTCCATGAATTTAAGCAGTTCCTTTTGAACCTTTTAATACCTCTGAAAATTCCTGTGGGAAGAGGTTCCAGAAGTCCATCCCTCCTGTTTAAGAAAAGAAGTACTTAAAAAATCTTATATGTGTGGGTCTTCTACTTGTTGTGTGCCTCCTAGTTCAAACAGTTTGGGACTTGCTGAAAAATCATTCGCCTTGTCTAGTGCCATCATGAACTTCTAAACTCATCCTTCAGTCCTCACCCATCTGCTGCCCAGCCTGAGGAGTCTCAACCCATTTATTCTCTCCTGCTATTTAATTATTTAATTTGCTATTCTTCATACTTCCTCTAACTTTGTCTATTTTTTGAGTATGGAACTACTAATAGCACTTAAAAGAAGTTGTACACATAACAATGTCTTGCTTATCATGCCCTTCCTTTTCTACTCATTCTTCCCTTTTACATCATGGACAATGAATGATAATTATTGAATCATACAAAGAAAATAGAGCATTAGGCAAAGTGATGGAGAAAAAAATTGCTTATCATATGTTGCTACTGCTCCTCCTCCAAAACACTTTTTGTGATTAAGAAAAACATATGCAGTATATAAGCACTGATCTTTGCTCCCTGGCAGTGCCATGCTAGATATGCTGGCTTCCATCCAGGCCAAGTTAACTGGAACTCAGTTAGCATCTTTAACACTTTTAAGCAATTATTTTTCTCTACTTTTATTGGCAAGTGATTCTCTGCGAGTTGAGCTGCACAAGAATGAAGATGTCTGATAATTTTTCAGCTTAATGTGTGGCTTTCAGGAGAGGACAAAAGTCACTGAGGTATTGGGAGGTGTGTACAAGGGACGGATGAGTTTGTGTAGGACAGTGATATTTCAGAATGTCAATAATCTACTAATTGTATCAAGTATAAATCAGAGGAATAGCCAGAAGGAAATCAGATTCGCTGCTAAGGGAAAACAGAAACAGTGCTTGGCTTAAATTCTTATCAAGTGTCAGACAAGAGAGGTGTGTTGAAGTGAGGGCATTCGGATGAGGGGGAAAAGAAAGAGAATGAAAGCAAAATGGTGAATGGTAGTTGAAAGGAAGTACACCTAAAACCAGCCTGTGAAGATATGTCTCACAGCAAATTTCTTTCCACAATTAAGGATTATGTTTTGTGGAATCAAAACAACATTCTCTTATTTCTAGCCCGTCAGGTGAAAATTGTTTCCCAGAAAGGATCACCAGACCTGGTGAGAGGTTAGATTATACAGCTTTCAGCTGTCACAATAGACCAGGAGTTCAGGAAGAGACTAGGAAGCATCTGAGCAAAGAAAATGAGCATCTTTCTGGGATACTTGGACAGCTGCCATCTCACACATTAAGCTCTGTTTTCCAAACCAATTGTTCTGTTGTTTCAAGTGCAAATAGTCTTCATCCTCTGCCTGGACTTCTTGTTTTTCACAAAAATAAATTGCTGGCCTAAACATGTGAGGTTTCTTTCCTATAATTTCCAGACATATCTGCATTTACCAAGCAAGGTATGTTGTATATAACTTTATATATTATATATATAAAAGGAAGAGATGATTCTGGAGATAGTCAAAGGCACTCAGGAAATGCTGTCTGATCATGGGGTTTGCTTCTGTTGTTTTGGTTGTTTGGGGTTTTTTGGTGGTGGTGGTTTAGGGTTGGGGTTCTTTTGCTTATCAAACACTGTAGTTTGTAATTAACAAAGCAGCTATTAATTATTAGCTAATACTTACAATACTGCAATATGTTTCAAATCTAAATACTGCTACATCTGCAATATTAATGCCTGTCCAGAGTTAAAGCCATTAGCCTATATGAAATCTGCAATTTTACCATTAATTATTCATATCCTGAAAAAATATTTGCAACAGTTGTCAAATATGGTGTTAGGTGTGTGGTGTTAGGTAAAACCTGACTTAGGGGTGGTTTTCAAACAGAGTGAATTTCTTTATGATTACCAATTCCTTTCTGATTATATGCCAGAAAACATGCAAATCTTTCAGCCAAATAAGAAATACAAATTGCTTTACTAGAGCAGACCTACAGTTGGAGCACAACATCCAGTAACTGAGAGTGAATAACACTGAAGTGTATGTTGTCCTCTAAATCAGGTGACCCAGATTTAGCATCTCTTCAAGAGCTTTATCATTAGTTATGATATATGCAGATTCTCTTAATAGCTGTGCAACAAGGCCAAATCCCCTATTCCTGTGTTCTTGCTTTCATGGCTTCCTGTGACAGTTCTACTGTCCAGACAGCCCTTATGTAGCGAAAAAAAATGCCCTTGAATTTTTTTATGTTTATCATATATTTCTATGTACAGCAATCTTCATCTTTTCCTTGAAGAGTGAAACTTTCCTGTACCATGCACTTTTAAAATATATATTTTTGCTTTCATTTTTATCTTTTCCAAGGTTCACCAATCTCAAAGACCTGAATGCCATAGGTAGTTCTCTGTGCTGCTGAATATCCTCTCTGCACTTCTGAATATCATCTCTGCAGATAAGGAGGATGAATGGATTATGTGAGTGTGTCATGGTTACTTCTGCAATTCTAATCAGAGACTTTACTCAGTATTTTATCAGTTATCTTTGTAGTTACACAGAGTTTATGTCAACAGAAGTTAGAATGGTGATCACTGACCTTTGCTTTCATGCTTTTATTTGAGTAGAAAGAACTGAGATGGGCGAAGACCAAGAAAGACATTCTTCCTCTTCATTGAACTGCTTCTGATCTTTTGTCCTCACTGAACCTCTATTCATTTTTTGTTCAGAAAGTTTGGAGTGTTTGAAAACATTCAAGTTCTGAACGCTCATGAAGAGAGACATGAGCTCTGTTGTAGTTATGATCACTTATGTGATTTTAATTGTTTTAGCCACTTGTCTGTTGAATGTGAGAATAGATGCCAGCCCATGTACATTCAAATTAATACCTTAATTAGGCTTTGGAGCATTGAGCATAGTAACAATAAAAACTAATAGCTCACAGTTGACAATTATCTCAGGTACAGGTAATCTGATGGAGTGATCATAAATTGATCCACTGGTTTATATTGTTTTCCATATGTGTATAGTCAAGGTACATTGGAGATCTCCATGTTTCATAAATCTGTAGGTGGTAATGTTTGCTCTGTAACAGTTAAAGTGAAAAGCAGCACAATGGGACTGAGTCCCTTCATTTTTTACAGAATACAGAATTAACCAGGTTGGTCTTTACCTTAGAGATCATTAAGTCCAACCTATTACCCAACACCGTCTAAGCAACTAAACCATAGCACTAAGTGCCTCATCCAGTCTCTTTTCAAACACCTCCAGTGATGGTGACTCCACCACCTCCCTGGGCAGCCCATTCCAATGGCCAATCACTCTTTCTGTGAAGAATTTCTTCCTAACATCCAGCCTAAGCCTCCCCTGGCACAGCTTGAGACTGTTTCCTCTTGTTCTGGTGCTTCTTGCCTGGGAGAAGAGACCAACCCCCACCTGGCTACAACCTCCCTTCAGGTAGTTGTAGATGGCAATAAGATCTCCCTGAGCCTCCTTTTCTCCAGGCTAAGCAACCCCAGCTCCCTCAGCCTCTCCTCATAGAGCTTGTGCTCCAAACCCCTCCCCAGCTTTGTTGCCCTTCTCTGGACACGTTCCAGCAAGTCAGCATTTCCTAAACTGAGGGGCCCAGAACTGGACACAGGACTCAAGGTGTAGCCTAACCAGTGCTGAGTACAGAGGCACAATGACCTCCTTGCTCCTGCTGGCCACACTATTCCTGATACAGGCCAGGATGCCATTGGCCCTCTTGGCTGCCTGGGCACACTGCAGGCTCATGTTTAGCCTACTATCATCCAGTACCCCCAGGTGCCTTTCTGCCTGGCTGCTCTCCAGTCATTCTGCCCCCAGCCTGTAGCACTGCATGGGGTTGCTGTGGCCAATGTGCAGAACCCGGCACTTGGATGTGTTAAATCTCATGCCATTGGACTCTGCCCATCTGTCCAGCCTGTCGAGGTCCCTCTGCAAAGCCTCTCTGCCCTCCAGCAGATCAACACCTGCCCCCAGCTTGATGTCATCTGCAAATTTACTGATGATGGACTCAATGCCCTCATCCAGATCATCAATAAAGATGTTGAAGAGCATGGGGCCCAGCACTGATCCCTGGGGCACACCACTAGTGACAGGCCGCCAGCTGGATGTGGCGCCATTCACCACCACTCTCTGGGCTCGGCCCTCCAGCCAGTTCCTAACCCAACGCAGTGTGCTCCTGTCTAAGCCACGGGCTGCCAGCTTGGCCAGGAGTTTGCTGTGGGGGACGGTGTCAAAGGCCTTGCTGAGGTCCAGGCAGACCACATCCACAGGCCTCCCCACATCCACCAGGCGGGTCACCTGGTCATAGAAGGAGATCAGGTGGGTGAGGCAGGACCTGCCCCTCCTGAGTCCATGCGGCTGGGCCTGATCCCCTGGCCATCCTGTAAGTGCTGTGCGATTGAATTCCAGAATTACAGAATTAACCAGGTTGAAAAAGACCTTCAAGATCATTGAGCCCAACCTATCACCCAACACCACCTAATCAACTAAACCACGGCACCAAGTGCCTCATCCAGTCTCATTTTAAACACTTCCAGTGATGGTGACTCTACCACCTCCCTGGGCAGCACATTCCAATGGCGACTCCAGATGACCAGTCCCATGGTCTTGCCTGGCACTGAGGTCAGGCTGATAGGCCTTGATCTCCTCTTCTCTCGTGAGGATCTAACACTGGTTTGTCATGGCCCAGGTACAGATAAGCATTACTTGCTGGAACCAAGTTTAATTCCTTCAAAGTGAATTTAAATCCTGCACTGTTCTCAGGCTGAGCCTCTCAACTGCTGTTTGACATGGCGGGGAAAGGAGCCGAGATAAGTGACAGCAGGAGGAAAAAGGAGAGAAAGAAACTTTTATGATGGAAACTGACAGGCTCAGACTGCTTGTAGAGGGCAGCCTGTTCAAATTTGGTGAGTTTTACTTATTTTGGCTTAACCAGTTTGCTGCTACATTCCCTGGGTTTCCATGTGGCATGCATCACTTGTGAGAAGTGGAATTTTGTTGTTTCAAGAGGCCATCCTACAGGTCAGATCTATGCACAGGCTTTCTGAAGCAAAAAAAAAATGCTTAGCACTTGGATTCAAACTGAGAAAATACAGCTTCTACTTCTTTAATTTTAGATGTATTTGCTTGAGTCCTATAATGAAATTTTGTGGCAACTGATATGAATGTAGTTTATATATATACAATGCTACCTCATATTATTTATTTCTGGGGAAGATGGATTTGCCCCTCCACACTGGCCTCAAGAATCCCTTCTCAGCCACTCTGGAGCCATAATTTCAAGGGAGATTTAAGGAAGTCAGTTTGCAAGTTCTTAAATTTCAGTAATCCTAGGGTTTGGGTTGTTTCACTGATTTGTTTGGTTCTTTGGGGGTTTGGATTGGTTTTGGTTTCTGGGGGTTTGCTTGGTTGTTTTTTGGGGTTTTTTTTGTGGGGGTTAAGTTTGGGGTTTTTTTTCCTTATATTGTTACATCTTCTCACCTTTTTTAGTAAGGAACATCTACCCCTATAAGCATCTAAGCAAGGTAGATGTGTCACTGATGCCACTGGAAAGACCAGTAGTGGCTTTGTTAGAGTTTGGTTAAAAATCTGTGTGGTGAAGTTTGTATTAAGCTTCAGCTCATGTTAATAAAGGCATTTGTTTGGGTGGTTTTTTTTTTTAAAGACAGTGAATTCATCCCTGTAGTCATCACTCAAGGACCTGATACAATAGACAAGGCTTGTACTGTAGCCAACCTCCACTTCAAGCCCAAGCTTTCACTTGCATGTAGATCTCTAAGATGAAATGCTGCTTTGCTCTGTCTGCCTTTTGCTAACCTCAGTCCTTTCAGTCAGTTGTAAACAAAGGAAGAAAGGACTTTCCCAGATACTCATTTAATCAAGAATGCTAACTATAGCCCTGTTTGTACTAAGGGGAAATTGTAGTGTGTATTTGGCTCAACAGGGAATGATAGCAGTCATCAAGTAAACAGAGTTACATTTTTTTGCTTTGAATTTGTGACAATAGCAGTGTCTGGACCACTATGATCCTGAAAACACTGAAACACTGACCATAACAATCCTTTTCATAGCCTTCTAGCCCTATAGAGTGGAGAAATGTAGATCTTATTTCCTTGTCATCAAGGGAAAAAGGGACTGACATTTCATAAAGTTAAGACAAGACTGTCAGACTTCTTTGGAAATAATGCAGCTTGACAGTTCCTGGGTTAATACTGCAAGTACCAATCCTGTAAATTTCAATTATCCCTGACAGCAGTAGGGTTTAGCATGATGTTTATGTGAAGTGGTATGTTGGTAGCTTTACTTCACACTTACCAGGAAAAGGATCTCTTTCTTTTTCCCCTCTCTCTCTCTCTCTCCCTCATGAACACACACACACACACAGAGTAGGGTTCAGCCTTCATCCTGTTTATTTCTTGAGATGTTATGAAGATATTTTAAGTGCCTCAGACACTGTCAACAAACTTAGAACTCCATCTATCCAGAACACATTTATCAACTTAGGTGTCTAAAACTTATCAGCTTAGGTGTCTAAAGATTTTAGCATCTAAAACATTTTCAAAGGCTCCACTACCTGAACTGTGTGGAGTTCTGGTTCTGATGTAGTCCTGCTGCTACCTTCTGCCCTGAGAGATGCAGCTTTTACCAGGAGTAGATTTGCCAGTGGGACTAAATAATACTTTGTCCCTGTGGTATGAACTGGCCAGAGACATGTACTGATATGATATGATATGATATGATATGATATGATATGATATGATATGATATGATATGATATGATATATGGTTGCAGCCATGTTTCCACTGGCTTTAGAATCATAGAATCATAGAATCAACAAGGTTGGAAAAGACCTCAAAGATCATCAAGTCCAACCTGTCACCACAGACGTCATGACTAGACCATGGCACCAAGTGCCACATCCAATCCCCTCTTGAACACCTCCAAGGATGGTGACTCCACCACCTCCATGGGCAGCACATTCCAATAGCTAACAACTCTCTCTGGGAAGAACTTTCTCCTCACCTCAAGCCTAAACTTCCCCTGGGGCAGCTTGAGACTGTGTCCTCTTGTTCTGGTGCTGATTGCCTGGGAGAAGAGACCAACCCCCACCTAGCTACATCCTCCCTTCAGGTAGTTGTAGACAGCAATGAGGTCTCCCCTGAGCCTCTTCTTCTCCAGGCTAAACAACCCCAGCTCCCTCAGCCTCTCCTCATAGGGCGTGTGCTCGAGGCCTGTCCCCAGCCTCATTGCCCTTCTCTGGACACGTTCAAGTGTTTCAATGTCCTTTAGATTGCTATTGATCTCCACCTTAACTTCTGTTAGTGAAACACTTTTTTTTTTTTTTTTTTTTTGGCTACATTTTGTGTCAGTTCCCAGAATGAAATAAGTTTTTGTAGGCAAGAAGTAGCTTTTTAACTGTCTGTGCTAGCACTTTTGCTGACATTAGTGATGCTGCACTAGAATCACACCTCTAACCAGCTCTGATACACGCTGCTTTACCAGCAAAAGTTTCTAGTGCAGTCCTGCTGTCACGTAGTCATGTCAATTTGGTGCTAAATATAGGTGCTATGTGTGAAAATTTTGGCCTACCTGCCGTGCTTAAGAGAAGTCAACGATGAGCCTCAGTTGGGCAGAGGTTACTGCAGCAATTTACAAACATGCAACCAACAAAAACAAATCACCTCTGTGCTTGAGCGCACATATTATTCCTTTTAAAACAGCAAGCAAATGTGACACGTATAAAAGCATGGAACAAATAACACATAAATGAGCTTAGAAGGCACTGAGCAGTGTGTTTCTATCAGTGGCTTTCTTGTTAGCTGTCAGGACAGACATACTGTGTTCAGTATCATGGAGAACTTAGCTGTGGAGAACTCTCAAGCTGCGCCAGGGGAGGTTTAGGCTGGATGTTAGGAAGAAGTTCTTCACAGAAAGAGTGATTGGCCATTGGAATGGGCTGTCCAGGGAGGTGGTGGAGTCACCATCACTGGAGGTGTTTAGGAAGAGACTGAATGGGGTGCTTGGTGCCATGGTTTAGTTGATTAGACAGTGTTGGATGATAGGTTGGACTTGATGATCTCAAAGGTCTTTTCCAACCTGGTCTATTCTATTCTATTCTATTCTATTCTATTCTATTCTATTCTATTCTATTCTATTCTATTCTATTCTATTCTATTCTATTCTATTCTATTCATACCAGGACTAACTTCTCTTGGCACCAAGACTAGCAGCAAATGAAGGTGTAGAGTACACTGAGCAAAATAATAGCTCTAGGGCTGAGCGCTGTTGCAACAGTTAAGGATAGTCAAAATTTCTATTAAAGACACATATTGCAGTATCACAGTACATTAGACGATGGAAGGGACCTCCAGAAATCATTGAGTCCAACCCCCTGCCAAAGCAGGATCACTTAGGGTAGTCTGCACAGGAATGCATCCAGGTGGGTTTTGAAAGTCTCCAGGGAAGGAGACTCCCCAACCTCTCTGGGCAGCCTGTTCCAGAGAGCATGAAAAAGGTACCTAATTTTAAAGTAATGTAATACCACTGAAGCTGACCTATTGGCAACCTATCCACCCTGCACCAGCTATGGTGGTCTTCTGATCCTGTACTGCAGTGGATGAACTTGCTGAACCAACAGAACATTACGCAGCAAGAATATCAATAGTTTAGCGCTGAATTTTTGAATCAAATTATCTCCAGAGCTGATGCTGCACAGTGAGAGTGTAAGGCTGGAAGAGGTAATGTGGGGTTGAGAGGTCCCGGTAGTGGCAAAGCAAAGAAGGAAAGCTCTGCAAGAGAAGCACCTGAAATCAAGTGAAGTGGCATGAGCTTTAATCTCCCCTGAAACAGATGGCTTGCTGCTTGTTCACTGAGTTGTGGTGGAAGGTTTACGAGGGCTGGAAAGGTAGGAACTGGCTTCTTGAGCCCAGTCCTGGTTTGGAGAACACATCTAGCTCCACACTACTGCAAAAATCCCAATATACTTTTTTTGACTGATCCTGGTAGATCTTAAAAAGTCAAGGACAATAATTCTTTTTTTTTTTTTTTTAAGACTTGTCCATCTTTATCTTGGGTTCTGTTTTCACTGCAACACAAGCCATGACTAAGTGGCAAGACTGTGAACCTTTCACCTTTATTTCACGGTGGGAGGTAAGAACAGAGAAAGGCATAAAGAAGGCACATGCAGTAGGAAACACTGGGGGGGGGGGAGAGTACTTGTATGTCATAGGCTGAGTTTTAGTCTGCTGCTGTTCACACCATCCTGCCTCATGCCAGCTTCAAAATGAAAGTGTTGGCTGAAGCAAAGTATTATGGGGTTTGAAGGTCAGACTGTAACCTGGGAGGTTTCTTGTTCCAACTACTGCTTCAGGGTTCCAGGGCTTTTTGGGTGTTGGCTCCTTCCCACAGGCATGGTGGTGAGACAGGTGGAAGTCAGGTAGCATGTTGGTGGGGATTTTATTTGGTTTTCTATCTCATGCCGTTCTTTTGCTTTCCCACATTTCACTGTGCTTTTCTGCAAGTAGGCTAAGCTAAGGTAATTGTGATGTTATATGCTGTATTATATTAAACTCTTATCTCTTTATCTCAGCCCCAAGTTTTGTGTGTTACTTTTCCCTCAGTTCTGCATTGGAGGAGCAGGCAGGTCAGCTTGTTGGTTTTGCTTTAGCCATTACATTGTGCTAAGTGAGATTTCACTAGTTATGTACATTGTTTTGATTTTAGACATTTGATTGATCTTACAAAATGTGCTCATAATTTAACCTTAAAAAAAGAGAGAGAGTAAAAGTTTAGTAGAAAGATGACAGGACAGGCTTTGCAACAACTTTCTCTATTGTTGTTTCAAACTGTTTTGACTTGGTTTGAACTGGTCACCTCCTGCCACATATTCATTCATTGCAGTACTTTTTAGTATGATACTGAAGCCACAGACAGTGGCCTCCCTACTCCTTCTTCACAATTTCTCTTGATCCAGGCTCCTTCCCTTATTCCAGCTAGAGCAGATATTCGACTCCCCATGAGCCAATTCAATTCACTAAAAACAACAGAAAAATATCACAGATTTTTCATCTTTTTTTTTTTTTTTTCTTTTTTTATCTTTTTCCTTTTTATCTTTTTTCTTTTTATCTTTCCTTTTTATTTGTTTCCTTTTTTCATTTTTTTTTTTCCTTTTTCTTTTTTCCTTTTTATTTTTCTTTTTTCTTTCTATTTTTCCTTTTTATCTGTTTCCTTTTTTCTTTTTCCTTTTTTCTTCTTTTTCTTTTTTATTTTTATCTTTTTTTATCTTTTTCCTTTTTTCTTTTTATCTTTTTCCTTTTCATCTTTTTCCTTTTTTTTTTTCATCTTTTTCTTTTTCTTGTTTTAGTAAACTAGACTGGCTCACATCAGGCTGGACTTCATGTGCAGCATAGCTGATGTGTGGCATAGCTGATGTGCAGCATAGCTGGTATGAATCATACCTGTCTTGTAAAACCAAGCCCTGAAGCTATGTCCTCCTACAGATATCACTGAAATTGTGTGAATTATTTTAAATGGTCGTGGCTTTTTTCCAAGTGTCTTGCCTCAGCAAGGCCTTTGACATCGTCCCCCACAGCAAACTCCTGGCCAAGCTGGCAGCCCATGGCTTGGACAGGAGCACACTGCGTTGGGTTAGGAACTGGCTGGAGGGCCGAGCCCAGAGAGTAATGGTGAATGGTGCCACATCCAGCTGGCGGCCTGTCACTAGTGGTGTGCCCCAGGGATCAGTACTGGGCCCCATGCTCTTCAACATCTTTATTGATGATCTGGATGAGGGCATTGAGTCCAACATCAGTAAATTTGCAGATGACACCAAACTGGGGGCAGCAGTTGATTTGCTGGAGGGCAGAGAGGCTTTGCAGAGGGACCTCGACAGGCTGGACAGATGGGCAGAATCCAATGGCATGAGATTTAACACATCCAAGTGCCGGATTCTGCACATTGGCCACAACAACCCCAGGCAGTGCTACAGGCTGGGGTCAGAGTGGCTGGAGAGTGGCCAGGCAGAGAGGGACCTGGGGGTACTGGTTGATTGTAGGCTGAACATGAGCCTGCAGTGTGCCCAGGCAGCCAAGAAGGCCAATGGCATCCTGGCTTGCATCAGGAACAGTGTGGCCAGCAGGAGCAGGGAGGTCATTCTCCCCTGTATGCTGCACTGGTTAGGCCGCACCTTGAGTACTGTGTCCAGTTCTGGGCCCCTCAGTTTAGGAAGGATGTTGACTTGCTGGAACGTGTCCAGAGAAGGGCAACAAAGCTGGGGAGGGGTTTGGAACACAAGCCCTATGAGGAAAGGCTGAGGGAGCTGGGGTTGCTTAGCCTGGAGAAGAGGAGACTGAGGGGTGACCTTATTGCTCTCTACAACTACCTGAAGGGAGGTTGTAGCCAGGAAGAGGTTGGCCTCTTCTCCCAGGCAGCCAGCACCAGAACAAGAGGACACAGTCTCAGGCTGCGCCAGGGCAGGTTTAGGCTGGATGTTAGGAAGAAGTTCTACACGGAGAGAGTGATTGGCCATTGGAATGGGCTGCCCGGGGAGGTGGTGGAGTCACCTTCACTGGAGGTGTTCAGGAGAAGACTTGATGGGGTGCTTGGCTGTATGGTCTAGTTGTTGGGTGGGTTGGATTGTTTGATGGGTTGGACACGATGATCTTGAAGGTCTCTTCCAACCTGGTGTATTGTATTGTATTGTATTATTGTATTGAAAGTCAACCTTCCTTTCTTCTCACAAAGAGAGAGTTAATAATTTGGGGTCAATCCTGCTACCTATGCCTCAAGAGGCTCCAAATAAACATCCATTCTGTCCTCCTAAGATCTTCTGATATTAGAAAGACTTAGTGGTAAGACGAAAGGAAGGTAAAGGACTTTGCCTGCATGTTTCTAAAGTCCACATAGCAACATGAGTCACCTTATAGAGCAGCCAGTGCCTGCTCTTGGCAGTAACCAATTTACAGCTCACCAGACAAGTGATCACTGCCTACATGCAGAGAAGCATCTGTAGCTTTTCAACATGTCCCAGACACTGGGATTTCACCTGTGGAGTAGAGTAACCTAGGTGGGGAGAGTATGTAAGGGAGTGTCAGAAGTCATGCATACATGCAGCAAGGCTGAGTCATGAAAAGCCAAGTGAATCCAGAAGTGTTAGTCTTATGAGATAATCAGCAGAGCCTGGCCCGTAAGCAACATCCATCAGGTTTCTCATGATAGATGTTGGCAGGTATGAGTTAGTTCATTCAGTCAATGTAAGCACCAGATTGAATGTATTTATCTGGTAAAGCACTGGAACAGCCTGCCCAGGGAAGTGGTGAAGGTACTACCCCAGGGGGTGTTCAAAAAACACGTAGGCATGGCACTTGGGAACATGATTTAGTGGGCATAGTGACGCTGGGAAGAAGGTTGGACTTGATCTTAGAGGTGTTTTCCAACATCATGACTCTATGATTCTATCTGTTCCTCTTGTCAACATCCAGGATTAGGGTTACTTTGGGGTATAGACAGAGTCTTAGTTATGTCTTATCCCAAGAGATAGTTAGGATGCATCTAGTGAGCAAGCTAAGGAAATTCAATGGAATGTGGATTTCTGGCATTGGGATAGCTCTCTGAGGCAAACTCTCTGTAGCCAGCACTCTGCAGCCAAATCTGCACAGGGACAATACTGCACATGTCTCTTGAAGGAGACAGAGAGGGGCATCACCCAGGAGCTTGTTCTTGACATGTCTTGGAAGCTTTTTTCTCTTTTTTGGAAAGGGCTGGGTTTGTGTTTTAAATTGAGGGAATTATAGGCACGGCATCCCAGTATCACAGTATCACAGTATTACCAAGGTTGGAAGAGACCTCGAAGATCATCGAGTCCAACCTGTAACCACAAACCTCACAACTAGACCATGCACCGAGTGCCACATCCAGTCCCCTCTTGAACGCCTCCAGGCGTTCCCCACCACCCCAGTATCCTCAGCAAAGCCTTCCTGTAGTTTTCTCCACTAACCTTGCATCCCCTGTGCATGTTATCCAGCTGCACTCAAGCTAGCCAGAATTTTAATTTCTGTATTTCATGTTTGATTGCCTTTATCTCATCACTATCTCTGTCTAATCATTAATTTAAATATTACTTTAGTAATGCATGACTGGAAACAGTTGCAGAGCAAGGTAGACACCTCTGATGGCTGAGCACAATAAAGGCATGTGATAAATTGTCCATTATGTGTTACAAATAGTGTGACAGTTCAAAGCCAGAGAGGAAGGGAAACGTTTGGATGCCTTCATGCATTCTACAGACTCAATGAAGGTGATGTTTCTGTTAAACAGGAATCTCTTTGAAGGGTGATCAAGAAGATGAATAAACATTCCCATTTTCCTTCTGCAGCAAATGTTGAAGTGACAAGATTTCTATCAGGGATAGAGTGGCAAGCTGAAGAAATGGTAGAGGACACAACTGAAGTTATTTGTTCAGGAACATCCAACTTGAGTTCAGTGGTTCATGCTGTAGTAATGAGAACAGAAGCTTCTCAAAAAGCAATCTGCTGAAGATGAAATTAATTAAACACACCACCTTTGGACCCAGGGAGCCTGGATGACCTTGTGTTGCTCAAGTAATCCAAGATCTGTTCACCAACACCAGGTATGCACAAGTCATTCTTGCTTGGTGATATTTGAGAAGGATCTAGGAGGATTCTTGTATTTGAACTGAACACAATGGCTGCAAATTCTGCAAACAACCAGCACCTGGTGCATGGATGGAACATTTGCAATAGCTCCCAGATTCTTTTCCCAGCTCTATGTAGGGAGGTGGTGGAGTCAGCATCCCTGGAGGTGTTCAAGAGGGGATTGGACGTGGCACTTGGTGCCATGGTCTAGTCATGAGGTCTGTGGTGACAGGTTGGACTCAATGATCTTTGAGGTCTCTTCCAACCTTGGTGATACTGTGATATGTGATCCTGAGAAAAAAAAAAAAAGTAGAGGGGTGTGTATCCAGTGCTGTAGACCCCTCTGCTAGACAAACAGCAGAATCCACTGACCTGCTTAGAGTTCTCCCCTTGTAGAACTGGCCACATAGATTTGCCCCACAGAGAGTCGGCCTTGGAGAGTTATCTTAGACCCTTGGGAGAGCTAAATGATCTTGCTTGTTGGTAATAATGCTTAAATGTTCATTTAAAATTTAAATTGTTTGTAAGTCAATTCACATCCCCAGGGGAGGAACACATCTAGCTATGTATTTGGTAAGGAATAATAAGATACAGTAGAGTGCCCATTTTTGTTGGTGGCAACAGCAAAAAATATTCAGAATTACTCCTCTGTCAGTAGTCTGAAGGAGGAAGAGCTGAGAATGGGTGGGAAAGAGAGTGACCTGAAACATAACATTACTATGAAAGCCAAGATTCACTTCATCCTGTGCAAAGGAACAGAGGAATAATTAGATTACAGTAGGTAATAATCCAGGATGGATGAGGAGGCTTAAACAACTCACAACCCCTTCTCTGAATCACTGTCTCAAGACCCAGTAGCTAAAAACTTGTAAACCTTGAAAACAGGCAGTCCTTGGTCCTTTCTCAGCCTGAGACTTCTTTTTAAACATAGGCAAGTCTCCCTGAATTTCAGGAGGAAGTAACTCAGGGAAAATTATTTATGCAAGTTAAATAACAATTCCTGTTGTTTGTCTCATCCACAAATGCCTGTCACTTTATGTCCTGATCTGTGAGTTCTGTTTCCACGCTGCAAATCATGTTCATGAAAAAGTTCTTCCTGACACTATTCAGTCCTGCTTGTTTCAGTCTGTGCTGCATGAAAGAGACATTTTCCAGCACCTGTGGTCTCACTGGTGCCTTCAGCAAAGCCCTGCAGATGAACCATTAGAAATACATGCTGACCTTAACAAAGAAGGAGCCGACATACTTCACTCACAAAACTCAGAGAGCAATCAGATGGCATCCCAGTGACATTCATCACAGCTGCTGGCAACAGCCTTTAATTCATCTGGTATTTAACTAGGGTGAAATGCCCTGTAGCTATATCATGTTTGTTGGTGTTAGATGAACCCAGCTCATCGCCTGCTCACTAAAGTTCAGGCTTTAACACCAAGCTATGGTTTGCAGGCACTTCATCTGCACAAAATACTTGTCTGCTCTTTGTCCTTTATTGCATTTTCTGTTCCCCACAGCTTGCTATCTAAACTCTCCTCTGCTCACCTCCCAACATGTAATTCAATACTTTTGCCTAGATTTGAGAGCTGTGTTACCTTCTGGCATGAGTCAGGGATGCAGTACATCAGTGATACAAATAAGATCAGCGATTACAGGCAAATTTTCTGGCTGTCATCATTAAAAGTTAAGAATATTCAAGATATGACAAAAGGCAAGTGAGTTTTCAAGGTTGAATGCTTAAGTGATGTGGCTATAGCATCCTTTTATAGTGAAGGATGGGAATGGCAGTTAAATAAGAACAATAGTTTGAGTAATTAGTAGTTTTATGTTGCACACTCATTGACTGCTAAGTCCTTAAATAAATTAATTGAGCTTGCTTCAGTTTGATTTTGATCCAGGGAAGTCAATGAAAACTAATTCAGTCATGGGGGGCTGCAGCAAATCTAGTGGGTATTAAGCATGGCCCAATGCAGTTCCATAGGGTTACATCCCTGATTTTGTAAGACTTATATAAGATATGTGTAACTGAATTCTCTAATGCTGTAAAGTTGGAGAAGTAAAAAATTCTGGATTAAATCCTGGTTCCATTGAAGTCTATAATACAATATCAATATCAATACAATACACCAGGTTGAAAGAGACCTTCAAGATCATCACGTCCAACCCATCAACCAATCCAACCCACCTAAACAACTAAACCATGGCACCAAGCATAAGCTCCTACTGATTTTAATGAGGCTCATTTCATGCCCTGCATAACTCTGGGTACAAAACACATCAGTGGCTGAGATAAACTTGGAAAAATCAATACAAATTAGTGTAGCCCACCTTTATACACTTCACTCACACAGCTTCATCTGCTGTGGATCAGATTTAGCTTTCAGTATCTCTGAAATTATTTTTAAAATATTTTCTTCTTAAAATTCTCATCCATTAAAAATAAAATAGAATAAAACCCCTAGAGACTTCTTCTCCAAAGGCCAGCTTTATTGCCTTCATTAGGGTAGCTGGGAGCTAAACTAGGATGAGTAGTATTCTTGACCTTGGAAACAAGAGTAAGAACACAGTAACTGTAGAAAACACAAGGAGGAGGTTATGGATCATCTGTGAATAATGCTAGAGGCAGAAGAGAGTCCACATTGCTCAGAGATGGATCAGTTATGCTGGGCTATCTAAAAAGCTAAAAATAGTAAAGCACATTTTTATCACAGTATCACAGTATTACCAAGGTTGGAAGAGACCTCGAAGATCATCGAGTCCAACCTGTAACCACAAACCTCACGACTAGACCATGGCACCAAGTGCCACATCCAGTCCCCTCTTGAACGCCTCCAGGGACGGTGACTCCACCACCTCCCCGGGCAGCCCATTCCAATGGCGAATCACTCTCTCGGTGAAGAACTTTCTCCTCACCTCCAGCCTAAACTTCCCCTGTTGCAGCTTGAGACTGTGTCCCCTTGTTCTGGTGCTGGTTGCTAGGGAGAAGAGGCCAACCCCTTCCTGGCCACAACCACCTTTCAGGTAGTTGTAGAGAGCAATGAGGTCGCCCCTGAGCCTCCTCTTCTCCAGGCTAAACAACCCCAGCTCCCTCAGCCTCTCCTCATAGGGCTGTGCTCAAGGCCTCTCCCCAGCCTCGTTGCCCTTCTCTGGACACGTTCAAGTGTATCGATGTCCTTCTTAAATTGAGGGGCCCAGAACTGGACACAGGACTCAAGGTGCGGCCTAACCAAAGCAGAGTACAGGGGCACAATGACCTCCCTGCTCCTGCTGGCCACACTATTCCTAATGCAGGTCAGGATGCCGTTGGCCTTCTTGGCCACCTGGGCACACTGCTGGCTCATGTTCAGGCAGCTGTCGATCAGCAAAGATCGACAGATTTTAAGTAATAGTAAATCTTGAGTACTTTTTAGGGCAATGGTAAAACTTGGTTGCTGTTTCAGACTTTTTTTATCTGTGTTGAAGAGTGGGAAGGTTACCTTCCAATTTTATTTTTTATCTTGAGGTTCCCCCATGATCACCCAACACTGGGAATTCTGTGTATAGGCAGAACTTAAAGTGCAGTGAGGTTTGAATTAAATCTAGCCCAGATAGACATGGCTAAAAAAGTAGAATTGACTTTGGCAAAGTGCCAAGGGGACAAACTAGGGGTAAAGGAAAAAGAAGAATCAAACAGATTTTTGAATAGACAACAACACTCACTTTAAAATTACTGAACTATTAGCACTTCATAGAATTGACTTTCTAAAGATTGTGCTTAACTTCTTATTCCTAATAATTTATTGTCATAAATTTCTCTCTTTTACCATTTACAAATTGACAGCGAATTTTATGCTCCCAATTTCCGTTAAGTGTTTGCTGTGCTGTCCAGCTAAGCACATTCCTTCTGACAATGGAGTCTTAAACTAAACTCCACCTTGTCATTTCAAATATATGAGGGGTTTGGAGCACAGGCCCTAAGAGGAGTGGCTGTGGCAGCTGGGCTTGTTTAGCCTGGAGAAGAGGAGACTCAGGGGTGACCTTATTGCTCTCTACAACTACCTGAAGGGAGGTTGTAGCCAGGAGGGGTTGGTCTCCCCTCCCAGGCAACCAGCACCAGAACAAGAGGACACAATCTCAAGCTGCACCAGGGGAGGTTTAGGCTGGGTGTTAGGAAGAAGTTCTTCCCAGAAAGAGTGCTTGGCCAATGGAATGGGCTGCCCAGGGAGGTGGTGGAGTCACCGTTACTGGAGTGTTTAAAAAGAGACTGGATGAGGCACTTGGTGCCATGGTTTAGTTGCTTGGATGGTGTTGGGTGATAGGTTGGACTCGATGATCTCAAAGGCCTTTTCCAAACTGGTTAATTCTATATTCTGTTCTGTATATCTTGTGGCTGATTCCATATGAAAGTATCTGGGCAACTCTGAGAGTCTTGATCATTAAGAAAGGATTCACAATTGAAAGATGCCCATTTTCCAGGCCATCATAGAAGCATTTATCTCTTGAGCCCTGTGTTAAAACCTGAAGAAATTATTTAGGTTCTTCTTGCTCACCAAGTAAAATGTCCACAAAGCATGTAGAACTATGACTCCAGAATGAGCCCCATCCCTGGACATATTCAAGGTCAGCCTGGAGAAGGCTCTGAGCAAGTTGATCTAGTGGAGGATGTCCCTGCTGACTACAGGGGAGTTGGACTAGATGACCTTTGGAGGTCCCTTCCAACACAAACCATTCTGTGGTTCCGTGGGTCAGTGTGTAAGTGGTCAGGCATTGGAATGGGCTGCCCAGGGAGGTGGTTGAGTTACCAACCCTGGATGTGTTTAAAGGTCATTTGGATGTGGTGCTTGGGGATGTGGTTTAGAGGTGAACCTTGTAGAGTAGGGTTATTGGTTGGACTTGGTGATCCTGAAGGTCTTTCCCAAACTGAATGTTTCTGTGATCCTGTGAAAACCCTTTGGACCTCTACCAGTTAGGAGGAGCACTGTCTCTCCACAGGTGCTCTGCAAACACAGATCATTCAACACAACCATATCAGGGAAAATAATGCTGTTGTAGTAAGTTCTCTGCATCTACGGATTGGTGTACTGCAATAGTCCTCTGTGTGACACCCACACAAACAAGTTCAAGCTGATCTGAGTCATTAAATATGACTGTTTAACATAGTGAACATCAAACAGATAAAGCAGTTTCTTTGCTGGTATAAACCCTCTACTGTCTGTGTGTTGACACTTCCCACACTCAAGGTTTCATGTTTTATTATTACAGAAAGGCTGATTAGGCACTGGGATGGACTGCCCAGGGAGGTGGTGGAGTCTCCATCACTGGAGGTGTTTAAGAGAAGATTATGTGCACTTGGTGGTATGGTTTAGCTGATGTCTTAGTGTCAGGTCACAGGCTGCACTTGATGATCTCAGAGGTCTTTTCAAGCCTCAATAATTCTGTGATTACTGTGATTTCTTTTCACTCTTCCTGTTCTCAAACTACCCTTTTAAACCTGATTGCATAAAACAGTACTGAAAAGATCACAGGTTTGAAATACACACATGCTTAGTCTCATAGGTATATGATGGGTAAACTCAGGAGGAGAGAAAGACCTTCTTAAATTCTCTTTGAGTGCACATGTAAAAAGCATGTTCAGAATATCTATCTAGGTCCTATGGTGTTTTCTATGCATTTGATAACATATATGTGTATTCTGAAGGCATCACTGAAATGAGAGAGACGTGAATGCAATGAGAGATGAGATTTTCATGGAAATTGACCTTAGGTAGAGTGATGAGTGAAAAAAGAATAAAGAAAAGAAAAAAAACCAAAACCTAAATGTCAGAGGTTTTGAAGCTGTATTTGACATTTAAACCAGAATTGGTGGTGGAGTTTCATTTTTCAAGACTCAAGACACAGTATGTTAGAAGGACTGGGAGTAGGTGGTTCACTGGAGGCTCATGTTAACATCAAATTCACAACAGTCCTGCTTCATCTTTGTGGGGAAAGGTAAATGGTGTGGTTTTGCAACAGCAAGTCTTCTGAAGGATCTGTTAGTCTGAAGGAAGTTACAAGGGATCAAAACAAAACAAAGCAAAAAAGGTAATCAGTAACTTTGTCATTCTTATTGGGGTTATAGCCATAAAAATTATTCCATGTTAAAATGAATTGACACGTAGCATTTGCCAGTGAGTGCTTCTCTTTCACCATTTTTCAGCTTGACTGTTGTAGCTGCTTCGAATTGTCTTGGCTTTGATTTTTAAAACTCTCCTATTTGATGTCCAATAGTTATCTTTTCTTTCTGCAGCCAGGAGGGCAGTTCAATCATCTCATAGTTTCCCTATTCTTTAAGTAAACAACTTGATGAATATTTTTTAACCTACTGAAAATTATTTTGTCATTGTGTCTGAAGAGGATAAAGTAGCTAGATTCACACAGAATAATAGTCTCACAATTAATTCCACTAGCAGTCACTCTAACACAGCACAACAAATATGAATCTTACATCCTGTCTAAACTCACTGTGTTTATAACATTATACACCTTCTAATGACAATAAAAAATAATTCACTGGTGAATTCCCACTTCATTTTCTATTCTAAACTTTCACTGAGATTGTTCTCTTTATGCAGCTTGCCTGTCTTTTGTTGATCCCAGGTTCAAATGCTTTTTGCCTTATCTTCAGTAACTTACCTTGTAATGGTGGAGAAAACACTGTCAGCTATGTCTGTGGATAAAAGTCTCCATTTCTTTGTGCAGAGGGCCAGATGGTCATGGGCATTTCTATGTGACAGCCTTCCTAGAGAAATCCCCTGCTGCATATAGATGTACACTGGGGTGTGGGTGTGTGTAACCTTCCCTGCATTCTCATGACATGAAGTGTCAAAATTGCTTGAGCTTACCTGTAAAGCCACACTCCAGCTCTGGATCAAGGTAATTCAGTGTTAAGCATCTTAACCTCTTTTTCAGGAGCATCACATCCACACACACACACACCCTTTCCCACACCCCGGAAGCCTTTGGAATATGAAAGAACAGGAAACTTAGGAAAATAGAGGGGAAAATAAAGCCACCATGATAAGCAGTGCCAAAAAGCAATGTAAGCAATTATGTTAGGACTATGAGCTCTGCAATGGATGCTAGTCTGTGTGTACGCTCGTTGTTATGGCCTAGAAAAGCTGATGATCCCTAGTCTCTTCAAGTACACCCACAGATCCAGTTAAATTGAGTGGTGGTCAGGGAGGTTTCCCCTCTGTCTGCTTGAGTGCTAAATATTCAACCGTCATTTCAATATGCAGACACACAGTCCAGCTTGGCAGCATCCATTCCACCACAGCTGGCCCTGGGAAGTCAGCTCTGGGAGTCACTGAGCAGGCAACACTGTCATTGCTGCCACATCAGCTCTGATCTAGTCTGATTCATCCTGCTGCTACAGAGTCACTTGAGGGAAACCTTGTGGGGATACCAAAGCAAAAGCACTCTTTGCTTCTAGGATGAATCTTTCTGTTTTCTACACAAGGATCTCTCCTTTCCTCTTGTGGGATTTGGAACAAAGTCCATTGCCAGTAGTACCACCTGCTGGATGAAGATGCTGGAGGGTATCTTCTCCCCATATGTCCTTTTGAGCAGTTCTATTTACAGTCTGTTATCTTCTCAGTTATGTCCAATGATAGGACAAGGGGCAACGGGTGCAAGCTGAAACATACAGGGTTCCACATAAACATAAGGAAAAACTTTTGCACTGTGAGGGCAGCAGAGCACTAGAACAGGCTGCCCAGAGGGGTTGTGGGGTCTCCTTCTCTGGAGACATTCAAAACCTGCCTAGATGTGTAACCTACTCTAGGTGATCCTGCTCTCTCAGGGGGATTAGCCTGGATGATCTTTTGAGGTCCTTTCCAAACCCTATCATTTTGTGACTCTTTGTCATATACTCCAGATGTGTTCCCACAAAACAACAAAATGCTCGGTGTAATGATGGAAAAGCAACACTGTACTTCGTGCAAAGAAGGTTGGCCAGCTTGCTCCATTACTGAGGAAGCTCTCTTTCTACCCCAGGTGTGGCAGATGAGTACATTTTGCCCAAATGCCAGACACGTGATGTCACCTGCATTCTTACAAGACATCCTGAGTTTCTTCCCACTCTGCTGGAATACTGAACCACAGCAGCAGCAGCACAAAGCTACCAAGACAAAGAGTGACCTAACACAGCTGAAGCAAACTTACCACAGATGCTTCCAATACCAAACCTCTGATATCTGTAGACTAAATTTTAAGCAGCTTAAATTTCCTGTTGTTTGATGCAGACTTCATCCTGGGAGTGCACTGGGTACAGTAGCAAACATCAAAGATTGTGGGGATGTGCCTGCTTGAAACTGAGCAATTTGGAAGGTCAAACTTTCTAGCTCTCTCTTTTCAGTTGTGATTCTGTTAAAATACCTCGTAAAGGGAATTGGAATTGGTGGTTCCGTTACGGTTTTGTTTGGTGGTTAAAACGTTGCCATTTTTACGTGAGTGGTCAAAGTCTGGTTTTCCCAGATGGATATCCTTCCAAGGATGGATACTGCCTTTGAGCTAGGTTTTGCAATTGTCATTGGTGGAGTTCTCAATTACCCAAATCAAGAATGGCTCAGAGTCTTATCTAAGAAGTGCAGGGTGGAGAGATAGGTTAAATGTTTCTTGTCTTGGCCTATCTCCATTGCAGGACAGGGAGGGGTTTGTTTGCCTCATCAGCCTGTGATCTGAGGGTGTGATTTCTAAAGGAGCATGTGGGGCTGGTTTTTGGGGTTTTTTTGTTTGTTTCCAAGCCTGAGGCAATACTGCTGGGAAACATGTTGTTTAGACCCATGCTTAATATTCATAAAGAGAACATAGGCTCCTCTTTTTCTTTTTTATAAGCAAAGCCAGTCATGCAGCAAAGCAAAAGTATAACTCAGTGGATTAGAAAACAACTAAACAAAACCAAATATAGTCCTGTTCAACTTTTGCTTTATGTCACTATGTTGTTCTTGCTCTTCCTCTTCTCAAGATGACAGTCCTGGGATCTTGATGCTGACCTGTGGAAGAGTGATTCCCAGACAGAGCATCTGGCTCCTTGTATGAGTCCTGAGGCAGTTGGTTGTGTTGGTGGCCATGGAGTTGCCTCTGGCTCTGACATGTGGTTGTGTTAGACGTCTGAGGCTCTGTGGCATCTCTGCCCTTCTGAATGCTACCTCATTTTGACTTTTCAGACTGAGTCAGTTTGCACTTCTTCATTATTTTTGTAGTGACCATTCCCTTTAGGAGGTATTGACCTTGCCTCCCAGCCTTTTCTATTCCTATGGCTGGGTGCAGTAAGAGCAACGCTGTAAACAGCAGACAGCCTGCTAGGGGCACTGAGTTTCCTAGCGTGTTCCTGAGCTCATCTGGCAGACATAATTGCTTTGTTTTTTTCTTTCAATTTTTAACTTAGAGCAAAATTCATACAGCTCCTCCATGTCTGAGGAACTTTGAGAAACTACACACAAGAGTAAGGATACAGATGATGAAGGAAAGGGCGGGGGGGGGGGTGTGAAAATAAAGGATTTGACTCCTGAAGAGGCTTTAATTGATAGCAAGGCCACAGGAAGAAAACGCTTGGAAGATGCTGTGTGCCCTGACTTCTGCTGATGTAGTGTAGGAGTATATGCAGCACTGTGCAGAACTAAACTCCGTGGTCTCAGGACTGCATACTGCACAAAGATCCACACTGGCACAGTATTAAACACAGGCCTTCCCTTTAGTAATTGATGTGCAAGAATTTTACTTGCTAATTAATGCTGATGATTTATCACTCTGTTATTGGCAGTCCCTAGGCTGCCCCAAGAACACGAATGTTAATCCCCTTCCCCATCCACCCTGAGCTGTTACCATACATCAGAGCCATTAAAACTGCAAGTGCAGAAGGAAGGTATGTAACTCAGTTACAGGGAAAAAAGCCCATATCTAGCTGCAACTGACATGGAAATTGGGTATGGCTACTGCAAATTACTGTTGAATTATACAAGCTGGTATTCAGCAAGCAGCAGGGCAAATTAGGCCTGCACTGAGCTGCATGCTGCTGTGCTTACACAGCTACTGGTGCCTGAGTTGACATGTTTAAGTGTAGCACTTCTGTTTTCACATTAACCCTGCATTTTGCTTGTTAACTATATCCAGTGGGACCAAAGAATAAGGACTGCTTAAAATAACTTGTCTGCATTTATTCAGGTTTAGTGTTTTCTCTCATCTGAGAACCTATTCTGAAGAAGGGGGAAATCCTATTTGCTATTAACCATCCCTGATTTGTGTTCTCAATGCCACTTGTCTGCAGACTGCTCCTCTGAAGTTAGAGCCAGACAGTGCTACATTTGTGCTTCAAGACAGTCACAGAACCACAGAAGCACTGAGGTTGGATTCCAATACCTAACCACTCTTTCTGTGAATTTTTTTTTCCTAATGTCCAGTCTAAACCTACCCAGTCATAGCTTGAGGTCATTCCCTCTTGTTTGGTCACTAATTACCTGTGAGAAGAGACCAGCACCAGCCTCTCTACAATGTCCTTTCAGGTACTTGTATAGAGCAATGAGGTCTCCCCTCAGCCTCTTTTCCAAACTAAACAGCTCCCTCAGTTGCTCCTCATAAGATTTATTCTCCAGGGCAACCCAATGGTTTGCAAATCCTGTGTTTTCACTTGTTAGAGGATATACAGCAGTGCCCCATGAGTAGAGGCATGCCATCCGGGAGGAGACAAGAATTTCTTGGCCTGGATTCAGTTCCACTCAGCGAGGCTGGTACATGCAGAAAAAAAAAAAAAACAAGAATTGTGTGATAGGCAGCTGGACAAAGTCAGGATAGGGATGCAAAAGGGAAAAAAATTGGTTTACAAGCAAAATTATAAAACTAGGCAAAATAGCAAAATACTGCACTGTAATAGGTACTTCTAACACCAAGTAGGTAGATGATCAGGACACCCATTTCCCCCAAGAGAGTGCTCATGCTTTTGCATAATCATAGAATTATAGAATCATAGAATCAATAAGGTTGGAAAAGACCTCAAAGATCATCAAGTCCAACCTGTCACCCAACACCTCATGACTACTAGACCATGGCACCAAGTGCCACATCCAATCCCCTCTTGAACACCTCCAGGGATGGTGACTCCACCACCTCCATGGGCAGCACATTCCAATGGCTAACAACTCTCTCTGTGAAGAACTTTCTCCTCACCTCAAGCCTAAACTTCCTCTGGTGCAGCTGGAGACTGTGTCCTCTTGTTCTGGTGCTGGTTGCCTGGGAGGGGAGACCAACCCCCTCCTGGCTACACCCTCCCTTCAGGTAGCTGTAGACAGCAATAAGGTCTCCCCTGAGCCTCCTCTTCTCCAGGCTGAACAACCCCAGCTCCCTCAGCCTCTCCTCATAGGGCTTGTGCTCGAGGCCTCTCACCAGCCCTGTTGCCCTTCTCTGGACATGTTAATAATGCAGAGCCTTGATGTCTCCTTTTGGCAGCATGACAGAGATGTACGAAACATTGGTTTAAAATTACACCCCAAGCACTGAAAGTCGATCCTTCCATTTAGACATACACCAGCACAGCCCTGTTTCGTAGAAGTCACAACCAATGTTTCAAAGTCTCTTAATAGAAAAGCTTCTTGCTCTGGTGGAATTAGCACTGTGTGGCTTTCCCTTTCGCTCCTTTCTCAAAAATTGGTTACTGCAGAAATAGTTGTGAAAGGCAGAATACAGCAGAAGTAATGACCTTTCTGTATGATAATAATAATACTGGCAAGTGGCTTGAAGATACACAAAGACTTTATCAAGCAGCTACTTCATGTTGGGCTTGGAAAATGTATTTTGCAAATGCACGCAGACTCTCTGTCAAGTGCTTCATTTTCATACCTTGTTGATTAAGCAGAGAAAGACCATCTTTAAGGGGCTGGCTTGCCCACCTGGGGTCAGTGAAAAGGAATGGAACAGATTTTTTAAATAATTATTTATAAGATGTCTGCTTTCATAACACTGTGCTTTGAGTGTCAGACTACCTCAGGGACCCTTGGCCAGCCCCCTCCCTGTGTTGGTCATCAGTAGCGATTCATTCCTTGACAGACATGGAGCAACTCTTAAATCCATGTAGGTTCTCCTCCCCCTGCGCACACCACACACAAACACACACACACCCCCCCACAAACCACGTTATCCCTCTTCTTTTGGTATGCTCCAGTCAAATTGGAATTGGAACGTGGGATTTAAGATGAAGGATATCAGGAGAACGGTGTTTATTCAGGTTTCATTAGGACTCAGATGCTGTTGTCAATGGAAGCATTTTTTGCATTATTTTTAAGTTGTTTCTTTTGATCCTACAGCCCCACCCTGCCAAGGATCTCTTCAGAGGTCTACTCTGGGCATTGCTACTATCTCACACACAATCATGTGTGTGCTCCCTTCTGCTATGGTTTTTATTTGTGTTTTGATAACTCTAGTGGCCCACATCATTGTGCTAGGTGCTGCACAAACCTTTAGGGTTTATCTAGAAAAGATTTTACATTCCTAGTTTAAGTGTCTTGGCTGATTGAATGATAATGTAACAATATGCTAGGCTGGACCAACCACTGATCCTCATTCCAGGATTTAAGTGTAATTGGCCCTCTTTACATTTACTGTAAGTGCTCCAGAAATGACTGTATTCCAGGAGAAAAAAAAAAAAAGTGCAGGGTCTAGCTTTTCTAAATATATTGAGAGCAACCAACCTCAGCTAAAAATGTAATCTAAACTGCCAATCTAGCTGTATATTCCAAGAACTGATAATGTTTGTAGTCTAAGACCATAGTTAAAAGCCCTCCTGCAAGGCTACCTGATGCATTAAACAACATCACCACCTCATTTCTCCATTAAAACCCTGTGCCAAATTTGAATAAACAACGGCAATGTTCCTTTGCTGTTTCACAGTGCCAGCTGACTCAGGTTCCTTTGTTCATCCACAGAAACTTCTTAAACTGCCACAGCTATACTTGCAAGAGAACATCTCACTGTGGTTGGGATAGGCAAGACAGAGTCAGAAAGAGCCACAGAAAGACTGCTGGTTTTGTCCTTGGGTTTTGGCTGCAATTGTTAAAACTAGAGTAAGGTGTTCCAAGAGTCAAAAGCGGGTTCCTTGTAAAGGCCTTCCATTATAGCTGCTTCATACAGCAGCCTGCAGCAGGTGAAGTGAGGAAGGATTTTTTGGCCTTTTATGCACTGTCACGAAGTTTAACAAATTAGACACTGGATGACTGCATCAGATTGGCCTATATATGCCTCTGTGGCTAGCACTGTAAATATAGTAAACTACAGTCTGCTCTATACTGCTTGACATGGATAAATATGTTGCTGTACTTTGCTTTGGTTATAGCATTTTCCAGCTGCTCTGCAGGAAAACAGGACCACACAATAAGCCCACTCAAGGGCTGACCTGTAACAAGTACACATGGAAAACTTTCCATCAAGCTCCCATCTTTTTCATTGATGATGTTTTGGCCGCTTGGTATTCACAGATTCACAGACTGCATTGGGTTGGAAGAGACTCTCAAAGGTCACCTTGTCCAACCCCTCTGCAGTCAGCAGGGACACCTCCAACTAGAGCAGGCTGCCCAGGGTCACATCAAGTCTGAATATCTCCAAGGACAGTGCTTCAACCACGCCTGTGGGCAATCTGTTCCACTCTTTTACCACTCATTGTAAATAACCAGAGTCTTCTCTTCTTCAGGCTGAACAGCCCCAGTTCTTTCAGCCTGTCTACATAGGATAGGAGCTCCAGCCCTCTGGTCATCTTTGTGGCCTTCTTCTGGACCTGCTGCAGCAGGTCTATGTCCCTCTTGTGTTGGGGGCTCTAGAGATGGACACAATACTCCAAGGGAGGTCTCACCAGAGCAGAGCAGAGTGTCAGAATCACCTCTCTCCATCTGCTGGCCACACTTCTTTTGGTGCAGCACTGTCTGAAGATGCAGAATGGCTTGTTCCCAGTTCTCAGGAAGGTCAGTGCATTCCAGAAGCAAATTGTTGGAATTTGCTTCTTATGGAGAACCTGACTGGGGAAAGAGATCAGTATTGGAAAGGGACGGCTATGTGAAGAGGGAGAATGTTTGTCAAGGGAGACTGAGACTGACAGGAAAATTCATGCTTTTCTGAGATTTGGAGATGATATTGCATTAGGTCCTGCTAGAGGTAGTTTTCATCACAAAGCCTACTGTTTTGAAAGGGATGCATGATTCAGTGTCATGATTCAACCTGGCTTTACATAGAGTTGGAGTTATATATGCTGTCCTCTCTCTTTGGCGGCTGCACTGTGGTTTGTCTCCCTTATGCCAAGCACTGCAGAGGAGGGCACAAAGCCTTCCATGGGGGAGTGTTTTTAGGGCACAGCAGCAGACAGCGAAGAGAAATGCACCACTAGAGGGCATCTACACATTCACACAACTGTAATGTAAACCTGCCTAGAACGGCAAAAAAGTCAGTGAACATTTACAGCTAAAGTTACAAAGTACTGGAGCTCAGAGCCTGATGCATATGATTTGTGGTTTGTGGTTTTTTTACTGAAAACATCCTTCTGCTACATGTCCTTGAAGGAACACACTGAGATGGATCTGTCAACAAAGCTTTAGATGGTTTATCAAGCAGTACAGGTGACCAAAGGTTGAGAAAAATCATACTGCATGAAAAAAATGCATGTGGAGCAAATGAGCTGAGAGAGAGAAAATGGCCTTTGAGAGAGGAAGGTACTAGACTTGCCTAGGTGCCCCGGGATTACACCTGGAATGATCTGTACAGAGATACTGAGGAAAGTAATGAGGGTGTTCTTATTCTTTAATACATTGTCCTTTTTTGCTATGTATTATTCTTTCTGAGGACTAATTTGCATATTTTAATTTAGGTGCCTCACTTCACAGATTTTGTTGGTTTGCCTTTGCTGTGCCAACTACTGCATGTAGCTGTGGCTTCACCATGGTATGCTAGGCTTTATGAACCCTAGGGAGCTGATCCGGTAGCTCCAGAGTAGTATCTGAGCCACACTGCATCAGCAGAACCTAGACACAAGTGGTTGGAGGTTAGCTGGACACAGCCCACAACACATCAGTGTGGTTGCAGATTCACCCAAGTTGAGTTTTTTTCCCTTGTGTATAGACCTTCTCTTCTCTCTGAGAGAGGGCCCTATGCAGGCTACCTGAGTCCTCTTCTTCAACACTGCCACCTCTCAGAGGAGGGAAAGAATTTTATTTCAAATGTAAAATAAAACTCTGATGGTCTCCACTTGGCAGATATGATTCCAGGTTGAAGATAATCCAATCCTTTGGGTCCAAACCTCCCAAGGCTTACTCCCTGCAGCTAAGGGATGATACCGTCCTGTGCTAATGTGGGCTAAACCTCCTCCTTCCACCTTTTCTGAGCAGAGATCCTCAGACATGCCATATTGTGCCAAATACTTTACAGTGGGTTTGTGATGTGAGCTACTCTCTGCTGAAGATGCCAAGCTGAGATGTGAACTCATTTCACAGAGGGCTTGACCTGAATTCCCTGAAGTGAGAGTCTAGTCCTTTTACTCACTGAGCTCCCTCTTTTTGTACTTAATTGAATCCTAAACCCTCCAAAGTGAAAAAATGCACATTTTGTTTTCAATGACTTGCTGCTGCTGAATGCTTCTCACAACCAGCAGGGCCTATGAAACTAGTATTTATTAAGGATGAGTGATTTCTCACACTTATTCTGTTTCTATCCAAGATTGCCAACTTGGTCCACCTGGGTTTCAGAACTGAGATATCACATTTCCCACGTCTCATTCCTTCTCTGTATTTGCCTTGCATTATTTATTATGGCACTGAGTGCTCCTGGGGTTCACTGTCAGGCATGGTCAGGCCCCCTTGGGCTTACCTTTGTTGCAGCACTGTTGGAAGGCTGCTGCTCCAACTAGTTTATTGAGCAGGCTGGTCCTGCAGCAATGAGGTCCTGGAGCTTCTGACTCCTTAGGAAGATAAGAGGGAGTTTAATTGACATCTCCCACAGATCTGCTTTGGCTGTCGATTTTTCAGGGCCGGAAAGGTGCAATATCCCTGCTGACAGTGACACCCTTGATGACTGAGCTGATCAAATCATCCATTTGGACCTTTCTTGGGAATACCTCTCATAAAAAGATTTCAGCAACTTTTCACTTGGGGGCTTCCCAAACCTGGCTCAGAGAGGGGGAATGGTATTTAGCACTAAAGATTTGCTGCCATTTCTAAACTCTTAATTGAATCTGAGTCATTCCAGCTCAAACATGTCTGTGTTGTACCAAAGCTCTGATTTGGGAATTTGTTGTACCATCTTTCACTGCGGTGAAACAAGGCTCTTACAGGAAAGGTCTGCACAGGCACTTTGTATTCCCTGCACCTATGGCATTTTTGTAGCTTGGGAGAAGCAGCAGAAGAAAAAAGTAACAAACATTTACAACTTTGAAAACAAGCCCCAGAAAAGAGTACAGAGCTGATCATTTTCATGGTACTTATTTCAGAATGGTTCTAAGAGAGATGCAGTGTAGCCCAAACCTTGCTGCATCGGTGAGGAGAGTGAGCTGCTCCATGAAAGCTGCTGTCTGGATGAGATCTTAAAATACTGCTAGCAACAAAAGAAGGTGGGGGCATCTGATTTATCCTTGGATTGCAGAAGAGGGGCAGGCACCAGGTCTTGCAAGGCGAGATCCCTATCTTAAAATTCTGGATCACTTCTTTAATTAAAAAGTTCTGGGTTTTTAAAATGTATCTGGTTAAATGCACTGCAGCACTGGAAGCTAGAGTAATTCTTTGTCTGAAGCCTGTATCATCATCTATCAAAACATGCTGCATGAAAACATCTGGATCTCGTGTTTGAGCCTTCACAACCGAACTGAACATTTGGACTGTCTTCTTCCATCAAATGCGCGATTTAACAGTGCAACACTGGATGAATCCAGGACAGTCTCTGAGCTGCAGATTTCTGTACTAGCTGTCTGCAAAGAAGGAAAACAAATGAACAGGCTGCTGGCAGAAAAATACAATAAGTAGACCCCACAGCTCATTTGATGGACAGCAGTGTCTACTCCCACAGCAAATTGCTGGGATCCATGTGGATTAGTTCCTTGTGAGACATGCATGGAAATCCAAATATTCTCTTCTCAAACATGTTGTTTGCCATTCTGGTTTGGGCTTTTTTTCTGGTCACTTACTAATATCAGAAATGAAAAACTGTGAAACCAAAGTTGCAGAAAAGGCATTGTATGTTTGCAAAAGTCTTAAGCCTGTGTGGCTCCATCCTGCAATCTTTCCTCCTGCAAAGCTTCCTTTGTAGCCTTGTGTGCGGGCCCATGTGCATGGGCTCCTGGCTGTTACAAATGGCTCCGTCCCTTTACTTTGGGATCTGTCAGAACGGGAGTCTGTACAATGTTCAACTCTGTGCTTGACTGAAAGCTTAAGAAGTTAAAAGCTTTTAGAAGAGTCTCAAAAAACACAAAAACATACACACATAACTGAAAACACATGAGAGATGAGAAAAAAAGAAATAATGCAGTAACATTTGGAGGCTTTATAGCTGTATCAGAGGTTCAGCTAGAAAGGGACCCCTGTAATCCACAGGGTGTCTGTCAGATACACAGCAACAGCTGAGCAGTCCAGGAGAGCCGAGGCTTCAGGGAAAACCTCCATGAAAAATAAAATGAAGGGAAAGGAGAAAAAACCCCAAACCGGTATTTTTTAAAAGCTCTTTACAGATGCACTGACAATTTGATGAGTCTTTCATGCAAACTGATATCCCGCTCTTGGGAAAGCTCTACAGTGTTAGTGAGCATCTTCTTGTCTGCTTGAAGTTACAAGTTGACTGGAAAAAGCTAAGAAAAGCAGCATTGAGGAAAAGAGAAAAGGTGTTTGGCAATGTCAGGAATTACAGCACACACACTTAGAAGAAAAGATTGCAGGCAAGTTCACACTGCTAAAGCAAAGTTTCAGTGGAACCAGCATAGGGCCAAGTACTTAGAAGACACTAAGGTTTGCCTCCCAGAGTCATAAGACTATTATAATAATCAGTGGCTTTCTCAGGCAGTGATGTGCTGCTGTGACTTTCTGTTTTGCTTTGCTGGGGTTTTTTAACTGCTGTGGGCTGTGTTCTCACTGCTTGTGTTGGAACTACAGGGGTACCTTTGCATTTTTTTACATGAATGCTCTTCCTTCAGATTCATCAAGAACAAAACTAAGTGTGGCCTTTAAGAACATGATCAAAGGTGACAAGTGCTGTATTAAGGTTACAAACACTGAAACTATTTTTATCATGATGATTTGGCTTCTTATGGATAAGAAGCCTCTGTTGCACATTTGTTTTGCTGGCTATCTAAGGCTTTGCCTATATGAACCTTTCTTTGCTCTGTTGTATCACCTCTTCTCTCACCCCAGAGAGGACAGCTAGACTAGCCCAGCATGGTGTAGCTAATGTGGCTTCTATTGCCTTACTGCCTGTCAGTACGGGAATGGATTCACTGCAGCATTAATGTAGATGAACATCTGAGCTTAAGCTGTTATAAAGGGTGAGCAGTCACAATGCAAAACCATGCACAGTGCACGCTGTGTGCATTGTGAGGGCTTCTGAGGACTTGTCCCCTGGAATTTACGTGTGATAAACTGAAGCACTCTGTGATCTTTTCTTAGTCTGTTGTGAAAAGATTTCTCTTTCCTTCCTATCTCATCGCAGTGGCAGAAAATGTCAGAAGGCTACTGGCCACACTGAATGGTTTTGAGTTCACATGATTGCAAAGTGAGCGGGTTAAAAGCCCCCTGACTGAAGGTTTCACTTGAGGTTTTGCACCCTAAGGCAGTCCAGGGAGCCTGTAAAGTCTTAGTAGCTTTCTTGGCTGGGAGACATGCCAAGTTAAAGAGTGTGAGCTCATCTTGCAGCTGTGTGCCCGGGAAAAAATTCCGGCGACCATATTTTACACTTTATTTACGTAGCTTCTCTGCTGGAAGACTCCTGAAGCAGCAGAACAGTTGGAAATTTAAAAAAAAAAAAAAAATGGTTCATTAACCTGAAAAACTACTTTGAAACTTGCTGCACAACAAAACACCTTTATCTGTCTGCCATTTCACTTGAAGTGGAAGATGGTGACAATAATATCAAAATGGTCTGCGACAAGTGGCAGGAAGACACACCAGGGTTAGAAGGATAGGGTGATAGTAAGCATCTTCCACCAGTTGCCTTGAAGCATGCTATGAACTCTACAGCAAAGGCAAGGTCTTACACAGGTAAGCCAGGGGCCTCTGAGGTAATAGGAGACAGGAGGGTAGCTCCCATGAAACACCTTGGAGAAACCAGGGGGTGCCCCTCTAAGAAGGTGACATGGGCGGCAGCCCAGCTGCAGTGCCTCCACACCAATGCACGCAGCATGGGCAACAAACAGGAGGAGTTGGAAGCTGCCCTGCTACAGGAAAACTGTGACATAGTGGCAATTACAGAAACTTGGTGGGATGAGTCCTCTGACTGCAGTGTGGCTACTGAAGGTGACAAGCTGCTCAGAAGGGACAGGAGGGGAAGAAGGGATGGAGATGTTGCCCTCCATGTAAAGAAGTTCATAGAGTATGAAGAGTTGTCACTGAAGAAGAGCCATGAGCAGGTCGAAAGCCCCAACGCAACTCAAGGATTTCTGTCTCTCAGGAACTCCCAGCTGACAGCAGACATTTTCCAAATATTTCACCAGCTTGTCAGGATTTTGCACTTGATCAGGGGTGAATTTCCAAACCACCAGAGGGGACCACTTCCCTAAGAATTTACTCGTACATTTACATACACCCTGCCAGTCATCATTGTCCAGCATTGAGATAGATCGCTCAGTGATATTCTAAAGAGTCCTGTATTGTTCTGAACAGAACTTGGTGTGCCAGTTACCAGCACAGTAACAGCACAGCTCTATGCCATTCCCCTGATACAAAATACCAAATACAAAATTAAGCAGGTTGGAAAAGACCTTCAGGGTCATCGAGTCCACCCTATCACCCAACACCATCTCAGCAACCAAACCATGGCTCTGGCCAGCCTGATCTAGTGTGAGGTGTCCCTGCCCAAGGCAGGGGGGTTGGAATTAGATGATCCTTGTGGTCCCTTCCAACCCTGACTGATTCTATGATTCTAAGTGACTTCACCACCTCCCTGGGCAGCACATTCCAATGGCAAATCACTCTTCCTGTGAAGAACTTCTTCCTAATATCCAGCCTAAACCTCCCCTGGCACAGCTTGAGACTGTGTCTTCTCATTCTGTCACAGGTTGCCTTGGGAAAAGAGACCAACCCCCACCTGGCTACAACCTCCCTTCAGGTAGTTGTAGATGGCAATAAGGTCTCCCCTGAGCCTCCTCTTATCCAGGCTAAACAACCCCAGGTGCCTCAGACTCTCCTCGTGGGGTTTGTGCTCCAAACCCCTCCCCAGCTTTGTTGCCCTTCTCTGGACACGTTCCAGCAATTCCACATCTTTCTTAAAGCTCATCACCAGAAGGAATATATACTTAATGCCTGCACCTTGACACCAGCTGTCCCCAGAGAGCAAATACATAGTGAATGCAACACAGGGGGGAAAAAAAAAAAATATATATATATATATAAAACTCTCTTAGCAGGCCTCAAGCCTTAATTGAATTCTCCTCTTTCTTCTCATTATCTCAACCCTTTCATCTCCTGCCAAAAACCAACTCTTAGTTAAGACAGTTGCTTTCATGCCCAATATTGGAAGCACTAAACATAGACTGTAACAGGTTAATGTGCTGTAAAGGGTTAACCTGCCTGTTCACCCCCAGCACAGAAGTGAGGGAAAACACATGAAAGAACTCTGGGTTGAGATTAGGAGTTGAGATTTAAACTCAGTGCATGACATCACCCCAGCCTCTGAGGAGGGGAGCTTGTTTTGTTCACCCTCCTGATACGCAGATGCTTGCTTCACTGTGGCTTCACTGCCCTGGTACCCAACTACTTGGCAGCAGGCGTGACCCCTCTGTCCTGCACCTCAAGGAAGTGTCACTTGGATCAAGCCATGCATCAGCAGGTAGCTCCAAAGGAAAATGCAATATCACTCCTTACAAGTGAGACTGCAGCTTATTTCACATTGCAGGTTTGTCTTGTCACTGGTGGTGCTCCACGGAAAGCAGGTTGGGAGCAGTAAATGAAGGCAATAAAGCAGGCTCTTGCACATTACACTTCCTCATTGATCTTAGAGCACCTGGTGATTCCAAAACTAAAGCAAAACACAGTGCTGAGCTGCTCTGAACAAGCTGCCTGTATTTGGCTTGTACAGAGATTTTCATCTCTAACGGGGCCTGCAATATTAGGAGTGGGTAGTGGAAATGTCTCTTATTTTAATGGAAAGCATTTTTATTCTTCTTTCATCTCTCACTCCAGCACAGCCACCAGTGGAACAACTGGGTCTGCTGCTCTCATTTGGTGTCACCATCCTTATTGAGAATTCTTCTCACTTCTGTCACTGTAAATTAGAGGTAGGTTTATCCCATTCAGCTTCCTATGCCCAATTCAGAAAAGCTACAACAGTCACAGAGAAACCTGAAACTCTCTTTGCTCCCAAGGAGTGTGTCACCACCAATCAGCCCAGCTAAAAGGCCATGTGCCACTTTGTGCTACATTCTCTCAGTTATTAAAATGCATTACATCTTAATGCCTCAGGGCAAAAAGATGAGTCTTAGGGATCACCATTTATCTGTCTTATGGATCACAATTTATCTGTTTCAAGACACCAGGTAAACTAACAGTTCTGCATCAATGAGGATTGCTTTAACTGCATCGCGGGGCGGGGGGGTTAAGCTGGATGTTAGAAAGAAGTTCTTCACAGAAAGAGTGATTGGCCATTGGAATGGGCTGCCCAGGGAGAGGGTGGAGTCACCATCCCTGGAGGTGTTTAGGAAGAGACTGAATGGGGTGCTTGGTGCCATGGTTTAGTTGATTAGATGGTGTTGGGTGATAGATTGGACTCAGTGATCTTGAAGGTCTTTTCTGACCTGGTTAATTCTATTCTATTCTATTCTATTCTATTCTATTCTATTCTATTCTATTCTATTCTATTCTATTCTATTCTATTCTATTCTATTCTATTCTAACTTAGTTCACACTAAGGAGCCACTGAAGAAACAGCTAAAATATTTTTGATTGCTATTTAATGCTTTCAGCCACTTGCTCAAGAATAGTCAACAAACTAGCATGTTCAGTTAAAAATCACTACATGGTGCAAATTCATAACACACACACATAAACACAGACACATATTTATGAACCTAGAAGGGATGTTTCCTTTGGGTGGGGTTTTTTTTTAAGCCTTTCACATTCACCTTTTCAAGCAACAGGTAGAAAAGTTATTTCACCGAAAAGAGCAAAAGAGGACCAAAAATCTCCACTTAATCACAAGACATGGAAAATCAGTGCTTAACAAATAACTGTCAAAAATCAGCCAATAAATACTAAAGCAATGATGAAATTGCAAGGTTTGTCAAAGCTGACAATGCAAATCATTTTTACCTTTTTTGCTTTGAAAGGCAATCCTGGTAGACCTCATTTGTTGGATACTGTAGAAATATAAAAGAAGAAGAGGTAGAAAATGTTATCTTTGGCATCATTTAAGGAAAACTGGGAGCTCGGCCATTGGAATGGGCTGCCCAGGGAGGTGGTGGAGTCTCTATCACTGGAGGTGTTTAAGAAGAAACTGGATGGAGCACTTGTTGCCATGGTTTAGTTGATTAGATGGTGTTGGGTGATAGGTTGGACTTGATGATCTCGAAGGTCTTTTCCAACCTGGTTCATTCTATTCTATTCTATTCTCTCTATTAGCTCAAGAAAAGCTATTCAGGGTACAGGAGTTTTCACAGATAATCTTTCTCTTTCACTTACGCACTAGCACATCAAGCAAAGTGAAAATTAGTGTAGATTCTCCTGGCAGGATTAAACAAATATCTTTCTTACAGCAGTAGGCTCGTTTTATCCCTGAACTATTAACTAAAATAAGTGACAGAGAACAATTAAACCATTCATCTCAATTTAGCATCCTAATGCACACCCGTGGTCAGCAATGCTCGTAAGTTCTTCGTTTTCATCAGCATTCATTTTTAAATGATTTAATGCTGCCTCTGCTTGCCAAGTGCTAAAATATGAATCTTCACACTTCTGAGTCACTGATGTAACTAAACTGTGACTTTGGCATCAGAGAGTTTCCTGGGAGAAATGCAAGCTGGGGCCACAAAAACATCTGAGTCATGATTTCCAGGGTAATGCAAGCCCACCTTTCTCAAAACTGAATTAACTCCCACATTCTTCCTCTTCACCTCACTAGCAACCCCCTGGCAGTTCCCTTCACCAGTAGCTGAGTGGTTGATGCCTTGATCTGGGGCTTTTTGTATGCCTAAAAATTACTCACTGCTCCTACCTCTTCTGACAGCATCAACACCAACTTCCATCAAGGTGTTAAAATACATGTTTTGTTTAGGTAACCGTGTTCCTCTTGACTGAACATCTTCAACTGATGGATGCACAGGTGAGTGGGGATAGGAGCAGGTACAGTTTTACTTCAGGTCTTTGGCCTGCTAGCTGCAAGCATCTTGTGTCTCACACTCCCCCAGCTAGATGTGTAATGTAAAGGGCCATAATTACATCCTCAGCTAGACTTTTTTAGAAGTGAGGTTCTGTAAATAAGAAAAGATGACAGCTATAGATCTATAGTCCAAAAATATTATCTCTGGTGTCAATGTAATGAGCCAACCACTCATTTTGTCCCAATAATAGGGAGAAAAGCAAAGGGATATTTTGTCACATTGAAACAACCAAACATCCAACCTGGTCAATTCAATTCAATTCAATTTAATCCTATTCTATCCTATTCTATCCTATCCCATCCCATTCTATCCTTAATTTTTGTTCAATGCTATTCCCATTTAGTCAAAAAGAAAAAAATAATAATATGCAAAATTGAAGGAAACAAATTCCGTTTATTTTGTTTTGATTTTCTGAAGTCTCATCTTCCAAAGTCTTCTGGAATGGTCATAGGAGGTTCCACATAAACATAAGGAAAAGCTTTTTCACAGTGACAGAGCACGGGAACAGGCTGCCCAGAGAGGCTGTGGAGTCTCCCTCTCTGGAGACATTCAAAACCTGCCTGGATGCATTCCTGCGTGACCCACCCTAGGTGATCCTGCTCTGGTAGAGGGGTTGGACTGAATGATCTTTCAAGGTCCCTTCCAACCCCTAACATTCTGTGATTCTGCAACCAGCAACAGCACCCCATTTCCCCTCTCCTTCCTGTCCATCACAAGTTCCTTGAGGAGGTACTCACCTTCACCAGCTAACACCAGAAGTTTTCCTTTGGGAAGGAAGAGTTGAAGTGTTCACCCTCTGACTGGCATTCTAGCATTTGGCCTCTTTCTTGCCAGGGCTACGGCTGCAGCCCAGCAAACTGACATTCCTATCAGGTAGGAAAATTAGAGAGGAAAATGCTATCAAAATACCTTATCTCCTCAAACAAGGACATATAATTGTTTTTTCCAATAAAATTAATCTCTCCCACTTTCTGTCTGACAAGTCAGACATAGTGTCATTATATTAGTACCAAACCTATGCAAAGAATTGTGCCATTCTGGTTATTAGGGACTTCTCAGGATATCAGGTAGTGATAGGACTAGGGGGAATGGAATGAAGCTGGAGGTGGGGAGATTCAGGCTGGATGTGAGAAGGAAGTTCTTCACCATGAGAGTGGTGAAGCCCTGGAATGGGTTGTCCAGGGAGGTGGTTGAGGCCCCATCCCTGGAGGTGTTTAAGCCCAGGCTGGATGAGGCTCTGGCCAGCGTGATCTAGTGTGGGGTGTCCCTGCCCATGGCAGGGGTTGGAACTAGATGGTCCTTGTGGTCCCTTCCAAACCTGACTGATACTATTAGTATCAGAGCTTGAAAATTAATAGTTCTGTTTTCAGAAATTAGGCTTCCAGAGGAGTTGGAGTATTGGTTTTCTGAGGGATTTATCCCCACTCCTGAGTTTTTCAGAGTGGGTGATTGTAGAAAGAAATCTGAAATCACAGTCGGATGAGAAAGGTGCTGAAAATAGATCACAGAGTTGTCTCTATCTGACAAAGGCTATGTACAGCCTTGCTGACTTCAGTTAGATCATGGTACACAGATACGGTTTCAGAATACTAAATATGAGATAAAGACCGAAGAGTTCAGCAAAGCTTCATCCAGGATCAACTTCTATAGGATACAGGTAAGCCCATGAATCAGTTTGTCTCTTTCTTGCACAAAACAAGTAAAATGTGTTTTACTGAGGCCTTCAGTGATCTTAATAAACCAGTATGAGCTCCTTTTCTTCCTTTCACTTAAATCCCTTTCTGGTACTCAATGGCTTACTTTAAGTCAGTCAATTTATTTGAAAAACAAACCAACCCCCCTTAAACAACAGCATACATAAAGGGAACAGCTATTCTGGGAAGTACTCCTAGCATTTTCCGTGGCCTGGCACCTACACATTGGTTGGGCAAAAGACACCAGTAAATAACTTTTTACTAATGCTGAACAACGTCTTAACAGCAAAGAATTTAATTCTCTGTGAGGACTAGCCATACACCAGAACTGTCCTGTGTGTTTTGCCTGATAGTAAATTGTACAATTAAATTGATGGCACAGCTAAAAGAAGGCTAAGTATTCGTTCTGCTTAGGCTGCAAAGATGTTATTCAAAATCTTCTGTGGACTTCAGGTAGGGCCTCGGATTTGCTAGATAGTTTCTGGCTAGATAGTTTCTGGCCCTTGGCTACAATCAAAAATGGTGCAGGAGAACACCTGGAGAACAGTGGCAGCAGCTTTACCTTAAATGGAATTGGGCATTTACCTTTCAGAGTAGGATGAAGTGATCTTACGGAAAATAGAAGGAATCTTTATTGCTCTGAAACTTTCCTCGTGTTTAGCACTGCAGAACTGCACAGGAAGATGTTTGCTTTCAGTGCCGCTGGTGGAAAACCCACTTATGTATGGTGTCTTGGCCAATCTTCCTTCTCAGCCGCCTGCTCCTTTTAGACTTACTTGCATTTAAATGGGCCTGTCTTGCTTTGAAGTTAATATTTCTTTGAGGGCAATGAAGTGATGTACTTACGTTTTCAATTGTTTGTTTGGTGGCGGTTATTTGCAAGACTGGCTTAGTGAGGAAATGGAATTCAGGGAGTTTTGCATCGGCAGTAATAACACGCAGCGCTTCTGCAGCCTCCCCTATCTTCAAAGTCCTGTGCAAATACGAGCTGATTAATCAACACTGACCAGCGTCTGATAGGCCATCTTCTGAAAAGAAAGCGTTTTGTTCTGTACTAAAGAGAACGGTAATGAGGAGCCATTAAAAACACAATACCTTTACCCACCCAGTGTCTAAACGCCTTCAAATAATTTACAGGCAAAACCCAAAGGTGCATAAATTAGTGATTCAAGGAGTGTTTTTTCCTTCTGCCAGTACCTCCAGCGCCAGACTATTTGTCTCATTGTCTTTACATTTCCTGCGTGTTGAAAATGAAGAGCGTGTAAGCAAAACAAAAACACCACCGAAAACTTTTTAAAAATAAAAATAAAACCTAAAAAAAACCCACAAACAAAACATAACAAAACACCAAAACAAAACCCAAAAACCACAGCCCAGGAATTCAACTCTTTATCCACCTGGCTGCTAAAGTAATCATTGCTAAAATGCGCTGTTGTTTCCAGAGGAGAGCCAGACGGGCTGGAACAATAGTGGTGTGTATAAACTTTCCCCATCCACCTCAAAGGGCTTCGGTTCTAACACCTCATTAAGATGGTTTAAATACTAAAGCTGCCTTTTTGTTGATTATCACATCAGAAACCTTTACCTAACGTATTTAATTACTGCAGCTACTGGCTACAGCTGCAAGCCCTGGCTTGTCTTCGGGAAGGAGTGGGTTTCAAATTTAAGCTAAATACTGGAATCACGAGTCCCATTGCTCCTTAAAGATTGTTATCCGCATCTGGCTTCGTCAATGCTTCTAATCTTTCTTTCATTTCTACTCTTCGATTGTCATTGTTGTTCCATAGACCCAATTTTGTTTTATCTCCTGTTGAATTCGTACCCACCTGACACGTCATTAGGACCACAGCTGTCCCAGCAGTAGCAGTTAACATTTTTGTGCCATTAGGTGTGATGTATAATTTCGAAGAGTGATTTATTTTTTCCCCCCTCTTTCTGTTTTTCCTTCTGAAGACTCATTGCTGTTACATTCTTTCTCTGCATCTCGTTGGTGCAGTTTCAGCTCAGTTAAAATGGGGCTTTATTGGCATGACAAGGTATGAAAGTGGCACCAAAAAATTAAGGAGGAAAGCAAGAAGCATCTCTGAGTATGAACTGATAGTGAGCAGCACAAGGTGGGGAAAGCTGAGCCCTTGCCGGTCTCCAGCTCTGTGGATTTGCTGAGGCACAGGCACACAGGCAATTCCTTGTGAGTGTTTAACTGTGCTCAGTAGTACTGGGATCCAAGGTGAAGTGAAATAAAAAGAGATGTGTTGGTCAAGGAAAATGTCATGCCCCTAACACCTGCACTGTAGCTTGTGAGTTCCCTGAATTACAGTCAGATACCATCAATGTCAGTGTGCTGGAAATGCCTAAGTAGACAATTTAAGAGGCTGAAATTCATTAGTTGCCTTTAAATAACCAGATGGACAGATAAGATCTCTACCCCTCTTACTTTGCCTGTCCCATAAGTGCTCTCTTTCTGGTTAGACTGGCCATCTGCATTTCTACAAAACAGCACATCTAAGCTAGCATCTGGATGCTGTCTGAGACAAATTATATATGATAATACTAGATTTTTACCACAATAGCTTGCCCATTACCACTGCTTGCATCCCCAAATTGTTTAGTTTGCATTCAAATACCTGTAGTGCATTACCTACACCTGGCACTTAAATTCAAACACATTCCCTCTGGTCAGAGTCCCTTCATTGTGGGTTGCTGGAGAAAAGATGGCCGTTCTGTGGTGCTTAGACGCTGCCCTAGGTAACCACCCCTCCCTCTACTGGAGTGGTTCAGTGGGCTTAGGTCTGAACTGGTAAGATCATGCTTAAATCTTGTGCCAGGGTGATTAGCACAGGTGAACAACCCTGTCTTGCTGCTGCTGCATGGCTAAGGCCAGTTTGACCATGTCAGCTCCTGCCTAGGCTGTGTGTTTGAAGTAATGGGGTTTAGCACAAGCTGCGCTCTAGCACCAAGTTTTTCCCCATCTACAGGCACTGTGGCTGCCTGCTGTTAGCACTGGGTAGTTTATCTAGCATAAACAGAAAGTAATTCTATTCAATCTGACTGCCAGCTCATCTGTTGACTGCTATCAGAGAAACCAAATAGTGTAAGCTACTAATAATATTTTTAGGGGAGAGAAGTGGAAGGGGAGGAATGAAGCAGACATAGGAGGTTCTATACACCACCAATCCCTCTGAACTGTACACAAACCAAGCTTCAGATAGAAATGATCTTGTATGTATCTAGAAGATTGCTTCTTGTCTGGGTTATACCATCTTCCTCCACTCAAAAAGAAAAGCTGCTAATAGGCTAGCTGCTCTCATGGTCTTAGGTTTTTTCCATTTTTCCAGCTCATAGTGACTAACTGTGGGCTGGAATTTAAGCAGTTAAACACACACATATCCACCAGCATGGCTGTGAAACCTTGTACCATGTGCCACTGATGTGACTCTTCTTTGAACTGAGTAATATGGTAGCTGCACTGCTGAAATGAGCTCTGCTGAAGTTGCATCTTTTATTTTCATAACTAAAAATGCACTATAAGATATATTTTTACCTATTGGTCTTAAGAAGTAAAGCAGTTCAGTGAGAGCAGCTTACTGCAAGCATAAAGCAAATGGAGAAAAGCCTCAGACCAGCCAAGAAACTTGGTTTCTTTAGCCACCTGCTGCCATACTCTTTGGAGTTCATCTATGACAGCAATTCTTCAGGAATGATCCAGGAGGATTTTTCATTACTATCTTGTATGTTTCCACTTGAGTCCTGAGACCTCAGAAAACCCAAACAAGGTCTTTGAAATTAGTTCCAAGTATAAAGGGGTTTGGAGACTGATCCAAAGTATGGTAAAACCATACTTAGAGTAGTTCCTAGTAATTAACACTTAAGGTAAAAATTTAGAGTCCTTACTCATGCTAGGGAGCATCTGTGTGAGTAATAACCTTGTCTGACTAGCAGGGGCTCTTGGTTGGCTCAGTATTCACCAGTGTGACTAAGAATTCCAGTCAGGTCCTCAAACTATGAGGAAAGAATCAAGTATTCTTTATATTACAGTTGTATACACAACCTTCCTTGAATTAAAAATGACTGATTGCTAGTCCTGCAACAAGAACAGTTCCCACTGTGTAGAGAGACCTCTAAGGAATTGCCTCTGTCAGTAAGAATTGCCATTCCTTGTGCAGTAACATGGATTTCTTAGACTAATCTGAGAAGGAAAGCTGGTCCAGGAACATTCATATGAACATTAGTTTATAACCTAATAATAAAGCAGGGAGAGCAGGAAAGTATAAAGCAGATAAAAGGTATTTAAGAGATAAGTTTTATGTTACAGAATGTAATTAATAAGTAGGTTATCATGTAGATATGGTTTGTTGAGAAGAGGAGCACAATCAGCAGAGGAGAAATATCTTTACACTTCACCTTTTTTAAAATGATGACTTCCTGTAAAAGAGAGTGAAGGACTCAACCTCTAGAGAAACAAAAGAGAAACTAGACTGAGCAACAAGAGGAAGCAGAGCTTTGTGGTTATAACACTCAACACGGACCAGCTCAGAAGATCTGAGTTCATTTTCTTGATCTCCCAGATGTTTCTTGTCTTTGAGCAAGTCACATCTTTGTACTTCAGTTCTCTCTCTTTACACAAAAGAGTGGAACACTTCATCTGGACTGAAATCTCTTCTGGGCTGGGCTTGCCTCTTCATGCATGTATACCTGCTACAGGTAGTGCAGTTATTTTTAAAGCAATAGAATAGAATTAACCAGGTTGGAAAAGACCTGAGAGATCATCGAGTCCAACCTATCATCCAACACCGTCTAATCAACTAAACCATGGCACCAAGCACACTATCCAGTCTCTTCCTAAACACCTCCAGTGATGGTGACTCCACCACCTCCCTGGGCAGCACATTCCAATGGCCAATCACTCTTTCTGTGAAGAACTTCTTTCTAACACCCAGCCTAAACCTCCCCTGGGGCAGCTTGAGACTGTTTCCTCTTGTTCTGGTGCTGGTTGCCTGGGAGAAGAGAGCAACCCCAACCTAGCTACAACCTCCCTTCAGGTAGTTGTAGACATCAATAAGGTCTCCCTGAACCCCCTCTTCTCCAGGCTAAGCAACCCCAGCTCCCTCAGCCTCTCCTCATAGGGCTTGTGCTCCAAACCCCTCACCAGCTTTGTTGCTCTTCTCTGGACACATTTCAGCAACTCAACATCTTTCCTAAACTGAAGGGCCCAGAACTGGACACAGTACTCAATAAATCCTAATATTCTTAGAGAGTTTTGATAAACTTGCATGTGTTTTTGTAGAATTCTGGCTATAGTCAGCCATCCAGTAACAGCCTGATGGTGTAATTTCTCCCAAGTCCTCAGTACAAAGTCAGTACAAAAGTTGAACTTCCACAGGAAGGGATGAATCCTGAAAAGGACAGGAAATCATAGAATCATAGAATGGTCTGGCTTGGAAAGGACCTTAGAGAGGTCATCTAGTCCAGCCCCTTTGCAGTTAACAGGGACATCCTCAACTAGATCAGGCTGCCCAGAGCCCTGCTGAGCCTCACAGGAAGCAGAGTAATTATTGACCAATCAGCAAACATATCCAGTTTTTGCAAGGAAGAGCTTGTGCATGCTTCTCCTGCACTTCTTGAAGGTGTCTTTTCTAGGTATTAATGCAACCCTTATGGCTGTTACAGCTATGACTTAGCCTTACAACACCTGTGAAGGTGTATAAAGGGAAAGCAACACCCTTCCTTTAATGAACAGGTGGAACTGATACACAGGCTACACCCAAACTCATGCTACCTGCCAGCTTGATATAAAACCAAGAGCAGAGCCTAGCTCACTTCATTCTGTGCATTACTTTGTTCATTAAAAGTAGTCTTCAGCTCACCTGACTTCAGACAAAATACTCAAATATCTAATTGCAGTAGAGAGCCTGTAGGAACGATGGAAGGAGTCATTTCCCCTTACATCTAAATTGCCAGCACCAGAGGAGTGTATCTCTCTCTGCTGATCCTCGATGAAACACTGTAAGTTATGTAAGTACTTTTCTATACCATTTAATGTTTTGTTGCATAATTAGTTTTTTCCTTGCAGATATTCTTTGCCACAGAGCAGTGGTGTTAACACAATCTTGCCTTTGTTTAAATCGCTGTTGTATGTAGATAGCTTATCAAATCCCAGCTGAGACACATTCTGATCCCAAAATTCTGGGCAAGTGAAGGAAAAAGACCTTGAAATATTTGATTTGTTTTAACTTTCTTTTTCCCCCCATGAATATTCAAATATTCTGGTACAGGCTGGGAATTATAAACATGTTGCTTGTGTGAAACTGCTTTAAAATTCATTAATCATTAGCAAAAATAGAGTGGCAAGAAAAGCAGAACACTGGGAGTGGATTTGACCTTACATTACTAATAGAAAGGGGCAAAAAAGAGAAATTAAGCTGTGTGCCATGCACTGTCTCATACTTCCACTGTTCTGTAGAGCTCTCTTGGTTTCAAGGTACTCTAGTGTCAATAATTCCCATTTCTTCTTTATTTGTTTGTTTTTCTCACAATTATTTTAGCCAAACTGCAGTCCTTCTGCTATCAAAAACATTAAATTTCATTTTCACTTTGTATATTTTTGTTTCAGCACAGGCTGAAAAGAAATAGCCCTCTGAATTCTTCTTTGCCAGTGCATCCTTAACAGAATTAATTTGCTGGTAATACTGACTGAAAACCCTTTTCCAGGGTCTATAATGTCTATAAACTGCATGCTTTTCATTTATGTTGGAAGAATCTCCCCATTGTCCCAGCTGTAGCTTCATAGTGAAGCTAACCGTGGGCAGCTGTGACCTCAAGCTGGGCACTGAGCTCAAAACTGCTCGCACTAAAACCCCCAGACAAAAAAATTCACTCCTCCCTGGTACTGCAAGGGACCTTTTTAGTCCTCTGTGACTTGTCCCATGTTTGCTGGACCTGAAGAAACCTAGTCTGTCTGCTCTGAGAGACTTTGCTAACTATCTGCTGTAGGACATGCCTGGTTTTGACACATAGGGGAAGTTGTGGGAAGGCACTGGAGGACTGTTGTGTTCCAGTGGGTTAGAGGTTAGCTTTATTGCAAAGAGAGCAGGTTGCTAACTCAAGTAGGGAAAATAAAAGCAAGCTTTGGGTTTCTGAGTGTCATCACTCCCCAGAAACACCAAAAACATATCTAAGCTCTCATCAGAGGTCTCTAAGCATTGATAAGGCTTCGTGCTTCATTCTGCAACCAAAATGTCACACCCAGCAAAAAGTATAAATTGTGTCCTTGATGACCTAAAACACCTTCTGCCCTCATGAACAGCACAACAGCAAAAAGGGCAAATCCAAGACATGAGAAACACAAAAGGAAATCATATTACTCTTCAAACATTGCCACATGGTCATCTAGTGAAAAGAGAGCCATGTCTGTGCTTTGCCTAATTGAAGAGACAAAAGACCCAGAGGAAAATCTCTGGCATCCCCAAAGGTTCTGGATGCTGTAACCCAACTTCTTGTGGTCCCCTGCTGGCATAGCTGATTTCTCTTGGTTCATGTTATGTCTAAACATGCTTCTGGTATGTTTTTTTCTGACATGCGTGAACTGGGTGATTTGTGGGAGGGGTGGGGGAGGAAGGATGTTGAGAACTGTCTTTATTAGGCTCTGATTCCAAAGGGCAGTAAACACAGTCACAAGGCTCCTAGTATGAGGTCCACATGTTGTGCTCACTGTGCAAGGTTTAATTTATTCCAAGAAGTGGTGCAGGTAAGTTCATCCTGGTAGGCTTCATCAGTTGTGGTCAATGTGGAAGCTCAGTCAGGGTTGGAGCTGGGCAGTGAAAAAAGGGCAAATCCCGTTTCCAAGGAGTAGTTCAAAATACAAGTGAGAGTAGGCTGATTCTCTTGGCTGTAGCACTGCCCACCGCTGTGCTTGAAGAGTTGATGGTACAGGTCCTCAAATGGAGGCTGAGGACTTGCATTTGTAATCCCTCATTCTTCCTGTTCTGTGCAACAGAAAGTGTGAGTTGATCTTACTTTGTGATCCTTCCTGTGCCTTGTAAGGAAAGCAAACTCCTGGCAAAGGCCATGGAGATGGAAAATTACAATAATCAGGCCTGGAGAAGACAAATGTGTGAATAAGACTTTCAGCAGAAGTGTGACTGAGACAGTGTTGAATACAGGGCAATATAGTGAAAGTGTTAATAAGCAGATTTACAAAGACAGGAAATGTGAGAAGCAAAGGTAAGCTCAGGATCAAAAAGAGCAGATTGATTCCTTTCTTCAGACACAAAATGGCAATCAAAGCCTTTAAAAGTTACATGAACCTTTACACAGTGGCCGCCACTAGGGTGAAACAGAAGAGGTAAACTAGACTGTTAAAATTCATCTTTACAACAAGCTAGGCAGAAATCTGCTTAACCGAAATTAATTTATAGCTAATGGATGCATGCCTGCTTGTAATAGAAATTGCTGAAGATTGTTGATATAGGAAAGAATAGAAAGTTTCACCAACCCAGCAGGCCTCCCTGAAAAGTTTAGTGTCAAAATTCGGCATCCCATGATAAGAGACATTTCCATGAAACATTCCTGACTGATTCTTGTTTCTGGATTTTAGAGTGTATTTTCTGGATCCATTCACAGTGAAGCTGCTGCAGTGCCTAACAGTGGTGCCAAGGGCACCTTCAGCCATAGGGACATGGAAGCTGTCCCTGACACCTCATGGTACTCCTATGCCGTACCAGTGCAACCCCAAGTACAGCTTCTGTACAGGAATATGGTTAGTTGGGTAAGGTCCCCATACAGCACTGTTTTTTTCTGCAGAATCAGTCTCCCAGTCTGGTTCATCATGTTGTCTTACACACAATACTGAAGTTCAGGCAGTTGAGGAGAATTATGGAGCAGTATTTCTGAGTTTCTGTCCTTTGCCTGAAGCAATTACTTCTCCCAGCTACATACCTCACATTTCTAGTGGATGTTTGTTGCAAGGCTCTTGATGGGTCCCCACCAACATCCTTCTTTTTAAATTGCTCTATTGGGTTTGGCCAATCTGGAGTTAATCCTCCTCAGAGCATCTTTCTAATACGTGTTTTGCAGTCCTGTAGCTGGGTGCTGATAACACAGCAGTGTTTTGGCTACTGCTGAACGAGCACCCAGGCTGTGCTTTTGCAGCATTTCTCTGCCCCAGGCATACACTGAGGGGTGGGCAAGATCTTGGGAGGAGACACAGCCAGGCCAGCTGACCCTAACTGGCCAAAGGGGTAATTCCATGCCATATGATGTCAGCTCAGATATAAGAATTAAGTGGAAGAAGGAAGTGTGGAGATATTTGTCCATGGTGTCTGTGCTATGCATGTTAGAGCCCTGCTTCCTGGGAGTGACAAAAGATGGTCTGCTGATGGGAGGTAGAGAATAACTTCTCTTTGTTTTTGCTTCCACAAGTGGTCTTTGCTTGTGCTTAGCATTATTAAATTGTTTCTAGCTTATTGCTGGCCTTTTGTTATATTTTCCCCTCTCCCCTGCCCATCTAAGAAGGGGAGTGATAAGAGCAGCTTTGGTGGACATTTGCCCCCAGCCAGGGCCAAACCACCACAATTGGAGAGATACAGATTTGATGGGTAGACTGTTTGGTGGATGAAGAATTGTTTGGATGGTCACATCCAAAGGGTAGTGGTAAACCGCTTCATGTCCAGATGGAAATCAGTGACAAATGGTGTCCCTCAGGGGCCCATACTGGCACTAGTGCTGTTTAATATATTCATCAATGACATTGTGGCATTGAGTGCACCCTCAGCAAGTTTGCAGATGACACCATGCTGAGTAGTCAGGGTCACACACCTGAGGCATGGGATGTCATCCAGAGGGACCATGATAAGCCTGAGAAGTGGGCCTGTGTGAACCTCATGAGGCTTAACAAAGTGAGGTACAGCCTCTGGTGTTAATACAGGCTGGAGTATGAAGGTATTGAGAGTATATCCTGTGGAGAAGGACTTGTGGGTACTGGTGGGTGAAAAGCTGGACATGAGTCAGCAAGGTGCACTTGCAGCCCAGAAAGATAACTCTATCCTTGGCTGCACCAGAAGCATGACCAGCATGTCAAGGAAGGTGATTCTTCCCTCTACTCCACTCTGGTGAGACACTACCCTGAGTACTCTGTTTAGCTCTGAAGTCTTCAACAAAAGAAAGATATGAATCTGTTGGAGTGGCTCCAGAGGAGGGCCACAAAACTAATGAGAAGGATGGAAAGCCATTCCTATGAAAAAGGCTGAGTTGAGGCTGTTCAGCCTAGAGAAGAAAGAGCTCCAGAGATACCTCGTAGTGGCCTTCCTGTACTTAAAGGGTGCTTATAAGAAAGATAAGGACAATCTTTTAAGCAGGGTCCATTGCAATAGGACAAGAGGTGATTGTTTTAAACTAAAAGAGGGGAGATTAAGAATAGATATCAGGAAGACATTTTTATGATGTGGGTAATGAAACACTGGCACCAGTTGCCCAGAGAGGTGATGAATGCCCCATCCCTGGAAACATTCGAGGTTGGACAGGGCTCTGATCTAGTTGAAGATGACCTTGTTCAGTGCAGGGGGTTTGGAGTAGATGATGTTTAAAAGGTGTCTTTCAACCGAAAGCATTCTATGATTCTACATTTCTTCATTTACCCGTGAAGGTCTGGATTTTTCTCATCTAGCAGCAGTGCCATCCACTGTATTCAGGCCAACCAGAGCTGATGTGCAGCTACTTTATTTAATAGGCCAAAATGATGCTTCAGGAGCTAGCTTATAAGCGGATCAGATGGCTGTATTTTGAGGAAATCAACAGAGAACTGCTGCAGAGAAGTATTGTGAACAAAACCAGCCCTGGGTATCCGAGTTAAATTGATGACAAACACTGGGCAGCAATTCTCAGAAAGGAATCTGTTCCCTGGGGGTCCTTTTAACTGTGGTCATGATGTGGCTATCAAATCACACTAATTGATTAGGACATTAAACACTCCTGGGATATCCCAGCTTTCCTTTAACAGAGAGATTGTACAGGGAAAAGGAAAAGTCAGAAGAAATTACAAAATTGAGTGATGTGTGGTCCTGCAGGTTGCTTTTACTCTCTAAGTTTCACCTGTCAAGGCTAGGAGTTTGATAGTCACATTTTCCTATTTTTATTGCATTTGTTTCCCCCTGTTGCTGTGTGAAGCCACATGAATAGTGGGCAAAGCTGACAGAGCAGCCAGGGTGGGAAGACTTGAAAATGATGGTACACAAAATGCTGCCAGGTGCACGGCGAGCACAAATGGAAACGTTGCTTCTAACAGTTGCCCCCCACTGAGCCTAATAATGTTCAGTATTGCCTCTTATTGCTATAAACAAAGACTTGCCTGAGAGAAAGCGAGCTTCGAGTCTTCACAGCACCCTTTTTCAAGCGGCTTAGGTGGAGATCACAGAGGAAGTATGCAGCCCTGGCAAGTCCTCTGACCTTGTTAACACCAGGCATCAACCCAGATGAAACCTAAATAGAGCTGCACAGAGCCTCCCAAAGTCCCCAAAATGAACAAGACTTCCAAATTCAACATAGGGAACTTCAGTGCCGAACAGGGAGCATTACTCCACCACAGCCACAAGTGCCCCACGTGCCCCCCAACTAACCGAGCAAAGAGAATAGAATAGAATTAACCAGGTTGGAAGAAACCCTTGAGGGACAGCTGTAATGTATTGGAGGAAGAGTGAGTAAATGCTGGTTGAACAGAGGAAGAATGAGGTAAAACTCCAAGGGTGTTGTGTCAAATTATATTTGTCTTTGAGCATTGTGATGATGCTAGAGCTGATAGAAGTAAAATTCAGAGAAATATCCCCTTTCACAAGAGGCAAAGTCAGGCCAATGCCTCTTTGGGCTCAGAGCTCAGTGAAAGGCAGTCAGCACCATTTCCTACAGATTCCCCTCAAGATGTTGCAGCTTGAGGCACAGCTCCATGCCCACCCAGCCCATAGCTATTTTCTGCCAGACTCCCAATCTGAGGGATAAAAGGAACATGTGGTGCTACTTAGTCTTTCCAATTCTGAGCTGCATCAGTCCTGCTAGTATCTTGTACCAAACCTAGCTGCATATGGACGTGTGAGTTTTCCTAGAAAACAAATTAATGTGTAAATGGGTATTTTTCTGACTCTCTATGCTGGAGTCTTCTCCTCATAGAATTTCAGCAACAAGGTCTTAAAGTGACTATGAAAAAAAAAATTAACTGTGACAGTTACAAGGGAAAAATAAGAGAGAACAAGCTCTCAGGTTCCTTGTGGAGGTCTTCCTTCTGAAGCCTCCCTCCCTCCCTGAGCATAAAAACAACCCCAGATTGACAACTAAGACTTGGTAGCTGGTTCTGACTCTATACCAATGTCTGAAAGCAAAGCACCAGATTATTTTCTTGGTATGGTTTGCACCTGAACCACTTGCATATCACCTGCCTGTTCCTTCTGTCTAAATCAGCCTTAATTGATTTCCCATCAGTTTATCAGTTATTTCTACACTGTAGCCATGGGATAAGCACCCTGAGCCAACAGGCAAATATAAATGCCATTTCCTGTTGAGTTTAGCTCAGCTATGATAAGTATGACCACAAAGACGCCTGTGTTCTACATCAAAATAGTAATGCTGAGTTTCCTATGTAACCCACAGAAGCCATGAAACTCATAACCTCTTCTAGTTTGAGTGTAAAAATATAAAAAGGGGATTTAAAATGAGGAAAAAAAAAAAAAAGAGAGAGAGAGAGCAGTTGAAGAAGAAAAATAAATAGGCAGCACTAATACCAGTATCTGAATGTCAGGACAGAACTTTAGCAAAATTGTATTAAAATAACTAGTGGGGGGAGTGGGAAATGTGAGGAAGGATTCCCAACGGCCGTGCTAAAATGCCACGCAGCAACGCAGCACCTGATACCTTACACAGGAGGGTGGATTGCAGGAGCAAACTCCCTGACATTCACAGGATAGTCCCAGGCTGGAGTGGGGCAGCCCCAGGGAAGCCTGGGCCTGCTTTGTTTGCTAAACTCCTAACGAGTCACAGTCAACACTTAACTCCCACTTTTGTCTGGTGTTTGTTTAGTTTTGACATTTTGTTGTTACAAGGGCTTAAAGAATTTCCTTCTGTCTTTCCAATTGTTTCTGCGGGGCTGTTGACAGCCTTTGGTGCATACACATTTCCATTGTTTTCTCTGCTTAACCAGTTAGTCAGATTTGCCCGGTTGTTTGTGGGTTCTTCAACTGGCAACAAAAAAAGAGACCATTTTAATACTTTTTTTTTTTTTTTTTTTTTTTTTAATGTAGGAAAATGTGATGCAAACCCACAAATGTTGTTATGGGGGATTCAGGGACAGGTGAAGTAACTAGGGCTGCCTTTTGAAAGGGTATTGAAAGGGTCTAGATTTCAGCTGTTTCTCCATTCTTTGGGCGTTGCTTTAGAGGATGAACAGCTAGGAAGGCAATATGTGCTTTCTGCTTTCTAATTATTAGTAGGGAATAAACAAAACTTTGTAGCTGAGTAGCAAAAATATGAGGAAGGCAGATGAGAAAAAGGTACCCACTGCCCTTTCTTTCCAGATGAGGTAGAGATTCCCATGGGGGCAGCTCTTTGAGCTCAGTGCCTAGCGCAGGTTTCTGTGGGAGTACTTGCTGCTCCTACGTAAGCAGCACTGTTTGTATGTTTCAGGGTGGGATGGGTGTTTGGAGACACCTGTCAGTCCTGTTTAGAGATGGTGCCGTGTGAAAATATATCGGGTGATCTTGGAATAAAACTGTCCCTTCAACACACACAAGTTGCTTGACCCTGCTGTGAGAAACAGCCTTGCGCTGCATCTCCCTTGTCTTGCATAGCTGCATCTGTTGTCTGAATCTGGCTGGCAGAGGGGAGCAGATCACCATCACATCAAGTGCCTTCATGCTAAGGCCCTGAAGAAAGCACTGGATTTAGATTGTTGTGTCCCCAGTGAGAGCTGGAATACCTTTGGCAAGTGACAGTGAGATTGCAGGAGGGCGATGAGTATCTTGCCCAGAGATTTTCTGCAAACGTGAGGCCAGGGCTTTGGGGCAATGGCAGAGGCATGCAGCAGATTGAAAACTGTGACCACTGTATCGTAGGAGGATGAAAGAACTGGCAGGATGACTTTGAGGGTGCCCTGAATAGCCTTTCTTTGTCTTATTGGTTCTCAGACTGCAGACCTCGGACAGGCTGGAGTGTTAAATCTGGTGTCAGCAGGATTTCTTAGTTGTGCAGAAATTTCCATACTGATAATGTTCAGGGGAGAACAGAGTGGGAAGATCCATTTCTTTCATATGGCTATAAGCATGTGTTTGGGTGTGGTTTTGCCTTTGTGTGTATTACGTATAAAGTGAATTCAACACAAACTTTTTTTAACCTCCAATAACATGCATCCTACTATATAGTTAAGAATGCTAGATAAATATTGCAGGGAAATGCAGGTGAATGCCAAATTTTATGTTGTGTTGGACTTGCACATGCTGAAGCAAAACCACAGGCACAACCACATCCATTAGCTAAAACATGCAGAATAAATTGCTACCTAAGCAGCTGAGCTTTGGGCAACAGTGTTGGCTGCATGCCCACCAGCAGAAGATGCAAAGCATGCAAAGGGAATAAGCAGCAGAGGTACCAGGGGTGTACACAGTCAAATGTTCCTCTTTTTAACCTCAGTAACCTCTTTTCTTCAACTCATAGCCCACATACCTCCACCCTCACTCTGAGCAGCCAATGAGTGTATGAAATGAAAAACATATTTGTTAGTTGCACGGTTCATGATGAGTAATGGAGACCCAGTTGAACAAACTAGAGGGCCTTTTTTTCATTACTGGTGGTAAAAGTAAATTAAGAATTGCTCACAAGCTGCAAACAGGGACTGTTTGAGCTTAGTAGTCAGAAAGGAGGTTTTGTGAATGGATGAGGCAAAATGAGAATGATCATTTGGAACCAGTTTTAATAAGCAGAATTTAAATCTGAATGGCTGGAAGCCAGGTCATGTTAAATGAGCGATCAGGTGTGATGTGGGTGACTAGTTCTCAGAATGAGAGCAGGCAGGGAGAAATGGACAAACTGGGGAAAAAATAGTACAGCAAAAATAGCTACTTTAAAAAAAAAAAAAAAAAAAGTAAAGAACTTGCACAGAAATATACAATGCTTTTGGAGGGGCGATTCTTTTATGATCATGTAAAAAAGGCACAATGCCTTTTCTTTGCATACGTTAATATTTTTCCTGTAAATCATGACCAACCTTCCTTTGAATATAGCTGCAATATATGTACATAATGGAAAGAAATGGAAATGACTGTTAAAGATCTTTGAGAAAACATAACTTCACTTTTTTTTTTTTTCTCATCCTCCTTCTAGAATCTCAATAATTTGCTCAAATCAATTTGAGCTTTTTGCTGTTGATAAAATATTGTGAAATTAAAGCCGCAGAAGCCAAAGCTCAAGCACTTCATTGACTGAGTAATAAACATAACAGGTAGGCTGTTTAATGAGCATGAGTGAATGTGGATCTGCTTGATTTGCTTTTCTTCCTAAAAAACAACTTCCCCACCACCACCACCACCACCAAAAAAAAAAGCCCCAAAACCCAATCAAAACAAACAAACAAAAAAAGCCAAGAACCTTAGCTTCTTATCAAGCTTTATGACTTTAGTTTGTAGGACTGTAAAAGAGGAGCCATGATGTTTCCTGCCTCTCTCACAGCAACAGAGCACAAAAATCTTTCTCTTCTCTGGTCTTCATGCCTTGCTTAGAAGCTGTGAGAGATTGGAGGAGCCCTTTGGACAAGTGCCAAAGTGCTCTAGCATATGGCAAGAGCAACCTTAACCTCCTAATCCTATGTGATGCTCCTAGCCATCACATCTTCACAGGTGAGGGAAGAGCAAATGTTTTTGCTTTTAAGTCAAATACTTGGTGTCCTTGTGGGTTTTTTTCTTTTTTGTTTCCTTTCCTTTCTTTTTTAAATAGAAGCTGGCAGGGGAGGGAAGCAGGATGGGGAATGCAAGCCTCAGAAACAAAAGCAAACAATGAGGTTTGGGTTGCACTTTTCAGTATGATTATGACAGCAGTTTGTAGTGAATGAGTGCCATTAATTGCATGGATATAATATCATCCAACTGAAGACTTCTGGATGTCAGGTTGGTGTTGGATAGAAAGTGGTCTCGGGTTCCATCATAGCCCTCTGAGGTGCTGTCTTTTAGCTGTGTGCTTTTCTGCTTTTGAGGTCCAGAGTACATCACATTCTTGAGGTATGCATCGGATGCTGGGGTGCTCTGGAAACAGTGTTTCTGGAAACCAGGCAGTGGCCGCAGGGGCAAGGGACTTGCTGACTCATTTCTGGGTACCAGGAGTTAACCCCCATATCGCATCCAGCCCAGACAGGCATTGCTACTCCCCATGAAGCCCCAAAGTGCACAGGCTGGCACCAGAGGGTTGAGTTTGCAGCCGGGAGAGGCACTGAACTCTTGGCAAGGAGGCTGGTGGTAGACACAGCTTTGGCATAACCAGAGTGGTCTGCAAGCAAGCATGGGGGGTTTGAGACATGCTAGACAAAAGGGCTGGCGGGCAGTCAGGGGCTCTGCAAGGCAGCAGGATGTGCATGTCCTTGGGGGTGAGTGTCCTTGGCACAGGGCCAGAGGGGCCCTGCCATTGTCAGCCTCCTCTTGATTGCCCTCCGGGTCTGGAGGAGATCTGCTGTGTGGAGTTTTTTTGTCATCTTTTGTTTGCAGCTTGAAGCAATCCTGCAGAGGGTAATTGTTGGTTTGTTTCTGACAGCTCCAGCAGAGCATCCTCTGTTGTTCATCAGGCCCTGCTAGCATGTGTGGGAACCTGCGGTGGGAGGCCGAGCTGGCCACGGGTTCCTTTGCCCAGTGCATCCAAAGCCCAGCACTGTGCCCAAGGGGAATTCGGGCGGTGGCTGGCCTTGGCCACACTATCTAATCTCAGCCCTGCAGCCATGGCTGGCTCCTATGCTTCAAACTGCCTTGCTGGGTGATGACTGGGGAAGGGCAGCGAAGGAGAACCCTGCCAGCTGCATGCAGATAACCATGAACTGTCCATGGAGCTATGGGGTGGCAGAGGAGCAGCAGCTCACCACCCCAGTGTTGCCATCAAACACATCATGCGGTGAAATTCCAGCCACAAGAAGCGAAGCTGAGACCAAGTTCTGGGTCACCTGCCAGGACTGAGCCTTTATGGTGGCTCTGCCCATCCCCAGCTTTACACCCAGAGAAGGGACATTGCTAGGAGTAACTTTCAGGGAAGAAAAGCCAACACTTCCATAGAGTCCAAACAGCACACATTGCCACCCTGGAGCTGCTGTGGGTGCGTGCCCACTGTTGCACACCCATGGGGTGTTCAAGCCATGCCTGAAATGTGAGGAGCTCTGAGGTCACCATCCACAGCCCAAAAAAGCCATCTCCTGAACATCACCTCACTGGTGAGGAGGGCTGCTGACAAGGCATCATGCAGTTGGAAGCTCAGGCCAGATTGCTGCATGTCGCTGCAGACCCTCCTGCCATTGGGCAGCCATAGGGGCCAGTCATGGCTGTATCAGTTGGCATAGACCCCCCCATCTAGGGCTTGCATGGGAAGTATGCTGACACACAGAAGGGTTGAAATCAGTCACATCCTGAGAAGTAAGAAGCCTTTTCCAGTTTGCCAACAGCAGGGGCCCGTCGGTGGTTTGCACCTCTCTGATTATTTTTAAAAACATTTTGGTATGCTGCCAGTTCAGAGAGATGTGGTTTCCATCAGCCATCTGCTCAAGGGCTGGGATCTTTAACATATCGATGCATAAATGGTTTGTGCTTTGATTGAATGACTTTTCCTCTGCCCATCTTGGATTTTGCCTTGCCTGTTTGGCACAGAACAACACAGCTCCCTGCCACACACTAAACCACCGCAACTTTTACTCCGCATGAAAGGCGTGAGGAGCATTGCTCCCTTGCTAATTGAAGGGGCTCCCAGTTACCACTCTCTTAATGCAGGAGTTGTGTGTGCCCAATTCTGTTCACATCACCTGGTCACAAAGACCAAAATCTAATTCAGAGGGGTCAGGTTTGACATCCATCATCTGCAGCACTCGGAAATAGCTTTTTCAGCTTAATTTTCCTGCCACAGAGCTCACTTACTTTTATGTATGTGTGCTGATCTCCAGCCTCTAGAAATTAACTGTGAAGATCTGAGCTACATGATCTTTCTGTGTCACTGCTGTTTGATGACTTGCAATTTTCCTTATTTTCCTGCTGTCTTTTTTTTTTTTTCCCCTAGAAAGACTGAGGATGCTCTGTTGCTTTTTTCTTAAAGGCATATTTTTACTGTGATCTCTCTCACCTTGAAGTGTTAAGACTGGTTCACTGCTAAGAAGCATATCCTTTCTCCAGAGTGCTAATCTAGCATTACGGATATATAAGTATTAAAAATAAGAGCATCCTAGACTGTAGACTTACTAATTAAGGTCCCATTTGCAGGAGTCAGATGTCTCACTTCTCCCGTGCCTCCTGTGAGGAACGTTAGCAATTTTCTAGCAATCAGGGACTAGAAATATATATTTTGAATGCAGAACAATCAGAGGGTTTACTGCCTAACTTTATTCATGTGTATACTTAATTTAAAAACTCGTCAAGCACTCTCTACTGATAAAGAGAAGCCTAAGATGCCAAAGTGTATTGAGTATAATAGGGTAAGAATGGCTTCAAAAAGCTGTGAAATAACTTCTGATAAACTACATAAGCACATAGCACAGGGTCAATTTCAGGATGTATTGTCTTCAGTGTAGCACCATCAACCTAGAGTTTAGCTCTGCTATGGCCTTATTTCAGCTTGCCAGTGCTGATGGGCAATCAACTTGCCTTTCATAGTCATTTCATTTACTTAGGGCCAAGCTGCTGCACCTTTCATGCTGAGGCTATGTCACTAGAGTTCAAAAATCATGACTAAGTAGCCTAAACCAGAGCTATTACAATGACTCATGTCTCTGATGCACTGTCCCTGAAACCCAGTGCCTGGTATGCTCACCTGAGGCAAAATAGAGGGCAACCTGTCTTGTGCCACCCCAGGTTCTTAAGACAAAGCATTTCTCTTGAAGCTGGGGTAAAAGCAAAAACTGTCCGCATTAACTGTCCCCTGGACAAGTTGTGTCTGTGCTTATCGAGGTTTTGGGGCTGCTGCTGCCAGGCAGAGACCAAGGAAGCAACTGAGATGGAGTGCCCAGGCTGCCTTGTGTCTGCTAAGGGCTGTCAGATTGCTTTAGCTGTGTTAGTAACACATTGCAGTTTAAAGCTTCTCACTTGTGCTTTTTAAATGTCATATCTAAAATCCTCTGCACACTCTCCAGAAGCAACCTCTGTGGTTTTGATAGACAATAGTTATGCCAGAATTTGAGATGACTGTATTTTATCACCCTATCTGCACTTCTGTCATTGCTGCTGCTCTTCAGTGCCTTTAGGCCTGTGCACAGAAGAGATGGAGGGGAGTATCTTGCAGCAGTATTTCACCAGGACATGTGAAAACTGTTAAATACATATCAATAAATACTTTCCCATTGCCTTGGATAAAAGGAAGAGTTGCAGACAAAGGTAAATTAGGGAGGTTAGTACCCAGTTCCTAAAATATGACTAGTATTGGTAAAAAAGAGGCATGGGTGGCAGAGCTGTATGGGACTCTTACCTGATGAATGTGAACCAAGCTGTGCAGGGCAGAGGATTGTGGGAAGGGAATCCAAAGGAAGACTCTTGACACTGCTCACAAGGCCAGGAGAGTAGTGTCCTGAATGATGTCAGCCTTCATATCCTTCTTTTATCTCTTTTTTGTGAGAGGATAAATTGTTTAGAACGGCACAAAAGCTACAACTATGATTCTGTGGTGGATTTGAAGAGACAGCTCAAGGAGGATTGCTTTCAGGTGTGCCATCCCAGAGGTGATTTCTCCCCTGAAATGTGTCTGAGTGATGATGCAATCTGCCTCATCCACTCCAACAATAATGAATGGTGAAGGAGCACTGCAAACAGTAAAACAAATGAATCACAGAATCACCAAGACTGGAAGTATGTAAGCAGAAGGAAACTCAAGGATATCTTAATCGCAGCTTAATTTTTTCTGTTACTAGGTCCAGCTAATTATTCTAGGCACACAGATGTGGAAGTAGCCATGCATTTAAAACTCAGTTAAATCTGTAATTGTGACCATGGGTTTCCAAGAACACAGAGGAACATCTTGTAGCATGCAGTTAACTTTTCAAACAATGGAAGAGAGGCGCACACACACCCCACCCTCTCCCACCCCCACCCTCTCCCACCCCCCGAAAAGAAAAATCTCAGCATCAACATTGCCTGATTCCTCTGATTCCTGTAAGAAATCTGTACAAATCAACAGTAGTTAGAAAGCTGATTGGATCTGATAAGCCTTCAGGATAAACCTGAGGCCACTGATGTGATTTAATGGCTTCATCACTGTGCATCAGTGGTAGTTGGAGACTTTAGTTTGCTTGTGCCTTTTAAGCCATGCCTAAGTTGGTTTTGTGATAACTTTTCACAATGTAGACAGTGAGGAGCCTGAGAAACTTAGGGAGACCTTCCAGCCCTGTCCTTCATTTTACTTTCCTACACACACATCTAATGGCCATCTCCCCTAGTACAAGCAATAGCCTGTGGATGAGCCTTGAAGCTGCTCCCTATTAAACTCTGGAAAAACTCTAGAGGGATGAGGAGACAGGGAAAACAACAGAATGAAGGTATTACACGTGTCTATACCACAACTGAAATTTCCCAGCTGTGTAAGAGTGTAAAGTAGATTTCTTTAAGAAAGCTCAGTTTTTCTGCTTCCCTTAATGAGAAGAAATGATTCTAGTTTGCCATTTCCCTCAACTTTCCACTGTATGTTCCCCTGAAAAAAAAAAAGAAAAAAAAAACCAAAAAAAAACAAAACCAAAAAAAAAAAAAAAAAAAAAACCAGAAGAGGAATGTGTCATTTCCCCTCGAATGCGCAGAGGGGAGTGAGAGCCTCCAGGCCTGCTGAGAAACTAAGGTGTCTGGACTCAAGCTTTTATTTCAGCAAGGGAAAGGGGAAAAAAAAAAAAAGAAGGAAAAAAAAAGAGGGCAGGAGGAGGGTGAGGAATCCTATTATCAAATAAGTGAGAACTCAGCACTTCCTCTGCACAACACTAAACATGGGGAAAGTTAGCTCCTTTTCAGTGGTGCACACAGACGTTTTAGGATATGCAAAAATCGTGTCTAACAACCTCCAGAACAGAAGTGCAGCAGCTATTTTGGGTCGGGAACTTGATGCTGATGTTGGTTTCATGTGATCCAAACAAGTATCTGTTGCCTGAGAGGGGAATCATTATGTTCAGAAGGTATTCTTCTTTTTTTTTTTTTTTTTTGCTGTGAGACTCTTTAAACATGCAGCGTTTATTTATCCGGTAAACTGTGAGTGCATCTCTCTCCTTCCCAGCTAAAAATTGTCCATGTGACATTGTCATTTAGCGCTCTCAACGGTGCTGGTAATACAGTACATCTGTCACCAACGGGATTACGATTTGCTTTCACACCTCAGGCACCTCTTAAATATTTAACAATAACAAAATCACAAATTGTTGGCGGCATGCAGAAGTATTTATGTTTTCTAACCATTCAGAGTGTTTCCAGGGCTTCCTAAAATCCTAGCATGAGAGCAAGGCCCCTGTCAATGAAGCACCAGTCCTGAATTAATTCTGATCTAATCAAATCTGATTTGATCTGATCTGATCTAATCTCATGTCCAACCAGTAGGACTTTGCTATGCTATCTGTAGACACGATGCTCACACAATGGCTCGGGAAGCTACCCCCTGCTTCAGCCATACGTCTTTTGATAGCTGCTTTGGTTTCTGCTGATTGCTCTGGCACTGGCCTAAAAAAGTTACATCATGTCTAGAAGAAGCAAGTTAGGTCCTATTAGGTAGTGCAGTCCTCTGCAGAGAGAGCAAGAGTAATTTCAGCGATAAAAGCTGGGCTGGCCTAAGGTAAATAACAAGAGGGATGTAATATCTGCTACTAGCTCAAAGAATAGAGAAAAGGGATAATCTTTTGGACACATCTTTCTTTTTTACTTATTCTTAATTCTGTTATTGCCAACTGTCTTTATTGGTCTAGTAATATCACAATTTGTCTCTACAGAGCCCTCTTTGCTTACAGTATCTGTGCCTATTGCATTCTTCTGTGGTTTCCCCACTTCTTGTCTCTGAAAAGTTATCAAATCACTGGGATATATGTTCTGTCACTGGAGAAGTATAACAGACCTGCAGGATCACCATCTTGGTGGTCAGTGCGAGGCAGGTTCTGGTTATAGGCTGTGTGGACAGCATGATGTGTACACACGTATACCACAAGGCTGCTGGAGGCCTCTAGAGGATCTACTGGTCTTCCACTTTGCTATAGCAAAGCACAGAAACTGGGCTTATTTATAACAGATCTCCTCTGATTTGTAGCTCAGCTCTGCTGAACTGTTCTTTGTGAAGGCTGTTTACTGACCTGAGCCTACAGAATCCTAATCCTTCTCTGCAATAACCTAAGTGAAGATCTTCAGCACGTGCTGCACTCTGTGCAGACATCCTGTCTGTGTCCATCTGAATCAAAAAAAAAAAAAAAGAGTGGCAGGGAAAATCCCTGGGATGGGAACTCAGTCATCTGTGCTGGTATCCAGTCCAAGGAGGCAGCAGCCCTCCCAGCGGGTTGCAGGCAGTACCTGGGAGGCAGCGTGGGCTGTTCCCAGTGACTAGATCAGAGGCAGCCACATAGTTTTGGAAGAGCGGCTGGAGCAGGCTGCCCAGAGAGGTTGTGGAGTCCCCTTCTCTGGAGACTTTCAAAACCCAACTTAAGCTGTAGCTGTACAGCTTTAAGACTGAAATATCTTTGTGTGACACTGAGATGCTGAATAGTTTCTCATGCCAAATATTGATGAGTATTTAATATACACTTTGGGCACATGCTGTGACCAGGGAAGATTGCCTACTGATGTTGTGTGAGTGCTGCTGATTCCTGCAGTGCTGTGGTGTGGCATGAGCACGACAGAGGAGAATCACAAGTGTAAAGTGCTTTAAGATCACACTCTAGCAACTCGTACCAGAAAAATACTCTTGACTAGAAGTGTGATTTCTTTAACAACATTTCTATACTACCAAAAGCCCTTTGTGGATACCATTACACTAAGGGAAAAGTAAAAGATTTAACCAGTATAGCTTATTTAGTTTGAGGTATTCATGTAGGCTGCACTGTTAAAGGCCTGGTGCTATAGACAGAAGCAGCTCTTCACATGGAGGCCATAGGTAGACCAGCCAATGTTGTCTGAGGTTCTTCTTCCACCTACAGATTTATCCATTCTTTGCAGTGCTACTGAATCTTCCATTACAAGCAGCTTCTGCATTAATTTCCATGGGTGGTTGTTAGGAGTTGCCTGTTCCCAAACTGATGTCAATTCCTGTGACCTTTCCTGCCAACAGCAGTGATGGGTATGATCTGAGCACAGGGAGGTGCTGAGGACTGCTGCCTGCCTCTCCATAACTCAGATCATGACCACCATTATTTGTCTGTGTGTTGATAGTCCTATTCCCTGTCTTGATAGGATGAAATCACAGAATGGCAGAGCTTGGAAAGAACCTCTGGAGATGGTCTAGACCAACCCCCTTGCTAAAGCAGATTTGCCTAGGTCAGGTTACACAGGAGCATGTCCAAGCAGATTTTTAGTATCTCCAGATTCCACAGCCTCTCTGGGCAGCCTTTTCCAGTGCTCTGTCCCTCTCAAAGGAAAGTTTTTCCTTACATTCAGATGGAACTTCCTGTGTTCCAGTTTGTTCCCACTGCACTTTGTCCTGTAACTGAGCATCACTAAAAAGAGTCTGGCCCCATCTTCTTGACATTCACCTTTAGATGTTTTTAAGCATTAATCGGATCCCCTTTCAGTCTTCTCCAGACTGAACAGCCCCAGCTCTCAGCCTTTTCTCATAAAAGAGATATTCCAGTTCCTTAATCATCTTCTGTAATGGTTTAGCTCAAGGGCTAACTTGCCTGCACCCCCAACACAAAAGTGAGGGGAAAAGTAACACACAAAACTCAGGGTTGAGGTTAAGAGACAAGATAAGAGAACCCAGAGGCAGCAACCAGAACAGGAAGCCCCTCGTGTTGCAATCTGAACTTCAAACCCCATAATACTTTGCTCCAGTTAGCACTTTATTTTTGAAGCTGGTGTGACTGCAGCATTGTATGAATTACAGCAGCAGATTCAACTCTCTCTTACATTCTCCACCCCTTACTCTGTAACATCTGCATCATGCTCAGCAGCAATCAACATCAAAAAATATGCATCATACATCAGTCTTTCTCCATTCTCAATCAAAAGGAGATTTCTCACTGCAGATGCTCTGGAGCTCCACTCTGGTCCGGTACATTCTGAATCAGACCATGACTAGTCCAAATGGTGGGGCTGTGTTTCCACCAGTGACTCTTTCCACTCCTCCAAGTGAAAGCAAACGGTGGCTTGCATTCTGATGTTCAGTTTCCAAAGCATTCAGGAGTGGAGATCCCTCTGTCACACCAGAAATACAGACGGGTTCCACCCCTGCCACTTGCCAAGCTATTGGTTCTGTACAGTCCAATAAACCCAGCTGTCCCTCTTCTCCATCTGGTTGGAGGTAGGGCTCCTGTAATTCTGACTGGGATCACTTGCATCTTGGGAAGATGCTTTGGGAGTCCTTTCAGAAGAATCAGAAGCAGTATCAGCTTGTCTGCTCTTCTTGGGTGATTTTCCACTGGAAACTGACACAGCATTCTTTGGGGGAGAATCCCCCTGTAATTCACATACTCGCAAAGCCAGGACAGAAGTGGGTTTTCCATCCACTGTTTGTCCTTGGCCATCTTCCAAAGCCCAATAAGAGCTGAGGAGCAAAGAGCAAGCAGCGCTCTCTTTCTCTTGTTTCCTGGTTCACCCTTATCTTTTGCAGGATGAACTGCTTTACACTTCTTTTTCTTAAAGGGGCAGCCGATTCTGGCTGCAGCCGTGCTTGCTGTCCCAGGGACGTTCTCTTGCTCCTGAGCACTCTGAACTCTCAGGAACTCCCATGCTGAACAATACTTTTCCCAAACATTTCACCACCTTCTCAGGGTTTTGCCCTTCCTCAGGGGTGAAAATCCAAACCACCAGAGGGGACCACTGCCTAGGGCACGTCAGCCCCTGGAAAGGAAATACAACACACCACAGAAAAAAAACCAAAACCAAACACACACATTTACATAAAACTCTCTAAACAAGCTTGAAGCCTTAACTGAATCCTCTTTTTATCTTGCTTCTTATTTACTAATTTATCTCAACCCTTTTGTCTCCTGCCAAAATCAACTGTCTTAATTGAATTAAGACAGCTGCTTTCGAGCTCTACATTGGGCACCAAAAGGATGCAATGGCTTAGTGAGAGGGCTAACCCTCCTGCTCCCCCAACACAATAGTGAGGGGAAAAGTAACACAAAAAACTTTGGGTTGAGATAAAGAGATACGAGTTTAATATAACATGAGGTATCATAATCACAATGCATAATTACCTTATCTAATTAATCTAGTAAGTCAATCTGTGGGGGCTGCTGAAAGGGAGAGCCCCTTTCCCATACTCCATCCCAGGTGACTGATAGATGCCCTGCAATGGAGGGTGGAGTGAGCATTTGAGGTTTGGTGGCTTTGGGGTCAGCTTAACTGCAGCATCAGGCTGCATCCTACACATTTAGAGACAAGTGAGTAAAAGCCAAATACCTCAGAGTGCCTCTGCAGTCAGTGGAGAGAAATCACGTTTCTCATGATGGAGTGAAACTGTCTCTCTCCCATGGCAGCTTAGACATCTCAATAAGATGCCTGATACCAAGTAGATAAATACTTCTCCAAGGAAATCCTGGGTGCAGTGGGAGAATTCCTTCTGGAAATGCACTACAAGGAAATAAAACAAAGAAAAAGGGACACAATGATATGGGATACCACAATCAGTAATGGATTCCATTGTGTCTACTATGCAAGCATCATGAGTCTGCATGCATCTAGACTCTCTTGTGCCTCTGCTATCAGCAGCAGAAATTCAAATGCTCATACATACCTAGGTTGAAGCACACGAGGAATAAGAGGAAAACTCTTCTGTAAGCAAATTTGTGTGGTTGGATCCTGCATTAATAATGCTGCAGGACTACAAAGAGGTAGGTGATCTCAGGAAGTAAAATAAGGTGACTGTTATATTTCCTGTTTCTGAAAGTGCGAATTGATACCCCAGTGCCAATACACCACTGCTCATAAGCAGGCAGATGTCTACTGTGCATGCAGGAGATAGGGCACAGCAGGGAACTGTGACACTGGTACTTAGCGGATTGCATGTCAGCCTCTTCTCAGTGGGCTTTGCAAGCCCATCAAGGACAGAGATAGAAGAGAGCGGATTTTGCCTCCTACAGAGAGGCTGAGAGAGCAAAACGCAGCTACATGAATGCTTTTCCCCTCTGAAGTAAACATGTTGCATGAAAAAAGAATCTCAAGAGCAAAGGGTAATGGGAACAGTTACTTTCCCCATGTGATATGTTTGCCCTGTAGTGTGACAAAGCACTTCAAACCAGACTACTTAAAAGAACTATCTTTTTATACATGGTCCCCATATGAGAGAGAAGATTGGTCTGTATCCTGCTTACAGGTTAGGAGTCCACTGTACCAGCAGACTGGCAGTTTCTCAGCAGAATCTGGGAACTCCTCACTTTGGAGAACTCATGATCTGACAGATAAGGAGCCCTGAACAGAGACCCAGCTCCACCAATCAGTCCGTACAGAGCTAAGAATAGCATGAGTGAGTGCTGGAGGATTCATTATCTTATTCAAACTCATTCAGGACAAAAGGCATGAATCTCCAGAACAAGAAGGTTACAAGCTCCAGGGCAGACAGTGACATGTCTGTTGTGTAGTGGTCTCAAATCTGCTGTGGATGTGTCTCTGGCATTTAATGTGGCTTATGTGTGCCCTTGCACTGGGCACAGGGAGGGAACATGACTCCAGAGTAAGAGCCGTCGCCATTGATGTAAAAATCGGCATGGATTTTGTCAATGAAATTGCAAATGGGAGAGGATATAGCTGCAGCCCAAGTCTGAAGAAGGCTGCATGTCCACATGGCTTCAAGCAGGTCGTGTAGAGCACTGATGGACCTGCACAAGCATCTGAATGCAGTACTGCAAGTCCAGTCAGCTGTACTTTCTCTCACCTCTCCTGGCCACAAACCCCTAAGGTCTGATTCTTCTGGTTTTGTGCCGTGCATAATCATTAACACCACTTCCAAGAGTTTGGTTAGTGGCTGTAAAATGCTACCAATTAGTAAGGCATCATTTTACCACCACTTCACACCACTGTAAAACAAGAATGTAGGCAATGGAGCAGCAAAGAACTGAGCCCCAATGATCCACTTCATTTGAGGATCATTTGCTGTATGAATAGGAAATAACAAGGGCAAATCCCTCCATGCTGGAGTTGCACAGGCTGCCTAAGCTTGGGCTAGAGGGTTTAGGGGAAAGGAGAACAATAGAATAGAAAGATTAATAAACAAACAATGCAGTGCCAGTGGATTTGGAGCAAGGAGTGAATTCTGCTTCCCATTTTCCTGCTTCTATGTGAAACTTCAAGCAATATTCTGCTGTAATATGTTTATAATCATTTGCATAAATATATAACCTGTGTACATACAAGCACATGTTTAGGTAGTATCAACATATATTTGGGCATGATGCTGCTCTCATCAGGCTGTTTTCAGGGTAATTCTGCTTGAAAGAAGAATTATTTTGCCCTTTCATCTGGATTCTCACACTCTTCCCATGTGTCTTGCCCATGAAAGGTAGACACTCAGTTTTTTAGGGTTTGGGGTGTTTTTTTCTTAGCTTGGTTTTGGGTGTTCTTTTTTTAGGTCTGCTTTGCCGTAGGGCCTGAAAACAATAATAACAAAATAATGTGGCAGTTGCTTCCGTGTGGCTTGCCAAAGGGGTGTTAAGAAATTTTCCTGGTTGTTTTGTATGTGTGAGCTGTGAAGAGGTGATAAATTGCTGAAGGAAATTAAAGCAGGAGGTTGAGGCTGAAGTTTTGTACTCTTCTGATTTGGCAGTCTTGGATATACATGCTGCTGGTTGCGTTGGAAATCAAAAGGTTAGTTTGTTCTCTCTGACTGACCCAGGAGTGCTGCAAAGACAGCTTAACAGATACAAGCATCACGCAGCCTCTGGTGTTCCCTGTGCTTGGTTTGCTCAGGTGGTGGGGGAAAAAAAAGGCAGTCTATCACAGAGGAGCAGCAAAAGTGGTAACCAGAACGCTCTGGACAAGCAGTCATTTCTAATCATTGAGATTCCCACAGACCAGGACTCTGCATGGTGTGCCCCCCACCCCCAACCTGCACCAGTTGGATGGCAGATCCTCCTCTTGGCACTTGCTGCCTGGCAGTGAGGGCTCAAAAGCTGAGCATCTCAGTATCAGCTCAAAAGTTGTTTTTTGCATTTTTTTAGGACCATTTAGCAACTGGTGCCTCTCTGTGAGCAGCAGTTTGCTGCCAGGGGGAAGCTGTGGCTGCCAGAGTGCTGGTTATTTTGCTCAGTAAGAATAGAATTGGAATAGAATAGAATTGGAATAGAATAGAATTAACCAAGTTGGAAAAGACCTTTGAGATCATCGAGCCTAACTTATCATCCAACATAATCTAATCAACTAAACTATGGCACCAAACACTCCATCCAGTCTCTTCCTAAACACCTTCAGTGATCTCTTTGCCTTACAATGACCTCTGTGAAGCCACCCTTTAAAATGACCTCTGTGAAGCTGCCCTTTCCAAAAGGGAGGGTTTGGGGTTTTTTTCATTCATGCATTTCTCCATGGTGCTTTTTCATAGGTCCACACAAAAAGGTTTTCTTTCCGTCTCCTTCCCCCAAGTTCTTCTTCTTTGCTCTTCAACATCTTTATTGATGATCTGGATGAGGGCATTGAGTCCATCATCAGTAAATTTGCAGATGACACCAAGCTGGGGGCAGCAGTTGATTTGCTGGAGGGCAGAGAGGCTTTGCAGAGGGACCTCGACAGGCTGGACAGATGGGCAGAGTCCAATGGCATGAGATTTAACACATCCAAGTGCCGGATTCTGCACATTGGCCACAACAACCCCAGGCAGTGCTACAGGCTGGGGTCAGAGTGGCTGGAGAGTGGCCAGGCAGAGAGGGACCTGGGGGTACTGGTTGATTGTAGGCTGAACATGAGCCTGCAGTGTGCCCAGGCAGCCAAGAAGGCCAATGGCATCCTGGCTTGCATCAGGAACAGTGTGGCCAGCAGGAGCAGGGAGGTCATTGTGCCCCTGTACACTGCACTGGTTAGGCCGCACCTTGAGTACTGTGTCCAGTTCTGGGCCCCTCAGTTTAGGAAGGATGTTGACTTGCTGGAACGTGTCCAGAGAAGGGCAACAAAGCTGGTGAGGGGTTTGGAACACAAGCCCTATGAGGAAAGGCTGAGGGAGCTGGGGTTGCTTAGCCTGGAGAAGAGGAGACTGAGGGGTGACCTTATTGCTCTCTACAACTACCTGAAGGGAGGTTGTAGCCAGGCAGAGGTTGGCCTCTTCTCCCAGGCATCCAGCACCAGAACAAGAGGACACAGTCTCAGGCTGCGCCAGGGCAGGTTTAGGCTGGATGTTAGGAAGAAGTTCTACACGGAGAGAGTGATTGCCCATTGGAATCGGCTACCCGTGGAGGTGGTGGAGTCACCTTCACAGGAGGTGTTCAGGAGAAGACTTGATGGGGTGCTTGGCTGTATGGTCTAGTTGTTGGGTGGGTTGGATTGTTTGATGGGTTGGACGCGATGATCTTGAAGGTCTCTTCCAACCTGGTGTATTGTATTGTATTGTATTGTATTCTGGGCTGTTGCGATTTTGCCTCCAGCATAGTTAGCAGAACAGCAGTAACACCAGCAGTAACACCAGCTCTTAGCTAGAACATGGGGTCCAAACTTTTTTCAACATCTTGAGAAGGAAGGGAAGCATCGTAGGTTCTGGGCTGCAGGTGGGGATGCCAAAATGCAGGGCTGCAGCAGGGGTGACCCTGCCATTATTCAGCAACAGGTGAGGACGCCTGGCAAGGGCAGGTGATGGCTCAGAGCAGCATGTGATTGCAGGACCTTCAGTCTTTGCTACACTTATTTTAAACCTATCTGAAGCGTGCTTCAAATCCAGCTCTGACACTGGGCTGAGAGGCAACCTCTTGGAGAGAGGCAACCTCTTGGAGAGCTGCCTGTAGCCACATGCGAGGTCACACAGGCTGCTGTTGCCCTGCTCTTCTGCTCGTGATGGCTCCCCGGCCACAGCAGCGCTAGATCGAGACCAGCATCTGCAGCCACAGTTCACAGTCCAGCCCCTTTCTGCGAGCTGGTTTGCTCTGCCCTCGTCTTGTAACCTAGTAAGGTGCAAGCCAGCATCTAGCTGCTTGCTCTTGGAGTGGGGGCAGAAAGCCAGGGGCAGTAACACCTAAAACCAGCATGCCTCAGATGTCTGTAACTCCCAGCAGTCCAGCTGACATGTTTCCCTGGCCCTACTGCAGCTGGCACGACTGAAGAGAGGGTGGGACTCTCCTGGTGAAACTGGCTGGATACAGCAATGCAAAGGGGTTTCCCAGGCCAATAGTTAGACTGGGCTCGAGTGCTGGTCTCCCAGGTCTACCACATTCTTGTGAAACTGTCACTGCTTGAAATAACTGTGTATTTTGTTCCTTTACGAGGCTGTGAAAATGCACACATGTGCAAACACATATCCAGGATGAGGCTCAAGTGAGACATTAAATCTAATCATACTACAGACCTGGGTGAGGCTTAGGCACCAGCTCACCCCTGTGCAGCCTGGCATCTTTTTCACTCTCTGAATGCACTGATATACAAGTACTGTACATCCATAGAGAGAGGATAAAAAATGGCAAAGTTGTAAAAATTCTGATCTATTCATCTCCCTGAAATATACCTTCTAGTTTTGTTTGCCACATTAGCAAACCCAGCATTCATATACAGGTCTGGCATGGTGTAGGGCAGACCTGCCACCAAGCGCTGCTGGGCAAAGGGGTCCTGGCTGCTTTGCCTCAGCTCCAGCACAGAGCAGTGCTAAAGTGTGTGCCACCCAGATGCAGAAAGGGGGTGTGAAGGAGGAAGAGAACTGTCTGTCACAGAATCACAGAATTGTTAGGGTTGGAAGGGACCTCAAGGATCATCTAGTTCCAACCCCACTGCCATGGGCAGGGACACCTCACACTAGATCACAATGCTCAGAGCTACATCCAGCCTGGCCTTAAAAACCTCTGGGGATGAGACTTCCACCACCTCCCTGGGTAATCTGCTCCAGTGTCTCACCACCCTCATGGGGAAGAACTTCTTCCTAACATCCAATCCGAATCTACCCATTTCTAGTTTTCTTCCATTCCTTTTAGTCCTGTCACTACCTGACACTCTAAAAAGTCCCTCCCCAGCTTTCTTGTAGCCCCTTCAGATACTGGAAGGCCACAATAAGGTCTCCTCAGATCCTTCTCTTTTCCAGACTGTCCTTTTCCTCTCATGTGCCTTGAGTCCATGAAATGCTCCACAGTGCTGCTGCTTGTCAGGAAGTGGGCTGAAAGCCCTGTGCAGCAAGTTGTGATGCCCAGGAAGTCAGGAATGATCCATGCAGAGGTTGGGCACCAGCACAGAAACAGGCATCACATCTATCCATCCAGGAAACAGGGATTTAAAGTGGGTGGATTGTCCCTTAACTTATCTGTCCCAAACCCCTTTATTAAAATAAATATTCCCATTTGACAAAGAAGAGCCCTTTATTAAGGCAAGCTTGCAAAGCTGTTCAAGGCAGCAATGGCAAAACATTAGAACCAAAAGTATCAGCATGCTACCCTCAAATCACATTGTTTGCTGCTCGTTTCTGACCCATGGGTCCCTTGGAAAGATCAGCTACATGGGGGGAACCTGATGGGAAATGGTGTGAGTTTCTTTGAGTATAGACAGTGACATGGTGCTATATCTGCTGTACTCGCACTGGACATGACCATGGATCATTTTGAAAGGTCTGGGAAGACATATTCAATCAAGGAACATGAGAAAAGTGAAAAGATGTGATGATGTCCAATTGGACAACATCAGGTCAACCAGTGTGAGTTTTAAATATGTGTGGCAGCAAGTTGGAGCTCACATTTTGTTCACAACTCGATTTATCCAACTGTTGCAAGCAGCAAACCAATACAGTCAAAAGGAAGTTGCTCCTTCGTAGAAAGAAGGAAGAGAAGTTTTGTTTTCTGGATGTATCATAGGATGCCCAGGGGCATTGTGGAGTCTCCTTCTCTGCAGATATTCAAAACCCACTTGGATGTGTTCCTGTGTGATCTGCTCTAGGTGATCCTGCTCTGGCAGGGGGCTGGACTGGATGATATTTCGAAGTCCCTTCCAACCCCTAAATTCATTCTGTGATATTGCCCTCTGCACAGTTGATTCTGTGACATTGCCCTCTGCCTCTGCACAATGCAGTGTAAACTTGCTTGTAACTGGGGGAAGTCAGCTCCATGCCTCTACTTCATTGTAGACTTATACTTGAAATCTTTGATTTGCATTGATCCCAGCTTTCATAGGCAGTAGTAAACATTTGTAGCACCAATGCTAACCCAGAGCAGGCTTGTGGTGATTTCTTACACTGGATACTAAAAAGCAGTCGTGAGACCACGATGTGATAATGTGGCCTCAACACCGAGCACAGAGATGCAAGGATGATTTGACAACGTATCATCCTTGACACATGACACAGAGCCCACGCTTCAACCAACACACCGTGCCTCTGGGCAGCAGGGGCTCACAGCCTCTGTGGAGGAACGCCGCTGCAGGCAACACTGCCTCTTTGCAACTAGTGGTGCTGGCAGGGCTATGGAGATTGTGAAGCGAGAAACCAAGCCTGGTATTCCAAAACCTCATACACCAAAATAGAACCTTCCTGCACGATTAATAGTGTTTCAGTATTTGCAGACTTATCTAAGCAGGTCAGATCTGGAGTTGAGGCTACTCAGTCTGGAGAAGAGAAAGCTCTGAGGAGACCTTATTGTGACCTTCCAGTATCTGAAGGGGGCGTACAAGAAAGCTGGGGAGGGACTTTTTAGGGTGTCAGGTAGTGATAGGACTAGAGGCATGGAAGAAAACTAGAAATGGGGAGATTCAGATTGGATGTTAGGAAGAAGTTCTTCCCCATAAGGGTGGTGAGACACTGGAGCAGGTTACCCAGGGAGGTGGTGGAAGCCTCAACCCTAGAGATTTTTAAGGCCAAGCTGGATAAGGCTCTGACCACCATGATCTAGTGTGAGGTGTCCCTGCCCATGGCAGTGGGGTTGGAACTAGATGATCCTTGAGGTCCCTTCCAACCCTAACAATTCTATGGTTCTATAAATTCAGGAGCAATAATCACAGTAGCTCATTTGGCACTAGGTCTAGGCATAAACCCATCAAAATGTATGTCATTTCACTTCAATTCTGCTTTAAATCACTCTGTTAAATTAAATGATAGTTATCCTGATTTACTTGAGCATGGTGGGCCCATGTGATGTACCTCAAAATACATGATGATAATGAGCAAATATGCCAATGGGATGATGTTGTCATCCAAAAAATTATGCCAGCTCTGGAAAAAAAAATTAAGACCATTACAATTGGTTGGACTTGATGATCTTTGTGGTCTTTTCCAGCCTTGTTGATTCTATGAATTTGTTTCAAATTGGAATCAGGATGTGGTTTTATAAACAGTAGTTCAGTATGGGTTTGCTGCAATCAGGATCTGGCCTTAGCCGTCCATAGGCAAAGAAGCAGCAAGTTTCATTCCTGCCCCACATGGATGTCTTCCTTCCAAGAGGAATAAGTAATTCCTGGTAATAGTGCAATTGGTTGCAATCTGTCAGCTAAACAAAAATATAGGTAGAGATGTTTCTGCCCACAGAGGAGACCTTGCCCAAGCTCCTTTTCAATCTTTTGAGAAGATAACATGTTTTAGTCATGTAAGGGTGCCTGTTGTGTGAGGTAAGCACTGACTTTTGGCTATATCAGTGGTAATGAAGGGTTACAGAAGCACAGAAACTCAAACATACCAACACAAATATCAGGCCTCCAGTCCACCCACTGGGCATTTCTAATTGTCAGGTGAATGGATAGGAACTGTTGTGATAAATGTCATGTATCTTGTGGGTTGTTGCACAACAGTGATGGGGGGGGGGGGGGAAGATGCAGAAAGGAGAAAGCTGGGGCTGCCTGTGTCTGCTTGGTTAAAAACAAACCCTCAATGAGAAATCCCTTTTAAAATGCTGTCTGGTATTTATAACAAGGTATGGTTGGTCCTGAAAATACTATGGTATGATGCATCTGTGGTAAGTTTCAGGTTGTGAGTAGGACTTTGCGCACACTGACTCTTCAGGCTCAATGGCAAACAGGCAAGAGCAGAGGTAAAAGCTGAGCAGCCGGGAAAGGTGCTTCCCTGTTCGGCCTGCACCAGTCACTGCTGGCAAAACACAGCTGGTCCTTGCAGGCAGTTGTGGGTTTCAGTTCACACTCCCTGATGTTGAACTAGCAAAGTGAAAACCATCTATATATAATCACTAGATTGATCAAAATACCGTTGCTTATGGGCAGGATCAACGGCAATTTAATCTTCGAGGTTTCAAATTGCAGTGACAAAGGCTTGCACAAAATTCCCATCTCTCCTAAAAAGACAGACAACAAACCACCCCAGACGGACTTCCAGGAACTAAGAAGTCCTCAAGGATTTATGGTGCAGGATGCAGACATTAGAGTTTGCAGAGCCAGCACTGATCCTGTTAAGAAGACTTAAATTAGGAATTTGCTCCTTCCTCAGTATTTACTTTAATAAGAAAACTGGCACACATGATGTCATTTTGATACCTTTGTGGCTATTTTCACATGGCCATTTTGAGGAAGTCTCTTCTAACGTCTTCTCTAATGTCTCTTGCTCACTCAGAATAGCAAAAAGCACCTTGCAGCATGACTTAAGCTTCCGACATAGTTTCATATGTACAGGGGGAATGGAAGAAAAACAGAAATGGGGAGATTCAGATTGGATGTTAGGAAGAAGTTCTTCCCCATAAGGGTGGTGAGACAGTGGAACAGGTTGCCCAGGGAGGTGGTGGAAGCCTCATCCCCGGAGGTTTTTAAGGCCAGGCTGGATGTGGCTCTGGGCAACCTGATCTAGTGGGGGTGTCCCTGCCCATGGCAGTGGGGTTGGAACTAGATGATCCTTGAGGTCCTTTCCAACCCTGACAATTCTGTGATTCTGTGTGCAAAACATGGCACCGTGCAACAAAGCCAACAGCTGAAGCAAAGACTTCCACCCCAGGCAGAGGTTTGTCCTTCCAAACTTTGACCTAGTGTTAGAGCCAGTGTTTTTGTGATGCAAGACAGTGCATTAGCACATTATGACTTTGTTAATATATTTAGGCTCATCCTGCAATAGGCACATTACTTGCTTTTCAGCGGGGTCCTATACATATGTGAAAGATGCAAGGATATGCAAGACCTCTGACTGATGACAAGCTTTAAAAAATAAAAGCTGGATTATTATTTGAAAGAGAGAAAAGGCCATGAAACAGGTATTTTTACTCAGGAAAAGGGAAGATTTTCAGCTTCTAAATATGCAGAGACACGATATCAACTATCACAAATGTGCGCTAGCGATACAGCCAACAACACTTAATTATCAGTTCTACAGGAAAATTAAGTGAGAAAATTACTTGTCTTTTTATATTTATTTTGTTTATAACAGAACCCAAAGACAATGACAATTCTCTCACTACAGCATGTTAGACATAGATGGCTTGTCTGTCTTATTCTTTCCCCTTGGCGCTGCAGACTGGTAAACTCCTGCAGTGTGTGCAATTTAATTTGTGTTACTCTCTTACCAAGTGGGGCAAAAGGGGCAGTTTGCAGTTTTGAAGGAAGCTGTTTTGGTAGATATGAAGCAGTGTCCTTTTTTTATATAGTGTCTTACTCTAGAAACATTTGAGATATGGGGGCAATTAAGTTAATTGGCTCAATACACTGATCTTCTTTGCAAAGTGTGGGTCGTTGGTTTTGTGTGTAGATACAATTTTTGCATGTATCTCGCTTCTTCCGTCCTCCAGAAATCATAGAATCACAGAATCAGTAAGGTTGGAAAAGACCTCAAAGATCATCAAGTCCAACCTGTCCACCAACACCTCATGACTACTAAACCATGGCACCAAGTGCCACGTCCAGTCCCCTCTTGAACACCTCCAGGGATGGTGACTCCACCACCTCCATGGGCAGCACATTCCAATGGCTAACAACTCTTTCTGGGAAGAACTTTCTCCTCACCTCAAGCCTAAACTTCCCCTGGCACAGTTTGAGACTGTGTCCTCTTGTTTTGGTGCTGATTGCCTGGGAGAAGAGACCAATCCCCTCCTGGCTAAAACCCCCCTTCAGGTATCATTTGGGGCAGCTCAGGAGTTCAGGATCTTGTGTGGTAGGAACAGAATACCAATCAGGATCACAGCTCTGGACTTTAGCAGGGTCAACTTTGGCCTTTTGAAGCAATTGCTGAAGGAAATCCCATGGTAGAGGGAACTAGTCCCAGTCAGTATGGGTTTATGAGAGACAGGTCCTGCCTAGCTAATCTGATCACCTACAATAAGGTGACCTGCCTAGTCAATGAGGGAAGTACCCTGGACATTGTCTACTTGGACTTTAGTAAAGCCTTTGACACTGTCTCCCACAGCATTCTCCTTCAGAAACTCATGGCACAAGGCTTGGATAAGTGCACTCTGCATTGTATTAAAAATTGTGGATGGCTGGGCCCAAAGAGTGGTGGTGAATCAAGTTAAATCTGGCTGTTTCCCAGTCACTAGTGCTGTCCCCCAGGATTCAATACTGGGGCCTGTCCCCTTTAATATCTTTCTCAATATCTGGATGAGGGGATTGAGTGCACCCTCAGTAAGTTTGCAAATGACACCAAATTCGCTATCTGTGTCAATCTGCTAGAGGGTAGGGAAGCTTTACAGCAGTATCTGGACGAGTTAGAGCAATGGAGAGTAAGGGAAGTTGTTTAGAAAATGTTGTTACACTGATTAGAAGAAAGATGTTTAATTTGCCCTTGATTTCCATCAGATGCAAAACCAATAAGAACATATCTGGTGGATTAAAGCTGGAAGAGGTGAGAGAAAGAGGGACAGGGGCAAACCTGGCAGGAGAGCAAATGTAAAACCACAGCAGGTTTCCTTCCCAGCAGCCTTCCTTCCAGGGTGCTCAGGTAGACTCACTGATGAGCCCAAGCTGTTGACTCCTTCCACTAATTCCTGGTGACCCACCCAGCAGCAAACTTTTGAGCCTGCCTGGTGCACTTCCTTTTCATGTGCTCTGCTGCTTTCTTGTTCTGGTAGCAATATGGTTTAGACTTCCCTTTTCCAGCTTGGGGCCACATTGGGTCACCCTTGACTCATAAAGATATTCACAAATGGCCAATATATGTGCTGAGAGGTCAGGATGGGCAAGGGAGGGAAAGGCAGCTTGAGCAGCAAGTGATGCTTCCTGTGGAGCATGCCTAGCTGTGGAGACAACCACGTCCAGGAAAGGAAGGGGCTGGTGGGCAGCCAGGGAAGGTGGGCTTAGGGCACAGAAAGATTTTTCCAGGTGTGCTTACATGTCGTGGGGTGGGGTTTTTTTTGGCTGTGTTGGTTGTTTGGGATGGTTGGCTTTGTTTGTTTGTTTCCTGATAGTTTCTTTAAGAAACATGCATGCAAGGTTGTAGCTAGCTGTGAGAATTGATACAAGTTCTGGTACTCGAGTGTTCATCCAACTTCTGTATTTTCTAGGAGTGCACAAGCCATTGCAGCCAAGGAAATCACGCTCTTCTGGGACACAGATCTAGCAGTGTCTAATAAAAGGCCTGATGAAGGGAAATTTCTGCAAGATTTATTTTCCCTGGGGAAATTAAGCATTGTATACCACAGCACGCATGGCATATGGCTGTCTATCCATGGGAACAGTCAATTCAGCCCCTGATTCAGTAAAGTACTGGAAGTGTTTAGTTGTGACAAATAGGATTGCAGTGCAGCTCTAAGGCTGGGTACATTCTTAACTGAATCGAAAGTCATTGCCATTTGTGCACAGAAAGATGTAAACCACTGAGATCTGTACTGTGGCTTCAAAGCTATTTTTTTTTTCTCTTAGGCAAGGCTGGATCCCAAATGGAAGGGAACCTGTTTTCCAGATTGCTTCCATTTATTTTAGATGTGTGTTACTCTGTCTTTTCACCTTCCAGATATCACTTGCAAATGACACAAGGTATGCTTAAAGCACAACCAAATGCACGATCCCCAAGGTGTAATGTGTGTTTTGTCTGTCATCTTTATCATAGAATCATAGAATCAATAAGGTTGGAAAAGACCTCAGAGATCATCAAGTCCAACCTATCACCCAACACCTCCTGACTAACTAAACCATGGCTTCAAGTGCCATGTCCAATCCTTTTTTGAACACCTCCAGGGACGGTGACCCCACCACCTCCCTGGACAACACACTTCAATGGCAAATAACTCCTTCTGTGAAGAATTTTCTCCTCACCTCAAGCCTTATTATTGCTATGGTATCACCCTGCTTCACCAATAGCCATACACTTTGCAGTGGACAGTTAAGGAACTGTCGGGCAATTGAGCAGATTTATTTCCCTGGCTGATCATTCACAGATCTTTAATTTTTTTATATGCTCTAATGTCAAAGTGCTTCTGCCCTGGCATGTCTTGCTGGAAAGAAAGCACTCATCCTGCCTGTCACCATAGAAGTGTCTAATTCTTTCTTTAATATTAATGGTAGATTGTGGTAGGGAACAGTGTGGGTGAATGAAGGACCCCCCTTAAGGACGAGTAAAAGGCATGTAGTGCCAGAACTGAAATGGAGAACTGAGATTTTGCCATAAGCTTAAAAAGCTAAAATTCATCTCAGCATCCAAGGAAGAATCGTGGCCTGTTAGGTTGAGCAAAGAGCAATGCCAGGACATATTTCTGGAGGTTATTTCTGGTTTTTTTACTGGCTATGATAAGACTTGCTCTAGGGCCCCATTTCCTGTCTTTAGCATGAGGGTTGTACTTGCTAGAATGGTTTAAAAACAATGGCTTTGCTGGAGCTTTGATTAACAGACGCAGAAACTGTTGGGATCTCTTCTGCAACATGACAAATTCTACCTACACTTCCTTAAATTCAGCGAGCTGAAGAATTAAATACTTGAATTCAAAGAACTAGACAAATTTTAAGCTAGATTTTAATATGATAGCCTTTAAAAACACCAGAACCTACCTTAGCACTCGTTCTTCCTTATTTCTTTTTCTGGCTAAAATAATATGTGCAAGAAGGGTAAGTAGGAAGGAGATGGGGAGCCTGTGCTCCCTTACACTTGGAGCCAGCAGCTGAGATTCAAATGCAAATGCCAGCATCCTCTAACTCTCCAGAAACTTTAGAGTCTTGGTGTCTTACACCTATGTGACAACTTTAGGCTAAATTAAAAATCAAAGAGATTTCCCCTGGAGTGAGGTAATTCTTGTTAAGAGTACGGATATCATAATCAGAGCTGCCAAGAGGTGTATGAACTCCACTTGCTGAAGAAGGCTTTGGGACTGCAAAGCACCAGTGTCTGTATTTGCTGTCTGGAGTCATCCCAGCCCATCCTGAGCCAGACATGCAGAACCAACAAAGGTGCTTCAGATGGAATTAAAATGCCAATACACCTCCCTCTTCTGTGTGAACTTGATGGATTTGGGGGGCTGAGATTGTGCACTAGCTCCCACCCCGGCACTGCAGTGGTTCCTTGGTAGAATAAGAGAGAAGTTCTGAGTACAGGTGCCCACTGTGAAGGTTTCTGAGAAATCTCTTTGTCACATCTCATCTGACTGGACCTGTATGATATGACCGGTCAATGTCTCAACTGTAGTGGCCAGTCTATGTACTTTAAAACTTTGATTTCTCCCCTAGCTTTCCCTTCCCCACTGTCCTCTAAGCCTGCAGGTGGTAAGTCAGGGAAAAATAAAGACCTCAGATGGGACATTCAAAGTCAGTAGCCACATTACTAGAAGCACAGAATGTGCTTAATATCAGAAGAAAAGAGTTTTTTGATCCCTTTAGAATTGCTCTTCATCTTTGCTTCTCCTCAGGAATCCAAACAACAGTCAGATTATTCTTGAAGAATATACATCATAGCTGGGGACCACATTCAGGGGTTTTGATGTTTGTGAAATTTCAGAACAACCTTTAAAATCTAAATTATGGCATAGAATCTGTACTATACCTCTGCTGACTTGTTTTAGTCACAGGCATCATGTGTGCCTGTAAGAGAGAGAGGGAGAGGGGGGAAGACTGGTACTGCTTGGAAAAGAGGTTAACAATCAAAAAATTGATGTGAAAAGCTCCATCAAGTGTGTGCTGGGGTTGCTTAGCCTGGAGAAGAGGGGGTTCAGGGGAGACTTTATTGCAACTACCTGAAGGGAGGTTGTAGCCAGGTAGGGGCTGGTCTCTTCTCCCAGGCAACCAGCACCAGAACAAGAGGACACAGTCTCAAGCTGCATTGGGGGAGGTTTAGGATGGATGCTGGGAAGAAGTTCTTCACAGAAAGAGTGCTTGGCCATTGGAATGGGCTGCCCAGGGGAGGTGGTGGAGTCACCATCACTGGAGGTGTTTAGGAAGAGACTGGGTGGGGTGCCTGGTGCCGTGGTTTAGCTGATTAGATGGTGTTGGGTGATAGGTTGGACTTGATGATCTCAAAGGTCTCTTCCAACCTGATTAATTCTATTCTAATTTCTGTAAAGTAATAAACTTTCAGCTTTACTTTGCCTGTGATGCATCGATGTTTCTTCACCACAAAGAGAGGTGGTTGAGGAGGAAAGCATTCTCTGTGCAAACAGAATGGGTTTTTTTTTTCCATGTTTCACAAAATTTGAAAATTCATAATTTAGCAGGGGAATGGCCATTTCAAATACAGAGAAGAACTGGTATGGACTTTCTTTTACAGAGCTACATTGATTAGGACCACAGCAGTGAATCTGCAAAAAAATCCAAGATAAATACAGTTTTGTATAAGCTGTTTCACAGGCAGATTTTTTTAAGTGATATGGGACTTTCTCTAATGTCTAGTCACTGTGAAAACCTTCTGAGGGTTCTATTTTCCCAAGTAACTTGTGATAGGATAAGAGGAAACAGCTTCAACTTGCACTAGGAGAGTTTTAAGTTGGACATTAGGAAAAATTTCTTCCCCAAAAGGGTTATAAAGCATTGAAACTGGCAGCCCAGGAAAGTGGTGGAATCACTGTCTTTGAAGGTGTTTAAAAGATGTAGAGATGTTGTGCTGAGGGACAGGGTTTAGTGGTGACTTGACAGTGCTAGCTTAAAGGTTGGAATTGATAAAGGTTTCTTCCAACCAAAACAATGGTATGAGTCACTATTGACTAGCACAATGCAACAGATGGTTTTTGATAACAACTAGAAAGTGTCAAGTGCTGGCATTGTGCACCTAAGCATTCACTTTTCACCAGTGCAAATGGCACCGCACATGATGCTGCAAAGAAAATCCGACCTGTGAAGACTGCTGCAGACCAGCAAGTGTAAACATAATGCCCCACTAGTGGTGTTTGTCCCAAGTTAAAGGCTAAGACAGACACATGATTTGGGAGATTCAGACTTCAGTTAAATTTTTGATGCTTTACTTTGCTGGATCAGTTCAAAGGTCCCTTTCCCTCTCTGTGGTAGTGGTGTGCATGCCACACTGCAAGCAAGGAGCGCTTCAAGGTTGTTGCATGAATGTGCTTGGCAGCTGCATTTGGATGTATTGTGCCTGGGCTGTTCTAGGCCATTTTCCATCTTCCCAGCAGTCTGTCTCAGTGCATTATCAATCTTGCTTTCTTTTTCTTTCTTTTTTTCTTTTTTTTTTTTTTTTTTTTTTTCTGGAGTTTTTTTGCCTTTTCTTCCTTTTTTCTTTTCCCCCTTTTTCCCCCTTTTTCCCCCTTTTTTCCCCTTTTTCCCTTTTTACCCCTTTTTCCCTTTTTACCCCTTTTTCCCTTTTTTCCCCTTTTTCCCCTTTTTCCCCCTTTTTTCTGCCTTTTTTTGCCTTTTTCCCTTTTTTCCCTTTTTCCTTTTCTTCCTTTTTTTCCCTTTTCTCCTTTTTTTTCCTTTTTTCCTTTTTTTACTTTTTTTCCTTTTTTGCCATTTTCCCTTTTTTCTTTTTTCCTTTTTTTCCCTTTTCCCCCTTTTTTCCTTTTTCCTTTTTTTCCTTTTTCCTTTTTCCTTTTTCCCTTTTTTTCCTTTTTTTCCCTTTTTTCCTTTTTTACTTTTTTGCCATTTTCCTTTTTTTTTTTCCTTTTTATTTTACTTTTCTTCCTTTTTTTCCTTTTTTCCTTTTCCCCCTTTTCCCTTGTTTCTTTTTCCTTTCTTCCTTTTTCCTTTTTTTCCTTTTTTTCCCCCTTTTCTTTTTTCTCTATTCTCTTTCCTCTGTTGTCTTTTTTTTCCCCCTTTTTTTCCCCAGTTACAGTTATCATTGTCTTTCTGCAAGTGAACAATGACTCAGCTAAGTTTTTTAGACAATGTGAGATATTTTAGTACTTTTTTTCCTTGCACTATCAAAAACTGTGTCTGTCCCTTTTCCATTTTCCATCAAGCCCTCACTGTTGTCACTCATGAATCTCAGGAGTGCCAGTGCAGGAAGGCTCCATGTACAAACACACTCCCTCCTATTTCCACACAGTAACTTCTGTGTTAGCATCTGGTTACAGATCTGTTTCTATTACTGCTAAAATCTAAAATATTCTTTGGAATTGGGGGAGTTGTATGTCTGTTTTGAAGAGAGAGTGCAGGGTTTAGGAATGTGTGGTTTGCGCAGGAGAGTTTACTTTCAGTCCAAGCTACAGGGTTTAATTTTCAGATCTCGCAGGAAAAGGATATTGGTGCCGGGACTGTCCAATTCCACGGAAACACCCTCATTTATAGGGACATCATGGATTGCCTTTTAACTCTCAGGCTAAAACTTAAGTAAGCAGAGGTTAATGTCTCTTTACTGGTTTAATTAACAGCAGCTACTCTTCTAAAGATAAGGAATTTCCAGTTAAAAGCCATCTCCTTCAACTCCAGATCAGCTGAGAATAGTTCAAATTAGTTTTAGGGTAGGGTCAAAGACTAGAATTTTAGGGGTTTGAAGTTTTTTAGCTGAGCAGATCAACACTATCAGCTGGGGGAGAATCCACATCTAAGTGAAAAGGAGGGGGCTCGGATTTCCATTTGCATGAAAGTGGATTGTTCGAGGGCTTTAAACAAACGACTTAATGAGGTGTCACTGATGCACACATCTGTCTTCCCTGGCATATCTGAAGTACAACACATGGTCCATTTTAGTGTCACCAAAGCTGTTAAGTAGCACTTTGGAGACTTTATTAAAATAATTTGCCATTTCACAAGTCTGTTCAACCAGTGGAAGAAGCAACATTTAGAAAACAAATGGAAACAAAGAGCAGGGCAAAACCGCATGTATTGTGCTGCTTGGAGCAGAAGAGCTTGCATGGTGCAGGTTTTCTGCCAGGCAGCAATGAGGTCCTCGTGCAGTCACTGATGGTGGCAGCCCTGATCAGAGGGGACTACCTGGGACAGTCTTTTGAAAGTCTCCAGTGAGGAAGGACTCATTCCAAAAAAAGTGCAAATCCTCACAGTGATTAGGATTTTCTTTGTTGCAAAGAGGATCCAGCTCCCACGGCACACCTCCATGCCCAGGACACAGCGAGTGAGAAATGACTGCTGGCATGGCGCTGCAGCCTGTGCTGGCTGAAGGCCTCCTGGCAGGAAATCCAACCTCACTTGTCAGCAGGACGGCTGAGCTACACATGGCTCTGGGCTTCAGCTGTACCAAGCTCATACACTGCCTGAAGATCTGTAGGAACTGAATCCCACAGCTGTATCCATAACTTTCTTTGCCCCATAGAGCAATGAGATGGGAACCTTGACTTCCTCCACACTATCCTCTGGAGTTATCTCAAGGCCCAGGGTCCACAAATGTTTGTAACCCCTCAACAGATGTTTCTGGAGAATTTTCTTCAGGAAGTGATCTTGAACTCAGGGCAGAGCTCCTACCTGCACAGCTATGGACTAAGCTGCACAGGAACAATGGTCACCACACTTCTACCTTATGCTTGTGCTGGTTCTGGTTTATTGGCTTGCAAAGAACCCAAAGTGATGGTGAAAAGCTCACCCCACGTTTTCATCGGGATTTAGGTGCAGAGCTTTGGAAGTCCTGAGGCACTTAGCTCCCATATAATAGTTTTTGAAGTTTGGTGCTTGGTCATTTTGCTGATTTACATGCTCTGCTGTTGTGCTGTCCTCAGTTCTCCTCGGTAGCACTGCTTACATACATTTGCTGCCTTATGGGTTAGGGAAGAGGCTGTGCCATGACACAGCCCCTTCTTGATGCCCAGTACCAAAGGCTCCTTGCAGCAATAAGGGAAGTGCACAAGCTGATACTGGTGAACTGAAGTCTTTAACCATTTCAGTTGGCCAGCTACTGATTTCTAAAGTACTCCTTGTTTAACTGACATCCTGGTGCAGGAATGGGTAGTTAGTTCACTGTCAGATGCTTCAGTCCAAACACTACCATATGAGGGCATGGATTCTGAATCTTTCAGTGCAGCACCTCTGGAGTCACCAAAGTCTGTCTTAGACTACTGCAAACTGTCTGTGCCACTAATCCTGACCCCTCCTGCAGGGTCACTATACTTTGTTTGGGTGAAGTTAGCAGTAGTGAATTGCTGTATGGACAAAGAATACAGAATACAGAATTAACCAGCTTGGAAAAGACCTTCAAGTTTGTCAAGTCCAACCTATCACCCAACACCATCGATCAACTAAACCATGGCACTAAGTGCCTCACCCAGTCTCTTTTTAAACACCTCCACTGATGGTGACTCCACCACCTCCCTGGGCAGCCCATTCCAATGGCCAATCGCTCTTTCTGTGAAGAACTTCTTCCTAACACCCAGCCTAAACCTCCCCTGGCACAGCTTGAGACTGTGTCCTCTCGTTCTGTCACAGGTTTCCTGGGAGAAGAGACCAACCCCCATGGATGTGCACATGGCCCAAAGAGCCATCCTGGGAGTCAAGGATGTAAGGACCTTATAATCTTTCCTGGCCATGTTTTTCCATGCTGTAAGAGCTGCAGAAAGCAACACTGCAGAAGTTTCTTGGCCTTTTGTCCACTTCTGCTTAGAAAAACACCTACAAGGTTTTGCCTCATTTTGCCCCGCTTGTATCAGGCAAAGCCACAGATAAATAACCATGAGTAAAGGGGCACAATAGTTTTGTGGCCACTTCTTCCCCTCACCTCTGCCCCGTTCCTGCTGGAGCTACCTCAGACCATATTTACTCCCTGAATGTGAACGCTGAGGGCTGAGGGTTGTGCTGGGGCTGCTGCAGATTCAGTGACCCATATTTTCATGTACAGAGATGAGTGTGGGCAGAAGGGCATTCAATGTGGGTGCACAGCAAAAGGAGAGGAGGCCTTTTTCCATCTCCAGTTTCAAGTTTGGTTTGACCGTTGCCTGCTGCTGTTCCGTGAAAACCTTGTGCTGGGCAGGGAAGCAGCAGCCGAACACTCTAACAAGTGGCTCGCTAGTGAGGAATGTCCTGCGGTAAGTATGGAGCAGCCTTGTCACTTCTCAGCCAATCCTCTGAGGACAATAAGGAAGGAGGACAAAATGAGTGCAGCCCTCCTGGGCCTCCCCTTAAGAGTTTAAAAGCAAAATATTGATTTTGAGTTACCCTGCTTCAACTCAGCTTCACTCTCCTGATATTTTTATTCCCTTGTAGATTTCTGACTCCATTCGTTTTTTAAAGAAATCACTGGTGAAATTGTGGTGTGCCCATGTAACATTCCTGTGCCTAAAACATGGTCAATTGACACCTTAAAGGTTTCCAGGCAACTCTAACCATTTGTGACATCTTTAGCTGCATTTCCAGTGTGTTCAAAACAGATGAAGTGAATGAATTGATTTTAGCTGTATAAAAAACCCTTGACAAAAATCTCTTTGTGGCCATCCAGTTAGTCTCTTGATGATTTGTAGAGTACTTGCTCATGCCATGAACTTCATCCTTCCCACCTCTCTGCTTGTTTTTCAGCTTGCCCTGCTGTGGGTTCCCATTCAGAGTGCATTGCAGTTGCCCTCCCCAGAGCCAAAGCAAGGGTCACTGTGGTACCTACAGCCACAGTGTCATCAGGTCAGACCTGAGCATTATAGATGCCAGAATCTACCATATGAACAACACTGGATGGTATCAAGAAAAAAAAAAAAAAAGGCAACTTTATTAGGTGTTTTAAATTACTGCAACACCCAATTTGCCCAATAAAAACAGTATAGATGTGTGTGAGACCCCAAGGGTTTTGTTGGCTCAAACAAGTGCCAGTGGGAGGCAGGGGTGCACATGGTCTGGGAGCGGTGCCCTTGGCTTGGGGCTGCTGCGTGAGGAGCGAGGGGAAAAGGGGGAAACGTCAGGGGAAGAAGGAGGGAGCAGGGGGAGACTTGATCTTGGAGGTCTCTTCCAACCTGGTTGATTCTGTGGAGGAAGCTCATGTGAACTTTTGTTTTGGGAGAAAACAGGCTACTTGTGTGATGCATGGAAACAAAATGGAACCTATGTGTTCTACAGATAGTGATACCAACTTGAAAAGGCTACCTCCTCTCCCACTGCATGTGGCATCCACATTACTCTTTCATAATTACACACAAGTAGGCAAGACCTTGGGGTCTATATACTGCAGGGGTACAGCCACAGCTGAGACCCAGCATGGGGCAAGAGCTCCTGGAGGGTTTGCTTTGCTCACAGTACTATCACACTGCCCTCCTGCACACGTGGCTGTTCTTGGGCATATGGGGACATGTGTGCTGTGTGACATTGGTGCATGATGGCCCAGCCAGTGAGGGACAGCTGGAAAAGCCTTTCCAGATGCATTGGGAGCAAAAGGAACAGCAGTCATCTACAGATGTAGCATCTGATTTATTTTGCATTGAGGAGATGAAACCAGATTCCTTCTATCACAGTATCACAGTACTACTGGCATGAATGCACTGGCTCAGGTTGGGAGGACCTGGCATCAGTTCTGGTTAGAGAAAAGCTTTAGCTGAGAGAAAGGAATAACACTGCAGCTTAAAAGTGAAAAACTGTGCAGAGCAGCTGCAGGTAAGGATGGAAGAAGGAAGAATCCTTGAAAGCCTGTGGGTTCATCCTGCCACCTATCCCATCACTCACAGCTTTATCTCTAGGGCCAAGGGACACAGCATTGCAGCCTATTTTTCTGGCTGCTCTTTGTAGTGTATGCAGTTTCCCGTGGAGCTGCCCTGAACTGTCCTTGTTGGGAGCAACAACACCAGCCAGCAGTGTGCTGAAAAGCATCACCTGAGATGCCTTGGCTTTTGCAGCATCAGCTTGTTCTAAAAAACAGTGACCATGCTGCCAAATGCAGTCCATCACATTCCTCCCACCTTCCTGCTGAAACTACAGTGTGTCCCACACTGACCACCCAGCACAAGCAGCACAACTTCTTCCAGCTGCTTCCATTCCCGTTTCAGGACAGTCCCAGGAAGCCCAGCTCTTCCCTCAGCCTCGGTGGAGAGGCTGAAGGACCACTATGGCTGAAGTCAAGGAGAAACAATCTCAGCCTAAGGCTGTGGAGCTTGTTGAGTTTGGGAACAGGTGTTGAGTCTGGAGGGCTGCTGGGGCAGGTGTGGTGTGTGGATTTGCTTTCATGCTGTGCCAATTGACTTCTGAGACTTTTCTTCCTGTGAGCCAGCAGAGCTGAGGCAAGTTTGTGAGCAATTGCTGCTGCTTTTCCCTTGTGCTGGCACCCGGGGTGAGAGGAACAGGGATGGGATGCTGAAGCCTGAGAGACACTTCCTTCCTGTTTACCAGCATAGAGGAGACTTCTCAACACACCTGTGAGGGTGAGAACATGGCCAAAGAGCAATTGCTTCTGTTTGTAGGTGATTTTCTAGCAGGGTGTCTGCTTGGGAATGGTGGAGCAGCATTTCCTCTCAGACTCCTATTCTCATGGGGGAGAAGGATGAACAGGGGGGAGCTGCAAACAGAATCAGGGCAGAGAAACAGATTGGTGCTGTCTCCTGACACCTCGGGTTTTCAGGATTTTACAGCCATGGCATTTCTGCAGCTGACTGGAGCATGTGCCCCCAGATCTCATGCCCTCACACAGGCTTAGCCCCATCTGTCAGTCATTCTCACAAGGACATCTACAAAGCAATGCAGCCCGTGCCCTGGGTGATGCTCTCTTCTGCCTCAGTTATGGATGCAGAGGGTGTCCTGGAAAATTTCCTCTTGGGGTTTTGTTTTTCACCTCAGCCCAGAGGCAGCATGCCCTTGTACCCACCCCTGCCCTCCTGCCTCATGCAGGAGATGTCAATGAGAAGCGAGCAGAGCAAGCCACAGTGTTTCCCCATGGGACAGGGTACTCAGAGTCAGAAGGTAAAGCTGCTAACAGATATTGGTGCCCAGCTGCACAAGAGACCAACTGAGAAAAGTGCAAAGGCAGAGTGAGGAGATCATGTCTATGGTAACAATAAGGACTTAACAAAGCTGCAGAAAACCCTTCATCAGCTAATATGTCTACAGAGATACCACTCTCTCCTTGGGGTATAAAGTCTGAACGCGGAAAAAGAGCTTGACAAAGTAATCTCAGAGCTGGCTGGGGTTTTCCTAGCCAGGCTTTAGCGTGGTCAGCCAGCCAACCCATTGCTCTTCAAACATGGTAGATTCCCACATCATTTATTCTAAAATGAAAAGCATTAGTCCAAGCCTTCAATATAAATATGCAGAACTCCAGACGAGATCAGAGTTCATTTGAATTTACACCTATGATACCACAGCCTGCAGGGGCTAAGGAGAAGGTAAGAAAATAAAACCCTTACCTTTTCTTTTTATTTTTAAATGAATTATATCTTTAAATTTGAAAGAAAACTAAATAAATAAATGCTGTATTCCAGCTGCCATCACTTCTACCATCACATCTCTGAAGAATTTTATTTAGCTGTGAGTAGAATGTTTAGCAGGATCTATGCCTATTCCAGTGGTAAGGACAAATTATTTTGGTAGCCAAGCCAGGTAAGGTAACCAAGCTCCACCTAAGGCTGTTTCTGCACTTTTTTTTTCCACTGGGATGTAGCATAATGTGGTTTTAATATTGTGCATATTCAACTCCAGAGTGTCAGCACCAGTGGCAGAACCCTCCCGATCCAGCTGGTGCAAGAAGAGCCAGAATAATGACGTGAAAGGATAGAAACATAGGTGCTCAGATTAGTTAGAACAGCTTGTGGCCTTTGGCTAGGCTGTACTTCCAGAAGATGTCAAAGGGGAGTTGATCCCAGCCCAGGCACCACCTGCTCTGCTTTTTCCTCCAGTGGAAGTTTAAAGAGCTAAAACCATTTGCCCAGGGAGGTGGTGGAGTCACCATCCTTGGAGGTGCTCAAGAGGGCATTGGATGTGGCACTTGGTGCCATGGTTTAGTCATGAGGTCTGTGGTGACATTTTGGACTTGATGGTCCAAATCTCTGATGTCTCTTCCAACCTGGGTGATTCTGTGATAAAAAGCTGATTCTATACCCTGGACTACTGTATTGCTGACTACAGGAAAAACAGCTGGACATGGACCACCATCAGATAAATCAGCAACCAGGTAGCTCCCCGTATGAGGAGTGCTGAGAGTCTGATGGGGCAATTCATGGATGCTAGTAACTGTGGGATGACATTAGGGCCTGTCTCAGTGTGCAGCCACCCTGTCTGTCCCTGCACAGCAGGGATATGTGTAGAGTGCAGCTCACAGGGCATCAGGTTGTGGATCCAGAGCACTCCAGTGTGAATCTGATTTGAGCCTGGGTGCTGGGAAGAACAAGCAGTGGTTCGAGACCTCTCGAGTCAATAGTAAGGATGCCTACACCACAGGCTTGCCCGTGTTGAGAAGTAAGAAATGTGAAAGGTGTATCTGGGGCACTGGGGAGAGACAGTCTGCTCCCCTGGGGCAACTGAGCCAGCAAGGGAGAGAGGTGTTGGGAAGGGGCTCTGCGGGGGAATGCCAGGGCTAAACTTACGGGAGACATTTCAACTCTGGTGAAGCCCTGCCAACTTCTTGTGAGTCACAACCAGGGAGAATTGTTCTCATCAGTACTGAGAAATATGATGGGGGGAACCTAGTCATATTTTTTTTTTTTTTTTTTTGTTTAGTCACTGTTTCATTTTCCTGTGAATAGTAGTAACAGTTCAGCCTACCAAGCTGATGTAATTGTGAAACTTCTTTTCAGCTGTCACAGTTCACATGCCCCTGCATGTATGCCTCAAAGCACACTGCCTTAGCACCACTTTGGCTACACCTTTTACATCTTTCTCTTTTAATTCTTTTTTTTTTTTTTTTTTTTTAATGATATCATGCAAAGAAATTTTTTGTGCTTCTTATTGCAAACATTGTCTCCAATTCTTTTTCTGTTTGCTCGTTTGGGTTGTGGTGGTGGTGGTGGTTTTGGTAACTGTTTGTAAGCTCTGTACTGCTAGAATTTCTCAAACTGACATGCTGTGATGGTCAAGTATTAAATCAGAATTTAACAGACATCTCTGTGCCTCTCTTTCACAGAATCACAGAATTAGTGAGGCTGGAAAAGACCTCTGAGATCAAGTCCAGCCTATGACCTAACACCATGACATCAGTTAAACCATGCCACCAAGTGCCATATCCAGTCTTTTCTTAGAGACCTCCAGTGATGGAGACTCCACCACCTTCCTGGACAGTCCATCCCAGTGCCTAATCAGCCTTTCTGTGAGGAAGTACTTCCTAATATCTAACCTAAACCTCCCTTGGTGCAGTTTCAGGCCATGCCCTCTTGTCCTGTCACAAGTTGCCTGGGAAAAGAGACTGACCCTCACTTGACCACAACTTCCTTTTAGGTATTGTAGAGAGTGATAAGGTCCCCTCTAAGTCTCCTCTTCTCCAGGAGGTTCAACGAGGTGCCTGTGAAACCAGCAGAGGAAGTTTCTGCCCACAGCTCGCTCTTTTTGTTCCAGTAATGCTGCTTGTCATGTTTGTTGTGCTGCTGCAGCTGTTGTTAAACCTGCATGCTGAATCTGATCACTGAAGTAAGCAGGATTAACAACATGCTTTTTCTAGAGAGGGTAATTATTAAACAGTCCTTCAAGTATTCATACAGGCTGACTTGAGGGGCAAAAACCTGAGCTAGTGGGGTGGAGAGAGAACTGCCAGGGAACAGAAGACTTCCTGGTATGGTTTTGTCAGAAAAGCCAATGCCTGGTGGAACTGCAGCCTGAGTCCTTCCACTGCATCTTGCAATAGCTGTTCTCTACCTGGCACACTGCACTTGGACCATGGGGCTCTGGTGTGATGCAGGACCACGCTTCTGCACCCACTTCATATTCTTTGTCTAAGCTTCGTATACCATTTTGACTCCCTCCTCCCACGGGACAGGATTTTATTGGCTTGCAGATTGCATTCTCTCTGACATAGATTTCTTGCATGCAAATCAAGAAGTTGAGAGGAAGGCAAAGTAATAAATATGCTAAGCACAGGAAAGTGGCACATTGTTATGGTTACATTACAGTGCATTTAAAGCAGAAGACAATCAAACACTGACACTGTAGAACCAAACCCTGGCAATTCTGCACTGAAACATGTGAGAATACAGATTTGCCACTGCAGGATTCAATGTTCTGCTGGAAATAAGTGATCCTGGCTTAAAATCTTTCCTGAAATCAAGTGGCTATAGTATGAAAATTGTTCAGGAAGAGAAAATAATAAAATATTCTCCATATTTTGACCATTTCTACTTTCTCGTAGATTCCTTCTTTAGGATTATGAGAAAGGTATTACATGGTCAGAGGAAAGGATAGAGGGAGGTGGAAATTTCAAAACAAAACTGCAGGAAAGGTTAGGGAAAGGTTGTGTTTAGTGATTCTGTTAAGTCAGTAAATAAAGGCATAGTCACAGGGGTTTAGCCATTTGGCCAGCTCAGAATTTTCACAGCTCTCAGTGCCTAGCAATGAACATCAAATATGTAGGTCTATCCCCTTCTTTACTCCCTGCTGCGCCCCTGTATTACAGTTCAAATGGACTATTCTCCAGGTTCTGAAGGAATTGATGGTGGTTAATCTCAGCATTCCTTCCTATAAATGATGCGACAGCCATAACCAGAGGGTTACTCCCTGCCCTGCCGTGGTTCTGACTGAAGGTTTTCCTCCTTCTCAGAGTCAAAGGACAAGAGAGAGCAGGGTTTGTCAGCAAAGCCACCTTGATACTGTGACATTCCAAGGATCCCACCTGGGCCATTGTCCTGGGGGAGGCAAAGGAAGCTCATAACTGGGCCTCTGTGGAAGGGAGACAGCAACCTGCTGAGCCCACTCAGCTCAGTATCTAAATGCGAACAGACAGGGCAATGGTCTTAGGAAAGCAGCTGGAATAGGAGGAGTTAGGTTTGCTGAGAAGGACTTCTGTTCATCTTGGAGCCTACACTCTTCCACAGAGCCACTGTGGGAATGATGAGTTCCATCTTGCTGTCTTGCTGAGTGCTGGATGTCACCACTGTATTTCCTTAGTGTGCCTTCTTTTCTGTTCCCTCAGCATTGCAGAAAGAAAAGAAAAGGAAAGGAAGGCTGTTAAAAAATCACATCCCAAAATGCAGCTTCCATGTGGAGCTTTATATGGTACCAGTAGTAGAGTGGTCCTCTTCTGCAGCACAACATACATCACCAAGAAACTAAAATCTGCAGCATCAGACAATTCATGTCTGGTTTATATCTGGTTTAGAAAAACTTTCTAAGTAATTAAAATTAAGTCATGCAATCATTAAATTAAATTAACTGACCTAGTGTGAGGTGTCCCTGCCCATGGCAGAGGGGTTACAACCAGATGATCCTTGAGGTCCCTTCCAACCCTAGCAATTATATGATTCCAAAAGGCAATGCAATCAAATGTAACCTACAAAATGTACCAACCTGTCCCTCTCTCCACTGCAACCTTTCAAACAGAGGTGTGCAAGGCACAGATTATTGCTTTCTCTTTAATCTTTCCTCGACACACTCCTAATTATTTCTGTTTCTGTGAAGCTTGAGTCTCTTCTTGCATTTGATAACTGAATTAATTGGGTTATTTACAGGGTGATTCCTATCACACCAACACTGATAGGGAAATTGCACTTTGGTGGGAATTTTGCCTGAGTAGGAACTTAAAGGATTTTGCACACCCTGTTGTGAAAGGGTATGTAGATCTGTGTGTGTGTGTATGTTGCACATGCACATATATGTGTGTATGTATATATATATATATATAAAAAAGAATCTGTGAAAATATATAATTTCTTGCTTCTCGTCCTAACCTTTGTGCAACTGGGTGCTGGGATCTGGATATACAGTGTGCTCAGAAGCACTTTTTAATGAAGAGGTGTTTTCTCCCCTGGAGCTGTCATTCTCTACCACATCACAGACCCTTTCAGACAGAAAAATAATTGGCCACTTTCTCCGAGCATGGAATCGGAGAGCCCCAGGGACAGGCAGAGTGAGCAGCGAGCTGGGACAGTGGCTCACAGGGGCGCCCACTACTGTCCCTAACCTGGGCTGCTGCCACGCCCCACACAGGTCCTGCCCCCTGGGACACCACGCATCCCTGAGGATTTGAGTGAGGTCTGGTAGACAGTGCCATGAAATGCAATATGCAAGACCCAGAACCCGAGAAGGAGACAGGAGAAATGAAATGGACAATCATTTCCAGAGCTGTTCTGATACCAGATGGAAATGTAGACTTCTTTTGCTTTCTTTTTTTGAAACCTGTCTAGTTGCTGCATGGTAGGATGTTTTTCCTCATTTGCAGTAGGCTTTATTATTTTGCTTCAAAGGTGGATTTTTAGCAGCATTTATTCTACTTTGGGGTTCCTAACACCTGCCTTTCACCAAATATTCCCCAGAGTTGCTAACATTCAGAAACAGGCTATGCAGTAAAAACCCATGCCTTAGGAATTCCCACCTTCTATACCACATGTAGAAAACTGATGAAATAAATGGTCAAGGCAGACCTCAAGCTCCAGGTGGACATTAAGAGCATTTGCCTGGCAGGAGCACACCAGCACCCCTTGCCAACTAGAGGCTCAAATGCAAATACAACACTGTATGCTGCTTTGCAACATAGGTTACCCTGAGTCCCACTCTGACACTTTCAGATCACTGCTCACTGCTCTGGTCTTGTTATGACAGTGCAGACCACGACCCTGTGATGTCCTGCTCCTTTTTCCCAAGGCTGGCAACTGAAGGAAGGATGGCCTGTGCCCTGCTCAGGTGCTGGTTGCCATCTGCCACATCTGTAGCTGCCTCGACCAAAGGAAAAGCTCTCCTTCGGCTTACTGTGATACCTCACAGGATGACTGCTTAGCTCTGACTCACTCTTGTGTCATTTAGGAGAAAAGGCTGGACAGTGAGCTGAAGTGGCAGAGGGAGGAATTCCTCCCAGGAGGCAAGGAAGCCACTCTGCAGATCGCAGGCTATGGGATGGTTTGCAGTTCTTCTGTGATATTTGTCTGTTCTCATTTGTGTATCTCAAACCGTTCAAAGTAAAATTGTCCTCATTAACGTGATAGGAATCAACACAATCATCTGTGCTAGGAAAAAAACACACTCATATTTCAGTTGAAGTGGTGCAGGCATCTTTTCACGTTGTCATTGTGACAGAGAGAAGGAGATTATGATGGCAAAGCAGCAATCGGTTCTGCTGTGAGGGGTGGTTGGGGGTTTTGGGTTTGGTTTTGTTTGAGGGGAGTGTATAGGTCACATGTTTCATTTCTTCATAATGTAACTTCATTCTGCTGTCCTGTACATATCCCAAACCTCTGCTTATAGATAAATAAATCAAATGGGCGATTCTGCAGGGCTGGTAGCAATGGCAAAATCTCTTTCTGTCCCAAGTGAGGGGGCATCTCACCAGGGTGTCCATAGTCGTTTCCTCCTCAGATAATGGTTTTCTGAATGAAGTTGTTTTGATAGCCTGTTTTTCCTTTCTGACCATTTCATCAGGCAGGGAAGGGCAGGATGCTGGCGCCGGTGCTAGTCATGGTGCCGGTGCATGTCCCGGTCTCGGGCCCAGCCTCCCGGCCCCGCAGCACCCCGAAACGGCAACAGCCGCAGCCCAGGTTCGGCTCCCCGAAGGGCCAAGGCTCCGCAGGTGCGGACGCCTTTGAAACTGCCGCTGCTGCAAACGGGCTTCCGAGCCGAAATTCACATGGCAAAGAAAGTGCCCATTTGCTTCGATTACTTTCTAACGACTCTGCTCGCCTTTGGTCTTGCTTGTACCCAGATGGGTGATTTTGGAGCTATTTGCGTGCATAAACTTGTTTTGAAGGCGCGGAGGTCTGCTAGCTCAGGTACTTAAAAACGCTTAGTGAGAATTAGCAACAGAATGAAGACCTCCAAGCACCCCGACGCGGGATCACATGAGGCACAGGAACTTCAAAGCGCCCGGCGTTAATCCGGCCGGATCGCCCCGGGACTAGCCTGGAGCTGGGACCTCAGCGCCCGCCCCGGCCCCCGCCCGCCGGCCCCCGCTCCCTGGCACAGCCCAGGGCTGACAGCGCGCTGCCCTCCCCGGCATGACCGAACCCCACAAGGGCTTCACTCGGGTGGCAGCCGCCGTGGTGCGGGGACGAGGGCTGCCGGGTCTTTCCGCAGGTCGGAAGATTTGGCGGAGATGTTTCGGAAATGCGTGGGGAAAGGGACGGAAGCGGGGGCGGCATTTCTGCCACCCCCAGCCTGAAACTGCCTGAGGGGCAGCGGGTGAGGATCTGGCCTGGGGCAGTGCTGATAGCCAGGATCGCTCCCGGCCACCGACGGCCCCGCAGCCCGCCCCGTCCAGGCGGCCTCTGCCAGCCCTCGCAGCTGGAGAGAGCTCGGGAGGGGAGCGGTGCGGGGCTGGAGCTGCCCTCTCCACAGACACCCCCCTCCTACGCCCACTTGCGGGGACACCGCAGGAGTGCAGTCCGCCTGCGGTCCGTCCCCCGCGCTGGGCTTCCTCTCGCCCTGGCCACCCTGCTGGGTTCTTGCCTTCCCTCCGGGCGGGCATGGCACGTCTGGAAAGACGCGTGTTCCATCCCGCCCTGGTAGCACCGGGCTGCTTTTGGAACCCTGGGCGAGCAAGGGAAACCTGCAGCTCTTCCCAGAGAGTACCTATATGTTATTCCTGTTGTGCTTTTTTGCTTGCTTTCATAGCAAACTCAGCCATCGCAGCGGTTGTTTCATGTGTGGTTCCCTGCTAGGCCTTGCTGTTTGATTGCTGTCACAAATGATAACACGTGAAATTCCTCATTGTTTCTGCAATTACACGGCAGCCCATTGCTACTTGCTCTTCCAGCCCCTCCAGTTAATTGTTTTCGCACTGTAAGCCTCATAATCCATGAACACAGAGCAAACAAAAGCCAAAGCCCTCCCAAACTCATATTTCTCAGCTATTATGTTATCGGCAGGAAATATTTCATGGTTCTGACATCATAAGCCCCAAGCAGCATGAGGTTTCTCAGGGCCTTCACATGATGAAATTGTACTTTTTAAAGTGTTAGAACAGAAAGCAGAACATCTTTTTATGGGAGCTGAGCTGCTAATTTTGATTGCTGCTATTTAAAGAGTCCATTTGAATCCAGGTCCTTGCAATAGTTTCTGTTGTGAGGCAGGCAAGTAAGTCAAAATTAGCTGTTTAAAACTGGCTGTAGCAGATCGGTAAATACAAATAGGACCAAAATGACCAGACCTGTGGCCATCACACCCAGCTCACCGATCCTGTTGTGTTCTAACGTCTCTGTTGTATGATCGTCAGGCTGACAATGGGCACAAATATATAAACCAGTAAGTGATCTTACTTTAATACCAGGGGAAACGTGCTAGGCATCCCTCATTACACTTACTGGAGGGTGAAAAGGCAAGCATTTAAGAAGGGCTGCGTGGAGATCCCTCTGCATGAATAATACAAAATATTAAATGTTGCTTGTGGTTATGGCTGAGTTTGTGATCCTAATTTTAGTCTCTTCCTTAAATTGGTACAATGCCATTTGGATCAAGGAAAGTCACCTGGAAACCAAAGCAATTCAATTATTATTATTATTATTATTATTATTAACACTTTACAAAGATGTAACACTTTTTCCAACAGACTCCTTTTTTCTCTCTCTTTAGCCACTAGGCTATGGTAGGCCCAAGGACAAAAAGCTGTTGTGTGGTCTTACCTAACAAAATTATCCATGTCCAATAATTCACTCTAAGCACAGAATAATTTTATCCTTCCCTCTGCTTATGCTGCAATATTTTTCTGATTAGGATCAGACCTTGACTAGTTTTCACTAAATACTGCATTTCCCCTTAATTAAAAATCACAGATAAGGAACTATTTCAGGTGTTATTTTTCTTTGAAGGGGAGAAAGAAAGTGACCAATAAGGACGTTTTGAATACCACTTTCTTTTCCAGTACTGAGCTGTGTCTTCCAGCACCCGACTCCTTGATTCAATTCTGTCCTTTCTGTTTCATATATGTGGACCAGAAAAAAAGGGTTTTTCTTTACTTCCTCAGTTTTGTAAAGTAGCCTCACACTTATTATGGGGATTAAACATTCTTGTGTCCATTTTGTTAATGTGTGTGTCTCTACACTGCTTTTAAAAATGGGTTTGATAGCTTAAAGAGAGGAAGGTAAATTGAATTAATTACTAAGGGGTAAAGCTGATTTAACGTCACACTGTCCCGAGTTAATACTAAAGACTCTAGTTCTTGGGATATGTAAGTCTATTTATTTCTTCTATTTAAAGTCCACATATACCTGTTTCAACAGGTGATTCTTTAACCCTCTTAGGTTTGCATTTTCACAAGCTCAGAAGTAGATTTTAAGTTACACCTCTCATATCTTCAGGGCTGTCTATGTCTGCACACTGAAAATCCCACTTGGTGCAAACTAAAATGGACTGATGGCCTTTGCAGCTCTAGCAAAACTTCCTTGTGTCAGAAAATAAGGATCATTTTCCATGAGTTTAGCCTAACATTCCCACAAAACAGATGGCTGTGGTGCGCATTTGACAGACGAAACAGCCTGAGCACTGAAAGAGTGTAGCTGGCTTCTTCATGAAAATAGTCACTGAAGTTAAGCATCAAGCTGAAACGCCAGGGCTTGCACAGGTATATTAATTTCTTCTTGATTTTTTTCTGAGGGCTGCACATGCTCAACAGCCTGGAAAAGAAAGGTATCAAGATTTTTAAAAGGAGGTGCTTACGTATGAGGTGTGCCACGTCTGAAAAAACTCTGGTTCAGTGATTTTTAAAAAGACACTGAGAGATGGTGCAAGAGCGGAAGTCCTATGAATGTATTTAAAAGCATCCTCCTTCATCTGCCTGGCCAGCCACTCTCTGTGCAGCTGAAGGCAGGGAAAGACTGGATGACTAGGAAAAAAAGTAGAAAATCTGCAAAATGCCAGCAGAAATTTGAGATGAAGGCGAAACTATTGGAGCCTGATGGAAATCAAGGGCTAGCAAATGATGAGGACATCCAGCAACTGACATCTAGTTTTCAACCAAAATCAGACAAGGATAAAAGCTACATCACAGACATTACTCAAAACAGCATTCAGAAAATACCTTTCAACCCTGTCGTGGTGGCAGCAGGACGGCAGGAAAAGAATGCCGTGGTAGAACAGCATGGCAGGCGGTAGACAAATTTTTTTTAGGGTGTCCATGTAGAGTCAGTGGGGGGTGGGGGTGAATCCATACTCACATTTATAAGGATAAATGACATATGTAGCTATAAACAGTGATACATGGATTTACATGTGTCTATATACACATGTATTTGTTACAACAACCTGACAGAATAGAGGTTAAGGTTCCCAACTTCTTTTTCCCTTCTTAGGCCCTACCGATCAGAGTTCTTCAGGTTAACAGTTTCAGTTCCGAGAGTTCAAGTGATTTGTTGAAGAGGGGCTGTTTTCCTATACGCCCTAACTCCAACGAAGGAAAAAAAGGGCTCAATCCCAACTTAAACATAAAGCACAAAAATACTTCAGTGTGACTCCACCATACCTTGGGCTGTTCCTCTGGAACTGTTTTTTTTAGTCAGAAATGCTCCTTATTTGAATGAACCCCAGAAGCATATTTGAATAAAGCCCAGCAAAATAAAATAATCTGTAACCACTCAATTACTGGCCTTTCCCCCCCCCCCCCCCCTTCTTCCCCTTCACCCCCTTCCCCCATTATTCTTTTTGTGGTCTGGAGGTTATGTTAACAGATTTACGAACCTAACATGCTCCATTTCTGTTTCAGCAGATTCTGCTGTTTCTGCAGTGTTAGCTCTAAGATAACATCTACAGGGTTGTGGGACCCATTCCGAAATCTCCAGTCCCACACAGGAGTTTCTTTCCGCGATGTTCCCTGGCTAGATTCTGAAAAGATCGGGGACAGCGAGGAAAGCATGCACGGGTCCGGAGCAATCTGTCGGCTTCTTTCCCAGCTCCCCGGGAAGGGAGATTTGCAGGCTAAGGGAATGACAAAGACTGGGTCCCAAGCGACTCCGGTGGCTGTGGTAGTAACTTTAATTTGTGGAGTGTGGAGAAGAGATTACAGAGTACTCAATGAATGTACAAGCCCGCGTTACAGGCAGGTCCCTCAAGCCCTAGCACGGCCGTAGCGCCTCTTCAGGGCTCCGCGAAGGCTTGCCCAAAGGGGCTCCCGGCGAGGGCAGCCCCGGCCTCTCCTGCCACCTCTGCCGGGGCTCTGAATCGGCGGGAGCGAGGCAGAGATGAAGGCCAGGCTGCTGCTTTCCCGAATCGGGATGAAAATAACTTCGGGTATGGAAAGAGCCAGATGAATCCCTTCGTTCGTTAGGGAGAGCCTCACCTAGGTGTATTTCGAACCAAACTGAAAAGCTTTCCCTTCCCGGGGCGGCCACGGTTTTTCCACCCCTCCTCCTGAAACAGTGCAGTCCGCAGGAAACCTGAGCAACATCGAACACTCTTCAACCTTTCTGTTTAAGCGAGATCTTAGCCCAGTTTAGAAGGGAAAAAACCCGCAGCAGCCTTAAACTAAGCGGCACATGTCATGTGATGATGTTTTAAATCACGGGACACTTTCAGTTACACCACCGTAAAATATCTTTTCATCTCTGCCCTGGCCCAGGAAAGGTACAGCCCGAGGGAGCGGCTGCCGGAGATGAGCCCCGGGCAGGTGCTGGCCCCGTCGAGAGCCCCACCAGGGCTCGCTGGCCTTGGGAAGGCGTGGGAGGCGTAGCCTCCCCAGCTCCGGGAGAACTGCTCCTCGTTCGGTTTTGCATTCAAAGCAGGGCAGCCCGGTGGGGCTTCGCCCCCACGCCCCCACCCCGCGCTCAATGCAAACACCTTGCCAAGAAACAGCCCGGGGAAAAGGCAACAGCGACCTGTGGCCGGTTCAATTCGTACCAGAGCGCCGAGCTTCTCTGGTAAATTTTTATTGTCATCTTCGATCGGGAGACCAAATGCTACCATGGAGAGAACTGGTGGCTAGGGCAGGCGGTATCTCAGTGCCGTGTATGATCAGCCTTTCCTAAGCTTCCGCCTGTGTGACCAGAGGTGGACAGAGCAGGAGACGGTTTCTCGGTTGCTCTATATCTCGTCTCCAGTCAGGGACTTGGATTGAGCCTCGGCTGACCTCAGAACCGCCCGTGCCTCAGCAGGCACTGCCGGGCGCCCACCCACCTCCACCCGCCATCCTGCGCCGAGGCTTGGAGGCCGCGATCAGGTGTTAGCCATTTATTTCGGTTGCCCCAGTGTGAGCGTGGCCCGTAGAGAGCAGGGGGCGAGCGGGTCGGGGAGTGGGGCCAGACGGACGGCAAAGCTCGTCTGCTTCAGAACCAGCCAGGTCTTTCCGTCAGGCAACGAAATCCTCGCCGCTCGGTGGGTCTGGTTTAAAATTCATCCTGGAGAAAGAGGCAGGTTTCGGCAGCGTTCTCTGCGATCTGTCTGGCGGTGAGCAGAGGACGAGGGGCTGCGGGTTTCTAGCTTCAAATAATTCACGCAGGCTGTGCCCGCTCCGCAAAGCCATACGGGTATCTACACCTTCGTAGGTGCGCTTCTTCCCTTACCCTGTGGAGCAAAAGGCTCCTGATTTTGTGCTGAGAGAAAGCGCCCAACAGACCTGGCAACCGCCTGAATTATAAATCTGCCTTCCCGGTGGCAAATGCTGAACGGGAACGTGGGTTGCGAGTGACGGGCTGCCGAGTTCCTGAAAACCCAAACTGCGAACCGAGCCCGCCGCTTCACACAGAGACGTCGCCGGAAAGGTGAAACATGTCACCCGCGTGATAACGACGCTGCCTGGTGAGCGGGAAGGAGGGAAGGCTGTTGTTGGTCTCCGCTGAGGCACAAGCCCAATTGTTTGTAAGGCGAGACGGCCAGCGGGAGGGTGACGGGGGTAATGTCACCCGCCCCGTCTCGGCGGTCAGGGGATGGCCGCCCTCACTCCCTGTTGGGTGCCGGTGCTGGGGTCTGCTCATCCTGCCTGTTTTCCCCTTCGTCCTCACTCCTCGCTCGCAGCTATGCATCCTCCCCTCTGTCCCGAGCGGCTGTGTGCCCAGGGGGATGGTGTCAACTCGATTTTTTGGGGGGCAAGGGAAAGTCGGACCCCATACTGAGGCCACCGTGGGGTGATGCAGCCGCGCCCCCCACTGAGCGGCGCGGGGCAAGGGGCGGGCCGAGTCCCTCCGGTAGTCGGTTGGGCAGGGGACACACACACCAGAGTCACAGGTGACTTGTTCCAATTAGTAGCTGTCTAATTAAATTAGTGTCACGCGGCCCAGCCAATGGGCCGGCGAGGGAGGAGGGCGCGATGAGACAACCCAGCGCAAGCCCCTCCCCGGCGGCCCGCGGAGCCCGGCAAGCCGGTATAAATTGCCTCGGCGGAGGCCGGCTGCAGATTCTTGCGGCGGTGGTTCGGGTTGGCAGCGGCCCGTGTGCGAATTCCGCCCCACTCCCTACCTCCGTCGAGGATGCAGCTGGGCGAGCCTCTGTTGCTGGCGACGGCAGGGACCCTACCGGGCGCTCCTTTCTATCCACTGGAGGGCGGCGGGCGCGGCAGCGGGGCTGGAGCGGCAACCGGGGCAGGAACCGGGGCGGTCGCTGGTGGTGGTTCCCGTGGGCAGACCCAGCCCCGGCCGGGGTCGCCTCCGCGACTCGACCTGGACAAAACAACCAAGAAGTTTGGAGCGGCCCCAACCATGCTGGGCGAAGCGGAGGCGGGAGAGCCGCCCTTCACGGCTCCCAAGCCAGACGGTCGCAAGGCCACCCCCTGCGGCGAGGAGGAGCTGCCCCCGGCCGCCGCCGCCCGCTACTCGATGGACAGCCTCAGTCCTGAGCGCTACTACCTGCAGTCCCCGGGCCGCCCGGAACTGAACTAGGGGGGCCGTGCGCCCTTTTCCCTTACCCGCCAGCTGCGCAGCATGGCACGGTCTACCAGGCGCCCGGCGGCCCTCGTTACCCCTACGGCTCGGTGCTCTCGCCAGGCGGCTTCACGGGCACCGTCTGTCCTCCCGGTAGCAGGGCGCAGTTCGGCGGCAGCAGCGGGTACCAATACGGGCAAGCAGCACCCGGAGGACCCCTCTACGGCCCATATCCGGCGGCGTCGGGTTCCTGCAGCGGGCTGGGGGCGCTAGGGGTGCCAGCCGCCGGCCCAGGGCTGAGGGCTCAGGTCTTCCTCTGCAACCGCCCTCTTTGGCTCAAGTTCCACCGACATCAGACGGAGATGATCATCACCAAGCAAGGCCGGTAAGTGGGCAGGGGGTGATTCGAAACGAAGAGAAGTAGTGGCGGGCAGGGTATGAGCCGCTCGGTGCCGGCCAGAAGTGCCATCTCCCCGGGGAGTAGGTGCTCTGGCCCTGGGACGAGTTCTTCGAAAAGCGGCTTTTCCAATTTACCCGCAACGGGCGGAGTGGGAGACGGGACGCGGATCGGTTGAGGCTTGCCGCCTTGGTCCACTTGGTACTGGGACGGACGATATTGCGGTCGGCTCCAAGCTACCGCCGGAGTCCCAGCCGTCTTCCGCTGCCCGCCTCATGTGTGCTTTCCCCTTCCTCCCCAGGAGAATGTTTCCTTTCTTGAGCTTTAACATCACTGGCCTCAGCCCCACCGCCCACTACAATGTCTTCGTGGAAGTGGTGTTGGCAGACCCCAACCACTGGCGTTTCCAAGGGGGCAAGTGGGTGACCTGCGGCAAGGCGGACAACAACATGCAAGGTAGGTGATGCTTCTCTGGGCTCTCCTCTCTGCTTTTCCCCGTGGGTTTGCTTCCCAGAAAGGGTCCCTGCTTCCGCCTGCAGTACCTCCTGCAGAGTCTTTCACACCCCCGGCATCCCGCTGAGGGCAGAGCTATATCAACTTTTTCTTTTTCCCTCCGCTGTGGGTGAGGCTGTGGGGGAGATGGGACATCAGGGGAGCCGAGGTGTTGCCTCCGCGCTGCCGGCGACGGAACAGAGCGGGTGGTGTCCCTGATGGCCGCCTAAACGGTTTCTCTTTCCTAGGCAATAAGGTGTACGTTCATCCCGAGTCGCCCAACACCGGGGCTCACTGGATGAGGCAGGAAATTTCTTTCGGGAAGCTGAAGCTGACGAATAATAAAGGTGCTAACAACAACAACGCTCAGGTAAATGAGGGGGAAGGCAGGCTTTTGAGGGACTTCTGATGCTCTGCCAGGAGAGCTCGTAGTTTCTGGCACTCTACAGCATTTCCTCGATCCGTTTGAGGATTGTTCTTGTGACTCCTTCCCTTGAATCGTAGATCTTGTTTTCTTTGTTTTTCCTTAGAAACATTTCCTTTTCGTTAAGAAGCTTGCTACTCATCTCCGACAACTAGAAATGTCAGAAACAGATGTGTGAATTTCTTTGGGTTTAGCCGATATCTGTTTCTGGAGCTACTAGGAAAGTGGGAATTGTAGGTGATAGCTCTTAATTATCTGCCTTTACAGACATTTTTTTTTTTAGCGCTACAGATTAATAGCGAAACAGGGCTACAAATGGAATCTTCTCTTAACGGTTAAAATTGTTCCATTGCCAAATCAAAAGACTACAATTTACAGAAAGAATGTCAGTCTACAAAACAGACCTTTCAATGTTAGATGCAGTTTCTCTAAAAATCTTGTCCTTTCTGTGATTCCCTTTAGATGATAGTACTGCAATCGCTGCACAAGTACCAGCCCCGGCTTCACATTGTGGAAGTGACTGAAGATGGTGTTGAAGATCTGAACGATTCCTCAAAGACTCAAACATTCATCTTTCCTGAAACGCAGTTCATAGCAGTTACAGCATATCAAAACACTGATGTAAGTGTTTTGTGTAAGGCTTGTTACATGAATGTATAAAACAAGAATAAAATTATCTTGTGGGCTGAGCATGTCATCTTACTATATTCTTCTTTCACTTTTAGATTACTCAGCTCAAAATCGACCATAATCCTTTTGCAAAAGGCTTCAGAGATAACTATGACTCGTAAGTACACTTCTCTCTTCTCTTAGAGTTGTCTGTGGAGGTGACTTTATTCTAGCCTGAGATGTGTGGTAAAGCTTTCAGTTAGATATTCTTTCAGCTATTCAGAAGTAGTAATATTTCTGCCTGCTTGCTTATATGCTCCTCTGACATTAAATGTGTGTTTGAATAGTTACTCTATTGTCTTGATCTGTTTTCCAGAAGGCTTCTGAATGTTGGTAGGTGATTAGTACTGGCAGAACCTAGCTGGCCTACAGATTGGCAGCAGGGTACTGGAAAGCAGGCAACTTTCTCCTTGTCAGCAGATCTGCCTAACGCTCCCTTCTAGTATCAGATGGCCTTTAAAAACTCGAGCAACTGAGAGGAAAGTGCTGTACCCCCATTTAAAACAGGCCAGCTGGCAGAGAACAGTATACTTGCAGCAATGGTACTTTAAAAAAATTGCTTTATAGTGGTGCAGGAAAAACGAGCAACTCCTAAACTGGATAGCAATGAACCATCATCTAGTTAAGCTTACTTGTGGTTCTGATTTAAGAAGTGGGTCTGTTTCTTCCTGATTGTGGGGGGTTTGTGTTGTCTTACTATGATACTGGAATTGTAAAGAAAACAGTTTCTCTTTTATGTTGTAGCATGTACACAGCTTCAGAAAATGACAGATTAACTCCATCTCCCACGGATTCTCCTAGATCCCACCAGATAGTCCCTGGCGCCCGATATAGTGTGCAACCATTCTTCCAAGAACAGTTTGTCAACAACCTGCCCCCAGCCAGATTTTACAACGGTGAGAGAACCGTCCCTCAGACAAACGGCTTGCTCTCCCCACAGCAGAATGAAGAGGTGGCCAGCCCTCAGAGGTGGTTTGTAACACCTGTTCAGCAGCCCAGTACCAACAAACTGGACATGAACTCCTATGAGTCTGATTACTCTCCTAGCACCTTGCTCCCTTATGGCATTAAATCCCTCCCTCTTCAGACATCCCATGCTCTGGGGTACTACCCTGACCCAACATTTCCATCCATGGCAGGCTGGGGCAGCAGGGGCTCTTACCAGCGAAAAATGACAACAGGCTTACCTTGGACCTCCAGAACAAGTCCTCCAGGTTTCTCTGAAGACCAGCTTCCCAAGGACAAGGTGAAAGAAGAAATCGGCTCATCCTGGATAGAGACTCCACCCTCCATAAAATCTCTAGATTCAAATGATTCTGGGGTCTACACGGGTGCTTGTAAGAGAAGGCGGTTCTCCCCTAGCACTTCCAGCAATGAAAATTCTCCAACTATGAAATGTGAGGACATTAATACTGAGGACTATAACAAAGACACTTCAAAAGGCATGGGCTACTATGCATTCTATACGAGTTCTTAAAGCATAATTTTCCAGTTGTGGTTTGGTTTTGTTTTTTTCAGGGTGGCCTTGGGTTTTTTGCATTACAATTGCCAAAAAGACTCTTGCCTTCCACCTTGAATTGTTGTGTGCAATTCTAAAGAAGGTACCAAAGCTTTTTACTGTTGCAGGTTGCAAAGCAGGGAAAGAGGAAACTGCTAGAATTCTTACCCTCTTTTAGAAGAAACCGTACATGGAATCTGTAAGCAGGAGCCTAGATTTTTACAATGCGGTTTATTTACCGGAGACACTAAAGTGTACAGTTTGTCTTGGCTCAGAGGCCTGATCAAATCTATGCACTTCTGGGCAAGGTAATGTGGAGGGAAAAGGGGGATACTATCCTAAACTTATTCTTCCTTTTCTGCTCCTCTGATCAGAGGGGACTGGAGTTTAGGGAGCTGCACAAAAAAAAAAAAAAAAAAGCTTTGCTTTACATTGAGTCGGCTTCTTCAATCTCTGCCTGCAGCACAGCTGGCTGAGTCAGATATCATCCAGAAAAGGCTTCCTTTGGCAGAAGGCAGCCAAAATAAGGTCTCTGCACCGGGCAGGTTTTTGACTTGAAGGTCTTAATGGTGAGGTCACAGTGACCAAATCTTGACTTTTCTTAGTTTAGAACTTGCATTAAGAAAAATAAGCAAGCAAAAAAAAAAAAATAAAACCACCACCCACCTCCACCCCAAAAGCCTAACCTTTATTCAGGTGGCCAAAAACAAAGTGTACAGTTGTGGTTTTGTCTAGGTACACTATAGACTACTGTGGACTAATGTATAATAGTTGATCTATAGCTGTTCATTCAGAAGGACCTCTGGTGACACATTTTGAAGTGCAAAAGGCTTTTTTTTTTCTTTTTTAATAATTTTTGTTAATCAAACTCGGCATATGCAACATTGTGGAAAACCTGAAAAGATTTGTATTTGTGTATGTAAAGTGACTTTTTTTGTTCTCAGCTGCCCTGTACAAAACTGGAAGTGATGTAACTTAACCTACTCTTCTTGCCTATAGCTTCAGTCTTTTAAACTGATCGACCCTAGAGCACTGGCACACAATCCTCTCCCACCAAAACTTGGCTCTGTTTTCCTTTTCTATGTACATAGTAATTTTTAATAAACGTGGTGGTGCCAGGGGTAGGAGTGAGAGTGATTCTCTGCCTCTTCTTGGACTTTATTGGGTGTCCCAGCTTGGGGGGGGGGGGGGGGGGGGGGGAAGGAGTGAGCACAATACGTGGGGGCTGAGTTGTCTCTAAATCTAGCCACCTCTGGCAAGTTTCTCCTTGCTGCTTCATCTTTTGCACCATGTTTGTCTGGACACTGCTGTTTGTGCGGAAGGATTGCCTGGGTTTTGTTGGAGGGGGTTGTTTTTTTGAGGTTTCGTTTTGGTCACTTTTTCTTTTGTTTTTGTTTCTCTTCCTATGTGTTGCTACCGTTTCCCCCAACCTCTGCCACCCCGGCTTCTCGACCAAAAAAAAGAGATCATGTTTCTTTCCGTGTACCTCCCCCAATCTACAGGAGGCAAGGTGTGAGTTCATCCCTCATCTCGGGGAGTGATTTGTGAACTCGGCAGTGGTGGGGCTGCCCCTGCCGCCCTCTGCTTGCCCCCTCCGTTTCCAGAAACAGGGTTAAGAAATTCCCCTGCCCACTTATCTAGGGAGGAAGAGCTGCCCGGCAGAGCGGCTGAATCCTAGATGCGGTGGCAGCAGAACCTTTCCTGAGGATATGCAAGCGCTAATGGGATTAAACTGTTAGCGATGCCCAGCTGCAAACAAAATCAACCAGGGGCTCAGGACAGGGCCTTCCCTGGAGGAGGTAACGCGACCGGGAAGCACCGGCAGGGGCCTCGAGAGGCCACCCCCACTTTGGGGCAGACAGCAGCAGATCTCCGAGAAGATTTCGATCAATTCATTTCTCAGCGCGAGGCTCTGGCTCTGCGCCTTGGCAAGCGGAAAAAAAAAATCGGCGTCCCCGCAGCTCTCCTCCTGCGCAGGAAGCCACGTCCCCTCCCAAGCGGAGTAGCAGTAATTTTTAAGCTACCAGGTATGGAATATATATTCTATTCCCGGTGCTTGCGTTGGTTGGTTGGTGTTTTGTTTGTTTCTTTTAAGTGGAGAATACCCCCTCCCGGAAAAGCGCCCTGGAAAGGTAGGCAGTCCAGTCAGCGTGCCGGTGCCATACCGGCCCCTGCTCGCCCGCTCTTCCCGGACTGCAAACGCTGATCGATAACAGAGCACTGTGGAGCTTTTCGGTTGCGCTGCGCTGCGTTATTAAAAGCTGCGCAATTTTGCACGGGGCGGTTAAAAACCAAACCGAACAAACACAACAAAACAAACGAACAAGCAAAACAAAACAACAAACGAAACGTAACTCAAACGCCACCAACAACAATTAAAGCACAAAAAGAAAAGTTTAAATAAATAAATAAATAACAACACGAAGAAACAACGAAAAACCCGTAATACTTGTGAAAAGTCCTCGCACTGTTTAATAGAAACATAAGTGCCTGACTGGCCCCAATTAACACCTTGTGATTTAATGTATTCCTAAAATGGGGTGTCAGACGCCAAATTGTGAATAAAGGTATCTAATTAATCTTCATAGGATGACACCGATAAACAATTCTATATTTAAATAAAGATCAAGGAACTGAATTCTTCTTATTTGTTTACATTAACAGAAGATAAAGTTAAGTACCCTTGCGCTTCGTAATGTGATTTACTCAGACAAACAGCAGGCTCCCGGGAAAGGGCCCCGCCTCGCCTCGGCGGGCTTTTTTATCACGGGTGTGGAGGGAGGGGGCGACCCCGCGGCTGATGGCCCCTTCCTCCGCACCGCCGGCACCCGCGGGCAGTCCGGGCGTGTGCCGGGAAACGCAGCACCTCCGCCTTGCAGCTGGCGGGCACAAAACGCTGCAAAGAGGAATGCAGCCTCGTCCCCGCGATTTCGGTGGCTCTCGCATGAAAACTGTGCGGCTGCTGGTCAGGAATGGCAACAAGCAGGGTCTAAAGGAAGAAATAAAAATATGCCGTTGCGGTAGTGTGCAGCGGGAGGTGAGCTGCAAGCTTCCCCGTCGAAGCTGCAAACCCTAGCTCTCAGGGAAGGAAAATCCAGACTTTGGCTGCTGGCTGGAGCCATCTCGCTTCTGCTCCGCTCCGTGCGGACAAAGGCGTCACTGGCTCCGGGGGCTCCGCGCCGTGCCCCCAGAGCCCATTCCGACCCCTGGGCCCCGTGAAACGGCGATACACCGTGTAACCATCTGAGGCCGTTGCCGCTGAATTAGCAGTTCTGTGGGTTATTTCCTTACTGATCTGAGGGAGCTGTTCAGTGCCCGGCGTGCGCAGCATGGGAGCCTGGCGGGGCAATGGAGGAGGTAGAGACGGACTCGTCAGAGGGACTAGGATAATTTCTCACGAAAGATTCTTGGTTTTTTATAGGGTTTTATTTACTTTTTGCCTTTCGTTACAGCAGATCCGCCAGGTTATCGCCTCTCTAGCCTATGCTATTTGCAGCGGCACGTCGGGGGCAACCGTCTGATTTATTAATTTATTTATTTATTTTCCTAACGAAACTTTGTTTCATGCTGTTCGCCCCAAACTGTATCCCCGGTGCCTCGCACCCGAGCGATAAAACGAAATGACCACAAACCATTCTTCCTCTGACAGCGTCTTCCTGAATCCCTCGGGAAAAAGGGGCTTCTTACTCCTTGCTCTGGGGAGGAAGGAGCAGAATCTTTTCCTCGTGTTTTCTCTTCGAGTAATGCAATGGGGTTTTACTTTCGGTCTGAATTTCTTCTCCACCTTCCTCAATGCCGCCTTTTCACCACCTACTCGCTTGTTCCCACATCCTTCCCTCTGAGGGGAGCGTGGACTTAACGCGCTGGGGGAAGGGGGTGGGGGTCGCGGGAGTGGTTATTTTTTCAACCTTTCTCAGTCGTCGTCATCTTCCCTTTGGGCCGAACGGGACAGCTTGGTAGCGGCTGAGACAGGAATGGGCCCCCGTTGTTTCCTGCGGTACCGTTACGGATCAGACATGCCCCATTCCTCCGGCACTACCGGCTGTGGGGGGCTGACGACCCCGGCGAGAAAATGGCGGTGAGGGGGCCCGCTGCTGGCACTTCCCCCGTGCCCGTTTACCATCGGTGCTATTAACACTGTTTTGTCACGGCTTGTCTTTTTTTGTGGTTGTTTGTTTGTACATACAAACCAAATTCCCCAGCCCCCTGAGGTGTACCTGTAGCCTACTCTTCCTCTTAGCCCTGCTCATAATACTATGAGCATGGCTAATGTAAATATTAACCTAATCCTTATTGGAAGGATTTTGGCGCTGGCTGGATGTCGCAAATATGTAATCCAGAGGAGAATGACATTAGGCTGCAAGCGTGGAGTGCAAAATATGATTTGAATAAAATGATAGGGTGGTATCTAGTATTTCCTTTAGGGAGTACTATACTCTGAGCTGTCACAACCAATTGTATAAATAGACGAGACTGAGGGATGTGATCCTAATCATACTGATGAAACATTCATCTGAAAGAGTGAGCGCAGCCAGAAGGGACTCACTAGGAATACAATTAAACCCTAATCTGAGTAGGGGGAATCCTCTGTAGGCTTTCCTCCACCCTGCTGCCCTCTCTCCCATTTTCATTTCAGAGTCCAAAAACAAAAAGAAAAAGGGGTAAGGAAGAAAGAGAAAGTAAAGGAGAATGAAGTGCTGGGTCTTTTACCTGCCTGGAGGACTGCATTAGCAGGAGCTCTTGGTGGGAAGGAGATAAATCCCGCAGCCTTGACCCTGTTGATAATGAAGTGTAAAGGTCTAACTTTACTCATAGGGGTAATTACCTGCTTGCAGAGGGTTTCCACCTGTGAGTGATGTTAATCAGGTTGCAGGAGGCCTGTGTGTCTGGAAGAAGACTTGCTCTACCACCTGGGTTTTGACCATCAGCTCAGTCCTAGATTTGTGAGCGAAGTGTAATCTTCTGTCTGCTGCATGCCACAGCAGATAACTGATTTCTTGCTGATAATACTTATTACTAAAGAGGTTACTTTGTAACCTTCCAGCAGCTGGTTCTTGTCCTCATTATCATGGTCTCATGCTGCCCTTCAGTAGTGAAGCAGCATTGGGCAATTTGTTCCTGTGTCTGTAGTAGCAGTCCTCTTCAATAATGAAAGAAATGTTAGCTACTGCTATACAGGGACCAACTTATCTTGACTATTGTACCTCAAAAGATGGCCCAAGAACATGGCATGGGATGAAACTTCTGTTGTAGTTCCTGTGACAGTACTAAACCCAAGCCGGCTACTTTTAATCAGTTCTTTCTTTTGGAGAAAGCATCAAACAGGTGCATTTTGGTAATTCATGTCAGCTTTTAGCTTATATCACTAAAATGTGTTCAAGCTATAAATACCCGGCTTCACATGATGATGCTCAAAGCCTGAAAAGCAGCCTGTCCTCATCCTGCTACTGTTTAAAGTCAGGCTCCTTTTGAGTGCCTAATCTGTTCTAATTTTTTTTTTTTCTTTAGGAGCTTTTTCAAAGTATCCAGGCTTTTATCAGCAAGCTCAGGCAAAGAGCAAGGTGAGTTCTTTCTTCCTGGAGTGTACTCTATGGGAAAGAAAGGCCCCAAGGACAATGTTCTGTTCTCTTTTAGCAGGGTATAGTGTCTGTAAACAAGGGAAGACTACATGGAGTGGGACCTCAGTTAACAAATCTGAACCAGGAGCTCAATGTAAGTCCATGTTCTCTCCTACTGCAGTATTAGCTCTGCAGCTTTACACTTTACAAAAGGACTCCTATGGTTGAAGTAGGCAATGTTACAGTGACTGTAGTGAAAAGTAGCATAATTTTAGCAGGTTTGGGAATTAAACTTGGTGTTTGGGTTGTTCTGTTCTGTGATAGTATATACTGAGGGCAAAGGAGTTAGTTCTGTTGAGATCCCTGGTTTTCTTACAGCAGGGTTAGGCTTTTGTAGTGTAGATAGGGCACTAATTGTTAAACTTTTATCAAGCAGTTATAATCCCACTTGTCCATAAAGCAATACAGTGTTTGTAAAGTGTTTGGCATCATTGTAAATTTCCTTGGGGTGGTGGTGGGAAGTAGGGTTTTTTTTCCTGGAAAATAACTGGTTTGTAAGACATTAGCACTTGCTTGTTCTCAGTGATATGTTCTCAACAGCAGAAATATTATTAGTTTTCTCTACTTACTTTCTATACATAGTAAGAATGTAAGAGCACAATATTTCTGCCCTAAAACATGCAATTTGAGCAAAAAGGGCTCTTAAACTCTTCAGAGGACATGTCAACACAAAGAAGACTCCAGCAGCTGTTCACAATATCATGTAAATTTTATCCTATCTCTTCCTCCAGACAGGACAAGCAAAGCCTCATCTGTGCAGCCCTAGTATCCACTGATACATCAAGTAGCTTGTTTTCCAGTAGCTTAGTGTGTTTTGCCTCGAGATCCTTATTGACCTGGCTCTTCTGTTACTTGTTTCAGTAAAAGCAGGATTCTGCTCTGCTGCCTTTTAATTGCAACTTCTTGAGAGGAAAGATTAGGTGAACTTCTTGTTTTGGATGGAAGCGTCTTTGATCCAGCAGAAAAATTATAGCAAAATTTATGATACTTGAATGGTTTTGGTTTTACTCACAGAATGAGTAATATTCTTAAAGTTTGTGCCAGCAATAATTTGCATATCCGATAAGGCTGCGTTGTAAATCACCATTTCAGATGTGCAATCTATTTCTCTACTTCATCTGCTTAAATTATATGTACATAATAAATCTCTGGAAATACCTGCTGCCAGGGTGTGCCAGTGAGTAAGAGTAGTGGATTGGCAGTAAGAATTGGGTTATTCTTCAGTTGGATCAGTTCTCTGATTCGGTTCACTGTGCAGCAGCAGAAATGCTTGTGCTGGCGCTGATCAGAAATAACAGAAAACCTCAATATTTCTGACAGGGTTGCTGGTGACTGCATTCATCTGTTCAAGCAGCAATACCTGTGATGTTAAAAAAAAATAAATATCCAAATTCTCTTTTCCCATGATAACAGCACACAATAGGTCATACCTGGGTGGTGGAGTCGGTACCCAAGGTCATGTCCAGCTTAGGTATTGGTCTTCCAAAGCAGTTAAGCAGCTTGTTTAAATGCTCTATCTAGAAAATGGTGAGTGGACTTCCTGATCAGCTAGATGCCAGAGTGGTAAAATTACAGCATTTAGGTAGCTGGAGGAGTACAGTGAAGCTCAGGTATATAGCACACATGGACATGCTCCATGGTTTACTTCTCATCCCCCCTCTGTGGTCAGGTGTAGTGCTTTCCTGATGTCAGCCATGGGAAGAGAAAGCCATTAGAAAACACAAGGTCCTGTTTTAGCTTTGCTACAAAAAGCTTAATCGTTATGTTACATAACAGAATGTGTGCAATAGCCTCACTGTTGTTTCTGCTTCCAACAATTGTGATTATGATGTGGGTTCAGTTCTTGTTTCTGACATTCCCCCTGTAAATGGTCTGAAGTGTTAGAAGTTGTAGGGCAGCAGCAGCTGCAAAGAGGAATGCTCTGTGGCAGAGTGCTTTCCATTTCATGCTTGGAGAGGTTTTCTAGAAGAACGAAGGGTGTGTTTGGTCCTAGTACACTACAAACAACAAGAAAAGAAAACAAATAAGAAGTATGTCGTGTGAGAGTTAAAAAACCAAACAACTAACCTCACAACCATTGATGGGATTGCCCTGAACTGTGCAGTGGTGACTGATTTCTGCTAGACTGGATCGTGGGTGGTTTTGGTAAGTGGCTATGGTAGTTGCCCATCTTTCCTCTGTACTGAGACTCTGCAGGAAAGAATGAAGAACACAAGATTAGAGGCAATGCCCTTCTAGTATTTTCTCAACCTACTCAGGAATTGGAAATTAAAAACGAACAAACAACCACCACCACAACACAACCCAGCAAAAAAAACCCACAACCACCACCAAAGCAAAACCCACAAACAACAATAACAACAGAACCACCAACGAACCAAACAGACAACAGTGAAACCACCCTTCCCCCATGGAAATACAACAACAACCACCAAGAAAAAACTGTAAAACAACAAGCAAGCAAACAAACAAACAAAAAACCAACCCAAAACACCCACAAGAAAACAAGCCAAAACCCACAGGTCCCTTTTCTTTTTGGTGAGGTGTTGTGTTCTCCAAACCAAGAGACCCAGGGAGAACTAAAGCGGCAACAAACAAGGGAAACTGTGTTCCTCCACCCTATTCACTTCAATGGGATTTGATCGGCATCATTCTCCACCCTGATATTAATACGGTTGTGCTAAGAAGTGCTAATGGCCGCCCATAATGTTTCAAGGCCACTGAAGTATAGAATGAAAACACCGTGAAAAGACTTACAGATTGGCCATAACCACACCTGAAACAATCCTGATGGAGACTAAGTGGATTAACTCTCTCTGTTGTCTAACAGCTAAAGCTTTCAATATCCTCAATATCCTCTATTATAACAGCTACAGAGGTTAATAGCCAGGTTAATAGGCAGGGCAAAGCCTCTGAAGAGTTATGTTATATCTTTAGTAAAGAGGAAGGGTGAAGCCGTGGGAGGGGAGATGAGCTGATTTTAAAGTTCCCGGGCTGACCTGCTGCCTCCTCCAAATAGGAAGTAAATATTCAAGGTGAAGTAAAAATCAGCCTGGGGCCTCCTAGAGTTATGTGCCAAACTTAGTAGCGTTTGCAAAATTGGATTGCAAGCAGTGCATGCCCAACTGCAGAGACAGCACTCTATACCCTGAGGAAAAAAAAACAAACAAGAAAGAAAAAAATAAAGGCAAAACTGAAGTAAATAGCTAAGCTGACAGTGCTACGGGGAAGAAAACAAGTTTTGAGCTAAATTATGCAGTAATAGATTTCAAAGGGACCTGTGCAGAAGTGAAAACCACTGAAACTGGTTTATGATACTAAGAGATTATTATTTAAATTCCATTTTATTAACCCTCTAGCTAGCTCTGTGAGTAGGGAGAAATTTTCTCTGATGCAGATATTCTCATCATTTTAGGGAGATCTTCCCCATATTTTATTCTTCTTCTTACAATTTCTGTTTCCTGAGACCTTTGTACCTACAGGTAGGACAAATGTAATGAAAAATGAATTGACTGGTGAAACATACCTTGTCTGCAAGAAAATGCCTCTTTTGTCAGAGGGAGGAAGCTACAATTCAGTGTGTGAGTAGCAGGTTGTGCTGTGAGGAGTAATTTAAGAAACTAGAAGGTAGTTGTTACGGAGTGGCTGAAGGAGACTCAGTATATAATGTGCTGCACAGGCTACATCATGCTTGTTCACTATCACCTTGCAGGGAGTTTGGAAACTCTTGGTCAGCTGAGGAGAGAGAGATGAGTACAGAGTTGTGTGGTGGTCATGTAGCCAGTTTAAGGAACCTGCAGAAATTTTTGTCTCGTTTCAAAAAGATGCTGAGTGCACTCAGGATCGGGGGGCTGTCATTCTTCAGTCTTCAAAACAAAACCCCAACAGGAAACCCCAATAATGATCCTTTGTTTGACCTGGTGCTGCAAAACTGTTGATTCAGGAAGTGGCTGGGTCTGGATAGGTTTATAGGGAGCTGTCACTATAGGTGTCTAGCAGTAGCTACAGAAATATTCCACAAATCCAGGTGAGAGTTACACCTGTGCTGCATTTCTGGTGTAGTGCTCTGGAGAAGGTCTGGGCAGATCAGGCAGTCAGGAGAGATGTTACTCCAAAGATGAGGTGAGAGGATGATTAAAGGAATAGAACACCTTCTGTAGGAGGGGAGACTGAGGGAGCTGAGGGCTCTTCAGCTTAGAGGAGACTGAGAGGTGACCTCATCAACATTTATAAATATGTAAAGGGTGAGCCCTGAGAGGATGGAGCCAGGCTCTTCTCGGTGGTGCCCAATGGCAGGACAAGGGGCAAGGGGTGGAAGTTGAGGCATAGGAAGTTTCACATAAATATAAGGAAATTTTTTTTCACTGTGAAGGTGACAGAACACTGGAACAGGCTGCCGTGGGGGGTTGTGGAGTTTCCCTCTCTGGGGATATCAAAAACTCACCTGGATGCATTCCTATGTACTCTGGTGTAGGTGATCCTGCTGTGTCAGGGGGTGTTGGACTAGATGGTCTTTCAATGTCCTTTCCAGCCCCTGAAATTCTATGATTCTGTAATCTGTTGTTATCAAACTTGGCACTGCAGTCAAGGCCAGAAACTCCACTAAACTCCAGGCAAAACAGAGAATTTTCAAGTAAGAACTTCAGTGGTCCAAAGAGGTATAAACAGTCATCAGCTGGAGGCAAAATTATACCTTGCTTAAGATTATTAGCATTATCAGCATTGCATGGCACACCAGGCACATGTTATTGAGTACTGGGAGCAGGAAGGTACTGACTAAATGTCTGAGCTGACTGAGCAAGGCCAGTTCCAGAGCAATGTAAAGATGTGATACCAATTAAACAAAGCCTTCTGAAAGAACATTACCAGAAGAGCTCTGATGAAGAAGAGTAATTTCGTGGAAACTTAGTGGTTTATGTCATGTGCTTCTGTCACCTTTTAAAATCTGATGTCAGGTGCCCTAAACCCAGACTTAGAATTTTATGGAACTGTGTTTCCATTACAAAGAAGCCATGCTCAATCTTCAGTCACAGAATTATCAGCTTCACTGTGTTTGATATGGTATGAATTTTGAGTGCTGTTATTTTTAATAAGCAAAATGACACTTCAATTTATACTTTGCCACTGCATGGAGAACTTGCAGAATGCCTGAGCTGATGAAAATATTTGACTTACATCCCAAAGGCAGGGTCTAGGTCTGCAGAGGGCTTTAGGTATACGTAGTACTGAAAAAACACAGAACTGAGTGCAGCAAAATCCAAGTGGTCAGCATTTCCCAGGGGCAGGTCATGGAGCTGTAGCATTTAAATTTCAACTCAGAGCTTTTTTCCTTGTTGTTTCCACATACTGAGGTTGAATTCTGCAGCGTGAAGCCAGCACAGTCATGTCAGGAGGAAGTGTGGAGGAGTTGCATATGGGTTCTCTCTGCTGGGGCAGGGTCTTGGCCCCTTCTCCTTATTATTTGTGTATGTCTGCTCTAAACTTGACTTCCTTTCAGTGCTTGAGCTGAAAGCTTCCAGACTCATCAGGAGCCACTTAATCTGTGCATAGCATTTCTTACCTCTGAAGTAGTTCTAATTAGCTTTGTGCTCAGTTCTACTCTACAACATGTTGATAGTGATCTCCAAGTTGTATAGCTGTAGCTGTTCCTAACTTGGAAGAATTACCATCACTTAACATATGACATCCCTATGAGGAAGCTCTCCCCAGTGGGGAGGAAGGTTTCAGGCCAAAACCTTGTGGGATATGCCTGACTTTTGTAAGCATGTAGGCTCAGTTTCCACCTTCAAGGCAGCTCTGTCAGTGTTTACAGATCTGTTTTCTGGGCTTATAACTCTAGCACTTCCTGTTGAAAAAGTAATATTAAAACATACCCTATTTGATGTGGTAATGGTTATGGACCATCCAGTGCACTCCTAAATGCACAAAGGGTATGTGTACACATGAAGCATAATGACCTAGTGAGCAGTCTTCCAAATGCAATCTGAGAAAGGGAAATAATGGAGTGAGAGTAGGAGAAAGACACAGATACTCTGTAAAATCACAGAAACATTCAGGTTGGACCTTCAGGATCACCAAGACCAACCAATAACTCTGAAGTTCACCCCCTAAACCATATCCCCAAGCACAGCATCCAATCCACCTTTACACATATCCAGGGTTGGCGACTCAACCACCTCCCTGGGCAGCACATTCCAATACCTGACCACTCTTTCTGTGAACATTTTTCTCCTGATATCCAGTCTAAACCTACCCAGTTGTGGCTTGAGGCCATTCCCTCTTGTTCTATCAATGGAATGAAGCTGGAGGTAGGGAGATTCAGGCTGGATGTGAGGAAGAAGTTCTTCACCATGAAAGTGGTGAAGCCCTGGAATGGGTTACCCAGGGGGATGGTTGAGGCCCCATCCCTGGAAGTGTTTAAGACCAGGCTGGATGAGGCTCTGGCCGGCCTGATCTAGTGCAGGGTGTCCCTGCCCATGGCAGGGGGGTTGGAACTAGATGATCCTTGTGGTCCCTTCCAACCCTGACTGATACTATGATACTATGATCCCTAATTACTTGGGAGAAGAGACCAGCACCAGCCTCTGCAACATCCTTTCAGGATGTAGAGAGTGATGTGGTCTCCCCTGAGCCTTCTCTTTTTCAAACTAAACAGCCCCAGCTTCTTCAGTTGCTCTTCATACATGTAAGTAGGAAAACTTTTCCTGTAGAAGCAGAATATTGGCTGGAACCAGAACCTTTCCAAAGCCAGAATGCCTTCTGGCTAGGCTAGAGAGACACTGTCACAAAGGCCCAGATGTGGCAGTCTGCACACTGAGTAGCACTTCGCAGTGTAAGGAGTCTCACTGAATGCTATTTATTCATGCATCCCTATTGAAGCTAATATGAGTAGAATATGTTGAATTTGGCCTTAGGCTAGTAACATAAAATGATATTTCTTTAAAATTAATCTGAACAGAGAGATGTGGTCCCATGCAGCACAGGCTTTGAGGGAATTTGGGATTTTTTGTTTTGGCAGGGTGGGGTTTTTTCAGATGTGGTTGGGGTGGTTGAGAGAAGAGCAACATGATTATTTTTCTTACAAATGAAACACAGAACCAATTAGCCTAAAACAGGGGGTGGTGGTGGGAAAATCTGCTCACATAGATGTTGTAGAAGATGCTGCTTTATTCCTGGAAGAAATGGAGCTTTCATGTGTTATATTACATAGTAGCCCTCCTCCTACTCCTCCCCCACCCCCCCCCCCCCAAAGATGCATATCTTTTGCCCGGGGTGAGCAACTCCTGAGATTTCTGAAGTCAGGCTAGTACATTAACACCTTAGATTTAGGTAGTGCACGGCTACAAGCAAATGTCTTTGGATGATAGAAGCAAATCAGACACTGCTTTTTTATGTCACAAGGGATTATGCTATTTTAGTGCTATGCCCTTTGGCTTTACAAATGCACCTGTAGTGCTCCAGCGCTCAGTGCAAAGAATCTGGGTAGAATTCATTTACTGTAGTTGGTTTGTCTTTGTAAATAGCAAATGTTAGAAGTGGCCATACACAAATAGCTTTTCAAACCTTACATGTATAATTTGCAGCAGTTCATAGATAGGAAGGTTTCTGGTTTTCAGTGCCCGCCCTGAATTCAGCAGTGTACTTTTCCATTCACAAAAGGCAATGGGGTTTTTTTTGTAGAAGCAGGAGCAATTTATGGCTGTGCTTGAGTGTAGGGAAGGTGGGAGATAAATTCTAGATTGAAGTTCTTCCCAGAAAGAGAGATTGGCCATTGGAATGGGCTGCCCAGGGAGGTGGTGGAGTCACCATCACTGGAGGTGTTTAGGAAGAGACTGGATGGGGCGCTTGTTGCCATGGTTTAGTTGATTAGATGGTGTTGGGTGATAGGTTGGACTTGATGATCTCGAAGGTCTTTTCCAACCTGGTTCATTCTATTCTATTCTATTCTCTCTATTAGCTCAAGAAAAGCTATTCAGGGTACAGGAGTTTTCACAGATAATCTGTGCCACCACCTCCTTGGGCAGCCCATTCCAATGGCCAATCACTCTCTCTGGGAAGAACTTCTTCCTAACATCCATCTTAAACCTCCTCTGGTGCAGCTTGAGACTGTGTCCTCTCTTGGAACACTTGGGAATTTTCTGTTCCTAGTGTGTCAACACTTAGATGAGGATGGTAGGGATGGAGGCTGAAAGTCTGGCTTGGTTTGTCACATCATGATTCAGGATCAGTATGGTATGGATTCCCCTTGTCAAGGTTGACCATATCAACATAGTGGCTATATGGCATTAGGCCAAAAATCCACCTTGTCCAGTATGCTGTCTCTAGAGCAGGTAACAACAAAGTATACAAGTAAGATATGTTACAGATTGATAGTTCTCCTGAAAGCATCCAGCAATCATCTTTAAGGATTTCCCAAGCTGTTTCTGGACTGTCGTGCTTAACACTTCCTTGATGTGTTTTCACCTCATTCCCCGCAGGAACCCCTTGAATTATGCAATCAGATGTCGCAACACTTTGATTGCAGATTTCCCCACTGCAAATCTCAACCCACCTTGTAGGGGTTTATTCTTTTCAAACCATTTCTCTTAATCACCAGTGCCAAATGAAAAAAACCACTCTAAGGGTGCAAGTGGGATTTGCTTATCTTTTCATTATTTACTTCACCAAGAATGTTCCCCTCCGTGGCACACTTGAAACATGATTTTTCATCTTCTAATTCTAAAATTCTTCTTGCCAAGTAACCTCTATGTCCACCCAGACAAATAAGAACATAAATATAATCTTATGTAACAGACTTCTCTTGCTTTCTTTCTAGAGCTTCAAACCTCAGGTGCTTTGGGGTTTCTGAACTAGAACACGAATGTTTCACCTTTTTGCTATTTATTATTAGAAATGTAATTGAGAGAGCCTAAAGCTAGGTGACTGGAGAGCCCAAAGCTAGGTGACTGGAGAGCCTAAAGTTAGGTAGCTGACAAATAAATTGTGTTAGTGGTAGCCTGATATTTTAGTATATTTTGTGCTTTTAACTCATATCTGAGCTAGTGGAAATTGTGAAGGCTCTGATTCTAAAGGGTGATTGTAGCCAGGTGGGGGTTGGTCTCTTCTCCCAGGCAACCTGTGACAGAATGACAGTCTCAAGCTGTGCCAGGGGAGGTTTAGGCTGGATGTTAGGAAGAAATTCTCCACAGAAAGAGTGATTGGAATGGGCTGCCCAGGGAGGTGGTGGAGTCACCGTCACTGGAGGTGTTTAACAGGAGACTGGATGAGGCACTTGGTGCCATGGTTTAGTTGATTAGATGGTGTTGGGTGATAGGTTGGGGTCGATGATATCAAAGGTCTTTTCCAACCTGGTTAATTGTATACTATGTATTCTGTATCCTTTGGAAGCACAAAGATGCATGAAGATTTACATCATCAAGGGAGCAGATATGAGAATAAGTTTTTAATACCTGCCATGAGCTCTATTACAGTTGTCATGTGAATATCTAGGAGGTTTCTGTTTTCCAGTATAATCTAAATATTCCTATCATTATAAGCACAGAAAATGGTTTTTCTTTCTTTCTTTCAACAGCATGAACAGGGATTTAACTTTTAAAACCAAAACCAACCAACAAAAACAACAACAAACCAACCAACCAAACACAACAACAAACCACCCCAAACTTATGATGGTTTCCCTGACTTTAGTTCCCCTGGCATGCAGGTCAACAGGAACCATCACATTTTATTCAAGTTTGGAACTGGGATAAAGGCTGCAAGGTGTATTTTACCCCCACAGTAGTCTATTTTTCGCAAGGTATATGAATGTAACACGTCAGCACGTACTGCGCGTTCGCTGCCAGCCCGAATGAGAAGACAAGGGCTCTTAATTCGGGAAGAGTTGTTTAGAGTCTGTTCTTGCCGATGAGCATCTTGTTGGGCTGAGACGTTCCGTCCTGATGTGTGTGGCTGCAGCGCCCTCTTGTGTGAGTGAGCGCGGCTGAGCAGTGGCTGATGCGAAAAGGTCTCTCTTAAACACCTCGCTGCCAGAGAAGGAAGGAAACCGAGGACAGATTCCTCCTCCTTCTGTAGCCTTTTTCAGCTGTGTTTCAGTCGCTAGCAGTTTGTCTGGTTCTGTGATACGACGCAAATATAAGGGCAGCCTTTGAGCTTTTACAGCTTAAAATGTTCTTTGTATTCTGCTAGCATTTTGGCATTGGCTGGAAAGGGAATACTTCCTCTTTTGGTTACAATGATGTCCACAGGACCTGTTACGGAGAAGCTTCTGGTTGTGCTAGATATACTCACAGGAAAAGCCCTTGCTCTGCTGCAGAGCTTTCATTGTGCAGGAAAAATAAGTAACCAAACCAAATAATTCTTTTGAAAGAATAAAGACAGATTTTTTTTTTTTCTCTGCCAGCTGCACTTCATCTGCCTCTGAAATTAGATTGAATTGGTTTCTGGATTGGGAAAGAAGAAGAAGAAAACTTCAACAGAAGGAAGGGCATAGTGCTTGAACTCAGTAAGCAAGACAGGCCCAGGAGGGTCACACTAACATTTGAAAATTACAAAGCACAAATCTGACTTATTTTACAGACAAAAGACATTGGCAAAACCTCTGCCTGCTGAGGGTTGTCCTGAAGACAAGGCTTACTTATTTTTGCAGTGCAAAGGTGTAAAGCATGGCTTGGGCTCTGATTTGAAGGGAGGTTGTAACCAGGTGGGGGTTGGTCTCTTCCCCCAGGCAACCAGCACCAGAACAAGAGGACACAGGCTCAAGCTGCACCAGGGAAAGTTTAGGTTGGATGTTAGGAGAAAGTTCTTCCCAGAAAGAGTGATTGGCCATTGGAATGGGCTGCCCAGGAGGTGGTGGAGTCACCATCACTGGAGGTGTTTAGGAAGAGACTGGATGGGGCACTTGGTGCCATGGTTTAGTTGCTTAGATGGTGTTGGGTGATAGGTTGGACTTGATGATCTCGAAGGTCTTTTCCAACCTGCTTAATTCTATTCTATTATTCTATTATATTCTGTTCTGTTCTATTCTATTCTATTCTATTCTATTCTATTCTATTCTATTCTATTCTATTCTATTCTATTCTATTCTATTCTTTCTCCTGGGTTAGTGCTTAGACTGCAACACCTTCCCACAGATGCATCACCAGGAGGTTTAATGCTGCAAAAATCCACACTATTTTTGGCAGGTGAATGAGGAGCTTTCATGTATTTGTAGCTGCAGTAATTTCTTAGAAGCATGTGGTTGTAAACTTACTCATAAGATTTTTTTCAGAGGTTTCATCATTTTTGAGGTATTTGTTGCTTGGCAGGAGAACTTTGCTATGTCTGAGAAGCTTTCAGATTTCAAATACATGACCATTGGTGCCTACATGGACACATTGAATCTTGGCTGCTGCTGAAATCAGAGCAAAGTTGAGAGCAGCAGATGGAAGCCTTTGCTTTTCACAAAAGCAAAGGGGTCAGCCAGGTTGTCCATTTTGCTCTTCATGATGGATACTGGCTCCAGCTGGAATAGGAAGGAGCTCAACAGCATCCAGCAGCTCCTTTCCCATGCAGGAGAAAAACACAGGGAATCTGCTGCTCCCTGTAAGGCACTGGCTTCATACTTAGCTGCCAGAGACTAAGCTGTCACTCTGGGCACCTTGCAGCTCTGTGCTGCAAGCTCAGTGCAGTTCATAGATCAGTCTGCTCCAAAGGAGCATAGCCCTTGCAGGGAATGAGCAGACACCTTTGCCTGTGAGGAAGGTTTATGGTAGCCATGATGTAAAAGCTTGGCTGAACAACGGCAAACTGCAGGTACTGCCCAGAAAGGAGAGCTATCAATGTCCACAACGTCACAGAGTCTGAATGTATGTGCCTTGTGAAACTATGAGGGTGGCTAAAATCGTGCTTGATTGTTTTAGATTCACTGATGTTTCAAGTCCCTCCTTCCCTGTGTGGCAGGAGCTCATTTGCAGGAAAGTAATTGCCAAAGGTGTTTGAACAAATTTTTTAGAGGTTCTGGGACACATACAGAGATTATGGCTATACTCTTTTGACTACCCTGTGTTTGTGCAAGAACACCTGGGTACAACTAGTTACTGGCATAAAGTCCTTGAGGAAGTAGAGGCTACAGCGTGGGCCTGGAGTTCATCTCTTGGCACAAATGTTTGTTGAGCTCATGCCATTAATAACTTCTATATTAGCAACATGCCCAGGCTGCACAAGCTGTGATAACCAAGTTTTAACAAGGTTATTCTATTTAGGTGAAAAATTATGGTTTCATGTCAAGCTGAAGGGCGTTAAAGACCTATTTAATACACATTGACCTTTGTGCATGGGAATACAGGATACATGCTGAAGCTGTTCAAGCAGGTTTGGGGTATTGTGGTGGGTTGAAAATTCCCCCCCAACATAAAATTGCCAGACCAGCTTAGTTAGAAAGCAAATGAAGCTGTACTTACAAGAAAAACTACAATCTGTATATGAAATGCAACAAATATATACAAAACATACAACATTTACATATATGTACAATTAATAAACAGCACAAGAACCCTCCTGGACAAACCAGGGGGCTACCGATACCTTCCCCTTAGAAGCATAGAAGCATAGAATCAACAAGGTTGGAAAAGACCTCAGAGATCATCAAGTCCAACCTATTACCTAATCCCCAACATTTCATGACAACTAAACCATGGCACCAAGTGCCATGTCCAATCCTTTTCTGAACACCTTCAGGGACAGTGACTCTACCACCTCCCTGGGCAGCACATACCAATGGACAATTACTCTTTCTGTGAGGAATTTTCTCCTCACCTTGAGCCTAAACTTTCCCTGGAAGAGCTGGAGACTGTGTCCTCTTGTTCTGGTGCTGGTTGCCTGGGAGAAGAGACCAACCCCCTCCTGGCTACAACCTCCCTTCAGGTAGTTGTAGACAGTAATAAGGTCTCCCCGAGCCTCCTCTTCTCCAGGCTAAACAGCCCCAGCTCCCTCAGCCTCTCCTCACAGGGCTTGTGCTCAAGACCTCTCACCAGCCTTGATGCCCTTCTCTAGATGCCTTCCCTGGTCCCTTTCCTCCCCCTGTATATGGGACAAGAGAAAGAGCAGAGAGATGCTGTTACTTCACCACAACAAGAATGCATTCAAGGACAGCAAAGCCAGCAGTTAGTATCTGCCAGTGAGGAAGCCAAAAAGAGAGAAAGTTAGCTTGTACAAACCAACTCTGTTAGTAGTCTGTCCAATGGGATTCTTTAGAATTTATCATTCTTTTCCTTTTTACATCCAATAGTAATTTATTTACATTATACTGCTTTCTGTTCAAGATCTGTGGAAAATTTTCTGGGCACAGCCTAAAACTACCACAGGCATTATAAAGCAAAAAAAATGACTGAGAAGCAGAGGTGGGACAAGACAGCAATGGTATGTGTGACTTTAACAGTCTATGTAGGGTGAAAGTACTAGATGATGAATATTCTCAGAGGTGTGGTGCACACATGCAGCTAGTGGGGAACTTCATGAGGGAAGGAAGACACAGATATTTTTACCAGGTTAGTGCTTGCTGCAGGCTCTCGACTGTACCAGCGTTTGCCTTCCTGCATAGACTCTAAGTCTGTGCACTATCAGTAATGTTCTGTTGGAAGATGATCAGTTATGTTCTGTTTCAGAAAACTTAGATCACTGTCACTCAGAGAAAGAGAACATACCATGTAAAGAAGCCTTGTTTGTGTAGAATAGAATAGAATAGAATAGAATGAATAGAATAGAATAGAAGTAGAATAGAATAGAATAGAATAGAATAGAATAGAATAGAATAGAATTGAATTAAGCAGGTTGGAAAAGACCTTCGAGATCATCAAGTCCAACCTATCACCCAACACCATCTAATCAACTAAACCATGGCACCAAGTGCCCCATCCAGTCTCTTCCTAAACACCTCCAGTGATGGTGACTCCACCACCTCCCTGGGCAGCCCATTCCAATGGCCAATCACTCTTTCTGGGAAGAACTTTCTCCTCACCTCAAGCCTAAACTTTCCCTGGTGCAGCTTGAGCCTGTGTCCTCTTGTTCTGGTGCTGGTTGCCTGGGGGAAGAGACCAGCCCCCACCTGGCTAGAACCCCCTTCAGGTAGTTGTAGAGCACAATAAGATCTCCCCTGAGCCTCCTCTTCTCCAGGCTAAGCAACCCCAGCTCCCTCAGCCTCTCCTCATAGGGCTTGTGCTCCAAACCCCTCCCCAGCTTTGTTGCCCTTCTCTGGACACGTTCCAGCAAGTCAACGTCCTTCCTAAACTGAGGGGCCCAGAACTGGACACAGTACTCAAGGTGTGGCCTAAGCAGTGCTGAGTACAGGGGCAGAATGACCTCCCTGCTCCTGCTGGCAACACTGTTCTTGATACAGGCCAGGATGCCATATCTAAGTTGTCCTTTACAAATTGTATTTGGAGTATTTTTTTGGCGTTTGTGGGTGTGGTTGTTTTGTGTTGTGTCTTTGGTGGGTTGTTGTTTTTTTTTTTTGTGTGTGTTTTTTTTCCTGTACTTCCAGCAGAGGGCAGGTTTGGGTCACAAAACCTCTGTGCTTGTGTTCTGAGATTCCAGTGTGAAGTTTGCCAGATGTGTTCAGTCCTACTCTAGAAAAAGAGTTGCATTCTGTAGTAACTGTCCTTTACAATTACATCAGATTCATATATATAGATAGAGATAATATATAGAGGTAGAGAGGTAGATAGAGATATATAGGTAGGTGGGTAGGTAGATATAGATATATAGGTAGGTAGATAGGTATAGGTAGGTAGGTAGGTAGATATAGATGTAGGTAGATAGATATAGATAGGTAGGTAGATAGAGGACACAGTCTCAGGCTGCTTCAGGGGAGGTTTAGGCTGGAGGTTAGGAGGAAGTTCTACACAGAGAGAGTGATTGCCCATTGGAATGGGCTGCCCAAGGAGGTGGTAGAGTCACCATCACTGGAGGTGTTCAGGAGGAGACTTGCTAGGGTGCTTGGTTGCATGGTTTAGTTGATTAGGTAGTGTTGGATGATAGGTTGGACACGATGATCTTGAAGGTCTCTTCCAACCTGGTTTATCCTATCCTATCCTATCCTATCCTATCCTATCCTATCCTATCCTATCCTATCCTATCCTATCCTATCCTATCCTATCCTATCCTATCCTATCCTATCCTATCCTATCCTATCCTATCCTATCCTATCCTATCCTATCCTATCCTATCCTATCCTTATCTATCCTATCTATATCCTATCCTATCCTATCCTATCCTATCCTATCCTATCCTATCCTATCCTATCCTATCCTATCCTATCCTATCCTATCCTATCCTAGATCCTATAGGTAGATCCTATTCTATATAGATAGGTAGATAGATATAGATAGGTAGGTAGATAGATAGATATAGATAGGTAGGTAGATATAGATATACTGGTAGGTAGGTAGATAGATATAGATAGATAGGTAAGTAGATAGATAGGCAGATATTTAGAACAAAATAAGAAACCTAGAAGGAATCCTATTGGTGGCCCCCAAAAAACATTCCTCTTGTTTTCTGCAGCTGCTCTCAAATGGCCATTGGCTCACTTCTCCCAGCACATTTCTTCCCCATTGCTATCATTTTGGAATAGCTAAGATGTTTTCAGCTTCATGTGAAGACAACCAAGTTTTGCTGTTGCAGAGATGGGAAAAGGCCATGTTCTGTTAGAATAAAAGACATTTGTGCTGGCAAAATGCCAATAGAGTTGAGGCCTAGTGGCTAAAAACGGTTAAACTTTTATAATCCTGGCATGAAAAAGACTGAGGGAAAAAAAAACCTAAGGTGGTTACATCATGACAACAAGTCTCAGCAGGGTTAACCACATTGCCTGTGTTTGTGTAATTCTTCTCAAGGTGATTTTGGTTTCAAAGTGACATGTTGTGGCAATGCTGGAATGGGGTGTTCTGAAGCAAAGGAGGTAAATGCTTTTCTGATTCATGTGTCATCTCCAGGAATCCTGTTCTTTCTGTCTGCAACTGCTTCACCTCATGTTGCTTGTGTGTGAATGAACAGAACAGCTTGAACGTATCAGTGGATGCCTCAGCTTTTGCTTCTGCATCCTTCGTGTCTCAGCAATGCTCATTTTGTCTTCCACTTGATTTTCTCTCTTGGATTTTACTTTTGTGTCGCTTTCTTTCTGTTTCTCCAATTTTTGCTTTGCACCCTGTGCCCCCAGGTGACACCGTGATGAAAACACACTTCCTTTCCAGGCACTTAGAGCCTTTAGCCAGTGTTGCTCTTCAACACGCACATGCACACTAATGTCTTGTCTTTTTTTAACTGCCTTGCTTTTTGTATACCTTTGAAAAGTATGGGCTGACACAATAGCACTTGTCCAACTAATTTTTGACAATCACTGTGAAATAATCACGGGCACGGTCTACTGCAAGCAAGCTGTGCACTGCTGCATTCAGGGGTGACCTTATTGCTCTCTACAACTACCTGAAGGGAGGTTGTGGACAGGTGGAGGTTGGTCTCTTCTCCCAGGCAGCCAGCATCAGAACAAGAGGACACAGTCTCAAGCTGTGCCAGGGGAGGTTTAGACTGGATGTTAGGAGGAAGTTCTATACAGAGAGAGTGATTGCCCATTGGAATGGACTGCCCAGGGAGGTGGTGGAGTCACCATCATTGGAGGTGTTCAGGAGGAGACTTGATGGGGTGCTTGGTGCCATGATCTAGTTGTTTAGGTGGGTTGGATTGGTTGATAGGTTGGATGCAATGATCTTGAAGGTCTCTTCCAACCTGGTGTATTGTATTGTATTGTATTGTATTGTATTGTATTGTATTGCATTGCATTGCATTGTATTGCATTGTATTAGGAGCTTTTATCTGACCATGTCATCCAGGATAGTGCCTGCACCTCATCTTCAGGCTGGTTTTGTAGTTTCACGCTGTCTGTTCTTAAGGGGATCGCAGCATTTTCCTGTGTGTTTGGAAATTATTTCTCCATCCCCACATCTAAACATTATTATTACCTTTACTGACTGTGTGATTCAGTAGTAACTAAAGAGAGAGTGAACTTTGTGAAGTCGAGAAGCACAGCCTTCAGTTAACTGGTGAATCGTTAATGAGGACTTTTAAGTGCCTCCAGCATATATGTGGTGTGGCCAATATTGAGCCCAGGTTTCCAGAGGTGGAAGACTAGAAAATCTAGTCCTGGGGACAGATACCTTTTGTAACTCCCATCACATTTCTGATAGTTAGTAGGGCAGAATAATGTTTCATGACCTTTGGGTTGTCCCATTACCATGACATAATCTAGCTGTGTGAGCTTTGCAAAGGTCACTATAAAGTTATTTCCTGCTGTGATCCATACCCTCAAACACAAAAGAAAATAAATATATTAGTAAATGTAGTGACATTTGCACTATAGGCTACAGTACAAAGATCATGAACCATTATTCTGCGCTGGTAATAATGTCACCGTTTCATTCTTGTGCAGCGGTTACCGCATGACATTTGTGCTCACAGGGAAATTCCTGTGAATATCAGTAACTTAAAATACACTGCCTCCAGGTCCTACCATTCTTCTGTGGAAGTCAGTGGAGGATGTGCCATTTGCTTACCACTAGCTGGGAAGAGAACTAACCCAGCATTTCTCGTGATCAGATTTTAAACTGGGTTTGGTGGTTCAGTTATTTCCTCATTAAAAAGCATTTGTTCTTTGAGCCCTTGGTGAAACATGTTTCTGACAAGATATAACAGGTAGTTTTATTATATCAGTGAGAATTTCCACTACTGTATTTGTAGAAGACAGATGATATGAGTAACTCTTCTCTTCTCTTCTCTTCTCTTCTCTTCTCTTCTCTTCTCTTCTCTTCTCTTCTCTTCTCTTCTCTTCTCTTCTCTTCTCTTCTCTTCTCTTCTCTTCTCTTCTCTTCTCTCTTCTCTTCTCTTCTCTTCTCTTCTCTTCTCTTCTCTTCTCTTCTCTTCTCTTCTCTTCTCTTCTCTTCTCTTCTCTTCTCTTCTCTTCTCTTCTCTTCTCTTCTCTTCTCTTCTCTTCTCTCCTCTCTCTCCTCTCCCTCTCCTCTCCTCTCCTCTCCTCTCCTCTCCTCTCCTCTCCTCTCCTCTCTCTCTCCTCTCCTCTCCTCTCCTCTCCTCTCCTCTCCTCTCCGAACCTCTCCTCTCCTCTCCCTCTCCTCTCCGAACCTCTCCTCTCCGAACCTCTCCTCTCCGAACCTCTCCTCTCCTCTCCCTCTCTCCTCTCCGAACTCCTCTCCCTCTCCGAACCTCTCCCTCTCCTCTCCTCTCCTCTCCTCTCCCTCCTCTCCTCTCCTCTCCTCTCCTCTCCTCTCCTCTCCTCTCCTCTCCTCTCCTCTCCTCTCCTCTCCTCTCCTCTCCTCTCCTCTCCTCTCCTCTCCTCTCCTCTCCTCTCCTCTCCTCTCCTCTCCTCTCCTCTCCCTCCTCTCCTCTCCTCTCCTCTCCTCTCCTCTCCTCTCCCTCTCTCCTCTCCTCTCCTCTCCTCTCCTCTCCTCTCCTCTCCTCTCCTCTCCTCTCCTCTCCTCTCCTCTCCCCTCTCCCTCTCCTCTCCTCTCCTCTCCCTCTCCCCTCTCCTCTCCTCTCCTCTCCTCTCCTCTCCTCTCCTCTCCTCTCCTCTCTCTCCTCTCCTCCTCTCCTCTCCTCTCCTCTCCTCTCCCTCTCCTCTCCTCTCCTCTCCTCTCCTCTCCTCTCCTCTCCTCTCCTCTCCTCTCCTCTCCTCTCCCCGAACCTCCCTCTCCCTCCCTCTCCTCCCCTCCTCTCCCTCTCCTCTCCTCTCCTCTCCCTCCTCTCCCTCCTCCTCTCCTCTCCTCTCCCCGAACCTCCCTCCCCTCCTCTCCCCTCCTCTCCCTCCCCCCTCCTCCCCCTCCCCTCTCCAAACCTCTCCGAACCTAACCTCTCCTCTCCTCTCCCTCCCCGAACCTCTCCGAACCTCTCCTCTCCTCTCCGAACCTCTCCGAACCTCTCCTCTCCGAACCTCTCCGAACCTCTCCTCTCCGAACCTCTCCTCTCCGAACCTCTCCGAACCTCTCCTCTCCGAACCGAACCTCTCCTCTCCGAACCGAACCTCTCCTCTCCTCTCCGAACCTCTCCTCTCCTCTCCCCTCCCCTCCCCTCTCCTCTCCCCTCCCTTCCCCTCCTTTTTCTTTTGCTTTTGTTTGCTTTGCTTTTTTCTTTTCTTTTCATTTTTTTCTCTCCTTCCTCCCTCTCCTTCCTCCCTCTCCTTCCTCCCTCTCCTTCCTCCCTCCTTCCTCCCTCTCCTTCCTCCCTCTCCTTCCTCCCTCTCCTTCCTCCCTCTCCTTCCTCCCTCTCCTTCCTCCCTCTCCTTCCTCCCTCTCCTTCCTCCCTCTCCTTCCTCCCTCTCCTTCCTCCCTCTCCTTCCTCCTTTTCCTTTTTTAACAGATGTTACCTAATATTTCTTCACCACACTTTTATGTGGTAGGCAAATAACTGTTTATTTCTCAAACAGAAAAAAAAAATAGATTAATTCAGAATGCTCTGACAGAGAGGTGGAATGGTATGACTGAATCTACAGAATTCTTAGATGCATCGATAACGAAAGCCTGAGTTTCACAGGTTTTTTCCTGGGTTTGTCCAATAGACTCTGGTTCTTATGCTGCTTATTTGCTGGAGCTGGCTAAAGTATGTCAGTCGTGATCAGCCTCTATGAAATTATGGCTGAGCTTTTGGAAGGAGGTGGAGGGTTTGTACACAACTGCAATCTATGTTGGCATTGGCTCCTGTCTAGAAACAGAGCAATCAGTATGTTTGATGTACCTCTGATAATACTTAAATGTCTGAGAAGAACTCCACCACCCCCACCCCATGTTAAGGAGAAGGCAATCTGACTGAAAGGAAGTGTTTGAAAACTCGGTCAAGGGTAGGACTACTTCATTCACTGTTTTGGGTAAGATGGTGTCTGCCTCTAGTATGGTTCCACTGTGGAGGAGACTGATGTTTCCTTCCCCAGCCTCAGCATGTATCTGTATCAGAGCAAAACGTGATGATAGTTCTAAAGGAAGTGCGTAGACTGCCGTTTCTTAAGAGTTGTGGTAACTAAAATTGTCCCCAGCTGCAGGGGATGGTTCATGTTTACAGTCTGAGGAAGAAGGAGTCATTGTATCATCCAGTGTGCTGTGTCCTGGTATATTTTCAAACACATGCCTCAGTGAGGCTGGTGGCTGGGGCAGGTTTCTGATGCAGTGGGTTGGGAGAGCGGAAGAGGGGCTGACGCTGATCAGGTGCATCCAGCAGTGGAACTTTGCTGGTCATGGCACCTCATGGCAAAAGAGCTGGTGAGTGTGAGCCACTAAGGTCACCTCAGCTATCACAGCTCTGTCTTGGAAGTGAAGTTTAACCCTTGCTTCAGACAGTCATGAGGTGGGAACCACCAGTGTGCCCAGTGCATGAGGCTAAGCAAATTCAATAGTACAGGGCTAATATTCAAGGTGTTCTTAAGAGAGCTGGAGAAAAGAGGGTCTCCCTTCTCAAAAAGCTAGCCATTAAACATCATGGTCTGACCCTATCCTTTCTTTCCTGCTTCTTGTCCACAGCCAGGAGTGCAGACAGGCTTGCATAGTCTGTAAACAGCTGAATACAATTTTTCCTGTGGGTGGTAGTATTTAGAAAGTGTCCCGCCTTGCTGCTTTTAGATTGCTATCACCCTCCCCTGATGGGGTTAGGAGCCTGGCTTCACAGGCATTGCCTTGTCCAGCTGGCTTTCACAAGGATGAGACGGGTAGTGGTGAGAAAACAGGATGGGTGATGTCTACTAGCTGTGCTAGTAATCTTTGCTTGGGGAAGAGGAGTAAGGGGGAGACATGGGGACAGAATCAAAAGTTATGATTCTCACCCACAGCAGGAATTCCTTCAAACATAAAGCAGACATCAGCTACGATATCTGACTCATTGTTGTCTTCCAGTCTCCTGCTGCCTGCAGCGCTGCTGCTGCCCTAATTTATTTCTGTAGAAAGTTAGCAAAGAATTTTCCTCTTTTAAAATATTCTTGAAGAATTCCTGTTGCAATACAGAAAGTTCAGGGAAGTGTTGAAACCATGGAGAAAATTAACATTCCTTTTAAAAAAAATAAAAGGAGCGAGACATGTTGTTCATGGCCTGGATAGTTTGAGGTGCTCTCATGGGCTCCTTCTTTCACAAGAGCCTGCCCTTCTGCCAGAGATGATCACATGCCTTCTGCCAGAGATGATCACAGAGGAGGATAAAGTACAGTTTCATGTCATAATAAATGGTTAACTGGCTTGCTCTTCCCCTTAGCTTTGAAAGAAAGAAGACCTGCAGTGGAGAAATACTCTGAACGTCAGTGGGACCCACAGAATAGCAGGAATAAATGGATGAGCTGTGTGTGTTTTCTTCTGAATCTGCTTGATAACTTCATTACTGGTGTGCTGTTTGGGATTACTGAGGGGCAGGCAACTGCCCTTTTGGAACCTTCTTTTATAGAGTAGAGCCTGGAGGTGAAAACTTGGTGTAACTTTGCAGTATCCTCATGAAAGCTGCTGTGATTCTGCCACAGGTACTTTTGAAAGCTTGACTTAGCATGTCTCCAGCAGCAGCCACAAATACTTTCAGTTCTGGGTCCAGAGTTTTAAGGATCAGCTTAGTCATCAAGGGAAACTCAGTCTTCTCACTTGATAGCCTTTATTTGGACATGAATGCATATATAAATGCATAGATTATCTACTACCTCCTACTGCAAATATCTCACTGAAGTTAATGAGGTTATTCAAAGAGCAAACTATGAGTAATAATGAATAATATTAAATACTCAGCATGAGTAATAGTGGTAGGAGGGAGAGTCTTAACGACTTAGACAAGAAGGGTCTAATGGGAGTTGTATCTGATTTGCACAAGCAGTTCCTTTTCAGAGCGGGGAATCTGTTTCACACTTGGTACCAATCATTAGATTACAGCCCGCATTTTATTAAAGACTTCTTGATCTCTGTCTCTATGCCTTTCTCAAGGCACAGCTTACATGTGTAGGAGAAAATGAGTCATGCCCAGGCAGCTGGTCTTCTGATCCCTTTTCTGTTTAGTTTTAGTGTAGTCATCATCTTTGCAGCAAGTTTTTAGTTAGAGCTCATGTTTCAAAAAGCCTCTGACCAAGCTCCTCACAAGAGGCATTTTTCTTTTGCACCCCCCCTATTTTTTTTTAAGTTTAATGAGAAAGAGAGCACATGAGAGTAGAAACTAATTAAGCAATAAGAAAAAAAGCAAAATGAGATCATATTTCAAAGTAGTTAACGGTTCCTGGTCCAGTGCCTTGGGGTTTATCTGAGGCTAAGCTGTATTATTACACATTGATGTGCATGAAGGATCTGGAAGAGTAGAAATACAGACGTAAAGCTATGAGGAAAAAAAGAAACCCTCATGAAGGTTTGTGGACAAACAAAACATGAAATTGGTTTCCCTCGTATGACAGGAAAAAAAGAAACCTTCATGAAGGTTTTTAGACAAATAAGACATGAAATTGTTTTCCCTGGCCTGACAGAATTTTTCACTAGTTTCATGCTGCTAATTTACAAATCTGTGAGATGTGAACAATTGAATAACCTAGAGAGATGCTTGGTCAGGCTAGGCTTAGGTAAATGAGGCCAAGAGGTCTGGGAAAGAAGCAAGGCTGGGACCTGTCTTGTTCAACATCTTTGTGGGTGACATGGACAGTGGCATCGAGTGCACCCTCAGCAAGTTTGCTGATGACACCAAGCTGTGTGGTGCAGTGGACACGCTGGAGGGAAGGGATGCCATCCAGAGGGACCTGGACAGGCTGGAGAGGTGGGCACAAGCCAACCTCATGAGCTTCAACAAGACCAAGTGCAGGGTCCTGCATCTGGGTCGAGGCAATCCCAGGCACAAGTACAGGCTGGGCAGTGACTGCCTGGAGAGCAGCCCTGAGGAGAGAGACTTGGGGGTGCTGGTGGACGAGAAGCTCAACAGGAGCTCTCAATGTGCACTTGCAGCCCGGAAAGCCAATCAGATCCTGGGCTGCATCAGGAGAAGTGTGGCCAGCAGGTCAAGGGAGGTGATTCTCCCCCTCTACTCAGCTCTGGTGAGACCCCACCTGGAGTACTGCCTCCAGTTCTAGAGCCCCTATTATAGGAGGGATGTGGATGTGCTGGAATGCGTCCAGAGAAGGGGCACGAGGATGATCAGAGGGCTGGAGCACCTCTCCTATGAGGACAGACTGAAGGAGTTGGGGCTGTTCAGTCTGGAGAAGAGAAGGCTCCGAGGTGACCTCATTGTGGCCTTCCAGTATCTGAAGGGGGCCTACAGGAAGGCTGGGGAAGGACTTCTCAGGCTATTAGGTAGTGATAGGACTAGGGGGAATGGAATGAAGCTGGAGGTGGGGAGATTCAGGCTGGATGTGAGGAGGAAGTTCTTCACCATGAGAGTGGTGAAGCCCTGGAATGGGTTATCCAGGGAGGTGGTTGAGGCCCCGTCCCTGGAGGTGTTTAAGCCCAGGCTGGATGAGGCTCTGTCCAGCCTGATCTAGTGTGGGGTGTCCCTGCCCATGGCAGGGGGTTGGAACTAGATGATCCTTGTGGTCCCTTCCAACCCTGACTGATTCTATGATTCTATGAATTTCAGGGTTTGTCCTGATGTATAATTTGGATTTGGACATGCCACCTAATTTTCATAAATTCCATGACTAGAATACCAAGTTAAACCAGACAGATGTATCACATCACGGGCATTGATAAACAGGTCATTTCAGGCTGTCTTAATTGAAAATGTTATCTCAGGGATTTATGGTGCAGGTCTGGACCAGAGTAATAGTTAATAGTCTAAACTATTAAATGTCTCCTGTTGGTTAAGGAAAAATATATGTGTGAAGGTGTGAAAGGATTATTTCCATCACAGGATCTCTTTTAGATGCTGTTAAGGTATCATTTAAGCTCAGACCAGAGCAGTCTCTCTGTTATGGCCACTTCAAAAGCAAGAATTAACCTTCTCTCAGCAGCCATTTTGCAATGTAAATAAATGCTCACCAGAGACATACTTGAAGTCATTTGAATCATTTTAATTCTACTTTTATGTTTTACCTGACTACATTTTTTCAGGTGCTGTAGGCTAATGTAAAGTAAGTCCTACACTGCTTATCCTAAAGGAGAAGATTACTGTCAGCGGTCTTGAGAAGCTGGATTGTAAGCAGCATCTAAGGGATGTGATTTTAAAATAACTCTTGTGTGTACTGTTCTCATTACAACATTGGCCTCAAGACAATCCATCCCAAGATGTTTAATCGCAGTTGCCAGCTGTCTGATTGTCCAGTGATTGCAATACTGCCTGCTGCGTGCTAGAAGGTAAGAGTTTTAACTTGGTGTGGATCCTGGAGTTCAGTTAGTTGCCACAGCATGCCTTTTGGAGGAATTTGACCAGCACACCTACTCCTTTTTTGTTTGATGGATTAGATGAATAAGCTACCAAGATCTTTACAGAAGGCTCAGCAAGCTGCAGGTTACGTGAGGCAATGAAGATCAGGCAGAGGGGCGTTGCAAAATTAGTCAATTATTTTAATTGACGGAACTTTTATTCCTAGGCATGCAAGAATGGAAACCTCTTTTCTAACAGCTAACAGAAGGCATGCAAGAATAACAAGAATGTTCTGGTTATCTTCAAATGATCCTCAAACTGGGTCTCTGGTGTTAATTAAATAAGTAACATCTCGTGAAGCCAGCAATTCTATCAAGCATTTGCAGATGTGAGCAATACCAATAGCTTTCAACAATGCATCAAAACTGAATCCAGAGCTCTGGCACATAAATTCTATATAGGCTGTGCATTTTTGTGTATCACAGAGATTCACTATAAACACTCTCTGATCTTACCATTCATGTAGGGAATGAATGCTAAAAGCACTCACTGTGACTTTCAAGAAGAGTTAAGCTGCAGTTTCATGTTTCTTCTGGAACCTTCTCAGAGTTTCAAATCAAAGCCTTCAAGTGTCTGTGTTTGGCTATTTATATCCTAACTGCGAGTCAGCAGCAAACTAATTATCTTTTAAAGAATGTTTAAACGTTTGAATAAATTATGGGGAGAGTTATTTGGGTTTTATCTTGTTTTGTTTACCTTCCTTTATCTTGATAAACTGTTGAAATGGGTTCATGAATCTCTATTGCAAAAGAATAATGTGCAATTAACTTTTATATGTGACAGCTGTTAATTGCATCCTTCCCCCCCCCCTATAAAGGGGATCCTTCTGTCCACTATAGCTCTGTTGATAATCTCCTAAATTAGCTCTTTGTTGTATCCTCCAAACAAAGAAGAAAGCAATACTGCAAACAGAAGAGATTTTTTTATACCTTTGGAATTACTCATCCACTCTGCTGGAAACTGTGAAGAAATCTTTCTTATTTTGTATCCTTCTTTGCCTATTATTTTCAAAGAAATAAGCTGCCCTCTGCCAGCCAGAATCATCACTGAAGTCCTCAATAAGCAGCTGCTAGGAGTTTGACTTAGAAATAAGACACAGTCAAGAGGAGGGAAAAATCCATTCAGAGTGGATGTGGACAGAGCTTTTAGGAGGTAGAATTTCTGGTTTTCCTTTCTGCAAGTATATTATTATAAAATATGATTTTTTGTTTTCCAGGAGGGAAATACTGCCAGTGAAGCAGTTACAGGTGAACTGTTCTGCCAAAGTTTCTTGTTGGGACCTGGACATGTGTTTCAGATCTGTTCTTGTTTTGTGCTGGTGCTGATTCTTACACCAGCAAAGTTTTGCTGTGGACTTCATAGTGAGCAGGCAATGTTCTGTCTCCTTAATGGAGAAGAGGAGGCTCAGGGGAGACCTTATTGCTGTCTACAACTACCTGAAGGGAGGTTGAAGGGAGGTTGTAGGCAGGTAGGGATTGGTCTCTTCTCCCAGGCAACCAGCACCAGAACAAGAGGGCACAGTCTCAAACTGCACCGGAGGAGGTTTAGACTGGATGTTAGGAAGAAATTCTTCATAGAGGGAGTGATCGCCCATTGGGATGTGCTGCCTGGGGAGGTGGTGGAGTTGCCATCACTGGAGGTGTTTAGGAGGAGACTTGATGGGGTGCTTGATGACATGGTTTAGTTGATTAGGTGGTGTTGGATGATGGGTTGGACATGATGATCTTGAAGGTCTCTTCCAACCTATTCTATTCTATTCTATTCTATTCTATTCTATTCTATTCTATTCTATTCTATTCTATTCTATTCTATTCTATTCTATTCTATTGGCTTACAAAGCTGTATGTGATAGCTAAGTTGGTCCAGTTGCTCTCTAGGGAATGTGCTCTTCATAGAAGACTGCCCATCTGATCCTGAGGTATTCAGGTTTATTGTTAATTTTGTCAATAGATTTAAATGAACAGTTTGCAAGATTTACTATCCAGTAGCCCCCACAAGCATGCAGAGTCCAACAACTGGATAAATATGTTGTGGAGAAATGACCATGTTTGCTCAGAAAGGTTTTCTCATCATTCCAGTGCTTGCACAACACTAACTATTACATGGCTTTCTTGCACTAACTGTCATCACATTCTTCAAACTAGGAAGAAAAACAAATCATTGCAAATAGGTTTGAACAGTTGGCAGGGAAGAAGTTGGAATGTACAAAAATAACTCAAGAGAAGTGTTTGCTGACTGCCTGTTGTTCACCGACAATGGACAGGTTGGTTCAGGCAAACACATCTCCCAGGATTAAAGCTAGACAAGCCCTGGAAACAAAACATTTTAATTTGAGATTCACATGTGCTTATTTATGTTTATTTTTTTGTCCCTTTTTTGTTTCTTTTCACTTTTGTCCTTTTTTTTTCTCCTTGCTTGCTATCTGCTTGTCTGTGTGTCCTCTCATCAGCTTCTAAGTTCTTGCTTGAGAAAGGATTGGATGTACCAAAATAATCTGGCAAGATGTAGTATTTCAAATGTGAATTAGTCACCTCAACCAGTTAATAGTATTTGCTCCTGTTTGGCATGGTTATACCAAAATAGCTCTGTGTGCTTGAGAGGGACAATGTAAGGGTGGTTATTTAACCACCACTGCAAGTGAGAGAAAAGCTTTCAAAATATGCCTTAGTAGTCTAATGGACTTCTTGGAAGTGGGGATTGATGGAGGAGAGGGAGTAAGACTCAGAGTTCAAGAAGTCATGTGTGACATTTGGCAATGGAGACGGCCTTAGCAGCTCCTGTTTTCGGTCTCTCTTCCTATGTAGGTCCCTTTTTCCCCCCTTCCCATGTGCCCCTATAAGTTGTGATGCTACAGCTATGTGTGGGGCAGAGTTGTGGGCAGAAACAGAAAGCTGACCTGTCTGAAAAATAACCTGTCTGAAAATAGTTATGTGTAACTTGGGTCAGGTCCTGGTGTACTTCACTGAGCCATCCTGATGCAATTACCCTAGCACTGGTAAGAGGTGGTGTAAGAGCAGGTGTGAGCAGACAAGGGCCGTGTGGAAGTAATGTGAACTGCTTATGGACAGCTTTTCTCCTTAGCTCTGATTTAGCTTCATAGGAGGAGGGAGGTCTGGAAGTGCCTCAAACTTGCAGCCTCTTGGCAAAGGCACTACATGAGACCTCGCTTTTGTGCCATTCTTATCTTTGACCATTTAGAGCAGGAATGACTACATTTGACTTCTGATCTGGCATGCAAATGAACTGGCATGTAAATGAAAGCAAGACTGGTAGTGAGCAGAAGATCAGCAGAGACAGTCTTCTTAAGATTGTTTTTTTTTAAGGTAAAAATCGTTCTGGGCATTATAACTAAGAGAAATGCAAGCAGTTGCTAACTCTGGCTTGAGAAACACCTGTCTGAATTCCTCAGAATCCCTCCATCACTTACATGTTGATTTTAAGTAGAACTTTAAACTTCCAGAACAGTTTTGGATTGGTTGTTTTTTTTTTTTTTTCTCCACCAAGATTAGATATTTTCCATATTTCACCTTTGTTTTTCCTCCTGTAACTCCAAAAAGGAAAAACAGGGCTGCTTTTTCAGTTTGTTTGTTTGTTCTTCTTCAGGCTTTCCTTCTTACCCAACTTTTTGCTCTTCCCCTCTTGCATTTCAAGAGCAGAGATAATTTGAATAGGGGATTTTAAGAACCTGCTTTTATTTTCTGCTATGGAAACTTCCTTTGTGGTGTTAGGAAACTGTCTCAGGAGATTCCCTGCAGCAGAGAGGAACTGGATTGGTAAACCAAATTGCAAATGTAAATTACTTACAAACATACAAATCCATGTCTGAATTTGTTTAGCTTTTTGTATCAATCTATTTATCCTATGCATTGAGCATGTATTGATTCCACACTAACCTAGGAACCTTTAGGAATATACAGTCCTTGCTACAGCAAGTTGGTGAAGGCTGATATTCATTCTGATTTTGCCAATGTTGTAGGTACAGGCACAGCCATAACCACTGTGCAACTGACTAATGGATTTACTTGGATGATTAATGCCTTTTATGCGCTTTATTTCAGAGTTTGATACTTAACAAACTGATTTTAATACCTTTAAATATGCTGAAATTACCTCAATTTCTTGCAAAATTACTTCCCATGAATAGGGTGGTGCTTCATGCAGGCTGAAACGTGAATTAGGTGATAGCATTAGGGCATGGACCTGCAGAGAAAGCTACCGTATGTTTAAGGCGTAGCATGATGTTGAAGCTAGCAGTAATGTGATGTGGTTTCTTCTTCACTATACCTTGCATCTTGTGCTGGACAGAAACACTGTCCCGATCAATGGCCTTACCTGTACTTCTGCAGAGGCTCATGGGATGTGCACAAAGATAGAAAGTTCCCAAATCTTAGTTAGATGTATAATAACTCCTATTAAAGCTAATGGGAATGAGTTGCCTAAGTATGTAGGGCATCAGTGTGTAGGGCATCAGTGTGTGTATGTGGCCTGATGCTACCTGCATCAAGATTTGTCATGCTGTAGGGGATTTGCACTCCCAAATACATTGTATATTGAAGGTTATTTATACCAAAATTAACATCTGGCTGTTATATCATGGTCCTCCTGTAATGCCATACTCTGTACTTCCCCTGTCCCACCAAGCTTCTTTTCTCAACCATGACCTGTGTTACTTGCACTGCTTCTGTTCCCCAAGGAGGCCATGTTCTTCTTCTTAATGTCCTCTCCTTAGCTCCACATGACAACATTTGCCTCTTCCTCTAGAGAAGTTGCAGAACAGAGTTACATTTTGCCAGGGAAAGTATTCCCCAAGAGATTTGAGGAGCATCAGCATTATCTTTGCCTTAAGACCCTATGCCAGGGACATTTGTCAGCTTCTTGCTTCTCTCAGGGGTCTTAGGATTAGTGGTTGGAAGAGAAGGATCCTCAGTTTGCATTCTATAGGACAGATTCTGCTTCTCATCAGGGCTGGATGACCCAAGTTCTATTAATGTGACTGTCTTCCACTCTCTAAATCAATCTCAGAGCTAGGTCAGATATATCAAAGTCCTACTAAATTATGCTGTGTGTCTGTAATATTATAGCCTAGCTCTGCAGACCAGTAAAAGGTGTTTTGGGGAGTAGGGCTGCACTGTTTCCCTGCTATGCACAGGTTGTTAAGGCACAAAAAATGAATTATTCTGTCATGCTACAGAAATAATTGGTAAGCTGTGAACTGAACTGAGTGCCAGTGTCTGCAAGGGTATTCTTCCTGATCACTGCTTGCAACAGGGTGCTCTTCATAGAACCCATCAAGAATTGGCTACAGATGTCTGCCAAACTCTTCTTTCAAGACTTGGCACAGGTGGCTTAAGCAGGTTCATTTAGCAGGAATATGAGTGTAGGCATTACTGGGAAAAGTCAAGTGTTGTGAGAAGGTTGTCCAAACAGTGCTATGCAATCTCTTCTTGCCTTTGGGGCTACAGGCTTGGGTTTCATTCTTTTTCCCATGCCTCTGTAGCCCCAGTAGGTTTCAAACACGTGCTTACTAATCTGGAGAACTACAATGAACTTCTATCCTCACAGCAGAGGAAAGCAAAACTGCAGGCTAGACTATTCTGCTCCAGAGGTTTATAGACAGTGAAATGAATGATGTGAATATTATGGATGCTCCTCTTCTGGGGAGTGAGAGAGAAGCTCTGTACACTGAGGAACGCATGTGACCAAGTGCCTTTGATGGCAGGGCCTCAGATGTGGACTGAATCAGCTCTGTGTGTGTTCAGGTAATCCTTAACAACTGTCTGTATGAATGTGGTGACCTCGAGTGCTGTGGTCTTTGTTTAGGAGTCTGAGAGCTAAGTACAGTTCAAGCAACTTGAGGAATATGTCTCTGCAAATTCCAACATGTCCTGGCCTTTCTTCTTGTGCCAAGATGAGACTCCAATCCTGCTCCCAGCACAAATTCACCTTTTTAACCTCCTAACACACCTTGTGTATGTGCGTGCACATCCTCACGCTCTAAGGTGAAAGGGAGCCAGGGATGGCAAGCACTTTCAGAGAGGATAAGTAGGTACAAGTTGGATGAATCTTCAGGGCTGGTAGGTCCATAGTTCAATCAGGCAAACCAAGCAACTGAAGAAGGAGTAATAATTTAATAATAGTCTATGAGCAAGCTATGCAGGTGTAAGGAAACTTCCTATAGCCAGCAGAACAGAAGATATAATCAGCTCACAGAACTTTGTCTTTAGCTGGTTTATAAGTCTGTAACCAAAGAACTGTGTGCCTTGGCTCTGTTTCTGAGAGAGCGAGAATATGAAAAAACACTTGGGATAGCCCCCAAAACCTTAATTTTGACTCTGATGATAACCTGTTATTGCTCTGCAAGTTTTTAGCTCTTTGGATTCCACTCCCACCATCTTCTTTTTCTCCCTCCACTCTTTACTCTGCTGTTTCTCCCACGGAAAACTCAAGCCTTGCACAGGCCTCTTGCAAGGAATAATGAATAGCCTCATGTATGAGGCATGTATGACCAGGGGGTTTTGTGTGTGTCAGGAAGTTATCCTCCACACACTCCAGGAAGCTCCAGGACTGTTGTCTCCCTGCTGTATTGTATTTCCAGCAGACGTCCAGGATGCTGAATTCTCCCACAAGAACAAGGGGTAGTGATTGTGAAACCTCTCCCAAATGCTTATAAACAATGTCATCTACCTCTTCATCCTGGCTGGGTGGTCTATAACAGATTCCCACCATGATATCATTCTTGCTGGCCTTACTACCGATTCTTACCCATAAGGACTCAACCCTATCATCACCTTTGTTAATTAGCATGGTTTCATATGTTTCCCTAACATAGAGGGCCACTCCACCACCTCTTCTTCCTTGCCTGTCCCTTCTGAAAAGTTGGTACCCATTGATTGCAACACTCCTGTTGTGGGAGTCATCCCACCAGGCTTCTGTGAGGGCTGCTATATACATTAATTCTAAGTGTGTGTGTTTGGGGCAAGTAGCAGAGCAAAACAAATATCATCTGGGTATGAGTGTGTCTGTGTAAGGAAGGCTGTTGGAGAGATGCTTACATCCCAGCAGCAATGCTTATATCCCAGCAGCATGTTCCCAGTGTGTCCTAAGTTCAGGTCATTTTACACTCTGAAGCAGCTAGGAGGTGAGTCAGAAGAGTTTATAATAGAGAGCAGAAGAGAGGAGTATTACACCAATAAGCATAGCCTCATGCTGAATGTGACTTAGAGAACTACAGCTTCCAGAAGCTGCCTGAGTGTTTGGAATTGCCAAAGTGCTTTTCCTCTGTCTACTCATGGAGGAGTAAAAGTAATAGAGTTCTGTTGCAGAAGCCTGTCTAGTGCTGGCTGTGATAATTGCTTAAGTAGCAGAGGAAATGTAACAGGGTTGGGCCCAAATAACTTTTAAAAAGCCTACTATAGAATTGGATCATTTCCTTAGAAAATACCACTCTTATCTTTTGCCTTTAGGAGTCCTATAGAATGTGCTGTACAATGAAAAACTTCCTAAAGACTTCCACAAAGGGAGAATTAGCGAGTCCTATTCACAGAACCATACATCTATGTTAAAAAGGTAGCAAGAGTCCATTCTACAGTGAGGTCGCTGGCAGCAGGTGGGAGTTAGTGAGCCTTTCAAAGGCAATAATGCTTTCAGGCTTTGTGCACCTTCTACCCCCTCAAGCAACCCTATAGTTGGCAGGGGTACTTGTAAGAAAGTGTTTCAAATAGCTCCCTTTCCTGAGCTACCACAGTGCTAACAGTTTCCCTGACAACTTGGCTGTAGTAATTTCTTCTCTCTTTTTTTAATGCCCATTTCCCAAGAACTGGCAATTTCAGTCTCCTCCTGGGAATATGGAAGTGAGATATTATTTTGGTTTTCCTGTGATGAATTCTGCATGAATGGTTTCAGCCTGCATGCAGGATGCAGGTAAGGGAAATTTAGAAAATGGCTTATCAAACAATGGAGGAAAGGAAATAAAAGGGAAGGAATCATGAATTAAAAAAGGCTTTTAAAAAATGAAGAGCAATTAAAATTTCTCTTGCTATGATTAACTTACATTTTTCAGTAATTTCCCTTATTTACAACTGTGTGATTTATGGTTAAAAATATTATTTGAATTATTTGTTGAACTTCACAATCCTGTAGCAGGAAAAATAATAGTATCTGTAGCCTGTAGTTCAAGAACCTATGAATCTATAGTGTAGGCCACATTTCAGAAGGGAGCTGGGGTTGTTCAGCCTGGAGAAGAGGAGGCTCTGGGGAGACCTAATAGCAGCCTCCCAGTACCTGAAGGGATCCTGCAGGAAGAATGGAGAGAGACTGTTTACAAAGCCCTGCAGTGACAGGATGAGGGGCAATGGCTTCAAACTAGAGAAGGGCAGATTTAGATTGGATATCAGGAAGAAGTTCTTCACTATGAGGATGGTGGAACACTGGAACAGGTTGCCCAGGGAGGTGGTTGAGGCCCCCTTCCCTGGAGATACTCAATGTGATGCTCAGTGAGGCCCTGGGTAGCCTGATCTAGTTGGAGATTTCCCTGCTGACTGTGGTGAGATCAGACTGGGTGAGCTTTGGTGGTCCCTTGTTCCCTGGACCATTCTATGAAAGTGGATTCTGTTTTTAATGGAATGGATGATCCTTTCTGGTTTTCTTGCTCACATGGAATTCATCTGACCAACTCTGATAGCAGCTTACAAAAAAGCAGTTTAACTTTAGAACATCTTTATCTAAGCTTAATGCCACTTAATGTTGGAGTATAAAGGAATTGTACTCTCCCAGTTGTAGCCTGAAACTTCTATAAGGACCAGTAGTCCTCTAGGGTGAGAGTATGTTATGCACTCTGAAGATGTGTCACTGTGAGTTGAGAAACTGTCTTGACAGAGTATCCCAACTTTGCTTTGTTATCTGGAGTGTACTGGTAGGCTAGCATTTCTCAGTCTCCAAACAGATCCAGATAACTTTTAATCAGTTCTGTCAGCTATTGAGCATTTTAAAAAAATACAGATAAGGTCAGATAAAAAGAATGTTGTTAGTGTGGGATACATGGGAACACGGAGTTATAGCTTTAGTGGTCTTCCAAGAGTAAAGAACTGAAATTTGGTTAGTCCTCCATATTTAATGACTGGACTCTGGTTTTACTGAACAAACTTCAGGTTCACCATTAAGACTTTAGTTTTCAAAATTGCTCAGTAAGCAGTATTGCTAAATCAGATGTTGCTCCAGAGTTCAAGATGACAGGTTCTGCAAAGCAGCTAGCCCCTTTAATCCTAACTTCCTTAGAACAACTCCACTGCATTTGCTCAACGTCACTTTACCTTCAAACCATTTCACTAAAGACTCACGATTATAAATGTATTCAAGAATAAGAAGATGAGAGGTGACCTGATCTCGGCTTTTTCACTCCAGAGAAAGTCTTCCTTCTGGGGAAACGAAGTATTCCCACAGTTACAGCCAGCAGAGGGAGGTGTTACACATCTGTAAATCGCACGCTCTGCATCAGGTAGCTGCGCCCTGCTTAAAAGGGGGCACCAAACCCAGACCACCACATACCTGCTCTGCTTTGCCCTAGTGTGAGGCTGCATCTGGAATATTGTGGCCAGTTCTGACCCCTCGGCTCAAGAAGCACAGGCAGCTGCTTGAAAGAGTCTAGTGCAGAGCCACAATGATGATTAAGAGAGTTGAACATCTCCCTTATGAGGAAAGGCTGAGGGAGCTGGGTCTCTTTATAAAGTTTGGAGGAGACTCAGGGGTGGCCTCATTAATGTTCATAAATATGTGAAGGGTGAGCATCAGGAGGATGGAGTCAGGCTCCTCTCAGTGATATCAAAAAATGTGACAAGGAGCAATGGGTGCAAGCTGCAGCATAGGAGGATGAACATAAGGAAAAAGTTATTCGCTGTGAGGATGACTAAACACTGGAACAAGCTGCCCAGAGAGCTTGTGGAGTTGTCTTCTCTGGAGACATCCAAACCCTGCCAGGATGCATTCCTGTGTGACCTACTCTAGGTGGTCCTGCCTTGGCAAGGGGTTGGACTAGATGATCTTCTGAGGTCCATTCCAATCCCTAACATTCTTTGATTCTGTGTGATTCTGTGAGATGAATGGAGGGGTTCTAATATCCCCCCTAAATACCACAGTTGTTTTAGTGTGTTTTCCAGAACTGCTTTCTTCTAGAAGAAGCTGCAAACTTAGTGCACAAAGTTCTGCCAAAAGTTGAATTGTTCTAAGCATACACGAATGAAGCAAGAGTTTAGTCATTTATCCAAGCAAGTCAGCGCTCAGGCAGAACAGACATCAATGCATACCATTTGCAATGGCACATGATTGTTCTTAGCTGCCTGTTTCAAGACCTTTAAGAGCTGTTCTGATAATACTGGAATTAGTGTTATGAATTAAGGATCAGTAATGGTAGGTAATGAGCTGCAGGGCATGTGTGGAAGACCTACTGAGTATTATATGAGTGCCATACAATAACATCAAAGCTAGGTTTGTGATGCTCTAGCAGTCTACTTCCCTGCACAGGTGTACCACCTAGGCACATAGAAAAGCAAAGGCTTTATTACACACTGCTATGGTTCTTTTATTGTAGGTAAATATCATTAGCCACTGCAAAAGGGAAAAGGAGAGTGAGAGAACAGTGGGGAAAAAAACACTGCAGACCATTTAATTCTTGCCTGTCTGTAGTGGGACTGAGCTGAGGCAGATTGGAAGGGGAGTTGGCATGGATGGCAGCTGCTTTCTTCTCAGATGTCTGTATATCAGGGCACAAGGCTGTTATTTAACATGCACTGTCGGTGGAAGAATCAGCTGCTCTCCATCATGACACTTCTTGGGAAATCTTCTCTGATTTTTCCTTGTGTTGAGCCACAGGGTTTCAGGTCAGAGGGATAAGTTAAGCATTTGAGCTGATGTAGCCACAGCCTACACCTTTCATTTCTCTTTATACCAAACGAAATTTCTTGGGAGGTGAGTGGACAGAGTTAATTCAGTGCACATTACTTGCATTAGTTGACTTTTGGTCACAAAATTAATTTGACAAGTTGAGAGGCCATCAAACCTCCATAGGCACTGCTGTGTTCAAGCATACAATGGCTGATTAAATAAACTCCCTTTCCTTTGTTTATAGCAAGATTAGATTTTTATTAACCGGCTGTAGACTGAAGCAACTTCTGTCCCTTTCACTGCCACTCAGTTGTTTCTTTGGGGCCATACTTTGAAACATAAACTCTATTCAGTTGCAAATGTGTGTTTGAGTTTGTTATGTCCCATAGTTCAGTTCTTGGGCAGCGTCTCATAACCATCTTATCCAAAGGGGAAAAAAAAGGAAAAGGTCAGATACTGCCTCAGGCTTTACTTTGACAACTCCCTCCTACTGAATAAAGGATGCAGGGTATGACCTTGATATCTTCCACTTTAAATGTCTGTATTGAATGTATGAAGTTTCCTTTGTGTGTATGTATTTATGTTTCTCCCTTCTTTGCTATTTTAGAGGCTTTACTTTTGTTCTTTGGAATACTTTGTATGCTGACTTAGTACTGTAATATTCTCGTGGCAGGAAATGTCTGTATATGGAAATCTTGCAGCTAGACTTCAGTAATTCCCACACAGACTGTCAGTCCTATGCAGTGACTATGTATACTCCGTTCTCATGTTGGCAAGAGAATTCAATTGTGTCCCTACAATGGGCTAGGATTTAAAGCTTTGAGTTGCTTTTGTTTCGTGTGGAAACGATGGCTTCTGGCCATTTGAGTGGAAAGTGGCATGGCCTCTTACACAGGACTTTTACCCATGTTAGGAAACTGATCTAGCTTGATTTTAAACCAAAATGATAGCCTGATACAAAAGAGGCTCTAGGGCCTGGTCATTTTCCCTCCCTCCCCCCTCATCAGTTCAAATTGTTATGTACATTTACAGAAATTAAAGGACCTGAACACAGAGGAAAATGTCAGCACAGGCAGACAGATTTAATTGCTTTCTGACTATTTCCCTGGCAGACAGTGTCTGAATATCCATGCAAGCCAACCTCATACTGTCATGATAGCACAATTCCAATAGGGATTATTGCTTCTAGTATTTATTATAAAATTTCACATCAATAAGAGGTGAAAATACTTGGGAAAACTAGAGTTTAGACTTTTCCAAGTGGGTAATAATCCACACTGTCTCACATTTGCACATGATTTGATTTAATGGAAAGCTATAAAGTTAAGTGGCTATGACATATTAGACCTTCCCTGCAATCAGTTCACTACTTTATTTGTGAAGTTGATACTTATCCTTGACATCATTATATTTCCCTCATTCTTATCCTCCACTCACTGCTTACTTTCGCTAGGCCTTTTTTGTTAACTGCTGTCTTTGGTCATATTTGTGAAGTCATTCTGCCCCTGTACTCAGCACTGGTTAGGCCACACCTTGAATATTGTGTCCAGATCTGGGCCCCTCAATTTAAGAAGGATATTGAGACACTTGAATGTGTCCAGAGAAGGGCAATGAGGCTGGGGAGAGGTCTCGAGCACAGCCCTGTGAGGAGAGGCTGAGGGAGCTGGGGTTGTTTAGCCTGGAGAAGAGGAGGCTCAGGGGAGACCTTATTGCTGTCTACAACTACCTGAAGGGAGGTTGTAGCCAGGAGGGGGTTGGTCTCTTCTCCCAGGCAACCAGCATCAGAATAAGAGGACGCAGTCTCAAACTGCCCCAGGGGAAGTTTAGGCTTGAGGTGAGGAGAAAGTTCTTCACAGAAAGAGTTGTTGGCCATTGGAATGTGCTGCTGAGGGAGGTGGTGGAGTCACCGTCCCTGGAGGTTGAAAAAGGGATTGAATGTAGCACTTGAAGCCATGGTTTAGTTAGTCATGAGGTGCTGGGTGACAGGTTGGACTTGATGATCTCTGAGGTCTTTTCCAACCTTATTGATTCTATGATATTTGCCCTGTGAAAACCGTAGAAAGACTCTTGCTAACATCAGATCCTTTCCATTTGTTTCCTCATATCTAGTATTTTTTTCTCATGCTATATGTCTGTGAGGAACATTTCTAGCTCTCATACCCAAGTGGCATTTCTGTCTTTTAGCACATTTAGTTTGAAAACTATTTCATGTTTTTTATTCAGGAAAACAACCTAGAAGTATCTTATCAAGCAGTAAGATGTGAAAGCCTAGATTTAGCAAGGCAGGTGCACAGTCCCTCTGTGGCAGGAATTACATGATGAAATATCTTATAGGAAGCCTAGCATTGAGCAAGCCCTTTAAATGTCTTTAGCCCTTAAAACCAGGCATAATACTCAATGCTCCTGATCCTGTGCTGCCCCTGGAAGCCTCTGAGGCTCCATCACACCAGCTTGCACCATCATCTGGGAACTCTCATACAGAGCTGCTATACTGCAGTTTGCCTAGTTGCCAGCTGTTTGCTGAGCTGCAGTAACTGACCATGACATGCACCTGCCCAAATTTAAAAGAAATCTTGCTGGCTTAGACCCATGACAAGCAGATTTTATCAGTGTAATGCCCAGTCCTTGGTTTTTTAATAAGCAACCAAATGGTGTAGGGTTCACGCTGCCTGGCATTTGTTTTAGCACGTTTTAAAGCAGTGAGCTCGACTTTGCTTTCCGTACACATTGTGGAGCTATTCACATGCTATCAAAAGATGTGGGAGATGCCAAAATGCCAGTCTACTTAGTGCTAGTGAAGGGAGCTTGAGGGGATGGATGAAGACTTGGGCCTGGTGAAATTAAAACTCCTCACTGATAGATTCATGTGTGCTATTTCACACAAACAATAAGACGACTTTCCACTGATTTGCTCTGCTTCCCTTCTATAATTGCACTCAAAAATAAACAAGAAGTGCACACCATGCCTTCCTAGTTTTGCAGCTGGAACTGCTCTTCTGATATCTTTGATGTTAGCTCACTTGTCTATTTTGTAGATCTTTGTTTTCCAGTTTCCTTTTTCAATCCTCTCAGCTTGGCTTTTTTCATTCAGTGTCCCTTTTCATTTCAGTTTCTTTAGGCCAGATACTCTAAGAGTTCAATACAAACATTTCAGAGGATTGCTGTCAGGGCAAGGCAAACTTTTTGTGGCCAGGAAAAACTTACTGTGGTTGAAACCATAAAACTAGCAGGTGACATTACAGTGAAGAAACCACACAGATATTCAACACAGACACTAAACACCAGGAAATCTAAATAAGCTGCCTCTGTTCTAAGGTTAACTAATTCAGATTCCTGCTTATGTGATACCTCCACTCTGGACTGATAGCCTAGAGAGGCTTTTCAGTAGCTCCAGTATCCTGAACTGCCTTGTGTGACCATTGCGGTGTTTCTCTGTTACCCTAAGCTTTCTGGGCAATGCAGTCCCTGCCATTATGAACTTGGTGTCCCATCCAAAGCTGTTACCTCAAAAGTATTTCACACCATCAAAGCACTGAAACCACCCCTGCTCAGTAAAGGACCTAGTAGCATTGCCAGGGCAACGAGACAGTGCCATTATAACCCCTGTGGGGTTGGGTAGCCTCTACTTCTTCCTCCTTCCTGTACCAAGGGTTGTGTTGATCTCAGCAGCTGAACTAAGTCCCCTTTCTGAGTTGAGATCATGACTTGACACCGATTGAAAGGAAGTCCACAGAAAGAAATGCAGTATGTGCCATGCTGAACCTGTGATCTATCCCCACCCCTACTTATCCCCAGAATGTTCAGGCAAGTTCTCCAACAGTAATTTTCAGATAAATTCAGGTCAGTGCAACTCCAGGGAGTGGAGTATCTCTCTTACAAGGAAAGACTGAGACACCTGGGGCTGTTTAGCCTGGAGAAAAGAAGGCTGAGAGGAGACTTACCAATGTCTACAAATATCTGAAGGGCGGCTGGCAGGAGGATGAAGCCAGTCTCTTTTCAGTGATACTCAGTGATAGGACAAGGGACAATGGACATAAACTCAATCACAGGAAATTCCATCTCAACATGAGAAACTTTTTTTTTTTTTTAACTGTGAGTGTGACAAAGCACTGGAACAGGCTGCCCAGAGAGGTTGTGGAGTCTGCTTCTCCAGATAGCTTCAAAAACTGCCTGGATGCATTCCTGTGTGACCTGCCCTCGGTGGTCCTGCCTTGAAGGGCGGTTGGACTCGATCTCTGGAGGTCCCTTCCAACCCCTACGCGATTCTATGCATCAAGAATTGCAGGATGTAACCCACTTCCCTGCTGTTGGGTAGGGTGTGCCTGTGGCTGCTTCCACTTGCCCGAGGCCAACTGGAGTGAGCTGTGGTGTGAAAACAGAGGAACTGTTTCTATGCCCTTATCTCTATTCTAATGAAAAGACCAAGTTCTGTCAACAGCATCCCTCAGTATTATTCCACAGCTTCTTCCTTTCTGCTTGCTTAAACAGACCCATCAGCATCTTCTCTCTGAAAAGCTCCCACCCATGAAATACTTAGTTCAAATTGCTGAAACATTCTCTGTTCAGAAGAAGCCTGTGATACAAATAAGTCTGTTGTCATATGACAGTATAATCTTACCAAAGAATGCACTGACAGGATACAAGAAGGATGTGTACACGTCTGTTCATATAAGAACTCTTCTCAGTACCTCTTTTTCTTCACTAAGGAGGAAGGGTGATCAAAATGAAACCCACTTTTTAGTTCAGAATAATCCTAATGAATATTTACTGATCATCCTTGCTTGAGGGTTGTTTTTTTCAGACAGCCTTCTAAACATTGTTTTAATCAGACTAAAAATAAAAAGAATGTTTTGAAGGTGTCAAGATTTACTACTGGCAAAATCATTGGTGAAACAAAATCTTTGGGTGCAGGAGGCAGAAGGAAATGGGAGCTGCACAGCCTAATGACTGCTTGTCCATGCGTGGGTTATGTGTCTCTGGAAGAAGTGCTGCCTGGCATACTGCGCCATTAAAGTTCAGAACAGTTGCCCATTGTGGCCACAGTTCATGACAACAAAGCTGTGTTTCAGCTTGCACAGCATATTCTAGACCTCTTCAGCAAAATAAGCTCTAGATGCAAAACTGAAGTTCCTTTACTGATGTCTGAACAGTGTGGCTAAGCTGGGAGGGCTTAACTGTAACTACACCACATGTCATCTTAGATTGTTCCTCCTCTGTTGTGCCTCTACCTTGCAGCTGCTTTTGCATTGATGCCCTGCTACTCTCAAAGGAAGAGGTGATGGCAGTGGTGTACCTGAAGCACTGCTGCAATCATCTCAGCCCAGCCTGCTGTGTCCTGCTGCGTTACTGTGCAGAGTGCAGAGTAAACTTGGCTAAGAGCTTTTTGCCTCATGCTTAGTGCTCTGCTGTCCCTCCCCTTTAGAAGAACTGATGTGGTAGGTGCATGTACCACTTCCTGTTACACAGTGCAGAAGTACTAGCCTGGAAGTGGTTATTATGTTATTTTCCTATGTCAAAGTCATAGGTAATTTGCTGTGAAGCACTTTTCTCATGGGGCTACACCAGCTCTAATCATTCCATAATCGCAAAACCTTTAGGTTGACCCTCCAGGGGCTGGTATGTAAACACAGTTTTTGGAGCTAGCAAACTCCAGAGAGGAAAATGTAAGAAACAAAACATGTCAAGAATACCTTCGTGTCAGATGTTTTCAATAATTAATTAAGCCTTAGGATTTGAATTTCACCTCTTGTTTACTACTGGAACCTTACCATTTCTGAACTGGTTTTCTATTCTCCTCAACTTTCTTTTGAAAATGTTGGTTATGGAGTAGGCAGTGTATGGGATATTTTAAAGGAAATCTGTTAGGTGTGGCCTCTTCAGGATCATGCTTGAAGGCTCTGGTTGGATATAGATGTTGTGAATCACTGATGGAAATTCAGCCAAAGAATTTGAATAAGGTGCTCAGGAGCACAGTAATGGTCTGTGATAAAGGCCGTGTCTTTCAAGTGTCAGTCCTATGCTTTGACCATGGTAGCATAATTTCTTCTCCATTCTAGTGATTACATCATAAAACATTACAGCATACAGAATCCAGGCTTATTTTAAATGCTCCCCTTTTTGTTGTTGTTGTTTTGGGGTTTTTTTGGTGGTGTGCCTTTCAAGGATGCAGTGAATTGCTGTGTTCCCTAAAAAGCATGTAAAAGCGTTAAAAAAATTAAAATCAGAGCTGAATGACACAGTGAAGAGGAGAGGCATCACAGTACAGGGGCTGGTCCTTCAAAGACATAAGTATTTCTTTGGCTGGGAGTCTGGAAATTACCAGTGAGGTGAGGGTGAGGACAGTCTGTAAAAGTCTGTATGTCGGCTTGTGTGTTTTCACTGCTTTGAAAAAAGCAGCATGTGGTTCAGTTTCTCTGAAATGAGCAAAAGGCCACAAAGTGTCGAATTCGATCCAGAAGCACTGTGTAGGTGCTAGGGCAGGAAGAGCTCCACCCCATCTGCTTGCTGGGAAGACAGTGCCCACAAAAAAGTAAAGTTCTAGGCATGGGCAAATGGATCTGAGCAGATCTGCTGGACTGAAACTGCTCTGTAGCATAGGAACTGTCTGGTTTCATCCTCTTTTTTTCCTTATGCCCTGCATTAACCCCCAATCTGTGAGTGCTTGTGCATATGTTTTACTACTCTAAATAATTCCATTCAACTCACTAGAGTCTAGCTGAGCATGTGTGTTCAATGTTTGCAGGATCAGAGGCTGCAGAAGCTGGCTGCTGTGCCATTTAGGGCTAGTAATTCCATCCCTTAGGCCCTGTGTGTCCTTGTATGGGATGGTTTAATTTTATACAGACTTTGCTTCATTTTCCATGTGTCAGCCCTCAGTATATGTGCTGTACACACCAGTGCTGAATCCTCTTGCCTTCAGTATTGCATGAAAAGAAAGCATCTTGAAAGTTCTAAAGCATTCAGAATTCTTTAATTCTGAAAACAACAATCACCACTTTTGACAGAGGCCTACCTGCTTTGTGTTGGGTTATTTTCTTTTCCTTTTCCTTTTTCTCTTTCTATTCCTTTTGCTTCTCCTTTTTCTTCTTTTTCTTCTTTTTTTCTATTTATTTTGCTTTTCATTTTTCTTCTTTTTCTTCTTCCTTTTCTTTGTCTTTTTCTTCTTTTCACTGATTTGTAACATGTAAGCTGCTAGAAATCAGAGCAAATGTTTGGGATGCTCAGATATGGTGTGAAGCAGCCCCCTTTCCATGGAGCTTGCAGTGAAAACAAGTTGTGAAGGCCTGAGAGGAGGTGCATGATCGTTTGGATTTGGTCAAAAGAAGGTGAACAAATGCATGACACAGATAAGGGAAAGCTTTGGGAAGTGCCAAATTATGGGATTAAAGCTTGTGCTTTGCATAAGGGGTAGCTATGAAGAAAAAACATTACAGTTAGGGCTGGAAGGGACTTGAAGCAGTTACTCATTGCTGTCCCAATTGCTTTCAGTTGTCATCTTCCAGATTGACATTATTTGCAGATGGAGTGCCTCCCAGCTTCCAAATTACAATGCATATATTAGCTGGCTGGAGCCCTAGGGCAGTGTTCTGCATAACATAGGTTGATAAACTTTCCAGTTGGACAATTTTTCATTGATAACTCATCATTTTTTCAGTGCTGTTTTGCATCTGTCTTATGATGTTGTTGTGGCTTGCCTTTGGCACTGCTACATGACACTGAATCAAAGCCTTTACAAAGCAAGGATCACTCATATCTCCACTGGAGTTTAGGTTTGCTGCTTGCCTTAAAGGACGTTTAACTTGGGCTGAATTGACTTGTTGCTGGCATAGCCCTGCTGATGTGTCCTTATCTTTGAGGTGCTTGCGTAAGAGCTGACTTATTTGTTCTGCTGTCTTTCCAAAGACTGAAAGTCAGACTGAGTGCTTAGTCATTTATAAGATCCTCCTTTCTCTCTGTTTTTACAGATAAACACTGTTTTCACCCTTAGCTGTTTATCAGAAGCCTCATCCATCCTCCAAAAGTTCTCAAAGACAATTGCTAATGGCTCTGAAATATTTGTAGGCAGTTCTCAAACCCCTGGTCTCTTCTCTTTCTTTCTAGAATTATGTCTGCTTTGTTAGTTATATTCTGTTCAATTCTAAATGATTAAAATTGTCTGCTGAACAGATTTGTGGCCTGCAGTGTCAGTGTGAAGGGCTTATGCCATTGCTGAGTATAGGTAAGTCAGACAATAACATCCTGACCTAATCGTAGAATCACAGAATTGTTTTGGTTGGAAGTGACCTTTAAGATCATTAAAGAGTCCAACCATTATCTGACTCTGTCAAGTCTGGTGTTAAATCCTGTCCCTCAGCACCGCATCTCTGCATCTTTTAAACACCTCCATGGGCAGGGATTCAACCACCTCTCCGGGGAGTCTATTCCAGTGTTTGACAACCCTGCCAGTGAAGTTTCTTCTAATGCAACTTAAGGCTATTTCCTCTTGTCCTGTCGCTTGTTATTTGGGAGAAGAGACCAACACCTACCTTTCTCCAGCCTCCTCCCAGGAAGCTGTAGAGAGCAATGAGGTCTTCCTTCAGCCTCCTTTTCTCCAGACTAAAGAAGCCCAGTTCCCCCAGCCACTACAGTCTAGACCTATTCTCCAGACCTTTGTTGCCCTTTTCTGGACCTGCTCCAGCACCTCAGTGTCTTTCTTGTAGTGAAGGCCCCCAAACTGAACACAGTAGTCAAGGTGTGGCCTCACCAGTGCTAGGTACATGGGGAAAATCACTTCCTGGAGGTCTTTAAGAAAAGTTTAGATGAGGCACTTGGTGGCATTGTTTAGCTGATGTCAGGTCATAAGGTCGTGTTAGGTCATGAGCTGGACTTGAGCATCTCAGCAGTCTTTTCCAGCCTCAGTAATTCTGTGATTCTGTGAAGGGGATCCAGAAATCTAACACCCTTCAACAAAAACATACTCGGGCATCACAGCCTGATTTCAGCTAACTTGGGCTATTTACAGTACTAGCTTTCCAACAGTTAATTACAGCTCATGACCTCATTACCAAGTATGATGGAACTCATTCATATTTCTGCTAAACCAGAGGGGTTTTGGTATTTTATTTCATTTGCTTTGAGCATTGCTTTACACTGTCAATGTGGATTCATTCTGATTTATTCCATTATTAATTGCCCATGCAAGCTGCACTGTAGTGCTTGTTTTTAACAATGGGCATCTGAAATACTCTAACAAAGGATGCCAAAGTTTAAGCATTACAGATACTAATTTGCAAAGCAGATACATCTTCTTTTATTCAGATTCAAAAGTCAGAAAGTACTTTTTGAATGGAGTTGTAAAGTTAATTAATGACTGGAGTAACGTTCGTGTCTGTGCACACTTCCTGAACAGGTGTAGTTTTCCATTTTAACTGTGGTGGTTTGTCAGTGGTTGGCATGGAGGGAGCACATGAGCAAACTATCTAATCAGAACATTGATAAACACCAGATACTGGGAAAATTGGAGACTGTGTTTGTGAAAAAGGAGGGGAAATAATTTTCTATTTCTTTATTTTGCTGCTAGTCAGACTATCCTGGCTATGGCCATTGTCAGCAGATGAAAAGGTAGTTGATTAGAGGAATGACATATTCTTCTCAGCTATTACAGAAAAAACTTACATAGAATCATTTAGGTTGGACAAAAGCCTTAAGATCATTGAGTCCAACTTGCCTAACACTTCCAAGTTCACCATGTCCCTAAGTGCAACATCTGCAAGTTTTTTAAATACCTGCAGGGACAGGCGACTAAACCACATTCTTGGGCAGCTTGTTCCCATGCTTAGTAACCCTTTCAGAGATGAAAGATTGTGATAGACAAAGTATTTGTTTCCTCTTCAGAATTCACAGGTGTTTGTATGAGCAGTGGTGCATTTCAGTGCAAAAAGGCCATTTACTGGCCCTTTTGTGTGGCATTGTCTCCTGGGGCACCTGGAGAATACATGACAGTGACACTAGCAGACAAAGTAACTCTGCCTTCCTGCTATGTGTTCTAACAGGTAGTGGGGAGGTGTTGCCAGCATCTCAGCTCTATATGCAGCAAGTTGTATTCAATTAGTGAAGCCCCAGACATTTTCCACCAGCTCAGCTGCTCTCAAGTAAGAAGGCCGTTGTGTTATGAATTGCTACTTGCCAGCCATTTGGAACTGCCAGCTTTTTGGAAATGTAAGTAGTTTGATTATTTGCCACTGGAAGTTTTAGCATGTGGATTGCAGAGGGCAAAGTGTATAATCCAAATATGGTATTTGGACTTGGTAGGGATGTGCTCCTGGCAGGAGATGATTTTCAAATATGTGTTTAATGACTCAGGTTGAATAACTGGATAGTGAGTGAAGCTTAGGTTTGGATCCTCAAAGATGCACAGCTGCTCAAATTCTTTAGGAATAAGGCACCCTGAACAAATATAGGTGTAAAATGCTACTGAACAAATGATTTTCTGATCTGCTTTCCATGGTTGACAGGCATACAGGAGAAGGTTCACTGAGATGCTGGAATATGAGTGAATGTGTTTGCTGTGTGTATTTGAGTGAGCTGTTCCTGGCACAACTCTATGCAGAGCATGTTTTTACCTGCTCTCACTTCTTTTACAAGTATCACTGGACTCAGCTCTTTTTTATTTAATTAATTTTTTATTTTCCTGTGGGATCATAACTATGTGACATGGTGCATGCATGGTAACTCTGCAGGATCTGCTCTGAATGCGGTTATCTGCAGAGGGATTCTGTGTAAGTTATGCCACCCCCAGGCAGCTCTGTTTTATGCTAACAATGACACCCTATACCAGAATTTTCGTAGAGATTTACATGCTTTTTCTTACTTGAAGAGAAGGAGGCACTTTGAGATGTAAAAACACTCCAGCTGTACCTGTGTGTGTTGGAGGGAGGAAGGATTTTTGTAAGGCTTGTCAAACACATTTAAAGGGAAAGACCAAATAATTCTTCCTGCAAGTGGGACTAACTGTGAGAACTTTGCTGAGCATGGTTCCCAGTTCTGAATTTGCTTATTTGTGCTTATATAAATCTGAAATATCTGCACTGAGGGCATATGAGCTGCACTGAATTAAGCAAGTGCAGAATTTACATCAAATGCTCCCCAGAGCTGCTTGTGCTGCTGTAAGCAGTAACAATTCATAACAATAAATGAGCCAATATGGGCTTTGGATATTATTTTTTGATGGTGTGAGATATGGAGACTGACAATCTAATTCTCATTAATGGAAATGTCTACTGCAATACTGAAAAAGTTTCATTTCCTCTTAGTGGAACTTGAGAAACTTAGAGATACAGGAAATTCCCTTGTAGCTTAAATAAATAAATAAATACATAAATACATAAACCCTCTCTGGGTATCTGGGTGATATTCTTGTTATCTTCTTACAGTGCTCAGTTAAGGTAGAAAGCTGACAATCTCTCAAGTCATTTTTGACAGTCAAAATAGGCCTGATGTTAGGAGGGCCTGTTACTGCAAAACTAGCACCTCTGTCTGGTCCAGGGAGCAGAACAGTATTTTATTTGGATTGCCCTCTCTCCAGGGAAATAATAGCTTGCACATACACCCTTTGAACTAGCTAGGGATTTCATGCAACTTTTTGGTAAACCACACAAAGCATCAGATTTACTGTATCTAATAAAAGGTGTGATGTGTTTGATCAGAGAGTAATCCTTAGGCAACAGCTAACCACAGAACTAAAGGAAATCAAAGCAAGAATCTAAATATTTTATGGAAAGCCATCAGTCTCTTCTCTCCGTTGTATTCTCTCTCCTCTGAGAACATATTTTATTCATCACCACATTGCCAGTTATGCAGTTATGGGACAAAGCTATTGCTGTCAATCCAAGCCTGTTAGTCATTTTTCTTTCTCCTTCACTAAAATAGTGCAATGTGTGTCCGATATTTTCTTCCTCAAGAGTGTTAAGCTCATAAAAAATGTTGTAGTTGCTTGCACTTGTGAGATCCGAAATGTTAACTTGGCCTACGCATCATGTATAGCACTTACTATGTGACAGTGCCATATAAATCATATGTTGTATTAATACTGATACCACGGGAGGCATATCCAGATACCATGGGAGGCATATCCAGATACCATGGGAGGCATATCCAGATACCTTGGTAGGCATATCTAGATAGAAACATACCTACTGGCTAAGCTGGAAAGTAGTTCAACTTGACTGACTACTTAGAGGAAAAGAATTTCAGTGTAGATGCTTCCATGGGTGTAGAAATAGATAAAAATAAGTCCATGGCTGGTCAGATTAATTTTCCACAAACAATATCCTTTGCAAGAACAGCAGAAAGATAAAACCTGGTTTATGTTTTGATATGGATTTACTAAATAATTTCTCTTTCTACGAAGCTGTTTTAGTAGGATAGCACAAAATACATGTACATACAGTTGTCAATAAAAGAAAGGTTGGTTTCAACCTAGGAGCAGTGGTTTGTGTGACACAAGCTCAAGCTTTCAGCATGAAGCACTTTGGTACAGCCTAGAACAGTGAATGCAAATTGATTTCTGCTAGCAGAAGCAAAGACAGAGGCTGAAGTGCTTAGGCTAATTCCAGACAGATGAACTCGAGCCGACTGTTCGATTTCTCTATGTCTGTCACCAGTCTTGGCCAACAGGACTAAACCCAGGTCTGACATTAAAAGCTAGAATGATTACTCACCTTAGGCAGCTTGCCTCTGATGTCTGTGCTCAGTGTCTTTGTGATATGTCATTATTATAAGAGACCACAAACACATAATACACAAGGCTCCGTGAAGAGCATCCTACCAGAGTCAAAAGAACTGTTCTGTAGCACCCTTTTACCATGCTCCATATTCTACAGATGCTGTACTCAGGGTCAAGTTTCCATGGTTTTCACTGTAATAATAATTTTCAGTTCCATAAGTTTATTTGGATTTTAAAATGATCTGTCATTGCTTCTCAGCTTTGTCACCTTCTCTTTGAAATGGAAATGGTGCAGCTGTATTGTTGCATTAGAATAGAATAGAATAGAATAGAATAGAATAGAATAGAATAGAATAGAATAGAATAGAATAGAATAGAATAGAATTACCAAGGTTGGAAGAGACCTTGAAGATCATCAAGTCCAACCTGTAACCACAACCTCACAACTAGACCATGGCACCAAGTGCCACATCCAGTCCCCTCCTGAACGCCTCCAGGGATGGAGACTCAACCACCTCCCGGGCAGCCCATTCCAATGACGAATCACTCTCTCGGTGAAGAACTTTCTCCTCACCTCCAGCCTAAACTTCCCCTGGTGCAGCTGGAGACTGTGTCCCCTTGTTCTGGTGCTGGTTGCTAGGGAGAAGAGGCCAACCCCTTCCTGGCTACAACCACCCTTCAGGTAGTTGTAGAGAGCAATGAGGTCTCCCCTGAGCCTCCTCTTCTCCAGGCTAAACAGCCCCAGCTCCCTCAGCCTCTCCTCATAGGGCTTGTGCTCAAGGCCTCTCACCAGCCTTGTTGCCCTTCTCTGGACACGTTCAAGTGTCTCAATGTCCTTCTTAAACTGAGGGGCCCAGAACTGGACACAGTACGCAAGGTGCGGCCTAACCAAAGCAGAGTACAGGGGCACAATGACCTCCCTGCTCCTGCTGGCCATACTATTCCTAATGCAGGCCAGGATGCGGTTGGCCCTCTTGGCTGCCTGGGCACACTGCTGGCTCATTCAGGACTGCCTTTATCAGAGGGGCAACAAAAGAGAGGAACTAATGCTTCCAGGATTACATGTGAAATGAGTACCTGCTGCTGGGAATTAGTCCAGATACCCATCAGAAATGATCAGGGGTAGCAGCAGAATTTCAGACTTGAAAGAGATGTTTCTCTGATGCCAGAAAATTGATTTGTAATCCGCCTGGAAACTTGAAATCCTGGAAAGATGTTGATTAATGAGTCATTGTTTTTTCTATGCATGTGTTCGGGAGAGGGGGTGCTGCTCAGGTGAGAATTATGCCTTTCAGTTGAAGGTGGGGATTCTAGATTTTGTGCCAAAATTAAGGGAGGGTTCTGAAATAACAGTTATCCTGATGAGGCAGCAGGAAAATGGACACGTATGGAGAAATGTAATGATGGGTGGAAGGCTCAGAATATTTATTGGTAATGCGCAAACAGCTTTTGTAGCTACAAGAACACATTCAGTGTCATACAAATGGGTGAGGCTTGAAAAGATAGCTTATACTATGTCAAATATGCAACATGCTGATGTTTGTGCAGTAGCTCAAATCTTTGTCTAGCTCAGATGCAGAGGCAAGATGCTAAATTTTGACCTGTGACATTTTGCTTTGTTTGAGCATATCTTGATATAAAAAAAAAAAAAGAAGAAAAAAAGTTTATCAATAACAAACCCAAAGAGATTTCATTAATAACAATGTATTTCAAAACCTAACAGTTCTTACCTATTAATTTGTCTTAAAATACAAATATTAGAAACAAAACAAACAAATAACAGCAACAACAGTAGTACAATACAATAAACCAGGTTGGAAGAGACCTTCAAGATCATCGCGTCCAACCCATCAAACAACTAGATCATGTCACCAAGCACCCCATCAAGTCTCCTCCTGAACACCTCCAATGACGGTGACCCCACCACCTCCCCAGGCAGCCCATTCCAATGGGGAATCACTCTCTCTGTAGAGAACTTCCTCCTAATGTCCAGTCTAAACCTGCCCTGGCGCAGCTTGAGACTGTGTCCTCTTGTTCTGGTACTGGCTGCCTGGGAGAAGAGACCAACCTCTGCCTGGCTACAGCCTCCCTTCAGGTAGTTGTAGAGAGCAAGAAGGTCACCCCTCAGTCTCCTCTTCTCCAGGCTAAGCAATCCCAGCTCCCTCAGCCTCTCTTCATAGGGCTTGTGTTCCAAAATCCCTCACCAACCTTGTTGCCCTTCTCTGGACACATTCCAGCAAGTCAACATCCTTCCTAAACTGAGGGACCCAGAACTGGACTCAAGGTGTGGCCTAACCAGTGCAGTGTACAGGGGCAGAATGACCTCCCTGCTCCTGCTGGCCACACTGCTCCTGATGCAGGCCAGGATGACAAAACAAAACAAAACACAACAACAACAACAACAACAACAAAAACAAACCCACAAAAAGCCCAGCCGAAACCAGAGGAAACTTTCCAGGTATTGACTTCCTCTGTGTCTGTCAGTTTGGTTTAGGTACAGTGGTCCCACGAACCCCAACTTACCCATGAACTGAGTAGTTATTGATTTTGCAAGTACCTGCAAAATCTCATTATGGCCTCAGGCTGCTACTGGGTAGGTTCAGACTGGACATTAGGAAAAATTTTTTCACAGAAAGAATGGTCAGGCATTGGAATGGGCTGCCCAGGGAGGGGGTTGAGTAGCCAACCCTGGATGTATTTAAAGGTGCTTTGGATGTGGTGCTTGGGGACATGATTTAGTGGTGAACCTTGTAGAGTAGGGTATCAGTTGGGCTTGGTGATCCTGAGGGTCTTTTCCAACGTGAATGTTTCTGTGATTCTCTGATTTTACATTCTGCAAGGTGTGTGAATGCCATCCAGTGAGTAGCTTGTCAAAATTAATTGACTGAGAAACATCTGGGTGTGGGCACTTGCAAGGCTGTGTTAGCAACTGCCTGTCAGCTGCACTGTAGGAACTGGCCGCATGTGTGGTCTCTGCTTGCCACAGTTATGAGGTGAAAGGTGTTAGTTTAAACTGCTTATTTGTGTGCAATAGGGCTGCCACTTTACGGATTCAGGATTCCTTTCAGTGTCCTAGTAGCCTCCTGGTGTGCTGCTTAGTGCAATGTCTTGATTCTTTCTTTCAGACTGCTTCATTGGGATATACCTCTGGAATAAGTTGGTCTTAAAAAAAAAGTAAAATTATTTGTTCTCCAGATACAATACAATACAATACAATACAATACAATACAATACAATACAATACACCAGGTTGGAAGAGACCTTCAAGATCATTGCGTCCAACCCATCAAACAATCCAACCCACCCAACAACTAGACCATACAGCCAAGCACCCCATCAAGTCTTCTCCTGAACACCTCCAGTGAAGGTGACTCCACCACCTCCATGGGCAGCCGATTCCAATGGCCAATCACTCTCTCCGTGTAGAACTTCTTCCTAACATCCAGCCTAAACCTGCCCTGGTGCAGCCTGAGACTGTGTCCTCTTGTTCTGGTGCTGGCTGCCTGGGAGAAGAGGAAGAAGAAGAAGATACCTGCATGCATCTTGTATCTTGGAAAGTAGAAGTAATGTAGATTGCAATACTGAGTAAGAAAAATCTCTACCACGGAGTCACCTGAACTGTTTTCCCTTGCTCCTTTAAAAGTGACACAGGTCACTTTAAAAGTGACTCAGGTTCAGCCTGAATAAGGACTGGATTATTTCTGTTGTACCTGGAGTCCACCTCAATGTATACTTCTGTGGGAATCCTCTCCCGAATGTAGATCACCTTTGTGATGTGATGATTACATTAAGAACCTGAGAAGTGTCTCAACGAAGATAAGCTAATCGTGAACGACCTGCTTGTTGTGTCAGCTCTGCCCAGTGAGATAGCAGTTGTCCAGGGGTGTGGTGGACAGCCAAGAAGGGAAAAGGTCACTTGTAGATCCCTGTAAGCCCACTGGGAGACCTCTGGAATTCATGTGTGCATTGTAATGTGACAAGGGCGTGGGCCAGGTGGAGCTATGATGAATGAGCAAGGAACCTGGAGAGCAGGACTGCACCAACCCAGATTCAGATTAAGTCATACAGCTATAGGACCACATGCCAGCCTTCTGACACTGAATGGGCAATAACTGGTGCAAAGGAAGTAATCTCACTAGGTATGAGTTGATTTTTCCTTACTTCCATGAGCTCTGAAAACAGCTAGTTCTTGCTCTCAGGAACTAGATTTGAATAGAGTGTTTCAGTAGTAGAAAAATTGTGGGATAGTCTTCCTTGCATGGAACAATGTGCAAAACTCCAAACTTGGTAGTAGTAATAATCACTAAGATTGTTTCTGGCCTAGAAAGCCACTGATAAAACATTTGAGATATTTTGGGTGTAGCTTCTCACAGGGGAAAATCCCCCATAGCCAGAGGGAACATAGAGTAGCCAGAAATATCCAATTACCGTTGCTCCTTCTCTGAGACATGATGGAATTTATCATCTCTGGTGCAAAGCTACTCACTTTCGATGGAAGCATTTTCATCCACTCTGGGTCTTCTCCAAAAATATTATTGGCAAAGGAATTTTATTTTAACTGAAAACTGAGAAAAGGGAAAGCCAGATGTGCTTTTGAAAGCTAATCATTCTGGCTGTAGAAGGAATTGTTTTCTAAATAATATAAGTCCTTGAAGTCTGTTCCTGCTAGTGCTGGAGTTCTTTGGGGAGTTATTCTAAACTCCAGTCCTCAGCAAAGTAAGCCTTCCTGCAGCCAAGTATTAGAGTTAACCTCCAAGCTTTATTTTTATCTACAGTTTTCCTGGCAAATTATGAAGCTTATGTTTGGTATTTTATTTCTCTCTGCAATCTTCTTCTTTTCTTTTTTCTTTTTTTTTTTTTTTTTTTTTTTGGTTAGCACTACACTTTGTGGAGCTTAAGAGTTTATATAGGATTTTGAGTGGGTGACATACAGTCTAATAAGTTTCTATATAACCCAATTTAGAAGCTTAAACAAAGCAAGCAGTGTCCTGTATTGGAAGATTTGTGCAGGGCTTTTCTGAACCAATGTTAGTGTTAAATGAAAATAAACTGCAATATTTTCAGCAGTGTTTTGCTTTTCTTTTGAATGGAACTATAATGAGAAAAGATGGAGAGAGGATTTCTTGCTGAAATGCAATGCAATGGCAGCACCTAAATATCTTGGTGTATCTGAGACTGGAGGCCAAAGTAGGAGCCCTAACATGGTCATTATTATGCATATTTTCTTTGCAAAATCACACCCTAGAAGCTGCATTTTTACAGCCAGTTTTGGCATGCTAGATTTCTGGCATGCACTTGTCTGCAGCTATCATGGCAGCTTTATATTACATAGGGCAATGAAGTGTGTATAATGATTGCAAGACTGCATCTTGCAATTAGGCAACAAAAATTATGTTACCAACCAGTCAGAATTGAATGTGTGAGCCTGTTTTCTGTATTTGATGGTGTAAATGGATGTTTTCACTCAGATCTTAAGCAGAACTGACTATAAATGAAGTTGCCAAAAGCACTCCAAACCACACCATACCACACAGCTAAAGATAAAAAGAGTTGTCTCTGTGCAGAATAATATAAATAAGAAAATGCTGATGGGGAGATAAGGTGGAATGCCAGACCAGTGTCTCTTGCCTTTTAAAGTTCAGAAGGGTGGTGGCAGTTTTGAACTGGGAAGTCTCATATGGTCTTGTTAAACAGACTTCGAGTACTGGTTTAGATCCAGAAACTGGAAAGAATAAAATAAGAACTATTTCTTGGCTATAAATGGCAACTCCCATAGAAGGCAAAGGAGAGCCATAAAATGTCAGCAGCTATCTGAAGGTATATTTGTATGGACTATTTCTCACCATGGTGATTAACTCCAGCAGAGTGCCATGCTAATGTGCCAGCACAGTTCAGAATGGACTCATGTCTGGTCAGCTTTTTTCCCTGTCTCTCCCTGCACACTTTTGAGATGATATACTGCTATTGCTTAGGCTCTACATGGACTGCTTGACAGGGATGCAGTCAAGTCAGGGAAGCCAAAATGATTTACACGAGCTGCAAACCTTTAGAAAGGGAGATTCCACCCCTCTCCCCCTCCCCCCGAGTATATTTCATCCATGGAAGAATGAAATAGCAAAGACTGTATTTGGCTGTTTCTACCCTTTCTACATCCAGGTAACATATTCTTCTGTCAGATATATTTAGCGTGGGTGTTTATAGTCAAATAGTGTTGAAATATTAGAGCTATAAGTTTGAAAACACAAGCAAACAAATAAACAAGCAAACCCACCCCCACTTTCTAAGCTCAAAGAAAACAGTTAAACAGGCTGCAGAAGAGTTATGTGCTGTAAATGGGATGTTGAAAGTGGGTATATGTTAATTATAAGTGCAAATCTGTATTTAGATCATTGGTGCAAATTGTCAGAGTCACCATCTTAAAAATCAGCTTAGCCTAGAATCTTTTAAGCAATACTGCTGAGGCCCTGTGACATTTTGCACTTGTGGTAACAATCTTTCATTGGTGGCATAGGAACTTCCATTGTCTTGGAAACAGTGATGACATCATTTCAAACATCTTCTTACATATATTGATAAAATGCTTAAACCAGGATAGTAATCTATTTTTTTTTTTTTTTTTTTGAAGAAGAAGAAGAAAGAATCTGAAAATTTGTATCAAAACTAGAGGTGAACATAAATTCTGTGCAACTCTTCACAAAGCACTGGTGAGTCTGCTGATGTGTTTCAGTGTCACTGCTTTTAGCTAATGTCACTACTAAGGAAATAACACATGTCACTGTGGATAATCGTGGGGGAAAGTGAGCTCGGTGTTCAGTGGTAGGCAAACTAACCCACGTTAGAAATTGTTAGGAAAGGAACAGCAAATAAAAAGAAGACACTGTTATGTTAGTATTAGAAACTGTTTCAACACTGTACACAGCTGTGCCTCTGAGTACCGCAGAGATGGAGCTGAGAACAGAGGTTCGGTGGTACAAACTGACTTTTGTGCAAAGGAGGGACCGCAGTAACCTGGTCTCATCAGTCACCCCTGTCCTCAGAAGAAGATTGCCCCTTCCTCAGAGACATAAAATGGCAAAAGTTTACAAAATCATGTGATAGGGGGAAAGTTAGTAGGAAATGGATATTGGCTGTTTCTTGTACCTTAACTGGGAACTCTAACTTCTTCAGTTGCTAAGCAGTTCAGAAGGCAGTTGTTTGATCAGCAAAAGTATACATTCAAATATGTGTTGAAAAAATTCATGGTGGATTTATCTGTTGGCAGCTCTTGAACATGGTGGTCTGGAGACAGTCTTCAGACTGTGCTGGTTGCTGGGAACTTCAAAGAGGTATGAGAGAAAGATCAAACTAAAATAGTTTAATTTCTTCTTTTTTCTTTTTTTTTTTTTTCACAAGCTTCTGCTGCAGGCAAATGTCAGAAGCAGAATATCAAACACATTGAGGTAAGATTTGATCCAGTACAGTGTTTTTCACTATTTTACATGACTTTTTGCAGGTGTGCCCTGAACAGTGAGCTCAAATGAGGTGTGTATCTTACATGACAGCATGCCTGAGTAACACTGGGATCCTTGCTTTGATTTGTACTTTACACTGGGTGTACTTTCACAGATGTGACAGTCACCAAAACAAGAGAGAGTTTTGTATCTGAGAGTTGACTTAAAATGAGAATTATGAATTAGGTTCAAGATTTATGCTTATTTTATTTATTTTTTTTCCCCAGGTTTGACTATTTGATATTTAAATCATTACACTTTTGAGATAAATACATTTTACTGAAATTGAAAAGCTGTGTGGTATGGTTATAGCATTTCAGTCCTTTGCTAGACAAGGACTTTAGCAAACTGTTGCTGATTTTCTCTGATTTTTTTATCCTAACATTGGCCTGTAACTTGACAAGCAAATTGTTTTGCAGTTGCTGCTGAATTAAGGTGAAGTCCATCATTCAGGGCTGAAACTCTTGAAATGTGACTTCTCCATAACTGGAAGTTCAGTGCCTAGATGTCTGAGGGACACAGCTATTTGTATCTTGCCAAAACCAATTTGGTGGTTCACAATCACAAGGGAAAACTTAGCTTCCCCGCTGGCTGATGGGAGGTAACTTGACTCCTACTCAGTTACCAGGGTGCTGCAGAAACCTGTGTTCCTTCGTTGACAGAACAATTGTCCCGGATAGTCTTTAGTTACAATTTGGTACTTTCATAAATATTATAAGAGCTTACATAGTATAGCATAGAAAGTGCAGGAAGCAGTTTCCATTTTCCCTGTGATGGCCTGGAGCATCACTTCTACGCATACTGCCAGCTCACTTGGTAAATCTTCTAGATTGGAGTACAAGAAGTTTAGGAATAGAGACAGATCATGATGACAGATCATGCTATATTTTGCTTTCCTTAGCTGCCTATTTGCATTTCAGGCTGCTTTCTTCTTGCTCTAACCCTCAGAGCTTCTTTGCCCAGAGTAGCCTAACAGGTGAGATTTGTGCCATACACTTTCCAGACTGGAAATAGTCATTAGAATAGGAAGCACATGTATGGAAGAATCCTGAACAAGAACAAGAGTGCACTTTGAGAGTGGCCCAGCTGTGATCTCATTTTTCTAGATTCTTCGGAAAGACATCCTTCCCTCTTAGACACTCTATGAAACATTCTTAATGAAGTAGATCTATAGAATGGTTTAGGTTGGAAGGGACCTTAAAGATTATCTCTTTATAATCTCTTCCAGCTCCCCTGCCGTGGGCAGGGACACCCTCCACTAGACCCGGTTGCTCAAGGCCTTGAACACCTCCAGGGAGGGGGCATCCATGACCTCGCTGGGCAACCTGTTCCATTGTTTCACCACCCTCACTGTAAAGAACTTAATCCTAATATTTAGACTAAATCTACCCTCCTCAAGCTTAGACATTCCACTCCCTTTTGTCCTATCACTAAAAGCCCTTGTAAAAAGTCCCTTCCTGGCTGTTTTTTTGCAGGTATGGATCAGGTTACAAGAACCTGGAAAGTATTACTTCATTTCATGTTACCTGTTGGTGATTTGTGATGAGTTGTCTTTGCTAAGAAAAATATTCAAAGGGACAGTAATTTCTGGGTTTGTGCTATAATCACTTTATCTTCTGAACAATGCAGGAAAAGTTGCCATCTATTCCTTTTCCTTTCAGTTGAGAATCTTAATGTAGTATGTTATTATGGTATTTATTCTTTAGAAGTCTCACCGAGGATACTTGAATTTTCTAGTGGTTGCAAGGGACTTCGACAACAGCTCCCTTACAAGGAAGTTATAACATCACTAATTCCTCATTTGATTTGCATTAGGGAATACATATAGCTCATTAGCAGCACTATTGTCTTAGAGTTAATTACAACACAGAAAAATGTAGGACACGAATTTGAGTTGTAAATAAAGGTTCCTTATATCCATGCTTCTCCATCAGTGTCAGAAAAACAGAGATAGTGGGGCTGATGATCTATGCAATAAGTATTTCTCTTTAAGGGAGGGAGGAAGCAAAGTAGGCCACCCACTTCCTCCCCCAAAATATCAGAAATCTGTGCCCAGTGGGACATGTAACCTCATCTGCATCAGCCACGTCCTTCATCAACAAACACACTTCTCACTATCCTTTCCATGCTCTATTAGAAGCAACATTCAAATCTGTTCTCTCACAGGAGGCCAGAGGTGAAAGTTGCCTCCTGGTCTTACTGGTGTCTACTTGCCAGTTCCTATCTTCTTTCTTAATTCTCCTTTTAAACTAAAAGTTTCTTATATTTGTGGATAAAACAGAAATATGTAGGGTTATGCTTGAACATAAGACTTAGAAAAGACAAAAAGACAATGTTTAATCAAGTTGATAGTATTCAGTAAAACACTTAAGTTGCAATTTGTAACTAGATACCTTATTATAATATGATATAAAGCTTTATTTAAATATTAATGAGATGTGACTTTGTTATGTCCTTATTTTTCCGTCCCTGAGTCCCTTACTTCTCAAGAGCTGAAACTTCTCAAATAGAGAAGTAAAGTATCTGAAGTCAGACATGCTTTTTGACTGCGTTGTTGGTGTGAAAGCAAAGACCACAACAGTGTATTGAAAACTTAGTACCTAGTAAAGATACTTCATTTGGAAAGGCAGCAATTGCATAAATATGGTATCCAATTTCTGTTACTTTTAGTTCAGTTATGTTGTTTCATAAGCAAAAATGAAGCTTCTGATAGAGTACTGAGTAAAGACTGGTTCTGATGACAAGAAGTTCAAAAACCTCCAATTTTTATGCTTAAAATGATCACTGAAAGAAAGGGAAATAATGTTAATGCAGATGATGTTACAACTGGTTTTAAAGACATAGTCACCACGTCCTAGGCGAAGCATTGTAAAAGAGAAATTCCAACTCTGAAGGCATTTTGTATGTAGATAATTGGCAGGTAGTTAATTGGGTGTTTTGGAACTGAGTCCAGAGGGTGTCCAAAGTCATTTTGAAGTCGGCTTTTCATCACAACAGGTATGATTAAACTCCCTGGGGTGATGGAAGAGAAATTGTGTGGGAAGAATATCATCATCTAAAGAGCTGTATGGGAAAAGAGATTTGGTGACCCATATTGCACAATTCACCTCAGCTACCTGGAACCCAGGATATATGAAAATCTTCTGTGTTCATTTGCTTAGTTCTGTGCATGTGAAAATTTTTTACAGAAGATGACTCACCCTTAATATTGAATGGGCCAAAGATTAACCTTGGCACTTTAGGCTAACTATTGCTATAATACAAAAGGTATTGCTTTGATGATCTGAAGGCCTGCATAGGTGAACTTAAAATATTACGCTGAGAACCTGTATTGATAACAAGGAACAAGAGCAGATGTGAAACATGTGAGATCACAGGATTGGACAAAACTTCTTGTTAGCTTCTTTTTGGAAGAGTGATTTCCTGTTGTAGGCAGTTACATGCTAAAATCCTCAATGACTACATCAAGGCCTACATTACACTAAGCAGTTTTTTTGCTTTCTAAAGGTTGTCCTAGACCTATCTTAAAAGAGTTCCTTAGACCTTCATTCACCTGATGTCTAGAAACTTTTCCCAGCCTAAATTGTGCCAGTGCTGTCTTTTAAGTTAAGCAGCTGTTCCTTTCCAAGGGAAAAAAAAGCCAATATGATGGCTACCATAGAGCTAAACAATGTGAAGGAGGAGTGCCAAGAAGGCCTTTTCTTGTAGTAAGAGAGCCATGGTGATGATGAATTGATGCCCTGATCCAGTGAGCATGAAGTCTATGATTAAGTCTGAGGCTGGATTTCACTGCTTTTCTTTATAAAGAACTGAAAATTCATACATTTTAAATATTGCACACAAATTGGATGGGAGAAGAAATAGAAAATGATGTTTACAAATCAACTCTATATTTTCACCTGTGTAGAAATGTAACTGATTTTTTTTTTTTCTTTGAAGTCTACTGCTGCTTACTGTTGATGGCCAAGTTCCTTGTTTGTGTTACTGTATTTGGACAAGGTAGGTACTGTGTATGAGTAAGGCATACTAAAGATAAATAGCAATAGATGGACACACAATCAAAATATTTGTTAGTTTGTTAGAGACCTTTCATACTATCTGACCATGTCTTCTACAATGGCCAGGTTCCATATGCTTAAGCTAGTAAACCTTCTCCTTCTGTCAGAGATCTGATTCTGTCTGATTTCAGCATTGTGACATACCAGAAAACAGTTAAGAGGTAGATTATTCATTTCTTTTCTTTCTTTCTTTCTTTCTTTCTTTCTTTCTTTCTTTCTTTCTTTCTTTCTTTCTTTCTTTCTTTCTTTCTTTCTTTCTTTCTTTCTTTCTTTCTTTCTTTCTTTCTTTCTTTCTTTCTTTCTTTCTTTCTTTCTTTCTTTCTTTCTTTCTTTCTTTCTTTCTTTCTTTCTTTCTTTCTTTCTTTCTTTCTTTCTTTCTTTCTTTCTTTCTTTCTTTCTTTCTTTCTTTTTTCTTTCTTTCTTTCTTCCTTTCTTCCTTTCTTCCTTTCTTCCTTTCTTCCTTTCTTCCTTTCTTCCTTCCTTCCTTCCTTTCTTCCTTTCTTCCTTTCTTCCTTTCTTCCTTTCTTCCTTTCTTTCTTCCTTTCTTCCTTTCTTCCTTCCTTTCTTTCTTTCTTTCTTTCTTTCTTTCTTTCTTTCTTTCTTTCTTTCTTTCTTTCTTTCTTTCTTTCTTTCTTTCTTTCTTTCTTTCTTTCTTTCTTTCTTTCTTTCTTTTTCTTTCTTTCTTTCTTTCTTTCTTTCTTTCTTTCTTTCTTTCTTTCTTTCTTTCTTTCTTTCTTTCTTTCTTTCTTTCTTTCTTTCTTTCTTTCTTCCTTTCTTCTTTCTTCCTTTCTTCCTTTCTTCCTTTCTTCCTTTCTTCCTTCCTTCCTTCCTTTCTTCCTTTCTTCCTTTCTTCCTTTCTTCCTTTCTTTCTTTCTTTCTTTCTTTCTTTCTTTCTTTCTTTCTTTCTTTCTTTCTTTCTTTCTTTCTTTCTTTCTTTCTTTTCTTTCTTTCTTTCTTTCTTTCTTTCTTTCTTTCTTTCTTTCTTTCTTTCTTTTATTTTTTTTAAGGTAAACTGAAAGAAATGTATAAAAAAACATTAGAGCTTGAACATATATCCATTCAAAAATGTGACATTTTCTTTCTCTTCATGTGGCATTAAAAAGAAATGAAATAGATCTTCTAAAAGGCAGGAAAAATGAAGAGATAAAATGAAGCGGAAGTGATTTTATTTCTTAAGTAACCTGTCTTGACTTGCTATATACCTTTCAGATCTATTTTAATCAGCTGAACCTGCACTCACTCAAGCTAGTGACAGTAATGATGGCGACATCACTGATTTGTTGACACTGAAATCTTTTGAGGGCATCACAACAGAGAGAGTTTTAGGAGAGGTATTGATTACACCTCAGCTTTGGAATTTGGTAATTTTGGTATACCACAAACATGCTACATTTGTCTTCTAGTCTGCTTGTTTGTTTTTGTTTTTTTTTTTTTTCCTTTTCTCTTAGCTTCAGATTATTAACTCCTCAAGCCTGTGATTATTCCTTCATAAGCATTTAATACCCACATAGAACAATACATCTTCTGGAAAGAAACAGGAATAACTTTGGTCACTGACCATATACTTAGTCACTATTTTGCATTTAATATTCCACCCACAAACGGTGTGGAGACAAGCACTTGGCAGCACTTGCACACCTTAGTTTAGGATCTGCCAGAATGCAGGTTGCTGTTAGTTTTGAGTTGACCTGTTGTTCATGTGCCTTATGAGATGATCTTCATTTACAGAGTTGTTTCTCTTTGTTTCTTTATTTTTTCCCAAGACCATTTTTATTGCATTCAATGAACAAAATATGACAGCATTTACTTACTGAACAGCTTGTTAGTGTTTTGTCTTAGTTGTGAAGGCTTAGGATGTTTTTATTACTTTATTAATTACTGTTTGGGGATGAAATTACAATTTTTCTTTTGTGCTTTTTACTAGTATCCAGTTTCATATCTCTGGTTGTTTTGTAAGGATTAACATTCATAATAGCTTTCATAAATAAGGGAAGGAGTATTTATTGTTTTTCCAGATGTCTAGCCAAACAGTCCCAAGAGCTTCAACTAATCAACTGCAACTGGTAGTTTTTTAAAGTGTTCATTAATTGTGTTATTCTATGACACTCATCTTCAAAATGAAACATCTTCTGCCTTTATTTGCAAATGTCTTTGTTTTTTTTGCAGTTTGATCCTAGCAAAGAGGTACATAGATAGTAGTGGAAATGGCTATTGCACTTATTCCATCAAACACTGCCTTTTCATCTTGTTTGTGAGGTAACTTCCTGGGCAGAGGTCATACTTGCCAGAACACCTGATGACTGGAGTGGATAGGATGCTGGGGTCAGGCTGGATGGAAGGTGCCTTTATCAGCCCCAAACTCCCTTCTTTTGAGACCAGTAAGTGCCTTGTAATTGGCAAGAAATTAAACAGCCGGTGAATAAAGTGTAAAGCTGACACCTTTGACTCTGCCTTAAGGAGACAGGCAATTTCCTAATCAGAGATCTAGCTTATTCAAGAATTTCTGCCTCTTCCATCTATGTCAATGAATGTGAGGATGTAAGGGAGGAAAGGGACAAAGAGGAAAAGTACTATCAGGTCACTTTTGGTGGAGCAGGTACATTATCTTGTTAAAAATACTGATGACCCTCGTCTTTATTGCCACACAATGCTATGAATCCCTTTTCATATGTCACCTGGTATATCTGTCACAGTTGCACTTATGGTCATATACACAAAGCTGGTCTGTGTCTATTTCAGTAATGGCTTTTTGAAAAGGTGGGCTTTGAATGTTATGAATTTTGGGTCAACTGGATGTGAACAGAGGCATCACTTTCTTTTCACTTGAGTAGCATGTCATGGGGAAGCTAGCTTGGCCTTTCTGCTATTGTTGTATATACAGTGACCAGATGGAATTCAGTAAGCAAACAAGTCTTTCAGCTAGCAAATAACTGCATGTTCACCTGGGGATATAGTTCTAGGTATATCGTGCCAAAGGAAGTGTGATAGGCACTACTGCACCTTGATTTGTCTGTTGGGTATTCTCTGATGCCAAGGAAAAGAGTGCTAGAGCATCTCGTCAAAGATCCCTCTTTGTTTAATGCCAAAACCTAACTGATGTTCACGTTGTCACACACCTTTTTGATAAACTAAATATTCTACTCACTCTGGCTGAGCTTTTAGAAACTCACTCTGTCTGCTGTCCCTTTGAGGAACCTTACCAAATACTGTAGTTTACTGCACATTATGGGAAGTCCTTTCTTAAGATATTACTGTTCTCTGGGCTGAGTCCCCACAGAATGGAGAAGTCCTCTGCTTGTAAAAATGGGTTATGTTCATCCCAATGCTGTTCCTGAAAGAGGAAAGGACACAAATAACAGCTACAGTGCAGGTGCATCAAGGCACTTGATATCAAGGTTATTATTTTTTTGTGGTCATGCCCAGTGCTTTATTTCTGTCTATTATCTGTACAAATTCATCTGTGACCTGATCCAGGTCATAATCTTTAATTGAAGAGTGTGTTAAGCTTGCTCCCTGTTCAATCAGTTCCACACGGCTTGCCTTATTTCATCTTCTCAGTACAGCTAGGCAGGTAGAGCTTGCACTAATATGATATGTTCCACAGTGTACAGGTTACAGTGACCTGGTGTAGAACCATGCCAGATGATTCATTTGAAAGCTTCCATCAAGCTGTACGGGTCAAGAGCTCTGGCCTTATGGCTAGGATTGCATCTGTGCTCAGTGCCGTCCTACAGTGTGTATACCTACTGTTCCTTCCAGGACATCTGCTTTCTGAGAAAAAGGAAACTATTTTTTTCTGTAAACTGATCCTTCTCTGCCAGTGCCTTTCCTGAAAAGCATAGAGAGGACTACTGGTCACCAACCAGCTGTTCTTGCCAAAGCTTAGGCAAAGATTCAGAGCCTTTTGCTATCTTATGGCCAGCTTCAGAGCTGAGGTCTCTGAAGCTATGCTAAGCCTTCAGCTAGCAGTCAGTAGGAAAGGCCTGGTTTGCCTCAACAGCCAGGTTTACATTTTTGTCTGTGAGCTCTGCAGAGCCTCCTTTTATAGTGTTCTCAGTCCAGCATGGTGTTTGCTGATGCACACATTCTTTTCATTTGCTGCTTCTAAAGCTCCTGATAAGACCAGCAGCACTTACTTCCATTTGAGAGGGGTTGTTTGAGACCCAGTTTAGTTCTGATCCCCTCTCCTTGATGTCTTGACCCTGGAACATCTGTGTCAGTCAGCCTGCCTTCTCTTACACTGCATCCATGATCGCAGTCAGATCCTGAAATCTCTGTTCCTGTCTTCAAGTAACCCATCCAGACTTTGTCACTGTCTGAAGGCAAGCTGGGACAGGGCCTGCAGGGAAGTCACTGTATTTCCTTCCTGACACTTCTGGGCCTCTCAGAGTTCACATGATGTGTTAACAAATAGGTACAAAGCACAGAGTGGTCCAGGGCGTTGGCTATATTGCATGTGTTGCGGGGCAGTGTGGCCTCTCTGCCTTGCTGATGCATGTCAACTGAGTGTTTTTATGTGTTAGAACTTTACTGACAACTCAGTCCAGAAGTCCTGGACAGGCTGCCTTCTAGGTCAGGCCGGGTGAGGTTTCAGGGTGGAAAAAGAAGCCATAGCATACAACTCCCCACCAAACTGCAGCGAGTGTAGTTAGGAGAAGCCTCAGAGTGATGTGTGATACCAAGCATAGGTGCATAGGAAATATGCACCTACTGTGTAGGTGCATGTTCAGTCCTAGCAGTACATGGGTTTTTAAAACTGAATGTGTGCAAGGAGGGTATAATCTTTACAGAGGCAAACAAGGAGAAAGCTATTTCTGCTGGATAAGTCCAAACAGCTGTTTCTTCTAAAAGCTTTTACTGAATCAAAGCTTTATGGAACCAGCCAAAAGCACAACCTTGACACACGGCCCCTCCTGCCTTTTGAATGAAGGAATGCTGGAACATTTATACAAGCGCAAATAACACTATTTTTGGAAATATCTGAACTATTATTTTTTGTTGTTTTGGTGGGGGGAGCGGTGGGGAGGAAAAATCAGCCCGAAGTAGGCACCTGGTACGGAAAATTTCAAGCTTTTGTGGTGGAAGGTTGGCAGAAGTTGCCAGCAAGTGAGGAGTGGTGATGGGAGAGGCGAGGGTCTAACAGCAGCAGTCACCGGCTGCGCTACCGCTCTCAGTCCGGCCGCACAGCCTCTGCCAGCTCGGGCTCGAGCCTCGCCGTCAGGCGGAGCTGACCAGGGGGCGGCTGAGGCGAGGCTGAGGCAACTGTAACGGCCATGCGGCTCCGCGTGGGACCGCCGCTTCCACCGCCCCGCCCCTCCCCACCCTGCCGGGCCGCGCCAACCCCCGGGGGACCGCAGCGGGCGGGGGCGGCGGCGCGCCACGCGCTGCACTCTCTCCATTGGCTGGCGGCGCTGCCGATCGCGCGCGGGGCGGGGGAGCGAGTGCGCCGAGTAGGTTTGGGCTCAGCCCCCGGCGCGGTGGAGTAGTCGCGGTCGCCTTGTTTGCTGGGCACCAGTGTTGCTCGCCTCTACCGGGCAGCCACAGCCCCGGCTTGCGTCCGCATCGTGTTCTGCCTCTTCTCTCCTGGGCGATCTCGGCGGGGCCGCGATGGAAGAGGAGCGGGCGGGCGAGCAGATGAGACCGTTGCTCACCACGGTAACGTGGGGAGGGAGTGTGGGGAGTAGGGAAGAGCGCACAAAGGGCCCCAGCGGGACATCGCCTCCAGCGTCTTGTGTGGGGCCGTCCTCATTCCCTTTTGGGATGGGGTGGGGAGTAGCACAGCAGGATGCGCCGGGGACCCTAGTTTGTCTCCCTGTCTCGTGGCGGCGGCGGGCTGTGGAAGCGGCGCCGCAGGTATCTGCGCGCCCGGGGTTCTGTGGCCGCGGGGTTGGGGGGCGCAGGTGTGCCCACTCGCCGGCCTCGTGCACGCCTCCGTGCCCCCCGGCGCGCGCTGGCGGGGCGGCGGGGCCGCAGCCTTTGTTCCGCGGCAAGCTCGGGGAGCCGGCGCGGCGTGCGCCCGGCGGCGGCCGCCGCTGCCCCGTACCCCTCTTCCTTTGTGAGATCTCTGCGAGGCTTGTGCCGGCGGCGGTGGGCGGCGCGGCCTCCTCTGGCCTCGCCTTTCTCCCTGCCCCCGGCCCGCTCGCTGACGAGTTCCTGGGCGAGGGAGAAGTGCGCACACATGGCAAGCAGCGAGCTTCCCCTTGTCCTCATGTTACACGCTCGCGTAGCTGGGTCAGGTGGTGGGTACGTTTCCCTGCCGGATTTATATTGTTGGAGGGGAGAGGTGGGGGAGATGGATAAAACTACGGAGCTTGGGTTCGCTTCCTTCCCGGGCCGGTGCCTAAGTAAAGCAGGCATGTGTTGCCCTACTTCCTGTGCTTACTGAAAAATACATGTGGTTCAACAGTTGTAATTTCCCCTTTCTTCAGATGACTCAAGGTCTGGATTTTGTTGATGCGCTTCTGAGCCCTTCCTCTGGTACTCTCCTTCAAGACCTTTTCCAAAAAGGTGTCACTTGTGTCACAAATTACATATCTCCACTGAAAACAAAGAATGCTGTGATGGACAGAGAAGTGACACTGAAAAAAAAAGCGAGTTTCCTTCATCTTTCCACTGTTCTTCAAGGGGAGTCTTGAGTCACATTGACAAAATTTGCATTCTAATGAAGTGCTAGCTTCCTGTGACATCAGTGTGTTTAGTGGGTCTTTCCTTTGTTGTAACAGTAGTGTTGATAACTTAGCGGTCCATGAATTTTGCACATTTCTTGGATTGTTACAGTTCTTTTTATGCGCTTGACTACTTAAGATTTTGTAGGTCTAATTCCACGTTGCTTCTTTACCTTATCTCTGCCTCAGAAAGGCATAATCCCAATTGTTTTAGCTTGTTCAAGACAAATTTGTGTAGGAGCAGACTGCTTGATAGGTTTAATTCATGCTAAAACTACCTTCCCTATGTGTAGGAGATACCCCTTACCTGCAGGGGAATGCACCCTTCTAGGAAAGAGATGCTAGTGACAGAAGCATTGAGTGTATAGGGTCAAAGTGGATGATTCTAATGGTTACTTTCAGGTGAACTGAAATAAAAAAGAGGATTGCAGATGTAATGAAAGTCAGTGTGCTCTGAGCACGTTTAGGTTTCTTGTAACAGAAATTAGCTAGAGGCTTTTGGGACAGAGGGATAAACTGCTGTACTGCTGTAGCGGTCGTTTTTGATGTAGGTGTTTTGAACAGAGGTGCTCAGTGGAGTTGTCTTAAGTTGGTTTCTTCACAGCATCAATGCCTAGTCAGGAGCCTGGCCTTGGTGCCAGAGTGTGTTCAGTAGGTAGCTGCAGCAGAGATAAAACTGAAATGGTTAGAAAGGAGAGAGAGCAGAAAGAATACTAGGAACTAAATAAAAGGAATTTCTAGAGAAACCACATGAAGTAAATGGCTTAAAGAAACAATAGGTTGAAATGACTTTCTAAAAAGTGTGAATCAAATCTGAGAATGTAAGTACTGTGACTTGAAAATGCAGAAGTATGATCAAACAAACAACTCTGCAACACTTCCTTCTGCCACTGTTGATAAATCAGGTTGTTCTGTGTTTATGTAGTATTAGATAAGTAATAAGCTCTGGTATGGAGCCTTGTAATAAGTCTTGTATGGAGGAACACCTCAGTCAACCCTCCCCAGTTTCTTTCATCTAAAGTATGAAATACCCTTTAACCTTCCTTGTTTTGTATTTTAGGTCCAGTCTTAAAGATAAGAGTCATCAACTCTTTAGGACATAGGTGTTTTGAGAAGACTGTTTAGTGGCAATGTGTACCTGAAAGTCAGAAGGGGAGTTGAAACAAATGTCTGTTAGAATTCTTACAGCCAGAGAACAATTGAGGATTAGAACATCTGGGATGAGGAGAGCGTACAATAGGAAAAAGATTCATAACTGCATAAATCCACGTGTCTTTTCTTACCTTACATACTATAAGCTGTACTGTGTTATCATTGGAAAAGGTTTACTGAAGGACAATGTGACATAAATTGGTTTCTAGATGAGAAATGATTAAACAGACTTATCAGCCTAGTGGAGAAGATGGGATAAGTATATGATAAGGCTCTCTAACACTCTTGTGGAGAGAGCAGGTGAAGATGGAAGAGGAGGCACACAATCAAATCAGAGTTAGGTGCTAGGTTTGGAAGAAACAAAAGGAGGTTGTTCACTTACTGTAGGGAATTCACAGGTGTGCTTGCCATACGATGTATATGCAGAAGGTTTTGTGGACTTAAGGGGAAGTTGGGCAAGTACTGAAAGAATGATGAGGTGAGTAAATGGATGAGCAAGAGCCTCGGAAAGGGTCTGTTTTGAAAACAGGTGGAGGTTGTGAAAGTGTAAAGAGCTTGTTCTGTGTTTCCTCTTCCTTCAACAGCTACTTATGGTCATTCTTTTTTAGTTTAAGTAGAAGTGGAGTGTGCTAGTCTGCTGCTTTTAATACATTGGTGAGAGTGACAGTTACAATGATGGTAGTTCATTACTGGATAGTTTGCTGGGTTTCTTTGCAACAGCCATAAGTAGCATTTAAAGGAACATAATATTGCAGTTCTGTCTCTAGGTATTTTGCAGGTAATACTTTCATATTTTCAAAATACTTTTTGTAATCTTAAGTGTTTTCTTTAGAACTTGAGACTACTTCAGTAGTATCATAAAATGTTCACAAGACTATATGGCAGTATGGTCAAGTAATGGGTTTGTGTTTCTTTGTGTCCGTTTCTTGCAGTGAAGTATGGGGTTTTGTCTGGTTCTACTGTAGATGATGTCATAACTGAAAGTAGCTCTAGTTGGAGTAGAACATACTTCTAGGCTTCTCCTTCTGTCATTCCTAAGTTGAAGTTAGGTGGTCTGCTATATCCCATTAAAGAGGGCGTTAGTGTCCCTATGTTTTTTTTCCTTGAGTAGCTCTGTGGTTGATTATTACTTTTGTTTTTTTACCAGCTGTGCATGCTCACTGTGGGATAGATTTTAGACTTTACTATGCAGCAGTGGCTGTGTTTCAGTGACAGCTTTGAGCTTTCACTTCAGGCTTTATTCAGAGTCTCTCAATTCCAGTCCACTTCTCTAACATGCATCATCGCCTCAATGGGAGTCTGTCTACTCTGTATACCGATGCATCTTTTTAATGCAAGAGGGTAGTGTCTGGTATTCCAGCTTCTCAAACCCATAAGAAAATCTGTGAAACCTTGCAAGAGTATAGATATATAGATATAATGTCTGTTGAGATGTTAGAGCCATTTGAAATAACAAAATTCACAAATGAATGAGAAGTACCCTAACTGTCAGAATCTGCTAGTAATTAAAACTCAAGCAGTTTAATAATGAAAAAGACAAAAACATTTTTCTTTTCAAGAAAAGTCTTAGATGTCACTTCATTTTCATGAATGGATTTCAAGGGAGAACCAAATATTTGTTGACAGGTAGACTGGAATACATGGTTTCCAAACTAAGCTTTGGACCAGTTACTGGTAACTTTGTCTGTGTAGTACTTCTCTTCAGTTGTTATTGAAGCATTTCCTTTTAAAATATGTTCTAAGGATTGCTTTACCTTGGCAGGATTTTATACGTGAAAATGGAAGCTGCATCAGTACAGTGAAACAAGCTTTTACAGAATTGAGTGCTTCATATCTTTCCACATATCCTAGATGACTTACAGCTTAAAAAATGAAATAGTGTCTTATTTGACTTAAGGCTTTTGTGATGGTAAGTCAAATGACAAGTCTCTGAACAATATTACACTGGTACATGAAATTTTGTCATATTAACACATTAAGCTTGAGCCAGTGCTTTTCTGTTTATGACTGGACAAGGGTAACTGAAGGTATATTTGTACTGTGTGATTGAGGGCTGTGCAGGAAACTTCTCCCCTGCAAGTTTGTGGTGTCTGACTGGAGGCATGTTCTCCTCAAGTTAAAGCAATGCACTTACCCTACTGTGGCAGTCTTCTAACTAAATAGCGCTTATGCATGAGAGAATTTTACTAGCCTGAAATCCTTGCAGACTTGAATCTATGAGTGTTGAGGCACAAGCTGCTTTTCTGTAGTGGGCTGTATGGGTAGGGTGCATACATTTTACAGCATGCAGTGGGTATGAGCAATGTCTCCAATTTACCTGAAAGTACTGTAAGCTGCTATTGTTTGTGCTGTCAGGCTTTTTGAGTTCTTAGTTACCATGGCTGTCCAAAACTTGATGTGTTACTTGAAAACTTACATTAGGCTTCATTGCAGTAGTTTATTTACTGTCCAAAAGAAGCTGTAGGGTGTACTAAGTTGAGTAGTTGCTGCCTTACATCTGTGTGATTGGCATCACTCTGATATGTTGGCTTTTGAACATTGATATCCTTTACAGAAAGGTATCTGTTGCAGAAGATATTTAATGGTCCTGAAGTAGTACTAGTTAAGAGCGGTTCTGTTTCCTAAATGATTGATACAGTATGGAGCGTAACTTGAACAATATGTGAACTTAACTAGAGAAGTTATCCAATGAATGCTGTCATGCTTTTGGTACAGTATATTCTGCAATAGTAAAGTTTAGGGACATTTAAAATATCTGCTAAAATTAAGATAGCTGTCTAGCTAGTGTTCTGAAATGGTTACATGAACAGCAAGCTTCAAATGAAGCAGAGACAAGCACCATGAACTACTTAACTGTGTAGATCACTAAATGTCTGAATGCAAATGTGAGAATAAAATTTTTTTTACAGATCAGTGTTCTTAAATATGTATTTCTAGTTTTACACTTGGACAATTAACAATAGGCGAAAAAAAGAGTATTTTTCAAGTGCAACATTTACATTTTTAAAAGTCAGTCCTGACACTTTTTGCTCCTTTTTGTGTTTCTGAGAGTGAGCATCAATTATGCAAGCATCCCAAATCTACCTTGCCAGCATATCTCTGGTTACTAGAAGAGATTGTCCACGTTAGCTTGTGCTTGGCAACCTCTGAGTTCTTTTATTCACTGGGAGTTAAATTTGCTGCAGTAGAGAGCATGTGGTGACAAAGGACATGAGTATTTTAACCAGCAGATGGAGCCTTTTCAGTTACACACTGGCATGCATATTGACTCAGTTCTAGAAAGCTTTTTCTTAGTCTTTCAGTCCTTCTGTCTTTAGAGTATGACTCAGTTATTTTATAATTTGTTTATCTGCAGAGAAGACTAAACGTTTGAGTTTTCCAATAACAGTGCCAGCATTGTACAGCAGGAAAGCCATTTCATTTTCATAAAAGTGCAAGAAGAGGGAATGTGCATTATGGGAATTGCAGTTATCTCTCTAAATTGTCTAGTGTCACATGGGTAGAGCTCTGTAGCCTTTGTACTCCTTGGGTTGCCAGAAGTAACATTGCAGAATTTTGTTCTGTAGTCTTGTATCTGATAGTCTGGATGCCCTCCTGGATCTGCAATAAGTTAGTGGATGTACACAATAATAATGGAATTAACCAGGTTGGAAAAGACCTTTGAGATCGTAGAGTCCAACCTATCACCCAACACCATCTAATCAACTAAACCAAGTGCCTCATCCAGTCTCTTCTTAAACACCGCCAGTGATGGTGACTCCATCACCTCCCTGGGCAGCCCATTCCAATGGCCAGTCTCTCTTTCTGTGAAGAACTTCTTCCTAACATCCAGCCTAAACCTCCCATGGTGCAGCTTGAGACTGTGTCCTCTTGTTCTGGTGCTGGTTGCCGGGAGAAGAGACTAATCACCACCTGGCTGCAACCTCCCTTCAGGTAGTTGTAGAGAGCAATAATGTCTCCCCTGAGCCTCCTCTTCTCCAGGCTTAGCAACCCCAGCTCCCTCAACCTTTTCTCATAGGGCTGTGCTCCAAACCCCTCCCCAGCTTTGTTGCCCTTCTCTGGACATGTTCCAACAATTCAACATCTTTCCTAAACTGAGGGGCCCAGAACTGGACACAGGACTCATGGTGTGGCATAACCTGTGCTGAGTACAGGGGCACAATGACTTCCCTGCTCCTACTGGCCACACTATTCCTGATACATGCCAGGACTCCTCACTTCTGCCCAGGAAATGCTGTTAGCTGAAACAGATTTTGTTACTACTTCTCCAGTGCTTTAAACTAGATTGACTCAAAGCTGTGTAATGGAATGGTTGTCCTGTTTGAGTATTCTGGCACAAGCTGTCTTACTTAGGTAATGCTGGAGTTCTTTGTAACCCTGAAACACCCCTGGCTTATTAATTGCAAGTCTCATTTTAGCAGATTTATTTGTAGTGCTGTACTTGTATTGTCTTGTATCCTCCTTCATCATGGACTTTTCTGAGAGATTTTTTTCCTTAGGGTTTGACTTACAAGTCTTAAGTGCTGATGACTTTTCGGCAAACACACTGTCAAATTGAAGGATAGGACCTGATTAAAATCTTTGTTTTGACCTCTCCATCACATGATGTTTTTGAGGTATAAGTTGTCTTTTACCAGAAATTCCTGCTGAGAGGTATTTTGAGATTTGTTGTGACTCAGGTGTGTGTTTTGTACAAATGATACAGAATGAGGACTGATAGTTTTCATACTACATTGCTGTGCTAAAAGGCATTTAAACACCTCTTGTTGGCAGTATGACTAAGGCAATATCCTGAAATACCAAAGTATTTTTAAACTTGGAAACAGCCTTGAAGTTGTGTTCTTTTTTTTTTTTTCTTTGTCTTTTAGCTTAAAAAAAAAAAAAAAGAAAAAGTCTTCAGCAGAAGTTTCCAGATGGGGCACCTGTTCTCACTGTTGCCCCAATTTAACAGAATGTCTGGAGTCCACCTCCAAACAAACTGGAACTTCCTGTGAATGAGGTATGTGAGCAGAGGCTGCAGATAGGAAGGGAGCATTACTTACAGAGCAGTATCCTTCATCCTCCCACAGTCTAATATATGTTGGAGGTCTGCTGTTTGGCCTTCTATTCTGCCCTCTGCTACTGTCCATTCTATTTTACAGCTATAATACCCAGAATCTGTTAGTTGAAGTCTGCTTTTAGATAAGGAGAACTGAGGAGTCTGTCTTTACACTCTTAATACACACATTACCATAGTGAATATGAACCGTGTCTTGAAACACACTATGCTTCCCTGAAGTGTGAAGTGAAGGTGTGTGTCACTTGTTTGTTTTCTTTTTTTCCTTCTCCCTGGTTATTGTTGTACTAGGCTGATTTGTCTGGATTTTCCATGACTAATGTCTGCTAAATATATGCCAGTGGTGTCTTGACTGGGATCTATTTTAAGATAGAGAAAAAGACAGCTAAGTGATTGTAAATACCTAGGTTAGGGCAAGGGTGATACCTTTTCCTAACAAGAAATAGTTGGTAAGAGTTTGCTTTAATGAAAAGTGCTGCTTCTGAACACCACGACTTTCACTAGCAGAGTACAGCTGCAAAAGGCTGGAGAATCTCTAATCAGGCTCTCTTGTTTGTGTATCTTTTTAACCAGAGAACAGAAGGAGATAAAAGCAAGAGCTTGTATCCATTCGTTGCACCACTACAGCAACATGAGCTATCACTCTAACTCCTGTGAGGTTATTGCTCTGCAACCTGCATGGACTAAGTACTTCTGTTACTTTTTATGCTATGTTCAGTTCCATACAAGGACTTTGAGGCGAGTCCCCAGACATGTCTCTTTCACAAGGGAAGTATGAGAGCCTTCTGTTGTGTTCTCCATCTCTTTACTTCTCTTAAAAGTGACAGTCTTTCTCCACCATCCTTAGCTGAAATTCTGATTCAAAAGCTTAATGCTCTTACTGGCAAATATACATACCCTTGTCACACTTTGTCAGATGGATCCTTGTTCCTGAAAGATTCCTGTGGTCATAGCAATGAAAGTTCTGCCAATCTCTTTTTGGTGGTGCACACTAATAAGACAAGAAACAACAGGTTCAAGCTTGAATACAGATTTCACCTCAACATGAGGAGAAACTTCTTTACAGGGAGGGTAATGGAACACTGGAACAGGCTGCCCAGAGAGCTTGTAGAGTCTCCTTCTCTGGAGACTACTGACTACCCTATGTGATCCTGCTCTGGCAAGGGGTTGGATTTGATGATCTCTTGAGGTTGCTTCCAACCTCTAATGTACTGTGATTGTGTAACTGGATGGTGACATCTTCCCTCTGCAGTTCTTGGAGTCGGGATCTTGCGTATTGCTTCAGCTGGTTTTGTTGGTGTTGCTCTGCAGCACGTTGCATGGCCTTGAATGGTGTTTCAGGTGTGAACTGCTGGAACATCTGTCAGCCACCTGTGTTGTCTGAGCTCTGGGACATATGCCATGCTCCTGCTTATGTTGTTAAACAAACTGTTCACAATGCAGATTTAAAGCACGTGTCTATGGCAATGTCTTGTTCTACTTGCACTTGGCTTCTGACAGACAAACCATGTCAATATTACTGTAACAACTCCAGTATTGTAAACTCTCTTGTAATGGCTATTTCTACAAGGCAGCTATTAATTAATAATAATCATTAATGTTTTCAGTTGTCATGGGTTGAGTTGAACCTGCCGCTGTTGTTTATACCATGCTGCAGTCATGCCAGCTTCTAAAATGAAAGTACTGGCTTGAGCAAAGTGTTATGGGGCTTGAAGTTCAGACTGTAACATGGGAGGCTTCCTGTTCCAGTTGCTGCTTTTGAATTCCAGGTTTTTGGGGTCTTGGCCCTTCTGCTGATTCAGTTTAGCCTGTTGGTTTTAAATTGAAACAATTACATTTTTTGGAGCCCAACTCATGGCACAAAAAGCCACTGTCTTAAGAGTCATATTTCAGCAGGAGACAACAGGATCGAGATAACAGAAGACAGATAACAAGGGGATTCAATTAAGGCTTGAAGCTTAAAAGTGTTTTATATATTTGTTTTTTTCCTATGCTGTTTGCTCTGTTGGGATATTTGCTTTCTGCTGGAGTCTGGCTCCAGTGTGCTGGCATCTTGTATATGGTCCTTCTGGTAAGGAGCTTTATCCTGGGGCAATGGTTTACAGTTCTGATGCTCCGGTATTGGATACTGGCAGGCCAGGTTTTTTGCAGAGGAATACAAGACTTTCTCAAGAATATCACCAAGACATCTGCCCCAGTGCTGGATAATGATGAATGGCAGGGTGTATGGCAATGCATGAGTAAATTCTTAGGGCAGGGAGTCCTCTAGTGGTTTGGAAATTCACCTCTGAGCAAGTGGAAAATCCTTAAAAAGTCTGGAAAATCCTGGAAAAAGTCTGTTGTCAACCTGGGAGTTTCTGAGAGACAGAACATTGCAGTGTGTCGAGCCCTTCTCATCCAGTGTTCAGAGTCTTCAGGAGCAAGAGAAGGTCTCTGGGCCAGCAGAGATGGTTGGAGTGGAGAACCAGCCTTTGCCAGTATCAGCTCCCGCTGTATGGAAAAAGAAACATAGAGGGAGAGCAGCTTGTCCTGCAAAAGATAAGGACAAACAGGGGCCATCAAGGGAACAAGAGAAGGAGCCACGACTGCTTGCTTGGTTCTTATCTTTGATTTTGGAAGATGGCCAAAGACAGACAGTGGATGAAACAAACAGAAGGCCTCCACAAGGCCAGAAAAATCTCTTCCTCTGTCCAGGCCTGTGTTTCAGCTGTGAAGGAACTGTCCCAGGAGGTCCATCAACTCAAGAACATGTTCTGTTCCCCACCTGTATGGGTCCTGTGTTTCAGCTGTGAAGAGCAGGTGCTCCCCTGTCCAAGGCAGAGAATCTGGGAGGTACAGACCATGGTGTACCTTGTGGTCTTACTTGCATGAACATGGGGAGGACATGAGGAAGTGGGATGGAAAACCCACTGGCTGCACAAGTACGTGAATTACAAGGAAATTCTTCCCCCAAAGAATGCTGCCTCAGTTTCCAGTGGAAAGTTGCCCTAAAAGAGCAGTCAAGCTGATACTGCTTTTGATCCTTCTGAAGGGACTCCCAAAGCATCCTCACAAGATGCAAGTGATCCCAGTCAGAATTAGAGGAACCCTACCTCCAACCAGATGGAGGAGAGGGACAGCTGGGTTTATTGGACTGTACAGAACCAATAGCTTGGCAAGTGGAAGGGGTGGAACCTGTCTGTGTTTCTAGTGTGACAGAGGGATCTCCACTCCTGGATGTGTGGAAGATGAGCACCAGAATGAAAGCCACAGTTTGCTTTCACTTGCAGGGGTGGAAGGAGTCACTAGTGGAAACACAGCCCAGTCATTTGGACTGGTCATGGACTGAACCAGAATGTACTGGAACCGTGTGGAGCTCCAAGGCATCTGCAGTGGGAGTGCTCTGTGTACTGCAAACCAATCTCTTTTTGAGTGGGCTGCGACAGGTGTATATTGTTCATATTGTGCTGCTGGACATGATGTAGGGAGGGAGAATGTTACGGGTCGCGTTGAATCTGCTGCTGTTACTCATACCATGCTGCTGTAATGTCAGCTTCAAAACCGAAAGTGCTGGCTCTAGCAAAGTATTTAAGGGGTTTGGAGTTCAGATTGTAATGTGAGAGGCTTTCTGTTCCAGTTGCTGCTTCTGGGTTCCAGGTTTTTTTGGGTGCCGACTCTTCTACTGTGGTGGTGGTAGGACAAGGAGGGATGGGTGAGTAGTTCTGGCTTGGGCTTTTGGCTTGTTTGCTTCTGCTTGCCTGCTGCTTTGCAGGGTTGTATTTTTTTTTCTACGAACAGGCTAAGGTAATTATGGATTTTGTACTAGGATTATCTGATTTTGCTCAGTAAACTATTCTTATCTCACTTTCTTTTTTGGTCTCAACCCTGAGTTTTTGTGTGTTACTTTTCCCTCACTTCTGTGTGGAGGGACCAGGCAGGTTAGCCTTTGTATTAACCCATGACACTGGTGCTGCTGTGTTGGCTGATGATGTTGCATAACTTCTTGGCCACTCACCTTGGAGGGACCAAACACAATAGAAGTTCATGTTTACATTTTACCAGGTCACATGCCTGTAATAATGTACAGTTCTATCCTTTACCTGGAGGTACTTAATGAGGTATTTATTAAGCGACATATAGAGGAGAGACAATTCTGCTTCAGTTGAAAAGGTTAAATTGTTTTTGTTCTGTGTGATATCTGTGAGCATAATTTGTGGCAGGTGGAGACACTACAGCTTCAGTCTGTGGTGGGAATTGCTTTTTTCACCTCTGTCTCTTCTACAGAGGGATTTTAGCTGAATAATGCTAGTGATGCTTATTAGTGCCAGATACATTGCTTCTTCATTTCTATTAAAAAAACCCAAACAAAGTATTGTATTTCAAATACTGCTTGTTTTAGGCTGGTGTCTTCTTGCCTTTCACCCCTCTTTAGTTTTCACAGCACTGTTGTGAAGATATACTATTATGTAAGCATGTGCATGTCTTTAACGTGTCAAACATATTTTCAGATGGACTTTGTGTACAAAAAAGGAAAGGAGAAACTTCTTAGTGAGTAGTCATGCTGGGTGTTACTATTGATGGCAAATTCTTAATTCTGCTTGTCAAATGACTGCACCCAACCAGTCATGCATTTTAAAACTTACATAAAAACAGAATAATAGCATATGATCATTATTATGACTCATTTAAGGAAGAGATAAAACCTGAGCAGCAGAGATCCTTTCCTTATTCAGTTTGATATTTATTAATATTGCTGCACTTGCCTGCCATTGAAAGGTATTAAAAGGCAAATTAAGGAGGCAGATACTCTTGAAATCAGCATTTGGTTGAATTGAAGATGGTTAGGTAATGACAGGTTGGAGAGACATGTTTCAGCTTGTAAATGAAGTGTAAAAAAACAGTCAATCGGGGCAGGTTTTGATTGTAAACACAAGCAAATATATTAAAGCATCGGTAACTCATCTTGGTGGAAATTCTTGAGTTTTGAAAACTGCTTATTTATGCTAACCAAAAAAGGAGGAGCATTGACCTTTTTTTTTTTTTTTTTTTTTTTTTTGTTTGGCATCAGTGATGCCATCTACCTGCCTTAACTACTGATGCTATAAAAAAAAATGCTTACAATTACTTTATATGTTTTAGAAAGACAACCAGTTGGGTTTTTTTTTTTTCCAGTGTATTTTGTAATGCACTTTGCTAGATTGACTCTGCTTGCTTTTACTGAAATACCTAAGTGTATATGATTCTGTGTATGGTAAGGATAAATATTCTTAGGTCTTGTTGTAGACTGAGATGTTCTAGGTGGAGCTGCAGATGAGGAAAATAGTTTGAGAAGCTGAGAGCGTGTTTCCTTAAAGTTAGTAGAATAAACAGTTATTTTTAAACTAAGTAAAATTAGACATTCAAGCCTTCAGAACAGGGGACCTAAAAAGGATTAACGATCTGATCTCCAAGAAAGTGAACAAATTATAGGTAGAATGCTAGCCTTTTTTTTTTTTTTTTTTTTTTTTTTTTAATGGATCAGCTGCTCACCAAGTGATTGATTAAAAAAAAACACAACTATTTGTCAAGCAAAACTTAAGAAACTATATCGTGGACTGATGCATTCAGAAATAACTATCTTCTTGAACAAAAGGCTTATATTTCTTTTGCAGCCCTTAGAAATCTATAGGGCTTGGTGGCCACTGGTTAGATAATGAAGTTTCAAGTATCCAAGGCTGTAATCTTCTTGTTGCTGTAAGAGGTTGCTGCAGAGTGCTTTCAGTTAAAATTACAACTGGTGCATATTTTGAGTAAAGCCGTATGTCTGCTTCCAAGTACTGGATGATGTCATAGCCACAAGGTGAACTTGGTGGCAGTGAAGACACGAGGGAACCAGGAAAATATATCTGTTTTTTAGAAATACCTTGATCTCCAAACTGAGGTTTAAATTTGTTTTAGCGGTTGCAGAGGTGGCAAGAGCTGGGGAGAGACGTGGGCGATGGCAGTACAGGTGTCAGGGCTGGGAATGGTGCTGTGGAGGCTAAGTGCTTACCAGCCCTGGGCAGCATGGGGGTGAGGGGTAGCCGCGCCTAAGGTTCAGATAATTCCCTTGGAGTAAATGACGGCGGAACGATGCCAAACAGCTACCGAACTGGGTTTTAGATTGAACCGCAGCAGAGGCAAAAAATGGGAGGAAAAATACCTATCAAATAGGAGGGCTATCACAATTTCTCTGGCTTAATAATGCTGGCATTGTCGCAAGAGCAGGTCCAAGTTTCTTGGCGGCGGTGGGGAGCAGGGCTGTTCCATGTGGTCTTCCCTAGGCCGCAGGCAGCGCGAAGCAGAACCGTGCCAAGAGCCTTGTCTCCGGGACGCAGGCAGCGAGCGGGGGAGCCGAACGGTGCGGGAACGCAGGGCCGTGCCACGTAGCCGCTGTCGCTTGCCTCTTCCCGCTGGCTGAGGCGCGGGGGCGAGGCGGTGCCACGTGTGTGCCTGTCGCGGAGCCTTCTAGGCATGCAGGCAGCGGCGGGAACGGGGAGCCGTGGCGCCATGCAGAGGAGGCAGTGCGGGGCGGCGGCGGCAGTCAAGGGAAGCGGAGCGGAGCCGAGCCGAGGGGCTTTCTCCAGCCCCTGCTTCCCGCGAAGTTTCCCCGTTTTCCCGTCACGGGAAGGCCCCGGGCCGAGGGCACCGCCCACAGACCGTGTGCACCCCCGCCCCTCAGTGGCGCTGGTTGAGCCAGCGAAACGCCCGGGGGCTCACACGGCCCGAGGGGATTCTGGCTAGGCAAGGCAGCGACGCTGAATACTTGTGACGATACAGAAGGTATAGCTGTGTGTGTATGCACGCTTATCTCTGGAAATGTAATGTAAATGTACAACGTGGGTGATTTCCTGCTTAAGAGTAAAGTGTACCTTTGTCCCAGATGGCATATTGGCTTCTATATTGTGACCTGCATCGCTTCCGTTTCTTGTCAAGCTCCGAGGATCACTTGTAAATTTGTGGTGACATACCACAAGAGTCTAAACAATGTATTATGGCCCCATTATGATCTGGAGAACCTGTTTCTTGCTTCACTTGTCTTGTGGTATAAAAGAGGCTCTTGGGCAAAGAAAGAAGAAAAAGTCCCTTTCTGCCTTGGGGTTTGCTAAAAAATAATTAAAATTAAAAAAAAAAAAACCCAAAAATAAACACAAAAAACCCTCAACACGGAATGCCATGATCAGATACAGAGTGATATAAAATGTAACGACATCTGAATAGTGACTTGTTGAATGGGTTGTTGTAGATGTGTGCTTTTATCTTTAAGAGGTACTAAATTGGAATGGACAACGATGTGTATTGTTACAGAAAAGTAAAGAATGAACATGATCTCCATTTTGAGAGATGGTCTGCTGTAGAGTTACATATCAAAATAATTCTGTGCTATGCAAGTCTGATACTTGTTTTGTTAGAAGGAGCTTTGCCTGACTTTTCCCTTAACCTTACCTGCTGACAGATAACCTCAAAGGAATTGGATTGTCAGAGTGACACCTGTTCTGTGTGAGCAGAGTCTTACATTCCAGTGATACGGAAGGATTCCTATGGGATATCTCCTATTAAAAAATGGTTTGTGACACTTTCTCCACGTGCCTGCAGAGACTGACAATACTGGAGAGAAGTTTTTCTTGGTGGTGGCTGTAGACAAGTGCCCCTCCTTTAAGATGAGAGCGAGAGCATTTGCAGCTCTAGAATAGTGTCATATATTGTGTTGTATGTAACTAAACAGGGTCTTCCTTCTAAGCAATATAATGGTACCTTTCCTCATGTGCTAGTGTCTTTCAACGTTGTTATGAATTTCTAAGCTTGAAGTGTGTGCCTTGTTCCTTTTGATGAATGCAATTTTAAAGCTTCTCTACACATACTCCCAGAAACTTCTAGGCAGAAAGTAATGAAGATCAAGTTGTAAGTGATATGGATCACAGAATTATAGAATGGTTTGGGTTGGAAGGGTCCTCCAAAGGTCATCTGGTCCAATCTCCTCTGCACTGAGCAAGGGCATCCCCAACTAGATGAGGTTGCCCAGAGCCTGGTCAAGCCTCTCCTTGAATATCTCCAGGGATGGGGCCTCAACTGCCTTCCTGGTCAACCTGTTCCAGTGTTCACTGCCTTTATGGTAAACAACTTGTTCCTAACATCCAATCTAAATCTAATCTTTTCTAGTTTAAAACCGTTGCCTTTTGTACCATCACTACAGGTCTTTCTAAATGTGACACTTTCTTTGAAGTTTGGTATTTCCTGCTTTGTGTTGGTTGTACTGCTGAAGAAAGTACTTCTAAACCCCTTAGATATCAAGAAAGCAACTTTGTTCAGAGTACCAGGAATTGAAGAAGGTACAAAAAAAAATCCTGTTTCCCCCTTGATATACATAGTGATTATACTTTGAGGTGGCCAGCAGCAGCAATGACCTAATTTTGCATCACCTCTGTAGACAAAAATTTTGAAACAAGTTATAGGCTTTATATCATGGTTGGCCAATAATGCTGTATCAGTGCAAGTCACAGAAAATCCAAAATTCTTTGTGGGAATTGAAATGAGGCTAAATGATCTTATGCAGTGTTAAAGGAGCAGAGCTCTTGGTGCAGTTGACCGTGGAACTCTTTGTAGATGAGAAAGCAGAGGATACTTAAAAGACTAGCAGATTATATAAGTTACAGTACACAGTCACAGTACGTTAGAGGTTGGAAGGGACCTCAAGTTATCAAGTCCACCCCCTCCCAGAGCAGGATCACTTAGGGTAGTCAACACAGGAATAAATCCTGGTGGGTTTTGGAAGCCTCCAGAGAAGGAGACTCCACAAGCTCTCTAGGCGGCCCATTCCAGTGTTCCATTACCCTCCCTGTAAAGAAGTTTCTCATCGTGTTGAGGTGAAATCTTCCATGTTCAAGCTTGAACCTGTTGTTTCTTGTCTTAATAGTGTGCACCACCAAGAAGTTAATGCGTGAAATCTACCAGCAGCAAGTAATTTGACAGAAATCTTATTCATGGCAATAATAATTTATATCAAAGTTGTCCAGAAACTAGATGTAATGAAACAGGTGGAATTACTTGCTTTAAACTGGTTGTGGTCCTGTCGCAATACTTTAAGACTCCACTTAAGCAGCAAAGAAGTTGTCTTTTCTTTGCAGAATGTGCCACCTGGCATATAGCTACAGCACAATAGAGAAATCTAGGATGGAGCACAGAGGTTGTTTGTCTTCCCTTGCAGCTGAGGGATGAGTAAGGTTTCTGGCTTTAAACACTTACGGGTTAGGTGCCGACCTTAATAGTGTTGAACAGCCCAGGTTTATGCATCTTGTAAAATTGCACAGTGATCTAAGACTTGTGTAGGATTAAAGAAACCCTCAAAAATGCTGCTAGAATGCTATTTAGGTAAGAGCAAGCCGTGAAGGATATGTTGTAAACTGAACAGCTTTGATTTTTTAGAAAGCATTCTCATTCTTAAAAAAAACCCAAATCCAAACCCACAAAAAATCACCACCAAAAAAACCTCAAAACAAACAAAAAACTGAAAGCAAAAAGTCCCTGTAAATAAAATCACCCCAACCCCTTTGGCCTAGCACAGTGCCATTTGCATGGTGACCACATGCTCATACTTGTTGAACTGCTGTTCTTGGTAGCATTCTGTATGAACATGATCAATTTCTTCCATCTCTTTCTACTGAGGGATTTTTTTTATGAGGACAGAAGTGAGTGAAGTATTCTAGAGCTTGGTGTACATCTCTTTTTCAGCTTCATCAGTGTATTTGAATCAGGACTGCAGGGTGATTTTTTTTTTTTTTTTCTTTTTAAATGGCATCTGCACAACAGAGAGTAAATAGTAGTCTCACTCTTGATGCCTATTCAGTTTGCAGATTTCAGTGACATCCTCTCTAGAGAATAGAATAGAATTAACCAGGTTGGAAAGGACATTTGAGATCAAGTCCAACCTATCATCCAACACTATCTAATCAACTAAACCATGGCACTAAGTGCCTCATCCAGTCTCTTCCTAAACACCTCCAGTGATGGTGACTCCACTACCTCCCTGGGCAGTCCATTCCAATGGCCAGTCTCTATTTCTGTGAGTTATTTCTTCCTAACATCCAGCCTAAACCTCCCCTGGTGCAGCTTGGGACTGTGTCCTCTTGTTCTGGTGTGGGCCTCCCGGGAGAAGAGACCAACCCCCACCTGGCTACAACCTCCCTTCAGGTAGTTGTAGAGAGCGAGAAGGTCTCCCCAAGCCTCCCCTTCTCCAGGCTAAGCAACCCCATCTCCCTTAGCCTCTCCTCACAGGGCTGTGCTCCAAACCCCTCCCCAGCTTTGTTGCCCTTCTCTGGACATGTTCCAGCAACTCAATATCTTTCCTAAACTGATGGGCCCAGAACTGGACACAGTACTCAAGGTGTGGCCTAAGCAGTACTTAGTACAAGGGCAGAATGACGTACCTGCTCCTGCTGGCTGTACTGTTCCTGATACAGGCCAGGATGCCATTGGCCTTCTTGGCTGCCTGGGCACACTGCTAGCTCATGTTCAGCCTTCTATCGACCAGTACCCCCAGGTCCCTTTCTGCCTGGCTGCTCTCCAGCCACTCTGACCCCAGCTTGTAGCACTGCATAGGGTTGTTGTGGCCAATGTGTGGAACCCAGCACTTAGATGAGAGTAAGTATGCAGCTCTCAGAATGATGTGTAATTCTAGAATGGCAGGAAGGCTTGAACTAGGAATCTTCTTCAGCATCCTTGATGGCTTGTGACAGCTGCCCTGCAATGCACTGCGAAACACAGGAGTCCACTACTGGGGCAATACACCAGGGGATATCTTCTGCATGGAGTACATCTATCACTTGGGTTGTTTTTTCCTTTTTTCCCATTGGAAGCACTCAGTTCCATGGGTATGTGCTGAAGCAAGCCAAAATGTTCTGTGTAGATATATCTCTTGGGAACTAGCTGCTATGTGAAAATTGCATTCAGAATAATACTTGTAGGCAGTCAAACTCTTGTATTTTATGGGTAGTTTTAAATTCATTAAATGATGAGCCACTGCCTATGGAGGCTTGTGTTCTTTTGCTGAGAATGACATTTCTTGGAAGAATAAGTTGCTCATCTTAATACGAGTTAGTAGGTTCCCATTTAATAAAAATATGAACAAAATTGTCTGTTCTGGTACTTAACATCTGATGGTTTGTATCATACAACTTGCTTCTACATATCTTAATCTGTTATTTGCTTTCCTTCCCTACTGACACCTCCATGACCTCAGCTACCTTCCCCCCAGTCCAAAATAAAGCCTCATTTAGAAGTATTATTATTATTCTGGAGCCCCTATTACAGGGGGGATGTGGACGTGCTGGAGGGTGTCCAGAGAAGGGCCATGAGGATGATCAGAGGGCTGGAGCACCTCTCCTATGAGGACAGACTGAAGGAGTTGGGGCTGTTCAGTCTGGAGAAGAGAAGGCTCCGAGGTGACCTCATTGTGGCCTTCCAGTATCTGAAGGGGGCCTACAGGAAGGCTGGGGAGGGACTTCTCAGGATCTCAGGTAGTGATAGGACTAGGGGGAATGGAATGAAGCTGGAAATGGGGAGATTCAGGCTAGATGTGAGGAAGAAGTTCTTCACCATGAGAGTGGTGAAGCCCTGGAATGGGTTATCTAGGGAGGTGGTTGAGGCCCAGTCCCTGGAGGTGTTTAAGACCAGGCTGGACGAGGCTCTGGCCAGCGTGATCTAGTGTAGGGTGTCCCTGCCCATGGCAGGGGGTTGGAACTAGATGATCCTTGTGGTCCCTTCCAACCCTGACTGATTCTATGATTATTGTCTCATAGGTCAGTATTTCTTGTGTTGATGGATTTTGTGGTCATGGGTGGTTTTGTTTTTTTTAATTGTTTCAGATAGAGGAAGAAAGGTGACAGGGTTGGCTTTTATTTTGGGCTGCAGTGTTAAAAAAGGTTGTCATGTTAATTTTGTATAATTTGTTCATATAAGGAAGGATGGAGTTTGGATTGTGGATGCAACTCAATGCTTGCACTCCTCCATCCCCCAAAACAGGATTGGAAGACATCAGTAGAAACCTCATACCAGATCTACCAATTTACGGGCCTTGTCAGTCAATATGTGGATATGTCAGTATGGCCTTCTTGCAAGAAAACAAACACTCCATTTTCTTGAACTCCTCTCTGGCTAGGTCTCATAGTGCGGGGCTTGAGGTAATGTGGTAAATGGTGCTCAGAGGATAGTCTTGCCTACCACAGCTACTTTAAATCCTGTCCTGCCTTCTCAGAATGGCAGGTGAAGCACAGCTCTGCCTGCTGGAGCCAGCAATAAGGGGGTTTACTACCTCTTCATGGTAGACTAGTATCATAATGACTCTCATTTTAAGAGCAATATTTGGAAGATAGGGAAGAAGATCATATGGCTGGAGTAATACATGCATCTGGCTGCTGTGATAATGCTAGTGTCACTATAAGATGTGATACTGGGTATTTTTACAGATGGATCCAGAAACTAGTCATAACATATGACATGAAAATTACTCTTCTAATTCATGCTTCTGCATTCCACACAATTTAAAAAAATTTAAAACCTTTCTGTTTTAATGGAAATTATGGACTCTATATTGGCGTGTGAAAAGACTGAAGGTTTTGTAAAGAGCGAAGAGTTCAGGTGAAATCTTTCTTTTCTCTCTGGAGAATGGACACATATCTTTTTGGACCTGTGTTTCCAGAATAGTGCTTTGTAGCTGTCTGGTGCTTTGTAGCTGTTATTGCTCAAATAAGTGAAACTTGATGGAGTATAAAAGTGAAGAAGGAAAAAAGAGGAAAGTTTGGTGGGGAAACTGTCATAGTATGTTAGAGCTTGGAAGGGACCTCCAGAGATCATTGAGTCCAACCCTGCTGCCATAGCAGGATCACTTAGGGTAGTCTGCACAGGAATGCATCTAGGTGGGTTCATCATAGCTAATTTAGTTACTTATGTTTCCTTTCCCCCTCCCCTCCCCTTTAAAAAAACAAACAGTCATACATAAAGATTCTTTTGCAGCATCAAACGTAAGGTTTGAAATACATTTACAGCACAAAGCTTTGCTCTGAGTTCTTACAGGAACGTGTTGAAGGAGATGGTAATTTTGAATGTATTTGTCTGCAGATGGCTTTAGAATAGTTCTGTAGTTAAGCATAGAATCATAGAATCAACAAGGTTGGAAAAGACCTCAAAGATCATCAAGTCCAACCTGTCACTCAAGACCTCATGACTACTAGACCATGGCAGCTCAGTTTGTAGTTGTTTCGTTCTTCATCTAATGCAAAATTTCCCCCTGCTATGTGTTTGTAGGTAAGAGCAGAGGTTTATCCACAAAGTATTTTGGTGTGGGACTTAAGACACAAACTTGCACCAATTTGAACAAAATCATGTTCAGAGTGCTGGATTTTTCAGCTGTGCTCGGCATGTGCCTGTTCTTTGTGGTGGTGTGTGTTTGTTTTTAATTAGTAAAGCAGCTCGGCACTTGTTTGTTTTGTTCCAAGACAGTGACTGTTAACTGGGACTTGATTGACTACACACTAGAAGGAGATTATAATAAACAGCAAGAGGGTTTTTCAAAATTTTCCAAACCAAGTAAGTATTCTTTTTAAACCTTACAAAAAATCAGCAGAGGTGTGATTTCCAGTCCCTCCCTCCCTCCCTCCCTGATTCTGTCCTGAGGAATCCTCTTCTCCCTGCACATACACAATTTGAACAAACCAACTTTTGTACTTCTACTAAAAGTAATTCCAGTATGGATTTACACTAAGGAAAACTGTATTAGGGTGTGGGAGAGCCGCCAGCAGACAGTACAGCATACCTTATGTCAGGATTCATCCAAGTAGCTGAAGAAATGTGTGACTCTGTACTCTGCATTAGGAAAATAACGTTTGGCTGAGGAGGCGTAGTTGAGAAGAGATCAGTGAGAGCATATCTGATATTTTTGCTTGACTCTGTTTTTTATATATGGATCATGTAGTTTCTGATAATTTACATGTAGCAATAGAGAGGCCTTTAATAGCTTGGAAATTAAAAGTTTCACCTACATGTTGAACATCTGTTTACAGAGTAGAAACAAACTCCTCTTAACTCTTGCCAGCGCTATCTGAGAATATTTTGATTGATCTACACTTAGAGAATTTTCTAGACTGAGAAACACAGTGAAGAACTGAATGTGACCCTCCGATTTCTGAACTACTAGGTGATAAATAAAATCTTAACAGTTGCACAGTATATTCCTTTTGCAGTATTTGCCCCAAGTTTCTGAACAGTGAATTATTTGCTTTGTGTTGTCTTAATTGTTGATTGGTTGGAGTGGCACCAGTCCAGTTCAATTACTGGAGTTCTCAGCATCTAAGAAGTAGGAATGAAGGAGAAAACAAACCAACAAGGCAGGCAATGTCATGACACAAAGGCTAAGTTATAGATAATGCCTTAAAGAGATATTTTTTCTATGTATCGTATGATGGGACAAGGAGATTAAATTATGTTAGTGACGAAGAGTGAAGTGAAGCTCTGCGTTTGATCTGCTAGGGGGTAGGTTGTGGTTTTTTTGAAGGTTGGCTTAAACAAGGGAAAACTATAGCTACTTATCTCAACCTGAAACAGAGCCATCTTATTCTAGAAGGAGACATGAAACTAATTGCAGCTAACAGCATGTCTTTTCCTCTTCAACAGGCAAAAAAAAAAAAAAGAGGGTTTTTTTTTAAGGAAATCCTGGTTTATTTTTCTGAACAAGAATATATGACTAATGCAAAATAAACAAACCTGTTTTGGAATGAGTGTTTGGTGAAAGCTTGATAATCCAGCTATAAATGCACTTAACAGATGGTTTGACTTCTGTTCAGGGACCCAAGGTATAAATGTGCTTTCATTTTTTAGTGCTAATGAAATCTTAAAGCAAAAATACAACCTTGGAGCTATTCTTAGCTGCTGTTGATGCAGAAAATGTTAAGTCTTGAACTCTGCTTTAGTTCCTTTTTTGGTATTCCCTGAGCTGGAATTGAAGGCATGCTGTCTTGCCGATTTTGTTCTTGTGTGACCCTGAAGTAGCTGTAATCAGTGGCCTGGGAGATGAGACTGGCGATGGAGTGATTGGCTGCAGGGCTGGGGAGCAATTTCCTGGAGTACATCTGTGTGGAGCAGAGCGAGCTAAAGCAAAGCAGTCATGTATGCGCAGTCTCTGATCTCTTGGGAGGTTCACTACAGGGTCTCTGACAAGGGCATTCTCCACTTCTACACATCAGCATGGAGGAGGCTCGTCTAGGGAAGAAAATGCAACCTGTACGTAAATAGCAGCTCTATAACTTGATAATGGTTTGAATGGGCTTTGATGCGAGTGATATGTGGCAGCTGTGTGTCAGAATGGTGTGCTCACTGGTCATTTAAGAAATTAATTTTGAGATTTTATGATAGAAATAATACTTGAAGTAGAGATTTCTGTACTAGGGAAGATTTTTTTTGTGTAGTTAGAATTGCTATAGTAACTGTCTTAGTTCAGAAAGAAAATCGTGATAGTATACTATTGTATTTTGAGAGTGGCTGTGTGGAGTGCTTTGTTTTATTTTGTTTGCATCTACGTTATTTTGAGTTAGCTTTATTTAATTTGAAGGCTGGCAGCTGTCAGGGCTTTGAGTAATTCCATGCAAGTACAGCAGAGAAGTTTCTAGTAAGGAATATTGAAATAGCCTGTAGATTTCTGTAGCAAAAAACACCCTGAAGGGTAACTTAATGAGCTGTGTAACAGATGTAAAATGTTCCTAGAGGTAGTGTTTTCTTCAGACCTCCATTTGTGGCCATTTTTACAATGAAATTGTGGACTCTGGTATTATCATTACAAGCTATTGCTTAGCTCTTGTAATCTTTATAGCTGCTATTTAGCTGCAGTGCAGTGTGCAACTGATTACTGCTTTACAGCTCCCTGGAAACTAAAATCTTATGGGGTAGAATTTTCATAAGCCGCATAGAAAACAATTCAGAGATCTTTAAAGCTGTAAATTTTGTAAGACTACCACTGAATGTGTGAGCACAAGAAGTAAGAGTTTCATTTAGATATGTTGACGTGCATCTGATTGCATTGGTCTTGTTTTTTCGGTTCTCTGTAATGCAGTGATTGTTACTTGATTTTCATTGTTGGTGCTGCCTTCAGCTCTGGATACAGAATTCTTTACCGAGCACACATATATGTAGAAGATATGAGCTGACTAGCTATGAGCATTCCACTACTGGTTATAAAGATTCAACTACTACTTTCTCTGGCTGTCGTTTTAGACATCAAAGTAATCAGTGTTATGAAGCTGTTGAATGAAATGTAGTGCTGTGAGGCAATGATAAAATGTGACTGTGTAAAATGACTGATGCTAGACATGCAACTGGATATTTCGTGTTGGACTGGTGACATTATGTGCTGGCTTAATGCATGGTAGTACTTCTTCTGGTTGGCAGAACAGTTCAGTTAAATTCAAATGGGCTTCCAATTTTAATCAATAGTCTCTTGCAGTTTAGTCATGCCTTAATGTTAATTCATTCCTTGCATTCATTCCAGTTCAGGTTTTACTGACACCTTGCTCTGTGTGCTGCGGTTGGCAATGGACAGTCACTAGTGTGATCAGTCTCTTGTCAGTGTTCATGCTTCCTTTTCTTTCTGACTTTCTCTTGCAGTGTCATTTTGTATTTTGATTAACACAAGCACTTTCTTTACTGTCCAAAGACTAGAGTTTGGTTTGTCTGGGACATAGCTTGTCTTGCAGGTTGTGGCATTCAGCCCGACAGTAGCCAGAGTAATGTCTGCTGGAACCACTGAAATAGAATTATTTATAAACATTAGAAATTCAGCTGTGTTAGGAAGCAAAACATGAATGTGTTTAGAACTGCTTTTTTCCAAAAACGTGGTGGTGGTGGTTTTCTTCCCAAAGTGTGATGGGTTGGGGTTTTTTTTTTTTGTGGATTGGATTTTTTGGGTGTGTTTTGATTTTTTTTTTTTTTTTTCTTCTTCTCCCTTTAATTTTTTGTTTTGTTTTGCAGCAGCACACTTTTTTTTTCTTCTTTCTTTTTTTTTAAGTGTCCTTCACATACACTGAGGGAAAAGTAAAAGTAAAATGCACTTTCGGGGGAGCTGTATTGAAGCCTGTTGATGTCTTTTTGAGCATACTTGTCCAAATAAGGTTTGTATAGCTCCTCTAAGTCTTTTAGATGATTGGTCAGACTTATTTAGTAGGGTAAGCTGAGCAGTTAATTGGAGGATTAGTAGGCTGGAAACACTTCTCTAAGTATTCCTAACCTCTTTCATTATAGCTGTGGTCTTAATGAAATCTAAGTGTCAAACCTTTCTGTGAGGCTTTGAATGTTGCTTTGGTTAGGAGAGATCTTCATTTACATGTGAGAATAGCTGTGTAAAATGGCACTTGTGTAACCACGGATAAAATTCAGCTATACTGAAATCTTTCCTGTAGTGCCTGGGCAATACCCATTGCCATGAGAGCGGGGGGGGGGGAAACTAGTCTGGAAAGCGGCTGTTTCTGTGCAAATGAGGCTACAGCAAACGTAACCAAAGGGGAACCCATCAATATGGTATGCTTCCTGTTGTAAACCTGGGGAGTGTTCTGCTTGTGAATTATTAACATTACTGCCATCTATATATATTTAGATGGCAAGGCTGGCTAAAAATTGTACGCTGACCAAATGAATCAGGGCCTGTTTATATTTGGTGCTTTTTCCCGCGGCCGTTAGGCTGTGTGCTTGATTTAGAACTGCCAGTGTAGTGTTTCATCACTTTGGCAACTTCTGAAGGTACAGTATTGCTGTGTAGACTAACACCATGCCCAAAGAACTGGCTTTTATAGGATTGTTTGCGCAGTTCAGCAGTTACTACTCCTCAGAATTTTATTCACAGAAAGAGTTATTTGCCATTGGAATGTGCTGCCCAGGAGGTGGTAGAGCCACCGTCCCTGGAGGTGTTCGAGAGGGGATTGGATGTGGCACTTGGTGCCATGGTTTAGTTGATAAGATGGTGTTGGGTGATAGGTTGGACTTGATGATCTTGAAGGTCTATGCTAGTCTATTCTATGGTATTCTATTTTTTTTTCCCATATCCTAGCTGCTTTCCAGGGAGGTGGCAACTGGAGTTGCTTTCCCTCCTGCCTACCATAGGCTCATCTTACCTCTGTTTTAAAAACAGAATCAACATGACAGAAGTTAAAAATAAAAACTTACGAAGTGCCTGCTGTAAGTCGTTCCTGAAGATGAGCCCTGTCAAAAAGGCCTTCCTTAATATACTCACACTGAACTTAAGGCTACTTGATGCTCTGTATGGGTAGCAGAGGGAGAGCTGTAGTGTGGACCTGGTATGGATGGTGGCCAGAGGTAGAATGCTTGTCATTGAGCTCTGCATATAGCAGTCACAGATGGCATTAACAAAGGTCCTAACTTCCTGGTTTCTTGTAGCTTTGAGAGTTGTGGTCACTGGTAGACTTTTAGTCTAGTCCGTCAGTTCAGGGACAAGATTGGGCAAAGCCCCATTGGTATCAACCACAGAGTGTAGCGGATAGGATATGGGTGTTACAGAAAGAGGCTAAGGTTAGACCAGGAAAAGGAAAAGCTGTGTTTTGTATAGTATTGGGAGTGAGTCCAGCAGCAGTGGAAGATGGGAACAATGGCTTTGTCAAGCCCATGCCATGATAGAATCCCTGCAAATAATAATAAAGACATTGCAGGGACAATTGGAAACAATCAATGAAGACCCTGCTGGAAGAATTAGGGGAAAACAAACAATTGTTAAGGTTGCATTTTTGGTCCCTTTACTCCTTTAAAGGAGGTATTGAGGAATCAAATTTTGAGGGAGGCAAATTTATTCACGGGGAGACTTGCAGAAGGCAAAAGCACTCCAGCATATATCCAGTGGTTAAAATGGAGTATTTGTATGAGGATGGTGACGATGACCATCCCCAGGTCATCACCAAAGAAGTGCCATTTACAGCAACTGAATCAGCAAAGGTAAAGAGGGATGCTGCAAGAACCCTGAAGGAAATAGACAGAATATGTGTGGAGAGTCCGTCTCCTGCATCCTGGTTTGCCTTCTGGGTTGGTGGGGGAAATGATCTGTCCACAGTTGGTGGTTTTTCTTCTTTTATTGGGTTGTCTTACTGTGTGTTCATTTTTCTTTGGGGTCAGCTCCACATTCATGGGTGTGGGAGAGCAGGAGGCCTCTGGTCTTGTCTGTGTGATGTCCTGTTGCCATGGTGCTGAAGTTGGTTGGTAGTTTCTCATTCCAGCAATGCTGGGGCAGGCAGGTACAGGCCTTGACATTGCTGCCGCAGGAGTGGTTGTCTGTGATGGCGTGAATGATAAAGGTAGAGAAAGAAGGAAAGAGAAGAGATAGTGCATGTAGAAATAACTCTAACTTCATAAAACCAGGTAACAACAGCCTCTTCTTAACATCACCTAACGTCGTCTAACTTTACAAAACCAGGGATGGATTTTAGCATTCTTGGTGATCAGAAGAAGATTGATTATGTGTTGGGAGTTCACAGGGGCGGAAAACAAGTACAAAGAGAACACCCATAGCAATAGCCAACAAAGCCAAGGATACATGGAAAACCAGAATCGGCACAAGACAGATCCATTGTTTGCAGCAAAAAAAGCTGAGCAATTGCAGCCCTCATGGCCCGTGCTGTCTGCTGCCCTGGTCCGCTGGAGTCAGGATGGACATATGCAGCAGGAAAACTGATTTCCATGCCCCCTTTACCCTGATGTGTATGTGTCATCTGGGCCTAGAAACTTCTGTCCCAGGTTTAAGCAAAGGCAAATACGCAGTAACACTACAAACTGGCTTCTAGTTGATATTGTGATTCCTACCCACCTCATGATGGACAGGTTGCATGTGCCCCTCAGAGCGCTGTTGTACAGGCTGTGTTTGAGGTTACCTATTGCAGAACAGTTTTCTACTCTGTCTCTGTATAATAATTTTACCTTTTGTTATGAGTGCCACCCATGTTGAGCCAATGGGGTGGTGTAAGGGACCCAAAACTGTATATAGATTTGTCTCAATGTTGTTGGGAGAACCATTTGAGATGCAGGGAGCCTGGCCTTTGCCCCTGGGGTCAGCTGAAGGACTTTTGGACCTTGAAGACACCCCAGTGAAGGCACTGGGCATGCATTCCACCAGTGAGTGGGAGAGGACATGGCTATTTTTAGCAACAGTGTGAAGCCATGAAGGTGTCACGGTGTGTCAGGGAGAGAGCAAGAGAATCAGCCTTGAGAGTGATCTGCTGGGCTAGGGCTGCTGCTGGGGCTTCTAGGAAGAATTGGCTATGGGCTGGACTGTGGCTGTGGTGCTTGTGGGGTGCTTGGCTGTATGGTCTAGTTGTTGGGTGGGTTGGATTGATTGATGGGTTGGACGCGATGATCTTGAAGGTCTCTTCCAACCTGGTGTATTGTATTGTATTGTATTGTGGCTGCTAGAGAGGCTGCTGCACAGGGCTGCTAACGAATCTGCTGGGACACAGGCACCCTGTGGAGCCACCGGTGCCACCACTGCTGCTGTCATTCCCCCTAGGAGCTGCCTGCATCCCTGAGGAGCCTGTCATTCCTGTGCCTGTGCCGCTCCTGTTTGCACTATTCCCACCGGCATGGTTGCAATGCAGTGCTCCCTACAGATCAGATCACTGTGGTACCTGTTGCCTGTTAAATGAAGTGGCTTGGCACTTGGCTCCATTTTGTGTCTTAAGCTAGTCACACTAAAAGATCCAATTGGACATCACTCAAAAGTTAAGCTCAGCTGCCCCCAGCCCCTGTGATATCTGAGGACAAGCTGGAAAGCAAGAGGGTTTAACTTCTGCCAAATTCTCTACCATTGGATTGTGACTCATGTCTTTTGAATGCATGTCCAACAAAGAGAGGGACTGATGATACAACAAAAATCCTGCTTTGATTTTGCTTTCTAGGTCACTTTGAGTTCTGTTTGCATTGATGTGTAAGTTTAGTGGGAAGCTACTCTATGCCTCTACTATTGTACCCTCTTGAAGACAGCACACTGCTTGAATGGATGATAATATCCAGTTTGGTGACTCATACCTACTGATGATGAAAGAATGAAGAGAAAAATGCATTGTGCAAAACTTGTCATGTGCTGCTCTTAGTATGTAAATCTACTTTCTCATTCTGTATAAGCTTACCGGTTGGGTCTGTAAGCAGTGTGCTTATGTTTCAAGAGGCATGGCTTGTTGGTGCTGCATTTTAGCCTAAATGCTAAATCCCATCTGCCAGATTTGGTGTCTCTGCAAAAGCAGATATGTATTCATGGGTTCTTGTGGGACAGAGGAGGAAACTATTTGCCATCTGCTCAAGCAAGTGAGGATAATTGCAGTCCTACAGCAATATGTAGGTTCACTGTAACAATGTAGGCAGTTTTAGTAAGTGGAAGAGTATCAAAATGAGGTGTTTTAAACTCTTGGTCAGGGTCAGATGTTATGTGGGGAAAAAATAGATAGAGAAGCCACCCCAATACATGTGGCTTTGGTTGGTTTGGCTGGTGGTCTGTGGTGTTTTGGTTTTGTAGGTGTTTTGTTGAGGGGTTTTTGTGTCCTTGGTGGTGGTTGCTTTGTTTGTTGGTTTGGGTTTCTTGTTGATGTTGTTTTTGCATCTACTTGAATAAATGCTACTGTGAAGGTTATTTGTGGCATGAAAGTGGTAATGGAGTTTTTAAAAGCTGGGTTTTCCCACCACCTGAGTGGTGTTGGCCTTTTTGGTTTTGTTTGTGTCCTCTTCTGTGCCCTACTTACTTATACTAGAGCTATCTCTACCTCTTCTGGTGCTGCACGTAGTTCCCAAACTGGGGGGAGGGGTGTGTGTGTTAATGGAACATATGAACGTTGCCTTAAGCTGCGTAATGTTGAGCTCAAATTACTCTCAACACAATTACTGTATTACTTTTAGATTTCAAAGGTTTACAGTGGACTGTACTAGCCATTTGTATGACCAGTGTATCAACAAAATGAATTGAACCACATTTCAAGCACCCTTAAAAATGTGTTGCTAGTAAGCTGTATCTCTTGGAAGTGGTTATTCAGTAATGCAGTTTGACATTGTGCTCTTCTGAAGTCTGTTGTGTGTGTCACTGCATAAGCTTATGGGAGTTGCCCAGTGAGAAGAGCTAGCACAGATGGCTGTGGAAAATTTCTTCTAGGTTTAATACTCTGTGCGTTATATTTGTGCCAGTCCACTAGACAGTAACTAACACAAGCTGCTGGAGGTTGACAACTTAATTCTTGCAAACTTGAATACTTTCCCTAATGATTCATGCAACTTAGGAGTGATATTTTTTTAAACACTACTCTTAAAAAGCACGTAGTGTTAATATTTTAGATATGAAAAGTGTAGCCTACTAAAGACAAAGGTTTGAGAAGATCAATAAGTACAGCATGAACAATTTCTGAGTACTTGCTTGTCTGCGGTGGAAGGTGAATTGCTCTTTTCCCTGAGAAAAGACATTTGAAAGTCGGAGGTATTCTGCTAGAGCAGAGAGTATTTGAAAGTCTTGTCTGGCCTGCATCAGTTGAAAAGGGGTTTCATTTTCATGCTGGGAGAAGTTGTAAGTCTGAGAAGACGTCTTGTAGTATATGTAGGTACCTCCCACTGAATTTGAAGGTTTTACTGGGAGGTTGCTTTTACGTTTGTGAGTTGCCACAATGGAAAAAACTGTATTTTTAATTCAGTCTAGTAGGATATTTGTTTATGTATGTATGCATGTGTGTAGTTTTCCTTGAAGCAGTCTGTTCTGTTTTTGTAGAAGACCCTCTCCTTGTGGAGAAAAAAAAACCCAAACAGACCAAACCCCACAAGAGCAACAAACAAAAACCTCCCCAACCCACCCAAAAAACCCCAGCAAACCAAAAGTGAAGGCTTAATGTCTCCCTGAGATCCTTTTTGTTTCTACCTGTGTTGTTTTTCCCAATGCATCCCACGTTAGTTTCAAATTTTACCTTGTCTCCATCAAGATTATTTTTGTTTTTCAGCTGTTTGACTGTTGCACATAGTTTCACATAAACAGATGGTAAACTGCAGAGAAATGCTTGCTCACAGATGAAGTCATTCTCTGTGCCTAAAAAAGGGAAGGTGATGAGTTGTAAACAATCCTGCCTCTCTATGTATGTCAAAAGTTCAGAAAGTAGAAAACTAGAATGGCACTGTTTTGATTCAGCAATGGTAACAGCTGCTACTCTGTCTTAAACTGACTTGGTAGATCTTCTATAACTACTGGAAACCTATGTCCAACAGACTAGTTTTAGAAAAGGTTATTGCTTGGAATTAATTTTGTTGCATATTCAAATGATTCAAACTTTTTTAACTGACATAAGGCAAAAATACCTTAACGTGGGATTTGCTCTCATCATCACCAATGGTTATGTTAAAATGATGATGCTTTGGTTTGTTTGTTTATTTTTCCTAAACAAAGGTTGTAAACGATATGCTTTCTTCATAGGTAATATTTGTGGTTGCTAATGGTTTATTCTTGGAAGAATCTTTGCGTGTGTTGAGTACTTTGAGATAGTAATAGAATGGTTTGCAAGGACATGCATGCCTTTCTGTAATCTAATCTCAAAAGACATGTTACTTTCACGTGGTTTTGAAGGCTGCTTCTGTATGTATCAGGTTGGCAAAGTACCTTCGTTACTACAGCGAAGGGGGATAATCACATACTGTAAGCTGTTCAGAAAGCACAGTTTCAAAATGCTGCTGGGAGATAGTCCTCTTGCATGGGTGTTTTCTGCAGTTTGGAATATATTTTTATATTAGCATGCAGTAGTTCTTATAATCTGGAGGAAAAAATTCTTGTCATCTTTTATTGCTCAAAGCCTGTGTGTTTGGTAAGCTTCCAAGTGTCCTAAAAGGACTGTTGGGGGCCGGGCAGAAGTTAGGTACAGGCTATTTCATCAGTCTGTGGCTCTAACCATGACGCTAATTGTGGAAGAGGTTTTCATAGTTTTCCTTGTGTTTGGTGTTTTTCCTCTTTTAGGACACTTAAGATAATTTAGAGGATTTGTAATACTTCATCTATTTCTGTCTCTGAATTTTCTGGTAACTTGCAGGATTTGTTTGTATATATATTTCTGTGAACTGGAGTGTACTATGGTCCTATAATTTTCCATTTGTGTCACCAAAGTAAATTGGAAAGTAGATACACTTGATGACTCCTTCATAGTGTTACAGCCTTACCAGTGCAGTTAAGTGTTTTGCTGTACATACTTGATGCCTCAAAAAAAAAAAAAAAGTTAACTCAGGCTTTTTAATGTTGCTGCTTAGAAACTTCTTTTTGCTGGTGAGTTTATGCACATTACAAAGGTTTTTTTTTTTTCCCCCAAAGCGTGTTGGAAAAATTCGTCTTCATTAAAGTTAAGATCCAAGACTGATGTTGCAATTGGGTTTTTCCTTACTTCTGGAAGTTATTGTAGGGATGACAGAGGCCAATGGCATTATGAAGGCATCTTGTAGAGGGCCGAATAGAATAGAATTAACCAGGTTGGAAAAGAACTCTGAGATCATGAAGTCCAACCTATCATCCAACACCATCTAATCAAGTAAACCATGGCACCAAGTGCCCCATCCAGTCTCTTCCTAAACACCTCCAGTGATGGTGACTCCACCATCTCCCTGGGCATTCCATTCCAATGGCCAATCACTTTGGTTGTGGTGTGTAAGAGACAGGAAGGTCCACTTACTCCCATCTTACTACCACAATGGTTTCTACATTTCTGCTGCTGCTTTATTAATAGGCTCTTGTCACATTTCCGTAGACATCAGACATGACTTTAGTTTAAGCACCTGAATTTTGTAATTGTGGCTGTGGAGTGCACAAGAGCTTTTTGACTTTTCTGACAATGATGCAAAACTCTTACTTTTGCAGTGCAGCAGTAGTGACAGCATTCTTTAACTGGCTTTCAGTAGTCAGCAGTGATATGCGTGGTTTTTTTGTGTATGTGTATACAAACTGTAATATCTGTTTTATTAAGACTAAAGAGTGTACTTATTTTTTGGTGGGCATTGTTACAGTATCTTTTAGCTCCATAGCTCTTACACAGGTGTGTTGCTTTTATCCTTGTCACATCCCTGAGATAATAAACCTGCTCTCTGTATAAAGAGTTGCACTACTGGGTAATTCTAAGACCGGAGTTTAGGTGAATGCCAACATTGTTTGGGTTCTCAGTCCCTAGAAGACTCCTGATTTAGAATTAGAATTAACCAGGTTGGAAAAGACCTTTGAGATCATCGAGTCCAACTTATCATCTGTAATTCCCTGGCTCATCCAACAGGCCCTCCAAGTGGATGAGCATCACGTTGGCATTTAGGCTTCCTTTTTATCCTGATGAAGCTGTTATCACAGATCCCCCACACTGATCAACATAAATGCACCTGTGGACTGTTGCCAGAAGTGCTGATCAGATTTATCTGTAGTGGATCTAGCTGTCATGTGGCTGCAAGAAAAGTCACTTTGGTGAACTGATCCAAGAGAAGACTAAGTTGTTTAAAAAATAATAAAATCCATATCTTCAGCTTTTTGTATCTGCCTTCACGACTGATAGATCTAACTTAAGGAGAAAAGTGTGTGCCCAGGGATCAGAAAAGAGCAGGAGAGCATTCTATAGCAGTTGGCCTGCTGTTAATATATAGGTAGATGTGAAATAAAGCATTTACCCTTAGGGTAGGCAGCAGTCCTTACGGAGAACCAGTCCTGTTAGGAGTCTGTAGTTTGTGAGCTGTTAGTGAACTGTATTCTAAGGAATGTAAACATTTTGAGAAAGGCAACTTTAATCTGGTTTGATGTCAAGTTTGAGATGAGATTCGGTTTTCTACTGCGCAGTTATTCTGAGGTTTATTTTTGTCAAGATTGAGCTTAAAGGTCTGCTGTAGTGATGTGCTAAATGTGAGCAGAGGACACATTCAGGGCATAAGTCTTATTTTTGAGCCTATGTCTATTTTCAATGCTGTGCTTTTGTGATATGATAGGTATGGGTTCGGTAGTAATGGAATCTGAGCAGATCATCTTGCAACTGTTGTTTTCTAATTTTGTGCATTAAAAAAAGGGTGAATTGGATAGGGGTGTAGTTAACAACCTGTCTGAAACCTGAGCAAAACAGTTGTTTTGATCTTTCTAAAACTGTTGGTCTTGGAGAGACCTCCCAGTTGTGTAACTCAGTTCTTTTTGCCACCCCTTTTGTATAACCTTTGGTTCACAGAAGCTTCTCATTTGTTTTGGAAAATCTCACACAGGACTTGTGCCCTACGCAAACGGGTTCATGATCTCTGGATATTAACTTACATAACGTTTTCTAAAGTTGCCAGGTATTCTGTTGAAGCAGATTCAGTGCTGTTGAATGCAAAACTCCTCCTCCCTCCTGAAATGTGTGTCTTGATCGTTGATACAGTCACCTCGAAAGCATTGCAAAAGTTGTGTGGTATTTAGTGCATCCGTCGATTTCTGTGCCTTTTCTTTCAATACACAGTAATGCTTTCTTGAAGAGCTGCATGGGTAGATTTTGAGTGACCTTTTTTTTTTTTCTCAGTTTCTGGGGGGGGGGGGAAATGTGCTATTTTAGACCAGCAACTTCAGAACTGCGGGATATATTTAGGAATTATATACATGCATGTAAAAATTAGTTCTATTTGGTTTTAACTTAAACTTCTGTCTTTTTTTCTTCAGGGTCACGATGAAGAAGCTGTTGTGGATATGGGCAAAATTAGCTCTACCATCAATACAAACTTTGAGAAAGAAGAACTAGAGAGTAAGCTTATGGTGTTTTTCTGTTTCCTTAACACACCCCCCCCCCCCCCCCCCCCCGAAAAAGAAGTATTTCCTTCAAGTGCAACCAAGTATCACTAAAAGGGATCAGAATTCTGTAGCTATCATTAAATTCTAGGAATAAAAACAGTGAATGGCAGGTGGCTTGTGCAGTTTTTTTCTCAATGTGCACACTAGTAAATATTCAGTTATTAAAATCTGACACAGGAAAAAAAGGATAAAGAGAAATATTTATGAAGTTTCCAAGGAAAGCTTGCTTCTGGGGTTGTATACATGTGAAAAAGAGATTCCTGACAGTAATTTCTCAGCATGAATAACATGAAGTTCTGCAAAATGAAAGCTTGAGGAACAAAGGCCGTGAGGGAGATGTTTCATTTTCTGAAAGTTAAGTACCCTTGTGAGTGCCATCATGCACTTTGCATGCTAAGAATATAAACAGGCAACAATACTTACCATTTCATCATAACCTGTACATCCTGCAGCCTGCGTCTGTAAAGCATTATGGAATCCTGTTAACCTTCATTATTTGACTCAGGGTCTTGTATTTAGCAATAAAAACGGCTTTGAGTTAGTTTCATATAGCAAAATGCAATTTCTTACTGACTTGAAAAGGAAGTGTATATGCCTGAAGCTTAATTGATGCTATTTGGTGAAGTCAGAGGGAAAAGTTTGGGAGATCCAGTGTTAAAATTTTATTTACTCACCTTTTACATAGAACATAGTGAAACTTAATTAACATTGGCATAATGCTTGAAGACTATCAGCATAATCACTAAGTTTCTGATAGTAGTGTTACCACTTTTGAACATGAGGGAGTCATTATGGCACTAGTTTATAGCTGAGAAAAGTTTCTGTCACACTTTCTTATACTGTAGTCTAATAAGAAATAGTTTTAAGTGATTAAAGTTGTTTGTTGCAGTTGCAGGCATACTCTTGCTCTGTTCCCTTCAGTCTGTTACTGCTTTCCATCTTGTACTGACACTTGTCTGACCATACCATAAGCCTGGTTGAGTATGTTAAGCCAGCTGAAAATACAACAGTCCTGACAATGGAGAGTAATAAGAAAGATCTCAGCAGCTGAGCACTCCACTTTGCCATGCAGATAGCTATGTACCAGTGCTGAGCAGAAGGACGAGCATATATGAAGCTAAGAGGTGCAACAATGCCAATTTAGATAGGGTTGAGCTGTGGTGTATGCACTGCCACGTCTGTTGTGGTTAAATTTTCAGTGCAGGTTTAAGCTTTCTCCCCCTTCATTTCCTTCTCTTGCTTTTTTTTGGGGGGGATGACCCAGAAAAATCATGTGTGTGTTTTGCAGGGACGCAGGGGTTAAGGGAAAGCAGGCATTCAGCTGGAGTAGTGTCTTGTGCAGCAGCATGAGCAGCTGTAGTGCCTCAGCCAGAAGAATGATGTGGGAACATGCAGCCGGTTCACTTCCTCTGTCTCTCTTGTAGTTACGAAACATACTAGGTGGGAGGGCAGGGGATTCAGGCTGTGCTTGCGTTGCTGACTGTGGAAAATAGCCCTGTCTTACCCACAGCTGAAGAGTAAATTAAGGCGAAACCAAGACTTCTGTTTCATGAGCAATAGAGTTAACTTCACACTTGTTCAAAGGTAGAGATGAAGAGACCTCACTGTCCTCACCTTGCTTTTAGCCTTACCTTTCATTTTGCTACTTGTAACTCTCTTTGTAGTCATCCAGTGCAAGTGTCTCAAAGTGAGGGGGCCATGACTCTGGATTTTTCTCTACTGACATGTAAATGTTTCCTTGTAGGCTTAGAAAGACCTATAGTGAAGCATTAAATGTTTTAGGACCTGAAACTGTTTCAATTTAGTCTTCTAACTTGTTTTCCTGGTGACCTGAAAAGGACTTTGAGGAATTTGGAACCTTTCCAGAAGTGTATGTTGATTCATTTTCAAGGAGAGAGAGGAAGCAAGCTGTTAATTTAGTTCATCTGTAATGCTAAATGCCAAACCTTCAAGAAACTAGCATGAATAGGCAATATTTAACTGCTTTAAAGCCTGTGCAAACTGATGGTGGTTGGTCTGATGCTGTAGAAAGCATAATTTTGCTACTTACTCTAAAGCAAAAGTTTCTTGGTGTTGTCAGTATTCGACAGTCCTATTTCCTGGTAATTTTATGATGAAATATTAATGGAAAGTGGTCTGGATGCTGAAGTGGAAAAAAGATCTTGAAGTTACGGCTTTCAAGCTCTGCATTCCATTTATGATGGCTGGGAAAGTGTGGTACCTATCTGGAGTTGACAGTGTTTAGGTTAGGTTAGGCACAGGCTGCTTGTTTCATAACTTTTTCTGTAAAAGATAAATGGGTAGAGATGGTAGATGATAATTGTGGGTAGACTGTATATGCACTAAATAAATGTACTGCTCTTTACTGAAGCTGTGAGGCATTAACAAATGTCAGTTTAGGGGAATGATTTCTCAAATTACCATTTTTAAGTGCACTTTATGTTCTTAACTAAATGCCCAACTCTTTAAGCTGCACTGAGTGAGAGTAACAACAAAGTAAGGCAGGAGCTGGAAGTAGGACAATATCATAGAATCATAGAACCAATAAGGTTGGAAATGACCTCAAAGATCATCAGCCTGTCACCCAATATATTTCATGCCATCTTGTAAAAGATTTTCTGTTACAAACCATGTTTAAGGAGAGCTATCCTAAATTTGAGGTAGTTTGTTTTGCTTGATGTTATCAGAACCTGGGGGGAGGGGGTTAAATATGTAATTTTTCACCTTGGTTTCAGGATACATTTCCTAGATAAGTGTAAGGGGAAAATGGATATATTCTTCTAGTTGTAGCAGACCAGTTACAGGCATAGGGGGTTTATGTATAACAGATGTCTTGTTCCAGAAACAATCTGAGGTCAAGAGTCTGTGTCTTGGTAGACTGTTTTTCTGTGGCCTAAATCCAGGAAGCATCTTTCAAGAGTCAAGATCTTAACAGCTACTCTGCTGTCACGCTAACATGTGGCAGGTGTAAGTAGTGTTCACATTTCAAGTGACTAATTTTGGTACTTTGGTGTTTTAGAGCCTAATTCATCCTTTCAGTTATTCTTTCCTTTTTAGTAAATCTTAACTGATAAAAACAGGTAAAATGAAATAATCTTGCCTCCTTTGGAAGCAAATTGTACATCTAAGTGGGAAAATTGAGAATTGTGTTTAGCAGTTAAATGTGTTATAAATAGTTAGAAATGGTTGATTCGGTTTTGTTTGCCTAAAATAAGTTGTGTGATATGTAAATCTAATGTGTTACTCTGTTCTGCTTTAAAGTAGGAAAAATATTCTCAGAAGATGGGTTTTGTAATGATTTAGATCCATTTAATAGTCTGGGTGTTGCTTTATGAAAAGTGTAGACTCAAGTAATGAGTTTCCTGTGTGGGACCTGGCACACCTGTGCAGAATCAAACTTTGTTTGAGCTATGCCTCCCTTCTCAGGGAGTAAATTTGAAGTAGAAAATTGCCAGAAGTATTTCTGAATGGGTGATGTCTCCATTTACAATTCACTGAAAACTCATGTTTCATAGCTTTTAAAGTATGAGGGGTTTTTAATTTGAAAAAGTTTCTTGTTTTACAAAGCAAGTGTGAAAGTTTGAGGCTTTCCTCAGGGTAAGCCTTACCTGAGGCAAGATTCTCTTTGTAACATTTTTCACATCTTCACATATCAGGAAACAGATGCACTTGAGGGCAGGCAGATCCATTTCAGCAGCTTTTTAGGAGGGGGATGTTGATCTAGTTTGTAATGAGAGTGTATTTGATGAAGTGGGAAAATGACCTTTGCAAATGTTTCTTTTGAAATGCTTACCAAGCATGGTGTTACGAGTGTGGAAGCGTCTCCTTACAGGGACATGAAAGGCTGAAAACATTGGTTTCTTTAAGTGGGTGAACGGCCAATCTTTGATCTTAATGGTGCTTCTGCTTCAACTGTATATTTCTAGGTTTCCCTCCCCTCCAACAGAAACAACTCTTCAAACTTATCTCAGCTACATACATCCTTTTTCCTCAGCTCTGCTGCAAAGGCAGGCTTGACCCAAGAACCTTCAGATAATTCATGGGGCCCAGCTACGGTCTGAGCTGGTCTGACTTGGATGTATAATGCAAGGGCAGCTGGCACAGGTACCAAGTACTGGCGTCTTTCCTAGTTGAGGGAGATCAGTGCTGGCAGCAGGCCACAAAGACCTAGTACGGGCCAGAATCCTTATGTAGGTCTCTCAGCTGATGCTAAGCTTTGCCTCTTACTGTTACTACCTTCATGTCTAATTACTCCTAGTGACTTCTTGAACATTGATTGTGTTAAATAGAAATATTCACTGCATTTTTCTCTTAGGGCTACCATTACCAACTCTGGTTTTAAATCAGAAAATAGTTATTTCTGTGTGTAATGAGAAATCTGACATTTACTGCTTCTATCACAGAATCACAGAACATTAGAGGTTGGAATGGATCTTGAAAGATCCATTCCAATCCCACTGCCAAAAGCAGGCTCACGTTAGGATAGTCCATGCAGGAATGCATCCAGGTGGGTTTTGAAAGTCTCCAGAGAAGACTACTTCATGACATCCCTGGGCAGCCTGCCCTGTCACCCTCACTGTAAAGAAGTTTCTCCACATGTTGAAGTGAAACCTTCTGTGTTCAAGTTTGTATCCACTGTTCCTTGTCTTGTTACTGCACACCACCGAAAAGAGCTTGGCCCCATCCACTTGACACCCACCCCTCAGATATTTTTAGACATTGATCAAGTCCCCTCTCAGTCTTCGCAAGACTAAACAGCCCCAGGTCTCTCAGTCTCTCTTCACAGGGGAGATGCTCAAGTCCCCTAATTATCCTTGTGGCTCTCTGTTGGACTTTCTTCTCCGGCAGTTCTCTGTCTCTCTTGAATTGGGGGAACTCAAAACTGGGCACAGCATTCCAGGTGTGGTTTCACCAGGGCAGAGCAGTGGTGGAGAAGAACCTCCCTAGATCTGCTGGACATACTTCTTCTTGATTCACCCCAGGATACCACTGGCCCTCTTGGCCTCAAGGGCACACTGCTGTCCCATGGAGAATTTGCTGTTCACCAGCACTCTGAGGTCTGTGCAGCTGCTTTCCAGCAGGGCAACCCCTGGCCCATACTGGTGCCTGCTGTTACTGCTCTCCACATGCAGGACTGTGCACTTGTCCTTTTTGAACTTCATGAGGTTTCCCTGCACCCAGCTCTCCAGCCTGTGACAAGTTGTGCTAATAAATTGCATTTGGCTTATTTTCCTGTGTACAAGTACTTTCTGTGATGTACGAGAAGTTAATGTCAAGGCATGAGAAGCTAACAGATTTCAAATGCTTCCTACTAGGGTAAACTATTTGGGTATATCACTCAGAAGACATTCAATAGCTGATTTTTTCCCTCTCTTCCCTTCACCCCCTTACCCCCCCTCCCCTTTTTTAAGGTCTTAAGGAACAGGTTAGGATCTCTTGTGCAGATCTTCCAGTTTTCAATACTAGAAAGCTCCAAGCTGGGACAGCAAATTTATTATGTTGATTAAATAAAGACTTCTGTGTAAAAGAAATGCTCTATATTCAGGTTATTGTTTGAAGGTTTTTTGAAAACAGTAATTCTTGTCCCAAGGTTTTTGCTTTCAGCAGGCTATTGGGAGCTTATGGAGAAGGTGGAGTTAAACTCTTCTTGGAGGTGCATAGAGAAAAGGCGAGGAGCAGCATACACAACATACAATATTGGTATATTGGATTTTAGGAAATTTGTTTCCATGCAACATCCTGTTGCACTTTGGAATGGGTTGCTTGGAGAGGCTGTAGAGTAAAGCTTGCCTGGCTGTTGGCCTGACTAGCTTTCAGCTTTGAAGCTGACTATACTTGGAGCAAGACTGGAGAAGGTAGCCCACCTCCAAATGTCCCTTGCAACTGTAATTAACGTACGGTCTATGCAGTTCAGATGTCTAAGTGACAGGATTTGAGAATTCACACAGATACTGATTTTCTTTAATTCCCTTATGATATGGGCAAGAATGTCCATCTTGGTAGGAAACTCTAAAAGACATCTAGCTAACAAGAAGATGGGTAGAAAAGAAAGGTCTGTGTGGAATTGCAGTTGCCGGGTAGCCCCAATAGAGCATTTTGGATACATGGTTTTGATCTCTCTCAGGACTTTGAAGTTTTCTATTACCGTTTTCTTAGGGACTTTGAGGAGAAATGAGGGAACTTACACAGGGCATTTTCTATTCTGTCAGTTTTACAGGACTCAGTAAAACTGACCTTTGGAGTGAGACCAGCCATTTGATAGAGACATGTATCAAGCTCCCAGCATTTCAGTTTGTTTCGTACTGGTAACAACCTTTAGTAGTAAATACTCTGGTGGATTTGAACAGCTAAGCTGGGATAAAGTCATGTTAGATTAAAATGAACAATTAGCTTTTGGGCTTTGTGTTACTAAATTTAGTATTGGCAGTTTACTAATTATGTTGATTATTGGTTTAAAGTGCTTCCTGTAATAAGCTTTGCTTGAGAGTGGTACTGTGGTGTGTATGTGTGAACAAATCATTGAAGGTCACAGTTGTATTTTACAAGCTTTTAAAAACCATGTTCAAGTAAAAGGTGGTGTTCCTTTTAGAAATAACACTGCTGCTAGTGATACAAATTTCCACCTTTTTGTGACTTAATTTTCCCCTCATTGTTACTAAATTACCTATCTCTCAGGCTTTTATTTATTTATTTTTTCTCCTGGCCTGGGTGAACCCAATTTGCTAAGAATGAGGGGGAAGAAATTGCTGTGTTCATATTTTGGTTTGTGTTTAATGGTAAGTAAATCTTTGTCTGTCCATTTCTAATGTGAATAATGACACCTAAAGGATCACAGATGTACTCAGTACAGCTGTTGGTAATTTTAGAGGACTTCTCAGTGCTTTGCTTTGAGTTAGAATTAATGTTAAGCTTGTTCAGCTTTTATTATCCCTTTTTGTCCTGTGTTTTGGACTTGAATGTAGCTGCAATATGGTTTTGGGTAACTATAGCAGTACAGTCCACAGCAGTAGTTTTGGATTTTCTGGGTTGGTATCTTTGAGTATCTGAATGCCAAACAAAGGTCTGTTTCTTAAGGAACAGTTTAGTGCAGTCATAAACTGCTGTTTGCAGTAGCCAAACTTTTCTTGGTTGGTCTATTGTACTCCCAACTCATGTTCTAGCTCCAAAAAAGAAAACAAAAATAAGTCAGAGGTTCCTTTTAAACATCAAAGTCTTTCTTGAGGTTATTCCAGTAGAATTACACTGCATTATGCTGCATTTTATTGAATAATTTCTGGAAGTCCTCCTGCTCATCAGTTTTAGTCTCAAAATACACTTGCAGGTGTAACAGTTTGATCACTTTGCATATACAGAAGTGATTTAGGGCAAGAAGGTTGGGCTTAGGATTTCAGATTTGCCAATAGGGCAGTGTCTACGTGAGTAAATAGCCATTTGCACAATAGTTGCTGGTGGGCAGTATGAGCTGTATAGTAGGACAACCCATTGCTAGCCCATTCCTCTGTCTTTGTGGTACCCTAATGGGTTAAGGTAGCTAGAGGGCTCTTTTTTTAAACTCTCCTTCTGGAGTAGGAAGCAATATTGAATGTTGTAGGTTGTGTATTGACTGCCACGTTGAGGAGTAAATTGGCAGTAGCCAGACTGTCTTGAAGCAGCTGTGAGGCACGTGGACATAGTGACAGCCAGAATGTCAGTTCATTTTGGGTAGGAAAGCAATTTGCTGTGGTCAACAAGTTGTTTAAAAAACCCACATTTTCAGTTTGTTGCTTATTTTAGCTCTGTTTAACCTAAATTTTTTATGTGTCCCTTTGCAGCATACTGCTCTTCTCCAAGTTTTACTGGAAAAAAAAATGCAGGCTGCAGTTTTTTAAAGGACTGACCTCTTCCTTTTCTTCCTCCATCTCTCCTCCATGCAACAAGATGGTCTTTGATTATGGAAATGATCACATTAGCATTTAACATTTTTTATAACAGTGGGGTGAATTGTTTAGGATGGGGACTCTTGAAAGATTCGTATTGCATTTTTGGCTGTTCTTTAGTACAGGAAGCAACATGGGGGTTTTGTTTTAACTTTCAGGAACAGCATAACGGTCCTCATTTTTCAGCAAGTACAATCTTGAGCAATTTCAAATCCCCAAAACTTTGTAGAAAGTAATCACCAGCAGGATTTTTGTGCAATGGGCTAAACATTTGCTTAAAAGGGGCTTGTTATGAATGTTTAAACAAGCTGATCGTATAACACACTTTGTTTCTAGAAATGTTTGAGTTTCTCTTTTTTTTTCTTCCTTTTTCTTTTTTTCCAAGAAGTTGTTTGTTTGTTTTTCTAACAATGAATAAAAAGGCTTAACTGTATGTGTAACTATAGTTTAATACTTGCTAATTAAATATAGAATACAAAAAAATCCTTACAGGATGATAACAGCATTTGCAGTGAGTGATAGGTCACTTGGTTGTACCAGGCATTTTTGAGTGGGATGTGGTGAGTAATGGTGCTGCAGTTTTGCATAAGATTGTTGTACTGTGATGACATCAAGAACATGATCATTGTTAGTGGTACCACCTAGTCATATTTTATGTCAAGCATGTTGATTTATGCTTAGTTGTCACTTTTGCACTGAATTTCTGGGAATTGCATTGCACCTGGTAGTCATGTAGGGTGGAGTTCAGGCTGTCCAGTGGGGGGCTGGGTCCTATTGCTACAAGAAAACTCATAAGAGAAATCTCTTTCTATATAAATAGGACTGATGAATGCTTCAATAAATTACTCTATTTCCACTCTTACATGGAAACAAATAGCTTTTAGTATGCTTGATTTCAGATTTGGTAACAGTGCCAATCAGTCGACTCTAATTACAAGTAGTGTTTGGAATCTGTCAGGAATCAGGTCTTACAAGATGAAAAGGAACCTTTGACAAGTTAAACATTGAACATGCTTATGCATTTTTGCTGATTTTTGCTTAGTGTTTTTCCTTATGTAGCACTGTGAAAACCCACTGCTTTAAAAGGTGGGGGGGGTTTGATCTTTTTGGCTTTTCTTGGAGAGTAAGTTCGATACACTGCTGCTTTCTATTTTTTGGAAAGATTTGCAATTGCCATTATTTTTCAGTATCCTTATTCAAGTGGGTATAGCACATGTACACACACTAGTAACATGCATGCATGTTTACAGTCACAGCTCCTAGGATTCCGTGTCTTCTACAAATTTGCTGAGTTTGCAACTCTCTAAGAGCTGGAAAAGACGCTTCCTTTTCCTTTTGTTAATGTCAGCCTTCTGTAATTACTCTTGTACAGTATGAAACAAAGTATTTAGTGTTAACCTCTAGGCTTGGAGTTAATGTTTCTTTTCCTGAGATTGTTCGTTTAAAAAGGAATTGAAATGCCAATTCCATTACAGCAGACATGGTAGTAATACGTTTGTAACACTGTTGATTGATTTCTTCTGCCACGTTGTTGATGGAGGTACTGCCTTAACGTGAAAGGGAAGAACAGTGTTGAGAGTACATGTTTTAAAGAGTAGTGTGTATTAATTTGTGCATGTGCTACCTACACATATTAAAAAATTCTAGAGTAGAAACACCCCTCCCCAACCTTCTCTGTAAGTTATTTGATGTTTTGGCATATACTTCCAAATATAAGTTCCTTTATGCTTCTAAGTCCATGCAAAATTAATAGAATTGCACATCAGGTTCACCTAGGTGTGCGTCACATGGTACTTGAATGAACTGCCAATATTTCTTCAAGCAGAGAAAACTCACTGCAGACTCTAAACAATGGGTAATTTGTTAATAAAATGAAGTAGATTACATCTTGATAGTGTAACAACTGTCCTGATTTGAATCCCTGCAAACGAAGGAGTATCATGTAATTTCTCTGCCTTGCCCTGGTGTTTATCACATATCTTCAGCCACTGTTACAGGTCAAGCTTGTGTGTCTGTATTACTTGTTTCACAACCGAGTTCTTAAACTGGGCCATATTCTTACCAAATTTCTCAGGGTAATGAGTATAGCACTAGTTTTTGACACCTGGGAAGGTCAGAAAGGAAATAGTAATACTGCTTTACTAAAGGTAGTTTTGCCAGGTGCTTTTAGGTTTCTTTGTGTTGAGCTCGTCTCTTTGACTGACACTCTTAATTTTGATAGGAAGTGGGTTTCTGTTTAATTGTTTCCTATCAAACTTTCTTGAAAAGGCCACAGAGCTGTGTATATTGGAGTTCATGTCCCCTTTGGAAAGCAAGGTCGTCGACGACACAGACATCGTGGGCACAGGCATCACAGGAGAAAAAAAAGAAAAGGAAACTGACAGAGAGGATGGTCGAGAGTCTCCATCGTATGGTAAGAAAGCTGTGGAGTAAGTTCAGTTTGTCTCTTGAAAATAAACATGTAGTAACTACTGTGCTTAAATATTGTGTTATGCTGTTTATTTTCACTGTCATTTATATCTTTATATTTAGAATTGGGCAAGCATTTTGTGGTCATGTTTTATCTAAATCGTAAGTTGCTGGCCTTCATCCAGGTTTCTATGTGAACGTTCAGTGGCCTGCAGTGAATAGGTTAGACTAGAGCTTTGTAATACTTGCCTGCAGCATAAATAGTTTTATTTCCATTAGACACCTTTTTCAGGTTGTGTAGTGTTTTGAACTTTTTTAAAGCTAATTTTGGAAATTAGGATCTGTGAAGCAGCAGGGAGGTTGTAGCCAGGTGGGGGTTGGTCTCTTCTCCCAGGCACCCAGCACTAGAACAAGAGGACAGTCTCAAGCTGCACCAGGGGAGGTTCAGGCTGGATGTTAGAAAGAAGTTCCTCACAGAAAGAGTGATTGGTCATTGGAATGGGCTGCCCAGGGAGGTGGTGGAGTCACCATCACTGGAGGTGTTTAGGAAGAGACTGGATGGGGTGCTTGGTGCCATGGTTTAGTTGATTAGATGGTGTTGGGTGATAGGTTGGACTCTATGATATCAAAGGTCTTTTCCAACCTGGTCTATTCTATTTCTATTCTATTTCTATTTTGCCATCTCTTAGAAATGATAAAGGAACTACATTGCCTTCTAAGGTTTAGATTTGGATCAGACGTTGCCCCTTACCTCCAACCTGCCCCTTATCCTCATGTCATACTCTAAAATGAAATCCCTCTTAGCAGTTTTTTCCTCAAGATTGCAAACCCACTTTTATTCCTACACTGTAATGAATGGGGAAGTTCTGATGCAGAGTTTCACTTTAAGCATGGATATGATCACCTTTCTGTTACTAGGATAACGTTCTACATGGGGCCAGTTCTCTGAAACAAAGACATTTTCAAGTGAGAATACTTCTCACAAGGGTGTTTTCACCATTCTCCTACAGTTGTTTGTATCAGTCATCTTCAAAACTTTTCTTCCTGCGTACAAATTACTATAATTTGATCTTATGTTTGTAGAGTTTTGCTATACAGGTTCTGAAGCAGCAAGTAATAGTCAATAGGTAAAAATTTGCTTCTGTCTTGTGATTGCTCCTCTATCCTGGATACACAGGATATGGCAGGATTCTTAGGGCTGTGTTGGTTTAGGGACTATCTGCTGTAGATATTCATTGATAGCAAATGTTGTTTGTGCCCAAGAGCTCATTTCAGAATGGTATTATTGGACAATTACACGTGCCAGAACAACAGTGAAAGAGCAAAATTCTGAATTAAATTTTTTAGTAACTCTGACCTTATGTCTAAATCTAGAAGGCGTTGTTCTGCAGTTCCAGTGTACAGCTGGGCATTCAGATCATGCATCTGAGAGTGATGTTTTGGTGAACAAAGTAATAAACATTTTAAAACTGAGATCTATCTGAATTTTTCAATCTTCAACCTTCCTTGAGATAACATTATTGAACCACTGTAATTTGAGTTGAAACATCTTTATATAGATGTTAAAAATACCTCTCGATCCACATGTTTAAACAATTCTCTTGTAGTTTTGTTCATAACAGTAAAGTCTGCTGCTGATATTTGATTAACAAAAATAGTTACATTTTCTTTTTTTGAGCTATTACTGACCCTGGTCAACTCAGCATTATACTATGAGTAGTTAAAATATTTCCTATGTAATTTCCACTTTCCTATGCTACTTTCTATACAGTGCTCCATCCACGCAATGAGGAAGTTAATAGTTTTTTCTGTTGCAAAATCTCCTGCTTTAAGAGTACTAGTGTCTGGATACCCACAAAACAAACAACAAAACCCAAAACATCAACAAAATTCCCCCAAGAGCAAACAAAAAGCCAGCTATTTAGCATTTTGAACTATTACTTAAGGCAGCCAGGCTATTTGTTTCTGTCCAGTGGTGTTCTTTCCTCCTTTAATTAGCGTCTGTGCCATGATGCTATCATTTATTTTGTACTCAGATTTGCAAACAAGTTTTCAGCCCTTTGCTATGTTAATTTTGACTTTTTAACCAACTTCGCAGTTGATTTTTTCATATTGTTAACCTATAGAAGAACTGAAAGTATTGAACTGCATTGCATGAAGATAAATTTCCAGATGCATCGTTTTCAGAAACAAGAAGAGGTTTTCAAAGGATCTCCTTTTGAACAAAAGAAACATGGACATTTCTTTCTCATCTGTCCTGAAGAGGATGTTGCGTTGCATATTTCTGAGAGAGAATGTTTAACTGTGATATGTTTCAAGCATAATAGAAGTATGAATACTCTTGCTCCATTTTTTCCTTTTCAAGATACTCCATCCCAAAGAGTGCAGTTTATCTTGGGTACTGAAGATGATGATGAACACATTCCCCATGATCTCTTCACTGAAATGGATGAACTTTGCTTCAGGGACGGAGAAGAATATGAATGGAAAGAAACAGCTAGGTATGCTTAACAAGTAGGTTGTTTCAAGGTATATCTTCTAGTGATTTTATTTCAAAGAACTGCAAACCAGGTCTAGGTTAGAATTGTCATGACCTCTGTAGTTGCTCACTCAATTCTCCCTCACCAGATCAAATATTTTTTTACTGTTGGTCCAACTTTGGAAGAATCAATATACAGCTTCTCAAGTGTGGCATTGACTTGCTGAAACTGGTCATGCCAAGCATTGTGAAAGGTACAGCTATGCTTAGTTAAAAATACAGGCGTTCAGCCATGGAACACAGTATTTGCTATCTCAGAAATATCTCTGCTCTATCGTGGCTGATATGTTGATGTTAGGATTCTGTGCTCAAATGTAATAAAATTTGGACATTTGCATATGTTCTTTTTAGGTAATATTTGTTTTGTTTTTACAAATGGCACATATGAATGCTACAGGGTGCTACGATTACTTTTGGCCCACGTTGGTTACATTACACAGTCATCATAAATTCTTCTGCATTCAGTACTTCTAATTACTTTATGGCATGCCTGCTTTTGCAGAAGTTTAATTTGTGTAACACCAGTGAGTCAGAACCAAGATCAATTTATAGCTACACATATTGGTATTACTTAGCTTGTCTGTCTTGGCACCTTGGCCCCTTTGGAGACCTGAACATGGTATATGATGTGTTTCAGACAGCTTTCTAATGCTAATACATTGATTAAATCAAGATATGCAAATTAAGTAACAAGGCACAATCCCACACTGTTCACAGGAATTCATGACCAGACAGGTATTGTTCAAACCAAAAGAAACAAAATTGATAAAACTAAAACAGGTGAGAGGGATAAAAATGTGGCTCTCAGTCAGTTTTGTTGTCTGGTATGAGCTGTTGGGATTTCCTCTTCTCTGTCATACAGAAGCCATAGGTAAGAATGAGACTGTTTTCCAAATTGCCTGTCTTCCAGGAGAAATGTAAATATATGCATGTGTATGCATTTCAGGTGGCTGAAATTTGAAGAGGATGTTGAAGATGGTGGCGATCGATGGAGCAAGCCTTATGTAGCAACTCTGTCCCTGCACAGTCTCTTTGAACTGCGAAGCTGTATTCTCAATGGGACGGTCATGTTGGACATGAGAGCAAACACACTAGATGAGATAGCAGGTTGCACCAACACTTTAAAAAAAATACTTTATTCCTAAATTTGTAACTAACTTGATGGTTTTGTAACTAACTTGATGGTTTTGATGATGTGCATGCTTACTGACATTTTCTTCATCTAGCTGTCAAGAGCTGATCCTAACTTCACTTACAAGGAGCTACACTGGATGAGTAGGACCTCCTTTACGTATCTTAGGATGAGGTCCAGAATTTGCCTTTATGCTCTAATCCCCGAGTGTGTTGTTTGTTTTTACAGATAAAGTGTAAATATCTGACCAGAACATTTTAGGATTTATTTTGTGCACTTTAATACTATAATTATTAACCATGACTTGGCTGATGTTAACTTGATGACATTAGTGCCGTTGATTGTTACACATCAGGTTTTTTTTTTTTTTTTTCACCACAGCCCATAGTTTCCCAGACTACAGACTTTTTCCTGGTGTGAGCACACTGACATGCTCTTTTGAAACTTGATGTTGTTTGACTGTTAGATGATGTAATACTTTGTCTTCTGAAGCATATGAATTGCATGAAATTTGTCAGCTGCAGGAATTTAGGTCATCTGAAGGTGACTGAAGAGTTGGAAAATCAATCTCTGTAGAATGTGACTTTTGTTTTTGTATAGTTCCAAAAGGGGCAACACTGGGTTTAAGACTCTGAGGTGTGTTTCTGGTTTTGTGTGGAGGGTTCTCCACTTCCAGTGGAGGGTTATTGAGTACATAGATGCTTCTCCTTGAAAGGAAGTCGCCATTGAAATGAAATACATAGATACGAGTATTAAACATTGATTTGGAATATAGATATGCATATGAAATATAGATATGGGCTGTAGATATGAGTATGAAACATAGATATGGAATACAGATATGCATATGAAATAAATATATATATAAACCCCACACGTATTAAAGGAAAATTCTTTATTGGTGTTTTGTAGATATGGTTTTGGACAACATGATTGCCTCTGGCCAGCTGGATGAATCCATAAGAGAGAATGTTAGAGAGGCCCTTCTGAAAAGGCACCATCATCAGAATGAGAAAAAATTCAGCAACCGGATTCCCCTGGTTCGGTCCTTTGCAGATATAGGCAAGAAACATTCTGACCCTCACTTGCTTGAACGAAACGGTGAGATAAGTTGTAGCATCCAGTTTGTTCTAACCTGTTAAATAATGTTCTCGCTGGGAGATGAAGGAAAATTCGACTGATAATAGCAGATAAGTGTTTCCTTCTTGATAAACAGAGAGCTAATGATAACACTGTGTGTTCTATGTGTAGGTGTGGATAATGTTTCTCTGTATTTTTGAATTTACTCAAACATTCTACTACTTCCTGCATACATGGCATGTGTTACTGTTTTGAACTATTGAGATAGACCTATGTTGGCCCTAATGTTGTTTCAGGATATGCTTACATAAAATGTCCAATGTTGGAGGAATTTCAGCATCATGGCATAGCTTTATATGTTTGTCATATGGATCTCCTGCTTGTTTATTCAGTCTTTATACTAGAGATTTACTTTCTAGTCATGCTACGAGGTCAACAGTGCTGACAATTTCTGTATTTTAATCCAGTGTAGTTATCTTAGTGACTTTCTAATCATGTTATGCTAATGGTGAAGAAAATACCTTTAGCTAGGACACTTTATTTTTATATTGTTTTGTAGAGAGGGATATAAAAAACAAACAACAGTTCCAAGAAAGGTATCTTTGATGTTTTTATAGGTTGTACTATGTCTTTTATTGAACCAATTCCTGAAAATACTCTGGAATATCAATGCATTTACTCTAGACATCCAGTTCTAAAGTCCAAATAGCAATGTATACTGCAGAGCAGCATACCTTTATTTTTGTAGCTCTTATGATCTCTCGTTTTGCCTCTGATCTTTATTTTTTGCCTTTGTTTAGTCTGGTGAAAACATAGTACTGATTTGATGAATCACTTCTTGCAGTGAAGTTCCTGTGCTGTCTTGGAATGTGTCTTACTCCTCAGAACATGTTCCACTTGCTGGATATGCATGTTGGGAGCTCTGGGTTGATGCATACTTGGAGCATTCTCCAGGAGATTCCAAGCTTGCCAATAATTTCTGTTAGCTAGTGAATATATGATGTATGCTTAAATATTCCCCAGATTGCTTCAGAAATAGATTAATTTTTTTCCCCTAGAATAAAAATGCAACTAATTTATATAAGAGCATAACTCCTAACTTTACTGTTTTGTTTAGCTAATGTCAAAAATTCACAAAAACCCCCACTTGCTTTTATCAGTCCTTGAAGACTTGTATCACCAGTTGCAGTTCTGAGAATTTTATATTTGCGTTTTCTTGCTTGTCCATTATTTTTCATGTATCACTTCCACTTTCCAGTGTAGTTTTTTTTCTCTTAACAAACTGTTCCCCAACAAAGTAGGGGATATATGCTGAAACAAGAAACCGGTGTAATCTGGTGAGCATTCTGCCAGTGTATACTGATTTCCTTTGTCTCTATAATCCTACAGTTACCCTCTAATAACTAGGTAAACCAAACATCCATATGTGGATAATATTTTTTAGGCTCCTTTTTACACCTGTGTGTGTTTAAGCTATCTTCATGATTTATCACAGATACACTGACAGAAGTCGGGTTAATACAGTAGTGATTAATACAGACAAAACCAGTTTGATTTACTGGTCCTCTTGTCTTTACTGTATTGCAGTTTGAGGTTTTTGGTTTTAATCAAATTTCTATCTGTAGAATACACTTTCCCATTGAGGGGGGCCTGAAGTTTGTGACCTTTACCTAGGCATACTTTATGTGCCTCCTTTGTAAATGGTTCTAGGGTTGTTCAAAGTATTGATCCCTGTGTGCCTAGTGTAAACGCAAGACTAAATGTGTCTAGTTTGCTGCTTCCTCACTTGATGGCATGGTGTGTGAAAACAGTGCACTTTCTATGTCAGGGGTTGTAGGAGAAGTTTTCGGTACTCTTCTCAAGGAGACTGCCATCTCAGGAAAAGTGTCTATGATAAACAGGAGGAATGGTATCACTAAATCTTCTAATGGAAGTGCTGATATGAGGGTAGACAGTCTCCTTTCCTGCTTAAGAAGGTTCTGAAGTCCATTACAAATGTAAATCTGAGGGAACCCTCAAAGACTATATTCTTTATTAAATTAGCAGGATGTTGAAACTGTATAGGGCAAGGAAAGTTACATGGATTTTTGAGAACTGTATTTGGTTTTAGTCAAATGGGGATATTTGATAAGTCACATCAAGAAGAAATGGCAAAGGAGCCGTGTATCTCATCCTTGGGTCCTCTTCAAAAATTTATATTGAGATTACAGCTGGCCAGGAAACTCCCTATGAAAACAAGAGTGTTGAGTTTCTCACAATTAGATATGTTTGATCATGTTCATTAAGAAATATTTTTATTTGAAAATAAGCTAAGACCAGGCTGGACGAGGCTCTGGCCAGCCTGATCTAGTGTGGGGTGTCCCTGCCCATGGCAGGGGGTTGGAACTAGATGATCCTTGTGGTCCCTTCCAGCCCTGACTGATTCTATGATTCTATTCTTTGAATATGATGGGTACATTAACTCTGAAGTCTTGTGGTGACTTTGGCTGCTAATGCTTTTTTTAATGTATTTTTTGGATGGCATTGAAGTTAGCAGCAATTTGGAATATGACATAGCAGGAAAATTTAGGAGTCAGTTTTAATAGGTACAATTTTAACCCTTTTTGTTGTTGAGTTTGGTGTTGTGTTTTAGGGTTTGGTTTTGTGTATTTGTATATTAACAGTTCTTACTGACTTCCAGATAATATTTTCTCCCACATGTTTTTGCCATTCTAATCTGTACTCATCAGTAATTTCTGACTTTCCTAGTGTGATACCAGATTTGCTGTCATCTCTTCTCTTACTTGCATGAGTATGACACTTGTCCTGGAAAGCTTGCAATTTGCTATGTAAATTATTAATGCATATTCATGTCTACATTTCGTGTTTTTCTAGTATATCCCTGTTGCAAGCCTCATGGTGTTTCATTTGTTTTGTCTCAGGGGAAGGCCTTTCAGCCTCCCGCCACTCTTTGCGAACAGGTCTCTCTGCCTCAAATATTTCCCTGAGAGGAGAAAACCGTTTGTCACTTCTTCTCAATTACCTTCTTCCTTCTTCAAGAGCTGGGACCCCGGCAACCTCAAGGCATACAACCCCCGTAACTACCCCTCAAAACACACCACCCTCCAGTCCTATGTGCAGCCACCCGCCAACCACAAGTGCCCAGCCAAGTCCACTTCAGGGCAAGGAATTGCTGGTGTCACCTGCCAGTGATGATATTCCTTCAGTAATAATCCACCCACCTGAGGAGGACTTAGAAGTTCAGGAAAGCCAGGAAAAGAAGACAGAGGAAAATGTTGACAAAACACCAGGCAACTATCAAAATTTAAGCTGTCCATGTGTGATGCTCTCTGCATCTGGATCACTTGCATTGCAATGTTTTTGGCACGTAATTTGGGCACAAAGAACTGTAACTGTTGCCTCTGCCTGCATGTTTTATTTCTTCTCAGTTGTGACTGTTTTCTCATTCAGCTTTTTTAACTTTCTAGCTTTTAAATGAAGCCAGCTAAGAAATTCTTTTAACTTTTCATTTTTGTGATGAATATGGTTTTAAAATACAACATAGAAACAAAGTTTGAAAAATGGTGGCCTTTTCCTTTCACTCACCTACAGTCAGGTGTTTGAGTTAGTTTTTGGTGGTGGAGGGTTTATTTTGGGGGTGTGGGCTTTTTTTGGTTTTGTTTTTTCTTTCCCCCCCCCCCCCCTCTTCAGTGGTGGAGTTAATATTTTAAATGAGTGTTTGATATCCTGAGATAGCTACAACAAAAGACGTACTGAAGTATTAGAGATGAACGTGGTAAGAATCAGGAGGGATGCAGTTATTAGTGGTGTTTGTAGTTTAGTTGTATCTTGAAGTCTTTAAGCAGTTTTGATGTTGATTTCATGCTTTTGAAAGCCAGAGCTATTAAAACCAGTAGCAGTTTACAATGAGCAAGTCCACTTTGCCTACAGCTGTTTCCAAATAGAGAGCTATTAGTGCACTGCTTCAGCATCAGACACGTGATTTTTGTTGTATTTGTTATAAAAAGCAGGATAAGGCAGTTAAGAGTTTATAATTGTAGGTCAGAACTGAGCAATTAATTTTTTGTCTTTCAAAGCTATTGTTCTTTACATGTAAAAAGGTATGTAGATGTGTATGTAAGTTGAGAGAGGATGGAAAGTTCTGTTTCTTCAATAGTTTGTAGTAAATTTTCCCTGACTCCTGCATTCATCATACATAGTCTTTTACTTGCTTTACTTGTGCAAAATTACCATGTGTTTAGAGACTTTGCATTCTTCTTGTAGCTTTCAGACAACTGCTGTTACTTACTTATTTTCCTCCTCTTCTTTCATCAGCAAAGCTTAGTTTCCTTCTTCACTTGTTTAAGTAAGAGCAAGCTGCTACATACCTCTATGAAAACAGGCTGACAGAGGCTGTGACTGTCTGCCTTTTCATGTTTTGCAGCCAAGTCACTAAAAAGGAAAGAGGAAGCTATGTTATAGACTGTCATCTTGAGTTCACAGAGTCACACAGAATACTTCTGATTGGAAGAGACCTCAAAGATCATCCAGTCCAACCCTTGACCCAGCAGTGAAGGGTCAACAACAAACCAGGTCCCTGAGTGCCTGGTCCACATGCTGTTTAAACACCTTCAGGGATGGTGACTCCACCACTGCCCTGGGAAGACCATTCCAGTGTTTGATAACTATCTCTGAAGAAGTATTTCCTAACATCCATCCTAAACCTCCTCTGGCTCAGCATGTAACCACTTCCTCTAGTCCTGTCACTTGACACCAAAAAGAGGCTGCCCCCTCCTTGTTCCAGCCTGCCCTCAGGCAGTTGTAGAGAGTGATAAGGTCTCCCCTCAGTCTCCTCCTCCAGACTGAGCAATCCAGCTCCTTCAGATGCTCTTTGTAGGTCGTGCTCCAGGCCCTTCATGAATCTCAATGCTCTTCTCTGGACGTGCTCCAATGCCTGTTCCATAAATAAGTTCATAGAGTTCATAGATTCATAGACTGGTTTGGGTTGGAAAGGACTTAAATATCATCTAGTTGCAATCCCCATGTCATGGGCAGGGATGCCTTCCACTAGTCTAGATTGCTCAAGGCCTAACATTTCCAGGGAGGGAGAGCCTCACCCTTACTTAATTAAAAAAACAAACCCCAAACAACAGTCAAACAAAAACCCAAAGCAAAACACTTTCTCTGATTTCCTTATGGGAAATACAGAGAATTCACATGAAAATCATTCTGTCTCATGGGTGATCTTTCAAAGGTAATTAAAAAATAGAAGTGAAATAACAGCTGTAATTGGTTTTCCAGTTCTTGCTTTCCTTCTCATCTGACAGGAATGACAGAATGCCAAGATCTTTAGAACCCAAGAGAAAGCAAACAAATACAGATCAAGTACTTGATGCTATTATTATCACTAATAAAGTTTTCCACCAGAATCTCAGAGTCATGTTCAAAGTGCTTTTGTGCCTCAAGGGGATATGTCTCATAGAGGAAAAATCTGAGAGGGGTGATTTTTCAGTTAATGTATAACAAAGTCTTTCCAGAGAAATACTAACACTAGTCATAATTGAAGCCATTTTTATTTTCTGGGGTTTCCCCCTTTTTATTCAAAAAATCATCTGACCACAGAAGACACATTTTACTTAGAGAAGCCTTTGAAGACATTCTCAGACTATGACTTCAGGGCTGCAACTGGACTAATCACCGTCTTGTGAGACAGGCTCAGAAGGGAACTCTGAAGAGGAAGTAATCTTCTTTGTAGTCATTTCAAAAACAAAACAATCTTGGTCCATGCTACTATAGATTATGGTCTGTGTTACCTCTGTAGTGGCTCAGTGGTGTGCTCAGTACTTTTTCCACATCTGTATGATTGAGTTGGATTTGCCCCCCCTGTGAATATTAGGAACAGTGTTAACTTTGTAATATGTGGCTTTCTTCTCTTTAGCATTCATCTGTCCTTGCCCTTCCACTATTCATACTTCGTTTTTCTGTAAGTGGCTGAAAGGTTACTAAACTTAACATGAATTACTGTAAAGAAACAAAGAGGGACATGCTTTCAGTCTGCTATTTTTTATCAGCTAGTCATCAGCTCATAGTCAAGTAGGCAAACATTTTCTTTAACAATTTCTGGTTTTTACACTTTTGTCATCATCAGATGAAGAACAGCTTTTGTTTTCCAGTATTTGAAGCTCTTGATTGAGTTCCATAGGTAGAGCTAGGAAGAGAGTCATGTCACAGCTAAAGAACAACATGGTTAATTCACCAGCATCATTAAGCTTTCTCTCTGTAGCAGCTTGTTTTAAGGGGTCATTTGTGTTTAAATACACTTTAAAGCTGTATCCAATAATACTTAGAACAGCTTTGCTCTTAAAATAATTACTTCCTAAAAATGGTAATTTAGAGAGGTTTATATATTTGCCACCATGAGTAATTTTTTTCCCCCACATTAAGCCTGCATTGGAATTTATTTTTTTAATATTTATTTTTTATTTCCTATACATTATTCATTCATATACATTAAATTGGTTTTTATTTCATATACAAATGTGGTGTGACTTTATTAAAAAAATTACATTTAATATATTCTGTAAACATAATTGGAATAGTCATGCTTAGCTTTTGAACTCATTTTAGATCCCCAACATGATTGAAGCAGAGGTTTGAGGCAAATGTATGTTTTCTTCTTGCCTTTAGTGATCACAGTATTAAACTGGTTGGCTAGAAAATGCCTGTGATCTTTAGTGAAGTAGTTGTAAGATCACTCAGCTTAAGGTACTTATAAGGTTTTAATCCAAACAATTTGCTGTCTTTTGAAGGAGCCAGGTGGTATATCTCCCTAAAACATTAAGAGTACTGTGTATTTTTAATGATCACCTTAGTAGATTGGTAAGACTAGATGAATTTCTGTCTCATACTCTGGAAAAAATACTAGGTAATCTTCCTTTTAGTAGCAGCTTATGAATTTGAGTTTATTGAGCTGGAGGACAGCAGGAAGTAAGTTCATTTATCAGTGTGACAGTTAAGTGTTTTGCTATTAGAGATGATAATTTTTCCAAGTTTCCCTGCAAATACAAGATAGGCATAGGGAAAGGAAGTATCATATGGAAATACTTGCTCAGGTCTGGAAAACTGTAAGTGCTATTCTTACATGAGCATAGCAGTCTGGCTGATTGCAAGAAAGGAGAACTATTTACATGTGGTTTAGGATCATAGAATCAATAAAGTTGGAAAAGACCTCAAAGATTCAGTGCCAAAACTTGTGAACCTGAACTGTGGTGGTTGGAGAAATGTTGAAGGCAAACCTCTTAGAAGAATCAGTATCATTTTTTCATCCTGAAACTATGAATTAGTTTGTTAATACATAGGTTCTTTATTCTCTCCTCCTCCTTGGTTCTCACTCTGCTTCTTGTTCTAGTGCCTGCTTGCTCTTGCTCACAGGGCGTTTGCAAAAAAAACCACAAGCTACAGAAATGATACATTGCTTATCTTACATCAGTCATACATCTTAAGCTACTTTCATTGTAATGTAGAGGGGGGAAGTGAAAATTATGCTTACCTTCTGCAGAAACAGTTTAATATTTCTGCTCTACCTGTAGTCTTAACTCATCATAGTGTCAACCCTTATGCAGTTAAACACTGTGAACATCTGAAACCACAGGTTGTTACTGTGGATAGGCACACGTCTTGGAGCAAAGGGCAGAATGTGACTTTATTTTCTTTGCCTTTAAAAAAAAATACTTTTTTTCTTCTGTTGTCTAGCTAACTGAACATTATTTATAGTGTTAGCTAATTACTTGTTAGGATTCATAAAGGGAATGACAGCTTACTAACTTCACCTAGGTTTTGATTCAGGAAAAAGCACCCAATCCGTTTATATCCCTATGGACTGTAAGGATGAAAATCAATGGCAAAGGCTTGGACCTGCATATAATCCGTTAATATGATGTCTCTTTGAAAAGGTTTTTGTGTTTGGTTGTTTGGTTTTTTTTTAAATATATGTGGGGATTAAGTAAAGTAAATTCAGTTATTTGATATGCTATAAAATTGCTTGATTGTAAACATAGAGGGATGCAAGTAGTAGTGCAGCAGGAGTTATGATAGAGCAATAGCTAAAAGGTAGCCAGTGAAGACTTCAGGTTTACCTTGACAAGTGATGCTTGACCTAAATACACATTTTCTGCACATAATCCAATGTTTAGACTTCAGTCTAGGTGTGGTTTTGAAAGCACGCTAAACAATGTCTTATCACAGTATCTTACAGGTCTAGTGTAGACAAGCTGCACCAAGTGTGTTTCTAATGCGTGCTCAACTGAACAAGTAAAAACCTTTTAATCCTAAAGATAGGAATTGGACTTGGTTTTGTATGCCTAGATCAGCTTTTAAATGATACGTGGGTAGGGATAACCATGGCACAGCGTGGAACTCATGGTGTGTGAACACGTGGGCTACTTGTCTTATGGACCCTTCACTAAACCTGCAATTCAGTGTTGCTGGTAGTGTAGAAAGCTACATAAAATGGTTTTGTTGTGATGTAGATGTCACAAGGAAGCTGTGTGTTTAACTAGAATAGCTTTGCTGTGCATGCCTCTTCAGCTAACATGTTACAGAGACCATTTCATATAGTGACGTCTAGTCAGATCAATAGTTGGAGCATTGATCTGTTGGTTGAAATCTGAAAGCTTGCAAGCTATCTTTACTTCATGTAGTACACCATTTACTTGTACAGGGTATTTAACTACCAGGGTATCATTCTTAGTAGCTGTAGCCTGAGAGTTGCTGAAGCTTTTTTCGACTGAAATACTGCTACACAGAGGAGATAGCAGAGGTGTGTTTGGTTTTGGTTCTTGAGAGCTGAATATAGTCAAGGTGCCATCTACTAACTACTGGAGCAGTTAAGAGTAAAATGCCAACAATTGTTGTTTTTTTCTGCAATTAAAGTAGGTTTTGTTTTCTGGTGACTGTTGTGCAAATGGCCATCATTTTGGCAACACCTGATTTTAATTTTTTCCTTAATTTTGTTTTAATTTTGTCATTGCAACACGACAGTGACTTGTTACCGTTGCATTTATGATACTAATGTAGAGCGCTCTTACTGAATAACTTGCACATTTGCTTTAAATAAGCTGCCACATTGAGTTTTGGTAGTGTCACGTTCTTAGTTGACTTTGTACACCATTTTGAACTTATCTCCTTTGTTTTAATTTAGGGCTATTAGCATCTCCACAGTCAGCACCTGGAAATCTAGACACTGGGAAAAGTGGAGACGTTAAAGGTACTGGGACAGGAGGAAGCAGAGAAAACAGCACTGTAGATTTTAGTAAGGTAAAGAACATTAAATACCTTAAATGTTTAGCACAAAATAAGTCTGTAGTAAAAAATGTTGTAGTTCCATCTTCCCTCTTAGGTATAACTGATACATCTATGTGTTCATGGGTATGAATATACACAAGACATGTACTAAGGTGTAACTTGTATGCACGAGTGTCAGAATATGGTGTAGGATAGATGTGTCAAATGTTTTGAAACTTCTCACTGGGACTGAGTTTTCTTTCACTTGTCTTTTCCATATTTTGGTAATTTATTCAATAGTGCAGACACTACTTTGTCATGCAGAGGGGAGATATCTTTCAGATCAGCTATAAAGTCTCTTCAGAAAACAATTTTGTAGATAATGTTGTAATGTCTTTTTTCTAGAATTGACTTTGTTTAAAGAGGGCTTTTAAAGGGGATTTGCTTCATATGTTTGCTGTACAAAATTCTTATCGTAGATGTTGATCATTAGGAGCATATTTTCTGAAGGAAGTCTTGTGTAATACTGTAAATCTCTTGTATTTAATTCCTAATTTAAATTTGCCTGGCAAGTTCCACTATGGTTTTTACTATAAAACTCGGCCCATAGTGTTGTCTGTAGTGCGGAACACTGAGAAAATTGGTTTGCCACGATGATTACAGTTGAGGAAAGCTAAACTGTAGAGTAGTTCTCATCTAATCATGGCAGGTGCCATATGTTCCTGCTCCTCTGTCACAGTTTTAATGTTTTTCACTTGGCCTGTCCTTCTGTACACCTGCCTTGTCTCCTGTTGGGCAGGATTCTGCCTCCTGGCATTGTAGTTGTGGCGCACTTGGTGCGGGACTCAAGAGGTCATCTGTAAGTTCTTTAGAAAGCAGTGTAACTGGTGCTTGTGTGTGTGTATGTGAACACAGAGTTCATGTGCCATGCCATTCTCTAATGCTTTTCTGTGATTATGTATAGAAATGAATGTCAAGACACTCTTTATGGTTGAGAACATAAATTGGTTTTTATAGTTGAAATACAGAACTGTGAAATCAGTGTTATAGAAACCACGTGTAATTGCATGAACTCTCCATAGTTAATTGTGCTTTGATTTTGTTATGTCCTATCACAGAATGCTTGTCACTATAAATAATATTAGAAAGGTGATTATGCAGTTTGGAGTCTTCTAGAATGTAGTAATTAGAATAGTAGTAATTTTAACTTTTAGAAAAGAGTTTATTATTATTAACTGGCTGATGCTTTCTACATATGTTTGTCTTTGGGTGATTTAATTTGCAGTTTTACTTTTCTGTGTAGCATAAATGTCTAGTAAGTACTGATATGTTACAGAATTTCTGCTAACAAATGTAAGGGAATAAACACTTGTTTCGTCTTTGTATGAATAGGTTGATATGAACTTCATGAGGAAAATTCCTTCAGGAGCAGAAGCATCAAATGTACTAGTGGGAGAAGTAGATTTTTTAGAAAGACCCATTATTGCTTTTGTGAGGCTCTCCCCTGCTGTGCTTCTCTCAGGTCTCACAGAGGTTCCAGTTCCTACACGGTAAATAAACACCTGGGAAGTCTAGCTTAATAAATAACTAATAAGATCTCAAATTGTTGTAATTTTTTATACATTACTTAAGTTCAGGAAATGTTGTAGACTTTTGTTTGATATGAAATTGGTCATCTGCTGCAAAATTTAAGGGAGTGAGATCTGCCATAAAATACCCTGAATACTTACTGTATATATAACAATGCTGTGGAAACTGATAGCTGGCTTGCAGTAAAACCTGAGTCTTCCAAGCTTGTGTTGCCTTTTTAAAGATGGACATGAAGACTGCTATCATTCCTTTCACTGCAATACAGTGACAGTGTTTGAGTCCACCAAGTCTGAAAGTCTAATTCATCTGAAGCTCTGTATATGAATAGGTGGTGGAAAAATGTAAAAGGTACATGACTGACACTGGGGTAACCAATCTGTAGCTGACACATCCAATGGACTTTCAGTCTGCAGTATGCCTGGTGTGCCCCACCCCCTCAAAATCATGGGTCTTGCCAGTATATCGTGAAGATATTTGCCACAGATGATCAAAATGTCAAAATGCAGGTCCCGTAATGAAGATAGCAGGTCATTCCATCAGTCATCAAGAAGGACGCTTCATTTTCTGTACATGTTCTTGCTTTGGGCTGTTTTGTGGTGTTTGGCATAACTTTGTATGTTTCTGTTTGTTGGGTTTTCAAAAAGTTCAAGATTATGAAAGTACTTGTTTATATTTGTAACTTCCCATTTACACACTCTAGAGACAGGCAAAAATAAACGTGGCATTGTTCTTACAAACAGATGTGAGAATTTTCAGAGGGTATTTGACTTTAGTGCTCATCATGTTTCTGGGGAAATCCTGACATTTTTGGGTATAGATTATTGTATTAATGTAGCTAAAATTATCCTGTCCTAAATTTTTCAGACTGATGTCAACATGTAGATTTGGAATAGCATACTTGATTCCAAAGGTGCAGTCTCGGTTTTGGTTAACGTACTGAACTTGGAAAAGAAAAGAAGGTGCATGCAAAGGTCAAAGGAGGTGCTGCTTTTTTCAGATATGTTGCACTTAGGCACTTAATTTTCATGGAGTATAGGCAGAGGGTTGTGGAAAGAATTACTGGGATTCAGTCTTTGGTTTGTATCCTTTGGAATTTTTAGGATACTAGTCCCATTCAAGTTTGGTGTGTTTTGTTTGCGTTGGTTTTGTTTTGTTTTCAAGTGTGGTAACTTACTCTTACTGGAAATGGAGGCTCTGTTAACGTATGCTATGACCCACCTCTAGATTGGATTTTCTTCTGAAAATGCCAATTTTACCTTAGATGTTCAAAATGCAGGCTCCCTTCCTTTCCACTAACACAGGACGCTGCAGGATATGCCTTTATGAGTATGCCAAGCGTGTTGCTTCAAGTGTGTCTATGCAGTCACAGCAAGGGAGAGGGATTAAGTCCCTTGAAGAGGTGATCTTCAGGGAGGCTACAATAAAGCTCCTAAGCACTTGCTAAGTAGTCTTTGGCAGTGGGAATGTCAGAAGGGTTTATAATCTGGAGAAATGTTTATTGAGCTCTAGCCTATGGATTTATGCTACATTTAAAGCATTATAAGAAACTGAAAAGTCAGTCTTGCTTCAAGAGATTTCTGAGTAATTTTGGTTCAGGCTTCGAGTTCCTTCTAGTAATGACTTTGAGGCAAATCTTTCTTAGTGTTGCAGCAGTTTTTAAGATCTGAAATGAAGAGGATATCTTCACCACTAAATTTTCTTTAAAAAGGAGTTTGAAAGAACTCTTTGAGTATATTTGGAATAAGTCAACTGTATTCACCTCAATTGCTTTCTCCACAGGTTTTTGTTTTTGTTGTTGGGACCAGCAGGAAAAGCTCCCCAGTACCATGAAATTGGAAGATCAATAGCAACACTTATGACAGATGATGTGAGTGATGTATTTTAGACACTTGTTGTTAAAGAAGTCTAGAATAACATATTTACTGTTTTCACTAAAAATGTATTCTGGACTGACAGGTTAAAGAAAAAACCTAATACAAAAATATGTTTAAACAATGAGCTACTTAAATGAAGGACTGTAAATTTATTTCTTGTCTTAGTGAAGTGGATAATGGTAAATGAACTTTGCCCCTTGTCTTTCTTGAAATCTTAAATATATTTCTGAAAAAAAAACAAAAAACAAGTTAACTGTAGTGTATAGGTTTCATTTTTGTATTAAATGAGGAAATAAAGCTATTAAATAAAATTGCACCTGGTAAGAATTGCTGTCTGTCAAAAAGGACACAGCAAACTGTGTAAGTGTTCAGAACAGAAAGTTTAAGAATCATAGAATTGTCAGGGTTGGAAGGGACCCCAAGGATCATCTAGTTCAACCCCCCTTGCCGTGGACAGGAGGGACACCTCACATTAGATCAGGTTTCCCAGAGCCCCATTTCCCTGCCTGGCCTTAAAAACCTCCAGGGATGGGGCCTCTACCACCTCCCTGGGCAGCCTGTTCCATGCATGCAGTTGAGTCATCACAGCTATCTTTTTAGCAAAGTGAGGTCAAATGATTAAAATCAGAGCTTTACCAGGCATGTGACTTCATATGCTTAATGCTGTGGTGGACAGTTTTAAAGAGCACAGGAGAAACGGGAGGTTTTAAAGGCTGTTGTCTTCTTCCTGAGCGAAAGGAAGATGTTCTAATTCTGACTTGGTGTTGAGCGCCATCTACTGAATTGCTGATAATTTTTAGGGTGATCTAACAGAAGTTCTGATATTTCTTTAGAGCAATTAAAAGTTTGGAAATGTAAACCAGAAATTGACCATTTTACAGTTGAGGGGAGCTAGTCTGTGAATATAGGGTTTGTTCAGTGTGAAAACTGAATATTAAAAGCTTTAGTTCTAATCACCTGGTTAATTCTATTCTATTCTATTCTATTCTATTCTATTCTATTCTATTCTATTCTATTCTATTTAGGTAATCTGTTGTTTTTAGGAATACTGCAGATCATTGAAATAGGAAAATATAAATTATTCAGTGGTCTAAAAAGACCTTAAATAAACTTAATAGATCTAATTCACATTTAGAAAACTTAGTGGTCAGGTCTTTGGAGAAAAACAATTCAAGTTTCCAATGTACAAAAGCAATTTAGGATCCTCTTCTGTAAACAGGTTTTCATAGCAAAACTATCATGTTTTTTCTTTGTGTGTATCTGCATCGTGGGATTGAGGGATTGCTTGTATTAAACACTACCCATTTGCCAGTTCAGAGTTTGTATTGTCAGTAGGGCTTTTGTTGAGTATAGGAGGATTGCTTTTGTATGCTTTTAAAGAAGTCTTTTAAAATTAATTAAGCTAGGTGTATACAAGTGAAGTTCTTATTCTTAATTACGAACTTGTGGTAAGTAATAAACCCTCAAATTATGAAGCTTATTTAAGGTGTTGCTGTCCTAACTTAGCACAGCGCAGTGGCTTTAGGTCTGACATTCAGGCAATGGTGCATGAAATTGATTTACTGAATATTGAGTAGTCACATTTCAATTTTAGAAATCAAATCCTTTTAGAATAGAATAGAATTAACCAGGTTGGAAAAGACCTTTGAGATCATCAAGTCCAACCTATCACCCAACACTATCTAATCAACTAAACATAGCACCAAGTGCCCCATCCAGTCTCTTCCTAAACACCAAGTTAGAAGACATAAGCTTCCTCACTTCATATTCCATAGGGATGTGCAAAAGTATGCAAATAAAAAACCTAACTTTTGAGAAGCTTTGGAAGATTTCCCTTGCCTTTGTGACAAATAATGAAGTGTTGGGTACCTCCTCCTTGTAGGTTTTCCATGATGTTGCCTACAAAGCAAAAGACCGGAATGATTTGTTGTCAGGAATTGATGAATTTTTAGACCAAGTGACGGTGCTGCCTCCAGGAGAATGGGATCCATCTATACGAATTGAGCCACCAAAAAGTGTTCCTTCCCAGGTAAAAGAAAAAAAAAAAACAGTCCAGCAAAGAGCTTCCATGGCTTTTACTTTGCAAATCCCATTTCTGAATAATAAGAATAATGGTTAATTTTCTTCCTCTGCTTTGAAGTAAGTTGTATTTCCTGTATTTCCTTTTGTGACATCAAAATGAGGTCATGTGAGTTCTAGGAGAACTGGTCTGGTACTTGAGTTCATAGTATAAATTTTTATTATTCATCTAAGTGATCTGCAAGAGTATTGAAATTCTTACAATATCATTCATTTGCATACAGCAGTGATTGAGGTCTTTTAATGCATATAGGCTACACTTAATGTTCATGAAATGTTTATGAAATACATAAAAATGGGTCATTTCACTTAGGTGAGATGTAAGCTTAAAATGAGAGCTAGGGAGAAGCTGGGCTTTGGAGGTACTCTGATTTCTTCCCTTTCTCTGTCTTCACAACGGAGGGGAATTTCTGCTGGTAGGATCAAAAATCGGGGGAGAGACCAGTGTTCTTGATTCAGAAGTGGACGTTTGGTGTCAAGTCCAGTGGTGGTTTGGAGGAGTGGGTGGAAAAGAAGGGGTGACAGCAGCACATTTAATTTGTGAAATAGTTTTAGGCTTCTTTCTAAAACAAGCAGGGCTTGAGGCTTTTTTGGAAGACCGTCTTGGGTGGGAAATTTTTTGAGAAGCTGGTGAACAGCATGCTCAGTAGAGGAATGACTTCTCATTTATACTTCAACTAAATACTGTGTGTGTCATAAAGTGAAGTCAGTTCTGGTTATCTGTGCTCAATGAGAGATTAATTTGGCAAAGGCAGGACTGCTTAAAGCTGGGAATACGAAGGAGGTTTGGAAGGTGTAGAGTGTCTTCATGCTGTCTTGGCCTTTAAAAAGTAGAACTCGGTCTCAGTATATGATTTAAATGTATGTTTGTTTTCCTTCATTTCTGCAGGAGAAAAGGAAGGCACCAAAATTTCCAAATGGATCTACTCCTACAGGAGAGACTCTCAAACAAGAAGGCCATCATGCTGGACCTGAACTTGAGAGAACTGGAAGGTGTGTTCACTTCTCTCTAAATACTAGTTACCATAAAAAAAAAAAAAGTGATGAACATTCACTGTTTTTAAAAATTACATTTGAACACAAAAAAACACAAACCCATAAGAGTAACAGAGTGCATTCTTTTTCAAGTGTTGAATTCTTGCCTATAACTGCCAAATCTGCTTAAAGCATTTTCAAGCCTTTGGGAACCTTTCTCAACACATTTGTGAAGGATTTCATATAAGATGCTGCCTAATTTAACTAACTGACTTTTTGAAGAGTTGGGTTTTAATTCTTAATTGTCAAGAGCATGCAGCTGTCATAATGATATCAGGAATTTATATACTTTTCAGTATTGGGCTAGATGCTAAAAATTTCCATTAATGCAAATCTGTTTAATTTATTAAACATGTACCAAATGGAACAACAAGAAATCTCAAGTGGGGAAAAAAACCAAACCTTTGGTTTTGGTGTTTGGTTCCTTTTAGATCTAAAAATTGAAAGACATTTTTTTCAGTTGAGTTGCATTGTTGTTCTCTGTTCATTCTGAAGTATGATGCCCACAGTAACACACTTCAAAGTGAAATGCATCTTTCTCACATCTTTGTAGAGAGAGCAACAACAAAATCAGTATTTTTGTTGCTTTTTTTACCATTTTGGCTTTTTTAATACATTTTGCTTTTTTTTTCCCCATACAGCGTACAGAGCTGAAAAGATCATTTTCCGCCCACAAAGTGTCTCCATGGGAGACTAGTTTTTCATAGGATTGGAATGATTTGGGGTGTTTTGTAGGTGCAAATTGCACCAATTCTTTTTGGAGTCCTGAATTTTTAATTTTAATTTTTTTTTTAATTGCCAAAAGCTTTGTAGTTTCTTATTAAACAACTTACACAGTTGAATGCATGCTTGGTTTTGTCTTTCCATTGGGGGAATATCTGTATACTCAAAGTAAAAACAGGACCTAGATTTATTTATGGAACTGACCATATATAAGTGGAAAATTCAAATAAACACCCCCTCTCCCCTGCAATTACTCCCTGGAGTAGTAATATTGAAATGTATCACTGCAGTGGTTTTGGTTGAGCTTTAGCATATTTCTTCTCTGTTTCTTGTTTTGAGTATCTTAAAACAGATCTAATTTAAGGCATGTAGGTAAAATCTCTTGCACTTTTTTTTTCTTTTTAGTATCTAGCCCATATTAAAATACACCCAGCCAGCTTTTAAAAATGTGGACAACCTGCTTGATTATATTTGCAATACTACTGAACTGGAATGAATAAAATTCTCATTTACGTTTTGAACTGTTACGTTGTAATCTGGGTTATGAAATAGCTAATTCGTGCTGGCAATAGGCACTCGCAGTCATTTGTAGCCCATAGTTTTGAACTAGCTAGAATCCTTTAGTCTACAGTTTGACGAGTTTCATCTCACCTATTTAGGCTTTTTGGTGGTTTGATACTTGACATCCAAAGGAAAGCACCTTTTTTCTTGAGTGACTTCAAGGATGCATTAAGCCTGCAGTGCCTGGCCTCGATTCTTTTCCTATACTGTGCCTGTATGTCTCCTGTAATCACTTTTGGAGGGCTCCTGGGAGAAGCTACACAAGGCAGAATAGTGAGTACAAAGAATGGTAGTGGCCAGGCTTTTAGACCTTCAGAGGCAAGTCACTGTGTGCATTTGTCTCATTTATTTATACTTGTATTTGAAGAATTTACCCACAGCACTTGATTAGCCTGCCCCAAAGCAGATCTTCCCCAAAAGGTAATTGCTGTGGAAAATGTGGGGAACCCATGTGAACAGGAGAAGATGCACAGTGGAGGTAAAAAAAAATGTTTATCCTGCCTTTTTTTGGATGAATGGCTTCATGACTTGAGAAAAGGCTTGCATTGCCTTCTTTTTGGCTGCTTAAAAAAATACTGATTAGTTGTGAAGGTGCACCATCCCACTAGGCCTACTTTAGGCAAAGTCAGAGGCTCAAGGTGGATAGCCAAGAACATGCACTGGCCTTGAGTAGTAGGCCTACGAGGATGATAATGCCTGCAGTGTATGGATAGCAGTCAATGGTGTATTAAGTAATGGACAGGATATGTGTATATATCTTTCACTAATGGTATATTGTTAACATAATAAGGTTTATGAGCAGAAAATACTCTTCATTTTAACTGACTTGAATAGCAACTATAATACATGTAAAATGTTGGTAATCATGTTGGGCAATAGATAACACCAGAACGTTTTTAAACCAAACTATTATCGTACTTGGGGTTTTGGAGCAGGGAAAGAATATTAACATCAGCAAAGTTAGTAATTTAGGTTTATGTCAATTGGCTTGTGAGTAAACTAGTTGGAAGTGTATTTTCTGTTTTTAAATCTATTGAAAAAGAAACAAGGCTCTGTGCTTTTGGGGGAGGGAAGGATGTATTCAGACATGTCCTTTACAAATTCTCAGATTCTGGTAAAGGCTGTGATGCTATAAAATTCTTCTTGATACTTAGGTTTTTAAGCTTGTACTGTATTAAAATTTGACTATTTTATCTCTTCCAAGTAATGCTGTTGACTCAGATTTTTGTTTATTGTTGTATCACTTGAAGCTGATAGCAAATATAGAAATGAAAGGGTTTTTTTTGTATCTTGTTCTAAATATAGAAATGGTTATCAAAATGTTGATGTAATCTTACAGTCTACCTCTTGTAAAGTTATGAAAACATGCTCCTTGTAAAACTTGATTCTTAAAACACCTTCTTTCTTTTAGCTGTCTGGAATTGTTTGCAGGTTTGTTCCTGCCTTCAGATACTTGGTGTGCATCATTGAATATAAAATTTAGTTACTGCACACACATGTTCAAGCACAGTAGCTGACACTGTAAGGTACACAATTTGTGTTTGAAACCTTTCCTCACGGTACCAGAGGTCATCACCTCCACAGCCCTGCTGTCCCTGCCACTCTTGAGAGCCCCAAGGTTAATGCATTGACTAACCAAAAGCACTAATTCAAAGGTATTAGAGCAAGAGACTGGGATGATTTTTTTTTTATCTTATCTTTTTTTTTTTTTTAATCTGATGTAACAAACCAAGAATTCATGGGTTTGATTTTAATAGCCCCAGTTCAGCAAACCATTTTGCCCAATTCTAGATGTTTTCCTGAACTGGAGCTTAAGTTTGCATAAACATTGTTTCCATAGGACTGCATAATTGCAAAATAGCAGACCTTTGAATTCCACCAGGAGCCCATTAATCTGTGATCCATGACTTCTTTAATAGTTGTAAATGGTGTAGCTAAATGCTATTAAATAACTGTAATGAATAATTTTAGTATCTAAAAAGTCCTGCCCCTCTCTTTTGAGGTGTATGGTAGCTTCTTTTTGTTTTGTTTTGTTTTGTTTTTAAAAAGCAGGAAAACTTAGAGTAAAACATTTCCTTTAAGAACTGAAGTAGATATCTTACTTCAGTAACAACAAATGCATTACCACGTGGGACATCATTTTTCTCTCATCTGTTTCTGGTGTCATACATACATAAACCAGTATTGTTCAGTAATTTCCCTTGCATCTCTGCCTGTCAGTTTCCCCTTTCTGTAATGCTTGGTTGACTGAGGGAGGTTTGATAGGGCACACCGTATCATGTTTTGGTACAGGTATGTTGCAATATATACACATCTATTTTCTTTGCAGAGACAGATAATTCTTTTCATAAACCACATGCTGAGTATCTTTGTTTAAAAACATTGTAGTAATTGTTGGTGTGTGTTTTCCTTCATAGCTAACAGGAGTAGTAACTTGTTGTCATGGTTCTCAATGGCTTTTATGTTTTTCAGGAGTGACGATTTTTAAATCTTGTAACCCTATGCTATTGTTACTGCAAAGTTCTGTTACCTTACTCTGGTCTCAAAAGTCAATATTAATTACAATATTTTTACATCTTGTCTTGTTTCTAAGTTAAACATATCTTATAGCTGTATGCACTTGTGATGCTAAATGCTGACCTGAAGGGCAGCGTAGTTAAAATAGTTTCTTTTCCCCCAGAGTGCAATAGAATCTCTCTTTGGAGCCTCATTAACTGGGATTGCCTATTCTCTCTTTGCTGGGCAACCTCTTACTATTTTGGGGAGCACCGGACCAGTACTAGTATTTGAAAAAATATTATTTAAGTTTTGCAGGTAAGTGATGTTTTTAATAGCCTGATGCACTTTGTAACTTCCTGGCCTGTTAGAATGGCTGTGATTGAAAGCAGATGTGTGTTAAAAGTGGATGCCTGTGAAGATGTAAACGTGTACCGAGAGGCTGAGATATGGGTGTGGGTTGGCAAGTCACTGGTGAGCCTTCATGGGAAAACAGATGATTAGAAGTGGCTAGGACTTCAAAGTTATGTTGGTGCTCTGTGGGGATGCTTGCTTTGATTCTGCAGGGGTAAACAGTGGCTGATCTGCCCTCTAGAATAAAGCATCTGGATAGTTCTGAACGTATCATCTCTGTGATGCTTCCCAAGCTAGGTGGTTGCACACTGAATGCCCTGGAGCATGGCCCATAGTATCATTTGGCTCAGTTAATACTTCTGTTTCTTTCTTCACACAGGGATTATGGTCTTTCTTACCTCTCTCTGCGAACTAGCATTGGTCTGTGGACTGCATTTTTATGCATAGTGCTTGTAGCCACGGATGCCAGCAGCCTTGTGTGCTACATCACTCGCTTCACCGAGGAAGCTTTTGCAGCCCTTATCTGCATCATATTTATTTATGAGGCATTGGAAAAGCTTTTCCATTTGGGAGAAGTGTATGCCTTCAATATGCACAATGATTTGGATAAACTGACTTTATATTCGTAAGTATCAAATTTCTATCTGTTAGTAAAGTCCGTGGGGAAAATGTTTATGGTATGGAGACATAATTCCATTTCCTGATCTGTAATGTGTGCCTCTGTAAAAGTGCAGGAGGAATGTTTGGGCTGATGTAGGCATGAGAAACCTCAGAAAAATTCTGTTCAGGATATTGTGGAATTTGAATGTTTTGTGTTAGCTATAGGTAGCTTGAAGGGATGAGGGGCTGTGGCAATGCATGTTTGAATTCAGCTTTACTGAAGGTCGGAGCAGAAGTTCTGCCTTGCCACTTTTAGCAATGAGTGAGGATTGTTCGCAGCTAGCTGAGGCATGGAGAGCTTCTGCTGAGAAGGTCTGATAAAGACCCAACCTGGATTACTGTGTACCAGAGTACACAGCGCAAGAAGGACATGTTGAAGCAGGTTCAGAGGAGTGCCACAAAAATGATCAAAGGGATGGAACACCTGTCCTGTAAATAAAGGCTGAAAGACTTGGAGTTGTTAAGCCTGGAGACTTTAATAATAGCCTTTTACTACTTAAAGGGGGCCTATAAGAAAAATGAGGACTGTCTTCTTAGCAGGGCTTGTTGTGATAGTACAAGGGGTAATGAGGGTGGTGAAACACTGGAACAGGTTGCCCAGAAAGGTGGTAGAAGCCCCATCCCTGAAGACATTCAAGATCAGGTTGGATGGGGCTCTGAGCAGCCTGATCTAGTTAAAGATATCCCTGCTCACTGCAGTGGGGTTGGGCTAGGTGACCTTTAAAGGTCTCTTCCAACCCAAACCATTCTGAGATTCTGCAGCTTTCACATGCTGTGAATAGGAAGTTAACATCTTTAAGCAGTAACTGGCAGTAAACTGAGCAGTACAAAACCAGGCACTTCATTTAAGGAATTCGGTAAGCAAGCTACTTAGGTGTATCTTTTTTTAACACTGGGTTTAGTGTTGGCAATTGTATATTTTCTACCCACGGTGGGTTTATGTTGGCTCCGTGCCAGATGTTCACAAGCCTGTATTACTGCACCTGGGCAGCTGGACAAGGGAACAAAATATATGGCAAAAGGCTCATGGATTGACTTAAGGACAGGGAGATCACTGAGCAATTGCCATCATGGGCAAAATGGACTCGACTTGGAGGGATTAATGTAATTTATTACTAATCAGATCAGAATGGGGTTAATACAAACTAGAAAATAAACACCCAAACACCTTCCCTAAACCCCTTTCTTCTTCCTTGGCTCAATTTGTTTCTCAGTTTCTCTATCTCCTCCCCTGAACAGCACAGGTGTATGGGGAGTGGGGGTTGCAGTGAGTTCATCACATGCTGTCTCCGCTGTTCCTTCCTCCTCACACTCTTCCCTTGCTCCAGCATGGGTTGTCTCACAAGGAAGAAAGTTCTCCACAAGCATTTCCAGTGTGAATCCTTCCCTTGGGCTGCAGTTCTTTTTAAACTGCTCCAGCGTGGCTGGAGTGCAGTCCTTGAGGAACAGACTGCTCCAGTGTGGATTCGCATGGCGTCCCAAGTCCTGCCAGCAAGGTTGCTCAGTATGAGTTCTTCTCTCCATAAGTCCACCCCTATAGCTCTCCTGCTGCACAAACCTTGCCACTCAATCTCAATACAGCTCTCAGTGCAGTGTGTGTAGATGTAGCACTTCTGCATTAAATGAATTTGTTCATACAGTGAAACTAGCATTGAGCACTTTCTATACCGTGAGTCCTGACATGTAACGTTTTTTTATGATATCCTTAAAATGCTGCTTTCTCTTTGGTGCTCCCTATGGAAATATGAGGAATTGAGTTACCAGCTCACACCTACCAGGAGGAGGAGACCCTGCTAACTGCTGTTGAGAGAAACTGCTCATTTCACATAGTTCTAAACCAAATCAAAAGCAAAGCTGTTCTTAGATTCAGCAGCAGGACACGGCTGTGCTGTCTCCATGCAGTGTTAGTAATACAGCAATTAAACCACGGTGTGAGACACTTCAGAAATACTAGTAGGAACCTGCACATCTTTAAGTTGTCTTCTGTTACATATGGCTACAGTCACATCTTTTTTTCTGATCATCACCTGATTCTTTTTTTTTTTTTCCCTTTTTTTTTCTTTTTTCTCCAGAAGTCTTTTTGTTCCTATTTAATCCAGCTGTGGTTGCCATCTTCCTCTACAACGTGACAAATTTTGGGCAAACACTCTCAGGCTGCTTCTTGTATTCCATTCACACATGGAATTTACATTCACTTTCCTGTCTTGACAGCTGGTAAGACCAGGCTGTGTTGCCAGGAGTGGGACATGAGAGTACACTCACTTCCTAATTTCTCCCTTTCCTAGCTGCTAATCCTTCTCTTTTAGTGGCTCTGGGACCTCACTGGACTGTTCTGTGAGCATGCTAATTTCACTGATTGGGCAGAAGCTGTACTGTAGATCTGTAGTCTTCTGACCCTTGCCACCTGATCTGTGTTTTGCTAGAGCAGCATAGGCAGGACACTGGAGTGGAGAGAGGAGGGTGTGGAGTGGAGAGAGGAAGGTGTGACATTTCCTTGGTTTAGTTTTGGGAGGTGTCACATGTCTTTCAGGACATGCCACAGGCCTCGGCTTTGTATTGCCCTATTTTTAATTTTGTTTGTTTTTTGTCAATTGATGTTGCAAAGCTGTGTGAGAGCTGACCTTTTACAACTTCCTTATTTACCCTCTTTCTCATTTTTTCATCTCTTCCCCCAGTGGGGAATAGGGTGTAAAACAAGCATCTTGCTTGACTCCTCCATCTGTAAGGAGTCATCTTGCACCTTGCTTCTGTCACAGATGGTGGGGCCAAACTGGTTTTAACTCTCCAGAATTTTTGCACTAACTGCAGTTTGCTGCATTTGGCACATACATCTTAAAACTTCTTTTTTTTCCTCTTCCCTTCAGATGTGTGTGTTCTGAGCCTGAAAAACCCAGCAATGAAACTTTGCAAGTGTGGAAGAGTAAAAATAAGTCTGTGGAAAATATAGCTTGGAGTAACCTCACAGTTTCTGTGAGTATCTAAAAGCTATGTGTGTGTATATATACATAGATAGGGGGGTGTGTTGTATGTATGAAAAAGAAACACCCAGGCAGTACTGGTCTTAATTAATATTTTTAATTTGTTTCCTTTCTTGAGTTGAACCTGGACTATTTTCTTTAAAACTGTATTTTTGAACTCTTTTATTCCTCTTGTCATGCTAAAACAGTCGTAGTGCTTGGATGGGTGAGTCTGTAGCAGTAAATGCTACTGTCATAAATGTCTGCTTGAGGTAGCCACTTCAATCCTGGCAGACAGAACAATCTTCTTTCTCAAGTGCATATGAACATGATGAAGTGAATGAATGGAGATGACTTCCTTCATGTCTTTAAGATGATGTGAAGTTGTAGTCTGCAGTTAAAATGTGTTAGCAAAGACACTTCATTAGTTAGACGTTGGTATAAAACTGCAACAAAGAAACTACCTGAAAAGTAAGAGGAAGCAAAAATAATTAATTAGAAAATGGAAGGTTAAAAGGGCAGGAGCTATTTGAAGGAATAGGCTTGGAAGTATTACCTTCTGAACTGGATTTTTCATAAAAATACAAATTTTGTGGGTAGATGAAGAGGAGGAAAGTTGTGTGGAAGTGACACTGCAGGCTTTTTTGCTGATAAGCAGTTCCTTGGGTGGGATTCAGTTGCCTTAATGCAAATGTCTACAGATGCTTTGCATACCCTGGCACTGTGAAAGAGCGATGATCTTGAAGGTCTCTTCCAACCTGGTGTATTGTATTGTATCTGGGAGAAAATCAAATTGAGAATAAAGGGGTGGGAGAAACTGAGGATATCCTTTTTTATGTTTGTTAGCTTGAGAGTTGATGGTGGATAGTCTGCTTTTCCTGGGTTTAGTCCTTATATGGAGAGTCTTGTGTTGCTTTGAGACATAGAATAGAAAGGAGGTGAATGTAAAGAAGTTTTGTCATCTTGGGGCATTTTTCAGCATGCTGAAATTGTCAGTGATGGCTGCTGTGGCTCTCCTGGAATACACAGCACACGTTGTTGTTTTAGGAGGAGGAGGTGATGAAGGAAAAAACCTACTTTTGATATTGTGAAAGCTTTCAAATGTTTTGTATATAAAAAAGCTACCAGTTAGGTTGAATGTAAGAAATTAATAGAACCTAGAAATGTAAGAAGGTTTTTCTCTTTGCAGGAATGTTTAGAATATCATGGTGTGTTTCGTGGATCAGCTTGTGGCCATCATGGACCATATATTCCAGATGTTCTCTTCTGGTCTGTCATATTATTCTTTACAACATTTTTCCTCTCCTCTTTCTTTAAACAATTCAAGACCAAACGCTATTTCCCAACTAAGGTAATTCTGATTAGAAACTATCACTGTCTTGTGATAAATACATTAGTATAACTTACTGGAGTTGAATTTCCTATTTCACTATTTCAGAACTTTGTATTAGAGAGATTTCTGTGAAAACAGGAAAAGAAATTAAAACCAGAAGATGAGCTAATAATTAAAAAAACCAAACCAGGCAGTAGAGGAAAGAATTTTGCTGTAGAACATTTCAGTGCTTGCTCTCTACTTTTCTATAGCTACAAGATACCCTAAAACATTAGAGGCCCCAGGCAGTTTGTTTCCCTATATTAATGGCTATTGCCAGGTATCATTTAGAGAGAATACTGCTGCTGTGTCCCTTGGCTAGCTGTGCAGAACGATTGATTGCTTTCTCCATGCTGCTGATGTGTGAAAGGTTCAGAGTGGTTCCTGGAGGGGTTGCTGTTTCTAATACAGTGATTATCCTTGAACTGATTTACCCAACTCATTTCTGCTAGCTGAAATAAAGCAGTTAGATATTATTTTTTTTTTTTAAATAATGACATCAGCTCATGTCTACCATCACAGAATCACTTAGGCTGAAAAAGACCTTTAAAATCATTGATTCCAGCTGTCAACCTAATACTATCAAATCTGCTGCTAAACCATGTCCCTCGGCATCACCAAAAAAAGTCAATGAGAGGGCAGTCAATTCCATTTCTTAAACAGTCCTACATCACAAAATGCATTTCAGCACAGCCCAGGGCCCAAACACCATTGGATCTGGAGAGGAATAAAGTCACATTTGACCACCTGACTCTTGCTGCAAGTTGTCCTCCTCCTATACATTGAAACATCAAATGTATGAATATCGATTTCAGAATTAATTCAGTAACATCACTGAATCAGCTACAAAAGACACAGCTTCCTGGTGGGATTGAGGGGACAGGAGGATGAGGAATGAGTTATTTTAAATAATTTTCTTCTTGCAGTAGCTCACTTGTAAATGAGATAATTGCAGAAACTTGTGCAACTTCATGATATGCTGGCAGGTGTCTTAACTTTGAAAGTCAAAAGATGTTGAAAGATGCTGAGTTGCTGGAATGTGTCCAGAGAAGGGCAACAAAGCTGGGGAGGGGTTTGGAGCACAAGCCCTGTGAGGAGAGGCTGAGGGAGATGGGGTTGCTTAACCTGGAGAAGAGGAGGCTCAGGGGAGACCTTATTGCTCTCTACAACTACCTGAAGGGAGGTTGTAGCTAGGTGGGGGTTGATCTCTTCTCCCAGGCAACCAGCACCAGAACAAGAGGACACAGTCTCAAGCTGCATCAGGGGAGCTTTAGGCTGGATGTTAGGAAGAAGTTCTTCACAAAAGGAGTGATTGGCCATTGGAATGGGCTGCCCAGGGAGGTGGTGGGGTCACCATCACTGGAGGTGTTTAGGAAAAGACTGGATGGGGTGCTTGGTGCCATGGTTTAGTTGATTAGGTAGTGTTGGATGATAGGTTAGACTCGATCTTGAAGGTCTTTTCCAACCTGGTTAATTCTATTTTATATAATATATGCATATACTCTGTCTAAATATATTGTTCAGTGGTGTAGTATAATGTAAATAGACTTTGGTATTCATAGAGGAGAAAACTATACATACAAATCATAATGATGGAAAAAGGAAGATTGATCACAAGTCTTTTCTTTATAGGTGCGTTCTACCATCAGCGACTTTGCAGTATTTCTGACCATAGTAATTATGGTTTTAATTGACTATCTTGTGGGAGTACCTTCTCCTAAGCTTCATGTTCCAGAGAAATTTGAAGTAAGGAAAAAAAAACCAAACCTTTTCCAAAATGTAACTTTTTTTCATGCTTGCAAGTTCATGAACAGTACAACAATGGACTTAACACAGAAATAAATAAATCTTTTTCTTACTTACAATATGGTTGATGAAGTAATCCCCCTTTTCTGTTTTGGATGTATGTCTCATCTGACAGAAGAAACTTTGCTTTGTATCATAATATCACTGAAAAGGAAACATTCTTCTGTGCAAAAGTGCAGGAATGAAGGAATGTATTTATTTTAACTTTACTTATATAAATATCTTATTTGCATGTCACAGCTAAATAAGTCTTTTGGTCAAAGCTGCTAGAAACGAGTCTTAAGTAAATACATGCAAGACTGTTAATTAGGTCATTGCAGCTGCTTTTAGCAACAAAATCAGTTTTACCTCAGTTAATTTTACCTTTTTTTGGCATGCCTTTGTTTTTTTCAGCCCACTCGAAAAGACAGAGGATGGTTCATCGATCCTCTTGGACCCAATCCCTGGTGGACGCTCTTGGTAGCTGCTATCCCTGCTTTACTCTGTACCATTCTCATTTTCATGGATCAACAAATAACAGCTGTTATTATAAACAGGAAGGAGCATAAGCTGAAGGTAAAAGTTACTGTTTCCAAAACTCTTAATGTTGTTGTAAGCCAAATTTATATTAAATTGGAGTCATTCTGCAAGTTTGTGAAACGCTGCCAACAGCTACTAAATAAATGTGTGCATCAACTTAATATAGAACAATACAGTTGGACACTCTCAAATTACCTGACTGTTATGTACCAGCCAAGTTGCAAATATGATACCATAAAAATAAATGTATAACAAATGATTTATTTGCTTGATTTTTCAGAAAGGCTGTGGTTATCATCTTGATCTGCTCATGGTTGGTGTTATGTTGGGGATATGTTCTATCATGGGGTTGCCGTGGTTTGTTGCTGCGACTGTCCTGTCCATAAGTCATGTTAACAGCCTTAAAGTTGAATCTGAATGCTCAGCACCAGGAGAGCAACCAAAATTTCTGGGAATTCGGGAGCAGCGTGTGACAGGATTGATGATTTTTGTCCTAATGGGGCTGTCAGTGTTCATGACCTCAGTGTTAAAGGTAAACCTTTTTTCCCCCCCCAGTATTTGTTTTCTTTGTGCCTTTGATTTTTGACAGTATAATTTAGCATTTTATAAAGTTAGAAAGTCCTGTTAAGTAAAATATGTCTGGCCTCATTCTCGAGCTACTCAAACAATTCTCAAACAATGTGTTAGAAGAATAGAAATGATGGGGAGAGATGTAGGAAAATGAAATCTGAGCATGCTAGAAAAGTAGAGTAGTAGTGAAGAAGGCAACCTTTGTCCATGTTACCTGCATTTTTTGCCAGCTTTTTTTTTTACTTTCTCCAATCTGTGTTACCTAACCTACTTCTCATGTAGTTCTTAAGCAAGTGGACAAAAGGAGAAAGGAGTGCAATAAAGATGTAAAGTTACTTGGGCAGAAGTAATACAATCTGGCAGAAGAAACAGGAGCATTTGGTTTAAAAAATGATCATCAGAAGTGACACCTTATTAAATTGCCTTTCATGTGTCAAGATTCTCTTCATCATCAGCAGGCAACAGAGATTTTTGCAGGTTATAGTGTGGCCTTTATTTTACACAGTCTCTTAATTTTTATCTATAGTGCCTTTCCCAAGACTTTATGGGAATAAACCAAATTAGTCTCTTGACCTTTTTGCTCAGATTTGGGTACAATCCATTCAACTCCTGCTTTGTTGTTTCAAATCCAGTAGTTAAGAAATGAAAAAGCTTTTTATCCCCCTCTCAAAACAGTAGATGTGGCATAACTTGCATAATTGCTAATACCTTTGAAGAATGATGTAATTAGTCATTAACAGACAAGTAGCGTCTGCAAGTTTATATAATGGGAAGAAATAAACCTGTGAACACACAGCTGTAGTCATAAATAAGTAGAGCTGTATATTACAGATCTTCTTTATTAGTCAACCTTTCGTATGTGTTAAAGAACGTAAAGGTTTGAAGACAATAAGGCAGTAGCAGTCATTAAAAGTGAGTGTTCACATTTGATAATCTCTGGTTGAAAAGCTACCAGGAGCTCAGCTGTGTAATAGAGATGATCAGAACCAGCAATACTGTTGTTGAGCAATCTGTTGTTGCTCAAAAGAGAAGGTAAAGGTACTGATTGCTGATTCTTAGAAACTAATGCTTCCTCTAGGTTTTTTTTTTTAATGGAACCAAGGGTAATGGGAATGAAATGATTACTATTTGTTCTCTATGAAATGTTTTTCAATGTGAATGGCTGTTGTGCAAAAGGAGGAAGGACAACAAAGCCTTACACCTGTACATTGCTGTGCTTTTGTTCCATGCACGGATGGTTTCAGTGCAGTTCCTGGCAAATAGCAACATAAAGCACTGTAGTTAGCAGTAACAGAAATCGTGATTGCAGCCTAGAAAATGGAATGAATGGGCAGTCAAGACTGAACTACTTCTTTGTTATCCTGCTGATAGCTTTATTAGCTCCAGAATTCTTTGCTGGTTTGTGATACATGTATCTTCTATGATTAACTTCAGCTTTTATAGATTACACTTAAGTAAAACATAGTAAAAAGACAAAAAAAAAAAACCCAAAAAACCTTGATCCATATCTTTCACTAGTATTGGCTGCTATGTTATGCCATATGTATTCCAGAATTAACTGTGTGGGTGTGTTTTCCTCCTCAGTTTATTCCAATGCCAGTTTTGTATGGTGTCTTTCTTTACATGGGAGTATCTTCATTAAAAGGCATTCAGGTAAAGTATTTTTATTGAGCAATTTGCTTTTGCTTAACAAGAAAGGAAAGACAAAACTGTAACACAGTACTTTGTGACCAGCAATAAATTTAGCCTGTGTTGTTTGAAGAGCATGTAAGATAATTTTCTGAGTGCCATGTTGGGATATTTGTTCTTAACATGTTGTGCTTCACCTCGTTTCTTTTACATTTAGCTTTCAGTACCGAGCAACACGTTTTCTGACCCCACCCCACTGTATGCTTGGTGTCCTTAGTTAGTATTTTATTTGGGATGAACTTAAGTTTCTGGGGTCCCCTAAAAATGTTTAGTTCCTTCCAGAAGAAAATAATTAACTGAAGGATGATTTTTATCTTTCAATGCAGTTTTTTGACCGTATAAAATTATTTGGAATGCCTGCCAAACATCAGCCTGACCTGATTTATCTACGTTATGTGCCACTTTGGAAGGTCCATATCTTTACTGTTGTTCAGCTTACTTGTCTAGTTTTACTCTGGGTGATTAAAGCCTCTGCAGCTGCTGTTGTCTTCCCTATGATGGTAAGTTTTCAGTTTGGCAAGTTAATAGCTTTCCAAGAATATGTGCATCCTCCAGGATCTCTTTGGAACATGTTTTGCTGCCTTAAGAAGGGAGTGGGAAAGAAATGAAAGAACCTTTAGTACCAGTTCAGTTTTGAAACAGAAGGACTTTTCCATTTCCTGAAAATGAGCAGTTCAGTTGTGAATAGCCACTGAAAGTGGAATTCACGTAACTTTGTGGTAGGATAAATCTAGAACAAAAAAGGGCTTCAGTTAATGATTCTGAATGTGCTGAAAAGTGTGTGCATGGTTTTGTTCACTGAAGTAGTTCAATACAAATGATTCCATTTATGGTTCCCTTTAAGGTTCTGGCATTAGTGTTCATTCGAAAGCTCATGGATTTGTGCTTCACCAAAAGAGAGCTTAGCTGGCTTGATGATCTTATGCCAGAAAGTAAAAAGAAGAAAGAAGATGACAAAAAGAAAAAGGAGAAAGCAGTAAGTGTGGGGAAAAAAAAAAAAATCAAACTAAGCATGTTGTAAATTACTAGAAAATAGTCAAGGAGACTTTGTGACCTGAGAATATGAACTTCTTATACCAAATGTACACTTTTAAATTCTTTACTAAGGAGATTTAATGATAGAGGAACTATTAGTGGTGTTTAAGTTAAGGAAAATACAATACAATACAATAAACCAGATTGGAAGAGACCTTCAAGATCATCGCGTCCAACCTATCAACCAATCCAACCCACCCAAACAACTAGATCATGTCACCAAGCACCCCATCAAGTCTCCTCCTGAACACCTCCAATGATGGTGACTCCACCACCTCCCCAGGCAGCCCATTCCAATGGGGAATCACTCTCTCTGTATAGAACTTCCTCCTAACATCCAGTCTAACCCTCCCCTGGCACAGCTTGAGACTGTGTCCTCTTGTTCTGGTGCTGGCTGCCTGGGAGAAGAGACCAACCTCTGCCTGTCTACAACCTCCCTTCAGGTAGTTGTAGAGAGCAATAAGGTCACCCCTGAGCCTCCTCTTCTCCAGGCTAAGCAACCCCAGCTCCCTGAGCCTCTCTTCATAGGGCTTGTGTTCCAAACCCCTCACCAGCCTTGTTGCCCTTCTCTGGACACGTTCCAGCAAGTCAACATCCTTCCTAAACTGAGGGACCCAGAACTGGACGCAGGTCTCAAGGTGTGGCCTAACCAGTGCAGCATACAGGGGCAGAATGACCTCCCTGCTCCTGCTGGTCACACTGTTCCTGATGCAGGCCAGGATGCCACTGGCCCTCTTGGCTGCCTGGGCACACTGTAGGCTCATGTTCAGCCTACCATCGACCAGCACCCCCAGGTCCCCCTCTGCCTGGCCGCTCTCCAGCCTCTCTGACCCCAGCCTGTAGCACTGCATGGGGTTGCTGTGGCCACTGTGCAGAACCCGGCACTTGGATGTGTTAAATCTCATGCCATTGTCACTGTTTCAGTGGTACTAGTATGAACTGCAACTCTCAGTTGTGATTAACATTAGCAAAGTGGAAAGAAGCAGCTTTTAGCACAAATTGTAGTTCCCTTTGTCTTTCATTAGATTAGGAGGAGGGAATAGGGAGAGGGAGGTAAAAGCAGTGGAGTAGGGATCTTTGCTCTAATTAATAAATTGTTCATCATATGTGGAACATGCTGCTTGTGTGTTTGCAGAGCTGTAGTTAACACTGACTGCTGGCTACCAAAACCATAGCAATGTATTTCGTATGGCTTCTCCCTAAAAGTCTTGCCTAACTGTACAGTATGCAGCTGAATTCCTTACAAAACTCATAACACTCTTCTTCCCACACCCTCATCCACCCTGCTTGGATAAAATGCTTCTAAGAAAATGAGATCTTAAACTCGTTATCACAAGAAGCTTCTTCAGTTTTTATTGTAGGAGTAATTTTACAAACCTTTTACTTGCGATTTACAGGAAGCAGAGAGAATGCTTCGAACAGGGGACAATGAAAGTGTACATCTTGCATATGGAGAAGCAAATTTGGATTTTCCTGTTAAAAACCTAAAATACAGGTATAATGAAGTGGTGGTGGTCTTTGAAGAGTTTTTGTATCATGTGCTGTAATTTGCTGTGTATTAAGTTGTGAATTACGTTTTCCCCCCAAGCTTGTTAACTCAGCCATGATTAGAAAGTATGAAGGTATATCTGATAGTGCTGTAGTAGCATTTTCATGTTGCATTGTTCTTTAAAGCTGAATCTTAATTATAAATCTACATGACCATCTTGAACAGATCAGATGACTCAGTTTCGACCAGAAGTACTCAAGGTGAAGAAGCTTCTTTGGTCAGTTTTCCTGGAATACTTTTGTGTTGCTGTGCATGAAATACTGAGTATTGAGCAACTAATCACATCAGTTGAGCCATGTGCTTACCAGCCACTGGGATTTTTCAGAAAAAGTCATAAGTGTGCAGTTATTTGATTATTTTTAGATATTCTACAAGTGTTCAAGTGACTCAATAGATACAACAGACAAATATCTGCACAGCTTTTTTTTTTTTTTTTGCCTCTCTAATACTAATTGTTGTTAGGTTAAAAATTTACTTTCTTATGGAACTAACAGCAGTGTAAGGCCTACCCTGTTCTGAGCTGGGAACTGGCAGGCTTTTGAATTAGATATTATTACTACTGAGTGCTAGTGTCTACTCTAAGAGCAGACCTAATCAGACTTCAGCAATTCAAATGAAAATTCTAAATGCTGAAGATGTGAAAAAAAACCCAACAGTTAAGATGCTTATGGCTCTCACAGTTGGAACTATGAATTCATCAACTGTGTGTGGATGTTTCCTATATATTTCACTGCCTTGTTTCTTGGGATTCCTGAGGAAAAGTGCCTTCAAAAGACTTCTGTGCCATTTTAAGAGCTCTTACAGATAGCTTGTGGTAGATTCCTAAGCTTAAGTAAGGAACAGAACAGAAAACACATCTATAAATAGAACAGAATTAACCAGGTTGGAAGAGACCTTTGAGATCGAGTCCAACCTATCACCCAACACTATCTAATCAACCAAGCACTCCATCAAGTCTCTCCCTAAACACCTCTAGTGATGGTGACTCCACCACCTCCCTGGGCAGCCCATTCTAATGGCCAATTACTCTTTCTATGAAGGACTTCTTCCTAACATCCAGCCTAAACCTCCCCTGGCACAGCTTGAGACTGTGTCCTCTTGTTCTGGTGCTGCTTGCCTGGGAGAAGAGACCAGCCCCCATCTGGCTACAACCTCCCTTCAGGTAGTTGTGGACAGCAATACCTAAGTCTGCTGTACATATAAATGTGTGGAGCCCAAATGGGGAAATAGGTTTTGAAAGGTAACTGTCAGTGAGGGTAAACTTCCCTCTTTCAGGATTTGGGGGAAGAGTGGTAAAAAAACCCCCACCAAAACAAAACAAAAAACCCACAAACAAACAAAACCCAAACAAACCTGAAACCTGAGAAATTACTCTTAAGGCTCTGCAGGAAAGAAATTAACTGGAAAACTGCCTAGACAATTGGAACTTCCAGATTTTTATGGCTTTTAAATCTCAACTAAGTTGCCGGTTTCAAAATTCTGTTAACATGTGCTTTTTGCCCTTGATTATTTCCTGGAATCTACTTAGGATCATTCTGATTATGACAGCCTTACCAGAAAAGTGATTTGTTTAAGTACTTTTGAGGATGCAAAATAATTTCCTGAAGCTGGAAGTAATGCAGAAATGAGATGGACATCTCTGAAGTATTCTTGATGTCTCAGTGCTATCTGTGTGGAAAAAGTGTTTTAAAATGCTATGTGATGAAGGCAGCTCTAGTTATATTGTCAAGTTCTTGGTGAAACGTGTTTTTAAGAGATGAATTCATCTTGTGGCTGTGTAAATATTGAAGGAAGGCACAACTGATGTAAATGATGAGTGACAGTAAGTGTAATACTGTTGCAAGGTATTGATTACTAACCAGAAAGTGTGTTTGTTCTTTAGTGTTGATCCCTCAATTGTAAACATATCAGATGAAATGGCCAAAACTGCACAGTGGAAGGCTCTTGCCATGAATACTGAGAATGCCAAAGTAACCAGAGCTAACCTGAGGTAGCTATAATTAATCATGCATTTCCTAACTCTGATCTTGTGTTTAGCAGCTGGTAACTGTACTTGCATTTCTTGAAATAGATCCAAAAAATGAGCATACAGGGTTTGTAAATCTGCACTGACTTTTGAACTTGAATTTGATTTTTGCTCTTAAGTTAAACTTTAGTTTGAGTTAAGGAATTTGAATTATTTTATTAAAGAGTAGCCTTAAATTATGATACATTTATTTGCTTAATACAATTGTGTGCTGCTATGATGGGTTTAGGGTTTCTAAAAGCTTTACTAGAGTGCATATGAGCGTGGGAATTGTTTGATCTTGACCATTACAAATGTCAATGGGAATAAAGAAACCGAAGTCCAGCACTTCCATTATTGTTTTATGCTGCCCTAGGATTGAGTCCCTGTTTTTGTGGCTTGGTTTGTTTGGTTTTCCTCAGCTCATTTTTAATCTCCAAAAATGAAACTTGGGCCAACTGTTGTATTTACTGGATATAAAATATACTTGACTGAAGTATGGGACAGATTAGGAGTCCTTGTTGCTATGAACATTTCCTGTAAGATGACATGGCCAGGAGCTTCCTTCTCTGTGAGCTCTCCATCCAACAAGGAAGTCTGTATGCAGAGAACCATTTTGCTATTCTATCCTGGTTTCTTCCCTGTCTCTCTGAATCTATTAAGAGGAAGAAAGTGCTGAATTTTTACCTGAAATATCCCCAAATTCCTAAAAGCTTGTAATGTATAGGTACTGGTATCTGTGGAGTGTTCCCTAACAGTGTAGGAAAGAGGGGAGAACAGGCCTGGATAATTCAAAACCCCTAAGCTTATCCCATACTGCTGTGATCCCTTTCAGCCAAATCTGTCAAAGGCAGGCAAGTTTCAGGGATACAAAATTGTCAAATTTTGAGGGGAAAAATAATAATTGTATTTTGGTGGAAGAGTCAATGGTGAGGGAGTGTTAATATAGTTGTCCAAGCTACTGGGTAGTGTTGAGCTTTGCCCATGGAAGTAGCAGTAGTGACTGGACCCTTACCACTCATGTACCATCAATTTGTTCAGCATGTGCATTACTCCACACTAGGAATGGAAATGCATTTTTGCTTTGCCCAGACAGTAGGTCAACCAAGGGTGAAGGAGACAAGGAGGGCACCTTGCCTGTGAAGCCAGGATGAAAGAATCGGGGCTGTTCAGATTGGAGGAGAGAAGGCTCCAGGAAAAACTTGGAGCTACATTTCAGTGTCTGAAGAGGAACTACAGGAAAGCTGTGGAAGGAGTGTTCAGAAGTGCTTGTAGCAATAGCATAATGGGCAATGGTTTGAAATTGGAACAGGAGAGATTTTAGGTGGGACGTAAGGTAGAAGCTCTTTACAATGAGAGTGATAAAATACTGGAACAGGTTGTCCAGAGATGTGGTTGAGGTCCTGTCCCTGGAGAGATTCAAAATCAGACTTGATGTTGCCCTAGGCAGCCTAATCTAGTTGAAGGTATCCTTGCTCACTGAAGGGCAGTTGGACAAGATGACCTTTGAGGGTCCCCTCCAGCCCAATGCAATCCATGAATCTGTGTGAGAACTTGGAAGTATTGTAATAGGAAAAGTTCAGGAGATTTGTTAGTGCAGGCACCATTTACAGTGAATCTTCAGCCTGCCTTGTTTAAACACTTTAAAATGTTCAAATACATGTTCTAAATATTTAAAACCCAATTTTCACATAAGCTAGACTCTCAGAGATCACAGAGACTTAGACCATACAGGATGTGTGTCAGTACATCCGCTTATTTTAATTATGTTTTTCAGAAACCTGTTACAGAACTTGTGGATGCTGCTTCTACCTTTATCTGGGTGTCACTGGGTGTACAGGGCTTGAAGAGATACAGGCCTTCTGTCTCTATTTCTCTTCCCAAAACAGTTAACAGTTTCAGATTTGGGTTTCCAGCCATTAGAAGTTAGTACAACTTCATCTTGAGCTTTTTGGTTTCCTGAGTGGGTTACATTAGTAAAGAATTCCATGCAGCACTAGCTTCTGACTAGTTTGTTACGTGCTTTCCTTAGGTCATATTCAGTATTTCATCTGTTTCTTGCATTTTGCTTGAAGACATTTGCCTTTGATTCTGTAACATGCCCAGTTTGAGAGTACTACATTAAAAAATTGCATCTTGTAAGGGAACTTGCTAAAAATACAAATGGAAGATAAAATCCACTGGTGCCAGAAAGCAGCACTTTCAAGAGGCAATAGAACAGAATTAACCAGGTTGGAAAAGACCTTTGAGATTGAGTCCAGCCTATCATCCAACACTATCTAATCAACTAAACCATGGCACCAAGCACCCCATCCAGCCTCTTCCTAAATGCCTCCAGTGATGGTGACTCTACCACCTCCCTGGGCAGCCCATTCCAATGGCCAATCACTCTTTCTATGAAGAATTTCTTCCCAATATCCAGCCTAAACCTCCCCTGATGCAGCTTGAGACTGTGTCCTCTTGTTCTGGGGCTGGTTGCCTGGGAGAAGAGACCAACCCCCACCTGGCTACAACCTCCTTTCAGGTAGTTGTAGAGAGCAAGAAGGTCTCCCTGAGCCTCCTCTTCTCCAGGCTAAGCAACCTCAGCTCCCTCATCCGCTCTTCATAGGGCTTGTGCTCCAAACCCCTCCCCAGCTTTGTTGCCCTTCTCTGGACACCTTCCAGCAAGTCAACATCTTTCCTAAACTGAGGGACCCAGAACTGAACACAGGACTCAAGGTGTGGACTAACCAGTGCTGAGTACAGGGGCACAATGACTTCTTGGCTCCTGCTGGCCACACTATTCCTGATGCAGGCCAGGATGGCGATCTGATATTGCTTGAACCTGGTAGATGTTAGAAGGCAGCCTTAACTCAAATGGTTGCTGTTTTGAGGTATTCCCTATCCTGTCTTTTATAGGGGAACGATTTCTTCTGTATGGAAAGATTTAGAGATGTCACCACTGCCCAGTCAAAAGTTAAATTGTTCATCTGGGTTCTTCTCAGGTTTTTCTGTGTAAGAGTCATTTTCTGATAGTATGGACAGATGCTTAGTGCTGTGGTGAAAGCAGTTATGTAGGCACTGCTCTTTGCAGATTTACTGGTTTGAAGCAAGTGATATGCTTTGGTATTGTAGGTGATGTTGTGTGGGTTAGCAGTATTTCTCAAAAATCTTCCTTGATTTTTTTAGACTACTATTTTTTTTTATCCCTGAACTGATCCTTATTTGCCTTTTCTTTCTTCCTCTACCATCTGTCACATTTTACAGACTCTACAGAGTCCAGGCACATTTATTTTCTAAGGACTCACAGAAAAGTTCTCTTTGCATCAATTTCTCATACCTTTTTTTTTTTCCCCTCCTCAAAAAGCAACTCCACAGGTGTATCATCTCTTCTAAAATTCATGCTTGGAGAATCTTCTCTTGCGCTGTTCCAATTTCTCTTCTCCCACCCTGTCACTACCTCAAGACATTCCTTTCTGTCCTTGGATAAGCCACTGTTCAGTGTCAGGTGTTCAGGTGCCAGCCAGCCCGTGGTCTTCAGGGTCTTCCATTTGAACAGATGGACACCTATGCAGATTCTGAGCTGTCCTCTACTGTTGTTACAAGTTTTGAAGTGTTTTTCTCTTCCAATTTGTGACTGCCTAACAGCATTATGAATGCAGTAATTGTAGTTCCAGTCCCAAATCTCTTGGAAAGATGGGAATGTTTTCCCAGTATTGCATTGTGAACAGAGTCGTTTTCTTGCACAATAACTAAGCAGTATTAATGATACTGCTTGTTACTTGTTCTTGAGCATTTTAAACTACATTTGTGTGGTTTTGTGGGAGGTGGGATTTTTGGGTTTTATTTTTCAGGGGGTGTTTTTGCAAAGCATTTTTACATCAACAGAATCGATAAGAAAGGACTGGAAATGGTATTTACAGAAGAGATCTTTCTTTAGATGATTCCTTTCTTTCAGCTTGTGCTATTCCTGTGAACAGTGTTTAAGAATCACTAGGGTGTAATAGAAATACCTCATCATAGACACATCCTTATGTTAGGACTCACAGCATTCTCTGAATTATAACATGTTTGAAAGTTAACTGTTACTGAAGCGAACCAAACCTTACATTTTCCTCTTTGCTTTCAAACAGCCCTGAAAAAGCAGAAAGTGTGAAAATAAATGTGGAGTCTACACCTGTTGTGAAATACGTGGATGCTGAGACCTCTTTATAGAACTGAACCAAGGGGCATGGAGTCTGTTTGTGTGTATCTGTATCACTAGGGTGTTACACCATGGAAGTGTGATTGCCCATCTCTGGAGCAACCTGTATTTAATTCTGTCATTGTTTAGAGCGCCGTAGAGATGCTTGCGTAACGAGAAGACTCTTCTGCCGAACGAGACGAGCGGGAGTCACACTTCAGCTATTTATTTTATGGGAGATTTTACTTTCATTTTTAAATAGGAAGAAGGTAATGACTGCAGATTCTTTCAATAGTTGATGTGTGCATCAAAAGTTCCATCAGCTCTTGCTGGTGATTACTGGTCCACATTGCTTACAATTTTTTAATACCTCCGTTTATAATGTACGCTACAGAAGTTTGTTTTCTATGCAGGCAGTTACTGCTTTTTATTTTTGGTTTGATTTTGGCAGGGTATGCTTCTTTTGGTGATTTCATAGAACAAATGTTAATGTGCTGTCGAGCAGAACTACTGTTTTACGTCTCTACTACATGCTAGTGTTCTCTGGATTCTGTCTCCCTTGCTTTGCAAAGAGCCCCAGATCAGGTGGTTACCTAATCCTTAAAATTGTCCTGCTCTGCTACATTTCCCACCCCCACCTCCATTTTTTCCTTTTCTCCTTTAATCCCCCCCCCCCCCTTTTTTAATTTGTTACTGTCTAACAGCATTACGAATGCAGTAATTGTAGTTACAGTCCCACACCAGTATTTGCCATTCTGGACGCTCCATGTTTACACAACGTAAACTGGATTTACAAACAACAGTTCAGTGTAGAGGAAGTCACACATACTTACCCCACTAGCACTCATGAATTCTGTTCCTCTTTTTAGTTCACTTCACTTCCCCCCCCCCCCCCCTTCATCAATTCTCAGACTCCCCAGAGCCGAGTCTTGATTTACTCAGCTCTATGGCGTATTTTTTGTGGGTTCTTTCCCGTTCTCATCCAAACGTGTTTTTTGCTTAATTTTTAACTTTCTGGTGTATTTGGTTAAATTAGCTTGTGGCTTTTAATTATGTAGTAGCTTTATGATCAGTATTATTTTTATGCTGGTGGTATTTGTGTGTACAGTTCTGAGTTCCATTGTAAAGGGCATATATATGATAGCACACCCAACTTATTTTTAAACATTTTATTTATTTTAATTCGTATAAATTTTTATTGTGCAAGTTGAATTGAAAAAGTAAATATTCATCTATTAAAGTAAATAGGATTTGGGGGTGGGAGGGGCTAACTGACAAAGACACAGTCAGTCAGTATGTTTCTTGTACTTATATTTTCTAGTGTTTGGTATTATAATATTTGAAATACTGAGAATTTTATGTATAAAGAAAACTTTCATCACTTGCCTGCGGTTTCCATTATAAATAATTTCTGCCTTACACCTTAGTTTTTTGGCTTTAATTTCCGAATTGATCTCTTTACGTCCTGAACTGCCACCAGCCCTTTCTGAATGTATTACAATGGCTTTAATTAGAACCTGTGCTCATTTTAAATTGGAATAGGCTGCCTGCTGGATTCTGCTTGTGGCAAATTCGGGAGTTTTGCCATGAACGACGTGATAACAATTCTTAAGGTCCGCAGAAGAGCAGAGTTCGCCTGAGAAGTACCACTTGAGGTGGAATTTTGGTGCTCTTCAGCCAGTTGTCACTTGGAGAAAAGATAATTGTCTATTACAAAAAGAAAGCAATCAGTGGGAATGAATAGAAACATTTTGAGATGGCATTTAAGTTACATGGTCTGTTCTCATTAAGTGTATCCTAAGACGACAGTTTAATTGAAAGTAAGTCACAGTGTACAGCAATATGAGTAATGGTATCCAAACTGTCATAGCAAAAGTCCAGGTCAGAAAAAGTGAGGTTTCTACTACCAGTTTGACCAATACTGTGTAATAACCTATACAGATGTTCCTTTCTTGTTAGATAGATAGTAGTGTAGCTTGTGCCTTAGCTTGTGTATGTGGTCCTTCCGAAAGTACCCATATTTTCCCTCTAGTCAAACTGAGACACGGTGAAGCTATAGCAAATGGTTTCCCAAAACCATCTGCAAAATTTGCACATCTTCATGTCAGTTATTGACTACTAAATAGCTCTTGCTGAATCAAAGAGGGGAGGATATTTGGGGCAGTTTACCTAGCAGTATCCACAACACGCGTTACTCTTCTACTAGTATCCCAGCTGTATTTTACACTTCATGTTCACAGTCCTGCAAAAATTTCCAAAGACACAAAAAAATTACTGGAAGACTTTTTTTAACTCCTCAGTACCACAAGTCAGGCACACCTTGTATCTGGCTTCTACTTCAGAAAGATTTAAGTTTTGGTCAGTGTTACAGGAAGTGGATATTTTTCTAGCGGAGTTGAAAGGAAACAAAACCAAAGTCCCCACAAGTCTAATCACAGTATTTATTTACTCTTAGTTGTGTAGAAATTGTAATTGATGCCAGAAATACCGTGTCTGTCAAAGTAGTTTACAGTGACCTTTCGTCCAGTGGTCTTGGTCAGTGGGGCATGATATGCTTGCACTTCTTTCCCCATATGAATAGGAAACGGATCTGCTATCAAGTGCATAAACCCCCTGGGTATTCTGTGGTGAATTGATTGGCTGCTCATTGTACACCTTCTCTTTTTCAAAATCATGCGTTAGTGTTTAAAGTAAAATGAGGAAGGATGTAGCTTACTATGTGTAGATATACATTTTGCCTTAATGGATGCACAAGAGCAGTGATAATTGCTGTGCACCCTCATTGCTTGTCTTTGTTCCCTTTAGTGGTGGTTTTTGTTTTGTTTGTTTGTTTGTTTTTTTTTCCATAGGGGTTAAGCCCTGCAAAGGCTATGCCAACCTATTTCCATTCCAACAGTTAGAGGAAAATAAAACAGCCCTGCACTTTTCTTTTTAAGATGTCTTGCTTTCCCAGAATGGAGCTTAGTGCTACTGTGTGCCTGGCTGCAGAGCCACCTCAGGAAGTCCCTCCTATTTTTTTTCTTTTTCTTCTCCTTCCTTTCTTCTTTTCTTTTTTCTAATTTATTTATAAATATGAATGTTTACATAAAGTGTAGGTCTTAATTTTGACCACTCCATTTAAATTATCATCTAAAGTATTTCACTTAAAATGCAATCTTGTGTTTAAATTATATTCTGCAAAACTCGGTGTTTTCGTATGCATTCGCAACGGCATGCTTTTCATTCTGTTTACATATGCCCAAGTTAATCTCTTCCCAGATCAATCTTGCAGCTGTAACATACGGTTATTCAGTTAAATGTTCCAAATTGCCAAGTTTGTCATCATGAAACCTATTAGGGTAGAGTTTGATGCCCTTTTCATGGGGGGGTTTTCAAGCAAACATCTTGGCCATTTTTTCTGCATTTAATGCAAGTTCTCCTGTAAGCTACCGATCGCTTTGCCTGCAGCTCTATCTTTGTTCAGTAGTTTCTTAAGTTGTGCCCTTGGCACGGGTGGGCTGGACAGGCTGTGAGATCTACCTGTAGCAAAGGAGTGTCTGTGGGAGCCTGTGTGGCTTTAAAGGGTTGTCCTGTACCTATGTTCCGTACATCACGAGAGAAATGGTTCATGGTTCACCAGTGTAGGCTGTTAGATGAACACCACTGTGATTTTAGTTTTCTTTTTAGCCTTATGATTAGTAATGTTTTCATTGCTCATCTAGGTGAAATTAATTACCAAGTACAGTTCAAATGTGTGAAATACTGTTTCTACCAACAGTAATTTATTTTACAGCAGATTTTTTTTTTTTTTTTAAGACTAGAGGCACGCAGCTTTGAGTCCACGCAAAAGTAGTGCTAATACATAAAGCAAAGTGCTTAGCAATTTTAAATCTTATTTTACTTTGTAACATTTCTTAGTGAAAACTTGTAAGACTTTGTAGTTGGCATTGAAGTTAACCAGAAAAAAAACCCCACACTTTCATATTGGATTTGGTGTATTGGTTGACATTTGGAATAATGAAGTGATCAGTTTGAAAGTCACTACTTTCCTAAATGATTTTAGTGGCAAGAGGCATGATTTCTGCTATTTCTTTTTGCTGATACTGCAGTGCAAAGGTGTCTTCCAGGGTTCAGCACCTCTAGCTGATGCAACCTTATTTTGGTTTCAGTACTGACTGAAATATGATTACATACTGTCTGGCTCCAATTTTTTATGACTGCTTTTCTAATTACAGTGATGTTTTCTTACTTCACAAAACCTGAGGCAAATGACAAACATTATTCCAAGTGTAAACTCAATATCCAATTTATACAGTAAACAACTCTCAGACTTGTATTTAATGTGAAAGAGACGGCCCTCGGTGGTTTAATTACTGCTAGAATAAAACTTATCTTTTGTAACGTTTCAGAAAGTCGGTAAAAGCAATAAAAATCTATTGAACTACCTTCAGGGGCTTTCTGGCTTTCTTCCACGCAAGATGCTCTGACATTGAACCCTGCAGCTTGTGTGCTGTGCTGCAGAGGGTCGTCGGCATCCCCATGCTCGTGGCTGCTGCTGAAGTGTGCCGCCACACAGCATCTTGCAATTGGCTGGGGAGAGAAGAACGTTGGGATGCGATTGGCTGCGGGTACGGTTCTGGCAGGTGGAATAGAATAGCGAAAGAATGGAATTAACCAGGTTGGGAGACCTGTGAGATCATTGAGACCAACCTATCATCCAACACCATCTAATCAACTAAGCCGTGGCACCAAGCACCCCATCCAGTCTCTTCCTAAACACCTCCAGTGATGGTGACACCACCATTCCAGCCCATTCCAATGGCAAATCACTCTTTCTATGAAGAACTTCTTCCTGACATCCAGCCTAAACCTCCCTCTCTCACTTTCTGTGAAACGTTCTCCTCACCTTAAGTGAAAACCTGGTGCAGCTTGAGACTGTGTCCTCTTGTTCTGGTGCTGCTTGCCTGGGAGAAGAGACCAACCCCCACCTGTATACAACATCCCTTCAGGTAGCTAGGTAGCTGTAGACAGCAATAAGGTATCCCATGAGCCTCCTCCAAGCTAAGCAACCCCAGCTCCCTCAGCCTCTCCTCGCAGGGCTTGTGCTCCAAACCCCTCCCCAGCTTTGTTGCCCTTCTCTGGACACGGTGCAACAACTCAACATCTTTCAACATCTTTTAACTTTGAAAGTTAAGTTACCTGCCAGCATATGATGAAGTTGCACAAGTTTCTGCAATTACCTCATTTAGAAGCGAGCTACTGCAAGGAGACAGTTATTTAAAATATGTCCACAGGGCGGCAGCAGTGAGAGGGAGGAGCACGCGCGGCCGGAGCCCATGCGCCGCGTCCACAGCGACGCGCAGGGCTCCCCCAGCGCCTGCAGGGACAATCGGCCCCAAAGCCGGAGGGAAAAAGGAGAAGTGGGGGGGTTTGAAAGGGTTTCTCTCTCTGAGATAGAGAGATATGTAGAGGGCAGGGTCCAGGTTTTAAATCTCTGCTACAAATAGCATTTATGGGCGGTTTAGAAACTAACTTACAAGCAGACATTCGACTGCTTAGGCTTAGTCTTGTCTACTTACACACTTATCTGTGGTCAGTACATAATTACAGTGCAGTAATTTCAAAGTCTTTTTCACATATAAATTAGTACAGTTCTCCAATATCTACATAAAATGAGATATTTTTGTCTACTGGAATGCCTCACACTAATACTTAACTGTTTAAAATGGTTTTTCAATCCCCTTCAAGCATTTTCATGCATTTCAAGCATCTAGGGCTGCAATCACCCTGTTTGGGAGGCTGCCCCCATCCCTCACTCACCTGTTCCTCTGCTGCATCATCACCCTCCCATGTGACATCATCACTCCACCCAGAACCCTTTTTATTCATGCCAAGAAAAAAGGCCAAATTGAGGAAAACTGCCCAGCCAGCAGCTCCTTATTTTAACTCTAATAGTTTTATATACATACACACACCTCCCTTTTCCCAACAGGGGAGCTCTGCTAGAGAAACGAAGGAGGGGATGCCCCGCACCCCCAACCAGCTGCAGCCCTGCCCTGCCACAGCCTCTGGTGGCTGCCGCATGGGGGAGAAGGTGCCAAAGGTCAGTGTCATGTCTCTCACACCTTATTTTGGTTGGACCCCTTAGCAATGATGCTCATGCTGAGGCATTTGTTGCAAGTTGTGGACAGGTTCCTTCTGGAGCTGTATCTGAAGTGTGCAGGGAACAGTGCCTGGCTCAGCGGGATGAGTTTTTAATCCCCTAACAGCTTCAACCCATGGAACCCGGTCTGCAGAGGAAACTGCAGAAAGGCCAGACTCCCACTCCAGTTCCTGGCACAAAATGGGGCCAACATGTCTAGCAAACGGAGAAGAACAAAGTGCCTGCCAGCTGCACATGCTGCTTGTCAGAGCCATGGTAGGCATGGTTCCATGGCACCATCCTTGGAGAGGTGCTTCAGAGGCCAGCACCAGATCTTGTGTTACCAATTACACGTACTTCAAAATGTCCTTCATGGACCTGTTAGCGAAGAAAAAGACCTACAGTACCAATCACAAAGCTAAGTAGTAAAGCTTCTCACTGGACAAACAGCATACTTCATGAATACAAGGTGAGAGAAATAATCAAAAATCCTCAACATCTTAAATATTTTTTGATTGTTTGGGTATCAGTTAATGAAGAATAGTACTGGTATATAAAGCTGGAAATGTGTATGTTCTGAGTTTTGGGGATAATAGGTTGTTGAAATGCTGTGGTGTTTTCCTCACACAGTTACAGTTGATATGTTTGTTAGAAGTAAATACAATGATATCTGCTCATTAATCTTCATTGTGTATTGAGGATGCTGCAATGCAGACACAGGTGAAAAACATCTGCTCTGACTTGTGTTTCGACATCTGCTCACAGTAAGTGATCCACAAACTCCTTTTTGCCAGAGTGATTTGGACTTGGGGGTTCTGATAGTGCTGCTGATGCCCACATGTGCACACATAAACTCCTTTGACTAGAGCAGTTAATTGAGCAAACTGTTTAACTGTGGACTTCAGTAGCTGAGGGGAGACTCACTGCTCCCTACAAGTACCTGAAAGGAGGGGCAAGGAGCTGCAATCTTTCGTTGTGAAGACAATCATCTATTTCCCATTTGTGAAATGGCTGTGAGCAATTCAGATAAGCTGCAGTGCAGGGTGTGGATTCAAAGAGGTTGGTCTCATCCACCATCCCCACAGTTAAGGCCTGTTGAAGATGTGTGCTCTAACTTGTGCCTGTGCCTTCTCATCTCGTGGGGCCTAGCCAAGGTTTATGTTGGTCAGGGTCTGTCTGTTTTGAGGGGGAGCACTGCAGCACTCCTTTGTTGTGGCTGTTTCACGCTATTGAAGGGGAAGAAGCAGAAGCTTGTCTCATTGTGAAGGAAGGCTCCACTGAAGAGAGGAATTCCCCTCTATTTTGCTTAGAAAAACCCAAGTATTTATTTTGGGGGCTGACACTTTTTGATCTTACCATACCTCACTGGAGTGGAACCCTTAAAGGAGGAAGAATGCTTAGTTTTCAGGATTGTGATGTATTTACTGTCAGGTGAGTCTGACAATATACCTGATGGGTCCAACGTACTTCTGAGAGAGGCAAAACTATGTGGCTCTGCAGAGGTTAGGTGTCTGTGCTCAGATTTCTGTGGTTCAAACAGGCACCTGCTTGCTGCCTCAGTCTCTTTTGGGATTTGAGCCTCGCCGTGCCTGTAGAGTTCAGACATTGTTGGAAGTTTTTAAGGCCAGGCTGGATGGGGCTCTGAGCAACATGATCGAGTGTAGGGTGTCCCTACCCATGGCAGGGGGTTGGAACTAGGTGATCTTTGAGGTCACTTCCAGCCCTGACAATTCTATGGTTCTATATTTTTTCATCCTTTATAGAATCATAAGCTGGTTTGGGTTGGAAGGGACCTTCAAGATCATCCAATTCCAAGCCCCCTGCCCTGGACAGGGAGCACCTCCTACTAGCCCAGCTTGCTCAAGGCCTCATCCAACCTGGCCTTTCAACACTTCAAGGCGTGGAGCCTCCACAGCTTCTCTGGGCAACCTGCCCCAGTGCCTTCCCACCCTCGTGGGCAAGAACTGCTTCCTCATGTTTCATCTCAATCCAGCTTCCTCCAGTTTGGAGCCACCACCCCTTGTCCTGTCACTCCATGCCTCTGTAAAGTCCCTCTCCAGCTCTCCTGTAGCCCCTGTCAAATCCTGGAAGGCTGCTCTAAAGTGTCCCTCGAGCCTCCTCTTTTGATCAGGTATGGATGTTTGATGGACAATTCTTGTTCCCTCTTCACTCTCAGTGGCAATGTGCCACATTATCATGTGTGGTGACAAAACAGCAGCTCTGAGTATCTTGCATACTTTGACAGCAGTCGCTTTTGATTCACACATGTTAAGGTAAATTAAGTTACAAGTTATTAAGAGAACATATCTTGTAAGGAAGATGATTGAATATATTGAGAAACACTTTTTGTTAGCTGAGCAGGCTCCAGGTTTTCTATATACCTACAAAATGCAGCTTCTTACTGAATACTTTAATCTACTTGCAGCTGTCATATCCTTGATTGTGTCAGTGTCCTGAAAAGCTGACAACATTTGTCTATCTTTCTGCCAGTTAATGCCTGCTGAAAGAAAGGAATGATGGAAATGAACAACAGTTCCAATAGAGCATCTAATGGCTAAGCAAAGAAATCTTTCTCCATCACAGAAGACTTCCACATAGGTGAATTTTCCACAACAGAAAGGTCAGCTTGCAGTTCTGCACCTTTATTTTCTTTTTAAACAAGCTCTACAGCAAGTCTATTCTTTTTAGAAACATTTTGGGGCTGTTCAGTCTGGAGAGGAGAAGGCTCTGAGGAGACCTTATTGTGGCCTTCCAGTATCTGAAGGGGGCTACAAGAAAGCTGGGGAGGGACTTTTTAGGATGTCAGGTAATGATAGGACCAGGGGGAATGGATCGAAAATAGAAATGGGGAGATTCAGATTGGATGTTAGGAAGAAATTCTTCACCATGAGGGTGGTGAGACACTGGAACAGGTTGCCCAGGAAGGTGGTAGAAGCCTCATCTCTGAGGTTTTTAAGGCCAGGCTGGATGCGTCTCTGAGCAACATGATCTAGTCTGAGGTGTCCCTGCTCATGGCAGGGGGGTTGGAACTATATGATCCTTGAGGCCCCTTCCAACCCTTACAGTTGTATCATTCTATGATTTGTCTTTCATCTGTAAGCTATCATAGGGCTCAAGGTTAACAAGTAAAGCTACTGAAATGTCATTGGTTTAGCAAGCTGGACACAGCTGGAGGCTTTTGTTCCCAGAGGACTATGGGGCTACCAGTGCCATTAAGCAAGTCTCAGTTAACCTCCTCACCTTTCCTGTCATTCTGTGGGACCTCAAGGAGGTTGTGTATGTTACAGCATTTTGTAGACACACTTTCTATTTAAGATGCTGTTGAGAAGTAGGCGTAAAAGAGCAGTTAGAGCTACTACCTTTGATAAACTCTTTTTATGTGGGTTCTGGCAAACATAATAGCTTGCTTTATATTTACTCTTAACTTGCTCCTACTTTGTATTTGTTCACAAATATTGCAGGAGTATGCCACAAGGGAAATATTTTTAATCATTCAGAAGCCACATTAAATGTTTAGCATGCTTGGGGTTTAAAACAGAATGGGTTTTTGCTGTGCTGTATAAAATATGTATATGGAGGAGGAGTAGGGATACAGTTTTATAAATGAATCTTAACTCGGAGGATTTCAGAAAGCTGGATAAATCCTACTCTGGATTGCAACACACTTGCAGTAACAAAAACTTGTGTAGGAGGCACTAAGCTCCTTCTGTGAAACTAATTTTACAACTGACTACTTCAGTTTCTCGAGGCTACAAAGAGTGTAGGAATGAAGATTGATATTGCAAGGAAATCAAAGACAGCTTGTAAGATCTCTGCCTGCCCTTGGCAGCAACAGGATTGGGGCCCAGGTGTCAGACAAGACCCTACCTCCAGTCTGAAACATATCCTTGTCCATCGAAGTAGTATCTATGACATAAATCTTTAACATTTCAGGTTGTATTTTCAGGGTTTGAAGTGCACTTGATAAAACCTTATTGTGGCTTTCTAGTATCTTTAGGAAAGCTGGTGAGGGACTTTTAGGGTGTCAGGTAAGGATAGGACTAGGGGGAATGGAACAAAAATAGAAATGGGTAGATTCAGATTGGATGTTAGGAAGAAGTTCTTCACCATGAGGGTGGTGAGACACTGGAACAGGTTGCCCAGGGAGGTGGCAGAAGCCCCATCCCTGGAGGTTTTAAGGCCAGGCTGGATGTGGCTCTGAGCAACGTGGTCTAGTGTGAAGTGACCCTGCCCATGGCAGGGGATTGGAACTAGATGATCCTTGAGGTCCCTTCTAACCCTAACAATTCTATAAGTCTATGATTTCTTCTGTCAACTGTGTGCTTAACCACTGTGTAACATTTTATAACTTTTAAAATAAACAACTCAGCACCCACCTCTAAGTTTTCAAAGAAAAGTTAAAAATGCTGTTTTTATAATAACTTTACTAATACTTGACTACCAGTAAGTGCAGTTTAACAAATTGTAGTAATAAGCAGTTAAAGTGAACTGAAGACTTACATTTTGTAACCTGCTTAGCAAGCTCTACTTTTCCTACTTAGCCATCATAGCATAAAAAACTGTTAGGTATTATTTAGACTGTTAGATATTATTTAGAGTAAATAATGCAACCATCAGGTTAATCATCACCTGGCACTGGTGTCAGAATTGCACTTCTCTACGTAGCACTTTGTCAGGAAACCTAGAGGAAACAAGATTAAAATGCCACTCAGTTGCATATTTAACAATACTATTAATAATATGCCTTATCACTGTGTAGTTCTTTCTCCTCGATTCTTATTAATAAAATTCTTTGCAGCAAGTCACTCTTCTTGGTTTTCACTGAATCATGGAATGGTTTGAGTTGGAAAAGCTTTTTAAGCTCATTCAGCCCAACCATTCTCTAATCCTGCCAAGGCTGGGGCTAAACTATGCCACTCAGCACCACATCTCTGACTCTGGCAAACACCTCCAGGGACAGGCATTCAGCCACCTCCCTGGGCACTCTGTGCCAGGCTGTGAGAACCCTTCCAGTTATGAAGTTTCTTCAAATGTCCAACCTCAACTTCTCCTGATGCAACTTGAGGCCATTTCCTCTCATCCTATCACTTGTTACTAGGGAGACCAACCCCCACCTAGCTCTAACCTCCTTGCAGGGAGCTGTAGAGAGCAATGAGGTCTCCTCTCAGCCTCCTCTTCCCTCAGCCTCCTCTTCTCCAGACTAAACAACCCCAGGTCCCTCAGCTGCTCCTCACCAGCCCTGTTCTCCAGACCCTTCCCCAGCTTCCTTGCCCTTCTCTGGACCTGCTTCAGCCCCATTGTGCCCCTTGGCGTGAGGGCCCCAAAACTGAACGCAGGACTCAAGGTGTGGCCTCCCCAGTGCTGAGCGCATGGGGACAGTCCCTGCCCTTGTTTCACTTTACCGCTGAGCCAGCGCTACATTCCCGGGGAATGGAACCCGGGCCAGCGACTGCGAGGCTCCGCAACCCTCCTCCCCATCCCCGCCTCCGCCCCGCCCCGCCCCGCCCCGCCCCGCCCGGCCGCGCCAGATGCGAGCACCGCCCGAGGCCGGCGTCCCGCCTCCCGCCCGCCCAATGGCGCCGGCCGCAGCCCGGCAGACGCCGTCACCCCGCGCACCGCGGGCGCCGGTTGGCTGCGGCGGCGGCAGTCGTCAGATGGGCAGAGATCAGCCCAGCGCAGCCGGGCGGGGCGGCTGCAGGCCCTGCCCCGCGGCGCCGTGCGGCGCTACGCCCCGCCGAGGGCTCTGCGCCGGAGAGCGGCGGGTGCTGGGGAGATGCTGAGCCTCATGGAGGTCGGCGGGTCCTTGCTGGAGCGGGTGGCCGTTGGAAACCCTATTTCCCTGCTGCTGGCCGCCTCCGCCTTCGCACTGAGCCTCGGTTACCTGTTCCAGCTGGGCTACCGGCGACACGTCGCGTCCGATCGGAGGGTAGGAGCGGGGGAATGTGTGGGGTCTCGGTCCGCCGGCGGTGGTGCCCGGGCGAAGCGATGGGTTGGGGTCCCCCCAGAGGGGTGGTTGCCCCCACAGAGCGGTGGTTACCACAGAGAGTGCGCGGGGGAGATGGAAGAGGAGTCGGGGGTCCTGGCATCAGGGTGCGGACGGACGGATGGACAGACAGGAGGAGGAGTTAGCGGTGCTGTCTCCTCTGGAAGCCTTTCCTAGGGAGAGCAGAGAAGTGGGCGGTAAATTCCAGGTGTGCGGGAGCAGGTTCTGCCGAGCGAGCAGCCTGCGCCCCAGCCCTCCCGGGGACGCTTTCTGGCGGCGAGTTGCGCCCGCTCGGGCCTCGGCCCAGCTGGGTGCTGCCACCATGAGTCACACAACCCCAGCGTGGAGGGGCTTGGAAGAGACCTCTGGAGAGCATCCAGGCCAACCCACCAGCTAACGCAGGTTGCCCACAATCATGCGGGTGTGGAATCTCTCCAGAGAAGGAGACTCCGCAGCCTCTCTGGGAAGCCAGCTGCAGGGCTCTGGCACCGTCGAAGTGAAGAATTGTTTTTCCTTATGTTGAAAAGAAACCTGGGTTAATTTCTGGGTTTCAGTTTGTGCCCGTTGCCCCTCCTCTTGTCGCTGAGCGTTGCTGACAAGAGCCCAGCCCCATCCTCTTGCTTAGCTCTTGCTGAGCACTGATCGGATAACCTCTGAGGCTGCTCATCTCCAGGCTCAATTGCCTCAGGGCTCTCAGCTTTTCATCCTCACGGAAATGCTCCAGGCCCCTCAGCAGCTTCATCATCCTCCACTGGACTCTCTCCAGTAGTTCCCCCTACCCTTGTGAACTGGGAGCCCAGAACTGGCCACAATACTGCAGGTGTGGCCCTCACCAGGGCAGAAAAGAGGGGCAGGAAAACCTCCCTCGACCTGCTGGCCACACTCTTCTTGGTACGCTCCAGGAGACCATTGGCCTTCTTGGCTGTGGCACCTCGTCCACCTCCACTCACTGAGGTGCTTTGGTTTTCTAGAAGCAAGGGCATGCCCAATGCTGGTTTGTCAGTGCAGCTTAAAAGAAGGCTCAGATGCATGAAATCTATTTCTGAACTGAGGCTGAGAGGTGGGCACAAGCCAACCTCATGAGCTTCAACAAGGCCAAGTGCAGGGTCCTGCATCTGGGTTGAGGCAATCCCAGGTACAAGTACAGGCTGGGCAGTGACTGCCTGGAGAGCAGCCCTGAGGAGAGAGACTTGGGGGTGCTGGTGGACGAGAAGCTCAACAGGAGCTCTCAGTGTGCACTTGCAGCCTGGAAAGCCAATCAGATCCTGGGCTGCATCAGGAGAAGTGTGGCCAGCAGGTCAAGGGAGGTGATTCTCCCCCTCTACTCAGCTCTGGTGAGACCCCACCTGGAGTACTGCCTCCAGTTCTGGAGCCCCTATTACAGGAGGGATGTGGATGTGCTGGAAGGTGTCCAGAGAAGGGCCACGAGGATGATCAGAGGGCTGGAGCACCTCTCCTATGAGGACAGACTGAAGGAGTTGGGGCTGTTCAGTCTGGAGAAGGGAAGGCTCCGAGGTGACCTCATTGTGGCCTTCCAGTATCTGAAGGGGGCCTACAAGAAGGCTGGGGAGGGACTTCTCAGGCTATCAGGTAGTGATAGGACTAGGGGGAATGGAATGAAGCTGGAGATGGGGAGATTCAGGCTGGATGTGAGGAAGAAGTTCTTCACCATGAGAGTGGTGAAGCCCTGGAATGGGTTATCCAGGGGGTGGTTGAGGCCCCCATCCCTGGAGTTAAGAGCAGGCTGGATGAGGCTCTGGCCAGCCTGATCTAGTGTGGGGAGTCCCTGCCCATGGCAGGGGGTTTGGAACTAGGTGATCCTTGTGGTCCCTTCCAACGCTGGCTGATACTATGATGCTTTGGGGCAACTCTGTAGCTGTTTCTGCCTGCATTCCTTCCACTTGCAGTATCTTTTTGCTTTGCTTTCAGAGGCAAGTTAGTGAGAATCTTAATCATCTTCATTTTATTTTAACCATTGCTGCTTTTAAATCTGTCTTTAAATGTGTTTTATATAACTTACAAATAATCAGCTGGCTTTTTTACAGAAGAGTTTGAACAAAATGTGTAAAGTCTCCTCTCTGTGTAGCTTTTATATAAATATATGTGTTTTTATTAATCTCTTAAGAAAATTCATCATAGAATCATTAAAGTTGGCTCACTGAGTCTACCAAGTCCAACCTTCTTATTCCTTATTTACTTTCCTTTTTTCCCTCAGAAATACCCACCTTACATTTCATCCAGCATCCCTTTCCTTGGACATGCAGTTGCCTTTGGAAAAAGTCCCATTGAATTTCTGGAAAATGCTTATGACAAGGTATGACTGGCTGAGCGTGTGCTAAAAAATATTTAATAGATCTGTTAATTTCCTTACCTGGAACCTGTTTACAATTAGTTTATTCTTGTTTCCTGCCTTGAATATGGGCTGGGGCCTGCAGAGAAAGCTCTGATGTCTTCAGCTCTCTTTTGTGTACGTTGGTGTTAGAGTGTTTTCTGAGTTCTCTCTTGTGTTTCAGGTTTAAAAAAAATAGATCTGTATTTTTGAGCTGTGCTTCTAGCTGAATTACAAGTTAATTAAAAAGCTATTTCTGAGACATTATTTCTTGTTTTCATTGGGAGGTTTTAACCTGACTCTTGACTAATCAGTGACAGGGCTGGAATGGAGATGACTTCACTGTAGGCAGTTTGATGACTTTTAAGGACTGGTTTTATACAATAACAGCCTAAAAGAAATGAGCTAACGCAGGAGAGCCTTAATTCCAATGAAATGATATTTAGTGATCTGTTTCACATTAGAGGATCACAGAATTGTTTTGGTTGGAAAAGACCTTTAAGATCATCCAGTCCAACCATTCTCTACCTCTACCAAGGCTGGGGCTAACCCATGGCCCTTCAGCACCACATCTCTGCCTCTTGGAAACACCACCAGGGATGGGGATTCAGCCACCCCCACTTAAACTTAAATCCTGGCTGGATTATTTTGGAGAAAGCCAAATTTAGTGTGGGATATTTGCTGAAGATGACCTTTAAAATCTTATTTGCTCTTAAGAGATTTGTAGATTGACTGAATGGTTTGGGTTGGAAGGAAGCTTGAAGATCATCCAGTTCCAACCCCCCTGCCCCATGGCAGGGACACCTCCCACCAGCCCAGCTTGCTCAAGACCTCATCCAACCTGGCCTCGAACACCTCCAAGGAGGTGGCATCCTATGTAAACTTCCAAATCCAGAAGTTTTTGAGATGTTTGTAGATTGCTGGAGGCTTTATGTGCTGTAACATCCCTGCTGGTTTTTGTAGTGTAATTGCTCTTTTACTTACTTATTTTTCAAGCTAAATGGTTTTAAAATGTGCAAGATGTGTGTTTGCTATGTTTGATACCCCTAGCGAGTACATCAAGAACAGAACTGAAATGTGATTTCAAGTGTGTGTGGCTGTATTAAATCTCTAGAGATTTCTCAGCAGAGTGATTTGTGGAAGCCTGTACCTGAAGAGATATAAATGTATTCCTTTCTGATTTTAAATGAACTGTGGGTTGTTTTTTTTCCCCCCTCTTTTAGTACGGACCTGTATTCAGTTTCACTATGGTTGGCAAGACATTCACATACTTACTGGGCAGTGATGCTGCTGCTCTCCTCTTCAACAGTAAAAATGAAGATCTGAATGCAGAGGATGTCTACTCTCGCCTAACCACGCCAGTGTTTGGCAAGGGAGTTGCTTACGACGTCCCCAACGCGGTGTGTATTTTACATCTGAGTAGCAGGGCAGCATGGTTTCAGTTCTGTGTGGGCAGCCCTGAGCTCTTGGCTCTGTATGAGGAGGTTTGGTGTTGTTATGTAGTTGTGGTAATTTATCCCAGCTGGATAATCAAGACTGAACCTGTTCAGGTTGCTTTATTTACCCTCCTGGCCATTTGTCAGTCTGGATGATGGGTTTTGTTCTCCAAGCAAACCCCACCACAGAGCAAAAATTAGTAAGTGAATCTTTTCCCTTCCCTCACAGTGTGCCACTGACTGCAGTTTACTTTTGCCTTTCATGTAACTTTAGATCTTCCTTCTGATAGAGCTTTAAGAGGGATAAAGTTTCATTTCTGTCATGGCGTTCTCATCCAGTTAAAGGATTTTTTGCCTGTAGGCGTGTTAGCTATGAGTGTACAAAGATAAGGAGGAGGAGGCGAGAAGGGTGTGAAGCTTCCCATTTTCCTAAGAGCAGTTTGCTTCCTGCTTCTGTCTGTCCTTGTCAAGGAATGGTGGATCTCTAGACCACACTTCTCCCAGTACTTCATGACAGAAGAGACATGCTCTGGGGGAGAGAAAGCAAGTAGGCCACACAAGGAGGAGCACAGACTGAATCCAGACTCTGCAGGGTCAAGTCTGATTGCATTTCTGATTATGTATCTACAGTGCATTTCATGTTTCAACCCTGAATGCCTCCAAGGATGAAGTTTAACAAAGACATTAAAATGATTTTCTGGGTTTGGTACTAGATAGATTAAAAAAAAATACATCTACAAGGTCAGATGCTACCAGCCTTCTTCTTTTCTTGGATGTTACCAAACTTTTGCTTGGGAAAAAAAAAAAAAAAAGGATGATGAAAACTGGAATATTTTCTGTTGTGTAAATCTGAATACCTACCCTACAATCCTGATTTCTTTCTGTATGCTCTTAGAGTATAAGTGATCATAAGTTGTTAATGGTGTTATTAATATGGTGATCCTTGCACTAGTTGGTTTTCCTCTCTTGGTTCCTCTAGATATTTTTGGAACAGAAGAAGATGCTCAAAACTGGGCTAAATATTGCCCAGTTTAAACAGCATGTGACTGTGATTGAAGAAGAAACAAAGGAGTATTTCAAAGCCTGGGGAGAGAGTGGAGAGAAAAGTAAGCAAGATCAGAGGGATTCTTTCCTCAGATTTTCTGGGAAGGAATGAAGGCCAAGGTTTGATTTTGTAAAGGATTTGCTGCAGTGTGAAATGAAAAATGACATGGGTCAAACTGTACAGAGCATTAGGAGAGAAATGTGCCAAATACAGATTTTGTTTGGTCAAATTTAAGGCTGCTGGAGAATGAAGCTGCTCAAAAAATTGTTGAGAGAAGTAAAGGAATCTTACTTCTGCTTTCTGTGTCAGCTAATAGAGTGTGTGCCTGTTGTCTGGCTGAATCCTGCTCCTTCTGCATGAGTCAGTTCAGAGCAACTCTCAGTCCCCAGGAGAAGACACTAACTTCCCAGAGCCTGTCAGTGAGCTTAGCTCAGGGATCTTCATCACTGAGGAACTGTGTCCTTGAAGCTGATGAGATTTAGGTTGGTGATCAGAGTGGAATTGTCCTGTTTCCCACTTGTCTTTCCCAGCTGGCCTGCTAGACCTAACCCATCAATCAATACAATACAATACAATACAATACAATACAATACAATACAATACAATACGGTTGCAAGCCCATTGTGTCAGAAATATGTATTCACACATAGATCTTTATGATCTGCATTGTATAGATGATGATAGCCATATCATAAACAATTTACTATTGATAATGAAGATTTATTTCAGCAGTGTAGAATTTAATGTCTTACATATTTAGTAAGACAATACAGAATTTTAGCTCTATTATAAACTATCAGTATTACTAATTTAAAATGATAAGATGCTGCATTGCAATATTAAATATCAGTATTATTAATTAAAAGTGAGCAGCAAAGCTAACTGATTCTCCATGGCTTACTTTGGAAGGATAACTACCTGTCCTGGTAAAATGTCTGGAAGAAAGTACCTTATAAAAGGTACTTTCTTCTTCTATAAAAGGTTGCTGAAGCCAGTGATTTAACAAGTTGTTTGATGAGAGAGAGGCTTGATAGACACAGACATTTACAATCAGATGCTTCATCCTACTAGTAAAACAACCTAGAACTCTATTGGAAGTCATTCATTTGCCTTCAGTTACTTATTTTTCTTTTCTACCAAATAAAAATGAAGTCTGTCCTGACAAACGTTGCTGAAGGTGCATTTCAACTCTTTCCTCAGACCTGTTTGAAGCCCTCTCAGAGCTGATCATTTTGACAGCAAGTCACTGCTTGCATGGGAAGGAGATCAGGAGCCTGCTGACTGCCAAGGTGGCTCAGCTCTACGCCGATCTGGACGGGGGCTTCACTCATGCTGCCTGGCTGCTGCCAGGCTGGCTGCCTTTGCCCAGCTTCAGGTACCAGCACTAACAGATGAAGAAACTTCACTGTCTTATCTAAATGCCTTTATTGTTTGACTTGTTTTTTTTTTCCTTTCCTCATTATACATTGTTCTAGAGGTCCCAGCAAATCTTCCTAATTGGTTTAGGAGTTACTTTGGATAAAGTTGCTATCTTGATTAACAGCTAGCTGAGCAAGAGCCAGCATGTGCCAGGTGGCCAAGAAGGCTACCAGCATCCTGGTCTGGATCAGGAATGGTGTGGCCAGCAGGACCAAGGAAGTGATTTTCCCTTGGTACTCAGCACTGGAGGGACCACACCTTGAGTCCTGGGTTCAGTTTTGGGGACCTCACTCCAAGGCAAACATTGAGAGGCTGGAGCAGGTCCAGAGAAGGGGAGGGAAGCTGGGGAAGGGTCTGGAGAACAGGGCTGGTGAGGAGCAGCTGAGGGACCTGGGGTTGTTGAATCTGGAGAAGAGGAGGCTGAAGGGAGACCTCATTGTTCTCTATCTACAGCTCCATGAGAGGAGGCTGGAGCCAGGTAGGAGTTGGTCTTATCTCCCTAGGAACAAGTGATATGGTGAGAGGAAATGGCCTCAAATTGCACCAGAGGAGGCTTAGGTTGGATGTGAGAAAAAATCTTTTGACTGGAAAGGTTCTCAAAGCCTGGAGCAGGCTGCCCAGATAGGTGTTTGAATTCCCTGCTGTCTCTGGACATGTTTCAAAGAGACAGATGTGAAGCTGAGGGCCATGGTTTAGTGCCAGCTTTGGTGGAGTTGGAGGAATGGTTGGGCTGGATGATCTTGAAGGAAGGGCAATGAGGCTGGTGAGAGGTCTCAAGCACAAGCCCTACAAGGAGAGGCTGAGGGAGCTGGGGTTGTATAGCCTGGAGAAGAGGAGGCTCAGGGGAGACCTTATTGCTCTCTACAACTACCTGAAGGGAGGTTGTAGCCAGGTGGGGGTTGGTCTCTTCTCCCAGGCAACCAGCACCAGAACAAGAGGACACAGTCTCAAGCTGCACCAGGCTGGAGATGGGGAGAAAGTTCTTCACAGAGAGTGTTGTTAGCTGTTGGAATGTGCTGCCCAGGGAGGTGATGGAGTCACCATCCCTGGAGGTGTTCAAGAGGGGATTGGACGTGGCACCTGGCGCCATGGTTTAGTTGGTCATGAGGTGTTGGGTGACAGGTTGGACTTGATGATCTCTGAGGTCTTTTCCAACCTTATTGATGCTATGATTCTCTTCCAACCAAAACTATTCTGTGATATGATTCTAATGGAGTTGTTTTGCCTGACAGGCGCCGCGATCGAGCACACAGAGAGATCAAGAACATTTTCTACAAGGTCATCCAGAAACGCCGAGAGTCCGAGGAAAAGGAGGATGACATGCTCCAAACACTGCTTGATGCTGCCTACAAGTAAGCCAAGCAGTTGAAGACTTGTCCTCTTGAGAGGTTTTAGCTTTGAGTTCTTCAGCTGAAGCCAGCTACCAAAGCCCCAGAAATAATTCCTTACCCTCTGAATTCCTTTTGTTGCCAGCATCTTAAAAACTTTAATTGTAAATGGATCTTCAGATTTCTGAGGTTTTCAGCAGTGGTCGTGAGCTTGCTTCCTTTCTCCTTGCTGCCTGTTTGGTCATGGGGTTATTTTAAGGCTCCTGAGGAGCCTCTGTCCCTCTGTTCTCCTGTCTCCCTGTTCTGTGATCTCCTGGTCCAGTTGAAGCCGTGGTTTAACAGTCATGAGGTCTTGGGTGACAGGTTGGACTTGATGATCTTTGAGGTCTTTTCCAGCCTTATTGATTCTATAATTCTGTGATTTAGTTTAGGTAGCACAGGGGAATAAGGATAAAGAAAGTACACTGGTAGAAACTTTAAATGCCACTATAACTGAAAGCCTGCTCAAACATTAGTTAGACTGCAGGTTATCCATGGGACAGCAGTGTGCCCCTGTGGCCAAGAAAGATGATGGCATCTTGAGGTGCATGAAGAAGAGCATGGCCAGCAGGTCGAGGGAGGTTCTCTTCCCCCTCTATTTTGCCTTAGTCAGACCATGCCCACAGTACTATGTCCAGTTCTGGGCTCCTCAGTTCAAGAGGGATGGGAAAACACTGGAGAGTGTCCAAGGGAGGCTATGGGGATGATGGGCTACAACATCTGTCTGAGGAGGGATTGGAATGGAATGGAATGGAATGGAATGGAATGGAATGGAATGGAATGGAATGGAATGGAATGGAATGGAATGGGTTGGAAAAGACCTTTGAGATGGGCTGAGGGACCTGGGGCTCTTTAGCCTGGAGAAAAGCAGCCTGAGAGGGGATCTGATCAATGTCTATAAATATCTGAGGGGTGGGGGGCAAGAAGAAGGGGCCAGGCTCTTTTCACTGGTGGTGTGTGATAGGACAAGGGGCAGTGGATGCAAACTGGAACCCAGAAAATTCTAAATTCTACCTCAACATGAGGAGAAACTTCTTTGGGGTGAGGGTGCTGGAGCCCTGGAGCAGGCCCCCTGGAGAGGTTGTGGAGTCTCCTTCTCTGGTGACTTTCAAAACCCATCTGGATGCATTCCTGTGTGACCTGCCCTGAGTGATCCTGCTGTCAAGGGGGTGGGACTGGATGATCTCCAGAGGTCCCTTCCAGCCCCAGCCATGCTGTGATTCTGTGATAACCCCCAGGGATGGTCGGCCGCTGACGGATGACGAGATTGCCGGGATGCTCATCGGGCTGCTGCTGGCAGGGCAGCACACATCCTCCACCACCAGTGCCTGGCTTGGCTTCTTCATAGCCAGGGACAAAGCCATCCAGGAGCAGTGCTATGCAGAGCAAAAAGCAGTCTGTGGGGATGACTTGCCACCCTTAACTTATGAACAGGTTTGTGTGTTACGTTATTCCTACTGAGGCTTTGAGACTTTTTAGATGCTTATATGAAAAACCCCCAACAAATGCAGGAGGGCTACCACGAGCTGGTGCAGTCACTGTGACAGCACTGGCTGCCAGTGTCTCTCCACCATCATCTACTCCCCAGGCGAATCTTCAGCTTGGTACTGATATTTTAATCAGTGTTCCTGGAGGAACAAATGTCTGTTTGTTGGAATGACAGCTCTGTAGAGGAAGAAGATCCTCATTCCCACCAAGGGAAGGCCTGCAGTGTGACCTTGTCCTTTAATGAGGCATCAGAAAACACTCCTGAGAAAGATTTAACAAACCCAGTTGTATTTGGTCAGGGATTTTCTTCCTTCTTCACTGAGCCACGTGGAACAAAACCTGCCAGAGTAGCCAGTGAAGTACACAGTGAAGTACATGAGCTGCTTACTCTTTGATTGTTTCGTTCATAAATGGTATAAAATGTAATTTGTTTTCTTTTATTGCATAAACTGAGCTGTGTCTTGGTGAATCATGCTCTCTGTGTTTTCAGCTGAAGGATCTCAGTTTGCTGGATCGCTGTCTAAAAGAAACTTTAAGGCTTAGACCTCCTATCATGACCATGATGAGAATGGCCAAGACTCCCCAGGTGAGTACATGAGTTGGAACTAACTCCAGTAGATCAGGGCTATAAAAGAACAGGTGGGGGTGTGCTGGTAGGAAAAAAAAAACAATGAGTGAGCAGTGTCTCCTGGCAGGGTGAGAGCTGATGGCAGCCTGGCATCTGGCAGTGAGAGTGGAGCTGGTTAGGAAAGACAGTGAGTTGATGGAACATGTCCAGAGAATGGCAACAAAGCTGGTGAGGGATTTGAAGCACAAGCCCTAGGAGGAGAAGCTGAGGGAGCTGGGGTTGCTTAGCCTGCAGAAGAGGAGGCTCAAAGGAGACCTTATTACTCTCTACACCTACCTGAAGGGAGGTTGTAGCCAGGTGGGGGTTGGTCTTTTCTCCCAGGCAACCAGCACCTGAACAAGAGGACACAGTCTCAAGCTGTGCCAGGGGGGTTTGGGCTGGATGTTAGAAGGAAATTCTTCACAGAAAGAGTGATTGGCCATTGGAATGTGCTGCCCAGGGAGGTGGTGGAGTCACCATCAGTGGAGGTATTTAGGAAGAGACTGGGTGAGGCACTTGGTGCTATGGTTGAGTTGATTAGATGGTGTTGGGTGATAGGTTGGACTTGATGATCTCGAAGGTCTTTTCCAACCTGGTTAATTCTGTATTCTGTATTGAGGAAAGTAATTAATACCTTGAACTCTGCCTTAATCTGGAATGATTTATGTCTGGGTTTTCAGCCCTTAGCAATCAGCAAGCAGAGGGCCACCAAAATGGTCAGGGGTTAGAGCACTTCTGGCAGGCTGAGGGAACAGGGTTTGTTCAGCCTGGGGAAGGGAAGGCTCTGAGGTACCACATGCAGTCTTACTCAGCAAAGCTGACCCTTTCCTTTAGCTATCACAGAATTGGTTTGGTTGGAAAAGACCTTCAGTATCATCAAGTCCAACTGTTCTCTGTCTCACCCAAGTCTGGTGCTAAACTATGTTCCTCAGCACCATCTTTCTGTCTCTTTGAAACACCTCCAGGGATGGGGATTCAACCACCACCTAGGCACATCCTGGGTCATCTTCAGCTGCTGTCACCCAGCACCTTCAGGTCTTTCTCTTCTGGGCAGTTTCCAGCCACTCTGCTCCAAGCCTGGAGCCTTCATGGGGTGGTTGTGACCCAAGTGCAGGACCCAGCACTTGGCCTTGTTGAATCTCAGCCTATGGATCCAGGTCCCTCTGCAGAGCCCTCCTGCCCTCCAGCAGATCAGCACTGCCTCCAGCTTGGTGTCATCTGCAAGCTGTCTGAGTGTGCCTCGATCTTCTCACCCACATCGTTGATAAAGCTATTAGAGGGGGCTTGGTCTCACAGCAGCTTAGTTTGGTGCTTCCAATTAAAGAAACTTTTGCTAATGACCTCACAAAACTTTGGCTTGCACTTAATACCATAAAGGTTGGGTAAACCTGAGAGAAAGCTTGCTGTTTGTACAGAGAAGTAAGAAATAAGTCACATGATTTTTCACATCAATGCCCCTCCCCTGACAAAGACTTTCAGTCAATGTGAAGTTCACAAACTCTTTCTGTAGCACCTCCTGTCTTAAAGCAGTTGAAAGGTTCCTGTGACCACTTGCCTGTTGTGCCCTGTGCAAGTAAACATTGTTGTTAGGCTGCATTCATTTTTAATGAGCTGAGCCAAAAATCTCTTCAGATTCAAGCCTCGTGATGCAGTAACACTTGAAAAGTGGAGGTGTTTTTTGTGATGTGTGAGGCCTGGTGTTGTCTTCTCGTGCAGAGTGTTGCTGGATATGACATTCCCCCGGCCATCAGGTCTGTGTGTCTCCCACTGTTAACCACAGACTGAGGGACTCCTGGAAAGATGCTCTGGACTTCAAGCCTGACCGGTACCTGCAAGAGAACCCAGCAGCTGGGGAGAAGTTTGCATATGTTCCATTTGGTGCTGGTGAGTATGAAAACCCAGCACCCTCTTGAGTGAGCATGTGCTGGAGCATATAATGCTCATCTAACACAGCACTTCCCCATGCTGGAGAGGAGACAGTATTTATGCAAAGTATCATAGAGTGGTTTGGGTGGGAAGGGACCTTAAAGATCATCCAGGTCCAACTCCCTTGCTGTGGGAGGGATGCTTCCCACTAAACCAGGTTGCTCAATGCCTCATCCAACCTGCTTTTGAGCACTGCCAGGCTTAGAGCCTCCAAAGCTTCTCTGGGCAAAATGATCCAGTGCCTCAGCACCCTCACAGGGAAGAAGTTTCTCCTAATGCCTCATCTCGGTCCAGCTGCTTCCACTTTGAAGCCATCACCCCTCATTCTGTCACTCCATGCTTTTGTTTAAAGTCCCCCTCCAGTTCTCCTGGAGAGTCCCTTAAGGTGCTGGAAGGCTGCTCAAATGTCTCCCCTCAGCCTTCTTTTCTCCAGACTAAGCAACCTCCGGTCCCGCAGCTGCTCCTCACCAGCCCTGTTCTCCAGACCCTTCCCCAGCTTCCCTGCCCTTCTCTGGACCTGCTCCAGCTCCTCAATGTCTTTCTTGGGAGGAGGGCCCCAAACATGAACCCAGCACTCAAGGTGTGGCTTCCCCAGTGCTGAGTGCAGGGGGACAATCCCTGCCCTGCTTCTGCTGGCCACACCATTGCTGATCCCGGCCAGGATGCTGGTGGCCTTCTTGGCCACCTGGGCACACCCTGGCTCATCCTCAGCTAGCTGTCCACCAGCAGCCCCAGGTCTTTTCTCTGCCAGCTGTTTCTAGGGTACAGCTGAACTCTTGGGTACTGCAATTGCTGCTGTGGTGAATAAGGAATTAACTCTCCCTAGTGCAGGCAGAGCACCACCAGGGTAATGGAGGGACAGCTCACAGAAACAAGGCTTTGATGGGATTCCATGATGGTGTACCTGCAGCATCAGAGCCTCACCTGGCTTAGAAAGCACAGGAGCAGTTACTGTGGACATGGCACTTTGGGACATGGTTTAATGGCCATGGTTGTGTTGGGTTGAAGGTTGGACTCAAATTTTAGGATTATTTAGACTGGAGAACAGGAGGCTTAGGGGAGACCTTACTGCTGTCTACAACTACCTGAAGGGAGGTTGTAGCCAGGTGGGGTTGGTCTCTTCTCCCAGGCAACCAGCACCAGAACAAGAGGACACAGTCTCAAGCTGTGCCAGGGGAGGTTTAGGCTTGAAGTGAGGAGAAAGTTCTTCACAGAAAGAGGTGTTGGCCGTTGGAATGTGCTGCCCAGGGAGGTGGTGGAGTCCCTGGAGGTCTTCAAAAAGGGATTGGATGTGGCACTTGAAGCCATAGTTTATTAGTCATGAGGTACTGGGTGACAGGTTGGACTTGATGATCTCTGAGGTCTTTTCCAACCTTACTGATTCTATGACGCTATGAAATGATCCTGGAGGTCTTTTCCAACCAACAGAATTCTTTGCTGATTTCAGACCCACATTCTCTAACTGTTTTTTGTGGCTTTGCTTCCAGGCCGTCACCGCTGCATTGGAGAGAACTTTGCTTACGTGCAGATTAAGACCATTTGGTCCACTTTGCTTCGCCTGTACGAGTTTGACCTTGTCAATGACTATTTCCCAACCATAAATTACACCACGATGATCCACACCCCCAATAACCCCATTATCAGATACAAGAGGAGGTCACTGTAAATTTGGGAGCTCAAAGTGTCACTTACTTAAGTTGCGTCAACTAACAAAACAGACTTTTGAATAAAACCCTGACAAAATGAGTGGCAAATGGAAGCTTTGGTGCCTGCAGGTAGGAAAACAACACCACCACCACTCGACCAAGTGCAGACAGTTTGGGCATCTGGTTTGTCTGTTTGCCCCTAGCCTTGAATGTTGCTGTGTGTTACTGCTTGTTCCTCAACCTTCTTGTTGCATTTGTAAGAGGAACACTCTCTTTTCTATTGGTGTTAACACTTTTAAGGTGCATGCTGATTCTCCAAGGTGAAGAAATGTGTCATTTCTACAAGCTGAACTCATGGCTTTTGAAAGATTACTTTTCATAGAATAGTTTGGGTTGGAAGGGACCTTAAAGATTTTCTAGTTCCAGCACCCCTGCCATGGGCAGGGACGCCTCCTACTCAAACCAGTTGGCTGAAGGCCCCATCCAACCTGCCTTTGAGCCTCTGGAGCCTTCAGAGCTCCTCACTTCCCCACATAAGAAAATAAGGCTTTGGCCTTACCTCTGTGTCCAGCTGCTGGACCTGCATCAGGGAACAGATTCCAGAAGGAAATGTAGCTTTGGTCTTCGTGCCGTCATTCCCAGTGGCCTGGGAATGGGCTTGGCCCAGTTGTGGAAGTGCTTAAAAGCCTACAAGCTGTTCACAAAGATGGATTTTTTTTTGTTTGCTTGCTTGTTTGTTTTTGAGAGCAACCGCCCACTAAATGTCTGACTTGCAACATGTTTAGTTCAGACAGCAACAAGTAATTGTCTAAGCTCCCTCCCACCCCCAGCCGCTGGAAGCAGTGCTGGCTGAAGCTGCTGTGTGCACACAGGAGGATGATACAAGTAAGATTGATTTTGTAAATAGTGTTTGTGTGTAAAATGGTCACAGGTGAAGTGAAATCACTGAGTGTTGGCTGCCCTTGTACTGAGCCCTGCAGGAATTCAGTGCTGTGTGGTGGTGAGAAGTGGTCATGAGCTCTGCCTCACGAGAGCTGTGAATTAAATTTCTAAACAAACCTCTGTGGAAGTTTTCTGTGCCCGGCCCTGTCAGTTCTGGAAAGCTTTGAGAAGGAAGTTCTTTGGTACTGAACCTTTGTCTTGTCACTGTGGTCATGATTTTTTTGTGTTTGTCACAGCAGCAACTGGCACAGTAGGTCGGGAGGTTCTCCTCCCCCTCAGCCCTAGTGAGGCCACACCTGGAGTGTTGTGTCCAGTTCTGGGCTCTGCACTTCAAGAGGGTCCAACAGAGGCTATAAGGATGCTGCAGGGACTGGACCAGCTGTCTGATGAGGCAGGTCTGAGACAGCTGGGACTGTTTAGCCTGGAGAAGAGCAGTGTGGGGGGAGCTGATCAATGTTTACAAATACCAGAAGGATGGGGGCAAGAATAAAGGGCCAGGCCCTTTTCAGTAGTGTCCTGGGATAAGGAACAACAGGTAGAAGCTGAAACACAGCAAGTCCTACCTCAATATGAGGAGAAATTTCTTTAAGGGTGACAAAGCACTGGAACAGGCTCCCTAGAGAGGTTGTGGAGTTGTCGTCTCTGGAGATTTTCCAGACCCAACTGGCTGTATTCCCATGTGACCTGCCCTGGGTGACCCTGCTTTGGGGTGGGTGGGTTAGACTTAGGATCTCCAGCAGTCCTTTCCCACCCCTGCCCTTCTATGGTCTAAAGCCTTGTGTTTGTCACAGCAGCAGAGGCAGTGCAAGATCTTCCACCCCTCTCAGATGTGACCAGGGTCTTCAGGAAGCCATTTTGTACCTGTCCTCTCTTGCTCCTTAGTCACAACATTTTGGAAACTAGACAGTAAAGCCAGAGCCAGCAGGAGCAGGAGGAGGGCAGGCAGGAGCAACCTTTTTCAGCTGTAAGAGAGCGGTTCTTGCACCCAGCTAAAAGCATGAAGTCATCTTTATTGCAGTACTGTTGACAAAATACCCATAAAATCCAAAACTTCTACTGTTACAAAAATAGGTCTCTACAAGTGATATTCTGTCTGCACTGCCAGTAGCAAATAGTAATGAGAGTCATGGAACTTCAGTAGCCTTGCCAGAAAAAAGTGCAAGTAAAGGTTGCTGATCGTAGCTTGATTCACGGACACCGCGGCCATCGCCGCACCCTCCTGATAAATACTTCATAAGTTACTCATTTAAATTAGCATTCCACAAATATACAGGCAATCACGGGGGCTCTCGGGGGTGGGGAGGGAGGGGGTTGGTTTTGTTTTCTTCATGAACACAAAGTGCCTATCTACACAAAGTCCCAGGCTGCCTGGTGGAGCTGGGTACAATCCTCTGGCTGCGTTCGTCTTGGTCCCACGCTGTCCAGGTTGTACAAAAGCACAGAAAGAGCAGAGGCTGAAGGCAAATTGTGAACATCACTGCCAGGGATGGGGGTGGTGGGAGGCAGTTATCTTCTGATACCCATGTGCAGCTGAGTGTATGAAGTTGAACCTGGAAGAGAGATTTTCACAAGGATTACAATACAATACAATACAATACAATACAATACAATACAATACAATACAATACAATACAATACACCAGGTTGGAAGAGACCTGGAATAGAATAACAGAATGGGGGTGGGGTGGGGGTGTGCTGGAAGGGATCTCTGAAGATCATCCAGTCCAACTGCCCTGCCAGAATCACAGAATGGCTTGAGGTGGAAGGTGGAAGGGACCTTCCTCCAAGACACTTCCTACTAGACCAGGTTGCTCAAGGCCCCATCCAGCCTGGTCTTCAACACTTCCAGGGATGAGGTGTCCACAACTTCTCTGGGTAACATGTTCCAGTACCTCACCACCTCCATGGGCAAGAACTGCTTCCTCATGGCTCATCTCAATCCACCTTCCAGTTTGCAGCCATCATCCCTCCTTTCACTACATGCCTTTGTCGAAAGTCCCTCTCTCCACCCTCATAGTAAAGAACTTCTAAATCTACCCTGCTCTATTTTAAATCCTTGTTGTACATTTGTTAGAGATCAATGACTCAAAATTTGCAATGGAAGCACAGTTGGATGCCCCCCAGGAAATTGACAGCTTTGTTCGTAATGAGCCTTTTGCTACAGGCTGCCCAGGGAGGTGGCTGAATGCCCATCCCTAGAGGTGTTTCCAAGAGGCAAAGATGTGGTGCTGAGGGCCCAGCATTGGCAGAGTTAGAGAAGGGTTGGACTGGATGATCTTGAAGGGCTTTTCCAAACCCATCCTATGACTTCTTGTATTTCAGAACAGCCTCTTCAAAGTTGTAAAATCAAAGTTGTTCTGTATCTCAGAACCTGCAGAGATTTTTCTAAGCTGGAACCATGCCTTGTGCTGCTCAGCAGGCAGGAGGAGAAGAGGCTGAGCCCCCACCTGACTGCACACTGCCCAGCCGCCGTTGCAGCGCCTCCAGCCGGTGGATGTAGTCACTCAGAGCTCGCTCAGGGTCGTAGTTCTGCAGCTGAGAGCAGGCGAAGGAGACTGGGGTCAGATCAGTCTGCATACTGTGGAACCTGGGGGCACAACAACACAAGTGTCCTCAAAAAGTGACATTTCAAGTCAAGAGCATCAGCAGACAGCAGAGTCCTGTTAGCAGGGACACCTGACTGACTGCATATCCCTTAGCTGACCTAGCTGGTGGCCAGCACATGACACCCATTTCACCTCCCTGCCATTTCCTGAACGAGCCATCACGCTCCCTGCCCCACAGAAACCACTGCTCCCAGATATGGAGGTGGTTCCCATCACAGTAAAATCCCCAAAGAGCTGCAATCTGACACTCTAAGTAAAGCTCAGGACTCACTCCACAGGAACTCATTAAAATGCTGCCTCTGATGAAAAGTTGCTGGTTGGTACTTGTGATCTCACATCTTGGTACAGCCCATCAGAAGGGTTTGAAGCAGCAGCAGCAGTGGAGCTACCAAGGAGCTTCCACCCATGTGCTGGCCCCAAGGCCCTGGTAATTCCTGATAGCCCACAGTAACCAGATCATAGAATCACAAAATGGTAGGGGTTGGAAGGGCCTTATGGAGATCATTGAGTCCAACCCCTGTGCCAAGGCAGGGTCACCCAGGGTAGGTCACACAGGAACAGGTCCAAGTCTCTGGGGAGCTTGCTTCAGGGCTCCAGCACCCTTAAATTAAAGAAGTTCCTCCTCATGTTTAGATGGAACTTCTTACACTCAAGCTTGTGTCCCTTACCCCTTGTCCTGTCATTGGGCACCACTAAAGACCCTACCCAGCCACACAGCAAGTGGCCCTGCTTTTCCCTGGGTCAGCTGCTTCTGGCGGCCCAGCTTCTCCCCTTGGTTGAGGGCACCTGGGGCAGCTCCCCTCCACACCACACACTGCTGCCAACCAGAAAAGGTGGACAGGTGGTCACCAAGCGTAAACACCACAGCTGTAGACAGCCAAAGCTCCATCCCAGTGATCCCCCACCAGTTCCAGGAACAGGACATTAATCAGACAGCAGAAGTCTGCAAGCTTTGGCTTTGATCAGGTGAAGAGCAAACACACATTGAAGGTCTGAGATGTAATTTCTTACATGTCTTCACCAAAATCTGGTGGCAAACAAGACTCCAGCAGCGAGCACTGATGTGTTTGTTTAGTTGAACAGGGCTCTGACTAAAATGTGCTCAGGTTGGAAGCGTGCAGGTGCCTGACCTGGGTCTGTAGGACTGCCGCTGCTCTCCATAAAGATCCACGCCACCAGGGAACGACTCGGGACGCAACTCATTACCTGCAAACAGAAAAAGCAAGGTCTTGAAAACTAAACAAAGCAACATCCTTTTGCACTTCACTGGAAAGCTCAAGGGTGAGTGCTCTGTTTGTTTTGAGATGGTGTTAAGATGACTTTCAGACTGCTTCAGACAAACCCAGAGGTGAAATCCTGACCTTGTTGGTATTATGAGACAACTCTCCCAGCCCAAGCAGGACCAGGTTTTGATGCAGCCCTTGATAGACAGGAATTAAGCAAGAAGTTTCTGGTCCTCTTTATGTAGGCTCCTACCAAAAAGCAAACAGAAACCTGGATTTCCCAAACCTGAAGCTTTAACAGAAGAATGCCAGGACAATGTCCTGAGGAAACAGCCAGAGAGTCAACAGGCTCAGCTGCTACTGTAGGGTCCTGTGGTTGCTACAATTTCTCTGTTCTTGTCCTCAGCATCCCCACTCAGAGCTGGGGTTGCAGATCTCTGGGAAGGGACTTTTTACAAAGGCTGGTAGTGATGGGAGGAGGAAGAGGGATGGATTTAAGCTGGAAGAGGGGAGATTGAGACTGGAGATTAGGAAGAAATTCGTTACAGTGAGGGTGGTGAGACACTGGAAGAGGTTGCCCAGGAAGGCTGTGGATGTCCCCTCCCTGGTCCCCTGGTTGTCCTTGCTGAGGGCAACTGGGTTGGAACTGGATGATTTTGAAGGTCCTTCCCAACCCAAACCAACCCATTCTATGAATCTCCTATGAGAAGCCAAAAACTAGCTAAAATTGGTTCTACAGACACATTCCATAGGGAAAGTTCCCAGATTTTTCTGATTCCCACCCCCAGTGGAGCAAACCAAGATTGAAGCAAATGGATTTGTGGCTGTGCTGAGCATGGAACCTCTCCATTTTCTGCCTGAGGAATTGGTTAATCTAGGCAATTGCAGCAAAGGGTGAGGAAGGTTCTCCTCCCACTCTGCTCTGCCCTGGTGAGGCCTCATCTGGAGTATTGTGTCCAGTTCTGGGCTCCCCAGTTCAAGAGGGACAGGCAACTGCTTGAGGGTGTTCACAGATCTGCTGAGGGGCTTGGAGCATCTCTGTGATGGGGAAAGGATGAGAGATTTGGGGCTGTTTGGCCTGGAGAAGAGCAGCATAGGGGAAGATCTCATCAATGCTGATTAATACTTCAAGGGTGGGTGGAAGGAGGATGGGACCAGGCTGTGTTCAGTGGTGCCCAGGGGTAAGGGGCACAAACTGGACAAGGGGTAAGGGGCAGAAACTGGACCATCAGAAGTTCATCTGAACATGAGGAGGAACTTCTGTAATGTAAGGGTACTGGAGCCCTGGAGGTGGCTGCCCAGAGAGGTGGTGGAGTCTCCATCTCTGGAGACTTTCAAAAACCTGCCTGTGCCATCAGCTCCAGTTGAACCTGCTCTGGCAGGGGGCTTGGACTAGATGGTCCCCAGAGGTCCCTTTCAACCCCCACCATTACATGACCCTGTGCCAGGGAAGGAGGGACAGCACCCCATTTATTCCACCCATGGAAAATACAAATGAAAACCATCTGCAGTAGGCAGTGGTGTGAGCTGTGGGCAGCCTTTTCTCCCTGGGCTATGTTTTACCTGTGCTGTGGCTGAAGGCATCCCTGTTGATACTCAGCACACCAGAACCTGTAACCCTGTGCCAGCGACGAACCAGGAACTTCATTCTGCATTTCAAAGTGAAAAACAGATCAATAAATGCTTCAGGGGAAATTAAATTGCCTGCTCAGAAGAATCTGCTGATCTTCTGACATACTTCAGGAAGCACTGCAAGTGCCTGAACCTGAGCAGAAAGCTTCCTTACACACATCCCAAGGAAAACACATTTGTCCAAATCCACTTTTGGCTTCACGTCTGCAATTCCACCTCTGATTCAAACACCTAATCAACAGGACATCAGCATTTTAAAGGCACACTAAATCCACTTTTTGCCCTGTCACACCCCCAGAATGGTGACTGCAGAGCACTGTGACATCAACAGTGCCTTCAGCTTACAGTACACCCAGGCTCAGATCAAGCCAAAGTACCTGGAAGGTCCAAACCTTTGTGAAGGAGGTTTGCTAGTAACATGGCAGAGCTACACAGTAACAACCTTCACTTGCTCCTCCTCATTTGGTCCTACTCTTCCTCAGCCTGGGACCTACAGCCTTGTGAATTCAAGGAACTCCCTAGATGGCTAAAATTAACTCACAAATCTCTATCACAACTATGTGAAGAAATTCAAAGGAAGATCAGCTGCAGAAAGCACTTGGGAGCTAAGTGCAAGCCTTGGAACTTCTAATATTTCTGTCTTAATCTTAGGACTTTATCCAGTACAGCCCTTGATTACCAAATGCAGAGCTCCTTGTGACTGTAATCAGGTCAACTATTCCTGACACAGGCCACCATCATCCTGGCTGGAATCAGCAATGGTGTGGCCAGCTGAAGCGGGGCAGGGATTGTACCCCTGCACTCAGCACTGGGGAGGCCACACCTTGAGTGCTGGGCTCATGTTTGGGGCCTTACCCCCAAAGAAAGACATTGAGGGGCTGGAGCAGGTCCAGAGAAGGGCAGGAAAGCTGGGGAAGGGTCTGGAGAACAGGGCTGGTGAGGAACAGCTGAGGGACCTGAGGTTGTTTAGTCTGGAGAAGAGGAGGCTGAGCAGAGACCTCATTGCTCTCTACAGCTCCCGGAGAGGAGGCTGGAGCCAGGTGGGGGTTGGCCTCTGCTCCCTAGCAACAAGTGACAGGAGGCAAGGAAATGGCCTCAAGTTGCCCCAGGGTAGGTTTAGGCTAGAGATGAGAAGAAACTTTCTGGCCGAAAGGGCTCTCACAGTTGGGCACAGGCTGTCCAGGTTGGTGGCTGAATGCCCTTCTCTGGAGGTGTTTCCCAGAGGCAGAGATGTGGTGCTGAGGGCCATGGTTTAGCCCCAACCTTGGTAGAGTTAAGAGAATGGTTGGATGGGATGAGCTTAAAGGGCTTTTCCAACCCAGACCATCCCGTGATCCTATGATGGATTTTAGCTATGCTTTGCTCAGTTTGTCACCCTACACAGTATCTACCACATTCATGACTGAAAAATGTGCAGCTTAAAGAGGATGGAACATGACTGACTCTACTAGAGAGACATTCAACTGCAGAGAAGGGCAACAAAGCTTGTGAGGGGTTTGGAGCACAAACCCTACGAGGAGAGGCTGAGGGAGCTGGGGTTGCTTAGCCTGGAGAGGAGGAGGCTCAGAGGAGACCTTATTGCTGTCTACAACTACCTGAAGGGAGGTTGTAGCCAGGTAGGGATTGGTCTCTTCTCCCGGCAACCAGCACCAGAACAAGAGGACACAGTCTCAAGCTGTGCCAGGGGAGGTTTAGGCTGGAGGTTAGGAAGAAGTTCTTCACAGAAAGAGAGATTGGCCATTGGAATGGGCTGCCCAGGGAGGTGGTGGAGTCACCATCACTGGAGGCGTTTAGGAAGAGACTGGATGGGGTGCTTGGTGCCATGGTTTAGTTGATTAGATAGTGTTGGATGATAGGTTGGACTCGATGATCTCAAAGGTCTTTTCCAACCTGGTCAATCCTATCCTATCCTATCCTATCCTATCCTATCCTATCCTATCCTATCCTATCCTATATCCTATCCTATCCTATCCTATCCTATCCTATCCTATCCTATCCTACCCTATCCTACCCTATCCTACCCATTCCAAATCAAACTTCCTCCAGCTCACCTTGAAATTGCAATGGAGACTCTGACTGCAGAGCGAAATCTTGTGAAGCCCTTTGAGTGCTGGGTGAGGACCTGGAGGTCCGTACAGGACGGCTGTCCACCCATGCGTGCGATGAGGGCCAGCGTAGCCTCTTCGCACTCCTGGAAGCCACCCAGCAGCAGCAGCAAATATTTCTTCTGGTAGATGAGAGCCTTCCGAAAGCTCTCTGCCCGAAGGTATTTGCCATAGATTCTCTACAAGAGAAAACCACAAAGGCCCCATCAGCTCCACTAATTATTACAGTTCTAACCTTGCTGACTTCATTGCTCCTCTCATTTCTGGCTGTCAGTGGTTTTGAACCCAGGGCAGGATAGATTTGCACTGGGCAGTAGAAGGAAGTTCTTTATTATGAGAGCAGTGGAACAATGGAACAGGTTGCTCAGGGAGACGGTGGAGGCCCCATCCCTGGAGACGTTCAATGGCAGGCTCAGTGGGGGCCTGGACAGCCTGATCTAGTCCCTGCTCACTGCAGGAGGGTTGGACAAAATGACCTCTGGAGGCTTCTTCCAACCCAGTGTGCTCTCTGGAGCTCACTATCATGGATAAGGCTGCCATACTGCTCACACTTGCTTGATGCAGCTTCCTAATCTAAGGCTCAGCAGAGCAGCAGGAAATTGAGCACACACAGAGAGACAACACAGGGGCTTACATTCCTGGGGAGAAAAATCTGTGAGTGAGATACCAGAGGATGGAAATTTTACATGGGAATTAATGTTTACTTGGAGTAAGCAGAGTGAAGGCAATGAAAATTGTCCCCAATTAACATGACAAAAGGAGCTGCAGTTGGTGTGTGGGCCACAAAGTCTCCTTACCCTCAAAATGGCATTGTCAGAGTCTGAGCCCAGCTCTCTGAGGAAAGCTTCGCTCCTGAGCTCTGCTCTCAGCTTGGAGATCTCTGCATCAGCTTGTTTCAAAGACTTCTGCAGGGACAGCTTCTCTCTGCTCCACATTTCCTTCTCAGAGGCCACAAGAGCGTCAATGTTAACTCCAACATCCGAGGAGGGTCTAGAAGACTGAAGAGGAAAGCAACTGGGTTTGAACCATGCAGTCTGGAAATGCCTGAGCTGTGTCACTTGAGGCAGTGGTTTGGGGAGAGCTCATAAAATTAATGAGAGAAAAACTACCACTGACTGGATTTGAGGCCACCCCTGCATCCTAGCACCTCAGAAGCAGTGAGTTTAGGATCCTGATCAATGTCCCAGAAAAATACAGCTTCTCCAAAAAAACACCCACACAAACCAAACCAACTGACCCTCCTTGGATGATACCAGCTTCATGACTGTGAAGCTATCTGGATCATCTTGCTACTCATCAAGGTAATGAGACAGTGATCAAAAGGAGAGTATGTAGGACACAGGATAACACTTAACAAAGAGAAGTTGGGTAAAATCACAAAGTTTAAATGGAAGAAGAACATGGATCTGATGGAGGGCCACAAAAATGATCAGGGAGCTGGAGCATCTCCGCTACAAGGACAGGCTGAGGGAGCTGTGGGTGTTCAGCCTGAAGAAGAGGATGCTCCAGGGAGACCTAATATCAGTACCAGTACCTGAAGGGAGCCTACAGAAAGGATGAGGAGAGACTATTTACAAGGGCCTGTGGTGGCAGGATGAGGGGCAATGGCTTCAAACTAGAGAAGGGCAGATTTAGATTGGGTATCAGGAAGAAGTTCTTCACTATGGAGCGTGGCAGAACACTAGAACAGGTTGCCCAGGGAGGTGGTTGAGGCCCTTTTCCTGGAGGTGTTCAAGGTAAGACTTGACTAGGCCCTGGGCAGCCTGATCTAGTTGGGGATGTCCCTGCTGACTGCGGGGAGGTTGGACTGGACGACCTTTGGATGTCCCTTCTGGCCTGGGCCATTCTATGATTCTGAATCAAGAGATACTGACAGCAGGGCAATAACAATTCCCTTCCATTCACCCTGCAGAGGGAAGCCAAGCCAGACAAAGCTCCATCACTCCCAGGTAGGTGGTGAGGACAAAGAAGGATGCTTTCATGCCTGTCTGCACACCACGATACCAGCATAAGGACATACGTAGTCTCCAGAAGCTTGTCTCTGCTGGTGTCTTCTCAGTTCTTCCTCCAGTTTCATGACAGCATTCCTTAAGTTGTTCTTCTCTTCACTCAGCCTGCTGACAAAGCCTGTCAGCTCAGCATTCTGCCTCAGCAGCCTCTCAGTCAGTGAGCTGGATGGAGTCCCTGGTGGTAGCACGTGCTTCAGCTGGAAGACAGACAGAAGCCAAACAGAACTTCTCTCAGATCCAAGATGCCAACTTGAAAAAAAAAACCCTGGCTTGTAGTGAAAAACTTGGCAACACCTTGGTAATAACTTACACACAGAAAATAGAACTGGAAACTATAGGTTAATGTGACTCTCTTCTGGGCTTATCCTGTATATCATAGAACCATAAAATGGTTTGGGTTGGAAGGGACCTCAAAAATCACTCATTTCCAACCCCCTGCCACAGGCAGGGACACCTTCCACTAGACCAGGCTGCTCAAGGCCCCAGCCAGTCTGCCCTTTGAACACTACCAGGCAGAGCTGCCACAACTTCTCTGGGCAAGCTGCCCCAGTGCCTTGCCACCCTCATGGACAAAAATTGCTTCCTCATGGCTCATCTCAACCCAGCTTCTTCCATTTTGAAGTCATCAGTCCTTGTTCTGCCAGTTCATGCCCTTGTCAAAAGTTCCTCTCCAGATCTCCTGGAGGCCTCCTTCAGGTACTGGAAGGCTGCTCTAAGGTCTCCCTGGAACCTTCTTTTCTCCAAGCTGAACAGCCCCAACTCTCTCAGCCTGTCCCCACAGCACAGGTTCTCCAGCTCTCTGATCATCTTGGTGGCCTTCTTTGGAACTGCTCTAACAGTTCCATGTCCTGCTTGTGTTGGGGGATCCAGAGCTGGCCACAGGACTCCAGACAGGGTCTCAGCAGAGCAGAGGGACAGAATCCACTCCCTGCCCCTCCTGCCCACGCTGCTTTGGATGCAGCCCAGCACAGGGTTGGCTTCTGGGCTGCAATCTCCCATTGCTGGCTCATGGGGAGCTGCTCCTCACCCAGCACCTCTGAGTCCTTCTCCCCAGCTCTCTACCAGATCTCCTAGGTTCACAGTGCACACTACTCAGTCTCCCTTTGGTAAAACCAGGGCAGTCTGAGTAAATGTGTTGTATCAATGTGACATAGGAGATACTGGAGGTGGATTCGAGTATCAGAAAGTACTGAGCAAGGTTCTCTCAGTTCCAGAAGTGCTGCTGCCAAAAGGAACCAGCTCCCTGCTGGTTTCTACTCACAGCTCATCATCCAAGCCCTACCACCAAAATGATAACACTGCACTCTCACCTCTTCCAGGCAGGACAATCTAGGCAGCTTCTGCAGCTCTGAAACAGCCTCTTCAATAGCGTTTTGTACTGAAGCGAAGTCCTGGTCATCTGCTGTTTCAAACTGGATCCTGCAACAGAAGGGACAGCTTCAGCAGGGGTTACAGTCTGACCCCAGCAGGACTTCCCTGCAAGCCTTGAATCTGGGGATTTTTCAAGCTATAAACACACTCAGCACTGGGGAGGCTACACCTTGAGTCCTGGGTTCAGTTTTGGGGCCCTCACTCCAGGAAGGGCATTGAGGGAGCAGGTCCAGAGAAGGGCAAGGAAGCTGGGGAAGGGTCTGGAGAACAGGACTTGTGAGAAGCAGCTGAGGGACGTGGGGGGCTTACTCTGGAGAAAAGGAGGCTGAGGGGAGACCTCATTGCCCTCTACTGCTCCATGAGAGGAGGCTGGAGCCAGGTAGGGGTTGGTCTCTTCTCCCTAGCAACAAATGACTGGAGAGGAAATGGCCTGAAATTGCACCAGGGGAAGTTTAAGTTGGAGATCAGGAAAAATTCCTGCATTGAAAGGGTTCTTGAAGCCTGGCACAGGCTGCTCAGGGAGGTGGCTGAATCCCCATCCCTGGAGCTGTTCCCAAGAGGCAGAGATGTGGTGCTGAGGGCCACAGTTTAGTCCCAGCCTTGGTAGAGTTAGAGAACGATTGGACTGGATGATCTGAAAAAGAGCTTTTCCAACCCAAACCATTCTATTCCATGATTCTCAATGTTTCAGAACAGATGTTTAATATTAAATCACCACCACAGCAAAATTAAAGCACACTCCCCATGGAGCTAGTACCATGCTAGTTGTTTTTCTTATGGATATAGTAACCTGAGATAATAAGAATCAAGGTTAGTTTAATTTGAATACTACTTTTTTTCTGGAAGAAGCAAGGTTCTGGTGCTGGCTGCCCAGGAGAAGAGATCAACCCCCACCTGGCTACAACCTCCCTTCAGGTAGTGTAGACAGCAATAAGGTCTCCTCTGAGCCTCTTCTTCTCCAGGCTAAGCAACCCCAGCTCCCTCAGCCTCTCTTCATAGAGCTTGTGTTCCAAACCCCTCCCCAGCTTTGTTGCCCTTCTCTGGACACCTTCCAGCAACTCAACATCTTTCCTAAACTGAGGGGCCCAGAACTGGACACAGGACTCAAGGTGTGGCCTAAGCAGTGCTGAGTACAGGGGCACAATGACTTCCCTGCTCCTGCTGGCCACACTTGTCCTGATACAGGCCAGGATGCCATTGGCCTTCTTGGCCACCTGGGCACATGGCTGGCTCATGTTCAGCCTACTGTCAACCAGTACCACCATGTCCCTCTCTGCCTGGCTGCTCTCCAGCCACTCTGTCCCCAGCCTGTAGCACTGCATGGGGTTGTTCTGGCCAAGAGAGTGAACTGTTTCATTAGTATTTTTTAATATGATGCTCTACCTACACCATACACAGATACAACATTGCACTTCTCAGAGAAGAAAAATAACACAACAATTTTTCTGTAACTTATAAGGGATGATGTTGAACACAAAAGATTTAGAGCAGCACTTGGTACTCTGTGACCCGGAGTTATATCAGTAAATCTCAAGTCGTGGCACATGCTAGAAGAGTAGTACAACCCTAAAATCATTTAGAGCTAGAAAGATGCTGAGAGGCCTGGAATGTCTCTGTGATGGGGACAGGCTGAGAGAGTTGGGACTGTTTGGTCTGGAGAATAGCAGCCTGAAGGGGGATCTCATCAATGCTGATCAATACTTCAATGGTGGGTGGAAGAAGGATGGGACCAGGCTTTGTTCAGTGGTGCCCAGGGGTAAGGGGCACAAACTGGACAAGGGGTAAGGGGCACAAACTAGACCATCAGAAGTTCATCTGAACATGAGGAGGAACTTCTGTAATGTAAGGGTGCTGAAGGCCTGGAGCAGGCTGCCCTGAGAGGTGGTGGAGTCTCCATCTCTGGAGACATTCCAAACCCACCTGGACACGTTCCTGTGTGACTTTCTCTAGGTGACCCTGCCTTGGCAGGGGGATTTGACTCTGATGTCCAGAGGTCCATTCCACCCCCTACCATCCTTTGCTTTTGTCTGCAGTGTCTGGATTAGCCAACCTATTAGCTTGCTTGTTGCAGCTAACCAAACCCAGCAGCTGGGGACTGCTCTGACCTGCTGGCAGCTTTCCGAGCCAACTGCTTCAGCTTTGGAGCTGTGGTTTGCAGCTTTTGTTGGATGTGTTCCAGAATCTCAGCAGCAGCAGAGAGCTCTCCTCTTCCTGTCAGCATGGGGTAGGTGGATTCCTTCACCTCACCTCCTTCTGTTTTCTGCTGGAGAACCCAATTCCTCGTTCTGTCGTTGGGTGTATCCCAGGTAGTCTGTAGGTAAAGAGGTGGTTATATACACAGAGAATGCATCTGGTCCAGTGCTTGAAAATGGAGACATAGAATTAGCAGGTCGAAAAAGACCTTTAAGATCATTATGTCCAACTGTTAACCCAACACTACCATGCCAATCTGAAACACACCCAGAAACTGAAGAACAAACAATTCTGGTACTGAAAGCAGTTTGCTGCTGTTGTGTAGCACTCTGCAATTATTCAGGTGCCCTGGAGAAGAAGAGGATCCAGGAAGACATTAGAGCAGCCTTCCAGAATTTGAAGGGGGCCTCCAGGAAAGCTGGAAACAGACTTTTCCCCTTTTAGCAAGGTACAGACACTGAGCATGACAAGGAAGGCTGCTTCTATCACAGTTAGCAATGCACCAAACATCCTGCCTCTAGCTGTAGGTAGCTTCCAGTGCTTCAGAAGATTAAAGCCAGGAGCTGAATTAGATGAAGAGAAAGATTTCCTTCCTGGCTCCACAGACAGACAGCTGCCAGAAAGCACAGGCTATGATAGCAGGATGGGCAAAAATGTGGTTAGCAAATAGGTGTGAAATAGGGAGGAGGCTGAATCCCCATCTCTGGAGGTGTTCCCAAGAGGCAGAGATGTGGTGCTGAGGGCCATGGTTTAGCCCCAGCCTCGGCAGAGTTAGAGAATGGTTGGGCTGGATGAGCTGAAAGGGCTCTTCCAGCAAAAAACATTCCATGATTCTAAGCCTCCTGTCAATCTGCTCCAGGGACTACCCACGAGTCACTCACCCAGCAACACCTACCTCCTACAGTTAGGTTTCTAAAGAGTTTTGCAAGTAATTCTAAAATCATTGTAGACATTCCCAAAGCTTTTGTGAGAGAGAAAGAAAATTACAGGCAACAAACAGTGGTTGCAACTTTCATTCACCTAAAAATCAGGCAAAATTCTTAACTTAGTATTTTACCTTGATGTCTTCCTTCTGCTCTGGTTGCTAGCATGTCCATTGTCATGGGTATGCTTTCTTGCTAACTTAATTAGTTAATGAATGAAGCTGTTGGGAGGTCACTTTCAAATGTTTCAAGGAGCACTTGTGGTTTATGAGCTAGAGATGTGGTGCTGAGGGCCACAGTTTAGTCCCTGCAGTGACCGTGCAGCATTCCTGAGCAGGAAGAGCTCATTCCTCTGCCTGGGTGCAGGGAGTATCCCACTCCTACACCAAGCCATGGAGTCTGTGTCTACATTCAGATGCATTTCTCCAGCTCCTGCTGCTCCTCACACACCTCTACAGCTCCAGCCTCAGAGCATGTGTGAGTAATTTTAGGCAGCAAAGTGGGAAGGTTTCCCTTTCCCTGGTGCCTGCCGTTTGTAGCCTGCAGGTTGTTTTACGCTGTGAGTAAAGGCACAGACTTACACAGTGCTAACTGAATGACAGCTAACAGCTAAATGGCACAGGTCAGCATCACACGTGGCTCCCAGAGCTACTGTACCTCATTTGCTGTCCTTTCTGCTTCCTTTCTTCTTCCTTCACTCTCCTCCTCTCTTTTCTGCAGCTCTTGGATTATTTCCTGCAACCTCTTGGTTTCGTTCCCTAATTTATGGACTTCTTGCTTCTTTTCTCCAAGTTGCCACTGAAGGTCTTCTACTTTGGACTCCAGTTCATGGAGTTTCTTCTGTGCTATTATGTTAGCATCTTGTTCTTCTTGTAGTGCCTTCCTGTGGAGCTGCCTTTCTTTCTCCATTTGCTGTCTCACTTGCACAGATTCCAGTTTGTACTTCTCCATCTCACTCACTAACTCCACTACACGGTCATGCTTTTCATCCATTTGTTTCTGTAGCTCTTTCAGTAACTCCTCAGATGGAGTAGGTGCTCCAGCTTGCCCTTTCTCCTCAGCACTTTGAAGCTGAGCACACAGCTCTCTTTCCCTCTCCAGGGCACTGCTGATTTCCAGAGCTCGAACCCTCTCTGACTCCAGGAGCACCTGCAGCTCGGAACTGCGGCCTCGCTCATGTGACAGCTGGGCAGCACTCACTGCTTCTTGGGAGTCAAGCTTCTGCTGCAGGTCAGTTGACAGCTGCTTCTCCTGCTCCAAAAGTTGAGTTAGCTCAAAGTTCTTTTGCTTTTGATCTTCCAGGGAAAATTTTAAATCCTTCCATGAGAAAACAGAAGAAAAGGATTGATTAAAGCCACGTCTTCCGTGCTTTGCAAGCCTGCTGCCTCTACAGGTCTTGCTTGCAACAGGTTTGCTGTTCCCAACTAATATGACATCACTCTGAATCATAGAATGCTTTGGGATGAAGGCACCTTTCCAGGTCAGCTAGTTCAACCCCTGCAGTCAGCAGGGACATCTGCAACTAGAGCAGTTTGCTCACAGCCTCAGACAACCTGACCTGGGGTGGTTGCAGGGACAGTTCCAGGCCATCTCCCACCTCTCTGGGTAGTGTGGGACTTCTCCCTAGTCTGAATCTCCCTCTTTTAGTTTCAAACCATCATCTCTCGTCCTGTCACAACAGGTCCTCCTGAAAAGTTTATCCCCTGCTTTCTTCTTGGCCCCTTTGAAGTCCTGAAAGGCCACCAGGCTGAACAACCCCAACTCTCTCAGCCTGGCCTCACAGCAGAGGGCTTCCAGCACTCCCATCATTGCTGTGGCCTCCTTGGGCCCACTCCAAACAGGTCCATGCTGATATTAGTGCTATGAATTGATATGAAATGATAGGAATGCTGATGTGAAAACAGATTACACACCTGATTAAAGCAGATAACTTGAGCCTCTAGTCTAAAATCAGATCATCCCACAAAGGAATATTTGGAGCGTAGGCTTTGAAATGAGACACAAACAGCCACAGTGGTGACACTGTAGACACCCAGCTGGTTTGACTTGCTCAAAGTCTGAAAGTGACTTTGCAGGCTAAGATTTGAAGGTGTAAATAAAGCCCTGCTGGTGAAATGATTGCTTTTTTGGTCTTAATACTTGTACTAGGATACCTGCTCTCCCTTGCTCTATCAGATACTGCAGAGAACCACAGAATGCACTGGGTTGGAAGGGAACTTCAGAGGTCATTTAGTCCAACCCCCCTGCAGTCAGCAAGGACATTCACAACTAGATCAGGCTGCTCAGAGCCCATTCAAGCCTGACCTTGAACGTCTCCAGGGATAAAGCCTCCACCACTTTCCTGGGCAACCTGTTCCAGTATTCCACCACCATCATGGTAAACCACTTCCTCCTAATGTCCAACCTCAATCTACCCTGCTCTAGTTTCAAACCACTGGCTCTTGCCCTAGTGCAGCAGGGCTTTGTAAATAGCTCCTCCCCAGCTTTCTCATTCCAATGCTAATGCATCTTCTCCTAAAGCAAACCCCCTGATTTGGAGTTGCTGAGGTGAAACTGCTGGTTTTGAAACTGAGACAAACATACATCCTAAATAACACTCTTAAATACTACCTTTTGGGAGCTGGGTTTGGGGAAGAGTTAGGTGTAGCCACTTCAGCACCGTCCTGTCCCTCTGAATCTTTGAGGGCTGTTGTGCACTGTAACATCCTTTCATCTTGGCCCTGACAAGCACAGTTGTAAAAGTGCTATTGATTTAAATTTGCAGCAGGCCTTTTTCTTTCCTTGCCACACAGCATCTATACATCTGCAAGTGCTCAAAAGACACAAAGATGTGGAGCTGAGTGACATGGTTAAGCCCCAGCCTTGGTAGAGTTAGAGGATCCGGCTGTGGCAGAGGGGTTGGACCCTATGATCTCTGGAGGTCCCTTCCAACCTCTAATGTTCTGTGATTCTGTGATGGTTGGGCTGGATGATCTCAAAGGGCTTTGGGCTGGATAATCTTAAATGGCTTTTCCAACCCAAACCATTCTTGAGTCCTGTGTCCAGTTCTGGGCCCATCAGTTTAAGAAAGGTGTTGAGTTGCTGGAACACATCCAGAACAAGGGCAACACAGCTGGGGAGGGGTTTGGAGCACAAGCCCTAGGAGGAGAGGCTGAGGAAGCTGGGGTTGCTTAGCCTGGAGAGGAGGAGGCTCAAAGGAGACCTTATTGCTGTCTACAACTACCTGAAGGGAGGTTGTAGCCAGGTGGGGGTTGATCTCTTCTCCCAGGCAACCAGCACCAGAAGAAGAGGACACAGTCTCAAGCTGTGCCAGGGGAGGTTTAGGCTGGAGGTTAGGAAGAAGTTTTTCACAGAAAGAGAGATTGGCCATTGGAATGTGCTGCCCAGGGAGGTGGTGGAGTCACCATCACTGGAGGTATTTCAGAAGAGATTGGATGGGGTGCTCGGTGCCATGGTTTAGTTGACTAAATAGTGTTGGATGATAGGTTGGACTCAATGATCTCAACTGTCTCTTCCAATCTGGTTAATTCTATCCTATTCTATTCTGTATTCTATGGTCCTCCTTTTATAACCCTGCTGCTGAAGACAGAACAGGGAGCACACACTGGACAAGAATGTAAGCGGAGATGAAATGTTAACCAAAAGAATATTTCTGTGCTCCCTGATGTTCCAGACCATTTGGGGCTATGGAATACCTCAAGCTCTTCTCTTCCTCTTTCCTCACTGCGTTCCATTTTAGCTTTTTCCTTTTCCAGAGCCCACTGTAGCTCTCTGGATTTTTTCTGTTCACTGGCCATTGTATCCTTGAGAACATCTAGCTCAGCTGCTTTTTCTTTAACTTCAGTCCTAAAAGAGAAAGGGACAACATTTAGATGAGACAACGATGGCTCTAATCCTATCACAGCTACTTGATACCATTCCATATTCTGCACTGAAAGCACTGCTTGTGTCACACAGTAACTAACAGTGGAAAGCCTGCTTAGCAGAACAAAGCTTCACACAATAACAGAGCAGCTTAGGTCAAAAATGATGAAGCCTGGAGAAGAGGAGGCTCAGGGGAGACCTCACTGCTCTCCACATCTTCCTGAAAGGAGGTTTTAGACAGGTGGGAGTTGGTCTCTTCTCCCAGGCAACCTGTGACAGAATGAGAGGACACAGTCTCAAGCTGCACCAGGGGAAGTTTAAGCTTAAGGTGAGGAGAAAGCTCTTCACAGAAAGAGTGATTTGCCATTGGAATGTGCTGTAGTCACCATCCCTGGAGGTGTTCAGAAAAGGACTGGATGTGGCACTTGAAGCCATGGTTTAGTTGTCAGGTGGTATTAGGTAATAGGTTGGACTTGATGATCTCTCAGGTCTTTTCCAACCTGGTCGATTCTATGTCCAATCCTGCTGACTTTCTAATTGCTGGTTGTTGTTAATTGGTGGCTCAGAGGCAGCTGATGCTCAGATTAATCCAGTCACTACCCAAACTGTGAAAGAATGCAGGGGAAATGCATCTTGCTGCCATGTGCCTCGAAGGGAAAAAGAGAACAATCTATTGGAAAGGAAAAAAGAACATCTATGCCCTGAATTTTCTTTTATTTGCAAATCAATTTTGCATCAAATTTGTGAAAGAATCATGCTCCTCACGAAAGAATCTTGGTCCTGAAGGTCTGCAAAGGCTACAAGGTGAGCTATAAAGCAACACAGATTTAAACTCTGTCTGAATTTGTTATCTCTGAGTGAACATGAAAATACTCATGCATGGGCACATCCATCTGGTAAAGGCATAAAAAACAATGGCTTTCTTGGGTGCCAAATATTGGGCCTGCAGCACTTAGAAGCTGTAAAATTGCATATGGCAATACTTGCAGAGACATCTTAACTCTGCAATTCTTTTCGTCCACGCTCAGCTTTAGAAGCAGAAAAGCTTTTAATAGCTATTATATAGTTATTAGCTTGTCTAACATTGTGGCAGTTTTAGGCTGATGCCCAGGAAAATTTCCCACAGAGCTTGAGTAGAAAGTGGTAGAATGTAAACACATTACCATTGGATAAGGGAAACCAAGGGAAACAAACCAAGGGAAACCAAGGATAAGGTCTAAATAATCTCCTTAGTTTGATATAAAGTTACTTGTATAAACTATTTCTGTCTCTCTCTCAGCCTCTTTGCTCCAGCAGATACCAGCTGGTGGCTTTTGCTTGGCTGTTGCTGACCTTGGCTGCATTCTTGTTGTGGCTAAGTCCTAACAAGCTGCTCTGTGCTTTTCCCTTCTCTTTTCTCTCTTAGCTCTGACCAGCCCAATCTAGTGTGAGGTGTCCCTGCCCATGGCAGGGGGGTTGGAACTAGATGATCCTTGTGGTCCCTTCCAACCCTGACTGATTCTATGATTCTCTTTTCCCTTTTACATGGGGGAAGGAGGTGGAGAGGGGGAAGCTATTGGTAACCCCCTGGTTTTGTCCCGGGGGGGCTCTTGTGTTGTTTATAAATTGTAAATATATTGTGTACAAAATATTGTATATTCTGTACATATTCACTGCATTTCATATTTCTAGATTTCAGTTTTGCTTGTAAATACAGTTTCATTTGCTTCCACCTGAGCTGGTCTGGCAATTTGCTTCTGGGGGGGTAATTTCAACCCACCACAACAGTAATCTCATCTGCTGGGATTTTAAAAGAAATTTGCTATTAATGAATCTTTACATCAAACTACAAATCAGAACCTTCTTAATCTACAGAACTAATTTTTCATCAAATGGAAAGGAAGTTTGTTTATTTTTGGTCAGGTATGCTTTGCAGGAAAACTAAGAATCATTTATATTAGAGGTGATCGACTTCTCAACAATTTGAGACAACACAGGAAAGAGCATCTCCACCAGTAACACAGCAAGTTTGATGCTGGAAGCTTCACCTGATGGTTTCTAGGTCCTTGAAGTGCTTGTGCTGTGCTTTAAGGGTCGCCTCAAGCTCTAGTTTGGCTTGTGCAAGTTCATTCTTCAGCTCAGTACCCATCATTCTCTCTGAATTCAGCTGTTCCTGAAGCTCAGCTGCTCTGTCCTTCATACTGCGGAGCTCCACTTGCATCTCCAGTATCTGTGACTGCTTCTGCTGCATGTTGTACTCCAGCATTTCTAGTGAGAGCACCATGGAAATTAGTGAACAAACACCACTGTCTGTGTAGGTCAAGCTCCTTCTAGCACAAAGAATGACCACAGGCTATCACCAACAGTGCTATTTTAAAAGAATATAGTCTTTTCAGTAGTGGAGTGAGAGCAGAACCATGGCCTTTGACCTTGGAATCCCTTCTGTGCTTTCCAATAAACCATTTCTAAACTTTTTTAAAAGGAGAGCTGCATCAACATGTACCCTGTGGATCACCAGTGACACAACTGAAGTTAACTGTGCATCGGAGACTGGAACTGGCTGCCCAGGGAAGGTGGCTGAATCCCCATCCCTGGAGCATTACCAAGAGGCAGAGACGTGGTGCTGAAGGCCACGGTTTAGCCCCAGCCAGGGCAGAGTTAGAGAATGGTTGGACTGGATGAGCTTGAAGGGCTTTTTCCAACCCAAACCATTCTGTGATTCTGACTAACTATCTAATTAAGATAATTTCAAAGCTGTTGAACCAAAACACTTTAAGTGCATACATGGAAAAGAACCCTAAAACACAAGCTCAATCTTTACAGCACTTGAAATAACTTCCAATTTGATACAAGTTGTAAGAACACAGATTATATATACATATTTTTTTTGGCAAATTAGTCAAATAAAACTGAAAAAGATGACAAGTATGCATGCTCAGAACATGAATATCAAAGACAGTATCTTTTCACCTACAACATTGTGAGCACTGCCATTAAAACATTTGGAAAGAGACACATGTAAGCACAAAGTCACCTTGGCTTTTTGAATCCATCTCTCGTTCTCTCTTTGGATTGTTCTTCTTACTGTTCATCTGAGCGTGTAACACTTGAATCTCCATCAGCAAACTTCTTCTGTCTGCATTCTGAAGACAGTCCATGGCTGCTCTCTGCTCACCAGCCTAGCAGCATTAGAAATATTGAAAAATAAAAGCCCAGAGTTGATTATTTGTGGTGTGGATTTTACACTGACTTGTATATTCATGGTGCATATACATTCAAGACATTTCCCATTCAGTCAGAACTAAATCAATTATTATCACTTTGAGAACTGCTTGTTATGTTCTTATTCTCTACCAGGCATCAAATGTATAGAAATAGAAGAGCTATCAGCTTTATGGCCAATGGTTCTTTTCCTCACTAATTCCTCTATGTTCCAGAGGAGGTAACTGAACTCTCTGCCCCATCACAGCCTTATCACTCTTTGGCTTACAACTTGTTTCACACAGCGCTACCTTTTCTCTTGAACAAGGTAACGTAATTCCATTAACGAAATCAAGCTCAGGACAGCTGTGCTTAATTCAGACTGGTCTCTGAAGGCTGCACTTTTTCTATAGCTTGTGCACCTCAAAATCCCTTTGCTGCACCACATTAGTTTTAATTTTCAAGGGCAGCTGCTTTTCCCACAAGTCTGCTTTTCACACTCAAACCTACGACTCTCTAGAATTTCCAATGGATTTATACGTTCAAAATTAAAGTCTACCACGGACAAACACACTTTGACTAAAGCATGTTTTCTATTACCTGATCATGTAGTCTGTGCTCCAGCTGATTCATCAACATCCCTGCATCTCTTGTGCCCAGCCCTGCAAGTTCAGTCTGAAAGGCAGCCAGAAGCACATTTTGTTCTCTCACAAAGAGCTGCTGAACAGCACGCAGAAGTTCTCCTCGCCAGTCTGAGCCACCTTCAGGGGGCTCTGTACTTGCATAAACCTACAGTGGCACAAAAAAAAAAAAAAAACAAAAACAACCCAAAAAGAATTTAAACAGCAGAATTCCCAAGATCATTGTCATTTAATGTAAAGAGTGTGTTTGCAGTGGGATCTTGAACTGTTCTTACCCAGTAACTACAGGACATTCAGGCACACAAATGGATGTATTTACCGTACATGGTGGGACTTCTGCATGCACAAATGCACAACTTTTATCTGTTTTAGATGGAAGCACTTTAGCTTTTCGTAACAGAAAGTCTAGCCCCATGAGGTTATTATTTATGTTACTGCATCACATTATCCTTTGAATTATTATAATAGATTATTAATTTTTTTAATGATTCATAGACTCGTCGAATGGTTTGGGTTGGAAGGGACCTTAAAGACCGTCTAGTTCTAAGCCTGCCACACTGGGCAGGGACACCTTCCTCTAGACCAGGGTGTTCAAGGTCTCAATTTTAGGGTTCACTTTTGGACCTCTCACTCCAAGAAGGACTTGGAGGTTCTGAGGAAGGTTCAAGGAAAGGCAACAGAGCTGATGAAAGGGTCTGGAGAAAAGGTCTGGTGAGGAGCAGATGAGGGAACTGGCGTTCTTTAGTCTGTAGCAGAGGCCACTGAGGGGAGACCTCATTGCTCTCTTCAGCTCCCTAGAGAAAGGTTGAAGTGAGGTGGGGGTTGGTCTCTTCACCCTAGTGATACATAATAGAAGGAGAGGAAATGGCCTCAAGTTGCACCAGGGGAGGTTTGGGATCAATTTCTTTCCCAAAAGGGTTGTCAAGCCCTGAAACAGGCTGCCCAGGGAACTTGTGGAGTCCCCATCCCTGGAGGGATTTCAAAGCTGTATAGATGTGGTGCTGATCACCATGGTTTAGCACCAGACTTGGCAGAGTTAGAGAATGGTTGGACTGGATGAACTTGGAGAGCTTTTCCAACCAAAATAATCCTGTGATGTTACAGCTGTGTTCCTAGACTCTCACAGAGCTATGTGGCAGTGTGCAGATACTGTGTATGAAAGTATTCATTTTACAATGACATCAAGTTAATTGCCCCATCTTTCCTGCAGAAGAGAACCAACCTACACAGATCCAAAAACCTCATTTGGGTAATTAGGCAGGTAACTCCTAGTAAATGTTAACAGATTACTGACTGTGTTATGTTTTAAACAATTCTCCCCCTCTTTTCTCTTACTACTGTATCTTTTGAACAGTATCCAAAGTTCTACTACAGCAGTAAGTAACAAAATGCAAAACCAATGTACTTTGGCTGCTCCTGGAAACATGCTTTCAAGGCAGAAACATTGACAAGATGGATCTCAGTCAGGCTCTAGTTCATCACCAGAAAGCATGCCATGCGCTTTCACTCCATGGTTTTGAAGTCTTGCAGTAGTATATTTAGAGCACTTAAACCTGAGCTGTGACTGTGCCTCATGAGGTTATCCCAAGTGATTTTTTATTTAGATAGGATTTTATGATGTTGGTTATACCTCAGCTTCTCCAGGAAGCTGCATTCTTGCAATGAGGTCTTTCAGGGACGAAATGGTGCTTAGAAAAGCTTTTCTCTCCTCAAGCCAAGATGCTGGTTCTTGCTTAAGAGGTGGCACCTCCCTGTCACTATATGGAAATTCAGTGAGAGACAGCACCTGTATGCCTTCATGATGGACTGCTTTCAGCAGGCCCTACAACAAACAGAAAGAGAAATCAGTGATGCAATCCTGATAACATCAACAGCCATCATCATCTTATTTCACACATGTTGGAATGCTGGTCCTTCTAAACTGATCAGCAAAAGGAAACTGTTTATGCCTCCTCATACCAAAGAGAGAAGTGCTACCCAGGAGCTAGTAAATAGGTGCATTCTGACTCAGGCTCAGATGAAAATTTCCAAAGCTCACCTGTCAAACCAATCCTCTGATGTTAAAATGGAAACTGCCATTTGACAAACAAAACCCTGAGGAGTATCCAGGCAAGCTTTGCAATTCACTTTTTGAAATTACTGCTGAGCTAGGGCTTTGCTGCCAAAGACTTAAAAAAAACCCCAGTCTTATCTTTACTGTTTGTAACAGACACATTTTTCTCCTCCCTTCATAACACTCACAATAAACAGTGTGATACGTGGCCACAGCACTGTCATTAATACACAGTAACTACAGGAATTTAACGGCAATGCTATTTCTCACGATGAAACTTGAGAACAAGCCTATCATTACAGAATTCATACCAAACAAGCAAGCACATCACTGGTCAGAAGTATTCTGAAATGTATCAGAATTGCCAACACTAAATCTTCACTAAATAGCTCTGTTTTCACTAACCAAGCAGCAGCTCATCTAGGAAGATGTCACAGCATCATTCTTGTTCTGCAATAATAATGATCAGCTCTGTTTTACCTTGATTTTTTTGGGAAGCAAATCTGTTGAAGCTTCACCTTCATCCATTCCTTCAGATACAGTGTCAGATCCCTGGGTCTGAGTAAGGTACATTCCTTGACTCCAGTCTGAACTGGAGTCTAAAATAAAAGGGGAGAAAAACATGAAAGCTGGATTACTGTGAAGCCTTGAAGATCAGGCATCAAAAAAGCGTTTTTTATCTGTTCTAACAGGTGGTTATATGTCACCAGAGTTGATTTTAAGGCTGCAGACTACCTGGTTTACAGGTCTGCTTTTTCAATTTCAAAGCAATAACAGCAAAACAATGCCCTAAAAAATATCCAGACTTCAAAATCCAACTTTAGTTGTAAAAGAAAAACAACTCCTTGCACAAACACTTCTGCCAGATGACCTCCCCTCACCATGCTTAGCCTTTGCCTAAGAACAGCATCCTATTACTAATTTTCATTGCTTTTAGCCATTCTCTCTTCATCTCCCCTGCTAGGCAGTTGTAGCTTTACATTCTATCACAGATGATGGAGCTACACTGAAGAGATAATGTAACACAGGAACTCCAGAGGGACAAAAAAATCTAGCATCTGATGCCTCCACTCAACCCATCTCCATATTAACAGGCATGGCATCCTCAACACCTTCAGCCAGTGCAATAGGCTTCTGCTTCCATCTGGGCAGTAGCAGTTTTTGCTTCTTAGAAGGCAAGCTCTTTAATGGTAAGCTGAACACTAAAAAAGCAGATTGAAGTTATAATGCTGGCTGAAACCGCTAAAGCTAAGTTTCTTACCGCTAGAACCTCCATCTCTAGCTTGATATGGTGGAGAATGTGCTGACCCAGACACTGGGATGCCCTGTGTTTAGAAAAGAGAACAATCAAAGCTTTATCACCCCTCACAGCAAGAGAGTTTGTTCTAAGGAGAAGGACATGATATGAATCTCTCTGTTCAATTCCCCCTGCAATCAAACCCATCAAAGATGACATTCAAAGGGGTGACCAACGCTCATCCCTGCTTCATGGAGCGGGACAGGTCCAAGGTAGCCACACAAGGAGGCATCCAACAGTTGAGCACACTCCCAAAGTTAAATTGCTGAGGAAAAGGTTCACAATCTTTCCTAGGCCATGGAGGCATTAGAACATTTAAAGGCTTCATGCTGAACAAGGGAGGTTCACACAATCAGACTTCAAAGGGAATTTCTGTAGCAGGAGCGAAAGTACAAATTGAAGTAGTTATAGAATGGTTTGGGTTGGAAAAGCCCTTTTTCAGATCTCCCAGCCCAACCATTCTCTAACACTACCAAGGCTGGGACTAAACTGTGGCACTCAGCTCCACACCTCTGCCTCTGGGAAACACCACCAGGGGGATAGGGATTCAGCCACCTCCCTGGGCAGCCTGTGCCAGGCTTCGAGAACCCTTTCAGTCAAGAAGTTTCTTCTCATCTCCAACCTATACCTCCCCTGGTGCAACCTGAGACCATTACCTCTCCTTCTGTCACTTGTTGCTAGGGAGAAGAGACCAACCCCTACCTGGCTCCAGCCTCCTCTCAGGGAGCTGTAGAGAGCAATGAGGTATCCCCTCAGCCTCCTCTTCTCCAGACTAAACGCTCCTACGTCCCTCAGCTGCTCCTCACCAGCCCTGTTCTTCAGACCCCTCACCAGCTTCCTTGCCCTTCTCTGGACCTGCTCCAGCCCCTCAATGTCCTTCTGGGAGTGAGGGCCTCAAAACTGAGCACAGCCCCCAGGCTCAATGAATATAAAGCAGAACACACACCTCTTTAGCTTGCAGAGTTTCTATGACTTCCTTTAAAGTTTTACACTCCTCAGTCAACACTTGCAGGGCGACAAACTTCTCTCTCTTTAGTGCTTCCGCCTCAGCGATGTGCCTTGTCTCCATGTCCAGGATTTCGGCAGCGTGGAGCTCTTGCATTTGGTCAATTTTTTCAGTAAATTCTCTCACAATCTCTGCAACCTCCTCTGAAGAGCAGCCATTTGGCAAATCAATCTGCATCTCTGCATTTCTCACAAGGACTGGTGAAGTCTGGACACAGCTGTTGGTTTCCACAGGCTGCTCTGTTTGTGATGATGAGCTTTTCCTACTTAGGGCAGACTCACCTGCTGACAAATCACACATTATTTCTGCATCCTTTTTGCTTCCAGTTTTTGCCAGCTCCTTGTCCTTTCTCATATAACTTGCAAATTTCTCTTCTGCTTCAACTAGGTTCTCTTTGACTTTGCACAGGTCTTCCTGAAGATGTAGCAGACTTGCTTCTTTTACCTGTAAATAGTTAGAATCTCAATCACAGTCCTTCCAATTCCTTTACATTATCTAAAGCCCTCTATACTGTTATGGGTTAGTCCTATTTTAAAGCAGTTATGACATAAGCTAATGAACACTATCTCCTAACAAACAGAGCTCTAGATCCACTGCTGCACTGCAGTGGACTGTAAAATTATGCACTTTCACAGAATCACAGAAACATTCAGGTTGGAAAAGACCCTCAGGATCACCAAGTCCAACCAAAAACCCTACTCCACAAAGTTCACCCCTAAACCATATCCCCAAGCACCACATCCAAACCACCTTTAGGGTGGTCTTGCCCTTCTTCCAGGGCAGGAAGTGAAGGGTTTGGCCTACAGGATCAACTCTGTTCCACTGACAGTAGGTACTGAGTGGCTGCTTTTCTAAGTGGCATACTCAGCACAAGATGAAAAAGCCCTGCAGCATGCATGTTTGCACAACAGGTCCTGTAGAACCATTTGCTTTAAATACCACATGGAGCAACTTGGTTCTTACTGCTAGTTCTTGCTGAAGTTTTTCTGCCTTTTCTCTGTAACTGCTCAGCTCTTCCTTAGCAGCAGCTGCCTCTTCTTTCATTTGCTGTAGTTCAAGTTCATTTTCTTTCTGATTTTCCACAAGTTGTGCTCCTACCTACACAGCAACACAAGAGATGGCGAATGGTGAATCATAGGATGGCTTGAGTTGGAAGAGACCTTAAAGATCATCTAGAATAGAATAAACCAGGCTGGAAAAGACCTTTGAGATCATCAAGTCCAACCTCTCACCCAACACCATCTAATCAACTAAACCATGGCACCAAGCACCCCATCCAGTCTCTTCCTAAACACCTCCAGTGATGGTGACTCCACCACCTCCCTGGGCAGCCCATTCCAATGGCCAGTCACTCTCTCTATGAAGAACTTCTTCCCAACATCCAGCCTAAACCTCCCCTGGCACAGCTTCAGACTGTGTCCTCTTGTTCTGGTGCGGGTTGCCTGGGAGAAGAGACCAACCCCCACCTGGCTTCAACCTCCCTTCAGGTAGTTGTAGAGAGCAATAAGGTCTCCTCTGAGCCTCCTCCTCTCCAGGCTAAGCAACCCCAGCTCCTCTCAGCCTTTCCTCATAGGGCTTGTGCTCCAAACCCCTCCCCAGCTCTGTTGCCCTAGTTCTGGATGTGTTCCAGCAACTCAATATCTTTCCTAAACTGATGGGCCCAGAACTGGACACAGGACTCAAGGTGTGGCCTAACCAGTGCTGAGTACAGGGGCAGAATGACTTCCCTGCTCCTACTGGCCAAACTATTCCTGATACAGGCCAGGATGCCATTGGCCTTCTTGGTCACCTGGGCACACTGCTGGCACACTGGGCATCTAGCTCCAGTGAAGAATCGTATAATCAAATACTAACAGCACTGATCACCTTCACACCAACTTACAAAAGCCACAAGTGAAAAGACCAGAGAGGCAAACAAATCTGTGTATTTGGATTAACAAAAAAATGAAGACCAAGAGACCATTTTCCTAGAGTAAATCCTACAAACTGGGTAAGCATGGGAGAAAAGACAAGCATGGAAGGAAGGATTGTCTTCTTACAATTCACTGAACTGCAAGCAGAAATTGGCTCCATCATGCACACAGCACAAGGAGGAAGGTCAAAGAGTAGGATATGAAGTCTTACAATGTTATTAAAGTTTGAAGACATTTATGGCATTCATGTATTCTGTGTTTGGATAAAAGGTCTTAGAAGCTTTTCTGGTCCAGCACTGGGTTCCATGATGTTTCTGAACATAAGAGTTTCACAGAATGCATCAGGTTGGAAGGAACCCTCAAAGATCATCTTGTCCAACCCCCCTGCAGTGAGCAGGGGCATCTCCAACTAGATCAGGTCTCAGCAGCTAAGCCAGTGTTCAGGCTACCAAGCATTGTCAGCTTTGACTGCAGGTTTTAAGTTCAGGCAATGCAACCAGTGGTAGATGGAAATCAGGACAAATCAACACTGGTAAATGCCATTGATGGGAAATATCTTTGGAATCAAGAAAGGAAAGCAAGAAAAAGTCAACCAAAATCAAAGCATATATAAATAAACAATCTCTCCCTGCTAAAGCCCCCTGCACAGACAAATTGCTATCACTCCCTTATCATTCTGAACCCTCTCTGATGTCACTCTTGTCTCCCTACCTCCATGGCAGTAAAAGTGTTATTCACTCCATTCTGTGTCACCCCAATGCAGGAATAAGAAAGGGTCTGTCCAGAACTCAGCATCCCCTTGCATTCGTGAAAAGGCAAAGCGTTGGTAAGCAAAATGGAAACCAGCATTAGAGTTCCTACAGTAAGAAACCAAATGAGGGTCTGACCCACACGGAGTATTCCTACCACTGGATAGGACCAGTGCTTCATTCATCACAGTTTGCACACAAGAACAGCACTTAGTGAAAACTAGGCAAGAGAAAATGGCATGAAGTACCTGGTGTGGCTGCATTTCTTCTTGCTCCTTGTGTTTTTGAGCCTCTCCACTGTGCTTTTCTTGAAGCCCCTGCAGTAGCTGCTGAAGCTCAGAGAGTCTCTCTTCCTTCGCTTTAGCTTCCTTCTCTGCGCCTCTGGCATTTTCTCTTTCTAGCTCCAAGCGATGGTTCACCAGTGCCAGCTGGTCCTCCATCTCACCAAGCCTCTGGGTTAAGAGTGATAATTTTGATTCAGTTTCACTTTGGGCTCCATCACTCAAACTGCCTCTTTGGGCATCCTCCCTGGGGTCCTCCAGGCAGCTTGAAGCTTCCTGAATTTCCTGCATGAACTTCCTCTGCTCTTGAACTGCATTTAGCTGAACCTGACTCACAAGAGCAGCAGCAACTTTTTCCAGCAGAGTCTTTTCCAGTTCTAAGATCCTCTTTTCAAGTGTTTCTCTTTCTGCTTGCCTTTCCTCCTCCAAGGCTTTTATTTTATTGTAGGACTGGACTAGTTCTGAATCTCTTTCCTTAATGCATCCCTGAAGGTGCTCCAGTTGCAGCTCCATCTTGCTGGTGGTGACTCTTGTGTTCTCATCTGAAGGCTGAAGCTGAGATCGATCTAGCAACTCCGATTTCTCACATAAACCTTCTTCCACTTTCCCAGTTCTCCCCTTGCTTCTGTCTCCTGGTTCTCCCCTATCACTTCTCATCAGCTCACACTTGCATTTCTCTTTTTTTAGCACACTTATTTCTTGCTCTAGCTGGGTCATTTTTAGCTTAGCTTCCTCAAGCTTACTCTTTGTCCGAGATGCTTCTACATTTACGCTTTCTACTTGCCTCTCCAAAGCCTCCTTCTCTGCCACAACTGTTTCAAGAGTATGTTTCAGACTGTCAGCATCTTCTTGAAGAGCAGCAATGTCTGCAGGCTCTTTTTGTTCAATATTTGCCAGCTCCTGCTGAAGCTTATCGATGACATCATTCAACTGCTCTATTTCCTCATCATTTTTCTCTTCACACGTTCTTGATCACTCTTCAGACATTCTACCTGGGCTTCAAGCTCCCTTATATGCTCATTTTGCTCTTCAATAACCTGGGAGAAAACCCAAACAAGATAAGAACTTCATGATGGGAAACTCTTACACCTTCAGACAATTTTTCTCATGTCTGCCATTCAATCTTCTTGTAAAATCAAGGTTCTGAATGTACATTTTAAAAGGAGAATAGGCAGCAAAATGGGAAAGTCCTAACATTTTGGTCACCAACCCTTTATTTGCAATCTTCTACCTCAAATACAATTTGCAGAAGAATCAAATTCCATCCCCAACTCTTTGCACCAAAGAGTCTTCAGAATTGGAGAAGTATTACTCAGGCACTATCTGGCACAGTATTCCATTCCCAAATTCAGTCTTGAATTTCACTTAGACTCAGACCACAGAAAACTGGAAGAAGCTGCAGTGAGATTAGACATTAGGAAGAAATTCTTCACCCCTGAGGGTGGTGAGGCACTGGAACAGGCTGCCCAGAGAAGCTGTGGAGGCTCCAACCCTGGAAGTGTTCAAAACCAGCCTGGCTGGAGCCTTGAGCAACCTGGTCTAGTAGGAGGTGTCCCTTGAGCAACCTGGTCTAGTAGGAGGTGTCCCTGCCCATGGCAGGAAGACTAGAACTAGATGATCTTTAAGGTCCCTTCCAACCCAAGCCACTCAAGGATTCTACAATGATTCAGAAGTATTAGAAGAATAAGGAATGAAGAACTGAAGATGGAACTTCAAGCAGAAATAAGGCAGAATAACAGCAAGCAAAGAGTATCCATCATAAAAAAAATGAGACAAAAAAGGAAAACCAGATTCAGACTAAAGAGCTGCTGGAAACAGAAGCATTTGCATCTTTAAAATGCCTTTTAAAAGGCAGCAGTAGAAGACTAATGGAACTGACAAGGGGACAGAGGTATTCTTCCCTTCAAACAGCTAGCAACACATAGGACTCTGAAGCAAGGTTTCAAAAGTAGGTACTTTGTTATCAGTTGTGCCTTCAAGCTGCTGCTGCAGGCTTGCAATTTGCTCGTGAAGTTGTTCTATTTCCTGCTCCTTTTCTTGCATGATGTGAGCCAGCCTCCCAACTACTGAATGATGGTCCAGTGTGGTGGCATCTTCAGATTTCTGTATTGCTAGTCCCAGGATTTCCATTTCATCCTAGGGAAAATAATAGATCCAAAACCATGCTGCAGTTGTTATAAAGCTTTCTGAATAATCCAGTGTGTGCATTTGAGGACTAGGAATCTACTTGAGCATAGGAAGGCCCTGCAAAGGGACCTGGCCAGGCTGGACCCATGGGCTAAGGTCAGTTGAATGAGGTTTAATAAAGCCATATACCAGACCCTGCAACTGGGTCACAACAACCCCATGAAGACTCCAGGCTTGGGGCAGAGTGGCTGCAAACTGCACAGCAGAGAAAGTGCTGGGTGACAGCAGCTGAAAATGAGCCAGGGTGTGCCCAGGTGGCCAAGAAGGCCACAGGCATCTGGGCCTGGATCTGTAATAGTGTGGCCAGGAGGAACAGGGAAGGAATTGTCCTCCGGCACTGGACACTGGCAAGGCCACACCTGGAGTGCTGGGATCAGTTTTGGGGTCCTTATTCCAAGAATGACATTGAGGGGCTGGAGCAAGTGCAGAGAGGAGCAAGGAAGCTGGGGAAGGTTCTGGAGAACAGGGCTGGTGAGGAGCAGCTGAGGAACCTGAGGGTGTTTAGTCTGGAGAAGAGAAGGCTGAGGGGAGACCTCATTGCTCTCCACAGCTCCCTGAGAGGAGGTCAGAGGCAGGTGGGAGCTGTTCTCTTCTCCCATGGTACAGGAGACAAGTGGCCTGAAATTGCACCAGGGGAGGTTTGGGTTGCAGATGAGGAAAAATTTCTCTGCTGCAAGAACGGTCAGGGATTGCAACAGGCTGCCCAGGGAGGTGGTGAAGTCCCCATCCCTGGAGGTGTTCAAGAAATGTGTGGCCATGGCACTTGGGAACATGGTTTAGTGGCCATGAATGTGCTGGGTTGATGATTGGACCGGGTGATCTTGGAGGGCTTTTGCAACCTAAACAATGGCATGATGCCTCAAAATAGACAAGCTGCATGGAGCGAGAAGTGATTATCTGAGCTTTTGAATATTTTGCAGTTTGACCTGTGGAATGCTTGAGAAAGAAGCTGGCATCTTGGCTTTTCCCAGGATGTATTTCTGGGCAATGGGGAGAACAAATCTCTAGGCTTCTTTGTTACACAATTACCTTAAATAATTTGTTCTCTTGTTCCAGTTCTTGCAAGTGTGTAGTGGACTCCTTCCTCTGAATTTCCAGTTGCATGTGCAGCTGCTGAACCTCTTCATTTTTATTTTCCAGCTCCTCTCGGAACTGCTCCAGCTGCTCCTCAAGGTTTGTGACCTATGTTTCCAAAATAAATCATGGAGAGGGAGTAGGCAGCCACACAAAAAAAAATTCCAGGTCATCATTTGCAAGCACAATGCCTATGGTAAACTGCTTTGGCATGCAGAAACAAAAGAATGTGTGCTCAGTGACATTCTAAGTCCTTCAACCCAATGGAATTTTAAACCCCAGCAATAATCACCTGAAATGACTGTGAAGTTTGTCTTAATTGGGCTGAATTTTGATTTCAGAAACACTCTTGTAAGTCATAAGCATTAATGTAGGCAGCAACAGCAATTATCACGGCTCACAAGAGAATTTCAAAGGGATCTGGGCCGCTGCCTCTTGGATCCGGTCACAGATTTCAGCTGCAGAATTCACACAACTCAACAGAAAGCAAAAAACTGACAAACCACAATGAGTGGAACATTTCACAGGTCTTTTACCTCCTTCTCCTTTCTGTCCACAGCTTCTCGTTCAGCTTGCAGTTGTGCTTCAAGAGGTAATTCTCCCTTTACTATGAGGGTGCCAAACTGCTTCCTTTCCTCCACCTTTGAAGACAAACCACACTAGTAAGAAACAAGACAGAGAGAGACTGCTTTGGTCTCAAGAAAAGAAGGAAGTGGTGAATGCAGGATAATTTTAGAGGAAGAAATACCTTTTGCAAGTTGTCTGCACTGATGATTAAGGCTTGTTCCAGCTCTCTTACCCTGCACTCTAGCTTCTCAATTTCTTCATTTCGCTCTTGTATGTCTCTCTGAAGTTGCTCCTTGGAGAGCAAAAGCTCACTGCATTTGTCTGTTTTTTCTTTTAGGTGATTTGTTAACTGTTCAACCTGGTGACAATATGGCAAGAAGGTTAATGGCTTGCACTAGCCTGGAAGGCTTTGCTTGTCCTTCTGAAGCCTTCAGACTCTCTAGCCAGTTAAAAGCAAGTAGCATGGCATCGCTATGTAGCCTTCGACATCTACAGATGGACTGTCTGGACCCTAAGGCCAGGGTGCTATCTGCATCTTTGAGGAATATCAGAGTTCCAAAAATCCATGACAAAATGAGGAGGTGCCTGGGACATCCTGACTTATCCTAAAGCTCACTGGGTCTACCACTGCAGAGAATCATTATACCACCTCAAGCTCCAGAAACAGAAGCTTTGTTTTGTTGCTAGGTTTGTTAAATGAGAAAAAACAGGTGTGCTGGATGATAGAACTTCACTTTTTATAGGGGAAAAATCATCCCAGCAAAGCTTTCTGAATCTCATTGGTTCAGATGCTTGATGCTCAGAAATAACACATTGAAAGAGTAAGTGAAGCAGCAGAGACTGGAATGAGCCCAGTTCTATCAGGATTTCAGAAGTGATTAATCACAGAATTGTTTGGGTTGGAGAAGACCTCTAAGACTGAGTCCAACCATCAACCCAAAGCCACCACAGCTTTAAACCACGTCATGGCTACACATTTCTTGAGCACCTCCAGGGATGGGGACTCCACCACCTCCCTGGGCAGCTTGTTCCAAAGAAATATTTCCTCTTCTCCAACATAAACCTCTCCTGGCACAATTTCAGGCCATTTCCTCTCGTTCTGTCTCCTGTTACTAGGGAGAAGAGCCCAACCCCCACCTGGCTCCAGCCTCCTTTCAGAGAGCAATGAGATAGAAGCAATGAAGAAGTACGTGTAGCAAATCCATGGTATTAGGCCTGATGTACAGAGTTAAGACCTGAGTTAAACCAAGCAGTTGAGCAAGAGACATGGAAAGTAATGTTTGTCCCACTCAAGAAACCGATTTCAGTATTTACAATTAAGAAGATACGATGTAGCCAAGAGGTAGGAGACTGACTGGATGCTCACTGACTGGATGCTTTGAGAGTAAGACTTCTCACAAACCTTTGTATTAAAACTGTTTTTAAAAACTCATTAAATACATAATTAAATCTGAGGATAACAAGTAAATAAATACTTCAACGACTCAGATCTCTCATATATCAGTTTATACTCTCTTGCTGCCTGTGCCCTAAATGATATCATACAGAGCACCAAATATTGCTGATGTTGAAGAGCTGAATTACAGCAACTGAACTACCTCAGGAAGAGCCTTGATTTGAAAACAGCAGTGCAACACAACAAGGGACACTCTAATCCTGAAAAATCAGGCAAGAAAACATGCACAAATATCAGCCTTGCTCAAAAAGCAGGATACAAGAAAAGCCACAAGAAAAGGAAATGCCATTTAGCTCACAAATAATGGGTCAAATGGAACATGCACAAGCTTTGTAACACACAGCACTTGCACTGCTGCCTCTTGACTTTGCAGGGTGTAGGGGCTGTCTGTGACTCCCCTGAGATGCTGTTCTACAGTCCCCACATTTGTTTCAGTGGAGACAGAGGACTGTGGAGGCTCAGGGAAATAAAACAACCTTAGAGCTAAACCTTGGGAACTCATTTCCTTCAGCTGCTGACAGCAGATGTTCCAAAGCAACATCAGAAGTTGTCAAACTGCTAAAGGAGTCCTGAATGTTTCCACAGGCTTTTGAAAATAGTGAATTTTCAGAATGGAGTTACATAAAAAATGCCTTTTTGAGGGTGAGGAAGTCTCTGTATGGCTACTATTGAAAATGGATAAACAGCCTAAAAAGCCTCCAAAAGGCAGTTTCACCACTTTCCTCCAACTCTTTACTCTGCACCTCAGGGGATCTACCTTCCTGGCTTGTAAATGATGCAGATGAGTTACACCACTCATGACAGTCTCCTAACAGCTGTCAGTGTGTCACTGAGAACAAGCAATAAAATGCGTCACCTCTCTGTTCTGATGCTCGCTGACAGGCTGACTCCTCTGGGGAACCCTTAGCTGCTGCTCCAGCTTCTGGATCTCCTGCTGGAATACGTCTCTCTCATGCTCTCGGTCAATGGCTTGCTCCTGGAAGTCAGGAATTTACATGGATACATCATTTCACAGAATCACAGAATTGTTAGGGCTGGAAGGGACTTCAAGGATCATCTAGTTCCAATCCCCTGCTATGGGGTTGCTCAGAACCACATCCATCCTAGCCTTAAAAACCTCCAGGGATGAGGCTTCCACCACTTCCCTGGGCAACCTGTTCCAGTGTCTCACCACCTTCATGGGGAAGAACTTCTTCCTAACATCCAATCTGAATCTCCCCAGTTCTATTTTTTGTTGCATTCCCCTAGTTCTATCATTACCTGACACCCTTTGATTGGAGAAGGGACGAGGCAGGGAAGATGGGGTTTGGTGAAATGGGGTAGAATCTAAAGCCCAAATTGCAGAGACAGCCTGAGGAAGGAAGAAGTTGGGTACAACTGAGCCACAGTCACTGTGTCTGGGGACAAATCCCCAGCTGGAAGGTGTAGCTTCATATCTGGAGGTGGATTCTTGGATACTGTGATGGAAAACTATAAATGAAACCTAGAGAAATTGTGCTTGCAAGCTGACTACTAATACACAGAATCGTGGAACGCTTTGGGCTGGAAGGGACATTTAAAAGCCACCCAGTCCAACTCCCCTGAAGTATGCAGGGACATCTTTCACTAGATCAAGTCCCTCAGAGCCCCATTCAACTTAACTTTGAATATTTCCAGGGATGGGGCTTCCACCACCTCTCTGAGCAACCTATTCAAATGTTCTGCCACCCTTGTAAAAGATATCTTCCTCATATCTAGTCTAGATTTAGACTCTATTAGCTTAAAATCATCACCCCTTGTCCTGTCACAGGCCTTGCTAAAAGGGCTGTCTCCATCTTTCATCTAGGCCCCCTTCCAATCCTGGAAGACTGTTCTAAGGTCTCCTTGGAGCCTTCTCTCCAGGCTGAACAGCCACAGCTCCCTCAGCCTGTCTCAATAGCCTGTCTCCTCTGATTATATTTGTGGCCTCCTCCGATCCTGCTCCAACAGTCCATGTCCCTTGTGTTGGGGACTCCAGAGCTGGACACAGGACTCCAGGTGGGGTCTCAGTAGAGCAGAGCAGAGGGGAAGAATCCCTTCCCTGCCCCTGCTGCCCACGCTCCTTTGGACGCAGCCCAGCATAAGGTTGGTTTCAGGGCCGTCAGCTCACGTTGCTGGTTCATGGGGAGCTGCCCCTCACACAGCACCCCCAAGTCTTTCTCCTCAGCTCTGCTCTCCAGCCATTCTCCACCCAGCCTGGGTTTGTGCTTGGCATTGCCTTGCCCCAGGGGCAGCACCTTGCACAGCCTTTAGACTAATTCTGACAGGCTTGTTAGAAAAACATGGAATTTCCACCAACTGCTACAAGTGAAGGCCACAAAAATGTAATGTCCTCATTAACTGCAGAAGTTCCCCCTTATTTTAAACATTTTTGAAGCCTGCTAAGTTGTATTTAGAAACACAGAGCAGTCCTAAGCAAGCAGTTCAAATAATTTTTCTCTTTTGAAGATGTTAACTACCTTTTTGAAATGGCATCCACAACACTGCCACTGTTGTGTGCTTCCTCATGCCTGCTCCAAAGCTGAAAGGAAAAGCTTTTCCCCCGACCCACAGCTGAGCACAGCTGCCCGCCTGCCCCCACGAACCCAGCCTTCTGTCATACTTACATCCAGAAATTTCCTTGTTTTCTCAAGTTGCTTCTCCAAAGCCTGGTTTTGCTGCCTCAAGTCCATTAGCTCAGCATTCTTTTCTTGCTCCAGCTCTATGAAGCGACTGACTTGCTCTTCCAAGTCTACCTCCAAGACTCTGACCTGCTGCTGGAGGTCATCGTACTCCTTCTCGGCTTGACGCTGGACTTCAATTTTTTCTTTCATGAGCTTTTCTGTTTCCTCCAGCAATTCTGGTTATAATAAAACCACCACACACTACTTTTAGGTATGAATAAGGTTAGCAATGTAATAAAGCATAAACCACTCCCCAAGGGATCCATGCTGTAGTCTGCAGGAGGATGTGAACTGGTTTGGGTTTTTTGCTGTTTTAGTAGAAAAGATATTTTCTTCTGAGGAAAAATCAAGAAAACTGCTAAAGCAAATTTGTATCATAATTATTATCCTTTAATCTTCAGATTGCTTAGTGAAGTTGTTCCAAATCCCTTTCCTCTTTAAGTTTTGTACGGATTGAAGAGTTTCACATAAATTATCTCTGTATAATTGAAGAGCGAATGCATGGGTTGAAACTACATCTAGAGTCAACACGGGGATTGACAATCAAGTACAGAAAACCCAACCCTCTTCTCATCCCCAGCATCAGAAAAATCAATCCACTCCCAGTCTTCATCATTTAATGTGATACAGAGAAAGAATTTGAAGGGAACATTGAAAGCCATAGCGAGGTTGCTGGGCAGACAGAGAGGGAAATTACTGACCTGTAACTGGAGCTGTGTAAAACCACAGTGACTGCATGGATGACAAATACTGAGTCCTCATGAAAAAGCTGGCAAGCACATAGAGTAAAGGCCCCAACCACTCTATCAAGACTCTTAAGCCACGGCCCACTGAAGTACACATTGACTAACCATACCAATCCCTTCAGGCAAAATCCAAACTGTAATGTGCAGTTACATTTGGAGAATCTTCAAAACACGATTGGTATTCAGACAGAAACAATACAATTTACTTGGACTAGAGCAGAAAGATCCTTCAGGCACCATCATCTTACATCGTACTGAACCAATTCTCAGTTCTAGGTAGCCATTATATATCAAAATAACACAGGTTTTTAGTTAGCATAATGAGTCAGCTCTATTTGGAAATAAAAGAAAGGAGGAGGAAAAGGCTATAAAAATATCCTTCCAATAGCATCTAAGTATCTGTATTTCATAGGTGAATAAGATGATGGTTATTGATGAATTTGCTTCCAGTGTTTGGAAACGATAAGAAATGTTGTTAGTGAAGCATAAACCTGAGTATGAAACACAACATCAAAGCTGCAGGCCAGTAAGGATTACAAGTCAGTCAGTAAGCCAAAAGCCCAATAAACTCCTGATTAACAATGGTCAGTACAATGTCAGTCTTCCACCCAGTTACAGATTGGCCATGCAAAGTACAAACACACCTGCTTGGGAAGCTGCATCGACTGCAGCATCTACTAGGCCTAGGAGAACAGAGAAAAGAGAGAGAGAAAAACAAAAACAAAAACAAAAAGAAGCAAAGTAATTCACATGCCAGCTCTAGTTTTCTTGTGGTGCAACAATGTAAGAGAAAATGTAGTTGTGGCATTTAATGACAAAGTTGTTGGCATAGCTTAGGGAATGTGGTTACTCTGGTGTGCATGACAGAAGTACCTACACAGACTATTAGAACTCGTTTAGACCTACAGGTGTTACGCACATGAGAAGAACTCTGAAATCTTTAGAAACCTAAATATACAACAAATAACCAAACTGGAGTCCTAGATGAGGATCATCTATGCTACAAAGTAGAAAGCTTAACATTTCCTTGTTCCACAAAATGGATGGATGCAGGAAAACTGCAAATTCACACCAAGATGTGTAACTTATAAAAGTATTAACATCATGAATTGCCATCAACTTCAGACACTAAGTAAAATTAACTTCCTAGCTCAGAAACTAAATAAAATTTACAATGCAAGCATTGCAATCCTTGATGAGCACTCTTATAACACCACTGTGCTCATTTTCTTCCCCTCTCAGACACAGAATATTAAGCTATTAGTTTAAGGAAGACTTAAAAGACACTGGACGTGTCCAAGGCCAGGTTAGATGAGGCCCTGAGCAACCTGGTCTAGTGGGAGGTGTCCCTGCCCATGGCAAGGGGAATGGAACTGGATGAGCTTGAGGGTCCCTTCCAACCCAAGCCATTCTGTGATTGGGGGTTTTGAGTAAGCAGATAGTTAGATGGCATTGACATGGTATTTATCTGGAATTTTCACCACCAATGCTGAGAGTTTTCATTACTGGTAGATAGCTGGCTTTTCCCATCATCCAACTTTCATGCCATTCTTCCTCAAAAGAGGAAATCCGTTAGAAAATAGTGTCTCCTATGTCTAAGTATGGTCATCAGGTGTGGCTCAGTCATGTTCTGGTAGAAATGCCTGCTAGTCCCACTAGAAGTCTGTTTGGAAAGGTTTCAGACTGACATTTTTATCCCTAGGTGCTAACTTCAAGACGCCTCCAGCACTAATCTAAGAAGCAGCAGATTTTCAGAGGCATCAAATCTCTGCTGGCTTACAGAACAAGAGTGCTTGCTCAACACTTCTGAAAATGCAGCCTTTTTTTGGTTATGTATCAAGAAAAGTTATGCCAGCACTAGGTATGCAAATAACACATTTTACCTTATCCTATTTTTATTAATGGCTAAGAAGAGGGGGAGAAAACCCTTCAGCAAGATTATTTATTATTGTAATTGAAGGCAGAAGAAAATCTCATAGAAAGATTGCAAGGAATACATACGCTGCTCCACTGGCCCCACGCCTGCTCTCATGGCATCCTTCTGTCTGGAGAGTAACTCCTTTTCCTCCTGGACCTGCTGCTGTTCAGCCTCTAACTCCTGCAATTTGTTACCTGTACACAGCAGTTTTTGCTCAAGATGGTCAATTACATCCATTTTTTCCTGGAGCTGTTTTTCCAGAAATGTTTTTTCATCTGCATAACCATCAATGAGGCCTGGGGAACAGCAAGGTTGGGGCAAAGTTAAGACACAATAAAGAATCATTTTTGCACAGTGAAGTCCCAACTAAACACCCCCAGGTCCCTCAGCTGCTCCTCACCAGCCCTGTTCTCCAGACCCTTGTGTAGCTTCTTTGCCCTTCTGTGGGCCTGCTCCAGCCTCTCAATATCCTTCTTGGAGTGAGTTCCCTAAAACTGATCCCAGCTCTCAAGAAGTGGCTTCACCATTGCCGAGTCCAGGGGGCCTACAAGAAAGCTGGAAGGTCTTGTTGCGACTAGACAAGAGGGAATGGACTGAAGCTTGAGGAGGGCAAATTGAGACTGGAGATTAGGAAGAAGACACTGGGAAGACACTGGAACAAGTTGCCCATGGAATTTGTGGCTGCCCCCTCCCTGAAGGTGTTCAAGGCCAGGTTGGATGAGGCCTTGAGGAAACTGGGCTAGCAGGAGGTGTCCCTGCCAATGGCAAGGGGGTTGGAACTGGATGATCTTGAAACTCCCTTCCAACCTACACCACTCCAAGATTCTATGAGAATCACTTCCCTGGTCCTGCTGGCCACACTGTCCTGATACTGAATATCCCAATCACCTGCTGCTCATGAGTACTTCACAGAGGGGACACTCAGAGGGCATTCCCAGGTGAAATGGAGGGCACATCCCCACCAGAAAGGCAGAAAAGAACCCCAAAGCAGCATACTTAAGATCACATCTTGTCTACTTACTCCTGCCTTCCCTCCCCCCCCCCCCCCCCCGCCTTTTTCTTTACTTTCTGTTTTCCAGAGATGTAATCCAAGTTGTCAGAGTTCAGTGACCCAGCTGGCATGAGCTTTTCCAGCACATTAGACAGGTCATATCTGACACCCCTACAACACTGGAGATTTGAAAACATCTCTACCACAACAGTTTTTGTGGTAAGAAAGAAACGATCAAAAATGACACCCTTTCTCTCAGGAGAAGGCAGGCTACCATCAGATGGGTAATGACCTAAGACAACGTTCTGCACACCTAAGGAATCTGGTAAGTGAATGGAGGTTGGCTTTGTCAGAGCATGTTCACAGCTCAGTCCAGTGAGCATAAGAAATGAAATGAAAAATCCTACAGCATTTTTTGTTTGTTACAACACTGAAAAGGTGGGGTTGGACTAGATGACCTGTAGGTCCCTCCCATCTCAGTACTTTCTATGATTTAGAAGTGCATTAATATCAGAACTTCACAGAAATTAAAAGAAAAGGATAATTAAATTAATTCAGAAATGACAAAGCATTAAAGCAATTACAGACAAATTAGCTGGATTCCTGCCAAAGACTGAACTGAATCAAATTTGTCCATGATAGAAACCTGCATCTAACTAAAGGCTCAAATCTTCGGCTCTGTGATTCTCAGCTGTTGATAGTGAAGCTTGTCTCCACAAAGAGACATGTTATGATGAAATAAATTCATGTTGAGGATAACCACACACATCCAACCTGTCAGACAATAAATGAGGGACTTCCAGAGGTCCCCTTCCAGAACTATCTGGAAGTCTGATAACACTCTAAAGTTTGCAAAGAAATTGATGCAATTTGCAATTTCCTTGCTGAATTAAGAGGTAAGTGATACTAGGAAGAATTTCTTAGCTGCAAGAGTGGTCAGGCATTGGCACAGATAGCTCAGGGAGGTGGTGGAGTCCCCATCCCTGGAGGTGTTCAAGAAATGTGTGGCCATGGCACTTGGGGACACGGTTTAGTGGCCATAGTGGTGTTTGGTTGATGGCTGGACTCAATGATCTTAGAGGGCTTTTCCAACCTCAATGGTTCCATTTTTCTATGATTCTAAATGAGGGCAAAGTTCAACAACTCATCAAAAAACTCACCTTCAGCTTTACTAAGCTCCAAAGCCAACTGCTCTCTGGCTCTGGTTTCTTCATTCAGACGTTCTTGTAGCTCTTCCTGATACTTGAGAAATTCTGTGGCCTCTTGTTGCTTTTTGAAGGACTCTCTCATGAGTTCTGTCTGAGCAATTTTAGCATGTTCAAGCTACCAAGGGAAAAGAAAAACAAACACAGAAGTCAGATAAATCAAAACTGTCATTCCTATCATGGCCTGAAATTGTGCCAAGGAGCTTTGAGTTGGACACCAGCAAAAATTTCTTAGCTGCAAGAGTGGTCAGCATTGGAACAGGCTGCCCAGTCTGGTGGTGGAGTCACCATCCCTGGAAGTGTTCAAGAAACGTGTGGCCATGGCACTTGGGGGCATGGTTTAGTGGCCATGGTGGTGTTGGTTTGATGGTTGGTCTTTTCCAACCAAAACAATTCTATGATTCTCTTTAGAGTGTGATGACATGCCTCTCATACCTTAGACTCATAGAAAGCATTGGGTTGGAAGGGACCTTCAAAGTCATCTAATCCAACCCCCAACTAATCAGGTTGCTCAGAGCCCTCTCGATCTCGAATGTCTCCAGGCATGGGGCCTCCACCACCTCCCTTCAGATGGGATCTATATTGAAGACACATTCAGAGACTACAACAGAAGCTTGGCTCAGCACAGAAGTCTAAAGTTCTTTCAGCAGAGTGAAGTCAAGGAGCCACCTGGCTAAATCCATGTCTTTGTTCCGGTAACTCTTGGTTTATGAGTTGACATTAGACTCACCCTTATTTACACAGGGGGTTTGAATTAGACACAATGAAGCTATCATCCATCACATCCTTAGAATGGCTGAAAATCATGGCATAAAACTGGCAGAAGCCTGGGTAGAAATTGCCATAATGGGTGCCTCAGCTCCTTTTCTCCTGAAGATGACAATAAATGAGAGCACCAGTTTTGAATACACCTCACTTTCCAGCCAGCAAAGCAGCCAAGCAATGCTTCTTCCAGCTGTGTCCACCTAGCAGAATTCTTAAGGATTCTTTTCTTCTTCTCTGCTTGTCTGATGGGTTAATATTTAATGCATGCTTCCAGAGATGGAACACAGTCTCAGGGTCCTGAACTCCTAGGAAGCCAGGACTGAAATCCATAAGATTCAATGCTTGCTGCCCAGTTTAGACACACCCAAAGTGGTCATTTCAAAAGACATAAAAAATGCAAATTACAAAGGCAAAATAGTAAAGAAGGAACATTATTCCAATGTCAACAGCTTTGATGACACAAAATCAGCCACAGATAACAGCTACCTGGAGTCAGCCACCAAACAGATCTCCACTTCTCCTCCAGGGACACAAACACAAACTGTCAGAGCTGAAGCAGGCACGAGTTCTTTGCATGGTTTGTATTCAAACTGAGGCAAATTATTCAAAACAGGAACAACACCAGAAAAGGAAAAAACCACTCAGTTCCTGCTCCCCTTTTCCTTTTTCAGCTCATGGATACTGGCAGACGTTTGTCACATCTATGACTTCACTGTGTTTTCTATAAGCACAGCATTTCCCTTCAGGTCTTCCATAAACAGAAGCTTTCTCAGCACCTACAGCTAAGCTCAGGAGAGTGATTTAAGAGCTCAGAAAAATGGGTTTCAGAGAACATTGCACACAATTATCCACAGAGGAAGAAAATGCCACTTTGAGAAGGATGCCTGAATAATCCATACTTTCCCTTTGATAACAGACTGAATTTCTCTACTTGATTTCTTCTCTACAGCATTCCTTTGTAGATGGACATTAACAGGAGCTATATATTTTGTGTGGAGTTAAAGGTACAAATAGTGCAACTGAATATCTGCAGTGGTTTGAGAGACTACTCTCACATTAGTCTTCAAGTGCTTAATGAAAGACTCAGATAAAAGAGGAAAAAAGAGACAGGTTTACTGCATACAAACAACCCTAAACACAACTTAAATACAGCAAATACTCCTACTGAAATCCCAAATAAAAATCATTCTCCAGCACTTTTCAGTAGCAACCACTGAAGTTATTAAAAATATCACAGGGCAAAACAAAAACAGAAACATGGACATGAGTTTGCAAGAAGGAAAATTTCTCCCTGGGCTCACTGGAAGCCACCAGCAGGCTTTGTGCTAGTTCATGTTACCAGTCAGTGCACGGAAGGTATAAAGGAATAGTATCATAGTATCATAGTATCAGCCAGGGTTGGAAGGGACCACAAGGATCATCTAGTTCCAACCCCCCTGCCATGGGCAGGGACACCCCACACTAGATCAAGCTGGCCAGAGCCACATCCAGCCTGGGCTTAAACACCTCCAGGGACGGGGCCTCAACCACCTCCCTGGACAACCCATTCCAGGGCTTCACCACTCTCATGGGGAAGAATCTCCTCCTCACATCCAGCCTGAATCTCCCTACCTCCAGCTTCATTCCATTTCCCCTAGTCCTATCACTACCTGATAGCCTGAGAAGTCCCTCCCCAGCCTTCTTGTAGGCCCCCTTCAGATACTGGAAGGCCACAATTAGGTCACCTCGGAGCTTTCTCTTCTCCAGACCGAACAGCCCCAACTCTTTCAGTCTGTCAATAATTTCACCTGACTGTAGCTCCCTCCTCCCACTGTAAATTATTCACAGTAAGTAACACTGAGGTGCTTTAAAAAGATCTCAGATCTGTGATTCTGTGTTTTGCTGTGTCTGCTGTATTCCTTTGGTTAGAAATTAACACACACAAGTGTACAATTAAAAGCTTTTTCAGCATCCATTAGAAACTGCCTAGGAAAAGCAGCCTGTCAGCATTACACAGCAACAAGTTGATTTTGTTTTTCACTGCAATTCAGCTGGTTTTCAAGACAATTTCTTTTTAAATCTTTTATACTTACTGAATAGGGAGGTGTAGGCAAGGAGATTTTAGAGACAACTTTCAAAATGTGCCCGTTTTTTTTGTGGCTGAAGTGAAAAATGGAAGTGTTTACAACTACAGAATTGTTGTCATCCAAGTGTTCAGGGAAAGGAAAAGGATGTGGCAGAGGCACACGAGATTCAACCTCGTATGTGTCTTCTTCTTGCCCTTCAGCCCACAAACCGCTGAAGAGATGAGAAGCCCAGTAGGTGCGGTAAGAATCCATTCCAACCAGCACGGCTGTGGCTGTCTTCCTCTCGAGTCCCACAGGGGTTATTTTGCACCAGATAAGCTGGCTCTAGAAACTGCTACCAGGAATTAGCAGTCTGAAGACATATCAACACTGTTGGTGACAAAGCTGCTCAGAACCAGCAGGAAGCCTCATCCTCAAGCAGAATCATTCAGGAGTGGATTCATCCAGAGTAGCCAGGTGCAAAAAAAAAACCACACCCCTTCATATGATCACTCATAAAAATGCTTCTTAGAGAAGTTTCACATGAAAAAGCCACAGAAATCTTGCAGTAGCAGCTGGTTGGTCATTTCCAAGCATTATCGTGTTCTACCTGCCCAGGCAGACTGCAGCAGATGAGCAAGCAAGCACAACAGACACTAAAAATGGTTTTCCATCTCCACTATGGCAAATGAAAGAGAAATACAGAGCTGTCATTATTTGCCTGCCTTCTTGTTCCTGGAGTTAATTCAACAGGAAGAACTTTCTCCAGCTCTGCTAGTTTAAAGGTTTCCTGTTAGTATCTGTCAACTGAAAGAGCTCAGGGGAGTGGCTTGATTTATTTACCTACACACACCACTGGCAAGTGGAATTTGAATCAATACACCCACTGCATGCTTTGCCAGGAAAGATTCTAACTGCACTTCAGGTCCTGAAGTGTGTGTTCAGACAGGTCTCATATTGTTGCTTTGAAGGTTCTGCCAGGCTTCTCTCCCTTTCGCCTATCTGTACACACAACACAACTGATGAGGAGGAAAGGTCAGAATCATTTCTGCCTGCAATTGGGTCCAGATTATCAAGTATTGTAGAGTAGAAAAAAATCACAGAATCAACCAGGTTGGAAGAGACCTCCAAGAACAAGTCCAACTGATCACCCAACCCTAACTAATCAACCAGACCATGACACTAAGCGCCTCATCCAGTCTCTTCTTAAACACCACCAGGGTCGTTAACCTCACCACCTCCCTGGGCCGCCTATTCCAATGGCCAATCTCTCTTTCTCTGAAGAACTTCTTCCTAAAATCAAGCCTAAGCTTTCCCCTTGCACAGCTTGAGACTGTGTCCTCTTGTTCTGGTGCTGGTTGCCTGGGAGAAGAGACCAAGACCCTCCTGGCTACAGCCTCCCTTCAGGTAGTTGTAGACAGCAACAAGGTCTCCCCTGAGCTTCCTCTTCTCCAGGCTAAACAATCCCAGCTCCCTCAGCCTCTGCTCATAGGGCTTGTGTGCTCCAAACCCCTCACCAGCTTTGTTGCCCTTCTCTGGACACGTTCCAGCAACTCAACACCTTTCTTGAACTGAGGAGCCCAGAACTAGACACAGTACTCAAGATGTGGCCTAACCAGTGCTGAGTACAGGGCAGAACGACTTCCCTGCTCCTGCTGGCCAGGGAGGTGGAATTGGTGATCTCCAGAGGTCCCTTCCAACCCCCACCACCATGCTGAGATTGTGATAAATCCACACAGCATAATCTGTGTTAGTGGAAAAAAAAAGGTGTGCATGTGTGTTTGAGTCACAACACAGCTCTGTTGTAGGCACTGGCAAGGTCTTGGCTGCAAAGCTAGAAAGGAAAACTAAACTTTCTGGATCAATTGACAACAAGGCTGTTTGGAACACTGCCCTTAAAGGCAAGATTTCCTACAACTGCCTCACCATTACTCTGTATATTAAGAGTACCTGTGCACCCTTTCTATTATTCTATTCTATATTATTCTATTATGCTAGACCTTTAAGCTGAAAACAAGGCCAAAACACCTCTTTTATCTTTGAACTCATGCTCCAAAAGAAGAGAGCTGCTCAGAGAGCAAATACACACGGTGCAGAACAACCTTCACAGGACCCACCAGTCTACTTGCTTTAGCCAGGCAGGGGGGTATTGGCTGAATTTGTATTTGCATTGCTTTCCATTTAAGTCACAAATTAGTAATTTATCAGTTTCTTTAGAAAAAAAAAGAAGTATCAACCTCATGTTTGAGTATTTTTGAAAAGCAAATACTTAAAATTTTTAAAGCTAAGTTTTCATAGTTCTTTCATCATCACAGATTCCCCCCCCCCCTCTTCATTTCTATGATTTATTTGTACATTTTACACCTAGAGACAAGAAAGCAATGACTAGGGTAACTAATGATAGGTGTGTAGCATAAGAAGCCTTCTGAATTCTAGTTGTACATAAAGAGTTGACTGTGAAGACACAGTCCTTAAGAGAGCTCAAAAACTTTGTGAGCTACAGAGTATTTACTCTGACACCTAAAAGTAATCAAAGCAGATGAAATTTGCAGTGTGATGTGAATTGAGCTAGGTACAGAGCTCCCATTCCACAGGAGCTGCTCCAGAGAGCAGCTGATATCCCAAAATACAAAGCACCCTGACTGCAAACAGGAAGAGTGTCCACACCTGCCTGTCTTTGGAGGCTCTCCTGGATCATACACCTCAAATACTGGACAATTGGATGTAGGTTCCTCCTCTGCTAACCAGGTGGGTCTGTGTTTAGCTGGCCATGTTTAGATCACAGTTGGAAGAGACAGTAGGTGAGCTCTACACAATTTTGGGCAGTCAATTTATGGCAGTGTTTGTCAAGAGAATTTGGCATAGCTCCCCTTAATTCTCCCCCTTCACGAGAGGCCAGCTCGGTGTGGCCTGACACCTCCTGTCTCAGCTCTGGATGGCAACAGGGTGCAGGTGACCCACACAAGAAGCGAAAGCACACTGAAGGGGTAAACATACCCAAATTTTGCAGCCCAAAGCAGGTTTCTAAATTCCTCAGTGAAGTCACACTGGAGCAGACTTTTTTGGGAAGAGGCACCTGAAGTATTGTTTCAGCTTTCAAAAGGAGCCTTCAGGTTTTAGGCTTACAAAATCACAGAATCATCTTTGCTGGAAAAGGCCACTAAAATGAAGCCCAACCACCAACTTGACACAACCATGGCCATAAAACCATGTCTTCAAATTCCATGCCTACTCTTTTTCTCAACACATCTAGGGCTGGTGACTCCACCACCTCCCTGGGCAGCCTGTTCCAATGCCTGACCCCTCTTGCAGCAAAGAAATTTTTCTTAATATCCAATCTAAACCACAAATCAATGATAAAAATAAAGAAAAAATATAAACAAGACACAGAATTCCAAATACTTCACTCTTGGGTGACTCTACCTGATTTGAAGTTTCATTGATAGCTTCCAGAAGCTTTTCAACAGCTGCTTGTAGTCGAGAACTAATGCTCAGAAGCAGTTCTTCCTTTTCAGGATCTATTTCCATTCCACTTTCTGCAAGATGTTGGCTCAGCAGTCCTTCATCCATTGCTCCTGACCACATGTTGATATCATCATCTTCCATACTACTACCACGGTATGAGGAAGAGGGCTCTGGAAAAACAGTAATTACCTTTTCACACAGACTCTTAGCCCTTCAGAGCATGAACAACTGGACATCAGAGACACAATTTGAAAGACAAGGCAGAAAATGATTAAAATATTTGCTTTGGCCACAAAGACAGAAAAGGGAAATACTGCACACTAAAACTTACACAACCAAGATACATGATGAGTTGACTGAAAACAAGCAGAAGGGGAAGAGAAAAGGAGATACTAACAGATTATTTTGGTCTCCTCCTTGGGGCCCTCAGGTTCAAATTCAATCCTTTGTTACTATCAGTAACTCTTACCACTGTGAAAAACTTGCAATGCTGACTTGCAAGATTGTCTTTAAAACACAACCAGGTAAAAACCAACCCAGCCTGCCAGTCCCTGTTTCACCGGCTGTGTTAACGGCATGTGCCAGCACAAAACTGTTCAGGGCAGGCATTCAGAGGCACAGACTCATGTGAGGAATGGGAAAGACATGCATAAAGTCAAACAGCTGACCAGGACAAACAGACCAGAATAGAGATACATCAAAATTCAGCATTAGAGAACTGAAAATTGATTAAAATAGGTATCTAAGCAAATCAAGTACAGCGCAGGAGGGCTGCAGCTGTCCCTGTAGATGGGACACATGGCACTTGCCAACCTCTCAACCTCCCTAATTCAGATAGAGCGCATTATCCATTCTGTGAGACAGAAAGGTTCCCTGTGGTATAAATCTGATAGCAAAACACCTCCAAACCAGCAAATTTGCCATATTTAGGGTTCAGGGCTGTATTTAAGAAAGACAAATGAAAGCAAACTCCTGAGATGTGTTAAACCCAGACTTTCAGTAGGAAGCAGGGTAGCTACCCACTGCTGTGCTGTACTGTTGAATAGAGCAGCACATCACAGCAGGTGACTCTTGTTGCTATTGTGTTTTAAACATTAATACACTTAAAATGAACAAAATGTTTTGGTGTGGTGAGTTTTTAAAAGAATTAAATGTTAAGTTTACTTCAAGTCTTCTCCATTAAACCCCCTTATTTTTGGGAAGCAGTCATATGACTAGGTGAGTTTTGAGCAGTCGATGCCTGATTAACAATAGAGTCACAAAGCTGGGTTAAGTTCCTGGTTACTCCACGGATTGTGACAGCTAAACTGGAACAGTTTGCTTAGTTACAGAAACTGAAATGAAATGGTAACAAGCCCAGCTTTACAAATTGCCTTTTAAAATGCAGTTAGCACTCTTTGTTGGGTACAACTTCCTTATTCTTGCCTCCTAAGCAGGCATCCAAATAATGCTGGATAGAGGAGTCCTCTTGTTGATGTTGTTTGAACCCAACCAGAAAGTCAGATCCTGGTTTTCAGGTTCGGTTTTAGGGCTTTTTAGACAAGTTCCAATTTGACTACCCACCTGGTCTGCTAACTATACTTTTACACCTGCAAATATTCTGCTAATCACCTTTATTTCATTATGGACACAGCTGTATCTAGAACCCATACCCAAAACACTCACCTCCAGTGATTTTAATTTAGAAAGGCTTTGCTCTGTTTACTTCTAGCTTGCCATTGCTAAGAGTTTCTCAAATGCAGATGTAGCTAGCAGCTTTTTTCCTTCTGGTTCTATCACTGCTGTTTCATATCTCCTTTTAGATGTGCGAGACATAATGTCACAAACTCTTTGCACACTCCAAAGGGGAAAAAAAAACCAGAAGCACAGGGTACACATGAGTGGAACAAATAACCAGATGAATAAAATCCACATTCACATGGCACCTTTCATCTACACAGGATTTCAAAGCACTTTTGAGGTCTGTACTTTGGAACGTCAGTCACAACCTACTGCAGTGGAGCCACCCTAGCAGAGGCTGCAGTCATTTTCTGCCAGCACACCAAATATGTGCAACGGGTTTGTGCAGCGTAAAAGCTTCTCCATAACACCCTCATGTTCCACCCCTGCAGTGTAAGGAGGGCTGCAAAATGAACAAATTTACTTTTTTCTTTTTCTTTTCTTTTTTTAAATTCAATAGCATTCTGATTTCTCACCACCCAAATGTGGGTTGGCTCTAGGTGTCTCAAAATGTCAATAGTCATGCAGAAGCTTTAATATCCTCAGAGTAGAAAGGACCTTCATTCAAGATGGGACATCCAGCAGCATAAGAGTTTCCAAATGCTGTGCCAAAGTATTGGTTGAAGACTGAGTTGAAGTTAAACATGTTCCCTGCTGAGCCACCAACACACTTACTGCAGCACCTGATGCTCTTTGGAGGCCACCCATCTTAAGTACTGACCAGGTAAGACTCTGCTTAGCTTCAGAGATCTCACCAAATAAAAGCCCACAGTACAGTAGCACAGCTATAAACAAGATAAAACAATGACACATTAGTTATTGCACAATCTAATCCTTTCTTGATGGAATACAAATCATGAAACCTTCCTGTTCTCCTGCTCAGGCTTAACCCATAATTCCTGGCCTCCAACCCTTACACTTTATAGTAAATGATTTGCTTGAGAGGTGGGGCTGAACTGTGCAAAGATGAGGGCATGGCAAGGACAGAGATGAACATTAGACAAAAATCACTGCAGAAAGCTGCAGTCTGTTGCAAAATCATCTGAACTTCTGGCTGTCTTCAAAAACTTCAGAACATCGATGCCTTTTCAAGACAGACAACAGTTGGACTTGGTGATCTCAAAGGTCTTTTCCAATCATGATTTTGTGTAAGCTTTTATTAGGCAGGTTCAGAATATATCTGTTGCATCAGCAGTCTCACTGATGTCATCACTTCTCGCTACTGACCAAAACGGTACAATTTGGACTCCATGAGCTAAGACAAGATTCTAAATTCCTGTTTTGCTTATGTCAGTCTTTTGGCAATTTCCTTCCATTGCTTTGGGAGAAACACAAAATAAACCAATCTTAAGAGCTGCAGTGATGAACAGAAAATTCTTATTATTAACAGAATAACAGAGTTGATAAGAAACCTCCTCTTGTTAGCTGAAATGCAGAGGGGGGAGAGGAGTTGGCAGATAGCCTTTGCATAGATAAGGAATAACAGGATTTTTCAGTAATTTACTTCTGTTAGTCTTAGACAAGATGATCTTTTGCATAAGATAAAGGACATCTAGATAAGATGTATCCTTCTGCTATTTTTAGATAGATAAAGAACATCTGGATAATGTGTATCCTTCTGCTATTTTTACATCGATAAAGAACATCTGGATAACGTGTCTACTTCTGCTATTTTTAGGTAGATAACCTCTGTATAGATAGGAAGCATCTGGACTCTTTCTGTGAAATATTAACATACCTCTGTCATTTTAGACAGATAACTTTTTGTATAAAAGTTTGCCCAAAACTCTCTGAAGACACACAGGTCTTTTGAAATGATTCTACCTGTGTCAGGCGCCTATATACAAGCATAATACAAGAAACTTAATGAGTCTCTTGTGTCTTTCTCTAAGTCAGCAGAGTTATAGAACTGATAGAGCAGGTCCAGAGGAGGCCACCAAGATGATCAGAGGGCTGGAGCACCTCTGCTATGGGGACTGGCTGAGAGAATTGGGGCTGTTCGTCCTGGAGAAGAGTAGGCTACAGGGAGACCTTAGAGCAGCCTTCCAGGATTGGAAGGAGGCTGCAGGAGAGCCGGAAAGGGACTTTAACAAGGGCTTGCAGTGACAGGATGAGGGGTGATGACTTCAAACTGAAAGAAGCTGGATTGAGATGAGCCATTCTTGCCCATGAGGGTGGTGAGGCACTCAAACACAATGCCCAGAACAGCTGTGTAGGCTTCAAGCCTGAAGGCGTTCAAGGTCAGGTTGGATGATGCCTTGAGCAACCTGGTCTAGCAGAAGGTGTCCCTGCCTGTGGCAGGGCAACTGGAACTAGATGGTCTTGAAGGTCCCTTCCAACCCAAACCAGTCTATGGTTCTATATGAAAAAAATTTCAGGGAAGACAAAGAACCAACCAAATGAAAAAACCCAAAAACAAACAAAAAAACCCCCCAACCAACACACTACCTGAAATAGAAGTACAAAAAATGAGCAAAGTACAAGAGCTGTCACCTGCAGTACAGCCTGGCATATGGAAAGTTTACTATAATAATAAATATACTATAATAATAATAAGACAAACAAGAAGTATCAAATACACACAAAACCCTGTAATAATTCTATGCACGCTGTAGGGTTGGTAACTCAAACAGGAAAACAATGGCAAATGATGAATGTAGAGACTATATTTCTTTGCCACAGAGTGTGTAGCTCAGCATGTCAGATTCCATGGGCAACTAAACTTTAAGAAAGTGCCCCAAATCTCCAGGTGTAAACCCTCCCTGGAGTGCTTGATTGCTTTGCTCAGATGCTGCTCACTTCCAGTGTGACTTTTACGACTGAAATCTGAATTTTGCTCACTGTGCCAGAAATAAAACCCTGTGTTAGTCAATAACCCAGGCAAGGTCCCAGATAAATGTCTACACACTCTCTAATTCAGGCTGATTAAGAATTTGTGACAAGGTGAAGTGCTGGGTCCTGCACTTGGGTGACAACAAACCCATGAAGCCTCCAGGCTTGAGGCAGAGTGGCTGGAAACTGCCCAGCAGAGAAAGACCTGGGGTTGCTGGGTGACAGCAGCCAAAGGTGAGCCAGGGTGTGCCCAGGTGGCTTCTTTTCTGTGGCTTCTCCTCCTTTCATAATAATTTCTGAATGCAAAAAGGAACACTGGAAAATTAACTGGTATGTTCCTCTGCTGAGACCGCTCCTACAGTTCTCTGTCCAGCTCTGGAGCCCCTAACAGAAGGACATGGAACTGTTGGAGCAGGCCCAGTGAAAGCCACCAAGATGATCAGAGCACTGGAGAACCTCTGCAATGAGGACAGGCTGGAAGAGTTGGGGTTGTTCAGCCTGGAGAAGGCTCCAGGGCCACCTTAGAGCAGACTTCCAGGATTTGAAAGGAGCTACAGGAGAGCTGGAGAGGGACCTTGACAAGAGCCTGTAGTGACAGGATGAGGGGTGATGGCTTCAGACTGGAAGAAGCTGGATTGAGAGGAGCCATGAGGAAGCAATTCTTGCCCATAAGGGTGGTGAGGCACTAGGGCAGGTTGCCCAGAGAAGCTGTGGAGGCTCCAAGCCTGGAAGTGTTCAAGGCCAGGTTGGATGGAGCCTTGAGCAACCTGGTCTAGTGGGAGGTGTCCTTGACTGTGGCAGGGGAGTTGGAACTAGAGGATCTTAAAGGTCCTTTCCAAGCCAAACCATTCTAGGATGCTTCTATGAATATCTATAAATTGTTGAGTTTAACAAAGAAAACTTCATTAAAATGCAGTTTGCATAAAGTTTATGACTACTTGAAGATTCCAGAGAAGGTGAGCATGGTCATTGCTCCTTTTCTCATCTAGCTAGGAGAGTGTGGAAAGTGGTCCCCAGTACCTGAAGATGCTTACTCTGAACTGCTTTAATATAAGCAAACTGTGTCTTTCCCACCCTTAATTACAGGGCAAGAGTACTTCATTCTGAAGGAATGATCCCTTCAATTGTAGCAGTAAATGCTCCCAACTTTAATCCCAGCCCAATATGAAAAGTTAAGGCCAGAAGCTTAGTTATCCAATCTAGAATTCAGGGGGACAGGCAAAGCCTCAGAAGGTAGAGTTTTCAAGAAACAATTTTCCTCAAGTTACATCCAGTGAAGTGTGCAGAAAACAAAGATCATTGGTTTTGTTTTTCTAATGAAACAGCAGCAGTGAATAGGCACAGAAGTGTTTTTAACTTGAAAAATGCAGTCCTTAAGCCTGCAGCTGCACACATCTCACCACAGATAACCTTTTGAGCAATCAGCTGAGAGAAGTCAGTGTGCTCTACAAATCACACAACCTTCTCAACTTGCCCCAAGGCTTAATGTGACCTACACTGGAAGCCAGAGGGCCATCAGTAATATTTAATAATCTACATTTTGCATGGAAGAGGTAAAGTTCATCTTGATTTACCATTTGTAGCAGGTTCTTTCTTAGCAGTACACTTTCACACCCAGATATTTTCCCATTCACAGCAGCTCCAGCAAAAAGCAGATGATTTAGGCTTGAACTATCTGTTGCACCTGGCCTCCCCCAAGACCCAGGAGGAATCCACACATCCTTACACTGGCTTCTGTACCACAGGTACCTTTTGCCCTAAAGAGAAATGGATGGGCACCATCCCAGGACAATCCCAGGAAACTGAATACAGCCTGGGAGCATTCTTAAGACACTGGCAAACAATTAAGTATGATGTTCAAATGCTCCTTTAGGCTTATGCCAAATAGCACTCCTCCAAACAGCAGATGGGCAAGGCAAGGCTTGGTAGTTAGTTCCTGGAACTGTTTCCAAGAGACTATTTACATGCAACCACCCTCTTTAGGAGACTAAGGAAGTCCACAAGTATATATATTTACAGGCTGTCCCATGCCAGATGGCTAGAGTCACCAGCAACCTCTATGAAACATGCTGAACCCCACCATTCTCTGACTCTGTGACACTAGAGATACATCCTCCAACACCAGTTCCTATTCCCCAGATGTACAGAAGAGGTGTAAATTTGGTGCAAGCTGCCATGGAGCTATGTTTCCTTCTCCTTCTCTTCACCTCCTTCAGCAGGAACATACTTCTTTTTCTACTTCTCAATCACTTTCCCATTCCCGTGTGGCAAGCATTGCAACAGGACCCCTAGATGAGAGCCACAACTGGTTTGGGGCGTGACCCAGACAATACTGAAATCGTGTTTCTTAAACAGAGATGTCAGAGGCATTCAAATGACAAATAACTTTAAAAGGCAGTTATCTAACCACACAATCCCTTGCAAATGCTGATCTGAAGCAGGCAGCCCAGCAGGCAGTACCTTTCTCGTAGCCCACACGGACGCAGGCCGTCACTGACTCCTCTGCCTCTGTGTCCCATCCAACTGGTTTGGCAGGCTGGACCTTCCCAGACCGATCCAGCAAGCCAAGGACGTGTCGACCAATTGTCTCCTCCATGGCCACAGTTGTCTTCACAACTTCTAGAAGTATCTTCATGAGTTTCTCATTAGCTTTCTGAAAAACATGCCTGCAGGACAGGATCTCATCAGTCCCTCGATTCTCCCCCCTTTCAAGGTAGCTTTCAGCCCTTACACACCCTTGCAACCAGGAGAGATTTGTAGTTGAGTCAAGTTAAGATTTCTTTTTTGCTTTATAAATTGAACTTCACACCATTATACAGAAATGCTAAAAGCATATTTGTGGTGTAAGTCAGGTCTTCTAGCAAACATGGAAAAAGCCAAACTATTTATTTACATTTGTACTTTTAACCTTGGTGTTCTTATCTAGCTCTCCTTTGCAAACAGAAGTTTACACTGGCTGGTATCCTGACACTTTCCCCTCCACGTTACAATTACAGAGATTGTTCATCTACACAGGTCAAAAGAGCTGGAGAACAATCAAAAGGTATTGCCAAACATTCAGATAAACTGATTTCCTAAAGCTGTATCCAAAGGGTATGCAAATAAAGGAGCATAAATGAGGGACACGATTCTCTGTGTCCAATAGATCAAGATCTGTCTCATCCTCTACACCAAGACATCGTTAGGCTTCAAAAAAGTTAAAGACACTGTTTAATCAATCTAGAATGTGCAAATCAGTCATGTTTTTCTCCAGAATAATACAAATAATCATTATCATCATGAGAACAGTATCACTGTGATACTGTGATACTGTAACAAAGCTCATAAATACTGATAAATGACAGTAAGAACATGATTCTCAGTGTTTTGTTAAAAATTGATGTTTTCTTAACAGTTGTAAGCACCTTTCTTTAGAAAGAAGAGCTGAAGGTGTCTCCTCAGGCTTTCTTCCTCCATCTTCCTGCTCAAAGATCTGCTCTCTCACATCGCTCTGCCTTTCATTTTCATTCTGAGTGAGGTTTCGCAGAGGAAGAAAAAGACAAAAAGGACAGAAATCCTGTCATGCCACGACTAACATGAATGTGAAATCACTACTCTCTAAACTCCCAATTAGCTGTGGCTGGCTAACACACACTCTGCACTAAATTACAAACCAAGAAATATTTCTCCTGTGTGGAGAAAAGAACGAAAAACATAAGCAAAAGCAAAACAGGAAGTCCAGGGCAGGGCAAATAGAAAGAACTTTGCTATGCTGATTAAACAGGCCTTTTGCTTTCTGTTGCTGTTGCTATAGCAATATGAAAATGGGACTTTACCTGAGCAGACAGCTGTAAGCAAGAAGCTGATAAACTGGCTTCTGCTTCCCTGAAGTAAAAAACTGCCTGCCAGTACCACATTTTGATTGCTAAACCTGCTCTGTCCAAGCAGTGCCCAACATCTTTCAGGAAAATACATCACATAAAGAGTTATCACAAACAGGAATCCTACTGGTTTTACATGCCACAGCTGCCAGGAAAGTCAAAGTCCACTTTTACCTCTGTTTGCGTGCTGCTGCTCCGTAGCTCACACAGCAGCCTCTCTCTTCCAGGTGCAGGATGTTGTTTCAATGATTCCAGTTCCTCCAAAAGCATTCTCTCTCTCTCTGCAACCAGGCTGTCATTCTCCATTGAGACACGCTGGGAAAGAAGTGGTTCAGAGGGACACACAATGTTTTAAGCCTCCTGAGCCTCAGTGAGCCCTGTCACTTCTGATCTCATATGCGTTCTGCACAATGGAATTCCAGCTCACTCCCTGAAACGCTCACGAAGACACTGAATGCTTTCTAGAATGGAGTACAGCTAATAAATACTTCTGGTATCTTACACTGTCTTTAAGATGTTCATAAAATTTCAAAGGGCCACAGAATGGTTTTGGCTAAAAAGCCCTTCAAGCTCATCCAGCCCAACCATCCTCTACCTCTACCAAGGCTGGGACTAAACCATGGCGCTCAGCACCATATCTCTGCCCCTGGGAAACACCTCCAGGGATGGGCATTCAGCCACCTCCCTGGGCCAGGATTTGAGAACTCTTTCAGTTAAGGATTTTCTTCTCATCTCCCACCTAAACCTCCCCTGGTGCAAACTGAGGCAATTTGCTCTCCTCCTATCACTTGATCCTAGGGAGAAAAGACCAAACCCCACCAAGCTCCAGCCTCTTCTCAGGGAGCTGTAGTGAGTAATAAGGTCTCCCCTCAGCCTCCTCTTCTCCACACCCTCCCACCCAGCTCCCTCAGCTGCTCCTCACCAGCCCTGTTCTCCAGACCTTCCTTGCTCAGCTTCCTTGTCCTTCTCTGGACCTGCTCTAGCCCTTCAATGTCCTGCTTGGAGTGACAGCTCCAAAACTGAACCCAGCACTCAAGGTGTGGCCTCACCAGTGGTGAGCCTGGGGGGAACCCAGCACTTGGCCTTGTTGACTCCAATGGAGATGTGTGCCCACAGGGGTGTGTGCATGCACATTGAACGTGTCTGTGTCTCTCAATATATTTAGAGATAAAGTACAAATAAATATCCATCTGCCTGCTGATGTCCCTTTTCAACCCCTGTGAACATATTGGGTCAACCTTCAGATTACCTCAGCTAATTGCACTTTAAGATTTTCCAGCTCTGCCAGGAGTTGCTCTTGATTTTCTTTCTGCCTTTCCATCTGCTGCATGTGTCCTTGTCTCAGCAACTCTGTTGCCTGCTGATGCTCCTGATACTGCCGTACCAGCTCCTGTCTCATGTCCTCCAAACGCTCCTCATACAACAGCAGCTGACTTGATGCTTCTGTGTCTGGTGCAGGAGCCTCACAGTGCTGGAATATCAGAAGGATTTTAGCATTTGATGTTCCATGACAATTTCTGGGCCATATTGAAAACCATTTCAGAAGATCCTTTCACAGGCTACCGTAGGCAGCACCAAAGCCTGGGCTTGTCGCCTGCTCCCCGGAAGGTCCAGGCTTAGAATTAGAATCATTACAGATTCATAGAATGGATTGGCTTGAAAGGGAGCTTCAAGATCATCCAGTTCCAACCCCCCTGCCATGGGCAGGGACACCTCCCACTAGCCCAGATTGCTGCTCAAGGCCTCATCCAACCTGGCCTTGAACACCTCCAGGGAGGGAGCATTCACAAGCTCCCTGGGCAACCTGTTCCAGTGTCTTACCAACCTTACTGTCAAGTATTTCTTCCTCATCTCCAGTCTCAATCTCCCATCTTCCAGATCAAAGCCATTTCTTCTCATCCTGTCACTCCCAGCCCTTGGCAAAAGTCCCTCCCCAGCTCTCCTGCAGCCCCTTCAGGTACTGATAGGCTGCTCTAAGGTCTGCCTGGAGCCTTCTCTTCTCCAGGCTGAATGGCCAATTTTTGCTTCAGCCAACACCAAATGTAATTTAACATAAAATTTATTTTAGGATGAAATTTTGGAGTCACAATTTTGGCTGTTTATTACCATATTTACTCACCTTACCCTTGCTCCAAGCCTGTGAAATGCTAAAGGCATCTTTTACATCTTACTTAGAATCATAGAATTGTCAGGGTCAGAAGGGACCTCTAGGATCATCTAGTTCCAACAACCCTGCCATGGGCAGGGGTGACTCATACTAGATCAAGTTGCTCAGAGCCACATCCAGCCTGGCCTGAAAAACCTCCAGGGATGGGGCTTCTACCACCTCCCTGGGCAACCTGTTCCAGTGTCTCACCATCCTCAGTTCCTTTATCACTGAGGACTCAAAGTCTGTAACTTCTACTCTGAATCTGTTCCTTGTATAATCACCAGAATATAACCCAGCTTACAAGAAGTCCTTATCCAATTTCTTGCCTGCAGTACAGCTTTATCCATGAGATGGAATGGTTGTGAGGTAGCCATACTCCTTGCCTCACAGCACAGCATAATGCTGCAATAGTCAGGCAGAACACAGCAAAGCAGCACAGATAATTTAGGTCTGAAGTTGTCACTGGTTTGGAAGGCAAAGGGAAATATTTAAGTGGAATTTTCATCTTAGTTTTTTTCTTTTCAGTTTTTTCCTTGAAATGAACTGTGAATACACTGGAAAGGCTGAGATGCAGTGTTACACACCACTAGTTTGGAGGGTTTTTTAACACTCACCGGTGTCTCTTCCACTGGAAGCCCTTTGACAAGGCAAAAAGGTCTTCAGAAACCACTGATTCACTTGAGGCCTGTCCCAACACCAAATCAGGCTTGCTGTTAGAGCGAGGCTGGTCTCCAAGTGAGCTGATCTCACCAGATTCTTCACTGAGTTCCTTGCAGAGTGATTTTAGCTCTTCTTGCTCATTGCCTTTTTCTGTTGATGTTCTCAGGGGGCTCTCAACCTCTTCATTGCTACACTGCTTTCCAGTTTCAACACGCATTCCTTGCTGATGTCCAGTCTCTGTTTGTGCTGCTTCTTCCTTCTGCTCAGCAATTCTTGACACTTCAGTCTGCTTGGCAAATGCTATGCTCATGGACACAATCACCTGAACACACAGAAGTCAGGGTTAGTTCATGCTCCACAGCATCACTGGTCACTGAAGAAGTCTCACTACTGACCACCAGAAACAGAATCACAGTTCTGAGTGCTTACATTTATTCTTGCAGAGGAAAGCAGGAAGGTAGAGAACAGAGACATCTTGTCCATCTGATCAACAGCCACATCTTAAAATACAGAGATGCTGGATTTCATTGAATCACTGAATGGTGTTGGCTGGAAAAGCCCTTTCAGCTCATCCAGTCCAACCATCCTCTAACTCTGCCAAGGCTGGGGCTAAACCATGGCACTCAGCACCATATGTCTGCCTCTGGGAAACACCTGCAGGGATGGGTGTTCAGCCACCTCCCTGGGCAGCCTGTGCCAGGCTTTGAGAACCCTTTCAGTTAAGAATTTTCTTCTCATGTCCAACCTAAACCTTCCCTGGTGCAACTTGAGGCCACTTCCTCTTGTTTCATCACTTGCTCCTAGACAGAAGAGACCAACCCCCACCTGGCTCCAGCCTCCTTGCAAGAAGCTGTAGAGAGCAATGAGGTCTCCCTAGCCAGACTAAACAGCCTCAGGTCCCTTAGCTGCTCCTCACCAGCCCTATCTTCCTTGCCCTTCTCTGGACCTGCTCCAGCATCTCAATGTCTGAAGCCAGTTCTCAAAGTGCGCCCAGGGCCTCCCTCCCTGCCGTGCTCCTGCTGGCCACATCACTGCTGATCCAGGACAGGCTGCTAGTGGGCTTCTTGGCCACCTGGGCACACCCTGGCTCATTTTCAGCTGCTGTCACTCAGCACTTTCTCTGCTGTGCAGTTTGCAGCCACTCTGGCCCAATCCTGTAGCCTTCATTGGGTTGCTGTGCCCCAAGTAGAGGACCCAGCACTTGGCCTTGGTGAAAATGCATGGTTAACTACGACCAGAAAATAGTGTGACATTTTTTCAGCTGATCAGATTTGAAACCCAAAGTAGCAAGTACTCCACTCTCTAAGCCTCCAACTTCTACATAAATTCTTGTGTTAAGTATGGTTGCTTGCTGCCTACTTTGTTTGAAGCTGCAAAGCAAAACACCACCACTGCAACCCTCTGAAGTGTCAGAAATGGGAAATGAAAACATATTTTAGAGCAAGAAATTAAATACAATACCTTTGCTATTTCTTCTTCTAATCTTTCTTGGTATTGTTTTTCCAGCAGCTGAACGACATCCAGATCCTTCTGCATTTCCATTTCACCACCAAGCTGTAAGAAACCCAGAAAATCTCAGCCCAAGTAGGTGTGCTTTCATTTCATTAACAGTTTTATTCTGACAGGTATTTTCCTCAGTTAGGTTATCTCCATTGCATGCAAATCACATCATTTTGTGCCACAGGATAGAAGTGGGTAAAATCCTTTGCCTTGGTTCTGCTTCAAAATCAAAACCTGAGTTTCAACACCTCTTCTTCCAGCACCATTTAAGTTGTCCAATACAGAGAAAACAGATGAGAACATAAAGGATCACAGAACAAACCAACATCACTTTTATTCAAAGTGAAGTAGTAGGGTGGGGGAGAACTCCAGGGTCTTGTCCATATGCATTTGATTTCTTTGGGATTACTTCTTCAAAACTCCTCCAAAACCACTGAATCTACACTTCAAAAGTACCAAAATGTCACTTACATTGCACATTGACAGAACCATGGAATTGTTTGGATTGGAAGGAACCTTCATGATCATCTAGTTCCAGCATCCATGCCTGGAGGGGCTAGACCAGGCTGCTCAAGGCTCCACCCAGCCTGCCTTTGAACACTTCCAGGCTTGGAACCCCCACAACTACCCTGGGCAGCCTGTTCCAGTGCCTCACCATCCTCATGGGCAAGAATTGCTTCCTCATGGCTCTGGCTTCTTCCAGTCTGAAACCATCACCCCTCATCCTGTCACTCCCTGCCTTTGTCAAAGGTACCTGTCCAGCTCTCCTGCAGCCCCCTTCTAATCCTGGAAGGCTGCTCTAAGGTCTCCATGGAACCTTCTCTTCTTCAGGCTGAACAGCCCCAACTCTCAGCCTGTTCCTACAACAGAGGTTCTCCAGCCCCCTGATCATATTGGTGGCATCCTCTGGAGCTGTGCTATCAGTTCTATATGTAGGGAGATCCAGAACTGGACACAGGCCTCCAGGTGGGGTCTCAGCAGATCAGAGGGGCAGAATCCCCTCCCTGCCCATGCTGCTTTGGATGCAGCCCAGCACAGGGTTGGTTTCTGGGCTGCCAACTCACGTCCCTGGCTCATGGTGAGCTGCTCCTCACCCAGCACCCCCAAGTCCCTTCTCAGCTCTGCTCTCCAGCCATTCCCCTCCCAGCCTGGATCAAAGAAAAGTCATAATGCTTAAAGACCTGAGGAAATTCTGGACTCTGAAGGCTGATTTTCTTCCAATTCAGGAAGCAGCAGCCCCATCCAAATGCTGTTTCAAGGAAAAATTTTAAAATGAAGAATTTAAACCCAGGATCAATAAAGCAATTTCCACTGCTCCTCATTTCCAGAGATGCTTTCAGTGACATTTGTACCTCTTTCCCCTAAGGTGGGCTGTGTAATGGTATGGCCTAGCATTAAGAGGGGAATTGGTCATCATTAATCTTATCCAATATTAGCCCACACTCCAAGTTCAGAAGTCACTAAATGGCACTGAAGATGTCTCTGTTATCTGCCAGCTGGCTCACGTACCTCCAGTGCTTCCTCTGGTCTGTGCTGAAGTTTTTCAGGGCACTTCACTTTCCTGAGGACTTCTTTCAGCTTTATTTCTGAATCCGTGGATACTCTAAAAAGGTAAAAAAGAAGCAGAGGAGGGGGAAACTAAGACAAATAAAACTCACTGTGGCAATACAGACTACTTTTTCTCCTTTCAAATATACGTTCCATGGATATACTCAGACCTTCTATACTCAAAGATCAATAACTGTACACATTTTCTTCAGAACACACCTTTGCCCACACCATCCATCTAATGATTTGGCTTTCTCACTCATGTGCTTTCCAAAGACCAGCTCCTCTAACTGCAACACACTTTATCAACTGCTTTGCTAAGGACCTCACCATTTCATTCCCTTTACTAATTCTAAAAATGTAATAAATTCTCAGTGTTGCCCTGCTTCATATGCAACATTTATACCATTTCTTCACAGCAGCAGCTCTTGAAGGAACAAAACAACATAAAAGAAAAAGGGTTGTGAGTAAACATGGAGCTTTACATGTTATCTGAACCACTGTTTTTTGTACAGAGCACAAAATTGTAAGAGAAAGGGCTCTGGGAAAGCCTTAGAGCGGCCTTCCAGCACCTGAAGGGGCTACAGGAGAGCTGGGGAGGGACTTTTGACAAGGACTGGGAGTGACAGGATGAGGGGAAATGGCTTTGAGCTGGCAGAGGGGAGATTGAGACTGGAGGAAGAAATTCTTGACAGTGAGGGTGGGGAGACACTGGAACAGGTTGCCCAGGGAGCTTGTGAATGCCCCTTCCCTGGAGGTGTTCAAGGCCAGGTTGGATGAGGCCTTGAGCAGCAATCTGGGCTAGTGGGAGGTGTCCCTGCCCATGGCAGGAGGGTTGGAACTGGATGATCTTGAAGGTCCCTTCCAACTCAACCCATTCTGTGATTCTATGATCAAAGAACTGATGAATACCTGTGGTGGTGGTCAGAGGATCTGCCAGCACTCTGAAGCTTAGCCTGCAGAAGGACAATCTCTGTAGTGTACCTCGCTTCAACTTCTTTCAGCTGCTGCTGGAAATAGGACCGGAGGTGTTCTAGGTCCTGAGCATGTTGTTCCTCAAGCTGTGTTTTAAGGTTCCCTATTTCCTTTGAGCAGTATTCTTGAATCTTAGGATCTATGTGTAGGGAAGGGAAAACATTGCATTAGCATCCATGAACTCTCTCCTGAGGTATCAGCAACCACTGTTGCCAAGAATCTCTTCTGATATTGCATTAATTTCTTTTCCATCCCAAATAATTATTACTCATTTTGGACAACTGTATCTGATATGGGTAACAGAACTTTGACTCTGGGAAACAAAGGGCTGCAAAGCTGCTGAGGGGCCTGGAACATCTCTGGGATGGGGAAAGACTGAGAGACCTGGGGGAGCCTGAGGGGGAATCTCATCAACACTGATCAATAGTTCAAGGGTGGGTGGCAGGAGGATGGGAGCAAGCTTTGTTCTGTGGTGCCCAGGGACAGGACAAAGGGTAAGGGGCACAAACTGGACCATCAGAAGTTCATCTGAACATGAGGAGGAACTTCTGTAATGTAATGGTGCTGGAGGCCTGGAGCAGGCAGCTCAGAGAGGTGGTGGAGTCTCCACCTCTGGAGACATTCCAAACCCACCTGGGCATGTTCCTATGTGACCTTCTCTAGGTGACCCTGCTCTAACAGGGGGCAGACTAGATGACCTCCAGAGGTCCCTTCTGACTCTACCATTCTGTGATTCTATGAAACTGGAGAAGACTAAACCAGAACAGTCTCACAGAACAGAATGCTGAAATATTTGAGAGATTTCAGAAAATCAGGATAGCATGTTGTGACTCCTCCAAAACATCTTATATGCTTCAAGTAGTGGCAAGCTATGAATCAGCTGACATCTGAAGTCATTGCTCTCTCTTTCTCAACACACAACCATTTACAAAGCCATGTGCCCCTTTTTTACCCATTGGACCCTGGGAAGGGGTCTGGTTTCCAGATGGAGAGGTTCCTCCTCTTTCCTTCTCTCTACAGAAGACAGACATGGTTCTTTGATCTAAAAAATAATCAAGTAAACACAAATGACAACAATTTGTCTAGCAATAATGCAAAAAGTATTCAGTGTCACTACAAATGTGTGAAAAAAGGTTGGTGGCCAATGCATCAGAGTGTAATCAGTCAAAGAGGGTGTCTCATTTTACAGCCTGCGTGACCAGGCTGCGTGATCTGCAGCTAGTTGGTGAGCCTGTCAATCTCAGACTCTGGCTATAAGCTGCTAAGTCAGAACTCTGATTCCACAAGCACCATACCTCCTCTCCAAAGAGGAACTGGGTAGCAGCCCTCTCCATTTTATCAAATCATTACCTTGCTCTGCCACTCAACCAGGACACACAAACACAATCTCAAACACACTCCTTGCTCAGCCAGAGGGAATTCATGCCACAGAAGAAATCCAAATCATAGAATTGTTAGGATCACCTAGTTCCAACCTCTCTGCCATGGGCAGGGACACCTCACACTGGATCAGGTTACTCAGAGCCCCATCCAGCCTGGCCTGAAAAACCTCCAGAGATGGGGCTTCTACCACCTCCCTGGGCAACCTGTTCCAGTGTCTCACCACCCTCATGGTGAAGAATTTCTTCCATTTACCTGTTTACAGTCCTTCACCAGCTGTGTCTGAAGTGCTTTTAGCCTGCTGTACTCTTCCATTATCTTGTGGAGAAGTGCACCCATGTGTTCTTGCCCTGCTAAATCTTAAAAACATTAAACATTTCACCATCAGTCTGAGTGCAGACCCTTGTGCACAAGTTCTCCACTGATAAACATTACAAATTACTGAGATGAGTGAGACCCCAACCCATTCTGGGATGCACTGTCATAAAATCTGATATAGCTGATACTCTTGGTACAGCTGCTAGCTTCTTCACAAAGAGGAGGAGGAAAAGCAACAAGCAAACCACTTTCTTCATCAGTTTCCACTAAAAAGAAAACAGCACAAGAAAATGCTCCTAAGAAAAACCAAAAGAAGAGTGAGGAAATCTCTAAAGCAACTATCTGGGCACATTAATTAGCAGCTGAACAAGTGATGGCTGAAATACTTGAAATCAGTGTTTTGTTTTGACCAGCATGATGGTACAGTGCCATTACCTTGAGCTTGACCTCTGTGTATCTGTAATTCTATGCCCAGCTTTTCTTCCAGAGCAGCAGGTCTACGGAGAACACCCTGTTCCCTGTTGCCAGCTTCTACAGCAGCAGCAGAGTGTTCGTTCTGATTGTCACATAAAACCTGCACAACAAATGAAACAAAGGAAAGAAATAAAGAAAGAATTGTTTATTAACTTATCAATCCCAATTCATAAAGAAAACATGAAGAATGGTGCAAGGAAAACTGTATTTTGAGAGTATTAAACTTTGGTGGAAAAGGTGGCATAGACCATTTGCACAGTGTTGTTGTGACCCAGGTGCAGGACCCAGCACCTGGCCTTGTTGAATCTCATTCCATTGGTCTCAGCCCACGGATCCAGCCTGTCCAGGTCCCTCTGCAGGGCCTTCCTGCCCTCCAGCACACCAACACTGCCTCCCAGCTTGCTGTCACCTGCAGAATTACTGAGGAAGCATTCAAATTACTCCTCCAGGTCACTGATAAAGATAAGCTGCAGTTAAGAAAGAAATTACTGTCTTAATGCAGATATGAGAGTGATGTCCTGTGTGCCCATACATTGGTATGTGTGACATCAGACCACTGTTAAATCAAAAACTTAGAGCCAGATACACACAGAAAAGAAGCAAATACTTCTGGACTAATAGATATAAGAGAAACACTAGACAGAAGATCAAGACCAGATATAAGAGAGGTGACTTCTCACAAGGACATGAAACAGTTTAGGAAACAAAAATACTCAAAGTTATGCAATGGCATCTTGGAGATGAACTTTGCCAGTCTCTATTTAGAGAGCCATGCAAAAAAAACCTGTTAAAAATAAAGCAGAAAAATAGAACAACTTCATTGTTTGGTTCCCAACATTTCCATTTTAAGAAAGGCTTCTTGTTACACCTTACCTGGGCAAGCCTAGAACATTCCTCAGTGACAGCTTCATTCAGCTTTTCTATAAGTCTTTGTGTAGACTTGACTTCATCATCTGTAACACAGACCATTCAGATGATCTTTTAGCACACATACACAGCAACCGCTCAAAAGCCTGATCTCCTGCCTCAGTGAGGTTGCCTCTTCAGCTCTTAGAAAGGCATGGAATCACAGCACAGTTTGGGTTGGAAGGGATCTTCTATAGGTCATAGAATGGTTTGGGTTGTAAGAGACTTTCACGATCATCTACTCCCAACCCCACACCTCCCACTAGACCAAGCCGCTTAAGGCCCCATCCAACCTGGCCTTGAACACCTCCAGAGAGGGGGCATCCACAACCTCACTGTTACAGTGTCTCCCCACCCTCACTGTCAAGAATTTCTTCCTAATCTCCAGTTTAAGTCTCCTCTCCTCAAGAACCAATCCATTCCCTCTTGTCACCCAGTACCACATCCCTGCAGAGCAGGGACATCTTCAACTAGATCAGGTTGCTCAGAGCCCCATCCAATATGACCTGGAGTGTTTTGAGCTTCCATGACCTCCCTGGGCTGCCTAAGCCAGAATTTCACTACTCTCACTGTAAATAAAAAACAGTATTCCTAGTATCCAGTCTACATCTTCCTCTTTAGTTTAAAACCATCACTCCTTGTCCTGCCAATAGAGTCAGGGAAAAAAAAAACCTATGCAAAAATCCTCTTTCCTGTTCAATCCCAGATTCACATATTATAGCAGAACTGGATCTTCAAGAACTGAAAGTGATGAGAAATGTGCATTAGTGAACTCTGGAAAGATCAAACTTTACAGGAACACCATGGAAGGCAAAGAATATGCCCAAAAATTACCAGAGGGTGAATCCTGGGATGACAGATAAAGCAGGAAGGGGAAACCAGCACAGCAACACAATAGCTGAGAGGCAAAAAGTAGCAGTAAAGATGCTTAACGTGGGCTGGGATCCAGAGCAAAAACTGAAAGAAAAGAGAATGACACAAGCCCCAGAACACTTTGCTGATGCATTTGCTTACTCTTTCAGTAAGGAATCCAGGTGAATCTCTTCAACAGCTCCTCACAATCAACTGACCCAATACTACCAGAAACCGTAATGCTCACTATCCTTTCTTATAATACTATTCCTTCTCTTCAGCATATTATTTCTTCTTTTTTATAGAGTTAGTACTTTTTCTATTTTTTTTTTAAATATTTTTACTTTTCCCCCCTAAGTACTCTGAATAATAGACAAAATTTGACTACTCCAGCACACTTACAAGGAGCAAGTACAGAATACAGAATTAACCAGGTTGGAAAAGACCTTCGAGAACTTCGAGTCACAGAATCATAGAATCAATAAGGTTGGAAAAAACCTCAGAGATCATCAAGTCCAACCTAATACCCAACACCTATGTGAGAGACTAAATCTTGTCTCTCTTGATGCGACTCAACAAAGATAAAATCACCTTTGCTGCTTGCCCAGACAATAGCTGATGTGTATTGGGCAGTTGTCACTGGATAATGACTGTGGAAGGTGCATAGATAAAATTGCTCACCAGACTGCAGCTGCCCTGGAAATAATGGACAGAAGCCACTGCTATCCATTCTCTCTGGAATATACATACCTAAAAACTGTATAAAAGATCTGAGCAACTACTGGATCAGAGGAAGGAAAACACAGGAGAAGAAAAACACAGAAGGAAAAGACCTGGACAATGCCCTGAGAAGGAAAACGTGAGAGAGGGAAAAGCCCAGGGCAATGCTGCTCTGAAGAAAAATGGAGAGAATACCAGGACAGAAAAAATGACAGAGACATCACCATGTAGCCTGGAAGAAGCAGACCAAGAGAAACCCTCTCTCCGTGTCCTGAGTTCCACCTGCTACAACTCATGGAGGTGAAGAGGCTGCTCAGAGGACAGCAATGACCCTTCCTCTACAGCCAAAGCAGCAGCACCCTTCCTCTACAGCCCCAACATCTCCTCTACAGCCAAAGCCGCAGCACTCTTCCTCCACAGACTCAAACTGTCTTGGGGGGTAAAGGGTGTGGTAATATAATTCCTTTCCTCTTCTCTCTCTCCCTCTTCTCTCTCCTTCTGATCCATCCACTTCATTTGTGTAACAAATAGTCCAGTTGTTGCTATTTTGGCCTCATTTGTGCCTCTAATTTTGTTAGCACAGGAATATTCAAAAGAACTAAGTCTCTTTCCCTCTCTGGACCGAGACAACCTACACAAACAGTTTCTTGCCCAGCTGCAAAGCCTTGTGCTTTTCTTTTCAAGATGCTGAGCTTCGCCCCCACCACTTTGATCCAGATACCTGCTTGCCGAGTTTTCAAGCTCTGGAGCTCCAGCTGATGCATGTTTTGCAGGTCGTTCATCTCTTGCAGGTGGCTCCGTACAAGGTCCTCTTTCAGGCTGCAAAGGGCACTCTCCTTTTCTGCCTTCAGGTCCTCACGAACCTGCTCTATGTGAGCCGAATGCACCAGAGACAGGCAAATGCGCTGCGCTTCCATCTGCAGCTGTAGATCAGTCTTGGAATGGAAGGAGACATTTCCCAGAGTGAGACAAGAGAAAACCATGGCCTGGCCTTGCAAATTTCTGACAAGAATCACGTGTGGAATGGAACATGCACAGGTAGGCCAGAATCACACAATGGCAGAGGGAAAAGGGACCTCTAGAGGTCATCCAGTCCAACCCCCCTGCCAAAGCAGGGTCACCCATTGCAGGCCACACAGGAACACATCCAGATGGGTTTTGACAGCCTGCAGAAAAGGAGGCTCCACAACCTCTCTGGGCAGCCTGGCTCTGTCACCCTCACAGTAAAGAAGTTTCTCCTCACGTTGAGGTGGATCTTCCTGTGTTCCAGCTCATACCTGTTGTTCCTCGTCCTATCACTGGGCAGCCTAAAACCCATTCATTTCCACGGCCTGTAGCTGTAGCCATTGGCCATGCTGCTACAAACATGACTACACATCTGTACTTTGAAGTACAGCTCACAGGAAATATTTGATGCAAATTTCCAAGTGCAATCTGCTCCAGATTTCCATAGCTAAACTATTTTCTAGACTGCATTGTGCAACCTACCTGTTCTGATTTCAACGTGTCCACTTGCTGCTGAAGATGATGATCTTCATGCTGTGTAATGGCTCTTGATGTTTCATCTGCCAGCCTGTCTGCCATCCCATGCAAATGTTCTACAAGAGACTGCTGCATCTGCTGAACCTCCTTCCTTTTTGTTACCTCATGACTGGTATCTTTGCCTGAACTTAGATTTCCTCTTCCATGTATTCCTTCTTCAACTCCATTGCTTGGCCTGAGGGTTTTATTTCTGCTCTCAGAGGCTGGAGGAGCAGTCTTCAGAGTTTTTCCTTTAGAGGATTTTGTCCTGGGTTTAGTTCCACTCCTATTTCCCCTCTGAGCATGGCTAACTATGACTTCTAGTTCTTTACATTTTGCTAGAACTTCTTCTTTCTCATCTTGTAAGGATTTCACTTTTTCATTTAAATGACCAATTTCACTGTGCTTTGACTTCAGCTGCTCAGAGAGATCGGAAAGTCTCAGGGATAATTTCAGTTTCTCACGCTGGGTAGCCTCAAGCTTCTCCATCAGTTCTGTTGCATCTTTCTCAATGACTTCTCCAGCCTCAAATGTGTCTGCCCTGGGCACCTTGATTTCTTTACTTCCTTCAAAATCAAAACCTTTAGTTTTAAATAAAACTGGCCTGCTGCTTTGCAAGTGGTGAAGCTTTTCATTCAAAGCTTCAAGTTTGCTTTTATATTCAGCCTCCTGCTTATTCTTGTCCTCTTCTAACTCCAACTTTGCCTTCAGGAGCCTTGCACATTCATTCTGCAGCTCCTGATAATTAGCTTCAAGTTTTCTCTCAGTACAAACAAAGGCACTCCTCTGCCTTTCAGTGTCCTCCTGGAGCTGACTATTTTGCTTCTTAAGTTGCTCATTTTCAGCCAACAGCCTTTCTATCCTTTTTTGCAAGGCCAGGCTCTCTGTTTCAGAGCTAACCCTGCTGTTCAAAATTATGTTTTCTTCAGAGCTCACCAACACACTTTTCAATTTCTCTTCCAGAGCTGTGTTTTCCCCCTTCAGAAGGTTATTCAGTGTTTCAAGTTCTGAACACTTTCTCTGAAGGCTATCTTCCCTCTCCTTCATTTGTTCCTGCATCGACTCAGTTTTAAGCTGCAGCTCTTGAATCTCCTGTTCCAGAGTACCTTTTTCTTTTTCCTCTTGCCTCAGCACTTCGAGCTCCTTCTGCAGCTCATGGATCTGAAGTGTCATTTCTTCAGATTTGGAATTTACAATAGACTGCTGTGACTCTTGGAGGCTGGAAATCTCCAGTATCAGCTGATTTTGCTTTGTGATCAAATTGTCCCTTTCGCTTTGCATGGCTTCTATCTTTTGGCTCATTTTGTTTTGCACCTCATCTAACTGCTGTTTATGGTGCATACTCAAGTTCTCCTTAAGGCTTTCCAAGCTCACCATGTGCTCTTTTTGCAAGTCATCTTTAAGTCTGGAAAGTTCCTCTTCATGACTAAAGAGCAGCTTTGTTCTCAGTCTCTCTAGCTCTGCTTCTTGAGATTCTGCCATCCTGTCCAACACGGCATCCTTCTCCCTTTCTAGCATTTCCAGTTTTATTTTGTAATTTGTGACTTCTGCCTCGTGGTTTAGTTCCAATTCCTTCTTACCTTCAGAGGCACTGGCCAGCTGAGTTTTCAAATCCTCAATCACCAACTGGAATTTCTCAGCTTCATTTAATCTACGTTCCATATCTACTACGGTTTGCTTGGCTCTTTGAACCTGCTCTCTTGAAAATTCCAGTTCTCGCAAAAGCTCTTCGATCCTGGTTTGCTGAAGAGACTTCTCTGCTGAAATGGCTTCCATCTGCTGTGCCAGCTCCTGCTTTATTTGTTCCCTTTCGTTATCAGCACCTTGCAACTTCGCACTCAGTTCATCAATTTTGATGCTCATGGAATGCATTTGATCCTTATTGACGCTCTCGTTCAAACACAGACTTGAAGCTGTCTCCAGCGCGGCTTTCTGCTGCGAGAGACGCCGCTCTATTTCAGGGCATGTTGCTTAATTAATTCTTGCTTCATTTGCACAATCTGCTGGCCATGCACTTCATCCAGTTCAGCCTGAAGCTGTGCCAGTCTCCTTTGTGTTTCCAGCTCCATTCTTTGCACGATGTCAGCTTCAGCCTGGCTGTCTTTATAACACCTTTTCTGCAGCTCTTCCACCGTCCCCATCAGCTGTTTGATTTCTTCAGAACATTGTCTTTCTTTCTGCTTGTAGGTGGTAAGCTCATCTCTCACGTTACTTATCTCCTGGTCCTTCAGTGAAATCTGTTCTTGCAATTCTTCAACTGATTTAGCAGCATCTGATAATTTTTCCTGAAGCTGCAATGAATTTATTTCTTCTTCTCTAAGTTTTGCTTCCAGCTCCTCAATTAATGCTTCTTTTTCTTGCCGTTTACTCAAATCTTCTTCCTCATTTCTCTGTTTATCCTTCAAAAAAAACACAAAACACCAAACAGGCAGATCCAAGCTGTTATTTTTAGTTCATTATCTGAACATGTGAGAACATTCACAGGCTTAGTATTTAAACACAATGCCTTCCTTTAGAAGGCCAGTGGTTGTAGAGAAAAAAATAGATCACAATTATTTACTGACCTCTTTGACAGGCTTTCCTCTATCTAAGTGAGAACCCCTCCCTCCTCATCCCTGCCCCTGGCATCACACCTCACACTCCCAAGATAGGTAAAAAATGAAGGAAAAAAGGCACTTCCATTTTTTCCAGTTGTCCTCTGATACTTCAAAAAGTAATATTTGGTGCAAACTACTGAATGCTTTGTCACTTTTAATGACATTGGATTTGGTTTTTAGGCACATTCAAGACTTTTTCCATGAACAATAAGAAAAACTGTAGGTGGAGGAAAGAATTTGTTCTCTTCCCTCAGCACAGAAAAAGTGTGTCCAAGTAATTTCTGCTTTCTAACAATGTGATGTCCTTTCATGAAGGCACTCTAAGAAACATCACAATTTGATCATTCACTGTAAATACATCTGCACTTCCTCAGCTTCCTCAGTGTGAGCTGACAGGAGCAATCTTAGAAACGTCAGCTCTTTATAAGGATTCTAAGCAGCACACCCATAATCTTGTGGCCCCTTAAGTTTCAAACCAACTAGAAAACCATGAAAAGAAAAAAAAGGTATTAGGAGAAAAGACCTTTTTAGCAAGGTACACACCATTTCATATGCTGTGATTTTGTCCTGAAGATGTGAAATCTGCACTTCAAGCTCTTCATTCTTTCTGTGATAGTTCTTCAGCAGACATTCTTGTTCTTCCAGCTGTTGCTGATGTGCAAGTATCTGTTGCTTGGCTTGCAATAAATCAGCAGCTGTGCAGCTATGGCTGGTGTTCCTTAGGGCTTCACTTGCCTGCAACTTGAATGTGAAAAGAATAAAACCTAAAATACAGCCAAATTTTCCCAAACCAATATGGGCTACAGAAAAAGTCATCTTTACAATACTCTTCCACCTCACAAGCCCAAAGACTAGCACAACATTCTATTACTTACTTCAGGAGGAACTGAAACAGCCAACTAATAAACACTATTGAATTGGCTTACGGTGAGCTAGCACAGGACAGCAATGCATCAGAAACATTTCTAAGTAGTAAAATAAACTGGTTGTAATGACTGTCCCCAGGATCAGACCCTGAATAACAAAAACTCAACCTTCAGAATAAAATCCACCTGAAGTTCAAAAAAGCTCTATGAAGTGTTTGCACAGCACAAAGACCTCAATATCCTACTGCAATACTCTAAGTTGTCACCACACAGATAGAAACGCCCTTCAAGCTCATCCAGCCCAACCATTCTCTAACTCTACCAAGGCTGGGGCTAAACCACAGCACTCAGCACCACACCTCTGCCTCTGGGAAACCCCTTCCAGGGATGGGTGTTCAGCCACCTCCCTGGGCAGCCTGTGCCAGGCTTTGAGAACCCCTTCAGTCAAGAAGTTTCTTCTCATCTCCAACCTAAACCTCTCCTGGGGCAACTTGAGGCCATTTCCTTTCCTCCTGTCAGGGAAAGGAGACTAACACCCACGTGGCTTCAGTCTCCTTTCAGTGAGCTGGAGAGCAATGAGATTTCCCCTCAGCCTCCTCTTCTCCAGACTAAACAACCCCAGGTCCCTCAGCTGCTCCTCACCAGCTTCCTTGCCCTCCTCTGGACCTGCTCCAGCCCTTCAACATCCTTCTTTCAGTGAGGGCCCCAAACCTGAACCCAGGACTCAAGGTCCTTCCCAGTGGTGAGTGCAGGGGGACAACCCCTGCCCTGCTCCTGCTGGCCACACCACTACTGATACAGGCCAGGATGCTGGTGGCCTTCTTGGTGACCTGGGCACACCCTGGCTCATTAGCAGAGTGTCCATGGCACATCAACAAGCAGTGACTTCTGTAACATATGCTTCTCTGAAACGTAACTAACTTTTATGACCTCTAGCAACACCACCTGAGGCAGTTTTACCCAGAAATACAGGACCAGACCATGAAGGGGGGGGGGGGGGGCGGGGGGGACACAACAAAGCTGGTGGCTGGGTGCTCTGATTTGAAAGGGAACAGGCAGGATTTCAGCCCAAAGCTCTGAGAATGAATTACAGAAGTGGGGTTTTTTGGAAGATAACTGCCATCATTCAGTATTAATCAGGAACTGTTACCACATAGCAGGGGAGAAAACAGACTTATCTTTTTTACTACTTTGTAGTCCATTAGTATAATAAACCAGCTGCTATGATGAAGGACCTGTGAAGAGACTGATGATTTATACTGAAAGATCAAGTCTTACCAGAAGCACCAGAAAACCCTTCTTTTCTGCAGGAAGTAGCCATTTCTAGAGGCTTCAAAGTGACCCCCATTTCCAAGCACAGCTAAATACGTGTAACTTACATGCTGGAACTGAATTTGCAGTTTTTGACTTTGTTCAGTCAGCTCCAAGAACTCCCTCATCGTTTCGTCCTTTTCCTTCCGTGCCTGCTGCAGGTTCGTAGTGAGCTGCGTAATGATGTCATCTCGCTTCTTGATAGCGGCTTCAAATTCTTGCAGCTACAAAAGATAAGCTGTTAGGGCACAGCAGAGCCACAAACAAAAAAATACTACTCTAGTTCAGTAGGAATGTGCCATCCTTAACCTCTGCATTTAAAAGCTGCCACACAGACCAAGTGCAGCATTTCTCTTTTCCAAACTCCATTTGTAAATATTTCAGAAACAGATTTTTTTTTTCCTCTGGTTTATCACAATGACCTCTCCACAAAACAAGCAAAACAAGCAAAATCAGACTACATAGAATTGCAGAATGGTTTGGGTTGGGAAAACCCTTTCAGATCAGCCAGTCCAACCATTCTTTAACTCTGCCAAGGCTGGGGCTAAAACGTGGCCCTCAGCACCACATCTCTGCCTCTGGGAAACACCTCCAGGGATGGGCACTCAGCCACCTTTCTGGGCAGCCTGTGCTAGGCTTTAAGAACCCCTTCAGTCAAGAAGTTTCAAGAACTTTCTTCTCATCTCCAACCTAAACCTGTCCTGGGGCAACTTGAGGCCATTTCCTCTCCTCCTGTCACTTGTTCCTTGGGAGAAGAGCCCAACTCCCACCTGGCTCCAGCCTCCTCCCAGGGGGAGCTGTAGAGGGCAATGAGGTCTCTCCTCAGCCTCTTCTCCAGACTAAACACCCCCAGGTCCCTCAGCTGCTCCTCAGCCCTGTTCTCCAGACCCTTCACCAGCTACAGCCTCCTTGTGTTGCAGCAGTTCTGCAGAATTCCTTGTATCCTTGCACTTTTCCCACAAGCAATGCAAGTTTTCTCAGCTCTCACTCAAGTTGCACTCATTTCACTAAACCCACATAAGAAATGACACGCAGTACTCTACTGGTGGTGACCCGAGAAAATATTTGTGCCCGTGTGAGAAAATCAGCTCCAGCTGCACATTGGTAAAGTGCATTTAATGGAGGAGTCTTTTGTAATTCATACTGATGAAGAAATTAACAGTACAAGAAAAATTCTGTGGAAGTGTTTTAATTTTTGTAGGATTGCACTCGGGGGCTCACAGCTCGCTTTATTTTTACCAGTCTGAATTCATTCAAGGCTGGCTGAAGCTTCACCTCTAGGTACTACTGCACAACACTTAAACATTCAGCCACCCTCTGTGACTGCTGTGTTTGCAGTGCTCCCCAAAAGAAGCTCCTCCATGTTCTCCATTGGGTCTTGAGATAACACTTGCAGATACAGCTTGCTGATTTAGAAGAGGGACGTTATTCTGTGGGGCATAAAAACCAGAAGCCCCTTAAACAAGCCCAGCTAATGCACATGTGGAGCAATGCTTTGAATGGTCTTTTCAGAACACTGCAGTGAGCCTCTCCTTTAAAAGCAGGGATCTACTGGAAATACTGGATATTTGTTGTAGCAGAGGAAACTGGGAACAGCTCAGACACTGAACTGTGCCAGTCCCTTCCTTTTGCATCTGCTCTATCAAACTGAGTAACTGACTTTATCTGTTCTGATCCACAAGGTGCTGACACTTCTAAACTTCATTTCTTAGCCAGAACTCAAGCGCACAACCTGTCTTCTGCCCTCTCCTTTTACAGTTCTTTTGTTTCTTCTGGAAAAAACCCCACCATCACCAACAAAAACATCAACCAGATGCACCTCTCAGCTGAGGTATCACACACTGTACCCCTCACTACCAGACAAAAACATGTCACAGCTCTTGGGGTATCATTGCACCACGCTCTGCTTTGGTTTAACGTATTTGAATTTCTTCTTGAAATAGGAATCAAAACCATCTGAGAAATGAAAACATTTGCACTCACAGGTTTTTCAGGGAAATTTAACAGCAGCCACAATGGTGAGAAACTGAAGCTAATGTCCTGTGTTAGAGAATGCATTGGGTTGGAAGGGACCTCTGAAAGTCGTCTTGCCCAATTCCCCCTGCAATGAGCAGGGACATCCCCAACTACAGCAGGTTGCTCAGAGGCTGATCAAGCCTGACTTTGAGTGTCTCCACAGATGGGGGCCTCCACCACTGCCCTGGGCAGTTTATGCTATAATTATAACCAGCATGCTTAGCACAGCAGAAACAAGACAGAAATTAAAAGCAAAGTTTGACTGAAAATGCAACACCAGAGATCCATCCCAAAAAAATTGATACAACCACTTCCTCCAGGGCAACCACTTAAAGATCACTCGAGTATGGTGGAAAACATGACATTTATATTGACAGATGAATTAGAAATGAAAGCAGAAAAAGTTATAACTCTGCAGTAATAATGAAGGTGAAAATGACCATTGGAATGATTTTGGTACTCCATAGTACTTTGCCAAAAATAGAAAAGCACAATGATGTGACCTCAATCCAAATTAAAAGAAAGAGATGAGACGTGAAGCACAACAAAGCAGTGACTTCAGTGCACTGTACCACTTGCTTAAACTGGAAGAATAAGTTTTTAATGATCTTTGCAATTTAACTCTGAATTCCAGTTTCTCAAGTAAGAGATACTTTGTTGTGAATTCAAGTTACTAGATGCTAATTAGAACCTTCAGACACCTTGTGTTTCAGACTGTGTGATCTGATATGCAAACACCTTTCTGGTTCAAGGATTGACTCAGTTGGTATCATTCTTTAGGAAGTAAAACTTGAGGCATTTTTATCCTGAAGGAACAAGGAAGGTATTAAATAAACTAATTCAAGACCTAACTGGAGAAGAATTGGGGCTTTCCTTGAGGAAAATCACCTTTCCATTCCTGGCTTGAAGAAAGCTGCTGTGAAGAAGACTGGAATTGTATAGTCACTTGCAAAGGCAGTTTTAAATTTCAACTCGATTTTAAATACAGAGAGAAAGGACACACAATGGCAATGCCACTCGAAGAAGGAGAGAGCATGGTATGTGCTGAAAGGCAGGCTGTGGAACTCCAGCACACACAGCCTGCCTTCTGGACAGCTGCCATTCAACCAGCCCTTCCAGGCGGTGCTCCATGTCTCCCCACCTAACCCAGCAGCGAGTAGCAAGCGATACCTGTTGCAATCCTTCTGTACCATATGCTGCCCTCATTTCTTCTAGCTCTCTGTTTAGCTCTTCAATCTCTTGCTGTTTCCCAGCCAATTCATTCTCCATCACCTCTAGCTGCGTGTGAGAGTGCTGCATTCCATGCTCAGAACACATTTCTCCAACTCCAAATTCTTCTTCCTAAATCAATCCAAGTTCCTTAACATGCCATGGTTTCTTGCCATGGATGCTTTATCACAGTAAGCAAGCTCAGGTATCAAATTCTGTATCAAAAGCCAGCGTAGCACATTGACAGACAATACAGCATTGAAGATCTTATTGCCATGGTAACCTTTGTTAGTGCAACTCACACCTCAACAGCACTGACACAAAGCGTTTCTGCGAGTCCTGCTTTGTCTTCTCAGCTTTAATAGCAGCAGTAAATTACTTTGCATCTCAAGTTAGCCTTAATAGAAGTAGCAAATTGCTTTGCATGTCAGGTTTAATGACACACGGTGTTAATAAACAACAAACAATGCAGATGCAGAGCACAGCAGGGAAAACACATTCTTAAGCCGCAACAGAGCTTTTAGTTCCAAACAAAACCCACTAGAGGTTTTTAGTAATTCCCCATTAGTGTTAGGACTGAATCTGCAATACTGTACCCTGGATAGGTCTGCAGGTGCAGCTGTGCTCGTCACAAAACTGTAACCATTTACCTGTATGAAGACAATTGCTGAATAGATTATTGCTGGAAATCAAGCTTGACTAGTTTTCCATTTATCTGAATCTTATGTGGGGACTTCCTGCAGCCCCATGGGAATTTTTAGGCTACAAAAATCGTTTTAATTACAAAATAGCTTTAGATAATATAGGTAGTAATATTATATAGAAAAATATGTATATTTTTATTTATCAAAGCAAGCACAGGTAACAGGTAAACCACCCAACAATAGATACCACTGCAAAAATAGATACCACTGGCTGCAAATAAAAAACACAATATGAATTTAAACATCTAAACATCTAGAGGAAAAAAAGAAAAAGGAATTCAGATTTAAAGGCCAACTCAAAGCTTTATACTTAACTAAAATGCAGCACTGCTGCCTTTTAAACTCCATGTTTAGTCCTTCCATACATTACTACACATAGTCATGCTTTCTAAAAGGTATTTGGACACCCCAGGATTTACTGTTTCTGACAGTCACCAGTTTGTTGGCAGTGCATGAAAGGCCACGTCACAGACTCACCCTCAACCTGAAGGAATTTCTGAGCATTGAAAATGAGCAGAAATTATGCATTTAACACAAAGACACTTCAAAAATCCCTGCTCTCACTCACCCACCACTGCAACCCCTTCAGCTTCTGTGAGAGGTTTTGTTCTACAGTCTACGCAAACCAACAGTAAAGAATGTCCAAAAGGCAAGGACAATCCAAAACAGCAGATCCAGGTCAAACCCCCAAATAATTCCAGATAAAAAGAATATGCTGTGGACTTTTGAGCAAGCATAAACTGCACAGGCAGGCTTGCCAAAGAGCAGACCAATGTTTGCAAAGGAGAAAGCAAGAACAGCTGTTATTTCCCCTCAAAGCTGTTCATTACACCAGGGCCTGAAAGGAAAATGATGGTAGAGAAGCATCACAGCATTTCAGACCCAACCACTACGTTTACATTAAAAAAAAAATGCTCAGATATCTGCCACAGTCTGGATCAGGACTTATTTACAAATGATTACCACGCTTGAGCAAATCATTAAGTCACACAAAACCCAACACTTACAAATGGGATGATGCAACCATCATGTTTGCATCAGAGCTGACACAACCTCCTTGGGCAACCTGTTCCAGTGTCTCCCACCCTCACTGTCAAGAATTTCTTCCTCATCTCCAGTCTCAACCTTCCCTCTTCCAGCTCAAAGACATTGTCCCTCGTCCTGCCACTCCCAGCCCTCATAAACAGTCCCTCACCAGCTCTCCTGTAGCCCTTTCAGGTACTGGAATGCTGCTCCAAGGTCTCCCTGAAGCCTTCTCTCCTCCAGGCTGAACAACCCCAGCCCTCCCAGCCTGTCTCCACAGCAGAGGTGCTCCAGCCTTCTCATCATCTTTGTGACCCTCTGCTGGACCTGCTCCAGCAGTTTGATGCCCTACTTGCGGTGGGGGGCACCAGAACTGTATGCAGACGTTTCTTCTACACTCAGCCATACGAGTGTCTATGCAGTGCCTGGCACCAGTGTCTTCATTCAGATCTGGGTGCATGTCCCAGATTAATTACACCAGTAATTTCATAGAAGCTCAATAATGAAAGACTTCTTTTCCCTTTTTTTTTAACCTCCCTTTTTATTTAGGCTTAATTGATAAAGATGTAGTGAATAATTCTTGTAACCTACACAGTAGTAGATCCCTGTGAATCATTTCTGTGTGCAACAATCAAAGACTCTTAGATGCTTTAGAACAAGAGCTACTAGGAAAGACATAAAGGCCTGATCTCACTAGGGGTTCCAGACTCCTCAGCAGCTGAGTTTTCTACAAAAGGCTTTTCACTTATCAAAGGGATTTTGCTATTCACAGTCAAAACAGCTATCTGGAACTTTGGCAATCCTGCCTGATTTCACAGGGACCCAGCTGAGGACCTGGACATCACAGAAGTGAAAAACAGTAACACCAAATCACAGAACGATGGGGGTTGGAAGGGACCTTTGGAGATCATCCAGTCCAACCCCACTGCTAGAGCAGGGTCACCTAGATCAGGCAGCACAAGAACAAGCTCAGGTAGGTTTTGAATGTCTCCAAAGAAGGAAACTCCATAGCCTCTCTGGGCTGCCTGCTCCTTCCCAGGGCCTCCCAGCCTCCCAGGGCTCCAGCACCCTCACACCAAAGAAGCTTCTCCTTATGTTTAAGAGAAATGGCCTGTGTTGTATTTTGTACCCATTACCCTCTACCCATTACTGCTGGGCACCACTGAAAAGAGCTCAGCCCCATCCTCTTGACCTTCACCACTCAGCTATTAATCAGCATTAAGAAGATCCTCTAACACAGTGGTCCATGGTGTTTCTCATCTGGTATCTTCTTCTTTGAAATGCCTTTTACCCTCTGGGAACAGGCAACTTCAAACATGACAACAAATGACACCATAATCCATGGCAAACACAGCCAAACCACACAGCAGGGTGCTGTGCTGATGGAAGCCTCATGAGCAGCCTGGCAACTTCCAGCACAACAGAAATTCTGCTGTAGCAGCAGACAGCAGACTCAGCTGGCACTGAGTTATTAGCTTCAAAAATCTCAATTAAAAAATATTTTTTCACTTGTCTGCAATATGTGACAACTGGAATCCAGATAAATTCCTCCCTTTAAAGGGTGGCAGAACACTGAAGCAGGCTGCCCAGACAGGTTGTGGAGTCTCCTCTGGATGTGCTCCTGTGGGACTTACTCTGGGTGACCCTGCGAGGGGTTGGACTGGATGATCTTTAGAGGTCTCTTCCATGACACCAACTTCACTGTTAATATATGTCTACACAAGGCCTACTGGCCTGGTGAGCTTGGTCTCCTGGGCCTACAGCTTACCCATACACAAATTGTGCACACCCATGGGTACTATTGACACAGAAGTGGCTGAAAGCAGCCTGGGAGAAGGAGCAGGTGAAGACACAGCATGTGAGCTGGGAAAGCCTGCCCAGTTTTCGAGGCATGTCCAGACTGCTTGCTGCAGTAATAGTTTTCTTTTGCACCATGCAGTGCAGCAGGGCAGGGACACATTGCCTGGTGTGTGTCACAATGAACAGCTACAGTGTTGGGATGGGACAAAGATTCATCCTAAGGGACAGTCAGTTTTATAAAATCAGAGAGGCACAAAGTATTCTACACCAAGTCTACTTCAGCAGTGGAGACTCCTTGGATTACTTCATCTCCTACTTGCTGCCAAGCTTAAGATTCTAGGCTGTGTTTTGCAGTGGCAAACAAATCTCAGGTTGTCACATTTGAGATGCAAAAAACTGAGTTTTCGAACTACAAAGAGTATTTACTGAACTCAAATATCCCATGGCTCCTTCTGGCAAGCATGTTCCCAGCTCACATTCATGCCTGAGACAGTTCACTCCTTACAAACAACAAACTGTTGTGTTTCAGGCCAAAGGAAATGGCCTGAAACTGTACCAGGAGAGGTTTGGGCTGGAGATAAGGAAAATTTTCTCTGCTGCAAGAGTGGTCAGGCATTGGAACAGGCTGCCCAGGGAGGTGGTGGAGTCACCATCCCTGGAGGTGTTCCAGAAATGTGTGGCCATAGCACTTGGGGACATGGTGGTGGTGGGTTGATGGTCAGACTCGATGATCTTAGAGGGCTTTTCCAACCCAACCAATTCTATGACTCCATACAAACAATGCACAGCATTGCAGCAAAGATGCAAAAGAAAAAGTTGAAAGGAAAGTTGGGAAAAGCATTGCCTCAGTCTTACCTCAGAGCTGTAATCTTCTACTGTGGTGGGAATGTCACTTTCCAGCTAAAATAAAACAGGAAGATATTTACAATGATGGCACTCAAAACCAGTAAACAAGACACTTCCCACCTGCTTCTGAGTATGTAGACAGGATACGAAAATATTAACATCTGTGTGAAACTAATTAAGAGATAGATATATAAATAGAGAGAACAAGAAGCTAAATTAAGTTTAGACAGTAGGAAGAAATTCTTGCCTGTGAGGGTGGTGCACAAGAGCCAGCAATGTGACCTTATGGCCAAGAAGGCCAATGGCATCCAGGGAGGTGTCAAGGTGAAGGCAGTTCTCCTCCCCCTCTGCTCTGCCCTGGTGAGGCCTCATCTGGAGTGTCCAGTTCTGGGCTCCCCAGCTCAAGAAGGAGAGGATACAGCAAAGGGCTACAAAGGTGATAAGGGGACTAGAACATCTGTCCTATGAAGAAAGGCTGAGGGATTTGGGGCCTTTTGGCCTAGAGAAGACTGAGGGGATCTCATCAGTGCTGATCAATACTCAAAGGGTGGGGTTCGAAGGATGGGATCAGGCTTTGTTCAGTGATGCCCAGTGACAGGACAAGGGGTAAGGGGCACGAACTGGAACATCCGAAGTTCCATCTAGACATGAAGAAGAACTTCATTAAGGGTGCTGGAGCCCCGGAGCAGGGTGCCCAGAGATGTGGTGGAGTCTCCATCTCTGGAGACATTCAAAACCTGCCTAGAATTATCAGTGTGACCTGCCCTAGGTGACCCTGCCTTCGGAGGGGTGTTGGATTCGATGATCTTTAAGATCCCTTCCAACCCAAACCATTCTATGAATCTATGAACTTGAAAGAGGTTTCTATTGCACTCTGACTTCAGGCTGCTGCTTTGCACATATTCCACTACCTATGCCCCACAGAAGTTTCTTGCTTCAAACAACTCCTGGCAAGCTGGGTTAATTCTTTATTCAGTATTTCCTCAGCAATGTGACTGATGGTTAGAACACACTGAACAGGCAACTCAAAGACTCTTTGTAGCCAACTATCTCCATCAGCTGTGCAGGCAGGACCTTTAATGATAACATTTAAGTGTTCAGAAAATTAAAACCATTTTTATCTGTGTGCTTTCTTCAGAGGAAGTGCTGCCAGATGATACCAAAAAGAAAAGGGAGTCATCACCCTGTGGAACACAGCAGGTCCATGCCAGAGTAACTTGTCTCTGTCTGCGGTGAGGCACTGTACAGGAGTCACGTTCTCTGGCACTGGATGCCCAACATTATCTGAGGATTTACAAGAGGACTGACACAGGAAATTGGTCACAAGCACTGAAAAGTGATGCTCGTGTTCCTGTAGGAAACTTTCACAGATGACAATAAAGCATTATGCCAGAGCAGACAGGACTGAACTGCTCCAGCTGCAGTCCTTGGGGCTGGCAGTGCATGGGAAGATGACCGATTGCAGTCAGAACCACACACTGCTGGGACCCGACTCCCTGCCCTTCAGGCACTGCCTTCACTACTGAGCAGATCATTTCCAGACATTTGTTTATGTTCACCCCCAGTCTCAAAACATTTTTCAAGGGTTGCTAAACTAGCTGAAGAGACTGCACTTTTAGTGCATTTTATTTATCCACCCTTCAAACCCTCCATCTTATTGTACATCCCAGAACCCCTCTTCTCTAGCCAAAGCCTTTGGTTGCTCTCTGCTTTCATGCTTCTCTCACAGGAAGGCCTTACCCACATTCATCACCTAGGCCTTTTCTCATTGAGCTCTCCTGTTTCTCCATACTGCTCCTGATTCCATATTTCTGTCGCTTTTCTTCCTCAGTCTTCTCAAGAATCCTACCCTGTGTCTCCTTCTTACTCTTTCTGTCCCTTGTGTTACAGCTGGAGTAAGTTCTGGAACAGAAACCATGATCATGAAGCTATAGATTTTTATCACAGTTAAGCTATTCTAAAACTATTAGCAAGGGGATTCGTCCTGTGAGAAACAACAGACGAGTTACTAATCCCACCTCAGTCAATTAGCAGGTGCTCTTCAGCACAGAACTTCACACTTTTCTTTTCTAAGAAGCTTTGTTTAATAGCTTTTACTACCCAGGTGACTCCAGGACAGTTTTACCCTACCACAGGCTAATTTTCTTTGCTTTCGTGGCATTAGTACAGTCTAGTCCTAGGCATCATCTCAAAGGTTGGACTAGACAATCCTGAAGGTCCCTTCCAACCAGATATATTTGGTGATCCTGTGATCATCTCAAGAGCCCTCAGAGGAGGTGATCTCAGCAACTATTTACCCTGGAAGTGGCTTTTCCTTTCTTCCATTCTTATGTGCAGAAAGTCCCAAAGAGAAGCAATCCTAAAATCAGAACTTTTGTTGATCCAGTTTATTTCCTGGGCTGTGTGTTCCAGATTATTTGTATGGAAAAGGACACTGTGGCTGTCAAGACCAGAAGATACCAGGGTGCTACAGGTTAAAGGCAAAACCCAAAGGCAACTAGAAACTCAGCATACCGTTCTGAGACCAAGACAAAAAGCATTTAACATGAAAGAAGTTAAGACCCAGAGGCTTCAGCCAAGAAATATCAAGTGGCACTTCTCTAATAAATCTTGTAAGTAGGTTGAGACCTAATGGAAATGACAAGCAAGCCCAGACAGATGGTGAAATGGAATGCACAATGACAGCACAAAACAACAAGAGTGCTTCCAGCGTCCTTCTAATCAATTTCTGTGACTTGAGGGATCACAGGAAGATGGAAGAACCCACTCTAAGGAAGGGAAAGGGATGACGGTGAAATATAACTTGGAATTCTCTAAACAGAATTTTGCCCTCTAAATTCAGACAGGGAGTAAGCTTCCAGTGGAGCACTTCCTCTATTGCACTTTCTGTTACTCACACTGAGTAAGAAAAACTTTGTGACTGGGATTTGGATTTTCTAATTCCACTGGGGACTGAAAAAAAGTGCAAGGAGGTAAACTTCTATCCACAAAACTACCACAAAAGAGCCTAGTCAAGACCTGTAGAGAGATAGGCAGTAGAGTTAGAAGTTCTATTTTGTGGCACAGGATGAGCAATTCTAAACAGGAATTGCAGTAAAGATGAAATAAGGAAATGGAACCAAATTTCAGCTAGAAAATAATCCTGCATAATGCCTGCAGTAATCTTGCCTTACTCTCCTGACACAGCAGCCTGCAAAGATTTAATGTTGGGTGAAAAAGCAACCAGCTCAAAGAAGCTGTCTGTAATTCTCCCCCACAGAGATTAGCCTGAAACCGCCTGCTACAGTGGCTGCCGCTTCTGCTAAGCAAGCTCTAATCCAATTACTGTAACACAGCCTCTCTCTGGCCACATCACTGTACTTACAAGACTAAAAACAGAAAGTTCTGAGACTCACTGAAACTATCTCAGAGCTTTTCCTCTTTAATTAATACTGCCGAGACAGAGAGTTGGGCACATCACCTTCCAACTCAAAATACCAACTGAACATGAACAAGCAGGGCACAGATAACATGGGACAAAAAAAAATGGTCTCCTAGCTGGAAGCAGCTTTTTTTTTGGTGGAAGTCAATAATGCCTAGGAATAAAACGAACCTTACTCATCTCTGGATTTCTCAGCTTGCATTGCTTTGCAGATAAGTTAGGCCACAGAAACATCACACCAACTCTTAAGAACATGCCCTCATGGCCTTCAGTTTTAAAACCATCCATGCCTTGCACTCAGTGTTCAGAGGCCAGCACAGGCTACCAGCACCAACCTGATCTAATTACACCTATTTGGAGCACAGCACTGTGACTAGATGACCTCAGAGGTTCCCTCCAACCTAAATTACCCTATGATTCTGTACGTCAGCCTGTTTCTCCAGCTGTAGCAGGGAGATGTACTTGGTCTCAGCCAGGATAAATCAGCACTGATTACCTCCTCCAGGAAAAGCCAGGAGTTGCACAGACAGTTTTATTGAGCTACTACAGATCTGAAGCCCTAAGATGAGTTTGCTAAGTGTGACAAGCTCCATATTAGAGGCATGTACTTATAAAGTCCTGTACTGATAGACTGTAGGCTGAATGTTGTAACAGAAATGGATCAGTTATTTTAGTCACAGTTATTTGCAGAATTTAGTCTCTCTGCCCCTCCACCAAGGTACTGCTTTTCTTTAAGTAGTAAAAGTAGAGTATCAGTTCATCAGCATCTTAAAACATCCAAGTAGTGCTTTCACTCCTCCTTCTCATGAAACAGAAAGACTCAAATCACATTATGGGTACAAAGGAGATGTTCAGTTTTGCCTGCTACTGTAGCCATAGCTACAGTGATCAAAATCCACCTCAATCTGAGAACTCTGGATAAAGCAAAAGGCATAAAATGAAGCAATAAAGCTAAACTAGTCTTTACCCACTCAGGGAGCACAGTAGTACCAACAAAGTTTCCATGGTGTACAAGACACTGACCATCACAGAAAGCTTGATGCCAGCAGGTAGGCAGGAAGTGCCTTCTCTAGACATGTAAAGGACAAAGAAGGCAAGGAAATAATATCCCAAATCTCAGAGAACTCCTTTAATTCCCAGTCTCATTCCTTTAATTCCCACGCTCAAAACTAAAGTGCTGTTTTGTCCTCCCCTCCCAAAGTAAGTAAGGCAACCCTACCTCAATGCTGTAAGCCTGGTTGTGCTTCATTATCTCCCCACCATGCAAAGTCCTGCTAACAGCACAGTCAGCAGTGGCAACTGCTCCCCTTCGGCTGCTGCACGCAGGTGTTTCATCACCTCGAGATCGATCGGCATCGAGCCCATCTTGGATTGATTCCTCATCTTTGATGCCTGCTGCTTTCTTCTTCTTTTTCTGCTTCTTGGATCCATTTGGACCATCAGTCTGTGCCTTCCTCTGCCTGAACTGGGCAAGCTGTAGAGAAGACAAAATCTTGTTAAAGGTGAGTTTTCCTCTTTATTACTAACGATATCCCTCTATAGAGGCTCCCCAGTTGGTCTGCATAAAGCTTCAAACTAATCACTACTGAGAACAAGTTGCTGCATACCCAAGACATCCAGGTTATTCTTTCCACAGATTGTTACACAGATTATTCTTTGGCTTGAAAAACATTCTTCAGTGTAAACCAACAAGCTATTAACTAATTCCTTTTTGGCTTCACACTGCAGTTACTGCAGTACAGTTTCCTTTAAAAACACTCTTCAGTGAAAAGCAACAATCTGTTAATTCATTCTCTTTTTGATTTCTCTGCTTTAAAAATATTCTTCAGTGTAAACCAACAATCCCTTAATTAATTCCTTTTTGACTTCACACTGCCAAGTTACAGCTCCACTGACTGACACCTAGAAATCAAAGCATTCAAAGGTAAAGGTGCAAAGGATAAACGCCAGGAGATACCCCTGGTCTCATTCAATTTTACAGCAATAAACAAAACTCAAAATTCATCTGCAGGCATTGCTTTTTAATTCTTAAAACAAAAGCAGACAAAAAGCAAACCATCCTTCCACAGCACCACGGTAGGTTTGAGACAAAGTTTACGTCAGAACTCAAAAAGCAGCCCAAGTCGCTGGAAACATCATAGAGAAACAGCAACACGTAAGGAGGGAAGAGTCTAAAAATCAAAGCGTGAGCAAACTCAAGACCAGCTACCTTGTAGCAAAACATGCTGCTGAACAAAAAGTCACAGGTGAGGCAGGCACAGAGTTGAAAAACCAATTAAGGTGTAAGCTATTCAAATACTGCACGGCACTGCCTTTTGAAGAGCTTAGCACTTTTAATCACTTTATAGTGGTTTACAAAAGAAAATCCATTTAAAATACTGTTTTCTTAACAAGAAGAAATTCCTGGTTCAAATCAAACCAAGCACAGCAGGTTCTACCCGTTAAAACTGACAACTACAACAGGTCCCACCAACAAAATCTGGAATCCCAAAAAAGCATTATTTTCCCACTGAAGAGCCCAATATTGCTTCAAGTGCTGCAATTTTAGAGATGTAGCTCCAGTGTAAATATGAAGCCTGCAGATAAAGACCCTAAAGCTCTCAATCCTTTTGGTATCACTTAATACCCAAATCTCACACGCTGTTCATAAACCTGCTGCAGTTCTAAGGACAGGCTCTAGAAAAGCTGCAATATCTGCTCAGGATATTCACCAGTCGAGAGAGCCAGGCTTCCATCCCACCTCTTCAGCACCCCAATCCAGCAGGATACATGGAGCCCCTCTCCCAGTCCCTGCTGGGTTACGGTGTGAGCTGTCACTTGAAGCGCTCTCTGGTCCTCATCTGGCCCCGAGACAGCCCAGGAGCCCCAGCCTGAGGCAACGCAGCACTGACAGATCACTTCTGACTTCTGCCTGGTTTATGCCTATTGCTATCCCCCCTTGGGTTCCTTCAGCCTCCTCTCCATCCTTAGGACAACTGACAGGTTGGCATATGGCTCCTGCTCTAAAGAAAGGGGACCTGAAGATTTGCTGAGCCAAATATGTCCACCTACATATTTAATACTCCCTTCCTCCCTGTATTTAAGACTTTCTTCCACATTACTGCATCCCTAATTAGCTCCACTTCATTATTGTATTTTAGAATGGAATGGAATGGAATGGAATGGAATGGAATGGAATGGAATGGAATGGAATGGAATGGAATGGAATGGAATGGAATGGAATGGAATAAACACATGTACAGACTGAGCTGGTGGACTTTCTGCATTACACAAGTCCTCAGATGACCATTTCTGCAGGAGCTTTTAATAATTTGGGAACACCACCACTATTAGTGATGGATGCAGGCACAAAACATGCACTTCTTACTCCACACATTCCTGTACACACATATGTGGGTATCAGCCTCTTCTTCTCCCTAGGAACAAGCAATAGGATGAGAGGGAATGGCCTCAGGTTGCCCCAGGGAAGGCTTAGGTTTGACACAACAAGAAACTTCTTGACCATAAGGGTCCTCAAAGCCTGGCACAGGGAGAGGGAGGGGGAAGGTGTTTTTAAGATTCACAGATTGCATTGGGTTGGAAGGGACTCTCTGAGGTCATCTTGTCCAACACCCCTGCAGTCAGCAGGGACACATCCAACTAGAGCAGGCTGCCCCAGGCCACATCAAGTCTCATCTTGAATGTCTCCAGGCACGGGGCCTCAAACACATGCCTGGGCAACTTGTTTCTAATCTGATCTGATTGGTAATAAACTAACTTTTCTCCCCAAGTCCGTTTTCCCCATGAGGACACCGGGGGTGGGGTGACCTCTCCCTGCTCTTGTCTTGTTATATTTTCTCTCCCCTGTCCAGCTAAGGGCCTTGATGGGACCCTGGAATCCGGACAAGGTCAATCCACCACATCTGTCTTCCAGGCATATCAGCTTGACAATGCCAAAACTAAATTTGTGGAGAACTCAACACTGTTTCTGTCAGTTCTGAACCTGAAGTGTCAAAGAATTCAGGGTCAAGTCTGGATTGAGTTACAGAAGTTGCAAGTGAGAGCCAAAGATGTACACACAAAGTTACTGATGGAGAAGGAAGGACACAAAGCCCACAGCTCAGAGCCCGTGCTCTGCACGGATCCCCTGGTGAGTGGTGATGCAGAGCTGAGAACAGTCAGCCACAGTTCAGGCCAGCAAGCCTCTCACCATCCACTTACCTGCCAGCACACTGCCTCCAGCTTTTCACATCGTGCTGGCAAGACCTTGAGTCCTGCATGCAGTACTGAGCCCTGCTGAAAATTTCATCAGCCTTTGCCTGCAGGAGCAGCTGCTTTTGATCCTCATCCCTGACTCTCAGCCTTTGCATCGCAAATAACTAAACTACCTCCTAGCTCTTAGGTTTTTTTGAGCCCTGCTTCTTGGCAAAACAGAAATCCTCTTGGCAACAGGCATGGCCACTCTACAGCAAATAAAACCAAAACAAAACAAAACAAAAAAGAGTCCATGTTTACTGTCTGTGGCGGGCTGAAAACTGGAACTGCTGTAACTACACCAGCAGCATTACTTATTTATCCAGCTCTCTCCAGCACATTCTGACCCTTGGCAACTGCACCAGCAATCTCCATTGCTGGGGTACATTGTCCATCAGGGAAATTCAAAGGTGGTCTGTCTCAACTATTCCTAGAGTAGAAGTCCAGGTTAAATAAATTTGGCTTCAATAGAATCACAGAATCACAGAATGGTTTGGGTTGGAAGTGACCCAGGAGCTGGTGGAGTCACCGTCCCTGGAGGTGTTCAAGAGGGGACTGGACGTGGCACTTGGTGCCATGGTTTAGTAGCATTGAGGTCTTGGGTGACAGGTTGGACTTGATGATCTTCGAGGCCTTTTCCAACCTTATTGATTCTATGATTAAAGATCATAGAATCCTAGAATAGCTTCAAGATCATCCAGTTCCAACTCCCTGTCCCACCTCCTACTTGACCAGGTTGCTCAAAGCCCTGTCCATCCTGACTTTCAACACTTCCAGGCTCCACAAGTTCTCTGGGCAACCTGTCCTGGTGTTCTACCACCCTGATGGTTGGAAAAGCCCTCTAAGATCATCAAGGACAACTATCAACCCAACACCACTATGCCCACTAAACCATGTCCCAAAGTGCCATGTCTACATGTGTTTTCAGCACTTCCAGGGACAATCACTCCCCCACTTCCCTGGGCAGCCTGTAGAAGCTCTTCCTAATGGCTAATCTAAATCTAGCTTCTGCCAGTCTGCTTTTCCCAAATAACATGAGCAAGACCTTAGAACCTCTCCTTTTAAAAGAGACTTAAGTGGCTCACAAGGATTAGAGGGTGCCAGCAAGGATATGATCATTTCCAAAGCAGAAATGTCACTGTATCAAGGCAGAGAGTGATGCTGACAGTGCTAATAAGCAGGGGCACTGAACTTGAATGAACCCCTCCAGATGGCACTGTGAGCTGGAAAGCCTCAGAATTAGCCTGGTTCTGATCCGGTCTGCTCTTCCCTGTCCCTGGAACTTAAATAGGAACAGACCTAGGAACAGTTAAGTTCATTACAGCTGGGTTATTTTCTGGACAAGGAATGGCAGTGCATGAAAATGCTCTCAAGTCAGGTTACAGTGACGGACACATACACAAGCAGCAGACTGCAAGGCTGGACTGCTTCAGGAAAAGCCAACTACCCCCCAAACTGCCCAACTAGTCTCTTAGCAAACCTGCCTCTACAGACATGAATGGTGTGACTTAGGACCAGAGGAAATGGCCTCAAGTTGCACCAGAGGAGGTTTTGGTTGGAGATGAGAAGAAACTTCTTGAAACTTTTTGACTGGAAGGGTTCTCAGTGCCTGGCACAGGCTGCCCAGGGAGGTGGCTGAATCCCCATGCCTGGACGTGTTTCCAAGATGCAGAGATGTGGTGCTGAGGGCCATGGTTTAGCCCCAGCCTTGGCAGAGTTAGAGAATGGTTGGCCTGGATGATCTTTAATATCTCTTTCAAGCAAAACAATTCTACAGTCCTATTGACTCCCAGAGATAGCAATAAAAGCTATGAATTCCCATTCTAGACAAGTGTGTTCAGGACTCAGTTTAGTACTTGGATCTCAAAAGTCTTTTCTAACCCAAATGTTTCCATATACTGTTCCTATTGACTTTTTAACTTCATCCTTCTCATACTGAATGCCTGTATCTGCTTCTGCTGACATCAAGGGTGACTAAAAGCATCTGACCCACATTGGCCTTGTATTTCCCCCAAGTGAAGAGGAAATAAGTGGGCAGGGCCAGGCTGTCAGCAACAATACTGAGAGGGCAACAGAAAGCTTGTTTCATGCTGCTCTGAGAAAAAGAAGAGGTCACTCATGCTTGAAGCTGGAGACAGTAGAAAGTCTTTGTCCCATGAAGGCTGAGGTAGCTGAGGCAACACAGAGCTTCTTCTTTTACTCTGTTAGTTAGGGGGAGATTACCAGTGAGGGGGGCTGTCTCAAAGGCCCATCCTTTGCTTCTGCCCAAAGTTTCAAAGGCTCAGTAAAAATGAGAAGGCAACAGAGTTCAGCACTGACAACAACACACCCTTCCTCCACCAGGTTTATCTGTAACACCAGCTTGGATCGAAAACTGGCTGCTGAAGCTCTCTTCAGCCAGGCTGAAAAACACCCAAAGGCACAAGGTCAGTCTTCAATGTCCTACAACCTTATGAAACCACCTTAGGAAGGGAAGTGGGGAAGGAGGAGGAGTTACCACAATGGTAACAAGTGGATTAATAAAGATGTTTCAGAAAATCTTTCAGCTCCCAGCAAAGGAAAATGTTTCTCCTGCTCCTCTCTTCACCTTCCTAAAATCACTCAGCTGGCCAAACCCAGGAAACTCCAAGCCAGAGCTAAAATTTGACCAAACAAGTGTTAACAAAGGGAACATGACTACATTTCATGAGGGGGAGGGAAAGGTTCTTACTTCATTTGCTGAACTGCTGGTTTGTAACAAGTCAAATGATTTTCTTCCCCAAGTTTTTGAACCAGAACACTTGCCTGCTTTGCCAAGCCGTTATCACGTGCCATGGAAGTGTTTGGAAAGTTTGCACCCAGCAGATGGGTTTGAATCCTAACACAAAGAGCCAGATCCTCGGGCTGAAGGCATCGGGTGCTTTCCATACAGTTACAGTACTCTGGGAAGCTGTTACCTCACAGCCCTTGACAAACCTCTGGCACTAACCAACCCTTCCTGCTGCCATGACCTTTGACAGTCAGAAAAATCAGTCCCTTGGCTAGACCGCTGCCAAGATTTTCTACATGCCACCAGGTTTATGTGTGCACACAAATCCACTCTATGTCAGCAATTTTCTAATCCAACAGAACCCAATGAAGGCTCCAGGATCCAGGCAGAGTGGCTGGAAAGCTGTCCAGCAGAGAAAGATCTGAGGGTGTTGGTCAACAGCCAGCAGAAGATGAGTCAGGGTGTGCCCAGGTGGTCAAGCTGGCCACACATATCATACAATGCCAGCCTGGAAGGGTCCCCAAGGATCATCTGTTCCAACCTTTCCAGTGCAACTGAAGCAAGCTGGCCCAGCACCCTGTCCAGCTGAGTCTTCAAACTGTCCTATGTTGGGGCATCCACTGCTTCCCTTGGGAGATGATTCCAATGTCCAACTGTGCTCATGGGGAAACATGTCCTTCTGGAGTCCACTGGGAATCTCCCCAGCAGAACCTTGTCCCCATCAACCCTTGTCTTCTCCATATGTACAAATACACACAAACCAGTATTACATCACCACTGATGGTGTGGCAGGCACTGGGGAAGTCCTAGATGGGACTCAGCAACAGGCAGGAACCAGATTCAGGGGGTGGATTCTGGAATTGGATTCAGGAACTCACGGACTGGCATTGAAGGCAGAATGGACAGAGTCCTCCTCAGACACTGGCCATTGAAGAAGAGGCTTGACCTTGGTGATCCCTCAGCTTTATCCTGAATATGATGCCATAGGATGGAATCCCTTGTTGGTCAGCTCCTCCCCACAGGTGCACTGTTACTCTGCACCCCCAAAGTGGCACACAAGGTGTAGCAGTGCTTTTGGTCTGTACCCTAACCCTTGGTGCTAACTCCATCAGCATTCTCTCTGCTAGCAGCAGCAAACAGGCCCTGAGATGCAGAAAGAGCAGAGCATGAGGTGAGAAGTCAAATCACTGAATCTACTCAGACCAGAACATAGAATCCTAGAATGGTTTGGGTTGGAAGGGACCCTCAAGATCACCCAGTGCCAAGGCCCTCCCACTAGCCCAGATTGCTCAAGGCCTCATCCAACCTGGCTTTGAACACCTCTGGGGAGGGGGCATCCACAGCCTCCCTGGGCAACCTGTTCCAGTGTCTCCCCACCCTCACTGTCTTGAATTTCTTCCTCATCTCCAGTCTCAACCTCCTCTCTTCCAGTTCAAAGACATTGCCCCTTGTCCTGTCACTCCCAGCCTTTGTCAAAAGTCCCTCCCCAGCTGTCCTGTAGCCCCTTCAGGTACTGGAATGCTGCTCTAAGGTCTCCCCAGAGTCTTTTCCAAGCCAAACTCTCCCAGCCTGTCCCCATAGTGGAGGGGTTCCAGGGGATCATCTTTGTGGCTTCCTCTAGACCTGCTCCACCTATGTCCTTCTTGTGCTGGGGGCACCAGAACTGGATGCATAGCTCCAGGTGGGGTCTCAGCAGAGTGGAGGGGCACATTCCCCTCCCTGTCCTGCTGGTCAACAACCACACACCTCAGGAAAGAGAAATAAATAAGTAAAGGATGTTCACAGGTAAGAAGCTTCAGATGGGCTTCAGGAGAAAACTTGGTTTACAGCACAGTAGCAGCTAAGTGGACAAGTAGAGGTATGAATTCATTCAGCTACTCAGAACTTGGATTTCTAGGAGCAGCAGAGTCAGCAGACATGTGGCAGTATGTCTGTTGCCTTTTGTATCATGAAAAAAAAACCCTACTAACAATCTGAGTATTGCTCAGGTAGCTCCTTCACTTCAGTTCTGTAGGCAACTGGCTTAGCACCTGCTCCTCAGCAAGCTCAGGGTCCTGTCAGCTATCCAGCATGAAATCAACAGCTGAAGGCTCAGTGAATGAATGCCTTGGAGTTCTTTCAGGATAACAATTCATTTTCAGAAAACAACTGCAATACAGTGAACCACCATCAGGTCCATTCCACTATATCTGGGTCTTAAAAAAAAAGTCAAAACAAAAATATTCCACAATAGGAACAGTCTAAAAAGTAACTAAACCACAACATCAAATGCTACATGTACCCAAAAAGCTAAGAAATCTGGCTTGTTCAAGTCATCTTCTTCCTCAAAAAAAAATCACCTTAGGAAAACATTGCTAAAATCACAAAGACACAAAAAAAGAAGAGTCTCCTTTCCCTGAGCCCCAAATAAGGCAAAATTCCAATCTGAGCTTCTCTAACAACTGATGGAAAGAATAAAGCTTGGTACAAGAAGAATAGTATTATCATGTCAGTGAGTCAGTCATTTTTCTCTTCAGTGATCACTCAGTTGCCATTTTTCTCCCTGCTAACCTCACAACTTTGCAATTTATCCCTCAGACAGCTAATCCCATTCAGCAGAGCAAGCAGGGGACTCCTTCACAGAACTCCTGAAGTCACAGTATCTTCTAGAGTTCACTTCAGAGAGAAACAGGACACAGACTGTACAGCAATTAGCTAAATATGCTACTACGGAGAAGTTCCTACAGAGCATCTTCAAATTCTTATTGCCATTTGATTCTCCAAACCCCTCAAAACAATACAATACAATACAATACAATACAATACAATACAATACAATACAATACACCAGGTTGAAAGAGACCTTCAAGATCATCGCGTCCAACCCATCAACCAATCCAACCCACCTAAACAACTAAACCATGGCACCAAGCACCCCATCAAGCCTCTTCATGAACACCTCCAATGAAGGTGACTCCACCACCTCCACAGGCAGCCGACTCCAGTGGGCAATCACTCTCTCTGTATAGAACTTCTTCCTAACATCCAGCCTAAACCCGCCCTGGCGCAGCCTCTATAACAATATAAACAACCCTCTATAAGCTTCAGTGTACCCAGCTGGTCCCCAGCATCCTGGCCTGGATGCTGCGGACCTGAGGAATCATGCGACCAGCAGGACCAGGCAAGTGACTGCACTGGGAAGGCCACACCTTGAGTCCTACCCTGGTCAACTTGACCTTGAGTCAAGATAAAGCTGAGGGCTCACCCTGAGGTTCAGTTTTGGGACTCTTGCTCCGAGAAGGACATTGAGGGGCTGGAGGAGGTCCACAGAAGGGCAAGGAAGCTGGTGGAGAACAGGGCTGGTGAGGAGCAGCTGAGGGACCTGGGTGTGTTTAGTCTGGAGAAGGAAGGCTGAGGGGAGACCTCATTGCTCTCTACAGCTTCCTGAGAGAAGGCTGAAGCCAAGTGGGGGTCTCCTCCCCCTAGTATCAGGTACCAGGAGGAGAGACAATGGCCTCAGGTTGTGCCAGGGAGGTTTAGGTTGGACATGAGAAGAAAATTCTTGACTGAAAAGGTTCTCAAGGCCTGGCACAGGCTGCCCAGGGAGGTGGCTGAATCCCCATCCCTGGAGGTGTTTCCAAGATGCAGAGATGTGGTGCTGAGGGCCATGGTTTAGCCCCAGCCTTGGCAGAGTTAGAGAATGGTTGGACTGGATGACCGTTAACATCTCTTCCAACCAAAACAATTCCACGATTCCCTGATTTTAGCAGACTGCCAGAAATAGCAATCAAGCCATGAATTCACATCCCAGCAAATGTAGCTCAGCACTCATTTCTTCCAGGATTCTGAGAAAAACCAAACCAAACCAAACCAAACACTTACCCAGCAGACTGAACTTCCCGGAATGGGCAGAACAATCCTGACCTTTCCCAAGAGCATTTCACATGGTTCCTCTACAACTCCTTTTAAACTCTGAACTAGAGCAGTTCCAAATTCTGTCTGAAATGCCACTGAACCAGCCTGTCCTGACTCTCTGATAGAACATCCTTCATTATCAGCAGGAGCAAAGCCTGATGGTGTCAAAAATGATTCATGTGTTCAGGAAAAACCCTTCCCCTGTTGCTAGTGGCATAAAACAGCACAAATTTCTTACCAAGAGCTTATCTGAGAACAAATTTTCCTGTTCCTGGGAAGCTGGGCACAGAACCCTTTCCCACTCTGAACAAGCCACCGAAGTACCTGATTCCCCAAAGCCCAGCAATTAAGATGAAAACCTGCAACATTAACACATGCTATTTAGACAATGCAATTTAAAATACCATACAAATGTTTTCTCTACTTCAGGAACACACAAAATTAGGCTGTCTAAGGCCATCTGTGCTTGCCTGTTAGAAGCCACTATAAAAAACCCAGAAGTATGCAAAGCAGCAGCTGCCAGCATCTCCACCCAGCGCTTGTCCATCAGATGGCTGACAACCTGCAAGCTGATATTTGTACCACAGACAAGTTCTTCTGCTCATTCACTGTCCTGAAGAGTTAAGGCAGACATGCCACTCTTTCATCAAGACTGAGCTTTTAACACTAAAACTATAAAAGCAGAAACCAGAAAGCTTCCAGAAGGACAGTAATGATCCTCTTCTTTCTAGCAACAGCACTGGCCCTGGATTTGATTTTGAGAAACACCAGACTGATATTCTGATTTGAATCATTGACTGGGTTGGGTTGGAAGAGACCTTCAAGACCCTCAAGATCAACACTGCCAGGCTTGGAGCCTCCACAACTTCTCTGAGCAACAGAGAAGATTCTGGACAGGGAATTTGAGAGGTTACCTCTTTGACAACAAGACTACCAGCGAGACATCAGAATGCCACATTAGAAAGCACCCCAGGGATCATCTGCTCCAGCCTTCCTAGGTGATGGTGCAGTTGAAATGAGCTGGCCCAGCACACTGTCAAGCTGAGTCTTCAAACTGCTCAACCTATTGGAATCCACTGGAGACAATTCCATCTGTTCTCATGGGGAAATATTTTCTTATGGAGATCAACAGTTTAAATTCTGTTCAAGCTAACAGCCACTCCTTGCTAATGTTTGAAGGCGACCTCCAGGAGAGCTGGAGAGGGCCTTTGTACAAAGGCATGGAGCAACAGGATGAAGGGCAAAGGATTCAAACTAGAAGGACTAAGATGAGACATTCAGATGAAATTGTTCACCCACAAGGGTGGGGAGGCACTGGAACAGGTTGTCCAGCAAAGTTGTAAAGTTGTAGAGGCTCCAAGGCTGGAGTGCTGAAGAGCAGGTTGGATGAGGCCTTGAGCAACCTGGTCTAGTAGAAAGTGTCCCTGCCCATGGCAGCATGGTTGGAACTGGATGATCTTGAAGGTCCCTTCCAACTCAAGCCATTCTAGCATTCTATGAAATGCAACTGATGTGATGATTTCTAACCAGCTATCAAAGGCAACCTTGAAAATCTCTACATTACTGTTTGTGACAAGGTAGTCTGGAGAACTGAGATCCATTTGCAGATGATTTGTAGGCATTCTGGCCATTTCTTTGTTCCAAACTTGTGTAGAAACCAAACACAATTTCAAATTATCATTTAAATAAACATTTAGTGATCAGATTTTTAACTTTAAACCAAGTTAAACTCAGTTGGGCTTCATCATTTCCCCACCCTGTTTAGACCATTTTTACATGAATTTTTACCATGTGGCATGTCTGGCACTGAGTGGAGTGAGAATAAAGCCCCCAAACTCAGTAGGTTTGTGAGAGACAGCTCTGTGAGCAGCAGAGCAGACACAAGGAAAGAACCAAGTGCAGAATTTCATGCTCAGCATGCAGGGTTTGACAGGTTTGTGTTCTTCTGACAGGCTTCTGTCATCCTGGACACACTGCAGATCCCAAGAGAAAAGTGAGCTCACAAAGACACGGACGCTGCTCACAACATTCCAGACTTGGCCCTGGACTTGTGAATGCCCAGAAGATATTTCAAACAATGAAAACTCATCCTCCTCTGAGAAGCCTTGTATCAGGATTGCCACCATCTCCTGAAACACAGCAAACTCTCCTAGCTTTCACAACAGGCTCCTAAACGTACCCAGACAGGGTTTTCCTACCATTCTTATGAAGCAGTACCTGAAGCAGGGAGATGTTTCTGACATGGGTTGGAACAAAGGTAATTTTGCCACCCAGTACATCTTTCAGCAAATCTATACTTCCTCCTGACAATACCCCCAAAGTGGCACATGCTCTCTTTAAAACTGCTATCTTAGCACCCCCTGAAATGGCACATGTTCTCTTTAAAACTGCTACCCTAGCTGTGGAGAAACTTCACATCCTCTGCCCTGCCAGCAGAGGCTGGGAGTGCACAAGAAGCTGGGAGGGCACACAGCCAGGGCAGCTGACCTAAAGGAGGCACAGCGGTGTTCCATACCATCTGACATCATGTCCAGTACATAAACTGGAGGGAGGTGGCCAAGGGATGCAGGGGGATTGGCTGGACATGACACAGCAAGTGGTGAGGCACATTAGAGTGCTTCACTTGTTTTGTGTGTTTTATTATTGGTTTCCCTTCCCCTTCTGCCCTATAAACTCTCTTTATCTCAACCCAGGTTTTACCTGCCTTTGAACACTGCCAGGCCAGGAGCCTCCAGAAGTGCTCTGGCAACTTGTTCCAGTGCCTCATCACCCTCATGGGCAAGAATTGCTTTCTCATGGCTCATCTCAATCCAGCTTCTTCCAGTTTGAAGCCACATCACTCCATGCCTCTCTAAAAGTCCCTGTCCAACTCTCCCAGAGCCCCCTTCAAATTCTGGAAGGCTGCTCTAAGGTCTCTTTGCATCACCTTGGTGGTCTCCTCTGGACCCATTCTAAGAGCTCCATGTTCTTCTTGTGTTGGGGTCACCCAATCTGGACATGGGACTCCAGGTAGGGTCTCAGTAGAAGGGAGTAGGGGGAGAATCCCCTTCCTCAACCTACTGGCCACAAGCAGAGGTTAAGGACAAGTAAAAGCTTCAGAAAACAAACCCAGGATTAAGGGATAACCACTTCTGTTAAATCACAGCCTCACAGTGAAGTCAGACTTAGGTAAGCTCTTATGCAACTTTGCTTTTCCTCTGTTACACCTACTTGGTCAATATTGGCACAGCACCTTACTGAGTGCCAGAACCCCATCTACTCCACCTCCTGGACTACACCAGGCTTGGTGGCTCTGAAGCTCAGGCCAGGAGCTGCAGAGACATGTTGCACTTTGGCCGCAGCAGCACAGTAGTTTCCCCTGCAAATATGACCCAAAGGGTTTCTATTCTCTTTCTAACCATCATCTCCAGGAAAAAAACAGTGACCAGTCTGCCGCTGGAAGCAAAAGATGCTGTGTCAGCAAGCCAGCAAGGTTTAAGTGTATTGAACTTGTCTCCCATGGTGAAAAGCTCCCCATGACCACTGAAATGCTGCGGCTCGCATCCTCCCCAGGGAAACTGCAGCAAGTTCAAGAGGACAGTTTTGCAAACAATCTGAGTGGTGAATTCTCCCAGAGCTTTGAAATTAGAGCATTTAAGCATCCCACACTGAGCCTGAGTCTTCGATTCCAAAGAAACTGAAAACTGATCAGCAACTTTCCTTGAGAAACCCAAAATTCCTCAGTCTGAAGAGGCCAGAGATGAGGAGATAAAATTTTGGGGGGGGGGGGGGGGGGGAGGAGAGAAAAGCATCAGATGTAAAAAAGCAATCAGAAGCACTTTCAGACAAGGCCACTTTAGAATCATTTGGCTTGAAAGACACCTTTAAGCTCATCAAGTCCATGTAAAGTCCACTGAAGTCAGGTGGCTGAAGATGGACTTGACCAGGTTCCACATCTTCAGCCACCAGATTTACAGGCATGACCAGAAGACAATCACACAGTTATTCCTTTTTACTACTCAGTCTGTAAAGATACATTGACAATTCAGTTACACAACCTGTTGCCCTTACTTGGACCTGTTCCAGGACCTCAACATCCTTCTTGGAGTGAGGGAAACCCAGACTATAAATTAAGTTGTGGAGGCTTGAGGGGTGGAACCTCCACAACTTGTTTGGGTAACCTGTTCCACTACCTCAGCACCCTTGGGGAATAATTTTCTCTTAGTATCTATTCTCAGTCTAGTCATTACCCCTCATCCTGTCACTACACTACTTCAAACCCTGGCAGGCTGCTGTAAGGTCTCCCTGCAGCTTTCTCTTCTCCAAGCTGAACATCCCCAACTCTCTCAGCCTGTCTCCATAGCAGAGCTGCTCCAGCCCTCTGATCACCATGGCAGGCCCCTCTGGACCTGTTTTAACAGTTCTATGTCCTTCTTGTGTTGAGGGGCTCCAGAGCTGGCCCAGCATTCCAGGTGGGATCTCAGCAGAACAGAGGGGCAAAATCCCCTCCTTGCCCCTGCTGTCCATGCTGCTTTGGATGAAGCCCAGCACAGGGATGGTTTCTGGGCTGCCAGAGACCACTGCTAGCTCACGATGAGCTGCTCCTTGCCAGCACCCGAGTCCTCCTCTGCACTGTTCTCTCTCCATCCTCCATTCAACCTGGATTTGTGCTTGGGCTTGCCCTGAGCCAGGTGCAGGAGCTTCAGTGGAGCCAAGCAATTCTAGGCGGCCCACTGGTCATGCTGTTGTGAATGTGTTTGCATCCTTGAGAAAGGGAGAAGCAGCTGCAAAAGCAACTCCTGCTTCCACTCTCTGCTAACACAATGCCTCTTTTTCTGCCTTTATCCCTGACACTTACCACTGGAAGGCTGTGCCCTAGTCTCTGCAGTACAACCACTCAGTACAACCACTCTTACACCATTGTCGTGTAAAAAAAAAAGGGGTAAGTGGTACATAAAACACCCACAAAAATCTGAAAAACTAACCCTGCTTTTACCAGTCCCTTCCCATGAGAATCCCATACAGCTTTAAAGAGTGATAATGACCCAAACCACAAGGGACCTTTAAAAGCATAGGTTATGAAAGACTTCAGGCAAATAATTACTCACAAGAACATTGTTAGATTTTAGTCACAGAAAAGTAAAAGGCAGAAGAGAGTTACAACAGTGCTCCTAAACCAGACAAAGAATTAGTAGTGTGCAGATGTCTTTGCTCAAAGTAAGAATCATAAGGGTTGGAAAAGCCCTCGAAGATCATCAAGTCCAACTTTCTATGCAACACCTCCATGACCATTAAACCATGTCCCAAAGTGCCACATCTACTCATTTCTTGAACACCACCTCCCTGGGCATCCTGTTCCGATCCCTGACCACTCGCAGCAAAGAAATTTTTCCTAGTACCCAGCTTAAACTTTTCCTGGCACAGCTTGAGGCCATTTCCTCTTGTCCTGTCATAAGCTACTTGCAAAAAGAGGCCAACACCAGCTGTAGAGAGCAATGAGGTGTTCCCTCAGCCTCCTTTTCTTCAGGTTAAACAACCCCAGCCCCCTCGGCCTCTCCACATAGGACCTGTTCTCCAAATCCCTCTCCAGCTTTGTTGCCCTTCTCTGTATGGTGAGGGGTTTGGAACACAAGCCCTATGAGGAAAGGCTGAGGGAGCTGGGGTTGCTTAGCCTGGAGAAGAGGAGACTGAGGGGTGACCTTATTGCTCTCTACAACTACCTGAAGGGAGGTTGTAGCCAGGCAGAGGTTGGCCTCTTCTCCCAGGCATCCAGCACCAGAACAAGAGGACACAGTCTCAGGCTGCGCCAGGGCAGGTTTAGGCTGGATGTTAGGAAGAAGTTCTACACGGAGAGAGTGATTGCCCATTGGAATCGGCTACCCGTGGAGGTGGTGGAGTCACCTTCACAGGAGGTGTTCAGGAGAAGACTTGATGGGGTGCTTGGCTGTATGGTCTAGTTGTTGGGTGGGTTGGATTGTTTGATGGGTTGGACGCGATGATCTTGAAGGTCTCTTCCAACCTGGTATTGTATTGTATTGTATTGTATTGTATTGTATTGTATCTGCTCCAGCACCTCAATGTCTTTCTTATACTGCAGTGCCCCAACCTGGACACAGTGCTGGAACGAAGCACTGAAGTGCACAGAAGGAAGTCTTCTGACAGATCACTGCCTTTTGGGTCACTTTTCACCAACTGTCATTTATCTTGTATGTTAATCAATCTTTCATTGTGGTCTCAGACAGATGCAAATCTACTTCAACCACTTCCTCACTCAAGCACTTTCTAATTTTTGCCAAAGAATTAGCCAAGCAGGGTGTGACAGTACACAGTACACTGACAGTACACTGCCACCAAGACCTGCTCTGTCCCACCGCCTTTTCACAGTGCTGCATAACCTTGTGCAAACACCACTCTTGCTATAAGCACTTCAGAACAGGTTTTCCTACCCAAACACACAGTTCCATCTATGAGAGTTCCCTAATGCACATTTTGAACTCTTTCAAAACAGACAGAAGCACACTCTGAAAGTTTTTGCCTCACACAGCAGAACACTGAATCACAGAATTCTGCTGGCTGGAATAGACCTCCAAGATCATCAAGTCCAAAATCCCTGTTCAAATCTTAGCAGCTGACCTACACTCTCTTTTCCATAGACCACATAGGCCAGTGAAGATGTTTCATAGCTTCATCTTGAGCTTGTCCTCTTGTTGCCTGTACTCTTAGTGCTCCTGCCAAGTCGCAGGTTCATCTTTAGCATGACTGACTGACTGACAGGCTTCTAAACTCTTATCATTTAGCAATCACAGAATCACAGAATGGTGGGGGTTGGAACGCACCTCTGAAGATCATTGAGTACAACACACACACCCCTCCTGCCCCCCCCCCCCCCCCCCCCGAGCAAATCCAACAGGAACACTCCAGGTGGGTTTGGAATGCCTCCAGAGGTGGAAACTTACTTCATCACCTCTCTGGGCAGCCTGCTCTGCCACCCTCAAAGGGAATATTTTTTCCTTATGTTTAGGTGGAACCTCCTGGGTTTCAGTTTGTGTCCACTGCCCCTCATCCTGTCACTGCACACCACTGAGAAGAGCCTGGCTCCATCCTCCTGACACTCACCCTTTAGATGTGTACAAAGAGATGGCTGCTGGAAGGAACCTGATGATACCTGAGCTCAAACCCCTAATTTCACCTCATTTCCCTACAAATTCCATTAATTACCTTATTTCACTGACTACAGCAAAGCTTTCTTTGAAGTAACAAAGAGATCCTCCTAGACTGGAGGAGGTCCAGAACGCAAAAGCACTCATGCAGCAGGGTGGTTCTGAGCCGTACTTAAAGAGTAAAATGCTAAGCTCCCCGATTAAGGCTCCGGTAAGCTGCAGGGCACCGTCTGAGCCGCCTGACAGCCCATGAGGCAGCGAGTGCTGGAAGCGGCTGTGCGGGCCCCAGGGGCTGCCAGCGCCTCACGGCAGGTGCCGCAGGTGACTCCCGGTGTCTGCAGACAACTCGCCAACAGCCTCCTGCTCTTCCCGCAGCGGAGCGGGACCCGCAACGCACCGCCCTCCGACGGGAACCTGTGGCGGCGCCCGCAGCCACCCACCGCCCGCAGCCGGCCGCAGCAAGCGGCTCGGCCCCGCAGGGCGAGCAGCACAAAGCGCTTCCCCCGCCCAAGGCTGTGCTCGCAGCGGGGCTCCGAGCGGAGCTCCGCGCTGAGCTCCGCGCCGCGATCTGCCGCGCCCCCAGCCCCGCTCCGCCTGGCCCCGCTGTGACAATCCCCGCGCCGGCCTCCCCGCGCTGCCCGCCGCCGCCCGCCCGCTCCTCACCTTGGCTTTCCCTGCCTCCAGCTTCTTCAGCCGCTCCTCGTCCTCCATGGTGGCTGTGCGGGACAGATCCTCACCGGGCGGCAAGACGCGGGGTCCGCGCCGGCGCTTTCCCTTAGCCGGAGCGCACACTCTCGGGGTCTCGTCGGGTCCGGTCCCGTCCCGTCCCGTCCCGCCCCGCCTCACAGCAAAGACAGCAGCTGCGGCGCGGCCACCGGCGCCGCCATATTCATCTCCACGTAAACACGCGGCCGGGGAAGATGACGTGCGACCGCCCGCTGCTCCTCCTCCTGCCGCTGCCGCCGCCGGCCGCTCCTCCCCGCCCGGCCCGGCTGCTCCGCACCCCGCCGCAGCCCGGCTCAGACGAGCGGGTTCGCAGCCCCGAGGCGCCGGTGGACAGCACAGATCCGCGATGACAGCCGGCTGGGAGCCAGCCCCGGGCACGGCCGCAGGCTGGGTGGTGGGGAGGACGGAGGCGGGGGTGGGAACACCCCTTCCACACCCCTTCTCGCTCCGGCAGGCAGCGAGTCGGGGGGCGTCTCTTCCCACAAAGGAGCCGCAGCGGCAGAACGCCCCAAACTCGCGCTTCGTTCATACAAAGAGCTGAGAGAGGCGGCACCCGAGGTCTGCCAGAGCGCTGCCGGCTGCCGCCACACAAACCCAGCCCCGCCGCTGCCGTGCTGGTTGGGACAGTTGGGGTTTGCCGTGTCTCTGGCTCGGTCAGTCTCCATCTTTTTACGGCATGGATCTAAAGCTTGGAAATGCAGTCATGGAGTCGTTTTGGTTGGCAAAGACCTCCAAGATCGAGTCCACACATGAACACAACACCACCGTGCCCCAGGTGCCATGGCCACACGTTTCTTGAACACTTCCACGCGTGGTGACTTCACCTCCCTAGGCAGCCTGTTCCAATGCCTGACCACTCTTTCAGGTGGAGAGGTTGAAAGAATGGGCTAGCAAGAACCTTATGAAGTTCAACAAAGACATGTGTAGAGTCTTGTACTTGGAAATACATAACCGAGGAGTGCTGCTCAGGCTGTGATCCACTTGGCTAGAGAGCAGCTCTGTGGCAAGGGACCTGGGAGTCTTGGTGGACAATAAGCTCACCATGAGTGAAGAGTGTGCCGAAGGGGCAAAGAAAGCCAGCCAAAGATGCTGGGTTGCATCAACAAGGGCATCACCAGCAGAGATAAAGAAGTCATTGTCCCACTCTACTTAATGCTGATCAGACCACACCTGGAGCACTGCCTGCAGTTTTGGTGTTTGGTGTATAGAAAAGATGCAGACAGGCTGGAACATGTCCAGAGAAGAGCCAGGAGAATGATCAGAGCACTGGTAGCCCTGCCAGGTGAGCAAAGGCTGAGAGAGATGGGGTTGTTCAGCCCCTTGAGAAAAGAAGGGTTAGGGGACATATTTTTTACCATGGACCAGTACATAAAGGGTGGCTGCCAAGAAGATGGAATCCCATGGAGAGGACAAGGGGTGATGAGGACAAGTTACTGCTGGGAAGATTCTCACTGGACTCTGGAAGCAAGTTTTTCCCCATGAGAACAGTCAGACACTGGAATAATCTCCTACATGCCCCTACAATGGACACTTTGAAGCCTCAGCCTGGCAGGCTGCTGGGCCAGCTCATTTCCACTGCACTGTCACCTAGAAAGGTTGGGCCAGATGAGCCTTGGGGCCCCTGCCAAGCTGGCATTCTATGATGCTATAATGTTCAGTAAAGAAATTATTTCTAATATCCAACCTAAACCTCCCCTGGTACAACTTGAGGCCATTTCTACTCACTCTGTCAGAAGTCACTCTGAAGAAGGACACCACCAAGCACACAGAATGTGCAGCCCTGCTTTTTAAATTACTCAGCATGCACTCATTTTGCCAGAACAGCTGGGACAGGCCTGTTGAAAGCACAATGGGGAATATGGCACATGGCAATTAAATGCTAACCTACACCTCAGCATTCCATACAAGCTATATCCTGGAATTATTAAATACTGTCTATTAAATGTGTGCCTTGCAAGGCTAACAGCAATTGGTTGTGCTTTTTCTTTCAGCTCCACCTGAGGCCAGTGCTGTTTGTGATGGTGGGATTGTGGTGCAGGCTTACAGTTCCTGGCAAACCTTTCTTCCTTGGTAACAGCTGCCTGTTCTGCATTTGGAGTCATTCTGCCTTGTGCAAAGCAAAATCCAACACCTTTCTGAATTAGATTAGGTCTTGGCCCTGCTGATCTTTCAAACACAATTTAGTAGATGTTTTTTTCCTTGCTAGAATTTTCCAGCAAAGACCAGATATGCCCAAAACAGGGAAAAAAATTATACTGACCAGATGAAAAATAGTAGAATCAAAGAATCATAAAATCATTAAAGCTAGAAAAGACCTCAAAGACCATCTACCCAACACCTCCACGACCACTAGACCATGTCACAAAGTGCCACATCTGCTTGTTCTTCACCTCCAGGGATGGTGACACTGCCACCACCATTGGATTCCTAGCATTAGAATTCCATATCCATATTTCTCCCAAAGTAAGCCAAACCTACAATCTGAAAGTATAAGGGGTTTGCCTTTTAAAAAAATGAAACTTTCCCTTAAAAAAGGAAAAAAATCCTCCTGAAACATGCTGCATTTCATGGAAAAGTCTGGTAATGTTCAACCTTCACCATGTGCAGCCTTTAGTCAAAAAGGAAATGAATACCATTTATGTGAGAAGAGGAAAAGCTCCATGGCAGGGAATGACAACTGTCTGTGCCATGCTTTCTTCCATGCCAGCAGCAGGCATGTGTCTGAGCTGGAATTCCCAGGCTTTGCTGTCTCACTGGAGGAAAAGCACATGCTGGAGAAAAGCAGCAAATGAAAATGAAGATCCAGACATTTATGAAATGAGGATTAAGAAAATGAAAATGCATTAAGAATTAAAGAGGAAATGTGGTGGTTTTTTTTTCCTAGAAATACACTGATTTGTGCTCATGACTTTAAATTTCCCCTGTCAATATAAGCCAGCACTCCATGCAAAGCCTGTGCAAAGTGACTGCAAAGGCCCCTGAGGACACCACAAATCATCTTTAGTGGTAGTGACATTCCTCTTGGCTGCTGGAGACCACCAGCACAGAACAAGCTGTTAGGTGTCAGTAAAATTCCACTCATGCATGATGCTGTGATAGTAAATTCTTAATCACTAAATACCCCACTTAGAAGATAATTACAAACTTCCCAGATCCCATAATTAAAGAGGTTCTTCAGCTAAGGCTGAGAACTGCTGGCCCTAATTTTCCTCTCACAGACTTTTATCCATGTAATTCTAATGGATTTTAGTTAAACATCTAATTCATGACAATGAAAGTGATGAAAATCAGAGTGACAAACTATAAGAGAGTACTGTGGACATTGCCTCTGAATAAAATATCCTAGGGAATAGTATGTCCATATTCTCTCAACAGTGGAAGAGGAACAGAACTTTCTCTCCTAGGAACAAAACTTTCTCTCCTAGGAACAAAAAATCCATGCAGTGTGGTGTCCTACTTCAGCTATATAAATGTTATCCTTTCTATGGAGCAAGCCGTCAGGAAGCCACAACTTGGGCAGCCAGTTATGGTGACTTTTATTTACCCAACTCTCCTGCCACACATTTCCCCACAGGATCTCAGGGTCTGCTTCGCAAGAACCCACTGCCCACAGCTACTCAGAGCACACACAACACTATTTACCAGCAGAGTTTTTTACTAGGACTCCCACCCTCCCATTCACTCTCAGAAACACTCCAGCAGTGGAGAAACAGAGGACAGAGGACAGAAAAAGGAGCCCTGGGCCCCAGACCCCCTCTACATGCTCAGAGACCTCCTTTAGCTGTCCCCAGACCTACTTTAGATGCCCACACACCTCTTTAGATGCACCCTAGAACCCCATAGGTGTCTCAGGAAGACATTCTGATATACCTAGACCCATTTTAGATGCACACAGACCCTTCTAGATGCTCCCCCAAACCCTTTTCCTACCCCCAGACTCACTTTAGATCCCCACATACTCCCTTAAGAAGCCTCTGGACCCCCTTTAGATGCTCACAGGCCTCTTTCAGATGACCCCAGACCATTTAAATGACTCCAAAAGACCTTTTGATATACACTGACCTATTTTACTTGTTTTAGAATCACAGATAAATTTCATAGTATCATAGTATCAGTCAGGGTTGGAAGGGACCTCAAGGATCATCTAGTTCCAACCCCCCTGCCATGGGCAGTGACTCCTCACACTAGATCAGGTTGCCCAGAGCCACATCCAGCCTGGCCTTAAAAACCTCCAGGGATGAGGCTTCTACCAGCTCCTTGGGCAACCTGTTCCAGTGTCAGACCTCGTTCATGGGGAAGAACTTCCTAACTTCCAATCTGAATCTATCCATTTCTATTTTTGTTCCATTCCCCCTAGTCCTATCCTTACCTGACACCCTAAGAAATCCCTCACCAGCTTTCTTGTAGCCCCCCTTCAGATACTGGATGCCCCCAGACCTCCCTTTTCACCTGCAAAATCCATCTAGATGCCCCCAGGTCACCTTTAGATGCCAGGGAGGAACATGGCTGCGGGTCTCGAGCCTGCAGTGACACCGAAAACCAGAATGAAACCTCCCCAAATCCTGCAGGACCTCTTCCCCTGCGAAAGGATGGCGGCTCGCAGGCACCCATGGCTGCTCGGAACCCTGTCAGATGCCTAGTCCACGCTTCTCCGTGACCAATCTGCTCCCAAGGCAGAGCCATCGCGCAGGCTTCCGCAGCGGCGCGGTGCAGGAGCGCGGCTCGGCTCTTTCTTAACAGCAAACGAGTACAATTTTTAAATACCGATATAAAAACCAATATATTTATGTCTGTTGAACTCCTCGCACTAACACCTACAAGTTTAAATCATTTTTTTATTCTCTCTTCTTCTCTCTCCCCTAAGAATTTTCAGGCATTTCAAGCATTCAGGGCACTTAGAATCGAGGCAGCAGCACGGAAGGATGGACGGGGCGGCACACGGCGCTGCAGAACTGCAGTGCTGACAATAAACCACACGGTGGCAGCAGTGAGCACTGACTGGGCGGCGCACGCTGCTGCAGAAACTGCAGTGCGGCCAATAAACCACACGGTGGCAGCAGTGAGCAGTGACTGGGCGGAGCGCGCTGCTGCAGAAACTGCAGTGCGGACAATAAACCACACGGTGGCAGCAGTGAGCACTGACGGGGCGGCACACGCCGCTGCAGAAACTGCAGTACTGAAAATTACACACACGGTGGCAGCACTGAGAACCCCGCTGCGCGTGGGGAGCCGCCCCGCTTGGCCCTGTTCAGAAATTTTTTTCTGTTTAAATCAAAAATCCCAGCGCAAACACAAAGGAAAAAGCACTCTTTTTAATTTGTATCTACACAAAATCTTCTGACAGGTGATGTTTTACAGAAGTGTTTCTTGTCATGTGATTCCCACCAGCCCACAGATCTTACACTGATTAGTCCCAACACACAATTATTGTTTGCATTGATCCCTCAGCTCAGCCACCTTTTGTTCTGGTCATGACTTAGAAACGTGTGCCACTGGTACATGCTGCAAACCCACAGAAGGCACCAGTTCATGCTTTTGGCTGTTTGTCTTCAAAATGACTTACTTACTGCTGCCTAGAAATATTGTCAGGCTTTCGGACTGCTAGTTCCACAAAGCCCTTCTCTTGCCCTTCTCTTTGTCTTCTTCCTTTGGATCCAGGAATTCCATGAATCCCTGCTTCAGAGAAGCTTTGCCTTCATAAAGCTGCCTCCTGCTACCCCAAGTCAAAGGGAATTTATTCCCCAGAGCCTCTCTCCAGTGCTTCTCCCCAGGGCTTCCCCAAACCAGAGCCTCTCTGAGCTGACCTGTTCATCCTGTACAGAATCCATGCAGAAAAAAGTCTGTGTCTCTCCTCAAGGACATCATCCCTGTCTGAACACTGCTCAAATGCTGTGTCCCAGTCTCCATGCCATGGGAAATTCCTGAGCTCCAATGGAAGTGATGAGGCCAAGCCATGGCTTCACATATTGTCCCCTCACAGGACCACAGGAGCATGAGCTCTTCACTTCTAGACTGGACACGACCTTGCTCAGGTGTTGATATCAGAGAAGGAAAGATAAAATTCATCAATTAGTCTGGCCTGGGACACAGTGGAAATAAAGGAGTGGGGGTGGTGCTGGTGGTGGGGTGGAGAGAGACTAAGAAAGAGGGAGATGGGGAAATAGGGGCGAATAGATTGATAGATCCATAGATGATGGATACAAACGGAGAGGCAAATGGATAGGTACATCGATAATAAACACACGACAGGTGCCAGGGACTCGGCGCCCTTGTGCCTCGGACTCGCGGGCTCACTGCTGCCGCCTTGTGGACATGACGAGGTACTGCTTGCTGCCTCATGCTCCGAAGGGGTCTGAGTGGTCTCTAAAGGGGGTTTGGAGGCATGGAAAGTTTTTGAGGGGGTTTGAAGGGGGTTTCTGGGCACTTAAAGTGGTCTGGGGGCCTCTGGAGGATAGATAAAAACTGAGAGGCAAATTGACAGATGACAGATACATTGGTCATTGATACATAGACTAATGGTCAGTCTCAGCAAGATCATGGATTTTGTTTCTCTCATTTATCCATACATTACCCTTTGTTAAATCAAAAGCGTTTTTTATTCACTGCTTACAGCTGTTCCCATATGTGTTTAGCCAGCACAATCACATGTTACAATTAAGGAAATTAAAAACAAACAAACAAAAACCCCAAACCCCTTAATGAATCCCCACTACCTTGTGCTATGTTAAAGCAAAGCAGGTGCAACCAGAGGAAAGCTGTGTGCTCCAGCACAGCAAAGTCTACAGCTTTGGCCACTGTGCAGTGCCCCACTTTCCTCTCACTTCTCACTGAGAACATGGCTTACATGGAATGAAAACCTTTCTTTTAATGAAACTTTTCAATTTAAAGAGAAAAACAAGGCTATGACTGATGCTTTACATCTTAACCAGTGATCTTGTTACCACACAGCTTCTCCCAGCATATTTCTGGATTTAATTGTGTTATGTCCAGTCTCCCTTATTCACATAAGGCTGTCTGGAAACAGCTTTTCACAGAAAGTTGGGTGAATTCTTTTGTTTTCCTCCATGCTTACAGGTTAAGCTCACCTCCCAGTAATGAATTCCCATCACCTGGGCTTTAGTGAGGGTTCTCCAGCAGTCATCCATCCTACATCATGGCAAACTGGGTGATAACCCATGGGCTGAAGAGGGTAATGGGGAAAATGTTTTGTCTGGCTATCTGTAGGGCAGGACTCCAGGAAGATGCTGCTGGTTCTTTGGATGCTGATGTGCCTGTGATGCTGAATGCTGATGCTTTCTGAGAGCATGCGTGCTTGTTGATTCACGTCACCCCCACCTTGATTCATCTTCTCTTCAGAAAGAGGAAAAAGGGAAAGAAAGGCAAGGCTTGTGCTTATTAGTGTGGGTGTTAAACTATCTCCTTGCAGGTTATAATGGTGCTGAGAGCAATGAGGTGGGCAAGGCATCAATGCCAACGTTTTCTGTGCTCTCCCACTGCATGGATGGCTGTGTTATCCAAACCTAGGGCAATGGGGCAGCCACACAGCATGGGTCTCCACACTAGTTTCACTGGGACACAGTCACAAGTGACTCAGAGTCTTTCAAGCATGGAGGCTCCACCTGTAGCACTAGAGGAATGGATGACTGCTCCCTAAGACCATTTTGAAAAGCCTTGTCCTGGTGGCAGCCGATCAACCCACAGGTCAAGAGCCAGCTGCTCCTGGCCAGCAAACACTGACTGCATGCCATAGCTGGGAAACACCACAGAGAGAAAAAGGCTCTGTCAGAGCCTGTCCCTATATTTTTATTCTGCTTGTTAATTTTGCCTTTGAATTATCTCTCAGCCCTGACACCTGGGAACCTGGCTGGCTGGGGTGCCCCATCACAGTGGGCTGCTGGGCAAGAGCCTAAGGAGTGACAAGAGTGGGATAGGCTCTGCTGAAGGTGCCAGCATGCTCAGAAAGCACCTTGCCCTTGGTTGCCTTCTGCTGAAATACACTGGGGCATTTTTCTTAAAAGGTATTTCTGCAAGCCTTGGAAAGAGCTTTGTGCAGCTGTGCCTAAGGGAGCAGGCTGGAGTGCTTCACAAGTGGCAGAGCTTGGGGTAGGTTTCCCTTTTAATCCTTTGACACCAAAGGGAGAGTGGGCGAGAGATTTAAATCTTCAAATCCCGCATTCAAAATGCACCTTGGCAGCAGCCCAGGCCCACCGAGCTACAGCTTGCAGCACACTGCTCCCCGGGGACAGCGCCACAGGCTTCTGAGGCAGCTGATGCAGGTGCTGTCTGCACTCCAGGGGCCTGCCAGACTCGGGCTTTGGGCAGTGGCTTACCCATGCCTCCTCTGCAGGCTGGAAAGACAGAGCTCAGTTCACATTACTTGTCTCCGCTTAATCCACTCAGAAAGCTCCCCTCTGCTTTCCCCCATGCTACTCCAGCCGCTCTGTCTGTGATGTCTTGGAAATAGTGAAGACATCATCAAGAAGTCCAGTACAAGTTATGGAAAGGTAGCCAGAGACTTCCCTCATACCTGAGCAGTGCCTCTGACCACTTCTTTAACCCTTCCCAGGGTCCCCATAGGGTGTTCAAATATCTGAACCTCCAGTTTTCAAAGTTGCAAGGGTTGGGGAATGAAAGTACCCAAAACTCTGATGGATGTTCACCTCCTTTGGAAAATCCATGCTGGAAACATTACTGGATAACTGTTGCCTTTCTCAAGCAGTTGTGGGTTGTTTCAGAAGATGTCTTCTTCTCCTTTTTCCTATGCCTTGTGATCCTGTCTCCTCCAATGCATCCTACAAGAAGGGCAGAAACACCTTTTAGAGAGCGAAGCAACCACATGCAGTGTCACATTGCCCATGCTGAGAGCATGAGGTACAACCACTAGTGCTTGGATTTGCAGGGCAGGCTCACCATGCCACTAGAGATCAGTTTAGTGCAGAAAGTCCTCAAACACCATCAGGTTGTGCTCCTGGATGTACTGCAGCAGGATGTGTGCTCGCCTGTCGATGGTCTGAAGCAGGGGTTTCAGGCCCTCAGCACCTCCCTGGCTTTCCCAGAGCTCCTGGTCCATGTGTAGTGACTCCAGCAGCAGGCTCTGCAACCTGCCTGACTGCAATGTGGACACTGCTGCTGCTGGGAAGCTGCAGCAGAGGAGCAGAAGTGAGAGAAATGGAAGGAGTTACCTAGGAAAGGCCAGAGGGGAAGAGCAGGGCACCCAAGCAAAGGCCATCCTAGTTCTTCAAGAAGAAATGATTGTGGGATGAGGAGCTTCTTGCTTAAAACTCTGCCCACAGCAAGTGTTCAAATAACTCCATCAGAAACATATCCAAATGAGCTCCAAATGAAGGGGTCCAGAGTGTACCAAAACATCTGGCAGGCAATGACACAAGAAATGTTGAAACTTCATTATTTCTGTGCAGCTGCCAATTAGAGAAGGGAAAATAGGATTTGGAGACTGCCATTAGCCACCCAGAGCTGGGTGAAGAGGGGCACATGAAATGGGTTTGTGAGCCCACCTACTTGCTCTGTCTTTAGTGGGAGATGGAGCCACTTCACAGGGGTGTCCAACCAGAGAAGCCGGGAGCAGCATAGAGAAGTGCACATCGGGCTAGTGTCCATCCCACGTGTGCAAGCTCAGCCCTCACCAGGGATGTGCCCCCAGCAGAGTGCCCATCACCCTTTCTACCTGTCTATGCCTTGCAGGAGTCTGAAGTTGAGCTGCTCTTCAGGGTGCTGTGGCCTGCCCGCGTTGTCAATGAACACCAGTCGGGATGGAGCGCTCCTCCGGACCTGCCGGTGCAACGTGAAACACACTTACTGCAGGGACTCACCAGGCTGGAGCTTTAGGCTGGTGTTTTAATGCACTTAAAAGTCCTGAGAGCTAGCAGTTGCCAAACCCCAGGTCCCTCCATGCTGAGACACCCCTCCCACCATGGATCCCTCATGACCATGGGACCTACATTCCCTTTGCTGACACATCAGCCCTGCAAGCACCTCCTAGGCACCACAATCTTAGTCCCAGGGCAGCCCCTGTAGAGTGAGGACACATACCAAGATGTGAACCAGGACCAGCTCTGCCGGGTTTTGGCACTTCTCATGGAGCATTTCCTCCATGCAGGGCTCGGAGGGATCAGGTTGAAACCCACAGCAGTAGCGATCCAGGCGGTCGTGAACCTGTGGGAGACATTTGGGGATCTCTGTCAGACCTGGCTTCAATACCCTTGCCTCGTGAAACAGGGCAAAGAGAACCTGCCTTTTTCCCACCCCAACACAGAACTGAGGCAAAGCACCACATGGAAAACCTCCATGTTGAGCTTTGAGACAAAAAGATAAAAAGTTTCACTGAGCAAACCACATCACCATGATAATAATCCAATGCACAACCGCCTTAGCTAATAATATGATGCACAATTACCTTGGCTTAGCCCATTTGCAGAAACAAAAGCGCAGCATAGAGCAGGAGAGCAGGGAACTCGCCAACACTGACCTGCCTTGCTGCCATTCCTGCAGGAAAGAGCAACCCCCAAAAATCCAGACCCCAAAAGCAGCAACTGGAACAGGAAGCCCCTCAGGTTGCAATCTGAACTTCAAGCCCCATTGTGCTTTGCTCCAGCCAGCACTTGCATTTTGAAGCTGGCATGAGGCAGGATAGTTTTGAGTAACAGCAGCAAATTTGCATTCAACCCATGGCACCTGGGTATTCCTGGAGCTTCCACAGCAGCCAGCACATCCTCTGCAGTGGCCCACGGGACAGATGGGACCTTACTGGTTGCTGACAGCCCTCCCCATGTCTGCATAGTACCATGACCATGGAGGGTAGTTGGCTCAATGCCTACATCTCTGGAGGCCCATTTGCAACATTACAGCATAAAAACCCTCCCATACATTATTTTAAAATCTCATTTATAAATCTCCTTTATAAACATTTACATAAAGTGAAGATATTTTCCAGTTGCAGCAGGAAGGGCAAGGGGATTTAATAAGTGCTGATAAATGTCTGAGGGCTGGGGGTCAAGAGGGAGGGGACAGGCTCTGCTCAGTTGCACCATGAGATAGGACTAAGGGCAATGGATATAAACTACAGCACAGAAGGTTCCACCTCAACACGAGGAGGAACTTCTTCACTGTGAGGTTCACAGAGCACTGGAGCGTGCTGCCCAGAGAGGTTGTGGAGTCTCCTTCTCTGGAGACCTTCAAGACCCATCTGGATGCATTCCTGTGTGACCTGCCCTGGGTGACCCTGCTTTGGCAGGGGGGTTGGACTCGATAATTTCTGGAGGACCCTTCCAACCTCTAACATCCTGTGGTCCTGTGACTCGCTTGCTTGGGGTTGCAGAGAGGCTCCTGGAGCCACTGAGAGGGCTGGAGCAGGTCTCAGGTGAGGCTGGGGAATCCACAGGTGAAGACTAGACAGAAGCCAAGTGACCCATGGTGGCTCCCCATTCCCTTCATCCTAATAGTTGGCATAACTTATCAATTACAGGCTTGTTTTGAGAGAGCATTCAGCTCTCCCAAGCGCTAATCAAGCACTGCAGGAAATGCAGTGTTTGGGTTCCATGTCCATTATATTCACCAGCCTTTGAGAAGCAACTTTATTCCCACACTGGATTCCCTTAACAAATCCATTTCCCAAGGTTTAATGAAGCACTCAGGTCAGCATTTCCCTGTCAGAGGACTGACCATTTAAAAGTGCTAGAGCTTCATTTGATGTGAAACACATTGAAATGAAATAAATCATCACATTTCCTCCATACCTTTCCTTGGTCTCCCTACTGGAAAGCTCAGCACAGCAGATTCTCTCACCTGCTACCTTGTTTTCCGGGCTACACAGAAGGTGAAGACAACCTGAGATGACTTAGAGAGACATTAAATGGGCTCAGACCTCTACTCATCTGCCCACAAGCACTGCTGAAACCAAGGTGTGTTGGTGCTGGACCCAGGGAGGTGTGAGATGGAGGCTAGAGCTAGTGTACAAGTGGAGCCCCAGACTAGCCAGCTGTGGAGATGCTGAGAGTGTTGCTGACATGTAGGTGAGCCCTCCTCCTCCCTGAGTCATTTATATTGATTTCTTCTCAGCAGAGCCTAAATTACTCCAATGAATGGGACATTAGGTCTTGCTACTGGAACACAACTGCCTGAGCCACATCTTTCCCATCCAAGCTCAAACACTACAAGAAATTCCCATTCAGTCCTTCTTTGGTGCTACGTGAAGCCACCCCAGTATCCAGGGTGGATATAAAGAGTATCCTAGTTCCAGCACAGCTTTCCAGCTGTGAATTCCCCCCAAGGAAAATTTTCTTTCTCTCCCCCCAACCGGGAAAAGGGTGCTGCAGGACAGGGATGTGGCTGCAGGGCTTTGGAGCCGATGTATTTTTGGATCTTTTTAGAGCACAGGACAAAGACACAGCAGCTGTCCTCTTTCCACTGGGCTTGGTATTTTGACCCCAGTAAAGTTTTGCACCAAAAGAGGTATTACCTTGTGACAAAACCCACGAGGAATCAATAGAGAAGAAGTCTGATTTTAAGGTTAATTAAAGAAAACAACCAAGATGTGAATGGCAACGTACAGTAGGGCTCAAAGCCTGCAGCTTCTGCTTCCCCAGCAAGGTCTGAAAGGCTAAAGCCATTTCTGAAGGATGCTATTTCATTTATATAACATCCTGCTGACTTGGTGCCTTGTTATCTTTATGTGACTTTTCCACTCAGAAGGATCCCATTGGAGTTAATCAGGAAAATCTGTGCATTGCCCTTGTATTTATCACTGTGCTACCTCAGCCTGCCAAGGGAAAATCTTAAAACTAGATACTTTCTCTGAAGACTCAGCCTTTCCATTGTACTCATTGGGAAAATGAATCTTTTAATTTCTCTGGTTGCTTTGCCTAAACTATTTCCAAGCCCAGCCAGGACCTACTCTGCCTCTGCCAGTCCAAGGTTATAAAAGAATAATGGTCAGGTTTTGCCAAAAATGAGAGAGAGAAATAAGAAAACGCATATTTTAATAGTTCCTCCCTTTCCCTCCCTCCCTCCCTCCCTCCCTCCCTCCCTCCCTCCCTCCCTCCCTCCCTCCCTTCCTTCCTTCCTTCCTTCCTTCCTTCCTTCCTTCCTTCCTTCCTTCCTTCCTTCCTTCCTTCCTTCCTTCCTTCCTTCCTTCCTTCCTTCCTTCCTTCCTTCCTTCCTTCCTTCCTTCCTTCCTTCCTTCCTTCCTTCCTTCCTTCCTTCCTTCCTTCCTTCCTTCCCTCCCTTCCTTCCCTCCCTTCCTTCCTTCCTTCCCTCCCTTCCTCCTTTCCTCCTTTCCTTCCTCCCATCCTTCCTTCCTTCATTCATTCCTTCCTTCCCAGCCGGTGGGCTGGGTGGTCTTCTTCACCCCAGCCCTACCTGGAGGAGAAAGTCGAAGAGTGCCAGGCGGCTCCACTCATCACGTGGGATGCCGGAGCAGGGAACATCCCCAGCGGCAGGCGCTGGTCCGTGGGACTGCAGCATCTCCTGGTATTGCAGCCACCCCAGAGTGCAGGAGTTCTGGTCGTTGTTGGCATCCTCCAAGTGCTGGAGGTCAGGTGCCCACCAGATGATGGGTCGCAGGGAGCCGTTGGTGTAGCTGTAGGGCAGGAGGTGGCTGGTGAAGCGCCGAGCCACGGCAGGCAGGCTGCGGTTCAGCCCCAGCACCCTGTCCAGGTGGAACGCCAGCACCTCATAGAGGTCCCTAGAGCGCTTGATGAGCCCACAACGCCCGTCCTGGCAGTCCAGCTCAGGGTCGTCTGGCAAGACATCCCCCTCGGCATCCTCCGCGGCCCGCAGCCCCACTCGCAGGACTTGCCCGTGGGCGGGGACACGGACTTTGGAGACTACTCGCCCACCAGCCAGCAGCCGCATCTTCTGGAGGTCATCGGCTGAGAGCCACGGGGGAGCAGCCCCTGCCACCCCCTTCTGCCACTTCTGACCCTGGCTGGGGGCTGGTCCCACCACAGGTGAGTGCGGGGTACAGGCAGCCTTTCACCGTGGACCTGTTCCCCGGACAGGGGGTGGCTGCCTCCCTGTGGGGACCTGGGCGGGATGATGCTGGCAGGGGGTGGGGGGAGTGGTCCGGTGGTGGGGGCAAGTGAACAAGGGCTATCAGAGCCAGGGCCAGCAGCACCCCAAGGGCTGCCAGGGTAGGGGGTTTCAGCCCCATCCTTCGCCACAGTCGCTGGGCCTGCAAGGAGAGAAAGGGAAAGCATTAATGGGAGTCCATGAGTGCTACTATGGCTGAGGATTCCCCAAACCTGAGTGCTCCAGACACTGCTCTTAATGAGTTTAATGTGATTTGCTTTGGAAGAGTAGCCCTTCTGCTCGTGTACTCCCTGGGAAGGGTGCTCCCCAAGTGCTCACTGCCTTTGTGGCATTATAGCAGGAGAGGGATGGCTGGCAGCATGATTTGTGCCAGAAATTAGCCACAGTGCCCTCAGAAGCTCATCAGAGCAAGGGCTGACCCACCAGAGACCTTGCCATGTCTTCAGCAATGAGGTACAGCATCAGTTTATGATGATGAATTTACCATGAATTAAAGGTAAAATATTTTTCTTTAAGGACTCAAGAAATTAAAAATAAAATAAAATATAAAAACAATTAAAAAGACCAGTCAGAGGAAATTCCTGGCTGGATGTGAATGCTTTCCAGTCCTCAAGGGTTTTTTACCTTCAGACCTTATTCTGGGGCAGCCCCAGTGCTCCTGTCCTGGTTGCACACTGAAACCGTAACACAGACATCCCTGCTCTCATTCACAGGACATCTCAATGCATGCTGAGACACAGCCTCTGGAGCTCTGCCCATTGCTGCATCTGGCAAAAGCAAGGCAGCTCCTGTGGCAGCCTATGTTTAAAAAGGTTGCACCTGAAGCCTAAGGTATTCTGATTCTCCACACCAAGGAACTGCCTTTGTAAGGGTACTACCTAGTTTTGGTGGACATATCTTTGCACACACAGCTTCCACCCCACTTTTAGTTGCACTTTCTCCTCTGAAGAGACTTGTAAAATTATACAGGCTGGAAAGGCAGATAGAGCAAACACTGTGCTTGTGTCTCCCCTTTGGCCTAAAGCAGTCCCATATGTGCAGCTGGACTGAGCACAGCACCTTCATGTTTGGGGTAAGGCGGAAGGAATCCATAGGGCAGCACAGTACCAGCCCAGCCCATCCCCAGGCCACACTGCATCTGTGCCACATTCACCCAGTCTTGAGTGGTTTAACATCCTGTGGAGGGCTGGAGCTGCAAAAGGCACCTCGGGGCTGGTCTTCTGTTTTACAACAGGCATTTCCAAGCAGCTAGAATCCATGTTAAAAATTAAGGCAATATTCAAGTGGATACTTTCTTTGCAAGTATTTATTTTGGAAGCAGAAGTACATCCATGGCAGACACAGCAGGACAAAGAAGGGATAAGAGATTGTTTACAACAGGAAGAGCTTAAAAAAAAAAAAGATCTAAAAAGCTGGGTGGGTGAGAGCCAGCAGCCAGAATCACTTCCAGAAGGCAGCTGGGCAAGCCACAGGGCTTTCAGCACTGCATGCTCCTGCCAGACACAGGGACATACCAGCAGCAATGTTCCAGATTTGAAAGTAGCTGTCCCAGGTGACCCCAGTGTGTGAGCCTCTTCATGAGGTGATCCTGTTCTATCCATAAATCCATCAGGTCTTGTGCCCTTACCACAGGGATGCTCCTTCAGATGGCCCTGTGGTGAGGAACCACATCCCCCTCAAAGACATTATTACGTCAGCCAAGGTGGATTAAGAGGAGTGATGGACACCAACTTGCTGGCGGCAGCCATGGGGTCTTTTGTTTGAGATCTCAAGGACTGAGCAGCTTATAAGAGCTAATGGTGGTGCATTTAGAGCTCTTCAGCTTCATAGCTCTAATTGAAGTGTTTCTTTCCCAGAAATACAACATAGTGCAGCAAAAATATATCCATCAGGCCAAACGCTTTGCTCACACGTGGCATACACTGGCTTCTGATGGAAGCTGGGGCTCTCTGGTGCAGGACTTCAGGATCTACTGGGGGACTTCCTATTTTAGCTGTCCCTTAAAGCCTCGGAATGGAAAGGAATTAGTCCAGAGTGAGACTGTTCAGAGAGTGATGTTCTGTCCTAGATCATAGGCAGTGTTATTCAAGGCTGCATAGTAACTGCCCCAGGCATCATATGCCCGGGACACATGGCTAAATTATTGCCTTAGGCCCCTTTGTGGGCAGAAGATGAGCATGAATACCCCAAAACAGCCCCAAAGGGCAGTAGGACTCCTGTCCAGCTCTTTCTTTTCTTTGGATGGGATAATGATTTGCTGTGAAACCATAGCCAGTACCAGCTAAGACAGGCAGTACCCGAGCTCAACCACACAAAACCTTCATGCCCTGAATTTTGTACAAATCCTGCAGAGTACATAACCCAAGTCTGGCATCCTAAGCAAGATGGTGCCGTGTCCAAACCATAGTTTAACCACAGTAAAATAAGCTTGTAGCAGAAAAAGATCAGTTGCTGATAACCTGATATCCTTACTCCTTCCAAATCATCACCATTATTGCTTCACAGTCTGTCCCTCCAACCTCAAAGTACAATGAATTAACTGTAACAACATCTATGGAGTTAATCCTGATGAAGAGTATTCACTGTAAATCTCAGTGCTTCCATCTGCTTCCAGATGAGTTCCCTTCCCAAACCATATCTTCCTAGGACACTTGTCCCAGCACTTCCCCAGTCCCATCCCTCTGGAGATAAGTGACTCACCTCACTCTTGCCAAAGCCTCTCGTGACCTTTTCCTGCACACAGGATCCGTGGGGTCATTGCTTTTGGTATCTACCCAGTAACCCTTTTGTCATTTACAACATCCCTGGGCATGCAAAGAGCCTGGCTGCCAAAACCCCAAGTACCCTGGGAGGGGTGCATGTGGGAGCCATTTAGAGAACCATGGAAATACTGCAGGAAAAATCCTTTTTAATCCACAGCTGGACTGCAGTGGGTGCCAAATGGATGGCAATGATTGCTGGGGTTTTAACGTCAAGTCAGTTTACAGCCCAAGTGGTTAAGGAATCATCACTGTCCAAACCATTTTATTTTCTCTCTCAGTGAGCTGGTGTTTGGGTACCATAAATTAGAGCTTCATTTCTTTCCCATCTGGGCTTGAAATCTTGTGCTGTGAAACTGGGCAAGGGCGAACGCAGACTCCCTGCCCCAGCCCCCTCAGGGTTTCCCTGACACGCCAACAATAAAAAGGAAAAACAAAAAGTGCAAGTACAGTCTCTGTGTTATTTCTGGCAGTCAATGCCACAAATGTAATAATAATCTAGATGATAGAACACCGTAGAAATCATACTATATATTTCCAGCCCAGGGTAAATACTTTTCCAAAGAGATTTTCTCTGAGCCCATGCTTGTAAGAAAATGCTGCAAGTTTAACCTATGGCTTTGATTCAGCCTGAAATGCAAAGCAGACACACAACTCCACTTTGCCAGTCAGACACACTGACAGTACACTATGTCTTTGCTAGAAATTAGGTCCCTTTCCCAGCAGGCAAGCTACAGGCAAAACCCACAAAGAGCCCTAAGAGAGGTACTGCTTGTTCCAGGATGCCAAGCAGTAAATAATACATATCCTGACTCATCTGGGAGCCGCACTGCACAGCTCAGACTCCTGAAGCCATGGTGAAGGGCCTGTACAGCCCGGCCACTCAGTGATAAAACATTCTCAGTGTGGTTGGGAGGGTTTTGTCTCTGACATTGTATTCCTGGGATGCTTGAACCTTGCCAGCATTTGAAGCAGAGGTCTGTTTTTAATGTCTTTTCAAAGTACATCAAATTGGCTTGGTTGGGCTTGAAAGAGGAGACAAACACCACACTTCATTATCCAAGAATGTAAGAAATGGCTATAAAACTGAAAACGTGTCATGGAAGCACACTGCCTTTCCAAGCAGGACTGATCCTGCCTTCCCAAGGCATCCAAAAGAGTGCTCCTGCCCCTGCACTGGCACTGCCAGACCCCTCCAGTAGCAAATCCCATCATCCCAAAGAGGTGCTCAACAGAGCCAGGATGGCTTGGCCATGGCCGTGTCCTTCTTGGCCACCTGCCTGCCCTAGGCTCCCAAGCTCAGAGGGCTTTGCCAAAGGCCACTGGTGACCAGGTTAAGAGCAGGTGTGTGCATTTACCTGGAGGCACACCATGAGGCATATAATTCCGCAGCACCCTGAGCTGTGCTTATCTTCCCAGCACCGTGCTTACTGCCTGTCTGATGAGCCACAGAACTGCCTGGGCAGCAGAAGGTGCACCTGCCATGACCGGTTTTAACAAAGACTGCTTGAAAAGTATCGGGAAAACCTGCTCTGGCTGCCCCCCTCTCTGGGAACATCTCCAGTGCCTTGTGACCAACATGTGGGTATGCCAACCAGATCCTGGAGGGAACCAGTCTCCTCCTTTTGGTACTACCCAGGAGTTTTTTGGCCTGTTAAGAGCGTGGCACATGGGCTAAGCTCACTGCTGGGGACTCATAACCATGCTGAAGGACACAAACCCCCCTCACCCTCAGAGTGACTCTAGGCAAGCCTAAACAGAAGGAAATCTATGTCAACATCCATCACCCATCATTCAAGTGCTTAAGCACCTTTCTGTATTATCCTGCTTGGGGAAGATAAATGGCTTGCAGAGTGGGAATTCACTAAAGACAGCTACTGAAGGAGGACTGCCAGCCTCAAAAGTAGTCTTGGATCAGAGTGGCTGTGCAGGAGGGGCAGGTTTGCTGTGCTCCTCCCATGCATGGGTACAGCACCAGGTTCCACAGCAACCCACCTGCACCTGCCCTGCTGCAGGGCACAAAGAAGGGATGTCCCTTCACTCAGCCTCACGATCCATCAAAGTGACTGTAATTCTCAGAAGAACCTGCACCAGCTGTGTGTCTAAGGTTGTTTCTGCCAGGGATGCAAACTTTTCCTCCAAAATGCCCTTCAAGGGTGAAGGACCATGACCTCACTGTGTTCTGGCATCCTGAAAGCCTCCCTGCTTGGCACCTGGGCAGGCATGTGGCAGAAAGACATTGAGTGGCTGCTCAGGGTGTCCCTGCAGACCCGCTTCCTCATACCACTCTTTGAGAATGGCTTGGGAAGCTCAAGCCAGGCACTGTGGAGGTGGGAAGGGAGATTGTGCTCCCACAAGCCATATGCAAAGGAGTCACAACAAATGTTAGGTCAGATGAAATCCAGGAGATGAAGACCTGGAATGCTGCCCCATGGTGCTGGGTCCTTCCCTGCCTGGTCAGCAAAGTCCTCCTAACTGGCACACAAGTGCAGAGGTGTGTCCAAAACGGTAGCAGAAAATGACCCAGTTAAATGTCTTGGGATGAAACTTTAAAAAACACTCTACTTTGATAAATTTTGGACAGTCTGCAGAGCTTCTGTCTCAAGGGGATAATTTACAGGCTGACTGCAAGACAAGGTGCGCTTTGCACTAGCACGGGACAACGCACCAGCAGCGGCACAATGGGATGAAATGTTGCTGGATATCGTTCATGCTGAGCACTGACTTTGAAGGGATAGTGTCAGTATGCTCCCTTTAACCTCTAAAATATTGGAGCCTTCACATTTCTACCCAGTTATTGCTACAACCTTGGGGCAGCAAAATAAAAACCTCTTGAAACCCTTGAGCTCCACACTCCCTCTCCAGTAATAACCTGGCATGCCTTCAGCTCCAGGCCTTGCCTCAGTCCCTTGAGCTTTTTGCTTCTCAGGAATGAGACATCCTGTTTCTTGCTCAGTCCCCCCAACCAGACCCACTGTTTCTGGGTTTGGGAGGACACTCGTACTAAAGTTGCTTCTCTGCCCCAGCTCTTCTTTCACACCCTGTCATCCAAAAGAAAATGTCAAACAAAATCTTCAGTCAGTGCTGGAAACTGCTCTGTGCGATGAGAAAATCCCAGCACTTGTATGTAATAGTTCCATTCCTATTGCACTGGACAGTCCCAGTTGAGTTACAGACATAACAAATACAGCTGAAACACGGGCTTGTAAAACTCCCAGGCGAAGCCTGCAAGAGCAGCAAGGCTCCTGGCATCCCAAACCTCCTGTTCAGCATCTTCATGGAGGCACTGGGGCAGAAGACAGAGGACACCATGCAGGAGATGCACGGCCATCACGTGTGTAGAGGATGCTGCACTACAGGGTGCAGCTGATGCAGTCAAGGGCAGGGCTGCTGACTGGGGAGACCCAGAGAGGACACACGCCACATCCAGCACCTGGGATGAACTCAAACTCTGTAGGGTATCATCAGGGACACTGTGATGACACTGCCCTTACTCCTAAATTTTGTGGGCTTTATTCAGAAAATGGAAAGATTCATAATTCTCCTCACTCTCACTGGAATTCTTCCAGCTTGCATACAGGAAGGTAATACTGAGCTCTGCGAGGGATGGACAGGCTATTTTTCATCCTGACACGGTGTACAGTGCACCAACCCTAGAGGTGTTTAAAGGTGGTTTGGATGTGGTGCCTGGGGACATGGTTTAGGGGTGAACTTTGTAGAGTAGGGTTCTGGGTTGGACTTGGTGATCCTGAGGGTCTTTTCCAACCTGACTGTTTCTGTGATTCTGTGAATAGGATCCCTCCAGTTTAACCCCAGAAGTCAGCACAAAGCACCACAAAATAAAAGTCTCTGGGACGCCATACCTCTTTTGCTTAAAACAAGCACATTAAAAGCTTTTAGATGCCTCACCTATTTAAGTTCAGAGGCAGGGCTTTTACTGCACACTCTTGTACTTGGCTGTATCTTCTACTTCTTGGAGAGTCATCTCCTAATGGATTGCTGGCTGTCTTTCAGGACTTGTCACTGAGATACATTGGTTTGCTGCCATTTGCATGTGCAAAGATGTCCATTGTTTTTCACCACTAATAGTCTCATATTAAATTATTTCAACCTGCACCCAAAACATCCAGGTCACTGAGGACCCAAAATAGCACCTCCTGTTCACAGGAGGCAGCAAGGTTCTGAGCAGCTCTCATGACTGTCCTGCTAGCACCAAGGAACAAGGGAGGTCCTCATCTTCCTTCCTCTCTGTCTGCTCATTCCTCTAAACCTCACACCTAGGTGAGAGCAACACAACCTAGAAATTCTGTCAGGGATGTCAAAGAGGGAGGGCAGCAGTTTCGAGCGACCGTTGCTCTCTCGCTCGCAGCACTGCAGAGCAGGATCCTGCCAGGTTTCTCTTCCCCCCTCCCCTCGTCCCAGTTTCCCAGCCAGTCTGTTGCACTCGGCTCCAAAGGCTTTCAGGGCAGCACTTCCATCTGCTTGCTGAAACAACAAGAAGGGGCCCCCTTCCCCGGTGAAACAGATGTGGCTCGCCTTTGTGCAACATCTGTGGCTCGTGTCCCCATTCATTCTGAACAGTCTTGCTGTTTCTCAGACCACGACTGTTGTGCAGGGGATGATTTGGAGGAGAGCAGAATCCTGTGGCTGGACTCCTTCCCATTGGAGTCCCACACACAAACTCTCTCAAAACCCCTGGGTTTCTCCAGGTGGAAAACAATATGCTTTGTTCTCTGTGACGCTTGGGAATCCACAGTCCTGCTCCTCCAGAGCTTCTGTTCCAGCCTCAGCCAGTGGCTCACACTGACAATTCCTGTGGGATTTCCAAATGTGGGGAAGGAAGAGCTGGAATCTGGGATCCCCTTCCTCCAAATCTCCCTCATCCAAGTAGCTTCTTCTGCTGTACCTCTCACCAGCTTTGAGTTGGCATCCCCAGTGGGGTTGCACTGCTTTGGCTGCTCTGTGCAATGAGGAGCCGAAGTGGTAGAAAGCCAGAAATTCTCTACAATGTGTTCTGGACTGCATTTCATATAGGGAGGTATACATTAAAATAAACCCAACATTTATTTCCTTTTCTTCCTGATACGTTTACCAGGCCAGCTGGTGATTGCCTGAAAACCTGCTAAAACTGTCTGCACATTTTGGCACTCTGTCCCACTTTGTTCATTTTACTGTGGGTCACACTTTCTCTATATTTTGGGGATAGGGGTGGGGGGATGATCTGCTTCCTTTCAGTTTCATTTCTAACCAGCAGACCAGCACTAGGGAACAAGAGGACTTTCTTGGTGCCCAGCAAGGGACCTGCAAAACCTGCTCTGGGATGCTGGTGAGGGGCAGTGCTAGATTCTCCTGCGGGCATTTCACTGGATGCTGATTGAATCGGCTGACTGGAATTCCCTGAGCTGCCTGTCGGGTTTTCTCCCTTCCTGGAGAGCAGGAAAGCACATTCGTGGGATTCCAAAGGGGAGGGAGGAGGATAGTGGGGCCTTTCAGCCCTGTAGTGTTTCTTCAGAACAGAATTGCTCATACAAGCCCTGGCCTCAGTTGCAGAAAGGTAACCTCATTTTTCTCCGTTTAAGACATTACCTCTTAAAGAGGAAAATAAAAAGGGAAGAAAGCTGCTCACCACTTGGTTCTGAGTGCCACTTGTGTCCTGCAGAACCATCCTGAGAAAAGCCTGCTGGCAACTGCCTTCCAGCCCACTTCCTCCCACAGCAAACAGAGCAAGCTGGCAGAGCAAGCACAGTAGAAGCACTGGTGCGACCTAGCTCCCAAAGAGGGGGGCTTTCCTTCAGGGCAAGGCAAATAGCTGTGGATGGACTGCAGCCTATTGAACATTTGAAAACAAAAGGAGAAAATAAGGCATTTGGCATCTATGCCAGAGGGACTGATTACACTGTAATGTAAATTACTGTAAGAAAGACCCTCTTATATAGACAGCCTCGTACTAGGTGGACGTCAGAGCAGCTGAAAATTACTTGCTGGCAGATTTTGAAACCAGAAGAAATAAGATGTTTCTGTAATGCAGTCACCCTCCAGCACTCACTCACTGCTCACTGTGTATGTCAGGCATATACAGCAGCCCATCCGACAAGCAGCTGGCTGCAAGCGTGTGCTCCGGACTGGCAGTGAAGCTCACATCTGGGATCTCAGGCTTCCTGCAACTGGTCACCCTTCTGGTGGTTTTGAAACAAGTGAAAAATCAGCTTGACTATTACACTTAGGGGGCTGCTGCAAATGAAGTAACAAAGCAATCAGCTTAGGACACAGGCTGAACTTATTCCTCTTGACTGCCACAACCCTGCCTACAGGTGGGCAGTGCCCAGATCAGATGCAGATTATTGATTGCTTAATCAATACAGGAGCTTACCAAGGGGTAAGGACTGCAGAAGCAGACCTTCTCTTGCCAAGCCAAAACACAAATCCTAACAAAACCAGAATTCCTTGCTCTCATGGGGGAGACTGTGCCAGGTACCTGGTGCTACTTTTTGAAAGGCTTCATAGTGAAAGCTCATACAGGAAAGTGTCACTGCAGATGCAAGGTTAGTGCAGGGAGAGCTGCCTTGTTTTTCACTTTGACAGGGAGGAGTTTTTCTCCAAGCCCAAAATGCATGACACAAGCCCCAGTCTTGCCTAGCTTTCCTGCTGCTGAAGTTAATTAAAAAACAATCACAACTGGTTATGTGAACAGTAGGATGGAAAGTATAAAGCCTATCGGTGTGTCCTGTACCCCAACACACACTCACATGCTCTGGTGAAGGCTGGCATGGTCCCACTGCTCCCAGAGATGCTTTGAGTCATCATCACACTCCCAAGGACCATACAAACATTTCAGCAGCACAAGTGACACCAAAGCATCAGTTTCTGGCAACAGCACCAGGCACCTCCTCGGCTCACCCATCACACACATTTGCAGTCCCTGCCCAACCTGAGTGTCCAAGTGCAGAGGCGGCGAAGCAGAGATGGAGCATCCCCCACCCCGGATGAGAACACTTCCGTGATGCCCCAGCTGTTCCCTGCCATCCCAGCTCAGCTGGCACATGCTTGCTAGGTGGATCTGAAAAGCAGCTGTCAAAGGATGCCTCAAACTTGAGGCATAAAACTAGAGGATATGAAAAACAACTCTAAGAGTTGGAACCTGCTGCAGAACCTGCTAAAGCTGGGGAAACAGGCTGCTTCTTGGGGTGGGGAGCAGAGAGGGCATCTTTCCTTGCCAAATTGTCCCTTTTTTGTGACTTTTTGATGCAAGTGCTGTGCTTTGTGAGGACAAAATAGAAAGCACAGAAGGGTTCTTCATGCTCCCCAAGTCTGTTTGCATTTCACTGCCTTTGCCCCCTGCTCTTTACCTAACTGAAGCAATATGATCCAGGCTCTTTAAAAAGGTGGATTTCACCTCCCTGGCTGACAGCAGTGCGCTGAGCTACAGCAGCTCCAGGCACTGCCTTTGCAGGCATCCTTATAATCTGCTTTGTCCACCCCTAATGCTACCCTGGACAGACGCAAGCTGGAGCAGCTCCATGTCTTGCTTCCCTCACCATATCCTGAACTTCTAAGGGGTCCTGCTGGACTTGCACCGAGGATGGCAGCAGCCAGGTCACAGCGTCACACCTTGCCCCATGAGGTTGGTGTCCCTGAACAGACTCAGCTTCCCACCACCAGCTTGGCAAGGAAACTCCTAAATCCTACCATGTCTTGCAGTGCTGCTTGATGGACTCCTGCTTGACGAACTCCTCCTCGTGTGCTTCACTACCCACGGGCACTGCAGCACCGTCACCTTCCGAGCTGGGCATCAGTCACCTGCAGCACTTCCATGTAACAACAGGAACCCACAGCATTTACAAAAATCAAAAAACAAACCAGCAATGATAAAAAAAACCCCACCACCTCCTCTTGTGGCTAATCAGCCTGCTTCCTTCCCCAGCTGCTAGCCATGGCCTGGGGCTCTCACCCTGGGATGCCCCTCTAGGTGCCCCACAGTCTCTGCTAGCTGCCTGCCACCGTGTGTGCTGGGCACATTTGGTTCCTCCCGACCCCTGCTCAGGAGAGCACCCTTCAACCTTCTGCTGAGAGTTTTCAAACTCTGCCACATCCCAGACGCACTTCCCTATGGGGAGGGGAGTGGAGAGGCTGAGAAGGGGAGAACAGCTATTTGAAGAGTCTCTTCTTCACAATAAAAGCCCTTCTTGCTGCCTTTTCCCCTTTCTTCCTTTCTTTCTTTCTTTTCTTTCTTTTTTTCCCCCAGTACCAAGGATCGATTTGAGCCAGGAGGCACAGGTAAAGAAGGCTGAGGACCTCTCCAGCCCTTCTGTGCCCAGTGCCAGACAAATAGAGGGACTGGCAGAGCCCCAGGGACCACATCAGTCCCAGAGCTAGGCAAGCAAACCACAGCGCTGCTTATGGTGCCTGAGAAAATGCCCTTTGCAGATTCTTATTAACATTGCTTTGTCTCTCAGTAACAGCCCAGCAAAGAGCTGTGCCACATCAGTGCCCAGAGCTGACGCAGCCCTGGGACATTTCAATCCTTTAATGTCATTAATGCATTACGACCATTTTTTAGGGTGCACAAGCATGTTTCTCAAAGGCACAAGGTGCCTGCAGGCAGCCAGAAGAGGGATGGCCCCAGGGGACCATGGGAAGGACCCTTAGAATGCCAGGCAGTGCAGCTCCCCGCCCAGCACCCAGGTATAGGGTGCATCCCAAACACCATTTCCTTCAGACCTCTAGGAGAAAAGGGGCTGGAGGCATGGGTTTGGGAAGCAGTGACTTGCACCAGCCCTTCATGGTTAAGAAGGGCATACAGGCAGCTGTCAGGTTCCACCCTTGGATGGTAGGGAGGAGTATGAAAACTAAGCCCTGGAACCCCTCACATCACTGCTGCCAAGCTCATTGACCTGCTGGCTGTCCTGGGCACTGCAGCGCTGGACATGGTACAACAGTTTCCTCGAGGCCAGTCCCCAGGGCAGGATCATTATCAATAGCCTGCTGTTAGCCTCTGTGCAAAGCTGGCAGGAGGCTGCTGGGCAGGCAGCAGCTGAGTGCCAGAGAAGGGATGCCTAGGGCTTCGGAGCCTGAACCCTGCGTGTTACAGCTCCCTGGTGGCAGCTCATTTTGGGAGCATTCACTTTCACCTCCCTTGCTTAGTTTTGAAACAATTCCATTTCTGTGCACTCCTCTGTCGAATGATCCCTGCCAGTGCAGTGTGTTGCAGGCTTTGACTGACAGGCCAAGTGCTCCAGCTGGTCTCTCTGCACAAATCATCAGCTCAGTTGCATGCCTGACCTCTGAGGAATCTGCATTCAAAAGAGGCATGGATGGCTGCTGTAGGAGGCAGACTTAAAGGATCAGTGGCCAAACCAGTATGATTAATCCACCCAGCTTTGAAACAGATCCTCCCATCTCTGTATTTTGAAATTCTGTGTTTATTTCTCCTCTGGATAATTGTTTTAATGATGTTCATAGTGGAAAAAAAAAACAACAACAAAACAAAAAACAAATCAAGATTAAAAAGGCAGCAATACCCAAGAATCAAATGCATTGTGAACCTATTTTCTGAGGAGGTCCAGCAAGTCCCATCAAATCCATAGTGCCACGCCTACCTACATGGTGCCTGAGCTGGGTAGTCCTGAGCCCATTGGCAGAGTCCCAGTCCCCATTGGTAGCAGCTCTGCTACTTCATTTTGGAAAATCAGTGGTTATCTGAACTGTGAAAACTGCTTTTCTTTCTCTCTCTTTTGGTTTTCTACCCCCTGACCATCTCTGCTCACATTCTCACAGCTGTGGCTTCGGCTCAAAACAGAGCTTGCTCACTCACACATAGATTTTCTTGAGGTTTTCCGGATTTGAGCTGAGGCCAGTCCTGCCACCAGACCTATGCCACCTCTGCAGGACAAGAGAGGAGTCCCCACACCAAGAAATTCCCCTGTGGTGGTAGGCAGCAAAGGGAGATGCAGGAAAGCAGGGAGGTAGGACTGCTCCCATCTTACAGGTAAAATGCAAGCCTCCAAAACACTCAGGTGTCATATTAGGGTCTCAGGGCAGAAAACCTGTGACTTCCAATATCAAAGATCTCCTGAGCCTGCTCCCCCTCACCTTGCACTGAGGCAAGAGGAAAAGCTGTTTAGTTCCAGTTGTAAGCAGCAGCAAGAGGGGCTCCCCTGAGGGTCATTCTACACTATACAGACATTTTCTCAGTTTGCATGTAACACCATGCAGATTCAGCAGAGCCATGGGCAAGTACAAGAGTAAGAGGGCTTTCCCTGAGGGAAAATGAGCAGCAAGGCAGAGACCAAAGAAACTGACAGAGAGCAAAGAAGGCCATTGTCACTGGCGTACCCACAGCAGCATGGGGACCTCTGTGTTCCCCCAAACCCCTCGCTACAGACATTAGCAAAAGCTTCTGGTACAACCCTGTCCCCATTTCGTAGATTGACTCACTTTTCCCCTTGCTTGTCCCCACAGAGAGATACCTGTTGATTTAATTGGGGTTTTTTTGTTCCCCAGAAATACTTTTTCTTTCCCTTTCTGTCCCACTAGACCTGCATTCATTTCTCCCTTGGCAGCCAAGGACAGGCAACGGAGTGGTGAGAGGGGTTGGATTTTAAGGGCTGATAAGAAACAGAAAGATATGCTGCCTCTAAGAAAGTAAAGTTGAAGAGATTTGCTCTCCCTTCTAGAAAAGTGTGAGGCTTTAATGGGTTTTCCAGACTATGAATATGACTTTCCACATATGCCATGATAATTATAAGCTTCAATGGATTTTTTGAGAACCAGACCCTACCCAGATAAATCACTGCCACTGATTATGAAATGAGCTGCTCTGAAAGCCTTCACATTTCTCTTTTCCCTGCTGTCTCGTGTAGCTACTGGTAACGGGCCTCAAAACTTTGCAAATGAATAGGCTACAGAGGAGACCCTGGTGTTTCGACCTTCCTTTGCAGCAGTTGACAAAAGATGCTAAATTAAGGCTCTAGGGATGAAGCAGAATGGGGGAGAGATCTGGGCTCCTACTCAGGGTCTGGTGCTAGGACACAGAAGATGCTGAGAAACAAATGAGCTGCAAAACTGAGTTTTGTATCTGGTTTCAGAAGGCAACACATTCCAGTGCCCTGCTTCCCCAGCCACTGTCCCAAAGAGGACAAGCCCCAAGTCCATAAGGCAGAGAAAATACTGGACAGAGGTGGTTTGTTTCAGCGTAGGAACAGACTTTTCTCTCTCAGATTTTCTTCACTGTTCACATGGAAATAAGGCCACCCCTGTCATTATATCATTTCAGCATAGCAAGGCTTCCCTCAAGTTTCACACCACTCACCAGCCCCTCCTTGCTGGTGAGGACAAGATCCAGCACAGCACCTTTTTTTGTGGATTGCTTTACCACTTGGAAGAGGAAATTGTCATCCATCTGTTCCAGGAATCTCTTAGATTGCCCCGCTGTGTTGTCCTTCCAACAGACATCTGGGTGGTTCGGGTAAGCCTTAGCAGCACCCTTATAGAGGAGCTGATGCTGCCATCGTGTGGCAACCTTCAGAAACAAGACTGTACTCCCAGTCTCCTGTATCCTCCTAGCTTTAAGACAAACCAGCACTAGTGGCACAGTGGACTGAAAGGAAGGTGGCCTGCCAACTGGACAGTGCTGCAGAAGGTTTTGGAGAGCTTTTCTGAGTTGCTAAAAGCACCAGATGCTGCTCACGTGGAACAGGCCATCAGAAAGACACAGCACAGGGACCACAACTGATATGTTCTCTTTTCCCTCCCCTTTCCTGCAAACTGCAAAAACCCAGTACTTGCACAGAAGCACTTGGCACAGTAATACAGAAGCAAGTTTTTTCTAAGGCACAAAAGACTTCTCCCCAATAGTGCCTTAACCCCCCCCCCCCCCCCCCCTCCCAGGACATCCCTTTCCATGGTGCAGTGCTAAGGCAGACACATGCAGCAGAGTAGCCCTCCCTCTCTAGGCATGTTTTGCACCATTGCAAAGTTTCTCTTCAGGAAAATGACAGCTCCTGAGCAGCTTGGCAGGTTACAGTATGCTTTGTGTCATGCAAATATTTCAGATACCCCAGCAGCTGCTGAATGGTAGTGGTGGGAATGGAAGCACTACAGATAAAATTGCTGGAGTCAAAGCCAAAGTGAATCTTTGGGAAGTACCTTTAAAGAACAGCTCATTCTGATTGAAGGCACATCTACAGCCTTCTAACAAATTTTCACCAGTCTTAAATAACTGAAATTAACAGTATATAAAACAACCTCTAAGAACCCCAAGGAACAACTCTTACCTTGAAGGACCCCCAAAGTTGATGAACTTTTCAAGTTAGTTTTCACAGTACATGGATCCAATCACTTTAAACTCATCTCCAGTTCATATCTGGCTGTAAAAATAATTTGCTTCTCACTTACCAGGTATCTGAGACTTTCTTCACTATGAAGCCATCTCCCTTGCCAATACACCACAGGAGAAAACACAGATGATGGGTGCTGACATAGAGATGTGTGAACAGTACAGCACACAGGCTAAATTGTGTGCTTCAGTGTTTCAGATTAAGAAAAAGGGAGCAAGGCCTAAAAATTACTCAATGATGGGACATAGATGGCAGTTTAAAGGGACTGAAATTAGGATCAGGGCTTGACAAACTCCTAACTTCAAACAACAGGGGTTGGAACTAGATGATCCTTGTGGTCCCTTCCAACCCTGAGTCATGATTCTATGAACATGAAAACCAAGCATATCTGACAAGTCAAATATTGGTATTGATACGTCACCAATTATTTCTCACTCTGCTTACAAGACAACTGTGGTGCTAGCATCTGAAGAATGCCAGGTCACTACCTAAAGAATGGTGGTAGGTTTTTAGAAATATGGAGTAATTTAAAGGATTTGAACAGCAATTTGTTTTTCAAACCCTGATTTACATAGAAAAATGAATCTAATTCTCTCTTTTTAGACTGGACTGTAATTTTGTTCACCACCAACCATTTCAACAGCAGATTGCTTTAAAATGTCATCAACCAGCCCACTTCAAGTAACTGGGTATGTAAGTATTTCAACTGGCATTGGGTATGGTGTACTGAGCATAGCCTGTGTGTTCCTGGGTGGGTTGGATTGGTTGATGGGTTGGACGCGATGATCTTGAAGGTCTCTTCCAACCTGGTGTATTGTATTGTATCGTATCCATTCCTGGGAAACACTAGAACCCAACACTCAGACATCCAATAAACGAGACAGACAACAATTCTTGGTGAGAAACAAACATGAACTCATGATTACAATTTAAAACAGATGTTTAACCATTTGCCAATTGTAAAGAATTGGAGCAAGGACACAAAGTCAGACATCACCAGAAGTTCATTTTATTTCTGAGCCTTCTGGGCCTTCTCTGACTTGGGGGCCTTCTCTGATTTTTGTGTTTTTTCCGACTTGGGTGCCTTCTCCAGCTTGGTCGCCTTCTCTGACTTCTCTGGCTTCTTGCCCTTTTTAGAAGCCATCTTCTGGAGCTTAGTCATTTCATGCTTGATGATCCTGTTCCTCTGTAAAGGAGGAAAATGTTTACAATTCATCAGAATGAAAACAATAAATACTGTACCTTAAATTTTAAGGCAGGGGAGGTTTAGGCTGGATGTCAGGAAGAAACTTTTCACAGAAAGAGTGATTGGCCATTGGAATGGGCTGCCCAGGGAGGTGGTGGAGTCACTATCACTTGGAGGTGTTTAGGAAGAGACTGGATGGGGTTCTCGGTGCCATGGTTTAGTTGATTAGATGGTGTTGGATGAGAGGTTGGACTTGATGATCTCGAAGGTCCCTTCCAACCTGGTTAATTCTATTCTGTTCTTCTAGATCCTGCCTTTTTTTGATAATCACCCTTTGCTAACTAATTATAGTTATTATAGTAAAAAAGGAAAAACTGTTACTGTGCCATTACATTAAAATGTCCAACCTAAAACCATTCTGATCTACCCCATGGACAACATCATTGTGGCTGCAAACCTGGGCACTTCAGTATTTCATGGGTAATGACTTTTGATATAGAATAAAATACTAACAGTAACCCATCAAGAATACCAGATTTCATCAGGTAGCAATTCTTTCCTCAGCTCTAACCTGGAAGACTGACATACAGATCATGGGTTTAAGTTTGCCCAAATACTGTAGAGGACATGGTGGCCAAAGAAGCATGAAAAATCCCAGGGATTCACATATTTGGTGTTACTCCATAACCCAAGCCAACTACCAAGGTAAGGCCACCCTGGTTATGTGACTCTAAGGTGAAAGCCACGTGCATTGTTCCCATAGAGAAGTGACACTCAAACACTCACCATTTTCTTTGCTTTCATAACCTTGTAGCGATCAAAGTCAGTCATTTTGGCCTTCTGTTTGAAAAGAATCAGTAATGAAGCTCCTCATGTATACACACAAGCAATCAGTAAAACTCAAGTGCTGGAAAGCATGTCACAACCCCCCCGATTAAGTTTAGCTGCACGTCTGGAACTAGTTCACCTTTGCTTGTGCAGGAAAAAAGGTGGTTATGGAAATGACTAAAACCATCATCACTGCCAAAAGACAAGAAGCTGAAGCTAGTAGGTACAAACTTTCAAAAGTATGTGCCTTGTCTCTCTGTAATCTTAGCCCACAATTGAAGATGCATGGTTTACTAGATTGCATCTAACAGAAGCAGTAGTTAGATTGCATCTAAGCAGAAGCAGTACAACTACAGCTTCTCAGCTGCACCCTGTGACAAGACTAGGGGCAACAGGTATGAGCCACAGCACAGGAAGTTCCACCTCAACATGAGGAGGAACTTCTTCACTGTGAGGGTGACAGAGCACTGGCACAGGCTGCCCAGGGAGTTTGTAAACTCTCCTCTGGAGACTTTCAAGACCCATCTGGATACATCCCTTTGTGACCTGTGCTAGATTCTACAGTCCTGCTCTGGCAGGGGTGTTGGACTTGATGACCATCAGAGGTCCATTCCAACCCCTAACATCCTGTGATCCTGTGAACATGCAATACTCATCCAGTGAAAACCTACCTTTTCTCGGGCTTCTATCTTCTTTGCCCATCTGGTGGCTGCCCACTTCTCATTTATGTTCTCCTTCTCCCAGGCACGTCGCACACACTTCTGACGAGCACTGCAATGGAACAGACACAAAATTTTATTCACTCTTTACGGAAAAAATAAAAATCAAAAGAAAAGTCACTTTTCTGTGTTACTTCAGATATTTACTTGAAGTCAATGCCACATACATCTCTGTGGCCTCATTAACGTTCTGTTGCACAGATCCTTTGCTAGGACCGACAGATAAGCAACTCCAAGAGGCATACTTGCACACTGCTCCTACCACTGCTTCAGAATCAGAAAGGCAGCAATTTTTGTTTCTAAATTACAGAAAGTCGTAGTAACTAAGCTGAAAAGAAGTTCAGAACAAGTTTAGCCTCCTGCAGTTCTCATTCTGTAGGCAGGAAACATATAGAATACGTGAAAGTGACCTAAGCAGCAGCAAAGCACAGCTGCTGCAACTGCCTTCCCCCACACCCTCCACCCTACAAATACCTGCAAGTTAGCTGCCAGTGCCTTTGCTCCTGAAGAGCAATTATCAATCAATACTGGTAATGAAACCTTAAATGTATTTAACAGGCTGCCAAATCTGTACTATGTACATCCTAATCCATTCTCTTAACATTGCATGAACATTCTACATTCACTAAGCATTCGAGTGGTATCACTCATCAAGTGACAGCATGTTTTTCACAGAGGTTAAAAAAAAGCCACCAACAACTCACCTGTGTGGGAATTTGAGAACAAAATCAGTCAGCTGCATGCACTTGAAGGGCATGGCCTGCCTTCTGACACCACTGCAGGGGCCATCAACTAGTGCCTGAAAAAATGAAAACAAATGTGGGGGGTTTGCTTGTGGTTTACCCATCGTGCTCAAAACAGACAGCAGTTTCCCAATAATGATCCTAATGAACAGCATCTTGGCAACAACAGTCCACAGCAAAAGTAAACGTCACGCAAACAAAAAGTGGCAGTGTTAAGTCTTGTGTATACAACCCAAGCTTTACATACAGAATTTAAAAAGATTCATCCTGGAGGGGCATCCTGGCCTGTATCAGGAATAGTGTGGCCAGCAGGAGCAGGAAAGTCATTCTGCCCTGTACTCAGCACTGGTTAGGCCACACCTTGACTCCTGTGTCCAGTTCTGGGCCCCTCACTTTAGAAAAGATGTTGAATTGCTGGAATGTGTCCAGAGAAGGGCAACAAAACTGGGGAGAGTTTTGGAGCACAAGCCCTATGAGGAGAGGCTGAGGGAGCTGGGCTTGCTTAGCCTGGAGAAGAGGAGGCTCAGGGAGATCTTATTGCTCTCTACGACTGCCTGAAGGGAGGTTGCAGACAGGTGGGGGTTGGTCTCTTCTCCCAGGCAACTACCAACAGAACAAGAGGACAGAGTCCCTAGCTGCACCAGGGGAGGTTTAGGCTGGATGTTAGGTAGAAATTCTTCACAGAAAAGACTTACTGGCCATTGGAATGGGCTGCCCAGGGAGATGGTGGAGACACCCTCCTTGGAAGTACTTAAAAAGAGACTGGTTGAGGCACTTAGTGCCATGGTTTAGTTGATTAGATAGCATTGGGTGATAGGTTGGACTTGATGATCTCAAGGGTCTTTTCCAACTTGGTTAATTCTATTCTAAAAAGAAAGACACTGAGGCAAAATTACATACCTCATTTTTTCCTGAAACAGTAAGTGGAAGAAACCCCTAGCCCAAGCACTTGCTTTAAACATACAATAATGCCATTCTATTCATCACTTGCCCACAACTACTCATAGGAAATATTGGAAAAATACATTCACAAAAAAGTATCTTTTAAAATTGATGCAGTCTTAGTGTAAAAGCTTCTGTTAAGGCAGAAAAGAGAAAATAAAGGTACAGCTCTCACAACTTACCCTATTTTGGTCAATAACATCCACAATGGCCACCAGCTTGCCAGCATGTGGCCCAAAGGAAATAAAAGCAACTCTGCCAATCTCGACGAAGCGTTTGAACACCTGGGCGCAGCAAAAAAGTTAGGTGAGAACATACCCAAGGCCATTATTAGGTTCAGTGCTTTCACGGCCTTTAGAACAGTTTCCCAAGCTCTTCTAACTGCACAGAATCCTTTCGCTTGAGCAAAAGACCCCGGGTAACGCACTGAACTGCTCGCTAGCTCTGGCCCGGCGTGGACGCCGCAAGCAGGTGGAGGAAGGGGCGCCAGCGAGAAGCGGTGAGCCCTGCGAACGCAAACAGCCAGGAGATGACACACCAGCTCCGACTGTGGCAGGAGCTGACCTCCGAAGGCGACCCTGCGCAATCCCAGCCGCGCCCGACCACGGCCGCACGCGGGGCCCGGCCCCAGCCCAGCGCGAGTGGGGTGGCTGCGGCCGGCAGCTACCGGCCGCTTCCCTCCCCGTCGCCCAGCCAGGCGCAGAAGTACACAAGTGGGAGAGCGCAGACAAGGGAACAGGGACATAAGCAGAGGAGGACACGGGAATCCCGCCGGGGCGCCAGGGCACGGAGGCCCCGGCCACCCGCACGTACCATGATGGCCGCTGGCGAGCAGAAAGGGAGGGGCCCCGCTGCCGGCGGCCGGAAACTGCCTGCGCGGCGGGAGTGCGCGTGCGCGTGCGCGGGGCGGGCCCACCCTCCCTTGCAGCCCGGCCGAGCCTGCGTGCACCGGGAGTCTGCCGGCGGCGCACAGCGCGCATGCCCCCCAGGGGAGCCACGTGCAGGCGCGGCGTTCCTCGCTCCGCGCATGTGCGGTGGGACGCGGTAAGCGGTGAGGGCTGCGCTGAGGGCTGCGCTGAGTGTAGGTGGTCTTGGTTCTGCTGTTTCCCGGTGTGGTGCCTGATGTGTGGAAGTGCTGCTGTCGCTGGGCTTGCGTGGTGTGTGCGGGGCCGAGGCGCTGCTCGAGCGGGCTGCGCTTTCTCCCGAACTTGGGGGTGGTAAGTATAGCCTCGGTTCTATGAGCTGGCCCCTGGGCAGAGTGAGAAGGTGGCCCGGTGGCAAAAGGATACTGGAGAGCACAGCAAATCCCGAGGCTGTGTGCTGGTGAGTTAGTTTGAGCTCAGGAGGCTTGGCAGTGCACAGCCAGCACGGTATGAGCCTGACTCCAACAGCAGAGTTTTGTTGTTTGGGGTTTTTTAACCATCAATAAGACTTGCGGAAAATAAGAATTTGTCACAAACTCCTGTGGTGTTCCTGACATCCGTCTTTGCCTCCTTTAAAATTAATGGCTGATATCTAGCAAGGGCTAGATCCCCATTCTTCTCAACCACCTTTTATTCCAGGCTGTTTCATACTTTCAGGGCACAAGGACTAAACATTTGCAGGGCCTGATTCCTTGTTGATCAAATTCCATCTACACCAATCATGTCCTGCAGTGGAGTAAATGGATGTGTTTACAAGATAATCCTAGTGTTAGGTAGGCACTTAGGCGTGAATCAAACTGAATCTGGCTGCAGAATGTAGAACATAATACATATCTTTAATAATTATTTCTGCATCTTTAGTATTTTTTTTTTTGCATCAGGTTCAAAATCCACCATAACACTGTGTTAGGACATGATTTTGCAGCCTGGTCATTCTTCATTATCCCAGCTATTCTCTGGACACTGAAGGGATTTGGTATCTGAGCACTAGCTTTAGGGTCAAGGATGCACAAGGGATCCATAAAGCTACAAGCAAAGAGGTGAAATACGTAGTAGTCCATGGTGAGAATGATCTAACAAGTCTGATTCTCTTCTAATTGCCCCATAAACCTCTCCCTTGGAGTGGCTTATGTAGTCCACCTGAGACCTTGTTACTGAAAACAGGCTGTGTCAGAGTGTGAGACAGCAAAGAGGGAAAGAGAATCAGTATTGCCTCATGTTTGTTTATGAAATAGATGAGAAGTATTTAAGGCTTGCCCCAAGTCACTTGGATTCTATGGGATCCAAGCACAGGTTTCTCCATCCCGTTTCACTTCTCACCAGACCAGTCTGAATTTCACACTTTCCCTGGGAAGGTAAACTGCATGAAGGGAAGGATACAGCATTTTTGCTTATATTCTGTATGATTCTTGAGAGTATGTTTAGCTGCTGCCCTCTTCCACAGTCATCTGATGGGTAGGAATCACACAGTGCAGGGTTCATCTCTCTTTTTCCTTTTGAAACAGACATGCCCAGGAGCCTGACAATACAAACAATGAGAGCCTCCATCTGGCTGCAGAGCAGTAAGAGCCTCTGCAGCTAGCCAATAAATTTCATTCCACTGACTCCCTGGGGAGCAACAAGCCTGACCAAGAAATATCACTGTTTCAGCTCATTAGTTTCCAGGTTCCACTTCAATCCTATACACTCCTGGCACCCAAAGACCTATCTGCAGTACAAGTTTAGTTAGTTTCCTAGAGAACTGCTAGGTGATGAAAATTTCATTTGTATTTATCCAGGTGATGCCTACTCTGATCAGCTAAAGGTGAAAGGCTCTACAAATACTACCCAGCTACCATGCCACCAGGTTCTGCTTAAGTAACCACTTGAGCAAAGATATTTTTTGAGTGTATTCCTCCTCCTTGAAAGAGAGATGAGCATTTGAGACTCCTACAGTGATACTGAATCTGCTCAAGAGCTATTAAATGTAGTCTCAGCTCAAAATTCCAAATGTAAGCTTTTAACTTAGGTACTTTTAGAGCTAACTGGTTTTTCCTCAGCTAACTGGGGGGCCTTAAGACCTACTTCCATCCTCCCCTGCATTTCCCAGCCTTCTTCCTGGAGGCAACAGATTTCCATCCCAAGGAGCAGTGGTACACTTTAACCAATGTGTGGCTGACAATTTTCATTTTCTTCTTCCTTCTCCTCATCCCACCCTGATGTGGGTCTGAGAGTGCCTCTTATTTCCCTGAAGAGGTGCTCATTTTGGAGCAGCACTTTTGGGCCAACTTTTGAGTCACCCTTGAAACTCCTCAGAACTTGTGTGAGTTCTCTCTGTGTGAACTGGCTCATGCAGCCTCAAGAAATGGTGATCAGTGAAGAAGTGTGCCAGATGTCAGGCCTAAGATTAACGTATAATTAAAACCCAGAAATGACAGATGATTGACAAAGGTGAGAGATTTCTATATGCCTTGTAGAATATGGCATATTTCTTGTTGAATATGGAACATGTATGCTGCTGCAGCCTGCTGCCTAAGACAAACTGGTTGAATTAAAAATCTCCAGTGCTGTTCCATTTCTGTTCAAGTTGCAATTCAGATCACCTTTGGCTGCCCATTAAGGACAAGCAGTGCTTTTCTGCTTTGAAATGCACCGCTTGGAACTGAGAGCACAGGGAGACCCTTGTCCTGGGCTAGCAGCTATTAACCAAACAACTGTTTTTCCCGCCCTGTCTTTTCCCTCTGCTTCAACTTTCTCACCGAGGATTCCCAGCATCTCTACTCAAACACCAGCAGGGAGAGAGAAAGGCCTGGTGATTTCCTCAAGAACTGCGCCATCTAGCTAATGGACTAGATTTGTCAGACAAGTTAGGGAGAAAATGTTATCCAAGCAAAGTTTCAAAGTTCTGGTTTCTAGTCTAGTAGAAGGAAGAAAGAAAGGAGGGTTGGGGGTGGGAAGAAGTGATGTAAAGGGAAATGCTTTGTGGGGTGGGGGGGGGTTACAGTTTGAAATAAATGTCCCACTTTGCCTCTTGTGTGCAGCAGGATACTATGACTATTGTACACGCTCACCAGAAGCTAAATAAAAATCAAGGTAATGATAAACCAGGTTTTGTGTCATTAATGGTGCACTCACATCTTCTTGTTTTTCTTTTTTTTTTTGGTTTTGTTTTGTTTTTTAATGCAGCTGGGCCAACTAAAGAGACAGCTGCCCCTTCCCCTATCAACTGCTTGTCCTTCCCTTGCAAGAGAGTACCCCTTGCTCACACAACTACCTCAGTGAATAACAGCCATCTATTCTATTTTAGAGGCAGTTTCATGCTGTTCACTCAGTTAGACTGGTTGTGGCCCAAAGAGGTGAGGGATGGCTTCACAAGCACATCCTGAAGAGTAATAATCCCAACAGCAGGGAGCCCAGAGCAAGCTTTTCAGCCTGAATACCATTCCCACAGGGGGCTGTGCAGTTGAACAAACCCTTAGAACAGGCACAGTTACAATGACCTGCCTGCCTTTCAGTCACTGTGGAAAACTGCCGCAAGAAGCTGAAAGCTAGATCACTTACAGGTAGGAGGACAAGTGTGTCCATGCCAGAAGTGCACCTCAGCTGCTTAGGTTTGACCTACTTCTAATCAAGCATGACACCCACAAACAGGGCAAAGTGCTGCCTAAGAGTCAAAGAGATGTGCAGAATTTAGGTGCAGGAAACTGTAGCAGAGTCTGAGAAGGAGTATTTAACACCAATTCCAGTAAACACATTTCCATGTGCTGTTTGTACCAAACTGATTGCACTTAAAAAGCCAGCAGAGCTTGGTTTTATTTATTTTAATTTCTTTTTTAACCTATCTGAGTTTGTGCAGAAGTCATCAGTTTGGTTGATAAACTCTTTAGAATTCTGAAGCCACAAGGGAAAAATGTCAGTTGACATTTCTGCATGGCAGCGTGAATTGGGTGTCTGGGTTGTGCACGAGTGGCTGGACTTCATGAGGTGGAGAGCAGTGTGTTTGTTGTTCTGATAGTGACACCAGGGGAAATTTGAATGTGATGCATTTTGTTCTTAATGAACTAGGGTTTTTGAAGCTTTTTCTTCAAAGTCTGAAGCATCTAATCAATGTGCTTTTCAGCCAGAAATACATTCTTCCTCTAAATATGAGGGCTTATTGATCCTTATTGATGGACAAATTGAGAAATGATGTGATAAAAGAGGTTTTTCCAATTCATTTACTATTTATGACAACGCATTCGTGGCAATAATACTTTAATAAATGTGCAGCTGAGACATAATTCTTTCACTTGATTTCCTTCTACATCAATTTACAGCTTCTTAGCTCCTTGGATTAGGGCTAGAGGCCACAAAGCTCTTAGCTTTTTCCAGCTGGCTCAGAAGACTTTGGGATCTTAGCCCTAACTCCAGGTTTCTACGAAAATGTTCTGGAACAAATACTTTCATTTGCAGAAATAGAACATATTTTTCATTTGCTTTTTGTGTTCTAGTAATTTATTGTGCAAACGGGGTGACAGACTGAGCTTATAAGACCCTCCTGAATTCTGCTGCTACTAAACTCAGAACATGAATAGTATAGTGAAATGTGTGTCATCACATATTTCCTGCTATACCACAAGCTGTCAAACCTCAAAACCAAGGAATGTGTGCTTTGCCTTTAAGTAGTTATTATCTCTATTTTTTAATGTAAGGATTTTGTTATTATCTCTATTTTTTAATTTAAGGATTTTTTTTCCCTTTGAGAACTTCAGTTTTGAGTGACTAGTTTTGAAAAACCATTCCCTTTCTGCAGCATTTTACACCTGTGTCTTGTTAAAGGTGAGGCCGTGCATATCCTGTGCCACCCTCTGGACAGAGGGTGAGTATCAAATGGCATATTCTTTCTATTTTTATCAGTCTCCTCTTGTGACTATGCTGATATTTAACAAGCTGAAGTGCTGGTGCAGTGCTGTAGTTATTCCTTTGGTCACTAGGGGGTACTTGCTTATCAGGGCTTTTCATCATCTGTGCCTCAGGCATAGATCGAAGAGCACATTACCCCCAACTTTTTATCAGTTGCATAGATGACAAAAATACTGGCCTGGGTGAACATGACAGCTCAGGTAGCATAATGAGACAGACTGTAGACAGTTTATTCTATTTACAAACACTGGTTTCTTAAGGTGGTAAAATACACCAGACTTCACGTTCTCATCGCTACTTTCAAGTCAGAAAATCTCTCACAGAACTGTACTGGTTACCACTTCTGTTATATTTCCCATTGGGAAGGGTGTCTGGTTTTGTGTGTGTGAAAAATCACAGAGTGTTAAGGGTTGGAAGGGACTTTGAAAGACCATCTAGTCCAACACCTGTGCCAGAGCAGGACCACCTGGAATAAGTGCCACAGAAATGCCTCCAGGAAGGTTTTGAATGTCTCCAGAGAAAAAAAAACCCAATAGGTGGCTATTTTTCTCACTCTGTGAAAATAACAATCTTCACACTGCTCTGAGAGCAATCTGGCAGAAACGAGGAACTGAGATATTCTGCATCTGGGAAAGAGTTTATGTGAGTATTTGTAACTGAAGTGTCAGTATAGCTTTTAATTTACTAGTACGTGCAGAGGAAATGTACTTAAATTTATATATCACCTTCAAAATGCAGGGCAGCCTCAGGTGTTTGCTTTTGCTTTTTCATTCATAGATTCCTGACTCTCAGATGATTTTGTGAGAGTCTGTCTCAACATGTGAGCAGCTTGCTTTTGTTTCTGGACATCATGCACCTAGACCTACCCAAAATAATTAGATAGCTTTGTTTATATAAAGAAAGCAGCAGGGTTGTACCAGCAGTTTCACAGCAAACTCATATGCCTGCAGCCACTTCCATCAGTTAATTATAAGAGGTAATTATGGTTGAAGGCAAAGTCTTTTATAGCAGGGATTTACATTTGGTAGTAGTCTTGAAGGACAGTGCTATCACTTAAAGATAATGAATGCCCTAATCAATTGTGCCAAGCAAAGCTCTGGGTAAAGTTTCACTAATTCATGACTGCATGGGCAAGCAGCTGAAGTACACAGTAGGCAATAGGGGCTCCTAGTTCATAAATATTCACAAGGTGCTTATAGGTCCCCGTGGTGGAAAGCACACACTGGGAAGCGTCAGACTCCCTGGGCTGCTCCTCTGTGTGGTAATTGTGTAGCGTCAGCTCAGCTTCTGCCTCTGACCTGCATTTTACCATTAATCCAGACCCATGCTATGATTCCTTGGAAACTGTGCACTTAGCTGAATAATTTATTGCACGACTTTCAATTATTTATGACTTATAACAAATGAAATAAAATCCCAAGGTGGTTTGTAACTTCTGAATATCCAAGGGACAGTCAGCAGATTGCTCTATCCTTACATCCCTGTGGTTACTGCCCCTTTGCCTCTCTGAGAATATTCCAAGGGAACGCTCATTTGACACCAGGTTGATTAAAACTAGCAAATTCCTCTCTGCCATTGTCATGTGTGTGCCCATCTGATCATGCTGTTTTCCTTTTTTCCTTCTCCTTGAAGTAAAAACTAAAACTAGCAATTAAAACTAGAATCCATCAGGTCATTTTAGATTTGCAAACAGATATTCACAATCTCCTTGGAAACTGAACAAAGGTGCACTTCCTGTAAGACCTAACTGATTGCTGCTTACTTTTAAACAAGCTCCTCTTCTTTTCTTCACTCATGCTGTGCTTGCAGCCACTGGAAGGTGCCTACATTTATGGGACCCCTTAAATTGTCTATTTAGTCTATTCTAGTCATGTTGAGCAGAAGACTTGGCTTTGAATGTGTTCCTTTCACCCGAAGCTTCCTTGAGCTCTGTGCAGTGATGTCTGTTAGAACTGTCCTTCAAAAGCCCACACCAGGCCCTGGAGAGAGGCTGCTCAATAGTTGAGAAGGTTTACCAGATGTCTTGGCTTGGGAATTAGGTTTGTCCAGCATGGCCTGTCAGCCAAGAAGGCTACAAAGTCTTAGAAGGTTTTTATCTAACACTAGGTGCTATCCACAAGTATTAGGAGAATCAGTTCCATTGAAGGGACAATGCTACTGACAGCATTGAAATGAACATGATTCTGCTTGCAAATATATTCACACTCATCAAACAACCACTTACATTTTACATTTAGGAAATGTTTTAGTGCAATTTCTATGGAATCCATTCTTAGGGTGTCTTGTTTGCCTTCACAGGTTCTGTTCTTCAAAATTGTTTGTTTTCTGTAAGCTGAGCATATAGATCAGGTGATGCAAGGGTCTTTCTTCAGAATTTCTGACTGAAACTAATTTTAAAGATTCAAATTAATTCCTATACAAGAACAATTATTCTTGTTGGACGCTGTAGCCCCAGGCTGCAGGCTGAAGAAATGTAACATGGCAATCCTGAGGTATTTAGAATCATAGAATCAGTCAGGGTTGGAAGGGACCACAAAGATCATCTAGTTCCAACCCCCCTGCCATGGGCAGGGACACCCCACACTAGATCAGGCTGGCCAGAGCCTCATCCAGCCTGGTCTTAAACACCTCCAGCGATGGGACTTCAACCACCTCCCTGGACAGCCCATTCCAGGGCTTCACCACTCTCATGGTGAAGAACTTCTTCCTCATGTCCAGTCTGAATCTCTCCACCTCCAGCTTCATTCCATTCCCCCTAGTCCTATCACTACCTGAGATCCTGAGAAGTCCCTCCCCAGCCTTCCTGTAGGCCCCCTTCAGATACTGGAAGGCCACAATAAGGTCACCTCGGAGCCTTCTTTTCTCCAGATTGAACAGCAACTCTTCCAGTCTGTCCTCATAGGAGAGGTGCTCCAGCCCTCTGATCGTCCTCGTGGCCCTTAACCTTATTTTTTAATAATAATTTAATCTTATTGTAATGCTTGAACACACCATGCTGCATCCCAGCTTTAGTTCTTGAATGGTATCTGCTTTTTCTGAAAGGGAGCATTAATTAGCAGGAAGCAGTTAATAGTGAAATGCATCACCTGTGTGCCATGGAATCATTGTGGAGAAATGCCTGGTTTAAATGATTTAACGCTTGATGGGATGAAGTCTTCAAAGATACAGCCAATAACCAAATTATTTAATCCTTCTCACATTTCTTTCTAACATCCCACTGTAGATCAGTGGCAGCCACGATATTTAATTACACTCTTAAACCCAGGCTGCAGAGAAAAGAATGAATGAACAGTGGGTGGCGACAGAGCACTGCTTAGATAGAAACCAACGGACATTCAGAGCTACTTAGCCTGTACCCCATAATCATTTTAAAAAGTTTTCCTAGGTAGACACAAATTTCTTCAGTTCAATCCCAGTTCATTAGTATTTGATTTAGATCTGAAACAGTCTAATAGACTATAAATGGAAGTATTCCCCCCACCTTGCTCTAAAAAAAAAAAAATAAATAATAATAATATCTAGGTTTCCAAAATGTGGCTTTAGATGGAAATTCTTGTTTATTAATCAATGTCCACTTTTGGTTCCGAATTCTGATTCAGTGTAGATGACAGCCCATAACGTCCCAAGGAATCATTCAAAACACATGTATTTTAGTCTCCACATAACGTCAATAGGTGCTTTTGTGCAGTAGTAATGTGGAGTTCTGTTCAGTTCTGTGGAGGCTAACACAAGTATAAAAAAAAAAAAAAAAAGCCTTGCTTTGTAAGTCTTTCTTCCTCCCCCTCCCCCCATATTGGCACATATGGTTGACCAAAAATACTTTGAAGTATGGCCCTTCATATGTATGAGATTATGCTTAGTGCAGAAGCAAATGGTATAAGCTGCATTTCTTGAAGCTAACTTATTTCAGAAAATACATTCTATGGGACATTTTCTATTCTTTGGGATCCTAATTAGGAACTGTTAATTTTCAACTAGCCATGAACTGTTTACATCATGAGCTAAACTGTTCAGTGTCGGTGCCCACGTTAGAACAGTTGACAATCAGGCGTCTCAAAAACTGTTTGTAAATGCTATAATTGTGACTTGCTGATGGAAATGAAAAGTGAATCATCCATTTCTCTTGTAAATTCGGGAAATCTTGTCACCATTCAAGGATATTTAAGCACAGCTAAATTATTTGAAGTGCATTTATCCAGAAAATGAAATGACACTTAATCCGTCTGCAGCTATTACGGCGCTCATACAGTGACTGAATTCATAGTGGTTGATGATATTTCATGTTGAAGTTTCCTCAGCAAATGGAGTGCCTTTTGAGAAGGGCTGTCCAATGTATGAATTGCATCTGAGCCAATAAACTAAATTATGTCATAATAAAGTATGTCATCAATGTAAACAAATGCCAGATGGATTTAAAAGCATTTAATTTTAGATCAGTGCAAATCAACTGAGATAAACACTGCTGTGGTGTGTTGTCAGTCACTAGTGAAATTCTAAAATGGTTTCCCACTGCATGTCCATGTCTTGAAGGATTTCACCTTTGTGCCTCTTTCCAGTCTTGCTCTATTTTTTTTTTTTTTGGTGTTTCCTCCACGTTATTGTGCTTTCTGACAGGGTGTGCTGGCCTGGCAGTGCATCTGGGATGTATCTAAACAGTGATGGCCACCACTTCCCATGAGCTCTCAGTGCCTTCAGTTGTGGTCACTCAAGATGAAGTTCAAAGTGTCTTTGTGCTGTTGAACTGGAAGGCTAGGGTTGGTTTTTTTCCACATAGTTAAAATCTGGAGGCTATTGCTCTGTGTTTAAGTTCAGGGTATCTGCTGGCGCTTGATAACAAAGTTATCTAGTTGTGTGTTCACTGACATCTTATCTTTAGGGACATGGTTTAACGGTGGACTTGGCAGTGCTGGGTTTGTGGTTGGGCTCTAAGATCTTAAAGGTCTTTTCCAGCTGAAACAGTTCTGTGATCTACTATGTGTCTGTACTCTAAATGTAGTGGAATTATAGTAATAAATATTTCTGACTTAGTACATCTCTTTTAGCACCACAGCAAAAGGGATGGTTTTAAGAATTGCATTTGGAGGGCATCCACCTTTCAGTGTCACCTATTTTTCACTGTGTGCCACCTTAATTAATGATTTCTCAGTTCATGCTGATAGTTTTGGCCCTTTTAAATCTGCTTAATAGTTGAGCTTATGTGGCAGAAAATACAGAGGCAGGTTTTATGAAAAAATAATTCGACTTTCAGATAGACCAGTATACCCCAGACAGAGTCTTGACAAGCTCTTAACAGGAGAGTCTGTTATTCCCATTATTTCCATAATAATTCATGGCATATGCTTCACAAGGTTTGTTTAACATTCTTTGTGTTGCCTGTGTTTCTGGACTGTTCAGTGCAGGCAGATTTTCAGCAGATGATACAGAAGTACTATGGCAATGAGAACTTACTCAGCTTTGGCTATGGAGATGTGTCCATTTTCTTCATTAGACTTTTGTAGCTCTGGCATAACAGCTCTTTGCCAATACTTGATCAATATGGAGTTTCTTACGTGTGCATTTGAAATTTTTAAGTGTATTTACTGAAGTAGACATCAAAAGTTATGTACAAAGTATGAAGTCTGCTTATATGCTTCAAGTAAAACCAGATCTCATCTACCTACAGGAACAGTGCACACATACATAGATGCCCTTAATCAAAATTGGATGGCAGAAGTTTTCTTTCAAGATGCAAATGACTTCCAACTCTGGCTATGAATTAGCATTGTGTAGCAGAAATCCAGCACCTTATTTACAAGAAGTACATTTTCCTGATTTCTTTCTCTGGGAATTAATTTACATAGGAAAAACACCTGTCTTCTTGGCTGACAGCAACATCAAAATCGCTGAGGGACTAAGATGACAAGCTCTCCTGAAACATCAGCACATCAGGCTTTTATAGCTGTCTGGGGGATACAAGAAACTTGTATTAAGCAGTGTTTAAGGACTCGTTATGTTTGTCAGCTCTGTGACATGAAGGAAGAAAGGAGCAATGTCCCCATGTCAACTGAAGATGAGAAGATTGCAGGAGATGTTGCCTTTCAGCATGGCATGAAGCTTGAGAGGCAGGCAAATCAAATAGTTTGTTTTTTTTCATCACACTGCCAGGTGGGGATTAGGCATTGTTAACTAGAAACTAATTCTTGAGATGTAAGAAGAAATTTTCTTATGAAGAAATACAGCTTTTTTTTTTTTTTTTCTTTTCCCTTTGATTAAATGAATTGCTGTAGTTTTGTCACTGTCAGAACAAGAGGACGGAGTCTCAAGCTGTGCCAGGGGAAGTTTAGGCTCAAAGTGAGGAGAAAGTTCTTCACAGAGAGAGTTGTTGGCCATTGGAATGTGCTGCCCAGGGAGGTGGTAGAATCACCATCCCTGAAGGTATTCAAGAGGGGATTGGATGTGGCACTTGGTGCCATGGTTTAGTAGTCATGAGGTCTTGGGTGACAGGTTGGACTTGATGATCTTTGAGGTCTTTTCCAACCTTATTGATTCTGTGATTCTATGATCTTTAAGTGCTGTGACTTTACAAACGTGCAGCATTGAATGGAGAAATGACTGAGAAGAAATCCCTTCAGTGTGGAGCTTACTTTCCATGTGTTGAAGAGGTGTTGTAAGTGCACCACTTTGTTTCAGTAAAATAACAAGATATTCTCCAGTATCTCAGATGGCTCCTTCAAACAGGCAAGCTGACAGTAAGCTCACTAACTCCAGGTTCTGTACAGAGTTAATCTGAAATAAGAGTCTCCTATAGCACATTTGCACCTCAAAGTTGAAGAGCATGAAAAAATAAAACCCCTCTTTTTCATCCTTTTTTTCAGGGGATGCCTGACCCTAGAGCCTCCCCAAACAAATACTAAACATGAAAATGTAGAGTTCATTGGAGCAGTGGAATTAGGTTTCAGACACAAATCCAGACTTGCACTATTCACTTAGGTGTTCAGACGAAGGACAGGCTGATATTTAGGAAACAAACAAACAAACAAACAAACCCCCCACAAACAAACAAACCCCAAGCATCCTGAGTTTATCAGCAGAGAAACAGTCAGAGAAATACTACTATTTGTGTGATTTTTCTGTTTCCCCCCATGCCTCCGTGGAGAGGCTTTGGCAGCAGCAAAACCAAACAGTTTCTCGCTAGTCCTTATTTCGTGTATGAATCTGGAGCATATGCTGAGTAGGTTTGCTTAGATTTGATTTTTGTATTTGTGTTTATTATTATGCACTAATGCATAGCACTGGAAACATTTCAGAACAGAAACAGTGCAGTAGGGACTTACTGGGGAAACCACTTCAAAACAGTGTTTTTTAAATGCTGCTTACTTGCTCTGGTGACTAGCACATTTATTATCAGTTTCAAGCACTCTCTTTGTTTGCCCTTATTTCCCTCATTACTTCATGTTGCCAAATACTTGATTAACATTATTATTTAGTATTTTAAGAGATTGCGATGGAATTTTGACCACTACATAAGTCTATATTTTTCTGGGTTTGTTAATACAGATATATCTTTGTCCTCCTCTGGAAAGGTTCTAAAGGAAATCTCTGTTGGAGACCTAAAGCCTACTGAAATAGTTGAAGCGAATCTGGATGCACAACTACTCTCCAAAGTAACCCAGCCAGCCACTGGCAAGTTTTATGCAAGCGCTGTGGGGTGAGGTAGTTTCTGCATTATCACTGAATACTGTGAGGTGAGACTTACAGATTACTTTGCAGAATTCAGACAGCATATGTGCATTAAAAAAAAAAAAACAAAGAAAAAAGAAAGAAAAATTTTTTAAAGCCCCTTTTAAAAAGGTTTTGCTATGAATTTTAATCTTTATTTGTGACTTCTATCACCTGCTACTCGTTAGGCAGATTGCAAACCAGCCCTGTTACTTGCTCAAGTGAGACTCGTAGCTTACAGACAAAACAAACCAGAGAAGAAGAAATAGGTGCTTTTCAGCACAAGTTCATTTTCTTCACTATAATCAGTGCTACAAGAAAAGCTTCAATGCAGACACATCACCAGAGCTGTGGGTGAGCTCAGAAGGGTACTGCTTGTAGGTAAGAGAGAATGAGATGGGGAGCATGGGGGCGTGCTATGGAATCTGATATAAACAACTCTCTTGTGATTGGGTGGTGATTAAAAGAAGCTTAAGCCTTAAGGTGATGAGTTTAATAGCAACATTGGCTTTATGAAATGAGGAACAGTGTGAGTAAAAGACCAGAGTGTAGTGGATAAAAAAAAATATCAAAGCAGGATATATTCTACAATAGCATTACTAGGTGGGTTTTGGGTTTTTTTGACTCCCAATATTTGGTTTAAAAACCTATTGCTGAAACCCATCTTAAGGCTTTAAAATCAGAATTTGTACATATTCAAGCCAGCTCTTTAGCAGTTTATGGGAAAGAAGTGCCCACTATATATTCTATATAGATGTGCTATTTAACAATAATAATCTCTCATGCATGCAGTGATCCTTTGCTGAAACTGTGTACAACTTCCCAGTTGTGCTATGCTGCTGACCTTGGATTTCTGGGTCAATGTCCACAAACCAGACTTGTATTAAGCAATCGCATTTCTTCAAGTGTTTGGGTCCGATGTGAATAATTCAAGTACTATTCCTGCCTGCCATTGCTTCTTTGGAAGCTTTCTTTGATGACAATGAAATGCCTATGGATGATGACATTTTGTAAAATTAAATCTGAGATGTTCAGTTCTGTTATGAGATCTGAATATTTGTTCACACCCACACAGAAGCTCTTTGTCTCCTTCCCTGACTGTCTGACAGTTAGGGCTTGATGGAAATTTGTTATGGCCAGCTCTTTGGAAATCCAGATCTGAAGAGAGCTGAAGAGCTATTCTAATGGCTTGGATATTCCCTTACTCTGATTCATTTTCTCTCTACTAGGGGTAGAAAGTAGCCCCAAAAATATAAGAGCCTTTTTCAAGCAGCGTTTTGGGTTGGACTCGATGATCTCAAAGGTATTTTTCCAAGCTGGTTAATTCTACTCTAGTCTACTCTATAGCTAGACTAGTGGCTTTGGTGCACTGCTTTCTTCTCACCTTTCCCCCCACCAATCTGGAATAATGTTACAGGTGAATATAGAAGAACATGGTAACAATCACCAAAGTGATTACAAGCTGCTGCCTCACCCCTAGGAGATTTTTCTATTCAGGCAATGCAAACTATCCTGCATGAACACATTTGGGTGCAGTTACCCTAAGATCTAGGAGTCAAACACTAAGATACATGAGGCTGTGTTAGAGCAAGCTTGGCAAATGGAGAAGAAATGGATATGTTTGCTATGCAGCTGAATCTTTTCCAGTTTGAGGCTGCTAGGTCAGGCTGGAGTAACAGCTGCTCCACTAGGATGTGCTTCTGACTTCTTCCCAAAGGACACTTTATGTAGCATCATTGCATTTAAGCAATTACAATGCATTTAACCAAATGCTCAGGCAAGGGACGTACAAAGCAAGATTTCACACAGTGCTACAAAGTTTCTTTCCTACTTTTGAGGCAGCGTTTCCAGGTGCACTTTCCTATTTGCTTATGCAGAACCAGCCGTTGTGTGCAGTGCAGTTTGGATCTTTCAGCCTAGAAGGTGCCTGTTTAAACTGCGTAATTGAGGATGTGGAAAATGCACTGCTACCTAACCCTTGTTTGGGACTGCAGTATGTGCAGTTTATCATGTGTAGAATAATTAGCAGATTGGCACTAATTGCTACTCCTGGGCAGACTCAAATCAAAGAATAAACATTAAGTTGGCATGGAGACAGAACTACCCTCTGAGCTGTAGACTGTTGTCTCCAAAGCACTGTGACATACTCGTTAGCCACAGCACTTTGCTCCTTCTTGCTTGCATAGCACAGAGTGAGTCCCCAGTGCAGCTGCCCTGTGCTATACCTGTCCTGTGGAAATAAAAAAAAAAACAGAGAGAACATCAGGCTCCATTGTTCATCTCAACAGCTTTTGTTTTCCCAAGTCAAAAATCTTGTTGCTAATATAAACCTATCCAGAGAAGTCAGATTCTAAACAAAACTCCCTTAGTGAACCTTGGATTTCATTCTTTTGGATAGCATTTAGAATAAAATTAACCAGGTTTGAAGAGACCTTTGAGATCATTGTGTTCAACCTATCACCCAACACCATCTAATCAACTAAACCATGGCACCAAGCACCCCATCCAGGCTCTTCCTAAACACCTCCAATGATGGTGACTCCACCACCTCCCTGGGCAGCCCATTCCAATGGCCAATCACTCTCTCTATGAAGAATTTCTTCCTAACATCCAGCCTAAACCTCTCCTGGTGATACTATTGTATTTAGTCCTTTCATAGTATTTTTATATAAAATGGACTTTGTGTCTTCTCTTGGGAGGTGTCTTTTTCTGAGGGTTACTTTTTCAATGAGTATTTCAAATCAGAAAGTTTCCTTCACAGTACACTTGGTCCCTGGAATATAGTTTGTTTACTTGGTAGTTTACTCTAGCTTCTGCTCAGTCCTGCTTTTCAAATTGTACTTGTGATTGCAGGACATAACTCCAAAAATGGAGAACAGTCATCTGTACATTCAGCTGTTAGCAAGCATTTTTCACAGCTAACATGTTCAATCCAGTCAACAGATGTGTCAGGAATCTCATCTCACGGTCTGTGTAGCTGAACTGAGATGGATTTGATGTCAGATTCTCACTTGTTCATCTGTATCAAAACAAGTATCAGTTAATACATGTAGTCAATAAAAATATATTGAGAGGATATTTCAAAAGGTGTCAAAACAAGTGAATAGAAAGGGGAAACCTGCCTTTGGTGCTCTTTTTACCCCAAATAAGAATTTATTTGATTGAGGTGTAGTGCACGTTTAATTCCTGTTTGTGGTCACAAATGTCAGTACGCGTCGGTCACAAACTATAGAGAGCAAATGAAAGCAGAGTTTGGTGCAGCGTTTTTATGGCTGTTGTTTTGATCACACTTGTAAAGTTTACTAAATAACACGAACCACCACTCCCTCAACTCGCTAGCTATTAGCTTTCTGCTGTATTTTATGCATTCTGTAATATTGCCAGGGTCAGAGTTTCATCAGACCTCTGCGGCTGACTGCGGTGGGTTGAAATTATCCCCCAACTAATCTGAGAGAATTACCTCCCCCCCCCCCCAAATAAAATTTGCCAGACCAGCTCAGTTGGAAAGCAAATGAAGCTCTATTTACGAGCAAAACTGAAATATAGATATATGAAGTGCAATGAATATGTACAAAATATACAATATTTACAATTTATAAACACAAGGACACCACTGGACAAAACCAGGGGGTTACCAACAGCTTCTCCCTCCCTGCTCCCTTCCCCCACTCTATACAAGGGAAAAGACTTAGCCACAAGAAGAATGCAGCCAAGGTCAGCAACAGCCAAGCAGGTATCTGCAGGTATCTGCAAGAGCAAGGAAGACAAAAAGTTGGTTTATACAACTGACTTTATGTGCGTTGTCAGACCAATGGGATTTATTTAGACCTTATCACTAGTTTCCCTTTTGCATCCAATGGTAATTTAGTTACATTCTACCACTTTCTACTCAATTTGTGGGAAGTTTTCCCAGGCATCAGCCTAAAACTGCCACACTGGCAAAGCCTCCAAAGTTCTTATTTAACCCAAGGTGATGTTCCAGTGGCACACTCTTTCCCTGGAAAATGCCTGCCTGTGTCTGTGCTTACAGCCTTGCCCTGCAAGCTAGGTGTATATATTAGATGCTTTAGTCTTAGGCTGATTTAATTTCCTGGTTCTTTTGTTCTGCAAGGCATTTGTGACTTTTATTTTGTTATTTCAGAGGATTTTTTAAAAAAATATTGTTGGTAGGAAATAGTGGGTCATCTCCAGCTAAGATTGTGCAAGAATACTGGCAGAACAGGTCTGCCAGCATCAACAAATGCAGATGAGTATCATCAGCAATGTTATTAAGAAAACAATCAGGGATACAGGAGGATTACATGAATGTCTCCCAACAAATTGGCAACTTTAATGAGGTTTTATGTCAGTCCATGCAGTGACTAAAAGTCATAACTCCAGCCCAAAATGACTTGGGCGTCATGACATATAGCCTGATAACTGGCATCCTCTACCACCCGCAACTATTCAAACCAAATAGAAACCTTTCTTTCCAGGGAAGTTTAAACTAAAAGCAGGTGCTTAGTGCATTCAGGGGGAGTTGTGACTACTCACAAATGCATTAGGTGAGCACTAACTTTTTCACTGAGGTTTTCATGCCAACAGGGGTACCTTTGTACTTTCCATTACTTTCAAGCTGCCTAGAAAGTCCAGACTTACTAAGTCGGTCAATGGTAACTCCTGCACATGGTCCAAATGCTGAAGGCTGCTGTTGTATCTTCCCCAGAGATGTCTTCTGTTCCAGAATACTGAGGATTCCTACATATTTGGGCTTTAATTTTAATTGTTCTTGTTTGTCTGTGCCTTTCCTCTGTCTTTCTCTTCAATATTAATGATGATTAATGATGATCAATGATTGTTTATCTTGCTGCCAAATTTTGTCCAGAATCGATACCAAAAATAGCAGTAACATCAGTTAAGATCTGAACAGTGCTGCAGAAGTCATGATGTGTGTGTACAGGCGGATATTCTTCATAGCCTTGAGTCAGCAAATTCTTAAGACCTTCTGGTAGGATCACACTGAGGGATAGAAACCACAAAGGTATTTGTATTTACACAGCCTGGCTTTTGGAGTTTTAATTTAAAAGCTAGCTTGGATCTTACAGCTTCCAGAGAACTATAGCATAGTTTGGAATGATCTACAAAAGATCAGGTGTTGTTACAAGGACAGCAATACCTGTGTAAACAATTAGCACCAAACCCCTCAGTGGTTCCTCTTGAGGAGAAGTTACAGATCTCTCAGTTGATATAGTAGAGGATACACTGAAGCCTGTCCAGACACTCCTTTCTATGATGTCAGGAGCAAAATAGCTTCAACATGAGCTGGTCATGCATCAGTTTTGCTGGAATGAAGTGCTGGTTAGGACCTTTGTCAAATGTACTCACGAGTATAAGGAGCCATCAAACCAAATGCAGTCACTGTATAGCTTAACAACCAGTTCAGAATTTTATAGCCTTTGCTTGTTTAACTGCCAGTGCTATAAGAGTAGTTAAATTATATGTTTGGGTCATGTGCAGATTGCTTATGGGAATCAGGAAGGAATCTTCTCTTAGATCAGACCCATGGAAGTGAGTAGTGCAGACTGGAGGCAAAAGCCTGATGGAGACTTTCGCAGGAAAGTGGTCAGCTAGGAAGAAAGATCCTTGCTCTGGGACACAGGTCAGCATTGCAGAGCTTAGGAGGTATTTATTTCATTTCAGAGAATTGCATCCTACATTAAAATATCATCCTTTTCTTTTAGTATTTACCCTTCCCCCCTTTGTTTTCACAAGACAGAGTATTCCTCAAATAGCCTGGTCCTGCTCCTGGATGCAAATGCCCTGGGTGTCCTTTGCATCTTTCTCCAAAGCCTCAGGTGTAGTCAGAGTGTTAAACTAGACAAATAAATGGGCTCATTAAGCAGTTTCTAGTTGCCAGAATCAAGCAGCCTCCAAAACAGATTGATTCTGCAAAAAGCAGTTGTAGTACAGTCTGTCAGGTTGGGGTTTTCCTTCCTTTTCTCTTCCTTCTGGCTGGTTTCCATTTTTGTTTGATGTTTTCAGATGCCATGTGTGCAGGGTTGTTTTTTGTTGCTGTTCTTTTTGTTTGAAGTGTTTTCTTAGTAATTATTTTTCTTCAGAGTTTGAACATTCATCATGAAAACAGATCATCAGCTGTGTGTTGCTGTTTACTGATTTTGGAAGTTTGAAAGCTGCTGGCCATTATTTATGTACATCAGCAGTTGGTCTTTATGCAATTGTTGCATTAATTGTTTTCACATTCTGCTTGAAAAGCCCAGTGAGTCAGCCCCCTCCTGTTCTCTCTCCTCTGATTTATTTGCATTGGCTGTAGAGCCTGGGTTTTGACACTAAAATTGTTTCCTCTTGTACTTTTATCACCAGATGTACCAAATCAATTAATCTTTGAAACAAATAATGAATGGTTTCCATCACCCATTTAATTTAACAAAGATAATGTTTATACCCTTTCCATCAAAGCCATTCACCTGTCTGCCCTCCTACTTATTAGCACTATGCCTTATTTTTATCCTGCTTCTGCAAATTATAAATGCCACAATCAAATATTACATTAAGAGTGAAGTTGCTCTGATGTTTAAGTTGGTTACCAAGACAGGTCAGGACCTGTAGCTGGCTCTCACCAACATTTTCTCTGAGTTGGTTGAGTCACTCATCAATGCTTTGGTTCTCCTGGCTGCATGCTGGAGGTAGCGCAGAGCATCCTGCAAAGCTGGGAAAGTAAAGCTGCCCTGTTTAAGAAAACCATTTGTCCATCAGAACCCAGCTGAAGTACAGACTATTGCATACAGTCATTATACATTTTATTATGAGTGTGTTTATATGAAAATATTCAACTTGGTGATCACAGAATCACAAAAACATTCAGGATGAATAACATCCTCAGGATCACCAAATCCAAACAATAATCCTCATCTACAAGGTTCACCCTTAAACCATATTCCCAAGCACCACATCCAAATGTCCTTTAAACACATCGAGGGTTGGTGACTCAGCCACCTCCCTGGGCAGCCATTCCAATGCCTGACCACTCTTTCCATGGAAAACAATTTCCTACTGTCCAGTCTAAACCTACCCAGTGGCAGCTTGAGGCCGTTCCCTCTTGTTCTGTCTTTCATTGTGTTTATGAGAATGTTAGCTGTGTGTATTGCCACCAGTAAGCAAAATGCCAAATAATTTCTGCAATCTCAGATCTAAAGAGGTAAGAAACCAAACCAACCAACCCAAACCCAAAACCCAACCAACCAAAGCCAATTGAAAAACAGAAAAATGGTTGAGAGCAAAAAAGTCAAGGAGAAATAATTTACTCATAGTGAATTTCCCACTCTAGCAATGAAGCAATACTCTAGTCTGAGTGAGTGCACAGGGCAGTGCTTGCTGTGGTTTCCTCCTCAGTCATGGCTACTTTATGATTTATTTTTTTTTTTTCCTCACCCAGAATTATTTTTGCCATGTAGAACTTCATCTTCTTTCTTCTAATAAAGGCCTCTAATGGGTTACTTTATTCCAGTCCCACACATTAATAATTTTTAAATGTTGAAGTAACTATAAAGCTGTACAAGCTCAGTTTCAACTTGCATGAAAAATGGCAGGTTTTTTCCCCAACAGATTCTTATAATTCAAATTAGAGGTTTTTTACAAGGGACAAGAAATATGTCTAGATTATTCATACTTGAAGGGTTAGTTCCATTCTTATGAATAATCGAACTCTTCATGCCTTTGTCCTTAGTCTTTGATATTTTACAGGTATGACTATACCTTTATGCTCTTTCCCTCCATAGTCAACATTTGAAAAGCACACTGACAGCTTCTCATTGTTAAAATCCTGATTTCAGAGTGATGGTCCAGGAGTGTTGCAGCTTTTATGGTTACAAAACTGGGCTCTTAGATGCTCAGAAGTGAGAAGTGAATTGATCTCATAAGAGCAGAAAGAGTAATTTGAAATTAGTACTTGGTGTCATAAAAATATGATACAATAAATATAGACTGCTGTGAGTGAAACATGACTGCCAGGGAATTTCAATCTATGGTTTATTTTCTGTAATTAATGTAGGATGTGAGTTTAATTCTGACATTAATACCCTTTTTCTGACACAGGACTAATACTACTCTCCTGTGTTGATAAAAACAGATGAGATGCATGTGTTAATCATTTGTGCTCAGCTTTCAGAGGTGGTCCATGGAGACCATTTTACCAGTGAATGTTATTAGTGATTACAATCCAAAATTCAAGAGGACAACGTGATAATGATGTCTACCATTAAAGACACTATTCTTCTCTTTTATTCTATACAGCTTGTAACAATCAATGCAAAATACCTGGGTGATGTTGCATTTTTCTGTGGTTCTCGTTTAAAGGCCACCTTTGTACTTGGAATAGACTCAGTAATGGAGCCTGACAACATAAATATTTCACTGTGCTTCAACATTTATTCTTTTAAGGAGCTGAGTTTACTTTTTTCCTATTCTCATCTGAAAGGCTTGAAATGATTCACATTCTTCATTAATCTAACACTAAGTTTAAATATTTCAATTTAAAAGAGGCATTTGCTTTCCAGACTAAAGTCTATTTAGTCTGTCACAGTACCTGTGACTCTCTAATTACTCCATTTGAAATGTCACTGTGTTTCAATACTAAATCAAATACTGCTATTTACATTTTTGTATGAAGATGAGTTTGCATGCATTCAATTCCAGACAGAGGAAAGTTCATTTGCACACTGCAGGAACTTTCTGAAGTACAGAAAAAGAAGACTCTGTGAGAACAAATGTTAGGTTCTTTGTCTTCTACCTTTTCTTTCTTGTTCATTCCAGTTTCTATCTCCATTGAGATCCCATCCATTCAGATTGGATGTTAGGAAGAATTTCTTCACCATGAGGGCAGTGAGACACTGGAACAGATTGCCCTGGGAGGTGGTGGAAGCTTCATCCCTGGAGGTTTTTAAGGCCAGGCTGGATGTGGCTCTGAGCAACGTGATCTAGTGTGAGGTGTCCCTGCCCATGGCAGGAGGGTTAGAACTAGATGATCCTTGAGGTCCCTTCCAACCCTAACAATTCTATGATTCTGTGATTGTGTCTAAAGGAAAAAGCTTATGGCTGAGTCACTACTGATCATTTACAAAAAAAGTAAGGATCATTTATCAGTGTTTGTCCATTACAATTCCAGACAGTTGTGTAGATCAGGGTGACCACTACATTGTGATCCTGAGGAAAGCTCTAACTATGTCTTTGCCTCCGTGCTACTTTGTTTGACTCGGGAATCTGATGAGCCTTACATGAGGCTTATGTACCTGTAGGAGGTGACGAACCAAGTGGATATGAGACAAGTCAGCTTTGCATGTATCAAGATGTAAGAAGGACATTGAGACACTTGAACGTGTCCAGAGAAGGGCAACAAGGCTGGGGAGAGGCCTTGAGCACAAGCCCTATGAGGAGAGGCTGAGGGAGCTGGGGTTGTTTAGCCTGGAGAAGAGGAGGCTCAGGGGTGACCTCATTGCTCTCTACAACTACCTGAAAGGTGGTTGTAGCCAGGAAGGGGTTGGCCTCTTCTCCCTAGCAACCTGCACCAGAACAAGGGGGACAGTCTCAAGCTGCACCAGGGGAAGTTTAGGCTGGAGGTGAGGAGAAAGTTCTTCACCAAGAGAGTCATTCGCCATTGCAATGGGCTGCCCGGGGAGGTGGTTGAGTCGCCGTCCCTGGAGGCGTTCAAGAGGGGACTTGATGTGGCACTTGGTGCCATGGTCTAGTCGTGAGGTCTGTGGTTACAGGTTGGACTCGATGATCTTCGAGGTCTCTTCCAACCTTAGTAATACTGTGATACTGTGATACTGTAACTTACAGACCATGGTAAGAAATAAACATTTGATGTTGAAATGACATTTCCTGTCAAGAAAGCAAGATTTGATTTTGTCCCTTGTAGTTAATTTATGATAAGGGATACTGCAGTATAGAAAGTGCTCGGATTTGTAAAGTTGTAAGAAAAAAATTACAAAGAGAGAAGGGCAATAATCTAGGTGGATGTATCTAGAGCAGATGTACAGAGAGGTTACATGGCAGGAGGTCTGTGTTCAAACATTTGAGCAGCCTGTGAGCAGAGACGGAGCCGAACGCAGTTTCTCCAAATGGGAGGCTGAGTCAGGAGGAGATAGATTGAACTTTGCACATACCAAATGAGTGGTGTTAGAAAAGCATTTCCTGAATTATGTCTCCAGTGCAAAAACGAGCATGAGAATTCAGAGCATCTGCACCTTTGGTACACTTTGATGCCCTTTTCTTTATCTATAACAATGACAGAAGCTGATGGAAACTATTTAAACAGTGCTTATCTATACCATCCTCAAATACTTAGCTACTGTGTAAAGAATATGAAGCACTGTGTAAAGTGTGCTTTTCTGCAAAGAGGTGAACAAAAGGGAGCTCCTTTTCAAAAGGGGTCAGGCTGTGGAAATGTGCTTAATGAGGAAAGTAATTTTGAGAGCACTTTCATATGTTTTGTTACTACCCTGTACTCAGCACTGGTTAGGCCACACCTTGAGTCCTGTGTCCAGTTCTGGGCCCCTCAGTTAAGGAAAGATGTCGAGTTGCTGGAAGATGTCCAGAGAAGGGCAACAAAGCTGGGGAGGGGCTTGGAGCACAAGCCCTATGAGGAGAGGCTGAGGGAGCTGGGGTTGCTTAGCCTGGAGAAGAGGAGACTCAGAGGAGACCTTATTGATGTCTACAACTAACTGAAGGGAGATTGTAGCTAGGTGGGGGTTGGTCTCTTTTCCCAGGCAACCGGCACCCAGAACAAGAGGACACAGTCTCAAGCTGTGCCCGGGGAGTTTTAGGCTGGATGTTAGGAAGAAGTTCTTCATAGAGAGAGTGATTGGCCATTGGAATGGGCTCCCAAGGGAGGTGGTGGAATCACCATCACTGGAGGAGTTTAGGAAGAGCCTGGATTAGGGTGCTTGGTGCCATGGTTTAGTTGATTAGTGTTGGATGATAGGTTAGACTCAGTGATTTCAAAGGTCTCTTCCAACCTGGTTAATTCTAATTCTAATTAATTCTAATTCTATACAGCGTTCCAGAATAGTGTCACACTCTTAAGTATATAAGAATCAGTGTGTAAGCACCATTATGGTGAAAGATGTTTAATCAGATTAGAATCTTGCAAGTATGCGTTGATGCATTTTAAGTATGCAACTACTTTTCTCTAGTGACTCTACCTTTTAGTGTGGCTTATGTGCATCTGCGAGGGTAGACATCATTAACTTAAAGACATCAAGATCACTGTTTGTGGTGGAAGTGTTGGGGCTTTTATAGCAGATGGATTTTTCTTTCAGTGTAACCTCTTTTCTGTCTATGTAGTTGGCTTGCTATTTCATAGTGTAAGGAGCGATGACCTGTGTGGGAGAGATCCCAGCTGCTAGAAATACACCCTGCAGGGAGGGTGGGAAGTATGCAAAGAGAGGACAAGGGGCAGAAGTAGATATGGGTGAGAGAGAGATGTACTCAGGGAAGCATACAAAGATACCTAAATAGAAACAGATCAGCGTGCATGAAAGGAAAAGAATTGATGTTTCTGCCTTTAGAGGTTGCTAAGCTGTTGAACTCTAATACAGACATCAGATGCATTTGTATCTGTGACGCAAGAGTTGGGTCAATCTTTGTACAAAGCTGAATGCTTGTTTAATTGCTTCTGCCAGAGTCTCTGGCATTGATGAGGCGAGTTCATGAGAAAAAGCAATTGTGGATAGGCAAGAGAAAACCCATGATTTCTCTTCTTTGCTTTGCAAACACGTTATTCTTGCAGCTGATGTCAAAGCTCTTAGGTACTCTGTTCAATATTCATACTCTACTTTAATCATCTGAGTGCAACCATGTGTGCCCTACATGTCTAATTATTAAGTTATTAATGGTGCCTTTGTATTTGAAAACGTGGAAACAGCTCCAGCTATTGATCTTTCAATAGGATTTGGTTCTTAATCGGTGGGTGATACAGTAGAAAGAAAAATCAGAAAACTAGGAGCAACTCTATACAATAGTTATGTAAAGTTGTTTTCATAATTTAAATAAACTGCATATAGAGAAAAGTTAGGATGCTGAGGGTTGTCTTTTCCTTGGATTTTGTAGTACTGGTAGATCACTGTGGCTGTTCTGTGTGGGCTGCCACACACTGGGCTAGGTAGGATGGAAAACTGCAGCTCCATCACTACGTCGTGTTAATTAACTGAGTGCAGATCCTTTTGCTTTGGTTACAGCGTCTTCTAATGAAGCCAAACTTTACAGCACAGTTCCTCTCAACTGTGTACAACTTGATTCCTGTTGGCTGGTTCTAAGCTTGCAGAGATGTTTAAAAAAGAGCAAGCACAATTTACAGGGACTTACCTGTAAAGAATCCAGAGAAATCTTTATCGGAGCATGCATTGTACTTATCCGTGTGTGAAATTAACGTGGAATATCTGGAGTTTCTCATTTACTACATAGAAAATCCCCTAGCTCATGCTCTGCAGTTGAAAAAAGCATGAAGACTGAGGCGTAATCCTGTTACACAACTGTAACAGCTAAACGTTCAAGGTTTCTGATTCAATTTCTACAGTGGGACTTGCCTTGAAATTGGCTGCAAAATCATAAACTGTATCTAAAAGTGCTTCCAGATATCTCGGTGCAATTACAGATGCAGCAAAACCTACCTTTTCCTTGCCGTCATCTTTGATCTTTCTGATTTGGATTAGTTTTTACAGCTGAAAGACACTGGGCTGAAAGCTATCTCTGTTGCCAAAGCCCCATACCTTTGACAGGAGCCATAGGGAGTTTTCCGTGCAACAAGCTTCAGTCTAACAGGCATGAAAACTTAAAGCCACACACTGGTACTTGTGGCAAAAAGGGCCACTTTATATTCATCTCAATTTCACAGCTGATGAGACACAGTAAGCAACAGTGGGGAAGGTGTAGTTCTTTACAGAGTGTTCAAGAAATCCTATATGCAAATGCATCCATATTTCTAAGGCCAGGCTGGATGTGGCTCTGGGCAACCTGATCTAGTGTGAGGGGTCGCTGTCCATGGCAGAGGTTGGAACTAGATGATCCTTGAGGTCTCTTCCAACCCTAACAATTCTATGATTTGGGAGGATGTGCACATGTGCCTGTTTTCATGTGCCCCTGCAATGTTTCTGCTTAGCTTGTGAGTGAGTGTCTTAAGTATATGAATACATGCAGATAGATCAGGGGTAATTCTAAGCTGTTTGTGACGCATCATGTGCCCACAGAATCATAAACCAACTTCCATCAGAAGGGACTTCTGGCAGCCTAGTCTAATCAAAGCAGATCTGCCCACATGTTTGGGGCTGTGTCTGGACAAGTGTTGAACATCTCCTAAGGATTGAGCTCCCACAACTTAGAATTAACCAGGTTGGAAAAGACCATTAGAAAGATTGGGACAAATCTTTTTAGCAGGTCCTTTCGCAACAGGACAAGGGATGGTGATTTAAAACTAAAACAGGGGAGACTTTTAGAATAGAATAGAATTAACCAGGTTGGAAAAGACCTTTGAGATCATCGAGTCCAACTTATCACCCAACACCATCTAATCAACTAAACCATGGCACCAAGCGCCCCATCCAGTCTCCTCTTAAACACTTCCAGTGATGGTGACTCCACCACCTCCCCTGGGCAGCCCATTCCAATGGCCAATCACTCATTCTGTGAAGAACTTCTTCCTAACATCCAGCCTAAACCTCCCCTGGCACAGCTTGAGACTGTCAACTTCTTAAGCTCTGTTCCAGTATTTGATCACTCATTGTAATATTTGTTTCCTAATATCAGACTCGAATTTGTGATGTTTGTCAGAGCAGTTGAAGGCTTTGCCCTTCGCTTTGCTGTCTGTAGTACTGCACAGGGGTCTTCAGCAATTTTCTTCCTTATGATGGCAAAGGGATAGCTGAGAAAATCTGCCTTCCTCCAGCGGTGCAGTGAAGCCTTGGGATTAAAAAAGTACAAAAGCCCTGAAGAGCCAAGTGTGACCTCGTTACTGTGGATACAAGTGGTGAAAATGAACATGTTCTGCTCTTCTGTTTTCTTTTTCCTAATCCTTGTTTTTTAAATGAACGCGGCCTGCCTTACTGCAGCAATGCACCACTTATAAGGGATGACTTCAAGACAAAAGAAAATTAAAGCTATTTATCAAAGTATTTTAATCTCTTTAGAGAGAGCTGTTGTCGTTGCCAAGTTACCATGCTACCTGAAATAATGTCTAGTTGGATTTAAACAAAATATTATAACATTAAATTCCTCTGTTTTCTGCAAACCTCATCTTCTTGGGAAATAACTGTGCTTTTCTGTTTGGTTGGTTGGGTTTGTTTTTCAGATAATGCTATTTCACACTTCCACTACTTAGCACCAGCTTCCTAAATAGAAAGAAATCTGAAGAGGAATGTTGCTGTTATTTTTCAGATCTTGGTTTATTTTTAACATCAATAGCAAATATCAAGTGTCTCAATGGTACACCCAAGCCACCTTGGAAGCAGTAGCTGAGTTTGTTCTGAATGAAGTGCTTTGCAAGCAAATAAGGTATATATGTAAGCAAATAAAGGAATGTTTGCTTTGTAAGCAAATAAAAGGCTAGCCTTCCTGCAAGAGCCACAGCTAGACAAAACAAAGCCAGCAGATAGATGAGCATGGCAGCACAAGCAGCTGTGGGACCTTCCTTCGTGCTCCACTGTGTCAGAGAGTGAGGACAGGAATCTGAGAGACAAAAACATTGTAGCCATCAGGCTGTGTGTTCTACGAGCTTGCACACAACAGAAAACTTGATGTTGGATATTACTACCACCTTCCATTTGTGAGAGCATGCAAGGGAAGCTGAGTCCCTGCCTGCCAGGTGTATGCTGCTCAGGGTAACTGTCACCTACAGGGAATGGGGTGGGTTGGGCTCACTCAGCTCAGCCATCTCAGGAGGGCTGGATGAGCAAAAGGGTCCAGTGGGCTTCCAACAGTGTAAGGACCTTCTTATAGCTGAGCTGTTGGAGAGGCTGACTGCCCTGAGCTCCACAGCAGTGGTTTTGTTGCCTTTTTCAATGTGATAGCCTTGACATCTGCCTTCCTGCCACCCCTTTTATAACATAAGTACCTTACAGGCACAAACAGGCTTACCTTTGTTTTAAGTCAGAACAAAGGACAAGTCCTTCCCTTGGAGTCCATGCTAGTCTTTGCAGAGGTGTGCAAACAGATGTAGCTCAAAGAATTGCTCCTCTGAATGAGCAAACCAATGAGCTTTCATCTGTGCTGAGTTGTTAAGGCTTGCATCTGCACCAGTAACGTTCAGGGGTCGTGACAGTAACCATGATTTTGCTACGTGGTCAGTGGAAATTGGAGGTATGTATGAAATACTCAGGTTCATGGGTAAACTCAGGTGGCTAGTACTCTGGAAGATGGACTGCAGACATAGAAACAGAAGTATATGGGGCTCAGCCTTCCCTGACAGTGCCTGCCTGGAGCTGAAAATACCAACTCACTGAAGTTACCTGCACTTAGACTTTACTAGGCTAGCGTAGCACATCTCGCTGTGTTGATTTGTGGTACTTGCTGTGCTAAAACTGTCTTGGGTGTACTTGAAATTCAGCTGATTCTTAATCTCAACTAAATAACTTCTGTACTCTGATTAATTCTGCAGAGAAGCAGAGCTGTGCCTACTGGGGGCTGATTTTACCTAGCAGAGCTGAGGAGAATACAAGAAACTGTTGTATGGAACCAGGTAGTCAAAATTAATGTTGTGGTGTTTTGAAGTTGACTTCTTTAGAGAGGCTTATCACAAACCCAACAAGTTTTAGATACTTGTAGTAGTTAAATCCCAAGTGTCCATCCACTGGACATGCTGTCTTCTTTCAGAAATGTCACTTGTAATAGCTTCTGAATCAGGGCCACTAAATGTCTGTACTCTGGAACTTCTCTAGTGTCTGAATTATCTAGTGTCAGTATTAGCATTTCAAAATGTATTGCTGAGCTCAGATTAACTGGCTGTCTGTGAACATCTGTCAAAACCATTTCACAAACAGTAAAGTGAGCAGCAGATGTAGAAGCTGGCATGGTGGTGGGATACAGCCAGAGCCAGCCCCTCCACATAGTCTGGCTGGTCATGGTCACTTCCAAGATGCAGAGCTTCAATGTCGCCAAACCAGACAGTTTAGCATTAAATGGCTAAGAAGACTAATTTTGATAACCTTGTTTGGTTGGAAAGGAGACAGTGTACAAATAAATGATGCAGAGGGAGAAGAGGACTCAGAAAACACTAGTGGAGTCCAATATTTGCATTATAACATGACAAGTAGGCTGATTCCCATGTATTTGAATGCATGTATAGACATAGATGGAATGCAGATGAGCCTAATTAAATGATACTAATCACAGGAACAACAGGTCATCTGCAAGAAAGGAAAATAAATGTTCACTTCTTCTGGGAAAGGGGATGTACTTTCATTTAGTGATGTTCTTCCTGTGTTAAATGGAATGATACTTGGACTGGTTTTTTTAAGATGAAGTATTAGGCTTTTCTGACAAGTGGCACTTCGTAGAACTCAAACAATTAAACACAATAACAAAAGCTTTCCTTTGTGGGAAACAGTTTTGGAGTGGGGGTGGGGATTCTTTTCTTGGAAGCCCACGTTTTGATCCTCTTTTCCCTCAACCCCCAACTAAGAAAGCTGAAAAATAGAAACAAGGATGATTAGAAATTGTGGCAGTGGAGCATGGTGCTGTTATGCAGCTTCCATAAATATCTTAAAGCAGAGAAACCTCAATCAAAATGTGTCAGCACTTTGGAGGTAAATCAAGCTTATAGAAAAAAAGAAGGCTTTTAAAAAGTACTTTGGAGAAAATAGATAGTAAAGATCCTATCTCAACAGGAGAGCTTCAGTTAGACACAGAGGACACAGTCTCAAGCTGCATAAGGGGAAGTTTAAGCTCAAGGTGAGAAGAAGGTTCCTCACAGAGAGAGAGTTGTAGGCCATTGGAATGGGCTACCCAGGGAGGTGGTGGAGTTGCCATCCCTAGAGGCGTTCAAGAGGTGCCATGGTCTAGTAGTCATGAGGTGTTGGGTGACAGGGTGGACTTGATGATCTTTGAGGTCTTTTCCAACCTTGTTGATTCTATGATTCTGTAACTACTTAGTGCCACAGAAAAACACATTTTTGTTTTTTAACCTGAGTCCTCTTTCTCTGGCTTTAAAGATTAGAAATTATTCCTCCTGCCACAACTCCTAACATATTTTAATGGATTTTAATTGTATTCCTTTGTTTAAATTATTTTGTTTGTTTGTTTTCTAAATCTATGTGAAACAAGTGAAACCCCCCAGCTATTCAGCATTTTTCAATGCTATGTTGCTTGAGTTTCGTTATTCCAACACAGCAATCTTTGAGTCCATTTATATTCCTTTAAAGTGATAGACTCAACTGGGGAGACTGGTGGAAATCAGCAGTAGCTAAAGTTAGCACAGTAACAATCTGTGCTAGCTGAATATTAGATGGATTTTAGCTTGAATTAACATTTGTTATAACAGTACCAGGCAAAGAGGGATACCAACCATATTCTTGTTGAAAACTGGTAGCATAAAAATATAGTTGCTGGGCTTGGGTGTACTCGGTGCCATGGTTTAGGAGTCATGAGGTCTTGGGTGACAGGTTGGACTTGATGATCTTTGAGGTCTCTTCCTACCTTATTGATTCCATGATTCTATGGTGAGTCAGTACAGGATTGCCTAAAACCAAGGCACTGGGCTTAGCCCTGCTGCAGGATCTCTCTCCAGCAGTCCTTGCGGCTACTGGTGGGAAGCTGGTGGGAAGCTGGTGGGGTGCTGGTGAGCTAGGCTCCCTTCTCTTCTCACCCTATCTCTTGGGCACTGAGCCAGCTCTCTCATGGGCAGCTCTTTGCCTTGCAGCTTTCTGTCTAGAAAAGTGGGAATTCTGCTGTTTATTCAGATAGCTGCCATAGCCCAGCCTCTGCTTAAAACTCCACAGGCGCTGAAGTTCCTCTGATGCGAAGGAAGGCTCCTTGAGATAGAGGCAGTCAGGCCCTGAGCAGTTTCACCAACTGGTGAAGTCTGTGGTGCTAAAGAATTTCACCCAGAGCAGTGCAGCTGGGGTGATTTTCACACTGTGATGAACATGTGGAGTTTTAATAGTGATTGTTGTTCTTCATAGGCTCACTGGCAATATTAATATTGACCTCAGTGCTATTACTAAAACTTGTGCTAGTGATAAATTGAGAGAGCAGGAGACCAAAGTATGAAGATTGACTTCACACCAGTTTATTTTGTTAGGCTTTTGCTTCAAGAAGGTTTTTTAAAAAAGCAGATTTTATTTCTTTTCTCTTCTAAACATGTGCCAGGCATACATTATTTTTCATTTTAGCTGAACTGTTGTATTCAACAGTTGAGTGCTAGAGAAAACCAAACTGTGAGTGTTAGAGAAAACCCAACTGTGCTATAATTTCAACTCATACAAGCTAGATTCGGTCCAGTGCTGCCCCTGCTTGGATGAGATGATCCCCTGTGGTCCCTTGCACCCTGAATTCTTCTTTGCTTCAGTGATTTCAGCCTCAAATCAAGACAGATTCTTTAAGGTCACTAATTTACTTCTGATGAGGATCTGACCTTTTGCTAGAGACGGCTTTAATACTGCTTATCATCTCATCAGTGATGATCATTTTGATCTGAGAACCTCTCCCTTGATATTAATTAGGGAGTGCATTGCTAATGACATACCATGGGGGCTATAAAATCCATTTTATTTTTAAAGATCAGGTATTTTTCTGTCTGCATGCTATAAACTCATAATTGCCTTTAGAGATCTCTGAAGACCCAGAAACCACAGAAGAATATTAGAGTGATGAGTTTGAATCCTGTTCAGAAGGCAGTGGAGGATTTGGAAGCATCACAGACAAATCAGTATATGACCTTTGGGAAAACAGTGCACATTCAGGCTCATTTTCCATGGGAAAATTAAGCTTCTCCCAAGGTCTGGTCCTCTTGACATTACTGAAATTTGGTTTTGTTAGGAATGTGTGTGAATATCCATACCATGAATTAGTTATAGATCTATGCATGTGGAAATCTTCAGAGATATTGATGAGAGAGGAGAACACTAGCATTACAGGTGGATCGCTGTCAGTAAACAGAAAAACACTCAGACTCATATGTCAGCTATGGTGAATTACATTAAAGCTGAAATTATGCTTGGAGCACAAGATTTGAGCTCCTGCTCTAATTCCTGGGCAAAGATAGGCCACTTCTTCCTGCCTCTATGAGTCATATATTCCAGGACAGTGTGATGAATTACGAGCCCAAACAACTGAAAGACTTGACCAGGAAATCTGTAGACTTTCCAAGAATTTCAGAAAGTGTCAGTGAAGATAAAACTTATGATTGGAAAGCTTAAAGTAGCTTTATCAGGTAAGGCTGTGACAAGAAGGTCTTTGGGAATGCAGTGTAAAGAAGGTTGAAGATTATTGGAAAAGGCATCTAATTTAGATTTGATCTGATTGAGCTGAGATTAATCTTGTCTCCAGTGATCAAGACTCAGTGAAATCAATGAACTTAAATGACCAAATCAGTTCTGAAAATGGATCTTCCTAAGGCATTCAAGAACAATTAATTTCCCCCTGGGCCACCAGCTAAGAGCATTTCATACAGTGCCTCTGGTTCTGCTTAGGATCATCAATGTTCTTCCATCTTTATGTGAAAAATTTGCAGAATTAAATGAGACGACTTCTGCATTTCAGAGACCCAACCAAGTATAATAGCACTCTGCACTGAATTGTCAATCACTTGTACTAAGTTCTGGGGGAGAGGGGAATGAACTAATAGCTTCTTTAAGATGCTTTTAAGGCAAAAGTAAAATGTTTGTGCAGGAAATCACAACTTCTACCACGGCAGCAGGAAGTCCTGAATCTGTCTCGCTGCTTAGACTTTAAGTTTACTCAGAAACAGCTTAATTTAATCCAGAAATGCCCTCCTAGCTTTCAAACTAAACACACAGGGTGCTTTAAAATGCAGGACTGATCAGTGGTGATCTAAAGAAATTATTAGTCAGTTGTTCATCGGTGGAACATTTAAGACAATTGGGATTTTGTCAGTTTCCTGGATCTGTGTTTATCCACAAATAGACAAGCAAACATTATGGGGCCCAGAAAGTCTACCTCAAGATACTTTTGAAAATAAATCATTGCTCACTTTAATCAGACTCTGGGAAATGTTTTTTTTTTTTTTTTCTTTTTAGAATGCCTTTTAAAATTGCCATTCAGCTTTCATTGATGGTATCATGAAGTGTCAATCAACAGTGTTTTTGAACAGGCAGACTGCTGCTTAGAATTAATGAAGGGTAGAAGACAAAATTAGATTTCTCGGTAATGCAGAATGTATTACGTGCTGGCAGTCAGATCTGAGCAGCACCATGCCCTCATGTTACCATGACTCAGAACTGGGCACTGGCAAGCACCAGCACTGTGAGTTCTATACAGAGAGAGTGATTGCCCATTGGAATTGGCTACCCGTGGAGGTGGTGAAGTCATCTTCATTGGAGGTGTTCAGGAAGAGACTTGATGGGGTGCTTGGCTGCATGGTTTAGTTGTTTAGGTGGGTTGGGTTGGTTGATGGGTTGGACACGATGATCTTGAAGGTCTCTTTCAACCTGGTGTATTTTTTGTATTGTATTGTATTGTATTGTATTGCATTGTATTATTGTATTGTATTGTATTAATTGTCCCACTGCTACCTCTTACCTGTATCTAGCCCAACGGCCCCAAAGCTTCTCTCTGCCAGCAGCCTGTGTGCATACAGACCATTTGCAGACTGGCCTGCACCGGGAAGCACCCACTGTGACCATCTGTGTTTTAGAACTTCCTCTGCCCAGGAAACTAGTTTTCTGTCTGTGGTTTTTCTCATGTTGACTCCAGAACCTTAGATAAAGCAGGAGTGCATTTGTGGGTATTGACACAATCCCCTTTTCTCTTTCTTGGGAAGCAAGGATAACTTTCAGTTTTCCCTTTCTACAGTAAGTCTGAGGTCAAAGCAAACTGCACTTAGGTGTGCAAATTTGGACATCCGTGGCTGAGTTAACTGAATGGAAAGTCTGTACAGTAAGGGGAAGTGAGCAAATGTTTTTGGGGAATAGTGTTATTGTGGTGAAAGTGTCTAATATAGATTAGAGGGAATGTGCTGGGAGGTCTGTCTGGTGCTTATAGAGATCTACAGTTGTTAGCATGCATGGGCCATCTTTATTCTGGATATAACAGCTACATGAGCTGAATCCTACTCAAAGGTAGGTGGAATCATGCTCAGTATTAATAATGAGTGTCAAGTCCTACAAGAATAGATTTGATCTTACTAACGTATAGCAGGGACTTGCTTCTGCAGTCTTTTACTTAAATACCAAACCTCCTGCTCTTCTTTCTATGATGGGATTCATGTTCTTAAATGCTTTCTTCAAAAATGCCTTCATAAATTAATCTTTTGGAGGTGTATGCTGGCAAAGAAGTCATTCCACTGCAACACAGGGTGAGGATTTGTAAAATATTGACCTCACTAATCTGTGCAAATCTCTCCATTTTCCAGTGCCAAGATTGCTTTACAAGTTACTTCTGTGCAGACAGTGTGGAAATGCTGCATCTGGTCCTGCTCCCTGGTAACCCCATTGCTCCAAACAACGACTGAAAAAAGAAAATGCTGGTGTTCATGCAATAGCTTAGGGTCAGAAAAGTCATCTAATTGAACAACACCCTGGGGTGCGTGGTGCAGAAAGAGATCTGAACCATTTATTGAAGCTCTATTAGGTTCCCACAGATGTCAGCACAGACTGAGAACTAGTATCCTTATGTGGGATGCAGCTCCTCTTCATTTAGAAAGGTGAAGTGAGGAGGTGGAGTGAGGAACTGGAAGGGGAGATAATCTGAAGGATTTAAGATGGGAGCCAAGGCAGCTCTCATGTTGGTATCTTTCTGTACAGCAGTGTTGACTCTTTGTAGTCTAGTGTGGACACCCACTGGTGTAAGTGATACTCATTTGTGTGCTCACACCTCCTGTACATAGTGTTTATATTGAAGTTTCTGCTCATGTTAATGCTATTCCTGGTTGGTTGGGTTTTTTTCTTCATTTATCTGCAGAACAGAGATATCGAGGCAACGGTCAAGTATTTGGAGAGAGTCCACAATAGTAGCCCACTGGGCAAAATAATCTCTCTCTTTAAATGTAATAGCAGCAGTTATTAGCAGTCTGCATTCATTGAGGCCAATTATTTCCATTTTGCAGCAAAAGAACTCCAAAAATGTGATCTTCCTCAAAATTGTTTCCTTAATCTACTGCAGAGGAGTGTAAGTATGCCAAAAGAAAAGACATACACCATTAAGTGCTTTTGTTGACAATAACAGAGCCATAAAGCATAATGGTCAGAGATGTGGAATGGCATAGAAAAAAGAGAAGGTTTGGAAAACCTGGCCTCTGCCATCCTTTTTTGTTTTTCCCAGAGGAAAATATTAAGTTTCTAGTACCGGTAATGACATAAGGAAAAATAATGAATAGATTAAAAAAAACCTTTTAAATTGTGCTCCATGTTTAGAAGGTCATAATAAAGTGCCAGAAGAGCAGAGCAATGCACATACTGTCCAAGCAGATTTTGTTTTGCTGGTGGTTGTTCTGTCCCAGCACTTCCTCACGTGGCTGTTCTTTCTGTTGGGATGGAATTCCCTGTGCGCTGTACAGGGGGACAATTGTTACTGTTTGGATGCCTTTAAGCTAGAAATCTACTCGTCCCTCAGAAAGGAGTTGCCCTTAACGAGTGTTTAATAATCTAGTTCATCTCTAGTTACTGTAATTAATTTCACCATGAGGGTGGTGAGACACTGGAACAAATTGCCCAGGGAAGTGGTAGAATCCTCATCCCTCAAGGTTTCTAAAGGCCAGGCTGGATGTGGCTCTGGGCAACCTGAGCTAGTGTGAGGTGTCCCTGCCCACAGCAAGGGGCTGGAACTAGATGACCCTTGAGGACCCTTCCAATCCTAACAAATCTATGATTCTATGAATGCAGCACTGCCTTGTGAGAAATAGGAATAGTCTTCCTCCTCCTGCCTGCCCTTGACTCTGCAGCAGAGCTCAGGGGCTGAAGGTGAATAAGGTTGTGTGTCTGTGCATTGATTCATAGGCTCAGGGACTGTCACCAGAGTGTCTCCAGAGGCATCCCCGGGACTTGGAGCTCTCAACAGCACTATGGCTGAGATCAAGCTAAAGCATGGGGGAGTAAGTAGCATATTTTTGTGATGCCAATATTCAGACAGAGAAGAAGGATTTGGAAAAGTGTAGAACACAGCAAAGAAAACCATGTATTGTTTCTCCACCTTAAAAAAACCCTTCTGCAGAGAGAAGTGACTGGTGAGGTGTTCTTTACAGACTGGATGTCTGCTTAACTCCACAGGGGATGCAAGCTGACTTCTGGTTCTTTTCTTGCAATCTGCATAATCACTGTGATCCTTCCAGGGTCTAGTTCACCCTCATATCTGTTGGTGTCATTCTGAACTTCACTTTCTTGACTAGCTGAGCATATGTCCATAAATCACTTGCAAGATATCCATGTTCTTACCACACTTCATTCTCAACTAGACTGCAAGACTAAGGAGTCTTCCCATATTTCTGACCACCTCAGCCACAATTTGGCCACACAGAAGGGCCCATGCAAAGTCTGATGATGCATCCTTTACATCTCAAGCCTGTGCAGGGCTATATGACATGGAATGGAATGGAATGGAATGGAATGGAATGGAATGGAATGGAATGGAATGGAATGGAATGGAATGGAATGGAATGGAATGGAATGGAATGGAATGGAATGGAATGGAATGAACCAGGTTGGAAAAGACCTTCGAAATCACCAAGTCCAACCTACCACCCAACACCATCTAATCAACTAAAGCATGGTACCAAGTGCCTCATCCAGTCTCTTCTTAAACACCTCCAGTGATGGTGACTCCATCACCTTCCTGGGCAGCACATTCCAATGGCCAGTCACTCTTTCTGTGAAGAACTTCTTCCTAACACCCAGCCTAAATCTCCCCTGGCACAGCTTGAGACTGTGAAAGAGCAAAGGGAAGAAATAGAACAAGTGTGTACAAAAATCTGGGGGCATGAGCACACCTTATTAAGGGTTTTGGTGCAGTTTGCTGTATTCACAAGGGCACCTCCCTATGCAGTATTTGTATCCTGGGTGCCCAGGGCGTGAAGGCTTCCCCCAGAAGCCTCTTCAGCTCTGTAAGGTGGAATTAATTTCGTGGGCTTTGTAAAATCAAGATTTGTGTTTTTACAGAGTAAGGATAACTTTTGAGTACTGGAATGGCTCTGGAATGGAATGTACATCTTGTTCTCTCTTTTCTGAAAATATGAAGAAAAATTCCTAAAAAATGTAGGAGATTAAGGGGGGGGGGAAATCTTAGTGCAGTGTTTCATGCTCCCTTGTGGAGGTATCTGTGAATATATACAATGAGTCATTTAATAGCTATGAACTTTTATATGCAGTTTAGAATTCTATAATATGTATGTCAGTAAGGAAAAGGCTTTTATGGCTCAGATTGTAAGTAAATTAAATCCTTTGGCACAGCACTAAGCACCTCTTAGTCAGTCCCTGAAGTCTTACACACAGCAGCACACCATGATCAGGCAAAAGACTTCATCATCACCTGCTGAGTGTAAGCAAAGCTGTCTTTCAGAAATCATGGAGAAAAGGCATTTGGTGATATTTTTATTCTGCTCCTATGAATACTCATAGCACTCTTGGGTTCAGACCCACGAGCAGTATGCATATATGCTACTTGCCCTTGTGACACTGGCGTCAAATGTATCGTTTATCTTAAAAATTCAGAAAGAAAGGTCATGCTGAAGTCCTTGAATAGGCACTGGATCCTCTTTAAGATAAGCAGTCCTAAAAATGCCTGAAATATCAAAGAGTTTTTGTACATTTATTCTGCACATTTTTGAACTGCTGCAGCGAAGAAGCTGACTGTTCCATTTAGTGGTTTAGTAGACGTTGGGTGGACCTTGCTAAGGGTCAGCTTTCAGCCTGCTGAAATTGCTTTTGTTATTGACACCACTGAGGGCAGCTTTAGGTGAAGGCAACGAATATAGAAGAGTTAATCAGGTTTTTAGACTTCATTAAAATATTCTCATTGACCTTTAAATTGCCATTGACTGCCATGTTGACGGTGTCATGATGTAAACTATGTGTGGAGGAGTTAGATGTCTTCTCACAGACAAGATACATATTTGGTAAGGAAGTTTATTGACAGTGTCTGAGCTATGAGTGGGTTTTGCAGATTAATAGAGAACAGAATCCTTGAGAGTATTGATCCTGAAATGTTTTTGAGCATGAAGTTTCCTCTTACACAGCCTACAGTTGTTCTGTTCAACACTCCATTTTCTGGAAATTCTGCCTGGTGCTGCCAGATTGGATTGAGCAAAAATCCATGTTGTAACATTTAATATGATGATAGTTTAATTGAAATGCACAAGGCTGTACCTTTTCCTTTCTCTGATAGGCAAGTTGTTAATTTTATGACTGTCATTTTGGTGTGAGACCCTAAATCAGGAAAGACACCCTCCCTCAAATTCAAGCCATGAGAAAGGAAATTAGCATTAACTTGGAATTACCACACAGCTGAATTAAGAGTTTGCCCTTACATTTATAAGGTGTACTGGGAAATGTATACAGTCACTGACTTTTGAGAGATACCTGCTGTATCCTCACATGGCCACATTCAAGAAGCAGCTGTTGATTGTGCTGCTCTCCACACACAACTGCTAAATAGCAGCACATCAATAAACAAAGCAAATGGCATCAGCTATGTGCTAAATGTGCCTAAAATTTGTTTCTTGATCAGTGGTGCCAAATTAGTTTATCTGATCACTGGAGGTGTTTAGAAGGAGACTTGATGGGGTGCTTGGTGCCATGGTTTAGTTGATTAGATGGTGTTGGATGATGGGTTGGATGCGATGATCTTGAAGGTCTCTTCCAACCTGGTCTATCCTATCCTATCCTATCCTATCCTATCCTATCCTATCCTATCCTATCCTATCCTATCCTATCCTATCCTATCCTATCCTATCCTAAAATGTCAAAGATTCTGTATGTCCTGACACTGTTAAGAACCAGGATGTGATCTGAAATTATTTGGGGGAAGGCGGGGAGGTAGGAAATCTCAAAAGGTTACCAGGAGATTGCAGCGTGAGGAAGTATGTTCCAGGTGGGTAATCAGCAGTGCCATTTTCACCTCAAGAACAAACTGTTTGTTCTCTCATCTCTAGTGCTGGGAGTAAATTTCATAGTATCATAGTATCAGTCAGGGTTGGAAGGGACCACAAGGATCATCTAGCTCCTACCCCCCTGCCATGGGCAGGGACACCCCACACTAGATCAGACTGGACAGAGCCTCATCCAGCTTGGTCTTAAACACCTCCAGGGATGCAGCCTCAACCACTTCCCTGGACAACCCATTCCAGGGCTTCACCACTCTCATGGTGAAGAACTTCCTCCTCATGTCCAGCCTAAATCTCCCCACCTCCAGCTTCATTCCATTCCCCCTAGTCCTATCACTCCCTGAGATCCTGAGAAGTCCCTCCCCAGCCTTCTTGTAGCCCTCTTCAGATACTGGAAGGCCACAATGAGGTCACCTCGGAGCCTTCTCTTCTCCAGACTGAACAGCCCCAACTCCTTCAGTCTGTCCTCATAGGAGAGGTGCTCCAGCCCTCTGATCATCCTTGTGGCCCTTCTCTGGACAACTTCCAGCACCTCCATATCCCTCTTGTAATAGGGGCTCCAGAACTGGAGGCAGTATTCCAGGTGGGGTCTCACCAGAGCTGAGGGGGAGAATCACCTCCCTTGACCTGCTGGCCACACTTCTCTTGATGCAGCCCAGGCTCTGATTGGCTTTCCGGGCTGCAAGTGCACACTGAGAGCTCATGGTGAGCTTCTCCTCCATCAAGATTTGTTTATGTGGAAAGACATGAGGTCTTGGGTGACAGGTTGGACTTGATGATCTTTGAGGTCTTTTCTGACCTTATTGATTCTATGACTTTAAAATTGCACTATTCAGGCTTGGTTTAAGCGACCATGTTTTGTTATAATTACTTTTGTCCTGGTGGGAAAAACTTAAAAAAACAAAACATTTTCCTCCTCACAGAGCACTGGAACAGGCTGCCCAGAGAGGTTCTGGAGTCTCCATCTCTGGAGACTTTCAAGACCCATCTGGATGTGTTCCTATGCAACCTGTGCTAGATTGTCTGGTCCTGCTCTGGCAGGGATGTTGGACACAATGATCACTGAAGGTCCCTTCCAACCCCTAATGCCCTGTGATCCTATGCCAAACTATATTCTGCATTCATAACAGCTACAATTCAAGCAGCAGCTTACAATTCTAATTAATGCTTGCTCCAAGAGCAGATGCCAGCTTCAATTCCTATTTTATAAATTCATTTATCTCAGAAAATGAGGTGCATGGAGAACATTATTGTTGATATTTCTTCTGCTGAGTGTCTACAGCTTTGAATAATAAGATCCCTCTTAGCTCATGGGGAAACATGTCCTAAATATGCTTTAGATTTTGCAGGTCTCTGAAGTAGGACAACAGAGGGTTTTGTTTGCAATCAAATTAAGGTGCTTTAATTAAAGAATTATGAAGTAATTAAGGATGAATTATGAAAATCATCATTCTGCCTTCAAGTGTTTTAACACAGGAGTTATGAAGTAATTAAGGCCAAATTATGAAAACTATCAGTATGTCTTCAAGTGAAGAAACTTTCATTCAGCAGTAATATGATGAAAGTCAAAGTCCATTGGGGCTTGAAGGTGAACCTAGGAGCTAATATTAACAATTTAGATTTTATTTTACTAGCTTCTATATAGTATTTTCATTCCCACCCCCCAGCCCCTTTTTTTTTTTTTACTAAGCTCTTTTCTTAGGCTTTGCCATCCCTTACACTTTCCCAGGATTCAACAGCTCTCAGAACAAGAAAGGTATTACCACACCTAGAAAAAGTTCCTGAAAAATAAATCATGGAACTTAAAAGTGTGCTCCTCCTGGCAGAGCTGGAAGAGTCTGTCTGGAGCAACACAGAGGGTAGGAGAGCTCTGCAGAGGGACCTTGACAGGCTGGACAGATGGGCAGAGTCCAAGGGCATGAGATTTAACACATCCCAGTGCTGGGTTCTATACATTGGCCACAGCAACCCCATGCAGTGCTACAGGCTGGGGTCGGAGTGGCTGGAGAGCGGCCAGGCAGAGAGGAGCCTGGGGTTACTGGTTGATAGTAGGCTGAACATGAGCCAGCCACGTGACCAGGTGACCAAGAAGGCCAATGGCATCCTGGCTTGTATCAGGAATAGTGTGGCCAGCAGGAGCAGGGAAGTCATTCTGCCCTGTACTCAGCACTGGTTAGGTCACACCTTGAGTCCTGTGTCCAGTTCTGGGCCCCTCGGTTTAGGAAAGATGTTGAGTTGCTGGAATGTGTCCAGAGAAGGGCAACAAAGCTGGGGAGGGGTTTGGAGCACAAGCCCTATGAGGAGAGGCTGAGGGAGATGGGGTTGCTTAGCCTGGAGAAGAGGAGGCTCAGAGGAGACCTTATTGCTCTCTACAGCTACCTGAAGGGAGATTGTAGCCAGGTGGGAGTTGATCTCTTCTCCCAGGCAACCAGCACCAGAACAAGAGGACACAGTCTCAAGGTGTGCCAGGGGAGGTTTAGGCTGGAGGTTAGGAAGAAGTTCTTCCCAGAAAGAGAGATTGGCCATTGGAATGTGCTGCCCAGGGAGGCGGTGGAGTCACCATCACTGGAGGAGTTTAGGAAGAGACTGGATGGGGTGCTTGGTGCCATGGTTTAGTTGATTAGACAGTGTTGGAGATAGGTTGGACTCGATGATCTTAAAGGTCTCTTCCAACCTGGTCAACTCTATTCCACTCTAGTCTATTCTATTCACTGCAAATGCAGTTTTGAGCTCAGAGGAGTTTCTTCCAAGTTTCAGAGAAGCTCTAATCATTCACAGTCAGAACGCCAGCAAACTGAGTGACAGGCAGGTAAGTCCCTGAGAGGAAAGGGACCTTTTGTGTTACGAGATAAACCTGTTTGTTTACTGAGCCATGAGATGCTGTAGCAGATAACCTAAGATTTTTCTGGCACAGCTGGAAAAGGGTATTTTGTATGAGATCAAAGAGCTGCAATTTCCTGATTCTTTTGCAGAGTCATTTCAGGAGATGAATGTCAGAGTCTTTTTCGCCAAGATTCATACCCATGGCTGGTTAGTTGCAAAGCACCAGGATTGTCCTCAGATTTAAAGAGAAATATAAGGTTAATAAATTAGCAATTAGAAGCATAATGTTCAGGAACAAATCAGAATTGGATGTGCTGATGGGAATCCTCAATACTACTGTTGGGAATACTCCTCAGGGATACCCTTGAGTTAGGGAAACAGAATTTAGTGACATCTGCTGAAATTACTCTTTCAAAGGTTGCTGCAGTTGCTTTTATGCCCCATGGGCCCTAATTGTAACAGATTTGCCTCCTACTTTACAATATGCTTGTTGGTGTAGGATGTAGGCTACACCCAGAGGATATTTGTCCAAAGGGACTGATACCCACTGGAATGGATATTCCATGTCCCAAAAGCTTCTTTTTAAAGGTTTACATTAAGATAGCTGTTAGTAACAGTAGTACTTCAAAATAACCACATTTTCTGTGGCTGCTGCAGGAGCTGTGTGTTTGTTGCCTGCTCTGGCAGAGGTGAGGTGTCTCATCCAGAGTGACTGGTGTGGTGTTATGCTGGTGTTACCAGCAGTGACTTGTGCAGAGCGTGGTGACAGGGCTGTTGCAGAGTCTCTCTTTCTCCTGGTCATGGACTGCTCCACAACTCTCAGAAGGCACTAGGGGAACTGGGTGTTTGCAAGCAGAAAGTGCCGCTGCCCTTTGGGGGTGGGTGGGTGAGAGCAAAGGGCTTGTAACCCATAGTCCCTGTCATAGAATCATAGAATCAATAAGGTTGGAAATGACCTCAGAGATCATAAAGTCCAACCTATCACCCGACACCTCATGATGAATGACATTTTGAAGTGAGGAGCTGAAAAGCCCCTTAGCTGCTGATTTGTGTCATAGTTATCCTTGAAGGCAGGCAATGACAAGCTGTTGAGAGATATTAAGCCAGCTGCTAACGCCCACGGAGCAGCACAAACTTAGGCATTAATCTTGTTTTGTGGCTTCTGTCAGCGTCACATAAAGGTAGGTGTGTTGTAATTGATCTCCAGACCAGAAGGGAAATGCTAATATGTATCTAGTAGCAGAATAGTCAAAATAAAGAACTGTGGGCTGATAGAAAAGTCTTTGTTCACCCAGGGAAACATTTACAGTTTCCTCAGCCAGCTGAGAACACAACATTATTATATTGTCAGATTTAAGCACTTTTCCACAGGTGCATAGGAAATCAACTGCAAATCACCAGATAGCTTGAGAAATTCACTTGGGCACAGATAACTAAATTACTTGGAATTAGTCCAGCGCAGAGCCACAAAAATTATCAGGGGAGTGGAACATCTCCCTTGTGAGGAGAGACTGAGGGAGCTGGGGGTATTTAGCTTGGAGAAGAGGAGACTGAGAGGTGACCTCATTAATGTTTACAAATATTTAAAGGGTGAGTGCCAAGAGGATGGAGCCAGGCTCTGCTTGGTGTTGTCCAATGACAGGACAAGGGGCAGTGGGTGGAAGTTGAGGCACAGGAAGTTCCATGTGAACATGAGGAACAATCACTTTCACTGTGAGGGTAACAGAACACTGGAACAGGCTGCCCAGGGAGGTGGTGGAGTCTCCCTCTCTGGAGAAATTCAAAAGAACTTCTTTGAGGTGGTGCACTGAAACAGGCTGTCCAGAGAGGTGGTGGAGTCATTCAAAGCCCACCTGGACACCATCCTGCTCTAGGTAAACCTGCTCTGGCAGTGGTGGTGACTAGATGATCTCCAGAGGTCCTTTCCAACTCCTGTTTTCCTGTGAAAAAGTGCAAAATTCATAATTGTGCCTATGTAGGTCTTCACATGGGTGGACAAATATCTCACTTTCCAGGCAGCCCAACCTCACTTCCCTCCCTCAGAGTGATGGCTTCAGTCAGCAATGTCTGTGTGACACTGACTGTCTCAGATCCCACACTCCTGCCTCTGTGTCAGAGAACGCAGGATGTGGTAGCAGACTTGCATTAAGGCAGCTCTCAAGTCCAAACAGAGCCTGGTGTCTCTTCCAAAAGCAGGTTGTAGTTCTTGCTACCTGCCCCTTCATTATCAACCTCTGAACATTAGTTGTCCCCTGCTTCTGTTTCATCAGTTGTTACAGAGTAGCTCTGCCAAGCTAAACCCAAAAGATCCGAGTCTGCAGGTCACATTTATTAGCAGAGACAATAACCCTGAGGCACATGTTTGCTTAATTTTTCATCTTTAAATGCCAAAAAATTAAGCAGACTCGTCTAAGAGGGATAGAGGAATCAGTGAAGACATTGATGAAGTAGCAGTGACTTCAGAACAGCCTCTCATACATTGATTTGTAACTGCTGAAAAGAAGTACTGTGATATTTCTGATGCAGTTTAGTGAATGCAATACCAGTCACTTCCTAGTACCTCCTTTTTGTCTAGAGGAATTACCACCAAGCAAAGTTTTTTAACAAGCTGGAGACACAATGTGTGTAACGCTTGAGCAGTGTGTGAGAGCGTTAGAGTCTCAGCTATCATTAGTTTATCTTAGAACGGGAGGAAAAAAGCAGTCAGGGAAACCTCAGAGATGTTCTCAGAAGCTTTATTGAAGATGTTTTATGCTGTGATGGATTTTCTGCTAAAGGAATGATTGTCCCAACTAAATACTCTTTGAAACCCTAGCAAAATGCTGCTTGCCATAACTTTACCTACCCAAAATAAGACACTTTTGAATGTGTATCACATGTGTTCCTGCAAGGTGCTCTTGACTAGTCCTGCTCACTTTGTAACTGAGTGAAGGGCATCATCTAGTTGGTTAGTTAAGTTTGGGTGATCAGTTGGACTTGATGATCTTGGAGGTCTCTTCCAACCTGGTTGATTCTGTGGTTCTGTGATCCCCTTAAAATGTGCAACTCTGACACTAAGAGACAATCAGGTCTCAACTGCACTGTTTAGTGAAAGAAAACAACACAAAGCCTGTGGCAGAGGTGCAGATTGGGCAGATAATTGCTGCTATGTCGAAGGAAAACTAATCTGATATTTTCATAAAAATATTATGAACCCATCACCGAGTGGAAAATGTTCTGGTCCGTGTGATACCTGAATTTAAAGATGTTTGCCGTTTAGAAAATGAATTGCTATCCATTGTCTTGCAGCTTGCAAATGGATCTCCTCTATAAATCAGCTTCAAGATCCTGTGAGTGTATTCTTTGTCACTGAATTACAGATCTGTCTTCTGATAAAAGGAGAGTGCTGTAGGAAGGAAGGGGGAAAGTGTCAGCTCACGCTGAGCTTGAACAATGCTTTCTCTGTTACTTGATAGGAGCTGAGATAAAGCAATGAATCCTGCAATGTGTTTGTTCATCCCAAATGCCACTGGTGTATGACTGACTGGGGTTGATCCTCTAGGTTTCAAAGATCCCCAGAGGCAATAATGTGTGTAATGTGTGTGTGTGTTTACCAGCACCAGAACAAGAGGACACAGTCTCAAGCTGCGCCAGGGGAGGTTTAGGCTGGATGTTAGGAGGAAGTTCTTCATAGAAAGAGTAATTGGCCATTGGAATGGGCTGCCCGGGGAGGTGGTGGAGTCACCATCACTGGAGGTGTTTAGAAGGAGACTTGATGGGGTGCTTGGTTGCATGGTTTAGTTGATTAGATGGTGTTGGATGATAAGTTGGACTCAATGATCTCAAAGGTCTCTTCCAACCTGGTCTATTCCGATCCGGTCTGTTCCATTCCATTTTATTCTATTCCATTCTTATTGTAGCTCTGAGTCAGCCTGAGAGGGAATCTGGGCTCATAACAACAATGGCCATGCTTCCCATGGCATTGCTGTGACCAGGTTTTTTGTGTAACAAAAGAGAAATTCCCCAGGAAACTGTAGCTCCTTGTGCTGTCAGAGCAAGAATGTTCATCATGGTATCATTTTAATCAAAGGCAGCATCAACATTTAGGAAAAATCAGTGGAATACAGAATTAACCAGGTTGGAAAAGACCTTTGAGATCATCGAATCCAACCTATCATCTAACACATTCTAATCAACTAAACCATGGCACCAAGTGCCTCATCCAGTCTCTTTTTAAATACTTCCACTGATGGTGACTCCACCACCTCCGTGAGCAGCCCATTCCAATGGCAAATCACTCCTTCTGTGAAGAATTTCTTCCTAACGTTCAGCCTAAACCTCCCCTGGTGCAGCTTGAGACTGTGTCCTCTTGTTCTGTCACTGGTTGCCTGGAAGAAGACACCAACCCTCACCTGGCTACATCCACCCTTCAGGTAGTTGTAGATGGCAATAAGGTCTCCCCTGAGCCTCCTCTTCTGCAGGCTAAGCAACCCCAGCTCCCATGTTACTGCTTGTAGTAACATACAATGTGAATTAACTTCTGCTTGACCTTTATGTCACATTTATCCCCAGGTCTGCCATTGGGAAACTGGGAGTGGAGGTATTTGAGACTGTGTGCAGCTGTGTGCATCTCTCTCAAGCAAGTGTGACAGCAGAGTACCAGTGAGGAGGAGATCAAGAAGCAGCTGGAGAAACAGATTTCTAGAACAAGCAACAGCTTCATCACAGAGGTGCCTGTGTGTGGCCAGAGAGGCAGGAAGACGTCTGGCCATAAGTACACAAGTTCATGTACAGAGACACAGGCTTGCAGCCTGAGCTACAGCTGGTTGTGTTAGACAAGAATCCTTGCTGCAGCTTCTGGGAATTTTGGATCAAATTCATTGCACACAGAACAATAAACTGATTTTTTTCCTGCTTGTACATTACCATTCAAACTTTTTCACAGTGCTTGCATTCCCTTTTCGTATGCATCACACTTTCTCTGGCTTCAACAGTGCATCTGAAGGGAGGTTGTTGCCAGGAGGGGGTTGGGCTCTTCTCCCAGGCAATCAGCACCAGAACTAGAGGACGCAGTCTCAAGCTGCACCAGGGGAAGTTTAGGCTTGAGGTGAGGATAAAGTTCTTCACAGAGAGAGTTGTTAGCTGTTGGAATGTGCTGCCCAGGGAGGTGGTGGAGTCACCGTACCTGGAGGTGTTCAAGAGGGGATTGGACATGGCACTTGGTGCCATAGTTTAGTAGTCATGAGGTCTTGGGTGACAGGTTGGACTTGATGATCTTTGAGGTCTTTTCCAACCTTACTGATTCTATGATTCCATTCCATGATCATGCTCTGATTATATATCTGATGTTGTCCTTTTACCTCTTCCTTCTTTAGTCTGCATTCTGAGCTCCTTCATCCGTCTGCCTAAAACATTAGAGGACAACAAAGTGGTGCTATCCATAAAAGGATCCCAAAGGAATTGTAGACCAAATTAATTTTAGCCATTAGCATAATCCTTACGTTCCCTGCTTTTGTGCCACAACTCTTAAGGACTCTGGGAATGAACTAAATAAATTCAAGTGATGAGTATCAAAAACATTGCTATTTGACTTGAGCTATTTACAGCTAGGGATGCTGGTATTGACAGCATGTTAAGCAGTGCTCCTGACCCATCTTTGTGACATGCTTTAAGACACTCAAAGGGGAAGGTAAGTAGAGCCATCTTAATTATCTCAGCAGCTACACAAGCTAAGCAAGCAAAGGACATGCCCAGCTACAGAAGGTGTGGCATTGTACTTCCAGCTCACAGGAATAGGAGATTCTGGCATGTGTGATTTCAGCTTGTATTCATAATGGATGGTGTTAAAAACTGAGGGTGAAAATCCCTTGTGATGTTCACTGATGTGTGGAATTAGGACAGTTTGCTTTCTTCTGTGTGGTGGTCCTGATCCCTTAGGGAGAGACAGCTGGAAGTACAAATTCTCAGCCAGGTTTTGGTCTCTTTCCTATTATTTCTTCTTGCACTCACATTTTCAATCCCTCTCAACGTGGTGTCTGTGTACCTACTTCCATACTTTTATTGCACTTGACTTCATTTAAGCCCATTTTAAAACAGAAGTGCCAAACAAAATACAGGAGAGATGCTTGGACGTTGCAGGGACTCAAGTTCAGAGAGAGAAGAATAGGAAACTAATAGATGATGAGAGCAATGTCAGAGGGAGGTAATTTTGACTACTGCATGTACCCCTGGCTGTGATTCAAAGTGATTTATCTCCAGATCTTCAAAACCAGCCTCTGGAAGCAGTCAATTCCTTTTTCTTAATGACAAACACCTTGTTGGATTCTATTTTTTTGCAGCATACTGTACCATGGCATGCAGAAGACTCCCTTGGGCTGTATTATTTCCCCTCAGCATCTCTAATATGAATACTGCGTAGATTTGTTTTGTTGTGGGGTTTTATGTTTGTTTGTTTGTTTGTTTGTTTCATATTGAAGCTTTTTTCTCTCCTGACAGAGGCCACTATATTGATCTGCATCTGTAACAGGTCAGCAGTGTGAGTAGTCTTAAATTATGGATTGGACCTTTTCCCTCTGTTCTCAGTGAACTCCATCTAGATGCTCCTTAGAGCTGCTGTGGAGCTTTCCTAGCTTGGACTGCCTCATTTCTCTTGTCTTGTCCTCTCTCCTCCCCATCTCCTCAAGGACACAAAGCAAAACAAACTCAAGATGCTCGAAGTCTGCAGAACATATGCTACTATTTACTGTCCAGAAGCCATCCTTATAGTTGAGGAGCTGCTTCTCTTGTTTGGTAAGACAGTTTTTGAGTGTGAGTGTTGTTTATGGATGCCTTGATGCATCTGACAATCAGTGGCATACTCTTGCCATCCTGTCTCTGCCAGTGAGTTTTTTCACCCCACCTCAAAATGAAGCTTGCTTGTCTTGAATGTTTGTTTAGCAGAAGTTTGGCTGCTGCTGCTGACAGCAGATGCTGCTGGCTCCCCAGAGGCCCAGGTTGGCAGATTATTCATGCTGAGAAGCACGTCCTTCTATGAGCTGTCTTGGCAGCTGGGGGCTGTGTTCCTGTGAGGGGCTGCAATTCAAGCCAGCAGAAGGAAGGGCATTGAAGTGGTCCTTCTGTCACCCCAGGAGGACAGGAATCACTGACCAGGCCTGGGTATCTCCACATGCTGCCAGAGGAACTCTGGGGGATGGGTCTGCTGTGTGTGAGGTGCTGGGTGCCCAGGAGGCAGTGGAGCATTGGCGTCAGGGCCAGAAGCTTCACCAGCTCACTTCTGCCTTGTTTTAAGCTAGTACTGGTGAGGAGATTCGTGGAGAGAGCAGAAATGAACTCTCATGTAGACAATGAGTCTCCAGACTACCTAATGACTACTTAATGAGTGTCTAAGCCCAGCACCAGCACCATTATTGAATTTTAATTGCCTTCTTTCTAGCCTTGTGCTGTAAAATGAAAAAGGAGCAAACATTACAAGTAATGAGGGTAGGTGATTAAAAAGTAATACCTAAGAGACACCCAGGCATTCGTGGGGAAGACCACAAGGATAATGTAATGAAAGAGCAGCACTGCTGCATGCCTGCCACCTCCCACAGTTACAAACCAAAGTTGTTTTCAGCATGATCTGGCAGAAAATAAAAATAGAAAGGAAAAATAGATTATTGTGTATCAGTGAGGTAATTAAAGTTGTACTGAATGAAATACTGATTAATTATCAGTGCAAGTCAGTGTGGATGGGCTTCTCAGAGGCTGCTCTTTGGCACTGTGCCCTTTCTGATGTCTGCTTAGATTGCTTTCCACCATATTGAACAAAGGTGCCTCACACTGAGCAATGCACACAGCAAGGCTTGTTCCACAGAAAAACAGTACAGAGGCTTTTTGCTCAGGGCAGAGGTAGATCTTCAGAGCCTGAAGTCCCAACTTTGAGGCAATGGGCATTCAGAGGTCTGAGAAGACCTCCAGTCACTGGAGGTCTTGACTGTACAATGGTGGTCCAATGAGTTGAACTAAATTAATAGAGATTTATGTAGTCAAAAGATAAATACAATTAAAGATTATCTAGATTAAACAGAGTGTATAAACTGAGCTTGCCCTCCCCTTCTTCATTTCTTTTGTGTGTTCACAGTTTGGCCATTGGAATGGGCTGCCCAGGGAGATGGTGAAGTCACCATCACTGGAGGTGTTTAAGAAGAGACTGGACGAGGGACTTGTTGCCATGGTTTAGTTGATTAGATGGTGTTGGATGATAGGTTGGACTTGATGACCTCGAAGGTCTTTTCCAACCTGGTCTATGCTATGCTATGCTGTGCTGTGCTATGCTATGCTATGCTATTCTAAATGTGAAGTTGCAGCCATGTCCCAGGGTGCAGGTCCCTCTCCTTCAGTGGGTTCCTCTCAGTGGCTGAACTGTCAGGCTGGCCTCTCAATGGCTGAGCTGCCAGGCTGGCAGGTCAGGCTGGGTTTTCCCCCTGTGCCCTGACAAGTTGTGGTGTTTGATGATGTGACAGCCAGAGCTACCCAGCAGGCAGCACTGGTGGGAGCAGGAGCGTTGTCATTAGTGCTGCCTTGATGGCAGGAAATGATCTAGAGCAGCACTTGCTGGTAAACCAAAAGTCCCCATAAGGATAGACAGCAGAAAATGTGGGTGTGGGGGGACATACAACCACCAGACAGTCATTTAATGTCACTTTTCAGCTCTGAGGGATATGTGTTTGTGAGGTATTCTAATCTGCAACCAACACAAAGCTGTGCCTGGGTGTTGGTGTCTGTGACTGTACTCATCCGGGTCTCTGGTTCTCATTCCACGGCACACATTTTGATCTCAGGCACTGATATGACAACTTCCTCTGGTGCAGCTTGTCTGTGTGCTTCACCTCTGCTTGTGTTCATTTTCTTTCCTTCCTTCTTTCTTTTCCCCCCCTCTCCTCCTCTTCTTTCCCCCCCTCTCCTCCTCTTCTTTCCCCCCCTCTCCTCCTCTTCTTTCCCCCCTCTCCTCCTCTTCTTTCCCCCCTCTCCTCCTCTTCTTTCCCCCCCCTCCTCCTCTTCTTCCCCCTCCTCTTCTTTCCCCCCCCCTCCTCTTCTTTCCCCCCTCCTCCTCTTCTTTCCCCCCCTCCTCCTCTTCTTTCCCCCCCTCCTCCTCTTCTTTCCCCCCCTCCTCCTCTTCTTTTCCCCCCTCCTCCTCTTCTTTCCCCCCCTCCTCTTCTTTCCCCCTCCTCCTCTTCTTTCCCCCTCCTCTTCTTCCCCCTCCTCCTCTTCTTTCCCCCCCCTCTTTTAACTTTTCTTTTCTTTTCTTTTCTTTTCTTTTCTTTTCTTTTCTTTTCTTTTCTTTTTTTCTTTTCTTTTCTTTTCTTTTCTTTTCTTTTTTTTTTTTTCTCTTCTCTTCTCTTCTCTTCTCTTCTCTTCTCTTCTCTTTCTTCTCTTCTCTTCTCTTCTCTTCTCTTCTCTTCTCTTCTCTTCTCTTCTCTTCTCTTCTCTTCTCTTCTCTCTTCTCTTCTCTTCTCTTCTCTTCTCTTCTCTTCTCTTCTCTTTTTTCTTTTCTTTTCTTTTAAGGTGAACTCTTTCTTTATGCTTTCCAAGAGTTCCCTGCATTTAAAATTGGTTTTGAACTTTTGGAATAGTTCCAAATAATTCTTCCCAGCAATGAAAGACAAGCACCAAGCAATACTTCACAGTAAGACACATTTGGGCTAAAAGAGACTCTGCAAAGCAAAACATCAGAGAGACCAGTCAGAAAAAAGGACCAGGTTTTCAGCTACCAAAAGAAGGAGCAGGTTTTCAGGATTCTTGCCAAGTCATGAAATCTCTGGAAGGTTATAAGAAAAATGGGAAGTGTGATTTAGGCATTATTCTTGCAAAATAAGTCTACAGTAATTTAGTGATATCAGCACCTGAATCTACTTCTTTGCCCTCAAAACACTGTTTTTAGCACCACGTTTACAGTCAGAAGAGGCAGGAGAAAGGTCTCGTTATTGTCGCCTCAGAAAACACACAGTTCTGCATCTTATTAATCAAAGGTTTGCCAGTAAAAAAAAAAAAAACACCAAGAGCCTAAAAGCCTGGGCAGATGACTCTGGAGAAAGACACTATTCTTCAGAATGTATGTCTTTTTCCTAGAAAGGTGAAACGATTTTGAAAATGCCTGAAGTGTGAGCTGCATCCACTGATTGTGTGAAAATGAGCTTCAATCAAAGAGGCTTTGATTTCTCACAGAGAGCAAGGAAAACTTTCCATAGATTCATCTGCAATCAAAAAGGCTAGACAGACCTGAATTTCCTGCAGCAACAGATTGGGGGATTTGCAGAGCCTGAGTGTGTATTAATGATTGTAGTCATGAATTACAATGAGGGGTGTTCTCATACCTATGAATGCTTCCATTTCTCCACCTTAGAGCATCAACTCATTTAAAGCTGCCCTAGAGCAGGGAGAGATGCTTCCCCATGCAGTCACTAGCTAGGAGAGCCACAAGCATCTCTGGGTGGACCACATCTCAGATAAGCGGTGGCGGGACCTGGTAGGGATGAGTAACACCAGGCCAAAAGAAAGGTCTCAGTTCTGTCTCCACCTGTGAGTACTGCAAGTGCTATGGTGATAGAAGTGGACAAGAAGCTGGACAGGACCCAACAATGGGCACTTGCAGTCCAGAAGGAAATCACCTTGTGAGCTGCATTGAAGGAAGGGTGGCCAGCAGAGGGACAAGAGGTGATTCTGCCCTCTGCTCTGGTGAGACTTCACCTGGAGTGCTGTCTCCAGCTTTGGGACCCCAAACACAAGAGAGAAATGGATGTGCTCTAGGGAGACCTTAGAGCTGCATTTCAATATCTGAAGGGGACCTAGAGGAAGGCTGGGGAGGGGCTGTTTAGAAAGGCCTGTGGGGATATGACAAGGGGCAGTGGTTTAAAACTGGAGCAGGGAAGATTTAGGTTGGAGATTAGTAGGAAGCCCTTCACAATGACAGTGGTAAAACATAGAACAAGTTGTCCAGGGATGTGTTTGAGGAAACATTCAAGATCAAACTTGATGTGGCCCTTGGCAGCCTGATCTATTTGGAGATGTCCCTGATGACTGCAGGGTGGTTGAACAAGATGACCTTTGAGGGTCCCCTCCAACCCAATGCAATCTGTGAAGCTGTGAATGTGAGACCTCACATGAGCAATAGTACCAGCAGCAGCACCCCTAAGGCAGGGCAGGGTCCTGTCTATGCTGGGAGGTCTCATTCCAGAGACAGGAACTCAGCTGATGGAGATGGTCAGCAGATCATCACCCCCAGTGTGTGCCTGTGTTGCCTGGCATCCTGGTCCAGTGCGCTCCTGCAGTTTCCAAGCTCTTTTCTGAAGAGCCAAAGGCTTTACTTGTGTGAAAAGAGCCTGCATGACTGTGGTGTGGTGCCTGTCCTTCCCAGTTGCTAACATCTGTAAATCCAACAAGGCAGTGGAGACTCCTACAAACGACAGAGCAGGTGTAGAGATGTGGAGGGTTATTGTTCCTGTTTAGTGCTAATGGCTTTTGGGGTTATTGTAGCCATTTATCCCTGTTCCTTGTGCCTTTGTCACATCCTCCTCACAGATATTCTGTGCTGTCACAAAAGCTGGGAGCCATTTCCTGATGCCCCTACCTACGCACACGCTGCTAATTATAGACAGGGAGCAGGCGGAAGGAGCCAGGTACATTGTGACTCTGTTTTGATTAATGAGCCAGCAGCAAGGCTGAGGGTTTCCAATTATGCTCTGTGTGTTAGCAGTAGATTTGCTTGAGTCCTGGCTTCTGTTTCAGGAACCAGCACAGCAATCCTGCTGGGTAGATGTGTGCTCCCACTGGAAACTGGGCTTAGCATTTCAGAGTGTAGAGCCCTGAAAGCTGTACACCATGTGCCCAAGTTCTGTGTGCCTCCTGGTTTAGCTTTTAAGCAACCATTAAATCCCACTAGCCTTGGCACTCATTGTAGACACAAGACAAACACTCTTTGGTGGTGAGATGAGCCTGAGGCATTTATTCTGCAGAAGAGCTCACTCTCAGATTTCTCTTTCCCTGCATGGAGCAGCCTGCCTGGATTCACTTCCCAGGACAGTGGGAGATGATGCAGTGTGAGTGATTGTTTGCATGTTAATAGACTAAGTGCCTTTCCTTGCATTGGGATCAGGAGGAATTTGAGCTCAATGCAGAACAAAGGCTTTGATCTGAAGGCCATCTTAATCACTCCTGTGTTTTCGGGTTTATCTGTATGAAAGTAGAGCTTGTACTCTTCAGCAAAAGGCTGTTGATGAAATACCAACTCTTTTGTTGAGGAAAGGTAGAGAAAAGGTGGTGGACAAACAGTGCACTCTGAGAGGTTATTCTTTGTGCTGTGGTTTTACCCAGAGCAGTGTGGCAGCAGAGTCATCTACAAAGGGTGTAGAAGTGAAAAAACAAGTTGACACATGGCCAAGAATGAATGAGAAGGAAGGTGGCAGAGATGAAGCTGAGGGACTCAGAGAAGGGATTTTTGTACTATAGAGTCAAAGGTGCTGACTGGAGAATCCAGCAAGCATGACTGCTCTCATCAACACAGAGAAGAGAAGATGAGGTGGTAGCAAAGGAATTGAGCTGAACCCAGGAGCTCTGGAAGATGATGCTGGAATCCGATGTACTTTATGGGTTTGGTAGCCCAAGAGACGCAGAGATTAAGTTCTTCAGTCACTGTCTGTGGGTGTAGATCAGGGCTAATCACAAGTTTAGTTTCACTCAGAAAGACTCACAGTGAGTGTGACTTTGCTCTGTTTGGAACTACTCGGCTCAGTTCCTGGGCAAGTTTTGTTCATCCCTTGAAATTACCTGTCAAGATCCTGTGCATTGCTGGTATCAGGCTGATGGAAGTAAGCCACTGCCACAGTCTGTGTTGGTGGCCACTGAGTTAGCAGAGCCTCACAATGCCATTTCACAGTCTGGGTTTATCATGGTGAGCACCCAATGCTGCAGCTCTCAAATGGGGAGACAAGGGAGGTATTTTCCTAAGTCTTGCCTGGGGAGGGGAGGAAAGTGCAAGTTGCCAGGCTGCTGGGGGAGCGAGGTTTTGGTGTGGCCAGAGAAGATGGTTAGACAGAGACAGGACTGGCAGTCTCATATGAGGGTAGGCTGGTCAGTGTCTGGGGACAAGCAGATTGAACCAGAAACTGAGAACCTGTCTCAAACCCTCAACTATAGTTTCTGTTCCCACCAAGATGACCCCACATAACTGGTTTCCTGAGATCCTACAGAAATCACAGAGGATGGTCCTGAGCAGCACAATGAAATGAGCAGTTTGCAGTGTGGCCTTTAAATGGCTTACAGTTGGTCTACATGACAGCTCAAAAATTACCTGTCAGTGGGAAATTGTCATCCCACTGGTCGTTCTTCTAGTGGGGTTTGCAAGTGTTGGTACAAAGCCAACACCACTCAGTGTTTCTGTCAGCAGTGTGGAATCGAGTGTAATTGCTCTGCTGACAAAATGTGATGGTACAACAATTTGTAGTGGGCTGTGGAGGGAGGTGAGGAATGCCTGAAAGAGTCCAGTTGCTGGGCTACAGTTGGCAGATGCAGAATCATGTCACTCCTGGACATGAGCTACTCCTGAGCTAGCAACTGAAGAAGCATTTTTAATGCAATGATGGATAAAACCTGGGCTGGTTGAAATTTTTAGGGTCTAAGAGGAGGGTTGGAGCATATAAACACAAAGGTGGGAGATGCTGTCTGACTGGTCTTCATGTAATGCTTGTAATTTTGTGGGTCCTATTTTGAATATGTCTTTGAAGAGACAGAAAAGCTCCATGGAACACATAGAATGAGACACACAGCTCAGTTCATTTTAACAAAGATGCCTTGTGGGGAAATACCAAGTACCAAAAGCTCTCTTGCATCTTGAGCCAAAACGCTTGCCAAGCCCCAGAGTTGGCAAGGACTCCAACCAAGCCCAAGTGTGGTGCATTTAACCACAAGGACCAGAGAGAGATTGATTCTTACTTTCTGATGGTCTGAAAATCAAACACTGGGAGACAGGCTCTAGCCCTGCACTGGTCCAGATATGAATAGCAGCAGTTACAAGGTTCTGGTCACATGGGTTTGTGCAGATTTCAGCAGGCCAAGTGAAAAGCATCTGTACAGGGTAGCCTACAATAGCTTTTCAGGCTTCCCAGATATGCTAGGTTAAGCCCAGCCCAGGAGGAGTGGGCTGAAAAAAAACCCTAGCCCCAGGTGGGCAAAGAAACCTGACCCAGGTGGGTAGAGAGACTTGGTTCCCCTTCCCAGGGGGAGTGGTCCCTGGGTCAAAGGCTATTCCACTCCCACTTCATGTCCACAACCCTATTTAAGGGGGGTCAATTTTCTGGCTTATTCTCTCTTCTCCTGTTCCCATCTCTCTGACATCCTGCTGCTAACCACATGGTCAGGCCTCTTCCATGCTGTTCCAGACTCTTAAGGGAGCTGCATCCAAAGAGAATCCATCTTACATCCAGAGAATCCTATGTCAGCTGCATCTGGGTTTGTATATATATTTTATAATCCCTTTTCCTTATACCTTTGTAACTTTTCTTTTACTCAAATGCCTTTTATATTTTGTTAAATGTACCTTCTTACTTCCAGATCGATTCAAGGCTGTTCTTTTGTAGGTTTTCCTCTCTCTTCGTCTCCTGCCTAGCTTGCTTTCCCTACTGGGGAAAAAAAAGGGAGAGGGGAGGCAACCTAAATCTGTTCTGTTGGGCTTTTTTGGGGCTCGGGGAAAAAGCTTAAACCACAACACCAGGCAGCTCTGCAGGCATGTTTTTCATGTAGCGGTAAGAGTGAGAAGGGGCTATTTTCATCAGCAGGGTCTTGTCTGTGCTTGAAAGCACCTGGTCAAACACGAGCTGTTTGGAGAGATGTGCTCTGCAGGACTGTCACCCATGTCTGTTTTTCCTTTCCAAGCACAACGATGCAGACTGCCAGTGTCTTTCTGAATTCTGTTACAATGTCCTTTAGGTAATTGGGGTGGGGGATAGGGGGGGGATGATTCAAAGGTGAGTACAGATATAGAAGTCAGAAACTTCTCTAGTTCCTGTGTATTTGCTTCTGAAAAAGTGACCACCTCTCAGTGACTGAAGCAGAATATAGAGCACTACAGCTGTTTGGTTAGAAACAAGCTACTGCTGCTCCTGCCTGTTCAGTCTTCCCCTACTCAGCGCTGAAAAGGACTTCCACTGAAAGGAGGGGATGCCTTCTGGGCTTGCCAGATCGCAGTTTGATTGGCTTCATTCCCCAGAGGCTGAGATTCTTAGGAAAGTTGTTGACTTGCTGGAATGTGTCCAGAGAAGGGCAACAAAGCTGGGGAGGGGTTTGGAGTACAAGCCCGATGAGGAGAGGCTGAGGGAGCTGGGGTTGCTTAGCCTGGAGAAGAGGAGGCTCAGGGGAGACCTTATTGCTCTCTACAACTACCTGAAGGGAGGTTGTGGACAGGTGAGGGTTGATCTCTTCTCCCAGGCAACCAACACCAGAACAAGAGGACACAGTCTCAAGCTGTGCCAGGGGAGGTTTAGGCTGGATGTTAGGAAGAAGTTGTTCATAGAAAGAGTGATTGGCCATTGGAATGGACTGCCCAGGGAGGTGGTGGAGTCACCATCACTGGAGGTGTTTAGGAAGAGCCTGGATGGGGTGCTTGGTGCCATTGTTTAGTTGATTATGATTAGATAGTGTTGCATGATAGGTTGGACTCAACGATCTCAAAGGTCTTTTCCAACATGGTTAATTCTATTCTCTTCAGAAGAAGTTTTCAAAGTTGAAATGACAATAGTGCAAGAAATGGTTTCCTCCTCCTCCTTCAGTTCAGCATCCCTCTCTGTATGTGGCCCTGCCTACAGAGCTTGCCAGTGGATTAGCTCAAGACTGCCACATGCTGAGGAGCATTCAAGCCTTAACTCCAGCAGCCTGTTGGGAAAGCATGCAGAGGTGACAGCACTTGACCACCCTGTGAGTTAAAAAATTGTGAGGCTACAGAAACAGCAGAAGCCTAAAGCATTTTGTTCAGTTCCAGGGAGAAATGGCTTGTCCCTTCAGCTGCCTCACCTTAATATCAGCTCAGCACTGCAAGATCTTCAGCCTCTGCTGAAGTCTTTGCTATTCTTTTTGACTGGGTACAATTATTCTTTGCCTGCTCTCATTGCTCTTACTCTAATCCTTGTACTGCTGTACCTAAACTCCTTAGCTGGATTTCTCCTTGCAACAGTGAGGCTGTGACTTGCATTGCTCAGGCCCACATCTGTCTTTCTTGAGCTGCTCCCAGAGATGAAGGGAGTCTCTTCTAAGTGTTTGGAGAGACTTTTGCATGAGCATCATTTGCTCTCTCTGATCAGCCAGGAGCTCACTCAGTGATAGTACAAAGCCAGAGTACCAGCCCTCTCCAATAGCACTGTTGGTTAGACAATGTCTGCAAAAGAAGGGGGTGGGGGGAAGGAAGTGTGAGGGGGGGCTGGAATTAGATAATGAAACCCATTAATAGATGTCATTACAGATGCTATGCTGAACCATGTCAGTCCTGTCACAAGTGTAAAGGAAGACGGGCTGGCTGAAAGACTATTGATAAAGATGCACTAGCAACTAACTAGCAGCTTTTGTAACTGTTTCCCAGAAAATAAGATTTTCACCCAGTGGTATAATGAACTGGATTCTTCTGGTGAGCTGTAAGCTGTAAACCAGTGCCAATGCACTGCCTTCACTGGAGTCTAACTGGTTTATGGCAGCTGCAGGTCTGGCTCCACCACTTTCTGGCTCTATGGACCAAAGCAAGAACTTGCCTGACTAGATTTCTGAGTCTGCAGCTACTCACAGATGAGCCTCAAAACAAACCCAAAGGTCCACAGCAGCACACATGACCTTTTCCCAAATTCCAGGGATAAGTCTAGAGCTGATGCCAGGTCAGGGTATCATAAACAACCTGTTATTTCTTCAGGGCTTCATGTCTCCCCATGTGCTTTTTGCTGAGAGAATTGAATCTTGTGATTATCTAACCAAAAGTATTTCCCTGCATCTCAGAGGTTCCCTGGGATGGGCACCACGTCAGGCTGTGGGATGCAGAGGTGTGTCAAAGTGAAAGGATGTGGTTCTGGGCCACAGGTGCACACAGCTTTACATCTCACAGCTGGGTTTAGCCTGAGGCCAAAACAACAGTATGAGTGATGCCAGCCTTGCAAGCTTTACCTTTCTCTTGACATACACCTCTGCACAAGGCCAGCTGCCCCCACATCCTAGCAGCTGAGCAAAACTTTCCTCCACGTGCTGAGCCTCATTTGTAGCTGACCTTAATATCCTTGTGCAGCATTACAGACCACAATGAGGCTTGCTGCAGGGAGTGTTGAGGCCAGAAGGCTATATCTGAAAAGGCCTCCAGGTCACCACTGCAGCCACAGATCTGTATGGGAGAGCATAAAAGTGCAAACAAGGGAGGAGGGGGAAGGAAAAAAACAGCCAACCCCAAACCTGTAAAACTGAAGCCAAAATGGTACAGGAAATAGCAGCAAAGAAGAAAATGTGTTTGGAAAGAAGCTGCTGCAAAATGTTGTTGCAAAGGCCAAGGCAGACTTGGGGAGATGAGTGGTGACAGGAGTGCTAAGTGTGTCAGGCAGTACAAACGTGTTCCTCTCCCAGTGTTCATAGAGGGACAATGAGAGCTTTGCTAGGACAGCTTTCCAGGGGGTAAAAGAAATAATGGGTTCCAGGTAAAGCCAGAGCAAATGATACAGGACATGCTCTTGCTGTGGGTTCTTAAAGCTTCAGCGTGAGTATTCAGCTCCTGAAGGTCTCAGCAATGGGCTGGCGGAAGTCAGGGCCATGCTGGACAGAGGGATGGAAGCAGGGATGGACCTCCTTCGATATGCTTCCACTGTGGTCTCGTCAGGCAGATGATGCAGGCAGTAATGAATCAGGTTTCTGGCATTCAGCAGCCAGTGGGCCCAGCTGGATCAAAAACTCCAGAAGTGTCATTTGATCAAAAATAGTCTGCAAGGACTGACAATAAAATCATGCTCAACAAACTCTATGGACACTTATTGTTGCTGAAGTGGGTGACATTGAGAGCTGACAGGCAGATACCATGGGTGTCATTTACCTGGCCTTCAGTGCAGAAGAAATTACTACATTGCATTTGCATTTATAGAGCTCCTTTTCATCCACACAGCTCAGCAAGCATCTTGCAAGGATCACATGGGCCATGTAAAAGATGCATCCATCCGGAGCTGGCCGAGGAGATGATCAGGAAAGTGGGTCTTGAAGAAGCAGTGGGTTGGAGACACAGGTATCTCCTGTTGGAGGTGCACAGTCCACACCCAGTGCCCAGAGTCTGTCTGTGGAGATCCACTTCATGATGGGGATGTAAACCTGTAAATTCCTTGGAAGGCTACAGAAGGATTCCTGCTGGCCAGATTCTCCCTGTCTCCAAGGGGAATCCCTGACCATGGGCTGTATGGGCCTCTTGGGGTTTAGGGCATATACCTCACATCTCCCAGGTCCTGCAGCCACCAGTAGGGCTGCATTAGCCACAACATCCTGCCCCTGCTGGAGATGCCCAACAGTGAACAAGTCCTCATCAAACTGCTGCTTTATTTCTCTAGAGCAGTAAGGCAGCGCACAGCACTGAAGCACCTGAAAGCCTCTACTAGAAATGGCCATGACATTTGAACAGGTGATGAGGATTTTTCAGAGAAAAATGGTTTCAGAATGGTTTCCAAGAAGCTGAGATGTGGCTCATGTCACCCTGAAGGAAAAAAACCTCAGTATCTCTTTTTAATATGATGATGAGGAAAGCTGGTTGTTGCACAGATCTGTGGTTGAAGATGTTCCTGCAACTGAGCCCTGCTAGCAATCACTTCAAGGCTATCCAAGGCAAGAGGATGGCTTTTTCACACTACAAGTTTCAAAATCAAGGCTGGTACGGAAGAGTTAAAGGTGCTGTTCATGGCTCACCCGTAAAACCAGCTTGGAATTTCAAACTATCATCTCAGAAGAATTGCTGATAACTGCTCCCTCAGGGCTTTCACTGCACTGAGGAAAGCTGAGGCTTGTCCTGGCACCCTGTCATTACTGATGAAGAGACACTCCGCTGTCCACCTCTAAACTTAATGGCCAAACAGTAAGTAGAGGTTTATGGCACACACAAGAAATGGACACTTTGGATTTCTAGTTTCAGTTCAGCTGCCTTGTGAAAACCAATGTCGCTGCACTCTAGTTTTACTGAGTAGGGACTGGGAAAAAATGGGGGAGAAGATGAAATGGGGAAGGATGGGTCTGTCTTTTCCCCATCCAAGCAGTTTACTGAATCCTGAGAAACTAAAGAGAAATGGCTGGAGGAGCCCAGCACCTGTGGGTTCAGGATACAGCCCAAGGACAGCACATCCCTGACCCTAGCTCTAGCTCACAGACTGGGCTCTCTCCTGTGAGATGTAGCCTTTGCTGCCTTAGGTAACTGACCTCCACTTCTCCCAGCAGGGCTCTTAGCAGCTCATTGGTCTGCTCAGTTCCTGGCTGTCGGAGGGCTCACAAACAATTCATTATCTCCAGCACTGCCATAGGCCTATGGCTACTTCCCTCTGCAGCTGCTGGCACTGCAAACTCGTATGTAGAAGGAATATGTCAGCAACTTAGGTGGCCCTGACTAACTATTTGCAGTTTTTTATAACAAAGATTCTCCCTTGTGCCTTCAGAACTCAAAACCCTTTCCCCCTCCTCCCTGTTTTAAAGCTGTGCAAAGTGCTTTGGCAGTATAAATAACTTCAAAATCCATCTCATAGTTGTCTCTTCAAACGATCCCTGACTTATTCCAAAAGCATTTACTCCATGAAGCAGTTAGGAGAAATTGCACTGGCAGCCAAAGACAAGCTGTCTCCTGAGTCTGATTTTTAACAGATTATTTTTATTAGAAAACACAGGGGAGTGTTAGTGACTGACAACTTGGAGAGCTGCTTTATGGCAGCCTTTTCAACAGCTATCTCTCCACACTTAATCCACATCAATCTTAAAGGAGTATCTCCTCCACGTCTTATCTCATCTGCACCAATTTTAGAAGTAACTTAATGAAGTGCATTTATCACCCCTTCTCCACATGAAAGCTTGCTTAGTTCTGCCTTAACATGGCTTTTATGTGCATCTCGACCTTGATCCCCTTTTCCTAAAGGTAAGCTTCTCAGCATTTCCTCCCTCTTTGCTTCCTGAGGCTAACATCTCTGAGCTGTACTCATGCTGTTGCACTAAACTGCTCATTTTCCATAGTTTGTCTTTTAATGAGGGGCAGTAATGGTTGGAACAGGGCATCTGTGATCTCTCTGGCTCCATGTTTCAGTCCTCTAAGGCATGGTCAACAGCCCTGTTTTGCAACGGTGCTTTTCTCGCAGGCTTCCAGTGCCACAACAGCTTCAGGGCAAGCTCCTGAGAGATGGGCCAGAGTTTACCTTCATCGTTGCCCTCCAACTGTCCCAGACACCACAGATGCATACTGAGGAGCTCACTCACATCTAAGGTGATTGACTGGTTTCAGGAACAAACCATGATTAAGTTTCCAGGGGTCGACACCTGAAGCACTTCTCTTGCCATGGTGTAAGTCTTGTTCAGTACATGTTCAGTTTGCTGCTGAAAGCTGTCACTCTGTGGACTCAATGGAATCCAGAGCATTCACATTGTTATGCTTGGAATGACCTGCTATTAGCCCAGGGACTGAACACTTTTCAAAGAGTAATTAATAACCTTTTAACCTACCGAAACAGAGTGGAGCATAGGCTGCCTGGTGGCATTAGTGAGAGGATTGAACAGCCAGCAGCCCGCTTGTCACAGTGATGGGAAGGAGAGATGGGGAGGACAGAGGGGGTGCATTAGTTCTGTTCACATGGGAATGGGGAGCATGTAATAAAGAAGTCATTCAGAAATAAATACTTGGCAGAGAGTGCTCACCCTGCTCACCACTGGGAGCCATCATTTGTCACTCAACAGAGGCTGGAATGGAGCTTGGGATGATACAGTCCCACTCTGATCTACTTACTGCAGGTGTAGCCCCCAAGGTTGAGCTGTTCAGTCTGGGTCTCATCCAGCCAGCTACTGACAAAACCTCAGAAGAAGCAGGCTCCAGTACCTGACCTTGCTCAAGGTGAGTATTTTTTCTCCTCTGCCCAAAGTTCTCCTTGATGCAGCCTGTGCCCATTGATCTTATGTTTTGCAATGTAAAAGCAAGTGCTGCCCCACAGTCAGCTGCTCCTCCACCACAGAGCTGCTCCTCTAAGTCTGGTCCCAACCCCAAGGGCTGTCCCAAGTACAGGGTTTTGCATTAGGTTTTGCTGGATGTTATTTGTGCTGGATGTTATAGCCAAGAGATAGTCTCACAGATCCCCAGCCAGCCTTTTCTAGAGCAGACCTCAGCTGGTATAGCTAATGAAGTCTCACTGCAGTCAGCAGCAAAACTGTTAGCACCTGTCTCTGAATTTAGAGGGAATGGTTGGGCAGTCCTCCAGAGGATGGCAAGAAAAGGGACATGAAAAAATCCAAACAAACAAAACCAAACCAAACCCCAAACCAGAACGTCCCAGTCCCTTCAGTCTTTTCTTGGATGATGAGGACAAAGTGCCAATTTCTGACAAACCATGGCTGCACTTCAGCAAGGGCCTGAAGCTGCAGTCCGCGGAGCAGAGCTCTGAAACTGTGAAGAGAGAGCCCCCTGTGCTTTGACACGAAGAAACCCGTCCACCCTGAAACAAGCCGCTGGAGGGAGCCCAGCTGACAGACACCAGGAACCAGAAGATTATGTAAGTGTTTTTGGAGTGGTTTAGCTGGAATCATTCACTTTTTCAGCAATGGTCAGTATGCATCGTCAGAGAGCTCTGAGAGCTTCTGTCTCAGATTTATTTGCTTTCAAAGCTGGCTTCCAAAGGAAGCTTTGCACAGTTGTGCTGTGTTTGTGTTGGGTTTGCCCCCTTGAAAGGTTTGATGTGTATGTGTCAGTTTCCAAAAAGATTTGATAGCTGCTCAGAAGCCTTAACATCAAATTTCTACAAGTTGCATGGAAACAGGCAGCAAATAGTTATGAAAGTTAGTAAAGTGAGGTCATCTTATGAAATGAGGTGGCTGGAAAAATATGTACAACTTCTTGGACCACAAAATGTCCAGGTCCAAGCCTATTCAGAGAAGAGCTGGTGAGAGGCCTCGAGCACAAGCCCTATAAGGAGAGGCTGAGGGAGCTGGAGTTGCTTAGCCTGGAGAAGAGAAGGCTCAGGGGAGACCTTATTGCTCTCTACAACTACCTGAAGGGAGGTTGTAGCCAGGTGGGGGTTGGTCTCTTCTCCCAGGCAACCAGTGCCAGAACAAGAGGACACAGTCTCAAGCTGCGCCAGGGGAATTTTAGGCTGGCGGTGAGGAGAAAGTTCTTCACAGAGAGTTGTTAGCCATTGGAATGTGCTGCCCAGGGAGGTGGTGGTGTCACCGTCCCTGGAGGTGTTCAAGAGGGGATTGGACGTGGCACTTGGTGCCATGGGTTAGTATTCATGAGGTGCTGGGTGACAGGTTGGACTTTGAGGTCTTTTCTGACCTTATTGATTCTATGATTCTATTCTCTCTATTTAAAACATTAGAGACCCCACAGAAGAGAAAGTTATGGGAGAGTTGGTGGACAGCAAGCATATGCCATAGGAGATCAAGACTCAGCAGTCAAGGAGATACTCATTTAGATATTTTCCAGTGACTTTTACAATATGGTTCCCTTTTTCCCCAACTCCTTCCCCGCAATGCCCTTCCCCCAGACCCAGGTACTAGTTTTATGCCATCCTATGAAATCCAGCTGCTAGCCTAATGCTAACACAGCATTTTCAGGAACATTATGATGCCATGGAGAAAGCTCAGAGACTTAAGGTGTCCTAGTTTCTTAGCCAATGGGATTTAACAATCATCTCTGTGGAGCTCAGAAACTTCTCCAACACTTTTGGACCCCATAAGAAATCCTGCCTCTCCTAATAGGACTTTACACCACCTGATTCAACAGTTTCAGTCTGAGAGCATCTGCATGACAATCTCCACGACCCTGTGAGAGGGTGGTGGAACCTTGTACCCACAGCAATCTGTTCCTGGAGGACTGTGGTCTCCTAGTCATGAAATGAGTGAGGAAAAGAGCAAACTGGGAGTCAAGGTAAGAGACAAGGAGAGGCAGAGAAGCCTGAAAGAGAGGGTTACTTGCAATGCTTACCTAGCACCTCCAAGGACCATCTCCCCCATCCCCACCCCTTCCTGGTCTCTACTAAGTTGTACTCTTTTGTGGGTGTGTTGTGGACAAGTTTCTGCAAAGGCTCTTAGAAGGAAATGGTAAACATTGTTCAAGTTTTGTAAACCTTTCTAAACAGATGTTCAAGCTTGTAAACCAGTGCACAGGTGTTGTAGACAATTGCTCATATTTTTGTAGACCATTATTCAGGTTTCAAAAGGATTGCTACAAGCCCACAGAAAGTGACAACACAACCCTTTGATTTTACTTGCACATCATATCCACACATGCTGAGGAGCGGCATTAGCATTTTGGCAGCAGTGTAACATTATGAGCTCTCATTTATTTCTCATCCACATCAGGTCCTAGGAGATGGTATCCAAATGCGTCTTACATCCTGGCAAGGAACACTCGGTGTCAACAGAGGCATTCAGCAAGTGGACAGAGAGAGGTTCCTGAAGCAGAGGTTTCATGTTAGCACACGCTATCATATACACCCATAAATCAAAAGACGATGACAAATGACAGCCATAACATCATTGTTATGCACTGAACTGCAACAGCAGCCAGTCCAGCCTGTAACATTGCTTGGCTGTGAGTACTGTGTCCAGTTCTGGGCCCCTCAATTTAAGAAGGACACTGAGGCTCTTGAATGTGTCCAGAGAAGGGCAACGAGGCTGGGGAGAGGCCTTGAGCACAAGCCCTATGAGGAGAGGGTGAGGGAGCTGGGGTTGTTTAGCCTGGAGGAGAGGAGGATCAGGAGAGACCTTATTGGTGTCTACAGCTACCCGAAGGGAGGTTGTAGCCAGGTGGGGGTTGGTCTCTTCTCACAGGCAGCCAGCACCAGAACAAGAGGACACAGTCTCAAGCTGCACCAGGGGAAGTTTAGGCTTGAGGTGAGGAGAAAGTTCTTCACAGAGAGAGATGTTAGCTGTTGGAATGGGCTGCCCAGGGAGGTGGTGGAGTCACCATCCCTGGATGTGTTCAAGAGGGGATTGGACGTGGCACTTGGTGCCGTGGTTTAGTATTCATCAGGTCTTGGGTGACAGGTTGGACTTGATGATCTTTGAGGTCTTTTCCAACGTTATTCATTCTATGATAATCTCAGAAGGCTCCTCTGGGGCTAAAGGAAGGAGTGGCACATGCCAGAAGGATGATAACTACCAAGCCTCTTGCCCAGAACAAACCTGTCTTCTGAATAGACAGGAGCATTAGTTCCAGAGCATTAAACTGATGTGCTTTAAAAAAACCCAGACCCCCTGCTGCAGTGCATGTATGCATGCATGCATGTGTCTCTTTCTCTTGGGTGTATCACTTCACTCAGCATCATGACAGGTGGAATGGCCTCTAGGTAAAATGCTGAAGCTTTATGGTACAAAACTGTGTTTCCTCCCAGCAGTCCCAAGTGTAACTGGGAGAAACTGTAGCGAAGGCATAAAAGGGAGCATTGGTAGCATTCATCTCTGTGGGCTTGTCCTTGTATTCAGGGGAAAATGTGCCTATATTTAGAAAGCAGAATTAGCACTGAGGCGATTTTCACATCACTGGTCCTTTGGCCTCCTCACATGTTGTTTGTGGTATCTGCTTTCCTGAAGAGGATGGGGCCACATCGAAGCAATCACAAGGATGAAAATGTTTTCAGCAGGAGAAAAAGGGATCATCAAAAAACAGAGCAAGAAGACCTCTGAATGTTCCAGGCTGTGGGCTAAATGTGGCTCATCCTAGAGAATAGAGTGGCTCTACCTCAAGGTAAGAGGTCTCCATACTTTTGCTCGTGGGATTGCTTATTTGTTTCATGACTTCCTTTTATCCCATTGTCTGCAGATGGCCAGAAACTGGTGTGACTTATAGTTGAAAGCACAACCATTAACTGTGTTTTAAAAGGAAATCCTATCAAAATGAATGGGTTTTGCTTTGAAGTCACAGGTTTTCTCTTCTACCTGTAAAATGGTATTACTTCTTGCTTTTGAAAAGGTCACATCACCCAATGCAGTAATTGCATGAAGCTGTTATGGAATTGCTCTTCATTTCTGCAAAAAGGCAACAGTTGGGAGAGTGTCTGGGCTGCCATTCTGAGGCAGGTACTTCCCCGGGACAACAACAATAGCACCTGGAGGCACCGATCCCCCATGGGGAGATCAGAGCTGCCTGCAGGTGCTGGTGTGGACCTGGGGAAGTTCTGAGCTTAACTCTCTGCTGGGGAAAGCAGCAGCAAAGCGTGGGCAGGCAACCTTTGCCAGCTCCACGTGTCTCACTGGCTCAGTGAGCCAGCCTGGAGAGCTGCAGGCTCTCGCCATTCTCCTGCTCAGTGCCAGGAGCAGAAAACCTCTCCCTGCAAGAGTCAAATGCTGCCTGATCCTGAGCAAGAGCATCAGATCAGCTCAGCTGTCTCCTTGGGGATGGAGAGAGCAGAGTGGTTGAGGAGGGCTCCTCCATGGCATGAGCACATGGACACTGAGTGTGACCTTGCTCCTTGCAAGAGAGACATTTTCAGCAGAGCACTTGAGCTGTGACCCACTGGCTCCTGGCTCCCTCCTTTTGGGATCCCTGAAAGGACTAGAAGGGGACATGAACCTCAGCAGGATGCAACAGAAAAGGTTTGCAGCTCTGAATTCCTGTTTACTGGCCGTGTTGGGACTAAATGTCAATACATTGAAGAAAAATGGGCCCCTCCTCCGTGTTGCCTGTGCTGGCTGCAAAGCCCTGCTTTGGCTGACAGTATTGCCCATCCTTCCCCAGCCCAGGACACTTTTCAAGTCTTCTCTCTCCAGCTTTACCTGGAAGGGATGACAAAGGCCCTACAGCAATACACAGTTTTTAGATATGACATTTACATTAGAAAACTGACTTGAAACAGAGCCTCATGGTTTGTAACTCAGTGTTTAGGAGCTTCTGTTCAGAGGGCTCCTAGAGAGGTAACTTGGTGGCTTTTGCCCCATTGACTGAATTGAGTGCCACTAATTTCCATCTCCTGCAGACTGGCAGGAATGAAGTGAGGGATACATACAGGAGCCTCTCCCAAGGGAGCAAGTGCCAAAATAACTCATCTGAGGAGGTGTCCCATGCTGGAGAGCCACCTAATGCCAGCCATGACACCGGAGTTAATTGCAGCCGTCAGCTGGTGCCTTTCATCTGCACGGCCTGCTCGGTTTAATTAACCTTTGGGGAATTAGCATCTTGTTGACTGGCAGTACCTGCTCTGACTTTCTGCTAGTGTAAAAGAAATTCTGTCTTGATTGCAGAGTGACTTGTTTCACGCACAGCATGGCTGACGGCCACAGCAGGAGAGGACTGCTTCTCACCTGGCTGACTTCACCAGCCTCAGACCATCAACTGGCCTCCTACTCTTCTCTGTGCCAGATGAACCCCAAGCCACTCACATGGGGATTAAACATGGCCTGTCTGGACCTCTCCTTCTGACAAGGTACGTGGGATGGCATCTTCTGCGTGGCAGCACTTGACACACTCTCAGCTCTCTCATACTAATGCACTTGCATCTTCAGCTCTGGTTTGGGGGAACTTCAATGAGATCTGCTGTAAAAACAGTTTGCTGTGGAAAGGATATTAGCTGTGAAAAACAAGGAAAAGTGCTGGTTTTCCCACAATATACATAGCTACAAGGAATATAGAACTTTCCCTTCCCTGCCAGAGAGCTACCAACTTCTTACAGTCTGGCTGTAAGTTAAAAGCTGAAACAAAAGCTGAAATACATAAAAAAGATGGATTTAGGCCAATTAGGAAGCCGATGCACAGCCATCCAGCCATTGTCCCAGTGATATAGCAGCCATTTCAAAAGACAACAAACATTTACACCCTTTGCAGCAGCCAAAAGCAATGCAGTCTGCTATCATAGTGCTCTACAGCACATTCTCTGGTTGAGGTTTGGTGGGGTTTTTATCCCCTCTCCAGGTATATCAGTCCTGGTGTGAAACAAACTGCTTGGCACTAGTTTGTAAGGAAAGGGGATAATTTGGAACACATTCTGGGCTGCTTTCCTTGAGGGAATGTCATTGGATAAAGATTCTTTTCAAGTGCAGTTTCTGATACAGCTGACCAACTGCAGTGACTGATTCGTTGCCATGTTGCTTGAGACCACGCTTACCTAACTGTGTATTTCCACTTCCTGGAAAGTCCTTTGGCAGAAGATGACATAACTGATCCCATAACTGATAGCAATTTGTTATTTTATAAGGAAGTGAATAAGGCTCAGTTTGACTGCTTCTCTTCTGCATTTCCAGGGAACAAGGGTTCAAAAGGGCCCTCGCTGCTTCTAGCCTCTGTGTTTTCGGTAAACAGAGCTGTAAACAATTTCAGATCCTGAGTTTACACCAGTTACTTCACCAGGGAAACCGTTCTGACATTGGGTTGTACTGCTTTGATTCAGCAGTCTCCCCACACTCTGGGTTGCCAATAGTTGGCCAGCACGGGGATTGCAGAGGGCTTATGGTACTCTCTTCCTTAGGAACATGGTTTTTTTCCAGTCCTTCTACCTGATCAAATTCTTTGGTTCAGGGTATTGTTCATCCTTCCCTGGCCTCCCCATACTAGCCTGGGTAAGAGTAGAGGTTTGCATCTCAATGAAAACAATTAATAATTCCCCAAATCCATTGGATGAGCTGAGACATCTCAGCTCATCCCATTGCAGGTGTCTCAGTGGCAGCATTTGTCTGGGCTGTTAGGCTTCAAGCTTCTCACCTAAAGAGTGCAAAGAAATTCCCAGTTGAGATTATGGTGCAATCTACATTAACCATGTACTCATTGCTCTGGAAGGAGAGACAAGCCCTAGAGCTCCCTGAGGTTCAGTCCTATTTGATGCTCACCTGCACTTGCTTGGCTCATTGTGACTCTCAACTGACCAAACCACCCTCAGCCTGTGGCAGGGATCAGGCTTTCGGGCAACCCTCTGAACAGCAACCATAGTAACAAAAATCCAACCCTTATCACTGCTTGTGTCTGTGTCTGCTTGGGTTAAACCTCTACCTTCCTGAAACACCTTTTTTTATGACCTTTTGCATTTTGTTTTCCATCATCCTGCAGTTAAGCATCAGAGAGCGCTGAAAAGGAAGGCTGCTCTGGAGATGATGGATGAGGCTCCTGATGCTCCCTACCTTGCAGCCCAAGAGTCATTTGCTAATTTCCTCAGCTAACACTGGCAGACAGTTACCAGCCATTTCATCCCAGCCAACCAGCCTCTTTTCAGAGCTTGCAGTCTATCTTTCGATAGCAGTGACTACAAAACCTGCTGCCTACAACACTGTCAGAGCTTTAATACTTCAGTGTTGTTGCTTTCAGTCCTTGCTCTCTCTCCTCTCTTAGAGCTAAGATAATTTAAATATAATATTGCACAATATGGTGCATCTTGCATCTTTGCTGCTCCAGATCTTTCTTTTTATGTCTGCTTGCTTACAGCATACTACTCAAGAGCTATTCTGTTAACTGCTTTATGGAAATATTGCAATAAATCACATTCTTGGTGGATATTTTTAAAGGATTTTTTGTAGAAGGAGCTCAGTGGCTTTCCCATTGCTTCTTTATTGCAGATTATAGTGTTTAATGTAAATTTAGTACTTCTAGTTTAGTGCAATATCTAATAAAAATCCCAGAGCTTCCTCTCCTCCCACCAAGTCCTTTGACTTTCAGCGTCACTAGACAGGGTGTTACCCTGTTTGGCAGACAGCCTGAGTGCTGGAGGGGGATTTTAGCCTGCAGGAAGAAGGTCTTCAGATGGTGTAAATTCTCCACACTGCCTGGCACTAAGGGCAGCCACTGCCCATGGCCACCCCACAGTCATGGTATGAAATACATGGTCCTCTCTTGCAGAGGATGCTCCAGCTGCAGAGGGATGCTGCAGCAAACTATTCTAAAAGGCAACAGCTCCTTTGGTAAGGCAAACAACACATCTGGCAGTCAGTCCAAGCTGGAATCTCCTCAGGAGGCTGTGCGAAATCATCTCAAGAGCCAGTGGTACTTTATGTTCCCAGGGGCGTCCTGAGAGTTTGATTTTTTTTGTCAAGCTCTCTGTATGCTGCTGTCTCCCACTCAGCTTTTTAGTTATGTTGAGATGCTAAGTTCTTTACACAGCCAAAGCTGCAGTGGTTAGCCGTGAAAAAAGATTGGGAAGAAAGCGTGTAGGCCTGGTAGCCATCAATATGGCCAGGTGGGCTTCAGGAGCTGAAAGAGCTGCTTGCTAAAACTGACAAATGCTTTAGTATCCTCTGCTTAAACCTGTTTCAGGCTAAAACTTAACCCTAGACATCTTCAAACTGTTTCTCTTTCCTGATGTTTTATGGCATTTTATGGCATCATTGCTAGGGAATAAGCACACCTCCTTAGTGAAAGGGTCACTTTCCTCCTTGATGGCAACATCCCATCCCTCTGGCTGTCCTTGGTGCCACATCTGCACCTGTATCCACTCACCTGCATTTTCAACACCAGCAGCCAGAGATGTGGAAACTGCTCCAGGCTTTGGTCTCCCTACTCAAACACTGTAAGGCATAAAATGTAGAAGAGTGTAAAAATGAACCAAAATCAAGTGTAATTTGGGAGTAAAAGTATGAAATATGATGATAATTAGTTTCAAAACCTACACACACCTCTGGCTCTTGGCTAGATCTTAACAGTGGGTGCTAGACTTGTTTCCTGTTCTTATTTATTCAACTAAAAGTAGCTATCAGTGTTAAAGCATCTGAGCACTTCATCCCAGCCCTCTGGCAACCTGTGTGTGTGCAGATAGCTGTATAACAATGTGCCATCTAGTTTGTGGCTCCCCAGTTCAAGAGGAACAGGGATCTGCTGAAGAGAGTCCAACAGAGAGCAACCAGAATGAAGGGACTGGAGCACTGCCCTATGAGGAGAGGCTGAGAGACCTGGGGCTTTTTAGTCTGGAGAAGAGAAGACTGAGGGGGCATTTGATAAATGTTTATAAATATCTGAGGGCTGAGCGTCAAGAGGGAGGGGACAGGCTCTGCTCAGTTGCACCCTGTGATAAGACTAGGGGTAATGGATATAAAGTACAGCCCAGGAGGTTCCACCTCAACATGAGGGGGAACTTTTCACTGTGAGGGTCACAGAGCACTGGAGCAGGCTGCCCAGGGAGGTTGTGGAGTCTCCTCTGGAGACTTTCAAGACCCATCTGGATGTATTCCTGTGTGACCTGTGCCAGATTCCATAGTCCTGCTCTGGCAGGGGGGTTGGACTTGATGATCTTCAGAGGTCCCTTCCAACCTCTAACATCCTGTGATCCTGTGTGTGTGTGTTACATGTGCACACACATATGTAAATGCATAGGAGATACGTGCAAGGACATACACGCACGTGTGTATGTTATGCATACCCATGCACAGGTGTGAATGTAGGAATAAACACAGATGTGCTTCATGGTGCTGTCTTCCATCAAGCAGGACCCAGCACTGTGCCTGAGCAGCCGTGACACGATTTCACACCTAACACATCTTACACCGGCAAATTCCCTGGCAGAAGCCCTGGCTTATTGGTACGGTGTTCACTCCAGCTCCTGCAACTTCCTGAAACTTGTGCTGTCACTTCAGCTGTCTGACTAAATGCCCTCCTGCAATTCCAGCTGCAAAGCAGCGCCTGTCAGCACGCCTGGCTCTTCTCATGAAGTATTGATGTCTCACACACTCACTGCCGCAGCAATCAGAGGAGAAAAGGTTACTGGCTATGCATGTGCACTTTCATATGTATGATTTCTGCCAATCTTTGTGCCTCCCCCTTTGATTCTCCAACACCTCCGAAGGCTTGTCGAGGAGCCAGCTGAGCAGCCACCTCGGTGAGGAAGCGCTCCAAGATGGTTTGTCATCTCATCACAATGGCCCGGGGAAGGTGGGTGGTCTCTCCAGCTGGGCTTTCTGAAAAGGGCTGTCTGGCTGTTTAAATAGCAGTGCTTCCCTGGAAAATGTTGAGCCCTTCTTTAATGTGGCTGGTTTTGTTCACATGCTGCCCTGGCTGGCATGGTGCTGATCCTCTGTTGTTTCATCCAGGCTCAGTGCTCGTATTCCTGCTGAGCACAAGGGGCGGCTGAGGGCAGCCATGAGTGATCTGGTCTTGTGTGAGTCCAGCCTGGCTATACCTTAGAGCTGCTGAAGGAGTTGCCCTAGCCCACAACCCTGACAGAGCATCCCAGCAGATTTCTGCTCCACTTTGCCTTCATTTCTGTTTCTAGTCTTTGAGATACATCCCTGCCCCTTCTGACCACAATTTGGCCCTTTTATCAAGTCAGAGCATGGCAGATCCTCACCCATGATGGATCTGCCCAGAGTCATCTAATCTTGTGAATATCCAGACCAAACATAGGCACAGAGAAATGGGGAGCATGAAGGTGATAGGGAGAACAAGGAAAATAGGAGGGCTTTATTTCTTCATGGTTACCATCAACTAGTGCAAGTCACCTTTCACATGTGGAATCACGGAATCTCATAGTTGGAAAAGACTTTAAGATCATCAAGTCCAACCATAACTTCTCGCTGTACAGAACTGTTAGACCATGTCCCTAAGCTGCTCATTCAAGTGTCTTTTAAACACCTCCAGGGATGGTGATTCCACCATTGCCCTGGGCAGCTTGTGCCTGACGACCCTTTCACTGAAGATTTTTTTCCCTAAACCTTACCTGGTGCAATTTGAGGCCGCTTTCTCTTGTCCTATCACTTGTTATCTGGAAGGAGAGGCTGGGCCCCACCTCACTCCAGTCTCCTTTCAGGTAGTTTTTGAGAGCAATGAGGTTTACCCTCAGCTTCCTCCAGGCTGAACAACCACAGCTCCTCAGCTGCTCCGGAGGGACTGGTCCAATCCAACCAGTTGGCTATGCCAGTCAGGCGAGGACTACATCCTCTTCTGACTCTTCTATTTAGAATCATAGAATCAACAAGATTGGAAAAGACCTCAAAGATCATCAAGTCCAACCTATCGCCCAACACCTCATGACTAACTAAACCATGGCTGCAAGTGCCACATCCAATCCTTTTTAGAACACCTCCAGGGACAGTGACTCCACCACCTCCCTGGGCAGCACATTCCAACGGCCAATCACTCTTTCTGTGAAGAACTTTCTCCTCACCTCGAGCCTAAACCTCCCCTGGTGCTGATTGCCTGGGAGAAGAGACCAAACCCCACCTGGCTACAACCTCCCTTCAGGTAGGTGTAGAAAACAATAAGGTCTCCCCTGAGCCTCCTCTTCTCCAGGCTAAGCAACTCCAGCTCCCTCACCCTTTCCTCATAGGGCTGTGCTCGAGACCTCTCACCAGCCTCATTAGCCTTCCTGGACACATTCCAGAAGGCTCTTTTTATCCATACCGCTCTAGGGGCTGCCTGTGCTGCTGGGTCACTTCCACAGGGATTGCTGCTGACCCTGGCAGATGTGAAGTGGGAGTGATGAAAATGTGAAGTCGGAAGTGGTGAAAATAAACCTTGCCTTGATAAGTACAGCATCACGAAAGAACAAAAACACCCACTACAGCCTTGTGAATTTGGGAACTGGCATTTATCTGAAACCTATCTTCTTGGAACCAGCTTCAAAACCACCACTGAACAAATCCAGCAAGTTTGTGACTGTAAGTTAAAAGAACAACAACAAAAAACACCCTCCTTTTTATTTCAAGATGACTTGTTCTCTATAAAGGGTAATTCAAAGGCCCCAGGAACCAGAGGGAAGTTTTTATTGACTCTAATGAGAGGAAGGAAGAGGTGCTGCTGGCTGCAAGGTAAGGTGCTTTATATTTGACCCAGTGAAGTTAGACAAACAATTACTTTTTTTTTCCCTCTTCAGTAGGAAAATGCATCAAGTGATTATCATGGCTGACTCTGGACACCCAGCCACTGTGATCAGAGCCAGCACCCTTCTGGTGTCAGTGAAAACCAAGAGCATGAAACAGAGCCACAACACTCCAAGCTTTGTAAAGGCAGCTGTAACAGCAATGTATGGAGAAAAAATGAAACAGGTGAGCTTCAGAAGTATCAGAAACAAGCAATTATTTCAAGTTCTGTAGGAAAAAAAATGTTACATTTAATGACAACCAGTAAGTTTTCACTTTTGAGAGGGAAGCATGCAATAGCCTCCAGAAGTACATCCCCACCATAAACACTGGCTCTGAAATAGTTAAGGAACAGATGTAAACACCACCACCACTGTCTGCACAGGTGATGCACGGATCAATATGGTCCTTGAGTCACAGCCCTGTAGAGCAGAAGACAGCCCTTCAGTGTGGTGGGGCATTGGCCTGGCCTGGCCTGGCCCGATGCCCCTTTGGGTGACCCTTTGTAGCAAAGCAGGTTTCTCCCAGCTTCTGGTCCTTAAACAGGGCTGTTGGAAAGAGATCTTCATAGCTCTTCTTCAGCTGCACCTTCCCATCTGGCTCTAAACAGTGGGGGTCAAATACCATTTGTGACAAGGGAATAAAGAGGGCAGAAGCTTATTTAGAGACACCCAGGCTCCTTGGGTGCTGCGCCTGCACCAGCACTAACCCCGTCCTTTCCCAGTGACCCAGTAACATTTGAAGTTTTTCACTCTACCCTTTCCAAATGTCACAACAGAGCCCTAATTTCAGCAAGCTTTGATCTCAAGCTAGCCTGAGGTGTAGTGGAAGGATGTGGCAAAAGAAACCCCTACACCAAAGACGTACGGTTCAGCACAGCTCAAAGACCAGCAGGGATCATCACCCATCCCAGCAGACACCCGAGGCATCCACCCCACCAGGCGCAAGCACTTCTCACTCCCTCAGTTTCGTTTGTGCCCCACATAAAGCCTGAACAGTTGCAGCCCCGTTCAGACTCATCCATCTGGACCCGCTGGTAAGCCTCCGTTCCTGCAGGACTTTGTACCAAGCACATTTCTCAGCAGGACCTAAATGCTATTGCTATTTACAGAGCAACCAACCCACAAAGGGCTTTTACAAACCCCTGAGGATGAAAACGCAGCCACCTCGACGTACTTAAGGCTTCAGAAGGAAGAGATGAGCTTCCTGCAGTGGTCGGTCAGGATTGCCTGGAGGGAACTAGTGCCTTCCTCCCCCCGACCCCTGGACATGACACTTTGGCGTGCTGCAGGGAGACGGCTGTACTGTGGCACTTGGCCTCCCGGACTTTTCATACGGTCCCCCCGCCACGGGAGCTGCTCCTCCGGGCTGCGGGGATAGGCTCTGCAGGTGCTGCTCCGAGAGGCAGCCGGGCAGTGGCCGCACGGGGGCGCCTCCTGCTTCCGTGAGGCTGCGGTGCGGGGAGGAGAGCGGGCGCCCGGCAGCGGGGAGAAGGGTTCCTTTGCTTTTTGCAATATTATTAACTGTTTTGATTAATGCAAATCCATCTGTCTGCGGAGAGACGGGGGGTGTGCTGGGTCACACCGATGGAGCCAACAACCAGCAGCTGCCTTCCTGTTATTTCCATCTCTGTGCAGCCTCCCACCGCCGCTCTCGCAGACGTTCATCTGAACTCCACTTAATTCACAAGTGTAAAAGGGGGTGGGGGAAATGGACTTAGCTTGAAGCTATAAATAATTCACTGCTGGTTTTAGCCAACATGGGTGAAAATTGCAGGCACCAAATCTGCAGTCTCTCTATGTCAAGCTCAAGTCATTTATCAGGAGAAGGAGAAAGAAATACTTGGGGTAAGGGGGGAAACATCTAGCTAATGAGATGTCCATAGTTGGGAAATAAACAAAACTGCATTTAGGAGACTAAATTTAGGTGCTCATTTAATAAAACCAAAATCAGTCACTACAAGCAGACCATGAAGTGCAGCCAGGCTCTTCATTTTCAATTAGGCTTTCTGTTTCACACAGTTCAGTCTTTTCACTTTGCTGGTTGGCTTCACTGATCCCTAAACTGATACAGCTTTACCTTCAGCTCACGGGAACTGGAGAATGCCACTCTTCTGCAAGCGCCAGCAGCCTTTGTGGTCCTCCTTCACTGACCAAGGGCCCAGCTCAGTGAGCTCCAGGGAGGGGGCGGACAGCAGAGCAGCACAGTTGCTCTCGGTCCTCTCCTGCAGACTTTTGCAGCTGCTCCAGGTGAAGAGCACCCCAGAGGAATGGTGGTGGATGCACAGGAGAGAGTCACTTTGCAGCTGGACTCCTTAAGGCTTTTGGTAGTATCAGCAGCACTTGCTGGTGTTGCTGCACCTGCTACTGTAAAGGATAGCAAATAGTCTCTGAATAACCATTTCCAGAGATGACCCTCAACAAGCAGTGAGCAGATAGGGCAAATTAGCTTAAAAGGCATCATTTTAAACAATCACTTTAAACAATCACTTTAAACATCACTTTAAACAATATAATCTTTTCTGTCAGGGGAGCCCATTCAACCCAAGCAAGAAAAGATATATGAAAAGTGACTATTTGAAGTGCTAAGGAAGATGGTGAGAAAATAAATGTGGTCAGCTTGCAGTGCAAAGGAATGGATTATTAAGATTGGTTATCAGTGTGAAACTTGCCAATAGATCTTGTCTCCTGATCTTTCATTCTCTTGGCTTGGACACTGGTGGGACTGTGGGACTAGGATGATACAAATTGCACTTAACAAGATACTTCAGGTGCTGTTTGGAGTTCGCAATGCTCATGACTAATCAGAGTGAAAGAGTGAAAAGCTGCTGCCAGTTGCCTTTTGTATAAAGAAAATAATTATTCACTTCTTTTTGCTTTCTGATTAAGTAAATCTCAAGTAAGCCTACAGTAGCTGTGGTTATGCTAAGACATCAGCAAACATCTATTTGCTTTTCCTTGCGTCAAAGAAGCTGCATCATTCTCTCCCCAGGGGCATCTGGTGTCCAGGGCATGAACACAGGCAGCGCCACATACTCCTTTGGCACAGGCTGTGTAGGGTGAGGTGTTCTGCCTGGCCACAGGAGCTCCAGCTTCCAGCCTGGCCTGGAGCTGCTGCACAGAAACCTCTTGGAACAGCCCCAATGGTTTGGTTGCCTCATTGTCTGTTCATTCACTTGGCTGGTGCAATGTACTAGCAAACCTTTGAGACAACCTCTGGGGCAGTGGGAGACAGTCATGGGCTGGGAGGAATGGGAACAGCTCTGAGCTGGAGGGAGAGCTGCCAGTGCTCACCATCAAGTCTATAACTGGCAGCAGCTTTACTGCAAAGGCAGTAGAGCTTGTATCATCTCCTGCACATCTTACCTGAGTCATGACATGCCAAGGCACTGGACAAGATGCCATTTATCTTGCAGGGTAAAATGGATGTGAGAAAAAGTTTTTAGCTAGCACTTGGATTCCTTCTGTGACTGCCAGTGGTGCACAGCCCGTAATTAGATGACCTGAAATTTTTCCATGCTGAAGAACAGCTTGCTCTGACTTTTTGAATAGTAATTGTGAGTCCCTCAGGACATGCCTGGCTTTGCTGCTCTGTAGTCTGTGCTGCAGCAACTCGTTTGGAAACTATGCTCCATTGCCTCAACACACAATGGAGGGCTGGATGGCATCTGTCCATGCAAAGTGCATAGATGAGGGCTCATGCTTTTGTCACTAGTGGATGATCATCAGAAGTTACTTACTTCTCTCTCATGAAGGTGTGGCTGGTTTAAAGATGGATGAACCTATTGAAAACCCAAGCACCTGAGCCCTTAGTTCAAATTAATATTGTAGCTCACAGCATCTTGCAGCTACTGCATGAAACTTAATAACAAGAATTACTGGATGAAAGCATAAAGGTACAGCATAAAGGAGTTGGCAGTCTTCTGACACTTCACAGACTTGAGCTTGCTTGAAGCCACTGCTTACCTGCTTAAATTAAAACACATGTGATAGCATTTGGAAAGATAAGTCTGTGATGGCAGAAGCACTTTGCAAACACAAAACTGGGCTCTAATAATGCACCAGGATTCCTAAATGTCAATTAACAGATGAGCTACTTGTGTGTTTATAAAATGGCAATTATTTTCACTTGATGTTTAACAACTATGAAACTCTTTTGTCAAAATCTCTGTGCTTCAGCCACAATGAAGCTCAGTAAGTGAGTAAGAGAAGATGACCAGCCTAAAATACTGGCTTCAGTGGGAACAGATGACAGCAGCTGATGTTATTCCTGATGCAGGCTGCATGTCAGAGAGAACCAAGTTCTGTGCCAACATCAAAGCCCAGGCTTTGGACATCAGTAACACAACAGATCTGACTGGAGGGGAGAGTGCAGTAGAGGAGCAGTGCAGCACTTTTCACTTGCGAGTCTGCACTGAGGTTTCTGGACTCTGGTATCTTTTCTTTGAGCAGTACACAGACCAGACTGCTTTCAGTTTCACTGAGCTGCTTGGGATCTCGTCATGGAGCCTCCCAACTAGGGGACAAGAAGCCAGCACCAGAGGGCGGGTGCTGCACACACGCAGGGCGTGCACCATGTGTTCGGATCATTCAGTCACTAACTCGGGGCCAGCGGAAGTTCCCAGCTGTGCTTAGAGAACAGTGCTTCCAAAAGTGCTTCTTGGCTTTCCACTAGCATGAGAAGACAAAGCCTCCCACACACTGCGTCCATACCGTGGGTACAGTGGGGCTGGGCAAGTGTCCCCAGGGCATCTGACACAGGCAGGCTGCAGTGGCTGCAGCGTTAAATTGTATGATAGCTGCATGGAACAGAGCCTAAAACCTTCTGCCCCTGGTGCTTCCTGCACCTGCAGGCTGATAGCCTTCAGGCTCAGGGTCTGGGTTCACAGGTCCAGGAGAGGACAGCAAACAGCCAGAGGACATCTCTGAGCATCTTCTCTGCAGGGGTGAAATGGCAGCTTAGCAATCAACCGGCAGTTCCAGAGAAAACAATTCATTTTCCCTTCAAGTGGCATACAAGGAAAGCAGCTCTCTGCTGTGGTCAAGGGAAATGATGATGAAAGAAGAGAAATCAAAAGTGTTTCTTTTCTGTCAGGCTTTTTCTCCATACGCAGATCTTCACTTTCAGGACAAATAGACAACATTTCAGGCTAGGCTAAGAAAGAACATGAAAGATCCTGAGGAAAAAAAAACACAACCAACTCCCTTTGGAAGCAAACGGTGCAATTTGAGAGCACACTGACAGACAAAAGTGCCTTGTCAAATTCTTTCACGTGTATTTTGTGTGGTGCTGGGCACAGGAATGCTAAACAAGACTGAGGCACCAAATCATCATTTCTGCTGAAAGTTTGTTGCTGTATGGAGCAACATACTCTGTGGAACATCACTTTCAGAGAGGCCAGGGGCAGAAAAGCCTCCGCTTCAGCAATGTTAATCTTTCCTCTTGATCTTCTAGAAGTAAAAAAAGAATCTTTTGTCAAATGCCTGCCTACGAAAGATGAATCATGCTGCTTTGCAATAAAGCAGCAGGCTGCCAAGGGACCCTCTTCAAGGTTATTGTTTTGAGTACCTGCAAAAAAGCCCACTTTTTCTAAAAAGGTTTTCTACTACTTAGAAAGGAAATAAGGGAGGAGATGAAAATAGAGAGATGAAAACTTGGCTTAGCCAACTGTAAGACTGTGTCACTCATGGAAACATGAAGTAAATTAGCAGCGTTTAAATTGTGCTCTATATAAATTGGTTTAAGCCATTTTTTTGTTGACAGCCTCCCCTTACAATCCCACCCCTCACAAATCCCCCAAAGCTGGATTAATCCATAGTTTGACTTCAGTATTGACAGCTCATGCCAGAAGGTTTTACACACTGGAACTGGAGACACAGCAGGGTGCAGCACACTCTAGCTCCAGCGTATTCTCCTTAGATTACAGCAAATAATTCAAGCTATTTTGTGCATTCACACTGGAAACTGTGCTCATTTTGCCAGCTGATTGCTGCTGTGTTCTGTTCTAGTGCTCAAAGTTACTGCCATGGAAGTGAATATTAATTTAACCTCCAAATCAAATTATTCACAAGCAGTTGTTTTTCAGTTCATCACAGGCAGCAGATAGGTAGAAGCTCCATTTCCTTGAATTAATGGTTGCCCAGTTAAATCAGAAAGCATCAACATTCCTCAGGGCCTTGGGATTTAAACAGAAATGAGCCTACAGCACACGGACAATACACAGAGGTGGGAACCTACACATGATATATCCCATGGAATGAGGGAAGCGGGACAGCCACAGAAAGAACCTTGACACCATTAGTCCTTGAGCTCACACAGACATTGATGCTGCTGGAGCCCTTTCTTGTGCTGCCCTCTCCAGTGACACACTCGCACCACACAGACACTTCTGTAAGAGGAGAGGGAGATGCTAGGAGCGTGCTGACAGAACGGCTGGGGAGTGCACCAGCATGACAGCCTGCCCCACATCACCTCTCTGGGGACTCCATGAGGTGGGCCAGCAGGCCACATTCGTTTGAAGATTGTCAGTCCCAGTCGCCTTTACTGACACCATGCCACAGCCCCCAGCAAGAGATGCCAGCTCTCTGTCTGCTTCACTGCCACACTTGGAGCACAGCAGAGCTGTACCAGTTGAAATTAACTCTCTTTCTGGTACAGGCTACACGTAATCAACTTAAATTCCTCTGCCAGGAACTGTACAACCTCTCCAAAATCAGTAACTGCCCAGGACCAAGGTCAGCATTTTTGCACATTCTTCCAGCTGCTAAAGGCCATCATGTGTGTTCCATAAATAAAGCACACTGGGCTGTCTTGGGCTAAGGTGTGCAACAGCACAGGGCAATTTGCTGCAGGTAAGAGATGCTCATTAAATACAATTAAGCACTATCTGTGCACTGAAGGGCAGAGGAGCCAATTACTAGATGACACAGTGCACAAGTAATGCTTACAGTGATGAGGCTGAGGCGTTCCCAGAGGAAATTTCAAGGAGACACAGGAGCAATGTAAATAAGAGAGTGATCCAAGCTGAGCAATGGAGTCACAGACACAGCACTCATACAACAAATGAGCCCCACCACTCACTGTGGTTGGTGGGTTAGGGTACCCCCTCTATAAGCCAGACTTTATGAAGCACCCTAGAACTGGGCCAGCAGTTTCTTGTAGGTAGCAATTACCTTGGCCTCACCCAGGAGTTCTGTGTGCCAGAGCCTGTACCAGCATCCTCCCTAGCTCTGTGGCATGCTGCCTGTGCAGAGCCCTGGGCTGGGGCTGTTGAATGAATAGAATAGAACAGAACAGAACAGAACAGAACAGAACAGAACAGAACAGAACAGAACAGAACAGAACAGAATAAACCAGGTTGGAAGAGACCTTTGAGATCATTGCATCCAACCCATCATCCAACACCATCTAATCAACTAAACCATAGCACCAAGTGCCCCATCAAGTCTCCTCCTAAACACCCCCAATGATGGTGACTCCACCACCTCCCTGGGCAGCCCATTCCAATGGCCAATCACTCTCTCTATGAAGAACTTCTTCCTAACATCCAGTGTAAACCTCCCCTGGCACAGCTTGAGACTGTGTCCTCTTGTTCTGGTGCTGGTTGCCTGGGAGAAGAGACCAACCTCCACCTGGCTACAACCTCCCTTAAGGCAGTTGTAGAGAGCAGTAAGGTCTGCCCTGAGCCTTCTCTTCTCCAGGCTAAGCAACCCCAGCTCCCTCAGCCTTTCCTCACAGGGCTTGTGCTCCAAACCCCTCCCCAACTTTGTTGCCCTTCTCTGGACACATTCCAGCAACTCAATATCTTTCCTAAACTGAGGGGCCCAGAACTGGACACAGTACTCAAGGTGTGTGGCCTAACCAGTGCAGGGTACAGGGGCAGAACGACCTCCCTGCTCCTGCTGGCGATGGTGCAGAGGCAGCTGGGTTACACAGGTCAGTCTCCCTCACAGCCTCTGTTGTACTCATGCTACTTTCTACCCGCCATAATTTTTAGAGTTCAACAAGGAAACACTAAATTTAGGAAAACCTCAGGCAACCAGGCTCCAAAATGCACAGAGCGGGGAGGAAGGTGAAACTGCACACAGGAACTTGTGTCATCCCTTCACTCACTGGAGTATTTGTTCAGTGCTAACAGGACAAACCAGATTTTTTTCACATTGAGCATAAATAGCAAGAGAAAATGTTTACTGATCTCACATAATGACAGAGCACTGGTATTTAAAACTATGGATTCAAGAGAAATAAACTCTCCTTGTTTATCATCAATGACTGCAATTATGTTGTCAAGTGATAGATGAGTGTTTTGATTTCCTCTTCCTTCTGTCTTTTTAACTTCAACTTACATTGTGAGCTTGCTGCTGTTTATTCATGTACTATTACAGAACCACTGAGAGGGGTTATTAATCAAGAGTATTTATTTTTCAAAGCAGTCATGCTGTGAAGCCATGGATACAGCTAAAGCTTAACCCTACACACTCCTCCAAGGCAGCCTGTTGGTGATGTTGCAAACATCCTGAGCAGCAGCCAGAACAAACAGAATCACAGAAACATTCGAGGGTGGAAAAGACCGTCAGGATCACCAAGTCCAATCCAGAACCCTACACTACATGGTTCACCCCTAAACCATATTCCCAAGTGCCACATCCAAACCATCTTTAAGCACATCCAGGGTTGGTGACTCAACCACCTCCCTGGACAGCTCATTCCAGTGCCTGACTACTCTTCCTGTGAAATTTTTTCCTAATGTCCAGTCTAAACCTATCCAGTCATAGCTTGAGGCCCTTCCTTCTTGTTCTAATTATCTGTGAGAAGAGACCAGCATCAGCCTCTCTACAATATCATTTTAGGTAGTTGTAGAGAGCAATGAGGTCTCCCCTCAGCCTCCTCTTTTCCAAACTAAACAGCCTCAGCTCCTTCAGTTGCTCTTCAAAAGATTTATTCTCCAGGCCCTTCCCCAGCTTCGTTGCCTTCCTCCCAAAACTGGACACAATACTCAAGCTGTGGCCTCACCAGAGCTGAGTACAAGGGGACAATCACCTCCCTACTCCTGCTGGAAAACAACCTACAGAGAACTCCAGCTGGAGAACAACCTCTAGAGGGGGAAAGTGCTCCTGGATGTGCAAACTCCAGCTTTTTGTCTTGCCCACTGCCTTTACACCCAGAAATGCCTGCAGAAAAAGGAGTCACTCTAAAGGAACTGCTTGGTGTCTGCCTTTTGCCTCATCACTACAGGCAGCCCCAGGCACAGTTGAATTGCCAGGGTGCTCAGGCAGCAGAGCATTTAATCACAAAACTGTTGAGGTTGGAAGAGACCTCTGAGATCGTCAAGTCCAACCACTTGCCTGGAACTCACAGTCCTACTGCTCCTACCATTAAACTGCGTCCCTGAGTACCACATCCACAGAACTTTGGTGTGGCTTAAGAGGAGTTTCTCAGGCTTAGGAGTCTACCAGTAAGAATTTTGATTAAAAGAAGCATTGTTGGTTTTCCAATAAGGTCCCCAGGGAGACCTGAGAGCAGCCCTCCAGGATGTAAAAGGGGCTTCTGGACAGCTGGAGAGGAACTCCTGACTAAGGCATGGAGTGACAGCATGAGGAGTGATGGCTTCAAACTGGGAGAAGCTGGACTTAGATGAGACATTAGGAGGAAACTCTTCCCCAGGAGGGTGGGGAGACACTGGAAGAGGCTGACCAGGAAGGCTGTGGATGTCCCCTCCCTAGCAGTGTTCAAGGCCAGGCTGGATGAGGCCCTGAGCATGGCACTGATTTGCCAGAAAGCACAAGTAGAGCTGCACAACAGGTTTCCTGCTAGGATGCCAGTGAAGTAGAAGGCACAGTGAGGTTGCTGGCACTCATGATTCTAGCAGCACTCATGCTTTTTGCAGGGTGCTTGTCAAGCAGCACCAAGCAAACCAGCACGTGCCTGGGAAAGGGCAGGCCCCGCACCAGCCCAAGGACTCAGGAGGAGGCAAACAGAGTGCTTGAGTTCCATGCATCGCGCTCCCACGCAATACCTGACTGTGCTGTAACAGGTACACAACTCCCAGCAGAGCCCAGCTGCTTCACAAGTCATGGCAGAGGCAGCAGAGTTTGCCAACAGCTACTGCCTCAGCCAGCACAAGGGAGACTGCAGCACTATGTAGGGTGCTGACTTAGAATCATTGAGTACTTCAGGTTGGAAGGGTCCTTTAAAGGTCATGTAGCAGGGGCCTATTCTGCTAGATCAGGTTGCTCAGAGTCTGGTCCAGTCTGACCTTGAAGGTTTCCAGGGATGGGGTGTCTAGCCCTCAGCATAAAGGGCAACAAAGCTGGGGAGGGGTTTGGAGCACAAGCCCTATGAGGAGAGGCTGAGGGAGCTGGGCTTGCTTAGCCTGGAGAAGAGGAGGCTCAGGGAAGACCTTATTGCCTACTACAACTGCCTGAAGGGAGGTTAAGGCCAGGTGGGGGTTGGTCTCTTCTCCCAGGCAACCAGAACAAGAGGACACAGACTCAAGCTGTGCCAGGGGAGGTTTAGGCTGGATGTTAGAAAGAAGTTCTTCACAGAAAGAGTGATTTGCCATTGGAATGTGCTGCCCAGGGAGGTGGTGGAGTTGCCATCACTGGAGGTGTTTAGGAAGAGACTGGATGGGGCACTTGGTGCCATGGTTTAGTTGATTAGATGGTATTGGGTTGGACTTGATGATCTCAAAGGTCTTTTCCAACCTGGTTAATTCTATTCTATTCTAAAAGTCTGCATCTCCCCTCTTTTAGTTTAAAACCATCACCCCTTGTCCTGTTGCGAAAGGACCTGCTAAAAAGATTGTCCCAATCTTTCTAATGTGCCCCCTTTAAGTACTTAAAAGCTTCTGGAAACAAGTTCAACTCCTTCTTAAATAATCTGCAGGTAATGTGGAATCAGAGCTGCTTTTTATTGCTGTTGTTACTGCCTGGGTGTGTTCCCTGATGCTCTGAATCTCCAGTACTCAGGAAAAACAACGGATCCCTACTTGCAATAGAGCAAGCAGGGTTTGCCCCCTCAGAAAAATGAACACATTCCTTAGTGCAAGAAGCTGCTGGCTCATCTGAAACACAAGGGCTTGCTCTTTGCCTAATTTTGCCTGTGTTTATTTAATGTAAGGTGAAAAATCAAAGAGCATTGACACCAGCTATTATTGAAAGGTGGAGGAGAAGACAAATTAACATTATCATAGACAAATCCTTTGCACTTGGCCTGTTTCCTTTCTGATATCTCCCCTGTAACAGCATAGAGGCAACTGTAAATGTAGAGATGTTTCTCCAGAGAGTGTGCAATGGAGCCTCTAAGTTCAGAACAAGCTGCCAGTGAAGGTGACAAACAGGTGGTCACTGCAGCCTTAGTGCTGTTTTGTCACTGAATATTTCCCACCCAAACACCCTCTCACTTACACAGACTGCCAGAACCTCTAAAGAGACAGACAGTGGCTGGCATCAACTCTCTAGAAAATTTGTTGGGTATCTGCTAGTTAACACAACATTAAAGCACAAAGAGGCCGGCAGGGCAGGGGGAAGGAAAGAAAACCAGTTCCTGCTGCTACAGAGCCATACATCGGATTGCTTTACTTCAGATTATTCTTCATGAATCCTCACCCAGATGCCAAGGTGGATTTGGAAGGGTTTTTGACTGATCAGAGTTGTCCAGTATCCTTCCCACAAAGAGAAGCAGAGCTTAAATGGAACCAACTTCAAAAGAACAGTTTGTCAGAAATCTGTTAAGTTTTCACAGCCCGAGGCAGAGATCACTGAAGACAAACTGGCTGCTGTGCTGCACACCCTGCTCCTCTGGTTCACTCGCTGATTTAAATACAGGTCTGAAAATGACGGCACAGATCTCACTACCTGACCAAACAACCCTGTCTGAAGCACTTCAGTCTCTTGGACAAGACTGCAGTTTGCAGGTTTACTTTTCCAAAGCATCACAAAGTTTGTGAAAGCAAGAACACCTTGCACTGTGACAGATGGATCTGTCAACTGGAAAACCTCCTCATCATACAGATCTTATGCTAGCTTTTCATCTCCATCAGCAAAAAATTGTGGGGAACAGAGGGGTTTTATTCAAGTCTTTAAGTAGGCAACTTGCTGTCTCTGACTTAAAAAGCAGGAAGTGGAAGGGTGGGGTTAATAAATCTTACAGAGACTTTCAGACAGAAGAAATTAAAGAAATCATCTTGCATGCATAAGAAAAAAAACACCAAACAACAGCATTCACATTGCACTTACCTGAAGAATTCCAGGTGTAATCATTAGTTACTTTAACACTGCCACCGGCTGTTGAATTTAACACTTTGTACCTGTCATGAAGGAGCTATTAAAAAACCCTCTAAGCAAACTGAAAACCCCAAACAGAACTTGCCACCTGTGAGATAAATTTATCATTAGTCAGTGATAATGTGAGAGACTCAAACCCTACTCTCAGGAATTCATTGCTCAATATTTTAAACCATTATTCAGATGATATAATAGAATTAACAAGGTTAGAAAAACCTTCAAGATCATCGAGTCCAACCTATCACCCAACACCATCTAATCAACTAAACCATGGCACCAAGCACCCCATCCAGTCTCTTCCTAAACACCTCCAGTGATGGTGACTCCATCACCTCCCTGGGCAGCACATTCCAATGGCAAATCATTCTTTATGAGAAGTTCTTCCTAACATCCAGCCTAAACTTCCCCTGGCACAGCTTGAGACTGCATCCTCTTGTTCTGTTGGTGGTTGCCTGGGAGAAGAGACCAACCCCCACCTGGCTACAACTTCCCTTCAAGTAGTTGTGGACAGCAATAAGGTCTGGCCTGAGCCTCCGCCTCTCCAGGCTAATCAACTCCAGCTCCCTCAGCCTCTCCTCACAGGGCTTGTGCTCCAAGCCCCTCACCAGCTTTGTTGCCCTTCTCTGGACACATATCAACATAAGCACGACTTGTTTCAGCTGTGCCTATATCCCACAGTAATTTCCTACAGGACATTAGCCAGTGCAGGCACCTCTTCAACAGCCAAGAGATGCCTTTGCGTTATGAATATTAATTCTGGTATATTAATAAGGCAAATAGTGTATCAACAAAAATATCAATTATTATTTATCAGTACGAAAAACGGCCCCAAAAAACTTATTCCTAGGTATGCTGTACGGCTGTAGTGTATTTACAGTGGATATGTACAGTGTGTAGGCAATAGTAACAATTTAAACAGTATTAAGCAAACTGGGACACTGACACTGGGAAAGAGAATCTGTCCACTAGGGGGAGACTCGAGAGGAACGTTGCCAAAACAGCGGCAGCTGAGAACCTTGTACAAAGAGGCTCTATAGAGAGATCCAATTGCGGCAGCTTTAGGTTATGTCTAGAAAACTGTCCACAGCTCTTGAACAGAAAGTGTAAGAATATAAATAAATTACCACTGGGCATAAAAAGGAAAATAATGAGAAGGTCTAAATCATAGAATCATAGAATCAGTCAGGGTTGGAAGGGACCACAAGGATCATCTAGTTCCAACCCCCTGCCATGGGCAGGGACACCCCACACTAGATCAGGCTGGACAGAGCCTCATCCAGCCTGATCTTAAACACCTCCAGGGACAGGGCCCCAACCACCTCCCTGGATAACCCATTCCAGGGCTTCACCACTCTCATGGTGAAGAACTTCCTCCTCACATCTAGCCTGAATCTCCCCTCCTCCTCTATGTAAATAATCACATTGGGCAGATAACTAACATAAAAGTTAGTTTTGTAAACTGACTTTCCTCTCTTTTCAGTTTCTTTGCTCTGGAAGATACCAGCTACTGCTTCTGCTAGCTTGCTGACCTTGGCAGCGTTTCTTCATTGGGGTTAAGCCTACTCTCTGCTTTTTCTCCTTTTTCCTCTTGTCCCCTGCACAGGGGAGAAGGGGGGAAGAGGAGGAAGCTGTTGGTAACCCCCTAGTTTTGTCCAGAGGGGGTTTTGTGCTGTTTATAAATTGTAAATACATGTAACTATTGTATACTTTGCACATATTCATTGCATTTCATATTTAGATTGTAGCTTTGCTTGTAAATACAGCTTCATTTGCTTTCTAACTGAGCTAGTTTGGCAATTCTATGTTGGGGGGTGGGGAGGTGGTGGGGAGCAGATTTCAACCCACCACACCAATTACTCACAAAGTTGTTTCTCCAGAATTCTCTCCGGGGCTGCAATCTAGTCCAGGTTACACAGAGCAACAGGAGTTCCACCCAGGTGGAGGGCTGCTGCTGCTGTACTTAAGCTGGTAAGGCTTTTGGGGTGCAGGTTGCTGGCAGGGTTGTCCCAGTGTCCTCGTGGCTGGCAGCATGGCTGCAGATGGCTCTCGAAGCTTCCCAGGGTTCACAGGCTGTGCCGGGGATTCAGGCTCTGGGACAGCAGCCTGCTTCTGTCCGCGCTTCACTGTGAGGTCTGGGTTTGAGAAGCAGGTGCTTAAGCTACAAGTGACTTACCACTGCTAGGTGACAGTTCCCAGAATCTTGGCTCACCCAGGATTTGTCCCTTCTGCCCAGCAAGACACTTCTACCTGCTCCTGGGCTTTCACAATGCAAGAAGGCTGACTGTGGTTTCAGCGCAGCTTACGCAAAGGGGCTTGTGTCTTTCCAGACATGGGGCATGGCAAAGATTCTGAGTTGCAAGGCTCATAGCTTCTTTCCCAGATCTTAGGCAAGGCACATTGTTTGCAATTTGGCTTTGCTTTTATCATTTGCCCCAGGATCAATTTGGCCAACTGGCAACCAACCGAAAGGGATTTTGCCAGGCTATGAACATATAAGGTGAAGACACAAGTCCACAAGCCTCATCTAAATGAAGCATGAGCAGTGCACCTGCCTGGTTACCACAACGGGGGGGACATATCCCTTGTTTACCAGACTTTCTGACACCTGGGTTGTCTTCTTCCCATGTTCCCTGGAACCCTGCAGGAGGGAGGGGGAGAAGGGGATCACACCTGGACATGCCAGGACTCATTCTGGGTTTGTGTTGGGCCTGTTTGGCCCTACCACCACATCATGTAAGCTAACCTTTGCAGAACAAGTTGCCATAAAAAGCGCATGTGCTGTATTCAGTCCCTCTGGCTGCTGCAGAGCTCCTCAGGCAGAGCAAAGTTAAGCATCTAGAATTCTTCACCCAGTTTGTAGAGCAGAGTCCTGTAGGAAAGTTAAATTACAAGAACTGCAGTGCCACAGAGAAATTACTTCCCTTCCCTGACCTCCGACCAGGCGGAAAGATTTACAATCTAGCCCCCGAAACTCCAATCTCTGAAGAAAATTAGTAGCTAGAATTATCAGGGAAAAGCAGCTTGTCTGCACTAGAAGATAGAAACCTGGTATCTCTGAAGAAAGGGGGGGGTAGGGAAAAAAAGAGCTACAAATTCTCCAGTGAGGAAATTTTATTTCAAATGAAATTCTTCATTTTGATACTGGTACGTCTGATCTTCCTCCTAAGCTGGACTAATCCATTTCAGCCACTGTACTCAACTGGATTTAAAAACCAGAAGTACAAAGAGATTAGACAAAAGTTTAGTCTAAAGGAGGTAAGCTCCACCTCTTGTTTTTTTTTTTTTTTTTTTTTCTGGTGGGTTTTTAAAGAACAGGAAGCTTGTTCTTACTTGGTTGGACAAAAAAATCGCAGAGGGCAATTGTGATTTATACCAGAAATAAAGTAGGACAATTTTATGCCCACTGCAAGTTCTAGGCTGACAGCACTGTGTTTCCCAGATTCATATCTGCTATTACTGGAGCCTTTCCCTAAGTCCCTGAGTTTTCCTGTAGATGAAGTGCACAGTAAATTTGACTTAAACTTCAGCTTCTAAAAAAAAAAACCAAACAGAGTTTGGGTTATTCTTTTCCTAAGGAAGTTCCAAGAGTTTTCTAAGTGCAGGCTTGACAAACAATCGTCTGCTATGAAGGAAGGGGCGAAGGGCTCAACATGCTGTCCCGCTTAGGAAGCCTAATCAGCTTTTCAGATAGGTGATTCATAGAATCAAAATGGTTTGGGTTGGATGGGACCTTTTAAAGGTCATCTAGTCCAATACCCCTGCAGCGAGAGCAGCAATATCTTCAACTAGATCAGACTGCTCTGAGACCTGGAATGTTTCCAGGGATGGAGCATCTTCCACCTCTCTGGGTAACCTGTGACTGTGTTTCACCACTTCACTGTAAAACATTTCCCCTCTTTTAGTTCGACACCATCACCCCTTGTCCTGTTACCACAGGCCCTGCTAAAAAGATTGTCCCCATCTTTCTCATAGGCCCCCTCTGAGTATTGAAAGGCACTGAACTGCCACACTTGACTCAGGCAGCAGCAGCCCCAGACAAAGAGAGTAACATGGGCAAGAGTGAAAGAAAGTGAGCAGGATGCAAACCACCAGAGACTTCTCCAAGACAAAAAAAAAGATCCAAAAGAGAAAACTGCAGTAGAATAAAACTGAAAAGTTTATTAGTTCAAGCAGAGTATTACAGCAAAGCAACCAAACACTTCAAGTTTCACTTGCTTCTAGCACACAAAATGGCCAGTTCAGTGTCTAGCTTGCTAGGCAGCTCCAGTGGGGTACAGGATTTCTCCTTCCACTACAAGTGGCATATTCAAAGTGATCCAGGCTGAATGCTGGAAATCAGGTGCCTTAAAATTAGAACAGGTATACAATATTATCAAAGACAAAATGACAACATTCTGAATGACAATACACCATAGTGCAGCAGCCACTCCACTGTAAAGCTGCACCTCAAAAGGGAATGAGTCTTGTGCTCCTCTCCTGAATGCCAGAAGAGAGAACTTCTTGGCAATACAATAGAGTGACAGAGTTCAAGTGACTGACTTGTAATCCACGAGAAGACAGGAGCAGAAATTTGCTGCTCCTCTTTCCAGCTTCCTTACTTCAAGATGGCCCTGCCTGGATTCTGCCAGCAAAGACAGACAGGACACTCACACATGGCTCAGTCCATTGCTAGGCAATGCAACCCTACACCTTCTGGTGTACTCAGGACTCTCTTTTAATCCAAAAGACATCCTATGGATGTTGCTCATTTTACCAGGCTTTTTCTTTCTGTGATAAGCTCTGGTAGCTTTCTTGACAAAAACAGAGCCAAAAAAATCAAGTAACTGCAAGAGGTGCAGTTGCAAACTCAAAAGGAGCAAAGGAAATATGCTGGCATCTCCAGTGCTGAAAAATATCTAATATTGGGCAGCACTTTAAGTACCTCCTGCTGGAGGTTATGCACACAACTCTGTATGTTAACTGAGACACTTCAGCTCAGTCACTAATCTTGGTACACCAGAGAGGGATTCTGGCTTTGCTGAACACTTCATGTGTGCAGATTCAGAGCAAAGCCTGCACTCATAGAATCAGTAAGGTTGGAAAAGACCTCAGAGATCATCAAGTCCAACCTGCCACCCAACACCTCATGACTAACTAAACCATGGCTTCAAGTGCCATGTCCAATCCCTTTTTGAACACCTCCAGGGACAGTGACTCCACCACCTCCCTGGGCAGCACATTCCAATGGCCAATCACTCTTTCTATGAAGAACCTTCTCCTCACCTCAAGCCTAAACTTCCCCTGGTGCAGCTTGAGACTGTGTCCTCTTGTTCTGGTGCTGGTTGCCTGGGAGAAGTGACCTGGCTGTAAGCTCCCTTTAGGTAGTTGTAGAGAGCAATAAGGTCTGCCCTGAGCCTCCTCTTCTCCAGGCTAAGCAACCCCAGCTCCCTCAGCCTCTCCTCACAGGGCTGTGCTCAAGGCCTCTCCCAGGCTTGTTGCCCTTCTCTGGACACATTCAAGAGTCTCAATGTCCTTCTTAAATTGAGGGGCCCAGAATTGGGCACACTCAGCCCACACTTTGACTTCATGAAAAAAACAAAAGTTTTTTTCCCTAAAATCCCTGAGAACACAAGACTCTCACCAAAGCCACAGACCACAGCAACTGGAAACTTGCCTACACTACTTGTGGATGCTACCAGAGAGCTCTAGAGCTATGCTGTGCCGGATATCTGCGGAAATGGATACACCGCAGCTGCTCCCCTCTCCCCAGTTCCCGAGTGCTATCCTGATGCAAACCAGGGTTGGTTTTTTTCTAAAGCATATATTTTTGAGAACAGAAATTATAATTACATTCCCTGCTGTTGCTTAGTTGCTGTATCCCAGTTTTGTCTGGCTGCACATAACCTGGAAAACAACAGGTAGGAGAAAAAAAGGAAAAGGGCAAGAATAAATTCAATTATTTTCAGTTCTCCAGCATTATCAAGGCATGAGACTCCATTTCCTGCACCACTGTTATTCATTAATATTGTTGCTTTTGGATTTTGTGGTTGGTTTTTGCTTTAAACTTGTGTGAAAACAATGATTTCCAGAGATCAGCTGTAGCTCTAAGGCCAGGATGCTCTATAGAATAATGAAGGACTACAAACTAGCTGAGGTGGTCAACACTGGACTGGAAAACAAAAATCAAGGCATTGCTTTTCCCCTCTTGCATCCTTTAACCTTGTTTCCTTTCCATCATGCCTATTCCCAGGATTATTTCTCATACTATACACATCCAGCATTACTGCATAGAAAGCTCTAATTCCATGTGAGGAGGGGGTTATTTTGTAATGATCAATCCCACCTGGTAAAAAAGCTTCAGGTATGTTCAAACATTTCCATTCTGCAGCCTTCAGAGAAAACTCTGCAAGTAGCAGAATTCACTTCCCAGGTGAAATGAAGGACTACAAGTCACCATCACCACCAAGAGAACAAGAGGACACAGTCTCAAGCTGTGCCAGGGGAGGTTTAGACTGGATGTTAGGAAGCAATTCTTCACAGAAAGAGAGATTGGCCATTGGATGTGCTGCCCAGGGAGGTGGTGGAGTCACCATCACTGGAGGTGTTTAGGAAGAGACTGGATGGGGCACTTAGTGCCATGGCTTAGTTGATTAGATGGTATTGGGCGACAGGTTGGACACAATGATCTCAGAGGTCTTTTCCAAACTGGTTTATTCTATTCTACTCTACTCTATTCTTCTTTTGCAACCTCAGTCAGTCTGACTTCATTGCCAGGTGCCTTTTTTTCTCTCACTGTCCTCTTGAATATTATTAATCCTTTTATAACTTTTATTTTAATTTCTCTAAGGAAATTACAGACAATTCACCTTCAGTGCTGGGACTTAATTGGTCTGAATTCTGGGTAACAAAGCTAGTTTACAAAACTCCCTTTTAGTTCAGCCTGAATATTAAGCAGGCTTTACAGGGATAAACTTTAAATTAATCTGTTCCAAAGAGCTTTTAAATGAATATTATTTCTAATCTGAAATATTACTCTTCACTGTGCTTAAAACTGCTGAGAAGCAAAGAAACTATTCTGGGAATCAAAGAGTTCATATAGCAGCTTCACAGGCTAGGCAAGGTGATAAAAGCAGCTAAGGCTCCAAAGCACATCACAGCATCTGCAGCATAAAAGACTGGGTAAGTGTTGAACACCTACAAGTGCTGTAAGATTCCCCCTAGAACTCACTTTGAAGCATGAAGACCATTTCTCTCAGCTAGCACAAAGTACCACACTTTGCTAAGTCAATGTTTGCTCACTTAGTAGCAGTAGAGAATGCGCATAAATCAAGCCCTAGGAGAACAGCTCTGCACTGCTCCCTGTACAGGTGTCTGAACTTCCTCTGAGCCAGCTGGGACTTGGCTACCAGAGAGCAGATGGCAACAGGTAGCTATTGTGGAACTGTTCATCTTTAGAAAGCCCCTCTAGAAACACTGAAGACTGTTTAAACAGGAAGCAGGACTCCTCACCGTTGGTAGATGCCACTCGGGGACGTCTGAATTTTCACTTGGCTGTGGCTTGCAGGCTGATCTTCAAAGCTCCACCTGTTCATCACACCTCAGACTCCTTCAGTTCTGAAAAGAAACAAACCTGAGACTTCAGCTTTCCAGCCCCACTCACAGATTTCAGTCAGACTTCAGCTTTCCAGCCCCACTCACAGATTTCAGTCAGACTTCAGCTTTCCAGCCCCACTCACAGATTTCAGTCAGACTTTTTACCTTTAGCAAAGCTCAGCAGAGAAGAATATATTTTAAAGAATAAAACTGTGTATTTGATACCATAAACACATTCTGGTGTAATACTTAAAGGCAGAATAACAAGAGTCTCACACTGAATGCTCCTTGCTGTGACAGCCCCCAACACATGGTACTATAATGAAGCTTTCACTGACTAGACACCAGATCAAAAAAAAACCCAACCCCCTAAACAAAAATCAACTAAAAAATGGATTAAAAGCAACTGTGTATCATCACAATGACAGGCCCCAAGCATCAAGGGAGAGATGAGATTGCTGCTTAGACTGGCATGAAAATAAACCAAGGAACAGCTGTTCTAAACTCCAAAAGAATCAGCCCTTGAGAACAGTTTTATCTGTAGTAGGACTTTGCCTATGGATCAAGCCTCCTCAGGTTCCCTCTTAGTTCAGTGGGGAGAAACTTGCCTCTCTGGACTGTGGTGCAGAACACAAGTCTAACATGAAGCAAGTGTGCATCTTCCCCACAGAATGCAGCTCAAAATCTCAATGCTAGAATCATCCCCAAGGTAACTCCCCCTGCCCATTCACTGAAGCATTTCTTGTGGCATTGTGAAATCTGCACCTACAGGTACAGGAACTGAGAATGATGGACAGAGTATTCCAAACAATGGAAAACCAATCCCCATCCAAGTATGAGACTAAACAACACTGGCTGAAATTGCATGGGTTAAAGTAGAAGAGACCCCAACCTGCCCTGAAATATAGCAAATTAATGTAGCCCTTACCCAAGAATTAAGGGCATATGGTAAATAAATGCAACATTCCAGAAAAGCAGAAATTAGCAAGAAAGAAACATTAAAAGCAGAAATCAGAATGTAAGTCCATAAAAAGGTTACAAAAGCCCAGCCCTAGGAAGATTGGAATGGTTAGAGAACTGTATTGACAGAAACCCCATCATCAAAAACTAAAACCTGATCTTTCTCTTTAGCTGAAGAGCTTCTGCACCTGTAGAGCAGGATTACATGCAATGTGCTACCAAAATCACCACTATAAGCCAAAAAAAGCTGATTTATGAACTGGGATCACACAAGGACCCGGAGAAAAGAGATTGAGGAACACTGAATTGAAAGACAGGAAGGATTTTCTGAAGACAACCAAGAACCAGTCTATTTTCAGCTTGCTAGCATTTTCAAGGCTGCACAGCATGATGGAAATCAATACCCTGCAGATGCTTACCAGTACCTTTGACATGGCCAAAACTCCTTCTCTACCTCTAACACTACTAGAAAAACCAAGCTTTCTGCATTAACAAAGCATGTCACCTCCAGAACAGCATGGCTGACCTCCTGGGGACACTCTGCTCTGCCTTGCCAACAAGCCATTGTCTCTGGGAGGCTGGGCACTGCTGCAGTTTGTAGGGAGAATGAATAATGCACCAGATCAAAGCATTACATAAGGAAGTTTGACACAGAAAAACACTAACTCCAGTCAACCCCACCTCCTTTTCTCAGTAGGGTGCCTCCAGAGGAGCAGTCAGGAGCAGCTATGTTAGAATCAGCTGCTGGGGTGCACTGATGGTCACAGGATCACAGGATATTAGGGGTTGGAAGGGACCTCTGAAGATCATTGAGTCCAACCCCCCTGCCAGAGCAGAACCATAGAATCCAGCACAGGTCACACAGGAACACATCCAGATGGGTTTTTAAAGTCTCCAGAGAAGGAGACTCCACAAACCCTCTGGGGAGCCTGTTCCAGTGCTCTGTGACCCTCACAGTGAAGAAGTTTCTCCTCATGCTGAGGTGGAGCCTCCTGTGCTGTAGTTTATTAAAGCCCTGTGAACAATACCGGACACAAGTATTACACCTTTCTGAGACAATCATTTCAACAAGGCCAGCTGGGTATTATCCCCCTGATACAAAAACAACCCAAAACCACCAAATGGGAAACGTTCTTTGTATCCCTACACAACAAGAAAGATGATACAGGGAGGCAGGAGCTCTCTTGGGCAGTGGGAAGCGTGGACATAACGGAGGCAGCATGATCAGGCTTTGCACAAGATGTCAGGTTAGAATAGAATAGAATAGAATAGAATAGAATAGAATAGAATAGAATAGAATAGAATAGAATAGAATAGAATAGAATAGAATTACCAAGGTTGGAAGAGACCTTGAAGATCATCGAGTCCAACCTGTAACCATAACCTCACGACTAGACCATGGCACCAAGTGCCACATCCAGTCCCCTCCTGAACGCCTCCAGGGACGGAGACTCAACCACCTCCCGGGCAGCCCATTCCAATGACGAATCACTCTCTCGGTGAAGAACTTTCTCCTCACCTCCAGCCTAAACTTCCCCTGGTGCAGCTTGAGACTGTGTCCCCTTGTTCTGGTGCTGGTTGCTAGGGAGAAGAGGCCAACCCCTTCCTGGCTACAACCACCCTTCAGGTAGTTGTAGAGAGCAATGAGGTCGCCCCTGAGCCTCCTCTTCTCCAGGCTAAACAGCCCCAGCTCCCTCAGCCTCTCCTCATAGGGCTTGTGCTCAAGGCCTCTCACCAGCCTTGTTGCCCTTCTCTGGACACGTTCAAGTGTCTCGATGTCCTTCTTAAACTGAGGGGCCCAGAACTGGACACAGGACTCAAGGTGTGGCCTAACCAAAGCAGAGTACAGGGGCACAATGACCTCCCTGCTCCTGCTGGCCATACTATTCCTAATGCAGGCCAGGATGCGGTTGGCCCTCTTGGCTGCCTGGGCACACTGCTGGCTCATGTTCAGCTTCCCATCAACCAGCACCCCCAGGTCCCTCTCAGCCTGGCCGCTCTCCAGCCACTCTGACCCCAGCCTGAAGCACTGCCTGGGGTTGCTGTGGCCAATGTGCAGAACCCGGCACTTGGATGTGTTCAATCTCATGCCCTTGGACTCTGCCCATCTGTCCAGCCTGTCGAGGTCCCTCTGCAAAGCCTCTCTACCCTCCAGCAGATCAACTCCTGCCCCCAGCTTGGTGTCATCTGCAAATTTACTGATGATGGACTCAATGCCCTCATCCAGATCATCAATAAAGATGTTGAAGAGCATGGGGCTCAGCACTGATCCTTGGGGCACACCACTAGTGACAGGCCGCCAGCTGGATGTGGCGCCATTCACCACCACTCTCTGGGCTCGGCCCTCCAGCCAGTTCCTAACCCAACGCAGTGTGCTCCTGTCCAAGCCATGGGCTGCCAGCTTGGCCAGGAGTTTGCTGTGGGGAACGGTGTCAAAGGCCTTGCTGAGGTCCAGGTAGACCACATCCACAGGCCTCCCCACGTCCACCAGGCGGGTCACCTGATCATAGAAGGAGATCAGGTTGGTCAGGCAGGACCTGCCCCTCCTAAATCCATGCTGGCTAGGCCTGAGCCCCTGGTCATCCTGTAAGTGCTGTGTGATCGCACTCGAGATGAGCCGTTTCATAATCTTGCCTGGCACTGAGGTCAGGCTGACAGGCCTATAATTCCCCGGCTCTTCCAACTGGCCCTTCTTATGGATGGAGGTTGTCTTTTGCCACCCTCTAACACTTGAGTGCCAATCTGGCATTTGCAGTGGTCTGAGAGGAAATCATTCCTCCCACGCTCAAGTAAAAGATAATTAGTCATTGCTGGCAAGATGAGCTGGAATAGGAGAGAAAACAAAAAGGAATTTGACAGCTCTGTTGTCCTGCTAATTGCTTTTCTTCCAGGCTACTCTTCACATCTCTTACCAAACCAGAATTAAGCAATCTTTCTGGGAATTGCTGCCTTTCAGCATTTATTCCCACTTCTGCAGACCACAGATGCTGCATTCCAGACCTCTTTGCCCATGCTAAACTGGAGCACCTTGCTCAAGCTGTAAGCCAAGGCCTTCCATGCTAATCAGTGTACATGTGACAGACACCTGCAGAACCACAGCCTTGGTGCTGTTTACCTGCTGTGTTCAAAATCAAAAGTAAGCCTTGACAAAGAAAAAGAATTGGATCTCTCTTACTGTCTACTTACTGTCTACTTACTGCCATTGCCTTTGCATTTGTGTTTAGAATAGAATTAACCAGGTGGGAAAAGACCTTTGTGATCATCGAGTCCAACCTATCATCCAACACCATCTAATCAACTAAACCATGGCACCAAATGCCTCATCCATTCTCTTCCTAAACACTTGCAGTGATGGTGACTCCACCACCTCCCTGGGCAGCACATTCCAATGGCAAATCACTCTTTCTGTGAAGAACTTCCTAACATCCAGCCTAAAACTCCCTTGTCGCAGCTTGAGACTGAGTCCTCTTGTTCTGGTTGCCTGGGAGAAGAGACCAACCCCACCTGGCTACAACCACCCTTCAGGTAGTTGTAGACAGCAATAAGGTCTCCTCTCCTCTTCTCCAAGCTAAGCAACCCCAGCTCCCTCAGCCTCTCCTCACAGGGGTTGTGCTCCAAACCCCTCCCCAACTTTGTTGCCCTTCTCTGGACACGTTCCAGCAAGTCAACATCTTTCCTAAACTGAGGGGCCCAGAACTGGACACAGGACTCAAGGTGTTGTGAACCATGAGCTCAAGCCCAAGTAAAGGAGAGGAAAAAAATATAAATATTCAACAAGCCTGTTTCAAAGATGAAGCAAACATCATATCAGCAGGAACCTCTGCTTCTGCAGTAACACCCATCAAGGGCCTGGTGGGGAGTGAGCAGCAACAAAAGGAACACCTTCAAAAGAAGGGGAGAGATCTCCTTCAGCTGAGCGCTGAAATCCTCAAATCACCTTCCAGCCACTGCCATCCAGGGCAGGTAACAGCCACAAAGTTCTCAGTGCTCCTCTCCTAAGGATAACCAGGAACATCCTGCAAGTGCCTTCATATTTATAGGCTCGAGGTGAGGAGAAAGTTCTTCACTGAGAGAGTCATTAGCCATTGGAAGGGGCTGCCCAGGGAGGTAGTGGAGTCACTGTCCCTGGAGGAGCTCAGGAGAGGACTGGACGTGGCACTTGGTGCCATGGTCTAGTCATGAGGTCTGTGGTGACAGGTTGGACTTGATGATTTTTGAGGTCCCTTCCAACCTTGGTGATTCTGTGATTTATTCCCAACGAGTGAGGCCAAGTTACAGACAGCTATTTCTTAACTCAATGCTCATGTTAGTTAGTTTGGATCAGACTTATTTTCTAATCAATGGAAACCTAATATTCGGGGGGGGGGGGGAAAGGGAAATTCCTACTTCTCCTCACCTGTAAAGCCCATTTTCTAATTTTCCCTAAGAAAAACAGTTTCTGCTCAATGACAGGGAGAAGTAAGAATTCATCAGCCTCCACAGAAAACAAAACTTGGTTAGCGACACAAGTGGCAGGTGTCAAATCATTATGCTTATAACATTCAGCAGCTCAGAAACATTCCCTGGCTTGATGATGCCATCGCCTCTTACATTCAGTGTTGCAATTTCCTGCAGCTTCTTGAAAAATTTCCATTGCAGCCTCTGATTTCTGCAACAAAGAGCAGATGTAGAAAAGAGGGTGATCTTAAAATACCCAAGGATCACCCCTAGCACAGCCAGTGATTACAGACTGTCAGCACCCTGCAGAGAACAGCTCTCTCACACCAGGCTCTCATCTGGAGACCAGCACTTTCACTCTCTAGAAAACTGGCTTAAAAGCCCAGGGACCGCCAGCTACTCACTTACTCACAGCTACAGCAGACAAACAAAAGACACATGAAGATCTCTAAGATCAGAAAAGGCAAACTGATCACTTAGAATCCACATAAAATACTTCACTGCTTTTTCATGACTTTCAAAGTGTTTTGTAGTCGTTTTGAAGCATTTTCTCTTTTTCAAAAGCTTCTAATGACTTAGTTCCACACTGCCATGAACAGAACTTGTTCAGTTTAATTAACAAAACCAGAGAAATAGAGCCTGGTCTCACAGAAACTTCTAGAAATGTTGAACTTCCCACAGAAGAGAACCTAGAGTCTCTGGGGAAAAGAAAAAAAAAGCCCAAGTATACAATTCCTGCATTTATAAGATATACCTAATAGAGTCAAACCACTGCTGACTGAGGTGAAAGAAGAGCTCTTCTCTTCCTAGAATCAATAAGGTTGGAAAAGACCTCAAAGATCATCAAGTCCAACCTGTCACCCCATTCCTCATGACTACTAAACCATGGCTCCAAGTGCCACATCCAATCCCCTCTTGAACACCTCCAGGGATGGTGACTCCACCACGTCCCTGGGCAGCACATTCCAATGGCTAACAACTCTCTCTGTGAAGAACTTTCTCCTCACCTTGAGCCTAAACTTCCCCTGGTGCAGCTTGAGACTCTGTTCCCTTGTTCTGGTTGTCTGGGAGTTCAGGTAATTTTAGACAGCGATAAGGTCTCACCCTGAGCCTCCTTTTCTCCAGGCTAAACAACCCCAGCTCCCTCAGCCTCTCCTCATAGGGCTTGTGCTCGAGGCCTGTCCCCAGCCTCGTTGCTCTTCTCTGAACATTTTCAAGAGACTCAATGTCCTTCTTAAATTTAGGGGCCCAGAACTGGACACAGTACTAAAGGTGTGGCCTAACCAGAGCTGAGTACAGGGGCAGAATGATCTCCCTGCTGTTGCTGGCCACACTATTCAGAGGAGTCCAACCCAGTTAAAGGCACTTAACGTTTTCTCAGCTCTTTCAAACGATTCACAGAACAGCTGCCCATTGAGATGAGATGGTACCAAGCAGTGGAAACAGTGATGCAGGAGAGCTGTAGCCATAGGGAAAAGCAATGAAGAGGATTTTTCTTCAAATTAATTCTTCTAGAAAGAAATTTGGGCATCTGGCAATACTGCCACACTTGGAGAGTCGCACCTCTGAGGTCTGCTTGTCGAGGCTTCTGTGTGGGTCTCCCTCTCAAAAATGATCTTGTATGTGTCAGGGCAAAATAATGTGAATAACTTTAAAATCACTACTTCATTTTGAAAATGTGCATGCTGCCCTTCCTTTTGTTTTTCAAAGCCCATTCAAAAGTGTTATTAAAAGAGTAGAGGAAGTTTTGTGAAGAGTAAGGGAGCAGGATGCTGAGAACCTCTGACTTCCAGCACAAAGCAGGAATTTTGACTTTATGAATCTATCCTTGTTGAAGTGTGGATACAAAGTATCTGAGAATTGGAAGGGCTCTTACTTGGAGTGACTTGCTAACCAGAGTACCAAGTATCTTAGTTTTAAAAGAAAGGGGAGAGAGGGGAGGGGGAGAGAGAGGAGGGAAGGGAGAACTCTTAAGTAAACACAAAGTCTTGCCTGAGACCACAAAACCTTGAGGTCTCAATGGAGCACAGCTTTATTGAACTTAGAACCATCTGTAAGAATTAAAAAGAAATCCCCTTTCTAGTAAATGCCTGCCCATCAATCCTTTATTCCCCCTGTTACACAGAACTGCTGCCTTAGAGGACAGCAAGTGCTCAGCACAGCTGCTAGGAAAGAGCTCCCACAGCTGAAGAAAAGCAGGTAAAAAAAATTAATCAATCACTCCAGTCTCAAGAACCCCACTACAGCCTTGCAGTGTTCTACTTCAACAACAAGTTATCTTCAAGCAGCCAAGATGTATTGCTGCAAACAAAACACTGCAGTCTTTACAAAGCCCCCCGAACGCCAAACTGAAGAGAAGGGCGAGTGAATGATTTTAAAAGAGCAACAACAGCCTCCAGTATCAGCAGGAAACAATCAACATGCCCTCACTTCAGGGAAGCATGGAAAATATTTTGAGGAAGAAATTGTTAGAAACTTGACAGAATTGTACTTCTGAGAACAATTTTGCCTTAAAACCCCATGAAAAATCTGGTAAGAGACTGATATACCTCAAGCCAAAGAGGGGGAAATAATCTTCTAAAAATGCAGTACTCTCTATTATTTTTGAAGCAATTGGACACAAAATAAATGCATGGAACTCTCTGTAGTAAGGAGGGAAGCATTAGGCTGAATTCATTAAAACTCAGTGGCTGTGAGGAATCTGAGGAAGACAGATGTTCCTAAGAGGAATTAAGAGAAGATAAACTGCTCCTGCTAATAGAGCATCATTCAGCTGTCTTTAATCTTCATGCTCAGACTCTTCAGAAAGAAAAGAAACAGGTAAAAAAGGTTGACAAACGTAGGAGAGCAAGGATCCAAATCTGCAGCTGCACCATTTTTAGTACCTTAACAAATAAAGCCATCCAGAATTGGCACATCAAATTCTTTCTTTCACAGTACCTAGTTTATACAACAATGATGACTATAACCACAGCAATAATTACACCAATACAAAGCCCAGTCTCAGGCCAGGTCCTCACAAAGACTGGTCTAAGGATATTTAACTAGTATAACTCAATGATTAAAATGAGTCTAACTTCAACCAAATTTAGAGAAGCCAACTTGGAAAAAGTTATGTGCAAAACAGTCTTAGCCATAACTCAAACTACTAAAACAATCCTTCAGTTTACTTCTTAGGTAGCTTGGCTCTGAAGTCCCCAAGGGCTGTTTAAGTAGAAATTGTCTACATACCTTCTTGCTTGCTGCACATTTTCACTCTGACAACACCAAATCACTGCTATCATTGTCTTTATAGCTCAGCACAAGATTCTTGCTTGTCTTAAAACAAGGTAACAGGAAAGAAAATTTACAGCTGTAATTTCTCCAGGAAAAAATGTCACACATGGAAAGTGGACATGGACTGAGGTGACATGACAGGCACCTGAAAAGTACAAGCAATGGTGGTGAAATATGGCATAAACTGAATAAAAGATAGATGCCTTAAAATCTAAGCCTGTTCAAAAGCAGTGGAACATACTACTGAAGCCAACAGATTTGTCAGATGTGAAGAGCTCCTTCTTTCCTCACCTCCACTAAAGGCAAACCAAGTAAGCTGATTAATTCTGAGGCTCTGGGACAACTTTCTGTTTGAATAAGGAACATATATATCCTCAAAAAAACACAATCACAACTAAGATCCTCTGCTTCATGTCATGAGTCCTTCTATTTTATCTCCCCCCCCCCTTGCATGTCAGGATACTGCAGTAAGTGAAAAGTGCTGTTTTACAGAAATAATGGATCACAGAAACTACAGTCTTTTGAGGGAAAGCTTGATTTATAATTCCATTTTCCTCCTTGGGAATGACAGCTCAGCTAGACAACTTCAGCCACTGAAGGTGCCTGGCAATTTCACATCAGGTGGCTGGGGTGTCTAAACAAGTGAGTGATTTTGTTATCACTGCTGATGAGCTGTAACCACAAAGCTACCTTCGTGAGAATTTAAGTCTTAAACTTATTTGTCATTACAACCACAAGTAAATCGAACAATCTCAACAGACCAGTGGAAAAACTACAACTACAGCTAATAAACCCCCACGGAAGATTAAGCTGGAGCTTCTCAGCAACCAGTGAAGCTGAGTAAGTTTACAGCAGGCCACGAAAGCATGAATCTTACAGTCCTCGTCCCCTGCATCTCTACAGGCATGGTCCACGCGTGTTCCTACACTGCCAGTGGCCCTTCAAACCCTTCCGGCAGCACCACGCATCACAGCGACTCCCTAAACCCATGGCTCCCCTAGGGAATCAAGAGACAAACCTTGCGATCCCAGAAACTAAGAATCAGCGCTAAGGAAACAAGCGCTAAGGAAACAAGCGCTAAGGAAAACAAGCGCTAAGGAAAACAAGCGCTAAGGAAAACAAGCGCTAAGGAAAACAAGCGCTAAGGAAAACAAGCGCTAAGGAAAACAAGCGCTAAGGAAAACAAGCGCTAAGGAAACAAGCGCTAAGGAAATAAGCGCGGGTGTATGTGCCGGGAGGGCAGCTTCAAAGCACGCGCATCTGCCAGCTGATCCTCAGGCAATCAGCTTCTGATACTTCTGCACTGGCTCCTCCTGGCTCCTCCTGGCCATCCCCGCCCGCCACCCCTTCCCCTTCCTGGCCGTTCCGCTACCTGCGGCCGGGAGGAACAGCAGCGGTCGTCACAGCCGCCGCCCACAGCCGGACCCGCAGCCGTCCCGACAGACACACACCGCCCGCCATGCCTCACGCTGCTCCCGGCGCCGGCTCCCGACACTCTACTCGTTCCGGTCCTACGCTCAAACCCCTCCGTGCTGCAGCGGAAGGAAGGTTCCGGCCCGCTCCGGTCGGGAGGAGGCGGTCAGCTCAAACATTAACACAAACCCCCCGGAACCCGCCCGAAGCTGCGTCCTGCTTCGGGTTTCTCCCACACCGCCGGCCCTGGGGGCTTCCCATACCGACCAGGGGGACAGGTTACTCCCACCCCTCCCAGGCGGAGGCACTGATGCGGGAAGGATCGAGTGAAAAACTTCTAAGCTGAATATAATGAACCGGTCTGAAATCAGGATCACAGGAATGGAAGGTCCCTGAGGCTAAAGCATGAAAGGACCTCGAGGGTTAAAGTAACCGGAAACAGGACACAGTAATTAAGAGCAGTATCTAAAGACAGGAGCATCTCATCAGCCTTCGTGGGTCGTGCCTCACTCTGGCCTCTTTAAATGAACCAGAGACAGGCTGGGATAATGAATAGAATAGAATAGAATAGAATAGAATAGAATAGAATAGAATAGAATAGAATAGAATAGAATAGAATAGAATTACCAAGGTTGGAAGAGACCTTGAAGATCATCGAGTCCAACCTGTAACTACAACCTCACAACTAGACCATGGCACCAAGTGCCACATCCAGTCCCCTCCTGAACGCCTCCAGGGACGGAGACTCAACCACCTCCCCGGGCAGCCCATTCCAATGACGAATCACTCTCTCAGTGAAGAACTTTCTCCTCACCTCCAGCCTAAACTTCCCCTGGTGCAGCTTGAGACTGTGTCCCCTTGTTCTGGTGCTAGTTGCTAGGGAGAAGAGGCCAACCCCTTCCTGGCTACAACCACCCTTCAGGTAGTTGTAGAGAGCAATGAGGTCGCCCCTGAGCCTCCTCTTCTCCAGGCTAAACAGCCCCAGCTCCCTCAGCCTCTCCTCATAGGGCTTGTGCTCAAGGCCTCTCACCAGCCTTGTTGCCCTTCTCTGGACACGTTCAAGTGTCTCAATGTCCTTCTTAAACTGAGGGGCCCAGAACTGGACACAGTACTCAAGGTGCGGCCTAACCAAAGCAGAGTACAGGGGCACAATGACCTCCCTGCTCCTGCTGGCCATACTATTCCTAATGCAGGCCAGGATGCGGTTGGCCCTCTTGGCTGCCTGGGCACACTGCTGGCTCATGTTCAGCTTCCCATCAACCAGCACCCCCAGGTCCCTCTCAGCCTGGCCGCTCTCCAGCCACTCTGACCCCAGCCTATAGCACTGCCTGGGGTTGTTGTGGCCAATGTGCAGAACCCGGCACTTGGATGTGTTAAATCTCATGCCCTTGGACTCTGCCCATCTGTCCAGCCTGTCGAGGTCTCTCTGCAAAGCCTCTCTGCCCTCCAGCAGATCAACTCCTGCCCCCAGCTTGGTGTCATCTGCAAATTTACTGATGATGGACTCAATGCCCTCATCCAGATCATCAATAAAGATGTTGAAGAGCATGGGGCCCAGCACTGATCCTTGGGGCACACCACTAGTGACAGGCCGCCAGCTGGATGTGGCACCATTCACCACCACTCTCTGGGCTCGGCCCTCCAGCCAGTTCCTAACCCAACGCAGTGTGCTCCTGTCCAAGCCATGGGCTGCCAGCTTGGCCAGGAGTTTGCTGTGGGGGACTGTGTCAAAGGCCTTGCTGAGGTCCAGGTAGACCACATCCACAGGCCTCCCCACGTCCACCAGGCGGGTCACCTGATCATAGAAGGAGATCAGGTTGGTCAGGCAGGACCTGCCCCTCCTAAATCCATGCTGGCTAGGCCTGAGCCCCTGGCCATCCTGTAAGTGCTGTGTGATCGCACTCGAGATGACCCGCTCCATAATCTTGCCTGGCACTGAGGTCAGGCTGACAGGCCTATAATTCCCCGGCTCTTCCAACTGGCCCTTCTTATGGATGGGCACCACGTTAGCCAGCTTCCAGTCTTCTGGGACCTCTCCAGTGAGCCAGGACTGCTGAAAAATGATGGAGAGCGGCCTGGACAGCTCATCCGCCAGCTCCCTCAGCACCCTAGGATGGATCCCATCCGGTCCCATGGACTTGTGGGGGTCCAATCGGCTGAGAAGATCTCTAACTATCCCGTCCTGGAACAGGGGAAAACTATGCTGCTCCCTGGCTCCTTCTGCCAGCTCTGCAGGCCAGCTGTCTGGAAGCCGTTCTGTCCTGCTAGTAAAAATTGAGGTAAAGAAGGTGTTAAGCACCTCTGCCTTTTCCTCATCCTTTGTTACAATATTCCCCTCCATGCCCACCAAGGAGTGGAGCTTCTCCTTGCCCTTCCTCTTGCTATTAATATATTTATAGAAGGACTTTTTGTTGTCCTTCACAATATAATCAAAATAGGAGGTGTCCCCTACATAACCTGTGGTGATTTTAATACTAAGCCCCATGTCTCTAGGAAGACAATTTCAGTGTAGTGAATATAATGAATAAGGTATCAGGATAACGAGTCAGGTAATTGATGGAGCACGCAGACACACATCTGCGTGATGTAAGATCACATCTGATCACAGAGAGCTGCTTTGCTATTTGTACTGCATGGGAACTGCAGCAGCCCGAGCTAACAGACTGCTGGATTTGCAGTTCGTGGCCTGGCACTGTTTCTGCAGAACCCATCTAAACAAGTATCTGAACCCTGCGTGTTGAGGGGCTTTGCACAGCAGGGAAGGACTCTTGGGGGACTGCAGCATTGCCTGTGGTTTAAGCTGGGTCCTGGCTGGTGGCTGGCTGGGCTACTCAATGACCAGTGGACAGCCCTATGGGTCAAGGCCACAGCACCCATGGCCAATGGGGCTTCTCAGACATGGGGAGAAGACCCCACCCAGAGGGTGATGGGAGAAAATGTGCAGAAGTGGCCATGGGCACCCTTTCACCCCAGCCCCACCAGCACTGCCATCACTCCCATGCCTCCTCTCCAGCCACCAGCCAGTGAAATCCAACAAATAACTGTCAGTAAGGGACAGTGTTGGCAGTGGGTGAAGTTTATGGCTGTCAAGCACCACTTGGACATGCAGGGCTGCAGGATCCTGGTCTGTGCTCAAACCATTCCTGCACCACGCAGGCAATGAGTGGATGACTGGTGGGGTCTGGACAGAAGTGGCTCTACCAAACTGCTGTGGGGTGTGGGGTTTAACTGCTTGAGTTGCTCCTGGAGACAGGGTAGCCCATAGAAGAGTTGGCAGGCAGCAGAATGGGAAGTATATTTAGTGATGCTCTGACAGGGATTTCTACACCAGGAGGCAGAAAGGGTCTAAAAATATGAAGAGTGATACCTCCCAATTTTTAAACAGTGACAACCCTACAGTGTAGCCTTATTTTCCCCTACACACCTAAAGGTACAACTCAGCTCAGTATCTGGCTCAAGAGTTAGGGTCGTTAATGTACTTCAGGCTAATAGGGACATGAGTATTCAGGTGCTTTGTAACGAGTAATCTTGGAGTATCCTGGTGCTTTGGGAATTTGAGTCAGATTTGAGACCAAGGCAGGATTGCATTTCACAGAGAAGGTATTTGGATCATCAATTACCTCACAAGGACAAGATATAATTGCTTTCAAGGAGTTTTCAGGATTTGAAATTACCTATCTCAGGGCATCTTCAGACAGTCTGTCTGTGACCAAGTAATGCTGACTGCTGTTCAGTACCCGGCCAGCTGGAGGAATCTTTACAAGCAAGCGAGAGCAACTGAAGTGCAGGATCGAGACAGAGCAGAACCGAGTGTGCTGTGGAGACAGCCCCATGGATCTTGGCCATCTCACTGCCTTCATGTTTTGGGACAACATGAATGATGAAAGCTGACCCATGGAAGTCACTTCTAAAGGAGAAAGATCTGCACGACCTGCAAACACATTTTAAAACAGCTATTTTTAAAACGATTCCACAGGTGGGATTTTCCAAAATCGTCACTGGCCCAAAACAGCTTCGGGTGCAATTAGCAAGAGGAAGGCTGCAGCTCACTGGGAGCACAACTCCTCCAAAGCCCTGCCCTTCAGACCAGCACACACAAAGTTTTCTTGGCCTTCACTTCTAACAAGTCACATGTTTCACTACTGTATTCTAGCAAATGAGGAAGACAAAATTCAAACACTAACAATATTAATGATCTAATTTCTCCATTTATGTACATACATATTTCAATGGAAGGATCAATCCACTGCCACACTTCTCTTGTGCATCTACCCTCCCCTTTCCTCCTCTCCCCTCTTTCCTCTCCTCTCCTCTTTTCTCTCTTCTCTCTCCTTTTCCCTTTCCTCCTTTCCCTTTTTTCTCTTTTTTAAAGGTGGCTGAAACATTCTTTTGGTACAACCCCAGTTTTTTTAGAATAGAATAGAATAGAATAGAATAGAATAGAATAGAATAGAATAGAATAGAATAGAATAGAATAGAATAGAATAGAATTAACCAGGTTGGAAGAGACCTTTGAGATCATCAAGTCCAAACTATCACCCAACACCATCTAAGCAACTAAACCATGGCACCAAGCGCCCCATCCAGTCTGTTCCTAAACACCTCCAGTGATGGTGACTCCACCACCTCCCTGGGCAGCACATTCCAATGGCTCTTTCTGTGAAGAACTTCTTCCTAACATCCAGCCTAAACCTCCCCTGGTGCGTCTTGAGACTGTGTCCTCTTGTTCTGGTGCTGCTTGCCTGGGAGAAGAGACCAACCTTTCTCCTGCAGTATACTGAAAGTAGAAAGCAGGCAGCCTCGTGGCAGAGAGAGAAATAAAGACAACAACAGCAAAACCATGTCGTTTTTATTTTAAACATGCAAAATACAGTTCATGCATCTGCCACGTTGAGAAACCTCTCAGTGCTCAGCAGATTAAACCAAAGACATTTTGGCTATCGACTCTCAATAGATATTTCAAAATGCTTTACAGTGTAAAGATAAGAAATTTAGCAAAATTTCAACAAACCTGTATAAAAAACAGATACAGATAACTTTTGTTTCAAGGCAACATGCTGTAAAGAGATCACTTTTGCTTTCTTATTTTTGTTTGTTTTTTTTTCCTGGATTTCCCCCCCCCCCATAAAAATGTTTCAACAATACAACTGCTTAACAGATTTAAGCCTTTAGGCTACACATGCAAAAAAAAAAAAAAAAAAGAAAAAAAAAAAAAAAAGGAAAGAAAAAAGGGTTATTTTAGTTAAAAATCACCAAAACGTGCTACTTCTGTCGTTTCATTGTTAAGTACAGTAGTTGTAGGCAGTAGCTTTCTCTCTTTTGACTTTGTAAAAGAGTGCAGGCAGGTTCATGGAGCTAGTGTCCTGGAAGACTCGTACTCGGACATGCACTTTGGCTTTATCCCTTTGCCATTGTAATAGTCCACGACTTGGTTTGGAACTTCAGCCAAAACGCTTTTTGCCAGAGCAGCTGGGGATGCCTGCAGGAAATAGAATAGAATAGAATAGAATAGAATAGAATAGAATAGAATAGAATAGAATAGAATAGAATAGACCAGACCAGACCAGACCAGACCAGGTTGGAAGAGACCTTCAAGATCATCGTGTCCAACCTATCACCCAACACCACCTAATCAAATAAATCATGCAGCCAAGCACCCTATCAAGTCTCCTCCTGAACAACTCCAGTGATGGTGACTCCACCACCTCCTCGGGGAGCCCATTCCAATGGCAATCACTCTCTCTGTGTAGAACTTCTTCCTAACCTCCACCCTAAACCTCCCCTGGCACAGCCTGAGACTGTGTCCTCTTGTTCTGGTGCTGGTCGCCTGGGAGAAGAGACCAGCCTCTGCCTGTCTACAACCTCCCTTCAGGTAGTTGTAGAGAGCAATAAGGTCACCCCTGAGTCTCCTCTTCTCCAGGCTAAGCAACCCCAGCTCCCTCAGTCTCTTCTCATAGGGCTTGTGTTCCAAACCCCTCCCCAACTTTGTTGCCCTTCTCTGGACACGTTCCAGCAAGTCAACATCCTTCCTAAACTGAGGGGCTCAGAACTGGACACAGTACTCGAGGTGAGGCCTAACCAGTGCAGTGTACAGGGGCAGAATGACCTCCCTGCTCCTGCTGGCCACACTTTTCCTGATGCAGGCCAGAGAATCAGAGTTGTTAGGGTTGGAAGGGACCTCAAGGGTCATCTAGTTACAACCTCCCTGCTATGGGCACGGACACCTCACACTAGATCAGGTTGCCCAGAGCCACATCCAGCCTGCCTTTAAAAACCTCCAAGGATGAGGCTTCCACCACCTCCCTGGGCAACCTGTGCCAGTGTCTCACCACCCTCATGGGGAAGAACTTCTTCCTAACATCCAATCTGAATCTACCCATTTATATTTTTTTTTCCATTCCCCCCAGTCCTATCACTCCCTAACACCCTAAAAAGTCCCTCCCCAGCTTTTTTATAGGCCCCCTTCAGATACTGGAAGGCCACAATTAGGTCTCCTCTGAGCCTTCTCTTCTCCAGACTGAATAGCCCCAGCTCCCTCAGTCTGTCCTCATAGGAGAGGTGCTTCAGCCCTCTAATCATCCTCGTGGCCCTTCTCTGGACACCTTCCAGCACCTCCAGATCCTTCCTGTAATAGGGGCTCCAGAACTGGATGCAGTACTCCAGGTGGGGTCTCACCAGAGCAGAGTAGATGGGAAGAATCACTTCCCTTGAGAAGTGTTAACCTTCTCCCTCTGCCAGCAGTACCACAGGGCCAGAGGCATGGGTGCCTGGAGATCCAAGTGAGGCATGACAAGAGAAGGGAACAAACCTCCATGTGAGACATGCTATTGCTGGAAACTCATTGAGTCATTCAGGGCTCATAGCTGGCCAAAAGCACACCAAGGCCCAAAGTGCTCTAACTTTTTCTGGTCTTTTTTTACAGTATTTTAAATTCAGGGAAACCAGACACTGCAAACCTGGGGATGGGGTGATTTCCTGCCTGGTGATTTGAGCCACTGGTACCTTACATACATTCCTGGTGGGAAAGCACTCCTGCTTCTAGACCAGAGCAGCATTTGTGTGAGACCCAGTGGCTTGTGAGCTAGAGGCGAGCCCTGGGCTCTGCAGTGCTGTGTCAGGGCTACCTTTGCTGGGTTTCGAACACAGGTGGCACATTGAAGGTTCATCATTGCATTTTCTCCACTGGTTACCTGCTACGCTTGAAGAGCATCCTGGCAATAAACACCTCAAGATGAATGGCTCTCAACTGATGACTGATACACAACAATCAGATCAGCCAGCATTAGGAAAATAATCCCCTGTGATGATAACTGGTGCATGTTACAAATTACTGTGGATTCGGTTCCATAGCTTCACCACACTTAATGTATAATTGCAATGCACAGTGCAAAACATTGCTCCTTGCAGTGGCTAAGAGCTGTGCTTTCCACCCTCAGCTGTCATGAGGGTGTTATTAAGTCACAATTGTTAGCCTTTGTGATTAAATACAATGCAGAGTGGAGCACAAGCCATGTGTGGCATCAGCTTTGTACACAGTAAACACACCATACATCCTAAAGGCAGAGACTTCAGCTCTGTGAACAGACTGAGAGGGGATTTCAACAGTTATGAGCCTCAGTGTTCCATACTTCCATGTGAAGGACCCACTGCTGGGGTGGTGAGAATTACAGAGAGAACTTCACATGGGTTCAGGGAAAATATTTTCCTTTTGTTCCATTCCCCTGCAGTGAATTCTGGTGTCACCCACTGCACAATGGGGCCTTTTTTTAAAGCAGAGATGGTTACCTTGATTTTAGCAAGCCTCTGCAACTACAGTGTTTGCCCAGAGTCACTACAATTGTTGTTATTGTTTCCATAGGACGTTCCTTAGAGAGTCGTAAAGCACTAATGCTTTGATGAGGTACTTTTGACACACTGCATCGTGCCGGAGATTAAACCTCTATAATAAAGCTTTCTGTCTACCTCTGGTGTTGTGGCAGTGAAGTGTAGGGGTGGGTGTGAGGTTTTAGGCACCTGAGTAACTGTAATTTACTGGTGTTAAATGCCTGCATGGGTGCCTGCAGGATCAGAACCTTGTCTAAAGTCAAACTTGCAAAATAAAAGGGATTTGTAGGTTATTTTTACAATTTCCTTCACTCCCCTTTCAATTTTCTCACCGAGGCAGCCTTTGGACAGATTATTTTGGATCTCTTTGGATAGATCTGCAATTTCAAGTTCCACACTGACCTGAGAATTGAAGTAATGAAAAAATTATTGCTTGAGTTGACTCCAGATGAATTTTGGTTTAGTGTTCCAGCCAAACAAAAAATAACTGCCCTCCTTCCAACAGTTGTAGAGGTGATACAGATTTAGGATAAATAAAGACTTGATTGATCAGAAAACAATCTATAAAATGTATACAACTTGATTCCTGGTCTCTTTCTAAAAAGATCCTTAAACTTTCTTCTCTGTGTAATGGCTGAACAGCCTCAATACCAAAAGTAGACACAGTGACAAAAGGGCTGTGATATGTAACTAAATTCATCTTTGTAATATGCTGCTACATGTTAAAACTTGTGTCTGATGAGAGCTGATCTGACAGAAATCTCCCAAATGTGTAAATCCTGCATTACTCTGTGGGGAAAGTAAGTCTGAATCAAAACATCTGTCTCCATTCAGCCCATACCCAGCTGCTGAGTTGCCTCTTATCACCCACTAACACCTCCCCAGCAGCAAGGGGGATGCCAAGAAAAGGAGAAGAGACCCCAGGGTTGAAATGAAAACAGATGTAATGAAACAGCCAAACTAATGCCAATGTGAAGTACACAAAGTTAGGCCAGTGACTGTGCAGTGGTCACAATGACGGGGAAGGCAGTCCCCAGAAGCAGAATGATGAGCAAGCTTCCCCAGAGATGGGGGGAAGCAGGAGAAGCAGCAGCAGAAGTCCCCATCCTTGGCAAACTTCCCCCTTTAAAATGGTTGTGATCTCTGTGATCTGGGATGCAGCTGCAGCCAGCTTAGGGCAGCTGCCGTGGCTGACTCCAAACTCCTAATGGCCTGCAGACCATGGCTGGCCTGGGAGCCTGTCCCAGCAAAACCAGGCCAACAGCAAGCTCATTTCTCCCATGAAAACTGATTCCACTGGGTGATGGAAATGGCATGCTCTCCTGTTTGTGCTGAGGATAAGTAAGCAAGGTAGCTGTGAATGTCACTTCATTCAGAGAGAGAGATTTTGTGAGCTATGACAATGAAGAAGACACTCAGCCAGCAGTGTCTGTTGTTATGGGCACTGACATTCGTAGATATGCTGAAAGATCACAATAAACAGACCAAACACCAAGTTGCATAAGATACACTGACTTTTCTGCTATAGAAAAGACATTATATCTGTATTGTCTCTGCAACTGAGAGAAAAGAGGGAGAAAAATACCTCAGTTTAACGAGAGCAATAAATGTTTGAGATTGCCATCCTTTCCCAGCATGGGCAAAGTGAACCTAAACCACGTAAAAATAATACCTGACCCTCATGGCTCGTGCTAGCAATTAAAACCACACATCAGCTCACTCACAAGTTAACACCAGAGGCACAATTTATTTAGTGCCCAGAACTGCAACTGTCAGCATTAGTCTAGTCAACCAGGGATGATTTCAACTTTGTCATGAAATGACAAACTGAAAATCACAAATGCAGCTGCCTTTGCTAGCTCCTTGCAGAAACAGGGTTTGGACTAATTGAAAGTGGATTTAGCACTGTAAGTTCTCTCTCTTGTATATGTTCACAGTACACTACAGTGCAGCACTAGTCACTTGTGGTTATCTGCTGAAGGAGGATCACGAGCTATGAGCAGGTCCTGCTCATACTTTGTTCCAGCTGATGGGTGAGCAAGTGGCAGCCGCAGCTGAGTGCAAATATGTAGCCGCTTGGCATGGTGTCAGATAAAGGTGTTTTAGAAGTAGCAAACCAGTCTGGAGAACCACTTACATACAACAGAAGGAATGAGGGGATGGGAGCGAGAGAAAGATGGAAAAACAGAGGGAAAGTGATGTGATCAGCATTGCAGAGGAACACAACAGCCATTCCATGTTTCCTCATGGAGGAAATAGGCCCTGGAAAACCTGGCTGTGTGGAAAAACTCCTTCTCCAGTGAATGCTGTCTCTACTCAGCTGCTGAAACACTCCCTGGGACAGATGCTGAAATGCAGGGCAAGTGACTGAGGAGAAAAAAACACAGCTAAAGCATTCTGTCAGATCTGGCAGTTTAATGCTGTTCTGTCCCTTGCTCTGCTACAGAGTGTCTTCTGCATCATGCTCAGTTCAGACAGGAGTGGCTGGCTGAGGACATAGGGAAACTCTTTCTAGCACCACCTTCTTAGTCGTGTTCTGGTATAGAGTTTGGGAAAAGGGGTTGGAGACATATTGTGTGTGAATAGTCTGGGCTTTGAGATCTTAGGGACCTAGATTTCAATATGGGAAGAGCCTCCTGGGGAGCACCATGAGTACAAATTCACAGCCAATTCATCTGCCTGTGGAAACAAAGGGATGGAAAGCAGAATGCAGCAGTCCTCAGAGAACAGATCCAAAGAGAGAAAAGAGACACCAGGAAAACCAAGTCAGGGAGAGCAACCAAACTGAAATCTGGGAGAAAGTGGAAGCAAGAAATGACGCAAGAAGTAACTGGATTCTGCCCCACCTCTTCCTTGCCCACCCTTACCAGCTCACTAAAGGAGCACATTTCCTTCTCTATTGCATTTCCCCCCATTTCTGACACAATAATCCCACTACTAAACACTTCTCATTTTTTTGCCCATTTCTGACACAATAAAGCACTTGGTGCCCATTCGGCGTCAGGCCCATCCCAGGCACTGCTCACCGCGTCACACTGTGTCCGCCCTTTCCGCGGAACGGAGGGAAAATTCAGCTTACGTGCTTGAAGTTCCTAAACGGCACGAACTGGACGATGTCTCGAAGCACAGGCTCGCCCTTGGGAGACCTCAGGATCCCATCGTCACCATCCAGCATCTGCATGTCGCTGAAGTCGGCGTTGCCCACGCCGACGATGATGACGGACATGGGGAGGTGCGAGGCGTGGACGATGGCCTCCCTGGTGTCCGCCATGTCCGTGATGACGCCGTCCGTCAGGATCAGCAGGATGAAATATTGCTAAGAAGTTGGAGGACACGAAGGGAAGAATTCTATCATTAGTTCATCTTCCGCCACTGCTTGTCCTTTGCCAGCGTAAAAGTGTTCTGGCAGCTAAGTCGTGGAGCGTACTGGTTGATAGTAGGCTGAACATGAGCCAGCAGTGGCCAGGTGGCCAAGAAGGCCAATGGCATCCTGGCCTGCATCAGGAACAGTGTGGCCAGCAGGAGCAGGGAAATCATTCTGCCCCTGTACTCAGCACTGGTTGGGCCACACCTTGAGTCCTGTGTCCAGTTCTGGACCCCTCAGTTTAGGAAAGATGTTGAGTTGCTGCAATGTGTCCAGAGAAGGGCAACAGAACTGGGGAGGGGTTTGGAGCACAAGCCCTGTGAGGAGAGGTTGAGGGAGCTGGGCTTGCTTAGCCTGGAGAGAAGGTGGCTCAGGAGAGACCATATTGCCTTCTACAACTACCTGAAGGGAAGTTGTAGCCAGGTGGGGGCTGGTCTCTTCTCCCAGGCAACTGGCACCAGAACAAGAGGACACAGTCTCAAGCTGCACCATGGGAGGTTTAGGGTGGATGTTAGGAAGAAGTTCTTCACAGAAAGAGAGATTTGCCATTGGAATGGGCTGTCCAGGGAGGTGGTGGAGTCACCATCACTGGAGGTGTTTAAGAGGAGACTGGATGGGGCTCTTGGTGCCATGGTTTAGTTGATGTGATGGTGTTGGATGATAGGCTGGACTCAATCTCAAAGGTCTTTTCCAACCTGGTTAATTCTAATTCTAAATAGAGAAGAGCCTTCATAGCAATGAACCTCTTCAGCTACTGATTGCTCCTTGTCTGCAGTTTAGTTCAGGTAACTTCCGGGAGCTAGAGGGGCGCACAGTGTAGAAAAGAGGGTTCCAGCTACTAGGTCTGGGACAGTCAGAGCTTTGGCTGGGAAATCTGCAATAGTCCTGAGACTCTCACTAGCCCTGTTCTCCACCTGCTGCACAATCACTTCTACTGACAGGTTCCCATTAGATTTTTCACCTTTAGGGCACTGGTAGGAGGGGAGTACTGAAGCATTGCAAGCCTGTAGCAGAGCTGTCAGAGTGGCTGTGACAGCACTTTTCAGAGGAGCTTTGCTAATAGGCAGGTGGGATGGGTGCAGCTGTCTGCAAACTAGAGGGTGACCCACTGCTGCCTGTGAGAGAAGCGCTGCACCATGCAGGTCTCGCCTTCTGAGGGAAAATGAGGTCCATGAGGAGTGCCTGGGCACATGCAGGGAGGAATAGTTCCATCTTCAAACACTTCACACAGAGCCCTGAGAAGAGGTTTTCTCATTCACTAAAGGAGAGCAAGCAGTTTTGTGCACTTGTCATTTCTTTCCCAAAAATCCAATGTCCACTGAACTGGGCTCATAGGCTATGACCTGTTTTCACTTGGCAGAGGGGAAAAGTGACTCCCAGTTGGATCTGGTATAAATCATTTGCTGGAGTCACTTAACAAATGTGCATGAATAGGAAAAAAGAACATGTCTGTCACTCTGCAGGAGCAATACCAACAGCACACATTACTACAGTTCATGTGTGTACAGAGGCATAAACTCAAGAGTGCTCTGTGCACCACTTCCTGCCACACTACATGCAGGGGAAAAAACCTGTATCTTGAAGCCTAATGCTAGAAATGGTTTTGTTTTTCAAACAGAAAGAGGGGAATCTTATGTTTAGAAGAATGAAGCAACTTACCTACTATGACATACTAGTTCAGAGGCAGCACTGGGAACAGTGAGCCACTGCAGGACTAGGGGGAACAGAAATTCAGATGTACCAATTCCCCATTTCAGGATGGGGACCCTAAATACTATCGAGGTCTTGGAAACAGCAGTGGAATGACAATCACAAGTCCAGACTCACAAACAGAAATGTTTGAGAACTCCTGCCTTAATAGGACTCAAAAAAGGCTCAGCACATCAAGAAAGCATAGAGAATGCTCAGGCCTAGTGATGAGAAGCACGCCAATATCCAGCTCTACCCTGTTCCTATACACAGGCTCTTTTCCTGCTGTGGGATAGGAGCTCTCTTTTACATCCTTTACTTGCACTGAGCCCTGCTCTGGTAAATGTTTCAGACCTACTTGCTCTCATATTCCCTCAGTCTGCCTTTTTTCCATTTTGTCTGGAATGCAGAAGAAAAATAACCCTAATGCATTTCAAGGACGTATATTTGAAACACAATTGCTGCTGAAGCCTTTTATCCCAAGGAATGAGTCCTGGGGTTTGTATCAGATGCAGGCTCACAGACTTTTCTCCTCCTTTCTAAAAGGCACACAATGCTCTGTGTCAGTAATAGCAACCTGAAAACTGTAGCATTACAGTTTCCAAAGGAATTGTTGGAAAAGTGCCCTGGTGAACAAAGAAGGTTTAGTGCAGCCTCTGCAAGAGACTTGAAATGGGGTAGTCTGTGCAGGGAATCACTTGAACTCAACTCCTTCTGTGGGCAACACTTGCTGGGTCTGGCCCCTCAATTTCTGTAACCTCAGTGGTGCCATTTCTGTTCCTGCAGTGAAGAACTGGGTGTGTTGCAGTGAAACAGCTCTCAAAGCAGGAGACTGAGTGTTGCAGCCACTGTTCTGAGGGCAGCTGCCTGACGTGTGCAGAGTGGATGATTCCTTAGCTGACCGATTCCTTAGCATGCTGAGTAGAACAAAACAATCACACTCCACATGTGTCAAGAACAACATCCTCACATTGCCACCCTTGGGATGGAACGTGCTGCAGAAGCCACCTCCTTGACATGCTGGCACCTCGCACTGGGAAAAGATTTTAGCTTATATATGTGGTTGGATTTTACTGGTTAAGGGACTGATAACACAGAGTATAAAAAACAGCCACTGTGAGCAACAGTCATTCAGGTTAGGGCTTTCCTGCTTCTGTTAGTTCTCTGCTTCTGGCTAGGGCTTCAGTGTAGGGCTGCTACTAGGGATATGCTTGGGACTTCTGTTAGCTGCTTTGTCTGTTAAGGGCCTCCAGCAGTTCTTCTGTAAGTGGGACTCTGAGACTCTGCAATGCCAGGCAGAGGTTGGCCTCTTCTCCCAGGCAACCAGCACCAGAACAAGAGGACACAGTCTCAGGCTGCGCCAGGGCAGGTTTAGGCTGGATGTTAGGAAGAAGTTCTACACGGAGAGGGTGATTGCCCATTGGAATCGGCTACCCGTGGAGGTGGTGGAGTCACCTTCACTGGAGGTGTTCAGGAGAAGACTTGATGGGGTGGTTGGCTGTATGGTCTAGTTGTTGGGTGGGTTGGATTGGTTGATGGGTTGGACGCGATGATCTTGAAGGTCTCTTCCAACCTGGTGTATTGTATTGTATTGTATTGTATTGTATTGTATTGTATTGTATTGTATTGCAAGGGATTCTATAATGCAGCAATAAAGGACTCTTGGGAGGGCTTCTGAGACTCTCTGCTCTCTGCATTTCTGGAATCTCATTGCTATATGGCAGTGGGGTTCGTGCCTTCATTTGTCACCCAATGCCCCCGAATCGGGAGAGAATGACAACTGAGCAGTGGAGGAAGAGTTTAAGGCTGTGGCCATTGCAGCTGCAAAGACTTGGTACACTGCTCCACCTGCCACAGACTCACCTTCTGTGCAGGCAGTTGGTGCAGACTGAAGGCAGGACGCAGGCACGTGGAAAGGCCTTGTTTGGATGGCCTGCAAGAGAGCCACCGTAAGACAAGCAAAAAGCCCACCCAGCACTGTGCCCTTACCGAGGCCTCCTTGGTGTTGGTCTCTTCAGAGGCTGACTTGGCCACCTTCTGGATGATGGGAGCGATGTTGGTGGGCCCGTACAGCTGCAGCTTGGGCAGGCAGCTCTGGTAAGCCTCCACAACACCTTGTATGCCTGCCGTGAAAAGCCACACCAAGGCACAGCACCGACATCAGGCATCTTTAAAGGCATATTCTTAATGTATGAAGTCAAAATACCAGAATTAGCAAGGACTGTCTCCAGCTGCCCTTCCCAGATGTTTTTAATGCCTGTTTTCCAGGTATTACCTTGTAATGCCATAGCTTCCACCCCTCTCAGGTCAAAGTCTAAGTGATCGCTTCCTGATGATCAGCTAAGATTCACACCAAAAGCACACACAGAAATTCAAAACACTTCCATGTTTCTCTCTCCTCCTCTTCAGATCAGTATTTATTTCCGTCTTGGGAGTTCCCAGCTAATTTGCCCTTTGTACTTACAACCTAGAGCTGTCAAGGCATTCAAACATCTTTTCAAATACCTGACTCCCCTGTGCTAAGAAAATGATTTTTCAGGGTGAATCTGTGTAATTGCTCACAGGTTGAATTTGACTCTTGTGGCATAGGGCACACCCTACGGACTATGACTAAAAGCTGTGAAATCTTGAAAGAAACAGCAAGATGCTTTGCAGTCTAGAGAAAAACAAGGTTTAGTCAAGAAGGTTTGATGGGGAAGCAGCTATTTTTGGCTTTTTCATTTCATGATATATAGCCAGAGCAGGGAGAAGAGGCTTTCTGCTGACACAGTTGACAGATCACAGAATGGAAATGGGTGTTGCCAACGACTGGGAAGAAGGATTTCTTGAAGAGATGCATGTTAGCCTCCACAATCAGAACTCCCAGCTTACCAGATCTAAAGGATTACAGGTCTAGAGTTGGAAAGAAAGTGATAGACTGAAGAGCTTTGTAAGGGATGCTGAAGAATGAAAGATCATAAGCCACTTTCTGTTTGCACTCAGACTCAGCCATGTTTACAGTATGCAGAGCGATCACTCACAAATGACAGGGACTTGTAATTGCTTTGCAGTGATGCACCTGAGCCTCCTGTGAAACACTGCTGAAGAAGGCAGTCTTCTCTCTCTATATAGATGCAAAGGTATTTTTGCACTGCAGTGCTCTCAGACAAAACAAGCTCCAGGCACAGCTATGATTGGGTAAAAGGCAAAGCAATGTTACACAATTCCCCTTGGCAATTCCAGTGCCTAAATTAAGTATTGCAAACCTGACCTTTTCTTAAGGCCTTTTAAACCTGGTAAGCATTTCTTTACATATACTCACTGGTCTTGCATGAAGGCCTCATGAATCTTCCCCAAGACGATGAGGAGATACACTGCAGTTCTTATTTATGCATTAAAACAGTACAAGCTGAGCCTTAGTCCCTGCTTTCCACACAGATTTAGTGTGCTTTGTGTCAGAGGGTGGCTTTAATCTGAGCAAGAAACATGTTCTAGAAACGTGATTTCCAGTTTTCTATCTCAGATTAGTATCTTTTAGAAATGTCTACTGTCCTTCCATAGGCCAATCCAACAGGACATGCAAGTAGCTGGCTTTGGACTCCTTTGCTTTAGAGGCAGCCAGTGTTCCTATTTTGTGTTGCACCCAAAGGCTGGCCTCGATAGTAAGTGAGGGTTTGTATGTCCAACGTCTGACTTGCTCCTGGCCCTGCACAGACCCAACAGCCTTTTCAGACAACACAGAGCAATGGCACTGTGAGAAAAAAAATCAGCCTTGGACTCAAAAGAGGTAGAAAAGGAGAGGGGTTTTCCGGAGGCATACCAAAGGTCACAACTGTCCTGCATTTGGGCCAGGACACAAAGCTATGTCTGAACACTGCCTGAACAAATATGTGATCACTGAAGGCTGACACAGTTAACTGAGATGTTCTAAGCAGATTAGGCCCTGTGTAGATGTCAGTGTGTCTGTGTTCAGAAGCAGGTGAGCGGACACATTTTCAAATATGATGGTCCAGACAAAATTCTGAAGTCTGTTTTGCTTCCCCAGCTTATCCCCATACCCTCAGTGTGACTCAAATCTCAATTTCAAGCTGGCTCACAAGCTTACAGGGACTTCTAGATGCTTCTTTTAACTCCTTAAAAGCAATGTAAAAAGCCTGGTGAACAAGTCAAGAAGCTGCAGGACTTAGGCCCAAGTATATTTCATGCCTATGAGCTGCAGAGGCTGGGCAGTGAAACAATCCAAGCGCATCAATAAAACAAGGATGCCCAACTGAACCAAACCCAAAGGTTTTGCATTTAAGCAGCATAAAGTCTAAATTCTTTGAATGTCTCTTTCCCTTGAATTGCTTGTCCTTTCTTCTTTTCCTCACTTTATTTCTTGGTATCCTAATTCTCATCCTGGATATATTCTGCTGACCATGGCTGAAAGCAAGGCCTTAATGTGCCTGAGAAGGACTGAAAGGAGCAACAAGAAAATGTGAAGAGGAGGAGGATTTTGAAACCTCTCTTTCAGTGTTTGGAGGGTAGCGGAAGAATAAGTGAGAATCACAACCTCTGGACTTAGACAGCAATGCTCATCTGACCAAGACTCTGAACTCAGTGCTACTCAGAGGTTACTTGTTAGGACTTTTTAGAGATGATTGTCTTGACAAAATGCAGGAATGGTGGTAGGAGATTCTGGAAAGACAGCATCAGTCTGGGCAGACCTCACCTACAAATACAGGACATCCAGCCACATCTGCTAACATGAATCTAGCCTCTGGCTGCCAAGGTCTAGTGATTGTTGCCAGTCCACTGATATCCTACACAGCACTGACACAACCTCCCCCTGCACTTCATATTGCCTTCTACCACAGCAGTCCTCAGCCCTGACCCTGCTGTGTTGCCTTGCAGCTTGCTATACATCTGGCCAAAGAACTGTCTCTAAACCAAGGCAATCTTTGATCACAGAGGTCTGCAGCCCTACAATGTTGATGTAGCTGAAGACCTGAGAAGAAGGAGTTGAGAAGACATGGCTCTAGTTTTCAGACATGGCAGTGATTTGCAATGTTGAATGTGCAACAGGCTGTGCTTCCAAAGGGAGCTGTTTTTCAGGGAATTAATGGAGCACTTCCTAAGGTTTCTAAAGCTAAGCCTGGCAGCTTGGAGTCTGCCAGGTTTCGAAAATCCTTGCTGCTTGTTTTAAAAACCACTTTGAATAACACTCAGGGGATACAATAAAAACGGCAAGCACATTTTGCACACAGCAAAAATACAGCAGTCTGTCCTAACATGAGTGTTACCTGCACATTCTGGGTTGTCTTCATTGAAATTGATTGCAAAATCATGAGACACCTGCAGATAAATGGAAAGAAGAGAAGAAGACTGGAGTCAGAAAATTATTCCAAGAGGACTTAAGGTTAAACACCCTTTGCATTCCTTCTCTGTTAAACCAATGCTCTTTCAAGCTTTCAGCCACTAAGAGTGATTTGCAGTGCTAACTCCCTCAGAAACACAGCAACCATACTGGAATAAACCTTGTCAATAACAAAAACAGCACAGAGAAGAACTACCCAAGTACACGAGAAATCCAGTGACTACAGTGTCAGCACTGGGCTGTCAACGCCAGGCAGAGAAGAGGGATCTGTTGCTGAGGAGGAGCTCTCCCTAGCTCAGCATCTTGGATAGCAAGGGAGAGAAAGCAGGTTGTAATACAGCACTGAAAGCAGTGCAGTCCCTGTCTGAATTCTGCACTCACACTGTGAACAGTTCCTCATTTGAAGGACATGAGTGAACTGGGAAAATAATTTATTCTCCAAAGAGCTCAAGGAAGACACCTGGACCCATTGTGAAACATTAATGTAAGAGATCTGAGATGATTAAAGAGTTAGGTTAGGCTAGGGGGTGAATTAATAATGAAAAATCCTAAAGGCTCTTCTTTTCCCTCAAATGTAGTGAACCTCTCAGTCTCTCTCTTAACCTGTAATTAAGTCTGTAATACAGGGCTATTGTCTGAGAGAAATGGCTGTGAATACAGAGAAGCTGTTGAGTTTCCAATACAGCAATGTGTTTTATCTTCAGTGGGTTGTGAAAATCATACAAGACTTTGTGTGCACAAACAGGGTGAGGCAATGGCAATCTCTGCTTCCAGGCTTCCTCTGCCTGTCTGTCACTTACAGACCTGTGTCTGCAGCACAAATCTGTTGGGACTAAACCTTTCTTCAGCTGCTGTTTTATGGCTTTAAGGTTTGTTCTTGCCTTCATTTTTCCCAGATTCTTTTGATCACTGAGGAGGTTTGATTCCTTTCAATCTCTTTAGCCCTGAAGGTCTCTAACTTCTCCTGTTTGTCTTAAATTGCCTTGAATGAAGCCCAACTTTGTCTTGCAATGCACAATGCGTACATACATATTTCTTTTTGTTCACAAAGAGTGGATATGGCTGAGAGCAAAGTGGCAATTTGCATGATTTAAAGTTGAACTCGGGTTTATCATCCCAGATACATCAGGGCATTAATACAGCTGACTCCAACTGCAAACATGTGAGACTTCACGGATCTCTGCAGGACCTCCAGAAGTGCCAGCAGTCCTCGGCACATGGGAAGCAATCTGTTTACTCCCTGTGCAGTGGAACCTGGATTATTTACAGAAAGAGATTTATTGGTTGGATGCCGCTGCTTTATTTGCTAGTTCAGATGGCTCCACAGCATGGCGTGGAAACTGGTCTGTGACTTACAGACCCACAGAGCAAACATCTGAGAACAGAAAAGCTTCTGTAAAGTGCTCTAAGTTGGCTGATGACTGCCAAAGAGAGTGTCTGATAGAGAAGCCAAATTTCCCCATCACTCACCACAGTGATGCCTACCATTATTGTCTAAAGAGGCTAAATAAGCAGGACTTGTACCACGATGGGGAAGGACTGACACAAAAACTCCCTGAGAACTTTGCTGCCACTTCAGCGCAGCCAGGAGTCTGGAACGTGCACACGGAGCCTGCACAGAAGGCTTTCTGTGGTCCAGTCAGGCCATGGAAGCTCATGCAGAAAGTGCTTCCCTGTGTTCCTCTCTGAGCAGACACAGAAGCAGGGCTGTCAGACACTCCAGAGCTGCTCCCAAGCCCTCCTGCCTGGCTGCTCTGTCGGCACACTTTGCCTACCCAGTATCTGCTAGCCTCATGACTAGCTTTAGGCCACAGGTAATCACAGCTGTTAGGAGCAGTAAGGTGAGTTCTCACTGCTTGATTTTGCTGTTCACCAGACTTTCTTTTTCCTTCAGGTTTTCTGTGTTGGCTGCACCTCAAGAGCGAGGATGGCAATGCATGTTTATGTACTGCAGGCCGATTCTTCCAGCGCTGTGCCTCCCCGGGGATTTCATTTCTTTCGCCAAATGTATTTGAAATTCTAGCGAAAGGAAGATGCTTTTCCAGAGCCATGAATGACGGATTTTAGCCTCACATGCAAGCATGGGCTGTCTGCTTTTGTTGCTCTACCTCTTTCATGCTGTGCAAAGCATGTTGATGACAGAGCTGACCTACTAAATAGCATTGTTCTGATACTGAACGGTGCGGCCCCTATGCACACCCAGAACTCATAAGCTAATAGGATACAGGAGGCCAAAGTGTGAACACCTAAAATGCTGAAGATAGAAATCATCAAGGGAAACAAGACACTTGGGTGTTCAGGAGCAAGCATGTTTATGTAATCTGCTGGGGGGCTTGTACAACAGGTCAGCCTAAGTGTCAGGAAATGCTGGAGTGTGCCAAGCCATGCAAACAGAGGTGGCCTGCCTTACACCAGTGCCTGGCACAGAGAGCTGTGAGGAGCTGCAGACCATGATCTGTGGTGGGACTAAGCCTCACGGTAAGGATTCTCCTCACAGAACAGTGATTGTGTCTCATTGCTAGCCCCATGCTCAGCCCTCCTCCTCCCTCCTAAGATCAGTGCATAAAAGCAAAGGAGAGGGACATCTTGGGAGCACAGAGATGTGTGCTCAGTCTGGTGTCACTTGGTTGCTGCACAAACACCACTAAAATTCTCTCACTAAGGACATTTACTGGCACTTGGTGAGGGACTAATCTTTTCCCTGAGTAGGACTCTGGGTAAGTTATTTAGCAGTTACCATCATGGACGTGGGTTTATTCAAACACAGCAACCCAGGGACTGCCTGCACCAGGAACACAGTAGTTATCGGGTAATCTTCTGAGGATACATCAGCTAAAGAAGGAGTCTTAAGATATTTCTGCTAAGGAAGAGACGGTGCTTCCACTGCCTGCGTGGGCACAGTGCCTAGCACCTGCACACAGAGCAGCAGCTGTCCACCAATGTGATGGTGCCCAAGAGACTCTGAAGGAGCCACACCCACACTGCTACATGCTTGTGACCTTGCAGAAAGGTCACCTTGATATAATGTAGCAGGTAACTAATTTCTCTCATATTGGGATGTAATGAAGTTCATCCTCATAGGATGTCCCTTGTTAAACAGGTTTCTAATTAAGGCCGAAAGGAAAAGAGAATTCCCTAACTAATAAGAAATGTCAAGATTTCTTTGAAAAACAAGCCTCAAAACACAAAAGGAAAACCCTACCTTGGAATGCAGCAAAGAATAAAACTCCACTAAGTCATGAAGCAAATTGCTGGAAAGCTTTTGGACCACGCAAAGGCTTTTTATTTAAGTTGCCTTGAAACATTACTCTGTTTTGGCCTCTAAATTTTTTTTTTTAACCCCTTTTACTCTTAACTGAACTTCCATTTCTTTTAATAAAAAGCTGCTTTGGCTCAGAAATCTCAGTTTTCATCCATTTAGCAAACACTGAATATGGATGCCTGAATTCTGAAGATTAATAATCCATTCCCCCCACTCACACACACACACTGCTGAATTCATTTAAATTAACCTCCCTGTCCCAGATAGCTTCTGCTTTCCAGAAGCCTCTAAGGTGATGGTACTGGGACTCCTTGACAAACAATCTGACAAATGCAGGCATATTTAGGAATGCTGTCTTACTAATTTGAATAGATCTTGTCAAAAATCCTCGAACAATAGAGGCACCCAAGATAAATGCCGAGATGCACAATGTTGAGCACTTCTCTGCGAATAAATTGAGCACTATTAAGCCGCTGCCAGTCTGAAAATTAAATATGGAATGCCTGCCTATTTTGCAAGAGCCTAAGACACTGGCAAATGTAGAGAACTATTGCTGAAGAGCTATTATTTTCAGAATGCTCATTAATCAAATAGTTTGGGAGTTGGACAGCCTATGTCTCTGGCGAGGCCCACACTGCAGACTTTTCAGCTTGGCAAATCTTGGCCATTTATTTTCCTCTGCACTTGATTTTTCAGCATGCTGCCCAGTTTCCATGTCTAAACCCAGGTTGTATGGCTAAGATGACAAATTCTCTTTTTTTCCTCCCCAAGTGTAGTACACATCCTTCTGTTCTGTCAGGCTTGCATTCATTTTTGCCCTGAAGCTCAAGGTAAGTGCAGGACTCACAGCCCTTTTGCAGTCTCTGACCTTTCCAGCAAACTGGGCAGTGCAGGTCAGAGTCGTACAGGGCCTGCACTGTGTCTGTAACTGCAGTCAGGGTCTCTTCAGCAACTCTTCCCAGCATAAGCAGCAATGAAGCTTTCATTCAAATTGCAGAAATAACCAGAAATGGCTTAAAACAAACTGCAGAGGCTGTTGCTGGGGACTAACAAAAGGGCCAGTGTGCTCGTGTGACCTCAGGCATCAATGCCACCAGATGATTATTTTGGCTCAGAAAGAGAGAGTCTTGCACTGTGAGTTCTACATTACTGCCATCAGCAGCAAACCAGTGAGAAGACTTCTCGTGTCACTAACATCTTCCTTCAAGCAGTCCTCGGAAAGGAATGTGTCTTTGCGGCTGAAAGACTTGCAGGCTTCCTCCATGCAGTGATGGTCACCTCGCAGATGATGGAACACACAGGCCCTGCACGCCATCAGGCTGGGACCCTGGTGTAGGGCAAAGGCAGCAGCACCTGGTGTTGCAGCACTGGCCAGTGCTGGGATGGAAGAGCAAGCTGGCTGTGATGTAGATCATCCAGCCTACGCTGCTACACAGCCAGGAGAGGGGGGCACATGTCTGTGGCAAAGGGATGGACATCTGAGAAGCAGCTACTGCATTTCACTGCTGTGTTTGGTGAGAGGCTGCTCGTGGTTGCTCTCCACAGCACTCCCCCTTACACAGCAGAGAAGGGTGTTAGCTGCTGCAGCTGGAGCAGGCAGACAACAGACACAGATGTTCTGTGTGCATTCACCACCTTAAAATCTGTATCCAAGTTCTGAAAGCTGTCTCTGGTTTAGGAAAGCATTAACACTGCTGCTGCTTTTGAGGGGCAAAGCTCTGCAGACACCTTGTCAGGCACAGTCCTGTGTGTAAGTGTAGCTCAGAAGGCACTGCTTCAAGCCACATGTGGACTTACCTTAGACACCACTTTGCAAGGTGTGTATCAGATTTGCTGTACATTACCACTGCTGCTGTTATGCAGGGATCAAACCTGCTGGCCATGAGGAACACACTGGGCTGTGGATCAGATGAAAAGCATGGGCCAGTGTGTTCCATGCTTTTCATCTGCTGATCCACACTTTACGATGAGAAGTGACACAGGACCTCTCTCTGCAGAGAAGCTCTCCACTCCAGCCACAGCTCAGAGACACAACTCAGAGCAGGGATGATGTCTGCATTATCAGAAGTCTAATGCTGTTCTCTTTCAGGTAGTATTTGATTCATAGAATCCCCAGGTAGCGTTTGGTTACTTATTTGTGCAGAACCATTCTTCTGTCTGTGCTACCTCTGCAGGTGCAACACAGGATTTGAACTCTTCATGTTTCTTCCTAGGCTTTTCCCTTATGGATGCTCTTCCTCTCACTGTGATGTCAGCACTCCAAGCCCTACCAGACCCTATGTTGATGCTCACAGTTGCACCATCAGTGTGCTCATTCTCATTCTGTTTAGTTTCTATCCAACATGGATACACACTCTTGTATTCTCTTCCTGGTATTGACCATGTTCACCGTGGCACAGAGATTTGCCACAGGGCACACCTCTTCTAAAGTGCTTATTTAAGGAAGATGTGCAACCTCTCCATCACAAAGCATGGACACTGGACCCCTCACTGAATCACATCTTCCAGAAGGGGTTCTGTCAAAGCAGGGCTTGCACAGCTTCAGAATAAGTTTGGCAAATGCCAATCAAAGAGTCAGTTCTCCTCCTGCTAGACAGCATCCATGAGCAAAGCTTTGTCAATATCATGATGTATTTGGGGTGTAACACAGCTTTTTTAAGCCTAGCCTTGATTTCTGGTTTCAGTGAGGTATCAGTGGTTGAGAAAGCCAGCCAAAAGAAAACAAGCAGTAGAGCTACTCCTCCTAGCCCTTGCCCTGCCCAGAACCATTTCTCCTGTAGTTTGTGCCTCATAAACCAAGGAAATGAAAAAAATGCAATTTAAGCACCTACTTTGTATTCTGGGGGTATCCTTGCACCAAATCCAAAGGCTGGGAACATTTTGTCACTGGAAAAGAAGAAAAAAAAAATCAAATAAAATAAGATAAAATAAAATAAAAAGAAAGGAGAGTTCCCTCAGAGCATTTTGTTACAACAAACATCTACTCCTCTGTAAGCATTCATCAGAAATGCAAAGCAGCACAGCACACAGAAATGGCTTTAAGGTCAGGAGTACGGCATGGCAGACCGCAAGGGTACCAGGTGAGAGGAGGAGGGGCATGTGCTGACCTGGGCAAGTGACACAGCAGATTTCTCAGCTGAACTCACAGTGTTTTGGGGAAGGTAAAACCATTTGGAGAGCACTACAGGACCAAGATCTGCTGTAGAGTAAGAGCTCTGTATTACCCATGCTTTGTCCACAACCTGTCAGGAGCATGAGGCTGAGCTGTCCTGGCAGCCTGTAACATTGACTCCATCTAAATATGGAAGTGCTTTCCCTGACCAGAACATGGGTGTAGGGAAAAGATCACTCTAATAAAAATCATTTGCAAATTTGAGTTGTTATGGTTGTCCAGGTGCAAAAGAGACTTCCTAAAATATCCCAAAGGGGCAATTTCATGCCCCCAAGCCTGCAGGTTCTGTAAAGCTTTCTGTCTGCGTCTTTAGCAGTTCCACTAAGACATGAGTTGAATTAGGCACAGACTGACTGATGACCTAGCAAATGCTGTGGCACAGTCCCTTTGCTTTCAAATACCCCAGTTCAATTTGTAGGGACAAAATTTCCCTGTTCAGAGAACCTGGAAGCCTCAAGGCTGTTAGTTCCTCTTCAGAAATGTAGTAATGTCTCACACAGTCCCGGCGCTGCCAAGCTGCTTCTTCCCAGATGGCAAAGTGGAAAACAACAAGCTGCAAGGGATGTCTGGGCCCTGAGTCAGCAGAGCCCTTGATCACACCCCTGAGGTTAGCAATCACCCAAACACATGCCAGCTAAACACATCCTGGAGCTCAATGCCACCGGATTGCACTCCAGTGCTCAGATGAATCAGACCTCTCACAAGGCTCATCCTATTCTGCTCACAGGCTGTCAGGGCCCTTGGAAAACCTGAGTTCCTACCACCGCTGCTGGCACTGTCAAAATTCCCAAGAGGCCAGCAGCTGCCATTTTCTTTGTGGCATTCAAGACACTGCCACTACAAGTATCAGCTGAAGGAATAGAATAGAATAGAATAGAATAGAATAGAATAGAATAGAATAGAATAGAATAGAATAGAATAGAATAGAATAGAATAGAATAGAATAGAATAGACCAGGTTGGAAAAGACCTTCGAGATCATTGAGTCCAACCTATCATGCAACACCATCAAATGAACTAAACCATGGCACCAAGCACCCCATCAAGTCTCTTCTTAAACACCTCCAGTGATGGTGACTCCACCACCTCCCTGGGCAACACATTCCAGTGACAAATCTCTCTTTCTGTGAAGAACTTCTTCCTAACATCCAGCCTAAACCTCCCATGATGCAGCTTGAGACTGTGTCCTCTTGTTCTGGTGCCAGTTGCCTGGGAGAAGAGACCAGCCCCCACCTGGCTACAACTTCCCTTCAGGTAGTTGTAGAAGGCAATACGGTCTCTCCTGAGCCGCCTTCTCTCCAGGCTAAGCAACCCCAGCTCCCTCAGCCTCTCCTCACAGGGCTTGTGCTCCAAACCTCTCACAAGCTTTGCTGCCCTTCTCTGGACACGTTTCAGCAAGTCAACATCTTTCATAAACTGAGGGGCCCAGAACTGGACACAGGACTTAAGGTGTGGCCTAACCAGTGTTGAGTTGCTTCCTAGCCCTACTCAAGCAAGGTACCAGCAGCCATTAAAGCTGTTGGGCTGCTCTGACACAGGCTTTGAAAGGCACCATGGTGTTTCTGACCCAACTAAAGAGAAACAGAAGGAGTTCAAAGAAAGCAGAAACAAGCCCCAAGCTTGGAGTAAGCATGGGACAGAGAGATATTCCCCAGCTCCCTGGGAGGGAGGTTGGCTGCTGTGTGATGGTTTAGCTCTCACAGTTGCTGTTCCAGTGTGTGATGGTTTAGCACTTACAGTTTGCAGCTGTCACACAAATTTTGGGAGCACATACTCTCAATGCCATATGTGACACTGTGTGACAGTGGATCTTGGAAAGGATGACTAACATCATTTGCATGGTAATGAAGCATTTTTTTTCAGGAGATGACAGAAAGCTGCTGACATTTTGATGCTAACCACCTGCTTGTTGCCTTCTCTTTGATTAAACTCTCCTTGATGTGGGGAAGCCCTTATCAATAGATGCAGAGAATTCAGGCACACACTTAGGGGACAAGGAATACAAAACCATTAGAAAAGAATCTGAGGGGAGAAAAAAAGAGTCATGTTTTACATCAATGATTAAGCATACTTGGATTAGAAAATCAAACCCTCTGGGGCTGCAACTTCATTGATTTTGGGCAAGAGCAAGCAAAGACCAAAAAAGAATCTTACTTAGGTAGAATGTGTCTAAATTCAATAAAGCAATGGAGAAAAGCTGATGTTGGCAGCAATTAGCCAACCTGAGAGATGCTGAAACCCACACAGTGCCTGCATTTGCACTGCATCGTTTCTTGAGTGTAAACAAGTGCAGGTACTGTCCTACCTGCAGCTCCATTGTCTGCTCTGCAGCAACTCAGAGGCAGCCCTGACACCTCCAGCAGCCTGTGCAGCCCCAGTCACAGAGGGGCACAGCCCTTGCTGTTGTTCTGGAACACCTCACTCCCAAGGCAGCATATCTGCCTCGGTCAAAAGCACCCAGGTCTGCTGTCAGAGCAGTGCCAGCTACTGCTGCCACTGCCTTGTGACAGCAAAGCTTCACCCTGTGCAAGCCCAAGGTAGGACTCAATGCAGCCGCTCTTTAGATGGAAGTGCCCCAACTCTAAAGGTGAGAGGAATCCTGGGGCCTGCCCCGGTGCCTAGGATATTCTCTTGCCTCACTCAGGATAGCTCCACATGCTCCTTAGGAACCTTCTCATTGTTCAGCATTTTAAATGAAGTATATAGCTCTGCCATTCTGATTCAACCTTCTGGGACCAAGGAGTTGGCTTTTACTAGCTCCCAGGGCTTAGTCTTCAAGGCCAGAAGTGAACCTTTTGATGAGCACTCATGACATCCCCTGTGTAAGAAAGATATTCCCTGATCACACCTCAAAACTGGTGGCTGACAGCTTTCAGAATAAAACAAGACTTTCCTGTGAGCAATCCTTTCCCCCTTGTCACACCAAACAAGGTGTGCAGCTCATACAAAGGTGTGCAGTTTAATGGCTGTTTCCCAAAGTGATCCTCTCCAGTCTTCCCAGCCACGGTTCACCTTGTCATATGAGAAAATCCCAGCAGCTGAGCCTGCTGCCCTCCTACTCTTGCAGCACTACAGCAGGGAAGAAATGACCCAGGAGGGCAGTCAAGGACTCTCTTGCTTTCAGGACAGCCCCTTATGGTACAGAGGCAACACCAAGCTGCTGTATCAGGCCCAGGGCTATCGCAGCAGCATGCAGCAGAAAGCAGAGAAGCTTCTCAGCTTCAGGGACTCCAGCCCTGTTTCCTAAGCTGGCATTTCAGCAGGAAAGGGGTCTGCTCTGATGACTTATTTTCTTCCTTCGTAATTTAAACTCACTCAGAAGAACAAAAGTGAGAGATGGGTTTCTTTTCCTTTGTGTTGCTTGCTCAGATATTTGGGCTTCACTTGTACCAGGAAACAGGCTGGGATCCTGGCTGAAGCACAAGGCCACGACTGTGGACACTCTCCTGGCATAGCACAGGCTCCTGCCACCTAGCAGCCCTCAGAGACCTCCAGAGACAGTGCTGGGGATGGCTGTGCTTGAGCTGGCTCCCAGATTGCACTCTGGGCATCACCAGGTTGTGCTGAGAGGAAGAAAACTGAGGTACAAGGACATGGGTAGTGCCATGTCTTTGGCCTCAGGCCACATCAGGATGTTTGACTTGTTTTGTTTAACCTTAACCAGAGAGGCCTTGGCACATGCAAGGAAACTGCCTGTCCTGTCCAGATTGCTGAAGGGACAGGAGTGGAAAACCCAGCTGGCTCCATAAAACCTGGGCTTCACAAACTGGAGTAAGAAAAATATCATGGCTTGGCAGGTCTTTACAAAATTACTGTCACATCTACTGCCCATTTTATACTGATCTTTGTTTTGTGTTGGTTCCCTGCAGAACTCAAACTTGGTGTCTAATTCAAAAGCTGAAGCACTTGACATAAAATCCAAAAAAGCAAAAGCATCAGACTTTGGCTTTTACACCTGGTTGTGTAAGGTCTGTGAGCAGTCATGCAAGCACAGATGTGTGTGGCTGCTGATGCCCTTCCCAGCCCAATAGGCTTGCATTACTGAAAGGGACCAACAGCAGCAGACAGACCTGGACTAGACCCTACAGGCAGAATCAAGGAGAGGGCTCAGGTTCAGTATTAATATTGGTGAATGTAAATCGATGCACACAGAAAGGGATTGTCAGCACTCCCATCCCACAGTCCTCTGAATAGCAATACAACCAAAGAGAAGTCCTTCAAAAACCTCAACTGTAACAGAATGCAGAGCACCAAATTCTGAGACTCTCCCATACTCTCCTTCTGGAACACAGCTCAGTCTTAGTCACCCATCCTTCAAGCTCTCTGGTGGAAAATGAGGAAGTGCAATGACAAATCAATACATTAGCAGGGCACAGAGGAAGGATCTCAGTGAACTGTGCTGCAAAGGCACCACCAGAGATGAAGGGAAGAGACAGCAAGGTTTTGTAATTGCTGAAGTTCATAGAAGTTGTGCAGCTAACATTTTCCAAGCAAGCCCAGTGTCACCAGGTAAGGAACACCTTGTCATAAAGAGGAGGACACAAAACAGAGAATGTTTCCAGGTCTTGTCTCATTAACCACTGGGGCCCTCTGACACACACAGCTCAGCTTTACTCTGGGAAGGGTTTGCTATTCCTAGTGACAAAGAGAACTCAGATGAAACTCTTCCACTGGGTGAATTCATGTCAAACATTACAGTCTTTTGCAGTTTGCTCTGAAGCTGCCAGCACAGGCAATGTTAGAGCTAGATGTTCACCAGCATGGCAATAGCTGTGTTCAGAAGGGAAATAAGAGCTGCCAGGACTATGTGCTCTGAAAATATAAATTGGGAATCTAAGGTCTTGATTGTATGGAGTAAATGTAGGGGGAAAGAAGGCCTCAGGCATTTCATATGCCATTTATTCCTTCTGAACAATGAACTTCTAGCTCACCACTTCCTCAGGTTGTTTGGGACTCATTTACTCATGCTCATGGAAGCCCTTTAGAATGAAGCTACAGATTTTTAAGTTCCTAAAGTCAATGCAGCACAGTGTATGGATGCCAGTGGTCTGACTGGCATGAAAATCTGCTCGCTGCACGCTGGTGCAAGACCTCTGAATCTGTGGTACTAGTGATACAGTGAATGCGGGAAAAGAAAGAAACAAGGGGTGGGGAGAAAGGAAAGCAAGAACCCATTTTTAGTTTCATATGATTAAGATTCTCAAAATTCACAGCTCTTTGAAATTCTTGCAAGGCATACAGCTGACTTGAATCCCTGGATATTAAGCTGTCACTTTTAATGTTGAGGTTGGGTCAGATCAGAATCACTGGGGAGATATTTTTTACATACTATGCTGGACAAAGCAAAATCAGTTACTGTGCCTTTCATTCTCAGTTCCCATCTTCAAAGAATAAACTGTGGATCTGCTCTGTTCTAGAGACATTTCCTGTTATTAAATTAGGTATTTTTCCCTCTGCTAGAAAGAAATGTCAATGGCCAAAAGAAAAGGGGAGTGTCAAACATGTAACTGAAAAGAGTGTGAATGTGGGGAGAGGGAGACAGAAGGGGAGAGGGCACAGAGAGAGGGGTAAAGGAAAGGAGAAGAGAAAGAAGAAGAGAAAGGAGAAGAGAAAGGAGAAGAGAAAGGAGAAGAGAAAGGAGAAGAGAAAGGAGAAGAGAAAGGAGAAGAAAACAGCAAATGGCACAAACAAAGCAGTCATATCTAAACTCAATCAACACTGCAATCTTCCATGTTCAGGGAGTGAACTGGAGGAGCAGGAGCTGGATTAAGTGTTTCTTCTCAGCGTATGAATGAGTCAGGTTCCTGAGTGTATTATTTAGCAGTTATCTGAGCAGGGCTTGATGCCAGCAAATTCTGAATCACAACAGGTTGCAGGGATTAGCAGCACTTCCAAGAAAAATACAGAAATAATTTGAAATATTTAAACATTTCCAGTTCCCTGCTTTGCAGGCAGAGCTTGGTAAATACAGAACGTGATTTGCAGGACCGGACAGGGCTCAGTGAAGCCGTTCAGGAGGTAGGAGCAGAGCCCATTTGCCTCGCCCCTACACAGGGAGCACATTACCAGAGCAGCAACAACGAGCTGATTATCCTCCCTCTGGGTCACAAGAGAGAGCTGGGAGTGTGCAAATCAACAGCAAATTGCTGCAGCAGCTACACTCTTTGGGCTGTCACAAATGGCGATGCTACACAACCATGTGCAAAATTCTGACATTAAAATTCATTTGCCATCTTTAATTACAGCTCTTAGTCACCTTAGGGGAGCTGGAATCTGCTGAATACTGAGAAATGGAAACTGTCATGTAACTGGGTTTGAAGAACACGAGGGAATGCCTGTCCTGCCTGCTAACGAAGCAGGGGAATACCAACTCCCTGAACCTAACCACCATGGGCCAACAGCTCATGAAATAACTTACAAAGTCAAATCTGGGTACACTGGATTTAAACTCCCCTTTGTTAATACTAAAAGAATTGCAAAGGAAGCTGTGCAGGGTGAAAAAAATAATCAAGTGAACTCAGAGTAGACTGGGAAAAAAGTCATTAGAGCTTGAGGGCAGGGTAGGTGAAGCAGAATGCAATGGCAGTGGGATGTATCACTTGCTAGGAGGATAGCCTGGTCAAATGGCATGGTCAGGAAGGTGAGACAAAATGTCAGCTTCCCTGCAAGATGACAAATAAATTGGTTTATACCCACAAGAATAACCCAGTTCAGTAAAACGTATCTTGAAAATGGAATGAGACTTTATAAATGGGAATACACTAAGGAAGGGGATGCTGCAGAAGGTGACAGAGCTCTATTTCACTGCTCAAACCAGGCAGATTCCAGACAGTCCCCTGTATGCTAGAGGGTTGCATAGATGTGCCTGTGCCTCCCAAACCCTATTCTCTGTGGTGGAGTGACTTCTCTGTGGGATCATATATGGAAAACTGAACCATGGTGGCAAAGGTCACCCTCACACAGACTGCAAGCTCAGAGGTGACTTGAAGATGGCACTGCAGGCAGAAGACCAAATTTCTTCAATTATGGTACATGTGGTAAAGAACCCCAAACCCAACAGTGCTGGAGACCTCTTGACACCTGTGTGGCTTTCAGGCAACCACAAGAAACTCTTTGCTATGCAGGCAGAGGATGTGGTCCTTTTGTCACAAATGACAGTGGAAAGGGACAGAAAATACCTAAGGGGGTTCTGGGAAGAGGAACATAGAACTGCACTGGCACACGGAAGCAGCAAGGAGCTGGGAGAGGAATTTCTCATCAATATTCTCACGACACAAATCAGCTTCCTCGGGTGAGCAAGATAAAAGCTGTTACAGAGATTACAGTATGATTTAATATGACCAAATGAGCCACTGATGCAATGTTACCAAGATGAAAATGACATTGAGTCAAAATGAAGACCACAGTCAAAGCAAGCTAGAGCAAAGTGCAAATGAAATCCAATGATGACTAAATGTTCGACCAGGCACCTCTGGGCAGGCAGGAGGAAATGGGTTACCCATCTCTGCTCAGCTGCTGCTATGGGATCTCTGGGCAGCATTCATTTCACCAGAGCCTGGAGGGGATTGTAAGAGAGTAAACGAAGCCTAAGTCACAAGAATTGCCTCACTTTAACTGAGAGTAGTTGGATGCACAAACATCCTGTTGAGGCTGACTCAGGCTGGAGGTGTCTGCTCCCTGTTTGGAGGAGACCTGCACAAGAAGATTCAGAACATGGTGTTCACCTGCCACACAGAAGGGTTTCCCAATGGGAAAAGCTTCCTTCTCAGCTATATGCTAAGATAACAGAGTGAGTGACTAGCACAGTTACATGCATAACACTGCAAGGAGGACATTCACACTCCTGAAACAAGGACGTGCTTGTGCTGACTAAAGATGTACCACATTAGTAACAGATGGAGCCAGTGATGATGGCAAGAAAAATTGCTGTCTCCTTTACCTATGATTATTTACTTATTAGTACTTATTTACATAAATGTCTGCTCTCTACAGCAGTAGGTGGTATGAAGTTTCACAAAAAGTTCATAGGGGTTTATGCTTCAAGTCATTCTCTTCAGAAAGAAGTGCTGACAGAGAAATCCCAGCAGCAGCTGCACAGTCCCAGGGATGTGTCAAGTGCTGCATGGACTAAAGCTCTCCTAAGAGGAGCCTTCAAGCTGAACTGAGAAAAGACCACACAGAAAGGCCATGCAGAAGACTCAGATTTTCATGTGCCTAGCAGCTGACAGAGTGCAGCCCTGCTCTCTGCAAAGCATGCAGAAGAAGCAGTGATGTTGCTGAGACACACAGAAGGGACTGCTTGGGACAGGTGGGCTGACACAGAACGGAGCCCCTGGAGAAGAGGTGGTGCAGACAACACACCAAGGTGGAAACAAGGTAAGGGAAGAGGCAGAGCTGTAAGAACTGGCAGTAGCTGCCCTGGTAAAGGGCCTGCAGATACACACAGACATGTACAATACAATACAATACAATACAATACACCAGGTTGGAAGAAACCTTCAAGATCATCGCGTCCAACCCATCAAACAATCCAACCCACCCAACAACTAGACCATACAGCCAAGCACCCCATCAAGTCTTCTCCTGAACACCTCCTGTGAAGGTGACTCCACCACCTCCACGGGTAGCCGATTCCAATGGGCAATCACTCTCTCCGTGTAGAACTTCTTCCTAACATCCAGCCTAAACCTGCCCTGGCGCAGCCTGAGACTGTGTCCTCTTGTTCTGGTGCTGGATGCCTGGGAGAAGAGGCCAACCTCTGCCTGGCTACAACCTCCCTTCAGGTAGTTGTAGAGAGCAATAAGGTCACCCCTCAGTCTCCTCTTCTCCAGGCTAAGCAACCCCAGCTCCCTCAGCCTTTCCTCATAGGGCTTGTGTTCCAAACCCCTCACCAGCTTTGTTGCCCTTCTCTGGACACGTTCCAGCAAGTCAACATCCTTCCTAAACTGAGGGGCCCAGGACTGGACACAGTACTCAAGGTGCGGCCTAACCAGTGCAGTGTACAGGGGCACAATGACCTCCCTGCTCCTGCTGGCCACACTGTTCCTGATGCAAGCCAGGATGCCATTAGCCTTCTTGGCTGCCTGGGCACACTGCAGGCTCATGTTCAGCCTACAATCAACCAGTACCCCCAACCAGTACACAGCCATCTGTTCAGACACACAGAGAGAGTTATGTGCACAGCACAATAAACTGCTGGGAAGTCATCTTCCCAACACAGCTGTACCAAACTAATTCTCTTGTATTGATTCTGGGGATAAAAGTGGTGATTGTAGAAATCCCTCTGTGGCAGTGGTCTGCAAACACAGGTTCTACAAAGACAAATACTAAACATCAGCACATGTATATTATGGAATTGTGCCAGTCTAGGCCTTCAGCAGCTGAATTCAAGGATTTTCAGTCCAGTTTGGTGATTAAAAGTATTATCAATTCCTTTTGGCCAGTGCAGTTCTAGTCCGGGGTTATCCAAATCTTTCAGAATATGTTTCCCCACCCCCGAGCTTACTGCTAAACATGAGCTACAAGCTTTTCTGCACAGGTTGTTGTTTTTCTGATCTTGCATGTCTATGCAGAATTGGTCCTATCAAAACACTAAATGAAAAGATTTGTATCTTCTCCCCACGGCTTTAAAACCTGTTCAGATGGGCTCATCAGCTTAACAGTCCCCACAAAGTTTGTTTCTGTAATGTAAGTGACAAAGAGAGATGCTTAACAATGAAGCAGGGTGGTTTTTTTTTTTAACTGATCTGCACAGGTAGATTAGATGTTAACATCTCTAGCTCTGCAGTGGGATTTCATGAAACAATTCCTGTGGCATACAGGGTCAGTTGTTCTGGGCAGCATTCTGTCACCCCAGTTTGGATGAGTTACTCTTATACCACTGCCTCAACCACTGCCAGTTCTGTGTTTCTGGGACTGATGGACCCTTCATTTGACTCAGGTATTTCTTTTCTTAAATCTACACTGAGAAAGGTGTGCTAGGCTGGGAATCCTGGTCTTTTTATTTTCTCCTTTCATTTTTCCCTTCAAGTGCGCTTTATTGCATGAGGGAACACACTTGCTCAGGCCTAAAATACTGAAGAAGAAATCCGAGAGAGGAATTTTTGCATCTTAGTCAGTCGCTGCAGCAGTCCATTGACCGCAGAAGCTACTGCTGAAACTTAGACTGACTTCAGGATTTTCACAACTTCTGTGGCATGTGGCCCAGTTTTTGAATTTTTCACTTTAAAGTATTTCACAAAGCTCTGCACACAAATAGTTCCTGCGCTTCGCAGCTATAAGGTCTCTTTGCTCATTAGTGGCATTTGGAGATTTGTTAACATGATCCCAGCATGAATGCCAGTTTTAAGGATCTACTTGAGCATTTAGGGTTAAGGAGGCTCTTTGCCTGAGTGGCAAAGGGCATTAGGGTCAGGAAACAGAATCTATCTTTCCTGTGTTTCAAGGAAATAAGAAAATATCTGCAGTCTCTTTAAGAGTGAATCAACTGACACCAAGATCTTTGAGCTAGATTTTGAACAGAAATAAAATTCAGACCAAATTTATGACCAGTTTTATGACATCACTTTACAAAACTATGTGGAATGCACAGATCAGAACAGGGATGGCCCATCAAGAATGGGAAATGGCACAAAACACCAAATGCTTTAAAGTACTTGATCTTGTCTTGTCTTTAAAGTACTTGTCTTTTTCAGGGTCTGAGTATTGATTTGACCACAGAAAAAGGTGATCCTCCCTTTGTGAGCACTCTTCTAATGCAGTGAAGAACTCTCAATGTATGCACAAATACAAATGTATGTGTAAAAGTTATTCACAAAGATCATCCAGGTCTGTTGGAGGCACTGAACATTTGGGTGGGGGGTGAACAGCTAACAATAAAGGCCAAATTCAGTCAGACTCTTGACTCCATCTCAGTGCCACCTATGGTTTGCTTGAGTCAGATTGAATTCAGTGGGGTTAGACAACAAGCTTTAGTGTCTTGCTGAATCAGGACAGAGGGTTTAGCGCAAAGATATATATTTAATGGAATATAATAATGAGATTCTTAATAAGCAGAAGAGAAAAGAAAGCTTCTAAACACAGAAAGCAGATTTCAAACTGAGGAAGGGATTTGCAAGTCCTGCCATCGCTGAAATTTGCAATAACACGAGCTCATGTAGGGATGATTTCAGCCTTCAGCACTGCGTGCATGTAACACATTTATCCTTACAAACAAGCTATTTGCAGTCCCATTCCTGCCCTTTTTCCTTTGCCAGAGACGGCAATCACTACGGAAAGAAGGATGAGCCACACTCATGGCCAGTTGGTTGTATTCCAGCACTGGTAAAACAAATCATGAAGATCAAAGGCCCAGCCAGTTTTCAAAAGGGTGTGCTTGTTACTGTGACTTAGGACTTCGCTCTGCAGAGGAGGATAAAAAATGGCACAGAAATCAACTCTCTTGCAGCATTCCTATATGTTAACCATGCCTATTAAACACCCAGAAGTGTGTGATACCTGTCTATGATGTGAATATCGCTGCATTTATACTCACAAGTAAAACTCTAGTTGTGAATACATGAATTCATCTTTGTGTGTGCCCAGCTATACAGCTCCAGGTGCTTACATGAGAGATTCACAGCACATCTACACCTGTCTTGGCAAAAGGACTTGGTTTATCTCCAGGTAGTGTTTCTCGGGTGTTTCCAGATTACCAGAATGGAAACAAACTTGTCAGTGTGCTCCTTCATAGAGCCATCTGCTAGGACACTCAAATATTTTCATTAGGAAATTTTCTGTGTGTTTTCCTCCTTCCAGTATTTCTAACAACATTTCAGAGCCTAATTCCTTAAAACCAATTAATGTTTCTCCTTCCTTAATGATCTATTGCTGCTGTTGCTTAGCCACTGATCAGAGCACCTACAAACTGTCTTCCCTCTGATGCCAAATGCTCTTACAGCCTGAAACAATTCCCCCATAGGATACCATAGGAAACCTTCTGTGCAGGCAAACAGCTTTTGCATTTCCCACACCTTTATCAGACTGGTCTATCCCCACAGCACTGCAGCATCTCCACAATCAGCACAATAATCAAAGCCTGTTTCTCATTCTCTGAGTAGTGCTGATTAAAGAATGGTTCTCATTCTTCCACGCTTAACTGCGCAGGACGGTGCTATTCATTTAACTGCTTCAGCAGCCTCCAGATAAAAGGGCTTTGAGATGAGCAGGGATTATCCCACTGTACCAAGGGATGTGAAGCAGCACTGAATTTGGAGCATTAATTACTTAGAGACACATGATAGGCTGATCCATCCATGTGGTGGAGTAGGAAGGTTCCCCCCACACACAAAAGAATTTCACAGCTAACTCAGCCGGAGAAGCAGATGAAAGCTGTATTTTACAAGCAGATATGGAATGCAATGAATATGTACAAAAATATACAATATTTACAATATATACAGAAATATACAGCAATGTATGTAATACAGGAAACCTTTCCCCAACCCCCCTTCGGCCAGGGGGGTTCGGCCTGTCCCTCCCTTCTCCCTCCCTACCTCCCCTTTTTCCCAAAAGGGTTAGAGAGAAAGAGAAAGGAAGGTAATTAAAAGCGTGAAAACTTGTTAAAGCTCAAAGCGAATGCAAAAAGTTAGTTTTCTTATCTGGTTAGAGAGGAATCGTAGAGAGAAACGAGCCAGCTCACAGCACAGGGGGAAGAAGAAGACGACTGCAGACTGACTCCCCCCGACTGAAAGACTAAACAAAAAACTACAACTGGGTCCCACCAATGAAATTGAATTAGCATATCATTGTTTTCATTCTAATATCAAAATATTTGCCCAGAGTGTTCAGAAAGTGTCTCTTTCTTAAAGGCACAGCCTAAACCGGTCACAATCCAGAAACCTGGTTTATGAGAATATTTGGCTGGATTGACAGCACTCACTGGAGTATATAAAGAAAATGTTGGACTTGAGTGTAGTCTCTATTGATTGCCAACCCAGGTCCTTCCAAATTACAAACAAATGTGAATGTTTCTAATTACAGAAGTGTATTACTAGCCATAAGCTTTTACCTCGCCCCCCCCCCCCCCCAATAAAAAAGCAGTAGTACCAACAGCTGTGCTATCAGCATGCAGAAGGCATTGCAAACAACAGATCTGACTTTATTCCAGCTACCTTTTCACCTGATGGAATACACTAATCCTGAGACCCAGAGGAAAACACTATATCCTTTGGTTCAGACTGACATCAGCCAGCTCCGCCTATTGAGGTAATCAATGGGTATGAACTGTAAGAGTTCAGGTTATGAACCCTGACACCGTTGTGCTCTCCTGTTTGAATCTTACTGAACACCTGTCCCTGTATCACCTGACCCTAGGCAGACCTGATGTGCAGCCAGTCCCTCTCTTTCCACTTCTGGCTGATCTTAACCTGGAGACAGAAATCCTGCTCTGATACTTGAAGCACAAATGGGCTCACTGGGGCAGTTGTGGGTCTGTGGGATTTTTACTGCATTTGAGACTGGGGGTTTTAAATTGTTTATACAGAAGATGCTCAGACATCTCAAGGCTGCAACTAAATACAAAAGGAACTCCTGTATACAGCCTGTGGATTAATCAGCGTGAAGGTTTGCTCCTCCTAGATTCTTCTTTGGAGAAATGGTAAGTTTTCATTGCCAGCTTGCTGGGTGTAAAGCATGCAAGCACAAAGCAGAAGTCCTCATTTGACATTTTGCTTGGAAAGCACTGGCCATTCTGCATCAGCTCGCCCATTGGAACAGAGAGTGGCACAACCTGAGAGCAGGCACAGGTCAGGACACTGCCCTGGGAAAAGAAACTCTGGCTTTTGTTCAGCCCACAGCTGACACAACCTTAGCTCTGCTGATTAGCATCGACAGGCATTTTCTGCAGCACAATGGGGCTGAATGATGCTGATGATTTCATTTAAGAAACATGTGGCCATTATTTTCTTTCAGTGATTGGAATATGCACTATTGAGAGAAGAATCCTGGTTTGGGATCACTAGCTCTGTACACTGTGCCACTTAACTATTTGATTTTTAAAAAACAGACCATAAGTGATAAAATACAAAAATCTGTCTGCATAAACCAGCCCTTTTCATAGTATCATAGTATGAGTCAGGGTTGGAAGGGACCTCAAGGATCATCTAGTTCCAACCCCCTGCCATGGGCAGGGACACCCTACACTAGATCAGGCTGGCCAGAGCCTCAATCAGCCTGGTCTTAAACACCTCCAAGGACAGGGCCTGGAGGTGTTTTCAGTCTGTTCCCTGTTTTAAAGTATATTAACTCTCTGAGTTATTGCTGGTAATTATTAAATTACTGGGTGGGTAATCACTGAGGAATTATCAGCTCATAATTACATAATCATTTTCTCAAACTCGTTGCCTAAGTTTGACCACCAAGTTCTTACACAGACTGTAAGAGACTGATAGTATTTTCTGACAGTATTTTCTGCAGTCTTCTTTGAGAATTAATTTCATTACCATGCAAATGGAAGTGCCATTACCTTGCAATGGAAGGCTAACTGGTATCTGCAACACAATACTGTGGTTTGCAACTTACAAGTCACTCTACAAGTTACACAGAGAGTGCAGTTCAAGTTGGACTGGAAACAGTGGTGGTGTCCTGAGCTCTGCCATTTACTCATGGCAAAGTGGTGGGTGGGTGCCTAGCACATGTTGTGTGAGATACTCTGCCCCACCAACACAGAAAGAGCACTTACAGGAAGTGCACTTGGTAATTAGATTAATAATGGGCAATTAATTGGATAGAAGCAGGCAGCTTATTTGAAATCAGCAGAATTACATAATGCAGTCAGAACAATGAGGTGCATTTGTTTATTTACTGCAAGCCTTGCTGTGTGCCCACATCGCCACTACCGACAGCCTTGCTGTGTGCCCACATCGCCACTACCGACAGCCTTGCTGTGTGCCCACATCGCCACTACCGACAGCCTTGCTGTGTGCACACATCACCACTACCGAAAGCCTTGCTCTGTGCACACATTGCCACTACCTTTTACTATTCACTTTGCAAGAGGCAGTAATATCCTACAGGAGAACACTGGAATGGGCCACACCTTTACTTCTGAGAACAGCCACGGCCACTAAGCAGTTCAGGCAACTACCAGTTCTGTTTCAAGCACAGCACCTAGAGAGCACTGTTCTGCAGGAGGGACATTATCAGGCTCCCCAGTCTTGAGCATGTACACAGGGCATGGATTTGTCCAGCCAAGGCAGCAGTCACAGAAAGGATGCTGTCAGCATGTGCAGAGCAGGCTTCAGGGTTAACTCTCATGAAACATGCACTCAAACAGGCAGCTTTGGCATGTGAACACAAACCTGAACCTTGACATGCCAGCCAAGAAGCAGGTCTCTCATGACTCTGAAGCTAACTTAACCCCAGTGCCACTCCCAGAAGTGTGTGCAGGCAGACTGATAGCTCTGACATGCCCTCATTTCTGTTAAGTGACTGAACACGGAGCTAGCGCAGCCAGCAGCAGGCAGACATCGATTTCACACTGAGAAAACACTTTCTAAAGACAACTCTGTTACTCAGAGTGGTGATTTACCTGTCATAGTCCTGGCAGATCTCCCCGACAGCTACCAAGGCTTTCAGATACTCGTTGGGCTGGTAGGGGTGGATGTAGTGCAGCGAGCAGCTGTTGCGCGGATCGCCGTTTGATGCGGTGAAGTCGATAGCTACCTGCAACAGAATCACAGAATCATCATAGAATTGTTAGGGTTGGAAGGGACCTCAAGGATCATCTAGTTCCAACCCCGCTGCCATGGGCAGGGAACCCTCACACTAGATCAGGTTGCCCAGAGCCATATCCAGCCTGGCTTTAAAAACCTCCAAGGATGGGACTTCCACCACCTCCCTGTTCCAGTGCCTCACCACTCTCTTCACCTGGGCAGCCTGTTCCAGTGCCTCACCACCCTCATGCTGAAGAACTTCTTCCTAACAAGGGAAGCCAGAGTCCTGTGGAGCTGCTCTGGGCATACCTGCACCCACAGCAGCCAGAAACTGCAGCCTCAAAGCAAAGGTCATCTTACATCTCAGTTAGGATAGTATTGATAAAGATGATTGATAAAGTAAATGAGCACTTAAAAAATAAGAAGTAATAAAACTAAAATGGCACAACTAGGGGAAAAAAATTAACTGCATTATTGTTAGGTGTGGAAAATTATGTTCAGATACAAAAGAATCAAATTTACTCTCTCTAGTTTCTCATACTTAATTAAATTGTTCCAGCCCAGGCGATATTCAGGATGTAGCAGCAAAAATGTCCCAAGGAAGTTAAAAGCCCTACTAAAACTATAATTTACAACTCCATTTAGGGACAATCCTTAGCTATTTGAAGTCTTACTGTGGCTGTAGTAATAGTAGCAGATACTGCCTATCTGGTAGTTTTTATCTTGAAAGCATTAAACAAAGCATTAAACAAGTAACCCTCTCCATTTTACAGATAATAACAAGCTAAAAGGTGAGCTGCAGGGTAAAACCGCAGCTCGAGTCCTGCACTGTTTTTTGCATTGCAAAGGCTTAGAAAGATTGTGGAAGGCATTCAACACATGAGCAAGTATCAGTGAATCCTCTGAAAATGCCTTTCTCCCTTTTAAAATGCTCTTTACAGCTCTCACTGAAGATATGCTCCAGCATGCATCTCCCAGTGACCAGAAAGTCCTCGCCCGAACTTCTGATGCTGCCTTCCAGCATCAGAAATGCCTAAAAAGGAGAAAAGGGTCCTACAGAGGGCACAAAGTCCTGTACAAATGTTGCTACCATTTTGTCCAGTGCCCTTCTCCAAAACACAGAGCTCCATTCTCATTTCTACAGTGCAGCTGACAGGCCAGGCCCTTGCTGAAGGCTGCAAAAAGAGCTCTGAAGTCCCAGAGTTGCCTCTACAAGTATCCACTCCTGAGCCAGAGCCTCTGCTTGGCACAGAGAAGACTAATTTAGGCAGCTATGCAATTAAAGGGAAACATTACATTTCATTCTCCCTTTAAAAAATGCCAATCCTCCTGAAACTTATTTTTGTTGCTAAAAATTCAGAAGGAAAAGTCACACTGAGTTAATGCAACATGGCTGTGCCCCAGTGTTTCTAATTTCCCACCTCTAACTCTCAGCTGAAGAAAAATATTTTTCACTGGGCTCTAGCTAGCTTGGAAATCCCTTGGCTGCCTCAGTCAGCTGTGCACCCCCAGCTCCTCAACACACAGCAGCCAGGACACAGCAGCTTGAACTGGCTTTTACCTCCACTTCCCCACTACCCCCTGCTCATCACTGACCAGCCTGCTTCCCACACTTTTCCCCAAACTGACAGCTTGATTTAATTGGGAGAAATCAAGGGAAACCTCCCAGGTATGGGGAAGAAAGAAATTCCAGTGGTTTGTGGAACAAAAAGGCAAATCCAAAGATCCCTGTATGGGTTAGCTGAGTTTTGGGACACTTGTAAAACCTTAGCCAAAGTGTGCAGGTTTCCTTATGAGAGATGTTTGTTTTCTCTGACAATAACTTAATCTGAGTTTATTGTTCTGATTGTACAAAATGCAAAATGTCACTAAGTGAGAGAGAAGCAAAGGGCATTCCTGTAAATTTGTTAAGAGTAGGCATTTTTACTGATAATCTTAAAACAGACATTAACAAGCCTCAAGGGACACATAGCAACCAGCACCAGAACAAGGGGACACAGACTCAAGCTGCAACAGGGGAAGTTTAGGCTCGAGGTGAGGAGAAAGTTCTTCACCGAGAGAGTGATTCGCCATTGGAATGGGCTGCCTGGGGAGGTGGTTGAGTCGCCGTCCCTGGAGGCATTCAAGAGGGGACTGGATGTGGCACTTGGTGCCATGGTCTAGTTGTGAGGTCTGTGGTTACAGGTTGGACTCGACGATCTTCGAGGTCTCTTCCAACCTTAGTAATACTGTGATACTGTGATAGGACAGCACTGGACAAGTCTTCCTTTGTGTCTATTAGTCATGGCTAAGTGCTTCTCAAATGAGAATAAGAGCAGCAAGAATAAGCAGGGGTTTCATGAGCTTGGAAAAAAAATCTGTGGCTAGTGTTTGGAAAATTAAAACCCCCTCCCCACAACAAGCTTCCTTGTTGGAAATGGTCCTTGTAGTAGAGATCTGATGGTAAGCAATAATATCATGAAGTTTTTATGGATACCTGTGCTTGGAAGCAGCGTGCTTGACTTTGATCCCAGTCCCTGCCTGACTCCTAAAGGGAGGACTTTTAAGAAGGAAGGCTGTTGTTACAATTCCAAAACATCACCACAGAGCTCTGATCTTCTGGCACTGCCCAGCAGAGCCAGCATCTTGTGCATACACACAGGATAAGGATCTATAAATATGTCACAGAAGGTAGGCTGATACCACACCTGAGCTAATCTTATGGGCAGCAAAGCAGAGATCCTTGCTGCAGGGCAGACTTGTGTTTTTTCTCAGCAGTCCCAGCACAGCCAAATAAACAGCCACGGCTGCACTCCCACTGCTTTTCCCCTCAGCCTTGTAAATGGGGCATTTTCATTGAACTGCAAACACACTGCACAGCTTGGACCTCCTGCTAGACCTGTCAGCAATGCACCAGCCTGCCCAGCACCATGACCTGCCTGACAGAATCTGTCCAATACATCTGCCTATTACAGTCCCTTTTGTGGGTGTTGCACATCCTTTCCGCCGTATTTCCTGAAGTGATGAGAACATCTGACTATAGACCCACTTGCACTGCCAGCTTCTGAACACCTCTTCTGAGGCAGGGAATGTGTCTGATAAGAGACACAAGGGTCTGCAATAAGCACTGCACAAAAATAGCAGAGTGGCATCAGCACTATTGATCTCTGCAGATGACAGCTTCCTAATAAATGGTCTTGAAGTGAAGGATGAGTTTGCTTTCTTTTTCTAAAAGCATTCTTGCTAACTGCAAACTCTGCCCTTACAACAGATGTACCAAGCATCCCAAGAACACACAGCATGATGTCACCAAAGCCTTCATTACTGCCCTAAATTAACAAGTACATGGTACTACAGCTTTGTGTTATCAAATGGATGCTTGGCATCCCCGTGTCCCTCCCTCAGCAAGTGCCTTTTCAAATCACACTTGTGTCACACTGCCTGCACACAGCAGGAGCTCCTCAGAAATGCCATTAACATTCAGACAACAACAACAACACGTGTGCCAGGAGAGCTGCAAGCAATTCCAGACCCATTCCAGTTAAAACAAATGGAAATCTGGGCAGGTGACATTCACCAGAGTGGGACCATGTGAAAAGAGGATTCTCTGATGGCTGCAGAAAGCAAGGGAACAGAGATATCTCCCTAGAGGCTGCAGCCTGTGGGTCCAGTGCTCAGAGGACAATCCCTGGTATATTTCTGGAAAGAGCAGCACAGCTCACAACCCGTCCGTGCTGCTGTCACTGAGGACTGGTGCAGCTGAGGCAGGAGGAAGCAAACTATGCCAGCTACCTTGCCATTCACCCCAGACCAGCAGAGAGAGCTCCCTGGCTGTGCTCTCTCAGCTGGTGGCTTTCTGTATGGCACCACTGGAGGGAACCCAAAGTTCTTTGGTAGAAGGCTCATTCTGGAGAGGAAGACTTGCCCACAAGGCTGATGAACAGGATGTCTAATATTTAAGTGGCTAAAGGCAGGTGAGATGAAATCCCCCACTGTGAGACAGTCTCAGCAAGGGCAAATTCTTGTGCACAAACCAAGGCTCCACAGCCAAAGGCCAGTCAGCTCTGCCACAGGGGCTAACTCAGATGGAACCTTAGCTTCTCACCCCTCCATGAAGCTGCCCTTGCTTTTTGCAGTGGGATTGTTACTGCTGCAAAACCCAAAATTAAAAGGAGAGAAATCTTACTGCACAAGCAGAGTTTCATTTTCTGTGCTTAATACATTTTGCAAGATGACCTTTAATAATTCACCAGGGAATGACATGTGAGAACCATTTCCTGTGACAGGAAGGGATAGGTGCTCAGAGAGGATTCCCTTTTTTAAAATCAACTCAGAGAAGCATGGCACTTACTGTAAACTGTATTTGGCAGCCTCCCATGATATAATCTAGGAATGAGTGCATCTTGTGGATCTGCAGACAAGAAAGCAAGACAGTCAGCATAGCTGTGTACTGCTGGAACTTGTGAGAACTGTCTGAAAAAGTTTAACTGCAAGGGGGAAAGGGACCAACCAGAAACAAGGAAGAAAATGTCAAATATAGTTTGAAACAGAAACAAAATACCAAAATTCTACAATTAATTAAAGGAAGATTCACACCAAAAGTAGGACCAAGCTCTGCTCCTTCTCAGTGGGACCTCAATGGTAATTTTGCTATTGGTTTAGGAGGAAGAAGAGTTTTGCAGAGATGATGGAAGTATTAGAAGGGAAACACAGAAAAGGCCAGCTGGCAATCATGTAAGTGTAAATGTTTAGTACTGCCTACTCCAGGCATGACAGCAGGGACAGTGCAAGAGAAATGGGAGAGCTGAGGGACAGGCAGCTTACTTGTGGAATGTGAGTCCTTGCCTTGCCTTTGTGCAGGGGAGCAGTGTCCTGGTTTTGGCCGGCGTAGACCTGACTTTCTTCACTGTAGCTGGTGTGGGGTCATGTTCTGGATTTGTGATGAAAACAGTGTTGATAACACAGGGCTGCTTTACTTACTGCTGACAGTGGCTGAGCAGTGCTTACGTAGTCAGGGGCTTCTTTGCATCTCAGCCCCACTGTGGGCAGGCTGCAGGTGCACAGAATGGTGGGGGGACACAGCTGGGACAGCAACTGACCAAAGGGATATTCCAGACCGTGGGACATCATGCTCAGCAGTAAAAAGGGGAGGAACAAGGAGGAAGGGAGGGACATTTGGAGTGATGGTGTTTGTCTTCCCAAGTGACTGTTACGTGAGATGGAGCCTGGCTTCCTAGAGATGGCTGAACACCTGCCTGCTGCTGGGAAGCAGCAAATGAATTGTTCCTTCTGCTTTGCTTGCACGTGCAGCTTTTACTTCACCTTTTAAACTGGGCTTGATCTCAAGCCACGAGTTTTCTCACTTTTGCCCTTCTGATTCTCTTCCCCACTGCACTGGATGGGAGTGAGCAAGTGGCTGCCTGGGGCTGAGCTGCCAGATGAGGTTAAACCGTGACAACCCTTTGCTACCCTACGGGTAGTTCCACTTTGTTGTCTGTGTTTCCACATATGATTGAAATCCATCACTGAGAGCTCAGTAAAGAGACAGTCAAAGAGTAAAACACTTATTTACCTTGCACTGGTTGAGGATGACAATGCCTGAGTTCTTGTAATTCTTCTTCTTTGCTTTGTACTTGGGGTTGATGCATTCCCATTGCACCTGTGAAAAAGAGCACCCACCTCTTGAAGGAAAACTTCTGTACAAATGGAGCAATTCACAAAAATGGCACTGTCTGAGATCCACAATTGAATAAATCCTATCAAACAGTGGTGCTCATGGAAGAACAAAATGAAAACCATTAACTATGCAGAGAATGATCTTCATAGAAAAAGGCTTAGAGCAAATCTCTGTCTTGTGTATAAGACAGATCTCCAGATTCCTGTGCTGTCATCTTCCCATCTTGCAGGTTTGGTGTTAGAAAAAGAAGACTGAGGATCTTTTGAGACCATTTGAAAGGAGGAAAAGAGGGGACTTAATTCAAGTGAAAATACTGGAGGAAACAACCCGCTACACTGTATGAACTACTGCCTACACAGTAACATGGGTGTTTTGTATTACACTCATGACTGGAGAAACTCTGATCAGAGATCATCTTGCTCTCTTTTGAAAGACAGCAATAGTTCCTCCTGTAAATAAAACAATAGGTTAATAAATTATTAGCAGGTGTACAAAGATGTAGTTAACTGACTCCTGATACATGTGAAGATTATCCCTAAAAACATATTTGACCCGTGCTTTGCAAATGATTAGTCTTCTTTACAAACAGTCAATTTTACAGCAAAGCAGTCCTGTCTTGTCCTGAAATACATGGGACAATACATGGTTGATTGTAGGCTGAACATGAGCCTGCAGTGTGCCCAGGCAGCCAAGAAGGCCAATGGCATCCTGGCCTGCATCAGGAACAGTGTGGCCAGCAGGAGCAGGGAGGTCATTCTGCCCCTGTACACTGCACTGGTTAGGCCACATCTTGAGTACTGTGTCCTTGAGTACTGGACCCCTCAGTTTAGGAAGGATGTTGTCTTGCTGGAGGATGTCCAGAGGAGGGCAACAAAGCTGGTGAAGGGTTTAGAACACAAGCCCTATGAGGAAAGGCTGAGGGAGCTGGGGTTGCTTGGCCTGGAGAAGAGGAGACTGAGGGGTGACCTTATTGCTCTCTACAACTACCTGAAGGGAGGTTGTAGCCAGGCAGAGGTTGGTCTCTTCTCCCAGGCAGCCAGCACCAGAACAAGAGGACACAGTCTCAGGCTGCGCCAGGGCAGGTTTAGGCTGGATGTTAGGAAGAAGTTCTACACGGAGAGAGTGATTGGCCATTGGAATTGGCTACCCGTGGAGGTGGTGGAGTCACCTTCATTGGAGGTGTTCAGGAGGAGACTTGATGGGGTGCTTGGCTGCATGGTTTAGTTGTTTAGGTGGGTTGGATTGTTTGATGGGTTGGACGCGATGATCTTGAAGGTCTCTTCCAACCTGGTGTATTGTATTGTATTGTATTGTATAACTTATTGTATAACAGCTCCCAGAGTCTTACTGGTTTCAAGTTCAAATGTTCTGCCCTCTTCTAGTTTTGGACAGATTGCTTAGGCCAAGATTTCAGACCCTGGCCTCTAATGTCTGCAATATTGTTCATGCCTTTTACCAGAAGAGTAATGTGTACAGTTTTCACATGCAAGTATCTCTTGGGGTTTGTAAACCCAGACTTGGATCTGTAATGTGTTAGCCAGGTGGGGGTTGGTCTCTTCTCCCAGGCAACCAGCACCAGAACAAGAGGACACAGCCTCAAGCTGTGCCAGGGGAGGTTTAGGCTGGATGTTAGGAAGAAATTCTTCACAGAAAGAGTGACTGGCCATTGGAATGGGCTGCCCAGGGAGGTGGTGGAGTCACCATCACTGGAGGTGTTTAGGAAGAGACTGGATGGGGTGCTTGGTGCCATGGTTTAGTTGATTAGATGGTGTTGGGTGATAGGTTGGACTTGATGATCTTGAAGGTCTTTTCCAACCTGGTCTATTCTATTCTATTCTATTCTATTCTATTCTATTCTATTCTATTCTATTCTATTCTATTTCTATTTCTATTTCTATTTCTATTTGCATTCCATTCCATTCCATTCCATTCCATTCCATTCCATTCCATTCCATTCCATTCCATTCCATTCCATTCAGTTTATAACATGACTGTTTTCTTTCAAGTGTTGGAAGAAAACCTGATGTTGCCTAATGTAAAGAATACTTCCCCAAAGGGAAGTAGGTGACTTGTTATCTAATACTGAACCATACCTATCTGAAGTGTTATGACATTGTGCTCGCAGTGAAGACCTTTGTAAGTGTATGACACCTTTTCCATTGAGAAAACACACACAGGGGATCTGTCTGAGCGAAGTGTTTGAACACGTAAAACTCTTTCCACCTTATGAACAGCCCCAGTGATTTCACTGTGCTTCAAACCACTGCCTAACAGCAATTATTTGGATGTCTCTGAAGTATTTCAAACTCAGAGCTTTTGTCAAATGTCAAAAAAGAGAAGGCAGAACATATGGCTTTGGAGCCCTGTGAGATCTCTTCTGCACAGGGGAGGAGTATTTTCATCACTGTGTTACTGGAGACAGATGACAGAGTGAAGAATGGGTAAAGAAAAAAACGTTCTGCAGGAAGCACATCTGCTTGCTCTCTCAGTTCGCCTACAGCTCAATTATTTGTCTCATGAAATGGATTTTCCACCTGAGAAGACAGGCAGACACAGGCACACATGTTCAGGGGAAATCCTCCATAAGCACTTTTCCCCTGCTACCCAGGGAGATGTTACTCTCTGCAGTGAAGATGATGCCAACTCAAATATTCTCACCCCTTCCCTTATCCTTTCAGAAAGAGAAGAGCAAAGGAGGCAGCCACCCATGTCACATAGCAGCAAAGGGGAGCATAGGTGACTCAATGCTGGCAGCCACTGCAGAACCAAAACTGGGCTACCAATAGCACAAGCTATTCAGAGAAATAAATAAAGGTGTCAGGAGAGTTTCCTGTACCTTAAGACAAAAGAAATCACACTCCAGAGCAGCAGCTGTCTCTGGGACACTGTGCTGGCATGCCAGCATATCAGGTAGTCTTGTGAGGAAAGGGCAAGAGAACTACGGCAAAGCTCTGGTGATCATCAGCATGTTCCCCTTGTTCCCCAGCAACCCTCTTGTTTCTCCCCTCCCTTCAGGCAGAGCTGCTGCCACAAATGGCTTAGCCTGTACGTGACAAAGGACTCAAATTGACAGAGCAAAACAACCTCAATGATAGCAGGCAGCATAACACCTTGCACCATTTCTTTCTGGGGCCTCAAGAAAAGCATATCACTTTGAACTCTTCCTGCCTGAGAAGCTACTTTATTCCTACCATCCCTTCTGGCAAGAGAACAGAGGGGTCTTTTTCTTCTTTAGGCTCAGAAAGATGTCCACCAAGGCAGAAAAGCAGCTTTTAATCTCTATCAGAGGATTGTTTTGGAAATGTGAACCTAGGGAATGAAGTAAAAATGAAAACATTTCTTGTGTCCTCAGCCAAGGCCCCCACACTGTGGTCTGTGGTGACAGGTTGGACTCCATGATCTTTGAGGTCTCTTCCAACCTTAGTGATACTGTGATACCTCACCCATGCTCCTGAGGTTCCTGATCTCATAGATGTGGCAGGTGCCTGACATGGCTGCACCCTCCTCTGAGGCATCTGCAGCCAGTCCTGGATGAACTCGACTGTCTCCTGTCAAAACTAGACGTGGAATTGTCCATTGGTGTTAATAAACTCCTTGGTCCATTACCAAAGGCTTAAAGGTCTCATCCATGCAGTTATCTGAAGAGCTTCCTGATGCAAAGATCCTGAGTGAGGACCACAGTCAGGCATCCTGGCACATGGGGAAACCCAACTTGGCTACCCTCATCAGCCCTCCTCATCCCCATAACAACACCTCGAGCTTGTGGGAACATGCATGGAGGTGCTCAGCACAGCGCAGCACAGGTCCCTGCTCCCCTCTCCCTGTGGTATGCACAGAGGCACGGCCAGGTTTATGTAACACAGGAACAGATTCTGCCCTTACATAACTCCTGTGCTGCATGGGGATCCAGCTGCTCTCTATTTCCATGACTTTCCCCCCCCCCCCAATCTCTCTGGCTTTATTGCCTCTCTTTAAAAATAATTTAAAAGTTACTTTTTTTTTCCTCATTAAAGGATTTCTCCTTTCAGCTAGGAAAAGCTTTAACACTCGAGCTTTTCTAGGCTTCTTTTCAAACAGCTGACAGATTAATGAGAACACTTTCTAAAGGTGCCCCTGCACAGTAGTACAGGCATCTATGTATCTGTCTACCTAGTAGAGGTATCTGTGACACACACATTTGGAACAAATCCTAGGCATACAATCAACTCCAAGTAGTTACCAGTATTTCACTAAAACAAAATTCCTGTCACAGACGGGGGGGACACTGTTTCTACTGTGCTTTACTGTGTCAAGATTATGGTGAAGGAGTAAATGATGAATGTTGAAATGGTGGAAAATGTTGAATGGAAGCTTTAGAAATGCCTGCTTCGGAGATGCACTGAACAACAGGATGTCTGTGTGCTGTTTGTCACTGGTGGTCAGTATGAAAACAGGCTGTCAGAATCCAACAGTGTGTGATAGCAGGGCCATTATGATGGAACAAACACACACACCAAGCTGTTCTCCTGAGCTTGTTCATCATCAGGAAGTCCTCTTAAACAGCATGAATTAATTCATCTGTAGCTGTGGCAGTTTTAGGCTGATGCCTAGGAAAATCTTCCACAGATTGAGTAGAAAAGTGATAGAATGTAAATAAACTACCACTGGAGGTAAAAGGGAAAATAATGCTAAGGTCTAAATACCCCCATTGGTCTGATGACTAACATAAAGTTAGTTGTATAAACTAACTCTCTTTTTGGCTTCTTCACTCTAGCAGATACCTGCTGGTGCTTTTGCCTGGCTGTTGCTGACCTTGGCTGCATTCTTGTTGTGGCTAAGTACTAACAAGCTACCATCTGCTCTTCTCTCTCTCTTACCCCATGTACAGCAGGGAAGCGGGGGAAGAGGAGGAAGCTGTTGGTAACCCCCTGGTTGTATCCAGGGGGTTCTTGTGTTGTTTATAAATTGTAAATAAATGTAAATTTGTATATCTTGCACATATTCATTGTATCTCATATTTCTAGACTGTAGTTTTACTTGTAAATAGAGCTTCATTTGCTTTCAACTGAGCTGGTCTGGCAAATTTTATTTTGGGGGGTAATTTCAGTCCACCACAGTAGCAATGACCAAAGACCAAGCAGCTTTCCTAGGAATCAGGCCTTTCAGCTGTGGAGAAGCAGCTGTCACTGAAGTAGCCTACATCACACTGTTGCTCCATCACCATAAAGGACACAGAGTTTATCCTTCACAGCTGCCACCCCGGTCTGCAAGGCTCCCACCTTGGCCAATGAGCTGCCTGTTTGGGAACTGCGGTGATGCTCTCCTCAAGACACTGATAACAGAAACACACATCTTTACCACTCTCACACAGCCCTTTTCCCAGCCACTGCTGCTTGCTACAAAACTGGGGTGCTGTCCAACTTGTAATTCACTCTGGAATGTGTTTTCCTCTTCAGGCAGATTGGGTTTTCAGTGGTGTCACATCACTGTTCATGTTACTCATGGAATCTCTTCACTTCTTTGGTAGGTTTTATTTCCACTCAATTTCAGTTTGGTTTAAGTTTCAGTCCTCTGACTTAGTTTGAGAGAACAAACCAAGGTTTCATTTGCACTCAGGTTCTGCCCAGGTGGTCTTTACAAGGGGCTTATGTGTACCAACAGTATTGACACATGAGCAACATTTTCTACAACCTAGGTGAAGAACATCAATAGAAAATGTCTAGAGGAATCAAAAAATTCTTGACCTATGGAACAGCCAGGCTGCTCATTGTTTGTTAAACAACTGCTGACTCTTGGTTAGCTTTCTATGAGCACATTACCAACAGAACCTCACCATAAATGAAGCTTATCAGGCATATGAGTTTGCTTTGGAGATCACCATGAAGCGGTGAACACAAGTTACCAGCAGATTAAAAAGTCAGCATTTTCAGCTCCCCCTCAGAGAATTCATCAAAACCCAACACCTTCAGGAGTAAGTAATAATAGGAAATTACACTTTCTGGAATTAGATATGCCAAATGATTTATCATATTTAATAAGTACTATCAAATTCAATTTGAAAAGATCAGGCTGACATAAAGAAGTGAATTATTAAGAAGTTAACAATTTCATTTTCCCCTAGGACTGTAATATTTAGAAAATAGATGAGTTTCATTGTGGTGGGTTCGATTAGAGCTGGCAGCAATGAAGGCAGCCCATGAGAAAGAGGGAAGGAGCAGCCCTCACCCAGTGAAGGCCCCCAGGGCAGCAGGGGACTGCTCTCAGTACCCAGATAATACAATAATACAATACAATACACCAGGTTGAAAGAGACCTTCAAGATCATCGCGTCCAACCCATCAACCAATCCAACCCACCTAAACAACTAAACCATGCAACCAAGCACCCCATCAAGCCTCTTCCTGAACACCTCCAATGAAGGTGACTCCACCACCTCCACGGGATGGAGCATCTGCTTTGCAGTAACAGCTCAGCACCTTAGAGAAGCCTCATGATTGGGTTCAGAGGAAACAAATCTTAGCAGAAAGAAAGAAACGCCTGCAGAGCATGGACTGGAAAAACATTCTAAGTACTTCAGGTGTGGACATCTAGGACAGGCTGCTTTGTGCATTTTTGGGTAACCTAAAAACCTATGGGAGAGGTCAGCACAGCACCTCACTTCCGAGCAACGATGACGCAACATCCCCTGCTCTATTGCAGGACTGCCGGAGGAATGCTGCTTTATGGATCTTATGAACTGGGATTGCATGGGTGGTTGTCCACTTACCTGTCTTCCTTCCATAGCTCCTCTCATTTCCTTGAAAGTCGAGCTAAATTCTCCAATGAAGTCGTGCTTGCCATTGGAATCCCAGTCCCAGACGATGCACTGGGGAGGCAAAGGGGGAAAGAACAAAAGAGCACATTTTGCTTCAGATAGAAACCAGGTTTTGTGGGCTAGTCTGGCAATTTTGTGTTGAGGGGAATTTCAGTCCACCACAGTGTGCCATGGAGCTGGCTGATGAAGGCAGGCTCATGTATGTTGGAAAGAATAGAATCATACAATCAACAAGGTTGGAAAAGACCTCAGAGACCATAAAGTCCAACCTATCACCCAACACCTCATGACTAACTAAACTATGGCTTTGAGTGCCACATCCAATCCCTTTTTGAACACCTCCAGGGATGGTGACTCCAGCACCTCCCTGGGCAGCACATTCCAACAGCCAACAAGCCTCTCTGTGAAGAACCCTCTCCTCACCTCAAACCTAAACTTCCGTGCAGCCTGAGACTGTGTCCTCTTGTTCTGGTGCTGGTTGCCTGGGAGAAGAGACCAACCCCCACCTGGGTACAACCTCCCCTCAGGCAGCTGCAGAGAGCAATAAGGTCTCCCCTGAGCCTCCTCCCCTCCAGGCTAAGCAACCCCAGCTCCCTCAGCCTCTCCTCACAGGGCTGTAGATGGGGCACCCAACCTCTTCACCAGCTCTCGTGCCGTGGGAACTGGCCCACGCTTTGCAGAATCTCCTTGAAAGGAGACCTCGAATCCATCTTTTTGCTAGCTGTAAAAATACAAGATTACGTTTATGCTCAAGTGGTGCCCTGAAATAAGAGTAACTCACCTCACTGAAGTGCTTTACAAATATCAGCTACAATTCAAAGCACCACGTGTCACAGGCAAACATTACTGGTTTCATGTATGCAATCAGTGGAGGTCGCAGGGCTTGGAAGCTGAAGGCAGCAGCGCTTGGTGCCATCCGGACTGTTTGCCAGTGCTGCCCAACAGTGACTGTTCAAGCCTCACTGGCAGTCATTGCTAAAGTCATGCACAAACATGAGTATCTCAGTGGAGAAAGGAGGAAGAAAGGCACATTTTCAGAGGAAGAAGTTTCCTCAGGTGGATGCAGATGAAAACTTCCCCTGGTTTGTTTGTGTTCAGCTTTTTCACTCAGCATAGATTTTGACTTTTACTATAAATGGAGCTTCTGAGCATCACGGAAGAGAATTTGGCACTGGAGCTACAACAGCACAGGCTTCCCCAGCTGAACCTCCTCATACTTCCCAGGAGATGACAGCTAGGTTCATCTTGCTACCTCTGCAGGAGCAAAACCCCTCACTTGCCCAACTTCTGATTTTAATTATATTTCACAAAACCATAATCTGCACCACCCTCCAGCTTCAACCAGTGCTGGTGTTCTGGGATGTGAGGATGCCTAGATAAGAAACAAATCAATTTCTCTATCCAATGTCCCCCATGGAGTGAAGCAGGGTTCTCATTTGATAAATAGAATTCCAGCCTCAGATTCAGATCTCTTGCAAGGTTAATTTGCATGATCTGATTTGAGAGAAAGAAGTGGTGTTCCAAGTCCCAGTGCGAGTCAGACTGTCTTCACTGAGTGAAATTCCTGCACCACTGCATACAGTGATTATTCCCATGCTGATCACCCTGCCTGGGTTTAACTCAAGGAGAACTGAATGAGAGAAAAGGCTGAGCACTGCAAGCGTGCCTCTGTAGGGGAGTGTATGTGGGTACAGAGATTATTGACTCTTGCGGGAACTGCTTCAAGTGACTTGCTCCCATTAGGTTGTTATACATCACCTTTGGGCAGGGGGAATGGAGAGACTTAGAACTTAAAACTTCAGTTGATGAGCCAGCCCCCAATACACTCCCAAGGCTAATTTTCAGGAGACTAACAGTGAGTCTCCTGGATAAATCTCCAGGATAAATCCTGCCTGCAGGCAGCTGACAGCCAGACCATGAAAGCACTCCTGGAAAAGAACCCATCTACATTTCCCTCAGCTGGCCAGACACTGCAGACTGCCACATGCCAGCAAAGCCTCTCAACTTCCCAGTCTTGCCAACCTGAGTTATCATGCCCCCACGCTCAATAAGGAGTGGAGAGGATCTCTTTCAGAGAAGTTTTAGGTAGGGTTTACATGACTGTTCCTATCTCACAAAAAAGCAAAGTCTTGAGGCACATGTGAGTAACTTGCAGGTGGTGTGAAGTAGCAAAGGCTACCAACAGAAACTTTTCTTTGGTTCCTTCTCTAGGATCATAGTATCACAGTATGACTAAGGTCGGAAGAGACGGACCCAGAAAACCCAAACAGATAAGATTAAAACAAATCTCAGGAAAAAAAATGTACTGGATCATCAAAATTATTTTTCTGTCTGTGTCTCATCAGGTTTGTTGCTACTTGCTAACAAAAGAAATCACCTGCCCTGAAAAGGGTGAGTGTTTATGAAGACATAGCTGTCCAACTGAGGAGAGAGTAGGCTGGAGCCTTTTAAAAGCAAACGTAAAATGGTGACTTTCCATCTCAATTGAGGAGATTCCAGGTTTTGAGCTTATGTCTTTGGCCTAATAGTCCAAAACAGTGCATGCAGCTTTTTCACATGTTCTGATAAACACAAAATCAATAGCAAAACACTCCTGGTTTGAGACAGCCAGTATGTCTCAGGTGGTTTTCTCCATGACTACCCCTCCTTTTAGTTCCCAGTCTGTTCTGGCCTTGTGCAAAAGAACCTTAATGCAAGGGGATAAACTTGAGCACTGACCCAGCAGTGCCTCCTCTCATTACCAACATGTATCTGAGATTTCTGCTCATCCAGCTAACCAATCCCTGCACACCAAAGCAAGGCATTGTTCACCGACAGACCTCTCTATGTACCTCCTGGAGATGCTACAGACACAGCACTGACATTTCTCACAATTCATGGGTGGGTATCAAAATGTTCTCCACCTGAACAAAATTCTACCCAGTTCCCATCATCTACACTCAGTTCCTAAAAAAAGCTCAAGTCAGCTTTATCTTGCACTGTGAAAGTCAGCAGATAAGAATCAGCCATTGCCTTCTGTGTGGAGCAGGGAAGGAAGATGACAATATCTGGCAGGAGCACAAAGTGCTCTTCTTCCCCAGAGCAGCATGAGTTTGTCCCCAAACATCATTTGTAACCATAATGAGTGCTCTATGCAGACACTGATTACACTGAGCTTTCTCTTGCCCGTCACTGGGGGAGTTAATTACATGTCTCTTGGGTATCATTCCAGAAGAATGACTTGGCAAACCACCACTGGGGTTAGTGGCCTGAACTGGTCATGCCAGCCACTGATGATATCACAGCACAAACACCAGTGGAAGTGGGTCCTCCCAGTTATGGGTCATTTACGAATTCATTTACAAAGCTAGAGGTTTCAAATGTGGAAAGTCTTAGTACAAAGTGGTCAAGAAATCAAGTAAGAAACATGAAGCAACTCTAAACTTTTATGAAAGCAACATTTCAAGCCATGTTTCCTGCAGAAAACAAGGAGATGAAACATGGAGATTTGGAGATGAAGCAGAGAGAGAGTGCACAGGCTGCTAGAGCTGCAACGGGTTGAAGTGATGCAGAAGGGCACAGGTAAAGGTTAAACCTCATCTTAATTAAGGGCAAAGGTCTGAGCACAAAGGTCACAGTTCCTTATCTCACACCCACATACTAAATCTGCTAAATCCATCCTTAGGAAACCACTACTGAACATTTTGCACTTGTCACAGCAGTCATCATCAGGTGCAAATGTTCTCATCTCTGGGGTTTGTTGTTGCTGTAACCTTCAGTTTGTGCCTCCACACAGACACTGCTGCTTCAAGGTGAACCCTCCATGTGCCGCCTCCTGATCAGCGCATAGATTACGTACTCCAAGAACTCCAGGCAGGCCTTTTCCAGCACTGCTTCTAGGTCAGTTTTCTGCACAGTTATTATATCTGCTCTGTTGTATTTGGTGTTGAATTCATCTCCTGCACAGGTGATGAAAGCATCTACCTGAAGAACCTAAAACCCTGCACCAGTACAACACATCACCGGAGACGTCCAGTGAGAGCCAAATGAAGGTTGTGATTTGGATCTTTCAGAAAAGTTACACCTCAGCTAAAGAGCAGATATTTTCCTCTTCCTTGGAAGCTTATGAACGAGCCCAAGCTGTGAGGCAGTTTACACTGCTGAGAAAGAGCACATTGTTTGTGTAACTGCTCAACATTTTGGGGTTTGTAGACACACAGTAGCCTAGTTTCTGGGTTTTTTTCTTGTACTGGGTGAAGAAGACGACTCTGACAGATTACTCTGCCTGTCTAAATCTACAGAATTCCTTCTCTGTGTGTATTCCCCTCTATCCACTGAAGTGTTTAAGAAATGTTCTCCATAACTGTGAGTTCCGAGCAGCTGCTCTGTAGTGCCTGGGTTATGTCTTGCCCTTACACCTGTAGTGGGGTAGAAACATGAGGGACGCCACGGGGGAACCTGGCACAAATGGGCCACTCCTGAGCTTGCCAGTTAGGTAACATCTCTTGAGAGCCAGGGACAAACAGGCTCGGGATCCAAGGTGTCCAGCACCCTAGTTACTCATGATGCTTGGCAAACCTGAAGGTACACAGATGAGTTGAGCTCAGAAGCCTCTTCGGAAAGAACATTTTGTAAAGACAGGGGCATGGGAGGAAAGGAGAAAAGCTGTGGTAGAAAATATGCTGTGGAAAATAGAATCACTGAGGTTGCCACATGGCTGAAATGATCTAGAAATCTGATGAAAGTCTAAGCCTAATGAGGTCATTGAGAACTTTGTCACAGCACCTAGGTAGGGCAGGTTCTTCCACCATGGGGAAGATGAGATGCTGTAGAGTACCTATGTATAACATGTTGTAACTCTACCTTAATGTAAAGAATACAGAATAAATCCACAAAACACAGTGTATATGTAGTATAATACACAGCCTCTCCTATACGATACTAGATATACAGTAATAAAAATAATATATTAATCTTGCTTTATCTGAATCCATCCCTGCTTCCTGAGCAAGGAAACACAGTGCTGTGTGAACACTGACTCATTAGGAATGTCAGCTACATAGGCTGAAACTAAAACAAGGGATCTGACAGCCTTCCGTGAGTGTAACTGAAGAGACAAATACTCTGCTGCATGAAGAATGCTTCAGAAAGTAGTTGCCTTAAATTGCTATTGTGACTACTTTTTTTTTCCCCTCTTGATTTTTCCCCCAAAATATTCCATGCAAAGCATGTGCAAACAGTCATTTATTGGAGAACATTTGTCTCACTCCCTTTTCCTTCCCCACCTATGAACAGATGCTGAATTCTGTGAAACAATTTCTTTATTTTGAAGCTTATCCTGTTTCTCACTTCTGAGCACTTTGTTGTTACTAATTCAAGGCTCCAAGTTTGGTAGTAAACAACCTCAACAAAATTCTGACCTACTCACAATGCAGCAAAATGAAGAGCCCAGATTGTCCAGAATCCATGGTGAGAAGCCCACCATTCAGATTTGAAGCAAGGCAACGCATGTTCAGTTCTGTTTCCTGGCATGTTTGCCAGTGATGATAGAAGGTAATATCGTTTGTTATCAAGTTCATCTCTGGGATTTTTATTTCTAAAAGACACTTAGCAGTTTTGAAAATACTCCTGTACCCAGCCACCCTTCTTCCTTCAAAAAAAGCCAACAAAAAATAACAGCAAATGAAGAGACTGACGGCTGCCATCAGTGGTGTATAGAGGAGGTGGCCGAGATGCACCTTTGCCCTAACTCCAGAGAGCCAAGATTTTGGCCAAGGATACCAGTGAAGCCAGACACCCTGAGCTGGTCTGAGGCTGGCAGTGATGCCATTTGAGCAGACTCTCACATAAAAGGCTTACAGGGTGAGTTTCAGCACATGGATGACCCTCCAGATTCAGAGATCAAAAACTGCTGCAAAGAACTTCTGCTGCTGCTCCACCTGAGATGTGCCAAAACACTTCTTCAAAGGACAAGAGAGCTGACCCTGTTTACTGGCCTCATTCCAGCACAAGCAATTAAATTTCTACAGCTCACCACCCCTCGGAGTTCAGGCTGGAACAAGGTTTTTTGAAGCTTCCTGCCCTGCACAGTGACAGAGTGATTCTGTGCTTCTCAGGACATGCCACTGTTCCCTCCAGAGATGGAGCTGAAGCACAGAAAATGAAGCCCCATGAGTGAGACTTGGCAATCATTGTGCTGAAAGCAACTGAGACCCAAGACCTTCACTGCTTACAGTAGTGCCACCAGAAAATCTAGGTCTGGACCCTTTGTGTTATTGAAGATGACTAAGCTGTGAAGAGCAACTAAAAATACCAATGCTTCCATGGCACCACAGCTCAGAGAAATAAAATGAAGAAACCTCTGCACACATTTGACTGTTTTCTGCTTCCCTCTCTACCCTTCAGATTCCAGGGTGTATGGGAGTGATGAGATTAAATGACAGAAAGTGGCTGATTGTGTGTAAACTGTAAAAACAAAGCCTGCCTGTTTCACTATGCTGGCTCTCCAGCTAGCGCTGCCCACCAATACACCCAGACTGAGCAAGACTGCCAAGGAAAGGGGGAAAAGCAGCACAATTGTGGGGCTGGAGTGTTTTAGAACAGTTAAACCCAGGGAACAAAGGCAGCAATGCCTGTTACTGCTGGGGGAGCAGAGGGCTCAGGTGTTTGGAGAATGCCAAGAAGCGCAGGGTTTGGGAAAAATGAGAACTTCAGGAACAAGTGCAGCCAGTACTCTAAAGCCAGACCTTCAAGATCTGAGCTCTGTGTTTGCAGGTAAACAGGGGGGAGTAACAGTGCTTAGATATCCAAGTACCTTCTCTGAATGTGCAATCAGGTACTGAGATTGCACAAATGACCACAATTACGCAACAAATTACTGGAGGTGAATAAAAAGAGGTCTGGTTAAATCTAAGGTGATATTTCGTTCCTTAATGTCAACATTCTGTTAGATTAATGAGCAACATCCTTTGCATTCAGGAAAATTATGTAGGTGTGGATGCTCCTTCATCACTCTCCTGGGTGAATTATGAAGCTGTTATTAGAATAATTACCAATGAAATAAGAAGGAGAATCAACATTTAATTCAATGTAATGAGAATCTCTATTTCCTCCTAATATGGCTGCTTTAGTTCACTATGATTACAGCAAGTAAGGACTTTAAAGTAAGCATGTGCCTGGATCAATAGGCTGGCTATAAAACTATGGCCACAGTTCAGTGAAAAAGAAACCCTACAGAGAGAAGAATATTCAGGCAAAGTGATTATTCTAACTGGCCAGCAGACATTCCCTGAAGGCTACTCATAAGACAAAGTAATTGATAAAAAAATCCAAGCCATAAATACCAAGTTCATCCTATTTTCATACATCTGTGCAAAGCACAAATGTTCTCTGTCTTTAGAACTGCAAAAAAAGGAGATGGAAGAAAAAGCACTGAAAACCCATGTCAGAATCCACACAGTGTAAGTAATGCTAATAAAGAATTCATAGCAGAAGGCTCAGTTGTTGGACATCCTCTGACACTAGGAGACAGGCTTCCCAGGGAAAGGACAGAAGACAAAACCCCATCAGGGAGATGAGGAGGACACAAAGCAGCAACATTAATCCTTAGTGATTCTCATTTTACCCTGCTAAAAGAAAGAAAACACACTCTTAGGTTCAAGCACAGCCTACGAGGTCCATGTTCTCCCTGTTTGTGATGTGTTCACAGGGACTGACATCCACAGTGAAGTGTTTTAGCAGGTTCCAGCACACTTGGTATCATCAGCAGCTACAGAGAATCATGTCACTGAGGTTTATCAGATGCCCTAGCAACTCACCAATGCAATGATTTTGGTTTCATCGACTTAATTTTCCAGGAAAATAATGAGCAATGTAAGCTCTTATTACAGCAAGTGACTTCTACAAACGCCGGGCTGCTGGTGCCCCTCCCCTCGCTTTGCTGAAGGCTTTCATTCCTGCGGAGCACACTCTCTGGAGCCACCTCTACAGGGCTCTGGTCTGCAGGTGGCACCATTATGTCATTATGAAACCAGAGAAGATGATTCCTGGGACAGGCAGCAGCACCGAGGAGGGGAGCCTAACCTACTTAAGGAAATACTCCATGAATATAAAGTATGCAATCTAACACTACTCATACATAGGAAAAACAATTCTCTCTGAGGCAAAGATTAGGAGGTATCATCTAATGTGAACTGTCAACATTAGCTGAAGTAAATGGAGCTGTATCACTGACACCAGCTCAGAACGTCCCTTTGACCTCCAGTGGCCTTTGGATGGGGCCTTCAGAACTAAAAAAGACATCTGCAAGCATAATAGCATGAGATCTTTATCTTTAAAAGAGCTGGCCAGGGGAAAGCAGATGGCACAGAAGAGTTAATTCTGCTGTACAGTCTCCTGAAGCGAAAAGCAGGGACAATGGTGACAAAAGTCAAGCTGGGCCACTTTCGGGAGTGTTACCAAAATGAAAATACTGCTTACAAAGCACTGATGGAAGTCTGGAAATAGTGTATCCACGGTCTACAAAAGCAACGAGCAGGGGACCAGGAACCCCTCCTGTACCCAGCTCTCATCCTCCCAAACGCTGAGCCTCCCTGATGTACACGTTAAGAAGCAGGTAATGGAGCTAGCAGGAACAGGATGCTGGCTTTGCAGAGCTGCCAGGAAAAAGAGGGAGCTCCAACACCACTTACCTGAGGTTGTGCTGTCATATGTAGGAAAACCACATCAGACCTGTGTCCAACACTAAACCACCCAATGCAGCCCACTAACCATGTGTGGTGGTGAGAGGCTCAGTTCTCCCCCCCACACAAAGAAACCACGGCTAACTCAGTCGCAGAAGTGAAAATGGATGAGCTATATTTATAAGCAGGATGAAATGCAGGTGAATATATACACAATATACAGTGTTTACAATATATACAGAAATATACAGCAAAGAACTGTAACACAGAAGACCTTTCCCTCCAGCGGGGAGGGGTCCCCCAACTATACCCCCTTCTGCCCTTCCTCCTCCCTTTTTTCCCAAAAAAGGGTTAGAAAGAGAAAAGGTAATTATTAAGGAGGGAATTCTGTTGGCTCAAAGTGTATGCAAGAATTAGTTTCTTATCTGGTTAGCTCAGTTAGTTCAAGGTCAACTCCATCCAGCACAAAGACAGCAGCTGTTGCTGAAAGGGACTGAAACAGACAGGCTGAACTGACTCAGATTCAAACTGGAACTAAAGCTAAAAATTTAAACTTGCATTCTACCAACGAAATTCATTCAGACTTATCTTTGTTTTCACTTTTATACCAAAACATTCAGCCAGAGTGTTCCAGTAACTGTCCCTTTCTTAAAGGCACAGCCTAAAACGGTCACACCATGGAAGCTCTCCACTCAGCACAGACTTTTCTCCATCCTTCACATGTATGCATAGAAATGCTTCTAATTTGTGATCATTCTGCTGTGACTCCCAGAAGACACCTGTGGAGCACTCAGGATGGGGTTATGTACCTCTTGCCAGCAAGAGACCAGCATGCAAGGTGTGCAGCAGACAGCAGCACACCTGCTGCCATTAGCCAGGCACCAGCATGGCAGCGGTGAGCTACACAGCCTGCCAGGTCCCTGAAGTCCCACTGGGAGGAGTTCGTGAAGCAGCAACAGCTTCCAGCTCCCTGTAAGTCATCCTCACCAACCAAGTTGAGCTTCCCTGAGCTACAGAAACTGTCCCACAGAGAGCAACTTTGGATGGAAGAAAAGCACAGCTTAGCAATCTGTCAAGATGTGAAAGTGAGGCTGAGTAGTCAGTGGGGACTCACAAGTGGACAGAATCTTTCAAGAATGAATGGGTCTAGGGGTGCTCAAGGCTGACAGATGTCTGTCATATTGGACAGTGATGTCTTCAGTAGCTGTCTCAGACTTTGCATGCTGACTGCACTCAGAGCAGCGTCAGGATGACTCCCAGCAGCGTATGAAGAACTGGCATGGTACCTAAGCACAGGGTGCAGTGTCTGGAACCCCTAGAATAACCTGGGGCCAGGAGTTAACTTCTGTGCATTTCTTTAACTCCTCTGTTAGCAGGAGGTGACAATAATCAAGCTGGCCAAGCCCTTGGATCAGATATGCCAAAGACTCCAAAAGGAGCCACTGCTCTCTTTGAAGGGAAAGATTGTTGTTAAGCACGCTAGGCTCCCCATGCTCTAGTTTCCTTCCTTCCAACGGTCTGGCTACTCTGATATCTCCAAGAGCCTCTAATAATGGTATGGGACAGAACTGGAATGTTTTTCCCTCTCTAAAGGATTTTCAGGAATTTAGAAGCCTCCTTTTTTCAGTATCAGGACAAACCTGAGACTCTTCACATTTCTCTTAGTGACACAAAACTGTGCTCCTGCCCTGTGGAGAGAGCACTTCTACCTCTGACTGACTGCTCCTCCATTTCCCCCACTTCATCCACTGAGACAGGAGCTATTCCAGCCTCCTGCTTGGTACCTCTCTGCCTTATTCTTCTCTGCTGGAGCTGCTTCTGCTTTGCATAAATTGTTAAACATTTATTAAAGCAAGGTTTTGACCTCAAGTTTCTCTTGTCAAAGGAGAACATTTTAAATATGGGATGCTAACATCATCCTTTCTCTTGTTCAGTCCCCTCAGTGCAGTTGTACAACATGGATATGCCTCAGCAGCAAAGACTGATGACACCAGCTGCCATCAGCCCATCTACAGGTGCCTTGTGTTCCAATAGCTTCCCTACATCTCAGTGGGCCATGGGCTCTGGCACTGCTCCTTGCTTGCTTTCTCTCTGTCTCTGTAACCAGAGATACTCCTCACAGGATGGTTTTGTCAAAATAGTTGATTTCCATGGATTTTGAGCGGCAGTAAAATGAATGTCCTTTCCATGTTAGTCCTATAATTCTGTATGCACCCATGGAATCTAGATCTAAACTACTTCAGAAGGCCTGTAATGAGTCTTGTTTCTTCCAAGGGACGCCTCCTGAAGCTTAGGGGAGTCTGTTATCCAGTGACTCAGTACAGACCCACACCTAAAGAACACCTCAGAAAGCCTTTTGACTGAAGTCACTTCACTGCTAGGCTTTATTTCTGCCATTAATATGGTGGAGATAATCAAACATTTAAGGAGCTCTGAATGAGGCATTAATAAAATCTGTAGGAAAAAAAACAACCTTTGGAAGTGCTGATATGATGTTGGCTACCTGTGGTGGCAGCACTGAAACAGAAACAGCCAGAAGAAAGGTTCAGGTACCATTCCTGATATCCCAAGATATCATCCTTTTGGGCCCCATCCCTGGAGGTTTTAAGGCCAGGCTGGATGTGGCTCTGGGCAATCTGCTATAGTGTGAGGTGTCCCTGCCCATGGCAGGGGCATTGGAACTGGATGATACATGAGGTCCCTTCCAACCCTAACAAATCTATGATTCTATGATTTGTGCTTATCCTCCTTCAGGAGTCAGTGGGGAGAAAAAGCAACCAAGCAGCGATGCTCAGACTTGTATTTGCTCTGTAGTAGGTTTGGTACAAAATTCAAGGCAATGTAGGATGAAGGTCAGATGTAGATACTAAAATCAAGTAATTCTTCAGACTGGGATTCACCTGTCCCTCAGGAACTGAGATGTAAGAGCCAGCAATGGAGAAACACACAAAACAATTAAGATCCTTTTTGGGAATCCCTTTGAAGCAGTAGAGACTCCAAATGAAAAAGAGATTTACATCACTTCTCGAAAAAAAACCCTGGAAAAAAGGAGTCCCACAGAGCTGCCCCTTGCAGACATCTCTGTGTCTGTGAGATAAGAAGGGATAACGGAAGAGAAGCTGGGCTAAGAAGCACTGGAAAGCCCAAAACAAAGCAGGAAACCCCTTTGGATTCAGCAGAACTGAACTTGACAGCATGAACAAAGAAACTGCCTACTGCTGGACTGCTGGGTTCAGCATAACTCTGAACATTTTCTGTTACAAACCAAACACACTAAGACATTCCTGAGTTCTCTAGGTTTCATAAGTATAACACAGGTCTACAAGAAATGAATGATTATCAATTGCTGTAATTGACAACAGTTAACTTCTTATTAACAGCAATGCACTGGAGACGGGTCATAATCTAGAAAGAAAGTTACAAGCAAGGTAGTGACCATTTTATTTCAGAGCAATACCTTTTAACTGGGGCAGAGAGGAAAGACAGAAAATGAGCTGATAGGACTTTTCCAGCTACCTTTATATAATAGCTAAAATCACTGAGGTCTAGCAAAGGAAAAGGCACTATGGAATTATTAACTATCATGGCAACACCACATGAAAAATTGATTCTCAAGGAGGAGCGGTTTTAAGCAGCTTGTTCATCTTTTAAGAAATCAAAGTGGGATATAAAAGTCATGCATCAAGCTGCTTTTATAAACTCCAAGCACAACTAATTTCAGAAGAAACACTGCTTCGTTCATGTCCATTGACTAAAAGCCTTCATGCTCAAACACAGTCATGTTTCTCCAGCGTAAGAAGTGACAGTGAATGGAAGAGGTGGCAGTTGCTCCTTGCAGTGCTGTAACACTCATGTTAATAACACTCTCTGGTGGAGATGAAAAGAGTGTTTAATCACAGAGGCAGGGGAACTTCTCAAGTGCTATTCCAAGCTTACAGGGTATTTTAAGATTCTCAGAATACTCTCAGGGTACTTCATTTACCAAACATCCCAAGTAGAAAATGAAAACGAGTACTCTGGTGGTTCCTTCTCATAGATGACAGCTGGCAAGCACAGCTCTTTCCTGTCTGGAGTGTATTGCTCTGAAACATGCTTTTATAGAAGCCATGGGGGGCTTAAATCCCACACCTGAATGGCACAGATGATGCCTGTGTGCTGCCTGACCCCAGGAACATCCATCCCTCTGAGCTTGCCAGCACCCAGCCTCCCTGAGCAAGAGCTGAAGTCTGTGAAATGCTGTCGCAAAGCACAGTTCACAAACTTGCTCTGTTTGAACCAGAAACAGGAACAGGCCTTTGATTCCCAGCTTTAAAATTTAAAGTAAGAGAAGAAAATCCATCCATAAACTGTTGTCTTGAGTAGCAAAGAATAAACACATCTTGTCTTGGAGGGATTTCTTTTGCTGAATAGTCTGGCAGGACTGTCAGACTCAAACTGTTTCAGCGGAACTAAGCTGGAGGGTTTTGGAAAAAAACCCAGGATGAAGATCCTAACAAACTTTGTTTGGCCCTTTGTATTTATGATGGTTTTGAGAGGTGGTTAAGCATAAGGACAGTGCAAGCAGAGGACTGGGTGAAAAAGAGAGCAAGCACAAGGCTCTCCTGAAGCCCAGCACTGTGTTGCACATGCAGGCTGTTCACCAGCTGCTCTTGTAGCACTTGTGCAGAATTACACAGACTCCTGTCTCCAGAACATCGAGTGGAAATACACATTTGTAAGCCACCAAAAGCTCCTGCCATCACTGGATTCTGGGCAAACTTCCCTAAAAGATGCAGGACAATAGATTTGAAAAAAGACCAATAATTCTGAATGTTTCTGATGAGTAAAATTGACCAGTGCTGAGATATCGTAGCAATGGACATCCTGTAAGCAGCAGATGTCGACGGACAGATAAAATATGGCCAGTGAGAGAAGAGGATTTGCCTTGGCAACCAGCAACACAATAGCACTGCCAAAATGTGCATCTTTTCATTCTTCCCAGTCCTGGCAAACCAATCAGGGAAGCTTTCAGCACTAAAACCAGGCCTGTGTTTTGCAGAATTCACTGGGGTTGTGAAGGATCACTGTTTCTGCAGCTTCCATTAGCGGACATGCATCCTCCATCGTGAGCATCACAGGTGGAACTGATTCCAGGGCCAGCCTTTGCTAATGCTGTACTCCTTGAAAGATAAAATTATTGTTATTTTTTAAATATTAACCACAGGCAAACCTCTGCATGCCTTTAGAATGAAAGAGTGCTTAAAGTTAATATCCTGCAGGGAGAACACTTTGCTTTACAGAAAACCTCTGTTATTTGCCTATAGAGGACTGCTCGCCAATGCAAGCCCAACAACAGAGCATCTTTCTCTGACTCATTCCTCTCACCCAAACTTCACCTTCACCTCCTAAGCTCCTCTGAATATCTGTCCTATCACTGACCTAGACCTTAACCTTGGTGGAAAGCCTGTCCCTGTGCACGCAGCAATGACAGCAACACAGCGGTGGTAATGGGAACGATCTGCTGCTTTTGGCAGGAAGGCAGGAAACAAGCAGCCAAAGAAATCGGCACTAGGAGCTGTGTGAGACAGATCAGGACCCTGTTTCTGTATCAATAAAGGCTGAGGCAAATAACTCAAATGTCAACAGCTTCACAAGTAGATGCTTCATGCTCTGAACAGCCAGGAAAGGAGAGCAGGTTGGCCTGTGAGAGCAGTCAATGAAAGTGCCAGGATTCTGTATTTTACTTCTGCAGGGTCACCTTAAAGCCACGCAGCAGTGAGGATTTAAAGCTCTTAAGGAGATTCAGGGTTCAAGTGCTGTGAATCAACAAATCTAGGCTACTAAAATCCCCATTCTAACTTTTGAAATGTGCACGAGATGATTAAAAAGACGAGTTAGTGATTTGGAATTATTCTCTGAAGCTTTCCATATGCATAAGTCTGCCTGGAGAAGCACAAGCTGCATCCTGACGAGGAACGCCATCATCTCACGCTGCTGACACAGCTTCCGTGTAGCAGAAGGCAACATGTCAGGGACAGGACATAAGACTCATGAACGTCCACGGTACCACTGGGGGCTGCTGTTACCACAACCTCAGTTCCAGCCACACGGGGCACTTCCTGCTGCCCAGCTCTGACCCATCCACTCTGCTTTACCCCTGTCCTCTCCAGGGCTGGCAGGCTGTAATACGAGCAAATTCCTTGAGATCAGCATGGCACAAGGAATGGCTAGAGCCAGGCCACACTTCTGCTCCCCTCATCTCAGCCAGCTCCTTCCACATGTCAGGACTCCCAGGAGAGGGACAAGGGATGGAGGAAGGGCTGAAGCATAGCAGGAAGATCCACACTTGAAAGAGAGTGGGAAGGTTTCCTTGCCATGTCCAAGCCAACTGCAAGAGGAAGCGTCCATGGCTGGATCCTGACTCTTTCTAGATCCTCTGCTCCTTCCTCCTTAGTGACAGCAGCAAGTTCAGTGCTAACCTTCAGCACTACTTGCATCAACACACCCCACTTATTAATAACATCTACCACCAGTTTGCAGCAGCACTTTTTCCCCTCCAGGTTCTCTTGTATCCATGAATGGTTGGTTGTAGTATTATGAAGAAAACAGCCTGGGAAGCTGACAATAGGCAAATCTTTTCCTCCCACATTTTATCTGGGTCAGGAGTCAAAGACTCATTTGTGACACAACTCTGACAAAGTATTCTTTTTTCAATATTTTGAAGTGCAGCAGTCTAAAACACTCCTGTCTGTCTACAAGCAGAATTGTGCCTGATGTGAGTTGCCTCCTTAATTAGCCTGCAAAAGCCGCCTTGCTTCCCAGACAGAGAGTCGTCAGCTTTTCAGATGCTTTGCTTGCAACTAGAAATGGATTCATTGCAAACCAGAAATAGATGATATCAAACAGGGATTCTGCTGAAGGAGAGCACTTTCCTGGAAAATCTATATACAACAAAAAAAAGGCAGCACAAGGCTGGGCATGAGTGGTCAGGGTGAGTGCTGGAAGGAACGCACAGAGTTCCCCAAGCTCTACTGCAGCTCCTGCAGAGCTGTACGAGACCAGACTGGCTTCTCTGTGAGTTTACACACAGCAAACTAGACACACCTCAACTCCAAATCATCTATTTACTACTCACCTTGCCAGGATGCTGTGATGGAGAAGCCATGTCACCCACCTGGGAGGAAACAGGGATCTGGCCAACAGAGATCTAAATCCTTTTAAGGGTATGTGTGGTAGGTGAGATCAGCGTGTACAGGTGGGCTAAATACATATCGCCAGAACCTTCACACTTTCTAAGTGGCCCCTCTGTACTGAGACATCTTTCACAGTATCACAGTATCATCAAGGTTGGAAGAGACCTCAAAGATCATCAAGTCCAGCCTGTCACCACAGACCTCATGACGAGACCATGGCACCAAGTGCCACATCCAATCCCCGCTTGAACCCTCCAGGTGACTCCACCACCTCCCCGGGCAGCACATTCCAATGGCTAACAACTCTCTCAGTGGAGAACTTTCTCCTCACCTCAAGCCTAAACCTCCCCTGGTGTAGCTTGAGACTGTGTCCTCTCATTCTGGTGCTGGTTGCCTAGGAGAAGAGACCAGCTCCCTCCTGGCTACAACTCCCCCTCAGGCAGTTGTAGACAGCAATGAGGTCTCCCTAAGCCTCCTCTTCCCCAGGCTAAACAATCCCAGCTCCCTCAGCCTCTCCTCATAGGGCTTGTGCTCAAGGCCTCTTACCAGCCTCGCTGCCCTTCTCTGGACATGTTCAAGTGTCTCAATGTCCTTCTTAAACTGAGGGGCCCAGAACTGGACACAGGACTGAAGGTGTGGCCTATTCAATGGAGAGTACAGGGGTGCAATGACTTCCCTGCTCCTGCTGGCCACACACATCTTTGAAAACCTTTAAAGTCTAGACACACTTAAAGCTATTTCTGCTCTCATGTTGCCTAGGATTTCACAATCACTAATTTATAATCAGGTCCCTGAAGCTATTGCCTATATATATTTTTTTTATACAAACCCCTTGTTTTGCCATAAATCTGATTCTGCTGCGCTCCCTGGGGATGCTGCCATTTGAAACACACATATTTAACTATCTGCAGTGGGTACCCACCATTGTGTGGTATGTGAGGATAGAAACTATAAAGGTACCGTTTATTGGTAGAATTTTAAGGTGAGCTTTCCATTTAAATAGCAAAAATATATTGCTCATAGCAAAGAATACATTTATTACAAGATTTAACAACAACAGGAGGATTTCCATGAGTGTGTGATTTTCAATTTACACAGTAAAAAAGGTATCTGTGAAGAAACCAAGACTCTTTATAAGCTGCTTACGTGTCAGCCAATGCAAGGCTTTGCTACTTTATGAGAGCCTGAAATGAGATTGTCTGGAAATTGCCTTCACTATTCTTTCCAGTCTCAGCTGAAAGAAATGAAAAAAAAAGAATATGAAAAACTGGTTACACTTCCATTTTCTCCCATTTTTAATATCAGGAGATACTGTAAGTCACACAGCAATGTGTCCTGTAGACACAGGGCTATGAGACTGACAGATCTGCTTTAAGATAGGTGACACTTTAAAGCTCTCTCCCTACAGCACTCAGCTTCTTTACAAGGTTAGAGCTAAGCCTTAATCCTGATCTGTTTTAGTGAAAGCAGAGCTTCACTTCACTCCTGTAACTCAAAATGGAAGCACTAGTCTCTAAACTTCTACCTAAGTAGAAGCTTCTAAGCAGCTCTGCAGCTAACACTGGGCTCTGTGGGGTGTTCAGTGCACTATCCGCACTGCAACCTGAAAGTCAGGAAGGATGTCGAGGTTATCTCAGCAGCAGCCCCTCTGTCCACCACTGTGAAACTGATCCTCACTGCCCGGGCTTGGCTTGGTCTGGTTTCCCATGGTCTCGGGCATAGGAGTTAGTACTTAGTTATTGCCCCCTGGAGACCTCAGACACCTCTGGTTTGGGTTATAGGCAGCAGCATTCACAGGAACCTCTGTTTCATTTCAGGAGAATAAAACTCACAGACTGCTCAGGAGAGGCAAGAGAGAGCTCTTCAAAACATTTCTTGAGCCGATGAATTGCACAGCAAAGCTGTGGAAGGCTGCATTTATTTGTCTGGAGATGAAGCCACCATGACAGTAAGCTCACCAAAAAGCAACGTGCCAATTATCTGGAGGCAATCCTCGGTTATTTGCAAAAGAGAAACAGAAAAAAACAGTCCCTGGATCCCCTAATCCAGCCAAAACAAACACACACATGACATTTCTGCTTGCTTCTTGTCCTCTCCTTGCCCTTGTTTCACATAATGGATGCTCAGCAATGCCGGGACAAAGTTTCTTCATTTCTGCCCCAGGGCTCATGGAACCAGGGCCTCCAAGAAGCAAAACCCTTCTTTTAGAGGGTGAACACTGAAGTTCAACCTGTTAAAGTCACTCAGTGGGTGGGAACAAGACTCCTGTCTCTCTCTACCCTGTCCATTTTATTCACACGTAGAAACTCTTCAGACTTCTGCTGCCATCTTCACCAGCAGCACAGACCCTGGGAGATGTGAAAATCAACTCTTCTCTTTTTAATCTCAGTATATCAGATGGTCTCTCCCTTGTAAAAACCACTTGCACCCCTAATTGTTGTGGCAACACTTGTCATTCAGATAGCTCTTTCATCATCAAGGCACTTCACAAACATCAATTAACCCAAAGCTAGATTAATTAAGCCAACAATTAATTTGCTATCTATCCAGCAGTTACAATAATGGAGAATAAAGTGGTGCTTACTAAAGTAATCAGAAGGAGTTCCCTTGACTCTAACAAAACCACGCTCAAGCTCATTCCTTGAGTCTATTTCTGTCTCCTGTATCTTCACTGCAATCTGGTATTTTCTTCCTTAACTTCTCCAACTACAAGAGTACAGCCAAGGCAAAGGGAGAGAGAACAAAGGATCTGTCAGGTGCTGAAATCTTGCAGCCACCCTGCACAGAGTTTATGAGGATTGATCAGATCAGTCCTTGACATGCTCAGGTAAATCAGGGTTCCAAACATGCTGCTGCCATTAATGCATTCAGGACACTCCATGTTATAAAGTGACTGAACTCCACACTAACTCAAACTGACAAAACAGGGCAAGGAACTGCAGCAAATTGCCCACAACCACTGAAGACCTTCTGAAGCCCGGCACTTGAGCTGTTAATCATCAGTGCAGTGCCTGCAACCATTGGCATGGAGAGAGAACAATGGGAAGTGGGGAAAGAAAACAAGAGGAAGATTTCAGAGTTGCAGTTTTCTAATGAATCATTTACTGGGTGAGTCCAATGGCATTTGTGTAAGGAGGTTTCAGAACCTGGCTTTTACAGAGTGCCATTTAATTTGGTAATGATCCTCAAAATCACATGGCAGCCTCCCAGCACACTGGTTCAAAACTCCTGCTCTGGTTAGGCAGTAAGCACTTGTACAAATATTTCTGTTAGCTTGTTAACTATATGCCACATCCCACTATGTAAGCTTAATTATTTTATGTTTCTTTTGCCCAGCAAGAAGGAACTTTCTGTTACCTAAAATTATCAGCTGTAGAGTCAGTTTTACAGGAGCTTCCCCACAACATGCTAACATCCTTCAAATCACTAATGAATCAGCACTGTAAAGCAGGATCTGTACCCTTCAAGGGAGAGGCAATTATTCTCAAGATTCCAGGAAAATGTCCTGGCCTAATGAAAAAGAACTGACTTACTGAAAAGGTCATTTGAAGGCCTCTTTTGATTCACATTAAACACACGTAAAGGCTGAGTCCCCCTTTCTTGTGCTGAAGAGTTTCCACAAGGAGGACCCCACATGCAAATGCCTCTGAAGTAACATCAGAGGAAGCAGGCAAGGGGTGACTGGCTCCACTGGCATTGATTTTGTGAATAAATTGAAAGGGGAAATGCAGAAGAGCAGAGTCCACCAGGAAAACCTGAAATCACTCAGTCAGGTACATAACCAGCAAGCCTCCCCCACACTGTGATTCCTTCTGGGTGGAATTAAAAGCCCAAAGCAAACAGCAAACCCAATGAGTCTTCTCTTACAGAACAGTGTGAAATCCTTCATCCCATGCTTTTCTAATCATCATTTGACACTGGCTGAATTACCCTCTGTGCCACATGCTGTCTGTAGTCCTGCACAAATTATTGTTGGTGGCCATGAACCATGTCTTTCCACATTAGTGCTTCAGGCAGGCTATGATAGCTAAACTGGGCAAGAAGAAATGCACTAATGGATTTGTCTGAATGTATTACTGCTCATACCTCCAGCTCTGCTTGGCCTTCTCCACAGGTTCTGCTCAGTTACTTTCACCACTGGCTCTCAGAGATGCCGACGGCTTGCAGAAGTACCACAGTTTGTAATCCACCTGTACAAGCAGAGCTGTGGTACTACAGGTCACTGGAAGCTTACTGATCTAGAGAACACTGCCATAACATCCCAGACAGAAACCAAATCACCACTGCTGTTTGCTTTTCCTTAACTCTCAATGAGGCAGCCAATACACTTACACAGACCTCCCTAATGATCCAGCCTTTAGCACGGAAGATTCACCAGCTTGGAGAAGTCAGAAGAAAGCAGTTACCACTGTTTGAGGAAGACCCAACCTTCCACCTCACAAAATGCCATAACAGACCTTGGGGAACAGATTACTAAATTATGATGATGATGTTCTCATTTAATTTTAAAAATAAATATATTTGAAAATATTGCCTATTCCCATCCAGCACAATATCAAAACCTTTCTGATAGGCTGCAGAGCTCCTTCTGTTAACACTCCAAGCAAGGACCACACCATGTAATGGTATCAAGGAAGAGGCACTGCACAGATTATTAATTTCAGCAAGTGCAGAGCTCTCAGGAAGACCTTGTTAAGAATGATCTACCACAAAAGCATAGAAAATCATGGCCTGTGATAACTCCCATTGGAAAGGCCATTGCATGATGTTTATAGAGGTCTTGGTACAGAAAGCACATTGCCTAAGCATTGTCATATCGTGGAAGGTTTGGCTCTATTTGCTCTGCTTCCATCACAAACTGAGCTAGTCTGGCAATTTTATTTTGGTGGTTAATTCTCTCAAATTAGTTGGGGGTAATCTCAACCCACCACACACATGTCTCTCTACTCCCTAATTCAGTGCTTCTTTTATAGTGGGGCTCCTGACATAAAAGTAAGGAAACAGTAGTTACAACAGTGACATGGCTGCCACTTGCTTTGAGTGCACTTCCCACAGTTCAGTGATGCTGGCTTCAAATTATCCAACTGACTGGCAAAAGCAGCCCCATCATGTTCTGAAAGTTGCTGTAAGAGGTGTAGCTCACAACCCACTGATTATAGTGGATTACCACTTCTTTGCCCCCTTCATTTGATTGTGATACTCATAAAGCAGCTGTATGAGCACCTTTTCCATCAGAGCTGATGGCAGTGGAGAATAGTATGAATCTTCAATTGAAAAAAAGAGAGACAAAGTTTTGCTTTCTCCAAGTACAACTATCTAGAAAGTAGGAATGACTTCTGACCTTCAGCCTGCGGTCCTGGTCGCCACTGCACAGAGAATTTACAGACACTTTAAAGGTCTTCCACGCTGGATTTAAGTTATTCATCACAACCTGTGAGTGAAAAGAAAGGAAGGGAATCCTGAACTTTTGCAGATCTCTAAAGAGAATGCTGACAGTCACATTCTTCAGCACAGTATGCTCAGCAGCAAGAGGAGAAGGCAGAGCTCAGTGGAGGTTTGCAAAACAACACACGTGGGACATGAGCCTTTAAGCAACCCTCAGGCTGCAACACTCCTCTCCTGGAAAACCCCAGAAGGGGGCACAGAGCCACACACAGACCACACTGCAGAGACTGCTCCAACACTGCCGTGCCTCGGAATGCTAATGCTCAAGGTCAAGGCTGCCAGATCCACCTCTGAACTGGAAGCCATGGAGGAGCTGCAGGAGTGGGCAATAGGGATGGGCAGCATCCATTTACAGACACACTGTCTGCCTTTCCAGGAAGGCTTTACAGGATCCATAAGGGATAGGCTCATGATCCCAAGTATCTGTACTCCCAAATGCTGCTTTTTAAGAGTGTCAGTCATGACATGGAAGAAGAAACGACACCGGGACAGAGGCAACAAATGCAAAGTGCCCAGATTACAAATCTCTTTAGCACCAGCAGCCTGGGAGGAGGTGCAGAAGGTGCATCATTTTCAATGGGAAAATACACTGCTGCCTGCAGCATGGGTTGGGCTAACTATAGCAGGTGCAGCTCCTGACCTACAAACCTGCACTTGAATTAAATGTGGAGCTTTGGCTTCAGTGCCATCACTTACGTTCCTCCCTTACCCTCATGTGCATAAGTCAAGACCAAATAACCACTGATCAATGGTTACATAAAAGACAGAAGTGTTCCTCCTGACAGCCCACCTGTATCCTTGGAATGTAGAATAGAATAGGATTAAACGGTTGGAAAAGAGCTTTAAGATCATCGAGTCCAACCTATCACCCAACACCATCTAATCAACTAAACCATGGCACCAAGCACCCCATCCAGTCTCTTCCTAAACACCTCCAGTGATGGTGACTCCACCACCTCCCTGGGCAGCACATTCCAATGGCCAATCACTCTCTCTGGGAAGAAATCCAACCCTGTCCATACCTCAGTCCTGTGAACAAGTTGTTGGGTTGCATCATCATTCATCCGGAAGATCTCCAGAAAAGGATCAGATTTGCTGAAAAAATCCTGAAATAAAACACAGGACAGGTTACTCTTGAGACTTCTTTTTCTTCAAGCTTTTCAGGAACAGTGCACTACTGCCTGCCTGGCAATGAAAAATGAGATCCAGCCTGGGTTTAGTGAGTCCTCTTGGTGTCCCTCAGCAATATTTCACTCTTCTCCTTGTTCCACAAGGATTTCCAAGGCACTGCTGCTGTTCTCAGTTTCACTGCTCAATCAGAGCAGTAGAACTGTGAAACGTCACTTTACAGCCTTTTCCCTTCTTACATCCAGTCCAGATTCCTCAGCTTTAGATCCTTTACCCACCTAGCTTGTTTCTTTCTGTCTCCGTACCTGTTTGGTCTTTTGACATCAGTTTTGTGTCAAATGAGGTCCCTGAGATGTATTCTACTATGGGTTGAATTTCACACTCCTTGCCCACCCTCTCAGACCAAAAGTAAAATGGCCAGGACACCATGACAGTGAGTAAGTACCAGGGAGATGGACTAGAGAAGATTGGAGAAGCAAGGCCCCTTAGGATGTGACAACACGGCCCATGTTAAGGTGACAGACAGACCAGGGGAGTGCAGGATGTTGCTCATGTCTCTAAGCACAAGCAAGCCTGTGACATACACTGAGGGTCACAAACCCACTGCACTGCACAGCACCTTCCCCCAGCGTGCATCCAGCCAAGAGACCTGAGCACTCCCACACAAACCTGCACTAATGTGATGCATTTGCTGCTGCCATAATGCACCACTCCTGAGCAGTTCCTTTGACAGGTCTTTAGTATATCGATTTTCAGCGCATGGCACTTTGTAAAACTCAGGTTTGAGGGTCAGGTCAATGTTCCCTCAGAAAAGGACTGAAGTAACCCAAAGACCCAATGATTTAGAAAAAGATTTGGCAACCAGACAAGGCATTTAAGGATTTTTGAGTAGTAGTTTAACACCAGGAAAACACCTAAGCAAAGCAGTACTCATTTGTCTTTTGCAGACACCTGCTGGGGAACCTTTCCCAAGCAATTCCAACTGTGCTTCTCTGTACAGAGGAAGAGCAGTTTGCCTGCCTCAGAGCTCATTAATTTGTTACAGCTCTCATAAAACTGTAGCTGCTTGTTATGGTAATTGTAACACAGCCATTAATGCACCAGAACCTTCCCAAAAGTTATTGTTCCACTGCAAAGTGTTCTCGGTGGATCTCTTGAAACAAATAGGAGCCATCTGAGCTGGCTGGCCTTCAACTCCACACAGAAATGCAGTGATGCCTTCCAAAGAAAGCCCTGCAATGAAAGATACAGCCTTTGTCTCTGCAAAGTCAGTTAACTACAGGAAACTTTCACACCTATGACTTCCTCCCCATCTCCTGCTGAATGTTCCAGGGAAAGCTGAGTACATGTTTTACCTGTTTTGTGGCTTCTCTAAAACCCCTGCAATTGCATTTGGAGGGAGTTAAAAATCAACACCCAAACCAACAAACATGCCCTGCCTGTGAAATCACACCAAGAACTGCTGTTCCCTTTGCCAGAAAGGGCAGGTTGCCATCCTACTCCTCAGAGAGAGGGAAATGCATGTGTTTAAGGACCACAGTGTAGATCATCTTCAAGGGTGGAGGAAGGAAACTCTTGCCCATTCAAAATATCGTTGATGGTAACGTATGGGAAGAATCACTGGAACAGGTTACCCAGGGAGGCAGTAGAAGTCCCATCCTAGGAGGTTTTTAAGGTCGGGCTGAATGGGGCTCTGAGCAACCTGATCTAGTGTGAGGTGTCCCTGCCCATGGCAGGGGGGTTGGAACTAGATGATCCTTGAGGTCCCTTCCAACCCTGACAATTCTATGATTCTATGATTTTATCCTTAAAGTACATCCAAACCCTGCACCATTCATTCCCTTACCCCAAGTTGTGAGACTCCTGTTCTGCCACCTGCAAGAGATGCTAGTGCAAGAACATCTGGCTTTACCCAGGCATCAGTAATGTTTCTCAGGCTTCCTCTGTCTTTCAGGAGACTCCAAGGTCAGTTCCACCTCTCTGTCTCCTTCTCTGTTACACCTCCATCAGGTCTTTGCTCCTCTGAATAAGGAGAGGCTTAGGATTTTACAAGATGGGCTCTTCTCAACTCTTTGATGGCTCTTTGGGATCCTTCTGTGGCCTCAGAGCACTCATGCTTTGCCACCAATGGCTGAACCATGCGATTGTAACAGGTTGAAGAGAACCAATGGGTTAACCCATGACAGCAATTTCAGTAATTTCAAACTTTAGTGACAATAATTACTGATGGTGCCTTGCAGCTACTACTGTCAAAGTTCATCATAAGCCATACCCAAAGCCATAACCTTTTCTTATAAATGAGGAAAGCCAAGGTTCAGTCAGGTTTAGAGCTATGTCTCTGCCTGGAAAAAATGAAAATAGACTTCTTCCAGCTGTAATAGCCTTCCAGAAATTTTCATCAGCAGAAGGCAGGAGTTTTGGTTCAGATAAAACACAGTGAGTCACTGCTTGAGTTGCACACTGCGTCATTCAGGAGTGCTTCATTAGATGAAGCCCACCTTGACGGGCATGGCAGCATGGCAAGAATGAAATATTCTTCATATATTTCAGAAGGTTTCTCCTCAACTTATCCCCACTGAGTGTTTCAGTCACTCTCCACAGCTGCTGCCCAGATAACTCTGACCTGGCTCAGCAGCATACTCTGCCAGCATCCTTTTAATTCATGCCAACAAGAGCCACAAGCAATCCTAATACATCAGATTAGAGTTTACAGCTGTGGGAAATGAATGACCAAGTGGAGTCTCATCATGTTGTACATGCTCTTTATATTGTAGATGTGAAAGCATGTAGAGCAGGAAGAGACTTGTGCACATTCTTGGAAATCTAAGGGTGTCTGTCTGAAGAAAGGGTGTTAAATCACAATTTGGGCACTGGGACTCCAGCAATTCTATAACAAGATGTTGTTCATCTTTCAGATTCATCTTTCATCATTCCTCTCAGATGAGGTCCTGATCATTTATGACTGTTAATGAGCATGAGCAGAGTGATGGTGTTTACCTGCAGGTTCTAAATAAACTCCAGTTCTATTAATCTTCCTGTGTATTTTCTGCTTGCCTGAGTTCTTCTGGCAGTTTCATCCAAAAGTATCACTCATGGGTTATGGCCTGATCTTGAAAATGTGATATATGACCCCAAAAGTACACTCACTGATTTGATTGTAAGTTACTCACATCAAATGGTTACAAGCACAGGCTTGGAGCATGAGAACCATAAACCTGAGTATGGTGTTACCATGTCTCTAATTGGAAGCAGCTTCATCCATAAGAAAGGATAATAGACTTATGGCATATCTTCAATTAGTGTAAAGTCCATCATCTAAAAGGCACCACAGTCTAATGACATCTATTACTTACAGAGAAACTGCCTAGATTACCTCAAGTAAGTATGGCTGCTATGCCACTGAAATAGCAAAGAGTGTGCCTTTTGAGTACTCATCTTGCACTTGGTCTTGAGTTTCAACAAGACCAAATACAAGGTCCTGCATCTGGGTTAGGGCAATCCCAAGCACCAGTACAGGCTGGGCAGCGACTGGCTTGAGAACTGCCCTGAAGAAAAGGATCTGGGGGTGCTGGTGGATGACAAGCTCAACATGAGCCTGCAGTGTGCACTTGCAGCCCAGAAAGCCAGTCACATCCTGGGCTGCATCAAGAGCATAGCCAGCAGGTCGAGGGAGGTGATTCTTCCCCTCTGCTCTGCTCTGGTGAGACCCCACCTGGAGTACTGCATCCAGTTCTGGAGCCCCTATTACAGGAAGGATCTGGAGGTGCTGGAATGTGTCCAGAGAAGAGCTACAAGGATGATTAGAGGGCTGGAGCTCCTCTCCTATGAGGACAGACTGAGGGAGTTGAGACTGTTCAGTCTGGAGAAGAGAAGGCTCTGAGGAGACCTTATTGTGGCCTTCCAGTATCTGAAGGGGGCTACAAGAAAGCTGGGGAGGGACATTTTAGGGAGGCAGGGAGTGATAGGACTGGGGGGAAAAGAAAAAAAAAGTAGAAATCATAGAATTATAGAATCATAGAATCAGTCAGGGTTGGAAGGGACCACAAGGATCATCTAGTTCCAACCCCTGCCATGGGCAGGGACACCCCACACTAGATCAGGCTGGCCAGAGCCTCGTCCAGCCTGGTCTTAAACACCTCCAGGGACGGGGCCTCAACCACCTCCCTGGATAACCCATTCCATGGCTTCACCACTCTCATGGTGAAGAACTTCTTCCTCACATCTAGCCTGAATCTCCCCATTTCCAGCTTCATTCCGTTCCCCCTAGTCCTATCACTACCTGAGATCCTGAGAAGTCCCTCCCCAGCCTTCCTGTAGGCCCCTTCAGATACTGGAAGGCCACAATGAGGTCACCTCGGAGCCTTCTCTTCTCTAGAAATGGGTAGATTGAGATTGGATATTAGGAAGAAGTTCTTCCCCATGAGGGTGGTGAGACACTGGAACAGGTTGCCTGGGGAGGTGGTAGAAGCCCCATCCCTGGAGGTTTTGAAGGCCAGGCTGGATGTGGCTCTGGGTGACCTGATCTAGCATGAGGCGTCCCTGCCCATGGCAGGGGAGTTGTAACTAGATGATCCTTGAGGTCCCTTCCAACCCTGATAATTCTAGGACTATATGATCTGCATTTTTTGGGCTGTGTGTTGCTCAAGGTGTGTGTCCGCTAAATATTGCTAAATATCAATGGTTGTTTCCAAAAAGAGGTAACTCTCACAATGAAGAGTAATGCTGGAGTCTGAGGAGAGCTTTCTCACTAAAGAGGGAAAATACTGAACAAGTAGGCAGCAGTCTTTTCCTCCCATCCAAGCTACATTTAAGTTGAACAAAATGTGTATCACGGTTCAGCCATTATGCACTTTTCTAGCTTCATTTTAAGACACTTTGGCTATAACATCTTTGACTGCTTACAGAAAGTTCACTTCTCTAAGCCCTTCTGATTGGTGCCATTTTAAATAATTAAATTGTCATGGTTATAGCATAATTAACTGGTCTTGGTTTAATTAGAGTCTCTTGAGGGGTTTTTTTAATTGAAGAAAGCCTCGTTGCAAACATTCATCTGAAACCTCTGACGTGTTTAACAATACAAGGCAAAAAATATCTGTCAGGGAGAATCTCATCAAACCATATGTGCAGGCATTCTCCTGTCTTTCCACGAGGTTCCCATCCAGCTCACCTTGTCATCCAGCTTCCGTGCACTGAAGGAAAGTTCAACGTAGTCATCGTTGCCAGACAGCTCCTCAGCAATCACCTAAATGGTAAGCCACAGGTGAGTCTCTTGTGGGGCAATGAAAGGGGACAAAGTTGTCATCTTTCAGTGGAAACATTGCAGATCCCATCAGGAAACTCAAGTGTGCTATAACTGAAGGTCACTGGGCTTAGAGCTGCCATGTATGATGCTCCCACAGCCCACATCTGCACCTCCCAGTAACAGGCCAGACTGTATAACCCCAGTTAACTGCAGCATCACCAAGGTGTTTTGAGAGCATTTTCCCTTTTTTGAGAGAAACTAACTTAAATTCTGCCTTGGGATAACTGGCAGGGTTCTGAGAGGCTGCAAGGGTGACCTGTACGGGGAGGCTGCTCACAGATAGCTCAGCAGCACGCAGCAGCTACTGGCTGCACCTGGAAACGTCAACCCAGCCAAGAGGCAGAGGGTGTCTCTGTGTGAACGTTTTAAAAAGGGTGGCAGCTCCCAGAGGCAGGAGGCACAGAGGTGCCTATGAGGCCACCCTAAAGAAGATCTAGGAGGAGACATGGGGAAGGGGATGCTGGGAACACAGCTAGAGAAGCATCCTTGGAAGGAGGTGTTCTGTGTCAGAATAAATACCTTCTTGCACCAACAGGTTAGCCTGTGCTGGAGAAGGGACATTTCAGAGGCACTGTGCCTCATGCGTAAGCCCGTGACAGAGCAGTAAATATGGCTAAGAAACAAAGAGCAACATAGCAGAAATCTTGATGCTCTGCCCCGACCTGTGCCCTTCACCACCTCACCACAGGGACTGAGCATGAAGGCAAAGGCAGTGGAGCCTGTGAAGGGTGCAGGAGAGGTGTCAGACTGAAGCTGTGCCTAGGAATGGGGGAGGAAAAGTGCTTTTCCTAAGAGTTTGTTTGCCATATTTGTTTCTCAATGCCTGAATGAGTAATTAAATGTTGATGTTAATTAGAAATTAATTAAATGAATGGCAGGTCTTCTGCCTGTGGCACCTCACAGCAGTGACCTATGGCACCTCCTTGTGCAGAATACCCACACAGAGCTTTACTCTGCACTAAGGTCTCAGCACACATCGACAGGGCATCACCCAAAGGACTAACAACATTCCAGCAAAACATCCTGAGTTAGGAAATTCCAAAAACCTATGAAAAACTGAGTTCAGTGCACTGAACAAGTTAGGAAGCCAGTATTTGTAACTGGTAAGTACCTGGGTCCAAAAATGATGATAAACAATCCATCTGGCTTGCTCTGGTTGAGACATCAGACTTTTCACACAACGATTTTAATCCAAGTTCAGTTTTCTGCCATTCCAGTGAAGTCAACCGTTCAGAAGCCAAAGCAAGTACCTAAGGCTCATATTTCATGGCTATCCCCCGGTGATAGGCCAGCAGGGACTACTCACTCACTTCCTCTCATCTCCTGTGTATCACTGAGCACTGTTTTTTGCCAGAACACTCAACAAACAAGTCTCATGATTTTACCTGAACAAAAGCATTTGTGTTTGCACAAGACTGGACAGTTCTATCCCTCCTGGAGGGTGTCCAGAACACCACAGGGGTGAAGCATACCCAGATACTCCCAGAAGGCAAACACCATCAAATTATTCAGGGCACAAAACTCTCTCCTGTTTCTATGCAGTCAGATGAACAGGGAATTCCTTTCCAACCCAAATCTCTTGCATGACCTCATGCATTTAAACAAATCCCATCCTAGTCAAGCACCAATGAATATATCTAAGAAAAGCCCTTGGGCATTATTTGTCAGTCTGCTGTCTTTCTTTGTAGCTGAAGGCAGAAAAATCCAAACAATCAAAGCAAAAGAAACCAATCCAGCTAATTGCACATCAAGGAAAAAAAAAAAAATCCCTCCCAATTCCATGAGCAAAGCAGCAGAGATTCCCAAAGCAGAATATTTTATTATAGTCTTTGTCTTACTGCCAAGCTGCAAACGTCAGAAGCATCTGGGCTGAGCACAGGCAAGCCTGAACTCCCAAAGCAGCCAGCAATGAAAGACTAAAGAGAGGTAATTCACTGATCTGCAGATTTCCAGATACACGTGGGGCTGTTAACTACCCAGTCTGTAACTGTATTCTAGCACAGCTAAGCCTACAGCTGGGTTATAACCTACAGCTACAACAGACTTGCAACGACAAGTAATTGGCCAGCACGACTTTCATGCTGCCAACTTAATTTAAAAGTAGGAGTAGTGAAAATTGTGGCTTCTGTATTGCATATTTAAGAGTGACTTACTGTTATAGATGACTTCCCTGCTGTGTTCCCATGTTTGAGTAAGGACTTGGAGAGTTTCCTCTGAGAAACAATCTGTACAACAACAAAACAAAGGGAAAAACATCAGAAACCAGGGTAATAATGTGGCTTATGGTGATTGCACTTTTATGTTGCCTTTCGTCATGTATCGAGGTGGTGTTCTCATCCCTGATCAGAGTTAGCACTACAAGATCACAATAAAGGGTCCCCAAGAATTCTGCAGACAGGATGTGGTGGAAGGACAGAGGAATCAAGCAGAATGGGAAGAACACAACTCACTGAGTTGAGCAGAAGAGTAGAAACCACATCTCCTGTTCTCCTCAGTTATTGCCACAATGGTGATGGTAGGACAGAACTAAGCTTGAAATGGACATCCCAGACAGTAAAGGGGAGCTGTACATAGCACATCTAACAAAGATGCCTCCAAACCCCACATATTTTGACAGGAAATTCCAGCCCATGTCAAAGAGAAGGATTTTACTTCATTTCAAAATACCATCAACCCTAAGCTCAGGGCAGAAGAAAGCAAACTCTCCCATAGCTTTAGTTCCAAAACTGGCTCCTGTGCATAGCAGGTACCAGACCTTCACGGCATCTGAACTTGGCAACTGAGCAGCCTAAAAATGCACCTCAAACAAACGTTACCAGAGTGATGCTCACAAAGATGTCATTTCCCATCTTGATAATCATTCCATTTCCCTAACAACCAACCAGACAATGAATTATGGTAGCTGGGCAACCAGGCCCCTTTATCTGCAGGACCTCTACCCTTCCCCAAGGTACACTCACAACCTTGAAAGCTCTTCCACTGCAATCTGTGGTACTGAGCTCAGGGGCTCCCATGCAGGTGGCACAGCTTCAGAGAGGATCATTTGTTCTGACATACCTATTAGGAGATGGGATTAACAAGACTCACTCTCTAAGCTGTCAGCATCAGCATGACACAGTAAGTGCTCCACATATGCAAATATGTCTATCTGGGTGCAATCATTTATTAGTTATTAATTAAGTGGCCAGTGAAATTAATCTTCCATCTGGTGACAATGTGCCAGCATTGTTGTCTCAAACTGTAATTAGCAGTTTAAGATCTGCAGATTATGACTGCAAGGAATCTCTTTTGCTTAGCAGTAAATTGCCCTTTTTGTTCATGCTCTTATTGGTTAAAAGCACCATTTCTGAAAGAGATGCCATCAAGTTATTTATTATGCAGCAGTGTAATAGTATGTCTCCATATTTATTATGTAGCAGGGTAAATCTTCTGAACATTATCATAACAAGCATTTGCTGCTCTGATTGCCAGACAGCAAGTCCAAAACATGGATAACTCAAGGGCCTAGGAAGCATTTGCCTGAGTCCAGAGTTAGAGAGTGCTGAATGACTCACAAGAAGGTCATTAACTACAGGTCTTCCATTTGTCAGGAGTCCCTGGCTTGACTCCTGCTTCAAAATGTGCCATTTAAAACTTTAAAGAAAAAGGTGTTTGTGAAAAAGTGAAGAAAGTCAACCTCTCTCTTCTTTCTAGAATGCAGACAGGAGAATCGCATGCAGCCCTCATTCTATTTCTAGAGCACGTTAACCTCATGAACATTTCATGAGAAGTATGACCTGTAAGTGAGCAAATGGACACAGAAATCTCAGAGGTTTAAGAGGTGAGGCTAAGAACAACTTGAGAAGTGAAGCAAAGTGAGGTTTATTTGCAGCCACAGCTGCAAATAAACTCTCCCCCAGCCCTATGTCCAATGCAACACACACACTGTGTATGTTTGCAAGAGGTGGGAACAGCCTGACAAAGCCACTGCTCTGTTTCAGAGAGAGAGGACAAGCACATGAAATTACTTCTGCCTGTCATCTCAGCAGAGCACCACCTCAGCTAGATTTCTGCTCTGTGTTGCCAAAGGATATCAGCTCCACAAGGTAACATGGGGATTGGTATCTGAATTTTCCTTGTTACATACAAGCCCAAAGAGGTGAACAAATGCTGTAATTAAATCTGGATTCACATGTTGCCATTTGATCGAATTTCCAACTTAAAATATATAAAAGGTGCTTTGCTTCTTTTTGTTTTGTTCTTGTTTTAAAAATATGAGCAGATGCATCAGTTGGGATCAAAGCACTGAGGCACCCTCCCCAGCTGGGCACCGTGCACTGCCCAGCAGTCTGACTCTGATGAAGGTTTGCTCTCTGAGTTGTGACTAATCAGCACTGTGTAAGATGAGCTGTTAAATATAATGACCTATTTTACCTGGCTTGTTTAAGAACCTTTTAAAATGTATTTCTCTCTGTGGTCCTTCCTTAGCCAAACACAGGAATAACTTTCATTACTTTACACAGGAGTCCCAGTGCTTATAAATGAAAGTAAGGAGTAGATGTCACCGTGGCTCTTTAACCTCATCATGCAGCACTGACAGGAGCAGGCAAACACTACATCATACCAAGAGTCCTGATACACTGACAGCTGGGGCTGGTCCAGGTTCTTCCAACAGCCGTGACTCAGTTTTGCAAGGTGCCATCCTGGGCCAGAGGCCTGATAGTCAGACTGCGCATTTCCTCTGGGATCAGCAAGCCGTGTGGATTTTCTCTAGTGACTTGGGCAACATCTAGCTTGGGGCATAACATTTGCCGAACGTATCGTGAAACTTATGAATTAAAATAGCAGTGAGCTCTGCCTGTAATGTGCTCAAATGCTATAACCACAGATACAATGACAGCTTGCTGACATTTCACTTATGTTGGTCAATGATCCACTAAAGCAAGGGCAGCAGAACCAAGATAGCTCTCGCTCAAGCTGTAGAACTCTCCTTCCTCACAGACACATCTTTACCCTGTTTTATGACAAAGCAAGATTTGTGTAACTCTGATGTGCCTGTGTCTGTCTTGCTTTCTATCCCCTCAACACTTTTGAGCCCATCAAACAAATTCCATGAAGCATGGCAGGTAGTCAGAGATGTACGCTACATTTGAACATCATAGACACCAGGCAGTGGGTAGGTGCCAGTGACCTTACTCTGCTGTCATGGAAAAAGGGGCCTGTGGGAGGAGTTCACCCCTTCACAGGTACCAGGAACTGCCTACAGGAGAACAAGTTCAGATGTATGTGTTCCTTCAGTTTAATTGCTCCCAGAATTCTTGGTAGAGCCAGTTTTACTACTACGATCCGCCTCTCCATACAGGTTTTACTGCTGTAATCCTCCTCACCACACACGTCATACTCTGTACCATACTCACTACTCTTCAAGATTTCTTTTGCTCCCTACAGCCCTGATCATCTTACAGCCTATTTACAGCTGAATTACAGAACACTGAGAAGATAAGATATCCCTGTCACAAGAAGTAATAATGTTATTACAGGAAATAGCTTATCAATAGCATAAAAGGTCTTTGGATTTAATTAGTATGTAGTGTGGCATCCTTCTTATAATTAGTCACAACAGCAGCTCATTATAATAGCAAACTAAACTTCAAATTGCTTTTCTGAAGACTGCCAGAGAAATTCATACTGCAAAAACGTAACAGTACATGCAAAACCAAAGCAGCACAAACTGGACAGGTAATTCCATTAACTTTAACTGGCAAAATGCACGCAGAACAGGAACTCCTACAGCTTCCAAGATGCTGCTGCAGTGGTAACCCAAGAGCTTGCTGAGCACAACCAAGGACTGTGAATCGTTAGGTAAGTCAGAAAGAGCTGCAGCGATGCGCTCCTGCTGTGGGTCAGCCCCGGCAGGAAATGACTTTCACATCTAATAAAGCTCATGATTCATGCCAGTAATGAACCGAGCAGCTTCACTTGGAGGAGAGCAAAGGCCAAATATTTACATGCATTTAGATACCTAAGGAGGCATACAGACATCTGATGAGGTTCAGGAATTCAAACATCTCGAAAACACCAGCGCTGTCTTCTGCACCAGAGCAGCAGTCAGCAGCCCATTAGACAAACATTCTCATACAGATGAGGCCAATTTAATTAATTCGGGTGCAATTAAGGCTCTTTTAACCTTTCTTCAATTCAAAAGCAAGGCAATTTGGAATGGCTGAAAGTGAACTCATCATCGGTCAGCATTTTCAAGGGCAGAATCCTGGAATGGCTTACATTAATAAAAGCACACAACACTAATACCCATTAATGGGAAGGAAGACTTTCAACCTGGTTTGTAATACAAGTGTGTGTATGGGACATATAAAACCTCTAAGTAATACTTGAAAGCTTCTTGGCAGCAAAAAAAATTGCAGCCTGCTCTAGGAGAACCTGCTTCAGCAGGCAAATTGGACTAGGTGATCTCCAGAGGTCCCCACCACTCTTTCATTGTGTGTGTGAGATCAGAGTCCTCAAGGCTACATTACTGTGAAGAGATTCCACACTGTCACCATTTTTAGTTGGTTACCATTAAAACTGCACTGCAAGCAAGCCAGCTGTGTGCTATTTGCAGAGATTAAATCAGTATAGATATGTCTATTCTACAGGCAGCAGCAATGGCATACCTCCCTCCCTTCATTTTCAAGCCAATTAAGGGAGAAGAACATTGTAATAGCTTTTTTTCTCCAGTTCTCATTCTCTTTGGTGTTATAACACAGCTTATTTTCTTCCATTCAGGTCACAAGAAGCCTGCCAAAAAGAAAAGACTTTATAGTGCACTGTAAATATCCTAAAGAACAGTATCTTCACATGGAGCTTTCAGCTGAGAAGAGATACAGTCTGTTTGAATTCTCTTGCTGAGAGGACTCTTCCTCTTTCAGCATGGTTGGCCCAATGGCTTTAGGAGAAAAAAAATAAATAAAAGATTGTGTGTGATGGAGCTGAGGGAGCAACCACAAAAGGTGAGAAAATAGGAAACAAAAGCTCTGCAGCACTTCCTGTGCCAAGTGCCTGTATTGAGGTCACAAGCTGCAAAGGCTGATCCATAGAGGAGTGCTGCTTGGCTCACCACAGGCATTGCCACAGAATGGAGGGCAAGTGCACACTCAGCTCAGTGAAACCAAAGCCATCCTTGGCATTGCCATCATCAACAGAGATGAAATCTGTGTTATGAGACCCTACAGAACCAGCAGTCTGCCAGTTGGAGACAAACTGTGATTCCTGGAACACCATGGTGTGCTACCAGCCAGCAATATAGGAATTAACTCACTGCAGACCTGGCTCTGACAGCCCCGAGATGTGAATCCTTTTGTTTAGTCATCTAAAAAGTTAGGGATGTACTCTAAGTCAGCCGTCAGGAGTCTTTCAATAACTGATGTGGAAAGACAGGTATCTCCTGAGGGCAATTTATCCTAGTCCATGATGGATGTCTCAGGTGGAATGAACCAACAGGTGGAACTGTTTGTTTCTCTCCACTGAACTACAGATGGAGATCAGAAGAGTCACCTGGTGCTATTTCCTACGGCATTGACTGACTTAAAGCTGCACTGCAGCAGTAAATCAGAGCAGCAGAAGCTCTCAATTATCCTGTTCAAAGCCCTGGCACACTGACAAACCTGACCCATCAGTCACTCAGCCAGGTGGGACATCCTGGGGACATAAGGAATGACGAGCATTGGGTGGAAGCACAGCAGTGGTACCTACTTGTCCAAGAGTGCACTCCATGCCACCAAGAAAATCTGCTTCCTTCAGCCCATTGTGATTGCTGCTGATGTCATGGACCTCAAACCGCAACCGCTGCACCTCTTCAAAATAGAAGTCCACAGTGAAGAGCTTGGAGAAGACAGGATTTATACAGGTCCGAATCACTTCTGTCCTGTCCACCTGCCAAATGGAGAAGAGGTCACATCAGTGTTTTGTCTCTCTGCCAGCAACAGACAACAAGTTGCTCCTCATGTGCAGTTTGATCAGAATTGAGAGCCATGGCTATGGACGCTGCCACTTGGGCAGCATCAACAGCTGGTTCTGTGCAGGGCTAGTCACACAGACAATGGAAGCCACCTTGCCTTGTCTCTGTGCTTGCCACCAAGTCTTTGACAAAAGTGGGTAGGCAGATGAGGAATTGCCTGCAGCCTCCTCCACGGGCAGCAATGCCTGCCCTGTGCTGGGTGCACCGGACTGGTAAGGTGGTAGAGTCAGGAGCTGTGTGCAGGCAAAATGACTGCCTTGTGCTAGACTAATAACTGGGAAATCACCTGCAGAACAACTGCAGAATCTACCTCCTCAGCAGCACCCATCCATCACTACAAAACTGCAGCAGCAAAATGCACTTTTATCAAACCACACAGAGGAGAAAAATCCCCAGGAATGACTCATCTTGGAAAGCTTGCATGGTTAGGGAGCAGAGAGCTGGATCCACAGCAAGCAACTTTTCCTAAGAACATATCAATTTTTCCACCTTGCTAAGTTGCGTTACAGGAATCTGATGGATCATGTGCTGCTTAACCCTACCTCTGAGCCTTACAACTGCTACAAAAGCATCCTCAGGGCTAAACTGCTCTTCCTTCAAAAAGTGTCCACAGGGTGCTTCACAGTTCTCCCAAAATGCAGTGCTTGTGTTTGACTTTTGAAACAGGGCCTTTGCCACTTTTCAGGGGGATGCAGCATTGGGAACACCATACGCAAGGAAGCAATTTCCTTTTTCCACTCTCCTTGCTCTGGCACAGAAAAATAAATAGTCTAATAACTCTGTAAGATTAAAGGAACTGATCCTAAAGTAAAGTAGAACTTGGGCTCATCAGTCACAAGACAGGAGGTGGCTGGTGTGCCATGGAACAGACAAATTAAATAGCTTAGAAAATGAGTGACAAGATCCTTTGCTGATCAGGAACATCTGTTGTGCAAGAAATAGCATCAAGTTGCTTCGCATCTCAGAGTTTATAATGCATTAGCCTTGGTCATAGTAATCAGCTAGGACACAACAAGTCAAGCAAGTCAAAAACAGGGGGAGAAAAATAAACCAGAAGCCATTCTTGGTAGCACAGATTTATTTTTGTGCTCATCAAAGGTGTCAGACTGACAACTCTACCATCTGAAATCCTTTAGCTAGTCATCAAACAGATGCTACCAGTCACAGAACAGATGTCAACTCATGCTACCACTGCTGTCTCCTCACACAGCTGTATCCATGTGCACTGACTATGCCAAGATGAGAGCATCACAGAGACATGCAGCCTTACTCACAAACTCCATTCTCAATCTCTTGTCTTAGACCAGCTGAAAAGGATGGTTCTGATAAGTCAAGCAAGCTACAAGAACAAGTCAGAAAGGATACCAGCTATGCTCATTCAGGTGCCCATCTCAAAACGTTCTTGACCTCCACCTGCAATCAAGGTGACTTGAGACCATCCTCACTGCTACAATATGAAATGCTCCCTATGTCAGCTGAGGTGTCAGTTCAATGGGATGTCCCTGAGATCTCTGCTAAGTGCAGCATGACTCAAACCACTTACAGAAGAGCAGTCATCTCATGCAGATCCAGCAATCAAACCATTTAAATGATCAGTTTTAAATCTTCCTTCAGAGCCACACCTAAACTCATTCCTTGTAAGTGCACAAGCTCTTCATTGGTACAATGGATCTCCTCCAGAAGTAATGGATGTTTTTCTGTTATTCTTTCTCTTCATTTCTGCTTTGCTGCTAGACTTGGGGGAAATGGTTCCTCACTGTGACATACAACACGATTTACACCTGTGCTCAGCGTAGGCTTAAATTGTGACTGTTCCACCAAATGAAGTGCACAGGGAGAGATGTTCACACAAGGACACGAAGAAGTTCAGTCTCACATAACGGTTAGACACTGTTTGCTTCTCCCAGCCTGTGAGTGCACAACATCCCTCCATACAGATACAGTACTCAAGTGCAGCCACTTCCCTGAATTTCCCCAGTCCTCCCACACTACTGAGATGATTCATTAATCTCTATTGATGGAAGCAATGCCAGTAGTTCCATGAGCAATACAGAATTCTCAGCAGTCAGCAGCATGCAGTAGCTTTGGCCCCATCAGCCTACCTTGTACCCAGGCTGCTTTGCAGTGCTGTTCACAATCAACCTACTCTTGGGCTAGAAAGTCTGGTAGACTCCTCAGAATGGGAAGTCCAGCTCCATGATCTGATCACTGTGCAGCTGTGCTGAGCACCGATAACCAGCTGGAGCAACTCAAGAGGAAGGAGCAATGGTGGACAGAAGAGGTCGATAAAGTCACTAACCCTCACAGAATGCTCTAGGTTAAAAGATGCGATACAGAAACCCAAGGGAGAATCTCCACTAGACTTCTGCCACTCAGCAGAGGCTGTCCTTTCTGGAATACTCCTGCTCTCACATTCAACTGTAAAGTGTTAATGCTCTCTTTAGAAATGCTGGATGGGCATGTGACCTTACTGACACCTGGTGAGAATACCATTGCTACGTGCAGCTTCACACTCATAATCATGAGAGCTAATGGCTATCGAGCACAGCACAGGAGGTTCCACCTCAATACAAGGAGGAACTTCTTCACTGTGAGGGTCACAGAGCACTGGAACAGGCTGCCCAGAGAGGTTGTGGAGTCTCCTTCTCTGGAAACTTTCAAGACCCATCTGGATACATTCCTGTGCAACCTGCAACAGATTCTATGGTACTGCTCTGGCAGGGGGTGTGGAACCAATGATCTTTGGAGGTGCCTTCCAACCCCTAATGTCCTATGATGCTGTGATCGTCTAGAAGGTCACAATCTACAGTGCTGTAGACACTTGGGAAAAAAACAGAAAGGCTGACTTGTTTCTGACCACAACAAATTATCCCAGTACCTGCAGGACCTCTTTACTTTCAATCAAAATCGGGTGTCCACAGCAAGACAAGATGTCAACCTCACGCCGTTTCTCTTCCATCCTATTGTCACCCAAACTCAGTAACAGCACTTCCACCTGCATGGATGATGAAGGCTCAAATGCTTAAAGAAAAGAGAGATAGGCTTTTGCCAGCCTCATCAACTGAACATTCAGAAAGTTAGAACTTGTCAGCTTAAATGCCCTCCAAAATAAAATGAAGAACACAAGCAACCACACAAAATCTCCCTTACTGTAATGGAACAGGGCTCTTGCATGGCAGAAGTGAGTGGAATTTACACTTCAGATCTTGTTACAGAAAACACCACTCTCTGGGGCAACCTAATGCTGAAGGCAGACAGATTTCACAGCAGGACACGGACAGGGGTCATACCCACAGCTTTAGTGTTTGCTGATGGCTGGCAAATAACATCTGTTATTTCTGGACTTAGCTAGACAAAGAATTTCTCCAACTTATTAAAACAGAATTAATTTTGAAACAAAAACTGACAGCTACATGCACCTTTGGGCTCTGCTAGCAGTTAGAACTGACCTTAAAAAAAGCAGTGCTTCAGCTGACACCACAGTCCCAACATCTGCTTCATGGTGCAGCTGTACCTGCACTTCCCCTTCAAGGACAATTTATCCAGAGAAAAGGACTTGCATATCCACCTCCCAGGACAGACTCCTGCTGCTTTCCCTCTTCATCTCCTTAGGCCCTTGTCACTCCACAGAAGGTGGTACCCTGCTGAGCAGCCCAGGATTACTTGGCAGGCCCATCTGGAGGCAGCCACCCTGTGAGCTTCCCCTTGGGGTGTGATGAATGACAGACGAACACCAAAGCAGGTCTCCACAGCACAAAGTGCCATCTCAACAGCACAGATTAAAACAGAGGGGAAAAGGACTTCTTGCTTTGGGCCTTCTGAATCCTCTTGTTAAACTCAGAGAAGCTGGAAGGTGGATTTCAGTTGTATTCTCCCCTACCACTCACTGTGGATACTGTTAGGAAATGTTGACCTGCCATCACTGCTGAAGAACTGCAAAACTGTCTTTGCAGTCAGATAGCACCAAATTAAATGAAGTTCAAAAGGCAGATCAACAAATACTAAACCCAAGGCTGTCTATGCTGCTTGTGTCTGCTGCCCAGGAGCTACTGAAAGGCAAGGAGCCTTGCAGAACTATGCTAAACAAGGCAAACATTGAGAAGGCAACTCCTCACCTTAGTTAAAATATCACTGACAAGTAATTCAATAAAGTACAGGCTGAGAGTCCCCTCCACAGCTTCCACTGTTGGTGGAAAAGGGAAGATAAGGCAAAAGAGCCTGAGGGGGATTTTTTTCCTCTTCTATCACAATGAGATGCAGTGTCACCCATTGCATACACACGGATGGGCAGGGACTGAGCAGAACCTCATGGGCACCTTGTACCTAAGGCTTTCCAGTGATCATAAACAGCCTCCTCAGCATGCCTTTGGGAACCAGGGAAACAGAACTGTCTGCAGGACCTGAAGCTATGCACTTTGGATCAGCTGTATGGAGAACTCAGTGTCCCGCACCAACCTGCTACCTATCTGCTCTCTCCTGTATTTCTAGCAAACGTGCAACTAGTACAAAAGCAACACATTTTTGGTGGCTGTTACAGGACATCTTTGAGAGGAAAAGCAGCCAGGGTCAAAGGTTGAATTCACTGTGCTCTCACCAGAAGGAGGTTCATGAAATAGCATGGTAACACTGCACGTAATAATGATACAACTGCCTCGTGAAATAAGGAAAATCTTTGGTCTACAGAACTGCCATCTGAACATTTGTACTGGTGTCCTTAGGTGTCTTTAGAAAACTAGTTGAGAAGGCATAAACATACAAATTCCATTTTAGAGAGGGAGTGCTGCTAATCAGCTCAAAGCCTGCCTTTTGGGGCTGTAGATATTTAACAAGACCAGCAAATAAAGCCACCCTTCCCTATGCATATTACAGGCCAACGAGGGAAAACCAGCAGGCTGTACTTTCAGCACAATTCATTACAAAATGCTGATTAAATCTAGAAGAATCACATCTGCCAGCCAAGATGACAAAATGTACAGAGGTGAAGCGTTATTTTTAGGTCATCTGAGTTTTAACAAGACTGAACATTTCCATGCTGCAGTACCTCACATGACAATCTGATACCAAGCAGAAAGCAATTTACACTTTGCTTGGTGGCTCCTGAAAAACTTATTAATATTTTTCCATATTATTATTATTATTAATGGTATTTTCACATCATCACATTTCTATCCCACAAATGAAGAGTCACTTCCAAGGGCATCATAATTTATAGCCCTTTATTTCAGCTTAATTGCTGTTTGCAAACAGAGGAACCAATAGGTCTTTAACTCTTCTTTGGCCGTAGAGCTCAAAGCTAAGCACAATGCTGTCCATGGTAGGCCACAGAAGTGTTTAAGGTGAGCTGTCTGGAAATTAATTGCGAATAGTTTCTTTTCTTTGTGTGATATAAATATTGGCTATCTTGTAAACCCCCTAGTCCCAACCACAGAAATCTGCTTTTAAAGCACTGGAAAAAAACTAAGACCTAGAAACAGCCCAGGCCCCAAGGGTCTCTGGTCCCTGGGCACAGGGCTTCCACAGCAAAGACAGACATGTTTCTTCTTTGTCTGACGTCCTGCAGGGCAAGAGATGTAGAAGTTCAGCAAAAGCATTGCAGTGCCAGCCCCTTTGAACAGATGTGCATTAGTTTGCTGCTGCTTAGCAGCAACTAAAGCAGGGAAGAGGCCTTCAGAAAAGTGTCTGGTGGCAGATGATGGACTGGAAGAAGATCCTGGCATCCGCTTCTTCTGAGCTTACCAGTAAGTGAGAACACAGGAGAATTAAGTGATGGGATAATCCTCTGCTCACTGCATATAAGTGCAACTACATTACACTGAGTGGGAAATTGACACTGCTTCAGTAGTTTGCTCTTTAATTAACTGACCATAAAGAGTGACTTGCTAATTCATTTAAAACAGAGGCAGATTCCCTGCCACACACACTCAGGTAAGCTCAGCGGAACTAATGTGGGTTAATGAATTATGTCAATTGATACAGGTCCAGGAAAGTTGTTAGTTTAAGAAACTCACTTGCTAGTGAAGTGATGATAATTAAAGATTTGTTAATTTATTTCTAATGTTGTAACTCCACTGTTAAATCAATTACATCACCACAGCATTAGCAGCAGCAAGACAACTCACTGTTACATACAGAGCGCTTCACTTGGCTTTCTGGAATTCCTGTACCAGAAGTAACAATTTGCAAGGCCCAACTGGAATCTTCCCACACAACTGGGGAATTTGGACCACCAATGGCTGCCTAGAAAAGTAACAGATTTCATGCAACTCGTGTTCATGTGAACCAGCACTCGCTCTTGCTTTTCATTTCCATGTGCATCTCATTAAGCTTGTCAGTGGAGCTTGGACTGCTACTTGCTGAAACCACAGCAGCTCAACAGCAGCTCCACAACCCAGGAACAGCAGCAGAAGGCTTTCTGTGAATTGCTACAAAACCCAAGGAAAAAAAAAAAAAAAGAATACGTGGGTTTCACCCCCATTACATAAACAAGCCAACATTCTGTCACCAAGCAGCACAAACCGAATAGAGTGGAATGGAATGGAATGGAATGGAATGGAATGGAATGGAATGGAATGGAATGGAATGGAATGGAATGGAATGGAAGTAAGAAGCAGAGATGTTGGAAGTAAGAAGCAGAGATGGCAAATTTAGCTGAGCTGTACAACACTTGCAGACAGCATCCTATCAGCATCCTGACCTGGGAGTTGTTTGCACTACTGAAGGACCTCAGTGAATGATGGTTCTTATATTTCCCTGGAAGTATCGATTCCAAAATGATTTCCAGGAAACAAAAGCTGTACTCAAGCTTGCTATCCATGCATGCTACCTGAAGATACCTAGAACTAGATCCCATCTGACATGGCCACAATTTCCATTCCCTCAGCATGACTGCAGGCAGAGACAGGCTACATACAAGGATCTTTTTAACTGAAGTAGATTTGGCCACACAACCACTTTGGGTAATAAGCAGCCCAAAGCTGCTTCCTGCAATGGCTGCAGTTCTCCTGGAAACTGTTTTAGCACCTTGTTACTTGAGGCCTTAGGGAGAGAAAAATCAAGATATTCCCTTCTGCAGTGGAGAGCTCTGAGCTTGGAAGTAGGTTTTCCTCACCTGGGACCCACACTTTCCAGCAGCTGACTCGCTACTTTATCAGCTGCCTCAGCAGCTGACAGCAAAGAGCTATGTCATGTCTTAGCAAGATGACTTTGAATGTCTTCAGTTATTCATTTCTGAAGGAAAAATCTCCACAATTCAGTGCTTACACCTGCAAAAGCATCCTCATTATATCAATTGATAAAAGACATCCTTCCATTTCAGAGGATGCTTTCATATTGGTGCTTTGACTGCGAAGATTCTAACATTATTCAGCAACAGGTTTTGAGTGGTCCCTCAATTTTGGATTTCCCCTCCCCCAGTCTTTATTTTACTTTTGTGTCATTATAATTAACCAATTTCCCATCTCTGCATGTTCTCTCTATTTCCCAACTAGAACTCATTGTCTTTTAAATCCTATCAGTCAGAGCTCTTATTCTTTCCTGCTTTATAGTACAGATTCCAGATGTGCAACAGGGGCACACTGAGCCCCAGATCAGCAATGAGCTAATTAAACTGTTACTAACTCAAGCTGAAGAGATGGTAATGATTCCGTGGCTCAAACAAAATTCACTTCAAGGATTTCCTGTCATATTTAGGCCATAAGCTTAAGGAAACACAAGTCTAATAGCACAAAGAGAAGAGCCTAAGACAAAGTGTGTTCAAACACAGAGAAATCAAACCTGCCCATTTCTTTCTCTCCTTACAGCACTCTTGAGAGGAGTTTTGAAATCCAAGGAGAATTATCTGGTAATCTGAAAACTGGCTGACAGGAAACAATTAAAATAAAGTTCATGTTGATTTTTCTTAACCTCTTTTATTATTAATGATCTCACAAGCTGGGAGAGTTGCTGTGATGCTCTGAGATGTATGAAGTTGTCCTTATCTCCCTCTGTCATCCTGGCTGAGATGACATGCCTGGTTGGTTCACACACAGGGAACAAGGCCAGGATTTCATGCTTTTAGATTTTGGTACCCTGGGTCCTCCAACAACGTTTAGGACAAGCATGAAACCATTAGTGAGAATTAAAACACTGAGCCAGCAATCATTATAGCTATAGAGCCCTGTTAATAAGTGCTTATGTATTGGGACCTCCTCATGATAATTCAAGTGGATTTAATGCTAGCTACTGACAAATCTGCTGCAGGTTGCACGCAACCATCAGGATGCCATTAGTAATCTAATCCACAGCTATCTGATGGTTAATGAGCCTTTTGGAATGTAAATCACTTACCTCCACTGCAAAATCACTTTTGGTGCAGGGAGGGGCAACCTTCTGGTAATCTAGCTCAGCATTAGAAAAGTGGGGTTATTTTCCATTAGCTATGTAAAGGTATTGCAGAGAAACCTCAGTATGAACCTAGTATGTGAAAACACGGCTGTACAGGCTGCTGCCACGAAGCTCTGAAGGGACAAGTGACCTAGACACAAAGAATAGCTGGGAAAGAAACACCTCGGCTGTGATCCTGTCAGGGGTAAAGAGCTGTGATCTTCTGGAAGCAAACTGACTTGATGAACCCAATACAGGAGACCCACCCCTTACAGAATGAAGCTAGGCATAGGTATTGGTTTTGAAAAACCAACCACCCAACCACACAACTCACTTTGAATCCAGAACCATAAAGCAAGGCACATCACAATATCACAGCACATTAGAGGTTGGAAGGGACCTCCAGAGATCACTGGATCCAACCCCCTGCCAACGCAGGATCAAACCCAAGCAACGTGCTTTGCATTTCTCCCCATCACCCCACTTGAGCCTGTATTTTGTCTTCCTAGTCATAAACTCTTCAAGGCAAGAATTAGCTGTTTTAACATTACAGGGTCCTGTAACCTTACTCAGTAGCAGACTCTTTCACCACAGGCACTGATAAAAGGGTGGGAAGATGTAAGAGGGGCATCTGTGCAGCTGCACCCAGGGATGCTGTGGCCCAAAGCTGTTTAATGCTGCTTCCCTGCTAGTAAATCCATGCTTTGTACAGCAATGTTCAGAACCCAGGTAGATCCAGAGTGCAGAAAGAGGGGATTCCACCACAGTTAAACTTCCAGTGGCTTTACAATACTGGAGAAACAGACTTGCTGTCATTGCTTTTTTTCCCCAAAAATGTCCTCTTCTGTTCACGTGCTGCTCTATTTATTCTAGGGAAATTGTTTGTCAGTGTATGTATGAGATCTGAAAGGCTCACCAAACACCAGGTTTTCACAGGATAGTTTAACCCAAATTGGATAAAGCTTTTACCTGTCTCCTTTCACATAGGTGCAGAAGTCTCCCTAGTTTTAATGATGGCCAGACTGCAAAAGATAATGAAGCATCCAAGTCTTTTGTGAACTGGAGCGCTCATAATTCTTTGATTACCCCTTAAAAGTCATCTCTGCTGTTACAGTATTGCTGTTTAAATGGCACATGGCTACTGTTTAGAATTAGCCATTGTTAATTTAATAAACCTCTCTGCAATGCCAAAGGCCTAACAATTATTAATTGGAGACTTGATGGGGTGCTTGGTGCCATGGTTTAGTTGTTTAGGTGGGTTGGATTGGTTGATAGGTTGGACGCGATGATCTTGAAGGTCTCTTCCAACCTGGTTTATTCTATTATCTCAATAGTTCCAATCAAATGACAGCAAATGTTGCTTGCCACAGTTAGAGCTGAGTCTTCAGTCAGTGATGCCACACACGGCAGCAGGAGTACCCCTGATTGCCCAGGCACTGCTCAGCCTAACAGCTCTGCTGGGACTTGCTTTCAAGGCACACATCGAGAGAGAAAGCTGCTAGCACAGAGAGGCAGGGGGTGTGAACCTGGCTTCGGCACTCCAGCCAGCACAGTCTGTGAAGCAGAGAAGCTCAGCAAGGCCTGGGCAACCCCAGGAAGGAGCAGGCTGGCTTCCTGCAGTGCATCTTTGAAGGTCTGCCACAAACTTAGACAGCTATACAAGAAAGTAACACAGATAAACCATCACAGATTTCCTCAGCAGCAAAAAGTTAGGACTCTGGGCGCCTGCTCCTACTTGGTATAGAGGCAGGAGGATTTTTAATCTCAGCCTTAAAAGCAGCACAGCAAAACAGCAGAGCTTTGAAAATCTTCCACCTGCGTTTAGAAATCCTCCAACCCCCCAGCTGGAAGTGGCATTGAGCAGAACATCTTTTAACACCTGTGTCAATCACACCTCCAGTCTCACACAAAGGGGCAGTGGTTCCATCCCTTTAACTTGGGCAGGGCACACCTGTATTCCAAAATGCAATCTCTCAACTGTGACACACACAGAGCTACAGCAAGGCAAAGGCAAAACCCCACCACCTAACCACAAATTCCTTAGAGTGCTAGCTTGGATTTGCCTTCCTGCAGCACCAACCCACTGCACTGTTCACCCAGAGCCTTAATGTATCACTGACCTCAGAACACCACACAGTTGTGGAAACAGCTCAGAAACAGAACCTGGAAGGCCAGGGGCAAGTCATTTTGTTAGAAGGTCATTTATGTAAAAAGCTCCAAATAAAAGTGCACCTTGCACAGTTTTCCTCAGCTGTAAAACTGATCACAGAAGAAAGGCAAAAATCCTACATCTCTCTAGAAACAGGCAGTTAGCTTCTGGACCAGGTGTTTTTCTCACACTGCTCAACTGCTGAGATGTTCCTGACATAAAAACTGAAATCCAGACCTGTCATGGTGACACTTGAATGAAGCCCTGGATACATCAGGGAAAGCTGCACAACCTTTGTCCACTCCAGATTTCCAAATTCATGTTGAAACTGTGCTGAAGTTCCAGTTTCTATGGATAACATCACAGTGGTGATTGCTATAGCAAACCACCCAGAGGTTCAGAGGGAAGGGACCACCTGCTACCTGTGGAGACATCCTCCCTGGAGTCATAACCTGTGGCAGTTTGAGTTGGGAAACAGATGCAGTCCATGTTCAATACCAGGTGTCTCTTTGGAGAGATTTCCCTGCTTCTCTAGCTACCTTTGGAGATAGCATTATGGAAAACATAGCAAGGAACAAAGCTGCCAGAAGAGCTGAGAGGGCAAAAAGAATAGAAGGCATTACTGGCTTGTGATGGTGGCAGGCTGTCAGCTGCAGGCATCTGAAAATCCTTCTGGAAAGGCACTGCTCATCTCACGAGAAGGTCTGAAGTCTTTGGGACACTGTGAAGGGCAAAGCCTTCCCAGCTGACACACTCTGTTAAAAGAAGTGGGAGGGCAGCCTGTCAGTGGCACATGGAGAGTGTAAGCGGTGTGAAGAGTGCACACATGGCTGGGAGCTCGGCAGCACTTGCAGCGAGATGCTACCCCTGACACTGCACTGAGCAGCTGCAGGGAGAGATTGCTGGACCTGGCTGTAGGTGCCTCCTGTGACCAACAGCAAACCCACCAGGCCTATACACACTCTCCTGTTGACAGCAGATGGACACTACAAGAGAGGCAGCTCAGCAGACCTGTCTCCAGCCCAGCACATGCTCTCCTGCACATGGAGTCCTGCTGGCTGGAGGAGAAAGCTGCTTTTCTACCATGGACTGGTTTTGACAACATTTCACAGAACTGCTGAGGAGCAGGGGGGCTGAACACTCTCCTCTGAGCACTGAACAGCTACCCACACCTTCTGTCAAGTGCATCTGCTAGTGCCAACCACATCGTCAACACCTCTATTTACAACTTCACACGTTTGTAATGCATACCACTGCCAGATTGTGTGCACACACTACTGTCTACACCTGCTCCCAAAACTCAACCACACACAACTCGTGGAAGAACTTCATGTCAGAGAGCCTCATTCTTGGGCAGCCTGTGATGGAGGCCACAAAGACCTGGTGGACTCCACCTGTGCTCCAAGCTGGGCAGCCGTAAGCCAGTTCTCATTAAGAAATGTTGCTTCTACCTTAAGGGACCTACAACTCTCTGCCTGACAAGTTCTGAGAAGTTACACAAAAGAAAGCATCAGCCAGTATTTGCCCTGTTCCCAGCACCTTTTCCATGCAGCCAGCCCTGGCCACTGCAGGAAACAAGCAGCTGAGCCAGGCACACCTCAGGGTAGACACTGACCATTTTTTGGTAAGATCTGTCAGTGGCAGTAGGCTGTGGCAGCCAGCTGCAGCTAACTCTTTTTACAGAGGAAGGCAGACTCTCAGCATGTCCCCTCAAATCCTGGGTTTATAAAATAAGTGGATTTTAAAAGACATGTAGGTATGTGTATTTAACACAGACATGCTTTTAGAAACAGGCACTCTACTCCGAGCTGTAAAGGACCTGAGCACTTCAATCAGAGCAGAAAGTTTTCAGTGCCTCTGAACCAGACCATGCTCATCCTTTTTCAATTCTTTAACATTTCTATCCAAAACTACCTTTTTCTTAGAGGGATAAACCTTGCTGACAGTTCAAGTTATCAGCCCTTCCCAGGCTCAGTTTACCCACCTCATCTCCATGTTAGTCAGAAAGGCATCTAAGAAAGCCAGCAGAGCTCCAGATATTGATCGTTGTTGCCCAAGTGTGCTACCACCCCACCTTGAAATACATCCAGGAATATCCAAAATCACTCAGAGAACCACACATCATCTGAGGCAATAATTAACCAAAACACAGAGGCAAGAAAAGCCAAGCTTCCTCAGGGGGCTCAAAACCTTTCACCTCTTGTTTTCCAGGGTATCGTTCATCTTGGTGCTATTCACATCTTGCTCATCCCATGGCAAGAGAGGAGAAATGCCCAGAAATAGCCTAGTCTACCATCACCCACCACCTCTGAGGTAAGATTCTGGCTCCTCCTCTCCCCCTTCACAGCTGAATGCAAAGCACAGCAAGGTAACAAAGCACCTATGATATGAGGCTCTTCAGCTTCAAGGCATAAAAGGCAGGGTGACAGCAGCAGGAGCAGAGAGGCATTCTCCCTCACTCTTCCCATCTAGCAAAGGTACCACATGACTCCCACAGGGCTTCCATCAGCTGCCAGAAATCTCTCCCCTATCTGATAGGTGTAAGAGATATTATCTATTAAAAGATGTATTTGTATCATTGTGTTAGCAAACAGCTAAGTATTGATTACTGATTTTTCCATACCAGTATCGGGGGTTAATGCAAAGGGAATATTCTTGCTAAGCCAATATCATCTCGGTTACTGAAGATTTCAAGATGATTTTGTGCCCAAGACAAAAGATTTCCCAGCTCTAGAAATGTGAATGATAGAGAAACTGAAATACAATGAAAAATTCTGTAAGGAGAACAACTTTTGTCTGAGAGCTAAAGGGAGAAACCTTGTTCCCCCTCCTCCCACGCCCCTGCCATTGCAGAAGGAAATTGATTTAACCTCATTTACTGCTCTCTAGGAAGAAATCGTTCAGCCATGAGCCTCCCAGGGTGCTTCCGCTGCTGTACAAATGCTCCAAATGTCACCACACTTACAAATGAGCAGAGCCCCTTGCTCAAAAGGCTTCAGTGGAATCACCAGGAAGAGCCCTGGCCTGCAGGCTTCCTCCTCTCAGGGGGAGCACTTTACTGTCAGAATAATGCATGTGTCTCCATCAGTGGGCTTGGCAGAGAGTGGCTCCTGGCCTAGATTCAAACACTTCCCTAGCCAGGTTTAGCCTTGCCTTCCTGCCTGTGGGAGCTGGGTCGTGCAGCCCTCCACGTGTGTGAGGTGTCCAGGAGGTTCTGCTTGAGTCTCCTCCTAAAACTCTGCAACAGTGTCCTTGGTCCCCTGCAAGAATAGTGTGGTGGGACCAGATCCCTTGAGAAATTGGGACAGCAAACAGTGATGGGCATTCAGATCTCCTCCTGGCTTGACACTCTGTGCCAGTGCCTGCACTAAGGGTGTTCTCCACCTACAGAGCTGGCAGGCAGGGGTGAGCTCTGGCACTCTCAAAGACTCCCGCCACACACCTGACTCCTGCCCATGTCCCCTCCAGACACACTTGGACCTTGGGATCTCTAGTCCCATACAAACGATTGACTGCCAGCAGCTGTCAGATGCAGCTACTGGTCTTAGTTCCACGAACAAACCTGCTATCTGCCAACGAGTTTGTTCCCTAGGATATTATCTGGGTCTGCACAGGCTTTGCCAGCCAAGGGGCAACATCAGCTGTACCCCTCAGAGCTGCCTGTGGGTAGAGCTACTCAGGCCAAATGCTGACTAGAGGAATCTGGCTTCTGTTCTCCCCTGCTGCCATCACTTTGCCTTGAAATGGTTTCACTGGGGGTGAAAAGCAAGCATATGTTACAGCAGTATCACTTGCAGTGCTACACAGGTGGCTGTATCCATCATCATATGGCATCCACTGCATGCAAGCTAGCTGTGAGAAGGCACAATGCCAGCCCAACAGACAGAAACAGAGTGAAAAACACACCAGAAACCCAGACCTGAACCCCTTCTAGAATGTAAGACAAGGAGCCACACAATTCATGGACAGTGCATGTAAAGTGAATTCAAGGAAGGGATTGAGGGAGGAGAGGCAGGGAGATGAGGATGTAAAATATTCAGAAGGTGCTTTTTACCACTCGCTGATGCAAACTTCCTCTGCCCAAGCCCAAACGACCTGCCTCAGCGATGTGTATTTCTTGTTCTGCTTGGGTGTTTAGGTTTGGTTTGGTTTCACCGCAAGTACAGATGCACTCCTGGCTGCAGAGGGCATGCACTGGTGGCTGTTCGGCACTGAAATGCTTGGCAATCTCAGAAGCTTGTGTGTATGTGTGTACACACCTCCAGAGCATGCATGCATCTGGAGAGCTCACACCCTGCTTACTGGTGCCTTGGAAACCCAGGAGCGTGTGCTTGGTGCCGGGCTGAAAGCGAGACTGGCTGCCAAGGGGAAAACGTTTGACTCCAAAGACAGCGCAAAAGGTAAGGAAAACTGCTGCCCAAGCACTAGCCCAGTGTCACACTCTGCTTCTCTTTCAGCAGGAGAAACAGAAGATTCAAAATGCACTGGAAGAGTAACAGCAAACAAAACAAGTCTTTGGAGCACCTTGTATTCAAGTGATTTCTCAGCTGGCTGGGACACACATAAAGACAGCTGTCTTTTCACACCTCCTGCTCTCTGGAGTCCATCTCTGACTGCACAATGCCATTGCAGAAAGGAGGAGTCCCACTTCTTACCAAAAAAGAGATGTCTACAACAGAAGCACACAGCTGAGAGATGCTTCCCACTGCACAGAGAGACCTGACAAAATACTGCAGGACAGTGTCAGTCACAAAGGGAAATGCAGAATGGTGACACTGGCTTTTGTAAATGATCCAGCCATCAACAAGAGAACATTTCTGAGCTGCTTGCTGTCTCACCTGGAGCACCAACATCATCCCTGTACATTTGAAGCATACTCACTGATGGTCTTCACAGACAGACAAGATGCAGCCGTGCCACAGGAGTCTGCAAACAGCTTTAGTTTTCTGACATCAAAACCATCTCCAGACAACGCTCCTGACCAATAGGCAGGGTGTCAGAAAAGCAGCAGGATCTGTCAGAAAACCTAAGCCTGTGCCAGAGTTCATAATAAAGTGGTACAGGATTAAAGCATGCAAGGACTTCATTCAAGATTGGTTTCTAGCACACCCTTAAGCCCATCTTGATCCTGCACACCTATGCTCAAGCCCAGCTGATATCCAGGAAGTTTAAACACATTCTTAAATTCTTTATCAAAAAGAAGCTGAGGGAAAGAGCTTTGTTTACACAGAAGAAGAATTATTCTTCAGTTCAGTCTCCCAGGGGTTTGAATGGGATAGCTGCTTTCACAGCATACACTTCCCAATAGCCTTCAAGCAACCAAAGACAATGTAAAACTGAGCAAATAACTTTAGCTTTCACTTCCTGAGATTTTCTGAAGGCTGTGATCTGAAATCAAGAAAGCAAGCACTCTAAACCCCCATGTTCATTCACTTGCTCAGCAATACAGATAAATCCTGGCACTAATGTGTTTCTGTCCAAAAGAAATAACAGTGAAGTACAAATGAATACAGCGTGGCTTAAACCCCAGCATTCGTAACTCAGTGCATGTTACAGCTAGTCACTGAACACAGCTGGTGTGCTATCTACAGGCAGCTCATACAAGCATTAGCCATGAAAACCCCAACTAATATCTCTAGCAGTGAGTTTACAGTTAAAAACCTGCAAGATACTAGCCTGAAGTATTCTCACTCAGATATAAATTAAATCAGTTTCCTTGCTTAATAGTTCTCTACAAGCTTTTTCCTTCCAGTAACTTCCCCTCTAAGAGCTGTCTGGTAAAGCTGCCCTTGCAGACTTGCCCTAAATAAAACACTGCAGAAAGACAGAGCACAGGTGTATCAATGCATATCCTGAAAGAGGTCTCTGATCCCAGACAAAAAGCTCTGAAATATTCCTGCAGCATGAGGTGCAGAACAGATGCTCACAGTTTGCCCTGAGCTCCTCTCAAAAGCCAAATCAAACCCATCAAAAAGTCTTACTTGGAATCCCAACTTTGATTTAGGCATGGCTGAGCCCCTGCCAGAGCTCTGCTACAAAGGAGATGATTTTTTACTGAATGGATGATGAAATATTTATCCCATCTTTCTTGGAGCTGTCAGCTGCACTGAAGGGCTGCTGCATGACCCAGAACTCAAAGAGACAGTGGTATCACATTCCATGACCTGAAGGGAAAGAAAGGCAGGGAGGTGGAGCTGCAGGAATTGCAGTCTTGCCACAGACCAGCCTGGACAAAGCCTCCAAATGAAGGCAGCACTGTGTTATGCTGTGTGGCACCTGCTGATGTCTGACAGAGCCAGCTCAGAGAAGCTTCTGCTTCATTTCACAGAGCCCTTTGAGCTGGTACTTTTCAGTACTCAACAACCTAAGTACTGTGTTGGCACCACCAGCAGCTGTTCCCCAACTGGGACTGGATCTCTGCTGACTTCCAGGATAGCAAGGACTCGGGGGTCGTGCCTTTAAGAATGGCACAGGGAGCTCAGCCCATCGTGGCTGTATGACTTTTTGTACAAAGATTTCCCTTCCCAAGCACTTATCAGCAGAACTTATTCTTGCTTTTAAGGAAGGAAGGAAATTAGCAGCCTGATGTAATTTTAATTGCATTAATAAGCAATAGCCATATGTTCTTGGCAGAAACTGCTATTGCTGTACTACTTAGGCTTTAAATATTAAATACAACTGTCTTCTGCAGAGCTCCTTTCTAATTACACTCCTAATTATTTTCTAACTTATATTTGTCTTTCTAAAAGCACTTTGGAAATGAGTGACAAATTTCAGGCTGGGTGGATCCCATTCTTTTTAATACAGCCAAGTGAGATTTAATTTGAAACCTGATGTTGCCTTAAAATATTGATCACATCAGGGTAGCTTTGCAGTGTAAATTCAACCCCATGACTGAAAGGAGCTTGCTAAAGTTGGTTCAGGCTTTAGGAATCTTAAAAGTGTAAACAGATTGCATCTCAGAATCCTATCAACATGCAGCTGCATCTCTTTCAGTAGGGAAACAGGACTTTGAGGAGCTAAGGGGCAGATCTTGTTGGCAATTATCAGCAAAGCCAGTAACTCCTTGAAATCTGCCCGGGGCAGCCAGTTCTTGGAGCTTCCTACGAGAGAGCAGAGCTGTCGAGTCCTCCCACGGGGATGTTGTGCCCTCCCACCCAGCTTCTGCAGCAGCTGCATGTGAACAGCCACTGCCATGCCACACCTTCAGTGGTAGTTCCCGTGCTGGCACAAACCACAGCTGTCCAGTGCCCTCCTTGCCAAGCACAAGGTCTGTGAATGATTGAACTCTCACGCAACCCACTTCCAGGGGGAACAGTGACATTTCCAAAGCACCCTCCGAGCTGAAACATTCCATTTGCATTAAACCTCAATTTAGCAGCTTGGATCATGGTGGACGGAAGTTGAGAAGAACATTGCTGTGGCACAAAAGCTGTTAAGCCTGAGGAGACATTAAGCTCAATTTTACGGCCATGAAAGTTTTAACAGCAGGAGCCACAAGACAACAGCAGAGTCTGTGTGCAGGAGCAGCAACAAAAGGGTGGATGGAACTTCACTGAATGGCTAAAAGAAGAGGTGAAAAATGGGTTTTGCTTTGGTGGAACTGTGTCTGTGAACACTGCCTGACAGAAAACAACAGGCCGGAAAGCCAGGCAGTGCAGCAAGCCTGGGACATCTATGGAAGCACTTGCACATCCTGAGCCCAAGAGGGAAGCATAGCTGAAAGGCAGCTCTGCTCCTCCAGTGCTAATACAGACAGAGCAGTTTGGGAATCAGAAAGGAGGGAAATGCCTGCTATGATAGAGTTCCGAGTGGGGCTCAGGAGAGCAAACTTGGCATTCACAAACCAGACCAGATCAAAATGTACAACTCACTCTTAGATTTGGTTGTGGTTTGTTTTTTCCCAGGGCATCAGACACCAACAACACATGACCTTAGAACTGCAATAGCTACAGGCAGTGAAATGCATTCGGTGTGCAGCAAGAGGGGTGGCAATGGAAAGTGATGAGAAATCTCAGACCAGCAGTCTCCAGCATTTTCTGCTCCCTGCTTAGCTGAAGTTCATAGCCAGCCTATTGCCTTCACATCTGGTCATACAGCTCTTTGACTGTTTTGTAAGTGGGGAAGTATAGATACCTAGTCTTCAGAAAGTGTCTGCTATAACCATGCCATTGGCATTGGGTGTGCAAGGAAAGACAGTACAAATGTCACCAATTTCCACTAGATACAGCATGGGAAAGCCTGAGGCTGTGCAGAAAGACAACTCCTTGGTCCTGATGTGCATCACAGAATCATAGAATCAATAAGGTTGGAAAAGACCTCAAAGATCATCAAGTCCAACCTATTGTCTAACACCTCATGACTAATACCATGGCACCAAGTGCCACATCCAATCCCCTCTTGAACACCTCCACCACCTCCCTGGGCAGCACATTCCAATGGCTAACAACTTCCTCTGTGAAGAACTTTCTCCTCACCTCGAGCCTAAACTTCCCCTGCTGCAGCTTGAGGCTGTCCTCTTCTTCTGGTGCTGGTTGCCTGGGAGGAGACCAACCCCCTACTGGCTACAACCTCCCTTCAGGTAGTTGTAGACAGCAATAGTCCCCCCCGAGCTTCCTCTTCTCCAGGTTAAACAACCCCAGCTCCCTTAGCCTCTCCTCGTAGGGCTTGTGCTCGAGGCCTCTCCCCAGCCTTCTCTGGACACGTTCAGGTGTCTCAATATCCTTCTTAAATTGAGGGGCCTAGAACTGGGCACAATACTCAAGGTGTGGCCTAACCAGTGCTGAGTACAGGGGCACAATGACTTCCCTGCTCCTGCTGGCCCAACTATTCTTGATGCAGGCCAGGATGCCATTGGCCTTCTTGGCCACCTGGGCACACTGCCAGCTCATGTTTAGCCAGCTGTCAATCAGTACTGTGTGCCTGCTCTGCAGGTGTGTATGTTTCCATCCATCCATGTGTCCATTTACACTTGGAGTACTTAAAAAGTAAATGCCTGTACTCATTGCATGTAAATGTTCCTAACACAAAGAGTTTATTTTAGGACAATATTTAAGACAATTGTTTCCCAGTTTAACGAAGTCGAAGTGCTGTAAGATTATCCATTTACCAGAGCCCATCTGGTTCCAGAAGTATGTATACACAGTATTAAAAAGGATATTTTCTGCCTCAGGAATGCCAAACACCATTCTTCATGAATATGTATAATTAGATGTTCTCTGTGAGTGAGAAATAGTAATTAATTCAGTGTTAAACATCACAACCTATTACTTGAACTCCATGGCAACCAAGACGGCCAACAGAGAAAATGAAATTCCAAAGTCTATTTTTAAGTTATTACAGTTACACATCACCCAGGGCTTCAAAGCCAACCTGCACTATTTTGGGATACAGGCAATTCAGGTTCACTTTTCTAATTGAGAAAAGATTGGAGAGATAACTAACAACTACTGCTTTTATTAAGCAGTGAGTTACTGCTCCCGTGACACGCCTGAGTTTGAGGGCAGGGGAGAAGGAAGATGCTCACTCTGGTACACACAGCACTCTGGGAGTGGTTTCAGATACATTGCTCTCCTGACTGCTCTGGCTGACTCGACCACCACGTGGGGCTTTAGGTTCTGAGCTCAGTGTCTGAACCAGTGAATTTTACCCTGCAGCTCACTAAGAATCAGGATAGGCTGTGGAATGCACCTGCAAATCAGTGCATCTCCAAATACTCTGGTTCAGCCACAGATGCTTGTACCTCTGCATTGTCTACTAACCCACTCAAAGCCAAGAGTGACCATGACAGAGTTCACAAGCTTTGGGTTAGGAACAGGGAACAGCAAGATAAAAAAAATCAATACCATTCAGGAAGGCAAATTCCAGCACACACAGAGCTGCTAATGCAACCCCCTGGGTACACTGGTCTAGAAGAAAAGGGCGGCAGAGGGGGACATTTCCTCAGATAAACCCACTGATGGCAGGAGTACCAATGAGCCCCTGGATGGAGGTAAGGCAGCACAAAGAGCTAGAGGAGGGGTTGGACTGTCCTGAACACATCCTTGGCCTTCAATTCAAGACAGCTTGTGTGCACCAGGCTAGGCTGTTAAGGACAGATGCAAAGTGCAGTAGGAGCTGATACTTTCAAGTAAGGGAAGACAAGGCCACAGTCAGATGCAAGTAACAAAGACCAAGACTACTGAATAAAACTGAGACCTTGCTTTGGGATGTCACCTGGAAAGCAGAAATTCAGAATGCCTTTTTTTGCATCGTCATTTCATTAAGCATCAATTAAGTCTCATAATTAATACCTGCAATAGATGGCAAGACATCAGCCTCTAATCAGGGAAGAAAAGGATGAGAACACACCTTGGTAAATCAGACATTTCCAGTCTGGGCTGGCTTCTCTCAGAGAAGCTGTTGACATTCATCTTGGAGGTCCCCTGGGACACAGTGAGTTTACCAGAAGACTGCAGATAGGCATATAATAAAAAGGAGGTGTCACAGACCTATAAGCCAAACAGCTTAGCTTCAATTCCCAGAACTATGACAGAATAAATAGTCAAACCACTTGTAAATACCTAGAAAAAACAAGATGAGTAACAGACAGCGTGGCTTGGTCAGGAAGGAGCCACATCAAACCAGGTTAATTTCCTTCTACACAGGATAATGGCCTCTGGGGATAGAGCAGCTGCCATATCACTTAAGTAAGCCTGGCTTTGATTTCATGGCAAATTCTGTAAACCAAAATGGAAATATTAGTAGGCTCTAGAAATGGTTGGAAAAGGCTACTCAGAAAGCAAACACACAGGCATTCAATGATATTCCCCAGGGAAGTGTCCTAGGAGGTGTGGCTTTACTGAGTATTTTTCTTAATGAACTGAAGGATGGGGGACAGAGTGGGACAGAAAAGTTGGTAAAATCACACTCAGGTGGGAGAGACACTAAGGATGTTCGAAATAGGACTTCAGGCTCTCCTGGAAAGCTGGCAAGCAGTCAGTGCATGTGCTGCTTGTGAGCAGTACAGTGTCCACACCTCAGCAGGAGTCACTAGGGGGATCCCCTGGCCACAGGGAAGGCAGTATGTAGGTCAGCAGTGGACACACAACCGTTCCTTCACACTGCTGGGAAGACAACTTACATTTTACAGCAGTGTATGAGGAGAGGTACAACCTGAGATACACAAAGCAAATCTGGCCACTCAGCTCTACCCAGCTGCAGTACCTGCTCAGCTTGCCTCACTGCATTTCAAACCAAGAATGACCACCTGAAGGATGCCCACAGGCAGATCAGTGAAGAATGAATTAGAATTAACCCGGTTGCAAAAGATCTTCAAGATCATGGAGTCAAACCTACCATCCAATGAGCACAGCTTTGGCAAACACAACTTAAGAGGAAAGATTCAGCAAGCTGGGCTTGCTGTCCTGAAATATTGACAAAATTCTTGAAGCTTCTATTTCAGCAGAGGAAGGAAAAGTCAGTTCTTTGTGCTCAGGGGATTTAAGTCCTGAAACTGAAAAAAAAACCCAAACTAAGATCAGAGGCAACTGAAAGTACACTGAAATAAACTGAAAGAGCAACAGTGCTGCAACAGTGTCTGGGTAAGCTCTGCAGTCCTCAGCACTGGAAGTCTTGAAAAAGTGAGACGTACAGGCATAGAAAAAGGACAAGGTCCTAGGCCCTTTGCAGTTCTGCAAAGTACAAAGGAATAATGGACAGAGGTGACCAGTAAAGAACCAAATCTGGATGGCTTCTGAAACTACTCAGTACCGAGCATGTCTTCACCTTTCCCAGAATGTGGCAGGAACAAGCACTGCTGTAAGAAGAAGTCCTTTAACATGCAACTAAGGCCAAACCAGACAGTGCTGGGCAACTTAGCATGTCTGGTGCCTCAGAGTGTGCCAGATGAGGTTTCATTGAAGGTAAATTTTACCGGATGCAGGACACAGGTGATACCCCATTGGAATGGGCTGCCTGGGGAGGTGCTGGAGTTGCCGTCACTGGAGGTGTTTAGGAAGAGACTTGATGGTGCACTTGGTGCCATGGTTTAGTTGATTAGATAGTGCTGGATGATAGGCTGGACACGATGATCTTGAAGGTCTCTTACAACCTGGTCCATTCCATTCCATAGAGTCCCTTACCAGGAGGCTCGCACCATTTGCTGCAGTTCTGGCTGCTTCCTGAGCAAGCACTGTCCAACAGTGGCAAAAGCTTCTACCTGCAGTGATCTGAAGGTGCTAACAGCCCACTTCCACCCAAACAGGCAGCTCTCAGGTCAAGTTCCCATTGAACTTTGGCCCCTTCTTGCAATGCTTCTCAATAAAGTGTAAAGAACTACTTTCCTTTTCCTGCCACAACATCCATTTTCTCAAAGATGTCCAACAGCAATTAGACAAGAGCCTCAGTTCCCTCAGCAGGCTACTGGATAGGATGAAAAGTCATGGAGCTAGGTGAAAGTTCTGCTCACCCAGTTCCCTTTCAGGTAAATTTAAGAATAACTAGTTAGGAATTTGCATTCTGCTCAAAAGTGAGACTTCACAAACATCTCTCCAGCAGAGACAGGAAAGAGTGATTGGTATTCTCTCCTTTTTCTGAGATGCAGCACTTCAGGGAACCCAGGCTTGCATGTAATTACATTATGGATGCACTCCATATACTAGTGAAACCACAAACCAAGCTGGTCTGCCACTTACTGACCCTCCAGGGCAGCTCCTCTGCCGATAGAACATGGTCTGGCTCTGCTCCCTGTGGGGCAGCTGCACAGGTTTACTCCACTGGTGATCTGCATTTACATTTTCATTAGACTGCTGAGGAAAGGAATCTCCAAAGTCTTTATGGAAGCAATCCATCAAGGAGCACAGCTGCTGACAATGCTAAGACACTGAAAAAGGAAGGCACAAAACACTCACCCACCTATGCCATTTTTTATGCTTCAGTAAGTAACCTCTTGGAGCTTAGGCAACAGCTCCAGAGCAGCCAATCCCTCAATGGCTAATTCCCGGGGAAATATTTTCACATAAACAAAGTGCACTACAATCCCTGGGAGAGACCATTACAACTCATCACCCAAATGTTCAGTTGTTGTTACTCTGGCACAGCTTCCACCATGGGTGTGCAGCTCAGGTTTGACTCTGAAAGCTGGTTTCACTACAGCAGATTTTGTCCCAGTCTTGTCATGCAGTGGCTGAGGAGATTAGAGCGGTGTGCTGTAGGTCTAATGACCGCAGGTCTTTCCACGAGCACCATGGAAAGGACAACAGGTGGAGCAATGGGCATCCTGGCTTTCCCACCAAGTTAAATCATGAACTTGCTTGTGTCACTGCAGAGCTTTAGAGGCATCATGAGGGACTGTTAGTTTTGACAAGCAGTGTCCTCCTCCACCATTGAGCTGTATGTGTGAGAAGGCGGCAAATCTTACTTGTTGCTTATGCCTGGTGCTCCTTTTGTTTGTGAGCCTCTTGAGTTTGGTAAGTGGGAAGGAAGAAAAAACACTATCTCCAGAGCTTCCCCACCCCTACAAGACAGAACATTAACATTTTTTAATGACCTAGATACAAGACTGATGGATTTTGAAAATCTTTACTTCTATCAGAAGAAACCCCCAACAAAATAACCTCCCCTTTAATATTCACTCAGACTAAAGCTGGCTGCATAGCCTCCAAAAGCCAACAGGATTTTTGTTCTCCTCCCTGGGATTCAGCCTAGGACCCAGAGACACTATGCACAAGTCAAGGACCCGTAAATGAGGGTGTTCAGGAACACACATGGAACTGCCTTTCTCCCTCCTGTTCATGCTATATAGAGCAGGGACACAACCAGAGGGAATGTGCACCAGTCCCCTACCACTAACAGCTGCAGCATCAGCAGAGCTCTATCAAGGCTTCATCTTGTGCCACAGGAACAGTCCACTGAAGCACATTCCTTGACCTGCTACCTTCAATCACAGAATGGCAAGGGTTGGAAGGGACCTCCAGAGATTGAGTACAACCCCCCTGCCAGAGCAGGACTGCCCAGGGCAGGCTGCACCAGAACACATTCAGGTGGGTTTGAAAAGTCTCTTTTATGCAGCTGTATCTCTACAACAAACTTCAGACACTGCTGTTAATTTTAGTGGCCCAACAACCCTTCTGGGTTCAGCATTTGTGTGAGCTATTTATGTCTACAATGAGGTTAAAGAAAAAAAAAAAGAGGGTAAGGAAACAGGGAATCCATGGAAACTTTACAGCAATTACAGATGTTGAAAAACAAAGCAAAAAAGCATCATGAACCCAAAACTACCAGATCTTGAATATAAAACCACACACAAACTTCATGGATTTGTCTCACTGTATAACCCATTTTCAGCCCAGGTCAAAAGCTAGGCTGGGTTTCATGGACTTATGATTCCATTTCTCTAGGTACTGGAATCCAATCTGCAAACTGGGAGCCTCAGCATCTCAATATTAATTTGTGCCCTCAGCTTTGATCATTTAAAGGTCAGAGAGCCATAAATCCACCCACTTGTATTTACAGCTTGTCTGATGAAAACATCACCTAAAGCCTGTCTTCTTGCTTATCCTGTATATTTAATTTATCTAGCCCAAGTGTCATACCTGCCCTCACCTTGCAAAGAGACAAGGACATTTCCAAACTTCAGTGTAAAGCCAAGCCACTGTGGGATGCTCATTCTACCAGCAAATCCTATCTGAGAAATCCTACCCTTAGGGCCAGTCAAAGACCATCTGCAAGATATTGGTTGGTAAGAAGCCACAAGATTTGCAATGAAGGTATGCAAAAGCAGAGTGGAACAGTGCTGTGTGTGTAAATTATGCATGTTTGTTATTAAATCAAACTCCTCTTCGCCTCCCCCCCCTCCACTTATTACACAAGTTGTCATCTTTTATTTACATGCTGTATGATATACAGCCCAAACAGAGAGGGCAAACATCCACAACACAAACAGGAAAGGGGGAGATTTGCATTTAAGACATGAATATGCATTAGCAGGCAAGATGTTGCAGAGATCTTTTAAAAGCAAGACTGTTTCTTTTGAGACGCCCGCTGCTGGAAGTGCCACTCTGTGCTGCCCCACCCTCACAGCATGCAGCTGCCGCTCGGAATACACAACACCCATCGTAGAACCAGTCAAGATCCTAAGTCAGGTCCAAAGCCAGGACTGAAAAGGAGTCACACCACGGTCAGGTGGAAGAAGGGAAAGCCTCAGGAACAGAGGGATAATCTGTTCACAGCATTCTCCCTTTTCTCTGCTATTTTCTCCTTCTCTGCTAACTGTAGCTCCATCCCAGTAACAGAAATCCTTCCACAGCTTTTGCCGACTCATGTATTTTTATATTAAACACTGTGGAGAATGCCAAAGAGAGAAATGGAATTACAGAAATACCATAAATATAGGAGGAAACTCCCATCAGCTTTCAACTGCTCTTTGTTGCCAAAGAAATAAAACCTCAGTTTCCTTCCGGGGGTAATGCACAGACCACTCTGCTGCAGCCAGACCATCAAACCAGACCAAGGCACAGGAGCCTGTGCTGCAAGTAGAGAACCACCTGCATACAGCAGGGCTGCCTGATCCCTTTGCAGGCCTTTCTTGGCATGGAATTGGCAACCTGTGATGAAACTGCTGCATAATCTCAGAGGAAGAAATAAGCAATGGAAACAAGCTGGACTGACATGTCACATGTTCCTGAAACAAAGGATCTCCAGCTCACACAGCACTCTGCTATCACAGTGGATGGGGTACCACAAGGAAAGAAATGACAGACTTGGTAGCAGAAATTAACAGCTCAGGTAAGCAGCAGTTAGGAAATGTACTGGCAGCAGCACTTCATATGAAGTCCCTTTGCCTCAGCTCACGATTGCCTCAGCTCAGCCTAAGACTTGAAAGCAAGTTAAAATACTTCACTGTCCTGTGACTGACTTGGATAGGACTGCTCACAGCAACAGCATGAACATCAGTGCTCCCAAATGGGGACTGCTCCTAGCTTGCACAAATCAGGGCCACATCATTGCCTCATATGATTTGTAATGAACATACATCTTAAACCAAGAAAAAACGACCATAAAACAACCAATAGTAAAACCCATGATAAAAAAATATCTCACCTTGGGAGGGAAAAAGGGATGAGGTGGTAGCACTTGTCAATATCAACAAGAATGGCTCTATTTTGACAAGTTCTTCCATAAGTAAAAGCAGAAAAACCTAAAGCCAGACAAGTCTAACCCACCCCAGGCCCATTCTTCCACACAGCACCAGGAGCTTCCCATCCTCCCATCACTTCTCCCAAGCTTTGCAGGATCAGGGGCGTGCACAGCCACAGGCCGAACCAGATCCAGACCATGACCCAGCAGGGTCCCCAAGAGAGTGACAGCATATCCTCCTCACAGTTACTGCTGACCCAGGGCCCTTCCCCAAGACAGGACCCACTGCAGCGATGCCACCATAAGCTCATGGAATGCATACAGGAGAGTCGCAGCTTTACAGACCAAGAGACAACCCTAGCCACAGAGGACGTGCCAACATTGATCACTACTGCTCTGCAAACACCAGTCATGAGGAGTCAGAGCATTCCCTTTCTTGCTACAATTGCCTAGCCACAGACTGCTGCAGCCTGCTGTTGATGCTGAACTGAGCAATGCCCTTAGTTGAGAAGCTGCCTTGGCACAGTGAATGGGGTGGCACTGCATGCACACCAACTCATGCATGCTGAGCTACAGACGTGCAGAAACATTTGCAGGATCAGTATCAAATGCCCACATTCCTCTTAAGAAGCTCTCTATATAATCTGCAAGAAGATTCAGACCAATTATGTATTTCATGAGTAATTATTCTAATTAAACTGACTGGTAGCACATTAGCGATTCAGACAGCAAACAAAACAGTCAGACTTTACATTCTCCTCCTCCACACCCCAGTGAAATCACCAGCATAGCTTAGGATGGTTTATTTATCCCAAGCCAAGGCAAAAAGACATTCAGCCTTTCCCCAAATTAATTATATCAGCCTCCTCTAGCTTTGGATAAGAAATCCACCCTGTGCAAGGAGTCGCTGATCTGTTCAATGCCTTCCTCACTGCAGCTGCAAGTAGCTGCAAACTGTCAGCAGGACCTGCCTGTTGGCAGCTGCTTCTTGTACTGCAGCTGTTGTATTAGCCAGGTCCTTGCTGGCTGGTCACACTGCAGGGAACTCCCAGTGCCTGCCTCTCTGTGCCAGCCCCAGCTGCTCCCAGTCCCATCTGTGTTTGTCTGCAGGGGACTGGGCACTCTGTGGGGAACAGGAACTAAAATCCCCAAATTTAGGAGAGCCTCTTGCTGAGAAAGGACAACGCCTCATTTCTGTTCTGTTAAAAACAAAGCTGAGAAAGGAAATGCCTGTGCTGGGTCACTTTATACAAAGAAAGCATCATGAGACCCCTGTATCTTCACTGGGTATTCTGAAAGCACCCAGAAAGTCTTCAGCACAGTGGACTTAGGGCTCAAAGGCAGGTGCTCAGGGCAGTAACCTCCAGCATGGAGACTCCATGTGCACTCACAGGCTCTCTTCTGTCTGTGGATAATGATGAGCCCTTAGTTCCATGATGATTCCTTCCCTGCACCTCAGCCCACAGCTCTGCTGTCTCACAGGGGACACAGGGTAACCCATCCACTCCAGAGGGCTGAGTGTAACTACAGGGTTGGTTCTGCTTCCTTTCACCCTGGACAAATCAACACACAATTCGGTGCAGTGTCTTATCAGCGTTGGAACACTCCATTCAAGCGCTGAACTGACATGGTACAGTTGGCCACTCGTACATCTCTGTGCTTTCTTTGGAAGCCTTAGCCTGTCTTCCCGTTGAACTGAGCAACTTCTATGTATAGCAAAAGAAAAGAAATACATGACAGAAACTGTTTGATAGATGCAGCATTTCTTTGGGTGATCTGCTGCTAAATTTGGTTGGGAATTGGAAGTACTTCAAACCCTGAAGAGCTCAGCACCGTGCTGTTCAAATCAATTCCTCAGCAAGTACTCAAAATTAAAAAAAAAAAAAAAAAAAAAGAATAATAATAATAATTTAAATTACCCTACAAGGTGCTGGCCAGGAGTTCCAATTGCTTCTAAAATAAGATCCAGGTGCTCTTAAAAGTCTAAAGCAGCCTTTTAATTTTAAGCTGCTCTTCACTGCGTGTGCCATGAATGCTGATCTTTAAAAGCTGTGTCTAAATCAAATCACTCCATACTGCAGAATAAATGGGGGGGGGGGGGAAACAACCAAGAAAAGAAAAGCTGTAACAAGACAGGCCTGGCCAAGTTAAATGGCAAGCCATGTTTAATATTTTCTCCAAGCAGGAAGTAGCAAAAGATATTCCATGTATGTTTTGCTCTCTTTTCTCCACAACTCAAGTACAACATTTCACTCCATGCCAAGCTTCACTTCAGCTCTAACAGACTGGCTACTATCCAGTGGGCTAGCATTAGGATTATTTATACTGTGATAGTACCTAGAGACCTTGATAAGGTTCTTACTATTATTTGCAAATAAAACAGAAGAGAGATTTCCTGCCCCTGAGACCTTACATCCAAGCAGTTCACAATCAGAAAACAGCTGGAAACAAGCAAGGAACTGGGAAAACAAAAAATGACAAATAACAAACCACCAGAGCAAGAGGACTGCTCCAGGGCTGAATCTGCATCATACAGGTACAGAACAACACTGCAGTTTGTGACACTGGATGTAAGGTGACTGAGGATTAAAGAGAGCACCTCTGGCAGTGATGGTGAACACATCCATCACACATACCTGCTGGAACCTACCACATGAAGCATGGCTCTGCAACACACCAAGATCAAACTCTTTCTTACAGAGACTGCACCTTCTGCAGAAGAGGAGAGTATCCATCACAAAGCATCCATTCTGATACAAACCTCAGGGAAGTATCTCTTCTGCCATGCCTTAAGGACAAGGCACCTGAAGAGATTCAGCAGGACACAGAGAACTGGAAGTCAGCTGCTATTGCAGCTGAGGCACAGGATCCCACAGCTCTGGTGGAGAGGAAGCAGCTAGCCCAAACAGAACTCAGCTAGAAAACAGACCTCAACAGTGCAAGTCTTCTCTTTCTTTGTCCCCAGTACTGGCTCACCATGACAGCATTTGCCTTCAGCTCAGACAATTTGATTCCAACGAGCCCATGTTTGAAGACTGGTTGATTTTAAAAGATGGGGAAAAGCACTGTGGCCTTGTTTAAGAGTGAGACAAGAGGAGGCTCATGAGGAAGCTGCAGTGATGGATGAGATAAAAACAAAAACCAGAGTTATAAAATGGATTTCAAATAAATAGTCAGTTATTACTACCTGGGGTGTAAAAAGAATTATCTCATCAAAATCTAATGATGTTCATGTTTCTGAACTAGGCACTGGAGGAAAAAAAATTCCCAGTGCCAGCTTCTAATCATATATCTGCTAACACAAAAGATTTACAGCCTTTAGTTTTATGACTTCTGACTTTGCATAAGTAGTTGAAAAGACCTGTGGGAGGAAGAGAGGAAAAGAGTTCTGGGTTTGTTTTTTTAAGAAGGCAATACAAAATGCAATCCCAGGTTGTGAGTTTATGCACACATGCTTGTTAAAATGTACTCAGTGCTCTAGGAGTGAAGCAGATCATGAGGAAAGATGCTCTGGAGGATGTGGTGGGAAACCTGACAGCAGATTCCCTGCATGAAGAGGCTTGTTTTTTGTTGTTGGGTTTTTTTTTTCCCTAGAAGATATTAAGGTCTGGAAAGTAAAATTTCCAATTAGATGAATTCAGGCTGAGAACAGACAGAAATAAAAAAATTGGTTTGTCTGCTGCCTGACCCTGAAGCCTTCCAGTGGTGTTGGGAAGAGATGAGCTGTCATTTGCACCACGCAGACAGGCTCAGGGAAGTTTACCAGCAGCAGAAAGCAGAAGCCAAAAGCAAATCTTGGCAGCTACAGAGGTTAGCAAGCAGCTCTCAGCAGAGAAGCATTCAGTAGCATCAAAGTACACTTGACAAGACAGCAGAGCAAGGTACAGTGTTGAGTTATGGGGATGTAATACTGTGGACATTCACACACAGACAGTGCTGGGAGTGTAAATAAACCCCACAGCTTTCTGTCACAAGCTAGAACAACAGGGTTCCAATAGTACTCTAAAAAACCACTTCAGCATCATCTTCTAGGAATACTCCTTAGGAAATGAAGGCAGCAGGACTGCATTCCCATTCTTTCCTACGTCCAGTAATCTCCGTTTATCCCAACAGATCATCACCTGCAAGATATGCAGGGCACAGACTGATGCCCAAGACAAAGTATTCTACAGACCTGAAAGATCTGGGCAAGTTGGAGAGTGACTTTTGTACTTCCTTGACCTCACACCTCTTCACTGTCACTAACCAGTACGGGTGATGTGGGGTTAGACAGGACTGAGCCTTATTCCATACATGTGCTCGTGGGGGCAGTTCTTGTTTCTCATCATTAAACTTTCAGTTCCACCCAAATGTGGGTTTTTTTTTCTACTCTGTTCATCTCCATGCACTCAAGAATATCTATTGACTTAGCTTTATTTATATATGTATATATATTATGTATGTTTTTCCTCTTCACAGTGCTTTTGTAGTTATTTTGGAACAGTTTGGTAGAGCCATGGACTGTGTCAACCCACAGACTCCCCTGTTCTATAGCTTGCTGTCTTCTGTGGTGGGCTGTAACAGTCACAGATGGTTAACACGAGACAGACTTTTGGGTATCTATGGAAACAAGTAGCTGAAGTCTGCCTAAGGGTCTTCTCTTCAGATGCTTCCCCAATGCTAGGAAGGGGCCAGGAACCTCTCCCCCCGCCAACCTCCCAATACTCAGAGGAACCAAAGAACGCTGGAGATGCTGGGAATACAAATGGGGAGCTGAAGCAGGTGAGGAGGCAGAGGAAGGAGAAGGATGCTGGAATTCACTCAGAAATACAACCAAAGAAAAATCAGGACTAAAGGGAGTAACAGAGATGAAGAGCAAGACTATGGCCTTTCCTATAGCTCAACTCACAGGCAGTCTGTTTAGTAGGCTCCATTGGTATTCCACACTAATTAGTTCTGTGCATTTCCAAGGTAATTGGTCTCTACTGTTTTCATGAAGGTCTTTGTGGATCTGCACAGTTAGGGAATCAGAATAATAAATTTTTAAAAATAAATTAAATAATTAAAAAAAACCCCAACCCACAACAACAAAAAAATCCAACAACCAACCTTCAGTTTGTTTGAATTGTGCTAAGCTGGTCCCTGAAATCAAGTATCATGCTAAATGACAAGTGAATGTCAAAATGAAAAGTTGTGGTTTGGCCCCACATTTGTATCACAGCTCACTGAGCTTCAAATTTATGACTTCACACAATATTTTAACAACAAAACCACCAAACTTCAGTAAACAAACTTATCCATCCAAAAAAAGGCCACCCAATTCCATCAATGTTCATTCTATCTGCATGTTCTTTTCTGGTGCTGCTTTATTTGCTCTGCAGTCACTTCAGCTCCACAGGCAGCACAGACTGTGTCCTGGTGCAGAAAGCTGTCAGGGTACAGCCACAGGAAGCACTCCCAAACTCCAAACATAGCTGCTGTCTGCTCTTCCCATAGCTCTGGACAGCATGTTCTGTGTCTGCATCGGGCTGCAGACAGACACCTGCTGAGCTGACACAGGCCTCACGTGCCCAGCACAGCCCAGCCGCTCACTTGAGGGTCAGCACAGTGTTCGCTAGCCAGGCACCCCTTGTGTCCTACTCTCTCTAGCAGCAGGCACAATGCAGCCCCATCAGCCCAAGCCCACCAGCTTTCAGCTGCATCTGGCCCAGGCAGAGGCTGTGCAGCCAGTCCTCAGTACCTTCCATGCCTTCCAACAGCACAACTGAACACAGAGCACAGCTTGGATTTCAGGCACCTTCAATCCAGCTGCCCCACGTTCACAAACCTGCTCAGTGTGGACATTGCAGTGATACTGCATTTTGTTGCAGTCTGTTTGGAGACATCCAGCCACTAAAGGGGTTTAAGGTGTCTATAAATCCAAGACAAGCCCATGAAGTCACTAAATCCATAAATGCAAAACTCTTCATAGAATTATATAATTGTTAGGGTTGGAAGGGACCTCAAGGATCATCTAGTTACAACCTCCCTGCCATGGGCAGGGACGCCTCATGCTAGATCAGGTTACTCAGAGCCACATCCAGCCTGGCCTTCAAAACCTCCAGGGATGGGGCTTCTACCACTTCCCTGGGCAACCTGTTCCAGTGTCTCACCACCCTCATGGGGAAGAACTTCTTCCTAACATCCAATCTCAATCTACCCATTTCTATTTTTTTTGCATCCCCCCCCAGTCCTATCACTCCCTGACTCCCTAAAAAGTCCCTCCCCAGCTTTCTTGTAGCCCCTTTCAGATACTGGAAGGCCACAATAAGGTCTCCTCAGAGCCTTCTCTTCTCCAGACTGAATAGCCCCAACTCACTCAGTCTGTCCTCATAGGAGAGGTGCTCCAGCCCTCTAATCATCCTTACGGCCCTTCTCTGGACACGTTCCAGCACATCCAGATCCTTCCTGTAATAGGGGCTCCAGAACAGGATGCAGTACTCCAGGTGGGGTCTCACCAGAGCAGAGCAGAGCAGAGCAGAGGGGAAGAATCACCTCCCTCGACCTGCTGGCTATGCTTCTCTTGATGCAGCCCAGGATGTGACTGGCTTTCTGGGCTGCAAGTGCACACTGCTGGCTCATGTTGAACTTGTCATCCACCAGCACCCCCAGGGCCTTTTCTTCAGGGCAGTTCTCAAGCCAGTCGCTGCCCAGCCTATATTGGTTCTTGGGATTGCCCCGACCCAGATGCAGGACCTTGCATTTGGTCTTGTTGAACCTCATGAGGTTGTCATGGGCTCATCTCTCCAGCTTGTCAATATCCCTCTGGATGGCCTCCCTTCCCTCAGTTCCTCCTTGGGCATTTCCTTAGTGATTTCAATGTTGAATAGTCTCTCTTCATTGGTAACTACACTTTTTTTTTCCTTTTTTAATTGCTAGTCTGCTAGATCATCACCATCAGCAGAAGATTCCTCCAGACAAATTATGTCTTCAGCTATACCTGAGTGACTCTGTTCAATTTAGCTCAGCAGTTGGAGCTTAATTAAAAATCCCATCAAGAATGTGCCGGGCAGAAAAGGAGAAGGCTCCTCGTGTCAGAGCTGCATTAGCTCTGCAGCACTGATGGCAACAGGAACTAATAAAAACTTTTGTTCACACTCAGATGAAAACCCTGGCCTTTAATTAGACAGGAGGAGCAACTGCCATAAGATGAGAATTTCATCAGTGAGATCTGTTCCGCAAGAATTCAGACAATCACTCCCCAAATTAAAACCCACCTCAGATAAAGAGAATCTCCATCATATGGAACCCAAAGCTGCTTACCCTGCTCCTCACTGGCCACAGACAAACTGGAATGCACTCAGCTGTTCAGAGAACTGAGATGGTGCAAAAGATTTCAGTCTGGCCTTTACAAGCAGGGGTGTTTCACTTACTTTGGCTTTCAATCCTTTTTTGCTTTGCTCATTTCTCCTGTCCAGCGGTTACAAACACTGCAGCTAAGTTCACTGATTTTGTAAGTAAGACACTGATTTTGTAGCACTAGGACAACTGTGGGAGTTGTATTTCTTCTTACAGACTGATTTTCTATTGGGGATCAGTTTAGGAAAGATGTTGAGTTGCTGGAATGTGTCCAGAGAAGGGCAACAAAGCTGGGGAAAGGTCTCAAGCACAAGCCCTATGAGGAGAGGGTGAGGGAGCTGGGATTGCTTAAGCCTGGAGAAGAGGAGGCTCAGAGGAGACCTTATTGCTGTCTACAACTACCTGAAGGGAGGTTGTAGCCAGGTAGGGGTTGATCTCTTCTCCTAGGCAACCAGCACCAGAACAAGAGGACACAGACTCAAGCTGTGCCAGGGGAGGTTTAGGCTGGATGTCAGGAAGGAATTCTTCACAGAAAGAGTGATTTGCCATTGGAATGTGCTGCCCAGGGAGGTGGTGGAGTCACCATCCCTGGAGGTGTTTAGGAAGAGACTGGATGGGGTGCTTGGTGCCATGGTTTAGTTGATTAGATGGTGTTGGGTGATAGCTTGGACTTGATGATCTCAAAGTTCTTTTCCAACCTGCTTAATTCTATTCTGTTCTATTCTAATCATTCCACAGCAGTGAACTGAACAAAAAAACAAATGCCAGCAAAATGTCTTAACTTTTTGTTTGGCTTGGTGCTGGCCCTGCACTGGAAATGACTCAGAGCTCCATAGTTCAGCACCACATATAACTGGAATAACTGGAACAAAACTCCAAGTTTGGCAAACCTTGGTGAAAAAGCTAAATTACTATTCTCACATGCTTTATGCATGCTTTTGCATTTGCTTCCTGCATATGCTTCCTGCATATGCTTACAGCTGTTATTCTTTCTGTCTTTTGAAAGAGCACAATCCTGTTCTGAATGCTGAAGCTGCTGAAAAGAGAGGGATAAATGTTCAAAATGAAATGGCTTTAACATATTCCTGAATTTCTCATATGCCTATCATCCATTAAAACTCACACCTTTTAGCTTGGTTAACTACAAACACTCAAGTTTTTACTTTTGGGTAAAATAACCAACAAGATCTCATCTAAAATACTCTGTCCCATTCAAAAGTTCTTTAGTTACAATGTTTCCATTTAGCAATCAAATGGTTTCTAAGATTGGGTGGAATTGCATGTTTGATTAAAGTCCCACCTCATGTTATCTGTAAAACAAGGCAAAGTCATAAGGCAAATGCATTGAAGTTACCTATTTCAACTGCAAATCCAGCTGTAAAACCCCAAATTTGCAAAGCAAGCTGCTGTCACCCGGTTTCTTGCCAACCAGTCACAAATACTCCTCTCTTGCACAGCAGTTCTCTTCAGACTGTGAATGCATCACAGCCAGTAGCATTATCTCTGCTATCAGAGTTCTTATGAAACAACAAGGCCTAAAAGAAACAAAATGATGATGGTTCAATCTTTAAAGCAGCTTCATTTTGAATTTAGACTCCAAGGAGAAGTTCAAAGTGTCACTAAGAGTGTAACTTCAAGGGTCTTAATGGAGAAAATCTCCCCTCGCTGTTACAAGATCTTGCTCTGAGCTTCCAGTTCTCTTGTTTTTGCTGTTGGAATTTTGCCTCTCTTTGTCTCTGCCATACCAACACATCACAAGAATCACTGCCTGCTGTCACTCACCTCAAACCACTGGCCATGGGACTGCATTTTGAGGATGACACAAGGGTCTGGTTTCGAGAGGGCATCCCTGTCTGAGATGCCTTTGCATGCCACTCGCAGCTCCACTTTAGTCAGGCATGGGCTGTTGAAGATTCCCAGGGTGTTGGCTGCCGACTCATAGATGTTGCTCATTTTCTTCATTCCTTTTCCTGAAAGACAGAGAAGGGACATTAAGAGCACAACATAGAGTACACACCTTGCCATGCAACCTTCTGCTAGCCAGCTGTGAATAAGGTTCAGAGTAAGAGGGGGAAAATAAACCTGAAGGAGTAGCCACAGACAGACATTAACTTATGTCTAGAAATAAGGCAAGTTCAGAATGAAATTTTCCCCAAAACTCTGAAGTGTGACCTCAGCTTCCAGCTCTGTTCCTGCTTGTAGAGCCACATTTCCCCAGGTCAGAAGGAAGACAGGATTGTAATTATGATTTCTCCTGATAAGACCTTGTTCCAGTAGCAGGGCTGAGCACTACTTCAGCCTGGTTTTATTTCTCCATACTCCATCTAAAGAGACAGGCTTTATCTTACACCAACTTTGTGCAAGTGCTACAGAAGACCACTTTCATATTAACCTTGGATTCCAAAACACATTTCCCTCCCTATTTCCACACTTCCTGCAGATTACCTCCTCCTGCCATTGCTAAGCCATCCAGCAAGGCTGATGCTCTCAGCAGAAGGGCAGGATGCTCATGCTGCAAGTCGTCTTGTTACCCAGCATCTGCTCTTTTGGGTCAGCAACGGTGGTCGCATGAACACCAATGGCTGGGCTCATGCCACCCTCTGGTCTTTACAGTAAACACCACTGACAGTCTTGTAGCTCAACCCTTTGCTCACAACAGAAGCAACAAACCTCCAACTCAGAGCTCAGATTAAAAAAAAATAAATCATTATATGATCACTTTGGCATCAATAGAGAACACAGGAAGAGTTTAATTCACTCCTTTGCTCTCAGCTTCACAGCCTGACTCCTAAGAATCTGTCTCCTGACCACTAAAAACGTTCTCCAGCCCAGGCTCTACAGGAATATCTCCCATAAAACAGGCTTCTTGAAACATGAGCCACACCACAACCACAGTTCCTGATGCTCCAAGATCACAGTAATCTCCTTCTTCAGCAACCCAGATCCCTGTAAGTGCTGTCACCTGGGAGAGAGACATGACTGAGAAAAGAGCAAAATGAAGCAAGCCCATGGCAAAGGAAATGCTACCAGGCTATGCAGCAAAGCCAAGAAGCACACCCAACTTCCACAGTGTGCTCCTATTTGATAGTTCAGCTTTTCATGCAGTTTTAGCTAAGACTCTTGACACTAAAAACAGACAATATCTCTCCAAGTCCTTTACAGGGTAGGGAGCAATATTTTGTGCCAGGCCACTTCACAGCAGTGATCACAGGCCTGGCCTGAAAGCTGCAGCAAGCAAAGGGAAGTGAGCTCTCTCCTAATGCAAGCTACTCTGGTAACACCCTAATGTGAGCAGCACTGATCTGCATGCAAGAGGGACCTGCCCCCTGATCCCTCAACTAAGCACACCAGCAACTGTCTGAAAAAAAGCACAACCAGACCTTATTGCTCTCTAGAACTATCTGAAAGGAGGTTGTAGACAGGTGGGGGTTGGTCTCTTCTCCCAGGTAACCAGTGGCAGAACAAGAGAACACAGTCTCAAGATGCACCAGGAGAAGTTTAGGCTCCAGGCGAGGAGAAAGTTCTTCACAGAAAGAGTGATTGGCCATTGGAATGTGCTGCCCAGGGAGGTGATGGAGTCACCGTCCCGGGAGGTGTTCATAAAGGGACTGGATGTGGCACTTGAAGCCATGGTTTAGTAGTCATGAGGTGTTAGGTGTTAGGTAATAGGTTGGACTTGATGATCTCTGAGGTCTTTTCCAACCTGGTTGATGCTATGATTCTAAAAGCAAAGATTCAAAGCAGTGACTGGGAGCCTGGGTTTCTGATTGCTATTCCTCATTCTTCCAAAAGGAACAGGTTGATGTGGTGGTAACGTTGACAAAGCTAAGAGTTACAAAGAAAAATGTGCTGATATTTTGGTAGTGATCATCCCAAGCCTGTTCTGCTTCTAACATCCCCCCATACAGGATGTCAGGTACCCAAGCTTCAATCAACAAGGATTACAAAAAGACTGAGAAACTGAGGCGGGGAGGGACTGCTGTCTAATTATTTGTCATTTTATAACCTCCTCTCCTTCAGAAAGCTGCTCCACAAGCTCATCCCACACATTTACAAGGCATTTTTACAGGCTGCCCTTTCCCAATTGAAATCCATTTGAAAATTGGGTTAATTCTGGCGCATGCACATCTTGCATCATTAATGAAATGTCATCCTTTGTGCGGAGTTGGGCTGGTGATTTAATTAAACCAGATGATTTCAACACTGGGGGAAAAAAAGGGGGGGGGGGGGCGAGAAAGCAGCAGAGTGAGGGGGAGAGATGTATTTTTCTTCCTCCCACAAATAATTATACCCTGGTTTTCTTGAGCAGTGGGTAAGTATAAAATTACATTGCTTTTCATCACTACAACTATTACTTCAGCTCTTCCAAGTTCTAAATTTATCAATGGAAAAGATCAAGCCACAGCCTTTTTTCTTTTGTCCCATTATATTCTTCTTTTAATATAATCACCAGCTTGGGCTGTTGCGCTGATGTCACACTACCAGGAAGCTGGGAGCCTGGAAAATAGATTCTGAGCCTACTGAAAGTGGCTAATAAAAGGCATTGTTTTACCTAAACAGGTTTGATTGCATCAGAAGTTGTGTGTCAATTACCTACACACATTAGTGACGGAGGAATAAATTGGTCATTTGTCTTGGCCAGGAAATTGTCTTTTTTCACTGGGAATCTCATTTCTGCAATTCCAGATGGCTTCAACGTCCACCAAGAGCTGTACCTGTGTGAGGAAAGTGACTGCACAGATATGTAAGGGAGTGAACCCAGTGCTAAGTCAGGTCCTGCTGAAGGTCCCAGTTCCCTGCTGCAGAGCAGGAAGCAGGGCAGCATCAAACGATGCCCACGCAAATGCAGCTGCCAGTGCCAGGCTGCATGGGCTCAGCTAGATCAGACCCGAGGGCGTCACCTCTCCAGAGCGAAAGAGTGAGAAAGGCTGCAAGTACACCTTGCTGAAACTGAAACAAGTACTGTGTTAAACAAAACCTGTACCAACCGTGTGGCAGCCCTGACACCCCGTGGACCATGGCATACCATGAAAATGTGAGGAGCTCAGAAGACAGGGCACTTTCCCCAAACTGTTCTACATCAGGCACACTTGGAGCTCATTTAGCAGGCAGTCTTGCACTTCTGACATGCTTAAAGAGGGATCTTATTGATATATAGAAATTCCCAATTAGGAGGAAATAATTAACATAAAGCCAAATCCTTAGCAGTGCCCAGTGACAGAACAAGAAGCAACTGGCACAAACTGAAACAGAAAATTTTGATTAAAGGAATTTTTTTACTGTAAGCTTGGTTTAACACTGGAAACAAGCTTCTTGGAGAATTTGTGGAGCCTCCAAAAGTTGCTTGGACATAGCCCTGGGCAATCTGCTCAAACAAGAGGTTTAGATCTGCAGAGGTCCTCTCCAGCCTCTGCCACTCAGAGCAGTAGGAGACAACTGATGAAGTTGTAAAGTTTTTATGGTACAGATTGATTCTGTGATCTATTTTTTACCCCATGCTTAGCACAGGTGGCAACTAATTTATGGTTTGGGCTCCCTGGCTCCAAAAACCATGCAGCAAATCAAAAGACAGACACGAGCACAGCTAGCTGATAACTGGTGCTACAAAGGCTACCTGTGAATATTGGATGAACAGCAGCAGCACACAAATCCAGAAGCTTCTGCCTGGCTACATAATTGGATGACTGAAAACCAGCATCACATGTTTGCCAGCTACATCTGTCTCCTCTCACTGGGATTAAATGGCTTGAAAAATGTTTAGTCATCTAGTGCCTACAAAAGCAAGGCTCTCTGTGGTGTGAAGCACAAACAGGACATGCCTCTCCAAGATCTGAAAGCGTGGAATTCACACCATCAGATCCACCCTGTTACAGAATGGTGATTCACACAGGCTTTAGAGAACTTCACTGCAAAAGTATGGCCAGGCTCCTCAGAGCCACCATTGAAGAAATCTAAGGTGAAATCTGAATGCAGGTTTCAAGTTCTCTCTTCTGCCCACTCTGTCCTTTTGGTCTCCTGCACACTCACATGGTCTTCAGAGAGCTTTGCTGCAGGTTGTCTGGGTGAGCACAGAGAGCTTGCTTGGTGCTCTGCACCAGTTTGCAAGGAACTGAGGAACCATGCACAGAGACCATCTCCTCCAGCTCAGGCAGGAAATGTGGAGGGGATGAGAAAGATATTGAGACTAAAAGCAGGGACTGGTGTGCCCTGGATCTGGAAGCAGGGTTTGATCTGTGGAAGTTCATGCTGCAGACCAGAGCACACGCAAATGGTTTGGGGGCTGCAGGCTGAGGGCTGTGTCTGAGTTGTTTGCTTCACTGGCACCCTGGTTGTGAGATGAAACCCAGCCAACAGCTTCTGTCTGCTGCTGCAAAAAACCCATCACAAAAAAGCAAGCAGCAAGACTCTGCTCCTGGAGAGGTAAAAGATGGTCACGATACATGCATCTGGTGGGAATTACTAATGGGAGACTGAGACCTGTGAGGAAGTGCTTCCAGAAGAGGGCAAGACCTAAAGGCACTGGGTGTTGTAGCACTAGCTGCTCCTGCTTATTTATACTACTAAATTACACACAGGAGAGACATTTAGCATTCAAAACACAGGAGCAGCTGGACTCTCTAGACAAGAATCTTTGAACCAACCATTTCTGGATCTTTCAGCATTTAAGTCTAATGAAAGTAAAAATGCAAAACAAGTCGACAGTTAGCAGCTTAAATTCATACAACTCAAGAGTACCAGCTGCTGCTGGAAAGCAGTTAGTACTCTAAGTCTGGCAGAGATGGAAAGGCACTTTAGTAACAAATGCAATCCTTGTAGCACTAGGAAAGCTGTTTCCTCTTGATCTGGTCCAGATTCCCGATTTATGGTACAGCTCTAGCCAAGTCAGTATCAAAATCTAAGGAGTCATGCTCAGTTTGGGGTGAACAAGAGGACACAATCTCAAGCCATGCCAGGGGAAGTTTAGGCTCGAGGTGAGGAGAAAGTTCTTCACAGAAAGAGTGATTGGGCATTGGAATGTGCTGCTCAGGGAGGGGGTGGAGTCACCATCCCTGGAGGTGTTCAAAAAAGGATTGGACATGGCACTTGGAGACATGGTTTAGTTGTCATGAGGTGTTAGGTACTAGGTAATAGGTTGGACTTGATGACCTCTGAGGTCTTTTCCAACCTGGTTGATTCTGTGACTCTGTGATTTAAGTGACAAGCTGAACCTGATTAAATAAAATGTTTTGAAAGTATGCTAAAACCTTTTTCTAGGGTCTGATCTAAGGTTCCTCCATTTAGTTGCCTATCCAGCTCCAGCAGAAGGCAGGCCACGGACCCACTCCGGTAGTGATGCCGGGGAGACAAGCACTCATTTTCCTTTACGGAACGCCACATGATTGGGAATTCCCAGGCTCCCTGAACTGCTAGTATCCAGGCTTCCTGGGTTGTGAACAGCAAACCCACTCCTCCTCACTCAGCTGCGTGGCTGGCAAATCAACTTTGTGCAAATGAGGAAAGATGGGAATTCATCAGGAGGTCTGATTCAGCAAGTTGATCAAATTAACATTCCATGTGCTTAATCAGGAACTTGCTAAGACCCCTGTCTGGCCCAGGGCTGGAGAGCAGAGAAAGGAAGACCTATCTTCATTACAGATGAAGAGCAACAACTGCAAACCAATGCTTAGCCACACAAGGTGATGCTCATTGCCCTCCTATGCCGTCTGTAAACCAACACTGATTTCACTGCAGTGTTGCCATAGCATCAGGTCTCCTGTGACTCCTGTTACACTCTTTGATGAACCTCATCATGAACTACTTTCTTCCCTGTGTCTAATCCCTGCTGCAGCCGTGGCCACTGCCTCCTGGCTTCCCTCATGCATGTCTGGACACTTCATGCTGATTATTCCTGAGAAGTATCTTAAAATGTGATCATTCCATCACTCATCTTTGACCACGCTCCCAGGCTGCTGGCTAGAGTTCTGTAACCAACTGCTACAGAAGTTTAAAGGACCACAGTAATACAGATAGAATGCCAGCTGCCAAAAGTGATTTGAATACAAATTACTGTGCAATGAGAAGTCAATAGGTTAGCCAGACCCCTCCCGGGATAGTTTGTGCAATTAAAAATACAATTTTTCCTCCTTCCTTTTGATTTTGCAACTCGTAGAACAATTAACAAGGATTGCTTTAAAGTTACACCTGTGGAAATTTGGAAGAGCTTTTTGTAAATGAGCAACGAACTCGGTGAGAAGGAGAAGGCTCCACGGCAGCGCTACTGTGAACAAGGAGGCAGATCTGGTGGTATAAGTAATTTGTTTGGACAGAAGGGGAGAAAGTTCAGAACAAAGTGCCAACAGTGTAAATGGAAATACACACACACTGACAGTTCAAAAGGACTCATTACCATAACAGCAGCTGGTTCAATTACAAGGGGAGAAGGGGAAGTCAATGGGAAGGAATTGAGATGTCTTGGGTATGACAGAACACTTTGCTGAAGCCTGCTGCACCTACACAAACAACCCCATTGAGCCAAGGGAGGAAACCCCCTGACAGCTGGAGCACTGGGAGCCCAGTTCTGGGTGTTCCAAGTAGAAATCGTAGGATCATTTAGGTTGGAGAAGACCTTTAAGATCATAGAGTCCAACTATTAACCAAGCACTGGTTCACCACTAACCCACATCCCTCAGCACCACATCTACATGGCTTTTAAAGCCCATCAGTGACGGTGACTCCAGCATTTCCTTGGACAGCCTATTCCAGAGCTTAACAACCTTTTTGGTGAAGAAATATTTCCTAATGTCCAGCCTAAACCTCCCCTGGCACAACCCTCCTGTCCTCTGATGTGTTCCCTGGAAGGCAACAGTGGGTTTGTGTGTCACTGTGTTCCTCAGCTGCACTCAGTGACACCAGTGTGTGTACAAACACAGCTTGTTTGCAAGAGTTTATCCATTTACAGATGTAGCATATTGCAAACTGCTCATTTTCTGCAACAGATGGCCAGAACGGCTTCTCCTACAGCATCCAAATGATCCCATAAGCAAAGCTGCTTTCTACTGTTAATCCAAAGACAGGCATACCAAGAACAGTGAGGAAGCATTCCCCATTCAGTTCCTGCATCTGCAATGCCCCTTACTACAGACTGGCTCGGGGCTTCTTAGCAGTGTGAGAAAACAGGAATGTATCTCCTACACAGGGATGTTCTTGTTCTTGTTCTCTGAGCACACAGCTGAGGCACAGCCTTAGAATCAAGTTGCTCTGTCAGGTATGACAGGAGTAGAAAAAAGGGAGCAACTAACATTCTGCAAGCAGCTGCAGCCTCAACTCCTAGTTGCTCCCCAACATGCTCAATCCCTTCCAGATCTCCTACAGCCTTCCAGGACTCTGATGTACAGAGAGCAACCTTCCCACCAGGGGCTACTGGGCAATGGCTGCCCTTGCCTGCTGACCAGAGCCAGTCCCAAGTTCTGCCGTGCAACAGAGGGTCAGTGAAAACAGCTGGGGCTTCCTGCCTCGCCCTCTTGTCATTTACTTACTGTTTTTTCTCAGGTTCCTTAGTGGAATGTTTCAAGAGTCATCCGTGTGACTTAGGCCAGGCATGCAGTGCCACTCCCAGCTACATCAGCAAGGGACATGATCATATTGCAGCTTCAACTTCAGGCAACAGAAAACCCTAAAGGAGAAGGAGCTCTGCCAGCTCACTTATACTGGAAGTGCTCATTTCTTTCCAAGATTCATTTTCACTCCTTTCCTCCATGGAGCTCTATCCCACTCCCTCTAAGGACTGCTTCAGAACCACTGTGCCCTCACACCATGGTAGAGCCAGCCTCTGAAGAAGCCAGGAGCTATTTTTGGTATCAAACTGATTTGTAAAGGAACTGCAGCATGCTGTCAACAAAAGGTGCTATCAGAGCCAGACGTACCGGGGGTGCCAGGACCTCACTGTGCCTCCATGGCTGTATCCATGCTCCCAGGAACAGGGCTCTGCTGAGCCACCACAGCTGTGTCCTGCTCACACAGACCCTAACCTGGGCCCTGGAACCCACACAGCTTTGTCAGCAACAGCAGCATGGAGCTACTTCAGCAATGGCAGCGTGGAGCTTTGGCTTCACCTCACCTTTGCAAACAACCTCTAGGAACCCAAGCCACCAAGAAGTTTCAAATGTTTCTCTCCCTCAAAGTTTTTGGACATGAGAAATGTCTTCATTGTCAGCTACTAATACAGCTGAGAGGCAAGATACTTTGAACATCTAAAACCTTTTCTGGCACAAGACTGTTTCTTAAGATCCTTTAAAAAGGAACCTGTTGCCTACACAGAGGCTTCCTTGTGACTCCTGCAGGTCACCATCAGTCTTTGTTATCATGTGCTGACAACTAAAGGTAGAACAATCCAGCTCTGCTAGTTATTCCAGAGGCTCAAGGAGGAAGGGGTTCTCAGTTCCTAAATAATGCACACCACAAAATCCTGTCTTCAGTATTGCTGGAGGTCCTACAGCTAACCATCACACAGAGAGCTGCAGCACCAACTGCTGGCCTTGACACCACTGCCTGATAAGAACATTCCATGGAGGTCACATTAGATCAGCAATACCCTGAGATTGGGGCACTTCCCACACAGGGTTTCACCTACTTTGACCTGTCTTTACAGGTCATATTCCTACAAAGTGCAGTAAAGGACTCACAGACTGCAGGGCCCAGTTCAGAGAGAGAGAGAGGAAACAATGCCAAAGCCAGCAGTGATGGCATCCAACCACATAAGTGCTTAGAGGAAATGCACAGCCCCATAGCATCAAAGCCTCAGTGCCAGATCTTCAAATGCTTCTTCCTGTAGTATCAAATGCAGCCCTGGATGCCCATGGAAATTATGCACTAAAAGCTCCTGAGGAGATCTGCCTCCCTAAAGCATCGTGCTACTCCAGCCACAAGCAGTGCCTGCCAGTCGCAACCAGTAGAGCACCTCAGAACCCACCTGGTGAGCGGTGGATGACATCTCCATGCTCTGGAGCCAAAGTGCAAATGCCTCCTATCACTTCTGCCCTCTGCAAAAATCGGGTTATACAATAACCAGGTGCTTGCCTGCTGTGGCACAAAGCCTGTAATGAGCTGGAACACACGATCATAGCATTCTGAGCTCTAATTGCTTCAGCTTTGGAGTAAATACATCAACAAAGGCTGTGCTGGGATATTAAGTTAGAGGCATACATCAAAGTAGATGTTAATGTGCTGATGTTACACAAACATTATTTCCACACTTCACTGAAGAGCTCAAACAATTCACTTGTGTAATATATTATTAAATAAAGCACATAAGGAGAGACAGCTGAGACATTTGCTTAACTGAAAGTAGAAACAACACAAATAGTGTTTAGTAGGGGGGAACTCCAGTTCTTCTCACGAGACTTCTATCCTAAGCTACAAGGCCAGGCATGGAAGTACATTTCCTCCCTGAATGACCCTCTCTGCTGGCTCTGAATTTTCCCCTTTTCAGGGACACTGGCATTTTGCAACATGTCAAGAGAAGTGTTTCAGACAAGTGATTGCTGCAGCATTTCTTACACAGCTACTGCTTCAGATAGCAATTTTCTGCTTCCTTTTTCCATTTATCCTCTTTTTTGGCCTCTGAGCTGCTATTTTCTTTCCCTCTATAATAATTTATCTACAACCCTCTTTCCCACTTTAGGTCTCTGCCAAGATGGTGCTTCCAAGCAAATTTTTCCAAGGTAAGATACCCAAGGAAAATCTCAGCAATTTGAATGTATCCATATTGATTAGACAACGACTCCACAGAGGAGCTCTTCAAGTCTCAGTCACCAGTACTTGGATGCCTGACAGGATCCTGCAATGCTGAAGTCAAAATGCCCTGGGTCTTCACAACACTTAGTGCAGGCAAACGGTCTGATCTGAGTAACTGAGGTTGAAAGAGATCTCCTGGAGTCTCTACTGCAGTCCCTAGCTCAAAGTAGGTCCAGGTCCCACAGCCTCTCTGGTCCTCTATTCCCATATCTGACCACCATTCCCATGGAGTTTCCCTGTTGCAGGTTGTGCCTGTTGCCGTCTCCTTAGCTTTCTCCTCTTCACACTGAATGAAGCTTGATCTCAGACCCTTCTAGGACTCTGTGACTTCACTGCCTCACTTAGCTGGTGTCAGAGGGTTTGGTTAACTCAGCTAAAGCAATGTAGGACATCACTGCCATATCCCACATCTTGGGGGGGGGGGGGGGGGCTTTAGAAGACCACAGGTACATTAACCAGCACACACCAACTGAGAGCAACATCTAGAAAGGACTTCACAGGGAGCTATTTGCAAGGGATGGCAACTTTAGCTGGTCAAACCTTACAAAGAGAGCTGCAGGCTCAGTAACACACTGCCCACAGAGCAGCTATTAATACAGAGACAAACATCTTTGGTGGGGGTGTCGTGCTTCCCATGCACGCCTTTAAGAGACACTCAGAGGTAAAACAAATTAATGCAAGCCTGGGCTCGTGGTTAGAACGGTTCCGAGTGGAAAAGCAGCTTAGCAGAATGCAGTGATAAATAGGGGGGATGGTTTAAAACCTTATCTTTCCCTCCTTGGTATTTCTGAATTCCTGAAGAGCTCCTTTCAGCTACACATTAGAACTCAAACGCAGGGTATCTGGAGATTCTTCTTCCCCTCAGAATTTTGTTCAAGCAAAGATTGCACTGAATTAAATATCTAAAGTTGCTTTCACCTTGCAGTTTTTCCAAATGGATTATAATTGTTAAATCAAAAAAACTTTAATTAAAACTGCTGTGCCATTTTAATGGTCTTACCCTTCATTTTTACCTCAGCTTATCTCTCTGCAGTCCCTTACAATTATTATTCCTTATTGCATGAAACTTAACAGTGTGTTAAAAAAACCACACAACTATTACCGCCTTGGCTTCAAGCTGATGTCCAAAATGAAAACACTTCACACCTGCCCATGGGCTAGGAAAGCTAAAAGTCTGGAAACAAACTTGGTGATACAGACTCTACTAAAGGCCCTTAGTTTATTAACAGTATCATGGTTTTCTTACCTGCCACACAGGTTGTCATGTGTGACTTGGCTGAAGCCTGCCTAGTTGCGGGCCTTGCCTTCCCTGAGCATTGACCAAGGAGCCAGCTCAGAGCAGCAGCTCTGTTTTCTGAAGCCTTAGCTCTAGTTCCCTCAGCCTCGATTTCTTATCTTCTCCTTTGGACGTTTTTTTCCCCAAAGAACAGCCTCAAATTCCCCTAACTTCAAAAGAAAGCCTCCGAGCCTGTGGTGGAGTAGGAAGGTTCCCCCCCACACACAAAAGAATTCCACAGCTAACTCAGCCGGAGAAGCAGATGAAAGCTGTATTTTACAAGCAGATATGGAATGCAATGAATATGTACAAAAATATACAATATTTACAATATATACAGAAATATACAGCAATGTATATAATACAGGAAACCTTTCCCCAACCCCCCTGCGGCCAGGGGGTTCGGCCTGCCCCTCCCTTCTCCCTCCCTACCTCCCCTTTTTCCCAAAAGGGTTAGAGAGAGAGAAAGGAAGGTAATTAAAAGGGGAAAAATTTGTTAAAGCTCAAAGCGAATGCAAAAAAGTTAGTTTTCTTATCTGGTTAGAAAGGAATCGTAGAGAGAAACGAGCCAGCTCACAGCACAGGGGGAAGAAGAAAACGACTGCCTAACTGACTCCCTGACTGAAAGACTAAACAAAAAAACTGCAACTGGGTCTCACCAATGAAATTGAATTAGCATATCATTGTTTTCATTCTAATATCAAAACATTCGCCCAGAGTGTTCAGAAAGTGTCCCTTTCTTAAAGGCACAGCCTAAACCGGTCACAGAGCCATGCAAACTCAATTTCGTTCTCCCCCTCTACACCCAGAAGTAACACTGTCCTCACAACTCAACAGGTCACACACAAGTTTCTGCCAACAAACAAAAGTGCAAAATGGTTTTGATTAAGCTCAGTCTAACAAAGGTTAAAAGCCATAAAATCATCTTTTTAATATGACTGCATGAAAACTCAAAATATTTTGCTCTAATACCCCTCCACTTCTCAGCCATTACTCAGACATTTCAGGTTTTGCCATGAAAAATACTCATTTAAACCATGCTGTGGGTGCTGTTTGTCTGGACTGCAGTAAAGCCTTGGGCACTGTTTCCTCCAGCATCCTCCTGGAGAAACTGGCTTCTCATAGCTTGGATGGATGGATGGAGGCTTCACTGGGTTCAGAACTGGCTGATGGCTGGGCTGAAAGAGTAGTGGAGGATGCAGTTAACTGCAGTTGGTGGCTGGTCACCAGTGGTGTTCCCCAGTAGGCAGCAGCTCAGAACTGCCTGCCTCTGACTTTCCCTTTGTATTGATGTTCTTTGCCAAACTTATCACAGCCCTTCTGTCCCATCTCCACCTTGGCTGCTTCCCAGCCTCTTTTGGCAGCACTGCAATGCTACTCCCACTGCCAGCCTCAGAATGCTGAACCTGCTGTTCAAGGCTGGGCTTTAAGGGAGGTAAATTGGAAGGCAAAGGATATGCAGTGTGGCACTAAGGCTTTCCGGCTCCAAGATGAACAGATGCTTTCTGAGGTGGGACAGGATTCATTCAGCTGGCAAGAACAAAGTGGATCTGAACTGTTGAGTCAAATGCATTCAGCCAAATGCATCCCTGCACAAAGTCTGCAGCTGCTCCAAAGAGGGATCTGGCTGCTACAGAGGAGGATAATTAGACCACCTATCTTCTCTCAAAGAAAGAAAGAAATCTCTCTGCATTTCCCATTCAGAGCAACAAGGGACAAAACTTTATTACAGGAGGCACTTTCTACACACTCAAATTGAAAATCCTCTTTCCATGAGATTTTGGTCATGTAAGGTCAAAGCAGAAACAAGAACTATCCCCTACTGGCTGGTCACAAGCATGCAGTGGAAATGGAAATCAATACTTATTGAAGAGCGTCATTTGCTACTTTAGCTCTGTTGACCAGCAAATACTCTGAGCACATTTCAACCTTCTTCATGGACATCCTGCAAAGACAGGGAGAGACAAGTACACAACAGTACCCACTCAAAACTATTATTGTCCCAGTGCCTCTGCAGGACTCCAGGAGCTGTCCCTCCTTCACCCACATGAGAGGATCAGTCCTGGCAGAGCTGCTGCACTTCCAGAAGGTGGTTCAGACCCTTCAACTAAAGGTGCAACATAGGTATGGGAACAGTCACTACAGAGACTTACATTCATGAACTCTTTCTCCACCAGATCAAAACAACCTTAGTCTTTTTTATATTAATGTTCTCTAAAAGATGCAACACAAAAATCAGCTACACAGATTTCCAGGATCCTTAGCACGCTCTCAAGTGACAGCCTAAGACTGAAGGATTGTGACTCTTCCATCACAATTACACACAGCTTGCACCACCAAATGCTTTGTTCTTTGCAACTCCCCTGATAATAAAAAGAATTGATTTTCCACCTAATTGTAGATCCTTTACAACACTGTAAATTGCTTTACTAGATTGGAACATAAATCTTTACTGTTCTGGATGGGTTTCCACCCAAGTTTCATGTATTGGACAAAGGATCACAATTGAACAGTGAAGCATTCAAACAAGTATTTTTTAAAAATATCTCTTTTTTTGGTACTATTGTCTGGAAAAAAAACCAAACATGCTTCTAAAATTAAGGAAGCTGCAGTGAAGCAGCTCTTCTACCTTTCTTCCTGTCACTTGAGTCACCAGATAAGGAAAAAATTCCTTTTGTCTCAGCCTACTCAAAAAGTCTACTGAAGTCAGTGTAAAGATACACTAATACAATACAATACAATACAATACACCAGGTTGAAAGAGACCTTCAAGATCATCATGTCCAACCCATCAACCAATCCAACCCACCTAAACAACTAAACTCCTCACTTTCTCCTGCAGCACTTCATCTGTGGTGCAGGAAACCTATGGATCAACTCCACATGCTCTCAGAGTGGCAAAATTGTCACCTCAGATGGCAAAGGCCCTGCTGTTACAGGATGCCACAGAAAAAGGCCATTTGATAAAGAGAGTGTCCTAATCCACACAACTACAGGGCTCTACAAAGCACACATGGCATAGTTTGCCTGGCACCTCCCACCACTCCAGTGCCTGGATTTGTCTTTCAAAGGCCAAGCTACCTGCAGGGTGCCAGTTGTTTAGAAGGCAAATCAAAAGCAGACCATTTCCAGCAAGCACTGGTGGTTCCAAACTGACACCAACAAGACAGATGGGTTTTACTGCACAGGTATTGCACCAGCACAGGCCAGAGAGTGTTCTTGCCCTGTTTGGTAACAAGGTGCAACCTCAGAGCTGCAGATCACCTTCCTGGCTACTGCAGGTCATAGCCAAGCAAAGGCTGTGACGGAAGACAGCCTGTGGCAGAGGGTTCTGTACAATGCAGCTGTGCTCAGTCACTTTCAGGACAGCTGATGGCACAGGCATGCAATACTCAGGCCTTTGTAGCAAGCACAGGAAATGCGGAAGTTCCTGTGCCATAGAGCACAGAAAGGACAGCAGAGGAATGGGAGGCAAACACTTGGTTAACAAAGGCTTTCTCACTGGGAACTCTGCTATCAATTATTGATGTGCAATGATGAAAACCAAACAAACCAAACACCTGCATGAAGGGAGAAAACTCTTAAGGCATTTTTCCTCCTCCCATAACTCAACAACTGTCCAACACCAACCCCCAAACCCAAGCCCTCAAAACGGAGCACTAATCATTCAGCCAAGCAATCCTGTTCTGCAAGAGCACAGGACCACCTTCTGCCGAACTGTCACGTTTGTGTGATGGCACCCAGCAGGTCAGGCAGCTCCTCACTCAGGTTCACAGGCATTCACCAAGCAGTGCTGAGCAATCAATCAGTGCCAGTGGGGCCCATAACAGATCAAATAGTGGTGACAGGAGCTATCTAAACCCTTTACAACCATGGCATAACTCAATAAACCTTTGGAGTGTTGAGATATTTGACAGCTCCCTCTTTTGTAAAGAAGCCAAAGTTGCAGCTCATCCAAGTAGTTTCCTCATGGAGGTCTGGCCCTGGCAACACCCTCCCTGGAAAGAACCAGCCAAGAGGACACACATCTGACATCCCCAGTACTCAGGCAGCTGTAATATTGGTTCTCAGAGATAGCTGCAGCATCCTTCAAAGAGACCATGACAAGAGGGGCTTTAAAAGAACACCGTGATGTGTGTTTCAGATGCTGTGTTATTTTTTCCCCTTCATTTTGCATTTCACCCACTGCATTCATCAATAAACTTAGCAGGACACTGCCTGACATTTTAAAAAATGCAATCAATTATGAAAAGCCATGCTGCTTGAGAAAATTTATCCCACCCTGGGAACGTGAATTTAGTGACTCTCTCCAAGCTTTTAAGCTAATCTTATCACACAATAATGTCCAGGGCCATAATAGTCTTCAGAACACCAAGACCATTGTGTTAGTCACAGTGGAGCAAGTCTGTAGGAAAAGAATAATTGCCTTGACCTTATCTAAAGTTCTCCAATGGAAATACCTGAAATCCAGCTTTTCAGCCACACATGGTTTTCCACTGCCCTCCTTCTACAGAGACTGGAAAGCAAAGTCTCGAGCCCACTTCCCCCAGAACTGCTCAGACTCCACAGGGCAGACCTCACACAAGCCAAAGCAAGCATGTTCTTGGATGGGCTGGAGCCCCTTCTTAACACTGCTGAAGGACTCTCCAATTTCAGCTCTCCCAGGGGCTGCATTGACCAAAAAGAAGAGCAAATCCCAAGCAGAGACAGAGAGAGAAGTGGAAGGGACAGATGCTGTTCCTGGAAATGGAAATACCCCTTTCCTTTTGACACCTCAGTGAAGTTGCCTGCTCACAATTAGACTAACAGAAGATTATTTCTATTTTAACTGTGTATAAAGAGCAGGCTGTGAAGTGAAAGAAGCTATGGCTAGAGGTGCAGCCCTGCACCCACCTATACCCACACTCCCTGTGATCAGCTGTCGGACAGTGACAGTGCTGGCAGCTCCCTCCACCTGAGGAGGAAGAGCCTCATCAGCATGACTGTAGCCAACTGCAAACCTTTATGCAAACAAGCCTTGCTTAGAAGCATCTCATTTCCACCTCTTTATTGCTCACCCAAGGCCTTTATTGCAGTTGTCAGGCTGCGAAGAAGGGCAACCAGAGCAATCCCAGGATTATAGGATTGGAACCAACAGAACTGTTATAAAACTTTAATAGATGTCATCTCCCAACCAAAAGGAGGCTCCAGGGGAAATTCACCTCAGAGTACAGAACCCTTAATTCCAAGCCACTTGAGGGGGTACCTCCTCCATACAAAAAGGAAGAACAAAACTAGGGAGCTTGCACTCCAGCTGCACTGCACCGAAATAGCTCAGGAGAGGTTTCTATTGGCCTTGAGTCTGGGGGTTACATAACAGACTGAAAAACACCGGGCCAAAAAATGCTGATATCATTGCCATTGATTTCCAGCAAGGCTGTGCCAAATAACAGAACTCTTTCCACAGCTGAGGCAAGCATTATGCACTCCCAGTACTGACACTTCTTAGCAGCACAGTCCTCCCTGAACTTGTATCTTTCCATTTACAGTCACTGTTGGGGGGGGAATGCTCTAAATAGGTAACATATTTTTGCACGAAAAATAGATTTTTGTGGAATTATTTGAAATCAAATTTGCCAAATAGTTTTAGTGGGGGGAAGGGGGAAGTCAAGTAGAGTCAGAGTAAATTAAAATTACAAGAGAGTTCTGGAGGTCATCTGGTCAAACCCAAAGCAGGGAATATTTAAATAAGTCCAAAAGCCTAAGTTTAGGATTTCAGGACCATGTGAAGCAGTCTATGATTGATGACAGTCTTGCTTTGCAAACATGCCTCTAAAAGCAAGCATAGGATGCTGCTGCTGTCAAACCACTCCTGCCCTGCTTTACCCCTATTGCTCTGCTCAGGAAACACTGAACAGCATTGCTCAACCTTTCCCACCATCTCTTGATGAGGTGACTCTGCCCAGACTTACATCTCCAATGGGTTTAATTCTTTCCCTAACACATTTCAATCCTCTCATGCATGTGATGATAGGAATGGCATTGCATAAAAAACCCACAACCACACAGAGAGCCAATCAAATGAACAGCGTGGTCTTCAGAAGTATCCTTCAAAAAGGAATTCAGACTCTTCAGAGGACCAGCACTCCAGAAATGGAGAAGATTCAGAAAGATCAGGAGCTCCTTCACATGAAGAGGATTTCTTCCTTAGCTGCTATGTGCCCCAAAGCACTGTACACCACTCCCAGTGCCTTTAAAAACTCAGAATCAAAAACCTGCTGTACTATTTTCTTTCTCTGGTGTTTGGATCTGCTGTGACTGGCACCCACCGGTGAGGAGTCAGCAGCTGACCTGTGGTGAATTACATCAGCTACGTGAAGCACAGGCTGTCATCCATGTCTGTGTCACAGGCTGTCACCCATGACCACCCAGCATTCACCTGGAAAATACTCAACATATGAGACCCACTAACAGCAGCAAGTGCTGCACTCTGCCCCTCACCACCCAGCCACACCGAGACAATGGCACTGGGACAGCCATGCTCAAGACGAGCCATGCTTAACACAGGCTCATGCCCAGCTTTGGGATAAGGCCCACAGCCCTCCCTCTTCTTACCAGCTCTGCACTGGCTGTCATATACAAGATGATGATGGCCCTGCACCAAGCCTGTGCAGCAGATGCTGCTCTATCCCCGTGCCGTGCGACATCATCTGCTGAGGTTTCCTGTTGACTTTCCAGATCAATTGCTCAAGCCACATGTGCCTGCACAACACCAGAGCTTTCAAAGCACAAGGCCTAATTATTGTCCCCAGTTAAATAACTAAACTTGATTACCAAAATGTTTCTCCAGGCGTCTGCACTCAAGAACAGCTGCTGGCAGGCAAGGAAATGCCAAATATTCTCCAAATAAAAGCACCTCCAGGAAATGACGAAGGGATTAACTTCGAGGAGCCTTCATCCTTCCTGTTCTGCCAGCTCTCTCCTGCCAGAGCTCAGAGTCATACTGAAAACTGAGCAACTGAAAAGCCCTTGTCACACAACAGGCTGCAGTTCAGTTCTGGCAGCTCCACTTAAGGCACTCTAGAGAGGGATGCAATATGCTGCTTATACTGAAATATGGGGGAATGGCAACAGGCAGAGACAGAAATAATAATGTAGATGCCTTTGTTCACTAAATTCCTCTAAAAGAGTCACTTTAACAGACTGATCTGTCAGGATCACAGAGATAAGACTGAAGTCTCCATCGCAGGTGTTCCATGTCTGACATTCTTTGATGAGAGGTTGCTAAATGCATTCTTCATTCAGCAGCTCAGCAATCTCCTGTCATAATCAATTCCATTTGCCCATTCTGATCTGGGACTTCTGGAAGTTCTAGACTATTTTCAACCTTCCAGCACCTCACTGACCGCACAGTCCCTAAAAAGGATGGAAATTCTAGGAAGGCCATGGAATCCAGCTGCACACTGCCTGCAACTGCTCCCATTCCAAGATTAACCAGACAACTCCTGTAACATGGCATCACAGTGACAGCTAAGCTGGTTTGCTCCTTTACAGAAGGTGCAGAGATGCAGCCTCTCTGCTGCTCCAGACAGACCTTCCAGGGACTGCTAATTTTTATTTAAATAAATAAAAACTTGGAGGACCACACAACCCTCAGAGTTAGGGACAGCTCCACATTGGTTTACCCTCAGCAGATCTGCAGATGACTCCAAGCTGAGTGCTGCAGCTGACACACCAGAGGCACAGGATGCCATCCAGAGGGGCCTAGCCAAGCTCAAAAGCACGAAAAGGACAGTAACCTGTTGGAGCAGGTCCAGAGAAGGGACACAAAAATTATGCGAGGGCTGAAGCATCTCTCCTGCAAGGACACACATAGAGAGCTGGAGGTGTTCAGCCTGGAGAAGGCAGCAGAAAGAGCTTAGTGCAGCCTTTCACTACTGAAAAGGGACCTATAAAATCCGGCTCTAAGCAACCTCACCTAGTTAAAGATGTTCTTGCTTACTGCAAGGGCGTGAAATAGATGACCTTTAAAGGTTCTTCCAACTTCAAGCATTCTAATGATTCTATGGTATCAGTACCTAGCTTGCCACTGATTTCCACTGTGACCGGTTTAGGCTGTGCCTTTAAGAAAGGGACACTTTCTGAACACTCTGGGCGAATATTTTGATATTAGAATGAAAACAATGATATGCTAATTCAATTTCATTGGCGGGACCCAGTTGCAGTTTTTTTGTTTAGTCTTTCAGTCAGGGAGTCAGTTAGGCAGTCGTCTTCTTCTTCCCCCTGTGCTGTGAGCTGGCTCGTTTCTCTCTACGATTCCTCTCTAACCAGATAAGAAAACTAACTTTTTGCATTCGCTTTGAGCTTTAACAAAGTTTTCCCCTTTTAATTACCTTCCTTTCTCTCTCTCTCTAACCCTTTTGGGAAAAAAAGGGGAGGTAGGGAGGGAGAAGGGGGGAAAAGGCCGAACCCCCTGGCCGCAGGGGGGGGGGTTGGGGAAAGGTTTCCTGTATTACATACATTGCTGTATATTTCTGTATAAATTGTAAATATTGTATATTTTTGTACATATTCATTGCATTCCATATCTGCTTGTAAAATACAGCTTTCATCTGCTTCTCCGGCTGAGTTAGCTGTGGAATTCTTCTGTGTGTGGGGGGGAACCTTCCTACTCCACCACATCCACAAGTGCAGATTGACAAATCAGAAAAGTATCCAACACCATAGATGCCTGCTCACAGTGTTTCTCTTAGCACTAGCTCAGGTCAGGGAAGGTTGCTCTGGATGATGGGTCAGGAAAGTCAAATTCAAATTCACAGTGCAACTTCCCAACAGACCTCAGCAAATCATCCTGCCCTATTTGTAGTTTACCTTGTTGCTGTCATTTTGGTTTTCTAACCACCACGATGATTGAAACCAGTGGTGAGGAACAAGACATCCTCCAAATGAGATGTTGAAAAGGTGTTCTTCATTTTGCACCTTGCATTGGGAAGGCCACATATGAATTTGCCACTCAAGCCTGCAGCACTGACTGTAGCCACAGTGAGCAATTCTCCGCTCAGTTTTCTGGAGCTGTGACTCAGAGACCTTAGAGTGCTTTGCACTCTGTTGCCTGGCTTACAGCCATGGTTACTTTTTTAAATCCTAGACATCCATTCTAAATCTTATTTAGGACATTCAGCAAGAATTTGTTTCCATTCTCTATAGCACCAAGCAGGCAGCATGGTCCCCTTGTCACCCAAAGGCTGCACAGCCTCTACAGTGCAGAGTCAAATGGGCTGTGCAAGTCTCAAATCACCACCCAGGATGGCCTTTGAACAGTACTTTACCCTTGTCTACAGAATAAAGCAGAACTGTAAAACCCAGCCATATAAATGAAAACCTCAAGGCCTGTACCCATTTAATACTTGAATTTGTCATGGAAAGTGTCCAGAGCGTGCTTGCAGGCTTAGTGATTCCTTCACCAACTGGTTTCTCATTATCTACTTACCTAAGGAGCAATCTTACCCTTTTCTGAACATAGATTATTAAATCAGAATAGGTTTAATATTTTCTTTTTCCTGCAACCAAGTTCCTTGAGACTCAGGATACCAGATCACATGCGATGGAACAGAGCCATCCAGCAACTTGTCTAAAGGACTGGGCTACTCCACAAACAGGCCCAGCAAAGGTCCTGTGTTGGAGCCTTCATGCACCAGCCTTTTAACTTCAGAATGGCATTCAGTCAGGGCAAAAAGTTAACTCATCAGAAGGGTTTGCAGGGGTGACTGTGAGGTGGCTGAAGCTGAACTGAGAAGGCATTCACAAACAGACCAGCAGGGATGCTGACCATGAAGTCATTCTTGCTGGGACAGCCACCAGAGCAACACTTCAGAGGCACACTGGCACCTCCTGTGGAGGGCAACAGGGTGAAAACCAGGGACTTCCCAGGAAATCCCCTCCACTCTAACCCTAGAAGTATTTACACCAGTATTCTGAGATCCCTTTTGTCAATCCCTTCACTTCACACATCCAACTTGTATCCAGGATGCCTGACGACAGAGCTTCAGAGCAGAGCAGTGTCAACGAAAAGGGCAAGTCAGGCACGAACACACCAAGGAAGTGTGTACTCTCACTGTGTGAAAGGGCAGCAGACCTCCTCATTCCTAACCTAGAGGCAACGCAATGCAGCAGGATCAGGAACAGCCTACTAGTAACAACAGTCACTGTACCAGTCACATAATATCCTGTGATCATTATCTGGATGTGCGTTGAATAAGAGGAGACACAATACCAGCACTGAGGGAATTCGGAGCATGCCACTCAACCACAGCACAGATGTGAGAATCAGGATCACAGGATGTTAGGGGCTGGAAGGGATCTCTGAAGATCATCAAGTCCAACACCCCTGCCAGAGCAGGACCACAGAATGTAGCACAGGTCTCACAGGAACACATCCAGATGGATCTTGAAAATCTCCAGAGAAGGAGACTCCACAACCTTCCTGGGCAGTCTGTTCCAGTGCTCTGTGACCCTCACAGTGAAGATGTTCCTCAGGATGTGCTGTAGTTTATATCCATTGCCCCTTGTCCTATCACAGGGTGCAACAGAGAAGAGCCTGTCCCCTCTGGTGTTTGACAGGTAACAACATTCATGGACCCATCTGACAGTGCAAGCAAGGGCATCCACTGGTCTTTCACACCCATCTCTTCTGCCAAACAAGAGAAACCACAGAATTTGCAGGCTTTGCTGGTGCTCCTGGTACCAGCACGTCCACTCTGGTACACGATACTGATGAAGCTTCCTACAAGCAGCCATGACCTGAAACAGAGCCTTACTCCATCATTCAAAAATCATCTTGCATGTATTCTAGCCTTTAGAATTAGCCATTAGAACAGCTCTGCCATCTTTTCTGATTCAGGAGCAGCGTCTGACAGAGCTACAACAGTCACTGAGACTCTCACAATGTGAAAGAGCCCTTCCTAAAGCTGCTTTTTCTTTTAAAAACACCACCAGCCATAAGATGGACTCCATTGCTGCAGCCTGCTTGCTGCTTGTGCTTCACCCACACCCATTAACATAAAGGAGCATTAAATGATGTAGAAGAGAAGCCAGGAAAAAACATTTTTCAGACTCCATGTACTTCAAACCAGCCTTTTTTGACAGGTGACAGAATCAGGTCAGAGAAGTCTAAAATGGGACACTATGGCCACATATACCACAGGGAACAAGGAGTTACTGCCTTACCCCAGCAGACCCTCAGGGAGACCTGACTTGAATACATTTGGCTTTCTGATGATCTGGAAGCCTTTGATGGCAACAGACATGGAGCTGTCCTCTGCACTTCTCCCCACAGCCCTGTGTGGTGGAGTCCCATGAAGGCAGTACTGGCTCTGAGGGAGGCTGCATGACTTTCCTGTCATTAGCAAGGCATGAGGAGTGGAGAACAAGGCTGCAGAAGCACTTAGGAAATCAGATGTGGAGACAGCAGGGAGGAAACACACACACAAACCTGTGTTTATGTGTAGCCACAAGTCTGACACTTCTCAGACACACAGTCTTTAGGGGAGCCCTGCTTGCACATTTTATTATCCAATTTACTGTGGGCACAGTAACTGAGTAGAAGTAACAGGCTCTTGGATCTGTTTCTGTGGCTAACAGAGATGAGAAAACGAATCACTGCAGAAATCATTTTCTGGTTTCTTATCTCATCATTGTTATATCAACAGATCTCCCTGGTCCAACACCTCCCCAGAGCAATGCCCTGAGCTCTTCCTTCCTCAGCTCCACTGTCCCCCAAGAGCTGCAAGAGTCTGTTTCATACTGTGGCAAACCAGGAGGCATATTAATGACATCAAAAGCCCAATGTGACTCAATGAGGAAACTGGACTGTGACAGCATAGAGACTGTCCCTGACATGGAGAGCAGCTTCAAGTCCTCAGTTTGCAGCCAGAGTCTTACCTCAGGGGCAGAAAAGGTCACTGTGAACAGTGTGATGTTCTGCATCAGAATGTGGCTAATGTTCCACCTAGATTTCAGAGCAAGCCTATGAGTTAACACTGAGGGAAAGGACAAACATTTTAGAAGACAGAAACTACAACGATTAATTAAAATAGAAAATAATTCACTACATCATAGGAAGTGCTTCCAAAGGCTAAACACTCTCATCATGAAAACACCTTACTGCAAGGCTCTTACTGAGGATGCTCAGCTGCTCCTGACTGGTTTACAACCAGTTCAACGTTTTTCTTTCTTTTGATACAAGCGTTGCTACTTCTCGCTGCAAGTCAACTTTGAAAACATTTCATGTATAGGAATATGAAAATGACAGAAATTAAAACTTTAAGAAATAGTCAGAAAAAATCTTCCAGGTGGCTTCCACTTGAAAGCATGCTTACAATACAAACCCCTCTGCAGCTCCACTCCTGCACAGCACTCAATGCTGTGACACCAGTTCCTGCTGAGAAAAAGCTTTTACTTTTAGCTGAAAAAATATGGCTCCTAGAGTTGAGCTTGACAATTCATAGAGAAAGACAGATGGCAAGTGTCAAGGAGGAGAACAGTTGGTAGAAAATCAAATCAAATCTGCATTTTGAACTGTGAGCTGCAGTGTGACTGCCAGAGAAGTACCAGCACAGTGCAGTACCCAGAGAGGAAACTCCATGAGCTATCAGAATCACCCCAAGCCAGAGTCCCCAAATGGTTCTTTCTTACCTAGAACTGCCTGCTTGTAAATGGCTTTAAACTTGTTCAGCCAGGCTCAGAGCTACAGTGATAAACAAAATAAAACATTGGGACATGGCACAACAATATCCAACTTGTTAAGACCTTTGTATAATCTCACCAAAATTACACTAGAGACCAAGGCAAACGTGTTCCCTGACTTCAGTGGCTTTGGTTCCATCCTGTAATGATACTCCCTCAAGCCTGATGTGCACCAGTCCTTTGTGCCACTTCATACCCCCCCTCATTAACAGTCGGGTCTTAAACTTTAGGGTTTTAAGCGCCTGGTAACACTTAACCAGAGTAAAGCTGAGCTTCTAAGACAGTCACAATGGTATCAGGGTGAAGCTAGGAGACGACAGACCCTTCTCAACCACCACCCAGACCAGAACATCACCCGTCATCACCCACCTAAGAGCTGAATCCCTCCAGTCCCCCACCAAGGCCAACACCTATAGGCAGTGTTCACCTGCACTGTCCTCCCTCCCAACACTGCAGACCTGCAGCTCAGCAAACTACACAGGTCAGCAGTACCTTTTTTCTCACCTCCAACCCAAAGCAGCTGTTTGTCTTCTCAGACAGTAATCAGAGATCAGGCTAACCCTCAAGCATCACCCACTGCTGCAGGGACATGGCTTTAAGAGCCACACACAGTATTTCAAGGACAGGCTGTGGACTGCACCATGACTTCTGTCACTGCCTTCAATATTCTTCCACACATTCATCTGACTGCCAAGCTGGAAAATGCCAAAGCTCTACAGGTGAACAGACTGCTATGGCCATGCCAGTGTCAGAGTTTGCAGTCCTGATAACATATTGAACTCAAAAGAAAATGGGAGACACGATCAAAGCAGCCCCGACACGCTAAAGCTCTGACTGTCCCTCTGTGCAGCTGACAAAGGAGCTCTCTTCCCTCCTTCCCTACTCCCTCATTAAAAAAAAATAAAATAATAATTTTTGATCTCAACATGTAAAAAAGACTGAGAGGATCAGAAAAATTTAATGTATTTTCCCCCATGCATTATGCAAAGCAATTTTTAGCCTAGAAAGAGGTTTACCTAAACTGACTCCTGTGGGCATTTTACTCTGAATGTTTAATAGATGTTAGCTCAGCTGAAGCAGCAAATAGCTCATGGAAGACAAACAGCTCTAAATCTCTTCATAAACAGCAATTTTTCTACGAGTGCTTCTACCTGGGACAAAAGCATACCTGCTCTACAAAATATCAGAGTAGCTATTGCTACCTGTCACTTGATTTGGTAAACAGAAATTAATCAGAATTCTTGAGCTCAAGCTTCCTGCTGTTTCACCAATCCACACAAGAGACTGCAGGGAAAGGTGTACAACTGTGATGGACATCATCTGCTTATTGACAGAATCCTTCAGGTAGCAGCTGACATCAACAACCCCAGTATTTGACATCATGCCAAGCATTACAAGAAAAAACAATCTTGCCTGAAGGCTCTACACATAATGCAAGAAGAGAAACTCCCTGAAGTAAACAGGCAACCAAAAATTAGCTAGAAATTCATTCTAAATTCCACCACCCGTGCCCAAGCTGCACCCCATAGTCAAATGATTGGCTTTTGCCACCGTAAGGAGGCATCTTGCCCCCTCCAGCTGTATAGTCAGTGTTGGCCTTGCTGCCTGACAACCAACAATCCACAAACCATTTAGTGGTCAGTTCATAGTGAGTAACTCCCTGGAGGGAATCACAGCAGGCAGCAGACTTAGGAAAGCACAGATTAACTGCAGTTCCAGAGGTGTCATGCCAGAGCAGAGACACAGATTCACCATCCTTGTGGTAGTTTTAGGTAGTTTCAACCCACCACAATCCTTTACACCAAGAAAACTTTTCCTTCTTGGGGTTCATCTGCTTTCCATTTGTCTGCTGTTCAACTGAAGGAAACCTTATTCAGTACTACTCTAACTCTCCATAACAGCCATTTAGAGACTCTGCTGATCCATCAGTGACACTCATTAGCACATCAAACACTGTAGGTACTCCTGCTGTGTCAGTCACACATCTAATGAAAACAGATGAGAAATTTAAGTCAACACAGGTAACTGCTATCTGGGAAGCACAACTGCTTTAGCCAGACACAGTCTAGCCAAGGACCCTCTTGGCACTGCATCCTGAGGTGATTCTTGCACTCCCTTCACTTCCAGCTTGGGAAGACCTGGCTGCAGGACAGGTTAGCCGTGAGAATCACAGAATGTACTGGGTTAAAGGGACCTTTAAATGTTATCTACTCTGACTCCCTGCAGCGAGCAGGGACATCCTCAATGAGATCAGGTTGCTCAGAGCCCCTTCAAGCCTGACCTTGAATGCCTCCAGGGATACATCTTCCAAATACCTAAGAAAGATGGCAGGGTGCCGGTGGCGGGGCAGGGGGAGCAATGAGCTCCGTGAGGGTGGGAACTGCTCCCAGCCGGACGAGCCCCCTGCGCACAGCCAGGCCTGCGATGGAAGGGCCGTGCTGGCGCAGGACTTCAAGCAGAGCAGCCAGTGCAGCCCGAGCTCACCTCGCTGCCCGCAGCTGCAGCGGGGCCCTGCGGCACCAACCCGCCCCGCGCCGCGCTCCGCTCCGCTCCCTGCCGGGACCCACGGCAACCGCGCGCGACCCCGCCCGCACGCCGCGCTCCGCGGGCGCCCCCTGGCGGCTCCGCGCCGCGCCCTGTGGAGAGAGGACAGGAGGGAGCCCGGGGGAAACACCCCGCCCGCAGCTCCCACCCGGCCGCCCTCCCACGACTCCGAGACAGGAACCGAACGAAGCTAGCGGCAGGCAGCGGGGCCGGGTCTGCTGTGCTCAGATCAGCATCTGCTGTGCTTATCGGATCAGCATCACGGGCTGCCACAGAAACGTTAGCGTCGGGCAAACCCCAGCGTCTCTGCGAGCCGCCAGCGGAGCTCCCGGGGCAGCGCCCTCGGGCACAGCCTCCGTACAGCTGCTTGTTTCAGGAATTCAACGGGAATGGGGCCCTGCAGCAGCGTTCACTCGGTATCCGAGTACCGGGGAGAATGGGACCAACCCTGGCAGGACTTCCCAGCCCGATATTAAGGTGCTCACAGTGTTTTGTTTCCGTGCAGCTGGGATGGTTTCAGGCACCGACACATATCACAGGTACCACATAACAGGTCCTGCACGCTCACAGCTGTGATTCAGCAGAGCTCTGAGCCTGTTCACTCGAACATCTGGGCATGTGGTAGCTGCCCTGGGCTCTGTGAGCTTTTTCTAGGGCACAAATGCCACTTTCAACTTTCTGTGTTTTCAGATGTTTATGAACAGCACACTAGCCTGAAGATGAGCATGTTCCTAACCCAGCCTCACAGCTGCACGGTGTTTGCAACCTAAAAGGACAAAAAACAATATATCAACACAATCTCTTTCAGTTAATTTGCAGTAAACACAGAAACAACCATCAGCTCATGAGCAGGAGACAACACGAGGGTCTTCAGCTACCCACACCTGAGCTGGCACAGCAGAAATGCCTCTTGCAGCTCCAGACAGCATCAGAGGAGCATGCAACTGAGCCAGGAAAGGACACCTCAGTCCCCACTGCTGGACAAGCAGAGCTCCTTAGCATACGATGCCTTGCTGTGTACACAGAGGTCGTGCTGCCAGGCTTCTTGTCAGAAACAAACTGTTTAGCCACACTTTAAAATGGCACATTGCAGTTTTTAAGAGCAAAACTGAACTTCAACACACAAACCCCAAAGTTACCATTTTTGGAGCAACCCCAGAACAGCTCTCCATAGGTATGTATTCTTCATCCTTGAGTTAGAGCTTCCTGCTGGCTTAAAGTCACCTTTCTGGTGGAGCAAACTACAGCAGATATTGAATCTTAGTCTGGATGTTTACATGAAGTGTTGCTGACTAATGGCTGCACTGGGAACCATAATGCTGACCACTGGCTATCTCACATTCAAATTCCCCACTCCAACAGTCCATTAGCAGAGTGCTGTTTCTCCACAGAGTCTACTGGATGATTTAGAAAGATTACAACAACAAACCTAGGGAAAGGGAAGCTGTGACAGCATAATGAAATATCAGTGCCTACCAAATAACACCTGCATGAAAAAACATAGACAGTTGTACAACAGAAAAACACTTTTTAACCATTGAACAGTCAGCCAACCATTGGATGCAATATCTAGAAATATCTTTATTTTACAGCACAATTCAAGCAATCTCTGGCAGGCAATTCAGGCAGGATGGCCAGTCTAGACCTTTTTCCATCTGGCTTCCACTTCTTGCTCTGACTTCCAGAGTGACTCGGCAAAGCACTTGGTCTTTCCACATCCACAGTACTTTCCTATCCCATCCCTATAAAGACAGATCAGCAATAATGACACATCGACGGCAGCTGCTGTATAAACATCTTCTGTAAACCAGTGCTGAGCACATAAAACCATGACACACACTCCATCAACTTCTCCGCATATGGAGAGCTCTAAGCTTTGGCATGCAGCTCAGAAGGTAGTTTTTGTGTCCAAGGTACAAACATCCAATCTTACCAGTAGAGTTAGCTCACCAGGATTCACCTCACTGAACTATTTTACACTGGGGTACTCTCAAGCACCCTATTTCAGGAAAACCTCTCCCCAAAGATTAGGAAGTGGACAGCTCAGCACAACAGACACTGAGCTACAGGAACTGGTAATGCTCTTCAGGCGTAAGAATCTCTCTGTGAATGTTAACATTTCCTGAAACTTTCTAGCAATGTGCATTGAACCTCACAGACCCCAGGACAGTGCCTTTTTCTCACTCAAAGAGCTAAACTTATCAGACTTTTGTCACTTGAAATTACAAAGACCCAAGAACGAACTTGAGAAATGCCAGCCTAGAGGAGTTTTCTCACCTCAAAGTAGTTACAGCACAAAGAGAAAGTGTTGGGCTATGTTCATTCCACCCTCCCCAAGTCTGCTGCTGTTGGAAGTGTAAGATTTCCATTTTATTCTACTTAGACACCTTAAAAACACCTTAAAAAAAGGGGGGGGGGGGGGGCAGTTTGACAATAGGGTTTGCAGTTGCAGCAACAAGAAAAGTTCCACAAGCAACTCACTAGAACCTGTAATCTGCTTACTGGCAGAAAAAAAACCCACAAAACAAACAAACAAACAAAACCCCAAAAAAACCCATAACAAAAACAGAACAGCAAGAACTGAACAGTCAGCTCACATGTATGGAAATTGCTACCAGCAAGCTTTTCTGGGAGCAGTGCTCTGTTTTCTGTAACATTTCTGCATCATCGCAGCAGAAAGCATGCTACTTAGTGGAGAGAGTATGACTGCATGCATGCTTACACATCTTTTATTACAGCTGGGTCCCTAACTCTTGACTAGGGCTTCTGATGCTCAGCTGCAATACAGACAGCAAGGAATAAAATGCTTTCAGGACGGAAAAAGTTGACTTTACCTGGCACTGCCATCGTGGAGCATTTCTAAATTTCCATCACTATCACTGCCACCCGTTTCTCTGTTTAAGCAACAGAGTGACTTTTTTAAGGCAGGTAAAGCAGTCCACTGCTCCCTTGGACATGCCAAGTGGAGAGGGCTGACTCCTTAAAGAGGAACCACCGAAACTAATCTTTAAGTCCTTCATCTGGGCCAGTGAGAGCGAGCCCCTGGTGCAAAGTTACCTAACTGAGCCCTGCTGCACATCCAGGACTCGTTGTGTAACGAACCTCAGCACGATTTCACAGGTCTCCATCGGGAAAACTCCCCGCTGCTTTCCACGAGGGAGCTCTAATCAATCACAAGCCGCAAGGACTCTATTCGATTTTCTCTCTTTTAATGAAGAGGTTTATTTTTGAGTTACGGGAACGTCAGATTATGGGAACTCGGCAAGACCGTAACTTTAGCTTTAAGGGCACAAGGTACCTGTCCTGCGTTTAACCTGCCAACCGCAGAAACTAATCTCATCGGCACCCTGGTAGTGTACAGGTAAAACCGTAACTGAGATAAAACAGTTTCACAAAGAACAGACCTGTGCTCCGGCTGCTCGTACGACAGCTCAGAGCAGACGGCGGGACACTGACAGCTCTCTAAGCCAACCCTATCGCCTCTGGCTAAGAGGTGAAGCCGGGTCCACGCCAGGTCCTCCCGAAGCCACCCCGCTCCCCGCGGCAGCCGGAGAACCGGCGAGGGGACGCGACAGTTCCACAAGTGAGCTGCGGGGTCGGCACCCTCCCCGCGACCACAGGAACCGCGACGGGAAGCCGCGGGTGGCCCCGAGGGAGGGACGGCGGTTCGACTCCACGTGCGCTCCGCTCCGGCCAGCAGCGCCCGGGGAAAGCTTCGCACCGGTACCACCGCCGGCGGCGAAGCCCTGCGCCCCCGCCCCGTCCATTCCCCAAGTTCCCCGCAGGTGCGCGCCTGCCCCTACCTGCCAGCCGCCGGCGACGGACAGCCCGCTCGGGCCGCGCCGGTCGCTGTCGGCCGCGCCGGTCGCTGTCAGCCGCGGGCGGGAGAGCGGCAGCGCTGCTCCTGCGGCAGGACGAGCCCCATCTGAGGAGCGGCGCCAGAGCCCCGCGGCACCGCCGCCACCGGGGGGAGGAGACGGGAGGCGGAGGCGGACGAGCCTTGACGCGCCGGGCGCTGCCCCCGCGCCCAGCCACCGCGGCAGCGCCCCTGGGGGCCGCGGCAGGGAAGGGGCCTTACTCGGCCGGCGGGAGCCCACCGCTCTCGCCTCTGAGGTTAGCGAAGTCCGAGCAGTATTGCCAAGTCCAGCGCTCGGTTACATTCGGGTTGCAACACTCACAGAATGTGCCAATGCGTCAGGGGAAGCAGAAGTGCTGGCCTGAACAGTTGGCAAGGGGCCGCTGCTCCTCTTGGCATCATGGCTAGCACCGATCTCGCAGTGCCTCCCTGGATGTCGCAATGGGGACAAGGGACAGCATGGCCCCAGCTAAGCATCAAAGACGTCTCAAAGCACAGCACGTGGACTTGAGATATCAAGACTCATTGTCTGACTTTGCCCACCCATGGCAGCCTCTCAGTTCTCAACCAGCTGTGGCAATACCAAAGGGTGTTCTCGTGAAAACCTGGCTGGCTTCCCAGAAATCCTCACCTTACACAGAGCATTGGATTTGTGCTCATCAGTTAAAGACCTGCCTAAATGTTTACGGCATATAGCACCTCTGGGCCATAGCTGCTCTTCTATACAGTCTGATTTCCCCAGCCCACCTCACAAGATGTGGTGAAGATAAATTCATAAAGTCCTCTGAGGCTGACAGAGATAGAGCTTCTGAATCACGTCCACTGGGAGAGAGACACTCCAGCTGCATCCTGTCCTCCTGTAAACCAGCATCGAGATACAGGCACAAACAGTTTTTAAAAGGAAATCTCTTCAGTGTTGTGAACTTTCCAGGGAAGACAAGGAGCACAAACCAGAAACAGATCAGTAGTGAGACCACACCTGGAATACTGTGTCCAGTTTGGGGCTCCCAAGTTCAAGAGAGACAGGGATCTGCTGGAGAGAATCCAACAGAGAGCCATAAGGATGATTCGGGGACTTGAGCACCTCCTCTATGAGGAGACATTGAGAGACCTGAGGTTATTTAGTCTTGAAAGAGAATACTGAAAGGGGATCTGATCAATGTCTATAAATATCTGAGAGAGGGGATCTGATCAATGTCTATAAATATCTGAGAGAGGGGATCTGATCAATGTCTATAAATATCTGAGGGGTGGGTGTCAAGTGGAGGGGGCCAAGCTCTTTTCGGTGGTGTGTAATAATAAGACAAGGAATGACAGGTACAAGCTTGAACATAGAAGATTTCAATTCAGCATGAGGGTGACAGAGTACTGGAACAGGCTGCCCAGAGAGGATGTGGAATCTCCTTCTCTGGAGACTTTCAAAACCTGTTGTGGTGGAGTAGGAAGGTTCCCCCACACACACAAAAGAATTCCACAGCTAACTCAGCCGGAGAAGCAGATGAAAGCTGTATTTTACAAGCAGATATGGAATGCAATGAATATGTACAAAAACATACAATATTTACAATATATACAGAAATATACAGCAAAGTATGTAATACAGGAAACCTTTCCCCAACCCCCCCCCCCCCCCCCCTGCGGCCAGGGGGGTTCGGCCTTTCCCTCCCTTCTCCCTCCCTACCTCCCCTTTTTCCCAAAAGGGTTAGAGAGAGAGAGAAAGGAAGGTAATTAAAAGGGGAAAACTTTGTTAAAGCTCAAAGCGAATGCAAAAGTTAGTTTTCTCTTATCTGGTTAGCAAGAATCGTAGAGAGAAACGAGCCAGCTCACAGCACAGGGGGAAGAAGAAGACGACTGACTGACTGACTCCCCCGACTGAAAGACTAAATAAAAATCTATGGCCGGGTTCCACCAATGGAATTGAATTAGCATATCTCTTGTTTTCATTCTAATATCAAAACATTCGCCCAGAGTGTTCAGAAAGTGTCCCTTTCTTAAAGGCACAGCCTAAACCGGTCACACCTGTCTAGATGCATTCCTGTGATCCTGCTTTGGCAGGGGGCTGGACTCGATGATCTCTGGAGGTCCCTTCCAACCTTTAATGTACTGTGATACTGTGAATTTGAAGTCCAGTGTTTGCTGAGGTGGCAAATCCTGGATTCCTGCTCTGGGGCACTGTGAGGTGTGAAACAGAGAGCAGGCAATCAACCATGTTTGCTCACCCAAGCCAGAAACATTCATTACAAGTCTTCCAAAGGAAAAATAATAACAGCCACTGCTTGGGGTGCAGCTGAGATCTTCTGCCAGGAAACCCTGGCCCTCTAATTAGAGACTGTGACATCACACTGCCACATGTTAGAAACATGCACTGGAAACCTGATTTGCTCCATCATGGCTGGGAGCTGTGCCCACATGCTGGAACTGTGTCCTGGCCTCGCTGCACAGCAGGATGGTGGATGTTCAACTGGGATCTCAGGAAAAAGCAGGAAACCCAGAATGCCCTGCAGGAATGAGGGAGACCTCACACATCTGTGGCTTTGGCAAGATTCTCACAAAAGGTATTTGTGGCCTAGCTGTAGACAGGAGCTGACCACTTGGGTAAGCTGCCACACAGTACTGTGAGAAGGACCAGGATCCAGCTGCCATCGGCACTCAGCTGAGTACTGGTGGATTCTGGGAGAGACTGCTGCTAAGGATCCAGCGCTCAGATCATGCTTCCCATTGTGAGGCACAGGTACAATAAAGGCCTCGAATGTCACCCAGTAGCTATGTGCCCATGCAGCAATGTGCCCACTAGTACCTCCTGCCAGCCTCCTGCTAGCAGTGCTGAGGCAATACTGCAACGCCGGGCAGAGAGCTGCTGTAAATGACAGAGCTGCTGAAGGTACCTGCGTGCTCCTGAGGGTGGCATCAGAACGTCTTCAGGGCACCAGGAGAGGAGAGATAATGTTCCTGCTCCAACCGCCAGTAGCATTGCAGTGCCAGTGCTGCTTTTGCCAAAAAGCTCACATACACTCGAGTAGTAATGTCCGAAGCTGTAGGGGTATAACTCCTGAGCAAATGACTGCCTGGCCTGCAGAGGACTACACAGCCAAGATTGCTTAAGGCTGTGAGAGGTGAGAACGCTCCTGGCTTTTCTGCCAGACTTGTACCAGGTTTTGGTGAGGAACTTCGTGGGCACGTTGCTCGCAAAAGGTCTGGATAATCACATTAGAGACTAAACACTTGCTCTCCACAAAGAGATCATCGTGGGACCCCTTTGTTTTAAGGTATGAGAAAGAAGGCTGAGTTCAAATCCTCTGCCTTCTGAAAACTGAATTCTTTCAGGGTGTTTCCAGGATTAGAAATCACATATGCTGCTCTGAAACTCATCTCTGTGCTGATACAGGATCAATTTCACCTTTCCATTTCCTCCCATGAATTTCTTCTTAATGAATTTCTTATCCCCCAAAGCCAGATTTGTTCTCCTGAGCTTTAGTGTTATGACTGTGTGTACAACAGTCGTGGTGAGTAGGTGGCACAGAGACTGAGTGCTTCTGTTCTTGTCAGCAGTGATGCTATTCCTAGTTCTGTATGTGGTCTTGTGTGTGTCATAGATAGGCACAATAGATACACATTGGCAGCTTTGATAGTGTTCTGAGAGGAGTTGGTTTCCCAGTCCAGGAAATTATCTTAAAACTCATCATGTTGGCAGCAGAATTTTAACCAACAGTTCCCAAGAGCCTCTGCCAGCACATCATGGCCTTTAGAGGACTCAGAGCTACTGAGCATAGCAGAGAAAATAGAAATTACACAGGACTTGTGAAAAGCCAAACCAACAAACCCAGAGTGACTGGGGCTACAGCTAGAGTTTCAGGCCCCACTGGTTTTACACATCAGCAAGGTGATCCAGGGGCGTGTGGCAGGATCTGAACCCTTACTCTGGGCTCTCCTGGCTTCGACCCTTAGTCACTCTGGGGTCCCCTAGCACAAAACACAGAGCTGACCCCATTGCTGTCAGCAGCATGTGGTACAGAGCACTGTGACAGAGAATGCACACGTTAGCCTGAGGGCAGGCATTGTGCTTTCTAGCAGAGCTCAAAGCGATGTCATCTCCTGCTGCCTGCCACTGCTGTGTCACAGTCACCATCACTGCTCCATCGCATGGCTGGGCAGAGCCTGAGGAGTGCCCAGCAGCTCCCAGGAGACAGGAGTTAGCCCAAGCAAGACAATCACAAGCAACAACTGATGCAGAAATTGATGCCACTGGCTTGGCAAGATTGTGTTATCTTCAGTGCCACCTGCTGAGCTTTCTGACATCTCTGGGGAGTGCTGTCAAGTGAAAGAATGCGACAAAGACAGAGATATCCTTTTATTCCTCAGGAAAGACTCCTGTATTGAAGACAATTATTTTAAAATGAAGGTAATCAAATGAGTGAGAAAGGCTGAAGATTCTGAGGTACAGGAGATAGCTTCAGCTGTGCCAAGGGGACCCCAAGCCATTTTGGCATGGATGCTGTGGTTACCCTTCTCCAGTGTATGCACCCATGTTGTGCAGTCCCACAAAGCCAGCCCTGCCTAGTGACACCAAAGCAATCAACAAAGAAGGCAATAAAAACACTGCTGTGGTGGCACCTGGCAGCACTGTGGACAGATATGAGTCAGGGTAGTGTAGCCCACATCCCAGTACATAGAAGGGAGCTGTTTGCAATGTTTCTGTTATATCTGCATTTAATGTGGGTGAATTTAAAGGACAGTTAAAAATATGAAGTAGCTGGATGAAGAATGTGGTCACAGCATCTGGACAGAGAGAATTTGTTTCAAAGTGACACTGCATATGAATAAAGTTTTCCTTACAGCAGTGGTGGAGCTGGAAGGAATCACAGCAGGCCACACCTAACAAACTTTGCTGATAAGCTGGCAAGGACATGCTAGCAGAATCATACTTCCTCTCTTAGCAGCTTCTTCTGTGTTTGGCAGCCCATGTTTTCTGTGCCCACTCCACTGCCCCCAGAGCAAAGCAGAGAATGAGAAAAGGTCATCACCAAAGCTGACATGAACTGGTCCACTGCAGCCTGTTTTCTGAATGAAGCATGACATTTCACCTACAAATACAGATTTAGTTTAACTGGGCTTTGTTCATCCATGAGTTAAGGAGGGGTAAAGGTTACACTCCATGCAACACTCTGGCCACACTGGCTCAGAAATGTGCTCAGCCATTTGCCATTGGGGCTGCTTCTTGGCAGACCTGCAGCTACTGCATAGCAGGCACATTTCTGTCACCCTGTTGATCAGCAGTTGGTGATGCCAGCCTCATGCTGTTTCCCTCTGTAGAGAAAACTCTACAGCTTGTTTAACACTAAGAGTCTGCTGCTTTCTTCCAACAATTGGCTGAAGGAGGAAAAGCATCATTTGTTAGAAATGCTGCTTTGACTAAAAGTACCCAGCTCCATTCGTGCTGAAGCATCACACACAGCAGGAAGCGATCTCAGTGTTTCAGTGACAAAAAGTCTCTACTGCCAGGGTCGGAGCTGTTTCCTTACCAGGTACCACTGGCAACACTTACAGCACCTGGTATCACAGAGGATATTTAATATCCCATATTCACTGTATCCTACAGATGGCTTTGCTTGGTTGGTTGGGGTGGGTTGGGTTTTTTGTTTGTTGCTGTTTTGTCTTTTGTTTGTTTGTTTGTTTGTTAATGACTAAGCAGGTATTGTACCAAATGGGAACTTACTAATGAAAGTACATTCAGAGCCCTTAAATATGTTGCTGTCTTCATGTAAAGACACAGTGAAGCCTGTTCCCTGTAAGGTAAAGGTCACAGCAGAAAACTCTTACACATACCCTCTAAGCAAGACAGAGAGGAAGAGCACAAGTTCAGTATCTTCATCTGCAAAGCTAAACTCCTAATTGTACTACACAGTGTGTAACAGAGCAAGGGGACACCTTCATGTAGCTGCTGAATAAGCTGTTTTCTTGGTAAGATTTCTTTAACATTCCACTGCAGAAAAATATTAACTTCCCTGATTTGTTTCTACATGCTCTCATTATTTTTTATTTTTATTGTCAGAAGCAGCTTTCCTAGGCCAAATTTACCTTTAGAGCAACTCTCTTGTAGTCATGGTGTTAAATAAAGCCTTCTTTCTTTAGCAATAATGCTTTTGGGAACCATTGCTTCCATCTTCTTACCCCAAGACCAGCTGTGATGTCCAGCACAAGCAAAGAGAGTCCTTGTAGATGGTACTCTGAAAAGGAGAAGAGTTGGTTTCAGTGATGGAGGAGAAGGAAGAACATCCTGTCACCTTTCTCTCTTTCACAGGCAAAGCTAGGAAGCCTCTGAGGTTCCCTGCAAAGCAGCTTGGGATAAGTGTGGAGAAGAAAAAATCTACAAAGCAATTTAAGAATCAGAACTAAATTCACACTAAATGAGCATTGGTCTGTGCCCATTCACAGACCAGTCACAATGACATCTGTCTTTCTGCTCCTTTCAATAGCTGACCCAGAAGCAGCCACAGCCTGCTTTTCAGCCCCATGTTATGTATAGTATCAGTGTGTTCACCTGCAATGTACTCATTACACACAGCTGCCTCTGCTCTTCACCTCTCGCTCCTTAAAGAGCCTGCTGGTCACTGGAACAGGTCAGAGAGAGCAGATTTCAGCCAAATGAACAGCTCCAGGAGCTCACAGCTGAATGCATTACCAGGAATTATAAGAGCAATTCAAGACTGATGAGAAGACAGATTTTCCTGTCTCTCTTAAAACATCAGATTTAGTTCTGTTAACTTCAACTTCAGTTGTCATTGCAGAATCACAGAATCCATCAGGTTGGAAGAGACCTCCAAGATCATCAAGTCCAACTGATCACCCAGCCCTATCTAATCAACTGGACCATGGCACTAAGTGCCTCATCCAGTCCTCCGGGGACATAGACCCCACCAGCTCCCCGGGCAGCCCATTCCAATGGGCAATCTCTGTGAAGAATTTCTTTCTAAGATCAAGCCTAAACTTCCTCCTGTGCAGCTTGAAACACCAGATCTGTTTCTGCAAAGCATAACTTGGTGGCATTAACTGCTGAACAGAACTATCACAGGCAGTCTAGCTTGGGATATGCCCTGGATTTGCAGAAGAGATGCAGAGAATTCCTCTCAGAGTGCAGGTATACATCAGGTATTGTCACACATGAGCTGGGGCAGGGAGGGAGGGTGTCAGCTATGGACAGAGATGCCTGAAAGACTCTACCAGCTGTTGTGACTAGTGCTAAGAGAAAGACTCACCACATTGTCAAGGGCAGAAGGCCTTCAGGGGTGATTGAATAAACACTAAAAGCAGCTTACACAGAGGGATGGACAAAGTGTGTGATTGTAACTGGCAACATGCAAAGCAGGAGGCAGACCCTTTTCTTTGGTACTGTTTCTGCTCCCATAGCAACAGGAGGAGTGTTTCCAACAGGTCTGAACGATGGAAGTTCAAGCAGAAAATAAAAATATGCTGAGTGAAACCACAATAAGGTAACCCTAACAAGAGAGATTCTTGTCCTGCCAGACTACAAGGGTGCTCTGCAGAATTCACTGGGTATTGGTCACAACAAATCCCAAGACAAGACAGGGACTTCAGAAGCCCCCACCCACTGCACCTTTCAGTCCTTATGGCTATTCTAAAATGCAGCTGATGAGGAATGTAGCTTCTCTTGCAGCACAGCAAGTCCCCATCCCATCTGACAAGATTAGGAAGCATTTTGTCCCATGCAGGGGTTATTCCACATTCACCTCCTGCCCACTGAGGCAATGCCACCATTCACAAAGCTGGCAGAAGGAGAGGAAGCATTGGTCTGATTCACCATGAAATTTCTTACCTCCTGCTGCTTAAGGTTTTCCCCAAAGTGCTTTCATCCTCCCTGAGTTCAGTTAATATGCAAGTGTAAAAGAAGAACATAAGAAAGATTATCATGCTTCTGTCTTTTGTCCAGAGATGGGGGCTCTGATGTTTCAGTCATCATAGAATCATAGAATCAGTAATGTTGGAAAAGACCTCAGAGATCATCAAGTCAAACCACCCAACACCTCATGACTAACTAAACCATGACTTCAAGTGCCACGTCCAATCCCTTTTTGAACACCTCCAGAGACGGTGACTCCACCACCTCCACAGGCAGCCCATTCCAATGGCTAACAACTCTCTCTGTGAAGAACTTTCTCCTCACCTCGAGCCTAAACTTCCCCTGGTGCAGCATGAGACTGTGTCCTCTTGCTTTCTTGCAGACATTTTGCATCACAAATAAAATCCTTAGATTCCCTTTGTGTTGTGGCTAACACTGCTGTGCTGATGTTTTTCTGCATCTTTGCTGAAGACAGAGGCTGAAAATACTGAGAACTTGGAGGGCACTGTGATTCATGCCCAAGTTCTAAGCAGAAGGGGTCATCTCCTGGTGTGCCCCTTCTGAAGGACTTCCTCCTTTATTTTTTTCTGCAAGTGAACAAAAAATATTTCCAAGAGTCTACCCTGATGTGCCTGAAGTGTTGTACATGAAGACATTCAAGCAGCTGCTAAAAGCATTTGTATAGCACCTTGCTTAATGCAACACTGGTGGTGGTGGTACTGATTCCTGAGCAAAGGGGGAAGGGCACGAGCATGGGCACCTGTGCACATCCATGCTCCAGAGTAAGTCTGATGCTCCAGGCAGGAAGCCTGTGGAAAAATCAGAATCACAGAATTGTAGAAATAGGGTAATCATAGAATGGTTTGGGTTGGAAGGGACCTCTGAAGGTCATCTAGTCCAAACCCCTCGTCTTAAGAAAGAGTCAGCTGTTAAATGCCAAGCTCCTTTTTCAGGTACCTGCAATGTCAACTCTTTCACAGGGATGTGACTATGAACATTAAATGTGGTTCTGACACATAGGATGCACAATTTGCAGGTTGCAGGTGCTTTAATGGAGCAGAACCTAGAGCCTGAATTACCACTGAGCCACCTCAGTTGCACATCATCATAAATGCACTGAAATCAACTGAGGTCCAAAAGCAAACAATTGGGAATACTGCAGCTTAGACTGAACCTTGAAGATTTCAAAGGAAATCTGGAGTAAAAATATTTTCCATGTCCTGACTTGTCTTTTAGAGGAGGGGACATAATGTTATTGCTGGTTAAGGCCTGAACAGCAAAGGATTGGCTTTGCTAAGTCTCATAGCAAAAGTGTAAAAAGTGATGTTGCAAATTCCAACATCATTTGTGGCCAGCTTTAACAAAAGGGACTGTTAAAGTCTGCATGTAACATGGATTGCTTTGCTCTGGCAAATTGATCCAACAAGCCCTTGTGTGCAATTGTAATAATAATGCTTGTGCAATGCTGGCCCCTGCCTGTGGAGTGCTGTCTGCCACTCACTGGTTTGTCCTTCCTAGGCTCCTTCTTTACCTTCTCCTTAGTGTCCTACTTCTGCATAAACCTTACCTCTGCCCCTTCAGATGGCCTTCCAGGTTTTTTCTCTTCTGTACTTTCTTTCACCCCAATCTAATGACTCTTCTTTTCCAGCTTTATTTTATTTGCCTCCCCAAACAACATTCCAGAGTATCCACACTATCATTAATGACACATTCTATCATTTTATTAACAACCTTTCATTGCACATCTGCTGTATTGCTGAAGGCAATTAGGAAAAGAGTTACCATCCCCTGCCTGAGCAGCAGCGAATTGGCTTAGCTCCAGAAAGAGGTGTTCCCAGGAAGGCTTCCCACCAAAAGTTACCCCACGGCACACAGCAGCCTGGATGCTATTGATCCTATTCACTGAGTCCTACCCAACCACAGCATTTATTTCCCACAGCAAACTCATCAGTGAGAAATAATGGGTCCAACAGCTCCTGTCAAAAGACTTGCACTGGCTTCCTGGGGAAGCCTACATCATCTGTTACCCTCAGATTCCCCTCGAGGGCCATCATTAGCCAAAAAAGAGCCTGTTATTTGTTCTACAACAGACTGGAGCCACACACAAAGCAGCTGTTGAAGTCTTTCCAGGTCCTTGAAGGCCAGCCACAGTAACAAACAGGCCCTGAGGGCACCAGCAGACCTGACTGGCTTTACCTAGCCTCCCCAGGCCTCTGTTTACCCTGCTCATTGCCCAGCACCTCTAGGACAATCAGACCCTGTCCCATCAGTGTTGCAGTCTGAATACAGAGATGAGCTAGTGAGTGAACTGTTTGTCCCAGCTACGGACAGAAGGAAATATGGATTGCCAGGGAGAAATAAGAGGGAGCAGCTGAAAAGGATAACAGCACCATGAGGGCATTACAGCCATCATCTCTCTTCTGCTTCCATTCTGCTGCTTACATTTTTGACTGTATGCAAGCTGCCTCTCTCCCACTCTCATGAAGTCCACACTTCCTAGCTGCAAGGGCAACAGGACGTGTCACACAGAGGTCTGTGTAAGAGCCCTGCCAAGTCACACAGGAGCAGCTGAGCCACAGCTCAGCGTCTGTACCCCTGCAATATTCAGATGTGCTTTGCCACCTGTGTTGCACAGCCCAGAGCACTCTGCCTTGATTCAGCCACAGATCTGCCCATCAGCTGTAGCAGGTCCTTTGTCCACATGAGAGGAACAGCACATCCACTAGATCACCATCTCTCTGATACAGTCCACACTTTGGCCAACCATTTCCAACCCTGGTGCCAAGGACCCTCAGGACTCCAGAGTCTGTCCAACATGCAACATGAGCTGTTTACACAGGAGATCCTGGGCTCTGCTCACCACTCTGTGAAAACAGAGGGCACATTCCTACCTTGGCTAGAGCTCTCCTCAGGCCATGCATCTGATGCTCTCTTTCCCATGACTCTTCCCAAGAGAGCAGAGCTGCAGTGTCCTTCTTCTCCACTGTGCCACCTGTCAGTCACATTCCCAGCCATGCTTTCTGAGCTTCTTTCCAGCTCCACACTGCTGCTCTGCTAACAGAAGTAATTTCCTGTCAGCATGTTGTGAGAGGTGAGTCTTTCATCTCCCCACAGCTCTCCACTGCAGTGGGGTCTCCTCTCTGCACAGCCCCTATGCTTGGAGAGTGCACAGCAGTCGGGATGGCAGCAGGCCAGTACTTCCCACCTCTGCATCAGGCACTTTTCACTGCTGCTTTCAAGTTTCATTCAGGTTTATTAATTCCTGATGATGTCTTGCCAAAAGCAATTTTTGGAATATGGCAAAATAATTAGAAGGCATCCACACTCCTTCCCCCTCCTGGATGCTGCACAAATTGATGATGAAGAGAAGGGCTAATTCATTATCCACAAAGAGCTCCTAACCCAACTACAGTGCCCCTGCACACCAGCTCTTCTCAGCAGCCTGTTGAAGTGTTCTACCTTGTCTCTGTACTTCATTGCTGAAGCACAACAACAAAAACTGCTGTGGAAACCTCAGAGCAGATAATGACTACGCCTAAAGTCCAGCACTTGGAAAGATGGCAAATCAGCTTTTTCTTTTGTTTACCAGCCATAGCATAGCAAGAGAGGAGTTTACTCCTTCAGTCTGGAGCTGCCACTGTAACAATGGGCAGCTCTTTCCATTGCTGTATCTATGTCCATTCACAGCCTGAGTCCCACAGCTCCTCTAACAAGGATAACAAGATGAAGAGAACTGAAGCAGATTGCCATTGAGAAATCACCCAAGGCACAATTCTATTTCAGGAGCTCAGAATGTGTTCACAATTGTATCTTGGTAACTTCAGGATAAGTTTCTGCCAGTGAGGAGCTGTTTGGTGTGAAATGTTAAGGGGTCAGTGCTCCGTACCTGAGATGTGTGGAGGGGTTTCCTTCCTTCAGCCAGTCATTTAGAATAGCTGGCCATGGTTGATGGGTATTTGCAGAGGCTGTCAGGCAGCACTGTTACTGATGATGCAATACGTCTGGTTTCCCTCACCACACAAGACAGTGGTACTGGACTAACGATTCCCCCCACCTGGGATGCCTTTGGGGAAGTATCAAGAGAGGTGACAATTTGTGCACAAGACAACAGCACAATTTAGCAGTCCCTGTCATAAGCCCCATTGCCTAAATGAAAGAAAGAAGATCTTCCATGGTTGATTTTATCAAAGAAATAAATCTTATTTACCTAAAACACATTCCTACCCTCCTTGAGATCAGTAGCAGATCTGAATGCTTCCAAACAGACCTTAGGCAGTTCACTTAGTGCTGCTGCTGTTACTGGATGAGAGAGTTAGCTTTGTAATGCCAGTATCAGTGTCACAAAGCAACAGAGAGAAGCTGTAATTTGTGAGTTGGGTTGTCGTGAGATACCTGTAGGTGTATGCAGTGGGAGGGTAACACAGGCACCAGGGCTGTGTTGTGATTCATCTCAGAGATCTTAATATAAACTAAGAGGGGAAACACAGTTATTAATAACTGGAGTGTGCCCATCCCTTGCAGAAGAGCTGTGTGCTCTCCCTGCCCAGTGCTCATGGTCTCAGCATTGTGCTGCCTTTGCTGTTTGAGATCACAAGCAATAGCTCAGCACTGCCCTTTGAACACACACATCTAATTTTTCTGCAATTAAAAAAGCATTAAGAGCATAGAATTGGAACCACTTCTAAGAAAATGAAACAAAATCCCAGGAGGGTCCTAATGCTTCTGGAACAGCAGCTGGCACAGGCCAAAGATCTTGCCACCTTCAGTAGAAGGGAAGAGTAGGATCTGCCCATGACACAAAAGTCCTCCAGTGTAATAGTGCTGGCTCAATCCAGCCCAAGCTGAGATAATGACAAGCTGTGTGATGAGCTATAGAGAGCAAAGAGGTGCTTGTAACCTGAGCAGCTCCTAGAGGACTAAGCATTCATACCACAAATTGGGCTGCTTCCCTCTAACCCCATCCTTAAGGATCAGACAAAAACTGGCTGCAAGACTGCTCTAGCAGATGAAGACGGAGCCTCAGGAGCAGCACAACCTGTAGCAAAGTACCCTGATTCTGGCTGATGGAGTCTAAATACTGCTCCTAAGTAATCCAAACTGCACCTCCATGGACTTTTCTGGAGTACAAAATAGTTTATCCCACTGTATCCAAAACCAACAGAGAAACCAGAATCCAGATGAGAAACTGCTCCACCTTGGAGGCAAGGAACAAGTTAGGGCTCAGAGGAAACCCCTCAGAAGAAGAATCTGTATTCACCCACCTCCTGAAACACCAACATTACTGTTCCCTAGCATAGTGATCTGCTGATGAGCAGTGGATTTTCAGGCAATGAACAGCAAAATACACCATGAGGATATATTCAATATGCAGAGTGTCAGGAGTCAGAAGATTATGAACTTACTACTGATAAAAGATATTACTGTCACATTGATTGTAAGGGAGAATTAGAAGAGGTGTTTTCATCCTGCCACTGTTCCTCACTTCAGACATGGCACAAAGTGAGTTTGAGAAAAGGCTCTGCTATTGAGCTCAGATCTCACAGCTCAGAAAAGGAGGCTCCTTACTGCTTGATTTTCCTTGCCTTCAAGAGCACTTGAGGGCAGAGAGGCAGGCTGCTGCAGGTTTGTGGAAGGGAAATACAAGTTGCAATGCACCACAGAGAAATGTGACTGCAGGTGCAAACTTCCCTGCAAAATCTGGAGTCTCTTCAGCCAACAGAAAATTTCCCAGGTTACATTTTTCACTAGCAAGTTGCTGAGTTCCTGCTGCCTTAAGGTGGTTTGGTACAGGCAGTCTGATGACACCAGCTGAACTTCCTTCCAGGGCAATTAATGTCCAACATCTCAACAGCTGATAAGTAGCACTGGCCTCTTATTTATCTTGCAGAGCTGCAGTATGGTAAATTGCCAGCTGCTAGAGAGCACCATCATGCTGCTGCCAAAGCAGAAGGTGAAGAAGCTGCAGTCAAGAACGACCTGAGGTTTGTATTTAACTCCCCTTTTTGCATCAGCCTGGAACTCCATTCGTGGGTCAGAGGGTCTGAGAGAAGTATGAGAAGATGAGCTGGAGAAGGCACAGAGAATTGTAAGCCCTGGAACAAGGAGAGGGTGCTATGGTGGAAGAGAAGTGATGTTTTCACTGCAGAGGAAGGGGAAAGGCTGTTGAAAGTTTTATGAAAAGGGGTGACTGCTGCTTGCAGTTTTCTGCAGTGGCACAAATGTGTTCAGTCAATTCCCCAGCACACAAAGTATCTGCCAGGTGTTGCTTTTTGCTACAGAAAGGTGGAAACACTCCACTGTGTGTAACAGAGCCACAGAGAACTCATTGACTGCCCCAAGCCCTGAGTTATGTCTGCCCTCTCTTTCCTTCTACGAAGGCAGTTTTCGCTTATGTATGTATGGCAGCAATTTGGTTTACAAGCTTCCTTGGCCAGAGAGGATATCTCTCAGGTGCATTTCCACTTCTAAAGGATTCTGCACCCAAAATTTCTGAATTATGTGCTGCATGAAGCCACCTTCCTAGGCCACTTCCTGCCACCACGGTTACTAAAGGGAGCAGACCTAAGAAACTCAGCAATGCCACGTGTGTGTAGCAGTGGACATACTTTATACTTAAGACAATTGCTTGTAAGATCTGAGTCTCCAATAGGCAACTTCCCACTTTAGCTATTTTGTTTTATTATTGCTTCATAAATTAGTTTCTTTCTCTTTATTTCAGTGGGCTTCCATTATTGATTTCTGTAGAAGAGTGAGCTGACTGCAGTTATGTTCTCTTATTAGATCATCTGCTCAACCCACTGCATCTTATAGGATTAGTCAGGAAACAGACGAGCACAAATTATTGGATTTTGGGCTTTGAATCTCTTGTGCACAGCTCACACCACTAAAAGGGCCACAGCAACTTAATTACTCACTCATGTAAAGATGACAAGAGCTGAGTAGTGAGGAACCTCATTTTCCCCCAAGTCCTCACCAGCAGTCAGCATCTTTCAGAAGAGCTTTACTGGTTCTTTTTCTGGCAGGAGGTAAGCTGCATCACAGCATTATAACTGTCAAGGTACTTCTGTTTGACATTCCCAAATCCCTCAGTGCTCAAAAGTGAGCCAAGACTTCATTTGTCTCAGTAATCTTGCATCAAATTCCCACAAGCACCTGTGACCTTCCTTCCCTATCCCTTCCTAAGTACACACAGACACACAAGACCTTTCTTCTCATCCATGCTGAAACAACCCCGCTGTGACAGAAGCATTTGGATTATGCAGAGTATCTGATGGAGCTGCAGCTCTGCAAGCACTTTTCTAGCAGACATTCTTAGGTGTCAGGCCAGCTGTGTGACAAAACAGCTGTTGAGTTCAGCCTGGATGTGTTTCCATGGCCATTGAACATTTGTTGATCCAAACATGTATTAGCAGGTGGGAAGCAGAGCACGGGCAGGACTGCCTCTGGCTGCTGAAGGCACCTTCTTGCCAGAACACTGCAACAGCTAGGTTTGCACCTCATATGCCCAGCTGCCTCACTGGGATAGGACACTGCAACAGCCTGGTTTGTGCCTGGTATGGCCAACTGCCTCACTGGGATCCTATCAAAGGTGAGGCAGCCTTTCCCTCCAGGAACATATTATTACCAGTCCCATGGAAAACTAAGAGGAAGAAGGCAGCAACAAGCTCATTGCCACATGCTAGAGCACTGCACGAAGGGTCCATGTAAGCTGCTGGTTTGCCAGCACCTTTCTAACCCAAAGTCTTTCTGTGGCACAGTTAATCTGAGCAGCAGCCACCATAATGGAGACAAATCACTGTCCCCTGGAAATACCAGCCCTGGCTTAACTCTGCTGAATCCCACAGTGAAGAGCACCCTCCACACTGTTTGTGCACCCCTAATCTTTGCCTGACCATCAGCACACTAAATATCTAACATAGCAAATATTCCTTTTCATCCTCTGTTCACAGCCTGTGAGGATTTACAAACAGATCACATGCTTTACTCTCATTTTCAGTAGCCACCTGCCTGCAACTCCACTTTCCTCTGGCAAAGGAACAATGCAGCTACACCAGCCCCGTGTGCCACACTGACTCTGGCATTCACAGATTTACTTCAAGGCATTTACTCAGTTCACAAAGGAATTCTTTTATTTAGTCCTCTAATGTTGATCTTAAACCTTACCCTGACAGAGTGCCCTGGACATCTTACAAACCACGCACTCCTCAGTGTGCTTCAGAACCAGGAACTTACTCTCACTTCATGGGCCATTCTGGACCATCAATGAATCACTCCAGTGTGGTCTGTACCTCCCACAGCTTTATCAGAAAACTGGGCTGGAGCTTTCCTGCTTGGAGTGAACTGAATATTAGAAAAATGTGGAGTTTCCAGGACAGATTACTGGGCAAAGGCAGTTGCCTCTGGTCTCATAATTCTATTTCTTCTAACCTATCTTTCTATTCCCAGCTGTTTGGTTTTGAAATTTAGTCTGTGTTCCTCCAAATGTGACAGCCTCGTGGTTCAGCTCACCTGGAGAGGTACAGCAGCATGAGAGCACAGAAGGTATACCTGTGCTGCTAATTGCAGTGCAGAAAGTAGTGCAGCCCACACAATACCTGTCTGAGGATTTCTCCCATAAGGATATGCACCCATAAACCACACCAGTGGCTCCAGTGCTTGAATGCCCAGCAAACAACACTGCACATTATATGCTGGAGCCTGAATGCTTGCTCTATGGACACCTGCTCTGATTATTTGGTTGCTGGTAGAGCATCTGCAAAACATGTCACTATAAATTGATTTATGGGGAATGGAAGGCAAAATTCACTAGAGATACAGAGTCTGATAGAGTCACAATTTGAGAAGATTTCCCTCTTAGCTGCTGCAGTTACACTGAAGATTGGCAAGAAAAACAGAGATGTCCTCCAGTTTTGGCTGCTGCTTGGTGATGGGCAGAACACAAAAGTGCCAAATCTGCCTTTGGTAAAAAGTCAGCAGAACTCTGTGTCCTTGCCCAACTGTTTGTCTGTGATCCTAACAGACCCTCTGCTCTTACCAAGTCTTTTTCCAGCTGGGTTTCCCTCAAAAAATGAGCTGAAAGAACAAACACAAAGTGGCTTCTATCCCTATTAGCAGCTTTTGTGTCTGGGATTTGCAGTGATGCTGTTAACCATGTCTGCCTTCATGGAGAAGGCAAATCAATTGTATTGGACACTTCATAGCCCCAGAGTTCTTTCTTTTTAAAGAACAAATACAAGTTCAAGAGCATTTTGTTTGCACTCAAATAAACAGTATCAGAAAACAAACTTTTCTGTTGAGGCAAGACTCTGGCCTAAACTCTGCTGCCTTGTAATCAATATAGGACTACCAAAGTCAATTATCTTTTATTACACCAGGAATAAAATTGACTTTGGGGCTTTTTTCTCACTTTCAGCTTCAAAATAAGCCAGCAGAGAAAGCCAAGCTACACACCAGTGGTCAGCTGTAAAACATATTCAAAGATGGCTCAGTGCAGTGTCCCTCATCACTTGGGTTGGGCTGGTTATTCACCTTGTTTTATTAAAAGCCATTAACAGGTCATCTAAATCACTGCAAACCCCTGCCCTTCACCACCAAGAAATGTGGGGATTTTGGCTTGTAGGTGGAGGTTTCACTTTCACACTGAAGCAGATTCTCCTGCAGGCACTTCTTAGTGCTGGGCAGTTGAGCCCTGCCTGCAGAGCACAGCTCCTAAGAGTGAATGATTGATTAGAAGTCTAGGAATTACAGTATCACAGATTTAAATGAGAAGGCTGCTGATGTGAAGAGATTTTGGCCAGGTGCTTTACACATAGCTCTTGGTGAAGCAGTTTTCCTCTTATGAGGAAAATTGGGATCGTTGTCTCTTCCCAGGAGAATACCAAATGACTTGTCTGCTGCTCCCACAGGAGTGCAGTGCACTTTTCTGAAGAGACCATGATTGAAATAGCCATGAAACAGCATCAACACCCCCTTCCCTGGCCAGTACGCTGGACATACAAAGAGAGGAACAATGCAGAATGTGAGGAGAAACTTGCTGTCTGCTAGGGCAGAAATTACTGACAAATCACTGTCCTCCCAAATGCCCAGCACTACATAACTGTCATGGGAAAAAGAATGAAAACCCCACTTCACACCAGAGCCAACAACAGAATGTTTGCAGTTAAACCCACTTGGTAAGCAGGGCTGTGCAGAACTGCTGACTTGCTCAAAGTGCAGCTGCCATCAGGGCTGCTCACTGGGCTGCTCACCTCCTCATGGGCACCTGAGGGCATGAGAACAGCAGAGGTGGTCCAAGGTAGAAGGCCACCTATCTCAGGTGTAGGGCCAGTGTATATCTATATCCTGCTGGAAACAGCAACAATTCTACCTGGGCACTCAGACAAAGGCTGCACGGTGTTTATTACACTTACAAATACACTTTCATCTTGCATACTTGGAATCTTAAAGAAAACCCAGCCCTTGCATGTCACTCATTTTTAATACTACTTCTTAGTCCTGTTTTTTAGTGAAATCACTGCAAGGCACAGAAAAAGATGTAGACTGCAGCTCTTCCCACCTCCCACCACAGTGGGAGAGGACTAACGTTTATGAACTGCTACATCACCTTTAGAGCATACCAAGCATAAAGCAACTCAGTCCTCACAGCACGTCAAGCAGAGAGGAGAAACAGAAGGTGGAAATGAACCACCACCAATACAAGGAGCAGCAAATGCTCTGGGTGAGGACAATCAGCAGTTATTGGCAGGTGTTTCTGGAAGGGAAAAATCCCCAGCTTTGTGACAGGACAGATGAGAGAGGCCAGACAATTTTAAGCCACCTCATGCTGATGCATGGCTACCAGCAGAACACAGGATCTAAGCCCAACACTGGGATCCCTGCTGCTGCTTCTCTGTGGCCCTGCCGATGACTGTGTTGCTGTACAGATGCACACAGAGGCCTGCACCTGCAGGTCCAGCTCTGCACCTGCAGGTCCAGCTCTGCGCACAGGAATTACAACCCTGCAAAGGCCGACAAGGGGAAGAGAAACTTTCTTCCCAAGTACTTCAGCCATTCATTTCTCAGGAATTAGCATGATGAGAATGAGACACAGAATATGTCTTGATTTCCTAAGGGCTTATCCCTGCTGTGCTCTCTCCTGTGGAGATGAGCCAATCCTGATGACATTCCTTCCCTTGCACAAACTCCAGAGCTCCCTTTATACAACCCCCAGACTGACACGGCCCTAAGGAATGCAGCTTCCTACTCCTTTCCACACTCATTCTGAAGTGACTGGTCCTCTGCTACCTGCCAGCTGTGAAAACACACCCAGCTTGGGCAGCCCTCCTTCACCTGCTCTCCCAGGGCTCCTGCATTTTCTCTAGACAGAAGTTTACTCAGATCAGCTGTGCACAGCTAGTGGGTTTTGTGGCTCAACCAAACTAAACCTGTAATTCCCAAAGTTTTTTGCTTTCCTCTACTGGGGATAATAATGATTTAACATTGAACTGGGGTTCTGGAAACAGCCCAGAATTGCCCAAACCATTCACTTCTGTGAGAAGAATGAATAATCAGCAACACACCAGAACAAATTAGCATTGTCCAGGCCAAACTGCACACAACTCAAATCTGCACATTTTGACAAAGATCTACCCTGGCATCCTGATGCAAATGAGCACTAAACAGCTGTGAGCTGAGGTGCTGCTTCTAAAGATCCATGTTGGTGCTTCAGCTGAGTAACACCATGCCTGTTTCACAGCAACCCTTCTGGCTCACTGCTACACTGCCTGCAAACCACAACAGCATGTTCACTCCAAGTATTTTCACTGATTTCCCCCTTCTTTCCCTGTGAACACTCATATCAGACTTTCTGGCCTTGACTATTTGCAACACTTTAGAGCCTGGAACTGACTTAAGAATATGTTTGGGAGAAGGACCGGCACAGGGATATTCACACAGGAGCAACCATGGATCCACTTCTGCCAACTTATGTCCTCTCCAAATGGAGTGAGTGACCTAGGGAACTAGTACCGTGGCATTAAGAACAAGGCATAGGAAACAAGGAACAGGCAGCTTAATTTTAACTAAGTTAAATTGGGAGTCAAGTAGAAGTGACTGGTGTCTTTTCAGTGGTGCCCTGTGATAGGACACAAACTGACAGAGCACTGGAACAGGCTGCCCAGAGAGATCGTGGACTCTCCTTCTCTAGAGAAACTTTCAGAATCCACCTGGATGTGGTCCTTGTGGCCTGCCCTGGATTATCCTGCTCTGGCAGAGGGCTTGGACTGGATGATCTCCAGAGGTCCCTTCCAATTCCTACCGTTCTGTGGGTCTAAGATTCCATTATTCTATTGCAAACGCGCCCAGCTGTCACCCAGGGTAACACAAAGGCAAGTAAACCAACAGTGCAGTTCTGTGAAGCTTTCTTCTGAGGGCTGTAATTTTTAAGAGCAGTAGTTAGAAGTGAGTTGACATGCATTAGCAAGCCAGCAGCTGCCACCAGGTGACTGAGAAAGCCACGCACAAGTGCATGTAATCACCGGTGCAGAACACTTGTGCTTGTACACACCAGCAGCATTTGACTAAAAGCACACAAATGTGTAAGCTCCACCTGAGCAGGGAATCCATGACAAGAACAAAAGTCATTCTTGCCCTGCATTTGCATCTAACAACTGCAGAGCTGATGAGTTGCAGTTACATTGGTGGCGTTGAACGAGCAATGTTGTTGTTTGATCTTGTGGCATGCAAACTGGTTTTAAAGCACTGACAGGAAGGAAACATGAACTGGAAAAGATGTAGCAGAAGAGCTAGGCACTGTGCAGGCTCACATGTGGCTGGGGGACCTGGAGTCCTTCACCCTTCTTCTTCAGTTCTCTGGTGAGTTCATGAGAATCTGCACATTTTTCCTCTCCATTTTTTTCCTCCACTCCCATCATGCTGCTGGTACATTTTATTCAGTTCTCTGTACGAGCCCACAGCAGTTCAAGCTGCCCTTTGGTAGCCCTTCAGAAATCTCCAAAACAAACACATTCAGATCAGCTCTCTGCAGCATGAATATTTCATCCTAGACCCATCAAACTCAGCACCAAAATTCTAGCGGCTTTCATTGGCATTGAATGGAACCAGTCTGAACACAATGGAAAATTTCTGCTCACTCCAGGAAGGCAGAGTTCCGAGAGAGCTGCCCACAGACAGCACTGCTGCAATGTAAGGTTGCTCACCTTCAGGCTCACTCAGAACCCAAGGGCCTGCCAGTGTTCAGCCAGCCCTTTTACCATCCCTTAATTACAATCCACAACAGGAGTGAGTTCTGCTCTGACATGGGCCTGATTTGTCCAGCCTTAGGAGGAGAAGGCTTAGGGAGACCTTGACCCTGTCTGCAGCTGCCTAATGGAAGACTGTGGAGAAGACTCCTCAGTGTTATGAGATTCTTCAGTTACACAGTGGGCAGGGGAAGGCAATAACCACAAGCTGAAAGTTTGGAAAATTCCATTACAAAAACAAAAATTACTGTCAGAGTGATCAAACACTGGCCCAGAGAGGTTGTGGGATTGAACCTGTTTTGAGCAGAGGTTTGAAGCAGAAACCTCCAGAAGTTCCTTCCAGCCCTGGTGGTTCTCTGCAGCTTCACTACAGAGTGAAGAACAACATAGACTCATAGAATCAATAAGGTTGGAAAAGACCTCAAAGACCATCAAGTCCCACCAGTCACCCAAGACCTCATGACACTAAACCCTCACATGAACCCTCCCACCAGAGATTTAAAAACTCCTTCAGATTTCTCCAACTGGAGTCGTGTTTGTTTGATCAGAAAAAGGAAGCCAGAAGGGAAGCCAGAAAGAGGAGAAAAATTTCTGAAGTAAGAAGAGAATTTTCTCAGACCAAGAAGGAAGACTGAAAAACTGTGCACAGTTTTTCATACATGGAAGAGGAGTTTCTCACTTCACATCTCACCACCAATGAAGCACTCTTGCCACTGCCTCTGGGAAAATGCTCCAATTCATGCTGATGAAGCTGAAAATTGCACCCAGCCTAGGGAATCTTCCAATATTTACATAAAACATCACACACACACCCCGCATGCCCCTGGCACTGCCTCAGCAGTGCTCAGCACTTCAGCTCTCAGTGTAAAGCTCAGGAGCACTCTCACTCGTCTGCAGTTCTGCCCCAGGTAACATGTAGAAGGAAGTGCTGTGCTCACAGACTGGGGATTAAGGCACTGCAGATGTACTCTTGCCAGGAGCATCTGAAATTCTGCAAGCTACTTAGCCTTGCAGAAGTGTCTGATCCTTTCTTTTTTCCCCCCTACCTGAAATCCTAATCATCCCAAAGGTGCCTAATCAATCCTGCGGCAACCAATTGATTTCACAGATTGTTCTTTTGGGTGAGGAACAAGCAAGTGATGAAGAAACCTGCAGGGGAAAAAAATCATCCTTGAAAATGTCCCCCCATCCCAAGCTGAAAACCAGAACAGCAGGCAGAGTTGATATGGAACAATTTCACAGCTTCTTCTGAGAAAGAAGTCAACAAATGCTGCTTCTGCTTCTGATTCAGCAAAGGGCTGTCTGAGATGGAGAGCGCTGCTCGGCAGTTGCCTCTCTGCGTTGAAGCCAATATGGAGCTATTCTGTGCCCTCTCCTCTTCATATTTTCATTGGCCAGAAGTCTCCTTCCCATTTGGCAGATTTTAGGAGGGCTAAGTAGGCTTCCCAACACCCTGCTCAGACCACTCTGGCTTGCAGAGTTATTGCTCAGGCAGCTGCATCTTTCAGAGTCTGCAATGGAGAGTTAGCAGCACAGCAGCTGTGCAGGCATTTGATATTGAGGGGATTTCAAAGAGCAATGGCTTGGATGCTCTGCTTAGAGCTGTGTTAGTTTAGTCACACAAATACACATTTGTTACTTCCAGCCACAAAGCAGAGAATAGTGCATAGGTCTTGGTGTGAATAAAGGACCCCTGTAAGAGTCTAGCGGACAGCCACTGGTGTTCTGCCAACCACACCTTTCTTTCTGAGAGAACACACATCTTGTCTGAAAAGCAATCACAGTTTGAGCTGTTGCTTTGAGGTGTGCATTGTACCGACACAAAACAGGCTGTAGGGAGTGCAAGATTACTACAGAGACGCTGTGAACAAGATCACACTGTTGGATAGGTCCCATCTGACAGGGGAGAAAGGGTCACACACTATGTGCAATCACGAAAGTTCCAATTGTGAGGACTTGGGGAAGGGACAACACTTTAGAGAGATTTGTTCCTTTTCATTCTTGCCTCTGTCTTTTTGAGTAGTTTTGGGGTTTTTTGTGAAAAGCAGGAGGGTTGAGCAGCCAGCCATGTAGAGGGCTGCTCTGGCTGCAGAACAGCCTACAGCCACAACTTCTGTGGTGCCAGGATGGGTCACAGACACTCAGCCATGGTTGGAAGGACACTGTCCTTGAAATGGAATTATATACTTCAGTGAAGAAACAGCCTTCATTATATGACCAATACAGAGCAGTTTAAACAATGTTATTGACACATGGACTTTTTGATCTGGCATGCAGCAGAGGATCAAAATAGGTCACCCTACTAATCCTCTTCCCTTCAAACAGTGCAGCACCTACCAGAAAATGTGCCTCTTTCTACCTCATTCTCACTCTTTGTCTCAGAACAGTCACTTCTGGTTCCTTCCCTGTGACACAACTGAGATGCTGCAGTTGCATGTAAGCATGAAGCTATTCAACCCAATCATAAGTCTTGTGTACAATACTGCTGCGCTCCTGCCCAGCTTGAAGCTGGCAAGCTCAGAGGAAAAATGCCTCTTAGAGTAAGGCTCAGAATTTAGATTACAGGTGAGGTCCACGTGTAGTCTTCTGTAATCTAGTCCAGGTCTCAAATCAGTGAAACACTGACAGGACATCTATGCTTGCTTGCTTGTTCCCTTGATTGAAAGGTTCACATTGAGAAATATCTCTGAACACATGACCAGTTTGTCACCTTCACAATGTTCTTCTTGTCATACTGCAAAGAGGTGACAGCTATGAGTAGTTTAATGCTGTAGAGGATAAAAGACTGAAAGGAAAAGTCAAACCCAGGTTAACAGGTTGCCTTTGCTTGCTCTTTAGGGTGGGAATTACACCTGCTTTCATATTCGAATCAACCCAGTGAAGAAATTCTACACTTAAGTCTACCTCTAAGGCATGACAGCAGAAAATACATGGGGTTTAGAACCTGGAAATCAACTCATTGCATTATGTAGTGGCAGATTAACTTGGGATTCCTACAGAAGATACATATTCGTACTGCACAAGGTAATCACCAGCAAGAGAGAAAATTCATGTTTGGTATTCCACAGCCTCACTTCCACCGAAGCTCAAGAGCAGCACAGATCTGAGCTGGCTCTGTTTACCCTGCAAAAGAGTATTAAAGCCCATCTCATGGTCCCTGAGAGACAAATCCAGCAGGAAGAAACACATTTTACACATCAGAGATGTCACGAGTCTGAAGCAAGCAAGAACTGGATGTTTCTATCCACCACAGCAAAACAGCTCATAATTTCTGGTGAGGTGGGTCACTGGGACCTTTGGAGACCCATGGCTGGAATGCCTGTTGGGCGGTGGGGGCATCATGGACATTACACCTGTGTTGCACAGGAGATCAGAAACCAGAACTCAGACAGAGGCACAGCACAGCAAATGCACCATTTGCCACAGCAAACGCTTTTCTTCCTCCCATCCCATATTAGTATTCCAATACAAAAGTCCTCAGTGTTTGCAGGCAATGCTGGTGCCACAGACAGCATACCAGTCAAAACCAGTACTGATGTGCCTCAGAAAAGAAGCACAACTAGCTGCAAACAGCAAAGAGTCAGACTGGCTTTGCCAGCTGCATCTAGCATTGCTCTAAAATTACAGCACAAACGAGAAGCAGAGAGCAGCCAAACTGTAAGAGGGAAGAGTTGATTTGTGACTTTCACTCTCGTCTAGCTCTTGTTAACCCTTCCTTGACCAATGTGAGCCTCTCAACAACTGCACAAAGCACCTCTGCAGCAGTTTTATAGCACACAAATCTGACAGGCTCAGTTTGGCTCCCCAAGCGTACCTTACAGCTGTCAACACAGAGACGTGGATAGGTCATGGAGAGCCACACTTCAAGGCCTCAGCTTTTTACCATTTAGCTGAGTTCACCTTCCTATGAAAATGGAGTCAAAGGAGCCTGGTACTTTGTTAACCAGCTGCTATGATTTCCATTCTACTGAGCCAACTTATCCAGTCCCCTGGCCCTCTCAGCCATTCCTCTGGCCCTCTCAGCCATTCCTCTGGCCACAGTGTTACGAAGACCAGGTAGCTGAAAGGACCTTTCTTCTGCTTAGCTGCTCAGCTATTATCAGAGCCATTTCTTTAGCCACCATTTTCCCTTGAGCAGATGTTAGCTTCCCCACAGCTTCACAGCTGGGTATGTCACAGTGTTGGAGGTATTTTCACACTGTTGATCTGCCTGACATTTCTTCGGGCAGCACAGCTGCGTTCACATGAAGGAAGTTTTTCTGGTCCTCAGGATCAGAGAATTTTCCTTTTCTTTTCAGGAATCTACATCTTTATTAGGAAATAAAACAGACTCCTAGGCCAAAACTTCATCCATTAATCAGCAGCAATGAACACAAAGACTGAAAGTTTATCCAAATCCCTGACTATGTGAAGAAAAGCACCAGGAGCTTCAGGCACACTGAGTGCTGAGATCTGCATCTTGCAGCACTTTATCACAGAAAATTCTCAGTCTGTGGCTCACAGGGACTGAAAATGTGGCCATGTCCGTGCTTAGGGAATACCAACCTCTAAGTGATGCCTTCCAGGCACTACCATTGGAAAGCAGGCAAGGGCTGAACAGCTTCTCAGCCTGAAGCGTGTGCACGTGAAATCCAAAAGGTTTCCCCTTTTTCTGATAAGGCAAGGGTAAGGATGGTCAGCACAAAGAGAAACACAGAGAGAAGCACTGAAGAGCTAATACCACAGCTAACCTTAGGGTTTTGGCACTTCTTGCAACACTGAAAGAAGAACTGGACACTGACTTTAACAAACTATTTCCTGATGGAGAGTAAATTTATATTGCCAGCAACTCTGAATACAGGAGTGCAAATCATTGAACTTGATCTTCATTTACTCTTGGAAATGGTGCCATGTGTTCTTGACAGTTGGCAGCAGTGATGTTGCTTTGCACTCTCAGTACATCACTAGCTTGCCAAAAACTCTCCAGAAGTGCCTGTCCGGAACCTACTGCAGCTACAGAAGCTACGAAGTTGAAAGAGATCAACACTAGATGGCAACGTGCCTCTGCAAAACACTGCTGAGGTGCCGGCAGATAGCGACAAACATTTCCAAAGACAACTAGCTCTTTCAAGGATGTCCAAAGATAACTAGCTCTTACTTCTTCTATAGGTGTAGGAATACACTTTGTACTTGTTTCATGTTAAAATAAACTTTCCTTCCATTCTGCTGCACCTTTCTCACTGCTTGCTTTATATGAACTTTATTCAAAACTCTTGCTCTCGAGATGGCTACACCCTGCATGAATTACTCACTGAGTGTGCATGGAAAACATGAGGAACTACAGGAGTATTAACCAAATCCAGCGCGCTTGGTAACATATGAATCAAAAGAAAGCTTCTATTGTGGGCCACCACCTTGCATCTACTGAAGTCAATCAGAACATGAACTTCATCATGTATCAGACTCAGAATTCCTTGGAGCAGGACTTTTTCTCCTCTCTCTGCAGCATTACTCTTGGTTGCCCATTTCATGCTCATGCTGAAGCATGCAACTTCTCCTCCAGCCCAAGTAATGCAGGTAGAGTAGTCTGGGTGGTTACAGTTACCCACAGTGCTTTGGCTGGCTGACCTGTGTTCAGTCCTGAGCTCCTTGGAAAGCCCAACACTTTTAAAATCAGCTCCTAAACTCACATTTTGCAAACTTAACCCCCCACCAGAATCATCAGCTAAGCTAGACAGGTCTGAATGGGCAGTTTGGCTGTCTCCAAGAATGAGCAGTGTTTGAGGGTACCATTAACCTGCCTCAGAAGTCTCAGCAGCTCTTACAGGCCTCAGCCACTTCTCTGCATAACCTTACACCCATCTTCCTTCTACTGGCACTGCTTTTGGCTTGAACACGAGCCCTTGAAGCTGTTACCACTGCCACACATGACTAATTCTCCCTCTCACCCACTAAACAAGGAACAGATCCCAAACCAACAGGGCAACTGCCAGTACCATTTGGTCCATCATTTTAGCTACTGCCCTCCAGACACTTTGCCCCATACCTCTGCCAAAGACCCTTTTACACCGCTTGCACTTTTTAGGGCTGTGTCTGTGAAGACAAACATGGACAGGATTATATCAGGATGTCTGGTCGGAGTACTTTGTAGAGGCAGATCAAAAACCCGACTGAACAAGCTCAGTACCACTTCTAAATTAAGTGGAAGTCTGCAAAACACCTCACTTTCTATCACCTTGATATATAATATTTAATTTAGTTCCATTTAATGTGAGAGAAACTGGATATATGACCTAAAGCAAACACAGACAGCTTGCTTCCAACAACCATACTGACAGTCAATGAAAATGTCACTGAGAGAAGCCACCCTGGCAATGCCAATGAGAGCTCTGAGGTACCAGCACCACAGTGCCTGGTGAGTATCAGCAGTGCAGCGCCATGGAGACACAGCCTTCTACTGCAAGAGCAGTGACAGCTTTGTTCAGAAACGTTTGAGGCAATATCTGAACCAATCACTAGCCTCTCAAGAAAACACTTGATCAGAAAAGGCTTGCAATGTGCCACAGAAGTGTGCTCACATCCCAGCACAAAAGGAATGAACCAACAAAATAGTCCAGAGAGACTGAAGGGTGTTAACAGCAAGGGAAAGGGGGAGAGGAGGAGGATAGCTCTGCAGTAAACAGCTAATTTACTAATGCTTTACTCCTAATTCCTGATTAGAGTGCCAAACCCTAAATGCCCATTGCCAGTGAGATCCAGTATTTATGAGAGATGAAACAGCTTGGTTTATTCCAATAGAAATAAAAAAGTTATGGAAAGAACATCTCTTCCCTCCTGCATATCTGCATTTCAAATCTTGCAGCATTGTGCTAGGGCATGATCAGAAATCACTCCAGCAGAGCAGAACAATTGCTTTAATCATAGTTATTGTAGTCTACCTCAAAGTTAAATATAATTATTAGAATTTAAAGAAAGCAGCAGCCCAAAGCCCTCAGGTGTCCTAAGGTGCACACAGACAATTGCACGCAGGGAGGCTGCTGTTTGGACTCACGTCAGCACATGGAAGAAGCACTTTCCACCCAAGCTGGACAGCTGTGCTGCTGGCTGGCTGGAAGGAGACATCCTCCAGTGCAAGAAACCTCTCACCTCCCTTTGTCACAACAGCATCATTCTGTGAAGTCTAAATGACCAGCCAGTGTTAATAGTCACCAGCAGGGAAGGTTATAGTCTTCCTACACCTGCTGCCTTCTTCCCCCACCACTCTGGAGTCTTCTCCTAAGATGCTTATCAGTGTACCTTCAACTGGTTCTGATCCTCATCCACTGTTAATGAAGAGGTAGCACCTCAAACTCTACATCCATCCCTATGCTGTGTTTACATCCCCAGCAGAGTTAACCCTACACTTAAAAGCTGGAGGAGGGGGTAAGCATCACAGCATGGGGAGGATTCTTCACACAGCAGTTTCAGGGTAGAGGGCCAAATGTTGTCATTTTTGTCACTGAGCTTTAAATACAGTCAGAGCAGTTAAGCTGTGAGCCTACTTTAAAGCACTGTTTATTAAAGGGCTACTTTATTTATTTCATTAACTCATTAATTGAAATTAATATTTATTAATTAAATTACTGTGAATGAAAACTTACATTCCCTAAGCAATGTCAAAGCTCCAGCAGCATTTCTTTACACACTGGCTTTTCAGATGTCTCCATAGAGGACACAATACAAGACCACACTTTAACTTGTTTAATGCTTAATGACCCCCAGAACTATGTCATTGAGTTCATGGCTGAGATAAAGGCAGATGCTCTACACCGCAGGTATTCTCCTTTGCCCTTCCAGGGCAGTGAGAGAGGTTCATTTATTGTCTTTATCATCATCTTCTCCCCTTCCGTTGTCAGCAGCTGTTTTATCACAGGCTGCAGGCACATCAAAACATCAGTTCCCTTGGCTGTGAAAGCAGCTACAGTTTTCACACCTCTCACCACCTGCAACATGGGATTTCTGCAGGTATGAAACAGTTGCCAAGAGAGTTCCAGCCTTAGGAAACATGGCACACACTGTCACCTTCAGCAGGAACAGAGTTCGTCACCCTGGTGTACTTTAAAATCATTCCAGCCACTTACATCGCTCCCCACAGAATTAGCAGCACTGATATCAGATCAAGAGAACCAAGTAGCACTTTCTACACTCTGATTTTGTCATATCCAAAGGAAGAGTAATTTCATCTTCCTTTTTAAAGGAATCTCACAGAAAGTGTGAGGCAATGGGTGCTTGAAAAGCATCAAACCTTTCCACTCCTGCTGGAGATCTGTCCTTGCTAGACCTGTCTACAGTACCTGAAGACCCTGACTGGAGCCTTGTGATTCTGAGACCTTGCCTGTTATCTCTCAGTGATACCAGCTGGTCTAATTACAAACCTTGCCTTGCAGAGCAATGTATTTTAGGAGTGGCATCTGATGTCATGTGCTCCAGAAACAGCAAAATATCTCTCTTCAAAGATATTTTTGAAGCATGACAGCCAGTGGAGGCAGGAAAACGTACAGGGTGTGAGTAGTTTTAAAAAGTTGACCCATGTCTCCCCCAGACCTCTCATTTCACAGAGCGGGAAGCTGGGCAGCTGAAAGGAGCTGGAGTTCCCCATTTGTGGCAAACCTAGGTTTTAAAGCTAGGAAATACCAGGAGTAAGCAGTATGAGTGTCTGTTTGGGAGAGGAGGTTTGCACATGTGGTGCAAGACAAACTGTGTGGGCTCAGACAGCCTGTGATGATAGGAGTCAGGTTAACTAGGCCATGGAGCAATGTTTCTCACCCCAGGGCGAGGAGAGCGTGAAGATGGAAGATACGGAGACGTGTCTGCCTGTTCATGCTCACAGCCAGCCACAGAGCCAGGAGCTGCTTCTGACACTCTCCCAGTCCAGAGAACCTGGCCAGTGCCACCATCACTAGCAAACTCAGCAAGCAGGTGCCGCACCTCACTCACATCTGGGGAGCAGGTTTCTGCAAACAAGCCCTGAAGTCAGGAATACACATTTTACACACATATTTTTCCAACCAGCTTTCCTACACAGCTTGAGACCACCCGTGTCTTTCTACCCAGAGCAAATGTCCATCAGGTACTGGTAAGGCCATGCCTGTGACTGCAATTCAGAAAGACTTTCCTACTTCCTGGAACAGGGAGAATAAATTCCTAAAAAGATCAGGGAGCTACTGTGAAGCTTTACAGGCTAATTATCTCTTCAGAACTCTCAAGCTCCTTTTAAAGCACTTTCAACTCTGGGACTATATAGACAGAGCTGTACTATTGGGAAAAGGACAAAAACACATTAGAGAAACATTAAGAATATTTTGGTGTCAAACTTTGTTCTACCTCTTATTTAATATTTAACAGAAAGAGCTTCAAACAAGAATAAACTCAGTTTAGCTGATATAAATGGAGTAACAAATTCTTGTCATCCCATGTAACCCTTAACCTCCGTATGTCTTGAATTAATGAAAGACAACACTGAGTTCTAGAATGTTCACAAGTGCCCACAATGCAGCTGAATGGAGCTGTGGTAAGTGTCCTGCACACAGCTGAGCAGGTACAAAGGCTGCCACCCGGAAATGTGCTGCCAAAAGGTGAGTGTGTTTAAAGGAGGACTGAAGCCCATGAGTGAAATCACCCCTGGGGAAGCCAAGCGCAAAGCAGGTCAGCAGGGCTCGTGTCAATCTTCTGTCAAGGGACAAACTTCATCCTGTTAAAATGAATCCTTTAACTTTGAGCTGCTGCAGCCATGGCTGCTCTGAACATTCAAGGGTTCTTGAGTAAGCAGTCATCAGTGTGACTCGTGGAGTCCTGAAGATGGGTGTCCTTGAAGACTGCATTCCCAGATTCTTTGTCAGCTTGTTCTAACTAGTGCAGCCAATAAGAACAATGCTGCAAGGGTGCACTGAACTGCAGAACAAGCAGTATCTTGCCTAACTGGTGTTTTGCAACTTTCTTTTCAGTTGCTACCTTTACCTTTCCCACACTGCCCAAAATACAAGGAACTTCTGAGAGACATCTTTGCAACAAGGGATTCCCAAAGGCAGCTTGTGGTAGTTTTAGGCTGGACCTCGAAAATTTTCCACAGATCTTGAACAGAAAATGATAGCATGTAAATAAATTGCCACTGGGTTTAAAAGGAAAAATAATAAGTTTTAAATAGTCCCATTCTACAGACTACTAAGTTGGTTTGTACAAACTAACTTTCTTTTTGGCTTCCTCACTCTGGCAGATACTAACTTTTGGCTTCTGCTGGCTTTGCTGACCTGGAATGCATTCTTCCTGTGGTTAAGCAACTAACAGCAACTCTCTGCTCTTACTCTTGTCCAGTGTAGAGGGGGTTAGGCAAGGGAGCAGGGAGTGGGGAAGCTATTAGTAGCCCCCTGGTTTGTCCAGGGTGGTGTCTTGTGCTGTTTATAAATTGTACTTATATGTAAATAGTGTATATTTTGAACATATTAATTGGATTTAATATTTAGATTGTATTTTCGCTTGTAAATACAACCTCATTTACTTTCTAACTGAGCTGGGTCTGGCAATTTTATGTTGGGGGGAAATTTCAACCCACCACACAGCTCCAGCAGTACAGGGTAAAGGATTTCCAGGTCTGGAAATCTAATTTAAATGTATCACTTCTGTGAGGAGGATCTAATGGGGAGCTGTACAAAATGGCAGTCAGTATGCTCCTTGCAGATCTCTGACTTTCAGAGGGTGTAGACAATGTACCCAAAACCCAATGACAATATTATGGATCCAGCTACACTGGGCTACTCCCATCATAGTATCATAGTATCATAGTATCACTCAGGGTTGGAAGGGACCACAAGGATCATCTAGTTCCAACCCCTGCCATGGGCAGGGACATCCCACACTAGATCAGGCTGGACAGAGCCTCATCCAGCCTGGTCTTAAACACCTCCAGGGACGGGGCCTCAACCACCTCCCTGGACAACCCATTCCAGGGCTTCACCACTCTCATGGTGAAGAACTTCTTCCTCACATCTAGCCTGAATCTCCCCATCAGTTGAAAACTGCAAGTCGTAGGAAAGACAAATTGTTGACTGCCTTGGAGAAAACCAACCCAGCTATTTTCTAGGAGAAGAGAGCAAAACAAAAACTCAGATCAAACTCAGATCAAATCAACTCAGACCCACACCAAGAGCTCTCCCTGCTCACTCCTGACACCCCTATCTATATAACTTTCTGCTAGCTTAGATCCATCTTCCACCACAAAACACTCACAGCTCAGTTCCCCAGACCTTCTGCTGCAGCCTCCATGCTCTCCTCAAGCCCTGTTCATTCAGGTGCTCTCTTCTGTTTCGTTCTTGTGCCTGTAAGGTGTCATTTCCTTTCTTTCTCCAGCATCAAAGTCTTTGCCACAAGTTTGTAATCACTAATGCAATCTGCTGCAGCCTTCTTGTTCACAGGTTTACCAAACTCACCTCTGTTCCTGTAATCTGTAATCACTGGCCTCAGCCACCCACCTGTGGCTCTCCATCTGCCTGTTGTATGCAAGTGGATCACAATTTCCAGTTCTATCAAATTCACACCACACCTCCCTTCTGCTCAGTGGCAACTCGAAGGTCTTTTCCAACCTGGTTAATTCTATTCTATTCTAACAGCAGGATAATTCTGTCAATCACACTTCCTTTAAGAACTTTTTGGAGTTCTGCCAGACTGCCTCACATATGTGTCATCTCTGCCTTTGTCTAAACTTCTGCTTCAGGATAAACCACTACCAAGCTTCAGACCTGAGCTCAGGTCAGCAACCTTGTCTGGATGCACAGCCCAAGTCTCTTACCACTAGGCAATGGTTGATTGCTTCAGTGCAAAGCCTATCTTGTTTCTAAAAGTGGCTATGTACTGCTGAGGCAGTGCGTGATAGAAATGATGTCAAAATGCCCTGTGTCCTACAGGTTTGCTGGAGTTTTTGGTTGGTTGTTTGGTTGGTTGGTTTGTGTTTGGGGAGGGGAGTTGGTTTGTTGTTTGTTTTTTGGTGGGGTTTTGGTTAGGTTTTGTATTCCAGACATTTCTGAGGTTTTTAGCAGCTCACACAGGATACCCATTGAAGAAAACTAAATGCTGAAAGAATTTGGAAGCTCTCTGACACTTTACAATATGAGGTAAACCACATAAAGGTCCAATGGAAATACACTTCTTCAAAACTGCTTTTAGCTCTTCCTTCTATTGTTTGCAAAACATCAGAAGAGGGCAGGTCTGTGCTTCCAAACCTTTTTGAATCACAGACTATTTTCAGCTAATGTCCAACGTGGAGCTGAAAATCCTGTAAAGACACTACTGTGGCTGTGAGGCTGCTGGGGGTCATCTGCCACTCTAAGCACCACAAGCCAAGGGCCTACAAAAACCTCCAGATCCTGGCAGTGACTGGGTATCAGAACTAGCCAAAAGCCTGCCTTTGGATAAAACTGTCTTGGTGTTCCTGCACATCCCATTGCACAGACAGCCAGCAATAAAATGTTGCTGGCAAAGAAATAGAAGCATCCTCCTACAAGAGACTTTCTGAAAGTTGTGTAAGCCAGAGAGTTCATTCTTCACATGGGCAGGAGTGGCCAGAGCATTTCCAGGAATGACATAAATGGCTGGTGGTGCATGTCTGGGAGCCTGTTCCAAGCAGGGGAACCAGGCACATGACAAAGAAGTGTGGATTTGATAACAAAAGTGGGACAGCAGTGCCCAGCTGTCACAGGTATCCAAGTCCTACAATCTGGTACTTCTGACTGGGATTGTAAAACTCCTGTGCCCTTTATTTAGCAACAAGCCCCACTTCATATCTCTTCCAAGTCTAGGTTTAGCTGATGCAAATGAAAATTGCAGTCTTGGGTTAAGAAGTTATTGCTGCAGGCAGCTTTTGCTACAAATGCTTTAATGCAGAATTAGTTTTAAACTCCAATAGTAAAAATAAAGTGTCATCAATCCTGGGACAGTCTCTAGACAACTGAGGCAGCCCTAAGGTGGATTCCACAAGCAACAAATAATACTTGGATGTGATGCTAATGAGTGTCCTTTCTGTCCTGCAGTTTCTGCTAAGGTCCAGCTTTGGTCCAAGCAGCCTGGAATGGAATGCTAGGCAGGGCCTGAAGTGAAATGTGACCATGTCAGGACGATTCACTGGCATGGCAGTGAGGTCACCCTGCCGTATTTTCCAAATGCAGGGTAGCTCAGGACCACAACTTTTTATTTCAGCTGTTATATTGAGTAACCAGAACAACATGCAAACCAAACAGCTCTCATTAGGGATCTAGCTATTTGCTGGAACAGAACCAGACAGATGGGGGTTCCCTTCTCGTGTTAGATTTGATAAGCTTTGGCCTTTCGTACCTCTCAGTATGGTGACTCTGAGGCGGATCAGTTAAGAGATCAGCCAAAAAAACCCAACTCTCACACTTTCAAGCATACAAAGAGAGCTTTCTTACATAGATTTTTAAGCCTAATTCATGACACTACAGTAGCATGGATCTCTGTAGTTGTTACTTTTGGCTAGGTGTCATCTGACTTTCAGATAACTTGGCGACTGAAGCACTCACTTGCCTACAGCAGGGTCATAAATAGCAGGCAAGGAGCCAATTCTTTCCTCAAGGCAGAAATCACATCTGTTAAATGGAAAGTGATGCACTGTGACCTGAGCTGGGTTAACTTAACCCAACATTGTTCCACTTATTTAAACAAGGTGGCATTTTCCTTAGGACTGCTTGTTCCAGTAACCCTCCCTCTGGTGAGCTCAGTCCAACAGCTCACACTCACAGAGGTTACACAGCACTAAAGGAAGGACACCAACTATGTTTGAAGAAGGATTCAGGGTTCTGCAAACCAGGCATGTTGGGCATTCCCTCATCAGAGTTCTGACCACTAATATATCCTGGGCTCCACCCCTGGAAGACTAGGGAAAGACTAATCTGTTTCACTCCAGCTTGAGGACAGTGTCAGCATCCAGCAGACCTGGGCACGCATAGCTGTGAACACATCTCTATGTTCAATCCCTACACACACACACCCCCTCACATTTCACTGCATTTGAATTACAGCTCTAGATAATCCTGCCTGATCTCTGTATCTCCTGTCTCAGAGATCACAGCCCTTGAAATCCTGACATCCAGAGGACTTGTTTCCCTAACCATCTCAGGATGTATCCCCGAATATAGCTGAAAAAGAAAGAGTCACAAAGCGATGTTTTCTGCGTGACTGCATTAGCATTTGGCATAAATAGTGACAGTTGCTTTTGCCATAATTATTAGCATTCTGTTGCCTCTTCTTCTTGAATACTGCCCTTCAAATTAATTTTAAGCTTAAACCAGGAATTTTGCAGCTGTCTGAATGCAAACTACCATCATTATTATTAAGGAAAATGGTTGCTTGAGTGAAGCACTCAGAGTTTGTTCTGACAAGCACTTTGTGGCAGAACAAACACAGTTAGCAGTATGAATTAGTAAGAAAATCACTGTGTTCTCTTCCTTCACTGTAGGACATTAAGAATTACACTTTACCTGCTTGGGCTACTCATGGTGTCAGGAGCAAGCTGACAAAGCTTTCAGAATGGTTACTGCAGGTGGAATTTGAGTTCCACAAACAGACACAGAAATCCTCTTTGCAGGGAGGTAAGCTGAATCCTTAACCCATTTAAACCCAAATGTGGAATGGGCAAGAAGAAAGGATATTTAATAAAGATCACTACTGGTTCCATAGTAGAACTATGGAAGGTTCTTTAAGAAGACCCCTGGAAATCAGGGAGTCAATGCAGGTGCACAAAACCAAGGGTAGCATTCATTACCCTGCTCTTCTTGTACTGCTCTGCTAGCACACAGCAGCTATGAATGCAGAGTGGAGCTGTGGAGGCTGTCAAAGATCCCCCAAACATTTTATGCAGAGGTAACAGAGGTCCCCTGTTCACAGAACAGGTAGCAGCAGAATTAGAAGAGGTTCCCTGTTCACAGAGCAGACAGTAGCAGAATTAAAAGAGGTTCTCTGTTCACAGAACAGATAGCAGCAGAATTAACCAGGGCATTCCACACAAATCAGCCATAAAGTCAGCTGAATAAATCTGGCACATTTAAAGCTAGATTGTGTTAAAAGAGTAACAACTGATAGAGACCTTACCATCAGCATCCATTTTGTTGCCATCATTACCTATTGTCTTTCAAGTGTTCTTTTAAAAGCTCTTCTAAAGCATACCTCAGCTACCAGAAAGCCTTCACACCAGCAAAAATTGGGGACATATTCTGCAGTGAGTCTGTTTCGTGTTCCCTTTCTGCAGCTATTAAATGCAGTGAAAGCCATGAAGGTGTTTCCATCAGAAACAGGGCTACAAGCAAACTGCAGCACTGAAACCTGCAGCACTGAATTTCCCACCTGATGTCATGGCTTGTTTGGATGGAGCAGACAACTGGAAAACACATGCCTCATGTTTTATTGAACCTCTATCAAGATGATCATTTAGAAACAAACCTTTTGAAGATGCGAAAGAAAAATCAAATGAAGTTAAAGTTAGCTATTTGAGAAGGGCTTACAAAGGCAGCTACGTTTTTGCTCAAACTGCTCTTGCTAAAAAGCTTCTCTTTGTGAACTGCAGCTGGATTGTGACCAGCCAAAGCATTTGATTATCTGATCCCAGATGCTGTTTATTTCACATGCAAACCCACTAGTTCTTTTTAAAAAGAAGCATTAACAGCTCCTGCTAATTTTTATAAGAGCTGCAAGTGACTTCTTCTATCTTTCCATGCATGTGTACTTGATCCACGCAGCATTTCAGTCATGCACAGCCATGCAGGCCAGGACTGGCTCAGCGTAACAGAGGGCAAGCATTTACAAGGCCACACAAGTCTTGTTAAGCAAGCAGATAAGATGCTGGACACACTGTTAAATCATAGCTATTTGCAGTCATTTTCACCAGGCCTTTAATTAAAGGTTTCTATGGTGTACAGCACGCAGCCACCCTTGCTGGTGGCACTCAAGGTCTTCATCAGGAAAGTGCCTCCATACAGAGCCTGTCATCTGTTTGAGCTGTACCAGGAAAGAGATGGGCAAGTACCTGCAAACTGTGCTGCTAGCATGCTTCTGCTAAAAAGTAGTTTACTGATACCTTAGACAAATTCAGCTGGATAAACAAGGTGCACTGCACATGGAAAGATTAGAGATTACTTTCAATTATTATAATTGGACTCAAGTCAGTAGTTATTGACAGCAGCAGAGTGGCAGCACTGCAGCCTGAAAGCTCTCTCTACACTGCTTCACTAGAGTTGTGGAAGGGTTTGTTCTACTCTTTTTTGGCTCCCTACCACGCAGACAAGCTACAGGTAAATTTGTGTTGATCACCTATTGCTTAAAAAGATCTCTTCAGAGTGCTAAGTATACTAACTAATAGCCAGACAAATAACCTGGCTAAAGGCTTGTCCCAAAGGGCACTCACTACCTCATGGAAAGGCTGTGTGGTTCTACTCCCCTAACTCTGTTTTGCCCCTTTTCTGCTTTGAAACAGGTACTACACCATCCAGATGTACTCCCGGCATAACTCCTTGCCAGATGGTCACCTCCTCACTCTCCCTCGCTGCAGATTTCACTGCCCACCGGAGAAATTTCCTCACTTGGACTCCCCAGTCCCAGTACACCACTGGACCAGAAAATGTAGGACACAAGAGGTAAGTGCTATGGGCACGGGTACCCAAAAGTGCCGTCAGCTTTGTCAGCCACCATCTCAGATCCTGCCCTTTGGTCACACTCTGACTACACTGTGTCAGAGCATCTGATGACTAGAAGCCCATAAGTGCCTTTTTTTTTTTTTAATGAAATGCAGGAGTGTGAGCTACAAAATTTACTTTACACAACTCTTCTGCGTGGATTCACTTCCCAAACACTGAGTTCTTCTAGAAAATACTTCAGTGAAGATGACTTGTGTCCCCAGGATAGGGAAATAGGGGTCAGGCAGGAATTGCTACTAGAGCTCACACAAGAGAGCAGCAGTATTTGGGGGATCACATAAATCACAGCCAAGTTCCTTCCACATGATGAAGACCACAGTGTGGAATGTAGGAAGCAAAGACAGCTCAGCATGACTGGGAAGGAAAACAAACATTTCTCTGTGTTCTTCTGGCTGCTCAGGAAGGTTTCAGCAGACTTTTCCTAACTCCAATAAAATAGAAGCACTTTTGTTAACTGCTCTGCTACCCATTATTGAGGTACTATGAAATTATTTGCCATGTTTTGGGGAGAATGGGGCCATATGCCAACAACTATTCTCTCTTTTTGCCTTACAGTTAGATGTCCCCTCCATGATCTTCGGTGTGATTAGCCTTAAGAAGCAGCTCCTCCCACACTGTGATATGTCTACAGTCTAACATGTCTTATGAACTTCCATCAGTGTGACCAGCAACGTCTTCATCTCTGTCACAAGAAAGCACGACAAACCAGAACTACAGAAAGTGATGACATACCCCTCACGAACATTTACCTCACCAAGGGGTAAAATCCCAGTGCAATATGAAGCCAGAGCATTTTTTCAAGACCTATTAATTTCAGAAATTCTTTGGCAGAATATGGGAGATGATGGAGCTGGACCCTGGCCTCAACACCTCACTTCACCTATGGAAGTGCATCCTAGCGGAGGCTACTGCTCACAGAACTCCAACAGAAGGTTCACCTACTCCATTACATTATCAGACATGTCCTCTTCCTTCCTGTATGCCCCAGGGAATGTACCTTGAACATTCTGATGTCTGCTGAGCAAAACTAAATTTCCAAATTAAGCTATTTCTACATTATTTCATTCCCCTCACCCCTACTCAAGAGAAACCCACATACACGTTTTCTATACTGTTTTTTGTTCTTAGAATTATCCCTGTAGAAACACAGAAAAGAAGACTTCCTTTACACTTGGCCTACTCCAAGGGAAAATCAACATCAATGTCCATTAATGAGGTGACCTCGTTGTGGCCTTCCGGCATCTGAATGGGGCCTACAGGAAGGCTGGGGAGGGACTTCTCAGGATCTCAGGTAGTGATAGGACTAGGGGGAACGGAATGAAGCTGGAAATAGGGAGATTCAGGCTAGATGTGAGGAAGAAGTTCTTCCCCATGAGAGTGGTGAAGCCCTGGAATGGGTTATCCAGGGAGGTGGTTGAGGCCCCGTCCCTGGAGGTGTTTAAGACCAGGCTGGACGAGGCTCTGGCCAGCGTGATCTAGTGTGGGGTGTCCCTGCCCATGGCAGGGGGTTGGAAATAGATGATCCCTGTGGTCCCTTTCAACCCTGACTGATTCTATGATTAAGTCTGAACCATCACAGCCAGACCTTGTTGAATGACTATAAATGGAGGATGCTGGTGAATGAGTAACAAAACACTCTGAATTATCTTTTCCTGAGCTGGCTCCACTTGAAAAATCTGTCCCATATTCTTTTGCAGGTTTGAAATACCCTCTCTAAGAGAGGGTTAGCAAAGGCTCTCTATGAAATGTAGCTGTTGTATATTTTCAAACATTCCTGAATTGTGCCATCCACCATCACAAAAAACCCAACCAAAAACCAGAGTTCATGTCTACACTAAAGTTACTACAGGAGTTCTAGAACAAAGTAGAACAAAGAGACTTCTCAGGCCATGGCCACTCAACCAAGAAATAAAACAAATCAGCCAAGCTTATAAAAACTAATCAGTTACTATCTTCATGGTAAGGGCTTAGAAAAGATGACAAAAACTTCTGAGAGCTAGCAATGATTCCTTAAACCAAAAAGCTTAGGAAGCACCTAACTAAAAATCTATCTAGAGTTAAAAGGTAGGACATTCACTCTCGATTTCTGAGGCATAGGAAATATTCTTTTAGAAGTATTTTATTACCTGAGCTCTCAAACAATGGAGGAAGATGATCAGCTTGCATTTGTTTTCAGAAAGACAAAGGATTATGTCTTTATGAAGCGTGGATTACTGTGGCCCACACCCTGCAGAGGCACAACCACACCAGCAGAGACCACAAAGGACAGTGGGGACACCACAGTGGAGGAAGAAAGACACTGAAGTAAATGCTGAAAATGGGGCATGGAATTGACAAGAGAGATGAGGTAGTCTGCGAGCTCTGGTCCTCCTGCCTTCCCCTCCCATCCCACAGACAAAAGGGGTACGTGGCAAGGTCATTCACACAACTCAAACTAGAGCACTGGGGACTTAGTGGGGTTTTGGACCCCCGAGAGAGAATTCCTGGTAAATGGTAAAATAGTGCTGTGGAGAGCTTAACAGAGAGCCTGGGACTGGTCTGAGTCTGACAGAAATGGGATGACTCAGACATCACAGAGGATCTCAAGTTTGAACATCTAGAGAAAGCTATTTATAGGCCTCTGGTAACTGTAACTCCTTTAATCAGAAAATCCTCCTGAAATCAAGTCTAGAAGTCACCTTATCCTTATTTTATGGAGAGGAAGTGGGCAGAGGCAAGCTGAATCTTCTCAAAGCCTGTAAGGCAGTGTAAGAAAGAGTGTTCTTAATCAGTAACGATAAAAATGGGAGCTCCCTGGCTTGTTCAGAAGAAATTTCTTAGAGAGCTGAGGCCAGAGAAGAACGTGGCATAAACTGCTCCAAAAGGAGAAGAGCAGATGTACTCCAAGGGCAAAGGAAAACAATGCATGCAAATTGGAGAGGAAATAACTGCCCAGCAAGGAGCTTAGAGAGCATGGCTGGTGCAAGATTCATTTAACTCTTCTGTCTGAGGGACTGGTAACTCTAACCTAGATGAAGTGTTGCTTGAAAGAATTTCTCTGCTTTCAGAGTGACAATGGAAAAGAGGAAAGAAAAAGGGAGGGAAGGAAGGGAAGCTGAAGACAGGACGAGATGAGCAGTATAAAGAAACAGTATTGCGGGGTTCTTGGCTCTGAGTGGCCGTACTGTAGCCTGGGAAAGTTCCCAGCCCTGCGAATGGAAACCCAACAGGTAGGTGGAAACACTGGGAACGTTTGGCAACTCTTTCACGTTTTAGCCTCATCCTTACCCTCCAAAAGAGGAAAAAAAAAATCATCAGAAAAAGGAACTGAACGATGCTGTGATTGAGCAGAATGTAAACAGTAATCTGGAAACAATGGGCGATGCAATTTGTTGCGTAGTCACACAACATTCCTCTGGGATGTGAAATTCACCGGCAGCAGTTCCGCCCACTTGGGAAGTGCAGCCTGAGTGTGGCTGCTCAGCCTGAGTGTGGCTGCTGAGTGTGGCTGCTCAGCCTGAGTGTGGCTGCTCAGCCTGAGTGTGGCTGCTCAGCCTGAGTGTGGCTGCTCAGCCTAAGCTGCTGCTGGATCTACCAAACCTTTTGCCTTCTCTGCCGGGAGGGGAGCGATGTGGCTTTCCAGCCCATCCAGGATCCTCTGCTTGTCTTTTCCTGTGATCCTCGTTCTGCTTGAGCAGACCTCTGCAGAGAGAGAACTGAAGTTTGTGGTTGCAGTAAGTAGATTTGCTTTGCATACTGGTGCGGGGAGCACAGGGAGTGTGGTATAGCTGGCAAACCAACCAAGGTGTGTAGCTGCTATGCTTCTTTTCAGATGGCTGCCCCTTGGCTTACTGGGTCTAAAGACTTTACTTCAAGAAGATGAAAAAGCCTCTAGTTAAAAGGATTTTCATCTCCTAACCCCTAGGCATTATTCCAAGTCAAATGAAGAGCTCAGCTCTGTGACAGGCGCACAGTTCAGGGGACTATCTGCCCTCTACGCTTTCCTGCCATTCCTTCCTTTAGCTGGCGGTCTGAGAGCAGCGATGGTGGCCTCCTCTGCACTTGGGGCTGAAGCTCATGAAGTTACAGAAGTTACCACAAATCCAAAAGTATTTTCTGTTTCAGAATGACTGGACTGGCACAGCAGAGCTCTGAGAAACTGCAATGAGCCTTTTAATGTAGAGCTGTGTGACAGGTGCTGCAGTCACTGCAGGCAGGCTGAATCAGGCCACTGACAGGCTGTCCTGGGCCATTGCTTGTTTTAAACTAACCAGATGCTGCCTCAGTGTTACATTCCCAATACATCAGGTAAAAGAGATTAATGCAGTGAGACAGTTTGAGTGGTGAAGGCTGCATCACAGACTTTTTCATTCTAATTCCTTTCTTTTCAATAAGTTACACTGACAGTCAGTCTAAAGGGCTACTTCAACCCAAGGTCGTGGCAGTCAGAATTCACATTTACATTTACAACCTGGAATTTTCAGACCTTCTCCTTCCACCTTTCTCTATTTCAGAAATTCTGAGCATGTGCAGATAGCAGACAGAAGTACTGTGCCCAAAACATACCATCCAGCTCTAGATAAAGTTGTTTCCTCACGGCACACTTTCTGTGTGTTCAGCTGAAATTTGCCTTCTGAACTCACTGTTGGATTTTTCATGGCAAGACAATTTCTGCTAGCAGAAACAAATAGCATAGGAACTGGCCTCAGAACATCTCACTGATACAATGGCCTATCATGAGAGTATAGCTATATTTGAGTCTAGAAGGCACCTTTCTGGAAGAATTCAATGCCACATTCCAGCTGTACTCTATGAATTGCTATATGTTCACCTGGGAGTATTGCTGAATGGGGAAAATGTCTCAGAACTACTCTTGAAAACTTTCTTAGCAGAACTGCACAGTATAAAATATATCTGTGGGGAAGAAAAATCACACAAATGTTCCCTTCCTCTCTCTTCTAGAGTTATGCTGTGCCCTGGGAAGCTGTCTTGCTCTCTCCTCATGATTTCCATCTTTATGCTGACTCCAAGTATTTTGACTATTGGCCACAATTCTCTTTGGCTGACAAGCTCTAATTCAAGCCAATTCGTCAAATGCTATCCTAATTCTCTTTCTCACATGTAACATTAGCCTTCACCATAATTCCTGGGCACTGAATTTAAACTAGACACAGGAGAAGAAAACATGACACACATAGGACCATTGGGTACTCAAGGCAGAAATGAAATATTGAGTGCCTCTGTATAAAGAAGTCCTGCCCTGTAAGTTCTTCCTCCACACAGGCACTCACTTCACGCATCATATACACAAAGAGGTGTGGTTTCTGGGGTTCTGTGATTCACCACTGTCTCTCTTCTAACTCAGGACAGGAAGTGTTGACTGAGCATCTTATCTGTTTTTCTAATCAAGCCAAGCCATTTGAAACCTTGCCTAAACATGCTCAGCAATTATGCATCTGTGGTTTCCCTGAATTGGCATCTTGACTGCTTCCATTGCTCTCCGGTTTCTTCATCCCCATAGCTGTCTTCAAAATAAGAACTATTTCTGTTTGAAGTTAAGTCTGTCAAGAAACATGTCTGGAAGAGGCTCACTACTACTGAGAGACAGATAATTCAACAAGGCAGGCATTTCTGAATGAATATGTCACATACAGCCCAAAGGCCATGTTCTCAGTTCCCCCCTCTCCTCCACAGCAGTTTTTCACCAGACAATGATGGAAGCAAATACTGGCCAGGGTCTCAGCCATGTGGTCATTTTGATCAGAAATGATTCCCCTCACAAAATCACAGAGATGACCCAGACACCAAATCAGGTTCAAGCTGCAGTAGAGTTGAAGGAAAAGGTGTTTGGTCACATCTACTGTTTTTGAGAGCCAAATGAGCTGAAGAATTTCAGACAGAAGTGCTGAAATGAAAACAGCAAGCGGGTGGGTACTGTCTGGGTACATTTTTCTTGCCCTCCCTTCCTTCTTGACCTCTAGCATCTTTTCACCTTTTGTGATGCCTCCTTGTTCCTTTTCTCTCATCCTGTCATGTTCTGTAGGCCAAGAGTAATTAAGGCAGCAGCAGACATATTTTACAATTAATCTGAAGGATTAAGTCCTTTTCACAAACCCCAGATGCTGAGTATTGAGAAACACCTACCAAGGAGCAAGGCACTACATTTCATTTGCCTGGTAGGATGAGGTTACCCATTAGTGAAAAAAAGACGTGCAGAATTAAAATTGCATAGAGGAGCAAAGATGAAACATGGAAGAAGGATTTTATGGACTTTGCTGGACTTGAACTCAGGAAAAATCTATGGGTTTTTTTCCTTTGAAACAGTGCAGTTTCATGTTGATCAACATGCTGGTGATAATGGTGAACAAACCCCACTGCTTTGCTGAGAAATACTCAGGGTGGCCACATCTTCAGTCAAACTCCACTAAAAAGGAAAAAAATAATGAGCAGCTTTCCACACAGTTCTAGTGGCAATAGCTCCCCTAGCAAACCTTGTTGACTGTTGCAGAAAACAGAGGGAGAAATCCAATTGGATTTGCCTCCAAAGGGCAGCATTTCCCAGCCCTGGTGCACAGAAGGGTGTTAGCTGTAATTAAAACACGAAGCCATGCTGCTTGTGTTTACTTGGGAAAACATAAACACAGAGAACCTCCTCAGGGAGAGTGACAAACTGATCGGTGTGTGCAAAGCCCTCTGGTGCTGGGGCAAGAGTGATGTGGGTTAATGGGGCCTGTGAGAGCATTCATTACAATCCAGCTGTTTAGCAGAGAGGTCTCCTGGCACACATGCCACCTCAGGAACAAATGCACTATGCTTCCACACTGCCACTGGACTCATTCATGCCAAGGCAGGAACCTGGCTGGCTATGTGAACTCTGACACAAACAAAGTGGGGTTTGGGACAGTTTGGATCAGCATCCCTGAGGGCTGTCTGGAGCCCTGTGAATTTGTACCCCAGCATTTCCTTTCATGGGAAACTTTTCTGGACCTCATTTTTCTAAACCCACTTATTGCCATGGGAGAGGAATTCAGAGTTTTTCTGAAAAGGCTCATTAAAGATCTCTTTTGTAAAAGCCACACAGTTGAGTGTATCCCATTGATATTGCCCATGCCGATGCTGCAGTGTCCAAGACAGGAAAGCCACCAAACTCTTTCTTCATACTCAATGCAACAGAAAAAAAAAATCCTGCAGACTTCCAAAAAAATATTTTCCTTTATGCATGTAAAAGTAGCAAACAGCAAATAAGCTGACAGGGTAGATGTTTATACTTTTTCATCTTTATATCTTAGCATGATTGAGAAATCAAACATAAGCTGCACGTGTATGCGGAGTTGCTTTTAAAGATAATGCTATGAAAAAAGCAGCCACTGACATTCTCAAGCCGAAGAATGAAATATTCCTCTAAGCACATCACACTCTGATTGGATGTCAAAACCTCAGATTTCTTGTCTAGGTAGAAGAAGCATCAGGTGTGCTTGCCCTCTAGCTAAGTGACAAAGGGGGCTAACACTACCTGACACAGGGCTTTGTTGGTGATGTTCCTTAGGTTTTCCGGCACGGGGACCGAACGCCGATCATCACCTTCCCCACGGATCCGCACAAGGAAAGCGAATGGCCCCAGGGATTTGGACAGCTTACCAAGGTATGTCGGCTTGCTTAGAAGAACTTTTGTGTGCTACTGAAGAGGAAGTGGGCAGCTGTTTTTCTGTGCATTAGCCAATTCCAAGTCGGGCTGGCTGGTGTGAGCCATAGCATTCACAGGCATTTTTTCAGTAATGACACTAACACACGCGATGTTAGCAATCATCCTACCCCAGCTCTCACCGGCTGGCATACGCTGCAAAGATCACTGCTGAGCACCAGCAGCTCCAGGAGCATCTACAGAACTACAGCACTGCTGGAACAGTTTGTATGGAATCAGGCTCACTGCCTTTCCTGGAGCAGAGGGAAGGATGGAGCCTCAGCATTTCAGAATGCATCATTCTCTCATGGCTAGACAGGAGTGTTCCTGTCGAGCACTCCAGACCATCTACCACACAGAGTGCATTGCTTACCGGTGACTTGAGAGCTGGCTGCTGAAAGAACAGAAACATCATATTGCCATTCTCCAGTCACTCCAGCCTAATGATCATCTGTGTGCTTGCCTGACAGGCTGGGATGCAGCAGCTCTTTGAGCTCGGCCAGTACACAAGGAGCAGATACTCCAGCTTCCTGAACAGCACCTACAACCGCAAAGAGGTACGCGGCACAGGGCTCTGCAGGGCATTCCTCTGGCACAGCAGAGCTGCAGGCTTGTGCTAGACATAAAGCACATCACTATAATTGCTTTGTGAGTGGAAAACTTCAGGGAATACAAAAACATTTCTGAAAGTCAGGCAGAACATGAGGCTAAAGTCTAGCTTTCATCTCAGCCACCTGGTGGGCCATGCTCACACACTTCTTCCCATGCAAGACAGCTGTTGGGGTGTGTTTGCCACATGGGGAAGACACTCCTGCCATTGTGGTCTACACCTGAGGGATGTGTTGGTGGGAAGGCATAAAAGACCAGAGCTTTGTCACTTAAAAGCCAGAAACCTCAAGAGAGGTGTAGCAGACAGATCACAGAATCGGAGAATCATTACGGTTGGAAAGATGCTTTGGTAATTCCATTTATGCAGGTTAAGTAGGACCCTAGAAAGCTGAGTTATGGCTTCACTGTTTTGACTTTATGCAGAAACACAAAACTGAAATCAAGAAGCCAGGCTTGACCAGTTGGGTAAAATAACCTCATTATTCTTATTGTTTAACTCTTTGACATTCTCTCTTCAGTTCTACATCCAAAGCACAGATTATGATCGCACCATTATGAGTGCCCAGTCGTACCTTTCTGGCCTCTTCCCACCAACCAGCAGCCAGATTTGGAACCCTGAGCTTCTCTGGCAACCCATTCCAGTTCACACTTTGCAGAAATCCACAGACCGGGTGAGTACCGGCTGCACACTTCCTATGCCTTAAACTTTCCCAGAAGCAGAAAAGGGAGAAAAAAGCTTTAAAAAAGTATTTTCTATTCTTTTTAGTTCAATCTAATAGAAAACAGCAACTGCAGCCACTGGCTGACAAGTATGTCACAGGTCAGCTGTAACAGCTGCCTGAAAACCTTCCTCCTATAGTTGCAGCCCACCTGAACTGTCACCCACACTGTCATATTCTGCAAGGCACAGCCCCAGCATGATGCTCTAAACATCTACAGAGAAAAGTGCTTTTGTAAGCACCAAGCAGCAAGCCAGCCCTCCTCTCCTTGGCAGGTTTGCTCCGTAGCTTATTCAAGGAATACAATTGTCACCAGCCATGGAAATGACCTCTCAATTCCTTATTCTGGTAGCACTTAGGCACCCTAATTACAGACGAGGGCCCTTTTACGCTCAGTGCCACACAAACATTTGATGAAAGCCTAGCACTTGCCTTGTGACTCATAATAAGAGCAGACCTGCCCAAATATTAGGTCTTGTAGAAGTTTTACTGCACCTAGCTCTCTCTGACTCGGGTTTAGAGTTTAATTTCAATGGCTGCTGTAACAAGAACCACGTGAGGAAGAGTGGAACAAGGACAAGAAGTTACTGAATGCAGTGGCAGAAAGGCCAACTTCATTTTGCCTTTGAGGACAAAAGGTGACTGTAAGAAAAGGTACACAAAGCCCCTGCTAAATAGCTGCCTGCCCAATCACCAACATCAAAAGATGGACTCTGTCCTTAGGGGTGACTGTACCTTCCTCCCACTGCTATTACTCCATACTTGCTACAAAGAGAATGGGGCTCCACAAATGTAATTAAGCACAATGTGATTCAGCTTAAACTTGACCTCTGTCCCTTGACAGAGGAGAATGTTGCCACTGTTACTTAAATGTGAGACACCAGGGGAGCTTCCTTCACCAGAAAACTAAAGCACCAAAGTGGACAGAGCTTGGCCAAATAAACCCTCACTGCCTGAAGGGAATCATGGTACAGAGCAATGCCCTGTTTGGAGAAAGCAAGCTCATTTGTTAGGAATCTCTTGAACCTCATCACTTCTGCAGCTGGTTCAGGAGCTGACATTGCACTGAAACACACCTCTGAGGCAACTCAAAATTGTGGTTAAATATGCAAACCACCTGGAAAAAAATATAGTTCCTTTTTGTTAATCAAAGCAGCTGGTGGAGCTATTTTCAAGTCCTAAGCAACACAAAGGGGGAAATTGACGCCGAGTCTAGTGAAAAGCCCTAATCACAGTTTATATTTCAGCCACTGAGATCTATCAAGGCCTGACAGACAACAGTACTGAGTACTGCTTAATGAGGCCAAAGGGAGTGGCTTAATTAATTATACACAGAGGGAGATAATTAAGCCACAGAGCAAGAGAAACATTTGTTATTGTGTCATTAAACAACATTCCCTAGTTTCATGCTGTAGCTTTGAGCCTTCACCCTCCAGTATGCTTCTGTTAAAGGAAAAAATGGAGCCCTGGCAATCCCAGTGCAAGTGTGCTGGTGTCTGTGGGTAGCTGCTGCAAGCTTCCTGCTGCCAAACCAAAAAAGCGAAGAAGCACTGAAGTGCAATCTGTTAACATGCACCCCAGGACAGAGCAGAGCTCTTTGCACATCCACAATCCACACATAATTAAGTCAAATGACACAAACTCATGCTGTAGCATAGGCCTCACTCTTTCTAACAAACATTCCATCAACAGCACCAGAGCATCTAGAACTGTGCTGATTAATTCTATAACTACTTCAAGTTTCACTTCTTGTGTTTCAGAGGCTGCATTTTCCTCTGCCTGACTGTCCACGCTTTGATGAGCTTCAGAATGAAACACAAACATCTAATGAATTTCAAACCAGAATACAACCATACATGGTAAGACAAAGCAGAAAGGAAACAGTCTGAGAAGGAGGAAAGTAATTCAGCTGGAGAAGTTATGGAATTGCATTATTTCCTTTTGCTTCAGTGCAAAAAAAACGAAATGAAACTGTGAGGACTCCCTTTAAATCAGCAATCTGGGCCAATATGATCAAAAAGTGTGTTTGAGACTCATGTCTTGTACTCCTCTACATTAATATTTACAACTATGAATCTAACAGTCATTTTCTCAGGCTAGTTAGAGCTGCATGTAAGTCAGGTCCACTGATCTGTACACATCTTCCTAAAGCCATTTCTGACATGCTGCTGGCTCAACTGCTCTGGTCAGCCTCACTCACCTGCAGTGGGGAAGGGAAGGATGACTCCACAGCTATCCTCTCAGCTGCTGCTGTGAAACTGTTCACACAGGAATAAGGGATACTGAGGACTCCTTTTATTTTTCTGTGGTGGCATATAGCAAGAATCCACGTGTGAATTGTTGTGGAACTATTACTTTGATATTCAGCTCCCCTCCAATGGCAGAAGGAAAACCTAGCTTTCTTTTCAACTTCTTTTTGCCTCTTCTCTCTTTAATTTTGTATTTTCTCCTCATCTTTTGCTCATGTTCCTTTCCTCTTAGTGCCTTTCCCTTCCTTACATGTGAAGGCTTGAGATAACTGAGGTAGCCTCCTGGAGCAGTCGGAAGAGGGAGAGAAGAGTGCAGCACAGCTACCACCAGACTTACCCATAGCAAGGCTGACAAAAAGCAATGTGTGAAACAGATCAGTACCTTGAAATGCTTACCACATGAAATCTGCAGCTAAAACCTTCTGCTGCCAAGGTTCTACCTGTGTAAAATCAAGCAGTGCTGTGCTGCCAGGCTGAATGCAATGATTCTACGTGCATGTGTGGTCCATTTGTATTCACTCCTCACTTTGTTTTCCCCAGGATTTTTTACAAACAATGGCAGTTAACACAGGGCTTGAACTAAACCATCTTAAAATCCTGGACAACTTCCAGCTCTGGAATACATATGACACGCTGCACTGCGAGGTAACAATGAGGCATTAGAGGTTGGGAAAGAATAGAGCTCAAGTTCAACCATGGCAATGTGGCTTCAAAGGAATGAGTTGCCTTCTCTCTTGGATTATCATTAGCTTTTAATTTGAATCTAAGTTCTAATTTAGTGCATTGGTAAAAGAGAACCCCAAAACATGGTTTACAGCATGGGAAACTATTGTTGTCATTTGGTGTTGTATCCTGAAGCACTGGTACCAAAATCCATTCCCTTTATTCCCTCATTTTCCTTCCCACTATGCTGGTGTAGAATTATTTGAGCATGTTGCCTAGAATATATTTATGATTTTTAACAGGAAAATGAAATTATTTGCTTTAATCTATCAACAGGTAAACATCAAAATACTTAGATGTTGAAAATGAGAGGTAAGAATATGATCTATCAGTTAGAAAATTAGATGATGATTGATGCTGGTGAATAAAAGCAGACTGGCCCCAAGTATAGGATGTGATTCTATTTTCCCCAGTCAGTATTGGCAACACACAAAGTGCTGAGGTACTTACATCCTGTAGGACACTGTCACTTCTACAGGAATAGCAAGGAACAGGTGTCTGGAAATGGCTACTGATGGAACTGGTATCTGGGCACCTGTGTGGAAATGAGCAAGGTGATAGTCTGAAGATCCACAGGAAAGGAAGAGGACACATCTGTGGTCTCTTACACTAGCAGAACAAAAGGCGTATCTTTATAGTAAGGACACATGGTACCATCAAGGGATCTCTTTCACACAGGTGTTCCCCTCTTCTCCTTCACTTACTTCAGGTTGGTCCCTATTCCCACACAGTGTGACTTGAGGCATGCTGGTGAGTGAAACCACCCTGAGCAGGAATTGCAGGACTGTCTCTGAAACAGAGTAGTAAGATGCTAGGCAATGGGATGACAAAGACCAGCAGAAGAAAACCCAATCCTTTTGTGTTCTCTTCTCCCTAGGGTATTCACAATTACACTCTCCCTGGATGGGCCACCAAAGATGTCATTGACAAGATGGAAAAGCTGGCAGAGTTGGCCTTGTTATCACTATTTGGCCTTTACAAAGCAGAAGAGAAATCACGACTTCAGGGAGGTAAGTCACGAAGTGCACAGCCCTCAGGGAAAAGGAGATTATTATTGTGCAGCACCCTGTCACCTTAGACATGCAGAACTGTTGATACAGAGTCTTGACTTGGAACCACGTGTGCTTGGCTTTCCTAGTGTCCATGGGCATTGCAGTTCCCTAGAATGGTAGAGACTGCTGCAGGGAATTTCTGCTGCCCTCATCTCATGTGCTTCAGGGTATCTCTGGTCTGGAGAAGAACAATGTATGGTGTGTGACTTGGTGGGACTAAACAGACTGAACAGATACCTGCTGTTTGGTACTCAAAATATTTTGCCTCTTTGGTTTCTATGCAAATGTTAATCTTCATCTTCCTCTTTCTCCTTCCCACATTTTAAGGTGTCCTTGTGAATACTATTTTGAATAGCATTAAACAAGCTGCCAATTCTTCAACACAGAGAAAAATGGAAGTCTACTCTGCAGTGAGTATTTTCATCTTTCATTAATTTTGCTTTGATATTACTCTCTTAAGGAGAATAATCAGCAAGTTAAATAAAGGAATAATCTAATGTAGTTCAGTTCAGCTAAGAAACTGAACACCAGCCAGTACAAGAAGGCAGCAGGAGCACAGATCTCACCTCAGTTTCAAACTGTACTTGGTGAAGAGAACCATGCATGTTATCATCCATTTCCCCTGCAGTTTAATGGTGCAGCTTCTAGAAGTTGCATCTTTCCTTGAGCGCTCCCAGAGATGCTGGCACCTAGCAGAACTCCAGCTGTGCCTCCAACCCCTTCCTCTGATTGCAAAAAGGTGACACAGCTGTGGATTCTTTGGGATTTTATTTCAAGGATGAAGAGGGCCACTTGGGTCAGACCAAGATCCGCTTGGCTCATTCATTATCCTGTCCCTAATGATGGCCAGCAGCAGGGCAGAATGAGAACAATGCCAGCACAGAGCATTGCTTCCCTTGCTACAACATTCCAGCAGCCTGTGGCTTAGGGACTTCCTGAAAGACAATCTGTCTGTTAAATAGATCTTGACAGACTTTCTTCCCTCAATTTATCTGGCCACTTTTAAAGTGCATTTATACTTCTGGCCTCTGCAACATCCTGTGGTGATGGCTTGCATATTAAAAGAAAAAAACATCTTCCCCACTCTTTTTATTTAAGCTTAGTACTGATTTAGCTCCTTCCTAGCATTTCTATTGTGAGAAACAGGGAACACTCATTCTTTATTCACCTCTCCTGGGTCACTCATCAATTTACTACTATCACATTTCTTCCATCTTCCCTTTTGCAAGACAGAGTCCTACTTCATTCAATCTTTCCTCCTACAGAAATGGCTCAACACCTGAAATCTTTCTTGCTGCCTTTCCTACATGGTCTCTAGCCATACTATATTGTTTTTTAAAAGGAAGAAGAAGTGCATCCAGAATTTCCACTGCTGCTTTAATGCCTTGAGGCCAAGTAAAGCCTTATATTTGAAATTGATCTTCCTTATACTGTCTTAATCTGACCTTGGAACCAAAATACACTCCTGAAGGAAGGAGTAGCACAAGGCACTGAAAAACTGTATTTATTACTTAGGCCACATCTTTCTTTCTCCCAAAACACTACCAGATGGTGCAAGACACAGACTGCAGTAACTCTTTGGAAATGCTCCCCTGCTGCCTGCAGTAATCTGTTAAGGTGCTTTTCCCAATGGTACATATCTCAATATATTTTAATGGTCACATTTACACAGGTTTTGTTTTATCTTGAGTTTATCTCTCTGCTCCTGTCTGATTATTCTGGATTACTGATATTTGACTTTACTGACTTTCAGTAATGAATTTGTCTGTTTGTTGTTTTTTCATTTGTTTTCCAATAGCATGACACCACAGTTGGAGCCCTTCAGATTGCTCTCAGTATTTTCAATGGCAAACTGCCACCATATGCTGCTTGCCACTTCTTTGAACTCTACCAAGAAAGCAGTGGGCAAGTATCTTCTAAACTACACAAGGAGTGTTTGCAATTTGGTTTCCCTTTCCACCAAAATCATTTTCCTCTCAAATAGTGTGAAGAGATAAGAATTAATTTTAGACTGATACTTCACTGAGCAGTCCAGGGCCACAAAGTTCTGTCTAAAGCAGGAGACACCCCATGTGCTGGATGTGCAGGTATCTGTGTGCTCTGAAAGACAGAGAGAAAAGCTGAAAACAGGCCTGATCAGGTGGAAGTCAATGCTAAAAGGCATATTCCAAATTCTTCCAATGGTAGCAAAATTTTCAAGGCATCTCATAAATCTCAAGGTAAACCAGTTGGCATAGCAGCACCTGGTGCTGCTGTCATTCAAGGAGGCTTCAGGAGGACCTTCTGAGCTGACTGGTGATCTGTGCAGTAATGTGACCAGCTTTGGCAAAGTGGCCTTTGCAGGTGTCTTTCACAAAGCTTCCATTCTCGAAGAAGAGGTTCTAGAGTAGGATGTTAAAGCCTATTTCCAACATTATGTCTCTAAACAGGAAACCTTTCTTTAAGAACCTTCTTAAATAAACCTTTTGAATATTGTTCATTGGCTGCCCAGGGAGGTGGTGGAGTCACCATCACTGGAGGTGTTTAGGAAGAGACTGGATGGGGCGCTTGGTGCCATGGTTTAGTTGCTTAGATGGTGTTGGGTGATAGGTTGGACTTGATGATCTCAAAAGTCTTTTCCAACCTAGTTAATTCTATTCTATTCTACTCTACTCTACTCTACTCTACTCTACTCTACTCTACTCTACTCTACTCTATTCTATTCATCAGTCAATACAGCATTGAAATGCACTACCGGAACGACTCCTCAAAGGATCCTTACCTGCTCACCCTGCCAGGATGCACCTCTTCTTGTCCACTTGAGAAGTTTGCTGAACTAGTCTCACCCATAATTACAGAAAATTGGACAAAAGAATGTGGGAAGAAAGACAAAATGAAAGGTAGTGTAACAGCTCTGTATTTTCTACAGCAGACATAGAGGCAGACATAGAGGCAGAATTTGTATCGGTGGCTTCAAACTTTGCACTTTTCACACAACAGACACATCTCCCTTTAACAAGAGAGGATCAGCCTCACTGTGGGCAGAGAAAGCCAGCTGGCCCACCAGTGTGAAGGCAGTCCTGTTATTGCTCACATGCTTGCTCACATAAGGAGATAGCTAAAGGCCATGGCCAAAAGTAGAGCTCCACTTGTGGAACATGCCAGGTAGAAATATGGGTGTGGGTGCTGTGTATGTTGAACACATTAGATGCAATACAAAAATGGCCTGCACATGCACAGAAGATTGATGCATGTGCCCAGATTGATGCATGTGCCCAGGCTGATGCACATGCACAGAAGATTGATGCATGGGCTCAGACTGGTGCACATGCACAGATTGATGCACATGCACAGAAGATTGATGCACATGCCCAGACTGGTGCACATGCACAGAAGATTGATGCACAGGCTCAGACTGGTGCACATGCACAGAAGATTTGATGCACTGGTGCTCAGACTGGTGCACATGCACAGAAGACTGATGCATGTGCCCAGACTGATGCATATGCACAGAAGATTGATGCATGTGCCCAGACTGATGCATAAGCACAGAAGATTGATGCATGTGCCCAGACTGGTGCACATGCACAGAAGACTGATGCATGTAACCAGACTAATGCACAGGCACACATTGATGCACATGAACAGAAAACTGATGCCTGTGCCCAGCCTGATGCACAATTCCATTGCATGTGTCTGTAAATGAGACTGTTACCTCTGTATCCCAGATGACACACACCTATGCCTTTCATGAAGTCCCTGCTGCTGTTTTTCCTTGACAGACATTTTCATCGGGTTCAACGTTGCTGTTGGCCTGTTGTTCATTCTGGACCTTGTACTGCTCTACCTCCTGTACCACTACGGACGCTGCAGGGGCAGGAATGACTACCAAAGCATCTAACAGGGAGGGAAGGAAATGAAAGAGAAGACAGATATCAAGCCATCCTTTTTGTTGCATATATGCAACAGTTTGCTCTGGCCAAACTAGGCTCTGAAGCATATTCAGTGAAGGTGAAGAGCTGAGGTATCTGTGGCCTAGCAACTGGAAGACTCCACCAGCTGCAGGGAGAACTACTGCAGGAAGACATCCTGCTTAGGAAGTTACTTCTGACTCCTGTTTCCATCTGTAGGGTTTTCACTATTAGTCATCCTTTAACTAGTGGGGTGAAGGGATACTATTACCTATGCTTTTTATATTGATGTATTGCCTATTCCCATGGAACCCTCTGCTTCTCTCTTACCCTGCTCAATGAATCTTGCTTGAAAATCACAATCTGCAATAATTTCCTTATGTCTTGTAAACAGCTGTTTCATCAATGCACAGGAAAATGTTTTCAGCCAGCAGAAGCTGCAATTACTGCATGAAAAAGAGTCGTAGCAGCACTTGGGCATACTGATTCTGCAGTTACTCATGAAAAGTTCTGACCTTGGCCTTTAGCTAATGAAAGTCTGCAGCCTGCCTTTCAAAGGAGTTACACTACTACAGCTCCCACTGAAATTAGTAGAAACTGAGGGGAGCTCTGTCTCATATCCAGGCATTGAACAAAAAGACCTTGGTCAGTGTCTGTATCTTTAGTAATATAGATGAGTAAATACATTAAATCCATTTTCAGTTGCTACATTCTTTCCTATTTTTCTGAGGTCCCTGTCATGAATGATCCTTTGCTCTGCATCTTTTCTCTGATGCATCTGTTCTGTGTTCTGCTTCATGTCCCTTCTATAATCTGATTTCTTTGAGCCCCTCTTTCAATAATTCCTCAAGCTATCACACTGTTCATCACCTTTCATTTTAATTTACAATAGCTCCTTTAACTCCTTGCTCTGTTCAACCCTCCCTGTGTTAGCAAGACATGCACTGAAAGAAAGAAAACAACGATTCTGCTCTTTGTATGTTGATCTCTTCTATGCAATACATTTTGGTAAGATTGCAAGCTCCTGAGGGCAGGGAATGTGTTTCCATAATTGCTTCTCTAGTGTCATAAACTAGTACATTAAGCACCAATATTGCTATACAAAACACTGCTTATCATGACATGTTTCAGGGACTGAATCAAGATTTTGTTATCCTGTAGTCCTGCAGAGGATACTGTGAATTACATTTACCATGGAGAAGCCTTTTTAAAAATCAAGTCAACTAAACAGACAGGTGCCAACAGCAGGTTCATCATAACAGATCCCACGAGCAATCATGTGCTCAAGCAAAGGAGTGCTGCTGAGGTGCAGAAGGCTAGAGAAGGAGCTGCTCTTCACTCAAGCATAGCACTCATATCAGTGTGAATACACTGCTCCTGGGCTGACTTGGACTCACACCTGTGGGCTGCAACTGAGTCAGCTACCACTAATCAGTCCTCAATATTACAGCCCTCAATGTGGACACATTCATAATATTACTGGTTAGATACATTAAGTAGCATGAGCCAAACAGAACAGCAAACCCTTGTGAGAATGCAGCACTTCCCAGATAACATTGCATTTTCTTGCAGTGACAGCTACTGAGGTGCCCACATTCTGAGTATTTCCCATTCAGTAAAAAGCTTTCATTAGTATCCCTGACATTTCCCTTCCATCTATTTTAGTAAGGATGTTTTGTTGTATAACAATTTGGGGCAAAGCTGCAAGAAGATGAAAGGCTATCCTTAAATCAGATGATTTGGGTGTACAAGCTTCAAGCTTCAGACTGTGGCTAGTACTTCTGAAATCTCAGCACAAAAACTTAAAGGATTGTCCACACTGCAGTCAGAAGTGCTAGAGCAGCTCTAGGAAACGAGCCTGAGCTACTTTGGGTACTATCAACAGTGTATTCACATGGGGTAAAGCTCAGGACAAGCTGCAAGACTGACCCCAGCTCTGGAATGTACATCTGCTGAGCAGTTACCTGATGTTGTAGCCAGAGCTCTCACTTAAAGACAGGTTATGCTGTTATTAGAGGCAAGCAGGTGCTTGACAAGTGCCGATGTACTGTTGACTGAGAATGTGTAGTAAGAACTGGGCTTAAGGCATTAGAAAGTCAGTCAGCTGCACTCCACAAGAAGTTGAATGGGGCCTGTGTTTTTTAGGATTATTTCTCACAAAAAGAGTACCTCCAGACACAAAGTGAAACGTGAAGTGTCTGAGACATCTTTTGTGGTTTATGCTACTCAAGCCTAAGTTGTTAGAATTTCAGGAGAGGAACATATAAATTCTAGGTGCAGCAGAAGCTGTCAGGAAGTAATTCTATCATAGGGACACATGTTGATAACAGGTAGTCATACCTGAAAATACCTGTGCAATTTGGGACAGGATCCAGGGAACACAAGTTCCACAGAATGTGATAGAGAGGTTCAGATGATGTCACTTTGGAATCAATGAAAGTTTAATAAAGATGACATACATTAGCAGTGGAGGACCTGAAGCTCACTAATAGTAAAAGTGCTCTGTCTTGCTGTGATAAAATCAAGCAAAACTTCTCCAGTGGAGTTAAAGTTGTAAGTGCCAGCTAAGGTTCAGCCATATTACAACTTGCTTAGTAAAGCCTGCAGACTGTGATTAGAAAGCACCCTGGCCCCAAGCGAAAAGCACTGCAACAAAGCACATTAAAGAAACAATTCAACATCTGTGAGTGAAAAATGATGGAGCTTTCCGTGTGCTTAGAGCCTTCAAACCAAAGGGACTCTTCAGGTTTGCTCCTTCTGTAAGAAGAGATTTTAAAAGCACTGATGCTTTGACAGTGGTGACATCAAGCTCTTCCATTTGCCCTCCAGCAGTGACATCACCCTCTAAGGTAATTATGGTAGCAACTAGAAGCTCTGTAGTAAGGTTTTCTGGTGCATACACAGCACTTTCTACCTCAGTCAGCAACCTCCTCAGATGGAACTGATCTCATTCTGGAACTTGCTTGTTCAAAGTCCTGAATGCTGCAGGCACTGTGTCAACGCAGCACAGCTCCTCTGACCTGCAGAGGGACGGCGGCTCCCTGCTTTTGCAGATGTCATGCAGGGATATTCAATCCACAAGGCATTATTTATTCACACCTAAACGTATTGTCTCAGGGGTGGTGAGATACAGAAACCAGAGTAACTAATACAATACTGAAAAAAATTAATCTGTTCAGTTCAAAACTCCTTGAGTAGGGATTAAACCTCCACAGACAAAGGTTATGTTTCTGTTTCCCCCCAAACAAAAACTGATAAAATTCTAGTCTACAAGGAAAAACAAAGATTCACAGGTGCAGGCTGCTCATAAAGCCTTTTGTTTAGGAGGATGAGGATTAAAAACATAGGCAGACTTAAAAACTTGCTACTTAAAACCCCAATAGGTAAGCACATGTTCTGCACTCTCTAAATATTAGTGCTGGCAGCATCTGGAGCAAGCATTATAGGAAGATTAGCAAAACTCTGTAATACCCACAACTCTTGAGCTGACTGAGGACATTTATAGCACTTCTTAGAAGCAGAGCACTTGCGTTCTTTGTATTTTAAGGCATTCCCAGCGCTTCTCCTGGCTGCTCTTCAGGAAGCAGCAAGAGCTGAAGCAGATCTGAAGCCTACTTTGTGTTCAAATGGACTCAAGATCAAAATGCATATGATTATTAATTTGCTGTTTGTTGTAAGACAGTTTCTTAATTTGTGACATTAATACAGAAGTACTTTTACAGTACAGAACACCTCCTTCAGGGCAGAAGACTTCAATGAAAAATTCAAACATAACCTCTTACTCTGGTAAAGAAATGAGAGCATTTGCTACTGATATAAGCAGCCCTTCATGAGAAGCTTGTCTATCCTCTGTGATATCCTCCTGGAATAAATATTTATCAATCACTTATGCACAGGAAATAAAGACTCTTTACTTGGCAAAGGAAGATGTGGATCAAAACCCACTGTGGTCTGTAAGTTGAAACCCTCCAAATAAGCAAATGAAAATTTTCTGATAAATGAAGGCCTTTTCTTTTCTTTTCTTTTTTTTTTTTTTCTTTTCTTTTCTTTTCTTTTCTTTTCTTTTCTTTTCTTTTCTTTTCTTTTCTTTTCTTTTCTTTTCTTTTCTTTTCTTTTCTTTTCTTTTCTTTTCTTTTCCTTTTCTTTTTCTTTCCTTTTCTTTCTCTTCTCTTCTCTTCTCTTCTCTTCTCTTCTCTTCTCTTCTCTTCTCTTCTCTTCTCTTCTCTTTCTCTTCTCTTCTCTTCTCTTCTCTTCTCTTCTCTTCTCCCTCCCCTCCCCTCCCCTCCCCTCCCCTCCCCTGCTTGGGAAGATGGGTGTTTGCAGCACGCTGTGGTGAGCAGACAATCTGAAGCCGTGGTTTAGTTAATCATGAGGTGATGGGTGACAAGTTGGACTTGATGAGCTCTGAGGTCTTTTCCAACCTTACTGATTCCATGATTCTATGATTCCAGCACAATTACTGTGCTGTCTTCTACATGGCTATTTGCACTCACCTCTGAACCGCTCATAGGCTGGAGGTGAAAGACAACAAATGTGGCAACAAATACATTAAACTGTAGTAAGCAACACAAGTTGCTGTTGCTTACTTTCATGCTTTAACCACAGAAATTATCTGGCCACAGATGTGACCCAAATGGGTCTGCAATCTCCTTAACTCTCCGTTCTAACTGCCACACTCAGCCTTAGTGCATGTGCCAAAGCACCGTCTCTGTTGATTGCTCTCTCTCGCTTTCTGACCACACCTTCAGCAATAGCAAGATTGTGCAAAGGCCATTAGCTCAGCTGCAGCTGTCTTTCCTGGCCCGGTTGTTTGGCTGATGTTCCACTATGATTTGAATACCACTTCACTGTAATGAACACCACTCTCCACCAAGAAGTGCTGCTGCCATTGCTGACAGTCACACTTGCAGCCTAAACAGAATCCTGCTTCTCAAAGAACTACAGACAAGAGTGCAATTACTTGCTAACTATTCACCTGATGAAATGCAGGGAGACTTTCATGACCATAGCTTGCATATCAGAAGCAGACAAAGCACTCTAAACCAACTTCTGCTTTATTTCACCATGAGCCAGCAATGGTCCCTGGGAGTCCAGAAGGCAGCCCTTGCTGGGCTGCATCCAAAGCAATGAGAGCCACAGGACAAGATGGGGATTCTGCCCCTCTGCTCTGCTCAGACCCCACCTGCAGCATTGCCTCCAGTTCTGGGGCCCCCAGCATAAGGGACATGGAGCTGTTGGAGCAGATCCAGAGGAGGCCACAAAGATGATCAGAGAGCTGGAGAACCTTCCCTGTGGGGACAGAGTGAGAGTTGGGGCTATTCACCTTGAGGAAGAGAAGGCTCCAGGGAGACCTTAGAGCAGACTTCCAGTACCTGAAAGGAGGCTACAAGAAAGCCAGGAAGGGACTTGTAGTGATAGAACACGAGGGAATGGACTGAAGCTTGAGGAGGGGAGATTTAGACTGAAGATTAGGAAGAAATTCTTTACAGTGAGGGTGGGGAGGGTAGCTGTATAATGGTTTTCCCATTACAAAAATTCCTCTGTGTATAGATTCTTTTGCTTTTAAATCTTGCCTGGTGACAGCACTACTTCTAACCCTTTTAACACAGTGGATGGGCAGCTCCCCCAAGTGTTTAGTAACCATTGTACTGAGTGGTTTTCATCAATCTTTAGGCAGTTTCCTGCTTTGACACCACGGCCTAGTCCTAGGTGGGTAATGAAATGTCTCAGTATATACTAGATGGAGCCTTTGGCAGACAGCAAAATATTGCCATGAAAACCACCTTATAGGAGAGACAGTTTGTGGAAGCACCACAAGCTTCCCGTGTGATGGAACACATCATACACAAGCTAAGGGACAAGACATTTCCCTAAGTGCATTAATTATTAGCAGCAGAGCGTTGTGGGAACTCTTCAAGGTGAATTCAAGCATGGAAAAAATATCTGCTAAGTAGAGAAAATATTTGCTCCAGAGAAGGGCAAGTGTGAACCCCACCTTTGTCCAGTGACTGTATCTCAGCTTTTTCATTACTGTCCAGCAGCAGTTTCAATAGGCCTCTTGGAGACTGCTTTAGCCACACCACTAATGTTACAGGTATGAAGGGAGCAATGGATGCCTTCAGTTATACGTAGACATCTTCAGATGTAATAGTCCATGTGTTAAACTCTGCTTGATTAGAAAAAGCCTCGAGGTATCTGGCCTTAAGAGGCATTTATGAGTAGTGCATAAAATACAGGCATGTTGTTCTGCAGGAGTGGCAAAGCCATGTGAGCACTAACACACCAGCAGAAGTGGCAAGTCCCCCAAGGCAAGGCCAAGGGCACCCAGCTATTGCAGGGGAGGATAAGCTGACACAGTTCCTTCAGAAACTGACAGTGCAGGGTGCACAGATACAGCATCCTCTTTCCTAGCAAGTCCTCACCAGAGTATCCCTGGCGTGCTTTATGAAAGTAGCTAGTCTGTTTGAACCCTGGGAGTCTCTCCACCTTTACATCACCTTTAATTGCAGCCCCATTTGAGACGCAGTCCCTTCGCCATTCCTGGGAACAGTCTGCCATCTACTGCCTAGATAAGCTCACTGTGCTCCAAGTTATCCACCCAAACTCTGGAAGAAAGCTTGCTTTGAATGGGATTTAGCCCACTTTGATAGCTATGAATCCGGAGGCAAACTCACCTTGGATGTTAAAGGGCAGTTCTGCCCTGTCAGAACTCACCTCTTGATTAAAGGAGCAGAAAGCAGATTGTAAACAATTTCCTGACAGACGGTGTATGCAGGGAATGGAGAGAAAGGCTAGGGTTAAAGGAACAGATCTTGCTGCCCCAGAAAACAAGGCTTCACTACGCCTTGGTTCAGTGATTAGCCTGAAATGTTCTTCCCAGACAAAACCTCCTGTGCAATCATATTTAACAGCTGAACTGCAGAGGGTGATTACATTTTTTCTGGCCTTCTGTTAATCTGTGTCATGTAAAAGGCAAGCATAATGACTTTGTGCCTGGTAGATCAGTATCTCCCTGTTTCTCTGTCTTACCTTTTTGGGTATCCTCTGCCTGCTGAGGTAGGGGTGATTTTCTTCAGTTACTTTTTCTGACAAGTTCTATGGATAGCATAGCTCCTTTTTTATTTAAAATTTTCCTCCCCCTTTTTTTTTTTTTTTTTTTTATTGGGTTGGGTTTGGGTTTGTTTGGGTTTGGGGGGTTTTGGGTTTTTGGGGTTTTTTTTGAGTAAAACAAAAGCATGGAACACTGTAAGACAAGTATGTGAACTACCAGCTCAACAGCATTTGGCTGCAATCAGTAGCACCAGTCTTAGATAATTGTTTAATGTGATCAATAACTTCACATCTGAAAGCTATCATGAGGAACCTTGTTAGCCAACCAACTGCATTCCATTACTGGTGGTAGTAAGTAGGAAAAGGAAAGTATCTCAAGTCAAACTGCTCAATACCTGTCATCAGCTAATGCCACAGAAAAACAGGAGAATTGTCCTGCATCAGAGTTTAGCTTCTGGTTACAGGCTTAGCTTTGCATTTAATCTCCATGCCAGCCACTGACTTCCCACCAGTATCTTCTCATTTCTTGTTGATTACAGTGACCACTCAGTCCCAGCAGATGTAGTATGACACTGGAAACTTCAGCTGGGGATTTTTTTGAGCCTTTTGTCACCTGAAGCTAAGTGCTGTTGTCACACACAGATGCAAGCTTTCCAGCAGAAGTCAGTGAAAGAGGTTCTTGTTCTATAAACAGATTTGTCTGGCCTAGAAAGCTTGAAACTTTGTCATTCTCTTATTTGGGGAAAATCTAGAGAAATGTCTCATGGCATAACAGCTGAAAATGATGACCTACTGAAAGGCACTTCACTGTTGCAACAAATTTGTGTGACTTGTAATAGTAGTAATCACAGTAAAAAAGGCATTTCATGAGGTAGATTAATTTCTCATCATTAGATGAGAAACTGATTACCGCCTTTGTGTTGCCTTTTGTAGAACAGAGCAAAGCTACAAGCCCACACATGAAGAAGACATGTAAGAGTATACCTGAGACAAAAACAACCAAGAGAATGTGAAGCTATGTAGCATACTTGGAGCCACCTGCTGGAAGTCCTCACCTTTGTGATTACTCTTCACTATGGATGTAACTGTGCAAGTTCCACTGACTGCTTGCTCACATGGAGGGTGTTGCTATAAGCAAAGACTTGCAGAGGTAGGTTCTCCCAGAGAGTAAAAGCATGAGCAGGTAACACAACTACTAAGATGAAAACATCTCAGATTTGGGACAGGGGCATTAAGTCTCTCTAGGAAGCTGAGAAAAGGAAATAAATTCCCTTTAGGGAAAATAAGAAACCCACAACAAAACAGGCAGCAGGATGCCTGAGGCCCAAAGCTATCAGGAACTGAATGTAAAAGGAGACAGACTCCCATGTGATGAGCTTGGTCCAAGCTGGAACATTGTCAAACCTAGCTTCAGTTTTGCAGTTTTGCTTTTAATCAGCACAGTCCATGCTGCACCACTGTTGACTGGTTGAACTGAAATTAGTTTAGGGCCACGACTGAACAGTTTGTCTTTTACTTGCCAAGTGCCAAGTCATCGCTGTGTGCTTGTGTCCAAAGCTCTGCTAGCTCTCTGTTCCTAAAACACAGGAGTGCCTCAAATCTCTGGGCACTGGTCAGAGAGAAAAACAACTGTTAGGTAATCTATCAAATAACTAATTCATACATGTAACCCAAACCTGGTTTATCAGTACAGCACAATAATGATGTAATATCTCCCAGAAACACAGAGCTGTAAACAGAAATACACTGGAACTTCTTTCCTGACATGCATCTCTGCTCTATGCTAAAAATGGGGCAGCAGAAGTTCAGGGAAATTTGGCCCCAAACCTAAAGTATCATTGCAAACTAGCACTAAACAAGATTGCATAAGTATCCATATGCTTCTCCTTGGGAACAACAGCCTGTGCCTTATATAGCCTGAGATGGTCACGATCTGGGCCACAGCAGAGCAGGAGGCGTGGGAAGGCAATGTGGATATTGCACTGCCTGGAGTGGGTGCTACAGCTGGTGCTGGATGGATACTGCACTGCCTGGAGTGGGTGCTACAGCTGGTGCTGGATGGATACTGCACTGCCTGGAGTGGGTGCTACAGCTGGTGCTGGATGGCTAATGCACTGCCTGGAGTGGGTGCTACAGCTGGTGCTGGATGGCTAATGCACTGCCTGGAGTGGGTGCTACAGCTGGTGCTGGATGGATACTGCACTGCCTGGAGTGGGTGCTACAGCTGGTGCTGGATGGCTAATGCACTGCCTGGAGTGGGTGCTACAGCTGGTGCTGGATGGCTAATGCACTGCCTGGAGTGGGTGCTACAGCTGGTGCTGGATGGCTAATGCACTGCCTGGAGTGGGTGCTACAGCTGGTGCTGGATGGCTAATGCACTGCCTGGAGTGGGTGCTACAGCTGGTGCTGGATGGCTAATGCACTGCCTGGAGTGGGTGCTACAGCTGGTGCTGGATGGCTAATGCACTGCCTGGAGTGGGTGCTACAGCTGGTGCTGGATGGCTAATGCACTGCCTGGAGTGGGTGCTACCACTGACCATGGATGGATATTGCACTGCCAGGAGCAGGTGCTACCACTGGTGCCAGCCCACTGTGGGCATCTCTGCCTTGCTGCTTCTGCTTCTCAGATTTCTATGCTTTTGTTGTCATTAATTCAGCCAAGTGGCCCTGTCACTTGATTACAGACAAGTGGAAGGCTATGAGAGGTGTGGCACATTTTTGTCATCAGAGAGCTGAGAAGTTGGTGTGCCTGCCATACTGAGAAACTGGCAAGGGACTCAATGATTAGGGCATAAGGAGAAAACCAAAACCAGCAACAGCATGAGGAAAGCAAAGGTGAAATTGTAGAGAGTTAAGAAAACAAATCTACCAACCCAAAAGATCACAGGGATGTCCAAAGTCCTGCTTCTGCTTCTTAAAGGAAAAGGGAAAGAGACAGAAAATTGTGCTGACTGATGCTCTTTTTATGACGCACTGTTCCTGGCATTCTTACAGTGCAGACGTCACCCAGTAGCAGGGGAAGGCAAACAATTCACTTTTGTGTGTCCACAGTTTGCAGTGCACTCTGCTGCTGCTGTCAGCATGGTCACAATCTGAGTACCACTGTAAATAGCTCCTAACATGAGCTTCATAACCACAGCACTGAGCCCATTCCTCTGAGCCTTCTTCCAAGGGCAGGGTGTGCTGCCTGCAGCTTCATTCAGACTAGCACTAGTGATCACTGGTGTTGCTCAGTACGCTTAACACATCCATCATATGAATGACCAGGCCTCTTGCCTGAATGCAACGAGGGTGAGAACACATGCCTCTAGGGAACACCACTGAATCCACCTTCACCATATCCATGAGCACCAGCAATGATTCACCTGCCAGTGTCTCAGATGTCTCATTTTAGTCTGCTGCCTTTTCCCACCAAGCTGAATGATTTGGTCCATGGTTCAACAAAGAGTCTCCTCAGTGCACTGCCCAGAGGACAGCAGCCACTCAGCTCTGTTTGCTCCAGGTCTCCTTGGTGCTCCAGGAACAAGGAGACTCATCACCTCATCACCAAGATGGTAGGCCCTGCAGTACCAGGGACATTTGGTGGTTGCCTGTCCTAGCCTACGGTCTCTAGTCCTTCCAATAGGTCCGAGATGGCAGGGAACTTAATGTTCTAATACCAGATTGTCTTGTTTGAAGCCATTGACATTGCTGGATTATGATTTAGAAGAATGATGTAGCATGATATGGAGAACACAAGTGTGATAGAACAATTGTAGAACACATTGGAATCACAATACCACAGGTTCTTCTTGCCAGCCTCTACACTCTCCACTGACAAGAAGAGGGAAGTTGTCCTAATTAGAGAAGTATTTGGAACTTTTCATTGCCATATTTTCTCAAGGTTCTGCAGAGTGTGAAGAGTCATCTCAGGTGTGTGCAATCAAATGAGAAGGGAGTTAGTGACCTTCTCTGTGAAGTGGTTGCTGTATTCTTTTTTTTTTTCCTATAAAAAATACATCCACACATTTTTAAACAATGTAATTCTGTTACATCATCATCCATGGCTAATAAGTTCCATGAAGAGACTTGTACTATGAATGACACCTGAGATCGAATAAATCTATTCTAGTCACTGTGCTTACACCAGATGTGCCCACATAAACAATTAAGACTGGATTGTAACTGATACTGAAACCTATCTACTGGGAGGAAAAAGAGTTAAAAGATATCCTGTAGATTGTCTTCAAAAGATGCAGCAAACCCAATGAGTTATGGAAGGCTATAGGTGGATGAGGAGATCAAAGGTTAATGGGGGATATCAATGCCAAAATGAAAGGATTACCCAAAGAGAAGAGAAGGGCCTGCTGCAGCCAAGAGGAATGGAATGAATATGAATACAGCTTAGCATGAATCACTGGATTGAAGATGCTCCTTATTAATAATTCAACAAAAATCAGTAACAGTATCATGATGCTAATTAGCTTAGGCTGCAGTTATTATCAAGCTATGGGCTGAGACATCAAACAAGTTACCATTGAACGAGTCCATCAGGAAATATCTCTGTATTTCCTGATATATATTTAACTTAAATGTCATTAATATATTCCTACATCAATAGGGAACATCCAGAAGTTACATTTAATTAATCTCACAGAGAAGATAATCCATCAATATTAACTGCATTTATTTTTAGACAAAATATGTCAGGACACATAAAAGTTACTGTGGGCTTTGACCTGAGGGCAAATTGCCAGCACAGCCTTAATAGACCTTTGGGGTAAAGACTTATGCAGCCATATGGGTTTGGTTCCTCTGTGGGCCTCTGTGTAACCTGTGTTTTGGCATCTGCAACAAATTTGGAGCAACAGAAACAAAATTTGTGAGCATTTTCAAATGCATCTTACTTCAGTAGTTTCAGATGGGACTTGGACACTTACCTCTCCTTGGCCCTTCAAAACTCTTTCCATTATCCTCTATCAGACAAGGCCTGTAATAAGGCATAAAAGCATTATTGTTGTTATTATCTGGTGACCTAAAAATACAACTGTTAAGCATATATCCCTCTTAACTACCCTAAATTTACACTAAGCTGTGGTGTACTTAGATACAATCTTTAAGAAGACTGGATAGCTCCCCATCACTTTATGGCAGAAAACCAGTTCTCAGAGTGAATGGTGCTGCACCCTCCTATGATGTTGTGATGTTGTGAGTAAAAAGGTCCAGTAACTAATCCTAACTCTATGAACTTCTCCTCTTATAAGACAAGAAAGAAGGTGGAGGAATCTATCCTGTCTCCAGAAAGTTAACACAGATAGTAGATGCCAAATCATGGCAGACAGGAGTTAATTTGTCCTTTGCTCGCTGTGTGTAGGGTAAGTGGAAACTTGCTCTTTGTTACTGCTGTAAACCAGAGTCTATCTGTTTTTAAAATACCAGGACCTCTGCTGCTGTGGGTTGTATTTATAACCATTGTGTTTGCTGCTGCTGCAGAGAATCTCTCTCTGTGTGCTGGCAGAATTCAGCCACCCTAAAGCAGAGCCTTTCAGCTGATGTGCTGATCACAGAAATAGCCAGAGGAGTGTTAATTATTTAGTATGGGGCTGGAACTCTCCATTCCTTCCGGATTTCAATAATTGCATAGGAAGGAGAGATCTTGCTCTCCAGACTGGAGGTAGCCTGAACTCTGCAAATGACAGCGTTCAAACTCCAAGGTCAGACTGACATCCAGGTGAAAGATCTGGAAGCAATGAAGATAAGTTCACTTCTTCAAAGTGGACTGAAGCAATGCAATACTTTATCTTTCAGGAAGGCATCAAAACTGTGTTTTGTTATTCTTATTTTAATAATGAGAATGGCTCCAATAGGGCTCCTGTGTCTGTGACTGGGGAAACTAGGGGTATCACAGTATCACAGTATCACCAAGGTTGGAAGAGACCTCAAAGATCATCAAGTCCAACCTGTCACCACAGACCTCATGACTAGACCATGGCACCAAGTGCCACATCCAATACCCTCTTGCACCCCTCCAGGGACAGTGACTCCACCACCTCCCGGGCAGCCCATTCCAATGGCAAACAACTCTCTCGGTGAAGAACTTTCTCCTCACTTTGAGCCTAAACTTCCCCTGGTGCAGCTTGAGACTGTGTCCTCTCGTTCTGGTGCTGAGTGAAACACTGCCTGTGTCACAGCTAACAGCAAAACTGCCACTGATTTTAATGGAGAAAGGATTTTGTTCACCTGCTTTTTCAAAGCTTCTGATGATAAAATTGTAAACTTTAGCATTGGAAGACGGTGTTAAAATTACAGCTTTTGTATTCCAGGCTTTTCACAAACTCTAGGTAAATGGAAAAAACAAGGCTGTATCCCTACAAATAACAAGCAGTATCACCTCATGACTGCTGTTGTCCAGCCACAATTAGGATCTCACACACACTTTACAATTCAACAGTTATGGAACCCTGGTCTGCTTTAATTTCTGAGAGATCTGTTATCATGGTGCACAGTATCATCTCCATAATTTTCTGCCTGAACTGCTATCTTTCTTGTTTGCTTTTTCTCTGAATAATTTCAGGTTGATTCTTCCACTTTCTGTCACATTTTCTCACTCTTAACCTTCATCCTCCCTTCCCTTCATTGTTCTGCACAGTAATCCAAGTTAACGTTGCCACTTACACGAAAGCATGTCCAAAAACAGACGAAATGCATAAAGGAAAATAGGCAGATAAAACCAGAACTTATTACTCAAACACTAGCCTGAGATGAATAAATATGATGAAATACAATCTCTGTTGTCTGATTAAAATCTGACTATGAAAACATTATTTCCTACTTTGTTAAGACCACTTTGTTCATGTAAACGTCATTCTCAAGTAATAAACACCTAACAAGCTGCTGTTTTACTTGCTGTGTTTTACATAGCTGCATTACTAATATTAAAAAAAGAAGTTTTAGACAAAATACAACCCTCCTTTACAAAACAAATCCTCCAAGCCAACTAATCAACCAGAACAGAAAAAAAAAAAAACACTCTCTTCAAGCCCCTCCAAAAACTATTCCATGTACTCAGAGTAACTCTTCTGAATCGTATCACCTCCCTCTGAAATTAGACTTCTGCAATTTGTAGCATGTGAATAAAACATTACATCTTCTCTTGCCCCTTAGAGCTCTGTGGCCAAAAGTGATTTATCAGCTTCCTCAGAGTAAGGTTATTTTCCCATTAGTGCCATTTTACTGTGGTACAGAGGACTAGAATGAAAAGAATGCCTTATTAGCATTTAACTATCTTATGTAAAACATAAGACATGAAGGATAGCTTATGAGATGGAAAAGGAGATTTTAAAAAATAGCAATACACTGCCTGTGATTTTAATTATTTTTTTTCTACCAGGTAACTAGTTACAGTTTGTTCCTCCTTTCTCCCTTAATTTGCAGACTCTGAGAATACTGTTTTAAAGGAAAGACATGGTTCTGAAGTGAGTGGAATTAAGTGCACACTCAGCAAGCTTGGAGGTGACACCAAGCTGTGTGGCGCAGTTGACAGGCTGGAGGGAAGGGATCCATCCAGAGGGACTCGGACAGGCTGGAGAGGTCAGCCCAAGCCACCCTCATGAAGTTCAACAAGGCCAAGTGCAAGGTCCTGCACCTGGGTCAGGGAAATCCCAAACACAAGTCCAGGCTAGGTGAGGAGTGGCTCAAGAGCAGTCTGGAGGAGGTGGCATTGGGGGTGGCAGTCGGTGACAAACCTCCCATGAGCCACCAATGGCCAGCAGCAGCCCAGAAAGCAGCTGTGTGCTGGGCTGTACCCAAAGAAGTGTGAGGGACCTGGAACTAGATGAGCTTGAAGGTCCCTTCCAAGCTACACCATTCTACGATTCTACAAAACTACTTACACCAGTCTTTAGGCATTTTAGGGAGAACGTGGCAGGCTGCTACACTGCTGCTGTACTTAACAGAATTTGGAGCAAATCCTGTCTGGTGCAGAGTACAGAAGTCGATGGAGCACTTGAGAGGGTGGTTACCCAGCCACATGAACTATCGAGACGGGATTTTACGTTAACTTTGTAATCACACCACCGACAGGCATCGTTGTGTGCTTTTATTGCTCAGTGTGTCCTTCACGGTCTGGTGACGTGCTCTCTCAGGAGACTACAGGCTGCTAACACGATGCACGCACTTAAAGCCCCTCTCACTGCCTGCCTACTGCCCTGACATGCACAGATCAGCACCAGGCCTCTGGAGCGCAGCGCCGGGATGTGCTGGAGGCGGGAAAACTGGCGCCGCTGCCGCTGTCCGTGAGCCTAGAGCTCCAAGCCTCCGGGAGCTGGGCACCTCCGCAGCTCCTAACTAGCGGATTTAGTCCAGACAAATGGTCTAAGCCACGTTAACGCGGACCAGAGACTGCCCCGATCCCCGCCCTCGGGCATCTCTCCTCACAGCTCTCAGCCTAGCGCCTGCGCGCGGAGCCGCCTCACTGCACCCCGCCTCTGCCCTCCGCCCCGGTTCCCGGCAAGGGACGGCGGCAGCGAGCGAGCAGGGAGGGCGCGGCCGGCCGGGAACAGCGGCGGGCGGGCGTACATCAGCTGACCGCGCCAAGTGACGGCCCCGGCCGCACGGCGGCTGCGCCGAGAGGCTTGGTCTGGGTGCCGGAGCTAAGATGGCGGCCTCCAGCGCCCGGCTCTGAGGGAGTTAGAGAGGGAGAGCGGCTGCCGCCTGTCCAGCTGGAGGAAGGCTCGGGCTCCGCTCACTGGCTCTTCAGCCTTGTCGCCGGCACCGGCGGGAAGTGCAGCGCTGGTGGGGGCGGCTCCGGGCAGCGCAGGCTCCCCGGACAGGTAAATCCCGGCGGCGGCCCCCGCCTCCTGCCACAGCCCCAGGCGGGGCCGTTCGGCACCGAGGTGCGGCTTGAAGCCGTGCGGGCGCGGGTGCCCCTGGCCGCTGGGTGTGAGGGAGCGGAGCAGGGCTGGAATAACGCTCGGTGCTGCCTGGAGACGGATGCTTTGGCCCACGAAGCCCCCTAACTGATTGCCCCAGCCATGGAGGGCGGGCATCGGGGGGCCACTGGGGCCTGAGGCGACGAGCAAGCGTCCCCTGCGGGCCTGAGCTCCGAGCGTGGGACCTCTTTTCTTACAAGCCACTTTCTTGCCTTTCTCTTCCTGTACCTCATAGCAGAGGAGAGGCTGGGCTTGTCTCTAGCCTCAGCCTGCTTGGTGCTTTCCTGCACCTGATGCCGCTTTTGTAGCCACGGGGCAGAGCTGCTCCTCTTCTCTGGAGGAGCTCTAGCGTGTCCATTAACAAAACGCTCGTATGCTTGCCTCTTGGCATCAGATCAAAACATAACCATCGTGAGATGCTTTGGGAAATAATTTATAAGGAGTGGGAGAGATGAGGAGGCTAGCTCTCAGATTTTGTTTATTTTTTGAGTGGTAATGGGATGACTAAAGGGCATGAGCAGAACTAAATGCATCTCAGAAAAGCTACCCTTAATGTGCTCATTTTTCTAACTTTTTATTATTATTTCTCCCATGGATGCTTTTCAGTTGGCTTTTGTTTTCTGAAAGTCAGAACAAGGAGGCATGCTTGGTGCTTTCCTGTCTGCGATGGGCTGCCAGCAGTCTGGGATAGACTTTGCTGTCAGATGGTGTGGAGCTTGCACCTTGATAGCTGTGTCTACCGAGGGCCAGGCTCTGGGCTGCACAAAGCCTTGTCTTAGTGTGTCAGTTTTGGGGTGCAGGGCTTTTGGATGTTGTCAGCTTGGTGCTCTCAAACTGAGGGAACATTTGAGTAGACTGCTTGGGGGAAAGCACAAGTATAGAAGTTTATTTGGAGCTTTCCTGTTAATGTGCTTACTCTCTGCTCTGTAGCTGCTTTTGAAACTAATGTCATCTGAAATCTGTTTTCCCTTTTGTACTCTTTCACAAGTACAGTCTGTGGCAAGGAGTTTGAGAAGCTGAAGTTGAGCAGAGAGCTGCATTGTTTCCTGTTACTTAGCACTGATTGAATTATAGTATTTTCCAGAAACTATTCCTTGTTTTACAACTTAAGTTCTTTGAAGATGAAGCCTTGATAATTAGAAAATTGCCTGGATGGACTACTTGCATATAGTGAGATACAAAAAAGGAGGAACACTGTTGGAGGGCCTGCTGGTGACTCACATTTCATCTTTGAACTGAGTTAGAAAGACTCAATTCAATTCAATCTTCCTGTTCAGTCTTCCACAGCTTAATTCAAAATAACAGGACCAGCAGTACAGATGTAAAACCTCTGCTTGGCTCTAGCCCAATGCAGTCTGTAAATACACATCTTGGTCTAATTGCTGCCTGCTGTAGTTACCCAGAAATGTGTGACTCCTCATTACTGCTGATGGTTTGTTTTTTTTTCCACATGCAACAAGTTTCTAAGTGTGTGGACACTCAGAGGTGAGTATGTCCCTGTGTAGTGTAAGCTTTCCAGGAACTCTACCATGTATTTCAGCCTTACTGGAATACATTTCTGAAGATCTATTTCATATGTATTGCTTGCTTTCCTGAGTGTCATGTGGTGGTTTTCATAATTTCCAAACATTCATTTGTCCTGAGGCACTGAATCACACTGTGTTTCCAGATTTTAGGCAGTGTGCTGGGGATTGCTCTTAAGATCCAGATCTGTGTTCCAGACTGAGCAGGCTATTTTCCTTACTACTTGTGTTTGAATCTCAGTAAGTAAAGCTTACTGACTTAGTAATTTTTCAGCTGGCATTCAACTATATCTTGAAGTGCTAACTTTCAACTGTTTAACCTCTTAATTTGCTTCCAAAAACCTCTTTTCATGCCAAACCCCAAATTAACAATTCTACTTTCTCACTAATAAAACTGAAATTGGAACAACATTCTGAAGAAATGTGACAAGCTGGCTAAACTATGCCTGTAAGGAGAGCTTTTCTCCTTCCTCCCATTAGTGAGTAAACCCTTTTATGCTCATACTCACCTGTCTCACTGCTGAATCATATTTGTTTATTGATACAGCAGAATGCAAATGTAGATGGCAAATAAAGACAAAAGTGGGAAATTCTGTTTATCTTCTGCACTGGCTCTCAGAGAAGGATAGATATTGATGTCACCATTTCTGGTAGTGGTAAGGTTGAAATTCTCACCCTGGACTACTAAAAGTGGCAATGCTGCTATCTCTGAGGCAGGCTACACTGATCCTTTTCTAAGGATCTAGCGGGTCTTGCCCCTTTCCCTTGCAAAAAAGGCTGTTAGTTCCTGCACTATAGAGTTCTTGGTCTGTTTCCACCACTAACTAGGCTATAGCACTTTAAGAGCAGAATGCTGTTCAGGGCAGAGCAAAAAGTTCAGTGTTAACTCTTCCAGTTAGCACACAGCAGTGAAAGAGGCAGAGGAAACCTGGACAGCTAAAACATTTCAGTGCAGAAAAAGTTATTTAAATAGTGCCTTTAAAGCTGCAGATGAGCAGATGCCTGCAAATCAGGCTTCAGACCTTTAAGCTAAAATAGGGGTGTGAAGTACCACAGTTTAACAGAACCTTGCTTTGGTTTTCTTTCAGTGCTTTGCTCTTGTTTCTTTCCATTTGGTCCCTGTTTTTATCCTCTTCACATGTCTTCTCTCTCAGAAAAGTGACCCTTGAGCTTGATGTGAGTATCTATCCTGTGTAGTATAGATTTTCCAGGAACTTTAACTTGTGTGTTAGCATTGCTGGAATAAAGTTTTAGAAATCTCAGTTTACCAGCATTTGTCTCCACTCCCTCCCTCCCTCTTGCCCTGAAATTTCAGTTTCTTATCAGGACTTCTTTTCTTCCTCCTCTCAGTGGAACAGAATCATAGTCCTGTGTGGGGCTCGGAAGTCCTACCTGAGCACTTCAAGTTAAACATGCACTTAAATATACAGCTCTGTGATAGTATAGAAGTAATATGATCAGGAGGAAAGTCAGTCTGAGTTCTGCACTAAACTTTGAATCTGTCTCCGAACTTCTGGCTTTGGGTTTGATTACAGCTATGCCTGTTGCTTTGATGCTTGCAAGGTCACAGCTTAGCTTCTAACTCTACAAGTGTTAGTTTGAGACTGACTTGTCTCTGCTTCCTGAAATAGATTCTGTTTTTCCAGATGGCAGTTTTATCTGAAGAGTGTGAAATCCTGGAAAAGTGGGAAGTGTGTGCAGGTTGAGTGCAGCCTGTGTAATGTACCTGTCCATGTAGGTTCCATCTGAAACAGAGGGAGTCCTTGCAGCGGGTCAGGTCCTTTAGGTGCTGCTGTTTCTGGTATGTGCAGCACACACAAAGGTTGTTTGGGTTCAATTATTTCCTCAAAGGCTGTTTTACTGCTTCTTACAGTACTACAAGAATGAAATAGGGAAGTGTTTCTGTGCTTCTGCCTTGTAAGAAAGCTAATTAAATTGTCTAGGTATTGTGGGGAGTGCTTTAGTTAGACTCCCAACCAAAGCTGCAAGTCAAGGACAATGTTTTCCCTGCAGGAGCTTGATGATGTGACTCGACTTTGCATTCAGTATGCTCTATCAACCAGATGGAACATGTTTATAAACAGTTCTTTTCAATGAGTTCTTGCCTCTGCTCTCGTAGAAATAGAACTGAACTAGGTGTTTCTCCAGTATTAACCTTTGAGAGCATTATGCAATATCTAATGGCTGTACCACAATATGCTCAAAAGAACCTTTGGAGTTGTTATTTTCTGTAGTGTGTACCCCAGGACACTAAGATGATCATTAAAATCAGGGTCTTACTGTCATGGATGCTTTTATGGGCAAACTGAAGAATTTAACTCCAAGTTTGTGTCAAGGCAGTCAGCCTTCTAAAGGAGTCTTACATACAGGAGAAGGTGGTAAAGGTGACAATGTGATCTTACCTGGGGAAGTTCCTAAGAGAGCTGGCTTAGCAGAGTAGCTTACACTGGCAAAAAGACTGAACTGTATTCCTAACAAAAGCTGATGGGAAGTCAAGGGTTGTACTGTCTCAGGCACTAAAATGGGAGTGTATCCCACTGTAGATAGTATGGTAAGAGTGATGCCACACTGATTTTGCAGCAGGGACTGAAGGGAACTTGCTCTGAAATGTCTTTGCCTTTGGCATGAACTATTTTGTTTTCATCTTACGATAGAACTACAGGCAACAGAAAAATGATTGCTGGTCTTCAACGTCACAGCTGGGAACACTATGCTATTGTTAGCCTGTTCTCTGTTGAAATGCAGGCACATGTGTATAAGAATGAATTGTTACTAGATTTTTGGCACATGCTGCCTCTGTGCTGGCCTCCTGAGTGGGAGAGACAGCTACAGTCACTGTCCTGAAGCACAGTGCGTAAAGCAGGGAAGCTTGGCTTCAGTAGTTTAATGCAAACAAAGAAGCAGCCTAGTGTATTTGTCACTTGCACTGCATTTGGGCATTCCATGAATCGGTGTCCTGAAGGCAGTTAGCTACTGGTGTTGAAACTGGTGGAAGCCACTGCTAGTTCACAAAGCAATGTTTCTCAGTGTTGTATTAGGACTAGATGTGTGCAAGGTGGTGGTTAGGCCTGGGAGACTCAGTAGAGTTTGTCAGAGGACTCTGGTGTTGGCTGAACTGGAATTAGAGGTAAATAAGTCTTACAAGACAAGCTCCGTTGTGTATGGTGTAATAAGTCTTTTAACTAATACATTAGTCAATGTCAAGAAAATTATTTAAAGGAGGTCTGAAGACTGAGTTTATGGCTCTTAGCTTTGTGGTTTAGAGTTACCTTCAAAATCGGAGCTGAAATGTGCCATTATGCAGTTAATCTGTGCAGTTTGGACAAACAATGTACTGTTTTGATGCTTATCCACAGCAGCGTTAATACAACATAATTTTTAAACCAGGCAAAATGGAGAACTTCAGGAATAATGCTGTTAAATATCTTATCTCATGAATCGTCCCTTCCAAAGACTGGATTTAGGGAATTTAACTGGCAACAATTCAAAGGGGTATTAACTCTGAAGACCTGACTCCAAGATTGAGTCATTGAAATGTATAAATGCTGCTTTTTTTTTTTTCCAGAGGCAGTACCACAAGTTCTCTGCAGTAGGTGGTGGTGATTGTGCTGTGCTTCACCTGAGGGAATGAATTCTTAAACTCATTGCAGCTGGCTGTCCATTCGTCATTTTCATGACTACATAACTGTTAAGTCTTTGCTCAGAAAGAAAATAGCCTGAAGTTGTAGAGGAAAGAAATTAGCCATGAGCTGATGTTACAGGTCATCCATCTCCAAATGAGAAACCTTCCTTTACCAAATCATAGAGAGCTAGCTGAGCGTAAAAAGGGAACTGGGGTTGTCTGAATTCAGCTGGATACTGACTGGGGCTGGATTACTTCAGCATTGCTTCAGGCGAGCTACTAATGTGAATTCTTGCAGAAGAGCTTCTTAAGTGTGTGATATTTTGGGGATGCCACATTTAAGGTTGTGAAACTGAGAGCAGTAAGTGATCAAGAGCAGGGAAGCCTGTTTTGGCACATTAAAAAAGGAAAATAATGCTGTAGCAGTAAACTGAGAGTGACAGTTCCACTCTTGCCAGTTAGGGAATGTCTGCTGAAATGCCTTGTGTGTAGTAACAGCAAAGGGAAATGAAAGTGAGTCCCAAGTCCTCAACATGGTTGGTTTCAACCATGGAAGGTAGCCTTCAGTGTTCAGAAGCACTCCTGGGATCTTGGCAGTTCCTAAAGCTGTGATCTAGTCCAGCAGCTGTGGGCAAGTTTGAGTTCCTGCAGTTTAGGGAATAAGTATTCATGTGTGACTTCAGTGGTGGGATTGCTTAAACTTTTACAACACAGGATACTCACTCGGCTCCTTAATCGCAGTGCTTGGCTAATAAGTAAGTTTCTTCACTTCAAATTCCATTTCAGACTGGAAAAATAAGCTGTTCTAGCTATCCAGACTCCACCCTGCTGCTTTTTTTGGGGAGTTTGGTTTGGTTTGGTTGGGAGTTTTGTTTGGGATTTTTTTTATTGTTGGTTGGTTTTGTGGTTTTTGTTTGCCTTTGGTTTTCTGAAATGGCAATTGATGTGGCTTAGCTGGAGGGCAGCAGGGCACTCATCATTTTCATCCTATAAAATCCTCAGGAGCTAAGTGTTATGGCAGTGTGTAAAATACACTTGGATGCACATGTGCAAAGGTGCAGCAGAAGGTGTGTGACTTGCGATATGTGTAGCAAAGAGTGGGGCACAAATTACTGCCGTCTAGTACTGCTAAAGAGCAGCGTGTAACAAAATTAGTGAGGAAACTAATTGTTCAACTCCATGTGTAACTTAGTCTGTGTATTGTTTGGCAAACAAGTATCCCTGATTTCGTGTGTGTGTAACTGACAGAAGCGGAGACTTGAGTGTTTAAAAACAAAACCTTTTTTGTCTTGAATCATATTGATGATTAGTAAGCTTTGGTTTTAAATGAAAATCATGAATACTAACAGGATGGCTTTTCTGTTTTCAGGTCTTGGCACAGAATGAATATAATTAGAGAAAACAGAGATCTTGCTTGTTTCTACACAACAAAACATTCATGGAGGGGAAAGTAAGTAGTTTAAAGTTCGGAGGTTTTATGTTTTGTGACATTTTTCCTCTCTATTGTGTGATTTAATGACACAGTTCCTGTATTGAGAGATGAAAATTGCACTAAAGTCTCCTGCTCAGCCTTTAATGTATCTTCACTGGAGTCAGTGTGGGTTTTAAACATTGTGCTTTAGCCTCAGAACAGGTTCTTGGAGAAGTAGTGGCTCCTGTACTGTAATAGATGAGGGTCACTAGTCCACACAGACTTAAGTTGTGTAATAGATTATCTGTTAAACTGCTCAGCAAGATTGTTTGAAGACTTCTGTTGCTAGAAATACACTTTATCGCTGGTGGGAGTTTCGGATCAAAAAAAGACTTCCCAGTGATGCTTCTGTCTGCAGAAGCTAAAGGAACTTGCAGTGAAACTGTTGAACTCTTATAGCTGGTCTCTGCTGATCTGTGTTTGGAGTCAGCAGCTGTGTGTGTTTCTCAAAGCTTCCCAGGACTTTGGTTGGTGTCCTTGCTCATTGTCCCTTCTCACACACACAGCAGTGCTGTGGAACTAGCATTTTTCCTTTCTGCCTAAAGAAACTGGGCAAAGAGGGCATGTTGTCTGCTCCCCAGGAGCATGAGTGCTGCCTCACTGTAATGATCGTACTGAGAGGTGATGTCTGAATCTGTTTTTTTGACCAATAAGTTGAAACTGGCTTCTTTTTTGGGTTGTCTGTGGATTGATAGGAAGAATTCATCAAGTGTGTAAGATTAGAAATGCTAGGAAGGGAAGGAGGATGGGATTGCAAGGAATGGTAGCCACAGATCTTTCTCAGATGTGCTCTGAAGAACCATGAAGACTGCTTCAGTGTCATCAAAGAGCTTCCTGCCTTTTTGTCAGCAAAAGTTAAAGTCCTAGGTAGTTCAGAGTCCACAGTGGATGGAGCAACTGCCTGAGGGTAAAAGCTTCTGTCTACCAAGACAGATTCTTGATTCACTTGAAGTAAGTAGTTCAGTTTTAGGGTTCTGGCTGATGAGTGAATTGAGTCTTCCCTGAGTTAAGATCCTGGCGTTTGATTTTTGTCTTCAAGGCTTAGTTATAACTGCTTTAATACATATTTAGGGGTGAAGTTTTGGGCAAAAGATATTTAGGAAATGTAGGAAGTGACTCGTGAGTCTCCCCTGTGCACCAAGACTTGGTCTCCTGAGTTTGTCTAGGGAGAGGCAATGAAGGACATGCTAGCTCAGCACATCTGCTGTTCTGCCTCACGTTCCTTGTCAGATCACATATTAGGAATGCTGGATGATAAATATACTTCCAGATATTGAGATGCTGGCTGGAATGTGAGAAAAGGAAGGAGCTCTGATACTTGGAAGCTGGTCTTTTAACTGTGATGGTGGCAGATTCTTATTCTGCCACAAGACCTGAAGTGATGATGTGCTTCAAGACTTGTGAGAAGTTCTTCAGAGCAGCATAAACAGACCTTATTTGTAAATCCTATAAAAGGCAGAATACCCACCCAAACTGTGCAACAAGAGCATAAGGAACAGTTGGCTTGTTGAAAGGATTTTCTTATGATCTAAGAACTGGACTGCTCTGTGGCAGACTTTAATATAGTGGAATTATTGCACCAGCTTGTTTGAATAATAATGGGAAATGGTAGGGAAAGAGATTGATATCCTTGGCCTTGCTATTACGAGAGAAGACAGAATAGGTTGAACAATGTGAGGGAGCAGCCCTGAGTGTATCTGAAGCCTGTGCAAAGTTTGACCTCATGCAGAAATGATGGCTTGTGCTGCAGACCTGGCAAGTGAGAGAGAAGAGATTGCAACACAAGAATGCAGAGGGAGAAGGAAGAAACGACCTGCTGCTGGATAAGTGCCTAATCTGGCAGGCATCCAGCTCAGCCATCTGCTCTTCACCCAGCAAACCCACAGTTCACCCAGAACTGAAACTGAAATCCTTACACTGAGTCAGTTTCAATGTGAAGGGCTAGCCAGAGTGTGTTGGTTTGGTTGAAGAAAGGCATCCATGTTCAGATTCTGGCTTTCTTCAGAGAATGCTGGTTCAGGTTTGGCTTGAGATTCTGGGCAGGACTGCTTTCAGAGAGAAGCATCCTAGAACACAGTTGGTACTAGTAGTAGGGGATTAGTCATAATGTACTGTTTCAAATTCTGGGTAGTTCTGTTGCAAAACCTTCTGATTCAGAAATATGTAAATAGCCTTTATATAAGACTTGATTCAGGATCTGTTGTGAAGATTATCTAGCAAATGAAACCAGGGTAGAGCTTCCATTTTGCACTTGCTGCATCTGGATGTCTTAGCTTTAGCTGCCTGCTGCTTGGTTTTGACATGCCTGAGAAGCTAACAGGAACCTTTCTACAGCTTCTCTTTAGGCACTGAGGCAGTTAACATATCTGTGATGTCTATGTACAGTGACTGGTTGTGTGATGGACTACACACAGTCATCTCAGGCTTGCTGAGTTTAGTAGCCTTATTTTTCCTCAAGGTGAAAAAAATTAGACTTGGCCATAGTAACACTTTGACTAGTGACAGTGTTGTGACCAGGCGTGTAAAGTGGATTATTTTATGTTACAGTGGTTGCCTGAGCTTCTGACAGGTGCTTTAGAGTATTGCAGTAATGTTCTTTCCTGTCTGCTAGTCTTTTTAGAACTTATTCTGGTCTGGTAGTACTTTCCAGTGCAGGTTCCAAGAGTATTTGGTCCCAGGTTGGCCAGTAATGTAGGAGAAGATATGCATAAGGAAATGTTCAGTAGTATTTTACTTTTATGTCCTCTTTATGGGTAGAGGAGCTTAACATACTATAAGGGTAAAGTTCAGACTAACAACAGAGAGAATTCCACATCCATTGTGTAACAGTGACCTGTTTACTGCTTCTTGGCATCATTTTTGCAGCCCCACAGGGTTCTCCTGTGGCTGCAGAAACTGACAGTCTTCTGCATTCTAGGTACAAGCGGGTGTTTTCTGTCGGAACTCACGCCATCACCACCTACAATCCCAACACACTAGAAGTTACAAATCAGGTAACTAGCACTTTTGGAGTTGATTTTTGACTCGCCTTAACCGTCCAGAGTAGCATTGAGCCTTTGGAAACTATAGTCTGACAAGATTTCAGCAAAACTAGAAGGTATGGTAGCTGCTACAACAGCTCACATGACAAAGGTGGTGTTGTCAATACTCTGTGGGGTTTGTGCTTTTAGGCATCTTGTCCTTATTGGCCAATAAGCAGTGGTTTGCTTTTGGGTGTGCATTCTGAATGAATTGGGTTTGATCACTGTAAGGCTATGTCCCTGCAGGGACTTGAGAGACACACACTTACTTTGAAGGCATCAGATAGGCAGCTCAAGCGGTCATGTGGCATACTAGCTGTTGTCGCATGACAGCAACTTGTTATCAGTGCTAAGGGTTTGGAGGGGAGGAGGTATAGCTTTGAAACTACTAACAGGATAACCTTATTATTTTCAATTCTCTAGTGGCCTTATGGAGATATCTGTAGTATTTCTCCTGTTGGAAAAGGACAAGGAACAGAATTTAGTCTCACTTTTCGCAAGGGGAGCGGGAAAAAGTCTGAAACTCTGAAGTTCTCCACAGAACACAGAACAGAACTCCTTACTGAGGCACTGGTAAGGTCTGGGGCTCGGCTTTGCTTTGGTGGGAGGGGTTTTGTCCGCAAACAAGCAGTAAGTACTTGGTTATCATTACCATTTGTGGTAGCTTCCTATGCTTTCTTTCCTTACAGAAAAAGTAGGAAAGTTGCCATTTGAGCTGTTCTGTTAGTGAGCTTGATCTAGTGTCAGTTGCAGCAACTAATGGATGATTCTTAACTAGTGAGTAAAGCTACGCATTCTGAGTATGTTAAACTGCAGTGGAATGGTGAGGTTTAGTCCGAGTCCCTTAAATCGAGGTCAGCTTAAACAGAGACTTTCTGAACAGAATTGCTGTGATATTTGCATTCATTCTTGACTTCTTCTGAAAACAGAGATTCAGGACAGACTTCTCAGAAGGCAAAATCACAGGACGGGTAAGTGTCTGGCTTGGCTTGATTGTGTGTGGTTCAGTGAAATGATCTCAAGACTTCTGTTAATGCTTGTGCTACATGCACTACCTGAAATAGCTTTTGTAGATTTGGGCCTGACGCCTTGCTTTAAAAAGAGAAAATTAGAAGTCTGTTCAAAAGCAATGGGGACCTTTTCAGCAGTAGAGTATCCCAGTTCTCTTCGCTTGGCCTGAGCCTTACAGTGGTACACATAAAGAATCGGTGTTGCTCCTGAAGTAAAGGCTTTGCTGTCTGTAGCTCTCATTTGGAGAGAAGAAAGAACTGAATAATGAATAAAAGCTTATGTTTTAGTCTTTACTACTTCCAGCACTTTACTTCTAACTCTAAATATTTTTCTGCGTAAACCCTGGACATTTGATGTGGGAATATTGCTTTCTAGAAGGGTTTCTGTAGGTCAGATTTGAAGATGAGATTGCCATTTAAAGAATTTTGGTGATACAGTAATAAGTAAGGCTTATACAGAGCTGGACTTTGGGTTTATGTCTGCTGGTCACAGAAGGTAGCACTTGCAGTAACTTAAAGCATTGTGCAATAAATCTTCAGTGATGAGCATGGTAACAATGCTGGGATATGGAGGTCCCCTTTGTCTTACTGTGGTTTAGAACAGACCTCTAATTTTTCCTGCTTTCATTTAGTCTGTAATAGAATATGACTGCAGAAGATGAAAAATATGCACTGTAGTGATTAGGTTTAGCTTGATTAGCTGAATAACAGCCTCTGCTGCAATAGCTATTTCCTTGTCTACCTGCAGTGCACATAGTCTGAGCAGACCACCTTCTGCAGCAAGAGAAACTTACTCCTTCTGGAGTGGCTGTTTGGGGTTTGCTGTTCTCTTTGAAGGATGCATTGTTGAAGTTATGACTTCCTTGTCAGTTGACAGCTCCTTTCCTTTGATTCAACATGTTCTTAACATAGAAAAGAGCATTAAGGGAGATGGTACCATTTGTGAACTTTACACCCACGCTGCTTACTGGATTATGAAAGAACTATTGCTGTGTAGTAAAGGAGTGTGTGTCCACATGTCTAAAAGTAGCGCTCTCTGCAGAGGTATAACTGCTACAAACATCACTGGAGTGATACAAGGAAGCCTGTGATTCTGGAAGTGACTCCTGGAGGTATTGACCAAATAGATCCTGCAACAAACAAAGTCCTGTGCTCCTATGACTACAGAAACTTTGAAGGCTTTGTTGATATTACTGGCTATCAGGGAGGCTTCTGTATCCTCTATGGAGGATTTAGTAGATTGGTGAGTACTAAACCAAAACATCTTGGTATGGTGCTTGATGTGTTTATAGCTGTGTATTTAACATGAGGCTTCACCATCGTTTGGGCGTACAAGTATGTGCAGCTTTGGGACCTGGCTGTGGAGCCTCAGGGTTTGTTGGTGGGTTTTAAAGCCTTTTCTACAGAAAATCAGTTCAAACCATTGGAGAGCAATGCTTGGGTGTTTTTTTTGTTTTGATTGGTTGGGGTTTTTGTCTGGTTACTTTTTTCGTATTTGGAAGTACAGAGTATAAAACATCTAGTGAGTTCTGTCTGGATAGTGACTATACTATGAGGTGGACATGGAGCTTCCTGGCACTTCTCAAAGTTACAGAGGTGACAGGCAGCATTACTCATCTCTGATGGATTCCATCAGAAATAGATTGAGCAGAGATGCTGCTGTCTTTTTAGCCTGTGGACTGATGCTTGGTGGCATTGCTTGGCAGCTACTGCAATGTAATGCTGGTTTCAAAATCCTGGAAGGGTTTCTGTGGACTACACTGCAAGCAGCTGAAATGGATCTTTAGGAATTAGCTCATAGTTACTGATGTGGATGCATCTTAAAGGCACAGCCTAAACCAGTCACAAACTACCTCAGGCACTGTGAACAAAACAGGCTTCTGGGGTCTAAATTTGGGTTTCCCTGTCTCTTGTACTGCAGCATGCTTTTCTCTAACATAAAACTAGTAGCATATAACTGATCCTCCAGAGCTGCTCCAACCTTGCCTTGCTGGAGAACAGCCCTCACAAATAGCAGCTGGGGCTACCACTGTGGTTCTTTGGCTCCTCACTCCTGCCAGGCTGTGAGGATCTGTTGCCAAGGATGGGCAAGCATGCCATGCAGACACTGGTGTGTAGCAGGGTATCTTTTAGCAATAGCTGCTGTAGGGTTTTGTGGTTTTGAAAGGCAAATGTGAGCTCAGTAGTGGATCTCTTGTGTAGTAAATACCTCTTTCCTTTATCATTCACTTGAAAAGGCAAGCCCAGCTGCTGGAAGGGTTGTCTGTTGCTAGATGGAGGATTATTAGTGAGTTAGTCATGAGTCGTTGGGTGACAGGTTGGACTCGATCTGAGGTCTTTTCCAACCTTTATTGATTCTGTGATTATTTGCGGAAGTGATTTCTTGAGCTATGCCATGGGGGTTTTTAACCTGGTTTTTGTTGGGTTTTTTTTTCTTGTCAAAACTTGCAGCACCTGTTTGCATCTGAACAGAGGGAGGAAATTATCAAAAGTGCAATAGAGCATGCTGGCAACTTCATAGGTATCTCTCTGCGGGTAAGGAAAGAGGCCCTGGAGTTTGAGCAGTACTTGAACCTTCGCTTTGGGAAGTACAGCAATGACGAATCTGTGACATCATTAGCAGAGTTTGTTGTTCAGAAAATAACACCTCGACACATGGTAAGGGTACCCCCTGAACTGATCTTGTTCCTCTGGAGTGCTGAGAATTCTCTGTCCTAATGTGCCTGTTGGTTTGTGGTGTTTTTTTTAAGGAGCCTGTGAAAAGAGTGCTAGCTCTTACAGAAGCTTGCTTAGTTGAGCGGGATCCAGCTACCTATAACATTGCAACTTTGAAGCCATTAGGCGAGGTAAGAGGCAGCCTTTCTCAGTGTCACTTCTTCACGTACAAGTACTAGAAGGTGAGGGTAGTAAGAATTTGGGAATATACATAACACGGCCTTAATTTGTAGAGTATAAAATGTGGCTTCATGAATGTGATCGTTGTCTCTTATTTTTAGGTGTTTGCTATAGTGTGTGACTGTGAAAACCCTCAGCTTTTTACCATTGAGTTTATCAAAGGGCAAATTCGGAAATACTCTTCAACAGAAAGGTAACTGGGGCTCCTGGGGTTACACTCCCAAGTGGAAGTTGCCATTGTGGTCCTTGCAGATTCTCAGTTTCTGCAATCTCTGTTCCCTGGAATTAACTCAAAGCAGTCTGCCCCCTACAGACCTAGATTTGTTACAGGATCTGAATCTCTACTCTTTACTTTCACCCCAGTGTTAGGCAAGTCTGTCCAGAAGGTTTCTGAAGGGCATGTAAGGGTGTTGGACAGCTGGACACAGCCTGTTTCTGCGAAGTGGTTTTGTTCTGTGTGTCATACTTGGTTAAGCACTGCAGCTGAGGCAAGGAAAGAAAGAATGGTTTAAGTGATATGGAAATGTAAAGCTCTGTCAGCCTTTCAAGCTCTCTGCTTGAGATTGTTAGCTCTTTCAAATAGAATCAACCAAGACAGAGCAGTCCCTGAGTGCACTTGCAGTAGTAATGCAGCCTAATCCTGCTCAGCACGCACACGGCTGAATTGGCTTGCAGCATGTAACTCATTAACGGATAATCTGGGGTTTAGTGAAAGGCTACAGCTGGCTGTAGTGTGTCCAGGACAGCTCTGTCTTTACCAGGAATACAGGGGCACTTGGAAGGTAGTGACTTCTGCAGAATAGAATAAACCAGGTTGGAAGAGACCTTTGAAATCAAGTCCAACCTATCATCCAACACTAATCAACTAAACCATGGCAACAAGTGCCCCATCCAGTCTCTTCCTAAACATCTCCAGAGGTCTAGCTCTCAGCACCGGGATTAATATGAAATTTCATGTGTTGCTGCCTTTCATTCTGTTCCTTTTTTCCCCCTGTTTGTCTTAACCTGGGTCTTTGGCATCCCTTTTCTGATGTAAATTGTATGGTGTTTTTCTTTCCCCCCAAACACAGAGATTCTCTCCTGGCTAGCTTGTTAGATGGAGTGAGAGCTTCTGGTAACAGAGATGTCTGTGTGAAAATGACCTCTACGCAAAAAGGCCAGCGCTGGGGATTGCTCAGCATGCCGGTAGATGAAGAAGTAGAGAGCCTCCATCTGAGGTTTTTAGCTGCTCCTCCAAGTAAGCTAATGCCTCTTACATACTTCTCTAGTGCTCTTCAGAGCACCCAGGGATGTAGTCAGGAACATAATGCTTAACTTTTGTTATGTCCTCTTCCAGATGGTAACTTTGCAGATGCTGTGTTCCGGTTCAATGCTAACATTTCCTACAGTGGGGTGCTACATGCAGTTACACAAGATGTAAGAGTAAATCCTCTGCCCATCCCTTTAAGATGTTGTTAGTGCATAAGGATATTAATGATTGTTATTTCTGAACCAGGGTCTGTTCTCAGAGAACAAGGAGAAGCTCATCAATAATGCTATAACGGCACTGCTCTCACAGGAGGGAGATGTGGCAGCGTCTAATGCAGAGCTTGAAAGCCAGTTCCAAGCAGTAAGAAGACTAGTGGCTTCAAAAGCAGGCTTCCTTGCCTTCACTCAGCTCCCAAAGTAAGTCAGAAGCCATTGATGATGTATTATCCTTAAAACTGAGAACTGGAGTTAGGCATCACTTCTGGAAGCCTGGCAGCCTGTACATACAGAAGCATCATTACTTCAGCAGTATGAGACTGACATCAGGCTGTAGCGTTACCTGAGAATCCCAAATGATCCCAAAGCTGGTTTCTTTTTGCTCAGTGCTCCCTGCCTTGAGTCCAATATAGTTTAATGTCTTTCCTAGTGTAAAAACTTCTAGCATGCACCTTCATCTGTCCCTGAAGTAGGCAGTCTCATTCTTTGTTGAGGTCGCTGCTTCCATCAGTACACACCAAAAGTTCATGCTAGTTGAGCTCGAGCCCCACAGTAAGTGCAGGCCACTTGGAGTTTGTGTCTGAGCCGGGTAACATAACCAAGCAGAAAAACTGCCTGATGTTCTTTGGAAAATGGAAGAATTCTTTAGAGTGTTTCTGACTCTGGACTGTGGGGCAGCTGAATGCTATAAGGAGCGGCATATGCACTCAGCCCAAAACTGTATGAAGTCCTTTACTTCTGTGGGTGGTGTCCTGTACTGTCACTGTGCTGTAACCACAGAAATGGTCTGAGTGTGATGAGAGCACACTCAGCTAAAGGTAAGAGTGAAGTCAAGATTTTCCTACCAAGGAATTCCCAGTTTATGGATATGTTAAGGTACTGGCTTGCCCAGTGCAGTGGGAGCAGGTCACCTTGGGTCCCTTCCTGGACATTTTATCTTAGTTTTAAGTTTCTGTTTCCTCTCTGATCTTGGTGGTTTCTCTTCCTTTTCAAAAGATTTCGAGAACGATTAGGAGTGAAGGTTGTGAAAGCTCTGAAAAGGAACAATGATGGAGTAACCCATGCCTCTATTGACATGCTTTGTGCTCTCATGTGTGTAAGTACTGAACTGCAGATTCTTTCCTTTTGGCATATGTGGGCTTTAATCTACTGAAACTAGCAGGCACAGGCACTGCCTTTCAAACAGTAGTGTGCTAAAACATGAAATAACCTGTCCTCTGGTGGCTTCCTGCTGAACTTGAAGTAGGATGTGCTAGTTACTGGTTCAGAATGTGGCTTTGTGACTACAGCTGTTAGGAAGAGAGGGCTGAAGCGTGACTGCATAGTGAATACTTTTACTTTTTTTGTAGCCCATGCACGATGACTACGACTTGAGGCAGGAGCAGTTGAACAAAGCTTCCTTCTTTCTTCAAAGAAGTTTCTAGAAAATCTACTAGAGAAGTTCAATTCCCATGTGGTAAGTCAGATTTTGAAAACAAATACCTTCTTTAAGTGCTTTTCTTAATTGCTGGAAAAACATTTTTGTCATACTGCAGTGTACTTGGAGTGTATTTATAGCTGCAGTTGAAGCACAGACAATACAGCTGTCTCTGGCACTGAAGCTTGTTCTAAATAGGTTTGGGTCTTGACAGGTTAGAGTGGAGCTGTCTGTTCTGCAGAACTGGAGTGTCATGCAGTGAATGCTTCCATGTTCACTATGGAATCTGGATGTACTGCCTAACTAAGAGTAGTGTATGCTGTTACTTACTAAATTAGAAAAGGTAATGTGCTGTACTGCTGTGTGTGAGCTCACGAGTCTCCCATGTGCTGTAGGAGCCAGTGCATCACCAGAGCATTGCTGTAATCAGGCTAATGGCCTGATCTTGGAAACTTGGAATTTTCGTTTGCAGACTATCTCATGCCATGAAAGGAAGAGCACCTTCAGCATCATGAGTACTGAGTGAAATCTGCATGCATGCTCTTTGGCAGGGGAGAAACATTATTCCTGTGACATACTCGTTTTCCTGATTCCAGGATCATGGGACAGGTGCCCTAGTAATTAGCTCGCTCCTGGACTTCCTGACGTTTGCCCTGTGTGCTCCGTATAGCGAGACTACTGAGGGGCAGCAGTTTGACATGTTGTTGGAAATGGTGGCATCTAATGGAAGAACACTATTTAAGCTCTTCCAGGTAAGACTGCATCTTTTTTTTTTTTTACCATTATTAGAGGCCTTAGGTAGTCAGTGAAAGTTATTTTTTTTTTTTCCCTTGTTCTCTTGAAAGACAAATTTGCCTCCTGTTCAGCTGGTTAGTGTGCCTCAGCCTTAGTGACATCTGCTTTAATTTCAGATGTCAGTGAGGTGGCTGTTCTGTAGTGAATGATGTGCCAAATCACTGTAGAAAAAAACTGCCTAAGACTTTTTTTCTTAGAATCACTTTAAAATACCAGTTAAATATTTAGCTGGATTCAGCAGATGCCCAGGTCTTCCTCTCTTATGAAAGGCTGACACTTTTTTTGTCTCTCTCAGTAGAATGAGTGTGACGAGTTACAAATCAAGTGTAACATCCTTCTCAGTAGTGAGCCTGCAAGAATTCTAGGATTTTTAGCTAAGAGCTCAATGTTTTCTTTCCATAAAAACAATATACTTCTCTTGGCTAGTCTCAGCTCATGTCAAAGTTTCTCCAGCATTACTGCAGCTTCTCTGTGTATACTGCTGTGCAGTGCCAAGGAGGCCATCTGAGAGTTGCATGATGGATTCTTGTATAAGGTGTAGGATAGGAACTCTTCCTGGGGCTAGCTTTTGGCCAGAACTAGAGGCAGAACGGCTACGTGGATGAGTTAAACTGAATTGCAGGTGATCTAACCTCCAAATCTTGCACTTGGATCATTTTGTCCATGTTCTCTTCTAGCACCCTTCCATGGCAATTGTGAAAGGAGCAGGTTTGGTAATGAAGGCAATAATAGAGGTGAGAGCTTTGTCAGTGTTCCTTGGAACAGCATATTTAATGTGTGTTGGCTGTTTTGGAAGGGCAGTTGCTTCCCAGCAGAAGTTTGTTATATTAGCTTCTCTTGGGGCAGAGGCAAAGTGGGGAAGCTGCTTAGTTGTGAGGGGTTTAATATAGCACCTTGCTTTCTCTGACACTTGGGGGTTGGGAAGCATGTGAATTGGGATGTTAGGCAGTGCCTTGCATGTTTTCATACTGCAGTCAAGATCTGGCTGTCAATGTTGTGTGTAGCTCAGTCACCAGACTTGTCCTGCATGTTAAAGAGGGCCTGCCAAGGGGAGAGGCCACGTGTGCTGCAACGCACCATCAGATGGAATGTGACTGAGATTAGCAGCCAGTGATGGCTCAGAGCAGGCTAGTGATGCCAGCCTCTGTTCTTCCTGCTTCACCAAAGGGTGATCTGGCTTTGTTAGCTTCCATACCACAAGAGGTATGGGCCAAGCCCATACTGCTCAGGGAGTGCTCATGGTTGTTGCAGGGTGACCTTGCTAACTGACTCCCAACACTTCCTGTGTTGAAATTCAGGGCTTAGATTAGTGCCTCGCTTTATCCTAGTGGCTTATGCATCTCAAATGCATCTGGTACTTGCCTGGAAGGAAGGGAGTGAACACTTGCAATAGAGGCATTAGAAATCTGCAAGTTTCCATCGATGCAACTGAAAGTTGCTGTGCTGTTGATTACAACTCCTGTCATTTGAGCTATAGTGGGACATGGGCAATTAAAAATGCAGTGAAAGCTCTTTCTTAATTACTCACTGCAGCTGATGTATCTTGACTGACTGCCTGCCTTACCTGTGTGGCTGTCTGAACAGCACCAGTTACTCTTAAATGATTACTGTTGACCAAAGTCAAGCAACAAGTGCTTTGTTCACATTTAATTTGCAGTTGTTGTGTGGAAAGGGTACTTGTGCTGTCAACCTCCTGGTCTATGAGGGGGGACATGCATCTTACCCTATCCAGTTACTTTCCTCACAGGTGTAACTACTGATGATCTGCTCCATGGCTTTGCTGCTTCTTTGATCAGTTGCTGTTGAGAACTTGCACTTCAGCCCATCATACTATAGCTTCTGGCTTTTTGGATTTTAGTTGACATAACTGATGGTCAAGAAGGCCTTGGAACTGTAAACTAAGATAAAAGCAGCTTAACTAAGATTCTTTCTTTAGTAATCATCTTGCCCTGTTTCCAAAGGAAGGTGACAAAGAGATTGCTACCAAAATGCAAGACCTTGCCCTCAGTGAAGGTGCCTTACCTCGTCACTTGCACACTGCTATGTTTACAATAAGCACAGATCAGAGGATGCTGACCAATAGGTATGTCAGTCTCACCTAATATTATGCTTTAAAAGTCTTAAGTGGCCTAGCTAGCATTGAGACATTGGGAGGTTAAGGAAGAGAGCATGCAGTTCTTCAGGAGAGTATTTTTCTGCAATAGCTGATATGTATTTAAGTAGGGCAAGCCCCAGCTGAGGCTGCAGCCACTTAATAAACCTTTGATTTTGGTTATTTTTTTTGAAGCAAAATGAAACTTTGGTTGTTCGCTCATTAAAGGCTCTTTTTGAGTGTTTTGGTTTTTTTTTTTCTCTGAAAACCTTCAGAGAAAGAAATGACAAGTAGCATGTCTGGAACTTGTAAAGAGGTTCAACCTGTATTACATGACTGTAAATCCTGGTGTGCACACCCCAGGCATCTTGCCTGCAGTTAGCATCACCTCTCCTGTATGAGAGAGATCTCATACAGAAAGGATTCCCTGAATTCAGCAGTCAGTAGAACTGAGCTCTGAGCCTGAGCATGTGCTGGGGTGGATACATGAGAATTGCATTATTTCCACCCAAATACAAGGTTACATAAAGCACTTCAGAAATGCACAGCTGAAACTTAAGAGTTGCTTAGCAGTGTAACAAGCGGAACTTCTTGTCACTGTGAAACCTTCTGTCATGCTAGTTCTGTTTTGCAGCTAACACTGACAACTCACTTGTAAGCAATGATTCAGTTCAATGCAGTGGAAGCCTAGTGATGAATATTGGCAGAAGGTCAGTTGGCATAGAAGGCAGGCTCCCAAAAAGGCTTTCCTAGCTGATAACTGGTATGAAGAGCTTCAAGGAGAGCAGTTAACAGTTCTTTGATGGCTTTTAGACTCTTAACTCTGAGACTGACTGGATAAACTTGGTTATTAGATGATTAGCTTTTGCTCTATTGCTCAAGTGTTCTTTTGAGGTCTAGATCCAAAAGCATGTGCTGCTGCTGTTCCACTAACTTCACTGGAACTTCTTAAAGGCAACACTTTAAAGCATGCTAAGCCTATTTTTGAACTAGAATAGTATAATGCTTTGTGCTCTTACCCAAGAGCACGAAGCTCTTGCTCATCTTCATTTCACCAGCATGGTAAGGGTGTCAGCTTAGTAGTTAAAACTATTTAAAATGAACGTGTGGTTTGCTAATTTCAATTGCTTTTTCAGGCAGTTAAGTAGACATTTGGTCGGCCTTTGGACAGCTGAGAACAGAACTGCTATGAACTTGTTGAAACGTATTTTGGTGAGTAAACGTAGGATATGGAGTAGGGAAAAAATAACATTGGAGAGCCTGCAGTACTGGAGAACTTAGGACAGTCTGTATAGCAAATATCCCCTTTCCCCTGCAAGAGGGAAGCCTAGCCTGGGACACCACAACCCTGGCATATGCTGTTTAAAGGATATTGGTGGCTGTGGGATCAGCTGTCTTCTTCGTGCAGTCCTTAAGTGCTCCTTTAAGTAACAGAATATAGGCAGGAGCTCTGCTGTACTGAAGCTAACAATGTGCCTCTGGTGACTGGTTCTGTTGGGTGGTGGCACTTCACTAACAAAAGCAAAAAGCTGTTGTAGCTTTACATGCTTGCTTAGAGGTAAACAGAAATTCTTTTTTGGCAGCTCTAAAGAATTGTCTCATTACCTAATGTGATGGCCTCTGGTCTGTTAGCCACACACGTGCTAACACCGGTTTAAAATGTCTTTAGCCACCAGGTCTGCTAGCGTACCTTGACAGTGCTGATCCGGTTCCTGAGAAAGATGCTGACAGGATGCACGTTAGAGATAACTTAAAAATCGCAACTGTAAGTAAATGTAGCTGTCTCACCTTCCATTATGTAGAGGTGCAGCCACTAGATGACTGGTCTCATGCAGATGCTTGACTGTTGCAGTGCCCTGCAATCAGACAAGCTGGCAGACCTGCAGCTGCGAGTGACTAATAGGCTTTATCCTGCAGGATCAGTATGGCAAGTTTAATAAGGTGCCAGAGTGGCAGAGACTGGCTGGAAAAGCTGCAAAAGAAGTTGAAAAATTTGCCAAAGAGAAGGTGGATCTGGTCTTGATGCACTGGAGAGACAGAATGGGCATAGCTCAAAAAGAGGTAAATGTGTTTGGAACTCTTTGCCACTTGGCTTAAGTGTAGAGAGGACCACCTACCAATCCATGAAATCAGAAGTGTGACTGCATCAGGATAGAAATGCAGAAGACTTTATAGTTGTGCCTCCTTTTAGGAAACCTGCCTCTTGCTACTTTTTATCTTGGGTTCAAAATGGTTTCCATGGAGAATGGAAAGCAGGTTTCACAGATTCACAGGTGAATGGATTCTTTCAGTGTATGTATTAAGCTTTAGCTTGTTCTTGCTTTAGCCAGCCTTATCAATCTGGCCTACAGCTTACCTGTGTTTTTTCCATGAGAAGTATACAGGAGAATAGGAAATTCCTTGAAATGTGGCAAAACCAATCTTTAAACTACTTTTGGCAGAAACTATGAAATAGTCTTTGCATCCAAAATTCCATATTCATGCTAGTGATATTTTAGTTATGGAACCTGCTTGAAGAGGCTCAGTATTACCTTGAACATAGGTGAGTGCTTAAATTGCAATATAAGACTGTACATAAACCCACAGAGTGATAAGTGATTGCTTTGATCTGAAATTATTAGAGGATAGCTCAGGCACTGCTTGGGTTCTTACTGTTGGCCTCCTTTAATTTCATTGTTGTGTTCTGTATGACAAAGTGGAATCATGAGGTGTTTCCCTTAACTTTCTTTAGTCTCTTGACTAAGCTGTTTTTTGTGCATTGTGGGAATGAAACAAACAATATATGCAAGGAAGGATGAAAAGAGCAGTGCAATACGATGTTGAAAATGTCCATCTTCATACTTGATCTGATGTAACAGTAAGCTGTAACCTGAGAGAACCTTTACTTAGTAAAATCTAGCTCAAGTTTGTAGATTGTGGCACAGAATTCTGGAATAATGGCAAACTAGCCAGGAACAGTGTGGCCAGCAGGAGCAGGGAGGTCATTCTGCCCCTGTACACTGCACTGGTTAGGCCGCACCTTGAGTACTGTGTCCAGTTCTGGGCCCCTCAGTTTAGGAAGGATGTTGTCTTGCTGGAATGTGTCCAGAGAAGGGCAACAAAGTTGGTGAGGGGTTTGGAACACAAGCCCTATGAGGAAAGGCTGAGGGAGCTGGGGTTGCTTAGCCTGGAGAAGAGGAGACTGAGGGGTGACCTTACTGCTCTCTACAACTCCCTGAAAGGAGGTTGTAGCCAGGCAGAGGTTGGTCTCTTTTCCCAGGCAGCCAGTACCAGAACAAGAGGACACAGTCTCAGGCTGTGCCAGGGCAGGTTTAGGCTGGATGTTAGGAAGAAGTTCTACACGGAGAGAGTGATTGCCCATTGGAATCAGCTACCCATGGAGGTGGTGGAGTCACCTTCATTGGAGGTGTTCGGGAGGAGACTTGATGGGGTGCTTGGCTGCATGGTTTAGTTGTTGGGTGGGTTGGATTGGTTGATGGGTTGGACGCGATGATCTTGAAGGTCTCTTCCAACCTGGTGTATTGTATTGTATAAAAAGCGTCTATGGAGAACTCTGGGAAAGAGTAGTGGAAAGGCAGATTGCCCTTTAAAATCTGCTCTAGAGGGTTTAAAAATATCACTTCTCTCTCCGGAGTTCTGAGCTGTTTGATTTCACAGCAAATGTACTCAAGTGTAACTCAGAAAAGGTAGCAAGTTTGGTATTACCACTTGGAATTGCTGCAGTGGCTGTGGCTTGTTAAATGTACCTTCTCTTTTTCTTCCACCTTTCCATCACAACCAGGACAGAAACAATATGGTGAGTCTGTCTGTCTCTTCTTGTGTGGATTGTGTTGCTCAGACTTGTGCTTGCATGTGGTACCTCATGTGGAGTAGATTGATCTCATGCTTGATCAAACTAAGGAATCTTTCAGTGTCCAAGACAGGTTTGTGGCTGACTTATGTGACTTGCTCTGGTTATTTCCTCTCAAGAGCAAAGAGGGAAGCTGATGAGTGCTCATGGTGATGGGAGCTAAGCTTTTCTCACTGGTAACTGGCTTCAAAAAGAATGACTTGTTAAACAGCTGAAAGCTTCCCTGGCATGATTTAACTTGGTGTAAATAACACTTGTGGGAGTCTGTTGCTATTACTTGCTAGAAAAAGAGACCTTACTTACCAAGCTTAACTTAGTGTGGCTTTGAAGGAGTGAGAAAGCTTAGCTTTTTGCTTAGTAGGAACAGATACTCCCCATCATCCCCTTCTAACTTGTGAAAGGTGGCTGTTTTGCAGAATGTTCTTCAGAAGCCAGTGATACTGAGGAAACGACGCCAAAGAATAAAAATAGAAGCAAACTGGGATCTCTTCTACTACAGGTAAAAGACCAACAGGAATGTGGCTGTCGGGTACAAGTTATTACTGGGCTGGATATTGCTTAATATCTTCTGGGTTGCTTTGGCTTCATTACAATTTCTGCCTGCCTTGAAACAGTACAAGTGCTTTGTAACAGGCACTTAGGAAAGATTAAATCCCAAGATATTCTTACAGATTTAGCTTGCGTTTGGGAAAGGGAGGAATTTGGCAAGCTTCTCAGATGTTAAAATTCATCCTTTTTTCCCTTGCATCAAAAGGAAGAGTGAATAACAAACTGCAGGTGCAGATCTGCATGATGTTGAAGGCTAAGCAGAGTAGATAACCATTGCAGTGTGCTGGTGTCAACCTGTAAGCTACTCAAGATGCTCTAACTTTAACTGGAATAAAAATGAGCTCAAGGCAGGCAAAGAGAAACATGGATACTGGGTTTCAGATAGTGCCCTGGGGCCTAAATGCAGCTTGCTTACCTGTCAGAGCCTACAAAGGAAAGGTCTCCATCTGTAAAAAGACATTAGCACTTGATTTTGGCTGGGGTGCTGTATTAAATGGGCTAATAAAGCTTGACTGGTCAGCAAGCTCTGTGAAAGCAAGTGGGGCAAATCCCTGAACTTAGCTGTTTGATTTGGTGCTTACTGTTTCTAAACAACGTCTGCTCTAAAGTGTTGCGTGAAAGGAAGATTTGCATGTTCATAAACTTTGAGTATTAAAGATCTGCTCCAAGCCACTGTCTGGATCCAAAGGCTGTTTACCTGCCACTGAAGAATGTCCACTGATTTTTTTCTTGTCACACCTGAGACATCAGCTTCAATTTTCTTATATGATCTACCTTTTTTTTTTTGTTAGTTTGAAACATACACTTGGTGTGTGCATTTCTGCTGCCCTGGGTTGTTCACTTGTAGCCTTTACTAGTAGATAGGAAGAGCTTGCAGGTCCCCTGGTCATCAGCTATGTGCAGATAATGAATGGAGTCAAAAGGGATGACAGCAGACATCTTTTAGCCTAGGCTGGCCTCTGTGGTTGTGAGAAGAGTGTACAGGTGATTAACCATTTTTGAATGATCTAGAAACCACTGCTTGGTGCCTTCTAATTCAGATCTACTCCTGCTAATCTTGCCAGCTGAGTCTTGTCTGCCTTCCAGGTAATGTTTGGAGGGCTTTAAACTGTGTTACTCCTTTCTTAGGTTTCTTCAGGATCATGCTAGATCAAACTTGATTTGGAACTTCAAAACACGGGAAGAACTGAGAGACACTCTTGAGTCTGAGATGAGAGCATTTAATATTGACAGAGAACTCGGCAGTGCTAATGTTATCTCATGGAACCATCAGGAGTTTGAGGTAAATGACCCCCTGTAGGAGAAACTGCATGTGTGAAATGTCTGCTTCAAGTGTCACCTTGTCTTTCTCTACATGAGTGCGTCTGGTGTTGATAAATCCCTGTCTGCCAGCTGCAATTCTTTTGGGGTTATGGAATTAACTGCTGAGGCTTGAGGCTGGGAGTAGATACTGTCCGGTGTTACTGCAAACCCAAAACCTCTTCAGCCTGACACTGTAGAGAGAAAAGATGGATCAGAACCCTTGATATGCTGCCATGTTAAAAGACTTGGTGTTACACTTTCATGAAGATGAGCGGTGCTTGTTCTTCAGTGTGTTCCTTCAGGTAGTTCCACAGGTTGCTTCTTCCTGACAGCAAATCTCTTGTCTTTGTTTCCATCATGTCTAAGGCTGTGAAATACTGGGCTGCCAATCTGTAAGAGGTTATGTGGCTAAACCCATGCTGCTTTGCAAATTATGGATTGAGGATACTGCTTTCACATTTTACAGCAGTACCTGAGCTCAAAGCAGCCTTTCAGGCTTCTGTAAAGCAACTGGTAAGGTCCTAATGAGCTTGCTCAAAATAACTTGCAGGATGTTTTCAAGTCAGATGCTAATAAACATGTTCCTGTGCTCTATATCTCCAGTGTTGGTAGGGTTTCACAGTTTTCATTGTGTAATACCAAAATGAAACAGGGCCACACCTGAATTCAGCTAAGTTGTAATTACATGTACCACATGCCATCCTTGTCACAGCACAGCTTTCTAGTGGAAGCTTGAGCAGAAGACTGCCAGTGAAACAAGTGTGAGCTGCTGCTCTTGAGGAGTTCTCTGCTGATCAACAAAGTGGGAAAGAAATGCAAAACACTGGGCTAAGGCTTTAGAAGGAAACTATTTCATGTATGCAGCTTCTGTGTCATACAACTACAGGTGGCTTTTTGCCTTGATGCAGCAAATAACTGCCTTAGAGATTGGATTGGTATTTCCTGCACTGGGATTTAGCTAAATTCTCCCTAGCTGGGTCAGGCACAGGACTTCGGGGTGCCACAGTATTTGCTATCCCAGTTCTGCCTGAGGTTTAGAGGTGCTGACTGGAAACATCAGAATTACAGATCTGAAACTTTGTAGTACATACTTCCCACCTGTGCTTTGTGCTCCTGCATGGCTTATGCTGCTGAAATGTATGTCTGGCAGTCCCACAGGTCCTGGATTGTGGGACATTCTGTAATATGATCTTTGAACAGCTTCTCAGATTTGCTTCTATTTTATAAGGGAATATTTTACTAGACTATGCTGTAAGTATTTGAACTAACTATGCAGTCGTGACACAGGCTTTTCTGCCAGCTGTGGAACCTGCCCCTTTGCCAAGAGGGATGGTGGCTTGAGGTTGCTCAGAAACGTACTAGTTAGTGAGATGTCTTTGTATCATGTGCTGTGGTCAAATCTCTGGACAAGTTTGTGGCCTCATGACAGTGGCTTTCAAACTATGCAAAAGCACTACACAGCAGCTTTGGTCTGCTGGAAGTACCTCTGAAGGAGGTGCTTGCCAAATGCTTAACCACCCAGCACTGAGGCATGTGGTTAACTTGAATGTAATTGCTCTGAAGTTGATGATGGCTCTCATTGTGCAATTTCACTTCAGCTGCTTGCTGCATGCATTGATGCCTCTGGGCTTCTATTACCCAGCATAATGGCAAATAGAGCGTAGTAATTAAGTCATGCTTGTGTTTCTTACTTGTAGTAACATTGAGTGAAGTGTTGCAAGGGAATAACTACTTATTAAAGCTTGAGTCAATAAATACACCATGCATTAACCAAGTTTAGGTAATCTAACCAGCTGATATTAGAAAGGTTTAAGGGCTAGAAGCTAGGAAATCAGTACAATGAGAAACTTTGTTCTGGGGAGCAACAATAACTTACGACATGTATTTTGTAGGCATATGCTCCTTTAAGAGCAAACTTGCAGATGCTGATTCTGCTCAAACTACAGGAAGGGTTGCTAACCTTACACAGAGTTTGTGGATGCAAGCAAGTAACCATGTTGTTATGCAATCAACAACTAAGTGAAGGAGAGGCAATATTTAATGCGAATTGATTTGTTCTGTTACAGGTAAAATATGAGTGCCTTTCTGAGGAAATAAAGATAGGGGATTATTATCTAAGACTGCTGCTGGAAGAAGATGAAACTGAAGAAAGTGGAGCAATCAAAAAATCGTGAGACACAATTCAAGTCTTCCCTCATTCCCAAGCCTGGTAGGTTTACTTCACTAAAGATCTCCTCTCTGCCCTAGATATGAATTCTTCAATGAGCTCTACCACCGCTTCTTGCTTACCCCAAAAGTGAACATGAAATGCTTGTGTCTGCAAGCACTGGCCATTGTTTATGGAAGATGTCATGAAGAGATAGGACCATTTTCTGATACCAAGTACATTGTTGGGATGTTGGAAAGGGTAAGAATTGTTTAGAATTACTTGATATAGTAGTTAACATACCTTTAGTCCACTGTATTCAGATCATTCATGTTGCTATTAAACCTGAGTTCTGGTTTTACGGAAGGTGAAGCCGCAGCATGCATACTGTTCTACCATGCTGTCACCAAGCTTTCCTGGTGTCTCTCCTTCATTCAGTTAAATTTCTTTGACCCTGCTGATCATAAAGGTGTTTCAAATGAGACTTTTTATCTGCCTTCTGTACAGCCTGAGAACCCATTAAGGCTAAAAAAAGTAGTGGGAAGGAACTCTGTGTGAAGCTCATCTCGTGCTTGCTTTTGAAAAGCAGGGAAGCATAAAGCTTTTTAAGAGGAGAACCTTGTTCCATCTCACATTATTTCAAAATACTGAGTAGTAACAGTAGCTCCCAACCTATGCAGTGGTAGCCCTAGATGGGCACGTGATTTTTAATGGCATCTAGTTTGCCTATTAAGTACTTGTTGTGTCTCGCCCACAAAAACACATTTTCATGCAGTTTGAAGACGGGATTCTATGCTAACATCAGTAAGGGGTCTGGATATGGCTATTGTAAGTAAAACTGAGTAAGTGCAGTCTCTTGTTTTGCCGTGAGTCCTCAGAGTCTCACCAGAGATGTAGCATCAAAGATCCTTTTTTGTCTGCTGGCTGAAACCATTCCCTTTTCCCCTTGTATCTGTGTTAACCAAGTCACTGGGGAATCCAAACACTTTCAGTTCAGAACTCTAGACTTGGCAGAAACATGGATTTGAGTGTCAGACCCTGAGTAACCAAGAGGACAGAGGGCAACAAGACCTTTCCTCCTCAGCAGCAGCAAGTCGTCTATATTAGCTGTGCATAAACCTGAACACAGTAATTGTCAGCAGTTTTATCCTGGATGTGGAAAAAGAGAATGGGTCTTTGCAGGTGCATCTATTGACTTCTGCAGGTAACTTCTATTGTGTGCTGTCAAACACTAATTTGTTCTCTTCTGCTGCACTAGTGCACTGACAGGCTCGAGCGGGACAGGTTGATACTGTTTCTCAACAAGCTGATCCTCAACAAGGTATGGTGGACATCTCCATTGAACAGGCTATTGTTGGTCTTCCAACCATATAAAATAACCTTGCAAAGCTACTCAAGACCAACTTGAGCAAAAATTCAGGTCTTAGTGTTCGATATGTGTTGGCATGCGGTAGTTACTTGCTGGTGAGAGAGCTGAAGGAAATGTGTAGATACTATGGTGATTGTTCCAGTCACTTGAGAATGATTTGACTGCTGTTGGTCACTTTGAGTAGAGGTGTTCAGTATTTATAACAACTCTTACCTAGAACACACTTGTGTTAACTTAGTTCATCCACTGACAGAAAAATGTGAAGGACCTGATGGATTCTAATGGCATTAGAATACTTGTAGATCTGCTTACTCTGGCACATCTTCACACAAGCAGAGCTACAGTCCCTCTGCAGGTATGTGGCCTTTGTTTCTTACTATGCATGTGTTGCTTTGCCAGAAACACTGCTTAAAAAAAAAACACCACAAAACAAACCAAGAATCAGTGACCTTTTCACATTTTCTGTAGAAATGATGTTTGCACTTGAAACTAAAGCTGTTCTTATCAACATCAACTTCTAGAGCAATGTGATTGAGGCAGCACCTGATATGAAGAGGGAGAGTGAGAAGGAGTGGTACTTTGGGAATGCTGACAAAGAGAGGAGTGGGCCTTACAGCTTTCAAGAGGTACCAGCTTCAGACTCTTAGACCTGGCAAATTAATTCCATCCTGGGGACCGAGAGTTTCAAACAGTGAGAGGGAAAACTATAAGTAGTGCTAAACCATATTCTCCAAGTAACTCTAGATAAGATTAATGCTGGATAAGAGACTTATTGCTGTGCTAAAAAGCACAGGGGTTTTGGTAAGGCTGCCTGCCCCTCCATGCCCCAGTTGTGCTGCAGTTCATCTGTCAGCTTTTACTTCGTGTTTCCTGACAGAGTCATAAATACATGGGAGTTCCATGCAGCTGTAGCAGTCCGTCATACAGCAGTGAAGAGCTTGTGTGTGAATGTTTAGGAGCAAAGGTAGCTCTGAATGCCACATTAACAAAGTTGGTCTTTAATCTTGCAATAGATGCAGGAGCTATGGAACAGTGGAAAGATCACTTCAAAAACACGTTGCTGGGCCCAGGGTATGGATGGCTGGCGACCATTGCAGGTCATCCCTCAGCTGAAGTGGTGCCTGCTAGCCAGTGGGCAGCCTGTGTTGAATGAGACTGACCTTGCCACACTTGTACTCAACATGCTCATCACAATGTGTGGATACTTTCCCAGCAGGTAAACACTAATTCCCAGCAGAAATGGTGAACTTTTTCTGGCACATGCATAAACTCATAAATTCTATCTTAAAGCCTTTTCTTAGAAACCAAGTAATGCATTAAGGAAGAGTGTCAGTGAGCTCGTTATTGGCTGGCAGAATTACTACTACATGATGTTCATAAATGAGAACAGTGATGATGTGAAAGGGACTGCAAGAGTGAAAGCACCAGCTGTGTCTGTTTCTAGTGCACAGCATTTAACTTGAAGCTGCTTTAATGCATGGCAGTGAGCCACACTTACCAAGTCTAACAAACTTTGAAGTTTAAAAAAAAGTGATGCTACTGAATATGATGTCAAGAGCCTGATAATTCTGGCTTGCTCAGGCTGACAGAAAAAATGTGTGGGTGCTTACTGCTGTGCCACTTCATTGTTTTTTTAGGGATCAAGACAATGCTATCATAAGACCTCTGCCTAGAGTGAAAAGGCTGTTGTCAGACAGTACCTGCCTTCCTCATATCACTCAGGTAAGAAACTCTTCAAAGATGCAGCTAGATGAGTAGAAGCCTGACTTAACTCTGCCAGCTTCCCCATGTGAATACTTTGTGAGACAAACATGCCAAATGCCCTCAGTGATGACCTCTGGAAAAGCAGTTGCTTATTTCCCTGGCTGTTGTTGCAAACTTTGTGTCTCAGCCAATATCTCATCAATAAGTATTTCCACTCTTGTTGATACCGAAAAGCCATCTGGACATGGCCCTTGGCAACGAGCTCTGGGTGACCTCGTCCCTGTACAGGGGAATTCAGAGTGGTGACCTCTGGAGGTTCCTACCTCTTTTAAATGTTCTTAGATCTAAACCTCCTATTTTTGGACCAAAATCCTCTGTAACTGAAATCCTTGTCAGTTCACTGGCTTGTCCCAGTATTGCATTAGTTAAAACTTCAGTTTTGGCTGGTTACCTCATGCTGCTCAAGCAGCTCATCTAAATGTTTGTGTCTGATTTCAGCTACTGCTGACCTTTGATCCCATCCTTGTGGAGAAAGTGGCTATATTGCTGCTCCACGTCATGCAGGACAACCCTCAGCTGCCAAGGTTTTACCTGAGTGGAGTGTTTTTCTTCATCATGATGTACACAGGTTCCAATGTGCTGCCTATTGCAAGGTGAGGAAAAAGAGTGGCTGAAAATACCTCTTGACTAGTGATGCTTGGAATGACTGATGCTTGAAATGCTCCAGGGAGCGTGTAGGGAAGGGTTCTCTGTGTCAGTCAGCTTCCTTTCAGTTCATTTTCTTTGATGTGGAGAAATCAAGCATCTTGGAACAGGACTTTCAAACTGAAATGATAAACATCAAGCAAGCTTTGTAACATGGGGGTGCTTAACTTGGTGGAGTTCCCAAGGATCTGATGGACTTTGTAGAAAGATTTATTCAATTGTTGCTGTTACTATTTTATCTCAAAATGAATGCGTGAGACTCGCCAGCTGGAGTGTGCTGGACTGCTTATCTTCTAAGGCTGCCTTAAGAATCAGTTAAGCAAAAAATAACTGCTGTTTCTCTTCTAGGTTTTTGAAATACACACATACAAAACAAGCTTTCAAGTCTGAAGAAGTGAGTAGATTGCAAAAGTAGCTACCTTTGTTTACACAGTCTTGCAGACCACCTGTAGTTAATGCTAGAAATACCCCATGCTTGTTTTTTTTTTCTAAGCTCTAAAGAGCTGGAGTTTAAGAACTGTGAGGGACAATGGGGGAGGGTTTTTCAGATCTCAAGTTGCTTGACAAGGCAGAATTCAGATTACCTTTGAGATGACAATGTGGTCTTTTCTGTAGACTAAAGGTCAAGATATCGTTCAGAGAAGTATACTCGGACACGTTCTTCCCGAAGCAATGGTGTGTTACTTAGAAAACTATGAACCAGAAAAATTTTCTGAGATATTCCTTGGAGAGTTTGACACTCCAGAAGCAATTTGGAGCAATGAAATGAGGTAACTGTTTTCTGTCAGAGGGGCAAATTGGAGTTGCATCTTATGCTGAAGAGGTTTTGTCTTTGTTTCCAAAGAAATAGTTGGATTCCGTGTGTTCCTTACTTCCTCTGTTTGACTTCTGCATGGGCGGTGTCCTGCATTGCCCTTTGCTGCTCACAGAAATAGCAGAGATGGGGGAGCAGAGCTGACAGCAGGAAAGGGTGTGTTTCCCTGGACATCCTTCATGCTGCACAGCTGCTTCTATCACAGCTGAGTTCCTTTCAACGAGTGGAAGCTCCTCTGATTCTGTGGACTGCTTTGTACTGCCCCTGTTTACTAGTAGTAGCTGTCTAATATTACAGTACAGCTCCAAGGTTTCCCAGGAAGTCGGGAGCTCTTGAGGGAGGTCTAAATGTCACTTTGCTTTGTCTTTAATACACTCATTTTTATGGCATTGAAAGTGGCTTTATAACAGGATTCAGAACAGGATTTGGTCCTGCTCTTTCTGAAACATGGGGGAACTACTAAGGCAGGTCTTTTCAGAAGTCTGTGAACACACTTGTACAGTCACTGGGGACTTGAGGGCCACTGACCAACCTTTCACTTCCAGACGTCTTATGATAGAGAAGATTGCTGCTCATCTTGCTGACTTCACCCCTCGCCTTCAAAGCAACACAAGAGCACTCTACCAGTACTGCCCTATCCCAGTCATCAACTACCCACAGCTGGAAAACGAGCTCTTCTGCAATATTTATTACCTCAAGCACCTCTGTGATACACTCCGATTTCCAGACTGGCCCATTAAAGATCCGGTGCGTAAGGAGGGGTTAGGATTCAGCTAGTTCTTGACCTTTCAGTCCTGGAAGTGGGATTTGTAAGACAATTAAGCAAGTCAGATGTTAGGTTTGTTGCCAGTAACTGATGGATCCTGTTGTTCATGAGCATATATGTTAAACACTTGTGTGTCTTGAAGCAGAGTAGCCTTCATGCCATGTAATAGCCACATGTTATGTCTCCCCTCCTAGTGATAACTAATGAGAAAGCAAAGTAGAGCATCCAGGACACCAGTGAGCCTCAAATGATGGGTGATTTGGGGTGGGTGCAGGAAATCCCTTTTGGTTTCTTATTTGTCCTTGCTGGACAAGAAACTGAGCTAACTTGGTATCACTTCATTGAAGTGGTGAGATGATCTTGGTTCAAATCTATGGTCTAGGTCTGTCTGAGCAGCTTACTCATGTAGCTCTGTTGCAGCTCTTTCAGTATCAAGATGTGAACTACATGTTCTCCAATGAGGTTCCCTCTTCTACTGTGACTCTTACACTAAACCTTTTAATCCTGAGGTGCTGTTATCTTGAGTAAAATGTAGCACTGCAGTGAAGTCTCAATTGCTCCCTGACTGGAGGGGGTCAAACCATCATTACTAAAGGTAAAAGGACTAAGTCTGAACTTAGGGTAATGAGTGATAGGAATTCACTAATAAAGCAGCAGATGTACTGGTGTCAGCATAAATGAAACACTAATGAATTGTAACTGCTTAGGTTAAGCTGTTGAAAGACACACTAGAAGCTTGGAAGAAGGAAGTGGAAAAGAAGCCACCTACCATGTCAATAGATGATGCTTATGAAGTCCTTAACCTTCCCAAAGGACAAGGCCAGTAAGTTGGTTTCAGTATTTAAAGTTGTATGACTGCATTTACATAACCCCCATAGGCTGCAGCTGAGATACTGGCAGCCACTTGGCAGAGCCACTTCTGGTATGTGTAGCACACCTGCTTCTTTCACAGTGGAAGATTGCTTTATCTAAAAAAAAAACGAACCAAAAACCAGAGCTTGAAAATCCAGCTCCAGTGTCTGAGACAATAATGGCCAAGTGTCAGAGAAACTGAGGAAAACGTGCTTTGACCTCTGCTTCAAAGCACTCACTGGGCTGTTGTGCAGGACAAGCATTAGACTCAACCCTAGTGAGCAAAGAATGACAGAACTTGAATATGCTCACAGTGGACCTTGGTTTCTCTAACCATTCTTCTCCCTTCCAAATGTTGTCCTTTTCTTGGTGGTTATATCATTAGGAATGTGTAGCTCCTCTCTTGCCACTCATTTCTGACTTCAGGCCTTTTGAAGAGAACTGACAACACTTGGTATTTACCCTTCAATAACAGGGCACTTACTGGAAGTTGTGAACTACTTTTACCCCTGTAGCTCATTTGGAACCTTCATCAGGAGGGTTCAGGCACTCTAAGCAATATTCTCTGGTTAGTATATTGAGTACAAGAGGTACTCAAATACTTGGTTTCTAAAATTCCTTTCTGTTCTGTGGCCACAATGACTTCCATCTGCTGTCAGCTGAGGAGGCAAGGGTTTCAAATTGAGATATAGCAGCATTGTAGTTTTCCCTTAATTGCAGTTGCTGTTGGCAGAATCCAGGGTTGGATTTTTAATGGAACTCAATGTAATGAGGCTTGGGTTTTTTGTAGGCATGATGAAAGCAAGATCAGGAAGGCTTACTTCAGGCTGGCACAAAAGTACCACCCAGACAAGAATCCAGAAGGCAGGGTATGTACAGCACACATCTGTGATGTTAATGGAGGACAGATTCAGCTGCTCTGTGCATTAAGAACTCTGAAATGCTCACTCAGATTTGTGTCTTTGATTCTCCTTTTTAAAAGCTATGCGCTGGGGCAATACCAAAATACAGATCTGTAGTACAGATGAGTCATTTTAACTGGTGTCACTCCAGGAATATTAACGATTTCAGTGAACTGTTGTGTTTAGGTCAGACCCATGCTGCAGAAGGTGTCTGGTGCAAACAGTTCCACAGGGCCTCAATGAGCAAATTGCTGTCTTTCAAAGGCTGCATCCTCTGCCTGTTCTTGGTCAACTCAGCTGCACTCTGACACTTTTGTCACAGTGGAATTGACTTTTAGGTAAAGAGACAAAAGAGAACCTGTTTGGAGTATTTTCTGATGTGTAATAAGCAGCAGGACTAATAACCTGGGGTGCGTTTTTATACCTGCGTCTGAACTGATGTTGCAGACTTGTAGTGCTAAGGGGGTCCTTAGCAGCTCTTGACCCTGCTCCTCTTTGTTTGCAGGATATGTTTGAGAAAGTGAATAAAGCATATGAGTTTCTATGCACAAAGTCTGCCAAGGTGATCGATGGGCCAGACCCAGAAAACATCATTTTGATCTTGAAAACTCAAAGTATCCTCTTCAACAGGCACAAGGAAGGTAAGTTTGCTGTCTGAGTGCCCCAGGGTCATGTCTTTAGTGGCCATTGCAGTCAGTTTTCATCTCCTCTCTTCCTGAGTTTGTTATTTGTTCTGGATTCTGATTTGGCACAGCATCACATAGCTGTGGTAAAGGGCTTCAGAACAGGATCTTTTCTTCCATGATAGAAATTCATCTGCATAAAACTTAATTCAAAAAAGCATTAGTGGCTGCTCCAATACTAATCAGTTAGTCGTCTTCTGCACTTAACTTAGCCTTACATCTGTGTCTGTGCAGAGGTGTCCTCACTTAGTGCTGGGTCACCTGGATGGCAGACTCTGGGTACAGGTGAGATGGTCTCCTTTTTATCAGCTGTGAGAGTGTAATCTTGCAGAAACTCAGACAAGTATTAGTCCTCTGCTCGGTCTTGCTCCACTGTTTCCATGTGTTGGCTTTCTTTGAATCCTAGTTCTTATATATCCAATGTATCCAGCACTGATAATTAAGTCGACTTGGCATATCTGTGAGTTTGTACATTCTTTCTTTCAGAGCTGAAACCATACAAGTATGCAGGCTACCCTATGCTGATAAAGACTATCACCATTGAAACATCAGATGATCTTCTGTTTTCCAAAGAATCTCCTCTCCTGCCTGCTGCCACAGAGCTTGCTTTCCACACTGTCAATTGCTCAGCATTAAATGCAGAAGAATTGAGACGAGAAAATGGAATAGAGGTAAATAGAAGGAAACTTACTGAAGAGAGGTTGGTGGTTGGTTGTTGGGGCTTTTTTTGTCTGACTTTGCAACAGCTAAAAATTGTAGATTTTTCTGTGCACAGGACATCAGATGCAATTGAGAGTCACTTTTGGTCTTGTTGAGACACTTGTCCATTCTTACTGTCTCCTTTCTGGATGCAGTAGAAGCCTCTTGCAGAGTATGCTCCTTTCTAGACCTAGGCTTGTCTGTTGAACCTTGGAAAAGCAAACTATATGTGATCTTTCTCTGCCTCTTCACAAACCCCTGATGATAGCTGCTGCATTCTGTGTGTGAAAGAATAGACAAATGGGAACAAGTCACTCGAGCAGGAGAGGGTTTTATTGCACATTACAGTGGACATGTTTCAGCACATGTCCTTGCAGTGAGGGTCCCAAAACTGAGTAAGGTATTCAAGGTGTGGTCTTGTCAGTGCAGGAGGACAATCACTTCTCCCCTCCTGCTGGCCACAGTTTATGATCCAAGCCAGGATGCTGTTGGCCTTGTCAGCCACCTGGGCACACTGCTGTCTCATTCAGATGGCTGTCAACCAACATTCCCACGTCCTTTTCTGTTGGGCAGCTTTCCAGTAACTCTTCCCCAGGCTCGTAGTGTCACAGAGGGTTGTTTTTCCAGGTCCTGCCCTTGGGTCACTTGGCCTTGTTGAACCTCATACCACTGGCCTCAGCCCATTGACCTAGCCTGTCCAGATGCCTCTCTAAAGCCTTCCTATCCTCCAGCAGATGAATGGTCCTACCCAACATGTGCCTGTCTTCAAATACACTTGAGGTGTTAGCTCATGTGCGAAGATGCTGTCAAAGCACCAAAGGCTAGTACCAGAATTTGTAAGGGATTCTCTTTGATCAAGCAGCAGATTCTGTCACACATTCCCTTCAGCCATTAAAAGAGGCTTAGCAACTGCTGTTTTCATTCTGCCAGCCTTTGTCTGGTTTTGCTGTGACTGACCTTGTGCCTCATCCCCTCCTCACAGGTGCTGCAGGAAGCATTCAGTCGTTGTGTGGCAGTGCTGACTCGTTCCAGTAAACCAGATGATATGTCTGTGCAGGTAAGCTGCAGCAGCTTGGACTGGGTCAGCCTCTCAGATGACAAAGTAGAGTATACAGTATGGTGGTGTCAGTATGGGCATCTAGACTGCAAACCACTGGCAGTGATCTAGAGATAGTAAATGCAGAGTTGTGAGCTCCCGTGGAACCACTGACACCCTCCTCTGTTTAGGTCTGTGGATACATCAGTAAGTGCTACAGTGTGGCTGCTCAGTTTGAGGAATGCAGAGAGAAGATTACAGAAATGCCTAACATCATTAAGGACCTCTGCAGACTGCTGTATTACGGCAAGGTAAGAGCTGCTGTCCTTTGCCTGAATGGGTGTTTAACTGCTAAATGGTTAAGGGAATGGAGGTAGGGCGATTGCAGAGATGGAGCAAACCCTAGTGAGGGTCCAACTCTCTGCCTGGTTCTCAGCACCTCTATTTGAATCCATTTAGTGGACTTAAAATGTAATCACCAGAAATATTTGGCTGCTGTTATTTTTTCACTAACATGTCTGGCTGATTGATTTACTGTACTAATCTTATGAAGGAACTATTCAAATACTCTTCCTTTGGATCCTGACTAATTAACCATGGGTTTTGGCTACCAGACAACTTATACTGTAGATGTTGTTCTGTCCACTTCAGTTTTTCTCTGTGCTGCTTAGATAGTATTCTAGAATTAGCAAGTTTAGGCTTTAAGCCTTCGAGAAGGAAACTAGTTGGCTTTCTTTGTTCACAGGTACTAAGGCAGACTTTTTTTCTCTCTCTCAGAACATACCAAGAGTAGCTGCTTTGGGAGTAGAGTGTGTTAGCTCCTTTGCCTTGGATTACTGGCTGCAAACACACTTGTTCCAAGCTGGAGTGCTCTGGTACTTACTAGGTTACCTCTTCAACTACGACTACACGCTGGAGGAGAGCGGCATCCAGAAAAGTGAGGATTCCAATCAGCAGGTAACCTGAGCAAGATCACTGTGTGCCACCTCTCAACAAAAGTGTGTTCACATATAGTAAAGAGTAGCTCATGTATTGTGAGTTCAAATGTTAAAGCTGTCAAAACCTGGAACTTATAAAAAATCTCTTGCCTTGTTTTTATTTTTTTTTTTAATCTACAGTGAACAGTGAAAAAAAGCAAATCTGAGCTATCAGAAATATTCTTACCTCAAGGCTCAGCTCAATTTACCTGAAAAGTCTCTTTTAGGACTCTGTAGTCCCTTTGCCTCACAGCTTTGCAAGAGGCTTCACCATTCCTCAAAGGTGACACCCACAAGCATGGCATTTCTTCCTCAGCTGCTGGATGAGATGAGCTTTGAGCAGTCTTTGTGTTGCTGCCACAGAATGTCACGGCACTGTCATTATGCTGACAGCTGTTAGTGCTAGCAGGGAGGTGTTGCCTGCCCAGAAGTTGTTACACTAAATAGCTCCTTTGGCTTTCTGGCTATTGTGGTATTTCTCCAAGCTCTAGGGTTTTCATAACTGTCTGTATCTTTCAGGAGGTAGCAAATAGCCTTGCTAAGCTTAGTCTCCTGGCCTTGAGTCGCCTTGGAGGGTATCTCTCTGAAGAACAAGCAACACCTGAAAACCCAACCATCAGGAAAAGCTTGGCTGGGATGTTGACACCCTATGTTGCAAGGAAACTCGCTGTCCTCAGTCCTGCTGAGGTAAACATCTGCTGGCCAGACTTTCTCTAGTGATTTATGGAAGGGGTACCTGGTCACTTCTGAAGTAATAGCAAGGAGGAGTAACCAGTTTAGGCTCAAACACTGTGGTCAGGAACAGTACCCTGTAGAATAATAATTGCAACACAGATGTGGGAGCAAAGGAGTTAACTGTTGAATGCTGAGGATACACTGGAGAGCAAAGGCTAACCTTCTTTTAGAGTGGTGCCAAGGAAGTCATCTCTAAAGACACACTGCAGGTGGTTGTGGCTCACTGTCAAACACAGGAGAATCTGAAGTGTGTGGCCTGAAACAGTCTAGAGGAAAATGAAAATGCAGACTTACTGTGCCCAGTGCTGCTCTTCCATTAGGTGGGAAATATGGCACTTCAAACGTGTTTGTGAATTTGGTCTTGTCTGTGAGACTGGATTAGCTGCTGTCAGGAAAGGTGCTGGTGACTGTGCAGAGTGTTCCAAAACTGCTGTCAACATTACATCATGGAAATTCCTTATTTTTTTTAGACTCTGAAGATGCTTAACAGTAACACAGAGAATGCCTACTTGATCTGGAACAATGGGACAAGAGCTGAGTTACTTGAGTTTTTGGAATCTCAGCAAGACAGCATGATTAAGAGAGTAAGCTGCTCTTTCAACCCCACTAACAGTTATTTACTGGTTTGTTGTGGTGCATCCACTGGTAATGCAGTGGTATAGCTAACAGGAGTTTCTGTTGTTGTCTGCTCCTGAGTCACTTTCTTCCTGCAATAGTCCTAAAGAAAAAAAACCTAAGCAGTTTACTTGTTTGTCTCTTGTAACATTTCAATCTGTCTTGAACTCCCAACTTCTGCTGAAGCTTTCAGTTTTCTGTTCAAGTATTGTGCACTTCATTACTGAGTTGTAGCTTCACACTTCCAACCCAGTTATTTTGTCTGAGCTTGTGCTGCTTATCTCTGCTTAAAGGGTGACTGTGACAAGAGCTATGGATCTGACTTTGTCTTCAGTGACCATGCAAAGGAACTTATTGTGGGAGAGATTTTTGTAAGGGTCTACAATGAGGTCCCTACCTTCCAGCTGGAGGTGAGCTGTGGCTAAAACCTTCCTCTTCAAACTAGTCTTTACCTCACCTGTCAGTGCAAACACACAATCTTAGGGAAGTTTCCTTCCCCATCAGCATGTTATGGGATCTCTCTGCTGGAGCAGCAGAGGTTTAAAATCAGAGTGTTTGTCGACAGACCTGCTGTTTCAAAGGTCTTAATGCCTGTTCTCTGCAAGCTTGCACTGCAAACACTCAGACTGACTCAGTACCTCCAGGAGGCAGTGATTCTGTCTGGTGGCTTTGCTGTCCATTTGTATCTATGGACAAAGATATACCTTGGAAGTGCTGTTGAAGTGGTGGTGGCTCTCCAAGGCTGTGTTTAGAGACAAATAGGCTTAATGTGCCCCAAGAGCTCCAGGGATTGTAGCAGGAGTGTTTCCAATCTGGAAGAAAGGGCTGTGTGAAATGAAGGAAAAGTTACTTGGATTCACTTTCTTCTGGTGTGAAAACTGTGGTGTCACACAGCTAACAATGCTCTCTTCTCTAACTTTAAAGCTCCCTAAAGCATTTGCTTCAAGCCTCTTGGATTACATAGGCTCACAAGCCCAGTACCTTCATACGCTAATGGCAATAACACAGAGTGGGAAAGTGGAGTCCAATCAACATGGAGATCGGTTACGGAGAGTTGAGATGGCCCTGGAGGCTCTGAGAAACGTGATAAAGCACAACCCAGGTAAGCCAGAGCCTTCACTTCCCTGATCTGCTGTGTGGACAGCAGCAAAACATGCAGACCTGCAGGCTTTATCGTGCAGCCAGAGGGAAGGCTCTCTTGCTGGCTGACTGCCTGTGGCACAGCTGATTGAGCCATACAGGCTCATGGGTTCTGTTGCGGTTTGTTTGGGTTTGCTTTTTCCTGGAAGGACATTACCAGGATATGTATGGAAGCTCTAGGTGCAATCCAAGCATTGCTGAAACACTGGGGTTTAACTCTTTCTGGTCTGCTGTTGCTAGGAAGGCTTCAAGCTCTTCGATGAAGCTTTCAGTAATCCTTCAAAGAGTCTTCAGCAGATTTTTAAGCTTCTTGCATCAAAGAACCTCGCAGAGCTGAGCACTGCACTGCTGCAGATAGCAGCCCTGCTCTGGACTGGGAGAACCATGAAAGGCCAGTGTGTCTGAGGACAAGCAGTGCTGATGGGCCATGAGAAATAACTGAACTTCTTAGTTACTTTGTAAGAGTGCAAGTAGGTGTGTAGTCCAAGAGTGAAGAAGTGTGGTCTGCCTTTGAAACACTGTTGAATTGAGACTGTGGAAGCTACATTAATAGACAGGATTTTAGTTTTCTAGTTCTGTAGCAGGCTTTGTCCTGCAGGAGCTGTTTCAATGACTCTGGCAGACGGTGTGTAACCATCTCCTCTTCAACACCTTTGTGTGGTGAAATGTGGGCTTGGGATGGCCTTCAGGGAATGCTATGACTAACATGAAGACAATAACTGACTTGGTCTCTTGCAGGTTCTGAGTGTGAATGCATAGGGCACTTTAAGTTGATATTTTCCCTCCTGCGCGTTCATGGAGCTGGCCAGGTGCAGCAGTTGGCTCTGGAGGTAACAAACAAACCAAGAGAAAGCTCCTAACAAAGTACCCCCCTGTATGGATGCCCTGCATAATCAATACAGGCAAACCTGATGGTGCTACTCTGAGTGGCACACACAAAAAGCATCAAGATGGGGCCTCCAAGGTGTCAGTTGATGCCTGGAGGAACAAGGGATACCTTCTTGCCTTGTGCCCTGGGGTGATAAGACAATTGGGTGTTGGGAACAGCCATTGTTGAGAATGTCAGCTACGTTGGCCAGGGAGGCTGACTGGATCTTCTAAACAGTGTTGTAACAGCTGGGGTATAACCAAGTGTTTTCTGGTCTTTCACAGGTAGTGAACATAGTAACCAGTAACCAGGAATGTGTTAACAACATTGCTGAGTCAGTGGTCCTGGCTAACTTGCTGGCACTCCTGCATTCCTTACCTTCAAGTATGTACCGTGGTCACTCTTAGCCTTGCCAGGCAAAGGTTCCAGTTCAGAAGTTAACTGCAATGCCAGCTGGCTGAGCTTAATACTGAGCTTTCAGTGGGCATGGCTGTAAATGGTGTTCTGCATAACCTGTTTGTCTTCAGCGTGAGTGAAAGGTGAACTGCCGGGCTGAGCTGTGGTATTTCGTTGACTGATTCTTGTAGAGGAGGCAGTAAGCACCCAGTGGAGAAGTCATGCCACACAAGTGTGTGTGATTTGGACATTCCTCAACCAACTCCATGTAGCCAGGAATCCCCATAAGCTCTATGGCAGTCTTACTAGAGTTTTCAGGTAGCAGTTCAGCTCCTCTCTGATCTGTGGCACCAAGCTGTGCGTGCCTTGTGTTTTGGCAGGTCGGCAACTCGTTCTTGAGACTTTGTACGCGTTGACATCCAGCACAAAGATCATCAAAGAGGCCATGGCAAAAGGTACAGTGCTGCACTGAAAGCAGCTGCCTCTGCATCGTGGCCTTCATGTGAATACAGAGGCCAGAGCTTGCTCTCATCTCCAGAGCTATTGATGTGGAATTGGTGAATTCATATTGCTTGTGACCAGGAAAAAAAGTGAATGCTTTCTTGTCTCTGTACAGGTGCTTTAATCTACTTACTGGATATGTTTTGCAACTCAACTCACCCCCAGGTCCGAGCCCAGACAGCTGAGCTCTTTGCCAAAATGACTGCAGATAAGCTGGTGGGTCCAAAGGTAAGAACTGTAGCAGCTCTCCTTGGAGCTTGCCTTGATTTCCTGCCTGCCTTTCTCTAAAGACAGTGCTGCCAGTACTTGAGCTTCCCGCGGTTCTCCATTTTGCTCTCAGCCTGTCTTGTGGGGTATTGAATGCAAATTCTGTTCATCCTTTCCAGGTCAGAATTACACTAATGAAATTTTTACCTGGAGTCTTCATGGATGCCATGAGAGACAGCCCTGAAGCTGCTGTTCATATCTTTGAGGGGACTCATGAAAATCCTGAGTTAATTTGGAATGATAGCTCCAGAGAGAGAGTGTCAACAACAGTTCGAGAAATGATGCTTGAGTACGTGGAGACTCCTGGCTAAGTGTTTCTTTACCTGGACACCTGTGGTGGCAGCAGCTCTAGTTGGATGCCCAGAGGAGCTGTCGGAGCTCTGCCTGTGAAGCAGGATCCGTGCAAGCCAGCTGGCAGCACCAAGCAGTGTTTTGGCTGTGTGCATTGCACCTGGCCTCAGCCATGGCAGTGCTCTCTCTGCACAGCCCAGGGCTTTGCTCTCTGTGGGAAGGGTTGGGAGGGGGTTACAAGGAGAAAAGAGCTGTGAAAACTGCAACTGTCTGATGATGGGGGCCGACTGAGGTGTGAGGTGGGGAAGGTGACTACTTCTACTGCTCACTAAAACTTCCTTTCTTTTTAAGGCACTTTAAACTGCAGAGGGACAACCCTGAGACTAACTGGAAGGTAAGAATGCACCATTTGTGCTTTGAGTGTGTCCAGGAGGCCTGTAAGGCAGCTGGTGACAGATGCATGGGTGAAGCTCTGACAGGGCTTCCTCTTGAAGTACCAAGAGGACCTTAATGCTGCATTAACATAACTGATTTAATGTTCAATCAATGATTTTCTTACTACTTGTACCTTAAAATCAGACACTGTTGGCAGTGTGTTTGCCAGTCATCGTTTCTTACAGTCCAGGTCGCTCTAAAACTTACCAGAAGTCAGCAAGCAAGGAGGATGCTGGTTTGCTCTAAAATGTCCCATCACCTCTTGCATGGCTGTAGCAAACCTGGGCTTGGTGAGAATCTCTTCACCGTGAGGGTGGTGAGGCACTGGAACAGGTTGCCCAGGGAGGTGGTAGAGGCCCCATCCCTGTGGGTTTTTAAGGCCAGGCTGGATGTGGCTCTGAGCAACCTGATCTAGTGTGAGGTGTCCCTGCCCATGGCAGCGGAGTTGGAACTAGATGATCCTTGAGGTCCCTTCCAATCCTAACAATTCTGTGATTCTAAATGATTAGAGGCATTAGTAAGCCACTGAACCTCAGAGATGGCTCTCCTGAGCCATTCCATCACATTAGGTAAGTGAGATGTTTTGGGCTTGATGAAGGCCAGGCTTGACTTCCCTTAGGGCCTAATTCAGCAGTAGAACAACTTCCAAACCCATGCAAGACAGCTGCTTTGGTGCAAATGTAAGCATCTCTGGATTGATGGTGAGAAACCTGCAGTATCCAGGGAAGGAAAGGGCTGTGTCATCAGCCTCACTGCTGGTACTTTTAAAAGCAGCGTTGTAGGCTCAGTTACTTGTGCTCTTGAAGGAAGCTTCGCTGGTGGTGTTGCCAGGGTTGTTCTCTCTGTCCTTACCATGTTTCCTCAAGGTGAGGGTTTCCTGGCCTTGCCCACCTCTGTTTAGGGGAACACAGCTCAGTGACCCTTGCACGGTTACACTCCTGATAGAGAAATGCAGCTCACAACACCCTTGCCAATAATTCTTCTGCTCTGCCACTGAACAGCTGCCTGAGGACTTTGCTGTGGTGTATGGTGAAGCAGAAGGTGAACTTGCAGTGGGGGAGTCTTCCTAAGGATTTTTATTGCCCAGCCGGCCTGGGTTTTACGGAAACCACGAGAATTCCTCATTGCCCTGCTGGAAAAGCTCACGGAACTACTGGAGAAGAATAACCCCCATGTAAGATGAGCTTTTGATCCTGCTCTTGGAATTCCTTTAACAGTATTTTAGCCTCTGGTTAACTCAGATTTTCACACTTTCTTCCCAATGTGAATGATTTTTGTCTGCTTTCTGACTCACTGTAGAAACACAGAGGTAAGTGTAGGCAGTTTCTGAACGTGAGTCTATGCTCTGAAGTCCCTGAAGCCACAGAACTAGCCTCAGTAAGTCTTAGAGGCTTATTCTGCAGTAGAGATGAGGTTTAACAAATGGAAGTGTCTTCAATTATTCCAGGCTAAGAAAGCAGTACTTGTTCTACACCGCCTCACCTAACCATTTTCAGCTCTTGCCACCTTGTGTCCTCCTGCTCTGGTGCAAACTGTGACCTGGACCAGGCCACCATCCAGCAAAATGCTGTGAGAGCAGTTTGTGAGGGCATCAGAGTGCAGCAGGTGTGGGGAGTGCTGCTGCACAGGCTCCAGAAACTTCTCTTTTTAAATGCAAGCATTAAAACTCGACCCTTTGAGAAAATGCCCACTGCAGAGCAGGTGAGAGCTGTTCCTGCTGTGGTGTGTGTGAGGCTTTACCGAGTTCCCCTTTCTGCTGGCCTTTGCTTTCTGCAGGGGAGACGTTGGAAACCATCACCACCGCGACCGTGTGCCTGTTCAGTGCGCAGCCCCAGCTGGCTGACCAGGTCCCCCGCTGGGCCACCTGCACAAGATCATACAAGCCATGAGCCACAGGAACAGCGCCGTTCCCAAAAGTGCCATTCGTGTCATGCACATCCTGGCTGACAATGAGGTACTGGCACCTTGCTCAGGCAGGAAGGAGCCCCTGCAGTCACCTGCTCGGTGTTCCCAGTGGGGCATTACTTAGAGACACTGTGTGCCAGATGAGCAGGGGCCTAGAGCTAATGAATAAGAAACTGATGGTCTTGGCTGGCTGCCTCTGGCATAGCCGTGGAAGTGAACTGCAGCACTCACCAGGTCTCTCTCCCTCCAGCTGTGTGTCCGAGCGATGGCATCGCTAGAGACCGTTGGCCCTCTGATGACCGGCATGAAGAAGAGGTCGGACATCGTGGGCATAGCCTGTGAAGCACTTAACCGCATGTTCCAGAGAGAGCAGAGTGACCTGGTGGCTCAGGTAAGTGCTAGATCCTCAGGCCAGAAATGTGGCACTTTATAGCTGAGTACCTCAGCTGAGCAGTGCCTCTGCTCTTCTGGACAGCTTAAGTGCCCAGGAGACTTCACAGAAGCCACCTATGTTATGTATCACAGTGGAGATGTCAGAAATCAGTCCCTTATCCACATGCAGCCCTGTTGAAGGATGTTACCTGAGCACTGATGTTGAAAAGCACATCACAGGAATGCCAGCTGATGCAGCTGAGTTCACAGCTAGCCAAAGCAGAGTGGCTGGACAGTCTTTGCTTCCTGCTCCACAGGGGAAGCTGACCAGCTGAAGCACACCTAGTAACAGCTGGTGGCACTTTGCTTCCTGTCAGTGCTGGTAATGTAAAACATTTGTGTGGACTTCTAGCCCATGTTAAGGTAACTCATTGGGGTATGTTTGCAGGCTTTGAAAGCAGATTTGGTCCCTTACCTTCTAAAGCTGCTTGAAGGTGTTGGCCTTGAGAACCTGGAAAGCCCATCTGCAACAAAAGCTCAGATTGTGAAAACACTCAAGTCCATGTCCCGCAGCCTGCAGTATGGAGAGCAGGTGAGTGCTGGCCTTGGACACTGGGAAGAGCAAACTGAGCAGCCCTTGGTGAACCCTGTGCCATTCCACCTAAAACATCAACAGTCTCATGTCAAAACCATCATGGGTGGTCTCTTAAGGAGAAGTGATGGCTCAATGCATGTGAAGAGCACTGATAAAGCACAAGTGCAGAACTGTTTTGTATGCTGGTCAGGTTCTGCAGACAGCTCTTCAGAGCTTGTGTCACAAATGGACCTTGCTGTGGTGGGCCACCACTGATGGATGCATTTTTGAGTTGGTAGCACCTGTCCCAGGAGCTACTTTTCTCATGCCCTGGTGTTGGAAGCTTTATCAAGGGGAGCAAAACTGGAGATGGGTCTTTCCTTCAAGCTGGGCCAGCCTTGTAGTGAAGGAAGAGTCCTGTTCTGCCTCAGTTTAGGTGCATGGCAAGTGGCTTCTTGCAGGGTTGGTATCTGTTGGTGGTTTTTTTGGTCACTTAAATGAGGAATGAGGGCAAAAGTGAAGCTCCTGTCTCACAGTTTTATGAGCTTTCTGCCTTGTGTATTCAGCTACACAGTGCAGGTGTTAGCAAGTTGCTAATGAGTCTCCTTGGAAATGTGTGACTCCTTGTTGCAGCCTAAACTACTGCCATGCTGTTGGGTTCTCTTCAGTGTGGATTGGCTCCAGAAAACAAGCTTGTTCCCCTAAGACATGACAAATGCCACCTGCTCACTGTGCTTCTCTCCTCACATACTGCAGGTGAATGAAATTCTTTCTCGTTCCTCTGTCTGGAGTGCCTTCAAGGATCAGAAACATGACTTGTTCATTTCTGAGACACAAACAGCAGGATACCTCACAGGTGAGCAACACTTTCCTGCTTGTGCTGAACTGCACTGCAGTGTTGGCTAGCTGGCAGCCTGGACTCTGGGTGCTGTTTATCCCCAGCATCTATTGCCCTTGTCTGGCCTGACCATCCAATGCTATCACAATGCAGTGAGCTTAGCAAGCACCAGACTGTTTTGTGCTTGAGAGTGCATTTCTCTGGGTAGCTTTTGCTGTCTCTACTTCTAAAATGCCAGAGCAGTGGAACCTGGGTGCTGGCAAGTACCCTGTGGGGATAAAGCAGAGATGTAACTGGCACTAATGAACAGCAGCAGTATTCCTGTTGGTTCAGCTCCAGCATAGATTGCTTTGCAAGGTTGGGACAAGGACTGAACTTTCTTCTGAATGCCTTAGGCAGCATTAATTGTGCCACGTTTGCTCTGGGTTAGCATGGGAGCAGTGGGAATGTTAATAGCTCAGGGTGCAGGGGTGGGAATGGCCTCCTGCCTGTGCTTGAGCCTTGTGGCATGTATTTGGATGCACCAGGGTGAATCCCTGCTGGTGCCACCAAGGCAGAAATGGCAGCCTGGGGTGCTGCTGCGGTCTCAGGAGCAGTGTGGGAGAGCATTCCAGCTGTGTGCACACAAAGGAGAGACCCAGTGTCAGCTTCCTTGCAGCACCTTATAGCAGATCCGGTGTGTGGCACTGGATAGGCTCCTCTCCAATGACCCATTCTGCTGTATCACCACCCAAAACTTCACTGTCACAGATCCAGTGCTTCTCTCTGAAATGTTGTGTGTAGTGACAGCATAGCAAACTCCTGAAGCACAGCATGGTGCAAACTGCTGAGCTGATGGCTCAGGAGCCAGCAGCTGAACAAGTAGTGGGTCTGAAAAGCTCAACCTCCTTGTTAAGAATATGAAGTTCTTTGTCAGTAACCCAATACAGGAGCATTGCTAAAGCTTTTGAGCAGAGCAGACTGAAGGAGCTGTAAATCAGATGGCCATGCAGGCAGGAACGTTTCCTGCAAGGACTAGCAGGTGTATTGAGTGTGAAGCAGGAGCCTTTCAAGGCAGGAATCAGGAGCAGATGGTTAATTCTTGAGAGCAGGTGCATTGCACCACCTGATACATTTTTTTCCAGACAGGAAAGAGCTGCTGCTTCAGCTCTGAACTGGAGCTTTGGGTTTTGCCCCATTTATGCCACTTTGGCACAGAACACTTGCTTCAGCTGGTGCTAAGTTTCCTTACTAGTTCATAAGAACTGTGTGCTGTGTTTCAATTGCCTGATGTTGAAGTGCTTGCAAACGTAGGGTGAAGATGCTGTACGAGTGCAGAGTACAGATGGAAGCCAAAGTAGCCTTGTTTTAACCTGCCTTATGTTGTATTCTGCCTTATGTCATGCCTCAAATTGCTTTGCTATTTGCATTTCCCTCCAAACTGCCCTTGCTTATTTCTCTTCCTTCAGGTGTCTCTTCTCCTTCCCTTCTAACTGGCAGCAGTCCCCTTCACCTGAGAAGTGGGCTTTAGATGTGCTCTGCCAGGCAGCTTGCTAACTTCTGTGTAGCTCCCTAAAGCAGGTAGATACCACCTCGCAGATGCTGCTTGCCAAGCTGTAGATGCATGTCCCAGAGCTGTACCAACCGCGGGGGCCACGTGCGGCACCAACACCTGCCCTCAACAACACACAGGAGCAGGGATCTAACTGCTGCAGTGCCTGGCACTTGCTGGTACTAACTTCTCAAGTGTGTTAGGAGCCCTCCATAGTGGCAGAGTTTGGACAAGAGAACTAGTGGAGTTCTCACACTAGGGCATGCAAAACTGGGTCTGGCTGTTGGCAGGTGCCACTGATGAGCTGGTTCCTGTCTGAGGCCACAGTGTGGATTTTGGTTGTTTTTTTACCACAGACACTGCTTGCTTTGCTCTCTTGCTTGCACTGGCAGTGCAGGAGGGTTTGCAAGGAGACAAACCATGCTGTGGTGCTCTGGTTCCAGGCTGTGGTGTCAGAAAACCCTGGTGGAAAGTGACTCTTTTTGGCACAGCAGAACAAAAAGTGCTGAGCAACCCTGGAGTGGCCTCCAGGAGCTGCTGTACTTAGTGGATTAAGATGACTTGACTTCTAGTGTTTGCAGATTCCACAGAATCTCAGCAAAACTCTTGAATGTTCTTGTTCAAGGTTGACTTAGATGGTGCCTTTGAGCCTTACCAGAGGGGAATGAAGCCAATCAGTTGCTCTTTGGATACAAACTAACCACTGCTACTCTCTGTTCTTCCCCAAAGGCCCTGGAGTCGCAGGTTACCTTACTGCAGGGACAACCTCCTCTGTAATGCCCAGCGTACCACCCCCTGTAGACCACGAGGTGGGAGACGTCAGCTAAGGGCTGGAGCTGCCTGCAGGAGAGCCGAGGCCAAGCAGCCGTGCTGAGGGGCAGCGCTGTCCTGGCGCGCACAGCAGGGACCCCGCTGCCTTCCCAGCCCTTCCAGGACAGTGTTGTTCCTTTCCTATGGCTGCCGGTTGCTTTTGTAGGAAACGGCAGTGGCTGTGGCACTGCGCCTCCAAGCACTCTGATCAGCTGCAGTGGGTACACAGGAACTTTTCCTTGCTGTACGTAAGCACATGTTGTTCCTTTCTCTTTGTTTACAAGACTGTGAATCAACCTTTCCTAGTTTTTATATTTGCTGAGTTAGCAAGACTGCAGTTGAGCTACAGTCTAGAGGAGCGGGGTTAAAAATCACTCTGACCTCACCCCCCTCACTAAAGGGCATCCACTCCCTTCCCAGCCCCCCAAGATAACTCCCACTGAACACAACTTGCAGAGGGTTTTGTCCCCCACCCATTCACAGCTGTCCTTAATCATTAACGTGACCAGAGATCAGACAGCATTAGACACTCATCTGTGTAACTGGCTTGACCAAATTGACAGAGCTGCAGCAAAAGCCTTCCCCTGGAGATGTTCTGTAAGGAATTAGTGTACTTGTGAGATGTTCTATACATGATCCAGTATATAAACCTTTCTAGCCTGTGTACATTATACAGATCCTTCATATGTACAGAAAATTTTAAAATAAAGGGAATTAAGAGCCTTGTTAATGAGCTAAAGGTGGTCTTCTTGCAAAGCTTCTTTGAAGGTGGGGGAGGTGAGGGCAGGCAGAAACCTTCCTTTGAGTGGGGCTTGGTAGGGCTTCTGCACGTCCCTGGAAAAACACAGTGCAGGCTTGAGCAGCCTGGAGTAGCATGACACTTCAGCCACTGCCCTGCTGCCACTCTCGCTTCCTAGGGAGTGGTGACGGATGGAAATGGAGGAAGATGCAACAGTTGCTTGTTGCATTCCCATAATCTTGGGTTCAGATACAAGGTAAGAAGCTCCTCACTCCAGCTTCCCTGCAGTGCATGTCCCACCGTGGCTGGCTTTAGGTGGAACACTCTCCAGCTGAGCATCCAGCTGTAGGCTCAAGGATGGAACTGCCTGCTCACAGAATTGTTGCGGTTGGAAGGAACCTCAAGGATCATCTAGTTCCAACCCCATCTCAGTGAGCCAAAGGCAGCACCTTCTCTTTAAGCAGGTACAGATAGGGATGGAACTTCAAGCTTAGAAAAAGCTGATCACAGGTCAACTTGATATGAGAAGGACACTGCCCTAAGCTAGTAGCTGGCATTTAATCACAAAATCAAAGTTTAACCTCGCTGGCAGTAAATGAAATGGGGTGAAAGAGCTTTGCCTGCAACAGAGGATAAAAGGGCTGTGAAAAAAGGAGCAAAGAAAGCACTTTAGGCCTGCTAGGAAACTGATTTTTATTTAGTGTTAGACCCCAGACACTCTGGTGTCTGCAGGGCATTCTGCCAGCCCCTGGGCCACTATCAGAATTACAAGTGAAGGTGCATTGCTTCAAGCTAGGATCAGGGCTTTGAATCCATCCAGCATTCCTTGGAGTGCATCACTGAGCAGATCCTTGGCTCAGGCTCTCAGCCCCTGAAGCTGGCATTCTGCAGCCCCTACATCCTTGCACTTAGGTGCTTGGCCTGGTCAAGCAGCTCCCACCTGGCAATGCTGGACAGATGCACTTCGTCTGGCCCATCTGCCAGCCGCAGCGTCCGGAGGTAGGTATACCTGTGCCACAACAGCTGGATTAGGGGCAGCCTTTGAAGAGCACCACCCACAGGAGGGGCTCTGTGCAGCTTTGGCTATGGGCATCTGTCTGCAGGGAGGCACAGAAGCTACTGAAGTGAAAGCTTCCCCATAGGGCTGAGAAGCATAGGCTGGACCCAGGCAGCTTCTCCCCAGAGCCACAAGGGATAAGATTGAGCTGTAGAAAAGAATCTTCTTGCTGCTGCTATCAACTCTTGTGGGTCCAGTGCCAAGCTTGCCTTGTGTGGTCTGTGCTTTAAGGGTCAAGCAATGCACTTACATTGCGATTGAGTTATTAAAGCAGTTGCTTGGAGGTGTGTGGACCTTCCCTCTGTGACAGCTGGGGGATAACAGCACCTGCTGCTGTCAAAAAATCACCTGAACTGGCATGCTCACACTACATCTCACTCTGCCTTTACTCACATGAAAGCCAGAGGAGAATCCTGGGAGACACCAGCGGCACCATACACTTGGATTGCAGTGTCAACCACCTTGACCACAGCTCGAGGAACAACCACTTTGGTCATGGCTACCTGCAGGTGGAAGAGAACTTGTATTAGCAGGAGCAGTTTCCTAAGCGTGTGCACACATTTATCCGGCAGCTCAGGATCTTGCACTATGCTGCTTTCTCTGGCTAAGGTAAAGTGTTTCCAGTCTTGTGCCAATCAAAAGCTCACCTTAAGGCTGTTTTCAACATAAAGTTATGCTCCAGGGTCAGCAGGCTAACCTTTGGCAAGATGGTTTAGCTTATCTGAACCAGGTGAATGCAGATACTGTCTCCCCTTTGCCCCAGCCTAAAGCTCAAGCAGAACTTACCTCTTTCCTTGCTTTCCTGTTGCCCAAGGCATCGATCTTGCTGGCTGTGTGCAGGGTGAGCAGTCGAGCCTGGTTGATGCTGAGGCGGCATTCAGCAATCCAGTGGGCAATCACCTCCTGCAGCAGCCCAAGCCAATAAGTCAGCGAGTGAATCCTGCTCTGTCTTGGCCTACCTGCCTTAAGGACCATGGCCCAGCTCCTGGAAGACTCTTGTGCAAATTAAAGCTACACCATGCATGTACTACAAAAAAACAGCCACTTGATTGCAGAAATCCTGAAGCAAGGCCAGTTCTTTCCCTAGCAGGAAAGAGGACATAGGGGAAAAACACCCCCAGATTCAGGCAGGGTTTCATTTCCTGGTCAAACCTGCTCCTCTTGTTCCTGGAGACTTTCAAATCCTGATTTTTATTGCCTGTTGCTCAGACTCAAACCCTCTCTCTCACAGGCACCAGTAGCCAGCAACTGGACTGTCAAAGAGGAAAGCAATTCGTTCTGTTTAGCTAACACAGCACCAGCAATAATTTAAGACACCCAGGCAGGCAGCTGCAGGGTGGTGCCTGCTGCAGCTTCCTGCTCCCAGTGATGATCAATGAGTTAAGTCCCCTGATCCAAAGGGAGTTACAGCCTCACCAGCCCTCTGTTCTCTCTGGCTCAAGTACAAACAGATTTCCATAATCCTTGCCAGACCCTAATTCAGTTTCCTCTTTCTGTTGCCTGGTTTCCAAATTGTCCTCCTCGCATGTCACAGCCCCACTTCTACATGCTGATGGTCCCTATAAAAAGGGGACAGTCACCTTTTTGTTATGCCAGAAACCTCTCTCTCACAAAACATTTCCATTCTAGAGCAAGGCCAGATATCCTAATACGGCCTTGCTTTGGTCTGTGCTTTGATCAATTATTTGTGTTTACTTATGAGAGAAGTCCAAGTTTTAGTCAAATTTAGAACCTTCACTGTCTCTAGGAAGCACAGAGATGTGCAGGAGACAAATCTGAAACAGAAAAGTGGTGAATTCATGTTGTAAGCAGAGAAGCATAAGCTGCAGGTCTGAAAAGCTGCCTGGCCCAACTGACCCATGAGAGAAAAAACCCCAGTGCAAAAATCTGTTTCAAATCCAGCACAGGAGCCCGAAGCACTGCAGGGAAAGAACCTCAAATCCCAGAGGTTAGTGACAGAGGGCAGCCTCACACCGATTGTCCCCTTGCCCCCCAAGGCTGGGGCACAGCTCTACCAGTGCCCATTGTCAGAGCAGCAGGTGCTGCATGAACTAACAGGGTGCTGGCTGGAGCAGCAGAGGCCAGGGTAGTGCTTACATGCTGGTACAGCTTCTTGCCAAACGTCTCCCTCTGCGCCGCACGCTGGCACAGGAGCTGCAGGGCAACTTCAGCTGCACCCAGGGACCTCATGCAATGGTGGATCCGGCCAGGCCCAAGCCGACCTTGGGCTATCTCAAACCCTCTGCCCTCACCTGGTTAGGAAGACAAATAGGCACATACAGAATCCATGCTTCCCTCCTTGACAGGACCTATGGCTCTAAGCAGAAGTGACATCATGGCACAGAGCCAGGAGCAAGCTTCTTCCAAGTTTGTTCTGCAGAGCTGGTGCTTATCTACTCCAAGCAGATCTCTCCTGACACACTGGTAGTAACACTGCAGCACAAAACACACTGAGAAGGTTTCAGAGAGGGTTTGATTTACTTAGACGTCATCAATCTTACATTGAAAGATAGATCTATCTCTGAACTTTGGCATAAGAATCTAGGGAAGACTTTGAGGAGTCCAGGCCCAAGAGAGAAAGCTTTCAGGGAATGAAAACAGCAGAGAGGAAATAGAAGCAATTAGGATTTGGAGTAAATGAGGGAGCAAAGCTCACCCTGCAGAAGGCCACAGTTCTGGCCTGCTCATTCTTTCATTAGTAATTCTCAGTTCTGCTTACTTTACAAGCATCCAGACTTGGTTGGCCATGACTACAGCAGAAGGCTATGAGAACCTAAACCACCACCTCCTAAATCTTGGTTCCCTGCTGCATGCACTCCAGAGGAATGAAATGGAACTCACCCAGGATGATGTTGGAGACAGGCACGCGCACGTCACTGAAGTGTATCTCAAAGTGTCCTCCATGGATCTCATCTACAGAGACAGAGACCTCAGTTCCTGACCCTTTCTCTGTCCATGCAGTTTGGTGATGCATTTCATGCACAGTCTCTCTAGCATTACTGCAGCTTGACACAGCTGACAAACACACGAGAAATGCTGTCACCTACCCAGGTAGCCAAACACTGAGAGGGGTCTGATCAGCCTCAGCCCTGGCGTGTCCATGGGAACAATAATCATGCTGTGCTGCTTGTACCTGATCAAGGCAAAAAGAACAAGTCTGGATGAGCTTGGAGTTTCCTTTCTGTCCCCTCCCTCCACTTTTCTGTCCTCGCTCTAGTACTTGCATAAAGCCAATTCACCTCCACCAATTGCAGCCATCCTGCCTTGTGCCATGTGGCGTATGTGCTTCAGCACTCCTTGAGTCACAGCATGGTTTGGGTCAGAAGGGACCTCCAAAGGCCTAAATCTGCCCTTCTCTAACTCCAAACTATTGCTCCTCATCTTCTCACTATAGGCCTTTGCAAGCAGTCCCTCTGCAGCCTTCTTGTAGCCCCCTTCAGATCTGTCTGGAGCCTTTCTTCTCCAGGCTGAACACCTCCAGCCCCCTCAGCCTATCCTCATAGCAGAGCTGCTCCAGCCCCTGATCATTTTTTGTGGCCCTCCTCTGGATCCTCTCCAGCAGGTCTGTGTCCTTCCTGTGCTGAGCCAAAGCTGGCTGCAAGACTACAGGTCTCAGCAGAGCAGAGCAAAGTGGCAGAATCCCCTCTCTCTATCTCCTGTCTCACTGAATCACCAGTCATAGTAGTATCATAGTATCAGTCAGGGTTGGAAGGGACCATAGGGATCATCTAGTTCCAACCCCCCTGCCATGGGCAGGGACACCCCACACTAGATCAGGCTGCCCAGAGCCCCATCCAGCCTGGTCTTAAACACCTCCAGGGACAGGGGCTCAACCACCTCCCTGGACAACCCATTCCAGGGCTTCACCACTCTCATGGGGAAGAACTTCCTCCTCACATCTAGCCTGAATCTCCCCGCCTCCAGCTTCATTCCATTCCCCCTAGTCCTATCACTACCTGATAGCCTGAGAAGTCCCTCCCCAGCCTTCTTGTAGGTCCCCTTCAGATACTGGAAGGCCACAATGAGGTCACCTCTGAGCATTCTCTTCTCCAGACTGAACAGCCCCAACTCCTTCAGTCTGTCCTCATAGCAGAGGTGCTCCAGCCCTCTGATCATCCTCGTGGCCCTTCTCTGGACACGCTCCAGCACCTCCATATCCCTCTTGTAATAGGGGCTCCAGAACTGGAGGCAGTACTCCAGGTGGGGTCTCACCAGAGCTGAGTAGAGGGGGAGAACCACCTCCCTTGACCTGCTGGCCACACTTCTCTTGATGCAGCCCAGGATCTGATTGGCCTTCGGGGCTGCAAGCGCACATTGAGAGCTCATGGTGAGCTTCTCATCCACCAGCACCCTAAGTCTCTCTCCTCAGGGCTGCTCTCCAGCCAGTCACTGCCCAGTCAACAAGCAAAAATGTACCACTGGCATCTAAAACACCACAATCAAAAAAGCTTCTTCTGTCGCTTCTGTACCACCCAGTCCATTTCCCCCTCCCACCCCTTTCCTTCTTGTTCTCTAAACATTTTTATCATCACCACATTGGCTTGCCTACAGCTTAGGACAAATATCCCCATGTTTAAATTCCTTCAGAATCTTGAAGGTCAGTTATTAATCAGACTGATCTGGAGGTGACACCCCAGGTCCCTAGGGTCAGTCTCCAGTGCAGTATCACACAATCCTCTCATGAGCTCCTGTTAGCTTCCAAAAGCTCAGGAGATGCGTCCATCTGCACAGTTGCTGGACAAACCTTCCTGTCTGCTGTAAACAAGTTACTGTTTACTTCTTAATGGAACATAAGATATCCTCTCAGTGGAATCTGGGCTAGGATCCAACCTGGAGATAAATGCTCCAGTTCTTTTGCCTTACTAGCTGTGTGCCTTCAGTGGGCCCAGTCAGGAAGCATTGCATTCCTCACTTGCACAAGTTTCATTTGGGAATGAGCCAGGCAAGGGCAGTGTTCCACTGCTGATTCAAGATGTGCAGTGCTCTCTGCTCTCACAGCTTCACATCACAAACAGCTTTCTAGGCCTACAGGCAACTTGGGGATCAGCTCAGTTGGCAACTGCAGGTCTCTGGCCTGCCACTTGGACTCACTCTGCTCAGGGCAGCTCTGGGGTTATTACCATTGAAGCAAGCTGTTGCTTGAACAACTGATGCAGACTAAAACTAGCCTGACCAAGCTAATAGTAAACCCCCACACAGCTGCACAGACTAGAGCAGTGCCATGAGGAGGGGGAAATACACAGATGTGAGCTGGTAACGGTGAAGAGGACAGGAGGCCAGCAGCACAACAGCAGCTTGGGCAGCAACACACACAGGCACAGGTTTAAAATTCCCCTGTAATTCACCACAGCTTACCAAGGCAATCAGTGGTGTTTCAGGCAGATTTATATTAGCAAGCAGTGACTCTTCCAGGAAACAAGCTTAGGCAACTCTTTGGATGTCCCAGAAATCCTTACCTGGATGCTGAGGAGTTTCTGGTTCTGCCCATGACAATTGCAACTTTGCAATTTGGGTCACCAGCACCTTCAAAATGTCACAAACGAGAAGAGTTTTTACTATAAAACCCTCAGTGTAGAATCAAATTAAGTTTCACACACACAAATCCTGCTCCCTCCCCTCTGTGCTGCAGCAGAGGCAGTAGCCTCCCCGTTCATACCCTGAATCAGACAAACAAAACATCTATTGCCTAACACCTAAAGGGAGGGGAACAAAGAACAGCCAAACACCCAAACCCTGCAGGATCCAGCTCCACCACCTATTCCAGTGAAAAGAGAACAAGAGAGGACTCGAAATAGAACCTAATGATTTGATTCCATCACAGCTAAGCAAATAGTACGATACAAAAAAGACTCCTCAAGGCGAGATGCTGTTGTTTCAGAACTAAAACCCATAAACCACAAAAACCGGAGGACCTAGGTGGGCATGAAATGCTGGCCACGTTCTACACTAATTACACATATCAGAGTTCAAAGGTTAACTTTGCTGCTACTTCATAAACTTCTTTGGAATGAAAGCTTTTTTTTTTTCTTTATGCAAATGATTATAGTTCACACCTCAGGGGAATATCTGAGTGGAAACCATCACCTGAAAACAATCTGCTAACACTTCATCAATAACAATGTTTGAGACCCTTCTCTTTAGCATTTCAATGGAGCAGTCCTAAAGAAGACTCCACTGTTAATGCCAACCGCAGCTGATCTCTAGCAGCCTTAATCCTCCCTATCCTTTTCCCCGAGGTTTCTCAGTGCTCTCACTCCTCACACAAACAATGAAGCCAGAGGAAAGCAGGCAGGATCACACCTGAGGGATGCAGCATTCTCTACTTTTGTCTTTGCCATCTCGATGCAGATGATGAACTCTAGAGAGGGTTAATTCAAGCTCTAACCTGTACAACCCGGTTTGCTTTGAGATCAGAAACAAAGGGGACTTCACCTTCTCTGGCAGGCATTATCACAAAGCTCTAGAGGCTCTGCTCCAGACAATGCCTGGCTTTGACCTGAACTACTTCCTCCTCAGAGGAGCCACTGCAATGCCAGGAGACTGACTTTGTATTGATACCCACTGCCTGCTTTGAGTGCTCTTTACTCCCCCTTTTTGCAGAATCGAGTGCTTTCAAGCAGGGTTATATTTGTGGTTCAATGCTAAAAAGCTAAAATACAGGAGTGAAAAGTTGGAGTGAGCAGAATAAATCAGCCTGATTAAAAAAGGTAGATCCGAGGTAGTTGGTTTCTAAGGACAAGTGCCACAAGTGGGTGACCAACCCGCCAATAACATAGGGTACACTGCACTGTGCTACCCTACAGAGAGAGATGCTGGAATCTGCAGGGGTATTTGACTCCTTTCCACAGAAGGTAAAGAATTGCACAAGTGCAACTCTCCCACAGGGTGCAGAACTATCTGTCATACTTTGGCTGACAATTTACCACTTGTTTTCACATCTTCTCCGTCACCCTCCTGGTCTGGTTCAGTATCACATACTAAAAGAGCAAACTCCCCAGCTCACAAAAAGCAAACTCATCGTTCTGCTGCATCCCCTGGAACGTTGCTTTAAGAAGGGGACGTAAGGATCGTGTAAAACCTGAGATAGGCAGCTGCCAAAAGCACAGCAGTGCCCTCGGGGGAGAATACAGGTAACTGCCCTAGGCAGGCATCCCACTCTTCTCTCCTTTTCATCTTTCAAAAGTGTGATTCGATAGAAGCCCTTTGATGATGCAAAAAGAAACACTCGAACTTTCAGGAATAAACCAGCCAACACCACAGTGAAAAAGTAAGAGAGTCCTGACTTTGCAAACCCACTCACACTCTGGTTGGAACCAGGGGTGGGGGGGACAGGGGTATGAAGTCTGTTCAACACGAGAAGAGTTGCCAAGAAAGCAGGAATTTTGTTTATTTTTAACTGGCAAGTCAAAATGAAAGTGCAACTGACTTCCAGAGGAGGGTGTGGTGCTCAAAGACAAAATGCAAAGTGTCAGCCTAACTCAAATCATTCCACTGAAGCGCATCCCAGCTGCCGAACCAGCTGCTCATCCGCTGACAAAAGGTTAGTTTGGTTTTCATACTTACTGCTCTGCATGTTGAGTGTGATAATTTCTTATGCAGTTAAGGTGGCTTTAGTGAGACATCATTGCACTAAGCCACACTCATTTTCACTCTTCAAATTAGACTTGTTCAGTAGAATACTGCTTAATTCTGCTCAAGCTGGAGACAGTAACTTCATTCAACATTTGTCCAATCCCTGCCAAGTTTAACCATACCAGAAATGGTGAAGGTGCATCTAAAGGGAAGGCTGGAATAGCTGTGCAAGGGAACATGCCAGGCTGCCCTCTAACAGATCTATGAATATACCTCCTAGCAAGAAGCACTTGAGGAGGAGCTGAGGTTCTGAGCCTTTGGGTAGCTGTGGGCAGTTCTTTGTCATTATACCCTCAGTTGCCTCCAGCTGCAGGGTGCACAGCACCCACAGCAATCCTGTAAACAGTTCCATGCTGGTATGACTCACTGTGTGGCACAGAGACTAGACTGAGTCTGTCCTAGCACTGCTCAGTGACTGACTCCCAGGGCGCTGGATCTGCTCTGCTTTACATAATGGGCATGTACAAATGCACCTGAGAAACAGCGTGAACAGGAAAGGCAAGTATGAAAAGGTTTGTTACACAGAAAAGGGAGAACTAGCAGCTGCTGCATTCCAGACATTGTTTCTGTCAAGAATTGAGATCAGACAGAAGCATATCAGGCAGTGGAGCACAGTGCTCGGCACAGCTGAACCCCTTTGTGAGATACAGGTTTCTGAAGTCTGCACTCAAATGTTTCTTGCTTTGCTTTCAAGCAGCTCTGCCGGCGATCCACATTGATTAAGCATTCCCAGATGGGTTCTGTAACAAGTGCTTTAGTCTACAACCAAATCTTTTCAGTGGAATTGTTAATTTGCTTGGCCAAGATGAGAAGCAGAGTAAACTCTCCTGGCAGCTGTTTCCTTCTACAAAAACCACCCCAAACCAAACAAGATATATTTGCTGCTGCTGTCTGAACCTCTCCCCAGCTGCAAAAGATTGCCTCTGCTGAAAAGATTGGGCTAGCAGACTGAAGGGCAGAGAGCAGACATCCCCTGCCAAAGTAACAGACAGAGTTACTGCAGTTTTCCATTCTGCACACATCCTTTAGTGACACATCACAAGACCAAAATTTTAAACACTGATTACTCCTATTTTAACAGGAAGTGTTTTGAAACTTTACTAAAATAATCCAAAGTCATTAAGAATGAGGCCAAACCAGCTTGTAACACACTTAAAACAAATATAGATAGATTCACAAATAGCAAACCCAGAAATGATTCATTTTTCCCTACCGGGTTGGGTTTGCATTGCTGAATATGAGCTCAAGCAGTAACATTTTTCCTGGTAGACAGAATGCATTTTAAAAAGTTAGGAAATACTGTTTCTAATAAAGGTTTGGCAGCCCTTCATTTAAACTCTTGTCTGAAAACTAGAAACAGTGATTGGAGTTTTTTTTTCCAGATTGAAAAAGCCAAACTGTAGCTGTGGGGCAGAGTATCAGATGATAATCTGCTGGCAGTAGCACTGGCCTCACATTCTGAAACACTGCAGATGCTGACCAAGGATGAAGTGCTTTTTGTTCTGAGCTACTTTCTGCTACTACTGTTCAGAAACCCTCATGCCATTTATTCCAAGGGATAGGATAGGATAGGATAGGATAGGATAGGATAGGATAGGATAGGATAGGATAGGATAGGATAGGATAGGATAGGATAGGATAGGATAGGATAGGATAGGATAGGATAGGATAGGATAGACCACGTTGGAAGAGACCTTCGAGATCATCACATCCAATCTATCATCCAACACCACCCAATCAACTAAACCACGCAACCAAGCAGCCTATCAAAAGGAAACAGAGTTCTGCAGGACCGCAGTGCACAACAGAAAGCATTCCAGCAAGTTAGTGAACATGATTCCAGGAGAAGAAAATACTGTAGGACAGGAACACTCAAACTACCACCCTAAGCTGGCAGTGAGAACACAGCCACAGTGTTCACAGTGTAAATCTGTCAGGAGACAGCACCTGAAGAAAGAGCTGAGGTTCTGAGCTGTTCGGATTATCTGTGGGCAGTTCTTTGTCACAACACCCTGAGCAGCTTCCAGCTGCAGGGTGCAGAGCACCCACAGCAATCCTGTAAGCAGTTCCACGTAAGCATGGCTCACTGTGTGGAATGGAGACTAAACTAAGCTGGTTCCAGCGCTGCTGAGAGCCCCCCAGTGCTGTGCTTTGTGTAATGGGCATGTGCAGGTGTGCCTGAGAAACAAGCACAGCCTCCCTCTGCTACACTCACATCCCATATTTGCCAGAATTCATGGCAGCAAGCACCTCTGCTCACCTGTTAGCATTGCTTACCCATTCATGACAGCATTTGCACTCCTTTGCTTTGTGGAGGCAGCTCCCATGTAAGCACTGTGAAGGTGCAGACTAATTCATTTTTAAATGGCATAGTCAAACACAACTGAGTCTGCAGCTGAGGAGCTCTCATTGCTTCAGCTGCTGAACGTGGAAACCTGTGAGGCTGCACTGCAGGCAGCCTGCAATTCCCTGCATTCCAGCTGAATCCCTTCCACTAGCACTGCACACAGCTAGCTCATTTCATGCAGGACTTTGAGGTGGTCCCTCCTGCCTCCATCACTGCCTACTTGGATTATTTACAAATGACTCTTCAATATCCAACTTCTTCAAACTTGAGGAGTACAAGCAGCCTTGAGAAAGGGGTTTGTTTCCACAGGCATTGTAAGAGTTAATAACAGTATTATTTCTCTGGTGCTCCCTTCTCCCTCTTTTTTTCCCCTCTTGCCTTGCAGCTTTACCATGGGCTGGGATACAAATAACTCAAGTGATTACTGGATTGAGGATGAGGAGGATCTCAACTCTATTATAGACTACAATGCATATGAGCTCCTCTGTGAAAAAAATGATGTGAGGAATTTCATTAAGTTATTCCCCCCAGTGTTCTATGCACTGGCTTTTACCCTTGGAGTGGCTGGAAATTCCCTGGTGGTGGCAATTTATGCCTACTGCAAGAAAGCCAAGAGCAAGACAGATGTGTACATCATGCAGCTGGCCATTTCTGACCTGCTCCTGCTCTTCACACTGCCCTTCTGGGCAGCCAACGCAGTGCGGGGCTGGGAGCTTGGGAACTCCATGTGCAAGCTCACTTCCTCTCTGTACACCATGAATTTCAGCTCCAGCATGCTGTTCCTGGCCTGTATCAGTGTGGACAGATACAGGGCCATTGCTGAACCCCAGGGTCAGAGAAGAGCTGGCAAGCACTGCAGTGTCACTTGCCTCTGCGTCTGGCTCTCTGCCATCTTCCTCAGTATCCCTGAACTGGTATTTAATCAAGTCAAGAAGCACAACGACAGGAATGAATGCCTCCCTGTATTTCCCATGAACATGGAAACACTCTTAAAAGCAACTATCCAAATCCTGGAAATCACCCTGGAATTTCTGCTTCCCTTCCTGGTCATGCTGATCTGCTACTCAGCGACTGCTCGAGCGCTATTCAGGTCTGCCAGTGCCAAGCAACGCAGACCCTTCCTGGTCCTGCTGGCAGTAGTGGCTGCCTTCATTGTCACCCAGCTGCCTTACAACGTGGTGAAGTTCTGGCGAGCCATAGACATCATCTACGTGCTGATCACTGACTGTGATGCAAGCAAAACTGTAGACATTGCACTCCAGGTCACCAAGAGCATAGCTTTGTTCCACACCTGCCTGAACCCCCTTCTCTACACCTTCCTGGGTGCCTCTTTCAAAATGCATATTATGAAAATTGCCAAAAACTATGGACACTGGAGAAGGCAGAGACAGAAGGGAAGGCTTGAAGAAGATTCCATGAATTATGAAGACCATACTGAAGAAACCACCAGCTTCACTATATAGACTCTCCATTACCCTCATTATATTATATTATATAGCCATGGGAATTATTTACTGATCCTGGGGGGATTGCTTCAGAGCTTTTTCTCTTTAAGACAACTTGCAGACATGTTTCTGAACCTGCAGACACGCCAAGACACTACAGTGCTCTTCAAAGTGGAACATGAAGAACTAAATACTAAAATTTCTAGAAACAACTAGATATTTGCTTTAAAAAATCCCACAAACCCCAAACACCTCAAAACTCCCAAGATTTAAGTTTTAAAATACCACAGTAGTAGGGAATTAAATAGCTGTGTGACAAACAATCTGTGTCTGGATTAAGATCAAAAAATAAACCATCAGCAATAAAACACCAGTACAGGCACTTTTGTATCTGAAGGGACCTCCTACAGACTTTCTCACTACTTCCTTAGGAAATGAGATGCCCAACTGGGAGAAACTGATCCAGACAAGGCACTCTCAGGCCAAAAGCCAAGGTGCCTCCTTTACTGTCAGTGTTGCAGTACTAGAAGGAGAGCAATCACTACCTTGTGCTGAGTGTAGGTACTGCACAAGCACCTACAAAAGGCAGCTGCCACACTCGGAGGTACAGAAATGAAGCATTCACATTTCACTCCAGTTGGCTACTCAGTTTATTGAGCTGGCTTCCAAGCTCCCAGGGAATTGTGACTTTCAAACTGCCATCACAGGTATGCGTAAAAAAAAAGACAGGGTGAGGCACTCAGTGCCATGGTTTAGTAGCTTAGAAGGTACTGGATGATTGGACTTGATGATCTCTAAGCTCTTTTCCAACCTGGTTAATTCTGTGATTCTGTAAAGAAGTGAGCAGTACTGCAACATGAAAGACACTTGCCACTGACAGTAGAACTCCTTGATCTTTCTGGGAAGGTCAGCCCCAAAGCATCACAGGGTGGGTTGAAAAGCAGCCACATGTTACTGTAACTACACAGCGCACTCACTCCTGACAGACTAGCTGCCAAAGGCAGCTTCATAACAACCAGAGTTTAAAGGCTATGGCCATAGACATATAAATCACCTAATAAGGACAACTTCAAGCAACAATAGTAGCATTCAGTCTGTAAACAAAATAGAGGTTGCAGACAGGACCCAAACTGGATTTGAGTCTTGCACTTCACTTCATAGAACAAAAGCTGAGTTCATCTCTTTCCATTATTTGCATTTTGTTGCCTTTACTCAGGAAGATTCAATTTTCCATCTCAGAAATGGAACAAATATTTTGGGTTTATGAGCTCTTGGAAAGAGTTGTAGAGACCACCATTCTTACTTAGATTTTCCATACTTACCACTGCTCCACCACTTCTTGCCATTGATCACATAACTGTCTCCATCTCGCTCAATGCTGCATTGCATATTGGTGGCATCACTTGAAGCCACATCCGGCTCTGTGTCAAAGGAAAAACAATACAAATACTGAAACCACTGGATTAAGTACACAGGTAGTGCCACCCCCACAAGTACTGGGACCTAGATACACCCCACTGACATTGCACACAAACAGAATGTTGAGAAGACATGAAGCAAGTACAGTGTTGTGTGTGGTACTTCCAGGTTCTGTCTTGAAACCTCCACCTACAACCCACTGCAAAACCACACAGCTTCAATCACAACCACCATGTTTGTGTCCAGTTCTATGTTCTGAAGAACCCCACCACAAAAAAGTGCAAGTTCTATGGCAAACCTGTTGTGTGGTACAGCACAATGTATTTTACTGGTACTGAAAATAAATAGAAAGTAAATACTAATTAGTGTAACCCTCAGGGAAGGGCAGTAAGGGTGCTTCACTTTGCATTCACGCTGGACTGTCTGCATTTGCCATGGGAAACTTCTGACAGCTACCTCTAACTTTCTTCTGGAGAACAAATTACCTGTCATGCAGAAGCAAGAACTAATCTTCCCTTCTAGGAGAGGCTCCAGCCACTTCTTCTTTTGCTCTTCAGTGCCATACATGTGCAGGACCTCCATGTTTCCTGTGTCTGTAAGAGACCAGCAGCACCTTTACTTCAAGCCAGACAACTCATAAGGCTTCAGATGCCCAACTTCTAAATGCTCTCAGTGTTGTAGTTGCAAGACAGAGTTGCCAACCTGGTGCCTGACAGTTGAAAACCTCAGAAGCAAAGAAGCACCTCCCAGTTTCCTCAGCTATTAGCGCATAGTCAAGCTGGCTGAGACCACTGACATCTGGAAGAAAAAGGTTCCACAGACCTTCTGCTTTGGCCATTTCCTGTTGAAAGCATCAGAGAGAAATGTTGGCAAAACCTCTCAGAAAAAGAAAATAATCATCAGTGAATTCTGCCTTGCTGCCTTTTCTTCCTTCCTAACATCCCATCCACCATACCTGATGCCTTTTCTCCAGCAGCTGTTTTCACTAGGTGCAGCCTTTGCCAAAGGTCAGACACACCCCTTACAACTCACTTTTGCTGTTCTCCTCTCTGGTCTCCCTCACCTCCTTTTGCACATGTCGTTCTTCCTTTCCTTTCACTGTGTCTTTGCACGCAGAGTAACTCCTTAGCAGAACAGGCCAAACGTTCTTACACTGTCAATGCCTGTTTCTTTCACTACTAGAGTGTTATGAATATTTACTGTCTCATACCTTCAGTCTCTCAAGCAGAAGTGGTTTCTTCCATTTTTCCCCTGCATTTCCACGTCCGGCATAGTATTCCATTATCTCCTTCGAGAAACAAGCAAACACGTGTTCTTCATTTCAATGGCACGCAACACACAAGTAACAGTATGTTGTTTTCTCCAGCCCTACACACCAATAAACTCAAAAATCAGACATAGGTTTTTATTATGCAGTTGGCTGCATTATAAAATTAAACATGCAATTGGAAATCCAACTGCAAGCTATTCATTTTGCAAGACTTTAAATGCATCATGGAGATGACCCCAATCAGTACCTTACTCATACAGGGAAATTATCTGGGATAGTCTGAAGTATGTGATGATAGTGGTAGAAGGCCAATGTTTTCTGATGACACGAGTAACCATTCATAAATAGGTTTCCAGAAGCTTTTACCTTCTCAGCTGGATATATGTGCTGCTTCATGAACTGCTTGACTTTCAGCAACATTTCCTGGCCTTTCCTGCTTTGATGGAACAGCTCTCCAGAACTTCTGTGATGCGTGCTGCTGAAATCTGACCTGGAGAAGAACATTCAAGGCAGTAACACGACCAGATTCTCCCTCATAATAATGTAAGCTGCCTTATCAAGGCATTTAAATAAGTGGAGACATTGTAAAGGCTTTGGTTTGCCTTTGACCAGTAATTTAGACCATTCTTACCTTTTAGAGAGCTCTAAACCTCTCTCTGCCAGAGGCTCTACAACTTTACCAAATGCATGACTATTCTCTGAAGAAGCATTTCCAAGGAGGTATCTAGCATATACACCCTGAAAATCAAGAGAAAGACATTTCTGGTATAATTATGGACTCAAAGTTGTGTCTTCAGTGGATTGGTGAATTCCTCAGTCATGAAAGTAACACTTAAATACACATTCTTAAAATGAAAATAGCACCTGGGTTTTACTGGCATATGTTAATGTTGGGTTTGGTCTATTACTGATAAAATGCAGATGTTCCCCACACAGGAGAAAACAGAAACAAAGAGAAACACAACACACACTCCAGCAAAACCAAAATAAGGGCAAAGAGAAAAGAAGAGGTAAAACCCAAACCAAAACACACAAAGGATTAGTGCACATTTGGTATGCTCATGCACAATTGCTCATGCAGCAACTCATTAAAATACACTTGAGCCCTGCAGTGGCTGATTATCTATTAAAGAGTTCCTTCTACTAACAACGAATCAAGGAAGTTTATTTTTTTCCTATAATCACATCTCAAGACGGAGCTCCAATGTTCACAATACACAGCTTTTGTCATCTGTACCAACAGCATCTTACTTGTTCTGTTGTCTGCTCTCACAACAGTGCAGAAACTGAAGAGACCCTTTGATTCTCAGTAATACCAGATTTAAACTAGCCAGCGAGCACAAAAAAGGGAGCAACAAAATTGCCAGCATAGTGGAAAATAAACAACTGGTTGATAGTAGGCTGAACATGAGACAGCAGTGTGCCCAGGTGGCCAAGAAAGCCCATGGCATCCTGGCCCATATCAGGAACAGTGTGGCCAGCAGGAGCAAGGAGGTCATTCTGTCCCTGTACTCAGCACTGGTTAGGCCACACCTTGAGTCCTGTGTCCTCTTCTGGGCCCCTCAGCTTAGGAAAGATGTTGAGTTGCTGGAACGTGTCCAGAGAAGGGCAACAAAGCTGGGGAGGGGGTGGGGAGCACAGCCCTGTGAGGAGAGGCTAAGGGAGCTGGGGTTGCTTAGCCTGGAGAGGAGGAGACTCAGGGGGATCTTATTGCTCTCTACAACTACCTGAAGGAAGGCTGTAGCCAGGTGGGGGTTGGTCTCTTTTCCCAGGCAACCAGCACCAGAACAAGAGGACACAGTCTCAAGCTGTGCCAGGGAGGTTTAGGCTGCATGTTAGGAAGAAGTTCTTCGCAGAACAAGAGATTGGCCATTGGAATGTGCTGCCCAGGGAGGTGGTGGAGTCACCATCACTGGAGGTGTTTAGGAAGAGACTTGATGGGGCGCTTAGTGCCATGGTTTAGTTAATTAGATGGTGTTGGATGATAGGATCTCAAAGGTCTTTTTCCAACCTGGTCTGGTCTATTCTATTCTATTCTATTCTATTCTATTCTATTCTATTCTATTCTATTCTATTCTATTCTATTCCCACATTCTCTTCAGTTTTAGCCTGCTGCCCTAAGCAGCTGGCTGTATCTAACACAATGTGCTTAATGGGCAGTTATCAGCCGTAAGAATCCAAGGTATTGCTTCTGCAGGAACCAGCTGAAACGGAATGGTCCCAGGTCATTTTCACACTGTTGTTCAGATTTTGAACAAGTCTTCCCAACTACAAACACTCTTCACAAAAAGGTGACATTTCAGCAAACATGAGAGTATTACCTGAGATATTGCTGCCAACTTAAAGTAAGACAAAGCAAGGAAAAAATTGAAGTTGGGTAAAGCAGTGCTGATACCCCGGCAGCGGCAGTACACTGACACCAGCTCTTCAAATGAGGGAGTGTCTACAAAAAAAACCAACAGAATATTTGACAGTACTCAGCATTTGCTGTATTCTTTCCACTTTATTCTTCAAACATTCCAACAGCTTTTCAGTTTTATGAGCTGCTCCATTTACATCACAAACCCCATGATTTATCATGGGTACACCAGAAGGAAATAGGAGCTGTCTGAATTGCAAATAAGCACAACACTTCCCACCATCCTCACCTCCACTCTAGTCAGGAAATTAACTTCACCATAGTTTTTTTTGTTTGTGGGGTTTTTTTCTTTTGGTTGATGGGGGTTTAGGGCTTTTTTTTTTTTTCTTTAAATTTACATTTCCATTTTCTTCTATTATCTCCAAGAAAGGTTCAACAGCCCTTACAGAAGCGGCAGCTTGCTCAAACAGGGTTGACTTAGGAGTCCCTACCAGTGAAGATAACTATGGAAAAGTTCTTTTCAAGTGTAAAATGATGTGCTTATTAATCTTATTATTGCTCATACAGGTAACAAATAGGAATCAAGCTTGGCATTCAACAGAAAGATTACAGTTTCATACCTATGGTGCCTTTGAAACCCAAGAAAGTTCCTTCACATAGGTCCCCAACAGCTGGAGGCCAGAAGTAGAAGAGAGTGGCATAGGCTAAATCTGTTAGTGGATGGCCAGTAGTTGAAAGCTCCCAGTCCAGGACCGCCAAGACACGAGCCTTAAATAGAAATAAAAGCTGGAATGCTGGAAGATAAATTCCCTCCATCTACAAATGCACAACCCACTTAGCATCCAGCAGCTTTATTTGGTTACTGTGTTTCAAAACACAGGCTGTACCCATCCTCAAAAGCAGCTCCACTTGGTGCTATGTCAGGATTTGCAATGAAATCACATTCACTTAGTGGCAGAAAATCAGGCACTTTCCCAACTAAAATATCATTAAATTTTACATTTGAGTGGCTCCTTCTGTCAGAACCTTATAAACTCCTCTAGTCAAAGATGGTTGAATTAAAATACCCTAAAGAGCAGCAGTATTGCAGTTGGAGCTTTGTTTCCAGTACCTAACACCATATAGAGAGTGCAGAGAAGAGTTAAGTTCCCTGCTGTTCCTTTCAAAGATGCATCATGCACTACAATACCCACACAAGTGTACCATCACACGGTAGGAGCACATAAAAAAAGAAAGAGAACCAAAACCCACTAAACATGCATAGGGGTTTCAGTTACCTCTGTTGGATGGAAGATGATGTTATCTATTCTGAAGTCCCCATGAATCAGCTTTTCTTCATTATCATCAAATGGCAAGTTGTTTGCCAGCCACTCAGCCAGCTTGTTCATGGCAGGAATCTCTGTCTGAGCAGCTGCCTCATACTGTCTTCTCCACGTTGATACCTAAAGAAATACAAACACAGCAGCGGGTTTTCCAGCTGATTCACAACCACCTCAAGAGCACAAAATCCTGAAGCACACAAAGCTTCCAGGCTTTGACTATTACCCCATTACGCATAAATTCAGTCAAGTCCAGCACCTCTGCATTTGCAAACATAAGATCAAAAGACGCAACAAAGACCACCTCTGTTTTCTATTTCAATCCTATTTACATATCCCAAATCTAATACCCTAAAAGCAAACTATTACAATTCCCCAAGTACAGCATTGCAGAATTATCTGAGTGCAGCAGTAACTCTGTACTGCACACAGATAACTGAAGCGAAGGTGGTTTTGGTTACTTTCACCATCCAGCTTGCAAATCAAATAAATCCTCAAAGATGGGATGAAATAAGAATTTTTTGAAGAGCTGTACCTGTCTCCTGCAGTATCCTGGTCCTCTACCATATCCTTGGAGATCCAGAGACTTTACATCAAAGGAATGCAGCAAGGCCAAAGTTTCTATCATTGCAATGTACAAAGCTGAGCGCTCTGCTGTGCCTACTTCAGGCAGTGACAAGTCTTGGAAGATACGACCCTGTAAACATCACAAACCAGGTGTTTGGTGGGATGCAGGCACCAAATGAGACAAGAAAAGCTATACATGTCATGAACAAAAGCAAATGCAGTGAGCCAGTGCTCCCTGTGGAGTCAAAACTTCCTTCTTCATTTATTTTTTCTTGCCCAGGACAGATGAAGGATTCAAAGTAATCTCAGATCGTTAGTACACCATGTATCTATTAGAAGGTAAAAAAAGCAACAGATACATCCAGCAGATGAAAGCCTGAGTTAGAGTACACAATCCAGATATCCTCAAGCCTAGAAGTACCAAAAACATCAAACAGCAATGAAGAAAATTTAAAAAATAAAAAAGGAATGTTTATTCAACACAATAAATGTGTGACTGTTTTCCAAGGTACAAAAAGCACACTACTGTCCACCTCAGAACAAACATTACACATCCACAGCCCTAGAAATGGGAAAATGAGAAGCCTTGCTACTGGTATCAAGGAATCACTCTGTTCTTGTCAAAACCAGGAAAACATTTCCAACATCAGTGTAATTCTTCATAGCTTTTACATTTTCTTGCTATTGATTCATGGGTTTTGCAGGAAGGTTAACTTAATCTCCAGGAACTGGCCCACAAAGTCTTACATCTCTAACTGCCCAGGGAAACCGATGATATGGTAGGAGGCAAAGAAAGGGAAGAGGCTTGAATTCAAACATGATACAGCAGCCTTTGAATCTCCAAAACCTAACAGAAACAGTATCAACCTGGCTACAGCACACTCAGAGTAAGGAACCACAAACAGAGCTATGCCGTGTCCTTTATGAAACGAGTGCTTGAGCTGAAACCTTGGTTTTCCAGAGAAGGTACTTAGTAAATGCTGAATAAGCTCTAACAGAAAGGTTTTCAACAATAAAAAGCAGCTTGTAGTAGAGAGAAGAAAGGATCTCTCCCACTGGAACACCAACCTGCACATGCTGCATGACATAAAACTCTGTTCCAATAACAGAATCATCACTGCAGTACAACAGGGGCTCAGGCACGGGAAACCCAGCTGCAAACAAGGCTTTCTGCACACGATACTCCCTGTCGATCTGAAGAGAGCACAGAAACTTAGTCTGAGTGAACAGTCCCCAAACATACACGAGTACAACAGATGACAACGTACCCTGTGCATGTTTAGTTATCTATATAGCAGAGAAAACTGGAAATGCTCCAGCAACTCACTGCATTTCTGGCCACGTTCACCAGCGTGCTGCACCATCATGCGCAGGATTTAGCCACCTGCAACACAATGGGGCTGGAGCTTGATGGAGAATGTTACTCACCTTGTGAGCTCCAGGTAGAAGGGGGCCATGGGGCTTCTTCCTGAGCACGTAAGCCCGCTCACCCTTCTGAAGGTAAAAGGTAGGATTTGACTGGCCTGAGCTACAAAGAGAAAAATTGCAATTACTTACTAAATTCAAATCCTTGCAAACTTTGAACAGAAACAACGTAGAACACACTGTGACGTACTGTGCTGGGTTGAAGTTTCCCCCCAGCATTAACTCTGCCAGACCAACTCAGTTAGAAGCAAAGTGGAAGCTGTATTTACAAGCAAAAACTACACTCTAGAATGGAATGCAATGAATATGTACAAAATACAGTATTTACAACGTTATACAGCTATTTACAATTAGCAAACACCACAAAAACCACCCTGGCCAGAGACCAGGGAAGCCATTCCACTGCCTCCCCTACCCCCATGTCCCAAGAGAGAAGCAGAGAGAAAAGCAATAGGTTAGACTTAACTAAACAATGCAGCCAAACCAAGGTCAGCCAGAAGCAGATTAGTCTCTCCCGAGTGAAGCAAACAGCAGAGACATCAGAAAAGAAGAAAGAAAGAAGAAAGAGTAGTTTAGGTACAGCCTGTTTCATTTATCCAATGAATTTGTTTAGAATAATCTTTTGTTTTCCTTTTTACACACAATAGTAATTTATTTGTATATTTCTACCTTTCTGCTCAAAATATGTAACTAAATTTTAAAGGCATAGCCTAAAACCACCACCCTTGGCCTGAATAAAGTGGCAAAAGACAACAGAAAAGGTTAAGAGCTGGTTGGTCTGGGTTGGTTTGTTTAAAATACGGGATGCAAGTGATAGCAAGTGGAAGCTAGAGGTTCTATTCTATTTATTAAAGATGTCTTCTTTCACTGTAGCAAGGTCACAGATACTCAACTTGTTCTCCTGTGAAATGGAAATATTATATCTCTCTCCTCCCAAAAGAGGCATCATTCATGTTCTCAAGGCATGCAGTAGATGTAAACTTCAAAGCTTTCCATTTTGGAGGAAATGAAACAGAGGAGAATTCACACTAGCCCATAACTGTGTTTGTCTTTAAGCACAGAGAAAGCTCCCCCAATAACTGACAAATTCTAGTAACAAGTCCCACTGTATCCCAGCCTGACCATTACAGGCATTGGTTATGGTTAAGGGACTGCTTATAGTAATGTTACAGTGACAAGGAATCAGAGAAATTGGACATTTCAATCACATACATGCATAAAATAGGACAACCTAGTTTACAGAAGCTTATACAGAATTAACAAGGTTGGAAAAGACCTTTGACATCATCAAGTCCAACCTATCACCCAACATGGCACTAAGTGCCTTATCCAGTCTCTTTTTAAGCACTTCCAGTCAACTGACTGGACAGATGGGCAGAGTCCAATTGGATGGCATTCAACAAATCCAAGTGCTGGGTGCTGCACTTTGGCCACAGCAACCCCATGCAGAGCTACAGGCTGGGGTCAGAGTGGCTGGAGAGCTCCCAAACAGAGAGGGACCTGGGGGTGCCGATTGACAGCCGCCTAAACATGAGCCTGCAGTGTGCCCAGGTGGCCAAGAAGGCCAATGGCATCCTGGCCTGCATTAGGAATAGTGTGGCCAGCAGGAGCAGGGAAGTCATTGTGCCCCTGTACTCTGCATTGGTTAGGCCACACCTTGAGTACTGTGTCCAGTTCTGGGCCCCTCAGTTTAGGAAGGACATCGAGACACTTGAATGTGTCCAGAGAACGGCAGCAAGGCTGGTGAGAGGCCTTGAGCACAAGCCCTGTGAGGAGAGGCTGAGGGAGCTGGGATTGTTAAGCCTGGAGAAGAGGAGGCTCAGGGGAGACCTCATTGCCCTCTACAACTACCTGAAAGGTGGTTGTAGCCAGGAAGGGGTTGGTCTCTTTTCTCTAGCAACCAGCGCCAGAACAAGAGGACACAGTCTCAAGCTGCACCAGGGGAAGTTTAGGCTCAAGGTGAGGAGAAAGTTCTTCACCAAGAGAGTGATTCGTCATTGGAATGGGCTGCCTGGGGAGATGGTGGAGTCACTGTCCCTGGAGGTGTTCAGGAGGGAACTGGACATGGCACTTGGTGCCATGGTCTAGTCATGAGGTCTGTGGTGATGGGTTGGACTCGATCTTTGAGGTCTCTTCCAACCTTGGTGATACTGTGATGGTGACTCCACCACCTCCCTGGGTAGCCCATTCCAATGGCAAATCACTCTTTCTGTGAAGAATTTCTTCCTAACACCCAGCCTAAACCTCTTGTGGTGTCTCTGGCCCTAGGACCAGGTGAACCTCCTTGTTCCTTACTTGAAAGTCTGCTTGCTTCTTTTCTCTGTTTGAAAGGCTCTTCTGCTGAGCACTCCAGCCCCAAAGCCTGGTTTTGTCAAATGTGTCTGTTTTAATATTTAACCTTTCATCAGTGCCACCTGATGCGTAAGCCTAATGCAGCTTGGGCAAATCAATTCACCTCTCCAAGCCTGCGACAGCTATCAAACAGGGATGGCATTATGGCAAGAACATGGACTCCTCAGTCAAGCTCATCGACCCACTTTCCCCAAGGCTCAGTGCTATCTACATGCCTTCCTCTCCTCATTCTGGATCATTCTGACTTGGTCCAATAAAAGATTAGCAAACTATCAGAAAATCAAAGTCAAGTAGACTTTTGCCCTCATCCTCCCCACAGCACTTCCATTTCCTCTGATGTGGCTGGGGCATAGTCTGTAATAGTTTCACAAATGTACTGTACAAACACTCTGCTTTGCACAGCAGAGCTGAAGCCTTGAAACACAACTGCAAGACAAGCAGTGGAAGCATAAATATTGGCAATATTTCAGCAGATTTTACTATTAGCTGCTCAATTGAAGCACACACAGGATAAGAATGCAGCTAAGGGTTCAATGGATGGTTTATATTTGCATCAGACAACAAGGAAAAATTGTTCTGTTTGAGATAGCAGCAGCTAGAGCAGTTGATGGCATGCTTACAAAGGAATAAGTCCATATTTTTAGTGACTTCCAATTGTTCACTCCCTATTTAAAGCCACAGAGTCACACTGCTGAACTGCTGATGCAAATAAACCAGATGCTCTGTGCAGCACAATGGCTTTGGTGCCTCGGTGCAACATCTCACTGCCCAGTGCTTTGCTCTTGGGGCAGTCATGGGAATCTCAGCACAGTACCACACTGCTGTCACAGATTTGCTAGTGTGGCAATACCCTACAGACTTTAAAATGGGTTACTTAAGCCATATGCACGCTTCTGAATGCTACTTGTTATGCAGTTCATGATCAACCTGGTAAAGCGAGCTTTATGAGCAGGCAATGAAACTATTAGTAGTCATGAGGTTTCGGGTGACAGGTTGTACTTGATCTTTGAGGTCTTTTCCAACCTTAATCTATTGTGGCATACGCCAACAGAGTGCACTGCGGAGGACCAGCCGTACGTCCGAGTACGGCCTGAAGTCCACCCAGCAGAGGCCTGCGGACAGACAAGACGCGAGGTCTGCCCATGCCACAGGTCACCTTAACCCCCACCCTGAACTTTGACTTCTCCAGCTGCTCCCTCGACGGCTGCTGCCTGCCATCAAGGATAACGGGCCCTACGTCCGGTCATGATTCCCACCGGGCAGCCAGCAAAGCCGCGGCTCTGCTCCTCAGCCCACACAGGCACCCTCAGGGCCCTCGCTGTGGCTCTGCACCTCAGGACGCCCCACAGGCGAGGACTCAGGCGATAGCCGCCACGGAAGCCGCCCTTCAGCCCTCAAGGCAGTGTCGAAGCAGACCAGCCCACCTTTTACCTGTACTGCCTGACAACGAGGGTCCCCGTGGGCTGCCGAGGGAAGCCGGGCAGCCGGTTGTACAGGTACCGTTCCAAGCTCCCCTGGTCGAAGCGGTGCTGTGACCGCACCTCGCCAGTACCCGGTTCGGCCGACATCCCGCTCACACCTCCCTGAACCGGCAACAGAGAACAGGCACCTGCCCACACCGTCGCTACGCTGATGACGGAGCCGCCCCACCCCGTCCCGTCCCGCCCCACTCCGCCCCGTCCAGTGTCGCCACGGCAACCAGAGTGGCCTCGGTCCGTCAAGGAAAGAGGTCCCCAGCGCCCGACCAGTACGGCTCTCCGAGCCAGGGGCTTGTCCTGGAGGAAGGCATCTGCTGGGAGGTAGTTACTGCCTCGGCTGACGCTCGCTCTCAGCCATCCCAGAGCCGTAACGCTGCCCGCTGTCGGGTGGCGGGAGATCCCGTGGCGAAGGGAACGCTCCGTGCAGCGTCGGGGCGAGCCGGGGACGGCGCTCCCCGGCGCTCCCGGAAGCTGGTTCGGGCGGCAGACGTGTCGCTGCGGCGCTGTCATGGCGGAGCCGGGCCGGCTGGAGCGGCTGGAGCGGCGGGTGCGGGAGCTGGAGGAGGAGCTGGCCCGGGAGAGGAGCGGCCGGGCGGCGCCGCGGGCCCGCATCGAGACCATGAGTCCGGAGGTGACGGACACCAACCCCTACAGGTGCGGCTCGGGGGCGGGCGCCTTACAGAGACTGTGTTGTGGGGAGAGGGCCAGAGGGCGAGTCAGGGTATAGAGGGTGGGGAATAACGAAATCCCAGAATGGCAGGGCTTGGGAGGGACCTCTGGAGATCTTCTAGGCCTGCCTCCCTACTAAAGTAGGCTCTGCAATCGGTTGTCCAGAATCGCGTCCAGGCGGGTTTTGAGGATCTGTAGAGAAGGGCACTCCAGAACCTCTCTGGGCAGCCGGTTCTGGTGCTCTGAAGAGACAGGGCCGTGGGGTCTCAGGCCATGGGTGGGAGGAGTGGCCCTGGGTAAAGGTGTGCAGAGGTGGAATGGGGCTGTGAGGGTGTTGTGGCAATGCTGAAGGCAGGTGGGCAGTGGGGAGGGGAAGAGAGGTGCTCTAAGATTTTCAAAGGGGAAAACTGAGGTTTTCATCAAAGTTGATAATAAATGGGACAAGTGTTGGTATTATATTGAGTCTTACTCCTCTGACTTACCTATTGTAGAGTTTAAGCATGCAGAAGTCTTGGACATCTGGGATCCTTTGAAATGCTCAGAGGTTGCAGAAATATGATGCTTTGGGGTTTTTCTCAGGATGAATTACATTAGTACAAGTTGATACCTTACTTTAATTGACACTTTCCCTGAAAAAAACAATGCAATAGCAAAATAAAAGATCACTTTAAAATTCTTCCATTTACTCTCACAACCTGATATTCTGTAATTTTTGTTTTCTAATGTTACATTGGAATTAATCAAACCAACAGGATCAGAAAATGGTGGAAGAGTCTTCATCAGCCTGCTGCCATATGGTTGGTTAAAGAAAAATGTGTAAGCTTTCATTGTGTAAATCAGGGCTTCATTTACAAAATGGCTGATAGCTGTGGGCCCCTCCTCATTTCATTTGAGGTTCCTCAACCCATCTGAATAAGTACAGGAGTTTCTGCAGGGTCAGTACTCTGCTGCGCTTGCTAGTAGGAAAACATCTACTGTCTGTTGAGACTGTATCTAGCTGGCAGTCACAACTGCAGTGAGAACAGCAGGCTTGAGCTTGGTGCTTGGTTATTTGTAAAGCAAAAGCGATTTTAAATACCTGCAAAGCAAATTTGCTGTTAGAAGGTAGAGAGCATTTTATGTATAACATTGCTGTTTTTCTTCCTAGTCGCTTGATGGCCTTAAAAAGGATGGGAATTGTCAAAGACTACGAGGTAGGATTCTGCCTGCATTGAGCCAGCCTGGTGTGTGGTCCCTGGGAGGACATTTCTGATACACTGCTGTTTTATTTCTTACTGCAGAAAATCCGTACCTTCACAGTTGCGGTGGTAGGTGTAGGTGGAGTTGGCAGCGTGACTGCTGAGATGTTGACAAGGTGTGGCATTGGTAAGGTAATGAGAGTTTTCTTCTACCTCTTTACAGTAGGTGGGCCAGTCTTATTCATAGAGTTAGATTCCTTTTCACTCCCTTGATTTTGCCTGAAAGAAAAAAGTACAACGAGGAAAGCACTCAAGAACAGTACTTGTGTACACACCACAAAATGGATACACGTAGGGCTTAATGCTGTGTCAGACGGATGATTCTTTCTTGGATGCTGGTCTTCTCTCTGCTTTCATATGAGCCCATCTAGCTAAACTTCATACTGGGTGACTGCAAAAGGAAAACCAAATGAAGAAGGGGCATAACTTGCATAGAACATCAAGTCTGATATTATGGAGCAAGTTAATACAAAATTGAGAAGTGGTAGATGTCAAACAGATGTTTTCATCACAAATATTAGTTCATCATGTGTCAGAGCTGAAAATTCAGCAGCAGTTACAAATAATCTGATGTATGTACAGATAAGAAGAGCTGCCAGAGTTCATGGACAGGATTCTTCTTCAAAGGAGGAATCTGGGGAATGGCTAGATGTTTTCTATTTCCATTTTCTCTCAGAACTTTAAGAAATTTCTTAATGCAGAGGTGATGTAAATTTTGATGGCAAAGTCTGCTCACCCTTTCTCTGAAGGAGCATTTCTTGAAGACCAGTACCTTAGGCACAGAAAAGGGCATTGGACAGTTGATTCAGGACTTACAGTAACCATTGTGCCTGTATGTTGTGTAGGTATAAGTGAATTGTGTTTGAAGGTCTGCATGGCAAGGCAAGGGAAAGCAATTGCATATCTCTGGTTCGTGCCCTTACAGCAAGCAGAAATGTGATCACAAAATGACAGTGTTAATGGAGATGCTGTGTGGAACAGTCTTAGTTTATGAGCTGAAGAGAGTGCTGTTTATTAAGTGGTTTTCTTGCCTAAGGAATCAGTGCCTGGTGAATGGCTGTTGGAATTCATCTGTCACATCCATACCATGTTGGTACTTTTGTATGTGAACCAAATGGGACAGCAGGGAGGGATATTTGCTGGGGATGTTGTTGGGTTTAGAATGAGTTTTGATGTTCAGATTGCCTTGTGGTGCTCTGGCTGCAGAGTCTTTGGAGATTCACATCTGTTAATACAATCTTCATTGTAGCTGCTTCTGTTTGATTATGACAAAGTGGAACTGGCAAACATGAACAGACTCTTCTTCCAACCTCACCAAGCTGGATTAAGCAAAGTGCAAGCAGCAGAACATACTCTGAGGTATAACTTAGAGAAGTGGGGATGAAAATGTAATTACCTAGGATGCTGCAAAGTAGCATCACTTGCAAAGTAGCATGATCTAATTTGGAAATTAGAGCATGAAAGAGTAGTGGGAATGGTTTATACTGAAGGAGACTTTTGTACTGGCCAAAGCTTTAATGTGAGCGTGCTTTGCAAGTGTTGCTAACCTTGCTCACGAGATTGGTGTAAAGTGTGCCACAGCAGTACATTGTGGGGCTTTTCTTACCTGATCTGTACAGTTGGCTATTCATCTGTACTGTTGGGTAATCCCAGTTGGGTGTATTCCAGACTTCAGACAGGAAGCATAAGATTGTAGCAGCACCTGTGAAGTCAAAGAGTAGAATGGAAGTTACTGTGTTTAATATTGACTGAAATTATTTCTTCCATAAGGAATATTAACCCTGATGTTCAGTTTGAAGTACATAACTACAACATCACAACACTGGACAACTTTGAACACTTCATGGATAGAATAAGGTAAAATCGCTCAGAGTATACAGTGACTGACTTCTGCTGCTGTGTGGCTCCAAACACAGCTTTAACATTGTTATTACTGGGTTGTTTTTCACTTCAATGACTTCTAGTCCAAAGCCCATGGGCAATGTGTACATGTGAAGGCATTCCTGCCTAGAGCTGTTCTCTGGAGTTGGCATTTATTTTTGCTGTTTCACAATTATATTTCATATTAGTGTCTTCAGATTTCTAACCAAAGTTGCAGGTCTTGCAGGCTTTTCCCTGTGTATAACACAGATCAGATCCTATTTGGACTGCTGTAGAGCAGTTTCAGGTGTGCTTTGTAAGATGAAGAAGGAAAACAGTTGCCAGCAGATGTCACAGAGAAGTTCTGGAATAGCTTTTCCCATCTGTAGTGTTGTTGTACAAAGACACAGTTCTGCAATGCTTTGTACTGTGTGTGCATGCCATGCAAAACCTCTTGAATGCAGGTGCCCATGCATTTCAATCCCAGCTGCAGTATGCTGTTGTTTCTCCTGTAACTGCAGTGCCACGTGTGTTCTGTTGTGCATTTGCACGAGTGTTGTTAGAAGACACAGACTTCCTGTGTGCTCCTGCACTCTAACACAGCAAGCTGACTGCCACATTGGCATTCTGTTCTGCTGGCAATGTCATGCCAACCTGTGCCTCTTCTTTCAGTAAGGGTGCCTTGGAGGAGGGGAAGCCTGTGGATCTTGTGCTCAGCTGCGTGGACAACTTTGAAGCTCGCATGGCTATTAACACGGTAAGGCCATGGAAAGCATCGGCCTGTGGAAGGCACTTCTCTCCTTTATTGATGTTAGGGATGGTGGGGCCTAGAGAAGAGGCAGGAGATTAACAAGAGCCCTCTCGGAAATTCCCTTCTTGACTTAAGGAAACAGAATCTGAGCTTTTACCCACTCCTTATAAATCATATCCTACATGTGTAAATCAAAGGGTGGAATGTTGAAGTCAGTAGCAGCTAATGGTGAGGAGTGCAGTGTCACTCCTGTCACTCTCTGTCTGTTCAGGTGATCTTGTTTCTATAAAGCTTTTCTCTAAGCCTGCTGTTAGGTCTTACAAACTTTTTTGAAGACTAAAGCCAGTTGTGTACTTCACAGGACTTTTTGCATACTGACAGTTTTCTTCAGGCTGTGTACCTGACCAAGCTGTTTTCTCTATAGCAGCAGCCATAGTAGGATATGTGTCAAATGCCTCTTTTCTGTTACCCTCAGCAAATCCAACCCACAAACAGTGTGCACTGAAGGTCCACAGATATGCTGTATCTGTGTCTCTAGAAGTGCTTTATGCAATTAGATTCTGTACTGCTTTGGTAACTAAACCCTGAGTTTGTTCCAACATCTGGGGAAAGCACAAAGGGCTGGCATCATGAGGATAGCTTTAATTTGCCCTTGGATAAACAATTTCTGTTCCGCCTTCTCATGTTGCTCTTCCTGAGCACAGCCTTTGTGTCTGAAAGCAGGAAGGCCAAGGTATTTAATCACTATGTTTACATTGTTTGGTCTTGTTCTTTTCATTGAACTTCTGCAGTGCTGATGTGTGTGTTTCTGTGTTTGTAAGGCCTGCAATGAACTGGGACAAACCTGGATGGAGTCTGGAGTGAGTGAGAATGCGGTGTCGGGGCACATCCAGCTGATAGTCCCTGGTGGGACAGCCTGCTTTGCGGTACGCACTGCTTGGCTCCATTGTGTGCCCTTCAAAGGGGAGTCTGGAGCTAGCTGGCTGCTGAACACTCCTGGCACACTGATGGTGTCGCTTAAAATTCAGTGTGACGTGTGCTCTTTTTAACTGCTTCTTTTAAACTGCATTTATTTGTTTCCACCTTAGTGCGCTCCTCCACTTGTAGTTGCAGCGAACATCGACGAGAAGACGTTAAAGCGAGAGGGAGTTTGTGCAGCCAGTCTGCCTACAACCATGGGGGTCGTGGCAGGGATTCTGGTACAGAACGTGCTCAAGTAAATGACTGCCTCCTTGCTTCTCAATGTACAGCACCACAAGAGAAAGAAACCTAAAGGAGCATTTCCTAATGATGGGTCTGGTTTATATGTTTTTACATGTTTGTGGCCGGTTGCCTAAAGGTCCTGGCACAGGGCTTGGATCATGGTGGGCTTGCTTTGGAGCTGCTGTTCTTAATGGAAATTTTCAGGAGTAAGGAAGAGCCTTCAGAGTTTTCCTGAGAATTTATCTTACTTCATGCACACACAACATGGTTTTTTGGTTCTGCATTTAAATATGCTCCCGTTTGACATCATTAAATTATACACAGGAAAGTGCTGCAGTGCTGACTTTGCAATGTTGCACATGGAGAAAGCACAAATCTGCATTTTTCTTGCAGTGTTTGTTCCATGAAAACCTGAGGTGAATTCAGATGGGGATGTGGCAATACAATGTACTTCAGTATTTTCTGGAAGTAGTGACATGACCCCCTGCTGAAAGAGCAGCTAACACTGCACGCATCAGCTAGGACACCTGAGCAGCTTTGTGCTCCATGTCAAAATGATGCACTGTGTTTCACAAGGGTCCTGGAGAATACAATCTTAGTCTGCTTTTAGCCTTAGCTTGCTTTTGTCAGTTACCCAAAGATTTCTAGTTCCAAAGAATAAAAATACTGTCTAGAGCGGTGGCTGCAAACAGCTCAGTGCCGTTTCAGCTCCACAGACAGGTGGGCTGGGTGAAACTGCGCAGCAACAGGGGTTTCCTTTAATGAAAAATGCAAACATTGCAGCTTCATGAAATCTTTATTTTCTTTGCCAATATGTTCCTGAAATAAAGATGGCTCAACTGGTTCTGATGGACTGTTGAAAACTCTCCTTTCATAATACAGGGCACCTGAGTGTTTCAAGCAGCTGCACCACAGGCACCTTGATGCAGTTATGTTGTTGTCAGATGACCACAGCTTACTTGAAGATGATTAGAGTAACTCTTTACAACTTCACTGGTGTGAAAATGTGTTCTGAAAGTTCACTGAGGAAAAATTCCTCCAGCACCTGAGTTTCTAGGCTTGCAGCTGTATGTAAGGCCCTGCTTTCTCTGTGTTTCTAGATACCTGTTAGATTTTGGCACTGTCAGCTACTATCTTGGTTACAACGCCATGCAGGATTTCTTTCCAACTATGTCTATGAAGCCAAATCCACAATGTAGTGACAACAACTGCAGGAAACAGCAAGAAAATTACAAGGTAAAAATGTTGGGGGTTGGCTTCTTGGGTTTTGTTTTAAATCTTTCTTAAAGTCTTTAGAAAAAAGCAAGCTACAGATCTGTAGTGAAAAAAATGCTGTTGCTGCTTCAGCCTTGGTTTCAGAAGGTTGCATGTGTGTCTGAAAATGCAGTACTTGCAAATTCCCTTAAGCAAAGGGTAGGCAGATAGCTTGCAAATGGGTAGATAATATTTTTCCTCCCACAGTGATGGGTCAGCCTTTCTGGCAGTCATATTTTTGAGTGTTAATGGCTTGGGGATTCTTTAACATTCAGGTATTCTGCCTTTTTATGTCTAACAAAGTTATAAATGGTGACACCATACCTTAAATACCAAAAGAAGTGAGAATATCAGATCTGACTTTCTTTGCTGTTGTTGGAAATGGGACTATTCCAGGCATTATGCTTTTGAACCTTTGGTGGTTTTCCTTCAGCAAAAAGAAGCTGCTCGACCAAAACAAGAAGTAATTGACCAAGAAGAAGAAATAGTCCATGAAGACAATGACTGGGGTAAGTAGTTGGAGGCTAGATGTTCCCAGGACAGATTCAATTACAGTTATGTTTTGGGTGGGACAAGGACTTCTTATGGTTCCTGGGTTTTGTACCTCACACTGCATAATTACTGCTGCCTTTTCACAGCTTCTGACAAGAATGGTACCTCAACTTGATGGGTTTTAGAATAAAAAACTTGATCAAAAGATGGTTTGAAGATGGGAAGGATATGGAAGGATGTGTTCACCATGTGCTCCTTTTAAATACGACTAAAGGGCTTTTGTCATTGCCATAAGCACTGTGCCAAGGTAGCCTACGGAGTTTTATGTTCTTTTGAGGGCTTTAAATTAGCAGGAGTTGTCTTCAGAAACAGTCAGCATGTTTGATAGAACCACTTCAGCATGGATGTATACCTTGTGTTTATGACATGATAGTCAGCTTGCTGCTGAGATAAATGTCCTTAGGGTGGGATGTATGTGGGTAGGGAAGCCAAAGGAGAGCTGCTGGTTTGGCTCCTAAGTTACCTTCACAGAACCATTTCACAGACTGTAAAATAGTTTTGTATTGATAGTGGGATGGAAGCACTGACAGTGGGAGCTCTTTCTGTCTTTACATTGTTTCAGACAGGCAGCTGCTGTTTTCCTGTTACTGTGATAACAGTGAGTAAAGAACATTATCTTCCACTTGTTAATGGAGTTCTTGATTACTTTTAATGCAAAGGCATTGAATTGGTATCAGAAACTTCGGAGGAAGAGCTGAAGGCTGCGTCTGGTCCCATGCCAGAGCTTCCTGAAGGAATTACTGTAGCCTACACTATCCCAAACAAGGTGAGGCAATTCTTCTCCATGCAGTTTTGCAGTATATTGTAGATTAAACTTGCAATACCCACCAGTTTGGTGAGCCTTTAAACCTCAGCTAAGATTGCATCTTGACCAACTGCAGTGAGCCTGTCCCAAGGTACCTCCTGCCAGCGCCCACTGCTTTGTGGTCGTAGGACATCCATCTCTCTAGGTGTGATGCCAGTGTGGCTGTGGGTTTGAGGGGACAGGAATGATTACAGTTAGGGGTAGGGAAGGACAGCCAATGGGAATTTCTCAGTTGATGTTTTAGTAACTCATGAATTTTTACCATGATTGCATTCAAAGAGCTCTGTGTAGTCAAAGAGCAGTCAGCACACCCAGGGATCACAGCACCTGTGTGCTGCAGCCAGGACGTTATTCTAGCAGAATAAGTTCAGGTTATGACCAGTTGAGTGTAATCTTGCAGTCAAGCACTTGGTTTGGTATCACAGCAATAAAGTTTTGTTGTGTGGAGTTCTTATGCGTGGTGTTTTTTTTTTGCCACTCTTTTCTCCCCCTAGGAAGAGAATTTGATAACTGAGGAAACGGCAGCAGAGGCTGAAGAAAGCCTAGAAGAACTCATGGCCAAAATGAGAAACATGTAGCAAAACAAGTGCTGAAGAGGATTGTGAGGAGTTTGAGTGACAGTGGACTATCAGAGGACCATATTATTTTTATTTAACCTCCACTGAAGTTTATCTTTACATTTCAGGTTATGTGGAACTGTCAGAGGGGCAGGCAGGAGCCAACCTGGCTTTGTCTGTTCACTTCTTTAGGATGGGGAGCTGCACTGCTGTAAACTTCACTTTCCCAGCAGTGGCAGAGTTCAGACACTCAGCAGGAAATGAGAGAACCAAGGAGGCAGAGCCTGGTACAGGCAGCATTATGTGAGAACAGCTCAGAGGCTGTCCTCATGCTGCTTTCAGCCTTTCAATTTGTATATAGAGGAAAAATTGCAAAGAGTCAGCTCAATGTGTTTTCTGATTACATGTACCAATGGTTACAATGATTAAAAAATAAACAGCATTAAAAAGCAGCTTTACAAGGGTTTTTAATTAAATAGCCATTTGTACAACTGCATCTGTAACTGTAAAGTATAACAGGAAATGTTTGGCTTTCGTGTTATGACCTAACAAAGCCAACTGCTGGCAAACCATTTTGCATCACTAGTTTTTTCCAGCTAAAAAAAGACATTCCTGTATTTTAAAGGATTCAGTAATATTAAATGTGAAAATACTGCTGAAGGGTTAACAGCAGGGCATTGGGTCACTCACCTTGTTCCAGTTCCTCACTGGCAGTGTTTTGCTGAACACAACTGAATCTGACAACAGCTCTACCTGTCCAAAATGATCTCTTTGGATGTATCAGCTTCCTGAGGAGACCAATGATTTTTGCACAAGTCCCTTGAATGTAAGTTTGCTGGCAGCTGGAATCATCCTGCTTTGACTTTTCCAAAATCACTGTTTCTTTAGAAACAGCTTTCAAAAGCTTCTGAAAAGGTTGATGGAACAAAGGCACACAAATCCTCTAAGCTGTGCTATCACAACACAGTAGAAAGAACCACCCTGTGAAATACATACAGCTGTCTCAACTGAACTTGTAGTGCTCGCATTTGGGCAGGGAGGTCTCAAATGCAGGGTTTGGTACCAGCTGTAACTTGAGTTAGTACCTGCCCTGTGTACCTGTGCACAGTGACAGCTGCTTGCTCAACATCGAAAAGCTGCCCAGGAAGGATTTCCAGCTTAACCATTTGCTTCCCTGTCATTACTGAAGACAGGTGTCAGCCCCAAAACAGTTTGTTAGCCTGGGAGAGACCATTTCTCTTAACAAGCTTACGCCTGCTGCACAATGCCTCTGCTGTGAGCAGTGATGGTCACCTTGGCCCACGTTCCAGGAAGATGTTTGGTGACAGTGTGCTCTTCAAGCTGAAGGCATCTCCACTCGAGGAGTTCCGAGAAGCTGCTTTCCCACCTATCAGCAGAGTCTCTGCCTCTTTTATTTCCATAGCCCTCTTGTACAGCTCAGCTGCCTTTGCAAAGTCTCCACCTTCATAGCTTTGGAGAAGAGGAAAAACCGAAGTCAAAACCAATGAAACAAATCTCAATACATTGAAACTGAAATGCACACTGTGCAATCAATGCTCCAGGGTACTTTGTTTCAGGCAGTAATCTGTCAGTAATTAGCTTTTACAGGGCTCATGTGATAGCCTTACCTTAGCACTGCCAAGTTCTTCAGAGTTTCCCCACACGAGGATGCATGTGTCCAAAGCTGTCCTCATAAATCTTTAATGCACGCTCATACAGAGGCAAAGCTTCAATCTGCTTTTTCTTTAGGGAGCAGAAAGTTGTTTGTTAGAGATGTGCATTACATTTGCTCTTGTTTTTTCCACCAGAGTATCCATGTGGTCTAGATGCACCACCATACATATTTAACCAGAAAGCTGTTCTGAGTTCTTGTTAGTGTTGACAGATGAGAATGATATTGAGATTGTCAAAGCAATTGGCTTCTGCCTGCAAATGCAGTTCCCACTTGGACTTCCTAGGCAGTTTTGAAAACCTCAGTTCTGGAAGTTTTGAGTTTCCAAATGCTCTTAATTTCACCTGAGGCACCTTTAATCCCTGCTTAAAATCAGATAATGCCGATTGCAGAAAGAGGAAAAAACAATACACAGCTCACTCCCTGTGGATGGCGAGCAAGGAATTCACTAAGTTCATAGAATTGCAGAATGATTTAGCTTGGAAGGGACCTTAAAGATCATCTAGTTCCAACCCCCCTGCCATGGGCAGGGACACCTCCCACTAGTCTAGGTTGCTCAAGACCTCATAACCAATAATACTTATAGACCCCAGAAACAAAACCAAGAGAGAGTGGCCAGTGACTCTCATTCCAATTCTGACTATAACATCACATCAAGTAGAAGAGGGAAGGGTCAGAAAAGAATACTCAAAACCAAGATCAATGTTTGACATGGAGAGAAGTCCCCAGCATTAGATCCATGTAGTTCTGATGGTAAGTTGAAGAGGGAAGGGTCAGAAAAGAATACTCAAAACCAAGATCAATGTTTGACATGGAGAGAAGTCCCCAGCATTAGATCCATGTAGTTCTGTTGGTAAGTTGATTGCATCACCTTTGAATCTTGCATTAGTTGCAGACTAGAAAGTACCTTTAAAGTACAAATCCTAACCCCGCTAAGACAGGAGTAAGAAAGGTGCCAGACATGTCAAACTCACCATCTGGCAGTAGAGCACAGCCAGATTTACCAGAGCAGTTGCTACACTGGGGTGCTTGGGGCCAAAGGATTTCTGCCGAATTTCCACCGCCAGCTCGTACAGGGGAACAGCCTTCTCAAGCTTGCCCTAGAGGGACCAGGAAAAAGGATTCAGCTGCCTTGTGTCCAAATGCCAGCAATGAAATCTACCGGAAACAAAAAGCCTTGGAGATGTAACTAGTTCTACTTTACTTGGATAAAGTTTAACCCCTTCCAGAACAGGGGGTTCTATTCTGCGTGTTTACCATCGGTCTTTCTTAGCACCTAGTTTTCCCAAATACTGAGCACATTCAAGCCCCAGCTCATGTGTGCCTCACCTAGGCCTCCTCTCTTTTTCATTAACAGTGGAGAACTCCCATGCAGCCAGAACACTGGCTCTAAGCTAACCAGAAATTCTCTGTGGTGAACACTAAGCACACAGGAAGGATACTGAAGGCACCACTCCTGAACAGCTTCTCCTCAAGCTCAGTGTGTTCTCAGGAAGCCACTGAGCTTACTGAAACAGATTTAAGGCCACTCAACCACATCTTTACACACGTGTGTAGAACAGCAGCAGCTGACAATTCCTGTGCCCGACTCCTTTTGGGCTGAGGGCTAACAATGCACAGCAGTCAGTTGCAGGGGAGAGAAAGGCAGCAGGCCCATGCTTACCATCTTCTTGTAGAGCACTGCCAGGTGCTTCACAGTGTAAGCCAAGGAGGGGTGATCTGAAGCCAGTGCTCTCCTCCTGATGTCTAAGGCTCTTTCATAGAGCTCCTCTGCCTTGTCATAATGCTTCTTCTCATTGTACAGGGCTGCCAGGTTGTTCAAGGACTGGGCACAGTCTGGGTGCTCAGGCCCCAGGACTCTCTCTCTCATTTCCAGGGAGCGCTTCAGGAACAACTCTGCTGTCCTACAGAACACATTTGTTCAGCAGTGCTTTACAGCTGCAAACATCTGCACAGGCTCAAATAGCTGTTCGAAACAGAACAAACTCAGCCTTGGAAGCTGCAGGGGTGCTCACTTCTGATAATGGCCTCTCCTCAGCATAACCAAATGGCAGCTCAGTTCCTTTGCACAGCCCAGATGCAGGCCTGAGGCAGCTAATGATCAGCATGCAGAGAGCCAGCTAATACCTTCCTGTGCACACTGGGAGCCCCCTGTAAACGGCTGAAACATCAGGCTAGCAGATTTCAGCAAGCATTACACTTCTCTACTTCAACTCACACCTTCAGCTATGCAATTAACCCTTTCTTGGTCAGAACACCCCACTGTCATGTACTCCCACAGATAGAGCAGGAGTAGAATGTGAGGCAAATGTTCAGAATACTTTTCAAGTAAGTTAAAAAAAATAAAACCAAAACCCAAAATATACGACCTGGTTCAGCAGAGCCCTTTCATACCAAAAGTGGGGAGACTGGGATGAGGTATATAGATGTCATGAGCTAGAATCTCATAGAGTGTGTTTAGAAGTAACAAAGTAGAAAAAGCTCTGTATAATGCCACCCTTCAAGCATCTCCCTATCAAAGGGGTGTATTTAATCTCACCAGAGTAGCACACTACAGACTGTCACAAACAATGGTTGATCCCCACATGCTACTGGCAGCATCCCTTGTAACCAGGTGGTTTGTCATCCTGACAGACACAAATTCTGTGTGACACTACTCCCAAGCAGTCAGCTTAGGGTGGCACTATAACAAGGATTTGACCACGTTTCCACATTCAGTGCTAGTTCTCAATTCTTTGCTTCCATTTAGATCTATGAGAACACGCAGTGGATGTGTCACATGTAATGCAACTTACTCAAGATTATTCTGCAGGTAGTAGAGGACTCCAAGCTCATTGAGAGTTCGAGCATTATCTGGTGTATCCTTGCCCAGAGTGAGCTCTTCCAACTGCAGGGCTCTCTGACGCAGGAGAGCGAAGCCACACTACAGCAAAGCACAAGGCAATTCCATCACCACCACTTTTAAAGTGTACAATGAAGACACAAAATCAGAAGACTCAGTTTGGCACCAAAGGAGCACAATAATCCTATTCAAGTTCTGTTTCAAGGGCACTCGGGTGTTCTGCTTAGTTACAATGCCCCTCACCAAGCATGCTTCTAGAAAATGGAAGTTACTGTGCTGCCACACGGCACTGGTCTCCCTCTGTCACACATGCTAACTTGCATAAATTCCACAGCTCAAATCAGATCAAATTCCTAGGTTTATGAGCTCTAAACTCAATTAATCTCCTATCCTAAATGCCATACATAAATATTCAGGGCTTCACACAGATCTTTGCAAAGTGGGCTGCCAACTCATGCTCATATGCACCATGAATGGCAAGTAAAGCTGCTGCCATTGTTACACACTCCACCTATTCTTAACCTTTGCAGTCTAAATAAAACCACATTTTTGCAGAGAAACTCATTATAAAAATGGACAAAATCTTCCTGATCCCAAGTCATTGTTCTTTAAGCACTGTGGCAACAGCAATAATTGATTGGCTTTACATAGGATCCACAACAAGCACACTGGAGCCACTGTCTGAACTCTTGCAGTGCAGGTTCGACATAGCAAACAAACTCTTAGCTCAAGAATGGAACTCTGTGACTGAAAGGCACAGCGGGAGAACAGGCAAAACTCAGTATGGCACCTCATATTATTCTTGGGATTATGCACCACAGTAAGCACTGTGCCCAGCAGCACTTGTCAGTTATTCTGGAGACCTCCTTTTTTCCATGGCCATTCTGACAGTCAATGGTATCAACAGTAGTTCTGCACCCCTGAAACATACACATCCATTTACCTCTCTTCTACCTCTCTCAACTCCATCAGTGGTACTGATCCATCTGCACTTCCAGCAGAACTGAAGGAGCAGCCACCACAGCTGCTGCGAGGCTGCTTCACTACCTAAGCCCTTCATTATCAAAAGCACCTGAGCATCAGATTAGCTGAGCTGTAGCATGCCCTGCATTTTCATTAAACACCCACCATTTCCTTACCAGGCTGCCTTTCCTTCTTGCTGCTTTTTGGCGTATTTTGAAGGACTTTTTCCTCAGCTGCTCAGCTTGTTCATATCTGATAACAGTATTTACAGTGTTAGAAAGAGTGCCACATCACTGGGTATTCTGGGAAGCTTCCAAGTTACCTGAACATACAAAGCTGAGGAAAATTTAAGAATCTTGAGGAAATTCACACTCTTTGCTAAAGATATTTTGCCAAAGACAAGAACATCCAAAAAGCTTAGACCAAACAATGCTGCTCTTTCTCCCTAGCTTGTTCAAAGATTTCTTTGAAAGCTAAGCACAAAAGCTGGCCCCGACTGGGCAGCCTGCTAAAGGAACACAGAGGGGTGCTCATGGTTGCATTAAAAGTTATGAAACTCTCAAAAGAACCAGAAAACCATACTGGCTTCTGCAAGACAATCCTTGCCATTCCTTTTGTACCCCCTCCAGAGGAAAGAACAGTATCAGTGTCACTGGACTTACTTGTTCTGTTTTTGGTACAAGGTGGCAAGTGCATCCAGCTCACGGGCCACCTGTGGGTGCTCAGCCCCATAGGCATTCTCAGAGATCTCCAGTGCCTGCTTGTACAGCTGCTCAGCATTGCCAAACTTCTTCCACTGCACATAGACCCCAGCAAGTTGGTGAAGGGACTGTGCCACCCTTGGGTGGTCTGGATCCAGCGCAGTCTCTCGAATCTCCAGAGAGCGCTGCAGAGGAGCCACGGCCTGCAACAAGGAAGCTCAGGTATGATGGCAGCAGGCAGAATCCTCTATGCTACAGTCATTAGCAACTGCAACAGAAAGCACACACTGAGTTCTGCTTAATTTGCCTCCTTGCTGTTTGAACAATCTCTAAATGTACTCACCTGACTGAGAAGACCTAGGTCCTTAAGGAACCGTCCCAGGGTCTCATAAAGATCAGCCAGGCAGATCATACTCTCCTCGCCCTCACAGCTCTTTTCATATGCTTTCAGAGAGTCAAAATACTCAGCTGCCATAGAGCTCTTATCTTTCCCAACCAGCTGCCAGTAACTCAGCAATTCTGCAAAATGTCCCCTGTTTTAACAAGGAAATAAGAAGCTCATCTTACCTCCAATACCCCTCTATGCAGGCTGATGCTAGCTTAGAAGAAAAGGGCCAAATTCTGTCTTCATGCAACAGTGTAAACAGAGACAACCCATGAAGACCAATGCTGTTGAAGAGCAGTATCTGTCCCTTTACCAACCCCCCCAGGTGTAACAGAACAGAAAAAGCAGGTAATTTATACAACAGCATTTAGCATTTTGGCCTCTGCTATTTGAGTTCCTTTAATCTACATCTGTTGTTTTCTGATTTACACTGACAAAAAATACTTTGCAATGTTTATAACCACCCAAGAGGTGGCTACCTTTGTACCTTTTGTAGAGGTTTTGGGACACAAACAGATTCAAAAGACACTTGTGTAGCTTTTGCTTATCACCCTGCTGCTGGAAGAGCCAGGGAAGTTCATCTGCACTTCTCCAAGTCACTCGGTCTCGACTGTTGAAAGAAAAGCAAACCAAGGCTGAGAGGCCTAGCAGAACTTGTCAATTTGATGTGAAAGCTACCCAAGCAAACAATTGCCAGACAGACTACTGTAAGACCTACGTACTCCATTTTCTCACATCTTCACTTTGATTTAATCTCAGAGGGTGCTGGAACCCCCAGACACCCCACAGGAAGCTGCTCCTCTCTCCATATGGGTTAATCTGTGCCTGCAAGAAGGGCTGCTCCTTTGTGCCCCCCTGCCTGGCACACCATGCGCCCCGGCATTTTGCTACCCAGCAGCAGATGCTCTGAGAAGCAGTAAGCAGGAGCCAGCAGCTGGGACACATCACATCATGACTGTAAATACAAATCAGTTTTCAAGCTGGGTATGAGCTTGTTGAGCTGTTCTATTTGGCCTCCTCTTGTGCACATGCTTATTGCTAGCTCAACACAAGTGGTCTTCTGCTGCTTATTCAAGTTCCAAGCAACCTCCAAACACCTATTCCCCTCCACAGTCCTTGATCTTTCTAAAAACCTATCAGTAACAAACTGCTAAACTTACAGTTGGGGGTTGGGAAGCTTTTTTGTCACAGTAATTTACTAAGCTGAGTCAAAGCAGCTATATGAAGAAAACAGAAATATCCAGGAGGCATGAAGCCTGCAGTTTAGCACATCTTGAGGAATTCTGACCTACCTTAGCTGCATGGTGAAATACTCCACTAGTTTTTGTCTATAGGCAGAAATAACACTTTCACCCTCCTCCATGTACTCTAGCCTCACCATCTCCCATGCCTGAAGGAGTATAATTGAGAGAAAGCATTTAATTTATTAAGTGTTGTCAATACACAGGGCACTCTGCAAGATTTCTTTGCATGCATTTGGAATGACAAAGTTTACCTGGAGGTGCTGGAACTTCAGCAAACCACAGCCATATGTCAGCAAACACATCTTGTGCAGGCTGTGAATGAAGGAGGCTAACACTGCAGAAGACAGTTCAGGATAAAGTTCCATGAGCTCTGCCTCACTCACCCCATTGTGGCTAACACCAATGACACACAGTATCTATAGAAGGCAAACAAATTACATTACACAGCTAGCAAGGTTTGATGCAGAGTTTGCTTACACTGAAATCTCAAGAAGAGTCTAAGGAGCAACTTGCTTGTCCCAGTGTCCCATTTGGTGGTTAGTTTACTAGAATACAAATGCATTAGCACTGAAGACTATTCTTTGAACACAGAAGAGTGAAAGGGCTTGTCTAGGCAGTTGTGGGTTTTTAGCAACGATACACTATTTTTCTTGGAATTTAATTGTGGAAAAGTTCTGTTTTGTATGGTAAGACAATGCCTTAGCTGAGATTTTACACAAAGCAGTCTCATATTCTGTAGTTACAAAAAAGGTAACATTAGATTAACAAAATTATCCCTTCTATGCCAGTAATAGAGTAATTTCTGACTCTTATCTATGAACCAAAATGAATTTATATTTACTTTTAACTTAAGAAGAACTCTTAAGAGGAAAGAATATACATTGCCTGTAGAAATTGTGATGCATTCTCAGCTTACCTCTCTCAAAAGCCCTTTGTCTTTATCACTCTGCAATGATTCTCTAATCGACCTCAGAACAAGCCTGTACAGTGACACTGTGTCTTGGCACTGCAAACACTGTTGAAGGGTTTCATCAATATTTCCTGTATTTCCAGCACTGAGCCCAAAGACAAAAGAGTCAGGGGTTAGCATATCAAATCTGGCTGAGTAAAACAAGTTGCAAAGACTGAAGTGCTCTGAATTCTTACTGGGTGTGAAAAGTGCAGAGCACCTGCTGAGATTAAACACAGATTGCCTGATTTTTCTCAGTAACTGCAGCAGTGGCAGTTTCCTGCAGGAGCACAGAGTAAGAACATCAGGTTGGATAAAGCCACACGCTGCTGCTTCATTGACTGCATTTACAAAGCACATTTTCAGGAGCACTGAAGTACCCTAGGACATTCTAGGTGACTGATTACCAATCAGTGTATCATCTTCTGGGCATCATCTCTAAACCAAAAATGCATCTTCCTCAACAAGATGAAGTCTAGGTTAGTAACAGCCAATGCAGCTATTAAGTATTCTCTTGCACAAGAGGGAAGCTTAATTTCTCCACAGCAGAAATTACAGGGCAAAGTACCACATGCAGCTTTAATTGTTGAACCGTCTCTGAACTTCCTTTAAGCCCTAAAACCCTATGAGCCAAACTACCTGGTACATCAGTAAATACAGCAGAGCTGAATGAAACTGTTTAACAAAGCAATACCAACATTCTCAAATACCTTTAAAAAGCACTGAAGCAACTGGCATACCCAGAAAGCAGAACAGAAAGGCAAAACAGGAACAGAAGAGCTGAAGACAGACAGATACAACAATCTGGATCCAATCAGTTTGTAAATGATGACTGCATACTTTTCCTCCTACTGCATTTACTGTCAGTGAAGGGGGAAAGCTTTATGTACTGCTTCACTGTTCTTAATTGCTGAGAGTCACTTTGTGTTAAATCAATGTATTTTGAAATGCTATCAAACCTTCTAACCTAGTGGTGTGCCTAATAATATCATCACCATCATCACCTCAACTTACCAAGCAATGGTTTTGCCCAGAAGAGTAACATACAAAGCATTGCAAGTTGTGGCAGAACGACAATGTCTCTCCAGTTTCTTCTCCTGGAACATTGCAAACAAAATCTGTGAGTCCAAATTACATTAACCATACCAATGAAATGTTTGACAAGAAACAAACATTCCAGATAGGCTTCCATCTATGACAACGAGTGCACAAAACACTGCAGGGTTTTCTAGCTCTAAGAGCACACAAGTCCAAGTCCCCCTTTGTATTTAAGATGGAAAAGAGTTATGATCCTTCCAGATGAGGCAAAGAGGTAAAACACACGTTTCCCCCTCTGCCAGTCATTGTTACAGTGTGATGCAATATTAAACCTTCCATCATTCTAAAAGAAAAGAATGTTTACAGCAATATGCATGACTGCACTGATTTTGTGTTAATAATTGAAGCTGTTCCACCTGGGTTTCAGTGCTACAAACCACAGTGGAAAAAATACTCCAATTGCATTCTATCCTGAGTTACCTAAATGGTAACTCAGCCCCTTCTGGCAGCGGGGCTGGTTTCACTCAAAGCTATAGCAGAGCAAGGTGCTTCAGAAGAACTGCAACAGACATACCTGCTCTTTAGTCAGCTTAACATTTGCAGAGTTACATTCTGCACTAATGAGAGATTTGACATCTTTGGAATTCAGTGGATCAAGATGAAGAGTGGGCCACAACCTTCAGTAAGAGAGAACAAAGTCATATTCAGACCTCATTAACTAGCATAGAAAAGGAGAAGAGACATCAACACTCAAGAGCCCTGCAAAGATTTCTATCAAAGCAGTCACTGAAGCTGTTCCCTAACCAGTTCTCATCATCACAAGTCAAATATCCACTTTCAGCCTCAGCCCAGCTCCATATTATGGTGCTGCAGTTCTTGATGTGCATCTCACTGCATTTAATATCCTCTTTCGTAAAGTCATGTGAATAGACACATCATGGTAACACAAAACTCTGTTTTCCCACTAGCAGTCCTCATTCCAGCTACACAACAGGGAAGCTTTTGCTGTCCTCAGTGATTGCAAAACCTCATCCTATTAGAATCTGCCTGCTCTTCAAGCAGTAACTGCAATTTAAACCAATAATGCTAAGCCAGGATACTTTGAAGCATCTCAGAAATGCACCGTACCTCCAAGCCTGTGGACATGTTTCCACATTCACTGATACAATCACTCTCACGTTCACTGGCAGTGGATCTATCAACCACTTCATGTGCTTCTCAGCTTGCTTAAAAACAAATTTTAATTACTTAGTACAAAAGTCAGTCAAAACAATGCCAAAAGTTGATACACTTCACTAACTGCACAGCTCAGTGATAAGAGGCTTACATTCTCCAGTGACCTTAAAAATTGTTGATGATCTGGTTCCTGGAACGGTACTAAATGATCCAATCTGTGTATCAGCATGACTATCCATTGCATATAGCAGACAGAAAACTGCTGTTCAAATGTAAGACAAGGCTACTTACATGGCCAGTAAGTCAGCTCACAACCTTGGCTCTCTGGATATACAGTGTAACTAGACTCTCAAAAATTAAGATAAATTTAGAACTAAAAACCCCAGCCCAAAATTCATCTATAATAATTACAGAATCACAGAATTAACCAGGCTGGAAAAGACCTTTGAGATCATCAAGTCCAACCTATCACTCAATACCTTCTAATCCACTAAACTGTGGCACTGAGTGCCTCACCCAGTCTTTTCTTAAACACTTTCAGGGACAGTGACTCCACCACCTCTCTGGGCAGCCCACAGCAATGGCCAATCACTCATTCTGTGAAGAACTTCTTCCTAACATCCAGCCTAAACTTCCCCTGGTGCCGCTCGAGACTGTGTCCTCTCATTCTGCCACTGGTTGCCTGGGAGAAGAGACCAACCCCCACCTGGCTACAACCTCCTTTCAGGTAGTTGTAGGGAGCAATAAGGTCGTAGGGAGCCTCCTCTTCTTCAGGCAAAACAATCCCAGCTCCCTTAGCCTCTCCTCATAGGGTTTGTGCTCCAGACCCCTCCCCAGCCTTGTTCAATCACAGAATTTCAGGGGGTGGAAGGGACCTCGAAAGATCATCCAGTCCAACCCCAACGTGCCCTCTTCCGGACACATATGAGCATCTCAATATCTTTCTTAAACTGAAGGGAACAAAAGGGGTTAGATTGAAAGACTCTTAACTCATCTATACATTCTGCAGAACTTCTTTCTGGCTGTGCTCTTTAGAGCAAAGCAAACAAGGTTTCTGTTACATAGAAAGGGCTGAACCTATCACATAGGGTGAGGTTTCCTTTGGACTGAAAATGGGCAAGTGTTTTGCAAACATACCTGGATTTGGTCAATAGAGTCAATGATGATAATAATGCTGCCCTGGTGACGTGCAGAAAGCTTTTCCAACCACCGTGGAAACTCTTCCAGCAGTTTAGCTGGATCCAAAGTCAGAGGTGACACTAACCAAGAGTGCTGCATGAGCTGCAAAATTATAAACATGCATAACACATCCTACCTTAAAAATCAACTAGGATGGTTGAAATAAGTCCTATAGACACAAGAAGGAAAACCCCGAAGCAAACACACTATTCTGGGACAATTGTTCTAGTCAAGATCACACAGAATTCTTTCCTTCTAGTATGTGCAGAAAGCTGGCAAAACAAAGAGGATTTCTTGAACATGTTGTGTAAGAGAGAACCTGAGTTAATCCTGGAAATGTAGCTTGAGCTTACACAACGGCCAAAGAATTTGGAAACTTAAAGGGCTTAAAAGTTGCACAGACCAAATAAGCAGACTCATAAAATACAGGAGAAAATGGCAAGGAGAGCACAACTGATGTCATTTTGCTGAAGTTTCAGTCCTATGAGGTCCTTAGTGCCACCCTGTGAAGAAGAAAACTCGAACTCTGGTGCAGAACTACTCCTCACTTACTCCCCACTTATCTAACACAGTTAAATTGTAAATTAACGTAGGAGAGAGACTAGTCTAGGAACAATATGGTGCCAGCTGGTGAAGATAGTGCCAGGTTTCCAGACATGAAGACAGAAGAGGTACCACCTGCCTCTCTCACTGGCCAGAGGGCAGGTTGGAAGGAGCTTACAGGGTTCTATAAAGCATCAATATGGGTCATTAGAAGCATACCTGCAAATGTCAACCTGCTCTAAAAATCCCAGAGATACTATTTAACTGATCTGCAACTTTTGTTAGGAATCAAACTGCCCCCATTCTATAATGCCTTACATTTCTGTTACCCTTAACTGATGTAGTAACAGCTATAGAAAATGTATTCCTGTGACACAGACACCCAGTGGCACTTCCCAAGGACTACACACTAAGACACCCTACCTTCAAAGTGAGGCGTTTAATGATCAGTGCAGACTCAGAACTAGTAGACCTGGGCCTCCCAACAAAGTGATAAAGAATTAGAGTGCTTGGTGAATGCTTCTGCTGCAGCTGAATCCTAATGAGAGGAGGAAGAAAAGAAAAGGGAAAAAATTAATTAAAAAAAGCAGCACATTATAGCCTGTAATTCTCAAACAAAACCCATCAGTTCCATCAAGAAAGTGCCTGAGCCAGAGCTATTCCATGCTTGTACTGCAGAACAGGACAGACATTTCCTGAGCAGTAACTGAACTTGCAATGTCAGGTTCCAGTTTTGCTTTCCCCAGTGCTGATGCCATTAACAGGTGCCCTTCCTGGCACCTGACAGTCACACCTCACTAAGCTGTTAAGAAGTAATGACACTGACAACTTATTTTTTATGCCAGGCTATGAGAAAATTTGCTACAAGTGACAATAAAATGCATTTCTATGATAAATTATGAGGTCTGATCTTCCCTTCACCTCATTTTAAAAGCTTCAAAGGACCAATCTTGTGTATCAGAGAAGGGCAACACTACTGAGCTATTGAAACCACTCATTAATGCTGAGCAAAGATAGACCTGTTTGGTGTTGCAATTGGAGTGGGGGAGACGTTAAAAGCAGTCCAGATGCCGTTCCATTATTACAAATCCTTCCAAGATGTCTCAGTAACTTCAGTGCTTTAACAATGTTCCCATTTTACCTCTAGTTAAACCAATACGTTTGAAACACCTTTCTTAAAATTCATTCATACAAAGGAAAGAACCTAAAGAAACAATAAACTACCATTTTGAGAGAAGGAGAGATTTCCCAGAGCCTGGTCCTCCTGATACAAGCAGAGGTGGAATTGGTGCTGGTGCTGCTACCAGGTCATTCAGACGTTCAAAATACTATGAAAAGGAAACAATCATTAGTAATACAGGTGTCAGGACAGATATTCAGAGCCTTCTCCTCATTCAGAGCCAACCCAAGTCTAGGAGGACACCCCACTTCTGGCACACTGTTACAGTGCTTCTTTCCAGGGCAAGAATAACAACTATTTCTTCATCAACACAGAAACTGTTACAGCACTTCTTTCCAGTGCAGGGGTAACAACTACTTCTTCATCAACACAGAAACTGGCATCTCTGCCAGGAAATGAATATGCCATCTGTGTAAGAGACAGCAGTCCAAGAAGCAATAGCCCCAGGGATAGTCTTAGGCACAGCATCTTCTGCAGAAGTACATCTTGCCTAACAGGAGATGGAAATGAGTCCTGACTTTCTCTCCATCCCTATACATTTGTAGTGTACTCACTTTCTCAAATCCCAGCTCACAAGTTGAACTTGAGGCTTGCTGGAAAGCTTCCATCTGTTCTTGCTCATCATGTGCATCCCATAGGGCATCACCAAAAACTTCTTCAGGAACAGAGGACTCTTCCTTATTACCTGAATCCTTGCCTTCTAGTTCTGCCACTTCACACCCCAATATATCCTAAGAAAATTACATGGAGAATAACTCTAGTTCTTAGCAGGGCAGGCACGTTTGGTCTTAGTTTCAATTCCACTGCATGCAAGTGCAGCTGTGCTAACATCAGTATGCTCATTTCCTTTTAGGCTAGCGGAGAACATAAATACGTTAGCAAGTAGATGAAACCAACATAACTCTGAATGCACAGGTCTCAAGGACACTGTTTTTAGTCTTCTCATAGTGGAAGCAACTCACTAGGAGGAAGGATAAGGACAGAATGGAGTCTTTCCTTACCCCAGGGAAAGGATAAAGAGGATTTAAGAGAATTCAGACCACAAATAGATTCTTTTCCCCTGTTATTTCTCCTTCTGTGCATAAAAACACTGCCCAGTTTTGAGTTTTGTTTTCTACTTGCAGATTTCTTTGCTTGCCAGATAGTAATGACAAAACACAAAGAGATCCTTTGAATTACATCTAAACAGCATAAAGCAGTCACAGGGACATAATTTAAGATAATAAATCAAGAGCAGGAACAGAAAAGGCTGAATTGCACTATGCACCCTACCTGTTTAATTATCTTTTCCACACAATTATAGATTTCATATGCTCCTTCCTCCACACCTCCAACATGATCAATCATCTGAAAAAAAAGTGAAAAGCAAAACATGCTGCAACTCTGAGCCTAGTACAGGGAACACTGTACTGAGCCTACTTAGGACTTAGAACAAACATTCTGGAACTCATTTAAATTGCATTCTGTTGCACTCCTTGGGTAGGATTCACTTTACCTAAGGTTTTAAAAGCTGGGCATCTGGTGTTAGCTGTTCTCAACAGTACCCTCTGTGGAGGGAAATAAAGGGCAACTGATCTATTTTCAGATGGGATGGATCGCTCTGGCGGTATACTCCTGTCTCTTCAGTGGCTACAGATAGACCTCAGATAAAGAACTGCCACGTAAATGGCTAAAAACAGGTGATAAATTCTGTCCTTACAGCACAGGGAGTCTCTTTGCAGTGAAAATGCAGAGGATTTTCTCATCCCCTGCTAATGAAAATTTCATAGCACTCATAAAATTCAGGTTCGTATAATGAGCATCCAGAGCAATGGTGCAGCACAAATCCTCCTCAAGTCTGGGACTATAACCAACACTCACTGTTCTTTATGGCAGAAGTGAGACATTTAAAACCCAACAAACTTTGCAATCCATACCTTTGTTTTGTTCACAGAAGAAATCTGCTCAAGTAACTGCTGCACTGCAACTGAACTGACTCTGCCATCCTCCTTTCTGTGGTAAACCAGTCGAGGTTTTTCTTCTGGATTTCTCAAGAAGGCTTCTTCACAGTCCTCCAACAAACAACTAGATTGGAAATCAGCATTCTTGTGCTATATTACACTGCTGTAGCAAACAGTTCAATCAACACAAGCTCCAAAGAGGGGTTTCACTGCAAAATCTAATTCAAAAGTCATAGGTACTTACAACAAAGGGCTAGCAAATATTTCAGCAGAGAATTTAAGATAAGCTCTGAAGCTTATCTTAAGCTGAGAGAGAAATTTATACTACTTGTACCAAGAATATTAAAAACATTTATTGATTTTTATTATTATTGCTTTTCAGTTTAAAAATTGATCATCCTGCCATACCAATATGCAGAGTGAAAGAAAACTGCCTTGCATGGAAAGAGCATGGATTCACAGCTGATTGGAGAGCACAACAAACATGCTCTGCCACCACTTATTTGAAGACTTTGTTCTATTGCTTGCCATTTTTAGAAGTCCTTTAGTATTTGTCAGATATAGGACAGTCTTTTAATTCATTGTAATTGAAAAGGAGAATCACAGAATGTTAGGGGCTGGAAGGGACCTCGAGAGATCATCCAGCCCAACCCCCTGCCAAAGCAGGATCGCCTATACCAGGCGAATTACACACCTCCAGTATCAAAAGTACTTTGTATTTATACATGTGAACAATATCCATGGTCATCATTCCCAGCTATCAATTGTTGTTCCACAGAAGGAACTCCATAACTTGGGGATTCTAACAGCAGACAGGATGTCTCAGGTATGTGGTTCTTTATGTGAGCACTACAATTTTCATTATATTTTTTCTAAGAGACACTCTCCAAGTGAATACTGTTGGCAGGAACACTCCTTCCAGGACGTTTTCCCGTGTGTATTTGACCCACATGCATAAAACTGTGACCCACATGCATAAAACTGGGTTATTTGGCAACAGCATCTCCTTAGAGTGCCAATATACCTGCAGTGGCTGACACTGTTTTTCCAAGAACATAAAATGTCCCATTCCTCTGTGAAAACAAATCAACATCTTCTGTGGTACCTGTCTGCTCCCCACTACTGTAAATCTTAGCAGCCAGTATCTTAAACAAGCCTTTAATTCTCTGTAGACAAATGTTTTATTTACATAAACAGGGTCTTGTAAGTACAAGAGCTCTAACATAACAGTGTTTGAAATCCCTGGAGTTCAGAATCCATCCCCAGTGTGGAACTTAAGGCATACCAGTATTTTCAGGTTTTTACATTCACACATATGTTTTGGAATGACCACTCTGTGACCCTTACAGATCTAATCCCATGTTTTATCTTCTTCAGCAAAAGGACATCCCTTCCTCCCTTAAACAATAAAGACAATTTCTGCCCCAAATTAACAGAACTAGTTCTAACAGGATTCTAGAAGTATCTGTAGCTTGGCATTTTTTCCTTTTTTAAGTTGTGTTTGTTCTTCTAGAAGATTAGGAAGTTACTCACAGAACAAACAGAACACATTGCAACACCATTTGTCATAAAGCATTTTGACTTCAGTGAGTGAAGCTGTAGAAAGCTAGCATAAGGTACCACAGAATCAGTCAAAAAAACAGCCTAAGACAGAAAATGATGTGACAGAATCAAAATCAAAATGCTACAGAGAAGTGTAATCCTAGATAAGCACATGAAAACCATCAAGGACATTCACACCAGCCAACTTGGATTTCTAAGACTCCAGCAAGACATAGAACTGTTCTTGGAAAGCAAAGCATTTCTGTAATATGAAGAGATCTTTAATGCTCTATTTTAAGGGAATCTGTAGCAACAAGCAGAAGGAAGTGGCATAAAGCAGATCTATTCTTTCAACTGTCTGCACTAGCAAACCTAAAGTTGGACGGAATATCACTTGGAAGACGCTAGCTTAGGAAATGCACTGAGCAAAGCATCACATCCATTTTAAGAAGCCAAGCACTGCACATCAGTTACCAGTTTCCATTTGCTTTACAGTCTGAAGAATACTTACCTCGGCAAGGTTAAATGCAGGAGCAAAAGGACCACTGAACTTTTTTCAATTTCCCATTTCCGTACATCTTTACGAGGCCTGTCGCTCTCTGATGGGAAATGAACAACTTGAAAGAAGTAGCCCATTGCTTCACAGACCCTGAGGAGTTTGGGTGAGTAGTTCTGAAAGCACATTTGAATAATGGAGCTTTAGTACTAAAGCTGCAGGGCATCAAGCAGCTACTAGAGAGAGCTCAGTTTCTTTTCTCTAAGGAGTCTCTTTCCTGAAGTCCTTAACAATACTTTGCCTGAGTTCACTGAGATTAGGTTACGCTTACTATATAGCTTTCAAGAAGTATTAGACAGGTTTCTGAAGCAGCATCGCAGCAGAAACAAAACAGTGTGTAACTTTGTGAGGTACTCACTCTAGTGAAGATGTCCACTTCTGGTTGAGTCTCATCAGTACTAATAATAAAACATCTTATTGTGTTACTCCACAAAGAGTGAGAAAACAGAGGAGTGACCTGTAATAAACTGGCAACAGCAGCATCCCAGTCATCTGCCAATGAAAAAAATCCGAAACAAAACCTGATTGCACTGCACCACAGGTAAGTCATCACCTCTCAACACTACACTACTGTGAATACTACATTTTATTTCAGAAAGTATTAACATCATTACTTAACTATGTTAATTTTATTAATTTGAATTTTAAAAAAGCAACAAAATGGTATTTGGTTTGCCCACCCTGAAGCACAGCTCACTATGTGCTGCTTGCTAAAATCACTGCTGCACGTACTGTGGTCACCAAATGCACTGAACATGACTCAGGGTGTACAGCTCCAGCTCCAGCTCCTTTTATTTTTGTACAGAATTCTAAATAACCCTTTTGTCAAACTACCCAAGAATGGACAGAAAAGGATCTAAAAAAGAACAAAACTATTTAAGAGCAGATAGAGAAAGGACACAGACAGCTATAATCCCAGTAGAACAAACCACCACTGCTTACCCCTGTTTATATTTGCAAATGGCCCCTCAACGTCTATGGAACTATGAGCAAATTCAGGCCCTCTGAAAGACTGCTGAAGCTGCATCATGCTCCCCATTGATGGCTCACTTCCTAGAGCTCCTCCATTCCAGTATTCAGACTGTGCCCCAGTAGCTGAGAATTGGAAAACAAGAAAACCCTCTTTGTTGTTACTAAACAAGTGAAATTATCAGTCTTTAATACTCCAGAGGACACCTACTGCCACATGACCCTGGCCACAGTTTATTCTTTTTTAGCAGATTTGTTCACACCTTGGTGTGCTGCAGTTCTAAAGGGCAACGGCCTCCAGTGAATGAGCAGCCATGCTGCTGAAGGATGAGGCTTTCTGCTAATATTTGTTATTAATTAGACTGCTTGTGTCTGTTGGGTACAAATGCTGACTTGCATCACAAATCAGGAAAGCAGCTCACGGTACTGCTGCAGTCACAAAACTGCCAACTTTCATTCAGGAATTTTCCAGCACTAAAAAAACATAAAGGGGCAATAGGCCAGGACTGAAATATACTGCACTGTGAAAGAGCTTCCACAGTATCTCTTCATGATATGCTTGGATTGAATTTCTGCCATTCCATATACAACATTCAGGACACTAAATAAATCTTTCATGGAGGAAAATCAGGAAATTAAAAAGACCTAGAAAAAGGGAAGTATGAATAGAAAAATTAATTTAACACAAAAGACAACAGAAAAAAAACCACATACAAGACAACAAGCCTATCTGTGCCACTACATGTCATCCAATGCTTAATTACTATACAAAGACCCAATCACTGCATTTTGAAACAGTATTTTCTACCTTTAAAGACTGCATATTTATACTCCTGACAAGATGCTATGGTTGATGCCCCTCTATGAGCAAAACAGAGGGTAAGCAACAGCACTTGCAGGGAGTTTTGCCTCAGCAGCCCTTCATGGGGCAGGAAGCAATGATGGTAAGGTACTGTCTGCTACAGATGCTGCTCCACTTCGAATCAAAGGCAATGGACTGATCACACCTATCTGGATCCTTCTCATGCTATCAAATACCTCTTACAGCTTACACAAAGTTTTGCTACGGCTTCCCTGTAAAGAAATTTCTTCAGTAAAATGCCTGTTTCAATCAGTTGATATTTGTTAAACATCTAATTATGCTATCCTGAACAGTACAGCAGCTGAGACTGGCTTACTTCATAACCCATAGACTGATTATAGTCTGTCTAAGATTCCCTGCAGCTTCAGGTGTACTTTGAGGGTCCTTTGGAACATGGTTTCTCAGATCTAGAATCAAAAAACTCAGAAAAGACTAGAAGAATCAGAACTGAACATGGAGCAATTAAAAAAGAAAGCTGAGGTCACTGTGTCTAGACAATGCTATTTTCTTTGCCTGTTTATTCATAAGACCACAAACATGGGATTTCCACAACCTAAACCCAGTCAGCTGCTTTTACCTTGTAACCTACATTTTTTTCGCTCTTCACTAGGATTAATAATATTTTTTTCCATAAGAACATACTTGTCTTTGCTTTACTGTTCAGAGATTTAAGTCAACAGAAAATGCTAGAGATTACATTCTCACCCGTGACATCTGTACAATTGTCATCAGAATCAGACTCTTCAGGATCAAACACTTGGATTCCTTGGGCCTGGAGTCTCTGAAGTTTTGCTTCTAGCTCTCGTTTGGCCCTCAGCAAGTCCTGAATCTCATTTTCCTTAGTTTCTCTAAAAATCTATGAGCAGGAAAGAAAAAAGGAATGCAAACCATAAATCTTTTAAAATTCAGTATCCGTTCCTGAACTCACGTTACCCACTTTCAATTGGAAAAATAAGTTTCTAGCATTCGTCGAGCAGAGAAGGCATGAAAATATGCATAAGAAGGCACCAGAAGCCTACTAATGAGCAGGAAAACACAGGTTAAAATGATGTATTTTTAAAACATTACCATTTTAACCCTTGGCATGTTGTTCTGAAAGATGGAAGTCTGCATTTTAGTTCATTAAAAAATGGCAAATAACTTTCTTAATCTTTATTGTTTACTGTCTTCTAAAATCACCATATGTAAGGTACCCTTCCCTTTTATTCTTCCCTGTACTATTTTTACATTTACATATAATCTCACATTTACTTTTTGTTGTTGTGCAAATGTAACCCTCTTAAGACAGAAAATGATGAAGCGTTTCCAGCTGTCCTGTTTGTAAAATACTACCATCATGTGGGCAAGAAAACAAAAGCCTAGAATTAAATTTGAGGAGATGAAATCTTCATTCTCTTAAACAAGATCAAAACCACATCCTCTTCTTGTATCTCTGCCAAACATTAACACCGGTTACAATTAAAGACATCAGGAATCTTGGAAACAATGCAAACCCAGGACCTACTGCCCTGTTTTGGAAGGCAGATGTATCATCATCTGTAGCAAGCTAAAAGCAGAAGCATCAGCTTGGCCTTTCAAGTCATCCCTCCAGAAAGTGCACAGGCTTTTGTCTTTGGCTACCATATTTTAGCAGTTGGATGAGATGTAGCAGTACACACTTAACCTCTAAGGCACAGTGAAAGTGTTCAACATCACAGTGCTATATACAGCATTTATTCAGAAAGAATGGAATTCTGCAGTTATTCAGCATGTGTCATGCTGCAGCCCAGGTTGTCCTGTCACTCTCAAACATGAACACATTTCTCTGTTCAAATTATACGGGAATGCAGTTTAAGAAGCATCACTGCATATTCTCCTTTTAACATTTAAAAAGTTATTCTTCTCGTAGTTTCACAGAACAGCCTTGGTAGGATTATCTTCAAAGGGTCAGATACAGATATGATACTCCCAACATTTTTTTAAAAAGGAGGGGTCCTCGTGAAAGCTATCAGAGAACAGTTCGCTGGGGGAATGTGACAAGTACCAGTTCTCTTCTTTTTAGTGAGTTTCCCAGGAAAAGTCAAGCCATACCTTGAATTGTCTTTTAACCTTGTCTCGGTCGTGTTCAAAGGTAGCGGCTCTCTCCATGGCCTGGTATTTAGCTTCTAATGCACTTTCCTTCTCTCGAAGTATTTTCTGGTAAGTTTTCTGAAGCGCCTGAAAACATTTAACACAACATTTTCTGAGTGAAAGCAATCGCTGCTGAAAGGGTTTAGATTACTTTCCACGCATAACTACATTATCCCAGCACCCTTCATCTCTCCAGACTCGAGGCAAGCCAGCCGCGTATCAGGCAATCCCCATCCCGAGCCTGGCATACACCAGTGACAGGCAGCGGCTCACCAGGATGGCATGCACCACCTCCCCAGCACCTGGCATTCCTGGGAAGGCACAGTCATCACAGCCATCACACCCACCACCACCTCCCTGTCACAGCTTTCCTGGGAAGCGGGACAAGCCCATCGCATCTCGGCGTGCAAGGGCCCTTATCTGAGAGGGCAGGAGGAGCTACCTGCAGCTCTGCACGCAGCCGCTTGTTCTCCCTGTCCAGCTTGGCCTCCTTCTTCACCATGGAGGCCACCTCGTTGTTCTTGCTGACACGGAAGATCTCGTACTCCTTCTTCAGGCGCTCATACTCGGCCATGCACTCCAGCTCCTGCACCGAGGCCGTCGACTTGAAGCTCGCCCCGATGAGGCCGCCGGGCCGCGAGGCCCCCACGCGCCGCAGGGACCCGCGCAGCAGCCGGGCCTTGGGCTTCACCTCCACCGGGATCTCGCAGGCCTCGCCCCCGCCACCGCCGTAGGTGTCCTCGATCACCTCCCCGACCCCTCCCGCCGGGCTCACCAGGGACGACGCCGTCCCCATGGCCGGGGATGCCGTTGGGTAAAGCTTTAACACCGAAAGGAGGAGCTGGGGCGGCCAGCGGTCCCTGGCGGCGGGGACATGCCTGAGGCGGCGCGTGCCGAGAGTCTGCTGCTTCCCGCCCTGCGCCGGCCCGCACCCCTCACAGCACCCCTCACCGCACCCCCGGTCCGGCCGAGCCGAAAGGGCCGCGGGACACGGTCCGCTGACGGCGGCGGCCGGACGAGGAAGGGAAAGCAGGAGGAAACCGCCCCGCGGGCCGCCTCCCTCCTCTCGCTCCGTCCCACGGCGACTCCCCCAGGGAGCGCGTCTGGAGCAGCCCGGGAGGGGAGGCAAGAGCTGGCGCTGACTCTGGCGGCGGTGAGCGGGAGGGACTAGCCGCGGAGGCCGCCGGAGAGCAGGAAGCCGCTCCTCTGAGGTAAAGTGAGGAGACTGTTAGGTTTTTGTTGTTAAAAAGTAACGTGAGCACACGGCAAACCCTCCCGTTCCCACTGGCACCATCCGTTTTCTCCTTACAGAGCACAGCCCCACACCTGCCCCGAACTCCCCCGTCTGTGCCGCATCCCGGACTGCTAAAAGCCAGGACTCGGCCAAGTGGGCACGCAGGAGGTGTCACAAGCTTTTGTGTGGCAGAGACCTCGAGGGGGAATTATCTCTTGCCACCCTAAAACTGTGACATTTGAGACCAGTTGCCATACTCGGAAAAAGGGCTGAGATGGTAGTGAGTCCACAAAGCAGTGCAAGCAGGATAAAGGTGACACATCATGCCCAAGTGAAGCACCTGAACCTTGTGCTTTTCGAGGCTTCACCCAAAGCTCATGAATTCTCTATTTGAAGGCCTTCCCTTTCAGAAATCAGTCAGTCATAGGTTAGCTATGCCTTAAATTGTCCTACTGCCATTTCTCTGCCTCTTCAAGAAAACCCCATATGTTACTCTGCTTCCTTCACCCATGCTGGGGACTTCAGGATCCCTGAGCTCTGTTGCCAAGGTCAGAACCTGACCTACCACTGGCATAACAAAAATATTGCTACTTTAAAGCAGACTTACCCTCATATATGTACCAGGTTTGTTAGCATGACTGAGGCAACCATTTCTAGTTAACAGAAGGGGGGGAAACAACCAAACAACAACAACAAAACCCAAAACAAAATAAAAACAAGACAAAAACAAATCAACCCCCCCCACCAGCTTAGATACAATGATACAAGCATGAAATAATAACGATAAAAAAATCTCTTGGAGGGTGAAATTACTTTTGTGTACAACAGAGAAAAGGTGTGGTACCATTTCCCTAAGTAAAAATTCAGAGTTTTGGGGATATGTGCTCTTTGCCTGAACTTTGCTCCTTGCTTACACGAGGACATGTAATTGGTCTGAGCATCATTTACTGTTACCTGTGTGTTCTATTCCAAGTAAACCCCATTTCAGTCTAAAAGGCTGATACAGAATGTGACAGTTGTGGGAAGAACAGTGCTACTACGTTTCCCGTAATAGTAGCAACAGGCTGCGTTGTATTAGGTGATTTTGCAAATGAGCCTGTAATTCCAAAGAAAGACTCTTTGTTTCTTCATTTGCATGTTGGTATCAGGCTCCTTCTCCACTGCTGTTTGAGCTCTGGGAATAATTAAAAATATGTTGATGGTGGTGCTTGAGTTGAACTGTTTTCATATTCAGAGTTGGTGAAAGTCAAATCTGCAAGCTTTAAGCCTAGAATAAAAAGATCCCTGATTCCTTCTAACAATTCACTTGACATTAACAAATTGATTGGAAGAGCTGTGAGGGAAGTTTCTCTAATGCTGCCACGGGGTGCATTACAGAATTTTCACAGACAGTAGAGCCCTTACAGACACAACCCTTTCTAAACAGAAAGACTGCACTGCTTCCCTGTTGCCTCATGGCTTGCTTTTCCCAGTGTTTAGGAATTAGAATAGCTTGTTTCAACATCTAATTTGTAAACTAACAAAGATTGGTTTAAATCACCAAGTAAAACAATTCAGAAAGAAATCCAGCTGTTCATTGCACAGATGTTGGAAACAGTGTTTCAGAATACCTGATCTGTTTTAACTTTCAGAAATGAATTGCCACAGATCCAAACCACAGCATCAGATGGGCTGCTGTGAAGAGAGTTAGTGCTATATCCACTGTATTACTGCCTGATTTATTACTGAAGTTTCTTAGTCCTGACTATTTGAAGAGTCACTAGTGACTATTAACAAACAAATTGACAAACAAAATCTGTGGATCTAAGGATCTGTCCTACATAGAAAGGTACAGCTGCAGGCACTGGCCCTTTAAAAGAAGTTTGGGGGTTACACACCTTATTAGGTTCAGCTCCAAGTTAGCAGATGTTCAGTTTATAAAATAGTACACCTGATATGTTATTGTCTATTTTTGCCTGTAAAATTGAGTGTACAGGGCCAGGATACAACAAGGTAAGAGGAAACTGAGGAAGATGTAAAGATGGTAAGTTGCCACAGGTTGACTATCCAATAAAAAACAAGAGTTGCTATGATTAGAATTAATATTGATAATGACCTGAAAATGGATTATGCTTTAAATGAAAGGCAATGGACCAAACTTCTACACATCCCTTTTGTTAACCCAGATGCTGTAGTGGGTTTTAAGGCTATATGCCACAGGCATAAGCAAAATGTGTTAGAAGCCCTTCATAAAACACTCTTAAATTGTTTGTGTCTGCACTGAGTCAAGTTGATGATTTTTTATGACCTCATTAATTATTTGAAAATACTTGTCTTGTGAAACATGAGTTCTGCCTAGGACATGCAGTGAAAAGATGTAGTATGGTGATCTTTAAAGGATTAGTTTTGTTCTGGATTGCATGATTCTACTGCCTTCTTTGTAGTGACAACAAAGCCCTAGCTCTAAAAGGTCGGTGGTGACTAGGCTATTCTTTTGAACTTCTTGGATCTGCCCAGCACTCTACCCTGTGCAGGAAGTGCCAGTCTGAATAAGCCAAATCACTGATCTACTTATCCCACTTCTTTCTTTTGTATAACTTGAGGCCTGGTGTAACATGCAATGAAGCCAGGGGAAATTTCTCAGTTGAGGAGATCTGCTTTTAATCTGGTACTTTGATTGTTCTGTAACAGCCTGAAACTGACAGATGTTAGCTCTGAGCATGAGAATTTGTTGTCTCTGCCCTGTTGCAACCTCTGCATGTTGTTCATCTGCATGAAAGGCGTCTGCTTCCTCTGAGGCCCTTGTGCTAAGCAACACCACTTCCATGGTTTGCCAGCCCCCGTGGCTGGTGTGCAGCTGTGGGAATGTCGCCTTCCCTTTTTCGTGTGGCCCAACATGGCTGGAACTACATCATTATAACTGGCCTACATCTTGCATGGTCCTTCTGTGACCTGACCTGAAATTGCCTAACTGTGCTGTGAGTGCTTTAAGGTATTGTGAGTATAGAAGACAGAACAACTAAGAAACTGATCACAGGTCTGTTTATCAGTTCAACAAGTTAGAAGTTACATTCATGAGCAAGACTTGGTTATAAACTTAAGTTTTAGAAGTAGGACTATACAACTGAAGTCTGAAGAGGTGTGCTGAAAATCCCAGCTAGATTCTTAAATCAGTTATTTCTATAGGCCTGTTTATGAGAATCCTGATGCATCTGCTGCTTCTTTTCAAGCTAAAGATAACATAACATGCAGGTAGTTAATTGTACACTGCCTAACAAATACAACCTGTGAGGATAGTTCTATGTTCATACATCTATTGAACTTACTGTGTTTGACTTTATTAGTCTGTCCAGCTGAGACTATTAGCTTCTTTTAAGAATCCATTTGCTGAGAGACCTGAAAATTACCTGCAACAGAGATGATGAAAATCCTAATGAAGCAGGGGACATGTACTTGGAAATGCTCCCCTCACTTGTCATGTCATAGCCCTTTGCCACTAGAGGACAGCAAGGCCTCAGGAAGATGGGTTTGTGTGAGTGGGCGGGAGAATAGGAGAGAAATTGCTTATGCAAGAGGTAAGGAAGTATTAGCTCAGAAGTTACATGCTTCTAGCTATAATCAAGCTTCTGAAAGAATGTAGACAGTTTTGGACAAGACAAAATACAGAGGAAACATAAAAAGCTGAAGCTGAAATGTAGTGGTTTGCCTGTCAGTCACTAGATAACGTTATCAGAAGAGCACAATACTAGCTAGCTTTGAGAGTGAGATACTGTTTCCATTGCATTCACCAGGAGTTTTGTACTGCTTTCTGTAATAGGGCTTTGCTTTGCATTCTCAAATCACTGGCAGTGGTTCTGGTCCTTGATGAAAGATTTGGGTAGCCTCATGTAGGAAGGTTGTTACAGTCCATTAACTAAAATGGACATAATAGTCTGGAACTTTATGATCACTGAATCATCACTGAACTGAAAAGGACACCTCAGATTTTGCTGTCTCATGATCATTTAATTCCAGGCCAGTTGGATTAGTACTGTGTGGTCACAATGCTGAGGAACAAGTAATCTTGTTCACCAGAAAAGCGAGGTGAAAGGGAGAGAACTGATCAAATAAACAGCAAAACTGAGGTATTAATGACGAAGTGTTGCTGTTATCCTGCTCTATATTGCTTCAGCCACAAAATTACAATGGTGCATCAGAAGGGCTGAATCTAGAATAAATATGCTGAAGATTGCATCTCATAATTTTTAAGATGACTCAAGAGTGCCCTTTACAAAGCCTTCCTGTGCTAGTGGGAATGTGAAGTTCAGCAGGGCCCCAAAGAAATTTCCTGAGTATTTTTGTGTTGTGTTGTTTGCACCCAGAACTCTGCCTTCTCAGCAGAACCGAGTCCCAAGAACTTATCCTGATCTGGATTTGCAAATCAAGCAGCCTAAATCTGAACAAATATTTCTTCAAAAACACAGGTAGAAATGGTGCTGCCACACAATCCAAAAGGCTGATACCTGGGTAGGTTCCCTGGCTTCTTTAGCCTGCAGCAATTAGATCACTTTTTTTCCCAGGAGGGTGTCCTGACCAAGAGTCTGTAGGGACATTCTGCAACTGGCTGGGGAGGACCAGTGTCTGTGGTTTATAGGGCCAAAGACCTATAGGGATTATGATTCGCTAATTCAGTGTTTAGGACTCCTCCTCTCTCCAGCAAGCTAATTAAAAAAATAGTCTTCTGTCTCCTGATGTATTCAGCTGTACTCACCTGAGGCGAAATGAACTCTTCATTTTAGATGTGTGATTCAGGGAGGCACCTGGGATTTCAAGAGTGATCAGATATAAAACATAGCCACTCTTCAACATTCCTTTTGGTAGCTGTCCTCTCTGTGGTTCGGTACTCTCTCTGTGTTGGCCTTCTTGGCCACCTGAGCACTCTGCTGGCTCATCTTCAGCTTGTGCTATTTGTGTGCTATACGCATGAGCTGCGTCCGACAACCAGATGATGCAGAATTGTCTTTCTATGCCATTCTGTGGCATATTTGTGAAGTCAGTTTATATATATCCCTGAGAATTTCCTTGGCTACTGGACCAGCAGCTCTACCTTGTTTATTGTGTTTAAATTCTCCATATGAGATGTGTATCAAAACCAAATGATGTTCTTCTTTTTATAACTGCGGTACATGCTGAGTGTCCTGAGGCTGTAAGTGACTGGCGCGCGGTGAGATTAGATAAACCATTGCATAATAGGAAGGGCTGGAGAGCAGTGGAGCTGCAGATACTCCTTTGAACATGTCACTTGCCAATGTAACTGGAATGATGAAAGGCTTTGTGACCAGATATAGATTAAATTAAGCTACAGCTTATTTAAGCACACTGAAGCTGTGTTGTGGCATTGCTGAAACCAGACCACTGGGCTGTGATATGGCAAGAAGTCTGGTTAATTTTTCTCTGAAACATGTGAGGTATGCCACTGCACTAACTCTGCTGGGAGTCCTTTGGATTGAAGGTGTAAAGGTCTGTGATTACATTCCAGGTTCATGCCACAACTCATCTTACTTGAAGGGTTTTGTATCAATGAACTGTGACCAGAGAGAATGGAAGGAGGGAATAAAGACTTGTGTGGAGTGCATAAAGTAGAAACAGGCAGCTGTGGAGGGGTTTGTAGTTGGTATGTAGTTGGTACCTTGTGTCTCCACATTGGGAATGGCTCTAGGTTATGGGTTGTGAATGTGCATATGTATCTGGAGAGCGATCATAACCACTAATGGACAGGAGATGTGGCTGTCATACTGTGAGCTTCCAGAAGCCTTGGACTGGGGACTATCTCCACAGTGTCAAGTGAACCAAGTTCTGCCAGGTAGGTCTGACCGGTTGTTGTAGTGCAAGACCTGCTGAAGATTACCCACTATGTACATGCTGATCAGATCCACAGCACCTGTGCTCTTAGTTTGATGTCACAAAACATCTCCAATCCACAAACATCTGTTGTACAAACTACCAGGTTTGGGCTTCTTCTCCACTAGAAGGATATGAAGGTGCTGGAACACATTCAAGGGAAGCTGAAGAAGGGTCTAGAGCACAAGTACTATGAGTAGTGCTGAGGGAGCTGGTGTTGTTTAGCCTGGAGAAATGAAGGCTCAGGGGAGAACTTACCACTCTCTACAGCTCCCTGAAAGGAGGTTGTAGCAAGCTTGGAGTCAATCTCTTCTCTCAGGTAAGATACCTGCTGGTATCTCAAGTACATTAGAAAGCTATCTTCTTTGCAGTCACAAGGGCTAAATTTCTGCTGTAGAGCTTCTGCTCTGCACAAAGAAACCTGCAGTAGGAAAAGAGACCTAACTCCATAGAGCAGTTTCTAAAAAAGCAGGCAGTCTTTTCTGCAATTTTCTACTTGATTTTTAAAGACCTTGTATACTGACTTCAAAATAAAAAATATGCTATAAAGCTCTTTTTCAATCTATTTCTAAACAGCAAATTGTCACTTTATTCTTAAACAAGATAAACAACAACAAAGCCATGAAATGCATAGCTCAGACCTGTCAAAAACATGCTGCCTTTAAATCAGAAGAAACATTTCACATCTTCACAACAGTTTTACTAGAATTCTGCCTGGCAATGGCTCTAGTCTTGAAAACAGTAACTGGTTCTACCTAGCTTTAAACTGTTAAATGTCAGAGGTGAGCTTATGTTCACAATGGAGCTCTGTGATGAACAGACCTTTATTGAGTAACAACCTTTATTGAGTAAACAATTTGTTGCAGTCTCTGGTGATGCCTTTCCCTTGCCATGGTGTTAGATTAGGTGATAGGTTAGAGTAAACACTACTGATACCTACCAGTAAAGGAAGCATTCCAAACATTACTTTATTTCCCCACCCTCCTTAAATACCGTCACTTCCTTCTCACCATAAAGAAAAGCCCAAGGCTACTTGAACCTTTCCTTGTTTTCCTTGAAAATGAATCCACCTGGAAAGGAAATTAAGAGTAAAGGACACCTTTAGTCACCGTGCTGCACTTAGGTTGGTGTACACAGATGGTAGAAACAGCTCATTGTAATTTCTGTGTTAAGGGCCAGCTATTATTTACCCCCACAATACCTGGACAGCTTGCAAATTAACTGGGCACAAGCATAGTACCTTTTTGGGGGGGATATCATGATAGTGCTTCCTCAGTGCATCAGAAGCACTGAAAGTGGGTACTCGTAGTACACAGGGAGCTGGGGTGCTTGCTCTCAGAAACAAACCTGTCTGAATTCCTTCTGCTGGTCCCTTGGGAATGCCTTTTGGGAAAGCATGGTAGGGACCTTAGCCATGTTCTCTGCAGCTTGTGCTGAGAAAATGAGCACTGGCCTCCTCCTGTTGCAGTTTAGGGCATGGTGTTAACACAGAGTAACTTGCTACCCTGGAGAGGATCCTGTAGTGCTTTGATTCATCTTTTCAAAGGCCAACAACACAGAGTGGTGTTTAAATGGCAGAGTTTGTTTTTTTGAGCATAGGCAAGGCTATGTTCCACATGAAGTGTCTCCTCAGGCACCCAGCAATTCCAGCAGGGTGTGAAAGTAGCTTAGCAGCCTAAGGGCACAACTTACAGAAAAACTGAGTGCACAGATGGGATGCAGTGCCTGAAGCCCACAGGGAAGACAGACATGCTCAGAACAGAGCATGCGTTGACTTCATTGGTGGTTGTGCTTGGTAGAAGTTCCAGTTTTGTGTTGCAGTGCAGTCATGCAAATTTTGATGAGGTTCAAGGAGCTACCTGTTTAGTTAGTCACACCTTAGGGAAATTGCTGTATGCTAGATGTTTGAGTAGCTTGCTCTCTGGTAGCATGTTTCTATTGTCATGGTGGGAGAAGAACTGAAGTATTCTTTTGTCAGCTATTTCAAACAAACTGGTGAAAAATGGCTATAGTAAGCAATCAAGCCTGTGCTAAAACATTCCCTTCTCCAATTCTGTGCTAATAAATGGGGAATTTACTTCAATCCATGACAAATTCTACAGAGAAAACAGTCAGCCATTGTGTGTGGTACATGTGGTACAAACTATTTCTTTGTCATCCTGAAAGCTAACAGTAAGTTTATCAGGTAAAGATAATTGGTATAGATATGTTCATGCTTCTGACATTAATCTAGCTGTTTAACTCCTTTCATAGGTTTGCAATTCATTAGGTGTCATATGCATAATTTATGCCCTAGTGTAGAATTCTGTAGATTTTCTAGCATAGAATTCTGTACACTGGGCCCCATCTATCTTCCTTCTTGCAACAGCTGAGGTGTTACAGGAAGACAAATTCATGGTAAGAGTAGGAGGCTGCAGGGGAGCCGAGGTGGAAGCAGGGGCCTGCCCTGGGGCAACAGGTTTGGATGTGTGTGTGTAGGTGAGAAGTGGATATTGCCAGAGCTTTCTGCAGCTACACTCACGTATGGTTAAGCAGCTGAGTACTTGCTCCTCTGAAGAACACATTTTCCTTTTACAGCTTGGAGCGGATTCATTCAGAGATGCACTGCAGGCCACAGCGTAACAAAGCAAAGCCTTGGTTTCCACTTGGGTTGTGGTATTTCAGATAAATGCCAGATAAGGTATTCAAAAAGCTTCTAGGTGACTTTGAAATCCAACTTAGTTTTCGAGCAGATTGCTTAGAATGGTACTGAATTAATCTTAAACTCTGAGCCAGTGTGAAAGTGGGATCTAAATACCTGTATCTAGCATGTACTCATATCTCTTTATTTTAAAGAATCCTGTGTTTGTTGGGAAAGGTGTACAATGAAAAGTATTACTATTACACTTTTCCCCTACATCAGTCTAGCTGCCTTGTGAAGCTGGTTAGTAAGCAGTAGTATTGACAGAAGAGAGAAGGATATTAGGTGAAAGTGGAAACCAAAGGGAAAAGATGCTGAATTCCCTGAAGAATTCTTTTCCTGAAGGCAAGATGCTTTCCTAGGCTCCTAACACCACAACAAGCAGACTGTTCTGTTCTTTCATTGTTGTTTCTTAGAAGCCCACATATGTACTACTCAGACTGCAGAACCTTGCCTTTGAAATCTTCACTAGTCTGTTACAAATGCTGTCTTTGTTTTGATGAAAGAACTCATTTGGTGTGTTACTTGGCTTGCTTTTAGTCTGTCTCTTCAGTAATTCCTGCTTTACTTTCCTATATTGCTTTAGCTAAGCATTTAAAAATTATACACATGAAATAGATTTGAAACTGAAACCTGGGATAAATCTGGATGATTTTAGGAAGATGGGGACATTTGAAATGCAGTTCAGAGCCATTTGCTGACACGTCTTTACTGGATATACTGGATAAAAAAGGTAGAAAGAATGATGAGATGATGCAATATTTGAGCTGTCTTCTGGGGGTAGGTCTTGAGATAAAATGCATCCACTTGGGATGTCATTTCAACAGCTGGGTTTCCCTATTTGTGTCTAGTACAAATGTTACTGGTGCACCGTCAAAAGGATATATTATTTCCTTCATTTATAAATAATATGGCAATATTAATTAAAATATGAATAACCACCTTCCATGGGGTTGGTTTTCTTCTGAAATTACTTGTAAGCACCACAGGTTATAAGAAGGAGTCACCGAGTCCCACAAGTGCTGAGAGAGTCATGTAAGGGAAGATTACAAAAGAGGAAATGCTGTGTAAATTCATTGGCAGTCATGGTGAGAACTGATATCTCAGGTTGTAGAAGGGTGATCATGAAGAATATAATGCTTTCAAGCATTTATTACTCAATAAACTACACCCAGAATCTTAACTGAAGGGCTATCATCTTGTGAGATTGCAACAAATTGAATTTATACATCTTTATTTCCAACCATAATACAAGCAATAAAACAGCTAATCCCTGCCGTGCAATAGGAATTGCACTAGCATTTCTGTTGTATGGTTGAAGGGAAAGTGTGCCAAAGGAAGGAAATGAGCACCATTCCTAAGTTTAGAATGATACCTATCAACAGGGGAAGTAGTCTACAACAACAAAAATGCTTAATTTAGAAGGTTTTTTTGTCTCTGAATGTAAAATGTGAAGGTCAATCAACCCTGTGGCCTCAACTTTTGTTTAGTAGTGTAATGTCTGTCTTGTTGCCTCTGGTAGACGGGGTTCCCATGGTCAGAAAAGATGGTTCTAGAAAAACAGACTTTGAGTATTGAAGGTTAGTGACCTTAGTGTACTCAATTTCATGCTATTCTCAAGACACAGTGATTTTTTATAAAGCTGGTTTTAATTGCTGCTGGATGTTTTCCGTTTGAGAGAAGACTCCCAGTAATTACAGGGCATCGGAAGACCCCAGCAACTTAAAGAAGTTTAACTCATTTATCTATTCTAGGTGTTGTCTGAGTTCATTGCTTGACTTCTGCAAAGGAAGTGCTTTCCACACAAGTAGTAGGAGTAACCTTCATTTTCTCTTAAATTCCAAACTAAGAATAGTCCTAGAGATAAATAACATCCTTGTAGGTACTGTTACTGAGGAGATTCCCTCTGCATCCAGGAACCTTGTGGTAGACAAATGATACTAATTGCCCAAGGCAATTGTCCAATAACTCTCAAGGATAACTCAATCCATGTCACTACCCTTGACCTTTGCATTCTGAGAGCTTTCTTCTAATCATCTTCTCCTGAGTGTGAATCTCCTGGATTTCTGGACAGGGCAACTTACATGTGTAATACATATACGTGATTACTATGTCACATATTGTACATGATTAGGCTTCTGAGTTTAAATAAGACAGAATTTATTTTCCTTTGATTGCAGAAGTGGTCTTTTACTTCCAGCTTCTTATTTGACTTCCCAGAAATATTGTGTGCCATGGTTTAGTTGATTAGATAGTGTTGGATGATAGGTTGGACTCGATGATCTCAAAGGTCTTTTCCAACCTGGTGTATTGTATTGTATTGTATTGTATTGTATTGTATTGTATTGTATTGTATTGTATTGTATTATATTGTATTGTAGGCTAGTCTAGTCTAGTCTAGTCTAGTCTATTCTGGAGCCGCCCTTGCTCTTTCTCTCAGGTACTCGTACCCATTAATCACAGTTGTTTGAGTCTTCTGGTTCATGTCTGGAAGGCTGTTGTGGGGTGCTGTGTCTTTTGCAGAGCATTGCTCCCTCACAGGCAGTCTTTCAGGCTCTCTGCTGCTGTTCCTTTCCACAAGCTAAGTGATGACAGAATCCTGCATCAGCAGATAAGTATTTTCTAATGAATTCAGTGGATTACTGGAATCAAATCCTAACATAATCCTGTAACATTTCCTATGAAGAAACTGTCCATGTCTTTTAATGTCTCCAATACATGCCAAATGTTCTTTTTGTCATGTTTTACATATATTATGTCTGTTTTCATCTGGCATCCTGATTGCTCATTTGTCCTGTAATTGGCAGTGCATTTTAAACAGTTTAAAAAAAAAAAAAATCCTATTTGTTCTGCACTTGTTCTGCCACTGTCTTATTGCTGTGCAGCAAGTCTCCTTTTAGATATTTGTTGTTTGTATGCTCTCCATATATTTTTAGAAATGAAGTTCAAAGGCTTTAGAGAGAAAATAGCTGGACCAGAAATTTGCTGTGATGTCCTTGGGTTATAAAAGCAGAAGATGCTTGGCTTTCAGCAAGCAGTTCCTTGTTTTCTGTCATTCCAGTATATTCTTGGGTAACAACTAAAGAAAATACCAGGTTTGTACCACTGCTACAGTTTTGGGAGGGTTTTCTATTTCAGCCTTCCTTCACTTCTCCCTCTGCTTTCCTGTTTGAGGGATATTTTGTGTTTGTGATCTGTGACAGTATGTTGTTTTGAAAGACAGCTTATACACAGCAGTAGTTTGGAAGGATCCAGTTCCTCCTATCTGTCACACATGTGAATATGCTTCCTCTGAGAAAGCGACTGGATTGCTCTGCTCCTACTCACAGAGTTATACACGCAGGAGAGTTTTCCCTGTTTCTGTAAACTGTCAGGAAACAATTGGTGTTTCAGTTTTACTACAAAATGAGTAACTTGCTATGAAATGCTTCACTCCACTTGTAGATTCTTACTTATATTCAATTGTAATAGACTGTAACTGACTTAGGAAGTTACACTGCCATTGAAACTGGCCCCTAGTCAGGCTGTGCTCCCAAACTGCTCTATGCTCAAGTACTGACAGGAAATTTTCTTTGTAAAGTCAGTTATTACATTTAGTCCTCAGCTTAAATGTTGTCCATTTGAGGGCCATTTAAAAAATGGCACTAGCTGTTTTCCAGCAGAAGCCTGTGTTCTGGTTTCTGGTAGAACTATAGGACTCACAGTAATGGTTTTGTGAAAGAGCAGTCTTCATTTACACAGTAATTGGGTTTTGGCAGTCTGCAGTCTCACAAATGCAGTGCATGTGAGGCTTCATTCCTTGGGTAGTGTGGCAAATCATCATGGGATTGTAACTAATCCATCAACATCCTAGCTGCTTCACCACCTACCAATCTGAAGCAACCATGCAGAGGCAGAATTTAGTCCTTACACTTCACCGTCTTCTGAAGATAATGAGAGTTAAATAAAAACATTCTGTTAATTACAATGGAAAAATCCCAGCTTAGTTAATTTTTTTCTTGGGGGTGGGCAATCTCAATTCTCAGTTATCAGGATTCTTTCTTGCATGGTAAAATCAATCCTCATTCTGTCACTTTGGTTTATGATATATTTCAAGGCTGACTGCTCTATGCCCCTTATGATGTTCTGAGTGCAAACCCATTATTGCTGTTTCTGCAACTGTGTTCATCACCATTTTGCTTCTCGGGAGGAAGAAGACACAAAAGTAATTTTCTAAACTCTTGTGACTCTCTAATTTGAAACTCAAATCTCTCACAAGGGAAAAAGGTAAGGAAAATGTCTTTTATACTGTCCCCTGCTGACTTCATTAGTGAGAATTTAACCCCAAATTGATTGGTTGTAGTCTGAATAAACAAGGTATTCTTTCAAGCAAGAATGTATTTTGAAAGTCAGTGTACTGTTCAAGTCAACAGAAACTAATTCAGTAGAACAAATTCTGAGCATCTGTCCTTGGTAAGATGAGAAAAATCACCATCCATGTAACACACATGGCCTTAGTCTGCAGAGGGACTTTTGCTATGGCACAAGTGTTGAGCTGCAAAATTTAAGACATGAACATGAACTAAAACTGATATTTAGAATTCTTATTCCATTTACTATATCCTTTACAGATGCAGTAATTCAATTACAGAATAAATTAAGCCCATAATTTGTCTGACAATCTTCAGAGGAATCTTTGCAGTTCTCCGAGTTTACAGAAATAAATTAATTATGCCCCAAACTTATTTACTCCAACCATGGGATCAAACCTAAAAGGCTTTTTGTCATCTCTCTCTGGCAAAAATGAGCCTTCTAAAATATGAAAAGGGCCCTCCCTCATCCTGCAGAGTTCTCTTGTGCATTTAGATGTTTAGGCGGGACAGCAACAGGTACTAATCTCATTTTCAACATTATTTTGACTATCTTAGTTTTTTATGTGAGCTAAAGACCATATCAGTCTTTGGATTATTTGCAATTATTTGCTGCTTACACCGATTTTGTATCAGCTGTAAGATGCTTCTTTACTTGAATAATGAAAGAAGAAACTGTCATGAGTAAAAATAAATGGTATAATGGAGCATTTATGCTCCCTGAAAGAATTTTAGTGGTTTTGATTCAGTTGGTATATCTGGGGGCTATTGTACAAACAATAGGGAGTGCAGAAATTAGTAACTTCCACTTGCCTTTAACTGAGCTAAGCATTGGATGTGGAACTAGACATCTTCTTGCAATATTTTGTTACAATTAGATTAGCAATAAAGACTTTGTTAGTTTTTGTAAAAGAACCCCCCACTAAATACTTCTTAAAGAGCTCAGTCACTACAATTATCTAAATCTCACTTAGAGCCCTCAGCTTCTGTCTCTTACAGTTAAACTCTCTTCTTCAGTCTGTGGTGAAATAAATCCTTGTGGGATGGCAGTCTTGAAACTACTCTGTGTTGAAACTTGCTTGAAGGCCATGAAGATATAGTACGGATCATTTTCTTTTTGGCCCAGTGACTGTGGTTTTTACATTGTAATTCCATTCTGTCTCCTTTCCTTTGTGTGAAACATTATCCTGCATATTTTACTTGTTCTGTGTGCTTAATGTTAATACAGGAAATAGTGTTGACACAGGAAATTAGTGTGTATTAGCTATTGAATTTCAAACTCAGCTCATAGCTTCCTCATCCAAACAAGGCTAGAGATGAAGAAAACACCCATGTTCAGGTGCATTTAAAACAGAATTTACAAGTCAGAAGAGTCATCTCCTTCCTGTAACTCTGTGACCTTCCACATAAACAAAGGCAAACGTAGATACTCTCATTTAACCCACACCCATTCACGCAAAAGCTTTAACTGTAAACATGTTGCCCATTTTCACACACACATCACACCATGCATACCAACACCATATTTATGATGTGCATACACAGATAAACTGTGTGCATGCACGGATACACTCCTTTGTAAGATCAAGAAGATAGAAAGTGCGAACATTTCCTCCTGAGTCTCAAGCTGTCAAAAAAACCTGCCTTCTCATTAGAATCAAATCCATTTTCATCTACATGCATGCCTAGCAGTTACTGAATTTTAGTCAGTTTAAACTTCAAAACTAGCTGCAGCTCTTTTTCACTGCCTCACAGACAGTTACACCAATGGGCTGGCCTAAACTGCTGTCCAAGCTTAGCTGTTTGGAAATCAAAGTAGGATCACTCATCCTCACTCTAATCTTCATTCTGATGTGTTCTGGCTTGCACTTTTAAGTAATCCAGCAGAAATTCTCAGGAATGTTTATCTAGTTGGTAAGAGACAAATAGTAAATCTCCCATAAATGTGTGGCTCTCTTTTACTCACTTGGAATTATTATTGGAAGAATGTTGTATTAAAGAAAAGCTACAGGTCTAGAGCACAAAAATGCCAGTCTACCCTGTGTAGACCATACACAAGATACAAGCTCTGGTTGTGTTTCTTCTTGCAATCCTGTGTGAAGTATTTCTGTTGTAACAATGATCAGCTGTGCAGTATAAAGCAGTATAGAACAATATCAGTGCCAGGGAATATTACACTGAAAAAAACTGAGGACTGGAAACAATCTAGTCATGCTGATAGGCAGCAGGTAGGGGAGAATGTTTTGCAGGTTTCCCTTCTTGCTTGGAATGATAAGGGGCTGGTAAACACAGCAGTGAAGAGAGAATGATAGAAGAAAGTACCAAAGGTTACAATGCAACAGCCATGGGCAGTAAAAATTAAACGTAGGAGTGGGGAGAGACCCTATTGGAGATGTTTGGTTTTGAAAGAAAGGATGATGGTAGCAGGGGATCAGAGGAGCTTGTATGTGGTCCAGGCACCCATAACTATTGTAAAACTTTAAATTTTAAAAATTGCTTCATTTAATTGTCTAACAAGTATGGAAGACCACATTTGAATATCATCTTTTTGGTGGAGTCTGAACCAGCAGCCCCCAGGGAATATGTTAAATCAGGATGATGTCCATGAAACCTGATGTTGCATTGGGATTTCAGTCTGACAGATATGTAAAATCTCATGAAGACAGACAGCTCCCCACTGGCTCTGCATCTGAGGAAGGTTCCTGTGCAATGTTTTAATTAAGGTTATTTATTTCTTTATTATTATGATTGCATTTTAATTGCTCATGAAGCACCCCAGGGGCGGAGGTGGAGGTACCTTATAAATATGATATGACAGTAAGTAAAGGGAAGTGTTGCAGGTTTAGAAAAAAAAACAGCAGCTCTATTCTTCTGATGCAATTCAAGAATAAAAGCAGAAAAGGTTCTTTTAACTCTCTCACAGCTGTGCAAACAAATAACATTATCTTATTAGTCTTCTCCATTAAACACAGGGGACTCACAGTCATATCTTTACTAAGCTGATGCACTAGCTGGACACAGGAAAGCCATCTGATGTGCACCTCCACTTGCAGAACTTAGTGGGACCTTTTGTATAGGGTCAGGGCAGGAACCGATGCTTCCAAGTCAAATAGCTGCCCAAAGAAATCTCTACTAGGGAAGCAGGGTGGGGAAAAAAGGTACAATAAGGGGGGAAAATCTTGCCTTATGATAAGTAGTCTCTCAGCTACTGCTTCTCCAGCTCTACCTCATGTCAGTATTTACTAAGGGGACAAGATATGGGTGAGGTAATGGAGGTGCAACCCGCATTATACAAAGCTGTACTCTGCTTGTATGGCTTTCTGGTAGCCTTAGGCTTTCTCTGTCTCAGCTGACCATTGGTTTTGTCACCAGGAGCTCAGGTTCCCTATTTCTCTGTACCTCTCTTTGCATGCACAGTTTCTTGCTGGCACAAATTCTTGCTTGTGGCACAAAGTTGCATTTTTATGCACAACAAAATATTTGCATCCAGCTAAACTGGTGCTCTGGACATTGGATGTTTCTCTTTTCTGTTAGCTATTTTTACTCTGTAATTCTTGGTTCAAAAAAGGTTCTTGTACAGGGACAGAAATATTTTTTCTTTCTTTCTTCCCCAGATTTCTTTTCATCACTTAATGTACAAATTTAGAAAGTGGTATTTTTCAAGATGTTTTTTATTTGGCCAAGCTGGGCTTTTTGGCTTGCTTCCAACATAGGAAATTGTTCCCTGCAGGGAAAGAAAAAAAGAATAATAAGAAGAAAAAAGGCAAAAAACCCCCACCCAATCAGCCAACCAAAAAAGAAAAACACAAAAACCCCACCACAACCAAACAACAACAACAAAAATGCCAGCAGCTAGCATTATTTTACACTGCACAGCAATACAAAACTTTTTGTGCTTTTTTAGGTTTTTGTATGCAGATTTCAATAAATTTGACATTTTTTTCCACGCAGACTTCAAGGCATATCTCACTGGTATTATAGACCAGTCTGGTACCTTCAACCAGGGGATCATTTTACTCAGCAGTTGACATAGGCTTGTATGCCTGATTTCCTTCATGGGATGGTTTTAGATCACTGGCCAAACTGCAGTTTGTGCAAGGTGGAAGCAGAGCGCCTGTGTTTGTTACACTTATTCAGCCACCTAGACAGTTCATTTAAACTATGGTTCTGGTCAGATGTTAGATACTTTTGCATCATCTTGTGGTGAGATGGTTCCATATGCCTTCTATCATGTATCATGGGTTGATATTAATGCCCTCAGAAACTGGGGACTTTATTACTTTCTCTATCTCGAATAATACAGGATTTTATGCAGCTACTTTAGGCTGTAGTGGTGTGAACAGAATATCCAGAGCAGTGTCTCACTCATCACTCGAGATGAAGAGTGTGAAATGGTGAGGGAGAAGACTTCCAGGGCTTTGCCAAATTAGGATCCTTCCCATCAGTCATGTTTACCCCTCTGCAGCAGCACACTACCTCTGCAACAGCAATGCCGTTCCCCTGCTTGTTAGTAACCAGCACCCAGCCACTGCTCACTCATGGCAACATGAACATTGCTTTATCTTCCTTCTCCTGCAATGATTTTAGTATGTTGATAGCAGTTCTATTTCATAGTGGAATCTCAGGCAAATGTCTTGTAGTGTATTAGAAATGTCATGGTAAATTACATTCACTCCAAGTGCTTTTAGCCAATGATGGTATTCTGTCTCTGAGTAGAAAGCCCTTGAAGGGCCAGATGCGTGAGGTTTATGCTCAGGGTGGAAATTCTTTTGGAAAGGCATGTTTAATACAGGTTAACAGCAGGGCAGCTCAGTAAGAATAGAAAAGGCATATTCTGTGTGTTGAATGAGTGCAGGATATATCTGATGCTTTGTTATTCCTCTAGTTTTTTGAGAATCCATCTCCAGCCATGCACTGAGTGCTCTGGGCACTCTATATAATGGATTAAGAATTACAATATAAGCTTTGACAAAACACTTCTTCTAAGTGTATCTCCATTTTCTCTTAACTTCCTCAAGAGCTATAGAAAAGAAAGAGAAAAATACAGACTGGGAGAATATTAGTCCATCTGGTGTCTAACTAACTCTTTAGAGTTACAATCGTGCCATTGTAACTGTCACACTCCACAAACACTCTGAGAGGTAAGGCCAGGGACTGTGTGTGTGCTGAGGGAAGGGGATTGATACTAGAAATGTAAATATCCCAACTCATTATCCAGAAATGCTGGGTATAATTTGGGCACTTTGGCTTGAAGACATTTTTTAAAGAGGCCTTCTGAGGCCAAATTAAATTTGAGATTGAAGCTTTTTCCATAAATTCCATCAAATTAGCTGTCCAGGTGTGAATTTGATGGTCCTTTCTTCTGCGGAGGTACACATGGCTGGAAGCCTCTGTTTGAAGTGTACCTTTAAGCTGAGAACTCTTTGTTCTCGCTCTTCAGTTGTAACACTTTAAATATTAATAAATATTTTCAGTCTTTATAGATACAAATACAGATATTTCTGCTAAAACACTGCCAAGTAAAAGAGCTGTTTAAACTGAGCTATATTGTCATGATGAGACATGAGCAAGCAAAGTAGTGTAACTATTCTTGAACTTACTGATTTCCATTAGCCATCCCAGAACTGATTTTGAATAACCAAGCTGTATGTACATGAATGCTGTGAACACTGGCTAGACTTCTAATGGTGAAACAACAGTGCAATGTTTTGGGGCTTTTGAAATTCAGGGCAGATTTGAGCTGATTATATAATATTTCAAAAAGCAAAGATGTATCTACAGATACATGGCTTCCTGAAAGGTTAGAAATTAACCTGGCACACTGAGTGTTGTCAGAGGGTTTAAATTCCTGGGAGCAGTCTAGAAGACTTAGACCTATATTTTCTATTTTCTTTATTAGTGTCACTGCTTTAAAAACAATACCTCTATGACTGTATTCAAATGGAGGTTTGTGGTTTTATGTGAATATTTTTGTAGTCTGTATCTCTGAAATTGCAGCTTTGCCTCCCAGGTACTACTGGGTAAGAAGATGACACTTTGAAGATTGTTATAGTTTTGACAAAAACTCTTCTGCTGAGTAACATCAGAGGCATGGAAAGGCTGCATGCTGTTCTGTGCTGGGGTTAATTGGCGTGGAACAATGACTGCATTGTAAGTGTCCCACAGCCTTTGGAAATGCAGTTGTGCTCTGTGCTTACTGCTGCATGCGTTCTGCAGATTAAATAGACAAGCTTTGAAGAAGTTCAAAGTGATTTTGGTTTGAACCACATCTAAGGATGATATGCACCTTACCTGAATTAAATTAGCAACCAAGAAAATAGTTTTTTCATCCTGCATTCATTGAAAATTCCCATTGGAATTACTTGTGAAGAAGCATTTGTATGGGATTGTCTGGGGAGAAAGAGGGAAACATGCTATCTAGCAAAGATTGTGGTTTTCTTGTTCAGTTCTATAAATCACCTTTTGGAATTGTATCGGTGTTGACATTTTCATTCCTCATGGCTCTTCTACCATGTAGGGCTGGTCTTCAGTGAAACCCGTGTCATGCAGGATGGATTGCATAGTGTCACTTCATACTTGTGTATCCCTCTGTACACAGAACACTGCTTGTGCTATCAATTCCTTAACCAGTCATCCCAAGGCCCTGAAACACCTCTTCATTTCCCCTGGACTTGTCACTACTTCTTCTCTCCCTCCCTGAAAGATCAATAGTTGAAAGTAACCTTAAGGGGTGTATGAGGGAGCCTAGGATCTGAACTACTAGGGACCTGTATGTGAATGTCTAAATGATGACCTTCCCCAAAAATCCAAATGCAGTAGTTCACAGAACTAGAAGCAATGGGATCCTGTCTGCAGGCTGACTCTGGTGCTAGGATTGCATATCTTGAGCCTAAACCTATCATGTTAGCACCCCAGGCAAGCATGACATACAGACATTCATATGAGGGGCTGAGAGATGGACTCAGTATTTTTCAATGGCTCGGGCCTGAAGGATGGACTATAAGATCTGCTGATGTTCCTACTTGTCCTGTTTTCTATTCTTCTGGCATAGTCTCTCTTTGTTCCCCTCCCACACTGGCTCTTCACATACAGTGAAATCCTCATTGCCTTTTTCCTTTGAACATTCCCACAAAGGCTGGGAACCATTTCAAATCTTGTTTTTCTCTTACCCTAATTTTTTCCTGAGGTTCATATCATAAAGAAAGGTCTTACGACAGTCTAGACATGGCATGGTGATATTTTGTCTTTATTCTAGTTATCTTGCATTCCTTTTTGGATGAGACCACAGGCTTGCATGTGGTATTGAAAGTGGGGCTGCAGAGCAATCTAGATATTAGTGTTAGAGCTTGAACAGTGTTAGGTGTTTCCTCCTTCATGCAGCCCAATGCCTTGCTGTGGTGTGTAAGGACTGGCTGCACATTGAGCAAATGTCTCTATCCCATTCCTCTCAATGACTCCTCTAATACCAGGATCTCATCACTAATTCAGAAGTTCTCAGTGCACACGAGTAGCTTGAATTGTGCTCTCCAATCTGCACTACCTTGCAATTTTCTACATTCAATTTAATCCAGCCATCATACCACCCGAGTGCTTTGTTGTAATAGGTCCTTGTGGAGCTCTTCAAAATCATTAACTCAGAGGTTCCTGAGCCTTTGCTGTCGATACAGGAACATGCAACCCCAATGGGAAAGTCTGATGCAAGCTAACAGAAATCAAACCAGAAGGCTTCCATGTTATTATTAAAACCACACTTCTCTTATTAAAACATGACCTTTGTCTATGTGCTTTGTAATTGTGCCTAATATAACCCTTTATTTTGGATGACCTTCAGCTGACAATTCTAAAGGATAAGACACAATGGAAAATGCCTTTTTTTCCTAAACGGCATTGTGTCTCTTCCATAAGAGTACAGTCCCCATAAGCTTGGAAGTATTTTCATGTGTTTGAATACAACACACACTTTCAAGGAGAAAATCAATGAGAAAATGTTCATACGGTTTAGAAAGGCCCAATAGGACCTATAAATAGAGATAAACAGACACAAAATATTTCTGGCATAAGACAGGTTCAAGTGAGTCCTGGCTTGGTGGCTGCTGTCTCAATCTTGATTCATTTGCAGTATAGCTCTACCCTCATATTTGAAATATCCTTAATACCATAGCAGATCCCTTATTGATCATGGCTTTGGCTGGGTTTCTAACTGTGGTTAAAATAGATTATTTTTAAAGTTTTGAATTAAATGCATTTGTTTGGCAATGCTTCTGCTGTCACTAAGCTTTTAATTAATGAAACCCAAAAAAATACCTATTTTGAACTTTTGAATTACACAGTTTTTCAAGGTTGGTTGTTGCTGGTGGTGGGGAGGGGGGATTGTTTGGTTTTCATTTGTTTGTGGGTTGGGTTTGGTTTGATTTGGTTTGTTGTTTTTTTTCTCCAGGTACACATTTGGCTTCCTCATGTTCCAATCTGCTTGTTGGTTGATTCAGGAGAATCCTGAAAAGGTTTTAAACAGTTCCTTGAAATATAATTGCGTTGCTATATGTGAGGCAGATTATTCTAGCATGAAAAATAAAATGCAACCAAAGTCATTGTTTATTGAATACTGGTTTAAGCAGATTTTCCAGCCAATTCAATTCTTCCCAGTAGGCCTACCAGTAGGTGAATAAAGCTATGGAATTACCATCCTGCTCTGGGCGCTTGCAGTCACAGGGAGTGACGTGTGTCAATGAGGCTGTGGTTGCTATTTCCCTACTTGTGCACCCAGTATTGCATTAGTAACAAAATTATATCATAGGGTGTATTAACATTTTCATTACTTAATTATACCAAAAAAAAATCAAACTCCAGAGGTTTTTTCCTATGGAGTCATGATGCTCCCGTCACATTAATATTTATCACTGGCACAGGAACATTAACTGCTGGTGTGGTATGTGTTGCATATGTAAAAGGAATGGAAGAAGCTAGAAATTAAATCAAAATGGAGCTAATTGCTAATAAATGCAAAATATGCAGCTGGAGTGAAATGTTGCAGTCCTGTTTGTGGGTAGAGCCTTGTAGGACTTGTGTGATTTAGGTGTCTGACAGTATCTGCAGGCTTGGTTGGTTTGTGTATTCCTTCCTTTTTCAGTGCTTCAAAATGTGGAGGTAGAAAACGAGACATCCTGATTGCTGCTCTATGGTCTCTGTCATCACTCTGGGGACAGTGATAGCAGGAAGCCATAGCAGCACCCTGCAGTTGACAGCATCTTGCTGTTCATAGAAGCTAGCCATTTGCTTCAAATGTGTGTGCGGAAGCGTGCATGGAAAGGCTTTTTCTGACTCCGAGTGCTGGCTGTCCCCTTGTGAATAATACCAAGATGCAGACTGAGAACAGCCTCATTTTTCAGACTGTTGGGAGCAGAGGATTTCACACAGCACAAACACACTCCCTCATACAAACCCAAACAAGATGCTTGCCAACCCTTTCAGCAAGATAGCTGCTTGCCCCTTGTGAGCAGAGGGCCAAGCCTTATTGCACAAATGCACAGTCGATGGAAGCAGCTTTCTTTACCATTTCAAATAACCACCCAACGAGGGCTCCATTCTGGCATTCATGATTAAAACGTTTCTACAGAGGGAGTCAGAGATTGAAATCTATCCATTACGGAAACTATTTTCATGTTGTTGGAGCTTTTATGAAAGATTCCAAGTTTCCACACCATTTATTAGGCAATAACATCACAAGAGAGAAACCCCAGGAATATTTTAGATTAGAAGAAATCTAATAAGGACCTTCAGAACTGGGTGAACACGTGCTGGGGCTTTGGAAATGTTTCAAAGAAATCTTACCATGGCTTTAGAAAAAGGGAACAATCCACCCTGCCCCTCCCTCCCACTTGAGCCAAAGTCATAGCTTTGCAATTAAATCCAAATGCTTATGAGTGATATGGCAACTGTCTGTTCAGTAATGGAGACAAGGATGTTGGAGCAATAGCCGGTGACAGGATTCACTGAACTGGAAAATGCAGCTTTGACCATAAACTCCAAACATTTAAAAGCTGTGCAGATGCGATGATGGGCTTTGCTGGCAGTTTATGGAGAGGCACTCAAACTATCTGTTTGATAGGGACTTTGCTGGAAGATACAATAACAGAGCAATGTACAAAAGAGGATGCAAAGGTGGTTTATTTTGCACTTGATTGCCCTGTAAAAGGGTCAGATATAAACCTGTGACCCACAGGGTGACGAGTCCACCTGTTTTCTCCAGGAGAAAAAAATGTTTTTTTCCTTTCTATGACTAACATGCCAGAATCCTGGACAATAGCTGTATTTTTCTTTTTCACTTTGCCAGGGAAAAATAGAAGAGAGGTACTGGGAAGTTACCCTCAGTCATTTGTGTGTGCTGTGACTTCAGAGCTCAGAGAGGAAAAGGATTGGAAATCCTTTGTGCCCAGAACCAGTGCAGGGTAGGTCTGACTGCTGATGTGCCCATTGCAATGTACTGTAGTCCCCCAGTATGCTTGTGCAACCTGACAAACAGAAGTGATTCTGATGGTAGACATGTGTCTATGTGGATCTAGCAGAAGCCTACTAATTCCCAGCACTCAAGGTGCTGAAGAGAACAATAACCTTAATAGCTGCTTAATATATCCTCCTTAGCTGTCTTACCATAGCTGCCTTCTCTGAGCAGGCTCTACATGTCTTTAATTTTATTTGTTGGAGTTTAGTCCATTTCTCTAAAATCTCGCCATTCCTTCTCATTCAGCAGCTGGTTTCTGGGAGAGGCATCACCAATAATTCTTAAACAGAATGTGAATCATACAGCATAGAAGAAAATGGCTTGGGTCTGTGCTTCACATATATGTTTTGAGGGTGGTTTATTTTATTTATTGTATTTTATTATTTTTGTCTTATTATTAATCAGTTACTGGTTAAGGGCTTAAGATTTTCAAGGGCTCAACAAGGGAGACCAAGCATGTTTATCAATTGCCTATGGCATTACCTCTTGGAGTTGCTAATCCATATTTATTTATTTGCTTTTATTTTTAGCATGTGGTCAGAAAAATGTCTGCAATATCATGTTGAACGTTTAATATATTTGTATGTGAGTGTGTCTGTAGGGGAGTATGTGATGGGCCATTATAAACCCATATATTACAGTTCCATTCCTCTTCTATGATATTCTTGAAAGCCTTTACCAGACAGGAGCTTCTTTTCTGTTAGTGTCCCCCTGCTTTGGATGCTTTTATCCTTATTAAAGTCTCTCACAAGCAGCAGTAAATTTCAGTCATATGAGAAATGGCATGTTTGGTGAAAAAGATGCAGCATTTGTCCAGTGGCCAGAAGGCACAGAGAAGAGCTGCACTGGGATATACAAGGATCAAACACTAGAGATCACAGAGTTGTGCTCACCTAGAGGAATTGCTGTGCCAGTTGCCATTGCTGGCAGCACTAAAACATATCTATAGCGTGAGACCAATAAAACTGTCACTGAGAGCTCCTGCAAAAGTAATTCAGTCAGGAAGCTGCCATTAGCAGTTAGAGACCCCCTCAACTGTAGCTGCTGAATTCCTGGATCTGATTGGTAATTAGCCAAATTGGCAGTCTGCTTATTTGTAGGACACAGCAGTGCAGGGCAGAGTGAAGGATAACAGAGATCTGCTCTGTCGCTGTGCATCAATGCTGTCCGTTCAGACCATACCTTCTCACTTCAGTATTGTGCAGTGTTGTTCACACTTCACCCTGCTTTGTTATTGTTTCCATTTGCAAGAGGCCCCTGACAGTAGAAGGATTACTGAGATTTCATTTTGAAAAATAATACAAAGAATACTTGCAAAAGGAGAATCATTTACTTGGAAGAATTTCTAATATTAACCATGGGTGGGAACAGCTTATTGGCCCAGTCACTGTACTCCTTTCCAGACGCAAGGATTCCTTACCACATAAATACCAATGTTGCAGCCATTTGAACTATGAATCGCTCCATGCTGCGGTAGAGCCCATTTACTGAAGGCATGCCTGCAGTAGGAGAAAGACAAACCTGGATAGTCATTCATTTAAAGTTGTAGCAAACTAAGATTTGTGAAAATAGGATTTGGAGCTCTATCTAGGGGTTCAAGAGGGAAGAAATCTCTGATTCAAAAAAGTCAGAGAAAGTTACCAAGGAAGCAGCTAAGTATCTGGGAAGGAGTTGTATTCAGGGCTCCTGGCTTTTACTGTGTGTATCACCCCATGACTGGATATTGCTCTTCTGTAGGGTTAAGCAGAGTGTGATGCAGTTTCTCATTGGCATCTCTGAGTCTTCTCAGACACTTCCATTAGTAGGCTTTGCGCTATTGATCATAATGGGCTTAAAGCCAGGTCCTTGGCTTTTCTGAATTTATGTTTTCAAGCAGGAGCCAGAGGCAGATATATCATCACCAACATGCATAGTCCATGGAGAACTTTTTCCTTGCCCTTAGAGTCTCTGGTAGTCACTGGTAATGCAGGTCTCAGAAGGCTGTGATATGGTAATGGAAGCTTTGAATCTCAGTTGCAAAGCAGAAGAGTGACAGACAAGAGAAACTGGGTCCAAAATCCCAACAGAAGATAGAAGTAGGTCAAAGGTTTCAGATGGGTTGTGATTTGACATAAGGTTTTTCTTCCATTTAATCATATAATTCTGGAATCTAATGAAGGCAAAACACAATTTCAGACTTAAGAATTCTGTATCTGAACTCTGCAGCAGAGCCCATTTCTAGAGCTGAGCCTGATTGCCTCTCTGTTGCCTGTGTGCCTAGAAATGATCTTCATTGCTCATATCCTGGGGGGTTTTGTGTACCCCTGTATCTAGCAGCACCACATCTAGTGGTACACTGTTTCCTGTCAGAACTTGGCTGACCTTAAAGTAGTAGAATAATAATAACATATTTTACATTAGAGTGACTCTGGGAGGGCATCTGGTCCAACACCTCCCACACCAACAGCTTTCTTAAAGCAGAAGTAACTGGCTGGCATAGAAAGATCCTGTGTGGAAAACAGTTTGTATACACAGTTTGGGGGGAAAAAACCCAAACATTTTGGAAACAAGAAATATCTCTACAAAATTAGATCTAGAGCTGTGACAGAAATGAGATTTATCTCAAGTGAACCTGTCCACAGTATCTAAAGTGGCTTTCTGCTCACACTCAACATTTCATTCTCTTCCACCTAGAGATGATGCTGGATTTCAAGCAAATGTTATAACCACAAACTAGCAAGCTTGGCAGACAGCCTCATCTTGGAGATATACATGAAGGAGATCCCTACTATTCTAACCACATATTAAAACCCAGCAAGTTTCTGAGCTACAAAGTCACTAAATAAAAGACAGAACTGACAAGAATTTCAGCATGAAAACCATCAGCTATTTTATTTTCTCCTTTTGAGATTCTTATTAAAATAATGCAAGCTGCAGAAATTGTTGTTGTGTAATGCTGTAATTCTCAGCAAGAGATCTGTATTTTGTTATTAGTTCAATAAATCTTTCTGCTGTTCCCTTTTAAAATGCTTTCTGATAGAACACAATTAAACTCTGATCTCCTGTTCCCATTTCTAGCCTTTAAGAAATCTCAGTAATGGTCCAAAATAATGGGTTGATAAAAATGGAATGCAAAGACTATTCATAGTTTTATCCCACAATCAGAGTGGGCATTCATAAATTCTGCATTTTCATTAGGACTGGAAGAGAGTGAGTGGAACAGAAACTGTAAGCTTGTTGGTAGGAAAACCTCTATAAGGTTTCCCCTCTGATTAGATCTTCATTTAGGCAGCCAAATAGAAAGCTGCTTCCTCCCTGCCCTGCCCCAGCATGAATCTTGGGACAGCTTAAATACATGTTAGAGCTAAAATCCTGGCTATAAAGCTAGTTTGTGCCTCTGGAAGGGAGCATCTGAGAATGCTCAGACACTTGGGTTCCTCCCAGCACGAAGCTTTGCTACACATAGACTGCCCTGGCAGCCTCTGTACCATCCTGCTTGCCAGGACCTGCGCCATTTCTGGGTGGACATTTGTCATGCAGCAGTGTGTCTCTGTACTGCAGCAGGGATGGGCTTAGGAACACAGTGAAATTAGCTGTCAGCTGTTTTGGCTGTTGCTACGAGGCTCCACACACCATGACAGGTTAGGTGTTTATTTGCTGGGTGCTCTTTGTGGCACAGACCCCCATGTCATCACATCTACACATTTGAAACACTAAATTATCTCACTGATTGGTTTCAACCATTGTTTAGATGTGTACATGAGCAGTGACCACCATCACCACAGTGCAGAGGTGGCCCTCTGCATTGCACAGGTCCTTTTAATGGCTTCACTAGACAAGGTGGAGTACTTGCCATGGGGTTTCACAGGAGTCCTTCTCCAGAGCAGGTGGGTACTGGGGTTGTACTGCAGAGCTAATGCTTGCAGCATTGAACACATGCCTTTGATTTCAAGGTCACGTACAGCTTTTGCTAAATGATGCTGTGATCTATAACCCTTTCTGAGATCCATATCTGGGAATGTTTCAATATCTGAATAGATCTTATCCAGCAGAGTGGTATTGTGAAAATAAGTCTGTAAAGATGCAACAGTCTCATCTTTGAGTACTGTTTTGCAGAGCTGACGATAACCTGGGAACATTTCATTCTGTTCTAGGTCCTCACCATTGCATGCAATCTTCCATGTCTGAATTACACAGATAAAAAGAAATGTTGTCTTCCTTTTCTTCTTGGTAAAAAACACTGCAAAATGGAGTATGGGTGTGTGAAAAATGGATCTCATGGGAATGTTTTGGGTCTAGGAAAATAACAGCAAAACACTGGCTAAGCAAAAGGGATTCAACATGTGTTTGACTGTAATTTCTAGTGGTCAATTCACAGAAAAGTTGCAGGCTTTTTTAAAAATCCAGAACTGCCTTTACATAGATAGACTGGGGGGAGGGGGGTTGTGTCTGAATTTGCAAAGTGTAATTTCTTTTAAAAGCTTTGCATGAAGAGAGGAAAGTGCTTTCTGATACCATTTTAAGGGAATGCTATTGGCAAGTCATGAACTAGCTTTTTAAACCTACGATTCGGCCTTCAGCTCTAGAGATCTCAAAATGTAATTGGTTTTAAAGAGGGGGTTAATTTCAGATCATACCTAATTGCTTCTTGCAAATTAGCCATTAGTAGCAAATCATCTCTCATCATATGGTTTCTAAACCCTGATTTTTGAAAATGGGTAATTGTGAGTTTCTAGTTGCTAGCTTTTCACCTTCCTTCGTATTTAGCTATTCCTATGGGATGCTGAGAGCCCTCAGCTCCCCTGTCTTATGCACAACTGGGCTCTGAGCATACTTAGATTCTTTGATTAAAAGTTTGTTCCTTCATTTGCTTTGTTCTCCCAGAGGCTTTGCTTCAAGGCAGCTCACATTCATTACAGCCTGTGGAAAACACCTTGGACAAACTTAACCCAGCTGTGCCAGCCCAGAACAGCAATGCATGTCAGTGGGAAGAAGGTACATGGCAGCTGCCTTCTGGGGAGCTGCAAACTATCACCATGGTCTTCAGAGCAGGGTGCATTTGCAGAAGACAGTTCTGTGTTATGCTGGGGATGCTGGATCTCTCTTCTAGAAACCCAGGGATTTTGAGGTTGCCCTATAAGGCAAAATCAATGTCTCTTTGGCCATTATAAATGATCACACTTCTCTTGAGCTATATACAGTATACACTGTGGACTTCAATCCATTCTGCTTATTCCAGAGAGCTCTGTTGTATGTAACAGAAATGGGCTCTGGTCCTGCTTCTGCCTTTGCTAAGGTTCATGAAGTTTTGCCATCCACTTAAGCAAAGGACACATTGAATCTCCCCAATAATGTGTGTTATTTGGTGTGTTTACTAGCATGTGTGCTATCTAGTTTAATGAATACCACATTAATAGCTAGCAAGTACTTTTACATGGAAATTAGGTATGAAGTGTAATGCAATTATTCAGCTCTGGTCTAAAATATTTATATTTCCTAAGTGAAATCCAGCCACAAGTGTGATTTGCAGAAAGCTATCATAAATGCTACTTTGATAAAAAGAAACAAGTACCAAGTAGAAGTGCAGTGATTCAGTGAAGAATGTCTGATCTGGGGGAAACAAATCCTGCATCTATTGCCCAGGTGATTGTAAGGAATTGCACAATTAGGATATTTAGTTTTAAATGTAAATTTTATTAATGGTCTGTAGTTTCTCTTGAGGACTGGAATTTCTTCTCTGTGGCAAAACAGAACATGACCTGGTTTATAAAAACATTTTCTCAAAGTAGTTCTATTAGAAAATGCAAAGCTATTTTCAATTATTATGCAGGGTTAATAAGATATTGGTTGGCCTCCATATCTAGAGTCCCTTCCACCACCTAACATTCTGGTATCCACAGTGTACATCAAAAGGGGAATGAGATCATCCAGATGCACCTAGAGAAGGTTTTGATAGAGTTTTTCCATGTTTGCTGAAAGATTTCTGCAGTTTGTGACAGGGCCTATTACCCTGTAATGCAGCCTTTCATTTTCATCTCAGGAGCATCAGATATGGCTCAAAATGAAACCTGCAGGGGTCCAGACTCATCAGGAAACAGTCAGCAAACATAATTCCAAGTCAGATAAAAAAAAACAAACAAAAACAACAACAAAAACAAACCCACAAAACCCCACCACAGGTAAGGAAGCCAACCAGTGTGGCTTTTGACAACCACTGGTCCTGCTGGGGCTGATTTGCCAGTCAGGTCACTGTAGACACCTCTCATGCCTCATTTTTAAGCTCAGTTTTGTTTCACAGGTAAATTTTCACTTGTTTTTGAAGACAGATGGACTGAGAGGCTGCTTCCTCCTCCTTCTCACAGGAAGGAGAAGTGATGATTGTTCCAAGCCATTTCTGAAAGAGAAGGAATTGCAGTTTGGGGGGGGGGGGGGGGAGGGGACAAGGGGTTAAAGGACCAGAAGGGATGAAGTATGAAGCTGAGATCCTTCTGGAGTCAAAAAGATCTTGCTTAATTTTTCACTTATGGCATGTATTAGTTTTCTAACATTAAAAATAGCCATTAAATATATAACCCAATCTCTGCAATTTCCAGCATCTGCACTAAAAGCAGTATTTGTGATGAAAAGCACAAATACTGTTTCTACTTTGGAAAGCTCTTTATTATCAATGGAACCAGTTTCTCCTCCCAACAGTCCTGAACCAGCCACTACTCTTTGATGACTTAGGCAAAAGCTAGTGCTTTGTCATGCTGCTGAGCTTCTGAAACTTTGGAAGCCTGTTCCATTTCCTCTGGGTTTCAGAGACCTTAGAACTGATTTATCTCTTTTAATCAGAAGTTGTGTTACCACCATGGTGAATTTAAGAACAGACGTATCAAAGCTTGATTGGGTGGCCGTGCTTTAGAATGCTCCAAGAGCAATCTGTGGTGTAGGCAGTGCTGGGTGACTTTGATTGCAGGTAATGTTAGCAAAGGATAAATATGCTCACTCTTCATTCTAATGGCAGAAGTCAAAATCTCAGGAACAGGTCACAGAAAACTTCCTATATGTTGTGAACTAAACTGAAAGCAAAATTGCCTTTGAACTTCAATGCTGATTGATGTGACCAGTTAAATCATAGTATACTGCATGCAGCTGGCACTTTGGGAATATTTCCCTGCAGTTCCACATTTCTCCTGTTCTCAAGAACAAGCTTACAACTCCCATTGCCTTAGACATGGTAGAAATAACAGGAGTCTGTAGGGAGAAAAATAACACAAATAAGTTTGCAAAGAAATTAAACACATTTTAAGACAGGTGAGGAAGGACAATAAAATTCTTAGAATGTGACTGTTTTGTTCATTTTTGGGTAGTGAATGTCAGCCTTTGAATGAATGCCCAGTGAATCTTTTCATATGCCAAGGCAGGAGTGTGACTTGCCATGACTGAAGACCCTTTCCAGACTCCTTGCTCAACATGTGTACAATTTAGGAATATATTTTCATCAGAAGTACTGCTAGTGGCACTAAAAGCAGAGTAAGAGTTAGGTACCACACAGGTCGAACATTGTGCTGCTTTCTCAGAGCTGCCATTTAATATTGAAGCAAGTCTGTAAGGTGTCCTAAGAGTCCTTTTTTGTAATCCATTGCTTTCTGCAGTTTCATTCATTTCAGAAATCACACCGGGTTTTGCCATTCAGATGTGTTTGGTGATGAGAATTTGCTGTCATCTTAGGGCATAACTTTCCAAAGGGAATACAGCTGAAGGGTCTTGTGCATGCCAAGAGGCAAATCTGTTATGCTGCGGCTTTACCAAGCCATGGTGTGATACACTAGAGAGCAGCAGACCAAAGACAGATCTCCTGATGTGGAGCAAAGCTTGTGAAAGCCATACATAGAAATGTTTTGATGCTTATGACAAAGATTCATCCTGTTGAAAGTTTCAAAGTGCATCTGGGCTGTAGCCATCACCTGTACTGGTTGTTTTCTTTGCTTTCAAGATGGTGCTCTGCTAGAAAGCAGTCTTCCCTGGCTGGCCATTCCATGGAGTAGGTTGTTACATACACTCTGGGTGAGAAAACAAAAACAGCAACAAAAAGCAAGCAGATTGGCAGTTGCTATGGCAATTCCATCCTTTGTTAGGGTTTGATAGAAGTTTTAGGAGCTAGGGGAAATGCTCGGAAATGGTAATTTGTTTTTTTCAGGGGAATGCAATTTTCCATTGTGAACAGAGATTCTAAAGTCAGCAATTCAACTGGTACAGCTGGATTAAGTCATCTACATTTTGTATTGTCTGCTTAACACGGGGACATTGCTGTGAAATAATTGTATTGTTCTCTGCAATTCCAATTACCTAGTGCCAAGTTTTATTTCACATTATTGACTTTTTTTTCAAGTGTATATTGGTGGCAATAATGTTTTCTGGGCAAACACAAGCCAATTAAGTATGTTATTTGTTGCAGTATAAAATACAGTGCTAAAATAACTTGGAATTTCCCAGAACCTGAGAGGAAATTGTGGTGTGCGTTTTGGGACACAGCTTTGAGGGATGATCTCTGGAGAAGACCCTGAAAATGAGATAAAGTTGCAAATATGTGTTGTTTATCCACATTCTACATTTATTAGAGTGCAAGGAACTCCCTGATTAGAAGTTTGCTGCCAAGCCATTTTCTCTGGAGAGAAAAGCTGCTGGTGCAAATGCACATCCTACTGCTGCTAAGCCTGGGAAACACCTCTGGGGTTTGGGCATGCTGCCGGGGGATGCAGCAATCCTCCTTCCCATTTACTGTTGCAGTTACTCAGGCTACTGCACAGACAGCTAAAGCCTCTTAGGTATATATTGCTTTCTTACTCTGAGAGGCTCCCTGTTATTATGCTCAATTAAGTGTTTTCCAGTGATTGATTTTTCAACATGTCTTATATTTAGTGGTTATTTTGGAAATGTAACACTCAAAACTTGCTGTAGAAACTGCAGCACAAACACAGCACAGCAGCTATATATTGCTTGATATTTGCTTCCAGTAGAGTTGAATTTGTAGGAGATAATGTTTGTTCTCATAAAGAAAAAAGAGATTCCTGCCCTCTCTTTTAAAACCAGCACACTTAGATGAAATTTGCATTTTATTTTATTATTTTTTTTTCCCATCTGGGAACAGCTGCAGCCAGTACCCAGTGTTTTTTAACACAGATGTAACACTAAGAAACATTCCCCCCAATGAAACTGTCTCACTGCTGCGGCTGTAAAGACATGGGAGTCATTCTGGGCAAGTGTGCTAAAAGAGTGGAGAAGACAGCAATTTAAAAATACCCACAGAAGAACATGGAGTCTAGCTTACAGCTGAGGCACGGAGCAGGCTGACATGAACCTGCACTATCAGCCAGGTAAACATCTGGCTTTGTTTTTTCTTCAGGTTCTGTGCAAGAACATTTCATGTGCAAGTACATTGGAGTGATAAATTCATAGTAATTCTTAGAACTCTCCTTTTAAATCAACTGTCATTTCACTTTAAAGGATAGTATTTTAAAACATATGACAGCAAAAAAAAAAAAGATAAATATGTGACAGAAAAAGAAAGTGCCTCTGTTTGATGCCAGAGTTGTATTCTAAAAGGAGCTTCAAAGGAAGAGTCACAAGCTTCCTATTTTGATCCAAGAGATTAGGATTTACAGAAAAGAGAAAAACAAAACAACAACAACAACTGCAACAACACTCCCCAACAATGAGCAAAACACAGCACAAAGGGGAAGAAATTAATTAATTTCAAGGAGGCACACTTCAAAGGGGAACAAGATTTCTCCCTCTCTTGTTAATACTACTGGGTTCTGAGTCAAACAAATGAGACAGCAGTATTCTTGTGTGCCTCAGTTAAGAGGCACACAGGAGGATGGATACCTGTGTGGGCAAAAGGCTCTCCATGCATGTGGATGCATTCTCCTTCTGAAGAATTCTGTCTCCTTACTGTCACCAAATGCGTAAGGAACCTCCCAGGGAATTATTTTACATACTTATGTGTCCAGACTTTTGGAATAATTTCTATTGTGAAGAAACACCTTCAAAATGAGTCTGGAGAAGTATTGTGGTGGTGGAGGTGGTGGAGTCACCATCATTGGAGGTGTTTAGGAGGAGACTTGATAGGGTGCTTGGTTGCATGGTTTAGTTGATTAGGTGGTGTTGGATGATGGGTTGGATGCGAAGATCTCTTGAAGGTCTCTTCCAACCTGGTCTATTCTATTCTATTCTATTCTATTCTATTCTATTCTATTCTACTCAATAGCCTGAGGAGGAGAGCTTCTATTCAGTTGTGTCCACTGACACTGTATTCAGTGTTCCTGGTATCCCCAGCCAGGCAGTATTGGTTATGTGCCATGCTACATTGAAAAGCTTACTGCAGTGAAGCACACAAATGCTGCTGTCAGGGGAGCACGTTGTCCTCTGGCTCTCTGCATTCCTCCTTCCTCACCAACTGCATACATGCCAGAATGCATGCTTCCTTTCTCTGTCTTGGACACAGACCTGAATGTGCCTCAGACTAGTGCAAAAGGGTCTGCAGTATTCAGAGCAGGCAGAGAAGGGCATCCTTAACTCTATCCAGTTGTCCCAGTGTTCTTTGAGACCTCTCCTGCCTGAAGGTGCAGGGGTGAAAGAGGCCAGTGACAAGACAGGACTGATCTAACAGGCAGATTGGAATGGTGGAGAGGGAGATTTCATCTCCACAGTCCCTGGCTCTATATGGAGATGACCCTGACACTGAAGACTAGCCTGGACCTGATAACAAGCTGTTCTCTGTAGAGATATTCCACTTAGGGGTTTAAGACACTTGCCAAGGAAGTATTGAGTTTTGCTGGTCAAATGCAGTCAGCTGCAGAGATGTGCAACAGTGATTCCTATCAAAAACATGGCACACACATTGTCATCTTCCTTACTGCCCTAGAATCTGGCAAAGCAATGCTCCTGTGTGCCATGGCAAGAGATGCAAGTGTTCAGGGCTATAGCTTGCTTAAGCAAAGAAGCTCAAATCCTTCTGGTATCCTCTGTAATGGAAAAAGAGACAGAAGAATAGCAGTGGGGGAAGTGAAAGAGTCATTGGGTGGAAGAAGACAGAGCAGTGGGAGGTGTTCTGGAGCATCTAAATGTCCTGATGAAACAGCACCAGCTCCGTGACATTATCTTTCCTGCCTTGGATAGTAGAAACTGCCAAAATGAGACATGGATTTTAGCAACACTGGGAGAAAGACAGCGGGAATTGCTATTTCTGCACACAGGCAGGTACTTTCTAAGCCCTTTTAGTTCTGCGGGTTTCTCTGTGCCAACATAATGCTGATCCAGTTTGTCATCTCTTTACTGTGTGATAGCCTTGGAGAGAACAGGAGTCTCACAGTAAATGGAAGTGCAAGTGCCCTGTAAGGTTCACACCTCATATATCAATATATTTAAAAACCTCAGTAATTTGGGATGATATTTTACAGTTTTATTAGTATTAGTTAAAATATGGTTCATGGTCTAAAATTAAACAGCCCAGGGTGATAATATGGTAGAGAATCAAATATTCATCTCATTATAATTACAGAACCCAAAGAGAAAAAAATATTGAGAGCCAGTAATGTTGCATTTGGGGGAAAAAAAAAAAGTTGTATTGTAAATCTGGAGGGTCATGTGAGCAAGATCCTCTCTAGAACTGTAAAATATTGTTTCCTAGCCTTGACAAATGCATTTTTTTGTTGTTGTTGGATTCTTCTTCTTCCTCTGTGAAACAAACTATCAGTGTCCTTTCACTGAGCAGTGGTATCATGGCACAGAGTATTTCCACACTAAAATGTGCCGTACATTGGACAGATATTTTTTCACATGTAGAAACTTTTGAAACAAGGTGGGTTTGCAATAATACTGCAGAAGTCAGGGAAGCAAATGCTTCCCTCCTTGCCAAACATGTACACACAGCAGAAAAGCCCTTGAAGTCCACACAAGGATGTGAAAAATAGCTTGGAGAAGACCAATCAGAGGCAGTCTAATAGCAGTTTTCAGAGGCACAAGAGACATGCTGAGTCCACCCCCTCTGCTATGCTAGATGCAGTGCTCCCTGAGGCCATCACCAAGCCTGCCATGGGCACCAAGAGGCAGCAATCCACCTTGGCTGCGTTCAGTGGACGTGTGATTGAAGCACAGAGGTGGATTTTCTCCACCCTTCTCTGCATAAGGTGCTTGGGCAACTCTGTCTGTGTTATTCTTGTAAACTTCAGAACCATTGTTCCCTCCAAAGCCGGATGACCAGAATTCCAGTCATTTACTTTTCCTTGCTGTGTCATGGAATTTTTTGCCATTTCAAGGTTACCAGCTGCAGCCTTTGGTATGCACTTGGACTTCAAACCTGCGTGGTCAGTGCCATGCAAGTTACTAAACTAGTTCCATTGGCTTAATGACAAAACCCAGGCTGTGTGTGACTGTCCTAGACTTGCAGGTGATGACACAGAGGATATTAGCTGAGCTCTTGCTTGTATTTACTGCTTGGCAAAGATATTCTGCTGTAGATTGTAAATGTCTTTCTTCCTTTATGTTTCCTTTACTGAAACCAGAGCAGATGTAGGCTGATAGACATGAAAGGAAGACTGCAGGATGTTAAAAGGTCTTGAAATAACTTTTGAAATATTATGCAACCTGTATGAAATGATGGCATAACTATCAGATGTAAGATGCCATGTGTCCATTTTCTACACAATTAGTTTATGCTGCATAATTTAAAAATACTTTAGCTAAAAGTTTTGAACAGGAGTGTCTATGGTGTGCCACTTATAGCTGTATTCAGACACAGAAAGCAAACTGCAGGGCTAAATGCAGCAATGGAAGCAGCTACAGCAGGTCAGACAAGAAGGTCCCCTTCCTCAGTGTCTTTGGCAATGGCTAGCAGTGGATATTTTAGAGGCACTATTAAAATCTCCTAACTTCTGCCTAACATGTTAGGGAACTTCTTGGCTTGGTGTCTGCACCTGTACATAATCTTTGATAGCCCTTAAAGAATTTTCCTTACATTACTTTATCTAGCAATCTTTTGAACCTCTTATAAATGTGCTCTCCTCTGGCCACAACTGCCACTGCTGAATTATTTATTGTCTTAAATTGTTCTCTTTTGTTTCTTATTTAAGTCCCTAGCTTTAAAAATAGTAGTGTGGCAAGCTCAGTCCTTCCTGGTCTCTAATTATTGCTTCAATATTTTACAAATGAGTTGAGTGAAATTTCTTGCTGGAAAAAAAATATGGTTCTCTTCTTTCTAGCAGTTCTGTAGTGCTGGCTGTGTTAAACTTTCCTCTCCTGCAGATACCCTCCAGCAGCTGCCAGGAGGCAGACAATGACAGTACCATATGTCAGGCTGCAATGTTCCCGGGTAGTAGGCAAAGGATTTCCAAACACAGGAACAGATTGGAGATGTTTCAGACTCCTTGGTCTCTGGGGGAAAACACCTCCCATACAGCTCACTGTCGTAAAAGCAATTCAGTGTCTTCCAATATGCTTCAAAAGTTGTTTCTCAAAATGCTAAAATTAGAACACACCTGAACATTTCAGATAAATTAGGATAAAGAAATGGATCCTGAGTAGGACAATGTGTTGCAGCTTGTAGATCTCTTCCCTTTCTAACTGCACTCACACTATCACCCATGGGTGTTTTAACTTCATGATTCTGACAAACAGCAGCCCTCTGATGCCTATTAGAGATCTGTAAGAAGCCTCTCCACATGTTGGCAGTGTTTGCTAATGGTACACCAGTACCTCTGAAACTTTGCAAGGTTCACCCATCCAGTCTGTAGAGCAAATATTAGGTAAGAAATGCATTTGCTGCTGGCCTCGGGGTGCCAGAGCTGCAGTACCTCCTCAATGCCTCTCCTTCACATTGGTGCTGCTGTTTCAAACTGCTTGTTGAGAAAAAGATCATTATGGCACTTAATAGGACTTCAAATCTTCAACTATGTGGAAAAGGGCACATTTGGGTAAAGCTGAAGGTAAAAAGGGTTTCCAAAGGGGCAGGTCATACTTTTCAGTCACAAATGTCTAACAACTAGATCTCTGTCAGCCTTACCAGGCTACAAGGAGGGGCTGAAGGAACTAGCTTCCCTATAGCATCTACGTCAATGAAGTGAGTCAACAAGTCTCTATTCTGGGGAGTCATTCCTTTAATCAGAATATGAAACCAATATGGTTAGAGTCACCAATATGGTTAGAGTCAATCCATTGTATTAATGGGGTGTGACTGTGCAGCACAGATTCTGCTCCTTCCTCCATAACTTAAACTGATCCTTAGGGGTGATCCAGAATAACCTTGTCCATTCAGTAAAATGCCAGTGATGTCTGCATTATGATACAGAATGGAATGAGAACTGAATGGTACAGAATCATCTACTAAAGCCAGCACTTGACACCCTTCAGCACCAACTGCTGATCACTCAGCTCTTGTACTTCTCACTGGGTAGGGTTGTGGAGGTCGTTGTATTTTGTGTTAGTGTCTGCATGACAATGGGATGAGAGAAGTGCAATTTGGCATCATTTCATCAGAAAGACATCTGTCCTGGTGTACAGCTATTATTGCTGTCCTGTGATATATTTTTGAGCTTTACAGTGATCAGATTTCACTTAGTATGGAGAGTAAGGGGAAGTTGGCAGCTTATAGTTGGTTTATGAAACACTTGGCAGGTACTGAAAAAGAAGTAGAAATTAATTCCTTTTTTTCTCTGCTAGGCTGCAGATGAAAAATATACTTCTCAAAATGTTTATGTGTAATAAAATCAGAGATATTATTTACTTGCTTTCTTATTTTCCACGTGGAGCTTGGCCTGCTTCCACATTTAAAACTGAGAGGTAAATTAAATGAAATTTTATACCAGCCATGCACTGTGATTTGGGCTGAGTTGAAAAGTCTGAATCTGGTTTCATATCCAGCTCTCCTTATGAGTCAAAGGCATGTGATGACAGTGGAATCACGAATCCTGGAACAGCACACCCTATAAATAAAGGCACTTAGGGATGTGGAGGGGAAATATCCAGCTTAATTCAGAGTTTGAATGGGGTATTTTGGTGGAGGGGAATCTCCCTCTCTCAACCTGCAATCAGAAATGTAGGTATTGCACATGCTGCTGTTAGATTCTCAGAGAAGCAGCAACCCCCACTAGCCACTTTCGATTTTTTCATGCTTTGCTTCCCATCATAATTTTCAATAAATCTGCAATGCAAACTGAAAGTTGGTATTTAATGTAGGGATAAAATTGGCTGTTGCTACTGAGATATTGAATTCAAAGGATGGGAAATTGTGTAGTCTCACTTCAGTGCATTTTGCCAGTGATGGTATCTCTCAGCTTACACCTCAATATTGCTGGTTGCTGAAAGCTGGATCAGAACCTGAAGTCCGTTCTCATTTTCCACCCTCACTTAGGCAACCCTCTCTGGAAACCAAAGCAATATAAACAGCAGGAATTTGAGCACTACTTCCTAATCAGCTGTGTTGGGGAAAGGAACAGTGTATGGTACCAAAAGGCAGTGCTGGTATGTGTTATCTCTTAGCTGGTATTGGCTAAGCTACCTCAAGAGATGACACAGCTCTCTTAGTCTTGTTCTCATGCAAAGCCAGTGGACATGCTGGATGTTGGAACATCAGCAGTGAAGATAAAGATAACAAAAGAGCTGTGAAATAAAGCAGCTGGCCAGGTGCTGAGAAAACACTCTGGGTTTGCTCCATTTGTGGATAAAGCTGTGACTGACTTTAATAATTTCACTTAATTAGTGAAATGATTAGGGAATTAATTAGGACCTGAAGGTTTGACCAATGCTGACTAATCACTTAGTGATCCTATGGAAAGGGCAGTCACAGCTATGGGACATAAATAACTTGGGAGACAAAACAGGAAGACAAAGCCATCTTGCATTTTTATATCGAACCACTACTTTCTGGTCTTTTTTCCCTCCGATTTCTTATTGCAGAAGATAGCAATCTCACATTCATATACTGCCTTCAGCTCATCCAAAAGGGACCCACACACAGTACCACGTGTGTGCGGTGTCTGTCGGTCTATGTCTTACCTCAATGTGAGGTCTTTTATTTGATATGAAGAAGCAAGAAGATGGAGGCTTAGAGGATGAAGTGTTAAAAACCACCAAATAGACATTTTATATTTGTTGGGCATTTAGTCCCCAGGGTGTAATTATCCAGCTTGAACTGCTTCTGGGAAAGGGATTCCTGAACTTTTTAGGCCCCATAGCACTCAGCATTTCTGGTAAGCCCTCTGTTTCAACCCACATGCTAAATACAGGATTGAGATAGAACACACTGTTATAGACTGACAAGTACAAGCAATCTCTAATAGTTCCACAAGTGCTTGCTTCTTGGCTTGGTTTCTCCAATCTACCACTTTGCTTCTTCAGAAAGAATCTTGGATTTTGTGCTCTCTTCACAGACCTTTTCTCAGATTAGTTTCATAACATTCCAACACTTCCCACCTGTTTTGTCCTAGCTGTCACCCCATACCAACAGATCCATGCAGTAAGCAGGTCAGCAACAGAGTAATCCATGACAACATAAACTGCTCAAACAGTTTATAACAGCTCAAAAACTGTCATGACCCCAATTTATGCAACCCAGAGGTCCATAGGTTTGGAGCTCAGTTGCAGGCACCTCACAAAGACATCCTCAGGCAGTTGTGTGCAGAAATACTTACTCTAGAGCAACCTCTGTACCTACACAAATCTGCTGTTGTCTTTCAGGGAAATTCAGTGGCACTTATAATTATTTCTTTTACTATTCCCATCCCATACCTGTTTCCTAGAGATGAATGTGCAAGGCACAGGGAAGTACTCTGTGTATGACAGACTGCATGAGGCTTTGTGAGAATGGTATTAAACAGCTAATAACAAATTGAATTCCCATGTTTGTGCCTGGAAAGGTGTTCATTTTTGCTAACTGTAAGATGTAATCTAATGAAAGGATGTGCCTGCCCTGCAGACCTTTGCTTTGTCACAGCTGTAACAACACTTGTTTAATTCATTGTAGTGTCCTCAGCTCGTGACTTGCTCGCCAAGTAAACCCATCTGCAGTAATGAATCTGGCACTGCCATCCTGTCAGCCCAGGGGAAATTTGAATGACCTGAAGGAGTGCATGTAAGACACTGAGCTCAGAAACATCCAAATGATTCACTGCAAGCTAAATGGAGATTTAAGAATCTAACTCTGAGAAAGCCCTGAGTAAATGTGAATCATTAAGGATCCACAGGAACAAGAAGACCCAGCCCCCCATTGTTAGGACTGACAGCAGTGAGGGCAGAAGAGAAAATGCATGGAATTGCTTGCTGCCAGTGTTGGATTAGCAAATGGGTTATCCAAACCCAGATGAAGATGTAAAGTGAACTGATACTTTTTTTATATACCTGATGGGGCAAAAACTGCACACTTGACTTATGCTGAGCATGACTGTTCTGATGCAGGCTTAGTGGAAATTCTCCTGTAGTCAAAAGATCTTTGCAGCGCCTGCCCTTCAGTCAGGACCTTGCTTTTCTCTTCTGCAGCAGAGCAACGTATACAGGCAGTGGCAATAAATGTGGCTGAATTGTGACCTTTATTTTTAGCACAGTAGATACAAGTTAGAGATTTGTGCTACAGCAGCCTCTTTTTATCTGAAATGCTTTGTGCAGGTGGAGGTCATAGCAGTTCCTCTTAGCTTTTATATAGGTTTATGTGAATTCAGGATAGGATTATGTCATTCTGTACATCAGAATCCGCTGCTTCTACTTTCCTGCTGGGTAGCTAGCAAATCAGGGAGAGTACTGTGTGCACAGTAAGTAACTCGCAACTATTACCACAGGCCATGGCTGACATAACTTCCTTTTACATACAAAGCACCTCAACATGATTTTCCTCTCAAAAAACCTCCATTCATCTATGAGATAACTCATTCCCATTTCTCTTCAGTATTACTAATATTTTGACCCAGATATTTCAAGACAAACAGGCAGTGTTCTCAGAAGCATGTGAGTAACAGAAACATTTAAATCCTGGCAGAAGATTTCTGAGGAACAGTTTTTAAAGCAACACAAACAAGGCAGGTCAGGAAGGCAGACTTGTGTTTGAACAAGCAGGATATAGAGGCTGACAAAGTTAAAATGAGAGATGGAATTGAACTGCTTCTGGCTAGTAAAGCAAGTGGTCTCTCACCTGTGTTTCCTGTTAAAGGAATGCATAAAAACTGCCTCACTTTATTAGTGTGTTGCTGTTCTTTCCAGTGGCAAACACTATTCATTGGATTAGGTAGAACCTCACACTGAAGTGAGACCCCTGCTGTGTCTTCTTGCTACCCCAGGACCTTTAAAACAACAAATTCTTGACAACATTTGTCAATCTGTCCAGGCTTTGAACAAATACAGGTCTTCTTTTCAGTTGTCTCACTTCCCCTTATCCATTCAAACAAGAGTAATATGCAGCAAAATACAAGTGTGCTTGGTTAGACTTCAGTTTGCTCAAGCAGCTTTTCACGTAAGAAGAAATGGAATCCTTCTTCTAACAGAAACTGTTCCTTCTTGAACAGGGAATCCCTCCTAGGTCATCCCTTTGAATCATCCTAGTTTCCCTTGAGTGGTGGATGAGCCAGGGAACTTGGTACAAGCTGTGTCTTGTCTATTTCCTTTTGTGATCAGGGTGTCTGCTGAAAATGGTTGAGTGTTGTGTGCTAGAGCATACTCCAGGCAAGTTTTCTTAGGTAGCTTCATTAGAATTGCCAACACACAAAGATTCTGGTCTTTAATATCCCAAAAGATTTTGCTGCTTTACAAAACTCTCCTGAAAATAAAATTTGATTTTAAGCAAAATGCAAAGAAAAGGAAGGATGCAGGGCTAAGCTGTCTGCTCTTACAAGGGCATAATTCCCTTCCAGACAAAACCAGTCTGATACCTTACCAAGCTTGGGGGATTAGCATTTTCTGATGGAATCACTTCCTACTCTTTCCATAGAACACTTAGCATGTTGATCTCCTGACTGACTGGCACAGCTCCATACTATTTTTAGTATTTCTTTATGCCTTCATTGCTCAGTTCTTTTTTTTTTTTCTTTTTTCTCACATTAGAAAAAAAAATCAGACTATTTCTATGTTTGCTCTGAAGTTATTAAGCAAGGCTGTTTGTGTCATGAGATGCAATCTTCAAGAGGGCTGTTTCCCTCCCTGATTTATATTCTTCTTATTTCTTAAGTCTTCCCTGCCCTTAAGTCTCAAAGCTGGCCAGTTGCAGTTATATTCCAGAGGAAACTACCCCTAACATGTTTTGATCCAATGCAAAATCTGTCTCACTTTTCCTTTCATTTCCCCTTGTATCCAAGGGCATTAGTTATTTATAACCCAGCCATTCTTTGTAGTCATCCTGCTGAACAAGACAGGAAGAGAGAGAAGGTAAATCCACTTCTGCAGCTAACAGAAATAGGCAATGTTTAGGAAGCAAAATTCTGACCTGTGTCTGAAATAAAGTTCCTGATGATTGCAGAGAGCAGCAGGGCTTGTCCTGATGTCAGCTGGCCAGTAGCACTGCCAAGGGCCTTGTGATGCCCATGTAGATGCTGAGCACAGTGCTCCAGTGGTTGGAGGAGCTGGAAGGATACCCCTGTCTCTAGCTTCTGCTGTATATGGTGACCACTGAGAGCAGGAGCAAACTTGCTTACAGCGCAGCAAGAAGCCATCTGTCTCCATGTTGTATTCTCCTTCTCATATGCAGAAGAAAATATTTTGATTTTTTCAACTTTCCCAACTACAGAGTTCCTAGAATTGTGCTCCAAGCTTTTTTAAATAGTGATCTGAAGCTCAGGTCTGAACTTTCACACCAATTTGATTAGCAGATCCAGAGGAGTTTGTTCTGAAGTTTACCTTGGGCAACAGGCCAGGATGCATTTCAGGAGCTAGAACAGCATGCTCTGGCAGTACCTCTTCTGTAGGAGCACGTGCAGAGGCCCGCAGCAGCAATGCGGGTAGAAAAATACTGACAGGGGAGCATTATGCAAAGCAGGGCTGTGTCTTTAACTTCTAATTTCTTTGGGGCTTATGGTTTCTAGTGGTGTTCAGAAAGACATTTAACCAAGCCTTTCTCTTTAGACAAAACTTGATTTTACCTGGGTGCATTCTGTTTCCCACATATACTTTCTTGGCTAGGAGAGATGGAAAATACAAATCTGGAGGAAACAGGGGAATCATTTCTAGTGTGCATTAGTAGTGATGGAGTCAGAGCTGACTTTAATGTGTGAGAACACAGATTTTCCCTGACAGCCATACAGAGTAGTACATACAGTGGTAAGGAAAATGTCTGTGTGTGCATACATGTACATGCCTGCAGTTGACAAAGGAAAATGGGATCCTTCACTCCTTGCTGTAGGAAAGGGAGAATTGCAGACCTCCATTAGCTAAAGCATTTCATGGAGGAGATGAATAAACAAGACCCTAGCAAACTATTGGCCAAGGCTGAATAGGGCTGAGATGAAGCAAGTGCTGTGCTGAATGGCATTAGAAATCAAAAGGCACCAGATAAATAAAATCTCTGGCTAGGAGTTGATTGTGGGTTGAGTAAAGTTTGACTTCAGTCTGTGATGAGGCTGAGCCCCATTGGAGGCTGGTAGGGTAGAGGAAGGAGGTTAGAGTTTTCTTATCAAAGAAGCAATGGAGGATGAACTCCAAAGACTCAGCTGTCTGCCATGGAGGTTCTAAATAATGAAAGCTGGCAGTTGCCTAGGCTGAAAGTGGTTCCCCTAATGAAGTGTGGTCAGTGTCTCCTAAAAGAAATTCAGAAAGGGAAGGGGAATTTTAAACTTCCCAATACAAATGTGTGCTGCATGAGTGCTAAAATTCCTTAGCTGGCCTTTTATAAATGCTTTGGTTTCTGTTCATTTCCTCATTCTTTCCTTCAATCCTTCCAGCATTAACTGCAGTGAGTAAAGCTGCTCCTGGTCCTCCTTCAAGACAAAGCAAACTGCAAAAGCACAGCACATTCTTGGCAGTCTGACATTGATTTTTCCTTAACTAATTTTATTTTCCAATGGCAGTTTAGGAAAAAGAAACAACACAGAAATGATACAATGAGGTACTGCTGACACCAGTGCAAAATTCGGAAACTTCATAACTGTGTGAATCTGTTAAAATGTTGCACAAGACTGAAGTGGTGTTTAAAAGCTCGGACACAGTCCCGGAGGAGCAAGGCTTAATAAGCACTCAGACTCCTGCCCACTGTGGTGTTATTAGATTATTGCTCCCTCCTTCCACTATCTCAACTGGTATGGCTTGGTTGTTCAAACAGAAACTCATTGACTTGAAAATGAGACACATTCCATTTGCTCTACAACTTCTTCCTTGGAGGCTAATTTTTAATAATGTAAAGCTCCTGCAACTGCAGACATTTGCATAGGAACAGAAAAGAAGGAGGGAAGTATTCTCACTTTGTCTTCACCAGAACAAGGGGACTGTAGGGATGCTGCATTTTGTGTTTCTGTGTCCTCAGTTCTTCACCAAATGCTTTCACATTTCTGCAGTCCTTACTGAAGTAAAATTATTAACTTCAAAGTCTCAGAATATGGCCACAGGCCTGTAAAACCATTAGGATCATCTTGGTTGATGGGTTATAGGACTGTGAATTGCTACAGGGTGGTGAATAACAGGGTTGAATTTAGCATTGAAACAGAACAGACAACCAGATTGGAAACCTCAATTTTCCTTGTGCAGCAAAGGAAGTTACAGGAGAGACAGGAGCATTCTGAACTCTTGCATGCACCAATAAAAATCCCTTGCTTTGGAGCTGAGAGGTTTGCCACTAACACTGACAAAACAGGTGACTGGCACTCTGATGCTATGTTAGACTTGAGCTGCAAATCACATTTGTTCTTGCTGCATGTGTGCACATACACCCATAGCCACGGTGTGTTGCCTGCCCTGTGAATTCAAGGCATGGCATGACAGCCTTGAAGAAGGGTTCCCAAGTTCCATCTAGATAGTTTTTTTCAAGAAAGAGGAGCTCTGCTCCTGTCAGTCTCAGTCTGCCTCCTTGCACAGCTGCCCTGTGGCTGGAGGGGATCAGTGCTCAAAATCTAACACAGGCTCAATGATTCCATTTCCTTTCCAATGCCTGGCCTATTGCGATCCCAATACAAGACATTCTATTCAGTCTAGAGTGTGACCAATGTCCAGCCAAACACCTTGAAGTGTGAGACATTATAAACTGCATCATAAAATGCTGCATAAAAAAAATGCTAGAGACTGGAAGGGACCTCCACAGGCCATCGAGTCCAACCCCCTGCAAAGCAGGACAACCCAGGGCAGGTCATACAGGAGCACATCCAGGTGTGTTTTGGAGGTCTCTAGAGGAGACTCCACAAACTCTCTGGGCAGCCTGCTCCAGTGCTCTGTCACCCTCACAGTAAAGAAGTTTTTCTCATGTTGAGATGGAATTACCTGTGATTGAGTTTTATTTAGGACCCCTCTTTTTAGTGGACACAAAGACAAGTAAGAGCAAGTATCCGAAGCATTTGCTGATCCAGGCTTTCCAGGCAAATCCCTGCATGTGTTTTGCAGGTACCAACAATGTACTTGATACACCCAGTAACTTGTACTTGCTTTAAAACCAAGGCATGGTGGATGGTGTGCTGGATTTCTGTGGTGGATCTCCTCCCTATAGGCCTCTGCCAACCTGTCTCCCCGTGGCTGCAGCTGGTGACAACATGAAGATTCTGAGGGAACCCTGAGGAGTGCCCTGACAGTGCTTCACCTGAGCCCAGCACTCTCCCCACCATGAACCTAGGGAGTGGCACTCTGTGAGACTCAATCGTCTGAGCATAACTCTGTGTCCGTCAATTCATCTCCAGTTAACTAAAAGTTAATCCATGCACGTTAGAAGATAGATAAATATCTACTAAAAATGCAGCTATTTTCACCACCCTTTTATTAATGGTACCTAACAAAGGTCATCTGCCAATGCCTTACACTTGTTACTGCTCTGGGATGACATAGGAAATGTAAACTGGGCCTTAAACTGTCTGTTCTTTGCCTTTACTAACCCACTCTCCATGCCACTCAGTCCATCTTCACTTGACAAATGCTTTCTGCCCCCTCTGCCACTAAACAACTCTGCCTTCTCTAATATTGATGATCCCAGACAGCCTGCTTTGCACAGCACTTAAGGAGGTTTGGTTTGTTTGTTTTATTGATATGTAAGAGAAATAGATGAGTAAAATCTGGCATTGACTGATCAGAAGCTTCCTGCAGAAAACATAGTGCAAACAGCAAGCAAAAGGAGAATGGCAAGTGGGTAGAAAACAATGAGGGGTTTTTCCCCCTGGAAGATGCTCAAAGAAAGGAAAAGCTCTCTCTGAAAAGGAATTTTTCTTCCCTATGTAGTGGGGAAAACAAATAAAAATCTAACAGTTTGTTGGGGAAAAAAAGGTCCAAAGTAGTGAATATAAGAGTAATATATATAAAAATGTACATAAAGAATTCACGGGCCAGGTTTCAGCTGTTTCAGTGCACAACATATTTTTATGTTCCCCACCCCCAAAACCTCAACCATATTCTGTTTGTTTTGTCAGTACTCCCCATTTATTTTTATTAATAAATAAAAGACAGATACCTTGACTTACATATACCTTCAGCTATATTTGGCTGACACCAACCCACCACAAATACTTAACACACTTCTATTGCCAGTCATATCTAGAACAAAGACCTTTTCCTTGACAAAGGGAGGGAAAAAGTCCTGTTGTCAGGACAGGAAGGCTGCTGTCTGCAAGTCTCTCTTCCTAGACTTGTCAGTTTCATGACCATTCCTTTTATTTCCAAAGCAGTACCAGCCTCTCAGGCTGGAAAGGCTCACATTTTCTTTTGCTGCCCTCCCTGAAGTGGGACCAAAGAAGACAAATCATGTCGCTTATTTTGGTTCGCTTATTTTGGTTCTCTTAATTCAGAGATGCATAATAATTAACCAATCCCTTGCTAGCTTGGACATGATTGGAGACTTAGAGATTTTACACTTAGAAATAAGAATTAGAGTATATTTTCAGGGGAACTTTTAGCTTAATATAACCTTTTGTGACTTACTGAAGTATCTGATGTTCCCTCTATGTTTCATTTCTGCTTCCGAGAAGTTCTTTCACAAGTAAATGCACCCAACTCAGACCTGCTGTGTGCTTCTCTAAATCTGTCCGGAAAAACTCCAAAGGAAAAGAGAGGAAATTTCAAAGGTGAAAGCAAGGAAAATGTTTCTTTACCTATGCTGTTTACATGACAGATGGTGAGCAGAATCATGGCTAATCTGTTAGTCTTTCTGAGTGAAATCAATTAAGTTTAGGAAAGCTATTTATTGCCAGGGAGATTAAAAAGTAATTAGCAATTATAAAGAAATCTGCAAGGGTTCTAACTGTACTGAAGCAACGAGTTTAGTATCTGGACAGGCGGGAGGCTCTGAGCACAAGTGAAGTTTGTTATCTTCTCTCTTGTTTCTTACAAAACCAGCAAGCCCTAGGTTTTTGCTGCTCTGGTGGTGATCTCTGGAAAGGCCTCCTGGAGTCTCATTCCCATGCTGACACAATAACAACAGCCCTAGCAGTAGTTTGCTAAACCCCACTGCAGGATTAAGTACTTAGTTAAGAACATTAAGCAGCAGAGAGGAGAACTGAAGCTCTTGCTCCAGTTGTATCTCATGTTCTTTCACAGTTTTAACTCTTTTCCCAAGAGCTTCTGAGAACACTCTTAACTGACACAACTGTGTTTCCACAGGGTGTACCTCTGGCTTTTTGAAACTAATTTCCACCTATTACAGCCACAAAAAAATTCAATAAGTTCTTGCAATAAGCAAATCCTTTTCATGTTGAAGAAGTCCCTTGTTTTAGGTCCATGGATCTGTTTAATGAAAGCACTCAGATTCTTCCCAGTATTTTTACTGTTGCTTTTAGAATCTTCCTGAGGTCTTTCCTTCTTCCATACTACCTGACATGAATAATTGCATGATTTTGTAAAGACCTAGAGACTAATTAAATTTGAGATGAAAGGAAAAGAGATTAATAGTGAAAAGGAAAAAGCTTCCTCCTCTAAAAACCACAAATTCCCTGCCAGTCCTTGTCCAAGTGGTATTTATGATCACAGATGTTTGTAAGCCAAGCCATCTTTGTTAAAAAAACTGATGTGTTTAAGGAGCAGTTTTGTGCGTGTAAGGAACATATCCTTAGCAATTTATCTCCAGGTTTTAATTTTAGAACAGTGCCACAATATTTTAGTATAATTTATTAAAAACTTAATAGGCTGTTAGCTCTCAAGTTGTAAATGGAGCATGTAGGAGGAGAGGGATTACTGCTGTACAGCTCCTGCAGCAGAGAATAATTACAGTCTTTCTAGAATGAGAAGGAGGTGGAAAAATACTGTGTAATAAGTTGTGTATACTTTTTCCTTCCAGTGACAGACTGATTCAGTCTTAAGAATTGCATATTCATAAACTCTTGTTGGCTGTTGTGCCCAGCATGTGACAGGTCTATAGAGAGAAGGAATGTTTATACTTGTAGAGGACTCATCTGTGGGTCCTCATGGCTCTAGACCTGAGAGGTGGCAATGGAATGGCTTGTAGGTTGTCCAAGAGAGCAGCCTCACTGGGGCACATTTTCAAAAGGACACTGAAAGAATTTGGTTCCAGATCTGTAAATGCGCTTGTTTGTACTGTAGCTGCTGTTTCTAGATGGAGCTGGGAACTCCATTGAGTCTGTGTACTGTTTATAAAGGCTGTGTTGGAAGCTTGAAGTAGATTTGTCCAAAGACAGGATAGGAAAAGAAGAGCTTGAGGAGTGACCTTGCTTGTCAGAAGAATGTGCTAGCTTGGTGATAGGCTCAGAAAGAGAAACCTGCCCTCCTACTTGAATGTCTCACACTGGATCAGTGTTGCTTGTGCACCTTATCCAGACCCTTTGAAGCTGATGGAGATATGACAGTCTGCAGTTCTCTTCAGTGCTAAGGAGAACTTGGGGGAGAAAGAACTCAAGTGTTTGTCCTTGTTTCTCCCACTTTACAACTTCCATCCATATTACAAAGACAAATTGTACTTTATATCTAAACCAGTTCAATTTGGATTCTCTATGCACTGAAAACTGACATTTATTTTGATTTGGAACTCTAGTTATCATCAGGTGCATGGATGAATAATGTCTTGTGCTTTTACAAATCCCATGAGGACTTTGAAAATTTCTTATAACTGTAGTCATAACATCAAAATTAATTTTGTTCCAGTGAGGAAGAGATTCCAATTCCTCTCATTTGTTCTTTATAATTACCTATGAATGATAGTGTCTCAAAGGAGCCAAGCTTGCTGGCTTTTGACCAGGCACAAGCCATAACCTCTTTTAAAATTGTAGATCTGCAAAGACAGTGAACCTTAGTGTTCTTTTAACCTGCGAATAGCTATTGCTGGCTAGGTAAAACCAAATGACTAAACTGCTTTAAAGTAGGTAACCTCAGGTATATTAGACACAGCCAGACAAGTGATTTCTCTGAAACAGGGGTTCAAATGTGGTCAATGTGAACCCTAGGGTAATGTTCTCTCAGCAGTTGAGGTGTCCTCCTAATTGCACAAAGCAACCGTAGAAGGAAAAGCTTTTACAGTGCAAAATTACTTTAGAAGGTTGTCAGAGCTGATGGACATTGCCTCAAGCAAATCCCCTATCTATGTGGAGCATAGGGGTGCTTTTTAACTTCCAACTTAGTTTGTATAGGACAGCAGGAATTTCAAACAAACTGATGTGCCTTTTCTCTCTGAATCTGGAATGAGGTTTAGTTTATAGCAAAAAGAAACCTCTTTTCCTGGAGCTAAGAACAGTTACTCCATTTCCAACACTGCCTCTGCATCAGTTCTGCTCTGTTAGACATGGCTATGAAGCCCTCTGTTATCCACCCACAGTAATATTTCTGCTACTACAAATTTCACTGCTAGCACAGGTACAGCAAGTACACAAAACCTGGGAAAAGGACCTTTTAAATGGTTTGTGGCAAGCAAATCTTCCTCGGGGAGAATGTGCTTGATCCCACTAATGACTAGAAAACACTGGCTGCTGAAAAGCTGAACTGGGCACTTACAGCCAGGAAATTCACAGTCCTTAGCTGGGCACATAATGTAGGTGGATTTATTCTACATATGCAGACCCTCTGTTGCCAATCACTGGAACATTAGTTCTCTCTCCTGCTCTGTGGACTGTGGACTATGTTACAGAGCTGGTGATGAGTGTCCCTACTTTGGGCATTACAAACTGGAGTATCCACAGCCTGGCAGCCATAATTGAGGATGCTGCTCTGAGAAATTGTCCTTTTATCTGTTTGCTCATCAAGGCTGGAAATCTTGCACGTCCTGCTCAGTAATGGCTTGTTCCATTATTACAGTTTAATTAGCACATTTAGCCTTATTATTTAATATTTGTACTATGATTTGGAAACCTAACTGACTGCAGATATTGTTAGTCGTTGATGTGAGACTTGGGCTCTGCCTTTCATTTTGGTTGGTATCGAGCAACTTGAAGGAACCATTGGGCGAAAGAAGAAAAGAGAAGGGAGCTGCAACTGTTTCTGGATCTGCACTTCCTAGGCTCCATGTTTCTTGTATTAGCCACACAATGTTCCCAAAGATGGTCCTCTGCCTACAGGGTAAATACTGCCTCGGCGGTGGCCGATTCCCCTGGGCTCTCTCCCTGGCACGTTCAAAGCTGTAGCGTTGCCCTGAAGCACGCCAGCGCAGGAGCAAACAGCTGCGGTGAAAGCACCAGAGCCTCAGAGCTTCGGCGCCTGGGGCAGGAGGGGCTGTAGGGAGCAGCCTGCAATAGCCACCTGTAACCTCACTTCAGCGCTTCATTCCCATCAGCTGCGCTTGCCGTGCCGCCTCCCGGCCTGGCCCCCGCACCACCGCGCCTCCTCCTTCGGCGCAATTAGCGCTAATTAAGGCAGTCCTCCTCTAACCGCCCCTCCTGCAGCCGCAGCGGCAGCTCCTCCTTCCTGTTCGCTGCCCGCGCCTCCGCGGCGGGGCTGCCGCTGCCTTCCCCCTCGCTGCTGCAGGCGCCGGGGCCCCCTCCCGGGGAGGCCGGGCCGGCGGGAGCCCCGCCCGCGCCGCCGGGCAGCTCCGGCGGTCGGCGGTACCCGCCCGGCAGCAGCGAGCGAGCTCCGCAGCGCGGGCAGCTGCCGGCGGCCCCGCTGAGCAGGTAAGCGAGAGGTAGCGGGAGCGGCCGGCTCCGTCCTCCGAGGCAGCACCGTCTCGGGATAAGAGATGGGGGAGAATGGGGCTCCGTATTCGAGCTGCATTTGGTTTTCTTTCTGCTTCTTGTTCGATGCAATGTGCTCCAAAGCGGCGGCTAGTGGAAGGTCTGCGCCGGCAGTGGAAAGGCATCGCGGTGTGGTTGTCCGCCTGCGTCTCGGCTATGTGTGAATAAGCAGTTTCGGGGGCAGGCACGTAGTAAAAATCGTGTGTGGATGGTGAATGGGTGCTGCGAGAGAAGGTGACGTTAATCGCTATCATTGCATGAAAATCATCGCATCTCTTGTTGAATGCAGGATGTTTTATTTTGTAAAGCAAGACCTGGGAGGTGTTTGTTTCAGCAGCTGTTTGCTGAGATGCGTATTGCTCACACACAGTCAGAAGCACGGAACTACCCTGGCCGTAAGGAGCTGGGTGCCTGGGGCTTGTGTGCAGCCTCCTTTGCATAGAGCTGGAAGCGGAAGCAGGTGAAGAAGCCTGTTGTAGTACCGTGGTAGGCAGCACCTGTCATCGAGGCACTCTATGGAGATGGCCTTCGTGGAGGAGGGGCCAGGTGGCTGCTTCAGGGAAATATTTTAAAGCGCAGATGAATAGATGGGTTCTCTCAGAACAGCTATAGAGCAGTAATTGAGGAATAACTGACTTCTGCAGAGCAAAATGGGAAGGAAATAGAGCCATGCTATGAATATATAACCTTGCTTGTGCAACTGAACTGCAAAATATGTAACAGAGACAATCCCCCTGTCAACTGCAGGAAGCAGTCAGGTGTTCAAGGTCTGTGGAGGGAGTCCCATCTATGGAAGGGCTTCTGGGGAAAAAGCAAGAAGGATCAGTCCCTCTTTATCCTATGGACAATCTGGTGTTTAAAAATGGCCTTTTGCTTGCTTCAGGAGGTAAATTGGCAATGGCAGTGTGCTGCTGTTGGGCGAGGCTGGCATTTTATAGCTCCCTGTTGGGGGGTCAGGGGCAAAATAGTAGATGAAAGAACAGGATTCACTAGCAAATGTTTTAAAAACTATAATGTTCTCCTGATGCTTTGCAGCAGTACCTTTGCAAGCAGATGCCACTCTTCGAATCTACCTGAAGTTCTGCCTGTTTGTGTTTGTAGACTGATTTTAACCAGGAATAGGTATGGTAACACCAACACCCCCTTTATCTGAAAATATTCTAATGGCTTTACTGAAAAACAATGATAATTATACTCAAATCTGGGCCTGCAGGCAATTGGCTGTTGGCCCAGAGTCACCTCTTCTCCTCTAATTTATGTAGCAGATTTGCTGTAAGTCCTAATTGTAATCTTTGATACAGATGCAGTGAAATTATGATGGGAAATTTCTCACCAGCTCTCCTGCTGGTGGTAACCATGCTAAACAACTGTGTGAAGACCACCTGTTTTAGAAAAATAGTTGTTACTTGTGAGGATTTGGCAGCTGTAGAAACACCTTTAATCTTATTAGGGCCGATGGAGTTTACCCTTGTAAACTGGTCTTTAGAGTAGTGCCAGATATGGAATAGTTTGAACTTCAGTCTTTCTGCTGGGGAGATTAAAGAGATAAGGCAAGTACTGCAACGGTAGAGATGCACTTCTGTGACTGTATGCAGTGTCTGCAGTTCCAATAGTGATGTAGAATGAAGTAGCACTGAAGTTTATTATTGAGAAAGTCTTTTATTTATGCTAATAAAACTGATGTGCCAATGGTATGCTAAAATAGCTGCACTAATGTGCATACATTAAAGACATTTTATATATTGACACTGCCTTTAGAAAGTTGGGAAACACTGGGCAGTCTTTGCTCTCTGGCAACAGGAGGCAATATTCCTAAGTGCTTGTGCTGGAGCATCTGCTGTGGTGCTCCCTTCCCTTGGAGGTCTTGCCAAGGCTGAGTTTTGCCTTAGCAGATGGGCTGAATCAGCACAGTTTGCATTTGCACAGTCTGTAGCTGCCTGTAGCAAGGGTTTAGCTAAGCCAGATTTCTCCATGGGTGTGCAAGAGACCTCAGCTGTATCAACAAAGCCCAGCCCACTCATGCTTCTATCTTGCTTATTGCAGGTAAACAAACTCAACACACTTAACTCTGGCACATTTGGAAATAACACAGGTGCATGAGTACACAGAAACTTCAGATCAGCTCTTCATGTGGTGAGAGTTGAAAGAGTAGACCTAATGTCTAGAAGAAGAGCTGAAAGCAATGCAGTAGCCTTTACATATTTCCAGTGCTCCTTTGTTCACCTTTATTTGTTATCCCCATGTAGACTGACAGTGTAACTGCCATTGGGACTGGAGCTATCGAGAAGCGTGTTCTCTCTGGCAGCCCTTTCTGCTCTCCTTTCTGAGTGAAGAATTGAAGGTGTATGGTGCAGATAGACACTTGCAGACACAGGGAGTTCTGTTAGCTAACCTGCACTTTCGGTCATGTCCACCCTGCCGTAGGAGAATGCTGTACAGTAACTGTAGTGTTGCATCCAATAAAGGACTGGAAACAGCACCCAGCCAGGCCCTGGCCACAGCATGGGAGCATTCAGTTTAGAACAGCAGATTTAAGTGGGGCTCCTATTAATCTGTTTCTAGCAGCATTTGAGCAGAGCCTGTGCATCACAGTCTTAGTGATCAGCCAAGGAAAAACAGGTTTAGATATCTTTTCATTCTTTATCTTGCTGCTGGTGGTGCATACTTCTTAGTTCTCTAATGCAGGCTACCTCCACTCTGTCCCTGCAGCCACATAATGGACATGCTTGCACACACAGAGTCCTTATCCTACAGGAACTTCACATGTGCCAACCAATCTTCCTGCTGAAGTGTCATCAGTTGTTCAGTGATGCTGTAGGAGTGGTATCCCATCAGAGGTCTCTTTACCCACATCCAGGCATGTGCCCAAGCCTGTCAGAAATGTCCCTCTTCTTAATCTGCTGCCTCTTCCTGGCAAGTTGAGTGACTTGCTCCATGGTTTGCTGAAGTGCCTCTTGGACCATCATCCAGAGGACAGCATCCACTCACCTCTGTCTGGACCCTGTTTGCTTCATGTCATCTTGGTGCTACAGGTGCACCATTGTTATGAAGAGGCAGGTTTTGTCCTTATCAGAGAAGTCCTGAGCCATTAATTAAATATAGTTCTCATAGTGAGAGTTCTGTTTGTCATTTTTTTCCCTAGCAGTGCCTGAGCTGGAACCTGTTGCTTTGTTTTCAGAGGTCACTCTGGTTTGAATGGCCAGATTTAGATACCTGGAAGCGCTGCAGCTATAGATGCATTTGAGGAATCACAATGAGGTTCCCTGAGTAGTTCTAAAAAAAAATAATAAAAATCTCCCTGACTGAATTTTCCTACTGTCCAACTAATTCACTCTTCTCCTGCATGACTTTGAACCATGTTCAAAATCACTTTTTGGGAAGGTGTTTTCTTTGTTACCTTGGTTGCTTTAGCTACCTTAGTTGTAAATCTTGGCCACTATCAATCTCCAGTTCCTCAAATCAGTAGCATCCCTATTCCTGGGCTAGTGTTTAAATTGAACTGAACCCTTTCTACAAGAATCAACTTTTAACAAAGAAATGGACAATTTGGAGGTAGAAGTCATGCCATTTTTCTTGTGAAGTGTTTTAATTTCATGACATTCTCAAATATATAAGGTACACATAAACAGAATGTGCAGAGAAATTCTGAAGAGTCCTCTACTTGCATTCCCCCAAATCAATAGCTTACAGAAACGTTGTGGTATGTAATCCATTAGACTGAAAGCTCTGGAGAGCAATAGGAGCCACATGGCACAAAGCCACATATATTTGAATGAAATGCCTTTTAGAATGGGATGAATAAATGTCTTGGAATAACACAGCCACTTCTGGAAATTTACAGGTTGCACCAGCTGGCAGACTAAAAATAAGAAAAGGAGAAGCTGGAAGGGTTGCTATTAGCAGGAAGATCTGAAGCAATGGCCTGCGTGGATATAGACATGTCTGAAGGCATCTGCTCTTGCCATTTCAAGGTAAGACACACACAAGTTTTTCAGCTGGTTGGTTTCCTTCATGGACATAGACATGTCTGAAGGCATGTGCTGGTGCCATTTCAGGGTATGGCGCACACAGATTTTTCAGCTGGTTGGCTTCTCTGCAGTGCAGTGCTCTCCTGTAGTGCTGACCAAGATGGCAATGGAGGTGTTTTCCAAAGTTTATTAATATAGTGGCTCGCTTCTTGTAACTCTGGCCTATGCTCATTCTATAACTGGGCTTTGTTCAGACCTCAAAAGACCTCAGCTTTCAAAAGGCAATGACAAATGTGGACCTTCAGGGCCTGTGAAATTCCAAGGTTCTGTGATGTGAAGGATCTGTTCAGGTGGCTGTGCACGTTGTCTATTTTTAGCATGTGCTAATAGGAGACCTTGGTCACCTAAGGCATTTTTTTTGTGCTTATTACTTGCTGTAGATTGAAGTAGGCTTGAAACCCGTGCTACTTACAGGCCTTAGCAAGGAGACAATGTGCATTAGATGCCAGAAAATGTCTTCAAGTGGAGGTGCACTTTAGGCCATTTTCTTTAGCTAGTCCTACATCTCTTTCGCGTTAAGGGTTATGATGTGGGTTTTTTTTACAGAGGCTGCTACATTTTTCTCTCTTCTATCTATTCCAATAACCATTAACTGCTTAGAGGAGTAAGCTGAAGGTAGGGGAGAACTTAATGCATTATCTTGTCATGGTTTGTCTGGTGATTGGACTCTTGCTTGTTCTGAGTGTTTACTGAGCTGTTTTCAGGAAGGTACAAACCCAGCTTTTCAAAAGGTTATTTGGAGCTGGTAGATACACTCGAAAGACATGCAGCAGACTGAAGTACAATTTCTCATTTCCAAGATGCAGTAGTTCTGTATGGCTGGGGGGTGACTATGTGGCATTTCTTTGTGTTCTGACAATTCAATCAACACAAGATTGCTACTGAGCAAATGCAGACCCATAGTAGTAGCACTGTTCAGGAGCCCAGCTGTGCAGTTGTAAAGAGGGGTAGTTACAACTGGTCTTGGCTGGGATATGCCTTAAGCCAGGGAAGGCTTTCAGCTGCAGCCAGTGTGACACTCCTTCATTTTCACCAGCCAGGGGTTAAATGGTGGGAGAGCCATCGGTGCTGAGGCAGTGCACTGCCCTTGCTTGGATTCTGCATGGGCAGCACTGCTACCACTCTGACATTGTTACAGGCATGAGATGAGGTACGCTCCTCTCACTCATCTCTTATGGAAGAACTTAATCAAACAGATACTCTTACAATACAATACACCAGGTTGAAAGAGACCTTCAAGATCATCGCGTCCAACCCACCTAAACAACTGAACCATGCAACCAAGCACTTCCTAAGGTGGGGAATATACCAGACCGTGGCACTGCATCCTATAGAAGCAGGAGGTGCTCCTCTGTATGTGGAAATAACAGGAATGAAAAGTGTGCAGTAGTTAGAAAATGCAAAGGTAAGTAAGAGCAAATAGAAGGAAAACCACCTTCAAACTCGTGAGGTGCTTGGAATATTCCTGTGATGTTCTGTAGCTGCTGTTGTAGAGGAGTGTACACAGACCATAAACCCCTGTGAGATCTGGTCTAGATAGCAGATGCTTCTCTGCAGAGTTTTATTTCTCCTCCCAGATGTTTTTGTACCCCAGTGTCCACACACAAGTGCTTCAGTGGAGTCTGTATTACCACCAGTTATTCCCAGCTTCATGTTAATGCTGGCCTGCTCTGTGCTTTCTTGGCTGAACACCTTTACCCTTGTGTTTTATAGTTCCTAGTGTAATGGGTGAGAGTGGGACAAGAGTTTGGTTTCATGTCTGTCAAAGGAGAATATAGTTTCATGTTGCCACCTTGCCTGCTTTAATTCTGTCCTCCAAATCCAAGCTTCTGAGTCTTTCCTTGCACGGGAGGGAGCCCAGACTCGGACAGGGCCTCTGGCTGTTGCGTGGCAAGTAATCCTTCCTAGTAGGATTTGCATTCTTGCAGCAGCCATTCTGGGGATAAAGCATGAATGCATGGAATCAAATTCTGCTTACACAGACATAGCTTGAGTCCAGCCAGTCAGAACATCAGGACAGACAAAGTTGCACAGAGATGGAGCCCATTCTGAAACAGCTGCTACTAGTGGATAAAGAAAATGTACAGGCTCTAAGCATCTGTGGTGTCTTAGCTAACTGGAGTTGGGGGCACTTACTTGCAGCAAAAATGTTGTTACAGCCACAGAGCTGCTTTGTTCTCATTTGCCAAGGGCTGCCATCCCTGCAGAGCTCTTGTGTGGAAAGAGGAGTTTGCAACCCAGCTACTTCTGTCTGTGGTCTCCATTTCAAACCTCGCTGCTCGTTCAGTGTTGCGCGCACTCTGCTCCAAAGCACCTAAGATGCTCTGCTACAGCAACTCTTCTAGTTGGGTGATGGCCTACAGCTGTGGGATAGAGTAAGTCACAGGAGGTAACTAAAGCCAGACCTTAAATCCTCAAACTTTCTTATCCCCTTGGATTTATGGGCATTATTCTTGAGAGCCTTCTAGGCTGGCTGAGAAATTATTGAAACATCAAACAAAGCTTCAGAGGCAAAGGAACAGACTAGGTTTATATTCAACACAGGTATTCTGATATTAGCAGAAGCTGTGTGAGGTTCACATAATTTTTCTTGCAATCTGAATTTTAAATGAAGGCTCTGAAAACTGGGAAGTAATGTGCTAGAAATGTTCAAAACTGAATAAAAAATTTCCTTCAACTCATCAAGACATTCTGTAGCTCTTGGGTTTTTTTTTTTTTTTTGTCAGAACAAACATTTTTATACTCTGCAGTATTGAAGCACTGATAATTTATAATTGAAACACTTAGTCTCAAACTTCAGGATACCTGAATCAAAGCCAGTTCACTTTTTTAGGAATTCACAGTTCAGTGAAAGATTTCCTTGTAGTTAAATAGAATAAACTCATTTTTCATATGACTTAGTCCTGGTTTAATTCTTTCTGGTGCACTCAATTTTTCCCCCCTGTTACTCACTTTTACTGGTTGTGCTGAGGGACCCCAGGCATCAGAGAGGCCTTGGTTATGCTGAGTACCCACACCAGGGCCAGCATAAATTGCAGTGCACCTTTCTGCAAGGAGTGTGTGCTCAAAGAGGCAGGAAATATGCCATGGGTCCAGAGCTAGGAGCACAGGGGCCAGCGAGGCTTTCTTCATCATCAGGGTAAGCAATGGCTTCAAGAACCTGCAGGCAGCCATTTCCAAATGCAACTTCCTATCCCTGAGGTGGTTGTGTTTCAAGGTGGTGGAAAACGGGATCATCTCATCCCTGCAAGCAGGGATCTGAAGAATTGTCCATAATGTCACTTTGGCACTCCCTGCCTGCTGTTTTCATTTGAGTAGGAGCAGTATGATTTAAATCACATTGGAAATGGGAGCAGCTTCTTGGCAGCGCAGGGGGAAACCTTTCCAATTGAGGGTGACGTGAAGCCTGCCTGTGTGCTGTGTAATTTGCCTTGACACTGGCTGGCATGGTAGCTTCTTACTAACTGCAGTGACACTTGCCCTGTCTGGCATAATTTAAAACACTTTTTCATAATGCTTGCACTTGAACTGAAAGCAACCAGGCTGTCTGTCCCAATTTCAGCCCTTTTAATCCCTTGTCCCTAATGATAACTTCTGTTTTGCAGTTTCCCAGCACTGCCTTCAGCAAAAAGATGAGTGTAGCTACCAATCCAAGGTTTTCCCCCTGTTAGTACTCAAGAGAATCCTAGAAGCCATTGAGCCTGAAGGAGTTCATTTCAGAAGTTAGCCCTCCTAAAGCAGGTGTTAAAACACAGAAGGAGCAAGAGAGGCAATTAACACTAAGAGGTGCTTGTGGTGCCTCCATTTGTTACTGCTCGCTTTGGACATTGGTCACAGGATACTATACTTAAAACCCAGCAGAAAGAAGCTAGCATGGAGTGCTTCACCATCACAAGGAATGTGTTTTTCTGCTTTTGATGTGGGTTAATGAATGGGAATGGTTCCAATTTTGGTTTAAATTTTCTTTTTTCAAGGAGAGTGTCTTGTTATGCAGCCATCTATTCAAGCAGTGAGTGAGGTGCTGCAGCTATTTTCTGATGACTCGATGGAAAATGCAGTTGTTTTGGTAATGTTTTGCTCATGCTGATGCCATTGCATATGTAAAATTCCCTTCACTTATTCTGTCTCTGACAAGCTTGATTACTATTCCTTGTAGTAAGCAGTAATGTTTCTTTTTGAGATGGTAGGAGCCTATTATGTGCAGTGTTGATGATAGAAGTCTTGTGGATGTAGTTAAATATAGTCAAGTACAGTGGGGAATTCACCAGTAACTGGAGGAAGTTTGGGAGTATGAGCTCCTCTTTGAGAGCTTTCATTAAAGTGAATGGTGTAAAATCAGACTGGAAAATCTGATATAAAGGTAAATTTGCTACAAGACCAATCCAAGAGGGTCTGTAAGTACTGGCAAAGAGAGAAGTGGGTATGTGGTGATGCAGGGTATGTAGTGCTTCCTCTGCCTCCTAGAGCAAATGTGATGGCATGGGGGAAGTTATACTTATTTACTCTTTGGGCATAGAACTGAAAATAGTAAATGGAGTATAGAAAGCTATAGAAATTCCAGGGGAGGCTTAGTTTTGAAGTTCAACTTCTCCCAAGAAAAAGGCCAAGCTTCCTGTGTAAGACATTGGGAGAGCTTTTAGGGTCTCTGTGGTTTTCAGATTGCTGCTCAGTGTAATTGTCCTGTGGAAGGTGTGAAGCTGCTGCACAGAGACACTTTAAGTGCCTTAGGATTTGTTGATGGCAGCTGTTATATATGAAGCTGTTAGAACATCAAAGGATTAGGGGTTTATATCTAAGATTAGCAATAAATAATTGGCTACTTCCCAAAATGTGTTTGGTTTTCAAGAACCACAGGGCACACTGTACAAGCAGGGCTCCCTGAGAATTAGCTTTGGATACCTAGCTGTCAGCAGTGACCTTTCCTTAAAAGAAAAGGCAATTTTTCAAATATCAGCTGCTAATAGTACAAGTCCAGTCTAGTACTCAACCTAATGGAGCAGCTGTTGCAGCTCAGTTCTGAGGCAAGAGCTGGGCAGAGAGAGATGGGGAAAGCCTTGAAAGGGTGGGAAGATAATTTTCACAAAGCAGCATATGCTCTGTTTAATATCCTGAAATCTGGTATGGATAGCTATCCACGGGGGTATTCCAAGACTAGATGAGAAAGTTTTAGGTGAAGAGAGGATAACTTGCAGAAACATTACAGGATGGGTAGCTATGAACACTTTTCCACAATTTGTTGTGTTGTGGGTGGGTTAATTGGTTTTGGTTTTAGTGCCTGTTTTCCTTTCCAGTTTATCCTCCTGTTGTACTGAATTGCCTTCATTTTCCCTGTCTGATAGAATAGAATCAACCAGGTTGGAAGAGACCTTCAAGATCATCGTGTCCAACCGATCATCCAACCCACCTAATAACCAAACCATGCAACCAAGCACCCTATCAAGTCTCCTCCTGAACACCTCTAATGATGGTGACTCCACCACCTCCCCAGGCAGCCCATTCCAATGGGCAATCACTCTCTCTGTGTAGAACTTCTTCCTAACCTCCAGCCTAAACCTCCCCTGGTGCAGCTTGAGACTGTGTCCTCTTGTTCTGGTGCTGGTTGCTGGGAGAAGATACCAACCTCTGCCTGTCTACAGATACAGATGACATTAGTGGGTTATGGCAAATACTCGGATCTATTGCAGCAAAGACTTCATTTGCTGGTTTTACTCAAGGTACCAGCACTCTGCAGCTGTGGCTTACTGCCCTGCAGTGGATGAGTCTTAGGCTTTTTAAGTGCTTTGTGTGCATTAAAGCTCCCAATACCCTCTTGAGGCAGTACCTGACTGAGGCCAGGCAGTGCTCTGAGTAGTGTATTAATGCAACTGTTTATGACTGGAAGTATGGTGCTGGGTGAAATCATAGAAGCTAGGCCCACTGTATACCATGGATCCTCCCCCCAAGATCTTAACACTATGACAACTGGAATGACAAAAATAGAAATCAGGAGTCTTGGCTCCTGGGAGGGTGATTTCATCACTGGGCAGTGTTTCCTCCCTTAGGACTTTATCCTCTGTGTTTGCTTTAACCAACTTCTTTCTGCCTTTGTTGTAGAGAAACCGTCTGGCCTGAAATCAGGTTTTAAGTGAAAGGTAATTGCAGTCATAAATCTCTTCCTCAGGGGCTTGGCACTGTCTTTAACTCATCTACACAAGGAATGGTGATGAGCTGTTTCTTGCCCTGTAGTCCGTGTGTGAAAATTGCCAACAGCTAGGTGACTTTTTCTCATAGAATGCCCTTACAGATGTGCAGGGCAAGGGAGTTGTCAGTTTGTTGAAAGTCACCCAAAGCATAGCCACCAGTTGTTTGTATTCTACCCCTATTTCATGACCCTCTAATCTTGGTACAGATATTAAACTTCAATATTCTCATTCTTCAGAGAGCCTACACAGCTCCACTCTTCAATCAGTGGAGCTGGCACGTCAGGTCTCATGCCTGTTACTGCAGGTAACTGCAGCAGAAGTGGTGAAACTTCATCCTGCAAGGAGGTTACAAGCTGGTTTCTTGTCACCAGAGCTTAGTCTGTGCTGGACAGCTGGGTAGCCATGTAACTGGGAAAAGGTCAGCAGTAATCCACTACTTTGCAGTCTGGCACTGCAGACTCTCTAAATACAGTAACCACATACAGAAGGGGGGTTGTTGAGATCCCCCTCATGACACAGCCAATGTGGTGAGAAAAGCAGCTAACAGAAGCTTATCTGCTTACTTGGAGAAAGGCTGCCCATTTCTAAATAGCTGGCTGCTTTGCAACATCTCCATCATGCTAAACACCAAATTGGCCACAAGTCCCGTGCAGTCAGGACCTTGACCTGATAGCAGGCTGCTGTGCAGAGGGGCAGGGACTGTCAGGGAGGTGTAGGGTCCAGCTGTTTTTGCAGTAGGTCACTTCTGGACAGTTCACTGTTTGGTGTGAAGAGGATTATCAGAATCTGGTTTCAAAGCAACCCGTCCTGATCTGTTAACTGAGATGCTGGTAGTTTCAGGGGTGTGTTTTAGTTACTAGTTGCACTGTCTGTATGCTATCATTCAATTCACATAAGAGCAGATGATGACAAAGAGCACAGATAACTTGATTCATTGTTGTGCCAAAGCAGGACTGCGCTCAGTGTCACAGTTTCCATTGCTGTGCCAAAATATACTTTCCAGTGGCTGGAAAGACAGATTGCCCATAATTTCCTCTTTCTCTCTGGGTTAGATTCAGGCTCTCACATGGGTTTCAGTAAGATGCTTGTTCTTTGTTGCAGTAAGCAGTTCATCAATGTAGAATGCCAGCTGCTGAGTTAATCAAAATGAATCTGTGTATTTCATGTAATAATGGAGCAGTTTATAAGCCTGAATGGCTGCATGGTGAGACTGGGAGAGAAGGTGTGTGACCCTTTGACTTCCAAGGGGCTGAGCCTGAATGTTGGCTGTGGAGCTCTGTGTTTGCCCCTTGCTGTAGGTAGGCTTCTGCCTCAAGACGGGCTCCTGAACTCATGCTCTCGTTGCTTGTCCCTTTAACAACCATACAGGTGGTTTCAGTGATTTGGTCTAGGGCTCGGCAGTCAACCTAGGGCTTTGTATTCCAGCTTCCTGTGGAAATTCCATGGTGAGTAGGTTGTCAGCTAGGAGAAAATGTGGATTCAGTCCCTTCTTAGGGAATCAGCAGTGCTCTCTAACCAGAATTATTAAACTCATTGTATTCTGGAGTGGGAGGCTGATCTCTGGTATGAGTCTCATTCCTTTTTCTAACTTAATATATGTGAGAAGATCAACAGTCCAGCCTAGTCATACAAATTCTGAATCCAGCTAAAACTTTTCCAGTCTCCTACCTTCTTTTCCATGGGCCACTAAACTGAAGTCCTCAGTTAAACCTTTAACTATTTTTAAGATTACTTTTATAATGTTTCCTTTACTTCCCCAAATTACTCAGTTCTTTCCAGAAATAATTCCCAGAGTGAAAGCTCAGGCGAGCTCATTCTCCAAGAGGAAAGTGTTTTTGTAGTCTTCTCTCTTAACATAGCAAAGCATGAAGTATAGGCCTGGAGCATCTCTATTGTCACTTAAGCGTGCTAGCATAAGTGATTGCTGAAGTGTGTACAATGCCGTGCTGCTTCCTGCTTGATTAGCAGACCCATCCACTGAATGGCATTCTTCCTGTCTCTGTGGAACTGAAGCTGCTTGCCCAGCCTCCTCTGTTCTGTTCAGGTAATGACTGCAGGAATGAAGAGAAAAAGGTGGACAAAAAAAAAGAAGGGGGCAACTAGTTTATGGTTGAAGAGTTGATATTAGTTCTTATTTTTCTTATGATAATGTCTCTCTAGCTTCTTATAAACAAGGAATTTTGCTGACAAAAGCACTTTACTTGTGAAATAAGAATGGGAGTGAGAGGGAAAAGCAAAATAAATGGGACTGAGGGCCGTGCCTATGGCTTGGAAAACAGAACAAGGAGAGGAGGTAGGGACAGTTTGCACCTTCACAGTGGCTTGATTGCTTTCCTTGATGTAACTGATCGGCTCTGTCACACAGTCTATTCTGCTCCTCAGTATGCCAATCTGAGATTATGCTGCCGGATTATTTGTAGGTTATTTGTAAAATGCTTTGGGAACTTCTTAGAAGAGTTAGGTACAGATAGAGAAGGGAATACAGCTGTGCATACCTGGTACAGAGCACAGCGTTGCTCTGCCACAATGGAAATGACTGGAAGAAATCCACTGGCAGCTGCTAAGCAATTCCTGTATGTTACTTTGGCTTGGCAGCAAACGTGGGGTGATGCTCAGTTTAGTGCATAATGAGTTCTGGAGGAAAGAGGGGGAAGCTGGGGAGGAAGCGTCCTTTGAGGCTTTTTAATTCCTGTTGTGCTCTTACCCTGTCACCAGAGTCAGAATTCTTTCTTTTTAGAACTCTAGCTATTTGCTCAATGTTAAGCCACTGGTGTTTTAAAATGAAGGATTTCCAACAGCCAAGGATGCTGTGCTGAGGGGAGATAAGAAGCTTTCTCAGGCATGGTCTTCCTTGAGGACAGTGTGCTGGGTAGATGGCTGACTGGTCAGCTTCAGGATGGTGCTTTGTATAGCAGCACTTCTCTCAGCACTTGTTTCTCCTGCTGCTGCTCAGTTGCATTTGCAAGTCACTCAAGTTGCAAATAATTTAATGACCATGTCTTAAACTATTTAGGTTTTAGCAATCTGCTAAAAATAGCCCCAACCTGCTCTTCTCAGCCCTGTTGGATTAATTTTCTTTGCTCTGTATCTTCTGTACAATTTTTCAGTTAGTTTCTTTTTATTTCTTTCCTTAGCTTCAGCTGTCCTTGTGGCAGAGGTGTTCAGATGGAGTAGGGAGCAAGGAGAGAAATAGTTCCCTTAATGCAGTTTGGCTGCACAAGTGAGAAGCCTTTCAGTATGTCAGCAGGGAGGCAGGCAAGAGGTGACAGGTGGCATGCAGGGAGAGCTAAGAGACCATGGCTTCTCTGCACTCAGCTGGAAGACCCAGGTTCGTAGATCAAAAGCCCACAGGCCTCTCAAGTACTCTGATTCATGCTGTTTCTTGATGTTGAGAATGGAACCACAACCTGTCCTGTGCTGTTAGGCCATGAGGCAAGGGAGAATTTCCAGTGCTGCAGCTAGAAGCTGTTGGTCTCAGGCAGTGTGGCTGCATCAGTATTAATGAATGGCAGCATGGCCTGAGCACAGGCAGCTGTATGTGACTCAGCCCTGCAGAACTAAAATTCCCTAGATTCCACAAGGTAGCCATGCATAAACTGCTGGTTTGGGGGCTGGGGTGTTTGCAGAGTGTGCCTTGAGAACCAGCAAAACCAGGACAGTGACTCTCATCTAACAGCATCAAGGATTGATTTCCAGTAGCCAGAGTGCAACAGGTTGGCTTTCTGAAGGATGTGGAAAGAGATGGAAAGTAGACTCTACAGTGACAGTAAGCAAAGAGGCTGCCCAGTGAGACCTGTTATCTTTCCAAGTGCTACTAGTGGTGTTTGGGTTGGCTCTACCTCTGTCAGGAGCTGAGAGGATGCTGTGAACAAGTTTTTGCTTCCCAGTGTCTGCAGTTCACCTGAGCCTTGGGTGGCGGAGTGAGCAGAACAGACTGCAGGTCTGCTGCCACCAAACTGCTCCAGCTTTTCAGGCCTCCTTGCCCAAGGGAAACAGGATTCTTGGGACTTCACTCTGTTAGGACCTGCCATAAAGCAACACTTGAAAGATACCCTTGTCTGTTGGGAGTGCAAGAAATGGCCCTTGCCAGTACCATTGTGGATGTGATCCTAGGGCCTGTTTGCAGCAGCACTGCAAGCAGACATATACCATGGTTTGCTTCTAATTAAAGTCTTTTTTTAGGAATGAGTCACTTCTATACTAGAATGATTTTTATATTTATTTTAAATCAGAGCCAGGCATTCCACACTGTCTGCTGCCTCTGAAGTGCAACTTATTATTCCAAGAATGATCTGGGGTTGCTCCTCTCTAAATCCAAGCATCTGTGACGTTAATGTTACTGCAGTTTGTAATTGGCACTCGATAGTTGAAGTGGGTAATCAGTTAAGACACAAATGCAGCTTACCAGGAAACAATTGAGAATTTGGGCTAATAAGGCTGATTAGGCACTGTTGTGCCAGTCTCATGCTAAGATAATTTTCCTGAGTTGAAGTTGTACAAATAGTGCTCCAAGATAGTGGTCAGGCAGATGCCCTTCATGCCTGTCTATGAGTAGACACAGTCTAGATGGTAGGAATCTTCTGCTAGTGAGATTAAATGCTCCTCAAGTCCTAGGATTCTGCTTCCCAGGCATCTTTGCAACTTCCTTCATAAAGAAGCTTGAGCAGCAGTTCATAGCATTCCATAGCAGCCATGGTTTCAAATACTTTTGTTATCTAGGCTTAATTTAGATTAAAACAAAAGGAGAAGCATCTGGCCCAGTAGAACACCAACCTGGTGGCTGTTAGCATTCACTGGGAGTGCTTGTTTGCTGCTAGGGCAGGTGCTTGTGCCCCGGAGAGGAGGGAACAAGTGCAAGGCTGAGAACACTTTGTTCAGGCTCTGAATTCAAGGCTCAAGTACTGCAACCACATGGCCCACTTGAGCTCTTTGGGGGAAAGGTAAACAAATAAAGCTTTAAATTACCTTCCTGACTCCCAGCCACAAGGCTTCATGGGGACCAATTTAGTCTCTGGCACAAAAGATAGCAGCCTTATTGCCTGGGGATCACAGGAAGGTGACTCAGAGCCTGCTGTGGAAGACATCATTGCTGGCTATGGTTTCCTATGATGTTATTTGCAGTACAGGAAGGCCACCACTCACTTGCCCCAAGGGCTCGTTCTGGCCCCATTTCCCATAGTGTGGGGATGGAGGGGGCCTAGTGATGATGATACTGTTTTTATGTGGTGTTCTGATGCGCAGTGCTTCCTTGATATCAGGGAGTACTTCTGCTAAGCAGCTTGACTTGTCAGTGTCTTGTGGTGGTCTGGAACTTGTAACCTGAATCGTTTGGATCTGTCAGATTGCTCTGCACTTACTGGGTTTACAAATCCACACGCTCCCAGGGAGCCAGCTAGTCCCCCAGGAGCCTCTCTTTAGTGCTTTGCTGGTGGTGGTGTTTGGCATGGCCTTGACACCTTCAGTGCCACAGGAGCAGCAGCTGGATGTTCAGTGGCCATGTGGTGGCTGGCTGGGCTGTTAGACACACACTGTGCACGCAGGGCTGCTCACTGGGCTTTTTAACAGGAGCCCTGCAGCTGGACTGAAGCTAGTGACCCTCAAGCTACACTCATAGATCTGCCATGCTTAAGCACAACAAACTATTCATCTTATTCCATGTTTATTTTTCCTCCCCAACATTCACTGAGGGGGAAAAAACAAACTAAAACCCCCACCAAAATGCAAGCCCAAACCCAAATAGAGCACCCTCCATTGCTGTTTGAAGGGAAGGAATGAAGGGATTTCCTCTAGGGAGGGAACTGCAAGTGAAACTTGCCACTTGTAGGCTCGATCTGTCAGGAGTCAGCTGGCCAGGCTGGTTCTTAGCTCAAGATGAGCCATGGCACAAGCTGGCACTGTTGGCTTGAGTAGGGGTAGCTGTTCCTGGGGTTAGGGTACAGGGGAGAAACTGTTACTGCTTAGGGAGCACTGCTGGTGAAGCAATGGCTTTTGAAAGCCAGCTGCTGCTGTGGGGGCTTTTAGACCTGACCCTGCCAAACTTTAATTTATTATCTCTCTACTGGGTTATTTTGTCTCTCTCAGGCTGTCTTTTCCATAATGGTACTTCTTTTTCCCATTAAATGAGGGTCATTTCACAGCCTCTCTTGTACAAGCAAAGGAGATTTCACCCTTTACTTTGAACTTAAAAAAAAAAAAAAAAAAAAAAAAGTACTTTGTAGAAGTATGACAAAAGTTCTGAAAATTTTCATCCAAGTAGTACTGGCTCCCATCTGAGTTTTTGATTTGATGCCAAGTAATTTCTGTTAAGGGGTAACTCTGGTTAGAAGATAGATTAGGAAACTTATCTCAGCTATGAGTTGGGAAAACTGAGTTGCTGCTTTCTGTCCCTTTTTATGAGGTACTAAGTGGGCCCTGACCTGTCCTCTTGTCAAGCTGTCTCTGCTGCCTGGTCTATACATTGTTTTCCACTACATAAACTCTTGCTGTTCCCTCCACGCTTTTCTCTCATGTTTGTTTTTATCCATTTATGCATATGCTTATTCGATTGTCATGCAAGATGGATCTGTCTGAAGTGCAGATAAAGCTGTAATTCGGCCATGTCCTCACAGAGCATGTCTCCAAGGAGAGGAGCAGAAGAATCCTCCTGTGACAGCCACAGCCCAGCTGCACATCTGCATCTCTGAACAACTCAGTTGTGCACCTGAATGATGAATTAGAGCTCAAATGTGTTTATTGCAACCAACCAAACAGGCACGCATTGACCATGCTGCTGCTGTTGCCTGATGTAAACCACTAGGAAGTGTCACATTTCATGGTGCAGCAAACCCAGCAGCCTTATCTTAGCGTGGCTGTCACTTGTAACAGTGGTTTGTGGTGGCCACAATTTGTATGGTTTGTCCTTGCTATCAATGTAAAATGTGTGTTCTGCTAGCAGTTGTCCTGTCAAACATACACCACCATCCGTCCTCTCCATCCTTTCACACTCCACATCCAAAGCAACTTTTCATTTGGCTGAATTGGGCATTTCAGCTGGTTGGGTGTTTTAAAAGGCATCCCTAATAGGATAAAGATGTAAGAAAATTAGAACATTTCTCTTATCTCTCCTCAGCCAAGAGCACATGGAACAGAACTTTCTGGGAAGGAAATGTCAGATCCCAATAAACATAGCAGGAAAAACTAACCTGGCTCACACCAAAGACTGTGGAGGCTGTTTTGTGAGGCTGAAATGTAATGAAGACAAATAACTTAAATCTGGGCCTTTGCCCTGTTCTCTCAGTGTTAGAATAGCCTGTTCCAGTATGGACAGCCAAAGGTTTCTAAATGAAGAAGGTTTGGTAAAGCCAAGGTGGCAAGAGGTAATAGCTTAGGGGTTTGGGGATGATTTCAGCATCTTCTACATCCTAGTTCTAGCAAAGTGGGAAATACTGTGTGAATAGTGTTCCTTGGGGGGGGGGGGGGGGGGATAATTTTATTTGCAGCCTGGCAGGAATGGAGAGATCTCTAAGATTGTTAAATTAAAAACAAAGGGAAATGGTTTGGATTGGGTGGTTGTATCAAGAAAAGCTTGCTCTGGATGCTGGGCTACACAGTACTCTACATTAAAAATGCTCCAGTTATTCAAAATATGGCTTAGATGGTTGGTTTTGAGGAAATCCTTACAAGACTAAACTTGTTTAGGCATCTCAGTGGAAGGTGTGTTGTCCCTGATGTTATTTGGGTGTTTTCTGGTAGGAAACCTGACTTGCTTATGAGAAATTGTCAAGCATGCTCATGGCTAGAGTTTGTACCAGAAACCTACTGAATTCATAGTCAGAGTTTAGTCTTGGGCAGGCTGAGAAATGGAGCAGGCTAGAAAAATCTTTCTAGCTATATGGATGAGCAGTTTCTCTAGGAGAAAGCTGGCTGATATTTCCCTTTAAGAGTAGTTAATATTTCTTAAGGTCTCTTCCTCAAGCTTTCCAGTGAGCAATGACCCTTCAGCATCTCTGTTTCACGTCAGCATGGCAGTGCACCTCGGTGTGCCTTGAAATGAAGCATTCCTATCCTTCACTGCTGCAAATCCCTGCCTGCATGAGGCAATCTACATGTTTCTAGTCATGTTGGACATGCTGCACCTTGATCACCTTGATCTGCTTAATCCACAGGGCAGGCCTTGCACAGTTCAGCTGGGCACCTCCAGCTGTCAAATGCATTTTAGATCTGAGCTAGTCCTCTCTGATCAGGGCAGCCCAAACTCCAGACAGCTGAATCTTTCTTCCCTCCCCCGCCCCCCATGTACAACTCTCCAAGCAGGAGAGAGAGAGGAAAAAAGGAGGCAAAAGGAAAGCAGAGTAGCCCTCGTTGAGGTCATCTGTTGTGATAGCCTTTGATGTCAAAGCAAGGCTGGTAATCTTGAGGCTTCTGAGGCCCTTGAGTGCAGGGATTGCCCTGTCGCACTGGCTGCATACTGTCCTCTTGCTTGTCCTCCCCACGGACTGTGCAGTTCAAGAATTGGATCATGTCCTCCCTTGCAGGCTGCCATGCTGTGGGGTCACTTGGAGAGCTAAAGATAAAAGCCAGGTGGGAAGCAGAATGATAAATGCTCTCACCTGTTTTGCCTGAGGAAAAGCAAGTTGTTTACTGACCTTTTCTTGCTCTAATGATCTCTGTTCCACCTCTTATTCCAGGAAGCTCTATTTATCCGCTGGTACTCGTGACAAGGGAGCATTATCCTGGACACTTGGATGACAAATAATTGTTTATTTACCACTTAAACAGCTGCAGTGTTGTAGTGCAGCCTTTGAGGATGAGAAGAGCACATGATGGACACTAATTGGGAGGCTTAGACAACTGAGCAGTACCTGCCTTGAATTCTAACCTTGTGCTATGCTCCACACAAGATCTGTAAGATCAAGAGAGAAAAACCTCCCGGAAAGGAGAGTTTCAGAGACTGCAGAACATTCTGTTGGCAGTCCTTGCAGGTGCCTCACTGAGTGGCCACTGCTGGGGTGGGTGGTAGATGTGCATCTCAGCTGCATCTGCCTGATGAGGAGGGAGAAGTTTTGATATGCTGTATTCTAAGTTGCATGGTGTTAGTTCTTCATACATTGCAAACCTTTGTGAAGCTGGGAGCTCAGAAGCCTCGAACCCTGGACAGGCACACTTCCTCGTATCTGAGGAGACACTGAGCTATGCTGTGGAGTTTGATAGCCAAAACAAAAAGCAAATGCTGAAAGCAAAGGCATTGAAAACCATTCTCATCATGAGGCCTAACAAGGGATCATCTTAGCTGCTAGCTTAGTGACAATACTTGTCCAGTGATTACTGTTTTTCTAAGGCAACATGGTACATCAGGGTGAGAAACCAAGTACTGATCTTAGTGGGACACTGATGACAACAGTCATTATCACATGAGGGGAGGTGGTGAGGAGGTAATAGCCTGATGGAAAATTCCTTTGTCATCCTCCTAAAATGGCAGTGTCTAAGGTGGCAACTGGAGGAAAAGCCACTTGTGTGACACAAGATGCATCTTTGTTGGAAGAACTAATGCAGTGACATCTGCTGTGCTACCCAACAGCCAGGCTGCTCTCAGGGGCAGTGTGGTGGCTTGCAGCAGTGAGAGGCTTGCTGCATCTGGGTCACTCTTGACAGTTTCTCCAGTAGACACCAGTTCATTGACAAGATGCTGTGTTTTCTCTGTGTGCCCTTGAAAGGAGTTGTTGCCTCTGCCTGCCTTTTTCTTGGAAGACTTAAAGTAGTCTATGATGAAACAAATCTAGATTACTGTCCTGTGCCAAGAATCTGTTTAATGTTTTCTAATACAAGTAGAGAGCTTGTAGGCCTGTTTCTGTAACCTCTTGCAAGTCCTGTCTATGCCTTAAAGAGCACACTCTTCAGTGTACTGCTGGCCCAGCTTTGATGCTCTTTCATATGTGATGCTGGTTTGTGTCTAAAGGCAGGGAAACCTTTTTGTCTCAGCCCCTTACAGATACTTTCAGTACAGACACCTACTTGGTAAATGAAGTATGAGGACAGAGGTAAGTGCTGGTTTTGGGTTTCTTGCCCTTGGACATAGAAGGTCAAAGAAAGAACTGGCGTCAGATCGGCGTGATGCCTGTGTGGCTTTTCAGATGCGAGGTGATGGTGCAGGAGATGTCAAAGGGAAAGTGCAAAGCAGTGCAGGAAGTTGTTACCAGTTTTAGAAAAGACCATGGACGAAATTCATGTTCACAGAAAACCTTTGCTCTGAGTAACGCTTAAGGCATTTTGCTACCAGGGCTCATACTTAGTTGGATGTAGTGACTTCTATGCAGATACAGGTTGCCCATGTGGGCAGGCTTTTACCATGGAGTATTCCTTCACAGAACTGTTTTGGGCATGCATTATACTAATCTTAACATGCAGGGAAAATTGGATTGTTAAGTAATGTGTGCATGACAGATTTGCTAAGCCAGGTATCTGAAATGCAGGTCTTGATTTATGGAAATGCCAGGATTAGAGGCTCCTGTGTTCCAGTACAAGAAAGCCCTTCATTGCTGTGTGTCTCATTTCTGTATGAGATGTTGACCTAAAGCCTCACTTCTGTTTTGTCTTGTATATTGTGGCAGCAGAGTACCAAAGGCTTCCTCTCACCAACTGTCACGGCTTACTTAAGAGTTCTCAACACCCAATCACAGCCCTCCTGGTGCCTTGGACTTCAAACCATGATTGACATTAAGAGCTGGTTTTGAAAGTTAGAACCCAGGCTTTATTTCTGACAAGGGGAGCCTGTTGGGTGGATGCTGCCCTCATTACAATGATTTCCTGCCGCCCAGCAGCCCTGCTGCAGTGACAGCTCTGACAGCTTTGTTTCGGCATGCACGCTCTCAGCAATGTTCTGGCTGCAGCAGGCTTGCTCTGCTGCTGTGAATGTAGAACCCTGTTTTGCTGCTGGGAGAAGGAAAGAGACATCTGCAGAGAAAGTAAACAACCCATTTTAGACAGTTGCCCTTGTTCAGGGATCATAAATGAAATGGGGCTTTGCCTGCTGAAAATACAAAGCAATGCTGTGCAATGGTACTGAATCCCTAGCCATTGTAGGGGGCTCATTACATGCTTGAGCAGGCAGCCTTTTCAGTTAGCACAATCAGCATTACTTCTGTCCCACATGCCTGCCTGCTTCTTATTTAGTACACACTGAGTAGTTAGGAGAGATACAGCCAAAAAGTTTTGGAGGATGTTAGATGGCAGAGGATTCTAAATGTATCCTTGTAAAATACAGTCTTCTGCTTCAGATTGTCACTGGAGAATCCCCTCTGGGAAAGGAGTGCTCTAGAAATAGCTGTTCCAGGAGAAGTGACTTTACATTTTAATCTCCAATTACAAAGCCATAGACTCATGTAAGCAGTGGTTGAAAGGGGTCTCTATAGGTCACCTAGTCTAGCCTCTAGCTCAGACAGAGCTGCTGGCACCAGCAGGGCAGGTTTTGCAGCTTTGAGTCTTGCAAACCTCCAGAGGTAGGGATTCTGCAACCTCCCTGAGCAAGGCTGGCCTCCGGCATGGCTGTTCTGCTCCTGTGCAGGAGGTTCAGGAGGTTCAGCAGGTAGTCAGTCAGTGTTTCACAAGAAATTAATCTCTTTAACTGTAAGACCTACACCTATAAGTCAAAGCACTCTCTGTAAGGAGGTGTGCTGAATGAAATGGGAAGGGAAAGTTCCACCTTGGTTTCCTCTAATCATGTTAAAACTCCACAGTGGAGTTTGAAAATCAATTATACAGACATGACTGCATGCCAGAGCAGCTCCTCTGGAAACAGCAGAATTTCTTCTCATTTTGCTGATCTCGTCATGAGGAATCTGAAGCAGCAATCTGAACAAACTGGGGCTTAGGCAATGTTTTATCAGCAACTCAGTTATGGATTTGTGGTTAACAGGCTATTGACTCTGTATTTTCATGCAGTTGGCAGCTCAGGCCTTTAATCTGCTGCTAAACCCTTTTCACTGGTGGCTTCAAAACATGCAAACTACCAAGGGGCTGTGTGTAGTGCTCCACTGAGGTAGGCAGGTTCTGGAGTAATGTAGTTACTGATTTAAATAAAAGGGCAAGAACAGAGTCAGAAGTTGGTCAAGCTGGGCTGAGCTAGGTATTTTAGTGGTTATATTAAAAAGTTAGAATGAATCTAACAGTCTGTGGGGCAAGGCAATGTACTCAATGGCTTTGCTTTCCAAAGTCATTCCTGATTTCTGCTAGGAAGAAAGGCCAAGTACAGAGAAATGGCAGTGCTATATATCCATAGGTAAGTGATGTGCTTCTGGATACACCGGGCTGCTGCACGTGGAAACTCCTCAGGGTTCTTTCTGATTTCCCCTGGAAGCTGGGTGTCTTCAGCAAGCAAATCTACCTGCATCATTTTGTTTCAAGAATTAGCAGGTTTAAGTTGCAGCTCTTAGCAGATTAAATGTGCCTGCAAAGTCACAATGTGTTAGAATAGTAGAGCAATGTTTCATATCTAGCAGGCAGGAGCTTACCCCCAGAGATGTGTGCCCCTGAGCAGATCTTGTTTGTGCCCCGGGTCCCAGGTGAGCCTGCAGGACAGGTCCCTCGCGCAGAGATGAACAGCTCTTCACTGCAGCAGAGTTTGCAGGCTGCCATGAGCACAAAGCACTTTGAAACGTGTTCTCACACTGCAATAGCAGCAAGTTTCTGCTCTTCCAGGGCTGGATGATGACAAAGCTATGTGCAGAAATGGACAGAGGACAGATGAAGTGCTGCTGAAAAAGCCACGTTGTGACATGCAATACGGAGAGAAAACATTTCCAGGGCTCTTATTTCTGCTGCCTTACATGAAATGATGAGTGGTGGCTTCCTTCTGCAGTCAAGTTTTTGGTTGGTTGGTTATTTTTATGAGGCAGCTAGTTCACCAGGGTTGGCTTCTAATGAAAACAAGAGGGCAGCATGCTGAACCCTCATTGCTAGCCAGAAACAGGGACGAATGAATTGCAGTTCATTCACAACTAAGGAATATGGAGTGGCATAGAACACAAATATTTGGTTTATGGGGAAAATCTAGGTAGAAGACTTTTATTGTTACTGGGAGTAGTCAGTATCCTTGATTGTATTTGGAGTCAGAGGTAGCTGAGGTTTCCAAAGCTGTATTGGCATTGCTAGTGGTAGCCCTCTCCCACAATCCATGCCAGCTCTCTAGTAGTTGCGTCCCTTTATTATATTGAACAGTATTGACTGAGAAGTCTGTCGTTGCATCCCTTTCATAGATTAAACATTTTCTCTCTTTGTAAGAAATGAATCACTACCAATCACTGAAACCTCTCCAAACACGTCATTCTTTTAGTGAAAGGGGTCTTTGACAACACTTGAAGTATGTTGTGTGTTTAAGAATCTTAACCTTCCCCAAAAGCAGGTCAGTATTATTCTCTTCATTTACAGCTAGTTAAACTGCAGCAAGGAGAGAAAGTAGCTTGTGAAAAGCAGAACAGCATCCCTGCAGGAGAGGAGCCTGAGACTTGAATGCACTGGAGCATATTTGGAGTGTCTGTCATTGTTGAATGCTTTGTTTCCTCATCTTTTACCATTTGCAAGCTACTTTTGAGCTCTGCAAACAAGGCACACTAACTGTCTGCATTAAAGGTTTGTCATGGAACATTACTGTTGGTCCTGTCAATTCATGAGCACCACTGGCTGAGCTCTGCTCTCTAGACAAGCCATGGATGGTGTAGCAGAACACCCCACCTGGTCAGAACTGCAGCCCCAAGAAAAGAGTAAGTCTTGCAGGGGTGCAAGCTAAATCGTTACCTCTGTCCCCTCTGATTACATGGCCAAAGCCACAGTTCAATTGTCTCTGTGTAACATGAGAGCTAAGAGTTGAAAAAGCTGTCCTTCAGTGTCACTCTTGTGCCATCTGCTGCCCAAACGACACTGTATGTAGTGGATTGCACAATGACAGTCTGGCCTCACCCATATGCTAAATGACTCCTCACCGAGCTGAGCCATCTTTAGAGCGGGACATAGGAGAGCTTAAACACGTGCCATGTTTTTTTGGGAGCATCCCTTGGAAACTGAGAGCAAGTCTGCAGTCAGGGAGAATGGAATTAATCAGTGAAAAAAAAACAGCTGGTCATGAGCCTCCCAAAAGCTCCTTATGTATTTTTCCACCTGGTACCTGATATTTTGCACCCTCTCGAAGAGCGGAGGCTCCCCCTCCTTGGTACGGTGCTGCCCTGTCTGCAGAGTGCTGGCTGAGCTAAGGCTGCCACCTACCGAACCCCAGCATTAGCACTTGCCGCGCTCTGCTTGCAGACAGATGCCGGCCAGCTTCAGTCCTGCGGTGGTTATAAGACCTGACAAGACTGGAGCCCTTGCTGGCATGCCTGCAGGCCAAGTCACCTTGCAAGAAGCCATCCAAGTGTCAGAAAGCAGCAGCTCCTACCTTGTGCTGATCTCTTTCAGCATGAAAGGGAACATTTCAGATGTATCTTCCTGGAGTTCAGTTGTCAGCTGCGTTTTTCCAGGGCTTGTCAACTTGAGCAGGATGCAGCTGTCTCCCATCAAAGAGAATTTCAGGCACTTGAGGATAATGGAAAGAAAGAGACAATAGCTTTCAGAAACACCAAATGGAATGTGATGAAGAAGAAACCCTTCCATTCAGCTCCTTGATTCCTCGGTCACTTCTTCCTGCTTTCACATACAAGCAGGATTCCTGTCCAGTACAAGAAAATCCCCCCCCTGCATAGCAGCAGCAATCAAAAGCACTGGCAATGTGCAGTTTTCAAATGCCTCCTACTTGACACCACTTCACCTTAGTAGTTTGATAATGTGCAAATCCCCTAAGCACAACACTTGGCATTTATCCCTTTGCTTTAAGATGTTTGGTGACTGAGCCTGTTCCCAAGCCTGCGGAGTTTCTCTGAAGGCAGTGGACTTTAAATCTGTCTCATTTAAAGAGTGATCACAGCCCAAGTTCACTTGAAGCCATGTGGCTCAATGGTCGTTTCTGGACACCAGCACAGTGGAGTGGTAGTGATCTGCCTGAGTAGACCTGAACCCCACTGCTGAAGGATCGTTGCTAGGCTCTGTGGACTTAACTGCCAGGGATGGGCAGTGTGTGCTGGCAGATGCTGAGGCAGCTGGCTGGATGTACCTACACAAAGATCACTGCTCAGTTAGTGCCAAAGGTGTCCACTTAAGAGCCTCACTGTTGGATGTCTTTTTGACATCTTTTGCATCACTGTCTAGGGGATCTTATGCCTCTCTTGGGCAACTTCATGGCAGGGCTTTCCTTCTTTAGGAGTTTATTCTGGAGTGTTTCAAAATCCTTTTTCAGTGCTATCATCTCTTCCATCCAGCATCCTAAATATGAGACTACTAAAAGCTCTCACTTTGTTTTGCTGTTAATGAAGACATGTGCAGCTATGCCACCTTAGAACTAAGAGCAATCACAGCTCCAGCTCTCTGTTTGCTTTCCCTGGAATCAATATAAGTTATTCTGGAACACTCAATCCTGAAGTGAGGTATATTGCCCTTCAGTGATGAAGCAGTGAAGCTGCTTGTGCTTGCATGTCATTCCCTTTGGAGTTGGAAAAGATAATAATTTGCTATTTAGGTACGGTGGATGAGACCCTGTTGCCATCAGAAGGCAATTGAAGAAAGGAAGCCAGCATGGTTAATGTAAATCTTGTGCCAGATGCAGTCCCAGGGCATTGACAATCCACTGGCCCCTGCCCACTTTCTGCAGCATGGAGAGCAGAGGCCTCACCTCCTTCTGCACATAGCAGTCTGGTGTGGTGCTTGCCCTGAAGCTGTCTGAGCAATGAACTTCTAATAGAGCCTGAAATGATTAGCCATTATCCTGTGCAATATAAAAGATGGAAATGCCTTCATCCCTGTTAAGGACACACATGGAATGGGTGCAGAAATGAGAACAAAAGCTCTTGGAGTGGATGGAGCCAGTGATGTGTTCTGCCCTAAAGAATCTCAGTGTGTATTGGATGAAGAGGGGAGATTGAGATTGGATGTTAGGAAGCACTTCCTCACAGAAAGGGTAATTAGACACTAGAGTGGACTGCCCAGGGAGGTGGTAGAGTTGCTGTCCCTGGAGGTGTTTAAGGAATGATTGGATGTGGCACTTAATGACATAGTCTAGTCAATGTGGTGGCTGGACTGGATGATCTCAGAGGTCCATTCCAGCCTTAATAATTCTGTGGTCTTATTGCTCCAAAGGACATGTTAAAGCAGAGCGTGGGACAGGTGCGTTCCTGTGTTCTTGTCACCTGTTTTTCCTCACCATGCACAGGCAAACATGGGCATCACCCATCCTAGTCAGTGGTCCTGCAGGAGCTTTCCCAGTACAACAAAAGCACTGGTGCAATAGCCTCTCTTACTGTATCTTATGTGCTTTGGACTGACAGAAAATGGCCTGCAAACTCAAACATGCTTTTCTTCCTTGAAAAACATCTTTTCTCCATTTGCCACTGATTTGGTTTTTCATGCAGACATCAATAAACTTATCCCCAAGTGCCAGGCACCCAGAGAGTAATGATGGACCAAGAGCTCCTTATGTGCTCCATGTGGCAGCATCTTGGCTATAGTTTGACTTTTCTGATTTCTCTGGGCACAGTGGGGAAAACCTGAGTAGTGTATTTGGATTTTTGCAAAAATAAACTTCCCTGATTATGGCTCAGGATTTGTTTATGCTGGACAAAGGATTTCCATAGACTTCATGGGGCTTTCTACTAGTTTGTGACAAAGAAAATGCCAATATGTTCATCATTGCAAGCCCACTAAAGCTTTGCAAGGGGTTGATAAAACCCTCTGCTTCATCTGCTTCAGACTTGCACATCTTAACCCTTACCACCACCTCGTGTTTGAGGTGCAGCAGTCTCACCGATTCCTTGTCAGAGATCAGTAACTGGCCAGTTAAATCACAGGCCATGATAGCTTGTAGAGTGGATTTAAATCAGTGATAGTCTGGCTCCAAACAGTTTGAATCTTCATGTAGGATAAATTAAGCTCTTTGCAGTTGCCTTTTTATGGAGTCTTCTGGTTTGAATAATGAAAAACCTGAATTTGTCAGCCAGGAAGGGTTTTTAGAGCTCTTTACTCTTATGGATGTTGCATCACTGGGTTCTGCCTCTATGGTGGTTACTGAAAAGGCTTATTACTGACTTATTTCCATGTTTTCCTTCTTTATGGCTGGATCCTGGTGGCTTGGTATCAGTGTGAGGACTGCAGGGTTTGATTTGGAAATTTTCACACATTAAGTTTTCCTGGTTGTGTTGGCCTCTCAGTGGTAACAGCAGGCCTGATACTGGTGTTCCAGCAGTGTCCAGAGTCCCACTGTATCACAGACTGTCAGTCTACAGTGGGCGAAGTCCCAGGCCTGCAGAGACTGCAGTCTGGAGAGGCAGGAGATGCACAGCTAGAAGGAAGGAGTACTGCTCTGCTTCAGCTGAGGGATAACAGAACAGCAATAGCAAAAGAAAGCCTGCCAGAGCTGGGAGCAGCCAAGGTTTCCTGCTCTGGTGAAAGACATCCCTCTGTGATTGCTAAGTGAAACATCAGCATACCTCTGGCAGGCTGGAAACCAAGCAGTGTTCTTCTAATAGATGAGAGAAGGCATTGTGCTGAGCCAGTAAGGTGCAAAAAGAAGCAGATCATAGCAATTTTAGCACTTTCCCCTTCAATGTTTTACACCTATCTTAGCAGCGCTGCTGAAAACAAGTCTCTTCGGACCCCAGCACACTGCTTCATGTTTAGAACAGCTCTTTTTGGCACTGAAGGTTAGCCTGGATGCTTGGATAAGTAGGAACAAAACAGGTGAAATGTGTGTTTGAGTGCCCAGTGACAAAAGCTCTGTGTGTGACCAAGTGGGCTGCTTACACTCTTGGATCACTTCTGCATTCCTGTGCTGGCAGTGGCTGTTCCTTAGCTGAGGACTGAATGGTTTCAGGAGTGTCCATCCCTGAAATATGCCACAAACTCAAATGCTGCTTGTTAAATTCAGCCCATGCCTAGATATTTTTCCATGCAGGGGAAGGGACTCCAGCAAGGGACTTAAAAAAGCCCAGTTAACCCCCTTAAAAAAAAAAAAAAAAAGCCCTTCAAGTTTTGAAGCAGCAGCTCTGATGATTAAACATGCCTTGCCTGCGCTGAATCTATCCCTTGGGTAGGAATCAGACAGATTTGTGGAAGCAAGTGGTAGGACCATGAAAAGCCCTACCCATTCTCCAATGATCCATGGTGCTGCACCCACCTTCCGGCAGTGAAGGTGTTGGGTGATATGTTTGGGTAGATGGGGACAGCAGTGCTGCTTCTGCTCTACCGCAAAAGACTTCATCTTTGATTGTTGGAGGACTTTTCCCAGCCCAGCATGGAAAAATGAGTTGTCAAGCAATTATTTTTGGTGCTCTGTGAACTTTTTGTAGGTGGATGCCTGTGTGCTGAGGAAGGAGCAAGCTTGGCCTTTCATGCTATATCAGATGAGGCTGATTGCTTTTTTAGAGGAAAAGTGCCCAGACACCATCAGGGGCTAAGTAGCAACCAGCTGGCGAAAGGTATTTAGAACACAGACACATTTGGAGATTAAGTTTTGATTGTTTCATTGATGGCCTTCAGCCTGGCTGCCTTCATGGGGCAGGCTTGGCAGCAGGGAGAAGCAGAGCACCTGTCTGTTGGCTTTCCCAGCTCTGGCTTGAGCACCATGCTGTTGGAGATGTCGGACATCTGGTGCTGGGTCTTGCTGTTGTGAGTGCGTGCATACATTCGCAAGTAGCTGCAGATGATAAATGCAAGGTTCATCTGGGGCAAGGTGTCAGGAAGCCAGAGGTAAAGGTGAATGCTTTGGCTTCTGCAGTTATTAGTAAGCCTGTTCAGAAAGAGCTGCAGATTGGTCAAGTGCCTCAGCTGCAATGCACAGTAGGTTTGTGAGGAGTCTGAACACAAGCTGGAAAAAGCACCTGCATTTAATCACCCTGGGGGAGCTGGCTCTGAGCTTTGTAAGTGCTGCTGATCAACAACTGATGCCTGACAACACCCGTGGAGGCACTGGGACTTGTGTCACTAGCAAGATATAATGCTCTTATTAATTTAATGCTTTTAGATAGTTTCATTTGGAAATTCAGATTTAATCAAATGTCAAATTTGCCATCCAAGCTTCTGAATTAAACACGAATTGCTTGGGAACTGTTCCAGAACTGTTTGTTGCATCAACCCTGCTGGCACTTTTATTGGTTGTAGAAGAAACCATTTTGCAGCATGCTAATTTGGCTCTTGCTGCCAGAGCTGGCATAGGTGCCTTGAGACCTTCTGAGCCTATTTTCTTTATGAACATGTGATCTTTTTTTTTTTCCCCCCAACATCATCAAAGTTGTTTTGGTGGAGGCTGAACAGAAGTGGAACAAAAACCAGTAAAAGGAAAGGTAATACTTGGTCTCTGTGTGCTACTAGCTGCCTGCTTAGTGGCTGTCACCTCCTCCACGCTCCAGATGTATTCATTTGTCAGCTCTTCTAAGAAAGGAGTTGTCTAGGTTGGGTGCCTTTAGCGCAAAAAAGCATCTACAGAGGTCAAAGTTGTAAACACCAGGGTTTTTTTGCTGCTTGAAGCCATGCTGTGGGATTCAGCCATGCAAGGACCATGCATCTAATGTCACTCTGAGACTGAGTGTGGAGACCTGAGTGTTTTGTTAGCAGATGAAGCTCCAGAGCAACTTCTGGACTTGCTTGGTACTGGAGGTTTTGGTACAGGTATCCCAGGGCTGCATCACTGCAGTGATACCTTGTTAACAGAGCTGGTGTTTATCTTCTTGTATGCTTTATCATTTTTTACTTGCTACATTAATTTCATTCCAGCCCTATTTCCACCCAGATGTGATTCAGGCTGGTCATGGGCACCCACAGGATATAGAGCAGGGAGGAAGCCAGTTGGGGAAAGCAAGAGGGAGACAGGGATAGGAAAAGGAGCTTGCACTGTGGTCAAAAGCAGACTGCATAGAACTGCATTTGGGTGGTGATGCCTTGCTTCCAGAAATGTTTTATAGCCTTGCTTTTTATTTTTATAAGAGTCTGCTGTTAATATTCAGTTGCTAACATGTAGTGGCTGGGATGTGTTCCTCCTAGTGTGCAGAGGGCTGTGTCCCAACAAAAGTGTGAAGTGATGTGTCAGAAAAGCAGAGTGACATCCTGAGTCCTGAGCAAGGCTTCTCCTTTTTTCCTGCAGAGCATTTGGTAAGAGCAGAGACGGCTGCTTTGTGCTCATGTTTCCCGCAAGCCTGGTAGCATGGGCATGCTGTCTTGTGAGCGTACAGGGTGGGTGATTTGATTTTGTGGCTGTTGTGATCTGCTGGGCACTTTTCCAAAACAAGAGTAGGGAGTAATGAGCATGTTTCAGGACAACTGCCTAGATGACTTGGAGGACATTAAGCCTTTAATTAGAAGATAGAGCATTCTGAGCCACTGTTACATCTTGTGGATGAAGCCACAGCCCATCCTAGAGAAACTCAAAGGATCTCCAATAGCTTACCTGCATGTGGCTGGGAAAGACTTTGCCTTCTCTCCATGTGTGATCATTTCACTTAGATGGTCCATACATGTTCTAAGAGAATAAAGGTTTTCCATGAGTCTGGTCTCACCACATGGCATTGAAGCAGACTGAGAGGCAGTTCTGACTCAGCAACATCACTATTAATTTTTAACAGATGCTACCCTGTGTGGGTAGGACCTTTAAACACGACAGTTAAACCTCTTGTCTCCTTTTGGACTTTTCCCTTCAGATTGGCAAGGCTGGCTGCCATCAGCAGTTGTGAATGATGAACATTGCTGCCTGTACTTGCCATCAGGCTGGATGATGTGCAGTACTCACTGTAAAAGTGGCAGAGTTTTGGGTTTTGTTGTTTGGTTTCTTTTTCCCCTTCTCTCTCCTTGTTGTAAAGTGGGTAAAAAGCTGAGTGGATTGAACATCACAAGTACCAAGAAGGGGTGTCTTTTGGGAATATTTCATTAAGCTAACCTACATGAATGGGTGGATTTCTGTTTTTCTCAGACTATTTGGAATCTTTCATTTCGATGTTTTCAGTTTTAAAGAGCTCCTTCAACTCTGGCTCTAATGGGAGTTGAGAGGGCTCAACCTACTACGTGGAGAGCTCTAAAATTATACCTTTATGCACAAAACTTACACAATTAAATTTGGGATCTGTCTGCAGCTGGTGTCTAAGTCAGTAAACACACCGGGAAAGTAGCCAGAGCAAAATGGGATACATTTCTTCTACTGGTTGATACCTGTATGTGGAATACTGGAGAACTGCATTTTGGCAGTGCCATGTTGTGTGCCAGTGAAATGACCAAGGTGAGTATTCACTGCCACAGTGCTTGGGTGTTGCAGACAGTACCTGACTGGGAAGAACATTCTTAGGTCCATCAGGTTGTAAGATACAAGGAATTTTGTTTTTCATAGAGGTTTGGGTTGGAAGGGACCTCCAAAGGTCATCCAGTCCAACCCCCCTGCAGTCAGCAGGGACATCCTCCACTAGATCAGGTTGCTCAGAGCCTTGTCAAGCCTGACCTTGACAAGGTCCCCAGAGGGCCTCAACCACTTTCCTGGGCAACCTGTCCAGTGTTGAACCACCCTCATGGTGCAGAACGTGTTCCTCATATCCAATCTAAATCTGCTCTGCTCTAATTTCAAGCCATTGCCCATTGTCCTATCACTGCAGGCCTTTGCCAACAGTCCCTCTGCAGCCTTCTTGTAGCCCCCTTCAGGTACCAGCAGGCCACTATTAGGTCTCCTCAGAGCCTTCTCTTCTCCAGGCTGAACAACCCCAGCTCCCTTAGCCTGTTCTCATAGCAGAGCTGCTCCAGCCCTCTGATCATTTTCATGGTCTCCTTTGGACCCTCTCCATCAGGTCCATGTCCTTCCTGTGTTGAAGGCTCCAGTGCTGGATGCTGTACTCCACATGAAGTCTCACCAGAGTAAAGTGGCAGAATCACCTCTCCATCTGCTGACCATGCTGCTTTTTTGATGCAGGCTAGGATGCTATTGGCCTTCTGGGCTGCAATCCACTTGCCACCTTAGTGGAACAGCGTTACTAGATGGCCTGAGTTAGCAGCAGAGCCTTGTGCTCTGCATGTAAAGCAATCATTTAGCTGCAGCAAAGCCTTCTGATAGAGGATCATTTGGGAATCCTAGAAAATGCTTGGCAAAACAGGGGATGTGAGAATGGTGCTACAGGCACCAAAATAATGTGAACAGCTTTATTGGATCAGAAAACCTGACCTTGTTTCTCTGCTCTTCATATTCTTCCAATCAATGCTGGAAGATTAAAAACAATAAACCACAGTTCCAGGTGGGTTTATGTATGCAGCATTTCACTGTGGTACAAATCAGTCCAAGCCAGGAAGAAGAGCACAGAGGGCTGAATTACTTGGCCAATACGCTGCTCAGTGGCCTGGTATGTTGTTTTCATCCTTGCTGCACATGGAGGTATCAGTATGACTCTGAGCGTAAGAGGATCCACTCCTGTGCAGGATGAAGTTCACCATACTGGTGGTGTGAAAGTCAGTGTTGGCATCTCCTTCTATGATCACGTGACCTGCCTGGTGGATGTGGGGCAGGCTGTGGATGTGGTCTACCTGGACCTCAGCAAGGCCTTTGACACCGTCCCCCACAGCAAACTCCTGGCCAAGCTGTCAGCCCATGGCTTGGACAGGAGCACACTGTGTTGGGTTAGGAACTGGCTGGAGGGCCAAGCCCAGAGAGTGGTGGTGAATGGTGCCACATCCAGCTGGCGGCCAGGCACTAGTGGTGTGCCCCAAGGATCAGTGCTGGGCCCCATGCTCTTCAACATCTTTATTGATGATCTGGATGAGGGCATTGAGTCCATCATCAGTAAATTTGCAGATGACACCAAGCTGGGGGCAGCAGTTGATCTGCTGGAGGGAAGAGAGGCTTTGCAGAGGGACCTCGACAGGCTGGACAGGTGGGCAGAGTGCAAGGGCATGAGATTTAACACATCCAAGTGCCAGGTTCTGCACATTGGCCACAGCAACCCCAGGCAGTGCTTCAGGCTGGGGTCAGAGTGGCTGGAGAGCGGCCAGGCAGAGAGGGACCTGGGGGTACTGGTTGATTGTAGGCTGAACATGAGCCTGCAGTGTGCCCAGGCAGCCAAGAGGGCCAATCCTGGCCTGCATCAGGAACAGTGTGGCCAGCAGGAGCAGGGAAGTCGTTCTGCCCCTGTACACTGCACTGGTTAGGCCGCACCTTGAGTCCTGTGTCCAGTTCTGGGCCCCTCAGTTTAGGAAGGATGTTGACTTGCTGGAGTGTGTCCAGAGAAGGGCAACGAAGTTGGTGAGGGGTTTGGAACACAAGCCCTATGAGAAGAGACTGAGGGAGCTGGGGTTGCTTAGCCTGGAGAAGAGGAGACTGAGGGGTGACCTTCTTGCTCTCTACAACTACCTGAAGGGAGGTTGTGGCCAGGTGGGGCCTGGTCTCTTCTCCCAGGCAACCAGCACCAGAACAGGAGGATACAGTCTCAAGCTGTGCCAGGGGAGGTTTAGGCTGGATATTAGGAAGAAATTCTACACAGAGAGAGTAATTGTCCATTGGAATGGGCTGCCTGGGGAGGTGGTGGGGTCACCGTCATTGGAGGTGTTTAGGAGGAGACTTGATGGGGTGCTTGGTTGCATGGTTTAGTTGATTAGGTGGTGTTGGATTGTAGGTTGAATGCGATGATCTTGAAGGTCTATTCTATTCTATTCTATTCTATTCTATTCTATTCTATTCTATTCTATTCTATTCTACTCATTCTTCAGCCTGCCAGGATGTGTGAAGAGTTTGCTCAGGATTTTAACAGAGCAGGGACACCTAGTGTGGGGTTCAGTGGCAACACATTGTATGGAGACTGGAAGTTCAGAAGATGCCCCACAGCAGCTGAACACAAAAGGCTGGAGTTGTAGCCCACTCCCATCATGTGGGGTGGGTAGTGAACAGTGCATTCCATCCTTGCCAGGATGACTGGGTGGGCTTCACTTCTTTCATGTTGTACCAGAAAACTGGCTGGGTGCTAGTTGCATCGACAGCAGCATTTTCAGTATTCCATGACCATAAGTGCAAACACTACTGAATTGCTAGAAAGCCACCAAATGACGTGCTCCAAATAACTGTGGTGCCATCTGACAGCTGATGTTTGATTTGTCTGAAGAACCTGTCCAGTGTGCAGAACGAGGCGAGAGGAGATAACTGCATGGTTGTTAATTCTTTAATACTCAAAACTACTTAGCAATGAACACGGAGATCAAAGCTTTGCCTGAGCAGATTGAGCTCTCAAGCCAGGAGATACCATGAGCAGCCTGGAGCGACAGAACCCAATCCTGCAGGATAAAAACCCCACTGATTACATTTCCATTAGTTTTAAACCCTCCTTTGTGTTCATTTCAGAGATCTTCATGGCTTTTGTATTGCAGGTTAAATGTGACCTGTTAAGCACTTGATCTGTTTTCCCAAACTGACAGGCACTAGCTTTCCATTTGGAATAAGTATCCTTGGAGTTTTGGTAGCCATTGTTTAAGCAGAATGCAAAGATCTTTGGATTCTGATTGTTACCTTAGATTGTGAAACAAAGAGATGGGTTGCAGTAATCCTTTCTTGACTGTAACCTACCCAAAAAAGGTAGTTCAGACAGGTCAGATTTTCATGCCCTCAATTGCTGTAATTCATCAAATGCAAAAGGAGAGATAATCTTGTGTCCCTTGCTGCAGTGTGCATTTGATACTCTGCTGCATATTTAAAGCCCAAGCCTACTGTAAGTAGATTTGCTATTGAGTTCACTGGAAACAGAAACAGTATTTTCTACCCCAAAATGGCATTAAGCCAAAATACAACCCTCCTAAAATCAATGACAATTACACCAGAGATTTTTAAAGGGGCAACGTTTGGCCTCAGGCTCCTCTGGATGTCCATGTAGGCTTTGGAAAATGAGTCAGAGCACTTCTGCAGTTCAGTGACATGAAAATAAAGAAAGAAAATAAACCAGCAAGGGTCATTTTCCTGCCTGTGGCTTTTCAGCATTTAATGTACTTGGCAGTTTGGTAGCACCAAATCTTGCAGGTGTTGTGCTGGTGTAGATTCCAGTTTGGTGTTACTGAGAAGGAGTAAAATACAGATTCTGTCGTTGCAAAGCCATCACATCTCATTAGAACTGAAAGTATTCCCCTCTGTGTCATTTTCAGTTAATGAAGAGCCTGAATTTCATCTTATGTAACTGTAACTCAGCTGAAGCAAATTAAAGGGCCTGCAAATCCAATGTTACTAAGAACAGAAACTGATCCACTGCTTGCTTTGTATTTCCTCGATGTATAATGTGTGTTTATTGCTGTAATTAGTGCAAGTACAAAAATTGACACAGATTAAGACAGTGAATAGCCGTGCTTACAGAGCTTAGGCTCTGGGAGGGGAACATTGAGCCACTGCCTTACTTACACGCACCAGCCAGCGAGTAAATGGTCAGGACAGAGCAGGAAGTTTCAGGAGATGTTAATGCTACTTATGTTAAGAACTCTCCATCTGACACAAAGTAGATGTTTCCTTTGCCATTGCTATTTTTGCCTTTTGATACCAACTGGCAGAGTGTTAATTGAGGAAAAGGTCACCAAAAGGTTAAATTAAATCATTTTTTAATCTTTTTAAATAACCCCCCCAGAGTTTTAGCTTCCTCCTTCACAGCCCCCACCCCGAGCCCTTCTGACTCCTGCCATCATTCCGAGTACCATTTTCAAACACTTCTGGATCTGCTTGGTTTATCTTTAACGGGTGTCAGCAATGTTGGGATGGATTTCTAGCTCTGTTGCCTTTAGCAGACATGCTGATTCTGACCAAAGACCTGGGATTTTATTTTCACAGTGCCTCTTGTTCCAAAGAGGTGCCTTAGCTCCAAGCTTTACAAGAATGCATTTCACATTGCTAGATATCAAATGGCAGTTTCAAACCTGTTGGAGTAAATAACAATTAACAAAGTATAATATGTCATAGCAGAAATGGAACTCTATCTTCTGCAGCTAATTAGTAGTTGAAAGCCAGATTTTTACATTTATTTTGGTTGTGAATAGAGCAAGACTTTGTAATTGAAGGTTGTCAAAAAAGCAGGTTTTTAACAGCTAGCTTTTAATTTATAGTGATTTGTTTAACTGATTTGTGGCTGACACAGGTTGGGGTGCATGGAGTCAATGAAATCCAGAAGTGCCTGGGGGTTTAGCTGCCTGCCTCTGCCCTGAAGGCACTGAGGCTGTGCTCCTGGCAGGTTCAGTAGAATGCAAGACAACATGTAGTAATTTGCCTGCCTGGTGCTCATCACAGCCTGCTGAACATACCTGTGGCATGTTGTGAAGCACCTTGGGGAGGGCCAAAGGATTTTTACCCACTCAGAATGTGCACCTCTGGTGCACTCTAAGTCCATGCCCTGCATCAGCTCATTAGTACCAACATAGAGAACTCTTTGAGAAGGCAAATGTAAAGTAAAAGTAAAGAGGTTTTTACGTGGCAGGATGGATTGGGGCTTGAGGCATTGTGTGTGTGTGAGAGAGCAGAATGGGAGTTGGCTGGCTGCACCAGCAGGTCTAGTGACCTGCAGTGTGTGCTGGTCTGGAACTTCATCTCTCTGGCAAGCCCTAGAAAGCAGGGAGGAAAATCTGCAAAAACTCTCTGCGGTGGCAAGGAACTTCTTAAATGTTGGGAACTGCTGCATCTGGTCTGGTGTAGGGATGGGGAGAGGTGGGAGTGTGAAGTGAGCTCTATCCTGTATTGCCTCTACTTGCGATGAGTGGAGGTCACAGTGGTGAGGAGAGGGTAGTCCTGGGTGCTTCCTGGAGGCCAAGGACATCAGTTCCTCCTGGTCATTGTACAAAGACCCTTTCAGCTTCAGTGGGACTCTTATTACCCTCTCTTACAGATGAGAAATCCTTCTGTTTTATTCTCGTCTTTCTCTCCATCCCCCACAAAACAGTTGTGAAAGATCTTCCCTTGCCAATTCTTTTTCAGTGTATATCTGTGTATTTGGGCACACAGAGTGCATGCAGGCAGGAATGTGTGTGGGTATTTCTTGACCTGTCCTAGGCCCACGCAGGTGGGCAGCAGGTGGAGAGCACTGGCACGTAACAAATGACCCGATTAGTTTTGCCCTGCTAGCCCAAACAATGCCAGCCCTGCTGGTGAGTGCTGGAACATGTTCTAGCAGAGCCATGTGCAGTAGCCCAGCTTTGTTGCTAAGGAATAACAGCATCCACAGAAGAGGCTGATTCCTGATCTGTTTCACACAATGTCTGGAGGGATTTCCTTCTGGATTGACAGGCCTTCATCTGTCCATCTCCTATAAGACCTGCAGTTTGTCCATGCTCCGAAGTCACAGTGTGGCTGGGGGAAACATTTGTAAGCACACAGAAGGGTCACCTCGCAGTGCTTGGGGCCTTGGCAGGAAAACAGTGTGGCAGGTCAACCCATCCCTCAGCATCTGGGGATGGCCATGGCTTGGCAACCCGAGGTACCTGGAGCCTCAGTTTTGGCAAACAGCTTTTTCTCGGGAAAGAGGCAGGGATGCTGTCTTTCTGTTTTGTGGGGAGTACACCAGCCCCTGGTAAGCAAAGAAGGAACTCTAAGGAAGACAGCAGTGTGGATTTTCCAGAGCATCTGCATCAGACCACATGAGCAAAGAGATCCACAACATCCTTTTAAAACTCAGTAGTGGCTGCACAGGGAGGGCACTGCTGTCATTGCTGGTGAATGGCAACATCCCTTCACCTCCAGAAAGGGACAGGTTTTTGTGCCTGAAGTCCTTGTGCTGTAGCTGCTCTGGCTGGTCCGTGATGGCCATTCTACAGGAACGTATTAGAAGAAAACTGGGGCGGGGGAGGAAGTATGTGTGTGTGCCCTGCTAGTTGCACACGTTGTCTCTAAACCAACAGTTGCCTTACAGTATCTCCAGGTGCCAGGCACAGTCTATGCCTGCAATAGAAGAGTGACAAAGACTGCTAAGTGCAGTTATTGATGTCCTTTCCTATATACCACAGAATGTTAGGGGCTGGAAGGGACCTCAAGAGATCATCCAGTTCAACCCCCTTGCCAGAGCAGGCTCACCTATACCAGATCACACAGGAACTCATCCATGTGGATCTTGAATATCTCCAGAGAGGGAGGCTCCACACCCCACCCCAGGCAGCCTGTTCCAGTGTTCTGTCACCCTCACAGTGAAATAATTCTTCCTCCTGTTTCCATGGAATTTCTTATGCCTCAAATTCCACCCATTGCCCCTTGTCCTGTCATTGCCATCCTCTTGGCACTCACCCTTTACTTATATATAAACATTAATAATAAGGTCAATCCTTAGTCTCCTCTTCTCCAAGCTGAAGAGCCCCAGCTCCCTCAGTCTCTCCTTGTGAGGAAGATGTTCTATTCTCTTAATCATTTTCATGGCTCTGCACTGGACTCTTTCAAGCAGTTCCCTCAGGTCCTTCTTGAACTGAGGGGCCCAGAACTGGACACAATATTCCAGAAGTAGCCTCACCAGGGCAGAGCAGGGAGGGAGAAGAATGAGGATGATCAGAGGGCTGGAGCACCTCTCCTATGAGGACAGACTGAAAGAGTTGGGGCTCTTCAGTATGGAGAAGAGAAGGCTCTGAGGTGACCTCATTGTGGCCTTCAGTATCTGAAGGGGGCCTACAAGAAGGCTGGGGAGGGACTTCTCAGGATATCAGGTAGTGATAGGACTTGAAGGTCTCTTCCAACCTGGTTTATTGTATTGTATTGTATTCAGGCTGGACGTAAGGAGGAAGTTCTTCACCATGGGAGTGGTGAAGCCCTGGAATGGGTTGTCCAGGGAGGTGGTTGGGGCCCCGTCCCTGGAGGTGTTTAAGACCAGGCTGGATGAGGTTCTGGCTGGCCTGATCTAGTGTGGGATGTCTCTGCCCATGGCAGGGGGGTTGGAACTAGATGATGCTTGTGGTCCCTTCCAACCCTCACTGATACTGTGATAACCACTCTTGACCTACTGACCACTCTCCTCATACAATCCAGGATACTATTGGCCTTCCTGACCACAAGAGTACATTGCTGGCTCGTGGTCAACCTTTCATTGACTAGGACCCCCAGGTCCTTTTCCTCTTCACTGCTCTCCAGCATGTCAGTCCCCAACATATATTGGTACATGGGGTTGCTCTTTCCTGGGTGCAAGACTCTACACTTATGTGGTGGGTTGAAATTCCACCCCCCCCAACATTAAATTTGCCAGACCAGCTCAGTTGGAAGCAAATGAAGGCTGTATTTAGAAGCAAAACTACAATCTACAATGTAAGGCAATGAATATATACAAAATATGCAGTATTTACAGTATTTGCAGATATTTACAATTAATGAACAGCACAAGGACTAGAAAGCTGCCAGGATACAGACAGTGCCATTTTGATTCTTCTGGACTATTACTGTCAGAGAAAATCCATAAAGATGATTAAAAACTGGCAGCTTCTCTCGGCCCCTTCATTTGTGAGGAAACAAATGTGCTAGCCTCAGCAAACAGATGTCCACATCATAACAGTCATCATCACAGTTGGCTTGAAACCTTCTGCCTTGTAAATCCATCTGAGGACCGAAGAGCCATGCAGTTTCGCTTCTGCTAGTGCTTCTAGGACAGGCCTGGGAGAGAGCAGAGATGGTGGCTTTGTTCCTATGCATTCTATTGCAGGGGGTTTGATCCTCATCTTTCCATTCATTGGCGAAACAGCTACATGCACAAACAGGTGAAGGCAGCACTGTTGTGTTTGCTCACACTGTGCTCAGCCTGGCAGCACTCTGTTATGGAGCTAGTGCAAAGGGGTGGGAGAAGGAGCTTGGTTTTATCCCCAGCCCTGGCACAAACACTGGGTCACTGTGAGTGAGTGATCTTAACAAAGCTGGGGTAAACTGAGTGCTTTTGGAGTTTGCTTTTGCAATTCTTGGGAGCATTGTGCAAATTCTTTCACTAACTCTAACCTTAAGTGAAGACTCATGAGCTATATCCAGGGTCTGTGTGTTTAGGATTCAGATTGTGTGAAGGCTCCTTTGTATGACTTAGGCCTTTCCATCCTCTCTCTGGGTAGCAACAACTGAGAGTTAAGTTAAAATGAGATGTTTTGACCAGTATGTTTTTGAGGAACAACCTAAAATTTGCAGTGGGTTAACTTACTGGCCACCACCCTATGTAAGACACCAGAGCAGAGTGCCCTGGTGTGGGTTTGACTGGCCACATTGCAGCCTTGCTAAAGACATTTGCTAGTCAGTGCTGGTGAGTCCCAACTCCTTGCAGCATGAGTGTAGTGGTTCCAGTGCTGGCACACTGCCATCCCGCTCCATGGATCACAGCACTGTGGTGCTTAAGCAAAGGAAAAAGGTGCTCTCAGAGGCTTTTAATGATCCCAAGATGCATTGTTTAGGAGAAGAGCAAGTGATCTTAGACTGCTGCCTTGTATGCTAGGGTTCTGTAATCCCAGATTGCCACAAGCCACTGTCTAGTTTTTGTCAACTCAGGGTGCCACAAACAAAGCCTGCTGGGATGGGACTGATCTTTCCTCACAGTCCTAAAAGTAGTCCATAGCATTCAAACAGACTGTCTTGCCTGCATGGGGAGTGTTGTTATATGCCAGGCTGTGATGGGCTGCCCACAGCACTTGTGTGCTCTAGGTTTTTTGTATTGTGGCCTGCTGCATGTCTAGAAGAGTGGGGGTAGGGAGAGGTGTCAGGAAAATGTTTCTTTCAAGAGGACTGTGTCTTGCCTGCTTATATGGAAATGATAATGCTAAATTTTTTACATCATTAATTTCCATGGCAACAAAAATAATCTCATAAATATGGGATTACTGCTTCAGGATCAAAGAGGGGGAGAACCTGGGTTGTGAAAGAGAAAGTTTTTTATTCAAATGTCTTGGCAGCAGAGCAGCCAAACAACTCCTGAGATCTGCGCGTGCTTTCTTTTTACTTCTTGATCACTCGCAAACCAAACTTTAAACACTAGGCAAGCAAAAGCAAACATGTCCAGCTCTTACTGCATCAGCTGGTCAGCACTGGTTGTGACTGCTGAGTGCTGGGCACCCAATGACGCAACTGCAGTTGGAGCAATAAAGTACATCTGAAAGAAAACCCCTCTGTCCCTTAGCAGTGCCCTCACGTTAGCTGGCAGAAGGTTAAAACCAAGAGTGACTCATCACATACTGATCTCAGTGGGGACACGGGAAATATTTCTTCCCAGCAGACTGGTTTTGGAGGGCAGCAAAGATGTCTGTGGGCTTGCTGAAGAATTGGAGGCTTTTCCAAGTCCTTTGCTTTCAATTGCATGTCATTTTGAAGCTGTTTGGGCTTGCTGAACAATTCTAGTCCACTGCAGCTTTCCACACAAGACAACTTCAAGTATCTCTGTGTCCTTTGCCTCTTTTTATGGTGTGTCATTTGGAGGCTGTTTCCTGTGTACCTATTTCCATATGGTACTATTACAGAGGAGCTGTAGGCTCAGAGAAGAGGCTTGCCAGCTGCCATTTTTCCTCAGAGAAAAGCTGCAATTTACCATTAACCCAGCAATTAAGCCAACATTTACGCTAACGTGCTGCTTTCTTGCATAAAAATCCTCTCAGCAACTCTGAAAATTATCTCCCAGAAAGGTAATAGAATAATTCCCAGCATCTTCAGTTTGGAAAAGCCATTTTTCTGGCATGATTGATATTTCCTTTGTGTTAGCATGGGAGGCCATAGAAAGAGGAGTAATCTCTCTAATGGTTGTGCTCCATGCTGCTGCCTGGGGTCTGTGATACATTTGTCAGGCTTTAATTAAAGTGCTGGAGTTGGATTTCCACAGTAATTAACTTTTATTTGCAGTTACACCATGTCTCTCATTTTTGACACTGAGACTTTCCCATCAGAGGTAGGAGCAGCAATTGGCACAAAAAAATAAGGAATGTGGAAGTGAGCAATAACTCAAGAAATAGCTTTGTATTTGCTGTGAATTCTGAAAGGAGGCAACCCCACCATTTCCTTTCCAAGCTGTTTTGTTGTTATCTACCCAAGGTGTTTTCTCTCCTGCATAAACACACATCCCATCACCTTGGTTACTCCTCTTCATGCAGTGTTGTAGCGAACAAGCAATTTTTGTTCTGCAGTCAGCTCAGAGTCTGTACCCAGCTTCCACACATCTTTCTCAGCTGTCTTGCAGAAATGTTTTGTTATCTCTTGGCAAATGTCCACTTGTGAGTCTGAATAATGTATGTGCTGGGGAGCCTGTCCAACGATCATCCTTGTGCTGAGCCTTCTGGTTCAGTTGTGGGGAAGGTTTTTGAGAAGTTAACATTAGAGGGGTTTCCATTCTAATGTCACTGGTGGGTTCGGATTGCAGGATTCTCTGTCTCATTGAATGTATAAGTTGCTTTTATTAATTGAATTTAGTGTCTGAGTCTGCTCTTCAGAATTCAGATATCTTTCTCTTCTGCTTCTTTGCCCTTTTCTGCTTCCATTTCACATGTCCCATGACATACCATTATGCAGGAGCAGAAGCACAAATCATTGTCTGTCTTGGCCTTAACAAAACAGCCTTTCCAGGAACAGAGAAGCGCAGACCTGGAATCCAGGCCTGTTCTGTCTCAAGTGCTGTATGAAGTGCTCCAAGTTGCCCTTGGAGAGACCCACTGACCTCCATTAGAAACACTAAGGGATTTTTATCTCTGCTGTAGCTGGCTCCCACCAGGTCCTCACCTGTGCCAACCAGCACTGTCCTGTGCTGCTGGCTGAGAGAGATGAAAACCCCCTTGCAGGGTGTTGCAGTTGAGCTGGCTCTAAGGAAAAACTAAACAAACAAGCAAAAGATACGGAAAAGAACTAGCCCCAAGTAGAGACCAGTTCTCTTCAACAGAGTGAGGAAGCAACTGCCTGAGTTTTAAAGCTGTGTATTGGCTTATTCAGCTCAATTATAAGCTAGCAGGCCGTGGAATCAGTCTCTGTCTCTCAGTTTGTCCTGCTGTAATTGTTCTGCCTCAAATGAAGAGTTCGGTGTTCAAACCCGGAGGCAATGAGCTCCTCACTTAGTGGGCACTCACATTACATCCAGGAGACTGTTTCAAGCCTCTGCTTGTTTTAGGTCTTAATTATTTATACAAAATGGAAAAGCAGCTCTAGCAGGGTAGAGTTCTCCTGTTAGAGTACTCATCAGAGTGCTGGTTACTTTAGCTAGGCTGTGCATTTCTGGCTTAGCCAGCATACTGCAGGATAGAGCTTACTTTTCTGAGAAAAGAGTTAAAACGCTGCTTTCTCCTCCAAAAAGAGCATCCAAAAATGCAAGCAAGCAAAAAAGCAACAGCAAGATTAAGGTTGGGATCATGTCTTGCCGGTCTCAGTGCCCAGCACTGCCAGTTGCAGACACCAGCAGGCAGTGTCACCATCATGTCTCTACAGCTTTGAGTTTCTGCAAGTGACTGATCAGAGAATGGGGTAACGCTGCATCAGCTCTGTTCTCTCTGCAGTATTCTAGGCCAGTGAGCTGAGGCAGTAAAAAAAACAACAACAAATACAAAACCCAAAGCATCTTTAACTCTTGTTTAGGCAACAGTTCTCCCCAGTGCACAAGCAGGTGAAATTATAGTGGAGCAGGTGAAAATGGATTGAGAGACTGCATGAACTCAGAGCGTTTGCAGGTTGGGGCTAGCACTGTTTCAAAGTCTGAATACTAAGAGCCTTTGTGTATTGAAGCTTCATGCATAGCTGTTGTCCTTTTAATGAGAGGACAACCTAATGCTGTTTGCATGGCCAGCCTGCTTCAGGAGCAGTCACTTGTTGATAAAAGTGTCCCAAACCCTAGGCAAGATCACAGTATCACCAAAGTTGGAAAAGGCCTCAAAGATCATCAAGTCCAACCTGTCACCACAGACCTCATGACTAGACCATGGCACCAAGTGCCACATCCAATCCACTCTTGAACACCTCCAGGGATGGGGACTCCACCACCTCCCTGGGCAGCACATTCCAATGGCTAACAACTCTCTCAGTGAAGAACTTTCTCCTCACCTCGAGCCTAAACTTCCCCTGGTGCAACTTGAGACTGTGTCCTCTTGTTCTGGTGCTGGTTGCTAGAGAGAAGAGACCAACTTCCTCCTGGCTACAACCACCCTTCAGGTAGTTATAGAGAGCAATGAGGTCTCCCCTGAGCCTCCTCCTCTCCAGGCTAAACAATCCCAGCTCCCTCAGCCTCTCCTCATAGGGCTTGTGCTCAAGGCCTCTCACCAGCCTGGCTCTCATCTGCATTGATAGCACAGTGGGGAGGACGCAGCAGGAATGGAGCTTCCTGCACACAGCTCAGGCAGCCTGAAGGTAGAGATGTGTCCTGCTGCTCCCCAAATTCCTGATGAGAAGGGTCATTCAGAGCTGCACTTGATTCATGGGTAATGCAGAGGTAGTATCTTCCCAGTGGAGTTCAGAGAGAACTGGTTCATAGAGCTAAGTTGTTAGGGAGCAACAGCACAGGATTTTCTTCCCAAGCCACTAATGAAGCCTTTGTGTTGCTCTTAAAATGTCTATACATGGACCTTTGTCAACAACTGAGCATGGGCTTCAGTGGACCGCTGCCTTGTGTGCCTGTGCCTGGGATATTGCTCCAGTGGGTTGTGATCAGTGTAACCCCCACTGGTCTTTGGTGTGAGGTATTCTATTTTCTCAAGAGAAGGTTAAATGCTTTGTGTAAAGCCATTCTCCCTCCCAGCCCTAATGAAGTACCCCAGAACTGCTCCTCGTTTGCATCATTGGTGTTCCTTTAGCATCCTGGTGAGCAGCAAGACTGGTTCTGCTGTGTTACAGCATGCTCAGTTGTAGTCCTACCTGGTGGGAACAGAATTACCTGCTGCTGCTTCTTCAGAAACGCCTTGCAGGGGCTCGGAGACTCCGATGGCCTGTTATCAACCAAATAACAGATGTCTGCCAGAGCAGCCTCTGCGGGTGAAAACAGCCCCAGCACACAAAAGGTGGTGATTAGCTGGTTGAATAACAATGGATGAACTCCGGTGCAGATGTACAGGAAACAAGGGCAGGATCAGGCGGTTATATTTATCTTTTTCTGAGTTCATTATATACATTGATTTTCACAATGATATCTTAATGCTAACGCTGCCATCAGGCAGCTTTCTGTTTCAAAGCCTCTAACGTGGTTTGGTTTTTTTTCTCCAAATTACAATAATGTATTAATGTCCCCCAACTGCATGTTAATCAAAGGCTTAATTCAGTTTGCATACAATTACTGCTTTTTGGTGGGTTTTTTTTGTTCCCAGAAGTTTTGTGTATGTTATTGTAGTTAATTTCTTTAAACTGTTTTTGATTTAGACTGGACATTAGGAAAAAAATGTCGGGTCACCAACCCTGGATGTGTTTAAGGGTTGTTTGGATGTGGTGCTTGGGGATATGGTTTAGGGGTAAACCTTGTAGAGTAGGGTTATCAGTTGGATTTGGTGATCCTGAGGGTCTCTTCCAACCTGAATGGTTCTGTGATTCTGTGGTTCAAGATTTCCATTGAATCCCCTCAGTACGAATGAACTCTTCTAAATCACAACACACTGCTGAGGGAACAGTGCAGCAAATCCTAGAGGCTTTGCCTCATTTGGAGGGAAGTATGTGCAGAAGCACACAGGTTTGTCTGCAGAGCCTCTCCTCCTTGAAGGTTGTGTCCTTCCTTGAAACACTCCAGTTCCTGATGTGATGCAGTGGATCTGAGCCTTCCTGGGTGCAGAGCAATATAGACAGGGACTCTGTTAACCTTGGGCCTTGTAAAGGTGATGCCTCACTCAGTAAAAACATTTTGTTACCACTCAAAGTGAAACTTTCCAACTCAGAAAATTTCTGTTCCAATTTCAGGTCATCACTCTTTAACTTCAGTAAAATAGTTTAGTCTCTGAGGGAAAAACTGATGTGGGGGGCAAGGACGAATCATGTTTCATGAAGTTACTGTACCTTCTGTATCACAGGTCAGGAAACAGAAATTCCTTGGGGAGAGAGGAGGTGGCAGGATAAAAATAAGAGGGATTTCTGTAGAGGGAGTCAAAGTTAGAGACTTTTTGCATGTTAGTGGAAATCTTCCAGGTCAGACTGAAAAATCCTTATCCATATATGGTGCTTTAAGCTTTGCAGCTCTCCTCGGGGCTACTGTCAGTGGGGCGTGTCCTGTGGACCAGGGATAGGGAGGCAGTGGCTGTGATCTGGGTGGGTGACTCACCTTCAAAGTGATGAGCAAAGGGCAGGTTGGAGATGGGGTCCCTGTGTAAGGGGAGCTAGGAGATGGACAAAGAGATCAATACTTGCAAATAAAGTGGTGAGGGAGTAAGAGCAGAGCAGGACTTTCACAAGGGATGGAGGCATTGTACAGGAGAAAGAGCTGGGCTGGATTCTGGCAGAGAAGATCAGACCAGCAGTAAGGCAAGGCCAAGTGTCAGCTCAGATGTTACAAGCCTGGGCTGAGGACCTCAAGGCTCTGTTTCTCTGGAGGAGTGTGGGGTGTCAATGGGGCTGAGTGATGCAATTCCTGAGTTCAGGTCTTTCTTTTTTCCTTTTCATTTTCCTTTGTAAGTTGCACTTAAATGCTGCTCGGGGTACAAAGCAAAGCTCTCTTAAGTAAGGGGAGATTTCAGTCAGCTCTGCTCAGATTAATCAATATTTAATTTTATCTCAGTAGTTTATTATGTCATCCTCTCCTCCCGTAACTGTACATCATTCAGATCCATCTTTGAAGCCGAAGTTATTAATTTCCTGGGGAGCACTTATGTGGCTTTCATTATTGTGGCACCTGAGTACTTTACAAACATTAATGAATTCATCTTCCCAGTGTGCCCATAAGGTGCAGTGACATTGCACACCAGGAAAATGAGGCACAGAAGCATAATGGCAAGAGGGAACATTTAATTTAGATGGCCAGCTTGAGATGTTTGTGCTCTGATTTTCCAGAACTAGCCTTTGTTTGCCCTCTCTTTGTTCTGCAGTTGGCTTTTGCTGAGTCCATCACAGTTGGAATTGCTCCTCCTGTCTGTAGAGCCGAGCACAGGTGTTTTGTGCTCTGCTCTAAGCAAAGATGCAATTAATGACAGCCTGTGCAGAGCTCGAGGTTTGTGACTTCCTTGGCATTAGACACTGGGTGAGAGGATCCAGTTCCCCAGGGCAGAAAGCTGCCCTAGGCACAACCATGGTGGCTCTCCAAGCCCTTACCTCATTCCCCTTGGACTGCCTGGTGCAGAGAGTGGCAAGGCAGAGATGGAACAAACAGCATGTCCCTTCTTGGTGTGACCTTGGCCCCCTAAATGTGTATGATCAGGCCCTGATCTTATGCTGAGCAAGGCTGGATAGTAAACAAACCCCCAAATCATGGAGTTTATTGACTTGACACAAGGTGTACAGACCACAGCCAGTGCAGCCTTGGCACTGCAGGGACAGATGCACCAGAAGGGCTCTTGTTCCTTATCAATGCCCATCTTCTGTCATAGCAGTCTTAGCACATAGGAGCAGGGGCTGCTAAAGAGAGAGAAAAGCTGCAGCTTTGTTTGTAAAGGATCTTCCACTGCATCCCTGGGTGGCCTCATTGCTCAGATGTGTGAGCTCATCTGGGGGTGGGCAGATAATTGTGTCATATGATAGACCTGTGGCTGGGCATCTCATAGTCTTCTGCATCTCTCATCTTCTGCCTTTGCAGGCCTGAACTCATGGCTCAGAGACATCACATTTCCACCCAGCTTTTTGCAGCCTACAAAAGCAAAACCATGGTGCAATCCTGAAAGATTTTCCTGTAGTAGGAAGACAGAAGGAAAGAGTGATAAAGAGTTTGTTTTCATATGCATGAGTAGGAGTTAGGCTCCATTAACACCACGAGAGAGGAGTCTCACTGAAGTCTATATACACAAAACTCCTGCTGTACTAATCCTGGGTCTCCTATGCTGTTTCATACTTTACACAAGGCCATTCTCCCCATTTTTCTTCACTTGGTTTCCTATTCAATGGCACCGTGCTGTGACAGAGCCTCTGGAGTTGCTCTGGATTTGCACTTGGCAGCTCAGGACATGGTTTAGCCCATATGAGGTATGATGTAGGAACAGTGTCTGGTGAACCTCAGTTGTCCCCATGGTGCTTTAGCTGAGGTGAGTTACTCAGGCAGGTATTGACTGAATCTACCAACCAGACATGGAGTTGCAGGGATTCTTATTCTTGTCCTGCCTGTGCTGTTTCTTGTCTCTGTTAGAGAAAAAAGCAAAGCCGTCTGGAAAGGGGGACCTTTGCCTGCATTGCTTCACCAGTCCTGAGCCAGGAGGCACAGCTCCCAGCTGGGTCAGTGGCTCTCTCACATCTCAGGGCAGTAGATGAGCTTTTGCTAACCTGTTCTAGTTGAGTGCATCTAAATGTGATCTTGCTTGGCAGCATGGCACATTTTAGATGCTGCTGTTTGAGGTTTCCCATTATCTTCCATATGCATTTCCCCCTGCCCTGCTTTCACTTCTAGACATGGCTGTGTCTGAAGGAGGATGAAGTGCTTGGCCAATAGCAGCTGTGATGGCTGCTTGAAGAGAAAGGAAAGAAAATGAAACATAGTGCTCAGTGTGCTGAGTCCTCTCTGAAGCCTCAAGCTGTCTTCTTGTAGGGCTACATCTCAGACAGTGCCAGACTAGCGTATGCCCCTTTTGTGCTCTTGCCTTCAGGCCCCCTCTCCAAGGCCTGTTGGCACCCTGTTGACACAGAGCAGACCATTGTTACTCAGAGTTGCATGAAAAGTGAACTACTGAATGACACCAATAAGCCATGCTACTCTGAAATGACATTTTCTTGGAAGCTCTTCCTATTGACTCAGGCAGGACTATGCACATTGTGAGCTGAAATGCAGTGTCTGCACCATGGTAACCTTGGATGGACCAGCATCAAAACCCCTGCATTTTGCATGGGGCCCTGTAAAATTTCCATGCTGTTCCCACCTGCTCTGTCAAAATGGTGTCAAAAATAATCCTCTCTAAGAGGGGTTGCTTTCTATGACTGGGACACTGTTTGGTAGCTCCCTGTTCTTTCTGTGGCCACTTCTTCCTCTGCCATCAAACCTTGGGGCTGAAAGCTGAAGCTAAGTAAGTGATGTCCCTTGAACTAGACACAGTCACAATGAACTCTCAGATGAAATGTTGACTCTCAGCATGGAGACTTTGCTGTGTGTTGATCAGCTCTCCAAAGCAGAACAGTCCTATTTCAGAGTTCCCTTTATCTCCCTTCCCTTCTTAGCTTATTGAATGTCTGGTTGTAAGGGTGGTAGTTAGTGGCCTTGCTAGAAGGAGGTTTAAGCAGGGCGACAAAGGTAAAGACACCACCTGTGTCTCTGTGCCTTCTGACTGTGGGCATGCATTTGTGCACTCACCCATCCAAACCTGCCAAAGGTGTCTCTGTTTTCAGAGCAGAGGGTGTTTCATGGGAGCAGCTACATCAGACTGCTCTCTGAAATGATAAACTTTGTTCCAGGGTGAGTGACTCCTTTTAAACTGGCTGTGCTAAAGAGACTGGCAGACAGTCCAGTAGGGATTGCCCCAGAACTGACACCCTGTCACAGGCCAAGAGGAGCTGGCAAGGCACAGGAGCTCAAAAATCCCCCAACCTTTCATGTTTGTTTACTGTACTGATATTTGTACTAAACTGTATTTTAGACTCTGTTGGCTGTTGTTGGGCGCTTATGCTCTGTTAGAAAACCCCAGCAGTGTGGGGTTTACCGTTAAATTTCTGAATGCACCATTGAGACTGGATGGTGAAGGATTCATGAGGTGCTTGTGCTTTCCCACTGGGGTTTTTCAACTGCAATGAAACGTTTCTTTCAATCTCAGGTACTTGCCTGCGTCTATTATAACCTCTCATTGTGAAATTAGCTCCTTATGCTGTGCTTGCACACTATGATTGGAGCCGCTTCAAAATGTTCCATCCAAAACTGACATGAAAATATTCTTAAGCATATATTGTGATGGGAAATTTCTATGAGTTTCTTTTCACTGAGAAAGGGAAAAATGCCATCTTTAGCCTTATTTATTTATTTACACACACACACCCCCCTTTTGTCACTGGGAGAAAGAGGGGAAATAAGGAAGGACAAGCATAAAACAGGCACTTACATAAAGGTGTGCAATTCAGAATTGCAGCAATGAGTGCATTGCTTCTTACTACACTTGTTTGGGGTTTAGTTTGGGTTTTTTTGCAGCTGAGGTGTTTTTCCTCCTTAATTATGTGATCTTGTTTGATACAATATGATGGGCCACAACCAAAACTCACTGGTGGTACACTGTGACCTGATTCAAAACTCCTGTTGCTCACCCATCTTCAGGTTCCAAAACAATTGGTTTTGTGGTCTGGGTTCAGCACCTGCTGCAGCTGCAAGAGTGCAGCCTTCACTGGTGTTTCTTAACTCTCTGCTTCATGGGTGTAGGCTGGCCAGGGAGCTGAGGGATCAAAGCAGAATGCATGGGCACTTCTGCACTTACCTTACATCAAGCGTGTTGAAATTGCCCAAGAGAGGGCCCAAAACTTAGTCTAGATCCCATTTTGTATATCCTTCATTTTTCTTGATCTTTACAGTCTCTTGAGGACAGTTTGTGCAAGGGCCTCTCTGTGCAGCTCAAGGTTTCAAAGCCAAGCTCAGTTTGTGAACTCTTCCTCAGAACAGTTGCGGGCATTTTGCTTCCTTAGCCCAAGTTTCAGTTCACTGTGCATCAGCTGAAAGTGCTGCACAACGCTGAGCCTCCTTTGTGAGGGTTTGTTAAGGGTTATCTATTCAGCTGGATAATGGTGGTGCACACCACCTCAATTTCAGTGTTAGAAGCTGAGCTCAGTGCTGGAACTTCAGCCCTCTGGAACTCTCTGGAAACAGACCCATGTAGGGGTTGGGCCACCTCCTTCTGGCAGAGGCATTTTAAACAGGGCACAGGTAGGAGGCTTCAGAGGAGCTGATCTCCCTGCTATCTAGGAGGGGGTTTAGCTGAGTAAATCAAACCTCAGCACCCACTTGTGGACGCCCTTAAGGCAAGGGTGATGCTGTGGTGGAAGCTCCTGCAGGGAGAACAGACCATCCCAAGAGTGCAGTGGAAATGGAGCTTGTTTCTCTATCCCTTCCCTGCTGTGCTTCACAAAGAAGAACAAGCTGCATTTTCTTTGCTTTCCCAGGCATTACAGAGACAACCATCACAGTTTTGCATGCCCTGAAAGTCTTTCAGTGGGAGAGCTTCCAAAGGGTATGAAGTTCTCCTGTCAAAGAGCAGGTAATTTACACTGCCAAGGGCTGCCTCAGCATAGGGCTGCCTCAGCATAGGGCAGCATGGGAAGCTTTCATCATTAATTTGATGTTAAAAGATTTGCTTTGATTTAGCTCCCATAAGACTCGCAAATAAAATGTTGAAAAATCACACAGCTTAGTCCTAAATCAGTCACATTCCCTTTTGTTTTTTTAAGTCTTTCCAAGAGGACAGCAAAAGGTTCTTTTCAGTAAGGCCTATTTCTGACCCAGTTGTTCCACTTCTTTTTTTCCTGTTGCACTGGGAAAGATGATCCTCCCCCAAGCCAGGGAAGGTGGACTCTCCAAGCAGCTAACAAAAATAGCATATTTCAAGCTGTGCAGTAACACTTCAGCATCAAAGATAAGTTTCCAGTGGCCACTAGTAACTGAAAAGGAGGAGCTGTAATGGAAATGTTTAGCTGGACCTTATGATACTAGTTTTGCAGTTGCAGTAAATTTCCAGAGCAGGCTCGGTTGTGTTTTGTGTGTCTGGGATTACTGTTAGATAATAGAGACTTTCATGTTACGCAAGTGGCAGAAGCCACTTCTTCCACCTGGTACTGGAAAAAAAAAGCTCTTTGAAACACAGAAGCCAAACTGGCACCCAGAAGAGTTTCTCTGGCAATAGATTGGTTGTAAAGTGAGAATATCTAAAGGCAGCCTGCAGTGCCTTAAAATGACTAGTGTCACAATCCAGGCCTGGCTCCTTGCAGAAGAGAGACACTGACCTGTGGGACTGGGTGCACAGGAGCTTGATAACGGTAACCAGGGGGCTAATGAATCTGAATTAATTGGCTAAAGTGAACAAGCGTTTGTGTGTATAACTGCAACACCTGGCTGCCAGGCAGGGTAGCTTTAGTAATGACATAGGAGAAAAATGGAGCAAGGGAGCTCCTGTTATGTGACCTACTGCATCCTCATCCAGTCCTGTGGAGGTTTGAAGATGCACACAGGAGGCTTCTCTCTATCTCTAGTGTGTCTTAACGACCAAACTCTCATTACCCCTGCAGCTGCTGAGTCTCTTTGATCCTTGTGAAGATGTTGACTTCTTGGAACAGCACAGAGATGAATGATGAAAATGGGAGGCTTCTTATCTTATAGAATCATAGAATCAATAAGGTTGGAAAAGACCTCAAAGATCATCAAGTGCAACCTGTCACCCAAGTCCTCATGACTACTAAACTGCGGCACCAAGTGCCACGTCCAGTCCCCTCTTGAACACCTCCAGGGATGGTGACTCAAACACCTCCAGGGACAGTGACTCGACTACCTCCCTGGGCAGCACATTCCAATGGCAAACAACTCTCTCTGTGAAGAACTTTCTCCTCACTTTGAGCCTAAACTTCCCCTGGTGCAGTTACTTCTTACTCTATAGCTGGACAGACAGACATGGAGTCAGTCACATTTGTGCACCCATGGGAACAAGAAGCAACCAAAACCAAAAACACTGGTGTTCAGACTTGTTTGCCATGGGGGTGCCTCCAAAAGTATTTGCTAGCGGTGTAGATAATTAGGAACAAACTCAAAAATGAAAAGTCCCTTGTATTACTGGTGGACTGTGAAGGACATCCAGTAGCCTCGTAGTTTATAGCTGTTCTGATCTCCATCTCTGGGGCTTCTCAGATGCAAGCAGCTGAGGCACTAATCCTGTCCATCACAGCCTTTGCAGAAAGGTTTGAACTGCTCTGTTAGCAGGAATAGGAGGCTGGGATTTCAGAAGTTCATGATGAGGCAGGGAAACTGGGGAAGTGGCAGCAATTGCTATCAGGTGTTGCTTGATTGACACTGCTTTCTCTGTGTGTTATCTCAGTGGAAAGGGGAGATGGTGTAAGATTCTCTGCTTCTAAGCCCATGCAACAGAGGATACAGGTCTTGTCCAGGTATGGTAGTTGCTAGTTCAACTCCTACCTGACTGTTTTGCACAGCTCCAGCAGGTCTGGTTCTGATTAGCTGTGGTACCCTACTTTTTGGGGACTTTAGGAGAGTGAAGGGTGTGGAAAACTGTGGAAGTGGATGGGAATGAGTTTTTCTTAGATCTGCACAGTGCTAACAGACCTGAGTATAAAGGGACATAAATAGTAAAAAAGCTGTACTCAGAGTGTTATGAAAAGAGGCAGTGGTGATGGTTTCCATGTTCCAAGCAGTGGGAAATAAATCACATCAGAGAACGTGGCACATGTTGAACAAGAACAGGGAATTCTTGCTTGGAGGAATCCTACTGCTGCAGTCAGGCATCTTCTTCTTAACATGCCCTGAATCTTCTGGGGATATAAATTGTGCAAGTTAGCAGCTGGACTGTGGAAGCAGGCCCTTGAATTAAGAAACAAACCACACAAACCTGAAAACACAACATTGCCCTGGAGCCCTGTGTGGTCGGGAGTACACCTTCACACTCCAACACCTTCTAAGCAACTGACCTCTAGGGAGCAGTGGGTGAAGACCTTGGTGCTGGAACCCGTGCTGGGGAAGTCACAGCTCTGTGAGTTGGAAGTGAGGAGCTTCTGTTGCTGTCTTGTGAGGGCATCATAGAACAGCACGATGCTAACAGGATTAAGGGTGTGTTTCCCTGGTTGGGGATTCAGCAACGTTTGGAGATGGAAGCACTTCAGGGTGTCTCCCCACTTTCAGTTCTGCAGAGCCAGGCAGAATACAGTTGAAAGCTGCGGGGATGTGGTGTTCTCTTCTTCCTAGAATGGTCCTTAGAAGAAAGAAGGCATTCAGAAATAACATTCAGGTTAGTTCAGGTGCTTCACGGGATGCAGGTGGCATGTCTCTGGCTCCTCTTTCCATTATTGGCGTTTCAGCTTCTTTGGTTTGGTCTCCTGGGTTCTGTTAGATAAACGTGCAAAGAAAAAGAGGTTCTTCATTGGCTGTTAGCTCTGCCTCAGTGCTCATCTTCTGTTCTCCTCCATTTCTTCTTTAATTTAAGACACCGTTGGATTTTTTTTTCCGTGTAAGGCATGATGAATGGCTGGGAGCTGTCAGCTCTTCTGTCTTGTATTAATCACTATGCCTCCATTAATTTAGCCATGCTGCTGAGAGGCTGTGGTGGGTTGGAATTACCCCCCAACTAATTTGGAGAACAAACCCCCCCCAAAAAAATTGCCAGACCAGCTCAGTTTGGGATGGAAGCAAAGGAAACTGTATTTACTATCAAACTACAATATAGAAGTATGAAATGCAATGAATATGTACAAAATATACTCTCTCTCTCTCTTTATGTGTGTATATATATATATATATATACACACACATAATTTATAAACAACAAAGAAACTCCTCAGACCTCCCTGGACAGATCCAGGGGACCCATTCACCTCCTCCCCCACTCCCTCCCTCCTTCTTGTTATCACACACAGTAGTCAAAACAGAGATACCCCTGGCAAGGCCACGGGAAAGAGCAAGTAGCAAGTAGAAGTGACAGAAGAAAAGAGAGAACTATTTATGCCTCTGCACTATATCCCATTAGCAGTCCAATGAATTATATAGACCTTATCACTATTTTTCTTTCACATCCAATGGTAATTTATTTCACTTTCAGTCTTTCAGTCAGGGACTTGGCTAAAGTTCCCTCTTCACATTGTAACAGTGGCTCACTTGCTGTGCGAAACAGTATTGCTGTATTGCTAGCTGCCCATGGTGATCTTACCATTGTCCTGTGTAAGACAGACTGCATGTGAAATATGTGCACCAAAGAGGACAGAATGTATGAGTCCGTTTGAGGTACAAGAGGCTTAGCTTGTGTTTTCAGTTCTGGGTCTCTGAGGTTAGACAGGTGGCACCTTTTCTGGAGACAAAGTTTGAGTACAAACTTGCACTAGCTTTGTCTCTCTGTTTCTAAATACACACCTAGGTGCACTAATATGAATTACAACATAGACACACACCCCCAAAGCCATCAGTGGCCCTTTGTTTGCTGGGTTTTGGAGGAGAGGCTGTAGGAGTTCAGAGCAACTGGGAATATGGTGTAGTAGACTCTGAAGTGTGTTTATGTATGAGGACTGAGAGCCTTCTGCTGTGCCTGCTTTGTTGTTTGGTAAACCTTAAGGAGAAAGGGGTGACCAGCAGTCCCTCACCAAGTTCTTGTGATCAAACGACAGCATGAGTCCAATTCTAATTTTGGTTTAAAATAGTGAGTTAAATCACAGGAGAAAAGGTCTTGCAAATGCTGACATTTCTGTGAGTTACTCAGAGGGTGCTAAGGTCCAGTGTAACTGGGCAGTGGGTGAGGGTCAGTAGGGGAATGTTTGTGTGCATGCATTCCTGTGTCTAACAGCTGTACAAAGCTCAAGCCTCTTTTGTTACAGAACACAGGCAAGAAAAATCACAATGCTTTTGGGACCTCCAGAGAAAAGTCAAGCATGGCCCTGCTTCCACAGGCTCTGCAGCATTTGTTCAGCTCAAAGGTGTTACTCATTGCTTTGACTTGTTTGCCTTAGGGCTTCAAGGCTGTGGTTTAAATAAACTCTGGAAGATTTTTATGGGGGCATGATAAAATAACTCAGATGTTCCCAGGAGTTGGGAAGATGCAGTTATGTTGACCTGGAGGGTCCAGCCTACTTAATATTGACAAGAGGCCTTTGGGGAGGATGATCTCACTGTCCTGTCTCTCAGAGGTGCTTCTGAATCCTCAGCAAATGCTGTTTTGTGGAAGGCAGAGCTGAAATGCTGCATTGTCTTGGGTACTGGTGAGACATTACTCACAGCAGTGCTTTTGCTTTCAGTACATTTGCTTTCACCTCTGATTTGTGCACATATTTTCCTCACCATGAGAACAGTTAATATCAGCATGATTGGGATTTCTTTTCTTCATGATAGTTTTCAAACTGAAATGAAAAAATATCTGTGATGGGTATCTGAAAATACCATCTGAGGACGCACGAAGAATTGTTAGCCGTTCCCCAGGTGGGGAGCTGGGATGGTCACATCCTATTTCCAGACAGCAGTGATTTTGTAATAAATCATTTTCTTCTTCTCTTGCTTTTTGACAGAATCATGAATAAACTGGCAGACCAGCAGGACTACATGATACCATGAAGAGAAGCTTACAGGTCCTCTATTGCCAACTGTTTAGTAAGTAATTGTTTTTCTTCTTTCTTTTCTGCAAGAAAGGAACTGTCCAAATCCTTACACAAGATAGCAATATTTATGCAAGGCACAATTCAGGGAGCTACTTAACCATGTCCCTTGCTTCAGGTACTTGGAGGAACCATATGGAATTAATTACCTTGTTAACTGAGATAGATGGAGATGTGTTAAAAAAAACAAGTTAAGCGTCAGCTGCTTCTGCAGTGATGATCTGTGCAAGGGTGAGCACCTTCAGGAAAGTGAGGTGGTGAAACAGAGGATGGTGGATTGAAGAAATGAGACCTTTTTGTTACCATGTTTTCCAGTAAAAGGCATCCTGAATGACTCATCTGGTGGTGGTCTCTCAATAAAAGGTCTATGAGTGAGGGAAGGCAGCTCCAGACACCCATAGAGCTGATTTTATGTCACTTCCTGAGGCGAGTGGTTTCTTTTTTCTAAGCTTTGGCTTTCAGAGGAGCCCATCCAACATGAAAGTGCAGCAAAAAGACTGGGGTGAAATGTAGGCTGTGTAGATGGGGGCTGCCTCCCTGTTCAGGGCAGTAAGGCAAGGGTTTAGGTGTAGAACAGTATTGATGCTGCTTGGGTGTTTCCTTAGCCTCTCAATTTTCAGTGTCAACATCACAAGTAGCAACTTCTTAGTTTTAGAGAAGAAGTAAACTAAGAATAGATGAAGTAGCAGTGTGTAAGGATGAAGGAAATAGAGGTGTGTAAGGATGGAGGAAATAGTGTGCAAGGACAAAGGAACTAATGTAAGTGTAATCCCTTGCTGCCATAGGGTTTTACAAAGGGCATTGCTAAGCTGCAGTGAGAATGTAAAGAAGAGTTTTTAATGTTGTCTCTGTGAGGCTGGGTGCCTGGCTGGAGTGCACTGAGGGAAGTGCTTCTCAGGGGGTTTGGCATTAGAAGCTCACTGACAGCCAGCAGTGGGGTTGAAGCAGTTTTCCAGTTGCTGAGGACCCAGAATGTTTTGTCACATTTTGGCATGCTCTGTGTGTGGAATGGTGATGTAGTTTTGAAGTTCTCCCAATTGCTAGACCAACATTCCACCCACTGCAGTGAGAGTAGGAAACTGAGCTGTGTGGCTGCATGTCTGCCAGCATGGCAGGGGCCACAGGAAGGTGGATTCTACAGCTCCTACAGTCTTGGAGCTTTCTGTCTTTTTTTTTTTTTTCTCTTTGATGACATGCTTCTCTGCTTGGCAGCATTCCCCACCGCTAATCCTGCTGCTTTAAACTGTGTTTTTCAGAGCAATATGTTGAAGATCCTAGGCAGTACACAGAGGAATATTGAAAATGTCAGGGGAGAGGCTGAGCAAACAATGTATATGTACATACAGACATACAGAGGCAGCGTGAACAGGCAACGATCTTGTGAGCTCCACGATGTAGCTTGAAAATGTGCCTGCTGCACATCCTGCTTCTGCTGACCCATAGATTGCTTTGTTGCAGATAAACTGCTTTATTTCTAAGTATAGCAAAAATGTGTACTAGATGTAGTTGCCATGAGCAAACACAACAGCTATGGCTATATAAGAGGTATTTCAGGCATCTGAAATGTGTGTTTTCACTGGCTGATTGTTGTGGGAAGCCTGTGGCAGGATCCCCCTAGTTACATCATTGCTGTTGAATCAGTTTTCTTTGAGATGCCCTGCAGGTTATGCCAGCTCACTTCTCCCCAGTTACACCACAATGCTAAAAGCAATCACCAGAGAGTGCACTCAGCAACCAAGGAAAAAGAAATGACTTGAATGTCTTTCATGTAACTGTTCTTTATGCTCCAAGAAGGGCCTGCAGCGTGATCCAAGTTTCATCTGCACAAAAGAGGGGAAATTGCTGTTGCTGTATGGAGGAAAAGAGCAGCAAACCTTCAGAGAAACTGTCCAAAGGGGTTGATTCTGCTTTGGGCTGGTTCACCAGCCTGCTTTCCTCATCTGCAACTGCAACAAATAAGCCCATGGTGCTGCCTCGGCTGTGGCAGCATTTTTGTCTGCTGTGTTAAGAGTGAGGAATTGAGGCTTAGGGCTATGGAGAGACCTGCCCAAGCTGTGTCCTCTTGGGAGGCAAAAACTAGAAAGGCTGGAACAAAGCATTGGTGTATTTTGTAGAAACAGCGATCAGCTGGAGACAAAACTCTGTGCTTATGGAGAACACCTGTGGCTGAGAAATGTAGGAAGAAACAGTTTCATCCTCACTGATATTGCTGTGGGGTTGGTCACATCTTGGTTGAGTGCCAGCAGTGGGTGCACCCCTCCATGTGCTCATTTTCTATTCCTTGTGCTGTGGTCACTGTGTCCCTGTCGCAGGCACTGGGACACCTGCACGCAAGCATTGCTTGGCTTTGGGGCTGTTTCTGTAGAGTTTTGCCTGACTGCAGACAATAGTGGGTTTGTCAGCTGTGAACTTGAAAGTCAGGCCCATGTCTAAACAGTTTTTTTAAATGTAGCATGTCTGGCTTTTTGGTGAGTTTTAGATGAGCGATGTAATCAGTCTGTGGCCATCCACATCTTGCTGTACTTTCCAAACAGAGTGTATTTCACCCGTTCATGCTGATCAAGAATAGTCTGTGAAAATGGCACTAGCAGCAGCTGCTCTTTTGAACGTGGCTGGAGCTGGCTTGAATCCGATCCCAGTTGTCAAGAGGTAGACTCTGTAAAAACTGCAGTGCTGCATTGGCCCAGGACAGGGGCTCTCGGCAGTGCTCCTTTACCTCTAGTCATTTATAATTCATGAATAAATAATTAAACATGTGATGTAGCTGTAAAGCAGCATTCCTTTCAAATTGTATCTTCAAAGACTGTTTAATGTGAAATCTGTAAGGCATTAAAAAAACAGCACACCATCATAGAAAGGTTAAAACAAAGAATTTGGAAGGGGTTTCTTGTGAGAGCTCCTTGAAGGCACTAGCTAGATTGGGTTGATGAGAACCAATTAAAGCAAAACATGTGTCTGTAATTTGCTGCCATTTGTTCTGGGCCCATCTTTATGGATGAAGTTTGTTGCCTCCATGGTGCTGGAGATGCAAATGCCCTTCCCGTGAGGCTGAGCGATCCCTGTTTGTTGCAGAGACCCAATGTGGTGATTCAGCCCTGCAGCAGCAGTGGCAGTGCCTGCATCCTCTGTGATAAGCGTGAACATTAACATTTCCCATCCCTGCCCTTTGCCCAAGCCCTTCACTAAGGACTCCCCAGTTGCGCAGATAGCAGAGAAGAGCATGGAGGAGGGTAAGTGGAGAAGCCCTTGGCACAGGGACTGCGTACAAGACTTCCTTCTTCAGACACTTACTGTCCTGAAAAATGGAGGGGCTTTTATTTTCTGTTTACTTGCAGTGCCAATGTGTGTCTGAAGGCCTCTCACCATTGCACCTGGCAGCAAATGCCAGTCTGAGTGCTCCTCTATGCCATTAGAGCTCCGTGCGTTCCCAGGCCCTGCTCTTGGGCTCCCAGGCCTGGCCAGATGCCCAGTGCCAGCAGCAGAATGGTTCCCATATGCAGCTTGCTCTGCTCTCTGCAGCACGCTGAGCAACACTGACAGTCAGTGTCTGTGTCTTCTAACACAGGCTGGCTCAGACTTCCTGTCCCCTTGCTGGGGGTGCAGCTCTCCTTCCTCAGCTTGCCTGGCAGCCTGCCTGCCTTTTGGAGGCAATGTTCACCCTGTGAGAGGGTTAGCACCAGCCAGTGCACTGCAGTCTGAAGCAAGTCCAGGGGCTCCCCCTCTTTTCACAGGCATTTGATATGCATTTGGGAACTTCTCAGATTCCTGTTTACAGGAGCCCCATGCTCTGTGCCTTCTGAGAGATGCTGAGCAGCACTATCTCCTAATGCCTCTTGCCCCTAACAGGAACCAGCACCCACCAAGTCCTGTTCCCACTGCAAAATTGTCAGTAGTTGTGTGGTATCAACACTACAGTCTGTGCTACTGCCTTGCTTGGACAGTTGTGCAGGGCTTGTTCCTAGCACCTGGGAAGCATGGTAGCTACAGAAATTACTCCTGCCAGAAGCAGGGGAGTGACCTGTTCCCTGCCACAGGAAGAAATGGATTTCTAGAGCAGGTAGCTTGACATTAGGCATCAGGTAAAACTGCTGTAGCAGGTTAGGACATTGAAACACTAGAACAGGCTGTCAGGAGCATTTCAGTCTGCTACTGAAGCACTAAATGGAAAAAGCCATCTCTCAGGGGACCCATAGGTCATCTAGATGATTTCAAAAGCTCCCATCAAACCCTGGATCCTGTGGCCACTGGGTACCATGTCCTTAGTGCAAGTGAGCCTGCTTGCTTTGACAGAGGGCTCTCGGTTTTCACCAGCTATGTATAATTAATCCATGCAATAGGAACATGTAGCTAACTTACGCTTAATGTGCTGGGGTCACTTGATACACATCAGCAGTGAGTCTCTTCCCATCAGTCACAAGGACTCAACAGAGAAGAAAACATTTTCCTTGAGCCCTGTCAGGCTGGGTGGTGTTAGCCTGAGCAAAGAGAGCAGCAGTGGTTGGTTATCCAGCAACAGATTCCATCTGGTTTGCTCAGAAATGGGAGTGGGACACAGCCTCTGGTTGTGCAGCACTTCGTGGACAGAGCTTTTCAGGATGCATTCTGGGCTGGAGTGTTTGTACTGGAGGCTCACATGGTTTGGTAACAGGCTGCCCATCGTGCCACTCACAGCAAGACATCCAGCAGCGCTTCCCAGAACTCAAATGAGGCTTATTGCTTCAGTTTCTTTGCAAAAACCTTCTTGAAAGAAGCTGCAACCTGCCATCCTGTGCTCCCTTCCTGGGAAAGAGCTTTTTAGAGACCTTTAAAAGCACACTGGTGAACACTGAAAGAAACTAAATGCACATCTATTTTCTTATGAAATGTAAGCTCTGTGAGATTTCAGCTGCTCCTGCTCACTGTCTGAATGAACACAGCTCTGTGAGCTGCATGGGCCTTGTTGCTCTGAACCTGAGACTGTTCCCATCAATAGTCTGCAATCTTTATTTTATATTTCCATGGACAGTCTTGCCCCTGCAGACATTGTAGGCTGGTGATGATTCGTGAACTGCACAAAGTCCCTGGAAAGATTCAGGAACACCAGATGGGGAGGGGATATTGTGCCAAGAGCAGACATAAATCCAGGACATAGTAACCCCCCCCAAACAACTGCCATAGTGTGGGAACTTCTCCAGTCTTCTTGCAGTTTCCTTGAAACGCAGACAGATGTGGAACAGGCCTGGGGCTGTAGAATTTCAGGTCATGGTTTAAGTCCTTGACACTGAATTTGGGATAAAAGACCAACAGATTATTCTATTTTCTCTTTGCATTGGCAAGCAAACAATTGATGCCTTTGCACCTACCATTTGTTAGCCTGATTATCTTCTTGGCATTAAGCACCTTCAGTTCTATGCACCAGAATGGGAACTGGATTTTTCAGGATTAATGAGAATATGAATGACTTCCCAGGGTGGATATTTCCCAAGTGGTACCACAACAGTTGTGGGAGGTGCTGCTAACAATGTCCATGACCCAAGAGATATTAAATGCACACACAGAAGTCTGGGTGTTTACCCAAAATGGAAAATTCTGCAAGGATTTGATTTTTCATTGCTCTCTGTCTTGTTAAGGCAATAATTTGATAGATGGAAAATGAATCCACAGTATTATTTCCACCTTATAATGTGAATTATTTGTGGTTTGGACCTGAAGCAGCTGCAGTTTGTGATGGCTCCTCTCTGCAGCCGGTGTTTGTGCTTAATGCAGGGGGTTAATAGGTCTCTTTTTGGAGGCCTTTTGCTTAGTTCTGAGCCAGTGTGCTAAAGGCACCCTTAGGCTGTTTTTAATGCATGTTGGGATTGCAGTGCTCTAACCACTGCTGTCATTGATGGAGCACCTGCACTTTTCATTCCTTTAATTTTATTTCCTACCATTTGAACAAGAATTAATCAGACTGTGAGGAGAATGCTGCAAGGGTTAGGTAGAGTTATGGCTACCCAAGCTGCCTCCCTCAAAAATCCTGTGTCTGTCCATTCAGCCGTGACTGTGTCCATGCTGGCAGTAACTGAATCAAATGCTTGCCCTGAATGAGTGAATGGGAGGTCAAGCTGAAGAGAATCTAGACTATCTGAGGAACAAAGGAAAATAGTCCTGAACTTCCCTAAAATCATCATTACAGCTGAGACAGAAATCTGTGGTTATTAATATGATGTAATAATGTAAGTGCTGGGTGGGTAGACTGAGCACCTGCTGAAATGGTTGTGTGCACCTCTTCCTTGAAGAGATGAGATTGCACTGGTTTAGACATTTTTGTTCTATTAATAATCACCACAGACTCAGATCCTCTTAGTTTATGTTGGGTGGCTTTGGTTATGTTGGGTTTTCTTGCCTCTCCCATTTGCTCAGCTCACCGATGCTGGCCAGTGGTATTGCCATGCTGGGTACTGCCCAGCTAGGAGGGAATGCCTCAGCTAAAGGATGGTAGAGCAGGGCTGAGATGTTGTTCTGATTAACCAGATCTGCTGCTGATTTCCTTGATTACCTTGCCTCATTTCCCCATCCCTGCACCCACCTTGTCTATGTGCTGTGCAGAGCCTGGGACATACAAACATAGTGGCTGCTGGCTGTAAATAATGTGGTGTCTTAATGTCTTCTTGGGGGCTTTCTTTTTCAATTGAAGCCAAGTCCCCTTCAGCAGTCCTGTCACATGAAAAGGCCTTTAAGAGCTGGTGAGGTTTAGCAGCAAAGGAACCATTTATTCTGTGTGCACCTGAGAGTGCCCTGGAGGCACATTTGGAGACAATCAAGATTTCAGGTCTGATGAGAGCATCCTTTGTGAAGCAGAGTCAGACCTGCTCAGTGTTGGTTTGCAGATAGCAGTTAAGCAAGCTTTCATGCTGGCCCTGTGGGATCAGCCAAACAGCAGGCTCTGGCTTTTGTGCCCTGTGTGCATAGAGCTACCAGCATGACTAACAGAAATGTATGGAGAAAGAGGGGGAGAGAGAGACAGGGGTTGCTGTCAGCTCAGGAGATGTTTCTTGCTCTAACTTTTGGGGACATGCTTGGTATGTCAGGAATGCTTGAGGGGAAGAGGTTTGCCTAGGGTGAGCAGGTACTGTGACTGTGAGAGATGTGATGCTTCCTCTAACATTATGCTGACAAAGTGCTAGGTGCCATGGGACCAAGCACAGTCCTGACTGATTTGATACTCTGCTGTTAAAAGCTGGGTTTTGTAAAGCTGCTTGTTGTCACAGATTCACAGACACTGGAAACAGAAGAAAAGTACTAAATATTAGGAGATGCAGTCTATTGTCACACTTGTCTCCAGATGTTCCCACATAATTTTTTCTCTTGAATCACACCTGAGTTTAAAAGATACCAAGGCAAATCAATGTAAGGTCTGGTATTGGCTCTCCCAATACCTCCTGACTATGCAGGACAGGAAACTTCAGTTACATAGCAGAGAGATAATCATGCAGAGAAGCCCACACATTTTTCCCCTCTAGTTTCTTCTTTTCTTCTCACTTGTGAACTTTTTTTTTTTTTGCTGTTGAGCTCCATTTGTTTCACCTTGACTCACATGTTCTGCTCCTGGACTATTGTTGATCTGCAGATGTGGGCAGAGACCCCAGGTTGTTACAGGAAACCCAGGGTTAGTGGTTTGATATGTCAGCCAGTAGGACTTAATAAAACACCTGTTTAAGAGTGAACTTTCCCTTTTGTTTCTTCTTCACACACAGCTGGGGGTGGCTTGAGGAACCTTTCACAGTACCAGACCCATGTATTGCACATGAGAAATCTCTGCTGCCTGCTGGCAGTGAGCAGTGTGCTGTGCTTTTGTTGGCTAGGCGAGGAGCAGCTTCAAAGGAGATATTGGTCAGCATCAGTATTCAGAGTCAGCACAGCTCTGTCAGAGCACATTGCTTCCAGAGCTGAACTGCTGCTCATGCACTGCACTGCTCACATTTAGAAGGGGTTTTTGCTTGTTTTCTATTTTATTTTGTTGTTTTGTGTACTAGAAGCACAAGCAATTTTAAATCAAACCTCAGACAGGCATGAGGCTGAGTTGTAACTTTAAAAATGAGACCTTCCTATGGCTCTTTCCATCCTCTCCTAGCCATATATTCAGTGGAATTTGGCCATTTTCTTTCCTTGTGCTCTTAACTCCAAAACTGTAAGATCCTGCTGGCTGATTCACTGCTGCCTAGTGTGCTCTCTCTGTGTGTCTGCCAAAACTGCTGTGCTGTCTCTTTAGAGGCCAGCAAGGAGCAGGAGCCCTGGCACTAGGTGCTGGCTCTACAGCGAGGAGTAAGTAGTCTGTATTCACATCCATGTACCCCTCCTATCTCTCCAGGTGTTCAAGAATTCACTTTGGAATTTAAGGGAGTGGCAGATGAGAGTGGGACAGGTTCTGCCGCTGTCCAAGCTGCTCTGCACAGAGCCAAACTGCAGCATGCCCAAATCAGACTGCAGGACAGGAGCTGATATTTTAAAGTGCAAGATTCTTGGAACTTACGGGTTTTATTTAATCATTATTTACCCTTTGTGTATTTTGTAGCAGTTCTTCCTTTATCAAGCCGAGCATTTTCACTGAAATCAGCCAGTCACCTGGGGACAATGTGGCAGATGGTAGCGATAAGCAACAGGTTTACAGGACACTTTTTCCACACCAGAATGCCAGCTCTTCCTTCCCCCAGGAGGGACTGGCTGTTTCACAGCCACTGCAACAGCAGTGGGGCTTTTAGCTGAAACATTCTAAAAGGCTTGCTCCAGGCTGAAGGGAGGGAGCTAGGGATTTTAAATGGAGTGCTCCCACCATTTCAGATGGGGCTATTTTATGAAACAGTAGGGCAGCAAGTCTCTGAAAACCCAAATACAATCAGGCAAGGAACGAACTCCTTCTTTAGAGCTGCTTAATTGAGTTATCACTGGAGGGGGAAAAGCCCCAGCAGTTTACCCCGACATGGATTCTCTGTTGTTGTCAAACCCCAGCTGTTCTGTGAAAAGGAATAGTGGGGTCAACACACAGCTCTTGTTCCACCCCACCAAGGATCAATACCTGCAGCATAATTCAGAGGCTTGTAATTACCATGTCTTGGCAGCTCTGCCTGCAGGCTAAATGCCAGTCAATGGCAAGTTAGTCGATTTCTTTTCCCTGAAAGCACCAAAATGTGCAGGTTTTCATTCTTTACTAAAAAGAAGAGATCTTTATTCCTGGTGTCTTTAGCTGGCATGCTCTGCAGACTGGTCAGTTTACCTTGAGGGGTGTGGGGACTTAACTCTTGACACTGTTTACACCACAGTCACATTTGTTTGCTTCTCATGCAGTCTGAAATCACTGCTGTTTCATAATGTGAAGTGAAACAGATTCTGTGGGTCATGCTGGGCATGGGGAAAGGCCTTCCCAATGACTGGGACCCATTTCCCCTTCATGAGAAGGATGAGGCTGAAGCTTCCCCAGAAGCATTCCTCTCTGCATTGCAAGGAAGAACCATTAGATTGCTTGCCTCAGTCTCCCTAGCCAGAACCTCTCAAAAACCTGATAGCAGCCTAATACCTAGTGTGCCCTTCCAGCAAGGTTATGCCTCTCTTTGGCACAATGCAGCAGCTCCAAAACTGTGGTTGTCTGTCGTGAGAGTATTTTCATCTGGAGAGGGGCAGAGCACAAGTAGATATGGAAAGAAAAGTTCCTGAACTTCAGCCAAAGATCTGTTGTTAATTAGTACCAGTGATGGACACTGAAAGGAAATTCCTGGCTCGCCTTTGCTAATAATATTTATTCTCCTGCCTTCTGTTCCATCTGAAAAGAATTAACATCCCAATCAGCATCCAAAAATGATGCTGTCTGTTGACAGAGTAACAAATCCAACTGTCAGCAGCACCCAGACCCTACAGTGTTTAGAGATCTGGCATCTTCGAATTCACTGGACCAAGCCTCCTCAGATGGTGAGCCCAGGTGAGGTAATGGACAAGCTCTGGGCTGTCCCTGCTGGGGACAGCTGGGAAATGTCACTGGGAGATTGATCTGCTGACTTTTGCTTCAATGTCCCTGAATGCAGAAGCACAGAAAAGGATCCATTTAAATATAAATCTTAAGGACAACTTTCTTCTGAACCAGGAACTTCTCAACTCGTGTTGTTCTAAGAAAATCTAAACTGCTCAATATATCCAGTGCACAAAAACTTGGAGGAGTGTGGGCAGCATAATCTCAGGTTTTCCATATGGGTTGGGAATGAGGCTGTGTAACAAACCAGAGACAGCTTTCAGGGAAAATATTTAAAAGAAAAAAGCCTGAAATGTCCATAACCTCTCTACAGTTATGGGATTGACAACTAATTGAGTGGGGAGTTGATTTTTCACTTGCACAGAAAATCCACCTGGATCCTTGTCTTCACTGAAATATTTGGAATTGTTTGGGATATCTGTTAGCTAGGAATGCCTAGAATGGGATTTTCAACTAAATAGATGCCACAGAATGAGGGAAGCATTTATATTGCATCAGCAATGGCTCCTGTAGTGCCAAGGAAGGTGCAGCCCCTGCTGCCTGTCTCTTATTTGAAGATGCATTGACTGCTCCTCCGTAGCAATCTGCTGTGTTGAATGAAGAGAGTCCAGTGGTGTTTAATACACTGCCCTCAGACCCTAAAGCTTATCACATCCATCCTGCCTGTGTTTGTTGTCACTGCTTCTATGCAGTAGTTTGAGTGGACACTCCAAAGCTGTGCAGTCCAAAGCTGACTTAGTGCTGTGGTTTTAAACAAGGGAAGAGCTCTTACATGGTAAGAACATAGCAGCTCATCCTCTTGGGCACATCTGGCAGCTGAAGATGGGGACATCTAATCTAATCCTATCTTCCTGAGACAATGCAAAGGAGAGTGTAGGAGGCTCTCTGGAGCACAGCTCCCTGGTTAACTGAAATGAAAATTTGTTGTTCCATTAGCTATCTAGCAGAGTGCAGTCCTTTTTCCAGGCACAGCTGGATTAGCTTTTGGTTGAATCTACTGAATTCCACCTTTTACCAGAATAACACACACTAATGGTGGTCACCACCCTATCCCTCTCCCCTTCTCTTCAGGACTGTGTACTAAATCAGTTATATTTCTGCAGCTCATCATTGCTCACCTCTCTGGCTGTTCTCAATGCCTAGGTATTGCTGACTTCCCAGACAGGCTGGACAGGGATGCACCTTTCTCTTCTCTGGGTGTTGGTGTGCAGAGCTGTGTCACCATCCGTTCTGTGCATGTCTTCTCTAAGCCTTAAACCTTCACCTTAGATTTATCCTTGTAATAACTTTAACCATTTGGACTACTTTGAACATCACTCACATTTTGCCTCTGCCAGAAAACTCAAGGTATTGATAATTTTGGGACTCAACACAGTAGTCTTTATCTGATCATATCTATGCCTGGCTCATGTGTCTATACCTCTGCTCCAGCATATCTAGCAGGACATCGACTGTGCAATTAAAACAGAGAGCAGGACAGGCTATAAATGTTACTTGGTAATTGTACAAAGGAATCATGAGCCTGAGAAGGGACGTCGTAACAATCATCAGCTGTTGAACTGAAACGTGCAGGTAGCTGGGAAGGGATGACCTGCACTCCATGACTGTAGCCCTGCGCCTTCACAGTGCCAGTGCCAGAGCCATCGCTTCCCACACTGCCTGTGCTCTCCAGACAGCAGTGCTGGACACGTGCACCACGCAGCACTGACACAGACACAGTTTATTAAGCCACTTTCATCCCTGGTGAATGTAAATGCTACTGCTGATGCCTGCTGCAAAGTCATCCGTAGCAGCTGAAAAGGTTCTGCTGTTGTCATGTTGTAGGCCAGCACCCTTCAGCACTCTGGAAAGGGAAAACAGTGCCAGCTGGCTGAGCTGGACATGGGCTGGTTTGGGGGTGCCCGGTACACATCTTGTTTTCTTTTCTGTCATTTCATCCTCAGCACAAAGTCTGCTCTACAGCAAGAACATTTAAAGGTATATTTCCATGGCCTTGGCAACAATGGGATCAGTGTACAGGTTTACATCCAAATGCTGCCTGAGGAGGGGTCAGGTGGAGATAGATGCCCTCAAACCCACCACAGGCAGTGTCAAGCCTTCACTCCTGGTATGTGGAGCAGCTTGACCTTGTGGAGTGATTGCTCTCTCCAAAGCAGCTGCAAACTAATTGTGATTTGCTTTCCACTGCCAGGTCATTTCAGGGAAGTGTGGAAGGGCCAGGTGGTGCCCACAAAGGACTGGGTTGTGAGATTTTGGCCAAGCAAGACCCTAAGCACCTTTATTTCTAAGCGGGCAATGTCTTCACAGCTTCATCATGCATTTCAGTGAGAGAATTCAACACCTGCCCATTTACCCTTACCCACAACAATTGTCCTTTAGGGGCTCATCTTGGATTTCCAAGAAATTTTCTGGCTGTAAAAACAGTGAGAAAAGCTCAAGACTGTGGCCTTAGTGTCACAGGACACCCCACTGTGGAAGAAACCTTTTAGGTGCTTGATTTGCTGCTCTCCTTTGGGACTCAAGATGTTCCATAATCCTGCCTGGTGCTGAGGTCAGGCTGACAGGTCTGTAATTTCTGGTTCCTCCTTCCAGCCCTTCTTGTGGATGGGCATCACATTGGCCAGCTTCCAGTCATTAGGGACCTCTCCAATGAGCCAGGACTGGTGCTAATGATGGAGAGTGGCTTGGCCAGCTCATCTGCCAACTCTCTCAGAACCCTAGGATGGATCCCATCTGGTCCCATGGACTCGTGAGGATCCTAGTGTCTCAGCAGGTCCCTTGCTGCTTCCTCCTGGATTACAGGGGGACTATATTGGTCCCTGGCTCCATCTGCCAGTTCAGGAGGCCACTTGTCCTGAAGACAACCTGTCCCACTATTTAATATTGAGACAAAGAAAGTATTAAGTACCTCTGCCTTTTCCTTGTCTTTTGTTACTCTATTCCCCTCTGCATCCAATAAAGAGTGAAGGTTGTCCTTGCCTCCTCTTTTGCCATTAATATCTTTATGGAAACAATTTTTCTTCTCCTGTACAGCTGTGGCCAGTCTAAGCTCTAAATGGGCTTTTGCCTCTCGTTTTTTCCTGTATGACCTAACAACATCCTTAAACTCTTCCTGGGATATCTCCCCTTTTTTTCCGCAGCCAATACACCCTCTTCTTTCCCCTTGATTCCTTTAGAAGCTTCTTGCCCATCCAGTCTGGCTGTCTCCCTCGTCGGCTCATCTTCCAGCACATCAGGACAGCCTATTCAGCCTGTAGACATCTGGTTTCAACAGGACCTTATTGCTTTGTCTGATCTGTCCCTCCAGAGTCTGTCTGGGACCCTGACTTGGCTTCTGTGAGGGTGTGTACCCCTTGTAGATCATAATGGTTAGTCCTCAGGCTGGTGTGGCTGAAGGTTTTCCTTCCCATCTAACCCATGCATCAGATTAGTGGAACCATTTAAAATTACTCTGGGTCACAAAAGAGAACAGTAATCAGGGCACTTTAGCCTCAAAATCCAAATGAATGTATCTGAGATAGAGCTCACCCCCTCATATGGCAGTGGAGATCTTGTTAATCAAGATGGTTAATGGAAAGCTGAGTTTGAGCTGCTCACGAGTTAATCCCTAGCAAAGACATGAATTAGCTGTCGGAGGCTGCAGAGCGTTGGGGTGTTCTGTAAAGCTTTAAACCCCTTCTGCAGTTCAGGCATTATCCTGCATTTTAAACAGTCTCGTGCAGATAAGCCCCATGGAAGGAAAAGAGGTTAGTTAGAACATGATTTCTAACCTGCAATTTTGCTTAAATGGTGGTTTTCCAGCACTGAATTACAGTCCTGGAGTATAATTCCATCAGCAGAAACCAGATGGCCTGAAGCAACATGGTTGCTGTGGCTAGGGCAGTGCCTTCTTTAATGCTGCAGCAGAGGAAGGACCACTTGTGTTCTTCCATTTTGCTGTATTCAGTGGACTTCATCCTGCAGAGGAAGTATATCTACAGGGAAGAGAGAGTTTGGAGCTCCCTGTATATGTTTCTTTTAAAGCATGAACAGGCTCAGTATTTCCAAGTGGTTTTTAGTGTCTGGCTGCCTACTGCTGGTTTCTGGTGGGTTTGCAAGTGGCTGCACCCTGTGTTGTGAACTTCTCAGTGGTTCCTCAACCCTCACTGACTCTCAGCTCCACAGCATTGTTACTGGGATCTGTTATCTCACAGTCCATGGTCAGATGAGGGCCTGCCCCTGCTGCCTTCTCAGGGTCTTTGAGCCGCAACTGAAAACTGGCTGCATGTACATGGAAAAGTTAATTGTTGAGTGCTTCCTCCTCCTTTTCCTTCCCTTGTTCTCCTTAAAGACTTTAATTAATCTCAGTGGAGAAACAATAATAATCAATGCTTAAACAATGAGTTTTCTCTGAAGGCCCAGTGGGTATTTTTTAAACAGGTCCTGGTGGTTTAATCATGTGTAGCTCAATTGAGCTCAGTGAGAACTGCAGGCCTAAAACTGTATAAAGCATCTTGTAAGTTGGACATCCAACAATGTTTAAACATCAAGTACCAATGCTATCTGCTTCCAGGTAGCTTTTCATCCCACATCTTGATTGTGAAGAGACACCAGCTCTGCTGGGAAGATGTCAAAACCTGCAGTGTTTTGCTGCTGCCACCTTCCCAGGCAGAGTGCACAGCTGGTAGTGTCTGTGGAAGTGCTCGTGTCTCTCTCACCATCTTTCCTTTTCTTTTGGCTATTAAGTTACCTATGAAGTCATCTAACTGTAACCAGGTAGACTCATCAGTTTCATTATTTCCTGGGTGCCTAAAGCACAAGTGGCTGCCCTTACTGTAGCCTCAAAGTACTGTATTTAATTTGTGGTCTGGTGCACTGCCCAAGAGTGCTCAGGCTCTCATTTGGACCATCAGTCCAGGCTAGGTCAGCATTTGTGTTCAGATGAGGAGGAGGATGGTGAAATGAATTTCCTGCCTGTCCTCACTTTCTGCAGCAGTTGAACCCTGTGGATGAAACTAGACTGGAGCCTGCCCCCTGGGAACATGCTGCTGTACCCCAGCTGCTGATGGGTGCTAGTGCTAGAGCTAATCAGAAGTAGTTGCTGAAACACAGGCAGTGGAGTCACTGGGTCCTGAACACCTCCTGTTTCTCTCTAGAGCTCCCCACCTATTCCTCCACACTGTTTGCTCATGTGGATGTTGGCACTTGCTTCTGGAGTCAGCTTGGGTTGGGCAAGGATCTCCACTCTTGGTCAGTATTTCTGGGTGAGATAGAGGACTCCAAACCAGTCACAGTCTCAAGCTTCACGGCTGTGCCAAACCCATTGCTATTGCATCCCAAGAACATCACTGCTGTAAGATTACTGCATGATATGCACAAAGGGAAATGAAGATCTGGACACTTCCTTCAGAGCTGGATTGGCAGCAGGTGCAGTGAATGAGTCACAGAATGTTAGGGGTTGGAAGGGACCTTGAAAGATCATCTAGTCCAACCCTCCTGCCAGAGCAGGATCACCTAGGGTAAATGAGTGTGGAGTTCTCACTGCCACTGGTACCCAGTTCATCCTGCCAGAGCTGCCAGCATGTGAAAGAAACTCCTCCGCTTAGCTCACGCTGTATTCTCATTTGCTTACTTCTCATTTTCATGCACTCTCAGATTTCCAGTCCCCTGTTGCCAGGTGTAATTACCTCATGCTTGGTCAGAACCAAACCATGGCATTTTCAAAATCCCTCTTGATACAGTTTTTCAAATCCTTTTGGCTGGGATAGGAAATGCAGTTAGGTTAACTTGGTAACTGCTGGAAATAATTGAATAAACCTCCTCTTGGAGTGCAGGATGCAGAGGTTCAAAGCAAATGTTCTCAAACGCAGAGATTAAAATACAAATGCAACCTAATGGGTCTGGAAGGAAGAGGGGACAATTTCTGTCACCTTGCCTTGTAGCAACTCAGATTTTTTCATAATTCTATGTTTTAAACCACAATTTAGGTTTAGTACTATTGCAAATAAGATAATTTATCTTTGACTGCATATTTTTCCTTAATCTGCTTAACAGATTCCTGCTGGCTCTGTCAGCCACAAACACCACTCTTCCTGTCTGCAGGTTTGCTTCGGTGCTTGTGGCTGTGATTACCTCTCCCATCCTTGCTGTCTTCAGCTTTCTTTCATACTTAATGGCTTACAGCTCAGGCCTGACTTCAAAACAATTGTTATACACACCTGAAGTGTTGCTGTTAGGGATACAGCATCCCTTCTTGATCAGGGGGAATGCAGCAAATGTTGGAATGTGCAGCAGAACCGCTACCCTAAAATACTTTCTACGGAGACTGTTTAAGTTATTGTTGTGTGATGTAAATAACAAGCACATTGCCAGGTTGTGTAAGGCAGGTGAGGTGGATGGCTCAGGCAGGCCTTGCTTGCCCCCGTGTAACATTGCACCTCTGGAAGCTGCTCGTCTCTGTTCTTATTCCACATCTCTCATGTGCTTCAGGCAAGGTGTTAGGTAATAGGTTGGACTTGATGATCTCTCAGGTCTTTTCCAACCTTATTGATTCTATGATTTCTGAAATAAATGAGTACATGTTTTTATGGTGCCTAGGTGTTGTGCAAGTGGAGAAGTGCTAATGGGGTAAAAGGGATAGAAGTGAGATGAGATTTCATGTGGCTGTTCTTGTGGGGCACTCAAACACCAAGCAAAACAGAAAGGTGAGGCTTGGAGATCAGCATCAGTACTGTGTGGTGGGACATGGTTATGGAATGGCTCCTTTGGGTGACTTACAGTGCCAGGTGTCTGTGGAAGTGCACTGTGCTGGGAGCCTGTGAGTGAGACAGAGAAACGTCTCTGCACAGCTCTGTTTGCTGCATGGATGATCAACGCATGTAGAGTTCAGCAGAACGAGTCTTGTCTCTTGGGTGTGGGTTTGTTCTGCCTTACTGAAGGAAATCAAAGTGTTCCTTTTGCTCTGTCTGCTTGAGGAAGGGTTTAGGTTGCAAAGCATTCTTATTTGCAGTGAAGGGAAAGATAAAAAAGCCTCTAGCCATAAATCAGAGTATCTGGTAAATAATTCTCACTTCCAGATCAATTTTTTTTACCGCAATGCATTTTTAGGTAGTTTCTATTGATTAGCCAGGATGTAGCAAGCCAGAAAGCTCTGGCTTGCACTGCTGTATGGCAGTAAGGCTTATTCCCATTTAAAGTTAGTATGTGTCAGCTGAGATTTATTCAACAGAGGCAGAAGAACTGCAACACCAGCAAGAGATCCTGCTCTGTTGTGTTGTACTTTTAGTCCACTGGCAAAGGTGGTCACAGGAGCTGGTGGGGGAGTCACCAAATACAGGGAAACCCATGCTGCTCAGTTTCTGCTGGCTCACCTCTTTGGGGGCCTTCACCTGCACTCATGACCTGTCCATAAGGAACATCAGCTGAGGAAGAGGAGCACTTTTCTGCAGTGAAATGAAAGTGAGGAGATCAGTTAATGTTAAACATCTTCTTGACAGGGAGCCTTTGCCTAGTTCAGGATAAGAAGACAATGAAGCTCCAAGACAGGAGCAATTCCAATTACATTTTAATCAGATCTCAGGGGGGAAGGCAGCATCATGGGAAACCATGAATAGAAACCCAGCAATGTTTCTTGCTCTGTCACTGAGCAGTCTGATGAATTAACAGATTATCTCCTGATTCATTCACCCTTCTGTGGTGCCTGCCTGCCTTCACGCTGCCTGCCCAGAGCAGTATCAGCAGATACCCAGAGATGCTCAGAGCAGTAACAGCTCAAAACAGAATAAAATCTTTTCACCATATCCAATCATCTTGCTTGTGGCACTAATATGATGGATGAGACTTAAAGAGCACATAAATATTTTTGTCTTCCACATAAATATTTAACTGTCCTACATGCAGAACCAGGCTGTGATTAAGACAGAACTGTTTTGGGGTGCTGACCTATATTTTGATGGAAGATCTATGTTTGTTTCTCTCTTTCTCTCTCTCTCTCTTTGCCTCCCAAAGGTTAGTGTTGTGGGGAACCTTCCCCCTTCCCTGATACGTCCTCTTCAACAATCTCCCACTGTAATTCCCCATGAATGACTAAGGTGTTCTACAGCCTACAGGAATGGGTCTAGCTTTTGGATGCCACCACCCTTCAGGAAAGGGGTGCCAGGACCACCTTAGCTTTGCTTTGTATTTACTAATAGAGGTGACTCAGGAAGTCCTGGAGTTCAGGGTTGTGACCAGGACACTGAACCAGGCTCTGCATACACAAGTGTGAGCATTAGTGCACAGGCTGCTGGTTTTGAAACCACCAGCAAAGCATGCAGCAGGCCATGTTCTTCCCAGCCTGTTGCACTGGCGGCATAACCTCCTGGTCAGCTTGCCTTCCTGCATCAACACTCTTCCATCCAACACTGGCTTTTCTGCACAACATCCAGGTCATCAAGTGCATCTTTTTTAGATGTCATAACAGTTGTTCATGAGAGCTGAGTTTTGTTCCAGCAGATGAAACCTGCTGACACTGAAAGCACTGCCTCTTTCTTCCCACTAATTGCATACAAGCCACTCAGCCTGCCTCATTCTCCTACATTTCTCTGGCTGCTGAGGGCTGCAGATCAGATGCATGCCAGGAAAACAGACAGAGGTCATATCTGAATTTCATCTGTCCAGAGAGACTGGCATGTGAGAAAGGAACAGGAGGGCGAAGGCAACCTTGGCCCCTCCAGTGTTCTTAAACCAACTTGGCTTCAGAGGTGGCTTTTCTCTTGACTGCCTGCCCTTGCTGTCACTCTGTCAGCACCTTTTGCCTCCCTTGGCAAGGCGTGTGTCTTCCAGGCCTCTGGAGCTCTGCCTTGGGAAGGCAGCATAGTGTCAGAACTCTGTGTTTGCACTGAGATGGGCAGAGGGTCTGGCTGAAGTGGTGCCACAGCCTTCCTGCTGCAGCAGGCATGGGCTCTGCTTTTGTAGAACCCGATGTCAGGGATCAGACATGACCAGAGGAGCAGTTGTTACCAAGTAATTTAGTAAATAAAATAAGTGGATAGCACATCCCCAGATGGAGCTCTTGCAGTCCTTAGTGCTTGAAAATCATTAGTTGGGCTCCAAGAAATCCTGAGATTGACTTAAATAACATGAGATTAGAAAATGCCCTGGGGATTCATTTGGTTGCCTTTTGATATGGAAGCATTAAAGGCTCACATGGGTTAGAAACATTTATTACAAAGTAAAGCAGAGCTTTGCAGTGGGGCTGCTTTCATGTCTGCAGAAGGTCAAAAAGCATGGCAGGAATCTCTGCAAGCAGTTCCCTGAGTTTTCAGTCTGGGAGGGAGAGCAGCAGCAGCAGCCATGGGTCTGCCTTTGCACATCTCTGATCCTTGACATCTGGCTTTATAAAACCCAGCAAAAGTCACACCTTTACTCTCTGGGTGGTAGCAGGGCCACAGTCTAAAATTCTCAGCTCAGGGAGAATTTCCACCCATCCCAGTGCAAGTCATACTTGAGGAACCGAGGGGTTAACTGCTCCTTATAACAAATGCCTGCTTGCAGCACCTGGCTGCTAGGAGAGCCACACACAACACTGGAGAGCCCTGGGCTGCAGGTGGCAGAGGCCACATCCAGCATGGCCAGAGATGAGCAGGAGTGCAAGGGGCTTTGCCTGCCCTGCATGGGGGCACATGTTGACCCCCAGGCTGGGTAGCTTATGGGTATGAACACCTTTCCACCGAAATCTCACTCACTCCAGAATATGTCAGATGACAACATGAACAGTGAGCAGAAAGTGGTGATTCATGTCCAGCAGACATGTGCAGCATCACTGATAGTGTTGCCTGGTAACAGAGGAAAGGATGGTAGAGCCCAGCCAGAAGCCAAAGAGTCCTCAAGGCTGAGGTTTGCCAGGGGCACAGCCAGCCCTGCACATGTTGTTTTGGGGGCTGCAAAACAGCACCCTGCACACACAGCTGCCTGTGCTGGCTCTTCATCTTCCACCAGGCACCTGGGGCCTGGGAGGGGCCTGCAGAGGGCTTTGAATGGCAGCAGCCTCCAGCAAGGCAAATCCTTTGATCATGGTAGCACGGTGAGAAGGAAGCAGGCTGTCTTCAGTTGTGTAACGACACAGGGTGCTCAACTTGACAAGAAAAAAACAGGTTCTTACCCTACCAATTTGCTTTTTCTGACCTAAAGAGCATTGGAACAATTTATGTATTTGCAAGTGCGTTAGAAAGAGGCTTGAAAAGCAAATCACCAAATTCCTCAGGAATCACTCCTTAGCATATTCCATTACATGAAATTATAATCTCTTTTCCTTGATTTTCTGTAGCATCTTTGCCACACTTGTAAGGCCTAGTGTCATTTTGGATTGCTCCTCAGGAAATTACTCTGGACCTAAAATTTGTTTTCAGTGAATAAGGGAAAATCATAGAACCATAGAATGTTGGGGGTTGGAAGGGACCTCATATTTTATTATTGCCACAGCTCCCAGGGCCACAAAAGCACATACTCCTAAGTTTGCATTCCTAGCAGGCCGCAGCAAAGAGTTTTGGTTCTGCCACAATACAATACAATACAATACAATACAATACACCAGGTTGGAAGAGACCTTCAAGATCATCGCGTCCAACCCATCAAACAATCCAACCCACCCAACAACTAGACCATGCAGCCAAGCACCCCATCAAGTCTTCTCCTGAACACCTCCTGTGAAGGTGACTCCACCACCTCCACGGGTAGCCGATTCCAATGGGCAATCACTCTCTCCGTGTAGAACTTCTTCCTAACATCCAGCCTAAACCTGCCCTGGCGCAGCCTGAGACTGTGTCCTCTTGTTCTGGTGCTGGATGCCTGGGAGAAGAGGCCAACCTCTGCCTGGCTACAACCTCCCTTCAGGTAGTTGTAGAGAGCAATAAGGTCACCCCTCAGTCTCCTCTTCTCCAGGCTAAGCAACCCCAGCTCCCTCAGCCTTTCCTCATAGGGCTTGTGTTCCAAACCCCTCACCAGCTTTGTTGCCCTTCTCTGGACACGTTCCAGCAAGTCAACATCCTTCCTAAACTGAGAGGCCCAGAACTGGACACAGTACTCAAGGTGCGGCCTAACCAGTGCAGTGTACAGGGGCACAATGACCTCCCTGCTCCTGCTGGCCACACTGTTCCTGATGCAAGCCAGGATGCCATTGGCCTTCTTGGCTGCCTGGGCACACTGCAGGCTCATGTTCAGCCTACAATCAACCAGTACCCCCAGGTCCCTCTCTGCCTGGCCACTCTCCAGCCACTCGGACCCCAGCCTGTAGCACAGCCAGTGCTGAGACCTCGAAGCCCAGGAGGGATTCCACCCACAGAAAATATCTATTGTCAAGTGCAGTAGGTGCTTGAGGACAAAATTGCTATCTCCTAAGGACAGAACTAATTGCATTTGACACTTTAATGCTGAGGCAAGTCAGTCAGATTATACCTGGTTTTCAGCCACCCTCCCAGAGGTCAGGACAATCTTCCTCTGCATCTGAGCAGTACCCAAAGGGATGTGGGTTTGCTTTTCTGTCACAACTGCCTTATGAAGTCAGATAAATTCCTTGCTGCCAGAGGTGGGGCAGTGAATGCTGGTGGCCGACATGAGCTCCTGGAAGCCATCTCCATACACATCTGTAGAAACTGGGTTTTGCCATTCATTCAATAGTTTGTTCCTCTGGGTGATTCATAGATGAATTGTTGAAGTGTTGCTGACTTTGGCTGAAGTAGAAAGAAAAGGACTCTCTGTGTATAAAGAGTCTGTAAGTAGTGATACTGATTCATGCCTAGGAAGCATGCACTAAAGCCCTGGGACCAGCATCTAAATCTATCCATTTCTTGGAGTGTAAAAGATAAATTAAAGAAGCCAATCAGGGAATGGAATGGCAGCTTCCACAGTGCCATCATCTGATCGGAGCTGACTCCCCACAGCACCACTCTGCATGCTGCCAGGAGGTTTCTGGTGGAGCCATTAGTGGTGTCACTTTCATCACAGCCTAATGACCAAGACAAATAAAACATGCTCAACATAAAAGAGTTTCAGGAGACTTTTTTGTGATAATAACAATTAATTGCCTACGATCAAAAGTGAAAATATGAGTACACCAGGGAGATGCAGTATCTGAAGGGGCTCATTAAAATGGTTAGGAGAATTAGGAAGCTACAGCAGATACAGTGCAGTGCCTGTCACCAGACTCCTCGTGTCCTGTGGACAGCAGAAATGCCAGCTTTGTGCAGAAATTACAGCAATCTAAGTGAGGACAAGAAAGAATAAAAATGACATCTTTTAAAAGCACTTCCAGTTTTTGGACTGCATTAAACAGAGGCTGAGTGCTGCATCCCTAAAAACCATTTCATGTCTGAAATGCTGCCCATCCATCCCTGCAGGAATGCTGCACAGCCCCAGTTCTGGGGGGGCCAGTGCATTTTCTCTTTGCTTGAGAATATCACAGGAGCAATGAACAAGGGTGATTCTGAGACCATGGAAATGTTACCAGCCATGATTCTGGGGGGCAGCTTGGGGACGCTGAAAGGTGCTTTTCAGCAGCTCTGAAGCCATGAAATTGAACAGCAGCCAAGTCCTGTATGAGACTGTGCAGTAATGAGCTGTGAAAGATGGGGCCAGTTCAGTGAGATACTGCTTTGTAAACAGGATGAGAGAGGGTCTGGCTAAGCAGACAAACCCCTTCCAGTATGGTGATGAAGTATGCATTGTCTTCCTGCTGGGATGCTGCCCATTAGCATCAATGCAGCCCACAGCACTTTGGGTCCTCCTTTAAACTGTGGCCAGTTTCATCAGTCTCTCTGACCTCATTGGTTCCACCTAGTTGGTTTGGAAAGCAGCAAAATCTGATCCTTATTTGATCTCCAACATAGTTTTGTTTCTCAAGAGCTAAGAATTCTCACAGATAGAAGGGTTTATCTAGTGCTAGCTAAGGTATCAGGAGATAAGGTTTCACCCTTGTGGAGTACTTAGAATCATAGAATCATAGAATCAGTCAGGGTTGGAAGGGACCACAAGGATCATCTAGTTCCAACCCCTGCCATGGGCAGGGACACCCCACACTAGATCAGGCTGGCCAGAGCCTCGTCCAGCCTGGTCTTAAACACCTCCAGGGACAGGGCCTCAACCACCTCCCTGGATAACCCATTCCAGGGCTTCACCACTCTCATGGTGAAGAACCTCTTCCTCACATCCAGCCTGAATCTCCCCATTTCCAGCTTCATTCCGTTCCCCCTAGTCCTATCACTACCTGAGATCCTGAGAAGTCCCTCCCCAGCCTTCCTGTAGGCCCCCTTCAGATACTGGAAGGCCACAATGAGGTCACCTCGGAGCCTTCTCTTCTCCAGACTGAACAGCCCCAACTCCTCAGTCTGTCCTCACAGGAGAGGTGCTCCAGCCCTCTGATCATCCTCGTGGCCCTTCTCTGGACACGCTCCAGCATGTCCACATCCCTCTTGTAATAGGGGCTCCAGAACTGGAGGCAGTACTCCAGGTGGGGTCTCACCAGAGCTGAGTAGAGGGGAAGAATCACCTCCCTTGACCTGCTGGTCACACTTCTCCTGATGCAGCCCAGGATCTGATTGGCTTTCCGGGCTGCAAGTGTACATTGAGAGCTCCTGTTGAGCTTCTCGTCCACCAGCACCCCCAAGTCTCTCTCCTCAGGGCTGCTCTCCAGCCAGTCACTGCCCAGCCTGTATGTACTTGAGCCAGTCTTGGCTATTCCAGTTCTCCCTGGATGCTGTGATCTGCAGCACTACTTAATTTGGAAACTAAACCTGATGGTGACCACCTGCACATCTGTGGATTTCATTTATCCCACACCTGTTCTCGAGTGTCTATGATTTTATGGCTCACTAGGGGAAAAAAATCTTACCAGGATCTTGGGTACCCAAGTCTTTCTGTTCTCTTTTGTGTCAAGCCTCAGAAACTGGAAGGTTTCTCATGTTCCCTGTGTATCCATGTTCCATATAGCCAGACCACCTATTAGCCTGGTAACAACAACAGGAGGCAGTGCTAGACACTGGCAAAAATGCAACCTCAAAGCTGCCAAAAGAAGTAAATTTGTCAGAGAAGCAGTGAAAGCATCTGCAGACTCAATCTCATGAATTTCCTAAGGAAGAGAATTCCACCAAACTGGGGCCAGGCACATTCCAGATGGCACAGATGGTGAGCAAGTGACAGATTGGAAACAGAACCCAAATTATGAGCAAGTACATAAACAGAAATCAAGATTTCTCCACTAGGTAGGAGTCAAAGTCTGAAGGGTCTTTGGGAACAATAAAAACATGCTGATTTTCAGCCTTAGAAGGTAGCCAAGTGCACTGCCTGAGTAAAGCTGGGAGATGACAAGCTGCAAGAAGAGCGTGCAACTTGTCAGTGGCTGCCAAGCTTGGAGCAGATTCGCAGCAAAACAGAGGCAGAAAATGGCCCCCAAGTGTGGCTACAACCCAACCTGGCAACTGCAAATAAACAAGGCAAGATTTCATTGACTGGTCCATTGCAAACCAGGGTGGAAAAAATTACATGCTTGTGTCTTTTTTAATCAAATCTTGAATAACTTGTGTGAGAGCCAGTTTAGATGGGTGGAAATATGCAAATCGTCATACTGTAAGAACCCATGAGCACATGAAGCACGTGTAGGAAACCAACAGGAGCAAGCAAAGGGGAATCAGAAGTGAGAATATTTCAATACCAATGAGGGAGGGAAGGAGAACACAGCAAAACTGACCCTCAAAAGGGCATAGGTGGACAAGGGAGAGGAGCCTGAGCTCAGAGTGCAGCTCCAGCCATACAAGCCACCAGATGTGCAGTTTTTACATTCAAGACAGGGAGCATTTTTCATTAACAGACTAATAATGCTAATTACACTGCAGGGGCAGTGTAAGAACTTGTGAGCGTGCAAACACTGATTGTAGGGGAAGGGGTGTCCATCTGAGTGCACATGCAGGCATGGCAGCTGCCTGCACAGCACTGGACAGCTACAGCATCTCTTCCTCTCACTGAGCCTCCAGCCAGCCAGCACTGCTGGGTATTAGACACAGCCTGTGCTCCTTACTCATGTGGGAATTGGTTCTGACCCAGTGAGGGACTTCTGTGGAGTCAGAATGATGGAGAGCTGGCATGCTCTCTTCATACCTTCAGGCTTTTCCTGACATGATGGACAAGGTGTATTTTGCTGGGAAAAGGTAACAGTAAAAGCAGTGTTGTTCTGGTCTTCCAGGCATGAGTAGCTCTTTGGTGTGGTCTTTTTGCAGGCGGCCTACTATCTCTTCCTGCTCTTTTTTATGAAGCTAAGTATGTCCCACCACCTAGAGCCAACAACAGCCACATACCAGGAAGGGGCCAGAGCACTTCAGTAGCTCTGCTCTGTTCTACCATGCCAACATACACTTCCTGCCAGGTTTGAGGGTTGCAGAGCATCATTTCCTCTGCTATGTTTTGTTTATGCTTTTATCTAGCTAAGTGCACTAAATGTACCCCTGGGAGCCAGGTCAAGCCCTGGATTTGCTTGGAGATGTGGTTCAGAGGATCTATCTCACAGCAGGGTCTGCTCCAGAGCACTTGGTGCAAAGCTGTTGTAGCTATTCTGACACCCAGTGTTAGAGGAACTTTTTTTCCAAGGAGAGTTTGTGCAGCCTATGGAGACACCACAAAATGGCTGTTGGAGAGAATTAATCAGAAAGAAGCAGGAGATTTGAAGCTGAGCAGTTTTCCTGCTGCCAGGTACCTTACCTCCTCTTTTCATCCTCTAATCTGCTCTATCTGCAATACCATCCCTGCACCATGTCTCTGGTTCTTAATTCCCCCATCAGTCCCTGTCCTACTCCTTGCTCCATTGCCTGTCTGCATCTCTTTGATATTCAGATGGAATCCAGCGTGCTCTTAGATCCAGCAGCAGAAGAAAGCAGCAGCCGAACTCAAAAAGGCCCCTGACGTTACAAATCCCAGTTAGGCACTGGAGGATTCTCTCTGTACCTGCCTGCCTGCCTCCCCTTCAAACACCACCAGCATGGGTTTGGCATCCAGTACCTCCTGCCTCTTCTGTTTTTCCTGAGTAAGGGAGAAAACTCCCCTGTGCATCACAGAGCCCCCAGACCCTCTTTGTCTTCTCTGCTGTGCAGCACATGCTGCTCGTGCTGGAAGCAGGGGAGGGGGCAGTGCTGGGGGCTCTGGCAGGAGACAGCAAGTCTCTGGCTTAATGAATCGGCTTTCATCGGCTTGTGCAATGCCCTCAGTTTGAGTTCTGTGCAGAACTGGGGGTCCTGAAGCTGTGCTGCCCTTCTCTGGGCTCACCCTGCTGACTTCACTGTCTGCGAAAGGCACAGGATGGGGATGCTGAGGCCACTGGCAGCTGGTCCCCCTGGTCACAGGTTGGGTGCCGGGTTTAGGGTTATGGTTGCTGATTAAAGCTGGCCTCAGGCCCCGATCAGCACACCTTTGAGATGGTTAAAGGGAAAATGTTTTCTGGTTAGACAAAACCTTTTAAATCTCCATGTCCTGTGAAGGCAGTGATGTTGTTTCACTGGAGGCCTGTGACAACATGATGGAACTCCCAGGAAGCAAGAGGAGGCAGATACTGGGAAATTTACCTGATGGCTGTGATTCCCCTGCTATTCTGTGGATGACCATACCTTGCTCCTGCTGGAGTCGCTGTTGACCTCAATGGAAGAAAAGAGGCAAACTCAGTTCCTGCATGGATGAAAAGGGGTCTTCACCACTGCCAGCTTGGTCAAAAAGTGAAAGGGTTCCTCATACCAGGAGCAGATTATGTCACCTGTCTTTTTTTTTTTTCCCCTTTTTATTATTCCCTCTCCTAAATTTTTACGCATTTTTTTGCCTTCCCTTTCCCTATTCTACTTCAGATGCTTGATCCAGCCTAATACTTTCCCTCTGACCTCCCAATCTGTTGCCATGGAAATTCAGCCTTGTAACTTGGCTGATGGATTAGGGAGAAGGCAAAAGAGAGAGTGGGTAGGAAATAAACCTTCATTTGCTAAGAGGGCAAGGCCATGGTCATGGCTGCTCTGCTACCAAGCCTGAGGAAGCCAGGAAAACAAAGTCCTGATTCTGGATTTGCCACACTGGGCCTGGAACTGGGCAGTGCCCAATGGCCTCACAGTCAAAAGCACCAGTAAGGGAGGGTGACTGGCAGCTCATTGCTGGAGAAGGGAGTTCAGTCTGTGCCTTTGCCCACCATGGGTGTGAAGTGTCAGGAGACTGCAGACAGGAATGAGAACTGGACCAGCATACAGGTCCCTGCTGAGAGCCAGGGCTGCCTGTGCCCTAGTGGGCTATCCAGGTCCTGGAATTCCCCAAGCCAAAGCACAGGAGGCTTCTGGAACACTTGCACTGGAAGGGCTTGAAGAAACCCCAGAAGACATGAGGCTCTGTTAGCAAGGCCAGGCCAGATACCCATTTCATAGCTTGCTTTGTTGCCCCTCATGTTTGCTGTGGAGAATGGTGGCTGGGATCCCTCAGCCTGTTTGCCCCCAGGGGATTACACCATGGTTTGAGTGGGGGAGCAGGCTGCTGCCCCTGCTCGGTGTGCTGCATGTGTTTCTGAGGGAAGACAGACCAGGCCAGGCACTTTTCTGAGCAGCCCCTGAGAGCCCCACAGCATCCAGGATACTGCTTGACATTTCAGTAGAATCTGACAACTTGCAGCATGTGCCCAGAGTACTGTGCTGATGTCACGTTGCTGGACGTAGGCCAAGCATCTAAAGGGCAGTGAGTTGGTTAACATGCAGCTCACGTTGCATCCTGGCCTCTCCATATGACAGAGCTTTCCACTCCTGTTCATGAAGCTGCCACAGTTTTCTCTGAGGGCAAGTGTGACTTAAGCAAAGTGGCAGAAGGCAAAGAGACTAAGTCAGCATCAGGGGAAAAACCTGTGGTGAAAACCAGTAGTGCTAGTGATGATACTCATCAGGAGTGACTGGGGCCACTGAGGGACCCAGTCTGCTGAGCCTGAGAAAACTCTGAGGACTGAGAACCTCAATAAGCAACAGGAGTGCTGCAAAATGAACAATCAAATGAGGATCAAGCAGCCTAGGAGTGGCAGAGACTTCCATGTCCAAGCCAGCAAAGAGAAGGAGGAAGTGCCAGATAACTGAGAGGTGTGCCTCTTCTAGAAGGGGACAGCAGAGCCACAGCTGGCTGCAGGCAGCATTTACCAGCTGGCTTAGCATCCAGCCCAGCTGAAGGGCAGAACTGTCCTCACACCATGGAGGTTATCTGGGTTCCCAGCATGATTTCGTCTTCTTGCCAAAGACTAGAATAGTGTGGGCCCACTGCCATTCTGTGGGGACAGAGCAGGGCTCGGGTGCTCCTACAAAAGGAAAGCCTGACTGAGGGTTTTGTCTGAAGTCACTTGAGATTGGTGAGAATCCTTTCACTGATGGTGGTGGCCTCAGGATCAGACTCTTAGTACTTGCATCTTGCCTTGAGCAAACCTTAATCTTTTTTAGCATGGGGTCAGCCATGTTATCCTAGGAATTTGTGCATATTTCCAGCCCTGAAATTATGTCTTCTGTCCTTCTGCCTGGTGCTTTCCTTCCCCAGGATAACCTTTTTTGTGGAGGTGTTGCCAAGGGCCTTCTGCTCTGTTTCCTACAGGCAGGGAGAGACCACTCTGCAGGAGTGGTGAATCTGGTGGTGTTGCTCTGAGCTCCCTGGGGCAAGGGCTCTCAGTTGCTACATGCTGCTTCTGGGGTTAGGCTCATGGAAACTTGCTCTTGGCTCCTTTTTCCAATTTCTTGGTCACAGCTTGACCTCTTGAAGTGGGCATAGGGAAAGAAGAGGGCTGTGATGCACTCGCCTCACCCCTTGTCTTCATGGAACGGCCAACCTGAGGCAGCCATGCCTTGCTGTTGAATCCTGTGCTGCAGTGGAGAACGCAGTAACACTGCTCCTGCCATACATGTCCTGTCATCAGCCAGGAACAGAAAGCAGGTTGATCTGATCATCATTTGACTGGCAAAGCTGCAGTACTACCAGCCCAACCAGAAGCACTTCCAGCTCAGTAACAGAGTCCTTTCTTAATGTAGCTATACTTAATATTTGCAATAGATTTATTTCCAGTTGATGTAAGTCTTCCAGCAAACTCTGGATTTATTACCCCTATCGTGTGTAAAATACCTTCTTTATACCTCCCATCAGCTTCCTTTCAAACCAGACAGCACTTAAGCGTTTATGGCATGCTACATTATAGTCATTTACCATCATACATATTGTGTTCTTCCGTGGCTTTAAACATTAAAGGACACCTTTCTGCCCCATTTGAAAGGAGGGGGAGAGCACAAAACCCATGTATGAGCAAAATTGCTGTCATTTATTTCATCACATCATAGCAAGAACGGTCGAAATAATCAATCCATTATAGGAGAGCTAATGCATCACTCATTATTTGCTGCATGCTATGGCAAACCACTGGCTCAGCACAGAGACTTATGGATTGGGTATGTGGAAAGCTACAATGAATGTGCACAATTCGTGCTAATATGTACTGCTCTAGAGCCACCGCTATGCAGCAAGGGTTTCCCCCTCCCTCCCTACTTGCTCCCCTCTGTAGATGCAGGGCAATGTTCCATCTCTTTAATTTCCATCCCAGCTAGCAGTAGCAGGCTGGTCAGCTGGGGCTCCTACCCTTCAGCACAACAGAAATGGAACAGAAACCTGAAGGGGCTTGGTGTGTCCTGCCCCTGTACCCTCCTGGCTTTGGCTGCCCTCCTGCCTGCATGAGAGGGCAGCTGCAGCGTATGCTGGCTGTGTGCTTCTCTTGCCACCAAATATGTTAATCAAGAGCTATCAAATCAGCTGGAGGATATCTGGCTGTGTAAAGACATGCTGAAATTTGGCACCAAGTGTTTTGACCACCATGTACTGGTGTGTAAATAACACTATGTGTGTTTATTTCTCTGTCTAGATGGATATAAACCAGTATAAAGAGTAAGTGTATGGAGGAGGGGAGGGAGATAGGTGGATGGATGGATGGATAGATAGATAGATAGATAGATAGATAGATAGATAGATAGATAGATAGATAGACAGACACAGACAGACACAGACTGATGGATGGATGGATGAATGGATGGATGGATGGATGGATGGAAGGATGGATAGGTTTGTTACTATATCTTTAAAGTCCAACTGGTTGCAGCATCCTGTAGTAAATCCCTTTGTTTAAGCCCCTGCCCCATTTGTTGCAGGGTCAGAGTGGGGCATAAGCAGGACTGTCCAACCTCACTTTAGGCAGGAGGAAGCCAGGACACCATGGGGACACAGCAAGCTCCATCCTTGTGCTCCCAGGAGTTACAGCTTCCCAAGAAGGTTCTTCTGGCAACAGGGCCTGGTAGGGCAGCACACCCAATGTCAAGGCTTAGGTGCCTTTCTTTGTGTTCCCTGACATTCCTTTGAGTGCAGCCTGAGGTGCCTTCTGCAGAAAAGTAGAGACATGCACATGACGATGCCCAAGCCTAGCTCTTCACAGGCACTTACAATACGATACAATAATACAATAAACCAGGTTGGAAGAGACCTTCAAGATCATCACATCAAACCCATCAACCAATCCAACCCACTTAAACAACTAAACCATGGCACCAAGCACCCCATCAAGTCTCCTCCTGAACACCTCCAATGAAGGTGACTCCACCACCTCCACGGGCAGCCCATTCCAATGGGCAATCACTCTCTCTGTATAGAACTTCTTCCTAACATCCAGCCTAAACCTCCCCTGGTGCAGCCTGAGACTGTGTCTTCTTGTTCTGGTACTGGCTGCCTGGGAGAAGAGACCAACCTCTGCCTGGCTACAGCCTCCCTTCAGGTAGTTGTAGAGAGCAATAAGGTCACCCCTCAGTCTCCTCTTCTCCAGGCTAAGCAACCCCAGCTCCCTCAGCCTTTCCTCATAGGGCTTGTGTTCCAAACCCCTCACGAACTTCATTGCCCTTCTCTGGACACATTCCAGCAAGTCAACATCCTTCCTAAACTTGTCTAGCAATGCAACAGGGCATGCTCAGGGCTTGGTGGTAATAGTTTATGGACTCATCAACTACAAGTCCAGGAAGCAGATTAACCCTGAGTGATGCCTAGAGTAAGGACATCTTTGCTGTACTCTGTTTTCACAGCACAGGCAAGCAGCAAGGGCACTCTCCAGAACTGCTGAGTCCAGGCCAGGACACAGAGCTACTCCACAGGCACATCCCAGGCAGTAGAGCCTGCACTCAATCAGCAGCCCATTGGAAAGGCAGGGAGAACACAGTACCACCTGCCCACTAAACCTAAGTGGTTTGATCAGTCCAACCAAATCCACTTCCACATAGCCACAGCCCTGATGACTTGCCCATCTCTTTTCCCACTTTAAAAACATCTTTCTTTTCTGTTTGGTTTTGTTTGTTTGTTTTTTAAGAGATTCCTCATCCCCTGTCCCTTAAGTCCCTGGGCAAGATATTATAGTTTTTTAAAAACTTGTTGCTACTGCGGCATTATATCTTTATTCCCAGGGTTTGAAATGGTTTTTTAATCAAACTCTCCTGTTTCCCTGAACACTGAGTTGCAGGAGCTTTATATGTTTCTTTTAAATAGGAATGCTGCACGCTCACTGAAAGTAGGAAACCTACTAATTTGTTTCTCCCCCTCTCAGCAGTCCTTCATCAGCTACATTAGCTAAATGGGAGCTGCATGCCTGCACTTTGGGGAGCAAAGCCTCATTTATACATACCCTGTAAGCCATTCTTAAGGAGGAGCATCACTTTTACACTTGATCTCTCAAAGCAGCCGCAGGATAGTGGGTGTAGATCTGCCCTTGGCTCTGCTTCTGTCATCCCTGTGACTTCAGTGCACTGTCGGTGCCTCATGGAATGGCAGATCCTGCTCCATCTTGCCTCTTGTTATGTCTCGATCACCATCAGAGCATCAGGGTGATACTGAACCTGACAGGGAATCCTGATGGCACAAGAGGACTGTGTCAGCTTTTCGTCTTGGAAGCATGAAGCAAAAGGAGCAGAGAAGTCGGAAACTGCTGTCTTCTGTCCATAGCCCTTACCCTTGATCGTGCTAAAAGCTGTCTCAGCATCCCAGCCTCCCTTCTTTCTGGTGATCTAGACATGGGCATTTCTGTCTCAGTGTTTCTGTATTTGCCGGCAGAGCTTGCTGAGGAGCAGACCAAGTCATGGCTCACTAGAGCAGTGAGTGGCTGCAGCTTTTGCTAGCATGGCAGCTGAGTAATAAGATGTTTTGACATGGTGGCCCTGCATGATGCCCTCAATGTCTGCATGCTGTACTAGAAAATCCTTGTCCCAGGGAAGGATGACATGAAATGGAGCAGTGGTGTGGTGTTTCATAACCACTGCCTGTGGCTCAGGATGTGCCTACAGTTAGGCTGCTCTGAAGGTTTTCAGCTACAAATAATTTTTAGCAAAAAAATGAACAACTAGAACTAAACCTGCTTTTTTTGTCAGTCTGCGTCTTACATGCAACAAAGCAGGTTGATTTTTAAGTACCAAAGTCAAATTCCTCTAGTATGAGCATTTGGAGCTGGGGCTGTGGCTTCCAGTGGCTCAAATTTTTCAAACTCAACTTTGCTCTTATGAAAGCTGCAGAAGACAAGAATGGGCACAAGGCTTCAGCAGAGGCTGGATGGACGACTACAGTGTCCCTGCAGTGCCTAAGACCGTGGAGGTCCCTCAACTGACCCACACTCCTTGGCATGAAAGCCATCAGTATGTGGGGTGATGATAAAGCCCCTGGTCAGGCTCTGGCTGCAGTCTGGGCTGTGAGGCTGAACAAGGGGCTGCCAAAGCAGGTGGCAAGAAAGGATCTGGGTGAAGTCTTGCAGGTGTTCCTGATAGTCATCATGCCAGGATTCCTATGTGCCAGACATGAGAAACTAAGAGCAGAAATGTCTGTTCTAGGAAAAAAGCCACAGGCCCACTCAGGAGCATTTAAGCTTTACAAAACTATTTGTGATGGGTGTGTGGGAATTGCTAATTACTCTGTGGAAACAACTTCTGTGGTACAAATTCTGGTACCAGGCTTACCCCTGTTCTCCACTTGCTGCCAGTGTTCTCAAAGAAGCTCCTTTCAGGGTGGCAGTGTACTTTTCCGGCTTAGCCTCATCCTAAAGGTGAAGATTTTGAGCCCTCTCAGCACACAATCAGCCTGGCTGGTTTTATGAGATGTGGGCATGAGGAGAAACCAGCCACTCCTATTTGCAGGCTCTCTGCCCTCATACCTCAAGAGCAGCTGACGCTAGGAGATTTGAACTCGGCTTGTCTTACAGAGCTCAGTGATGAAAGAGAAACCAGTTCATGTCTGAAGAAAATCAGAGTTGGGAGCAATTAAAATTGAAGGGCAAACTTTGCTTTGACATGCAGCAGCGCAGCCCCCATGAAACACCAGGGCTGAACTCATCCTGGTACAATTGGTACATAGCCATGGAAAAATGTGGGCTTCCTACAGTGTTAAACAGAGGACAAAAGGAAGAATGTCAGATTTATTCTGTGTGAAAGGCCTGGTTCCAGTTCTGATGCCAGTCCATGGGCTGAAGTATAAATAAGGTGTGCAGCATGGAGTAAATCCCACAGCAAAGTCAGTGGGAAGCTGGGCTGATGATCAGGAGCAGGCTTTGGCCATGTGCAGCAATCAGCCTTCGCAGATAGCATTACCCTGGACTTATTTCTTGTAAGCAGCGTTGCTTGGTGAGAAAATATGCACACTCTATCACTTCCATTCCCATTTTCCTCTGTTCCCTGTTTTCCTTCCTCTGTCCCTCCCTGTCTTAGGACATCTTTTTCTTCCTCTCCTCCCTTGCGGCAGTGCTCCAGGTCTGCTATCTGCAGGGGTCTCTCTGATATCTTCCCCATTCCAGGCAGTGGGAGTTAAAGAGTTCAGGTTGCCATTTAAGTGTCAGTTTAGTTTCAGCTTGCTGTGTTGGTGGCAGTAGCAAGAGACCAACCTTTTTTTAGTGGCTCAGAGACAGGTGTAGATTGCATCTCATCCACATGCTGTGGGATTGGTCACTCAATCCATGAGGACTTTGAACCAGCCTTTGACTTGGATTTTTTGTTGGGTGAATTTTGTTGTTTCTGTCATGCTGAGTCCTTGTGTGAAGTTCCATATCAATTCCAGAAAAAAAAATCCACCAAATCTGCCCCTTTCTCTTCAGATAAGCTGCCTGACCCAAGAGAACTCAGCATAAGCTGAAGGTGGTTCAAGGGGCCCTTAAGCCTGCAGTGTTATTGACAAGAAGCAGCTTTTCCAGATTGCAATGGGCTGCAGCAGCCAAGCTGCAGATGAACAGCTTCTTTTGTTTTCAGGGGTCATTGTTAAACTAACTGATAGCAATGGCTGCCATCCTGTTCTCTGCTGCTGCAGTGCTGAAGAGGGGTGTGCCCAGTGAGTGAGCTGAGATGAATGTCCCCTTGGCTCTGGTTCAGGGCTGAGCCTTACCCTGCTCCTTCTCCTCCTCCCTTTGGGAAATACCACAGCTGGACTGACTCCAAACCTGAAAAGTTTTAGCCCAGTTAATTAATTATTGTGAGAGCTACCTGTCTCTTCAAACCCTAGATTGATCAGGGAGCCACAACTTTGGTTGTTGCCTCAACAACCAAAGTTCTTCCTTTTCAGTCCTTTCTAAGTTATTCCACATAGAATCATAGTATCATAGTGTCAGTCAGGGTTGGAAGGGACCACAAGGATCATCTAGATCCAACCCCCTGCCATGGGCAGGGACACCCCACACTAGATCAGGCTGGCCAGAGCCTCATCCAGCCTGGTCTTAAACACCTCCAGGGATGGGGCCTCAACCACCTCCCTGGACAACCCATTCCAGGGCTTCACCACTCTCATGGTGAAGAACTTCCTCCTCATGTCCAGCCTGAATCTCCCCATCTCCAGCTTCATTCCATTCCCCCTAGTCCTATCACTACATGAGATCCTGAGAAGTCCCTCCCCAGCCTTCCTGTAGGCCCCCTTCAGATACTGGAAGGCCACAATGAGGTTACCTCGGAGCCTTCTCTTCTCCACACTGCAGAGCCCCAACTCTTTCAGTCTGTCCTCATAGGAGAGGTGCTCCAGCCCTCTGATCATCCTCATGGCCCTTCTCTAGACATGTTCCAGCACCTCCATATCCCTCTTGTAATAGGGGCTCCAGAACTGGAGGCAGTACTCCAGGTGGAGTCTCACCAGAGCTGAGTAGAGGGGGAGAATCACCTCCCTTGACCTGCTGGCCACACTTCTCTTGATGCAGCCCAGGATCTGATTGGCTTTCCGGGCTGCAAGTGCACACTGAGAGCTCATGTTGAGCTTCTCATCCACCAGCACCCCCAAGTCTCTCTCCTCAGGGCTGCTCTCCAGCCAGTCCCTGCCCAGCCTGGATTTGTGCCTGGGATTGCCTTGACCCAGATGCAAGACCCTGCATTTGGTCTTGTTGAAGCTCATGAGGTTGGCTTGTGCCCACCTCTCCAGCCTGTCCAGGTCCCTCTGGATGGCATCCCTTCCCTCCAGCGTGTCCGCTGCACCACACAGCTTGGTGTCATCAGCAAACTTGCTGAGGGTGCACTCGATGCCACTGTCCATGTCACCCACAAAGATGTTGAACAAGACTGGTCCCAGGTCTGATCCCTGAGGGACTCCGCTTGTCACTGGCCTCCATTGGGACATGGACCCGTTGACAGCCACTCTTTGGGTGCGGCCATCAAGCCAGTTCTTTATCCATCTAGTGGTCCATCCATCAAACCCATGTGTCACCAGTTTGGACACCAGGATGTGGTGCGGGACAGTGTCAAAGGCTTTGCTCAGGTCCAGGTAACCGACATCAGTTGCTTGCCCCTCATCTATTAATGTTGTGACCTGTTCATAGAAGGCCACCAGGTTTGTCAGGCAGGATTTGCCCTTGGCGAAGCCATGCTGACTGTTCCAAATCACCTCTTCACTATTCTTCTGAGTCAGTAGTGCCTCCAGGAGGATCTGCTCCATGATCTTTCCTGGCACAGAGGTGAGACTGTCTGGCCTGTAGTTCCCTGGTTCTTCCTTCTTACCCTTTTTGAAAATGGGGATAATGTTTCCCCTTTTCCAGTCTTTTAACATGCCAAAGATTTTATGTATAAAAAGAGAGAAAGTTTGGAAACAGCACTGGGTAAGATAGTTAATATGATGTCATTTCAAGGAGTAAGACTGGATACTTTTTCCCCTTGCATGCCGTGTGCCACGTAGCTTGGCAGGTCAGGGACTGCCTTGGACACATGCTGGTAGCTAGATGATTTTTCAAGAGGCATGCTGAAAAAATGAAGCAGCTAAGCCTGAGCCCAGTACAAAGAGCTATGCAGTTACTTACTAAACCCAAAGATTAATCTGACTGTAGAAATTAAAAATGTGTCAGAGAAAAACCTGCGAGGTGCCCAAGGCAGTGCTGATGAATAGGAACGTTTGTGTCCTGCTAAAGATACTTGTTCATAATTACCAGTGTATGGATTTGCATTGTCCAGAGCCCTCACCCTGGATCTCCTGTGACAGATGCGCAGTGAAACAGGGCTAATTGGGAGCATTAATTTAGACACAGGCAGCAGCTGACATGGAGCTCTAAGTAAGAGATCCTTCCTGTTGCCAGAGCAAGTACAAAGTGCTTGCCTGTAATTTGCAAGCTCATATCAAAGCAGCTTCACAAACAAATGGTTACAGACTGGGCTGTGTCGTTTTGTCCTCCTCTGGTTTTACTTCTCTCCTGATAACTATCCGAGACCCAAGGTCATCTTAAGGAAATAGTTGTAGTGCAATAGAGACATTGCTATAGGTGCTTCTGTGTTTCTGGTGTTGTGATTGTGTGGGATCAGCTTCCAGCAGGAGTACTTTTAAATACACAGTAAATAAGCAGGGCAGAGTGGAGAGTGATGTGTCTGCATAAAGAGCTGCATGCTGGAAATGCCCTCAAAACTCTGCTGTGCTTTAGGCCTGGAAAGCAGAGGCAAGCATTGGGTTTGCTGCTCTCTCTGTGTATTTGCCTGGTCCCTCCCTGGTCCCAGTTCAGCAAAATGTTGGTCACCTGCGATGCTTCTGGCACATGGGTGATGGCTTTGCCATCAGTGTCTTGTGAGGCAGCACCCAAACCAAGAAGCTGGGTACTGAGTGCAACAAATCCAGCCTTAGGCAGGTTTCTTGTTACCTTGGGCACTTCAGCCACCGGCTTGGCCTTTTGCCAGATAACTCAGTTTTAGTGACTGCATTATTGTAAATAATCTTGGGCCAAGCAGCTGTTTTGCACATCTTTGGTTCACAAGTACTTGAGTTTTATTAAAATGTCCTGTTAGACTGAAACACTAATTGCCAACAGGCCAGGTAATGGGGGAATTAGGCATCCAAGCAGCAGTGGTGCTGAGCAGCCCTGATGGCTTCAGGTGGCACACCCAGCATACAGCTTTGAAGAGAACAAAAGTTAAGCACCTCTACTCCTTCCACAACTCCTTCCTAATTGCCATTAATCTTCAGATTTATTTCTTACTTCTTATTTAGTTGTTGGTCTTCAGCTCCCAACTATGTTTTACTTCTACTGCTTCCTTTAGCATTTACTGTGCCCTCCTCTCAGAATCATTTGGACACTGAATAATTTTACTAACTGCAGGGGCGCTGGATTTACCCCAGAGTACCAGAAGCCACATGTCCTTGTGGACTTCCCTGACACTGCTAGCAATGGTCCTGGAATTAGTTCCTTGGGCAAGCCTTCTGTTACTTATTTGCATCCATTCCTTTCACCTGATATTGAATGGGGCTGAAACTCAACACTTTGTCTTAAAATTATACCCTTCAAATAATGCTTCTGGGTGTTCCTTCCTCTCGGCAGCCTGACCTTTGCTGAGGCTGCTGCTAATCTATTCCTTAGCAGTGGTGGTTAATGCACAAGCTAATGTTCTGCTGCAGCTTCAATGCTGTGGTGTCACCCTTGGTGCTCTGTCTCCAAACAGAACTGCTTTCCAATATTTCACTTCACTGTGGGAATAATTTTACTGCTCAGGCACAATCACAGCTGAGAATGCTTAAAGAGAGACAGGGAAGAAAGGGAACATGCAAACTGTGACAACAAGGCAACTTATGTCATTGTTATGATGGCATTTTGTGGGAGCACAGGATGTGACTGGCACACAGCTCCTCCAGCACCTGCCTGCAGAGAGCCCATAGTGATGGTTAATTGTAGTTCATTCCAAGTGTGTGAACAGAAAAAGCTTCGTCTGGCATTAGCTCTGCTGTGCCCTAGTTTCAAGGTTATGCTTTGTGTACTAGTAAGTGAAGTCCAGAGCAAGGCAAGGCTGGCTTGCAGCAGTGTAAGCAGTGACAACATGTTATTAGCTATTTCAGAGATTAATTCACCCTTCCAAATGCCCCGCTGGCTATGTTTGCACTTGCAGTGCTCCCGAGGAAGCAGCCCACAGCTGTGCTGCAAGTTTGCTGCCAGTGATGGGGAGCTCTGACACCCTCCTTGGGACCCAGGCAGGGACATGTACTGAGGACAGTGCAGCAAAGCCAGGTGCAATCACTGACGCTACCAAAAAATTGACTGTCCCAGTTCCAGGCTGGCATTTCTGTACTGCTACTAGAGAAAAATCCATCACCTCCGGGAGCAGTGCAGTCAGACCACAGGGCTAGAGACGTGGCATGGAGTAAAGCACCAGGACAAGCACCTCCATGCATGCTCCTGTGATGCATTCTCAGCATGGGCCACCCAGGCTGCAGGTTTGGGGTAAAGGCAGAGGTGTCTGAGCCCTTGGTAGTCATGTCTCAGTAGCCATCCAGGGTGGCTGGGCAGCACTGCACAGCTGTGGTGCACCTGGAGGTCAGATTGTGCAAGAGAGAGGCCCTGCTCTGGTTTGCCTGCTGACTCCAGCACCCTCAGCAGCAGCTGAAGCCTAAGCATCACACTTTGGGAGCAGTGTAGTAGCTTGTCTGAAGTGAAATGAGGCTTCCAGTGTAGCTGCTGGAGGGGGAAGGAGAGAGATAAGATGCCCACATCATATCACCAGCAACATAACTGGTATTAAGGGAACTGAAGTCAAGGATGAATGAACATCGAGGCTGAGCTAACTTTCACATCACGAGAAGGTCCCTGAAGGGCTGTGTGCTGACAAGGCAACATGGAAAAGCTGGTACATGTAATCTCTTCACAGGGGTGTTCTGTGAATAATCAGAACTTGCTAGGCTTGTCAGTCCAATTTCCTTCCAAAATAAAACGTCGTGTGGAGGTGGTGACATTTCAGGAATGGGCAGATTCTCTCCTGAATATAAACAGCGACAGATTTAACCAGAAAGAAGAGACAAATAAAATACTTTACCTGCAAAGTACTGTGCCAGTAATGCTGTGATAGGGCCCATGCTCACTGTTCTAACTCTTAGTGCAGTGACTCTGTGTTGAGGGTGTAAAGAAGCATATGGGACAATGCCAGATGTCACCATTAAGGCAGCATGTAAATGACAACCTGAGCCCACTGTGAACCTTTATATCATGGGATGTAAAGCTGTGTTGGGTCTGCATTGTGCTCCTGTGGCAGACAAGGCCAGCAGATACTCAGAGGGACATTCTGAAGGGAGGGATATTTTTTGAAATGCAAATACGCATGTACAGAGGTGAAGCATTCACTGTGTTGGGTAGCTGCATTTGTGCTAAAGAACAACTGGGGAGGTAAGTGAACTGCAGAGTTGATGGAGCATCTCTTTATGAAGTGAGATCCTCTTCCTAACTCCATATGTATTTCCACTTGAATTACTGATCCCCTGACTGATCAAATACCACCATGTTCTCTCATCCTTCTGTTCTCTGTATATTGCATGTTTTCACCTCCTGAATCTAGTTCAGGAGCAATAGCACTGGGTGAAATATAGGCAGCAAAGTCCTGCTCTCATTAGCACAAATTATATCCAGCTACTGCTGTGACCTTACTCCTAAGAAGATACCATTTATTGCACCAAGCTGGACCATCATTCCTTCCAGACCAATACCCAGCTTCAAAAGATGGCAAAAATGCATCTCAATGCCTGTGCAGTCTTGCAACTGGCCTCATGGAGCAACCCCACCTTTCTTTCTCTCCGCGGTGGGCAGCTCATATTTTTAAGAAGGGAATTTGATCTCTGTCTTTTAACTTTGTATTTCCTAGTGCAACATGCACCCCTGACACCCTCAGTTTCAGGCAGGCACCTCCATTCTGTGCAGCGTATGGAGGGGCTTCACTGACCCACAGGTTGTGCTGAACATCTGGGCTGTCCTGAGGTGAGCTGTAGCTGAAGCCAGGCTCAGCTCTAGACAGCTAAGAGGCAATACAAACTCTTTTTCCAGAAGCCAAAAGAAAGCTGTTGCTGTCTGTAGGAAGGATGAACAGAAATGAAGAGTAACAGTTCACCTCTTACCCTAGCAACCTGACATCCATTCCAGAGGCTTTGCTACCCCTCTGTAATGTAGCAGATGAGGAGAGCAGCACATTACAGCCTTTCTGGCTGATTTTTCTTACATCCTCAGGCTGTGCTCACAAGAGAAATTCTGGATGTGAAAACTCCCTGCCTTTTATAGCCCAAGCCCACTTTGGGTATTATTGCCATTCAAATCTCGCCCTTTGTACCCCTAAACCAGTAGCCAGTCCCCCATACAGGCAGTGCCAACTCCCTTGACCCTGACCTGTTTTGATTCTCGCTCACCCAGATGAATAGCTGCCCAAGCCCCTGCACTCACTCTGAGGCACAGTGCCCTTTTCCTGCAGCTGAGCAGTGCTCACAGGTGAAGTCCAGGTGAAGCTCTCCTGCAAGTCAGTACTGTAGTTGCTTTCTAATTGTGTGTTAGCTTGCTCACACCACCAATCAGCGCAAGCTTCTTGTTAAAGGCTCTTGCTGGAGATCAAGCACAAGGATAACCAGGCACTTGGAATAATAATGTGTTTGAAGGGGGCATAAGTAATAAATCACCCAAATTACTTCCAGTGAACAGATGAAATGACTGAAACACCCTCAGGCTTTGTGGAAGCTCCTCAGCTTATGCATAGCTGTAAGATCCCTTCTGGCTGCAGCATCAACATTTCTGTACCTGCAGCTGGAGAATTCAAACACAGCTTTTGCAAGCAGGGAATGAAAGGGTCTGCCTTGTCAGAGTAGAGCCATCCATGAGCAGGGTGCACTGCTCTGGCTCTCGCCAGTTGTCAGGCTCTGTTAGAGTGTATGCTGGATCATAAGTCACTGAGAAAAATAGGGGTAGAAAACCCATTCCTGTCAATGTTCCCCTGGAAAAGACAAGCTAAAAGTGCTGCTGCTGTAATGAAAGAGTATCCTGAGTGTGGAAGAAGCATCCCTGATTGACAGGTGAGTCTGTGTGAATTACTTAGAGCTGCAGGCTTAGTCCTGAAGAAATTAGCTTTGGACAAGATACTCTCTGGTACTGGAACCAGAATCCTCTGACTTGGTTATCTCCAGCTGCAAGTGGGAAGATTTTGAGAAGTGCAGCAGTCTGGGAGCTGGATATTTTTGGCTCCTGCTTCTTCACCCTACCTGCTGCTTTCCAGCTCAGTAGGCACCAGGCTTCCTGCCTTGCAAGTGTCAGGCAGAGCTGATCAGCAGCATGCTGTTTCTGTGAGAGGAAGCATCTCTGAGCTTCAGCTGAATTAGTGCTTGCCCATTACCCTCTGACGTGGGAAAGAAAAATGCTTCCTAATACATTGCCATGGAAAGGCTGCCAGGCCCTGCTCTAGTCACTCCATGCCACCAAAGTATTGCTAAGACGACTTGTTTGGTGTTCAGTGGAAACTGGTTCTGAATGTCCAGAACTGGGAGAGTTCCTCTCCTGGAAGGTATCACAACACAGAGATTGCTTTCACCTTTTCAAGCATGGATTTTCTTTAGCCTTTTATTGTATTAAACAAATCTTCAGTTTGCTTTGTGACTGATGGAGGGATATGAAGTGGGATTCACCTCACCTGATTTTCATCAGCTGAAAACTGGACATCTAGTCAAAGCTTGTCATCCTGTGTGACCTCTTTGGTTAATGGCATGAGAGGAGCCTCTCTGGGAATACTGTGAACTGCCTGCCAGGGCCACTTTACACTGAGCATGATGAAACTTTTACACTTCTGAAGTCACTTGATGGTTTAGGAAGCTGTCAGAAACCTTTTAAGGTGGCTTCGAATCTTCCTTTCCCCCTTTTTATTCCTGCTTGTGAAATGGATACCCATGCTTGACTCAGCATCTGTGACACCAGCTCCCTCCTCTTGTGGACAAAATCCTATTTTAAGCTTTCCATCAGAGGCCACAGCTATTTGTGTCATTGTCAAACCTCTTCACAAGGTCTGGTGACATTGATGGTAGCTCTCTTAGAAGCCAAAGGTTCTGCAGTAACATAAACAGGATCAGCAACATTAAGTGCAGGTGAAAGAAAAGCCAGCTGCACATCCTTTCTGTCTCCCTTGGCAACAGCATCCTACCAACAAAAACTGCTGCCAGGGGAAGGCTGGAGAGGAAGGGATGTGCACTGCAAAGCTGGGGCTGGACAAACTCTGGGTACGGGGGGAGCTGTCAGCCCAAGGAACACTCATGAGCCTATAAAATTATCTTGGTGTATTCCGTGTGGTTTTGGACAAGGGAATGCACAGAGCCTCTGAGCTTATTACGAGGGTTCATCTGAAACTCCAAGCGACGCGCTGTGCACTTCTGAGCCAGATGTTTCCATCCATGACAGCACACAGGGAAGAAATCCACAGTGAGTTACTGCTTACAGATGTGGCAAATCCTCCAGCAAAGGTTAAAATACGTGGCATGCTTCTCTTGTTACACCAGCTGCAGCTTCATGCTAAATTACTGTTTCAGCCGCAAGCTCTTAATCAGCCCTGAGCTCTAGAAACTGCTCAACAAGCTGGTGTTTCAAAGGACCAAATTTTTTTTGTAATGCACTAAATTTCTTTATTTAGAAAAACCTTCAGGCTGAAAAAAAAAAAAAAAAAAAAAAGGTGAAAAGTGAGATGCAAATGGCAGGGAGAAAAGGAGCAGGAGCACAAGAGCACAGAAATGCAAAGCAGATCTATTATTATTATTATTATTTGTCCTCTGTCTTTCCATGTTCTTGTCATGGCTGTGAAACAGAGTTCCTGTGACTGCAGGTAAAATCTCCTTGTGGTGTAATACATGCACCTGCCTGGCCTCCTGACAGGGGGCTTCTGTCCCTGGCAGTCAGCACTGGGGTCACTGTCAGAGGCCTGCTAGTGCTGCTGAACCTCAAACCTATTATCACAGCATCATTGCTTTCAGATTTGGCCACAGCATCATAGTCTAGCTTCTCACCTGATACCGTGAGAAAGAAGGAGCTGGCTTTTCTCTCTAGCAAACTATTAGCAAATACTTTCGCAAGTAGCCCATGTAACCAACTGCTCAGGTTGTTGCAGCCCCCCTGGATACCACAGGGACTCCGAATGAGAGACTGAGTAGTAGGATTGCCCCTTGACTCTTGGGGGATTCCTGCTCTGCTTTCAGGAAGACCCCAACCCGCTACTCTCAACTGTTTCCCCATGCCTTTTGAGGGGCTGGTAGTTGGCTGCACAGGACACCTTTCTGTGCTCTCCAGGCAGTGTGTTCTTTCAGACATGCAGCTCTGCCAGAGAGAAAGCCAGGAAGAGGAAAGAGAAATAATGGAAGGAGTGAAGTAGGATTACAGCTTTAGGAATCACAAGATCTGCAGACTTATTTGTGGTTACAAAGTAGAAATTGCTCATTTACCACTGAGGAGTGAAGGAACAAAATGCCGAACATGCCTTTCAGTGCCAGGGAAGGAGAAGGAGAGATCCCTACTTCATTCCCTGGATTTCCCTCTGACAGGAATATTCATATCATTAGAGATAACTGAATGAAGTGGGAAGTGGTGGGGGTACAGAAGCAGGAGGCAAATCTGTAAAGCCATCCACACAGCAAAAGCTGCCTGCTGCACGGGAGGGAGGGTGCAGGGGCTGAGCAGCCTCACAAGGGCGTGCAGCTGGGGTGCGTGTTGCTGTTTTGTTCCCAGAAAGCGACAACTGCCAGCGCTCCTCTGGCGTCTGAATAGACCCGTGTCAGGCAAACGGCATCAGGGCTTGATGGGGAACCACGCTGCTACCAAGCAGCCGTTAGATGTGCCGGCAGGAGGGGGACTGGCTCAGGCAGTAACGCTGCCTTGCAGTGGCAAAGGTGCTCCATAAAGAAGTGAGCCCTGGCACTGCACAGCCCTGCAAGACACGCCTGCCTGGGCTGCCGCTGTCCTCATTCCTCCAAACCACTTCCAACAACAACAGCAACTCCTGCCTGCAGCTGCCTTACCGGGGAGATGTATTTTTCCTTTCTGTGCTGACGGATGAAGCTTCCAAGTCTGTGTGATCTGAGCAGGTGAGGATGTCTGCTGACAAGTCCAAATGATATTTTCAGGTAAGTGATTACGTCGAAGAAGCAGTTAGAGACAGACTCTCTCTTTGTCTTGCCCTGATCTCAGTAATTACCATTGTCCTAGATTGCCAGGCATTCTCTCTGTAGGGCTGCACAGCTCAGATGTCTGCGTGGGTTTGGGTCGAACAGAGGCTTGGAAGTGTTTCTAAAGTGACTGCTCCCAGTGCCTTTGGGTCCCTGGTGCAGGGTGAGGATGAATCAGGAGCTGCCTGCTCTGTGACTACTTGGCACTGTCCTATTTGTATGACCCTTTGTGAACCTCCTGGGAGGCCACAAAGGAATTCTTACCAGTCACTCTCTGGCAATCTGTGGAGGAAGTTCACCTTAGAGGCAATGCTTTAATGTGGTTCAGGGACCAGGACATCGTGCCAGATGAAAGCCATGGATGGCTCCCACTGCTGCAGCTGCACAGGGAATGCTTCATTTGTGTTTGTGCATGTGATGTCCACAGCTTCCGCTGATGCTGGGCTATGCAGCTCTGATCCGTGCCTCTCCTTTCCTGCATTTTACTAAATGCCTCCTGTGCTGAGGTGGGGAGTGATCACCCTGTCTAATGCTTACAAGAGAAAACAGGCAAGAACTTGCAAGTTAAGGTTTGGGAGTTCTGGTATGAGAGCCACTGATCAGCAGGCAGGGAAGAGAAAATTTCTGTGCAGAGTAACCTACTTTTGCTTCCCTCAGTTCTGCCACCAGTAATGGAGATAAAATCTACTTAACTGTTTGTACTGAGGCTGCTTTGCTGTGAGCGAAAATCATACTGCTTTGACAAAGAAATTGCCATCACAAAAATGACCACAAAAGAAGTAATAATACAGACTTTCTGCACAATTTCCATCTTTAAAGATTCCTTTTGCTCCATGAAATAATTTTGTTTGGCTGAGAGACACAAGAAATTAATGTGAAGAAAGCTTTCTTTACAATAACATTGCCGTTGCTCTGAACAGGCTTTACACAACCTATTAGTAAGTCAAGACTCTGAGAAGCAGAGAGTCCTCAGCATCCCATGCACTGTGCCTGTGCGTGGGTCTGTAGACAGTGAGTCCTTTCCAGGACAGCTCCCTTTGCTTCCCTTGCCCACGGCAGTCTGAAATAATGAGTCCAGCTTGCACCAAAAGTGTTTCCTAAAGCAAAAATGTTTGCCAGGCACTGCTCAGGGTGGTTCTGCTTGTCTTGCTGCAAGGTCTGGGGTAGCAGAAGCCAGAAGGGGTCAGACACCAGACTGATCTCAGCATGTCCATTTGCTGTAGAAGATTGGAATGTGCAGCTCAAAAGTTTCCACTGTGTCTTTGGTCATTGGGACTTGGTCCAAAGCCCATGAAAGTCATTGGGAACCTTTCCAGAGGCTTTGGAGCAGGAGTTACATAAGTTTGTGTTGTCTAAAGGGGCTGCCCAGGGAGGCTGAGCCTGGCAGCTGCCTCGCCAGCCATGTGCCTATTCTGCCATGCCATGTGGAAAGGCTACTCTCCAAGTGCCCACTGAGCGCCTCATGCAGCAGCAGCCACCAGTAACTCCTACATGGAACCTCTTACTGGTGTCCTGTGCCAAGACACTGCCTCCTAGCAGAGGCTCTCAGGGTCCTGAGATAAAAGAGTCAGAGAACACCAGCTGCTGGGGCCCAAGTCACTGTTTTTCTGGATTAGAGTGGAGTCACCATCATTGGAGGTGTTTAGGAGACTTGATAGGGTACTTGGTTGCATGGTTTAGTTGATGAGGTGGTGTTGGATGATAGGTTGGATGCGATGATCTTGAAGGTCTCTTCCAACCTGGTCTATTCTATTCTATTCTATTCTATTCTATTCTATTCTATTCTATTCTATTCTATTCTATTCTATTCTATCCTATCCTATCCTATCCTATCCTATCCTATCCTATCCTATCCTATCCTATCCTGCCTCCTGAGTGCAAATAAAAGGGTCACAAGGAAGTTCCCAAATGATAGGAGCCTGAGGATTTCTTAGTCTGGGAAGGCAAAATCATCCTAACTGCCAACTTTTCTGAGACTGACTGAGGATGTCAGCTGCAGCCTTTTGAAAACAGTGCTGTAAAGAGCTCCTTCACTGTACACACCACTTCTGGACAGCTTGTGTGAGTGTCCAATGGGAGGAAGTACTGCAGGGAGATCCTGTTGAGATGTGACCCATTGCACCATGTTGTCAGGAAGGAATTTTCATGGCTAGATGCACATCAGCACCCTGTGTGTACACTGCTGTCACTCTGTTTTGCTTCACCTTTGAGTTAATTCATTTTTTACTTAATACTCCTTGGTGCACTGACCAGGGGATGACACAGTTCACACCACAGAGCTGTCAGGTCAATCAGCTTTTTCATTAGCCTTGAGTGGTTTTAATGTAGTCATAAAATTAGACTCCAGAAGCAGGAATTTGACACACAGCATTTAAAACCCAAATCCATCTGACCCTTTCTGAACATAAGCTCCAATACCATAGAAATGGCCTCTTATGAAAAAAACTTAATGATTTGGCCTGACCTTTGACAATAGAATTTATTATTATTGTTTGCTAGAATATGCTTACATCAGTCTGTATGAATATTATGCTAGCAGACACTCCTTAGCCCCAAGAGCTTACACTCCGAGTGAGCTCAGTCCTAAGAGTCTTAGGCAGCCAAAAGTGAAGGCTTTGACAAAGAGCTGCAGGGCTGTGCTTTGAACTGACCAAGATCATCTGCTCTGTACCATTTCAGGTGGTATATCAAAACTTTACCTATGACAAATTGATGGCAACCCGGGGGCAGTCTGAGGGTGAGCTGAGACACTGTGGGACAATGGGTGTCATAACCACCATGGCCCTTTTCTCAGGGCAGTTGTATTGGTGAAGCAGAGGTTGGGAAGGGAAGAAATTTGAAGGGGTTTGGTTAAGACTGTTTCTGTAACAAATTCCTCCTATGCCTTAGTAGGGAAAATAAGAGCATCATTTCCGTAGGCTTAAGTCACCAAACAGGGCAGTTTAATGTCAGGGTCCTCAATAAAAGCCCCACTTTTTAAGACATTGCATATCCTCAAGTGATAGAAAAGTAAGTGGGAGCTCTGGGCAATCAGGTCACCACAAATCCAGCCAGAGTATGCTGAGGAATTTGATGCAGAGCATTACAGCTTTACTTTTGCTTTCCAACTGGCTGTTGACCAGTTATAAAGGGGCCAGCAAAGCCCACTGTGAAGTCTCTCCCTAGATGCACAGCACTGGCCATTTTTACAATCACCTACTGGGCTGAATGTTTTTCCAGTAGTTAGGGGCACAAATTGGCTCCTTTCTGGTTGTCACTAAAGGAGTTACTGGCGTCCATTCAACCAGTACAGAAATGGTCTTAAGAAGCTTGCGTGGGCATGGTGGTGTGGCTCCACAGAGGTTGTTAAAGGGAGCCCAGCAGATGAGCAAAACCTAAGTGCCACATCCAGAACAGCCACATGGCAGGGAGGTAGTTGTTTATTGTCAGAGGAATTAATTCTGATGTGTTCTTTCCTTTGAATACCGCAGCCAGCTTAAAGTAGGAGCCAAATCCATGTGGCTGCTTGTGCCTGATGTGGTGACCTGCTATGACTGCAGACTGCCCCAGAAAGGTGATCAATCTGTACAGCAGCAAGCTGCTGATTTATTGGTGTTTCAGGAAGTGGAGATGGATGTGAGGCAGATTTTCAGCCAGAGTTCGGGGTTTGTAACCCCAGGGCACAATGTGTAGAAAAGCTGACAGCTTTCTTATCCCTCAAGGAATATTCTGGATAAAAACATGAACCTAACAGACACATTTTTCTATGTGCAATGTGTGAGAGAAAGGGGTTATACAAAGAACACCCAAGGATTTTAGCAGGCATGACAATCCTGGTATCTAGTGTCTCATAAGATCTGCCAGTGTACTTCTGTCTTATGTTCTCAGAACTCCAGGTCTGAAGTTTCCCAAAACATTATCCCAAATAAATCATCATCCCTTCCTCTTTGCATTCATTCTGTGGCAGCAACTTGTCTTGGCATGAAATATTAGCCATATGGACACTAGAATATCTGCTTTGACCTTGACCTCAGGGTAAGTGCTGCCAAAAGTGTGAAGCTAACTCCTGCCTTTCACTTCCAAGAGTGATGCTCCCTCCACAAGAACAACACAATCTGCTTTTCTGCTTGCATCTCAGTGTGCAGAATCTGGTCTTTTTGCCTAGATGTTCTGCTAAGATCATGTCTGTGGCTGGCTAGGAACTGGGAAGCAGTATCCTAGATGATGGTTTACTTGGCAGAGATACCTATTTCAGACATTTAAAAACCACATGAGCTAATGGTAGCATCATGCAATGAGAGGAAGGTGCTGGGGCAAAGGGAAGTGAATTTTGCTGGCTGCAGAGCTCTGTACTGTTCTGGTTCAGAAATGACAGTGACCAAAGTAGAGAACTGAGCTGGGTGAGATGAACAGGTCCTGCTTCTTGGATCATTGTTTGCTGTGTGCATTGCACTGCTTGCAGATGGGTGTGAATGAAGAGCAGGATCCAGAATAAACACATTTCTTGGCATTTGCACTTGAGTCTGCCCAATATGCAAGAGAGCCCTGGAGCCCAGTGGACACCTAATTGGAGATCCTCTCTCATTTTCTCAAGTCCCTGTCTTCTTTTTCTGCTTGTGCCCATGACAGATACTTCCAAGTAAGGTAGAGCTGAATGGCATTGCAGTGCTCACAGAGAAAGCTGGCAAACCTGAGGAGGGTGGAGAAGGGGGCAGGAGGGTACTCCACAATCTTTGTTTGAAGCTCTGCTGCTTGGGCCAACACATCTCCCTGATTTTTTAAGATTGTGAAAACCTTGACACTGCTGGTTGAAATTCACACTAGCACGGTGCTAGCAGTGCCATCCGATGCTGCTCAGTGGGCTGAGCAAAGGGTGTGCTTCCACGTGCTTCCTAGTGGGCAGAGCCCCACAGTGCCCTTGGCAGCTTCAACATACGGAAATGGTGACTGTGACTGATGTGGTCCCTGCAGGTCATGCCAACTCACAGCATGTTAGCTCTGCATCCTGGGGAGACTTACGCTACTGCAGGTGCCACATCCATTAGCTGAACTAGGAATCAATGGAAGAATTAATGTTCCCAGTGGTGGGCATCTGGCACCTCATTAAATGACCCTCAGGCTGTGGCAGGAGGCAGATTTCACACAACCCAGCCCCCGGCACACGTGAGCACCGAACAGGTTTGTACAGGGGTGTGAAGGGCACTTGTGTTAGATGGAGTCAGACTGCTGGGCGCCACATGGCTTTTTGAAGTGGCTGTGCTAGCTGCACTCTTGTTTATTTTTAACAGCTACAGACTCTCCACATCTCATGCTCTAAAATAAATGACTAGATTTTTAGAAGCTTCTAAGTAAAGGACAGCATGGGTAACCCAGGAAGCCCTCTCATCAGATGTCCCCCCTGTGACCTAATTTTTGACAAGGGCTCAGCAGCTGCTGTCTCACAAAACCCGATTGCTTAATGGTATCCAAGATGAGAGGCACCCAGCTTGAAGATCTTGCATCCAGAAGGATGAGCAGTCTAAGGTTCCCCATCATGATGCATTCATCTGGAGGCCAAAACAAAACTGAACTTTTTTTTGTTTCTGCCCCTAAAGAGTAGGATTCTTTGTAGCTTCTAGAGGGAAGTCTCCTGCCTATGACACTCTAAAGCACTCCACTGAGTCCATACTACAGGCTGCTCTCTCCTTTTGCCACAAAGATTCCCTGTGCTTTCTGCAACCTTCCCATTCCCACCCCACCATTCCCACAGCCACGGACGCTCTGCAGCCCCTGCAGGTTTTCCTTTCTCTCCCTACTTTCCCAGAGAAGCTGACACAGTTGGATGCCAACTCTTCCATCCTCCTGCAGAGCACAGCAGATAGTCCTTCCTGCCAGCTGTGCAGGCCATGCTACTGCTGGCTGTGTGCCGGTGGCTGCCCTGTCTCACCCTCTGTGTGTTTGTCTCTGCAGGTGTTCTGCTGATCTTGGCACTGACAGAAGAGCTGGTGTTTTCTGTTCAGGTACTGTCTCCCACCGTCTCCTCCTCTCAGGGCTTCCCGATGGACACTGTCACAGCCATGGGAACAACACCTCGCCACAAAGGCCGCCACACATCAGAGCCCCTTCCCACATCCTCTTACACCATTGCCCATCCCGTCAGCCTGGCAGAGACAGACCCTTCCACTGGGCAAAAGCAAACAGGCAGCCCTCGCCTGGGCCAGGAGGGCACCTACCACTCACACAACCAGAGCGCCCTGTACTCGGCACAGACTCGCCCCAAGGGGAAAATCTTCCAGGTGTTCAAAGGCAACTTCACGGAGTCCTCAGAGCCTTACCTAAAGACAAGCCTGCACTCTCCTGTCCCCACCCTGAGGAGCCCTTTCACGGAGCACCCAATCCAGCCCCAGAGCACGGTGCCCAGCCATGTGAGTGGCAGGAGGCTGGCAAGAACTGAGCACCCAGACCCTGCCCCACACCACAACGCCTCGGGAAGCCTTGGGGAAGCTGAGCAAGGGGATGGGGCCAAGCTGGCAGAGCAGGAGGCAGATTTTGCCACCACAACTGCTGGACCATCAGCTGATCCTGAAGCAGTGTCGGTGCCTTTTAAACCCACCCACTACAGTGTATGGGATATACTGAGCAAAAACAACTCTTGGGTGACCTTGAATCTCAGTACCAATGTCCCTCTGTTTGCTGGCCCTGGATCTGCCACAGCAGCAGCAGGTCACTCTGTTCAGACCAGTTTTGACGTCAGCATCTCCTCCCCAGCAGTGGGAGAGCCCAAGGGACCCGCCGTGACGCAGCATGGCAGGGTGACTAACACCACCTTGCTGGACAGCACTTTCTCTGCAGTACCTACCACGATGTTGTCCAGCTCCATTTCCACAGCTGGATCTACTGCTACTGGGAACTTCCTAAACAGACTGGTTCCTGCCGGGACCTGGAAACCGGGAGTGCAAGGAAACATCTCTCATGTCACCGAGGGGGACAAACCCCAGCACAGAGCAACCATCTGCCTCAGCAAGATGGACATTGCCTGGATCATTCTGGCTATCAGCGTGCCTATATCCTCTTGTTGTAAGTTAATCACCCTTTTATTTTGGTTTCTCTGTCCTTAAAATTCAGATTTTGGCCCATGATTCAAGGACCAGTTGGAGAGCTAACAGAGGCAGGGCAGATTGAGATGGAGAAGCAATCACTTACACAGATACCACACCGATTGACCAAAGTGCTTAGCTTCAAAACACAGGGCTGGAGGGTTCATCCTCAAAGCATGCTTGCTCTGTTATTGTCTTGGAGCTCTCCATCTAAGGGTGTAAGACAAGGCTGAACAACTCTAGAAGGTGAAGCAGCTTTATTTCAGCTTTACTTGTGGCTGAAAATGATACAAGTCTTTAATCTAGGAGCTGCTATATGTTTGGCCAGAACTGGGTTTAAAAAGCCCACTGCTGACCTAGAGGATTATTGAGAGCTCTAACGACTTAACACTTTAGGAAACACCAGTTTGCCAGTACAGTGAAATCTCTCACACCTTAGGAAACACCAGTTTGCCAGTGCAGTGAAATCTCTCACTTACACCTTAGGAAACACCAGTTTACCAATGCAGTGAAATCTCTCACTGCAGGCAGTTTATGAACTATCAGATTTTAAACTCTGGTAACCAGAGTGCTGGTTTCCTTTGTTTTTATTCTGATTTTGCAGTTGCTGAGGAAGCAGGAAGAGTTTGAAATCCTGGCCTTCCACATCCAGCTGCCTGATGGGCCAGGGCAGGCTGGGTTCCCAGAGCTGGCTCGGGATCTTGTCTTTTGACTTAGTTACAAAACATTCATGAGAAAGCTGTGAGTGGGTGTTCTGGTGTCCCCTTAGCTATATCAGCAAGGTGGGACAAACATAGATACTGTCTGGGATGTCACTGGTGCAAGGTGAGATTATGCTGATCTTTCTGGAATGAAACAAACCCAAACATTTCCCAACCTTTGCTGCCTAGGAAACATAAAAGGGTAGCAGCCAACAAGACTGAATATGAATTCTGTTATTTATAGATGCACTGACCCAGCCCATCTCACACACTCCTTAAATCCTGCTTTCAAGGCCACATTTCTGGGGAGGGACTTCAGTGAGACTCTCCTAAAATGTGGGGATCCTCAGACATGTCTCCAAGTTTAAATGAATGGTAGCCAGGCATTTAAATGGAAATGGTTTAGATCTGGCTAAAGTACCTAGGGAATTACTTTCATCCAGAGGCTAGGCTGTTTGAACTATGCTGTGGTAGGTGCTATTGTACAGGCACAGGTTATTTCTGCAGGAGAAAAGTAAGGTCCAGTAATCTACAGCACTTACCAAGATGCACATCTACAGGTCGTGGCTTCCCTCTGTGCTGCACACTGGAGGAGCACTGTCTTGCCTCACCCTCAGGCACAGGTTTAAGGCGTGTTGGGGGAGTGTGCAGTATGTGGTGTAATCTGTGGGGTGTGCAGCGTGTGGTGTAATCTGTGGGGTGTGCAGGGTGCGGTGTAAACTGTGGGGGGTGCGGTGCACTGCATGGGGAGTGCAGTGTGGGAAGGCAACTGTCGCCACCTCCCGGGCACAGGCGCCTTGCAGCTAGGGACAAAGGCCCCACGCAATGGTTTGCTTATTTCTGGTGTGTAAACACTGCTCTGCTGCTGCCCTGGGATGCTAGAAGGGGAGATTTGTGTGATGCAGAGACTCAGCCCCACACTCTTAAGTCTTTAGCGTGAGCCTACCAGGGGTAAGGCTATGCTTGACCTCCTCTTCACCAACAGGGAAGGGCTGGTGGGTGATGTGGTGGTCGGAGGGTGTTTAGGCACCAGTGACCACGACATAATAGAGTTTTCAGTATGCAGCCAAGCCAAGAGGGGCAGCAAGAAGACCTCCACTCTGGACTTCCGGAGGGCAGACTTCAGGCTGCTCAAGGAACTAATTCAGAAGGTTCCTTGGGAATCAGCCCTTAAAAACAAAGGGGTCCAGGAGAGCTGGACCTACTTCAAGGAAGAACTATTGAAGGTGCAAGAACAGGCTGTGCCGGTGTGCCGGAAGATGAGCCGCCGGGGCAGACGGCCAGCCTGGATGGGCAATGAACTTTTAATAGAACTTAGGGAAAAAAGAGGGTGTATCATCTTTGGAAGAAAGGGGAGGCAACCTACAGAATGTTTAGGGATGTTGCTAGGTTGTGCAGGAAGAAAATTAGGGAGGCAAAAGCCCATTTAGAACTTAGACTGGCCTCTGCTGTGAAGGATAACAAAAAGTCCTTCTATAAATACATCAATAGCAAGAAGAAGGGCAAGGACAACCTCCACTCCTTGGTTGACACGGAGGGGAACGTTGTAACAAAGAATGAGGAAAAGGCAGAGGTACTTAACACCTTCTTTGCCTCAGTCTTCACTAGCAGGGCAGAACGTCTTCCAGACAGCTGGCCTGCAGAGCTGGCAGAAGGAGCCAGAGAGCTGCATAGTTTACCACTGCTCCAAGAGGAAGTTAGAGATCTACTGAGCCGCTTGGACCCCCACAAGGCCATGGGACCGGATGGGATCCATCCTAGGGTGCTGAGATTGCTGACAGATGAGCTGTCCAAGCCACTTTCCATCATTTTTCAGCAGTCCTGGCTCACTGGAGAGGTCCCAGAAGACTGGAAGCTGGCTAACGTGGTGCCCATCCACAAGAAGGGCCGGTTGGATGAGCCGGGGAATTATAGGCCTGTCAGCCTGACCTCAGTGCCAGGCAAGATTATGGAACGGGTCATCTCGAGTGCGATCACACAGCACTTACAGGATGGCCAGGGGCTCAGGCCTAGCCAGCATGGATTTAGGAGGGGCAGGTCCTGCCTGACCAACCTGATCTCCTTCTATGATCAGGTGACCCGCCTGGTGGATGTGGGGAGGCCTGTGGATGTGGTCTACCTGGACCTCAGCAAGGCCTTTGACACCGTTCCCCACAGCAAACTCCTGGCCAAGCTGGCAGCCCGTGGCTTGGACAGGAGCACACTGCGTTGGGTTAGGAACTGGCTGGAGGGCCGAGCCCAGAGAGTAATGGTGAATGGCACCACATCCAGCTGGCGGCCTGTCACTAGTGGTGTGCCCCAGGGATCAGTACTGGGCCCCATGCTCTTCAACATCTTTATTGATGATCTGGATGAGGGCATTGAGTCCATCATCAGTAAATTTGCAGATGACACCAAGCTGGGGGCAGCAGTTGATTTGCTGGAGGGCAGAGAGGCATTGCAGAGGGACCTCGACAGGCTGGACAGATGGGCAGAGTCCAATGGCATGAGATTTAACACATCCAAGTGCCGGATTCTGCACATTGGCCACAACAACCCCAGGCAGTGCTACAGGCTGGGGTCAGAGTGGCTGGAGAGTGGCCAGGCAGAGAGGGACCTGGGGGTACTGGTTGATTGTAGGCTGAACATGAGCCTGCAGTGTGCCCAGGCAGCCAAGAAGGCTAATGGCATCCTGGCTTGCATCAGGAACAGTGTGGCCAGCAGGAGCAGGGAGGTCATTGTGCCCCTGTACACTGCACTGGTTAGGCCGCACCTTGAGTACTGTGTCCAGTTCTGGGCCCCTCAGTTTAGGAAGGATGTTGACTTGCTGGAACGTGTCCAGAGAAGGGCAACAAAGCTGGTGAGGGGTTTGGAACACAAGCCCTATGAGGAAAGGCTGAGGGAGCTGGGGTTGCTTAGCCTGGAGAAGAGGAGACTGAGGGGTGACCTTATTGCTCTCTACAACTACCTGAAGGGAGGTTGTAGCCAGGCAGAGGTTGGCCTCTTCTCCCAGGCATCCAGCACCAGAACAAGAGGACACAGTCTCAGGCTGCGCCAGGGCAGGTTTAGGCTGGATGTTAGGAAGAAGTTCTACACGGAGAGAGTGATTGCCCATTGGAATCGGCTACCCGTGGAGGTGGTGGAGTCACCTTCACAGGAGGTGTTCAGGAGAAGACTTGATGGGGTGCTTGGCTGTATGGTCTAGTTGTTGGGTGGGTTGGATTGTTTGATGGGTTGGACGCGATGATCTTGAAGGTCTCTTCCAACCTGGTGTATTGTATTGTATTGTATTGTATTGTCTCGAAGCTGCCTTAGGAAGAAACAAGCCATGCACAAAGTCACAGAAAACTCCTGTCACGGGAGGTTATTGCTACAGCTGTGGCCTGGCTGCTCTGTGCTCCAGCTGACATCTTTGGGGCTGCTGGCTAGAACCCTCGAGTGAGGCCTGAGCTGCTGCTGAGACACCTGTGAGAAAGGCCACACAGCCTGGCAAGAGCTGGAAGGTGAGGAGAGGCAGCCAGAACCCAGGCACAGCTGCAGCTATCTGCTCGAGTCAGCTGCCTCCTGCTGCTGCTGAGGAGGGAGTTCACTGAGCTCACAGCAGGGCTGTTTGCAGAGCTCTCACAGAGCAGTGCAGTGGCCAGTGCAGCTCTCCTCTGCCAGCAGTCCCTGTGCCTTTCCTCAGAATCCCTTCCCTGCATGAGGGATATCAGAGAGACTGGGGAAACCTTCTTTCTCAGGGGGCTTCCAGGCACAGCTTATGCTGCTCAGACTCCTCGGAGGGAAAACCAAACCACAGTGCCACAGACACCTCTATGCCTCTGTGACATATAAGGCCCCACATACCACCCGCTGTCACAACTTTAACTGAGCAGCACCTGTTAAATGAGAACCTGTGCATGCTGTAACTGCCACTGCAGGGCAAGTGACCTGCTAGAGAGCATCCACAGGAGCCCTTGGCTCCTCATCTCTGCTCCAAGGAGTGTCAGGGATGCTGTGCTTCCCCTCGCAGATGGAAGACCCTGCCATGGCTCCTCACTTGTTCTGTTCCTGCTGTGGGAATTTGCAGCTTAGGGCAGGAAACCACAGACCATTCAGCATTGCTGTGCCCTGGCATCTGAGCCCCACTGAAGACTGGCAGGTCCCACCAGTCATGACGATGGCCCAGCTCAGTGGCTATAGCACTAGCCTGAAGTGCTGGGCCCCAGGAACTCAGCTGCTGAAGTAGGAGATGGGATTTAGCATCCCCACCCTTTCAGTACGTATTTCTTTAAGGCTGCAGAGGTGTCTGAATCCCACTGCAGTTCTTTAAAAGGCTAGCCAGAAGAGTCATGCCTTGATTATGACTGCATGAGCCACATCTTCTCCCTGAGCCTGGGGAAATGGTTTTACTTTTTGGTACCTGTTCTGTGGTATAAATAATGGGGGCAATGCTGCTAACACCGTTTGAGGGCTGCAAAAATGCAGGCTTGTGTGGCATTGCATTCCCAGGAAAGCAAAGGCATTCAGAATACTGACACCAGTATTTTCTGCATGTCAAAGGTTGCAGTTGTTTCTGCTGTGCCCTTCAGGCAGCCTGAATGTTTTTGTGCATGGGTGTTTGTGTGGAGGGGTGCCCATCTCTGCAATGCAGAGCAAGACACGATACAAATGTGTTTGAAACCCCAATGTCCTGGTCCTTGGGCTCTCAGTGCTTATGCCTCTGTAATTACAGAGTGACACAATAAAACATGGAAGCAAAAACTTGCAAATCAGATGCAGAGAAGTGAATTCATTCAGTCAGTTCTGCTGACACAGGAGAACACAAGAGGAAGGCTGAGCCTCTGAATGCAGGTGTCAGCAAAACTCAAAGATATGAAGAATTGCCTTGGACCTGACCCCACTTAGCTCACATTTTGTGCACTGGGATGCTTTCCAAAATTATCTCACCCGCTTTCTCCATCACAAAATCTAAGAACCTTTGCTTCCCAGTCTGAAGCGGGATCCCAAACTCTGAGTCTAAGCCCCAGCAATGAGCTGAGGCTGAGCTGGAGAAGAGTCTTCTGTCTCCAGATTTGAGCAGCTGTGGCAAATAATCAAAACCTGTCTCACAGCTGAGGCTGTACTGCTATAGAGTGGCACAGTGAGTGAGGGAAATTCCAAGAAATACAGAAACCTCACTGCTTTAGTCACTGAGGAGAGGGTTCTGTAGAAACTTCATTTATGCTGTGATCTGTGGACATAAGTGGAAGTACATTAACATCTTCTGGTCTGAATGTTTTCTGACAACTTTAAGTGCTTGCAGCTTTCAGGTGTGCTGGTATCTCTGTTGGTATTGTGCCTTATGTAGGAGCTGGAGAGCGGAGAAGGAGGTGTGCAGCTCTGTAAGACTGGCAAAATATTTAAACAAGTTGAAAGAAAAGACAAAAACCTATCAGGAAACTGCAGGGAGTTGCTCTGATCCCATTACACCGCATGTGTAAGGCCAGTATTTCACATGGTTTATAATCCTGGTGGGCTATGTTTGAAAGAGAAAGACTGGAAAATTAGAAAAGAGCCACATGAATGATTGAAGAGCCAAGAAATGCAACATAACACCACTTGGGTCTCCTTGTAGGCCAAGAAGAGGCTGAAGTTGGCTTCCATGGGGGACATTTCTAATAGCATAGTGGAGGCCTTTAATAAAAAAGGCAAAAGGAGCCTGAGGATAAAGCTAGAGGCATTTAGACAACAAGAGGAATGTAACCATGGCACCACAGTGGAAATGAAGCTTTGTGGGAAAGGACTGGCTGTCTGCTATGTCCATGCCCTCCAGTGAAGCTAGGTACCTCCCTCTGAGAGCTGCTGTACCTCACATCAGGTTAGGAAAGCAAAAGCACAGATAGAACTCTATCTAGGGATGTAAAAGGGAGTAAGAAGGATTTCTTCAGGTGCATCAGGGACAAAAAGATGACTGTGGAAGATGTGGGGCTTCTCTGAAAGGAAAATGGAGACCTGGTCATGAGGGACACAGAGAAGGCTGAGGTGTTCAATGACTAGTTTGCCTCAGCATTCACCAGCAAGGGCTCCAGCTGTACTGCCCAAGGTCCAGAAGACAAAGGTAGGGAGTGTGAAAAGGAAGATCCACCCACTATAAGGGAAGAGCAGGCTCAAGACCATCTAAAGAACCTGATGGTGCACAAGTCTACGGGGCCAAACAAGATCCACCTACAGGTCTTGAGGAAACTGACAGGTGAAGTTGCCAAACCACTGTCCCTCATATTTGAAAAATCCTGGCAGTCTGGTGAAGTCCCTGCTGATGGGAAAAGGGGAAACATCACACCCCTCCTCAACAAGGGAAAAAGAAGGCCAGTCAGTCTGCCCAGCAAGATCATGAAGCAGATCCTCCTGCAGGCCTTGCTAAGGCACGTGGAAAATGAAGAAGAGGTGATTGGTGGTAACCAACATGGCTTCAACAAGGGCAAATCCTGCCTGACCAACTTGGTGGCTTTCTGCGATGAAATTACAACATCAATGGACAAGGGAAGAGCAACTGATGTCATCTACCTGGGCTTCTGCAAAGCATTTGACACTGCCATGGCAAGGGGGTTGGAACTGGATGATCTTTAAGATCCCTTTCAACTCAAACCATTCTATGATTGCATGCAATACATATTATGGTTAACAAGTCAAAGCCCCCTGGTACTGTTCCAGAAGGCAGCAGTCCTATATTAGCTACATTAACTCCGCTAAAATATGCCCCTTAAAGGGTAGCTGACCTGAAGAGGGACTAGCCCTGCTCTCTTCTCTCTCTTCTTCTTCAATCAGGTCTCCTCTGCTTTGAATTGGGGCAGCTTAGGTAGACAGCCTTCTGCTCAAACACATTCAGGATCCCATCCCATGTGCGCTGAAGTCAGATGGAGGGAGAGCATTACTGCTATACAGTGACTCTACCTGCACATGGCAGGGCCACTTCCCACTGGAAGAAGCAGACATCTCTCTTGACTCAATGTCACTAGCTTTCCAGCTCCCAAACCCCAGGTCTTTGGTACTGAAGATGCACAACCATGTGCATTCACTCATGTGGTATTGGAGCCTAGGACAGGTGTCTCTCATGGCCTGTTTGCCAAAGTGCTCATGTCTGAACATGCTGGAAGCAGAAAAGCTCTATGCAGAGGCACACTTTGCAGTCCCTGGGGAGTGCCCTCTGACCTAGAGGGTCTGTAAAGCCCTGTTGAGGTATTAAAGTGCCAGTAGTTAGAACACCAAAGCTTTTCATTAGCCAGGCAGCCACAGCTTGAAGATCCTAAACTCACATCAAAATGTAAGTAAAACCAAACTGCACATCCTGGCAATCCCAAAGCCTCATCTGCTTGGCCCAGGTTCTGAATGAATTGTGTGGGGTTTGTCAGGAGAGAGCTAGATCTGACTGAGAGTGAATTGTCTGAGTGAAGGTCATCAGCCCTCTCCTAAGCACAAAAAAAAAGCTCACCCCAAATCCACAGTACTGATGAGTCCTTTTTGCTAGGAAATAACCAAATTTTTGACGTTTCTATCGACAGCAGTTCTGCTGACAGTCTGCTGCATGAGGAGGAGGAAAAAGACATCTAACCCAGAAAACAACCTGAGTTATTGGAATAACGCTATTACCATGGACTACTTCAACAGGCATGCTGTAGAGTTACCAAGAGAGATCCAGTCCCTGGAAACTTCAGAGGTACCTCACCTGCAGCACTAGTATCTGAAAAGTGTACCTGCAGCTGTGCTAGGAGAAGGGGAGAGGGAGTCAGATTAATAAAGCCTTGCAATCCCCATGCATATTCAGGGAAGCACCTCTGGGAGAAGAACTCACCCTGCACATGTGTGAGATGAGAGAAATATGTCACCAAGGGCAGACTGCCACCCTGTTCCCAGCCATCGTAGACATCCTATATTGCTGGGTGGTCCTGGGAGCTGACCATCTCCAGGGAAATTTATTCCTGGGTTTCTCTTCCTTTTGAACTTATGGACATTCCGTGGCTGCTTCAGAGAGGTCTTTGGGCTGGCTTGTTACTGATGGCCAATCCTTGTAATCTGTTGTGCATGTCCCAGCACAATCCAGCACCAGATGAGGCAGGTAGTGGGAGTTACTAATGCAAGGAAATGTTGTGCATTTATGCCTTAGGAGTTGTCTGTACCTTCTCAAATACTAACTCAGAGGGTGAGTGCTCCCAGTATGTAAGGAATCAAAACATCAGCATATGAGAGTGTGTAGTGGTGGTGTATACTCCTCAGCATCTGACTGGGTCAGTGGAATTACTCTTAATACAGGCAGGTGAGCCTACTGATAGATGTGTTCTCTGGCTTCAGAGAGAGACAAGAACAATTTAACTTAGTTCAGAGGTATTTAACAGCCAGAAACAGTGGAGAAATGCTTATGATTTTAAGATCAGCTGGCTAACTCATCAAATAAAATGGAATCTAAGTTTTTTAGAAAGGAACCTCTGCTGTGTGTATAGACAAGCACTCACTCACAGTGGCTTCATTACCCCCACTTTGGAGTCGAGTGTCCCATGTGCTCACGGAAGGTGAGGGGTATGAAGTGCTCACCCTGCTTCTCTGTTTTTGTCCTAGGACCACCTCTCTGAGCCTCGCTCCCCCGCCAACGGTGACTACCGCAACAGCGGGATGGTCCTGGTGAACCCATTCTGCCAAGAAACGCTCTTTGTAGGACATGAGCAAGTCTCTGAGATATGACCCACAGCTGCCCGCCTGGTGCAGTTTCATCTCTGCTGACTCCAAATGATAAATACATATATATTATAAATATAACCTTTGTGTAACCCTGAATTACAGGAAATGTTTTCAGCTTTTCTTTTCTCCCTCAGAATTGTCATCCCCTTTTTTATAAGTGTGGTAAAACTTTACAGAACAAACTGTGGCTTTATAAAATAAAGGTATTTCTAAGCAAAGCACCTGTGGGATGGACTGATTTCCTCACTGTCATCTACAGTCCGCTGCTAAATATGTGTGGTCTGGAAGAATATTGCTAAGGCTGGGTTTGGTGCAGACAGCATGCTGAGTACAGCATCGTGCATGATGTCACTCAGCGTGGCCATAAACATTCCTGTTTGGTGACCACCCCTTCTACTATAAAGTGACTTTGGTAATTCATTTAGTTAGCCAAGCTAGAATACAAACCAGACAGGACTGTCTCAGTTGCCAGAAGCCATCTGTACAAGTTGTGTTCCAGTCTTGTGTCCTTTGCGTGACTCCAGTACTGCCTGACCACCAACTGGGATGAGCCCTTCGCCCCACTAGCAGAAACTAGCCAGGGTCTGCTAACTCAGCAGGAGGGAGCTGGACTGCAGTAGGATGATTAACAAACCTAATGCACCCACGGGATCCAGGGCTATGCAAGGCATGGGCAAACCACCTAGGGTAGTAATGTTGCCCCATGACTTTCTTATGTTACCTGCTTCAGACTTAAATAAGAGAGCTAAGTTCCAGTTAGAGCCCCAAAGCTGCTTTACATGAGCAAGGCTGAGAATGACTTTTCCCCTACATAAATGCCCTAACCACACTACATGTGGGGCTCGCAATGGCTCTACTCTGGCCTAAACAGCCTCATGAGAAGGCACATCTCGTGTCCCCTTCAGAGGAACAGAAACCTCCTTTGAATTTATCAGAAGTCCTGGAAAGTGGTGACTAAGGACTCCCACCAATTGAATGCTGTGGCTCTGAGCACATTTCCACTTCCCCACTGTTCTGTTTATCTTGTGTGCTTAAACTGCTAGTACTACTGAATCAAGTTTCCTCACTCCCCTCTCTCCTTTCTTCCCCACTTCAGAACAAAAACACAGTGCAAAGTAAAATGGCATTTCAGCCCTACTCCATTAAGTGCTAAATTGCAGGCTGGAAGAGTGGGGTGGACAAGGCTTAAACGGTGGGTTAAAAATAGGTTGTTAGAGGGAGAGACTAGCATGAAACATGGAACGGCTTTGCCTGAGTTGATGCTCTCTCTCTTTGAGCAAAGCCCATATTTTCACATTTGTTTGCTGTATTGCTCTTGCAAAGAAGTTTGGTTTGTTTTTTATAATTTGACATTGAGCAAATACCCTGGAAATGTTGTGTAAGAAATCCTGGAGGATTCCTCTCATTGAGCCAGCACAGTTTCTGTGGCAGTGTAACTGCAGAATGCCTAGAAACTGGCCAAAGCACTGGCCAAGCTTTGAGATGCTGCAGTGTTCTTAGGCTGCCTGTAGGCCTTCTTGCAGTTCTCAAGCTACAAAATAAGTCCAGCCACCAACCCAGCAAGCCAGGATTAGGCACCCACAGAAGACAGGGATTTCTGATTGTTATTGCACCTTGCCAAAGACTCCCAGCCACCCCTGTGCAGACCTCCATGGCATTAGGGCAATGCCCATCATCAGCACATTGCAGACATGCCTCCAAAGATGCGCACACAGGCGTCCTGTGCTGGAACATGTCTCAATGGGAAGCATCCCCGTGTGTGAGGAGAAAAAGCTGTGCTCACCATACACTGAGCATTGTCTAGCAAAGGGCCCAACTGCACCATGTAGTTATGTACCAATAGACTACCCACCAGTGACCTACAAAGAAGAGCAGGGGAAAGCCTCCTCATTGCCTGCAATAAGTATCAGGGGTTGTTTTGCCCTTGACCTTCATTTCACAGCTGCCTCCCTTTGTTGCCACATTATGCAGGGAAATGAGCCTTTGTTGAACAGTCCAAGTGCAGCTGTCAAAGTGACATTAAAGCACCCAAGCAAGGGTGGACATCCCTAGCTCAAATCTGCTGGATCTGGGGCAACGTGCCTCGGTTGGGTGGTGAAGCCAAAGCTCAGAGAAATCCCAAAGTTGCAGGAGGGCCGAGGGAGCATTCGAGGCTCTGCAGTAGCAAAAGGTAGGCTTAGCTTGTCTCTGCTCGGCCATGGCCCTGCAGGCTCCTCAGAAGTTGGTGTTTTGCTAACTTCAGGTGACACCTTGCTGCAGGAGACTGGATGCAAGTGGGCAATACATTTGTAATATATGTCTAGATACCTGTGGCTATAAGGGCAGGAAATCATCTGGGTGTCAGGGCAGAAAACACTGCTGGTATTTTAACACGTAGGTAGTACTGAATCCCTGTCCCGCTGTGCCTGTAAACACCATTGTGCTTTTCATCTGCCACATTTGCAGCAGCAGCAGCAGGGAGATTTCCCCTGAAATGGGATTGCTGACCCAGCGGCCGCCTGGACAATGTGACGAGCGCTCCCAGGCAGCACAAAGCCCCCGTTCCAGAAAGCTGTCGCACAAAGGCGAAACCCCGGGCGAGCCCCAACCTGCTGGGCTCGGCACATCCCTCCCGCCAGTACGGGGCGAGGCGGCCGGGCTGAGCGTCGGCGCTCGGCGGGCTGGAGCGGCAGCCATGCCCTTGCCGAGGCGCCGGTCGTCCTTCTTGGGGCAGCAGCCCTCTTCCTCCACGGCCGAGAGCTCGGGGCCACCTGGCCGCCGGGTCAGCGTTGGGGGCGGAGGGAGCCTATCAAGACCCCCGGCGTCTACGTGGGCACCGTCCCCACTGGCGGCGTAAGCAGCTTGGGCACCCGAGTATCCCGCAGAGCTCTGGGTATCAGCAGCGTCTTCCTGCAGGGTCTTCGCAGCTCCTCCGCCGCCTTGCCCCTGGCCCCGGGGCTGGAAAAGAGTAGAGGTCTCTCCTACGAGAGCCTGAACGGCTGCTTGGTGGAGTACATCGAGAAGGTGCGAGCTCTCGAGCAGGTCAACCAGGAGCTGGAAGAGCACATTAGAGTCTACCTGGACAAGAAAGCGGCCAGCGTAGGCAGCTGGGGAGCGCTGCGGGAGAACTGGGAGGCGATTTACCATCAGGTGAGCGCTGGAACACTGTCGGCAGCAGCGGGGACGGTGGGACCCTGACGAGTCATTAGCAATGATGAGCGCTGAGCGCTGATACTGGTGATTAATGCTGCCTGATTCCAAGGCGCGGTGCCCTAGATGAAGGGGTTTACATCTATCTTCATGATAATTAGCATTAGCATTTCACAGAGTGCCGTGGAACGTGCCTATTAAGCAGGAAAATTGCCTGGGGCGTCCTGTGCATGGGGAACGGTTGAAATTCACCCCAAGGCGAGATAGTCTGGGTTTATTACAATGGGTGATAGTTTTCCTTATTTTTTCCTTAGCTGTGGTTATTACAGTGAACATCAAAATTATGAAGAGAAAACGACCAGGAGTGAATTAGTTTATCCCTCAACATGATATTATTACAAGCACGTTGGGGTGTGTTTGTTTGGGTTGGTTGGTTGGGTTTGGATGTTGTTGGGTTTGGCTTTTTTGTCATTAACAATTCAGATTTTTTACTTTATTTCCATGTTTGCTTAATCACATTTTCAAAAGCTCTATTTATTAGAAAAATAATAATTACATGGCTACAAATTAGTAACTCCCTCTATCACTATCCCACCAACCCTTACTCCCACCTTCTCTGTGTGGTACAGGTGATAGCTTCTCCGGGAAAGTATTTGTTCTGTGGGGTAAAATGGTTTTTGCTTTGACCTCATGGACAAGAAATGATTCCTTTTGCTGACCAGTAAGGCCAGTAAGACTTTGCAGTTTGATGTCCTGTTTGCAGTGAGCATGGGGATCTGTCCTCCAAGGTCTTGGTGCACCTTATGAGTCCCAGCTTCTTAGCTCTCAGTCAGCAGGAGTGGATGGGACCCCGAAAAGCTGGAGCCCTGCAACTTGCACACCTTCCCAGCAGTGCTTATGCAGGCACAAAAGGTCTGTGGGCAGGTCTCCAGAAAGCCCAAAAGGCAACTTCAAGTTCCCCAGGACAATCATATGCTTTCCTCTGGGCTAGACAGAGTTTTACTCTGCCATAGGAAAGAGGATGCATTTTGACAGGGTCCTGCATTTTTAGGGCAGGTCTTCACCTGATTCACGTTGGCAGAAATGCCCAGTCAAGCACTGGCTTTTAGAGTTGGTATCTTTTGTGTTGCTAATTTACATTGCTGCTGCTGAGCCTCTAAAGCTTCCTGAAGGGACTAGCGGCTGGAGGCAGTGAGTGTCCTGAATCTGGGGTGATTAGGAAAGCTATACCCTCAAGCCTATCACCTCGCTGAGGCAGATGGAGACTGATGTGAGATGGAGGGTTAATGCTTGGCACCTTCCACCCTGTGGTTTACAGGCAGGTGTTCCATTTTGCAGTTGTAGACCTCACCTGTAAAACTACCAGGACTTGTGCATAAGACCAAAAAGTAGGATGGTAGGTACTTTAGGAAGGATACTTTCATTTTCCTTTGTGTGCAATCCCAGCACTATAGTGACAGATAAACTTACTCATGTAATAATTTTCTTCCAAACTACTTTCATTTAACCTTTCTTTATATTGTCATCTTGCCACCTTGCCTCTACTGCCCTTTCTTATGAGTAAATAAGACCAGCTCATAATGAAATCTAGCTTGAATATTGGGCTCTTCCTATATAAAATCAGAAAAATAAACCTAGCAGTAATAGCATTTGCAAGTAGCATAGAAAATAAGTTAAAAACATTAGCATCATCTGTGTCTACTTCTCCATTAGAACACCTTAGTAAATACATGAGGTTTTCTAAATTACTTCAATTAAATCAATAAAAGAGGGATTTTTACTTTCTCAGATATAATCAGAGATGTTATGTACAATTCTGACTAATTGGTTTCTTCACTTTTGTTACATTAAGCACCTAACTAAAAATGAAAGTAGGACCTCATCCAGCCCCAATGCCCATTAACTCTTTCCTCCTGGAACTAGCTGGCAAAAACATGCAGCATCAACACCAAAAGAGTCACATTTCTGAAAACATCATCAAAATCAGTTGTCACAAAAGTGGCTGCAGTCACACGAAGCCAGTACTCTCCTGTCATGAGTGGTCCTGATAGGAAAAGTAAGAGGTGTTCAGGAGCAAGGTGTAATAGAAATGAGGTACATTTCTAGATGGAATTAGTAACAATGTCAGTAGATTTCAGGTAGATGTCCACATCTACCTTAGCAGGACGTAGCATGGTTTTGTAGCCTCCTGCACAATCCGAGGATTCATCTTGATTCCCAGCCAGCCCCGTGTGTGCAGCCAGAAGGGATGCCCAGTAGCCCTAAAACCTCTTGGTGCCATTCCCATGAAGCAGCTGGGAAAGTTTTGGGGCAGAAAGCCACTTGGAGCAGCCACCTTCTTTAATCCTAGCAACCATGTTAGGAACAGGTTTTGGACACAAAGACGCAAACCCTGCTAGTGAGAAGGATACAGCCACTGCACTTCTGGTCCCAAAATCAGAACTGCATCAACAGGCCTATCTCCACAGTGGGGTAGGAGACACCCCAGCAGACACAAGGTCCCATTTTCCTTCTGTCTTTCCTGGGATGTGCTCCAGCATCCCACATTTCAGATAATTTTCCTCCCAGCACTAACAACTGTGTGCCATAATTTCTCCCAAACACAGAGCTGGGGGGGTGGGGGTGTGGAAATGTGGCAGTGAAAATTCAGAGGGTATGAACAGAGGGTCCCTGGGAGGGAAAACCACTCATGTTTCATTGCTGTTGTCAGAGCTATCACTTCAGCAGGGATCTGAATGACAGGAAGCCACTATCCAGATCACAGCATTAATGGTGTGTCTGAGCAGCTGTTTTTGAGCAGAGCAGGTGGAGACACATTAACTGGGACAGGGGGAAAATGGGAGGATTTTTGCAGGAAATGAGGAAAATGAGAAATCCTTTTGGAGAGGAATTCATGTGACAGAAATACAAACTCATCTCATTTTTCCCTGAGTGTATTCCTTTTCTCCAGGCTTTATCCCAGTCTTTCTGTGGAAAATTCCATTTCTAATCAAATGTGTCCCTTCTACAGAATAGGACTGTTGTTTGTAATGGTGACTGCTTCCCAGGCAGCAGGGCAGCACCTAGGAAAAGTGGATGCTTGAAATAATCTCAGCGAGTTAACAGAGAGCAGAGGCTGGCTCAGGCTTCATGACTGTTGAGTTGTGGCTGTGCAGGAGGCAGAGAGATGTATTTTGTCTAGGAGATGGCACGTAGCACACTTCAGATCACAGAAGTAAACACAAAAGCAGAAGACGGAATCAATCATAGAATCAGTCAGGGTTGGAAGGGACCACAAGGATCATCTAGTTCCAACCCCCTGCCATGGGCAGGGACACCCCACACTAGATCAGGCTGGCCAGAGCCTCATCCAGCCTGGTCTTAAACACCTCCAGGGACAGGGCCTCAACCACCTCCCTGGATAACCCATTCCATGGCTTCACCACTCTCATGGTGAAGAACTTCTTCCTCACATCTAGCCTGAATCTCCCCATTTCCAGCTTCATTCCGTTCCCCCTAGTCCTATCACTACCTGAGATCCTGAGAAGTCCCTCCCCAGCCTTCCTGTAGGCCCCCTTCAGATACTGGAAGGCCACAATGAGGTCACCTCGGAGCCTTCTCTTCTCCAGACTGAACAGCCCCAACTCCTTCAGTCTGTCCTCATAGGAGAGGTGCTCCAGCCCTCTGATCATCCTCGTGGCCCTTCTCTGGACACGCTCCAGCACGTCCACATCCCTCCTGTAATAGGGGCTCCAATGTCCTGGACCACTTCTATCATTCCTGTGCAGTGCTAGAAGAATTTGAAAGATCACCAGAGCTTTTCTATAGAGATACTTTTCTTTGCACCTGGCCTTACTGACAGCATTTACTCAGTGCTAATATTGAGCCTGGAGAAGGTAGAGGACTGGTACCCAGGGAATTGCCACTTTTGGACTTGCACCCAGTAATTTATTTGCTGTGTGCCAGGAAAGCCACTGGGTATTATCTGTAACACACAGTAATAGAGCGGTGCGTGACTAGTGTCTGTAAATGGGCACAATAACATTCTGCTGCCCAAACTCCCACAAAACGGCACAGAGCTTGGTCAAATGCCATAGAGAGGATGGCAATCAATCAGCTTTAATTATGTCTTGTCAACCACCTCCAACAGTGTAAGCTTGGACTGCCCTCACAGAAAGCTGTGAGGTGGGGGTGAGGCTTCCTCCTTGTGCTCAGGCACCATTACAGTTCTTATAGATCATTTCTTTGGGAGGCATCTCCTGCTTTAAGAACCAGGCAATTTTTGATGTAGTCCTGTTTACTTACAAAGTATTCAATGCCCAGATGAAGTCATGTTTTCTTGGATTCAGGAATCGGCATCAACCTTCACAGCCTCTCTCCAGGCATTATGTTTCCCAAGACAACAGAACAACTCTTGTACCTTGGAGTTTTCCTCCTTCAGGCTCTGAGAAGGGGTCGCATATGGAAAGCATGGCCAAAAGCATGAGTTTACTGCTTGGCACCTGAGCAGCAGGCACTGGCTGCATGTTCTTAGCCCAATTTAGCTGTAAATTACAGCGTGTTGGAGTCGATGGGCTGATACACACTATTTCTTTCGGTGTATGGCATCTTCTGATCTCTCTCCATGGAGGCATCGTTCGCTTCATCCGAAGCGAACTTAAAAGCCAGATAATTTTCCATTACATGAATAATTACACTGTGAGACTCATTATCACAGGCGACACCTGAGGCCACGAATTCAGCAGCATTCAGACAGGATTTTGTCACTTGTAAGAACGGCAAAACCACACAAAACCACAGATAAAGCATAGCTAGGAATTCAGAAGGCACAGTAAATCGTGCAGTGACAAAATGGGTCAAAGCTCTTTTCAAAATCAAAAGCTGCCAGTCACTGGAGGTAAGTTCTCCCCATATGTGTCTGTACCACATTACCCTGTATTGAGACTGGAGTGTGCACCTTGGGGCAGCTGGTTTTCCATTAATTGGGCCAGTACATCGATGCAGATTTTTGTAAGATTATTTTTCTAAAAATTAAAATTGCATTTTCATGTCCATAAAATCACCAAGAAAAAAGAAAATTGGTGCTGCTTTCTATTTAAGAGGTTTTCTACTACAAATACTCAGTAGCTGAAAAAAAGCCATGTTCAAAAGGTGACTATGCACTACAGATCCAACTGTTGAAAGACAAAACATGACCTAGGAGCTATTATTAGTAATAATATTTGCATTTTTATACTTTCCCATTTTGGTTCATTACATGAGCGTCAGAAGCCCTGTGAGGCAGGACAGCATTGCCTCCTGCTTTGCAAGTGGAGGAGGCAACATCCAAGTGCCTGCAGCATTGCAAGTCCCCTCATTTCTAGTGGCCACAAAGCAGAGGCTGCATTAGGTGTTTCATTCTGTCAGCAAAGCAGCTGTGCATCTGTCTCACTGTTGCATGTTTGCATCCAGCTGTTGATTAAAAAGCCACTAGATGGAAGTGTTACATCTCTTCTTCTAAAACCTGAGAAAGGGCTTTCCTAGCTCATACAAACCAGAGAGAAGTTTTAAGGAAGTCTGGTTTCACCACAGAAACAAGCCCTTATCCTGTGGGCACATCCCCAGCAGGTTTCCAGAAGGGTGGAAAGGCTAGCACCTGATGGCTCCCACTACACCAAAGCCTTCCAAATGCTAGACTCTTTCATACCAGTTCCACTTGCATGATATGGTTCAGGTTTGTGTGCAGTTTTGGATAGCGAACTTTCTCACTGAAGATTTGGCATAAGCCACCAGTCTGTGAATGGGGATGTTGGGTATGGACTGATTCATCAGGAGTGTAGTACCAGGGTTCTGATAGAGACATGGACTGTGGGACAAGTAAGAATCCTCTTAAATGCTTCAATAATACCACAGGATTACTACTGAGAAGCACTTTTAACAAACAGTCTGTCTCCACATAGAGGCAGAAATCTAGGCAGTGGCAAATCACCATCTGTTCCCTGCTTCTGCTGCAACTAAAAATGCATTTTACACTGGATTCAGCCTCTGCAGAGTGTCTTTACATTTCATGATCCATTATGGACTTTTAAATGCAGGGAATAGGTAATTCCTTCAGATATCTCCTCATCAGATGCCTTTACATATTCCATATGTGTTTGTCCAAGCATCTGTAAGACATCTGGAGCAGTGAGCCACTTTTTGTGAAGATGAATGCTGATTACTGTATAGAAATGCTTCATCCTTCCATGTCCACCTCCACCCAGTCACCAAGCAGCAGGGCAAAGAGGAGGCTGGACCATACTAATGCAACAATCCCGCTTGAGGTACTTGAGATAACTTGTCTGGACAAAGCCTTGATGTCTGCACATTGCATAGCCCGATTCACCTCAGAGACGCAGAGTGCTTCCGAGGATTTGTGATCTCATTTAGCCACAGATTTAATTATCTAAAGAAATATTTCTTTAGAAATCTTCAAGAATTCTACTGGTCACTTCAAAAGCTGTTCTTATTCATTTGGTGGTTTAATTTAAACTGCAGATCTCCTGAAAAATACCAAAGATATGTTTAGCTTAGCTCTTCCAGATTGAAAGCAAGGACCATGAAATGGCTGGAACACCCAGGGAGTTGTTTGCAGAGAGGATGGCTCTGATCCTGGTACCAAATTCAGCACGTCATCAGTCACCTCCACAGTACAGTGCACATGTGACTGCAGGGCAGGTGATGGTCCTTTTTTAACCCTCATACCATTTTGTACTGCCTTCTTGAATCACAGCCAGCTGCTGTGTCATCAGCCTTTCAGGTTTGCTTATACCTCAGGTACCTCCTGGGCATTAAAAATACCTGCCAGAGCCATAGCAATGACACCACAGTCTTAATTGCACAATCTTTCCAAAGCATTTCACATTTAGTGTAATAATCTGTGAAGACTGCCTGCTTCTCAGGTCTCATACCTATGGCAAGAGCTTACAGGATCCCATCAGAGAAGAAAAACAACACTGTGGGAGCTGAGGATGGCTCGCAGGCGGCATGAGCAACAAGTGTTCATTGGCTCACTGAGGAGGATGCCCCTGAAGAGGACTGCCTATATGGGAAGTAGAATAGGAGCTGCATAAGTAATACCTAAACTGTATCTAGAACATATAGTGAGACTTGTCCGGTGAACACACCTTGGGCACAGTAACAACCTTTGCCCCTTGCAGCTACTGTGATCATCACAGTCGATGTTTCCCACAAGAAGATGAATTTTTAGGAGCAAGGAGCAGTTTGGTGACAAATTCCAGCCTATTTTCAGACAATTTCTATTAATTGATTAAATTACCTGTAATGGGTCCCTTGAACCGCTCTAGGCAAAAGGATTCTTTGGAGAATCAAAATTTAAGATATGTAGGTAACGTGCTGAAGCTCTTCATTGCTTGAGCCTTCTTGTTTCTGTCTTCTAGGTGGGTGAAGCAGTCCTTGAAAATGCTCGTCTGATGCTGCACACTGAGAACATTCAAGCCTGTGCTGAAGACTTTAAAGACAGGTTAGTCTTGTGGTAGCACCTAGCTGGCCACTTTCTTTTCAACCTGGCTTTGGCAAATGCTTGCTCTGTAGAGGAGTGCTCAGTGAATAGAATGGGCTCATTCTTTACATTGAATACTCAACCACCTGATTTGGGAGGGGGTTGTAACAGCAAAATCATTGTGATGATAACGTTATTTTGGATGATTTTGAAGATTCATAGTAATAAAAATGTGCACTAGCAAAATTACTCAGGTTACTCTTTGTTATACAGACACTGATCTCTGACTGAGAGGTCAGTATTCATTCAAATTGGGGTTGACATTTTATAAAGGTAAACTTCCATGTGCTTTTAGTTTTCCATGCCACACAAGTAGGTTTGGAAGTAACAGTCCTTCTACTGCAGCAGCTGAAAAGCAAAACCTGCACCACTACAAAGGTCACCGTGGAAATGTTAGATAAGGAAACATAAATGGGATGCACTGATTGCCCTTGCCTTTGACTGAGATAAACTAATAGTAAAAGAAGATCTTAAATACTGGAAAATAAGCCATTTGCATTAACAGCAAGTCTAGCTGGCAAACAAACCACTTGGATTTCCTCTTTATTTTGATGCTACTGAGATTTGGTCTTACAGCTGGGCTGGGACCATGGAACAGAGACCAGACTTCCATCAGCATGTTCCTTATGTGTGACATGTGCATGTTTTCTTTAACCATAGCTCTGAAAAGTTTTATGCAGACCAATGAGCAGTTATTCTCATTTTACAGCCAGACAAACAGAACCCCCAGTCACAGTCTATATAAATTCCAGATCTAGCAAAGGACTGTGTGGCTCTCTGTGCTCATTCAGGAATCCTATCAGGCTGCTAACCACCACAGTGCAGATTGCTACTGGCCTGGTTTATGGCACTCTGAGTTAGTAAGAGGGTACTTCAGGCAGTTGACTCAAATACAGCGAGACAAGGTGAGAGCAAAGTATATCTTCCATGCTTCTGTGCCTCTGTCTGGGACACATGAGCTAATTAGCACAAATGGTGTCATTACTTTTAAAAAAAGCAGTTTTTTCTTGCTGAGCTGTACTTTATTAAGGTTTGGGTTGGTTTTTTTCTCTCTGCAGATATGAAAATGAGCAGCCATTCAGAAAGGCAGTAGAAGATGAAATTAATTCCCTGTATAAAGTGATTGATGATGCTAATTTAACTAAAATGGATCTGGAGAGTCAGATAGAGAGCATGAAAGAAGAACTAACTTTGCTGTCAAAGAATCATGAAGAAGTAAGTCCAGGCTCAGGACACTGCAAAGCCAATGTGTGCCTGTTACAGCCGGTTGGTATCACACCTCTAGTGCAAAGCAAGCATTAAAAAGCTCTGCCTGCCATGGCTGGGTGGGGGGATTCTCCTGAAACCTGCTCCTATTTCTCTCTTCTCTGTTAATTTAAAGCAGTAACCTCTGAGGCATGACCAAATTGCTTCCATTTAAGTTTTGACTCTTATCTGATAAATATGACATGAAAGAGATGTCATCAGTCCATTTCTTACTAGACACCACACAATGGACACAGTGTTGCAGAGTCATTTGTGGGGACATCTCCACAGCAAGCTCTGATTCTCAGACAAAGATGTAAAGAGAAAGTGTGTGTGCAGCAAACAAGCTCTGGTCCTGCTGCACTAACTGACCATTAATGAGACTCTTCTGAAAAACTCCTGCTTGGATTAGCAAACTGCCCTGTTGCTGAAACTGAGTCTCTCCTGAGCCACACACCACTGAAGCAAGTCACAGGGCCAGGAGCTAGAAGGCAGCCCACTGTTAACCAGTTTTGCACTACTTCCCTGCTAACTCATTACATTCACCAGCACTATTTGCATAAAGGAGGTTTATTACCTTCAGCAGGTGTTTCAGGATTGGACCCAACTGAGCATCTTCCCAGGGGCTGGAATATGGGATTAATGCTAATCTCACAGAAGGGACAGCAAGCAGTTGTGCTGATGCCTCAGACATGAAAGAGAGCTTGAACTGAGCTGGCTCACTATTCTGCCTCATATTTCTTACGGGTTATTTCTCCAACCACAGGATTTCAGCAACACTGGCAGGCATATGGAGACTTGGGATGCCAAGATGAGGTTGCTTCATCCCCTCCCTACTTTCTTGAGTGCAACCCCAAGGCTGGCATTTTTCAGAAAATAATCAGGGGCTTCAGTACCACTGCATGGCAGGAGAAAGATGGAAGTTATTTTATGCAAGAGGGAAACCAGAAAATTGGCAGAAATGCACAAGGTCCCCTTTAAACCTCCCTATATTGCAATGATTGGTATGCAGGCAGAAAAGCTGGCACCGATGCTGTTTTCTGTCCATCTATACAGCATATCAAGGACAAGGCCTCTCACTCTGCATTCAAACAGCAAGGAGGCCTTGCAGAGTGGGAGGATGCTCCTTTCTTTACCCACTGGAGTACCTAAGCATTTGCAGCACAGACTGGGGCACTGGCAGTGGCACCAGGGGAAGAGAGTTGCACCAGACTCAAGAGAAATCATAGAATAAAGGCTGGAAGCAACTATTGCAATTACTCCAGCTGAGGTCCAGCACAATAAAGTCCCAAAGACATCCTGAACTAATTCCAACCTTCCTTTCCTCCCATGCCCCCACTAGGAAATCCATGTCAAGTCATTCTGAAGCTTTTGTGAACTTGGTGTGGACACATTTTGAGGCTTTCACTCTCACAGGTTCATAATTCATGTAATTCCCATTCATTTTTCTTCAGTGTTGTCACTGTCAGGGGCCACTGCTTACAATTCTCAGATGCTTTTACACCCTTGGCTGACACAAGCTGTATTGCTGTAGAGCTGCCTCTGGTTTGCACAACTTGTATCTCCCAGTAGATGCACATCTACATTATTGTGTGGTGCCACAGAGAGGGAGAGCAGGGTTTGATTTGTTGTAAGCTGTTAATTCCTTGAAACAAAGGCCAGCATTGCAGCTCTGCTGGCAATGTCACTGTGGTGTGTTCAGGTCCCAGGTGTGCAGTGTGCATGTGTCAAGCTCTGACTGTTGAAGAATTTTGCCAGTGTGAGAGGGCTCCTCCAGGTGGTGCCATGGTGCAGGGTTTCAGTCTTCTTCCACCAAGGGGGAAACCACTTTCAGTACCCCAGATCTGCAACAAGACTCCTCATGCAGAAGCAAGGCAAATGCACAGCTGAAGAAGATACCCTCCAGTGCACTAAACCATTCATATATAGACAGCTTTCCGGACAAAATTTAATTACTCTCTCTGTGTTTCTTGTTTGAACCCCTCTGAAGCTACCATCCAATTGTCCAGTTCACCTTCTTTTATATCTGATATTCTTGTTCAAGGATGTGAAGGTATTATACAAGCAGCTTGCTGGATCTCAGCTGGAAGAACTTGATGTGCCCCTGGGAAGTGGCCTGGATGACATACTTGAAAAAATCAGAATCCACTGGGAGAGAGACATTGAGAAGAATCGTGCTGAGACAGGTGCCCTGCTCCGTACCAAGGTAAGCACTCTGGAACCCTCTCCAACAGAACAGGCTCTGACACAAACAAATACTCTGCTCTGCTCTGACTTGGAGGGTTGGGCTTTTGGGTGTTTTTCTTCAAACAAAAAATTGTTAAAAATCTATAGGATTTTGGTCCAAGTCCGTGGGAAAACACAAGTATTGGTGGCTTTCTTGGGATGCACAAGAGTTAATCACTGGTGAAAATGGCTGTGCTGATATCACAGGTATCTGTGGGGAACCTTCCAAGGGCTCTGAAATTTTAACTAAGAAAAACTAACTCAATCAGTTGATACCTTCTGTGTAGGATAAGCCACATTTGTTACCCTTCTTACTGGAGCCATTCCTCCACTGAACATTTTACAGGGGTCTATAAAAAAAGGGCCAAACGCATTGCTTGACACTAATTATACAGTTACAGACTCCCTGGGGACTTCTTGAAATGGTTTCCTTCAGCAGCAGTGGGAAAAGTGGATATTAACTTAGAAATGAAAAGTGATGATAACAGATAATAGCCATTCCCTTTAAGAGAACAGCTATTTAATGCAGCTTTTTCTCTGTCAAGGAGGCTCACTAGTTTTCCAAAGTGGCTTGCTAAAATTCTTTGACAGAGCTGAAGTCCTAAGTTCAATGGACAGCCCTGTTAGCAGCCAACTAATTTGCAGTAGAATGATATGTGAAAAATCAAGGTGTGAACACTTCTGAAATCTAATAGACTAAGTGAAAACACTCAACTTTAAAAAACACTACAGTATAGCTACAAAATGAAGAATTGGAGCAATGCCTTTTGAGTAATTTAACCACTAGTATGAAAGCTGAACAGCTTTTATTGACACATGTGTAAGCTGGCTTACACTGACTGAACAGAAAAGATAATTTTGACACTGAGAAGTATGTGGAATTGTTCAACCTGGGGATTTAATGCACAAGAATCATAACTGCCATAAACTGTGACTATTAATTGTCATTTGGGTATGTAAGGAAACTAGGCTGTGACAACAGTCACAATCTTTTACCAGCAACAGGCTGAAACCTCAGCTGCCGCACGAACCCAGGAGGAGGAGCTGGTGGAGGGCCTCCGAACCGAGTTCCATGAAACTGCCTGCAAAATACAGAGCTTGCAAGCAGAAACTGAATCTCTGAGAACTTTGGTAAGGAGTGGAGGGGTTTCCGTGGGTATGTTCTGCAGAAATTCAACAGGCCTCCTGAAGAGGCCTGAACATTCCAGTCTTGGGTTGCAGACTTAAAGAATAAATCCTGGGTTTCAGTGGGTACTCTTCCCACAGCTGCTAGACATTTCTGGGCTCTTCTTGACTGACACGGTGCACTAAGTGTAATACATTTGACACCTGGGCCCTGAATTGCCATCTTTGGTATCTTCAGACTCAATCTCACTGAGACTGCTGGGTAGATAGTACATAACAGTGGCGAATATCTGTGCCTCGTACCAAATACACGTTTTCCAAAGTATCTAAAGGAAGACACTTTCAAACTATTCTATCTCCACTTAAGCATATTCACTGGAGACGTTGGGCAAACCTCAGTAAAGATCACTGTGGAGCATCTGAAAACTGACTGTCTTAATGTCTGCTGTCCTGCCTTTACAGAAGAGGGGTCTGGAGAACTCTTTATATGATGCCAAGCACTGGCATGACATTGAACTGCAGAATCTGGGCTCTGTCATTTCCAAGCTGGAGGCAGAGATGGGAGAAATCAAAGTAGAGACCGAGCAGCAGCAGCGGGATCGTGAAAATCTGCTGACCAGCAAACAACAGCTGGAGAAAGACATTGCTGCATATCACTGCCTTCTGGATGGAGAACAAAGCAGGTACACATCCTTGAAATCAAGCATGCTACATAGATGGAGATGTGCTCTGTGCAAGGAGATGTGAGGTTACTGGAAGCAGGAGAACTAGGGTAGTTCTCAGGTTTCATAAGGCTTGGTGGTAGATGCTGAGGTTTGGAGAAGCTGCCAAAGGGGAAGAACACCAAATCCAGCTGAGCAGAGACTCCTGATGTACTGGAGATGGGTGGTGTGCAGCACTGCTGTGGATGAATGAGTGTTTGGACCAGCAGGTCTGTGAGTTTCACTTCCCAGGAGGTTTGGAATGTGAGATTAGAAAGCTGCTACAGTACCTGGGAGCTGCACTGGTGGCTGCACAGTGGCTATGGTGGTGTTTCATGCCTGGGTATACAATCCCTTCCCTCCTTCTCCCACCATACAGTTCAAATATTGAAGGGCAAGCTCTGTTTTGAAGCACATGAATTACCCCCAAAGTCTGAGGACAGATTCTGGACCACTGAGTGCACCTTTTGTGAAGAAACATAGTTCAGACTCCTCACATTTGTCCTCTGGGAATACACCTGTAGTTGAATTCCTTGGTTGGGCTTTTCTAAGATCCTTAATCACCATAAGCCATGGAACCTGTGAGAGTCTGATCCACGAATTTTGACTTTCTCTTCTGCTCAGGCCAGGGAGAAGCTGGACTGGGGCTAGTGCATAGTTCAGCATTCTCCTGTTTGTAGTAGTGACCAGTTTGTATTCTTTTGTTGTTGTTTTTTTACTTTTAGCTGATTATGGAACTCGCAGCCCACAGGAGACCATTGCCATTAAAGCAAAGGATGTCACTGCCAGTTATGTTCGTGGAAGCTAAAAGCCCATCACAGCAGCCTGCTTTATTCAGTTTGATTCAACAGTCAAAGTAGGTTGTAGCTTGAACAACTTTATTAGACCCTCCTCATGTAATTGCTTTGCTTACAGATTTCAGTTTACTCATGTTGTTAAAATGATTTAAAAAAATAAAGAATATCAGGCTTTTCCTTTGACTTTTTCTTCCTTCCAGTACTTTTCATGTTAACCAAAGGGGGCTGGATTAAGGACCCACAGCATCACTTCCCAGAAAGTATATTCTTTCTTTTTACAGTACAAATATATCAAGACTGCTCCACTGTGCGCTGAGTATCCATGTGGAAATGGTGAGAGCTCTGTTATGTTACAGGAGACCATTTCACTAGTGTGAAATGCAGTTCAGATAATGCTGAAGCAGTTAAAGTGAACTATTAGCTCAATGAGATTAACTTTGCACTACATAGCCAGCATAGGCATCCTAGCAGTACTTAATAAACACAGTTTAACTCTGGACTAAACTTCTGGAAAAGCTGAAGGTGCAGGAGAGCAACAGTAGTTCTATCTGCAGTCCAGGTCACATCCTTTCACTACATACTGAGCCCAGCCAGGGTGTCTGTTTGAGTAAATGTGATGCTTTTTGATATATTGACAGATTGTGATATTTGATTTTCAGATGCTTGGCTCTTTCTTGATACCAACTTCCCTTAAGGCAAGCTGGCCAAACTCCTTTTAAATAGGCATCAATATCTGGGTGACTCTGGGTAGTTCCCCTTACACTGATGGTGTCACAGTGGTAAAGATTTCCCATCTTCACTTCTGCCTTCCTTTAATATTTTAAATATTTATATCCTCACTGTATTGCATTTGCACTATGGTCATATAAAGGGCCAAGATGGATCCTGAATTTTCAGAGGAATATGAACCCTGGCCTCTAGCACAGGAAATCTTAAGTAGATGGCTGCCTTTCCTTCACAAGCTCCTGCACAGAATAAAGCCAACCATACATGTGTTTGTTGGCTTAGGAGGTTACATCGTCAGTTACCCAGGGTGCCAGCACAGTTCATTACCTGGACTCACAGATGACTGAGAAATGGTATATAGTGGAGACCATAATGGCATATGGTACATATCAGAGGCAGTCTGAAATATTATCTAACAAATCTACCTGACTGATGAAATGAAACACACTCCAAATCCACCAGTGAAAAACGTACTGTCATGCTTTCCCTTGCACATTCCCCCACACATGAGAAATTATTGTTTAATCTCTACAAAAAGGCCATTTGGTGTCTACCACCTGCAAGATTATGCTCCAGAATGACGGGGTTAAGAGATTACACAACCAAAAGAGAGGTGATGACAGAGTCCCTTTTTTGCTCACAGAATGTCAGCTCCTCAGAGCAGTAAAAATACCTTCATACACATCACAGCAGCACTCACAGAGCTGAGACTCCACCAAGAGCAGTGATGATGAGAGAAAATACACACAACCAGTGATACAAGAGGTAACATGGTGCAGACCCATGTGGTGTTGTTAACTGGATGCTGTCTAGGAAGAGTCCCTTTTTGACATTACTGAAATACAACCTCCCCCTCAGTCTCACATGCTGTGATGTAATAGGAAGGATTTTTTAAAAGCTTCTTATATGTCATTCCAAGTTCCAACAAAACTTGGACCATAGGTTCAAATGATCCAGCACATTTCATAAAAATTAAGTTAGGTTCCTACTGAGATGTTTATTCCTTGGAATGGAAATAGTTTCTTGCAAAATAACTCAGGTATTTCCATGTGGGGAAGTGGCTGGAAGAGAAGGCAGCATATAAGCATAAACAGTGAATTTCCAGCAGCTTTTCTCTCTATCCCTAGCAAATACCAAAACCAACTGAAAAGATTGTATGTGAATTGTTCATCAGAACTCATACGTAGCCTGTCTGGCCATTCTAAACCAAAGTGCTTTCATACTTCGGAGACAAGGGGTGGACAGGCATCACTGCATGCCATGAGTGGCACACTGCATGCAGTGTGTGCTGCTAACATGGTGGGGACAAAAGTGAATTCCCTGGAGTCCCCCTGGTAAATCTGTACCTGAACAGAGGCATCTGGAGCCATGGTCACGCAGGTCAGTCGAAAGCTGTATGCAGAGCTCACACTCCTATCACAGCAAGGTGGCATTCTGGATGTATTTCTTGCATTGCAAACATCACTCCTGCCAGGCCATGTCTGTAAGCCTTCAGCCAAATGTCCTCTGTGTAACTACTGAAGATCACTGAGTTTGAGAGAGAAGAAAAAAAAAAAAAAAACCAGACTCAGAAGCACTGCCATTTTTGTTCTGCATCTAACATATCACACAGCAATAATCTTAACCATAAAAGCTGAAGCAGTGAATTTGCAGAGCGCTACAAAAGCTGTGCATCAGCACCTTATGACAATTTTACATAAAGCTAAATGCAGAGGTGGGAGGCAAACCTAAGCAAAACTGCGTAACTAATGCTTCCCTCAAAGTGCCAGCTGAGACATGGTGGCAAATCCAGAGTTAAGCCTCCCGAGGCCTAAAACGTTGCTGCTATTTTCCATGGTTTCCACAGAGCCTGTTCCAGATTTAACAGCTGAAATGTTCCTTGATACTCTTCTCCTGACAGGTATTAAGTTTCTAACCCAGAGTTTGTCATCGAAGCCTTACAGCACTCCGTTTGCAAGGGAGAAGTGATGCAAATGCCCAAAGCAGCAAAAAGCCATCAGGTTTGCTTTCTTCAGCCTAGTACTAAGGGTTGCCTGTAACATCACAATGAAAATATTTTACTAGCTGCTGAAAGTGAAAAACAAGTGCAGCTTAGATTCAGACACAGCCCTGTACTCAGTGGCCATTATTAGCTTATCTACCACAAAAGCTGAGGGATACACATTGTCTGCTTAGCTGCATGTTTTATCAGTGCTGAGCCTGCAAGTTGCAGCATGATGCAGTGCAGAGGTATGTCAGTGTCACTGACCACACAGCTTTCTCGGTGTCACCAGACAAACTGTTATGCTTGCAAATGTTCAGTTCTTAGGGCCTGCTCTGTGTGGGATCAAATCCTCCTAGTGTACAGAATGCCAATGGTAATGGAGAAACAGAGAGAGAATGCAGCATTGCAGGCAGAAAAGAGGACTGCAACACATCTCCCAAACTTAGAACACTTGACTGCAGAGATTCAGTTACTCACAATTACAGAACACTTCGCAAAGACACGAGTGTTTAACCTCTTCCTGCAATATGACAATGGCACCTCCCGTTTTTTTCAAAGCTAGACGCTTGTGTTCACCAAGGAGACAGGAGTCCTGCCAAACGTCATTCAAATAAAGGGAGCGCCCATGGGGCAGATCCCTGTGGGGGTCTCTCAAACTGCTGGAGGACACAGCCTCCTTTTATCCTAATTTGCAGGCTGCAGGTATCCCTTTTCCTTTCCCCACTGATTGCGGTGCTTGGATGTGCAGACTACCCAGGCCACCTACAACATGTTCCCCCTTACACATTCAACCCCCTGCAGCATACATCCTGTGTCCATTAAAATGAGGCTTTACACCTCCCCGGGTGGAGAAGTTTGTATTTATTAGGCTATTAAGCCTGTGCACTACCCTAAAAGTTCCACAGTTTAGGCTGCATGCAGTCACTGCTGGTTTCTGCTGTCTTCAAAGGACACTTGATTAGTTCAGTGATGAGGGGGCAAAGACTTTTTGTTAGTTATAGGCAGTAAGGATGAAGCCACATTGCTGAGATGGCCCAAGCTGTTACAGCCAACCAAAATTTGGAAACATTTCCCAACAAGTTCCCCTTTTGTGCTCTTTATTGATGCCTAGTTCGCTTTTTATTATTTAAGGCAGCAGGTTGTAATATCTTCATTTGTGAAGACACATCGCTCTACCCCATCAATGCTAATTAACAGTATTTTCACTGTCACTCTCCAAAGATCAGAAAAGCCTTTCATGTTTATAAACACATGTAAATGTCAAGAAAAAACATCATAAAATATTAAAATATACTAAAAAAATAATACAAGCATGTTTACTTTTATATTATCATAATACAGATAACTTCTTACTTGACAGGTAGTTATTGTCTGGGTTCCTTAGCAGTAGGAACATCTATCTCATTTTCATGAATGACCAAAGTCAGTCATAAGTAGTTTCCTGTAATTATTTATGGCTCATTTTGAAGCCACAGTTAACTTTTTTAGAACTCAGGAGTTGGTTGTGGTTTTTTTTCCAACTAAAGGTCACTACAGCACTCAAGGCCAGTGACAGCAATCTGCTGACACCCACCGTGAAGCTTGTTTCTTAGCAGGCATCCCGTAGTCTTTACTGAGAGTCAGGAGAGGAGCCGGGAGGCTCATGCCAACACATCTGGACATCTTAGACGGCGTGCTGCTTCAAGCCCTATTTAACCACACCATTTCCCAGATGAAAACTGTGGTACTTTTATGGGTGTTTTACAATGACAGTCTAAGAGCGCAGCCCTTTCGAGGGTGTGGAAGAGGCCGGGTTTGAGTCACTTCAGTCCCCGGGAAGAGTGGGCGCAGGGAACACACCGGCCAGCCGCTTGGTGGGCTGAGAGGTATTTGGGAAGGCGGATCCCGCAGCGCTGTGTGGAGACAGTCCCCTTGCACTCCCCTGTCACTTCCCACCAGGCCTTGACAACGAGAAAGGGCCTGTCCTCGACGCTCCGCCGACCCCACACAAGAACCTTCTGAGGGGAAGGCGGGAAGCGAGGCAACGGCCAGCACGCGCCCTTCAGCACGCGCCGCTCAACAGGCGCCGCTCGCAGGCTAACAGCCGCCGGGCGCACGCCCGCGCCGGGTAACGCCTGCCGCAGTGCGCATGCGCCATTCTACTTCACAGAGCCCAGCGCGCACTCCCCTGCCTGCCTGGCTCGGCCAATCCCCAGCCGCGCCGCCACAGCCTCGACCCATCCGTCACGCATTCTCACGTCGTGACGTTAGCATCTTGGCCTCTGGAGATTTCTGACTGGCCGGCAGGGGTTTCCTTCTCGGCTTCTGATTGGTCTGGTCGCTGCAGCACATGCGCTAGAGTGGTTTAGCTGTGAGGCTCTGCCCCTCTCTACTCAGCACGGCCCTGCGGCGGGCTGCTCCCTTCCCCTCCCTGTCGGGCCGTGTCAGACGGCGGCTGCTAACGTGGGGCGAGGGAGCCTCCTCCTGCAGGGCGTTGGGCGGGCTTAGCCAGCCGCAGGCTTTAGCCAGCCGCGCTCACTCCCCTCAGTGAGAAGCGGTAGGCAGCAGGAGGTTGAGCCGCTGCTGCGCGGGGCTCACCTGTTGGCGAGGCCGCCACTGCTCTCTTCTTCCTTCCTCCCCGCGCCCACACCCTTAACCCCCCCCCCCCCCCCGTCTGCTCCGCTACTGGGGGCTGCCGCCATGGCGGAGACCGAGGAGAGGAGCCTCGACGACTTCTTCGCCAAGCGGGACAAGAAGAAGCGGAAGGAGAAGAGCAACCGAGGGGCCGCCGCCTCCAACGCCGCTTCTAACGCCGCCTCTAACACCGCGGGGGCGGCAGCGACAGCTGGAGGAACCCGTCTGACTGACGGCAGTGGCTCCGGGGCCGTCTCCTCTAATGCTGATTCCTCCAAGACGGCGACCAAGGTGAGGCCGGGGAAGGGGTGGGGGGTGGGGGGTGGATCGGGGCCTCGGCGGCGGGGGAAGGGTCACAGCTTCCTCCGCCGGCCCAGGCGGCACCTTCCTGCCGGCAGGGGGCGCCATCACTGTTGGCCCAGGGGAACGGCGCCGCCCGGCCATGCGGGCGCGTGGGGCCCGTGGGGCTCTCGGGGCTCCCGGGCAGGACCGGCCCCGGAGCAGGGAGGAGCCGCCGGGAGGGACGTGCCCCCAGGACGAAAACCCCGCGGGGCTTCTTAGCCCAGCGCAGCCATAAGTCGGGGCCGGAACCGTCCATTTCCGGGCTGGGCTTTCTCCTGGCCTTGAAATGCGTCTTGTATCCGCGTGTAGGGGGAAGCGGATCCGGTTCCCGGTCTGCGGCTTCGGTTGTGACCAGCCCTCCCCGGTTTCTGGGTCTTGGTGCAAGGTGGTGTTTGGAACTGGAGATTTGCATCAGGTGCCAGCTGTAGTCGGCTGGGTTTGTGGCCTGTGGACTTTGGCGATAAGTTTCCCCTGGCTCTGCAGACACGGTGTGCCGAGCTCTTTGCCTCAGTGCCAGGAAGGGGTTTACAGCCAGGAGGGTTTGTGTACCGTGTTACAAGGGTACGATAAGAGTGCAAGAGAAGCTTAAGGGCTCGTAGCTGAGTTAGCGCCTTACAGCTAGCCGTGTCGTATACTCTAAAATTTTAAGAATTCTAGAGTACTAGGTTGGACGGGATCTCAGTGATCATTTGATTCACCCTTTCTTGGGAAAAGCACAGTCTAGACAAGGTGGCCCAGCTGGCTGGACAGATCAGTCACTGCAGTGTCTGGTTGGGAGGACTCAACCGCTTCCTTGAGGAGGCTATTCCAGTGCTTGATTGTCATTGAAAATCTTTCCTCTTGTGTCCGATTGCAGTGTCCCCGGGATTAACTTGTACCCTATGCCCATGGTCTTTTGGATGTGACTCCTTGTAAAAAGGGAGTGGTTTCTTTGTAGTCACCCTTCAAATATTGGACCACGGTGATAAGGTCTCCTCTAAGCCTTCTTTCCTCAAGGCTGAACAAGAAATACTGAAAGAAATATTTTTTTTTTAATGTTCTTTAACTTGGGGACCTTAACACCTGCAGCAGCTTTCTAAGTAGACCAAGGTCAATGGGTAATCTTTCAGCTGCTCTTCTGTTTGCTTGCAAAATGTTATTTGGCTTTGCCTGAAGCTTGTTCATGGATTAGCAATAAGGATCATTGCATGTGGAATGTATGTTACTTTGAAAGCTCTGATGTTTCCATGGAGATGAGGATGTAAGAAACCTAAAAGATTTTAGAGCTGTAGACTCTCACTCTTCCAAAAGATTGATTCTTCAGCAGGTACTGCAGTAATAAGAGATGATTTTCTGCTTCTGCTCTTAGGTTAAAGCAGGTCAGAGTTTTTCTGCTAGAAGCTGATCATGTTGAAGATCCTAGAACAGGGCTCTTTAGAGAAGCTGTTTCCTAGCTTCCCTAGAGAAGTTCCCTAGCTATGCAGCAGGAAGTGGACTGTAGTAGCACTGGCAGACTTTGCTTGCAAGGTCGTTTTCATATTTAAAGTCATAACTGCCGTTCACATAGTGTGTAGGAATTATGTAAAGTAATAATTAGGCTGCATGTGTCTTAAAGCTGTGACTAGGATTGCTCATCTGTTCTGGTCCAATTTTAACCCACTTTAATAACCCCAGAACCAGCTGATTGAACAGTAGGACAAAACTGGCTCCATGTAAATGGCTCCCTCTTTCCTCAAACCGTTAATCAGACTCCCACTTTAAAGCCTTAGAGCGGTGCTTCTCAAAGACTCACATTTTACTGATTTTGTGTACTAAGGTTACTGTGGTTTTGAAGCTGGCTTTTTATGGTTATAGAGAAGACAAGAAAGGCTTTAAGGGTGGTTGTGAATGTACCAATATTAATCTTTGTCATAAATCCACTGTAGACTATTCCAGATGTTCTTTACTTTTGGGCTCATGGGATGGATGATAGAAAAGTAAATCTGAAGTTTTGTGTGCACTGAAGCTGTCATAAAAGCTCACTGTTAGTAAAAGCAAGAGCTGTTGCCCTTGTATCTGCCTGGTCTGGACTGCAGAGCCCTGTGCCCTGCTTAGTGCTGTCCCTTCATTTCTGATGGGATTTTTACTGAGATGTGGTTTTCTTTCACTTGAATGACTTTTACTGAGGCATTTCTGAGCTGTTCCAGTGAGTCAGCTCACAAGTACATCCTCAATGACACACACTGAGTTAGGGAGGCAGAATGGAATCCTTTCCTGATGGCAGTGGGGCACAGATTGGCTTCCTGTGGAGTTGCACCTTCACTCTTAGTTTTCTTTATTTCTATTATATTCTTTTCTACTTTCAGCATCAAGAGGTAACAACTTTCTTTTTCTCTTCTTACAGGAAGAGGATGATTGGAAGGAATTTGAGCAAAAGGAAGAAGTTGATTATAGTGGTCTCAGAGTTCAGTCCATGCAAATAAGGTACCACATTTTCAGTTCTTTCTCTGTGCCTCGAAAGTGTGTTCTGTCTTCTGAGCTGCCTCCATGGAGTCCAGTTAAACAGGGCTTTGATACATTTGTGGTAGCCCAGAAGTTTAAACTCTCAGCTCTGCCTGTTTTGATTGGGACTCAGATTTTTATTACAGATTCTTAACGCTGCCCTCCATAAAGATGTTAAAGTGGGAATTTCGCTGTGAAGAGCACAGAATGGTAACTGCCTCTGGATGATGTCACTTGGTCCAGCTTGGTGCTGTGATTACTCTTGCTTGGATGAGCAGTGGGAGGCTGTTTGATTTTCAGAAGTCATAGTTATTTTTATCTGTTTTCTGATGTATTGTTGATACAGAAAGCTTTTCTGATCACGATTAGTAGGAACTGGTGTATTACAGACTTCTGTATTCACACTTCACTGCTGCTGTTCAGATCAATGTCTTGAGTTTGAGCCTCACCCTCCACATGTGCCCCCTTACACCACACAGCTTGCTGTAGCAGTTCTGTCTAGCAAATAATGTTGAGTTTGACTATTTCTGTGCAAAATAAGATGGGCTAAATAAAATGGTCGGTCTTTTGTTTAAGATTTGTCTTCAAAATGGGCATATTTTCATCAATTTTTTACTGCCTGCTTTGAAAAAATTGATAATCAGAGTTGACCTGTGGATTATATTTGAGTAACATAAGAATGTTTCTCAGGTGGTTGTAGTTATAGCTAAAGGGAGTTCAGGACTTGCTTTTCCATGATTTTTTTTCCTCTTGTCTAAAGCATTTTATAGAAGCTGGACTTGTAGCCCTTTCCTGCTTTATCTTGTCATCTCTTCCAAATGCATGGCAGCTTCACTGAGAAGGCATTTAAACTCAAAGTAAGGAATCAGTTTATTTCATCACTTAGTGTGGTTTCAGTTTGTCTCTTCTTTTAAAGGAACTTCCTTCTCAGTTGTGAAGCACCACTGCAGAGGTTACAGGGCTAATGCTGTCTGCGTGCTGCCTCTGTGAAGTGTTGCCCATGGTGATTGTGTAACATGTGTCACATCTTAAATCTCTCTTGGTAAAATGCTGCTCATCACTCCTCTTTTATAGTGAGAAAGAAGATGATGAAAGTGAAAAAACAGAAGAAACTGGTGACAACTGGGAAGAGACTGCTGGTAGTGTAGACAGATCATCTGGTCCTTGGAACAAGTCGGCTCCTGCACCAGCACCTGTGGTTGAACCAACTGGTAAATTTAACTTGGAGTTGTTGCTTTTCCCAGCTGGGAGCCCACTGGGCTGAATTAAGCTGCTCAGAGGGTGGAGTTGCTGTTCAGGCACTGTCATATCCTGATGGCTTGTTTGACACAGTGAAGAATAAGGAAATCTTCCTGTGAAGGGGTCTGAGGATCTTCATTGATAGTACTGTCACAGGCTTTAAACAAACACTAGTGGAGTGGGGTTTATTTCTAGCCTCAAAGGTGAGGAGGGGGAAGCATTCTGTCTTTGGAGGAGATACCTCTGCTTTGCAGTCTGCAAAATACCTGTGGAAGCATTTTGTTGATCTAAAAATAGTGCTTTGACGCTGAAGGGGCTGTTCAGCCAGTGTCTGTCTGCTAAGGCAGTTCTTGAGTAGGATTTTATGGGGAGCAGTATGCTTCTCAAACCAGTTCTAGAATACAGAGAACAAAGCTGATTCTTTAACTGGGGTAGGACTTTAGTTTTGATTAAATACAATATATTAGCAGCAGCAGAGATCAGCTACTTGGCTATGATCTGAGTTCAGACTTCTCTTCCGTTGAGAAATTAAGAGTGTCCTGCTGTGTGTGTTCATTGGTACAAGCAAGGAGGTAAAGTCAATCGTTGGTGTCAGTTCACTGTAGACTGTTACCTTAAATATGAACTATTCAGACACTCTGCTGCATCTGAAGAGGTGCTAGAAATAGCATTTAGCATAATGATGTGTTTAAATATCTAGCTTTAAATGTAAGCTGCTAACAAATAACAAAGAAACATGAAATCCTCAGCAGTGGTTTTAATTCTATGAGCTTTGTGAGGCAATGCACTGGAGCCACATTTGAATTGGCCTCCCCAGTGCAGGTTAGATTGGGTGGCAAGTGATTTCCTCCCTTCTCTAAGATACCCGCTTCCAAAGGTGCCAGGTCTTGAGCTTGTGGATGGGTTTTGGGGGGCTGTGGAGGCAGACTGACACTGGTGTCCGGACGCTGTTGTCACCCTAGTGACGGAGGCCCCGGAGCCGGTGCAGAGCGGAGGCGTGTACCGGCCGCCCGGCGCCAGGGAGGGCGGCAGGCCGCGGCGAGTGCAGCAGGGCCCGCCCGAGATCTACAGCGACACACAGTTCCCCTCGCTGCAGTCCACCGCCAAGCTCGTCGACAGCCGCAAGTAAGTACCCTGGAGCCACTCCTGAGACACACCCTGGGGCTGACTGCTCATGCTCCTTGCTCTGCTTTAGGGCTTAAGCCTGAAGTTTCCCACAGAGGAAAGAAGTGAGAAACTGCTCTCTTTGGCTAAGAGATACAGGAGAGCCTTAACTGCCTTTCCCAGCTCTTGGAAGGTCCTCCCAGGAAGTAACTTCCATGGGACGTAGCCTATTGAAACAGCCAAGTGTGGCTGCCAGGTCTCGTTGACCTGCTGAAGGATTTCCCTGGAGCAGAGCATTTCTGCTCTCGACAGCATCTGGCTCCCTGAGATGCTGCAAGGCTGTGTTGCTGCTGGCAGTAGGCATGAGGGAGGATGTCTTGAGCACCCTGCCTTTTCTTTCGAGCTGTGACAGGGACAGGAATGGGCTTTCATACAAACAGAAAGCAGTAGCATTGCTGTCTGAGCTGCACTTTACAAAGCTGAGCCACCCTACTTGTGAAGACTTCAGTCTTGCTCTGCTTTTGTGTCCTGATCTTTCCATAACCTTATTCCTCACAGAAGAGATAGCAAGGCCAGGACCTAACTCACCTATGGGTTCTTTAGGACTTTTTTTCCTGCTAGACCAATAGAATCTGAGAGATGTTTTGTTTCTTCTGGGTTTGTTTTGATGTGCCTTTGTCTATCTGGAGCTGAGACCTGTTGTCAGTTGATGCTTTAAGGTTGAGCTAAGGTGACCTGCTGAGGGAGCAGTCTAGAAATGGACTCTCTGCTTTCTAAAACCTGTTTAAATGCACTTAAATTTACTTTTGAGAATGTTAATACTGAAATTTAGAATGTGATCAGAATTGCACTGGGTGATGAGCTTGATTCTGGAGATAGGTTTTACAAGATTTGCTTGGGAATGTTTGGCTGTTCTGTTAAAACTCTAGATCTGGTATTGTGTGCTGTTGTTGGGATGGGGTGGAAATCAACTGGAAATTCACAATTTACAAGCTAGTGATAAGATATTTACTGATTACATTTCTTTTCCCTTAGGGATAAAGAAATGGAGAAGAGCTTTGAAGTAGTAAAACACAAAACTAGAGGTAGGGATGAGGTCTCAAAAAACCAGGCACTTAAACTCCAGCTAGACAACCAGTATGCTGTGCTGGGGGATCAGTAGAGCTGCACACACAGTACAGTTAAGGAATGCTTTTTTGGTAACCCCTCCACTAAGGTAACTAAACTACAGCTCACAGCTATGATGAACGTGCCACCTTGTTTCTGCTGGACCTGCTGCAGCAAGTGCAGACTGCCTTGACGTAAGTGATTGGTTCTCCTGCATTGTGGAAGCATAACATGTTACAACTCCTCCAGTGGATGTGGGGCAGAGTAATGTAATGATTGAACCAGCGTCACCAGGGTTCTTTAATTGCTCAGATACCTACAGCCAGTGGTCATTTCAAAATCTTTTTATGTTCAGATACTGAGCCTTCGTAAAGGTTGACTACCTCAGACTTGCTGCACTCATTGTGGACACCATGTGGATCACAACTTCTGGAAGAGAAGGTTACAGCTGTTTTAGTGGCCATCTGAAACTTGAAACCAGCTCTACTGGATTCCTGTCAGAAATCCTGCAGAAGTCAGCCATTTGGTTCCAATTTGCTATAACAAAGATTTAAGTGACCTTAATGACAAACCTGTTCTGTTCCCCTCCTGAGGAATCCTGCCCTGTGTAGCCATAGCCTGCTAGAGACTTCTGGAGCTGCCCAAGTACCACAGAGCTGTAGCTTGTTTACCTTCTTAGCTGTACTGAAGTAACTGCAACACCAATTAAAACTCATCCAGTACCAGATTGGAGAAATAATGGCTTGGAGTGCTCTCTTTGCTTTAGCCATTTCCGCAGTTGGCTGTTTCAGCTGCTTTGTTTCTTACTCTCCACACAAAAAACCTGCCTGCCTGGTTTCTGGTATCCAGTTGCAGTCTATTTAAATAATGATGAGACCTTGGACTGAAGCAGTTTCTTTGGGGGCTTGTCATGAGTCTTTCTCACCCAAAAGCACTAAGGCTTGAGTTTCCATTATCCAGGCTCCAACCACAGTCCTTAGAATTTGTCTCTTCCAAAGGAGGTGTGGTTGTAGTGATACTGGATAAGATGTTCTCCTCTACTGAACACCAGTTACTTGTTGCAGGGTTATGGATACTTGATAACCAAAATACAACCAGAGGGATAACTAGAGCTGGTAAAGCCTTACTTGTTTGGCTCTTCTGTGAAGCATGCAGGTTTTTTGAGGCAGAAATCCTGTAAGTCAAACTCCTGTGGTGTTTATTCACCAAGTGAGGAAGTTCAGTAGTATTGTAAAGCAGTGGCTTCTTATGTTGTCATTTTTGACTGAGTCTAGTGGAAGCAGGCAAAGTGGTGCAAGTCTGATTTGATGAACAACATCTGTTAAGTACCAAATGTGTCCTGCTGTAACCATTTTTCTCTTCTCTGAATTCTCAGACCAGAAGTCAAATGAAGTACAACAGTGGCATGCTCCAGTGTTGAGATTTTTTTTTTTTTTTTCAGAGTAAATGCCAAAAAATAGCCCCAACAGTTGTAAGAGTTGCCAATGGCAAGAGACAAGGGAACAAAACAAAGCTTGCCTAGGTGTGCGTGCAGGTGGTGAGGGTAGTACAGGGCTCCCTTTGACTAACTGCTGACTCACTTTAATCTCCCTCTCTGAGGCCAATGGGAATTTTGCTGTTGACTTCAGTGGGGCTGGGCTTTCACCTGGTTCTCCTGTGCACAGACTAAAACTGGCCTTGTCCTTGCAGAGTTAACTGTCCCTAAAACCTCTGCTAGAAGCTGCTATTAAAGAGAGGGCTCGAGACTCTTTTTCCATTTGGAAGCAAACCCCACTGAACAGACTGATGCAAACACCCAGGACTGAGCCACGTATCTTGCTTGCGAATGCATTGTTGCCAGCAGAACTGATGTGTCACTAAAGATTTCTGTGGAATTGATGGGGGATGGAGATGTTGATTGATTGTGGTGGAAATGTGAAAATGCTTTTCCTGATCCTCTGAAGTGCTCTCAGCAATGCAGCTGAAGCCAGTTCCTGCTGAGGGAAGGGGAGATGGGGCTGGCTGTTGTGCTGTCTTTTATTGGAGGTTTTGGGCATGGGTTCTGGCAGTTCAAGAAAACCCTGTAACAGTTTAAAATCAAATAAAATGGACATACACATGGCTCTGGAGTCTAATGAATCTTTACCATTGTGTACCACATCTGAGGATGCACAGAGTCTTTGGGTGTGCTGGGCAGGCAGGCTGTGTTTTAGGGGCACGCAACAGCAGTGAACCTTAATACAGCTTTTATTTACACAAGCTTAGTTTGTACCCATCAGTGTCGTCTTACTCTCACTGTAGAGGTCTGGTTTGAGGTTGTGAATTGAGTATGAATGAAGCTTTGATCTACTTTTCACTTCAAAGTAGCTCTGCTAACTTAAAGAATTGAGAGGAAAAAAAAAGAGTATCTCCAAAACTGGTTGCTGTCCCCAGAGTTCAGCTGCTGCTGCTAACTAGAGGTGTTATTTTAGGGATTTAAGCATAGCATTCCAGGGTTGTAGTGAAGGCATAAAGGAAGAAACCATCAGTAGTTCAGATTCCCATGGTAGAGAATATTAAAGCATTTGAAAGTGTCTTGTGTTAAACATTGCTGCCAGCAGGTAGCAAAATGCCAGCTGTCAGTAACAATGACTTGTTCTGCATGCCTGAAGTTCTGGCAAGTCAGTTCTCTGTGGAAGCTTGGCTTGCTCTTGGGACTCTAAAGCCCAGCTCTCCCTGGTTTGTCCTTGTGTTCCTTTGAGGCATGCTAAAAATGTCCCTTTCACTCCTTCAGAGTGCTTGGGGAAGGTTCATGCTCTAAGTGAAGGATTGCCAGCTGCAGACATGGGGTTGGTTTGATGCTAGTCAGTAAAAGGCAGTTGTGTTAACCTGCTACATGCTTTTGTGGTGGATTCGTTCCCAATTTCCAGTTTAAAGGTTCCATTTTACCTTCTCTAGCTCAAAATAAAAACAGAGACATAAAGCTACTGTCTTGTTAGTAAAGCATGTCACTGCCCAGTCCTTGCTGGAAAAGGAACCACTTGGATGGGTCGTGCTCAGGGAGACAGTTGAGGTTTAAGGAATGTTAAAATGCCCCAAACTAGATTATTTTTTGCTTCCTGCAGGAATCTGGCATCTGTGTTCACTTGAGCTGCTGGTGAGTGGAGGAAAGGATTGCTGTTATCCCTTGGCCTGGTTTAGCTGTGTGCCATGTTCAGTCTTACATATGAAGAGGACTTGACAAAGTGACTGTCGCCTCCTTGCAGTTTGGCTTTGCCAGCCGTGGCCAGTCACAAAATGTTGCACAGGTGAATTTTTCATGGCACGCATGGTGTTGGAAACCTGACAGCAGAGGGACTGTCTGCTGGCTCTTGGAAACTCTCACCGTGACGTGGCTTAGGTTCCTTGATAGGGCTGCACATCTTGAGTGGCAGCTTTTGCAGCAGTTGTCTCTTTTTGTACTTTTGATTGCAGCCTGTTGCAGTTCCAGGCTTGCCTGTGGTTTTCTATCAGATCCCATAAGTAAAATGTAGCAGATGGTTGTGCTCTGACAAACAGGACTCTGTGCTGCAAAGGTTCACAGGCTAATAACAGTATGCTTTCCAGTACTGCTGTGGAAATGAATCTCACTCACTTTACATGAGCAGTTTGTGCCAGAGGCCCAAGAAACTGTACCCAAAAAGTGAGTTCTTAAATCTTTATGAAATCCGTAATCCGTGATTCATCGCCTGACCATGCGCAAGTTCCTAAATTGCTGCTCTCTGGTTACAGCTTTTTAACTCATAAATTGGCTTCCATGTTAAATTGGAGCTTTATTTGGGAATCTGCTCAGTACTAATCTCCACATTTGCATTTCAGGGCCATTGGCTGTGCATGAAGGGGGAGGAGAACTGAGTGTGGATTGTGTTGTGGTCAGTAGTGGAGCCTGCAAATCTCTAGGAGATGGAAAAGTGACAGCACCAAACACAGCCAAGGAGTTTGATATGGAGAAGCCCTAACTACTGTGTATGTAGAGTGTGGATTCTGAAGCAGCAGGTATAGTTCCACCATGTTCTAAGTGCAGTAGAGCAGGAATGAGGATTATTTTTCATTCAAGTAGGCAGAGTGAGAATGATGCAGTAAACCAGAGGAGGTAGAAGAGAGGGATTGAGATGGCTGTTCTCTGAATGGCAGGATGGTTTAGTAGTCATGAGGTCTTGGGTGACAGGTTGGACTTGATGAGCTTTGAGGTCTCTTCCAACCTTATTGATTCTATGAAAGGCACAGCCTGAGCTAGGCAGTGGAGGGTACCTGGTAGGGTATGGGTAAGCACTGTCCACCTGTGACAGGTCCACGTGGTTTTACATCAGCAGAAGTGTGTGAAGCTCTATACTTGGGGGTGGTCTTTAAAGGAAGCAGGAGAATGGTGCATTGGTGCAGAGCGCTCTGACCAGCTGCCTGCAGAGAGGACAAATCCCAGGATGGTTCAGCAGTCTGAGTAGGTGATGGCTTCAGGTTTAAGAAAGCTTTTTCCCCTTGTGTGTAACAGTTGGTGACAGCTTGAGGGAAGATGTTTCCTGGTGTGAAAACTTCTAGTTTGTGTGTGCTGGGCTTACTCTAAGCTGCTCCCATGTGTTGGCATAGCAAGGCTGAGGGAGCTCAGTGGCTGCTCAATCAGAACACAAGTATTAGAAATATGTTCAGTACTAATGAACCACAAGGGAGAGTGCAGCTGGGACAGAAAGGAGCATCTAAAGCAAGTGTGTGCTCAGAACAGAAGCCAGCCTGGTCTGTAGCAAGAGTGTAGGGCCAGAGAAGTAGGATTTGGCCTGGATTTTCTGCTCAGCTGCTCTGCTGAGGGAATTCAGTTTCACTTTGCCTTAGCTTGCCCAGCTGTACCAAAAAATCCAACCACCTACCTCACAGGGGTGTTGTGAGGCTAGAGCTGTATTTTGTCAAGGTCTTGGGCTGTTGGAAGGTGCTACAGAGGACTGAAAGCCTTGATTAAAAGGTCTCCATTAGCCTTTCGTTGCAGTATTCTGATGTTATTTGGAAAGGCTTATTCCTGCCAGCTGTGCTGGGCACTCTGTGGAAGTATTCTGGGATTAGATTTGGTGTGGGTAAGGAGGAAGTTCAGGATGTGCGCTCCAACTGCTGTTTCCCCTCTAATCATCTGCCACCCAAATGATACTAGCTTCGTGTGAGGCCGTTTACTTTTCTGTGGCATGTGTTCAGGTCAGTATTGCTCCAGTTTGTAAACCCTGTGCCTGAAACAAGGCCTGCTTATAGCTAAGGGCCACCCTTCCAGTGGGGCTGCTTTAAAGGCTGTTCAGATTGAACTAGCCATGTTCACTGCACTGGTGCCAGGACACTGCATGGAAACACCTCGTTGTTTGGCTCTTTGCCCTTTCCTGTGTCGAAGGTGAAGCAGCCTGCAGGTGCAGTGGGAATACAGGGCAGAGAGTACCCTTAACTCCACACAGTGTGTAAGGCTGGCATTAGGGCAGGCTGCGGCGGAGAGGTGAGGGCAATAAACCTGCCTGTGGAACAGGTACAGCAATGATCAGAAGACAGAGCTGAGAGGAATAGATAGGGAAGAAGGTCTAGAGAAGGGGCAGGTACAGCTTACTGCTACCTCCTGGCTTATCAGTAACTGCAGCTGAAGCAGTCATTTCCATGAATGTGTCTTTGCCTGCTGTTGCTGGGGATTTCAGGGCTCATCACTCAGCTTTCACAGGGAGCCCCCAGGGGAAAGTAGAGCACATGGCTGTGTCTTGCTTGGGAGCTGGACAGGCTGAGCCCCAGCAGCTACCTTCTGTTTTCCCTGGTATCTTTATCACTGCAGCACCTTCTAGGGCAGTTGTTGCCATGCTTCAGCTGTGCCAGTTCTCAGTCAGAAATGATTACTGCTAAATTTCAATAAACTCTTGCAGCTGCTTCAGAGGAAGGGTTTAACCAGCCACAAAATATGCATGAAAGCAAAACCCAGGCTGCTTTTTGGAGTACTTGTGGTGGTGACAAGTGATATTGGCAGGTGGCTTAAAATGACTGAGGTCTGGATTCTGGGGGGACAACACACAATTACTTTTTGAGATGTCTAGCACCTTAAACTACTTGGGTTTTGCCATCTTCAGCTGTGAAGAGCTGCTTCTACCCTTCTTTCACCCCTCTGTACTTGAATGTCACTGGTTTTAAGGTGCTGATAAACTGGCAAAGATTGGGGACCTCTAAGAACTCCAAGCTGCAATACTTTATTGTTCTGGCTTCAATACAGCCGAACAGCTCAGTCACTTTCTTGGCTTCAGCTACACATTGAGCTGATGTCCTCACCCATCTGTCCATGGTGGTGCCTAGACCATCCCCTTGAAAGATCCCAGCTAGTTCAGACTCCAGCAGAGCATGTGGGGGTGCTTTAAAGCCTTTGCAGCATTCCTGGCTACAGGGCTATTCTCTGTTGCCATTCACTGCCAAGGTTACAGTGAGGTACCTGGGCAATCATCACCATCTCAGGGCTGGCAAACCAAGGAGCTTCCTGTGGGCACTGGATTTTTCCCATCTCCTCTCCTGAAGTCTTCAGGTCCATGTGTGTAATTGACTCTTAGCAGTGACAAGCACGCTATGCCCTTACCTTTACTCAGACCTCTGTTCTTTTTGTCTCCTCTCCTGTGTACTGAGTGTTCCAGCTCAGTGACAGTGGTGAGGTCAAACTGCACCTGCTTTATTTCCTGTCCCTTGCCTACAGCAAACTGCTTGCTAGATCAAATGCTGTAATGAACTGTTTTTAAACCAAATTGCTTATTCTGTGTCTCTTTGAATGTCTGTAAGACCATAACCAAGTGATGGCAACCGTGAACCTAGGCTGATGAAAGACAAGAGCAGGTACAGCAGATGTGAGTCTGAGCAGCTAAAGCTTAACTGCATTGGTTTCAGTGGAGTTATTTCTGTCACTTGATTCGCCTAGATGTGCTCACCTAGAGTCCAGAGACAACAGCCAGCACCAAGCACAGGTGAACAAGCCCTGTTTTAAATTCCTGGCATGGTCTGCTCTCTGTGGCTGACACTGAACAGATGAGTTAGTTGGTCTGCTCAGCAATCAGCTGGGCTCAGCCAGGCTTAGTCTAAAGCTCTGTTGTCACCGGTAACTGGACATTGACATTAGGTGACAGTACTTGAGATCAAGGCGAGTACAGGAACACTGGGGCACAGTCTCAGTCTTTGGGGCTTGTTTCATCTCTTCACACTCTCACCTTGTACTTGAAAGGCAAGGATAAGGCTGTAAATGCCGACTGGCTTCACCAGTGTGTTTTGGGGGAGGGAGAATACAAACATGCCAAAGTCTCATCTTGCTGCTGTGAATTGTTACTAACCACCTCAGATCCAGCAGGACTGACCAGCTCTGACTGTGCACTGTCTTGACTCTGGGAACTGGAAAAAAACACACTGGCTTTGTAAACTGGCATGACAACTCTCTAGACAGCTGCCTTCCCCCACCCCCCGGGCAACTCAAAGCCCAGCAAAACTCTTGCTGTGACTTTCCTTTACCCTGGAGGAGTCACTGTTCATGCCAGGGATTTCTAGTCAGGTGCCTGAATTATTTGCCACTTCAGAAAGCACCTTACTCTAAGCAAGAACTCCTGAGTCTTGAGCATGTTGTACTTCAGTCAGGGCTCTGGTATCACAAAAACTGCTCCAGCTCTTGCAAAACTGCTTAGCAAGGTAAATGTGATCTGCTTGAACCTAAGCCTTTGAAGATCTAACTTCTACAGAACGCAGCAGAATGAAGGCAGGAGCACTGGGCACTGCACAATTCAGCTGTGAAGAGGAGCAGGGCTGCATGCCTGGTGAGATGCTAGCTGGGTAACAGGGGCTAGCTTGAGGTGGTTTGGGTTGGGTTTGTTGTTTTTAATGAGTGAACAGTCAGAGGACATCTCTGCAAATGTCTGCTTAAAGCAAAGCCAGTTCCACAGAATGTCTCACCACCAGAATTCACCTGGCAGAAGTGAAGATAAAGCAATTTGAGTCCTTATTGCAGCACAGGTGAAAGAGTGATGCTGGCTGGGAGCCCAAAAGCACAGTGGAAATTGTACTCTGTACAATAGGATCTGAGAATCCTTGTCTGGCCCCCACAAGACCCTAATGGTGGCTGTGTGTTTATGTAATTACATCTTTATGCTCAGAATTTAAGCTCCAGACCTGAACTATATTCTTTTCCAAATTTTTAACCCTGATTTACCTATCACAGCTTCTGCCCATGACAACTTCTCCCTGCCCTGTCCCCTGTGACAGTATTCAACTTTGTAAAGCACTTTTGTGATGTTTCCTGTGATGAAAGCTGAAGAAAATAAATTTATCTTGACCACATCAACTGCATTTATATCCATAATGTTGTCTGGCCTGTGCTGTGTTCTCTCCAGTGCCCCCTTGCTCTCCTTCTGTTCCTGTCTCCCCTGCATTCCACCTGATGCCCAGCTGGGTGCTGAGCCGATGACTGGGGTTCTGTGGGGGTTGCTGTATTCAGTTTTGGTTGGGGTTGTGTGCTCCCCATCTATACTGCCCCCAGGATGCACAGCAGCTGCTGGAACTGGGTGACTCCAGGCCTACTTTAAAGCTTAGCTAAGTGAGTGGTGTCTTACCTGTGCCGTGAGAATAGCAGCTGCTTCTGAGGGCTGGGAAGAGAAACAGACAAACTTACAGCACCTTTCTCTCTCACTTGCTAAAATCCTCACCTCTAAAATGCTGCAGTGAAAAGCAGCATTTACAAGGTGCAACAGAGAAGTGCCAGTGAAATACAAAGCTCATTCAAAGCCTGACTTGAGGCAGCAGCAGTCTTTTTTTCAGTCTGAGCTCTTTGCCATCCACAAACAGCAAAATGCATCAGGCTGTTAAGAGCAGCAAAATGGGTGACAAGACTGTAGGCACTGCAGCTCAGCATGGCAACCCTGCCACAACCCAAGCCCTTGCTGCTTGGGCACAGACTTCACTTTTTGAAAGAATGAACCCCTTGCGTTCACTGGCCTCTTCCACTCCCTACCAACAGCTCTTTCAGGGCAGCCCAAGCTCTCTGACGATACCAAAACCTGGCAGCAGCAGCACAATCTACAACATTGCACAAGGGCAAGCTCCCCTCCTCCTCCCTCACCTGCAGGCTTTCACAGCTCTTCTCCTTGTCCCTGCCCCAGCAGCAAGAGGTTCCCCCTCCCCAGCCTACAGCAAATGTCTCCAGCTGCACAGGTCTAACACAAGGCAAAGACTTTGTAGAACAGTATTCAGCAGCTGGAAAATAAAAGAATACAGCCTCTTCCCCTTCAAATTAATAAAGAGGAAAAATAAACAGGCTTTGAATGTCACATCCGTGTCCCCAGACAACTCCACAGATGCTGTGACTTGGACACTACTTTTCTCTTCAGAGAGGCTGCAGCAGTTCAAGCTGTTTAAATACAGCACTTCAGATTTCACAAGCACAAACACTCCTGCCCAGACTAACTGCAACTCACCTAAGGGTCAGTAAATAGAGATGCAGACCCCATCATTAGGAAAATGTCAAACTGTTTGTCAGATGCTGTGGGTGTCTGACCAAGAACATTTCCAGCAGCTAAAAACTCAACAGCTTTGTTCCACCTCTGGTTGCTGCCACAGCCTCAACCAGAAGTGTGGTCAGACTTCACCCCTGTCAGAGTCAGTTCCGTGTTTGCTGAACGGAGCCATCGGCACTCGTAATGGCAGCGCCTCTTCTTTACAGAAATCCTTTACTGCACCCTCCACTAAGACAAAATTGTACAAGCCAATTCCTTAGTCTGGTTCTCCTTTTGCCTCTAACAGAAAACAGCAGAAGAGGCAAAACCATGTAAACCCATCTGCCTTACTGCGTGGGCAATGCAAAAGGATTTTCATCAGCTGGCATTTTCCCCACAGCTCAATCATTAAAAGGTGTGAACAGCATCCTGCAAACCATGCCTTCACTGTTCTTACAGAAGGGTGTCCCTTCCCAAAGCTGTGCGCTGCCCTGGCTTCAGGTGTTGCTGGTAAACCAAAGCTAGCTTTCCCAGGACTGTTACTGGAGAGTTATTTTAATCTCAGGACAAATTAAAGTGAAATTCAAAGCTTTTAATTTGTTGTGGTGAGAATTAAAAAATATAAATAGGAATTAAAAACTGTACAGATCAAAAGCACAGCCTTTGCTCAGCGTACTCTGCATCTCTTGACTCCACTTGTTTCTCCCCGTGCCTTTCTCTTCTGGGATAATCCAGCTGCAGGGTCTGTGTGATGCTGAAGGCAAGAGCCAGCCTCTGGCAAGCGGTAAGACTCCACGGTGGGAGGTGGATCCTTCAACAGAGGGGAAATAAAGTGGTTTAGCTCAGGAAGCCTTTGAGAAACAGCTCAATAGTTTGCTTCAGGAACAAGCCAAGGGCTGGATACCTACATCTGGAACACATCCTGTAAGCTCCCTACCCTGCAACAGACTCCACTGCAGCAGCAGAACAAGCCATGGCAGAGTGCTGAGTCAAGGCCATGGATCATGCAGTTCAGCGCAGGCATACATGGCCACAACCAGCAGGAGGGGCTCCCTAACTGGTAGAGCACCAGTTCCCTTCAGAGGCTTGGGGTGCTGCAGGAGAGATGCCTGCCTCCCCTCTGCCCATGGATGGGTGAAGAGTCCCCTGGAGCATGCACACCTGGATGAGGTAGTCAGCGATGTACTCTGGTTTCAGGCAGTTCACTCCCTGGGCTGCTGCCTCTGCCACGTTCACCCTGCTGTCATCTGGCTTCAGCTTGCTGAAGTCAGCAAAGAGATGAGTTGCTTCTTGGAAGAGGGACTCAGAGTGACCAGAAAACACCTGCAGACCCAAACACAGCAAAGATTGGCTTTATTTTCATGTGTTTCATCCCCAAGACAAATGCAGCTCATTAGCTAGAATTTCACTCAGCAAATTAATTAGCAAATCCAAAGGAAATAAGATAGCCTTCTGAGCTGCACTCTGTACCATCACATGAAGGGTGATTCTCTTTGTTGAGGCAGGGCACAGAAATTCTGTCCTCACTTCCCACCAGCACTGTCTTGTGTGACCTCAGACAAGCTGCTCTGCCTGACCACTTGCAAAATGTCCTCCCACCCTTTGAGCATATCTCAGCTGTGCTGTACAAGCCATTTTGTTAGTTAAGACCTTTTAGTCTCATGGAAGACGCCCAGCACGAAGTGTAGCAGAATTAACCACCCCAAACATGCATTATTCACTATTAAAAAACCAAACAAAACCCCACAACAAAACACTGCATACCTTTGCTCCTCCTGACTGAAGAAGGCGCCTGAAGCCTGCTTCCTTGGTTTGATCAACATTCAGGATCACTTTCCAACCACTGAAAGCTCCCTAGATAAAAGATTCCATTTAGTCATAAGTATGTTGGTAATAGAAGAGTACAAAGATTACCGGAGCTATAATCTGCCCCTTTTGGGAATATCCACCAGATAAAAATCACTTGGTTGTCTTTAAGAATAAATGGCAGATAAACCACCACAGAACTGTTGGGCCACCACAGTAGTAGGCAGCTTGCCACCAAACCCTTCCATCTGCATGGGCAAAGCCATCTCTGCAAAGCCCCTTAGCCATGAGCACTGTCTCCAGAGCACCAGACGCCCATGTGCAGAAGCACCTCCGAAGATAAACGGCTGCCTGGAGACAATTCCTCAGCCCATGCACTACCTTACTTGGTACAGGAACAGTACCCAAGGCCAACTGACTGCTTCCTACAAGCACTCACCCTGACTTCCAACCAGGCAAGGTGTAAACTTATGCCCTGGTGGAAGCACAGCAGCATGCTCACTGCTACAGCTCCAAAAATGCAATCCAGAGAGCTCTCACCTACCCAGCACAGCACTGGTGTGGCAGCTGTGGTTTCCAGGTAAAGCCAAATTAGGTTTGCTCCCCAGTGGGAGCTCTGCAGTGTAAACATCACCCTGCTGCCTGAAGGACACAACCATAACCACGTTCCAGCTTTGTGAAGCATGAACACTTGGTCAGGAGGAGATAAAGATTTTCAGTATACCAGCACTAAAGATTTCAAAACCAAATTTACTTAACTAGAATATATCCAGCTAAGCCACCTTGTTCTTATTAACAAGGCAGATTACCTTGCCCTGACAGTTTTTTCTTGGTGACAATCCCTGTCCTATCTATCCACATTGTACAACTTCTATTGCATGAGTATCCAAATACCTCAACAATACTGTACCTCAGTAATGCCACTTTCTTGTCTCCCTTTATGAATTCTTTTTCTCCACCTCATGGCTGCAAGCGCTAGTTTTTTCTGGTTTACATTGATTCCAGGCAGAACATTAAGTATGGAATTACTTCCCCACTCATAATCTTCTTCCTAGAACAATCATAAGCTTGAATTACAAAGCAGTCCTGCCAACTTTACCAGCAGGAATAGAAATAAAAACAAAACTCCAAACACATACATAAAAAAAACCCCAAACACCAAAAAAAAACCCTCCAAACAGCCTCACCCCAAAAACCCCAACCAAACAAAACCCACCGTGGAACAAATACTATCTCATTCTGGCTTTATATGTTAGCTTTGTCTGGGTGAAACAGCTCTGGGGAAAGGCCACATCTCTTTCTCCAATTACACATATGTATCCAAATCAACTCTTGTTTCCTGTGCCATGAAGTCATGGACAAAGCCAGACTCCTCTTGCAGTCATCCACAATGGGATTCAACAAGAGAGCAAAGCAGCTCTTTGCCCTGAACACCACTGACTCTACAGTGCTGCAGTGTCTTCCAAAAGCAGCGAAGCTGGTCTGGATACAGAGACACAAACCAGTGTCCAGGCATTATTTTACAGTTATCCTGGCTGATACCCGGGAGAACTGTAAAGTAATAGGGAGGGGAGGAGTTGGAAGTGAGAGTGTTCAGAATATTTATGTGCATGGTCAGAGAGCTGGACTATTTAAAACTGTTTTAGATTCATGTATGGAAAGGATCAAGATTTAATTCCTAGCATAAGAGGATGCAAATGAATTCAGCTGGTAAGAGTGAGCTTAGCACTGAGGCTTCAGTTTCCAGAAGCAGCAATAAACAGTACAGGTATTTCATTTATCCTAACCAAGGAGTTTGGTCCAGGGCTAGTTTTCAGAGTAAAACTTGCCAAAAATTTCTCAGCCTTTGTATCCTCTAAAGTAATCCTGGATAATTGGGTTTGAGAGGTTCAGTCCTTTCCTAGCGGTGCAAAATACACGTGAAAAGATCCAACATGATAATCCCTTAATAAGAGCACATGCCTGAACAAAGCAGCCAGCTCTTCTGCATGCCTCCAGGTAGGAGCGATGAAGGACCCACTTCCCAGCTGCCATCGATGCCAGGAACTTTTCATTCCGAAGGGGATGCCCCACAACAATGTGTGTGCAGCTGGGATCAAAGCACTGCTTCTCCAGTACTATTCCACCTTGAATTGACAAATTAGATTCCAGTTATGTAAGGCTCATGCTGAACCACAGGAAAAGTGAACTTAAAGTGAGAATTCTTTGAACTCAGATAAAAATACACCACTCCAATTTACACTGAGAATATTATCATGGAAGTGGCACAGGCAGAGCTGGCGAGAAAGAGGAGAAGCAGCCAGTAAAGAGTATCTTCTGTAACACAGACTGGAATGAGGGAGACAACAGAGGACAGCAGATCCTAGGCACTCCCAACAGTGAAGAAAGAGGCTGTTGTGGAGACAGCTAAAAGCAAAGTGCCAGAAGACAAAACCATTGCTGTTTGCTGGCACGTAATAAAATCTCTTCCCAGGCACAAAAAGCCATAAATACGAGCCCTGACCTGAGAGTCACTAACAGCAGCCCCTTCTTGTGCCCAAGGAGCCACAGCTGAGCAGACAGAAAGACACATACTGTTCTCTGCAGTTCACCAGTATCTCCTACCTAATTCCTCAATCAGATGGCAGTAATCAAACCTTTCTTGAGGATTAAGAGAAGACAGCTGAAATTTGCGGTGTGTTTCTGGTTCTTCCCCAGGCTGCTCATCCTCTGGAACTGCCTGGAAATACAGCAGCAGACTTTGAAAACAGGAAGATTAGGCTGACTGCTGATGATTCCTCTGCCAAACACTCTGAGTTGTTATTATTATAGTAAGTTTTGTTTTAGCCAGGAAAAGCAGAACCAAAGATGTCAATCACTCAATGAAAAGCTTGGATCTCACCAATCAAAGCTAGCTTTTTGCTTCACATCCTCTTGGTGCCCTCTTTCTTCAGGGCACAGCTGAACCAATCTGTCATAAATCTAATCTCTCATATGCACCGAATGCCAAGGTGAACATGTGAAGAAATCATCCTCTTTCTTCATTCAGACTTCCCCTAACTTCAAGGGCCTCTGAATATCCACCCCATCAAGTCTGATCTTGAATGTCTCCAGGAACGAGGCCTCAACCACATCCCCGGGAAACCTGTTCCAGTTTACCACCCTCACTGTGAAGTGCTCACTCCTGTTGTCAACCTAAATCTCTCCTGCTCCTGCATTCAAACTATTGCCCCTCATCCTATCACTACAAGACCTTTTGAATAGCCCCTCTCCAGCCTTCCTGTGGGCCCCCTTCAGATACTGAAATGCTGCTCTAAGATCTCCCTGGAGCCTTCTCCTCTCCAGACTGAACAGCCCCAATTCTCTCAGTCTGTCCCCAAAGGAGTGGTGCTCTGGCCCTCTGATCACCTTTGTGGCCTCACCAGCAAGTGCCACTACATCTCCCAGAACACAAATTATTGTAACTATATGACAAACCTTTTCTTTGGGCTGTGGTGCCACAGGAGGGTTAGCCAGTGGGAAAGCAATGCTGGGGGCCTGCGGAGTGGGGATCAAGTGATCTTTAATCGGTGTTTCAGGATCTCTACATTCAGGAGTCTTCAGACCTTCAATCAAATCTTCATGCCCAGCCTCAGGAACAGCTGTGAAAGCAAACCATTCTTGCATGACTTGTGCTTGGTTAAATACAGTTATGGATAAAGGAAGTGGGGGAGGGAGAAAGATAAAAGCACAGCTATCCTGAAAGGACAAAACATGACTGCTGCTACACCATGTACAGCTGCATCTCACTGCTGCATTTCATAAAGCTGCTCTTCTTTATACCACAAATCACCACTGCAATACTGCAGACTCTTGTCCCTGGATGTCTTGCTTTGAAAAAATCCCAGCCCTCAAATGACCCAATTTCTTTAGCTAAACTGCACTGATTCAGTTAAACCGAAAATCAAATAGATTTAGCTAATTTTCTTCAACCTCCTCTAGGACAGGGTCAGTTTTCAGGAAGGTTTTTGCCACAAAGTATCACCCACAAAACCAGACAGCCATAGATCTAAGACCCCAAGGAGGTTATCTTCTTCCTATGTCACCATTCTTCACCTACAAGTATTTCTACTACAATTCAAAAGCTTTTATACTGGTATTCCCATTTGAATTCCATTCTATCTGCCTGGAATCCAGTTGTGCTTCAAAAAAAAAAAGCCCTTTTGGAAGACGTCCTGAAGTTGATGCAAACTATTCTATTTTTAAACAAGCACTGCCTTGGTGTTCAACCACAAACAGCCAGTGGGTAGGAAAGCTTCTCTAAAACCAGAAACAGGAAAGGTGGCTCAAAGATGTACACTGCATTTTCAGCACTGAAGAAATGTCAACAACACTCACTCTGTTTTGGAGGCAGAATTCAAACACCACTTGTATTTTCCAAGTCCCAAAGAGCAATCAAATAAGGAGGATACTGTATGTGTCATTTTACCTATAGCAGCCATCTCTGCATCGGCTAAAGATCCTCTGAAGGCAGACTCATCCATGTTCTTGCTGACATTACTGTGGCCTTGCTCGGTGTACTGGGAAGGACTGTTAGGCCACTGCAAGTTGCTGACAAGCCTTGCTCTCTCCTCCCTTGCAGTAGGATCATCCCAGATGATCTGCTCACTCTGGGATGGCTCTGTGTTCATATCTGTGAGGGCCTGACGGGATTGCCTGAGGAAAAAAGCAAATGCCTGAGGTACTCACCTGTGTAACAGGAGGCATGTGTGGGTGATCACACCTTGTTACTAGAAAGCACGAGTGGGGAAGGGGAAAATCTTAGTACCAAAGCAACTCTGGCAGTCTGGCTTGGTGAGCCAAAGTATCAGCAAGGCTGAAGAAAGGCAGCCAAAATAGCAGCAGGAGATGTTTCTATTATGTGTCATACTTGTAAATCATCCCAAAAGCAGCATACTCAACTTCTTAGTGAACCTAGTAATGTGCAAACACCAAGCTAAAGGAGTAATTTTCCACGGTTTCCCTATTTTCACACTGTAGGTCACCACCATTAGAGTTCAGACCCCATTCTCTGTTTAGACAGAAAGGAAAGAGAGGAGAAACATTCACAGAGGTACCTCACAGGAATACCTCCTACGTGTATATGGCCTGTGTACTGGAATACTGCAGCACTGCTTTCTTCCAAACTTGTAACAGTAACTCAGCTGAAGAGAAAGAGATCAGTTGGCACAGTCCAATTCAAACCTCCAAGGCAAACATACTGTCCTCTGACTTTGTCTAGCATGTCCACTTAGAGACTTCCAATTGCAAGAGAAGCAATCTAAGCAAATCAGTGAAAAAATAATAGATCTGAAAAGCCTGGAGGTCTATTCCCATTTCAGTGAATGTTTTGGTATGCACAGGGAGGATAAAGTGAGATCAGATCAATACCTGAGAGCTTCCAAGACCCTGCTGCGGCCGTTGCGCACAGAGCGTGTGCTGTCAGGTGTGCTCGGAGAGCCGTCACAGCTGCTTCTGGAAAGGGATCCCCTCTGCCCCTGTGCTTTCACTAGTGATGTGGCAGACATGATCTCCTGCAGCTGCCTCTGGAAGTTCTCCCTCATTTCTAGTGCCTGAGTTAAAACTTAAGAGAAAGAATAAAACTTTTTAACAACTGAAAACTGAAATTCCATTCAGCTTCAACCCCTAGCCCCTTATCAGGACAAGGACAGCACATTAAGAGGAGGAAAAGACTTCCTAGATATATTTTCCCAGATAACTATGGTATGGCCTCAATGGCCTATGCCTAGACTCAAGGAGAAATTTCCACCTGGCTCACTTCTGAGTTTGCTCATACAATTTAGCCTCTATCCTAACCCATTTATTTACATATCAAATAGGTACACTCTGAACCAGGGATTTCTCAAAGACAAACTTTGGTGTTTTAAAACAAACAAACAAAAATGCAGTTTATTAATTTGCAATGGATGACCATAATTCTCCTGTGGGCTGTCAAAGTCTTTAAACTAGAGAGCAAAACCCCTTCCTCTCATGTTGCACCTGGGACAGCTGTATGTGACCAGCACACAGAAATGGTACCTACAACTTCCAGATCCTAACATTCAGCACCTGAATCTGCTACATCAGCACCACAACTGTTTGGAAAACACTGATTCACATTCACCTCCTTTGGATTCTCTTGTTACAACCTGTCCTTCCCCTGGAGTCATCCTTTCCATTATTTGGTCAGTAGTTACATCACCTTCAGCATCATCTTCATCCACTGGAATAATCTAAAAATAAGGAAGACAAGTAGAACTCTCAAACTCCTCTTATTTGGCTTTTCACTCATGTTCAGCACTTGTATAAATCCTGAAGATTGTTAATCTTGCCTTAGAGTAGATCTAACCTTTCTGCTACTGCAGTGACAGTAAAGAAGTGAACAGCAGCATCAGTGACACTCATTCTGCAGTCTAAATGTCTACTAAGGCAAGCTCACACTTTGGATCTCATTTTCTACTTGAAGGCAATGACTGGACCTATGTCATTTTAAATCTGAAAAGCACTTTTAATCCTGAAATGCCTGCATTTGCCCCCATCATGCTAGAAGAGGAATATTGCAAATGTAGACAATCCTTAAATAACACCTGCAATAACTACTGCTAATTACCAGCAAAACCTGATTCAGGACATCATTGACTCCAAATGACCTCAAAGAAAGTGAATTCATGTCACACATTATATACCTCATCTTCCTCTGCTGGTCTTCCAGTTGACAGCAGTTTACTGGAGGAGGAGTGCCTGTCATCTTGCACTGCACTGATGTCCAGGCTCATTTTGGGATTGTACGTGTGAGGAAAGAGAGATTCAGGAAGCCGTTTATATTCCTGGGCACTCTGGAACAACAGAAAGATGAGAAACTGATTGACACAGAAGAAATTTCATATTGAAAGAAAGCAGAAGCACAATAAAAACACTAGCAAAAGAAGTCCTTTATACAAGAGGAAACTGTGGCTCTCTGGGAAACACACAGCAGAAATCGCCAAAGGAAGAGAAATTCTTTTCTCCTCATGGATAAGAAGGTAAAAGTACATCAGTGAAAACTGATCACTCAAATCATCAGTTCCTCCACATGTTCAGTATAAATACAAACAGAAAACCCACTGCCAGGGAACTGCTTTTAAGCCTTAATTTCCCTTCACTTTCAACAGGGCACCAACACAGGCTCCATACCTCTAACAGCCAGTGCTCAGAAACAATATGGATTCCTCGCTCTTTAACAGACTTGTACTCCTTATTGTTGTCATTCTGTCCTCCCTTGTAGATGAAGTGTGTTACTGTTTCATCAAAGCACCATCTAGGAAAGAAAAACAAAATACTACTTGAAGATATAATTCCTATCAAGAAGTACCAGAAATTGTCCCAGGCCTTGTTCATGTTAAAGTAGTTTTGTCTGTTTCGTTATGCCTAAGTAAGCACCGAGCCCACTTTCCTCATCAAAAAGCATTTAGTGTCAGGACAGAACAACTTCTAAGTCTTTTGAAAGCATTCTTGAAGCACAACTAAATCTGCTAAATGTGGAAAAGGAGGTTTTTTTACTCCTGGTTTGTTTTGTTGTTTGTTTTTAAGTGGAGTTTCATATCAGTTTCTGAAAAGAATATGTGACCTAGGATGAGAAAGCTTTAGCTTTTGTTGACATACTGAGATGCAAGTGAAGTACTGATCCTTGAAGCTCAAATCACAATGCCAGGTTCTAATATTTACACAGATAAAAATTAGTATTTGCCATCTAATGCAAATAATCTTTATCATTTTTAAGCTAATACCAAACACAAGGGCAACCTCCTCATCCACATCATGAATGACATTACAGAAGTCACTAACAAAGCATGCAAATCAGATTAAGTGGCAGCAGAATTCTACCTTCAGTCACAAGTGTCAGTCTGTGGCTTCTTTTTGATAACCTATTTTTCCTAAGCTTTTCTAAGCACTCTAACTTAGCTGTGCTTACAATCTGATAAAATAATTACTTTTGAGTCAAGGACAAACACACACAAATTCAAATAAGAAGCAACATTTAGAATATAAAGCAAATTTTAAACTACCCCAAAGCTAAACATATTTCATAGTTTCTTCAAAAAAAGAAGAAGAAAAAATATTCTGAAATGTGAGAAGACTTCAGAGACTTATCAAGAACATAGAGCTTGTGACTGTAGAGGGGTCGATGGCCTTGATCTGTATTAGAAGCAAATGGAAATCTTTTAAGATGTCAGCTTCTCATGTTAGCTGTAGCTAAAGGTCATGTATATAAAGCAAATTAGAATGTGAAGACTTGTATGATTTAGGAGTCATGTCAGCTTAGAAGCTGTTTGCAGCTACTGATACCTGTAGTCTGCCCCAAGAGAAGATGCTATGGCATTCAGCTCACTTTGCTTCTTGCTCAGTTTTTTACTAACATATATAACAACATCAGCTAGAGGCTTGGGCTCTTCTTCCTGTTGGAGCAGCAGGGATACAAACAGAAAGTCATGTTGGAGAGGTTTCTGTATCAATAACAAAAATCACACAATCACAGAACGTCAGGGGGTGGAAGGGACCTCCAGAGTTCATCCAGTCCAACCCCCTGCCAGAGCAGGGTCACCTAGGGCACGCCACACAGGAACACATCCAGGTAGGTCTTGAAAGTCTCCAGAGGAGACTTCACAACCTCCCTGGGCAGCCTGCTCCAGGGTTCTGTCACCTTCACTGAGCATGCAGTAAAACATGCAACAACAACAAACCTAGGATAAATACACTTTATCTTTGCTGCTTCCAAACTCCATGGTCAAAACCCAGCACTATTGTCATTCCATGCTCTAAGAACCCAAAGGCAGAACATTCACTCCCAGCCAGTCTCTTCGAACACATTCTGCTCCTTCCATCACACACTGAGCACTTCCTCAACATGAAATCAGAGAATCATCACATCTAATGCCACAGAAGTATTTCATTGCACTGCAAATGACAAACTCATTTGTCACTTAAATCACAAGGGATGTGGCATTTTCTCATCTAAGCCTATGCTCCAGAAACTGAACCCCCAAATTTCCTACCGCTTCCGGCTGTGCAGCGCTCAGCTGAGGGCTGGCACTAAGAGCTACTGTATGCCTTGTGCTGTTTGCCAGTGCCAGTTTCAAGTTTCTGCAGATGACTTCAGAAAGAGGTGTGCTCAGCTTCCTGGTTTTTTGATCAGGACCTCCTGGAGTTTCCAAAGCTGCCAGAGCATCCTACAGAGAAAGAAATAACCAACTGAGCTTCATGAATGCATTACAAAATCCTTACTCAAGTGCAACCTTCAAAAATACAGCCTGGAGTAAGATTCCATGCTGCTAAACCAGGACAGTGTACTACAGTAGCAGATTTCAGTTTAAAACCTTTAGAACCTTTAACCCCTGTCCTATCACTACCCTCCTCCACCTTTCCTGCAGGCCTCCTTTAAGTACTGGAAGGCTGCTGTAAGGTCTCCCCTAAGCACAACTAACTAAAGAGAACGCAGGATTCCTCTTACAAGTTTTGTTGTATTGTGGCCAGAGGTGTTCAAATAAAAACCACAACACAACAGCCAACCCACTAACAGCTCCCTGAAAAACCCTAACAACTCTGCAGAAGTTCACTGCATTCATCTTTCAGTTAAGGCCTTGAAAATGAAAAATCAACATGAAGACTCCCAAAGCACATTCGAGTCACTGAAGACCTGTTCAGCACAGACACAGTGTCAAGGGTTTCTTTGCTTTTAAGACCATCAGTTTTTCTGGCCTTTTGCGACCTTTGGAGTGAGAAAATGAACCCAAACCCCCAATGCATTTTTCAATTTGTAATTGCTATAAAGGTATTACATTAAAACCTGTCATTAGAGTGGCATTTCATCACAAAACAAGCAAACACTTGCTTCCAAATATCTGAGGCAACTTAAGTCTTCCTGCTACATTTCTCAGTTTTCAGATGCAAAGAACACAGGCTGTGTAGTGTGGGAGGTGTAGGATGGGGCCATAAGCACAAGGGACATCACAGCATCTACTACTCAATAAATTTAGTGCACAGGTCGTTAACTAGAAACAGATACAAATGAACGGAGCCAGTGCTCTTGGCTTTAATGAAAATGGAAAGTCTGTAAGTTAACAGCATAAAAGGGCTAAGCACAGTTCCTGTGCTGTGCTTAAGTTTATGAGTATCTTTAAGCCCACTGGCTCTACAGATGAAAACATTTGCAGAGATTTTCACCTTTACATCAAAAGAAGGCTTGAATAACTTGTCTTTGGAAAGAAATTTCGACGGTGTATCAAGATGTAAAGACGGTTCTTTCTGTGGCAGTCCCCCTTGTGCAAGAGGGGTTGACTTCCCAGTATGATGAGAGATTACAGCTTGGAAAGCTTTACTCTGGAACCTGTTGATATCAAGAGGGGTCACAGCTGTTTGTTTTCTGGCTTCGAGGAGATACGTAGGCTGTTCTGAATCAGGAGATTTAACAGTTGCTGGTGTCTTGCTAAGCTGAGCAATGGAAATTTCCTTATCTTTAGAAGAAAAAAGGCAACATAAGCAAGCAATCTGATTGTTCTTTCAAACAGCTCTCACATATATATTTATTAAAAAAAAAGATAAAAAATCAAAGGTCATCTGACCTTACATCCCCAAAATAATTAATAATCTCCTTAACAAATGCTCTAAAGTGGCAACTGCACTTTTAAAAGCCAGTACTTTAAGTGTCTCTCTCAGTTAACTACTTAGTTAGAATTGCACTGGTACTGAGCTTCACCAAGTGTCTGAAGAGGAGCAAGCAGTCTTGTGCGCTCACAGTGTCTGCAGTTCCACATGTACCTGTACAGTTCACACGTGCTGTGTAACAACTATGAAATACAAATCCAAGAAAAAGATCTAACAGACAACAAACCCTTTCCTTCCAACACTAAAGGTAATTCCTCCTCTCTGGCTCATTACTTCCTATTTCTTTTATATTCACAACTCTGAAACATGCCTATTTAGGTCACTATGGACACTGCCAGTTCCTTGTGCCTTTGGATTAACAGGCCCAAGATTTGGACAGAAATAAACCCTTAAATCTTTTCCATCATAAATACTTCTCGATAAGCATGACTCATCATCTTTATAGCTCACAGATTAGTACAAGAATTGCTTTGACATTTTACTGCTCATTTTCCCCACCCCATCTTTTTTTCCTTAAGAATACAACACACAGACAAGATGTGCCCATGCCAACAACATCACTTTTGTCCTCGGACTTAGTGACCTGTGCCGTTAATTCACAAACCCTGGTAAAACAGGGCTGCTAACCTTCAGGATTAAATTGCAACTTTATATGGAAGAAATCTTGCCAAATAAAAGGGATGAAATAACCAGAAAAGTAGGAGAAGCATGGAAATATGAAGCAAGCATGAAGAACTGAACAGAGAGGCATCACATCAATGCTGACTAGCACTTGTGGAGCTGCAAGCTGGATCTACCGACTCCCATGTAACCTACAAAGCAGTGTATGTGTCAAAACCAAACAGAGCTGGGACACGGAGCTTGATTCCCAACTGACTGTTAACCACGAGACCCCACTAGCTCCAAGAGACTTCCAACAAACACACAATCTCATTTCTGTTATGGACAGGGGGAAAAAAAGAAAGGAAAAGGGAAAAAAAAAAAGGGGGGAAAGGAAAAACACTGGGGGAAATATCCTTTAGCTGCAGTACTTCACAAGTGGGACAAAACCCAAAGTTCCTCATACCTGCCTTCTTTGTTGTGAACTAACAGCACAAAGACACAATCATATTCCCTAACTTGCTAATAACCAACCTTCAGCCACTGCATCTTCAACCAAGAACTTGCTTTCATCTGCTCTCTTTCCAGTCCTTGCAGAGTGCAGAAGCCAGGCTGCAGTGACTGCCGGCAGCTTCCACTTCTTGGCAGCTTCGTACTTGGAACCATCCGGGGCCCTCACCACGAGATGGGTACTGGCAAACATTCCCTTCTTCGCATTGGCTTTCCGCACAAAGAACTCCTGGACTCTGAAATTAATAAAACAGTCATCCAGTCCTAAAGAAAATCAACCTAGGGTACATTGATGCTGTTAAGTGCATTCAAGCAACAGAAACAGAACTGGTAGAATTATCTCAGGCAATCCACTTTGCACCTTACAACCTAACCTATGCCCTGAAATAAACAGTCAAACAAAAAGTTCAACAGAAATGTTCTGCTCCTAGCAGCACTGGAAATGTAACATTTCTCATACTCCACAAGTCCTCACATATCCAATTGCCAAGTCATGCACTGGGCCCCACATTCCTCTGCAAGATTAATGGGACAGGCTGGAGTCCTTCCTGGAGCCAGCAGGCATCAGTTCCAAATGAACAACAGTTTTCTTTATATGACAGCTCCTCTCTTATCATCAAGGACTCAATCTTTCAAGAAGACAGCAGGTCTGAGGACTCACCAGAAAAGAATCTAGTTCAAACAATCTACAAATCAGATCAAATGATGCTCTAAACTACACAATTTTGCTACTTCCTGTCTGAATGTTTTCCTTACTGTTATTCAGCTGGGAATACTGAACTGGGAGCAAGCAGTTCACTATCCCAGGTCCTAATAAATGTGCAGTACCAATAAGGCTCAACCAGACAGCACTGAAGAAGAGGAACAATGGTCTGCTCCCAGACAACTGAAGTGCAACTCAGAAGTTAGCATCTGAAAAAGTGAGTTTTTTGCTTTGTTTCAAAGCAGAGCAAAATGTTCCTGAGGCAGTCACTGGGAAATATGAGACTGAGCGTATTCTGGAAGAAATTGGTCTGTGTGAATACTGATTAAATTTCTGCGAAGGAGAGGAAAGTAAAAGACTGACAAAATAACATCTCATTGCTTCAGCACTAGCTTCTGTAAATTAATAGAATCCAAAAGACTTTTCAATATTTGTTACTCCTGTAAGAAATTAAATTAAAATCATGAAGACTTTTGCCACAATGTCTAAGGACAAGAAGAAATGGTGAAAGGAGACATACCTAGCTCCGAGTAGTCCTGCCAGATAAACCAGGGAATCTCTCTCTGCACCAGTAAACAGGCTGAAAGAGAGAACACAATCTTCTAGAGGGGTAACTCCTTCCACTACTGGGACTGGTGTGAAAAGTGGATTGGTCTGGGGATCCAAAAGGAGCTGCTGTTCCACACATGTTGCCTAAAAGAAAGTGAAAGAGTTAAAAATGCAAATCAAGCCAAACAGCAAACAACCCAATAATATCTCAGCAACTGCACAATAGCATTTCTAGACTCAACAAGAAGCAATCCTGCTTCCATCATTCCATCTGAGGCAACCTATTTCTAATTGAATCAAAATTCTTTTCTGGGTTATTTTAATTCTGTCAGACTTGACATACTGAAGCATTATTCCAAACTCTTCAGTTACTATTCCAACCCTGGAGGCTCCCTTCAAGGCATGACCTGAGGCTTTGTACAGATTTGCTTCACAGAAAGTTACCTAAGTACTGAAATACACTAACAGTGCTTAGTCTGCATCATGTGCCTGCTCTTGGCAACTAGGGTTAAATGTTCTTGACTTTGAGCTATGAGTCTGACTTGATCTTCTGCAACAAGTTAAAAAGCTGTAAAAAGCATGAAATAAGAAAATGTAAGCACAAAGATATCAAATGAAACCATTACTTGCCAGCTGGCTTCTTCTATAATTCATTATTTAGAGAGAATGCTGTCAGACTCATATAACAGGTCTTTGAGTCACGACAATTAAGTCCTACTTAACAAGCCTGTAGAAAATGAAGTGGAACAGATAAAAAAGACACCTTGCAGCTGCACAGGCTTTAAAGCATGCTTTCATTTAGTACACTTCCAATGAAATGGGGCTGATGTTTCACTATATTATTTACACTTAAGCCACCAATAACTCTCTGTTCTGACAAGACACAGGTCTAATACAGAGATCTGCTTACTTGCAGAACTGAAACTGTAACTCACCAGCCAAGTATGTGTGACAACATCACCAACAGTTGGCTTCACCTCGCACCCCAGTAGAGGTACCACAGCATAGTCTGCAATGGTTCTGCTTTGTGGTGGCAGAACTTTCCCAGCATTCTCCTTTATGATCTCTGCAATGCAGGACTCATCCTCTTCACCAAAACCCAGCAGCAGAAACCTCTTTCTGACAAACAAGCCTCCTTCAGCCAGTGCTGAAGACTCTCCCAAAGAAGCATCAACAACAGAAGACTGATTCTGTCCTTGAACAGTCAAGTGAGTAACATCACTGAAGGTTCCGGATGTTAGTTTATCAGCTTCATCTGAAAGGAAGTAACAACAACAAGTCAAATAAACAAAAATCACAACCAGCCACACTAACGGCTTGACAAGAACATCAAAGACAACTTAAAACAGTTTCATGAACACATAACAGCATTCTGATCTCTGCAAACAGGTTTTAGATACAAACTGCTCTAAGCCTGTTAACATTTGGGGTCTAAGACATAATCTAAAGTTAGCATACTAGATGTGGCCAGCTCTCTTTTTCACAAGCAAATGCTGCAAAACCCAAATGCCAAACATGAACAGCTGAACCTCCTATGGTATGCTGTGCCTGAACATACCTAATGTAGAGTCATTGTTTACATATTGAGAGAGGAAGTCATCTTCAGCAGCTTTCTGGTGCTTTGTATTGGCCACACCCTCTTTCCTCAAGACACTGTTATTTTTTGGAAGAACTGATTTCATTCCAGGTTGCTCCAAAATGGGATTCTCCATCAGCTGGTAGTTTAGAGGGATAAATTGCTCCACTGGATGTAGGTAACCTTTACTAAATGACTGCAGCAACCATTTTGCTGTCACTACATGAGGCCTATAAAATAAAGTGTTATACAAACAAGTTTCAGAACAGGACTTTCTTTCCCACTCTACAAATAATAGTCTATAGACACATACCAGAAGTTCCTAATTCCAATACTAAGCAAGCTTTGACCACTTTATCCTCTAGATTTTGTTTAATACTTTCAGTCTGAGAACAGAGATTTTCTTGCATACTTTCTATCATGGAAATTAGACCTGCCTCTGCTCTGTTGCCAAACCCTTACTCAATACACTAACACACATATTTAAACACCTCTCTTCACCAATCCTACTTGGTTTTCTGCTTGTTGAGGTGACTCATACCTGCTCAAAGAACTACATTATTCAAGAGCACACAAAGATGTGCTTATGAATATTAGCTCTAAGCTGTAATTTGAGTCAAGAACTATGCTGGATTCTCCAATCATGACACGTTCTCCTGCTTATGAGGTTGTGGGAGAAAGAAAACAAGGAGGAAGTATACTTTAAGCAATATGGCTATCATAACCTGTGGGCTGTCTTGTCCAAAAAGTGTTTCAGCTCATCACTATTCTCCCCTAAAACGACATGGGTAACATCTTCATTAAGCTGATTAAATCGAACACCTCCACCACAATTGATAAGCCTTCTCATCTTGTCCAGCTTTCTGCCACTGAAGCCACACAGATAGATCTACAAAGAAAACAGAGCAGTTTTTTGTGGGGAAAAAAAAAAAAAAAAAAAAGAAGAAAAAAAATTAAGCAGCCTATTTTGCTGCAACTTGTTTTGACTGCTGTAGAACACAGAAAGTAGTGCCACAGCTTCTGAGAAGCAGCAAAGTTCACCATTTGAATTGGGTAATTGAACTTTGCAAACAAATCTGGAGAAATTTCAATATTTACAAATGGGAAGAACCACCAGCCAAAGCTACAGCATGTGGCCACAAAGTAGATCGTGCATTTGCTACTGAGCACAGAAACAACAATTCACTCAAGCAGCAGCTGTCAGTGTTTCAACCTAACTGCTTCCACAGACAGAACATTTCAAAGCATACATTGTTAAACATACTCGACACCCATCCAGCAGATCTTCAGGGGCTTGAAACAAACTTATATCCAAGTTTTCCAGTTCATCAGGAGGAGGATCCAGTCCGCTGCTCATAGCAGAACTACATGCAGTGTCACTAACAACACTGGAACTGATATTGGAAATGTGGCTGACATCCGAAAGGGTATGATCTTTAAATAAAAGTAAGAGAGATGCATTAGCTTGGGCTCCTCTCTCTCTGCTGCTTCACTAAACAAAATACAAAATCACCACCTATGATTTCATTGTGCAAGAAGAGAATGTAAAGTCTGAAGAATAAAAAAATACTAGGAAAGTATAATCATGGTAAATCAAGGCTTTTAACTACACACAGATCTTACTAGCAAAGAGTGCTCATGCATATTCTGTTTATTCCTGAATGTATGTCTTCTGTGAGGTAGCAGACAATGAGACCAGCTTGCAAAGCTTTTATTCCAGTTTATAAGAAAACTCTTAAAAATAGGTAGGTCTGTCTTTAGTAAAGAGAAATTAGTATGAAGCTCAGTGATTTAATAGTACTATGCAACTTCCAGAATACCTAATCTGAATTCCCTATGTTTTCTTGGTGGTGCTAACCCAGTGAGTGCTCCTAGTCAGGCAGTTCTGGAAGCAGTCATCAGCAGTGGGCATTTGGAAAGACATTTAAACCTGCTGTGTCTTTCATGCTACCATGTTTGTTTACTAAATGCTTTTCACTTTCCTTCTGTTTACAGCATAAAGTAAAAACAAACATATGAAGGGGGAAAAAAAAGAGAGAAATAAATAATAATTCAAACCCCACAGCATTTCTTTTTCCCCTAAGACTGCTGCTAAGGTTAAATTTCTAACAGACACTTGTTTTAAACTACAAATGTATCAACAGCCATGCTCCTTTAGGTCTCAGAGAGACACACCACTGATTCTTAAGGAGACAATCATATGCATAGTTCAACTTTACTTTTTAAACAATACTTCACACGTTGAAGCCTACACATGTTGGAATACTCAACATGCACAAAGAGTAATCTATTGTGCTTTGGGTCAGAATGCAAACTGTCGAAAAGCAAGCAGCATCCTGCTCATCTGAAAGCTTTTCCTCCTTACTAACAATGTTTCCTGCCTCACTTTAACATATCTTAAAAGGTCTTACTTACTGTCAAGCTTGCTGGTATGGCTTGTAGGTGTTGATGTACTGGGCACGTTACTCTGCTTTGTTCCAGCCTCTATTCTATACATTGTCTCATCCTGGCAGTAGCCTTTCTCAATGCTGTCAGAAAACCACTGCACAGACACACAGTGCACATTCCATTTTTTGGCACATTCATACTTCCGACCTTTCAAATGTAAACAAAATGGCAATCACAAGTCACCAAAACACTAATGCTTCAAACAGTGACCACTGAAAGATGTCTGGACATTAAGAACATTTTACAAGTCAAATAACTGGTTTCAATAGGCAAGTTGTGTTATCCTGAACTCTTCTGCAAAGATGATTAATTATTCTTTAAATAAAGGCAGAGCAAATTAACTCCTTTATGGCTAGCTTCTGGGTACAGCATGACAGGGCACTAGCCAAAAAAGGGGCTTTAAAACTTTCAAGAACCAGGGGGAAAGAGTTTTTATTCAAGACGTCCCAGGGTATTCCCATGAGGAATAGGAAGGAAATTGGAGAAAAGAAGAAAACCCTTCCCATTCTTCTCGCAATGCAACTACAATCATTCACATTTTCCCAAGAGAAAAGAGCCTTCATTTTATCTTAGCAGGGAGCTCAGAAGTCACAAAGAATAGATCACTTAAAAAACATTAGTCCACAATTCAATTTCAATCAGTATATAAATTAAGTCTCATCCAGCTCTCCCCAAAAGCTTTGTTTTCTGTATTATTCTATCCCCTCAAGAATTCTTCCTTTCCTTCCCCCTTAAATACCATCTTGGTCTTTGGGTTTTTTTTTTCTTATTTTTTCTCTTTTTCATGCCTTTAGTGCAAAGTAAGGGGGCCCTGTATTACTCTTCCCATCAACAGTGACTCCCTAAGCAGAAACACTGAGAGCAACACTGAAACAGAGATGCTTCAACCTCTCATGCTTACCCATATTTACACTGCTTCGACTCAAGAAGTGAAAATAGTATTTCTCTCTGCAAATCCTACCTTTTGGCTCCTGGACTATGAGGTGAGTACACTCATTCATCTTGAGCTGCCCTGTGTATTGCCCTCCATGCTCAGCAGTAAGGCGCTCAACTTCTTTCCTGTCCGAGGTGCTTAAGCCAGTGACACAAATGGTACAGCCCAAGAACACAGGGCAGGTGTAGTCTTCCATGCTAACCTCGGTGTATCTCAGCATGCTAAAGGAATGAAAGCAAGATAACATGCTTTTCCTCCAAGTCAATCAGAAAAAGCAAGCTGTCTGTATTACTGTAAGAATTACCAGTCCCCAAAACAAAACCAGTTTTGGTTTGTGTTTTAATACCTTTGCTGAGACTTATCCCACAGCATCTTAACCCAGGAGGGGAGCAAAATAGGTTTTTTCAGAGAAGCAGCTACTAAGTATTTCTTGCTGCCAACTTCTCCAGCTATAAGATGAGTTACTGACACATTGAGGTCTCTGTACACACGTCCACCCATCATCTGCACATAGTTATGAACTTCTTCCTGGGAGGGGAAAAATTATCAGAAGCTATCAATAAAAAAGAAATAACCTACATCACACATTCAGCTTTAAAAAAAAAAAAAAAAAGTGGATTTAATTGTCCATGGTTTCTCCTAAAAAATATTAAAAAATACAAATTGGTATATATTTGCATATATGGAAGCCACAAAACACATCATATATATTTTCTATTTTATTTGCCTTTCTAAGTCAAACATAATACACACCCCTAATACTGCAATCATACTGTATGAGTAAAACTTTCTAGATGGTTGACATTTTAGTATCAATTAGAAAGAAATATTGGGGGGGTTAAAAAAAAGGCAAAAAAAGTAAACTTCTATTTAAACTACAATTGACTGGGTATTAAATCTCTACCATGTAGTTCTGAGTAACCAGCAACATTACACCTCTGCAGCATGATAGCCACAAACTAGCCAGGTAAGTGATTTGTCTCATCAAGAAAAACACCTAAAACACACACAAGCTCCTACAGTAATACAGCTGAAATCTTGTATGATTGTCTATCTATGTGCTTATGTAACATATACATATGAATGCACAGATATACTACCAAATACACATTGTTATACAGCATATAAGGCTCCTGTTTTCTCCACACAACTCTCTAAATATACTACACATAGTCTACAAAATATATTAAGACTGGATCTATCCAGATACAAGCATGATTATCAGGCTTATATATGGCATGACTGCTGCCTTAGCAACAAGCCATCTGAAGGAAATGACAGTGACAACCAGCTAAACAAGCCCCTCTGCACAGTGCATTACCCTAAGATCTTTTTCAAGGCTGGTACAGGACACTGTTACATCGGCCATGGTCATGTTGTACACAGGATACTCTGCTCTTGGAACACAGCGCTGGGACTCCATGCAGTACAGGACTACCTGTGGTCCAACAATCCTGCAACCAAGCTGCAACAAAATAACAGGGAACAAACCAAAAAGCATTGGCAGAAGGTACACTGGTATAAGGACGGCTTTCCCTGCCCAGATTCCCAGGGAAGACATGGCCCTTGGTCTATCAGTTTTGGTTTTACTTTCAGCTGGAGATTTTCAGGCTCTCTGCCTCAATAAAAGTAGCAGATACTACAGCTAGCAGGCCAGCTGGAATTCTCTAGCACATCTCTGTCTACTGCACAATTCCTTGCAGGTCAAACAAAATCCTGTCACTCAGGAGGTAAAAAAGTCTGAGAGCCAGCCTAGCTACTCCAGCAGAACTAAAACCGTCTCATGTGCTTCAAAACAATCTTCATGCGTTGCCAGTCATCTTCTTCGCTGAATACAGGACACAGTGAAGTTTTACAGATTATACTGTGAATACTTCAGACTGCTACATTCAGTGCAAAAAATCAGAACATACAGAGTACAGGCAAGGACAGGGATGCTTATAGAAAAGAAGCAATATAGCTAGAAGTTGATGGGTAGCCTACCTTTCTGAGATGACTGAAAACAACACCTCTAAAAGGATCACAAATGTAAAGTGATTTATCATCTTCTTTTATATTAAGTGCTGCTGCTTCTTCAAGGATCTGGAGGTGTTCTTCTGGCTGAAATTCTTTAATAGACTGCAGGAAAACAGCACAAAACAACATTCATTTAACAAACCACAAGTAGGTAATCCTGTGGAAATGACATAAGTATATCTAACTGAAGCAGCTCACAACAAAATGAATCAGCAGAAGAAAGGGCTAAAATACATCTTGGGTGCCTTGCTCAATCCCCCAGGTTTCAAAATACTCAAATATTCATCATGCACACTTTCAGGACCTGATCCTGCCACAGAGTGCCGTTAGCTCCCTTTAGCTTAACCTTTCAAGATGGAAAACAACCCACAGTGCCCTTCCTAAGCTTGCTTAGTGCTTAGATGAGTGACCACACCGCAGGCTTTGCAAGCTACATGTCACTCACTACACGTTAAGAGTTGGACTCAATGATCTTAAAGATCCAGTGGAAAGAATTCTATGACTTTATGTCAAGAGGTTTTGAAATTATAATTATTTCGTCAACAAAATTGCTCTTGTTCAACAAAGGTCCTTAAACACTGAACATCTCTATGACAGAAATAGCTTCATTTCCAGTTGTATACATATAAGCTACATCAAAGCCAACCACAGAAATCAATAATTCACAAAGCTCAGCGAGATGTGCAGTGTGTACTTACCTCAAGAGCTTTAAAAAAGTACTCCAAGTTCCCAGAAGACTTTACAAATTTCACAAAAAACGGCTCCTTGCTAACTTTCATCCTTTAACTGAGAAGCAAAACCCAGTTAGTGCCCTGACATCTTCGGCGCAGCCCGGAGACACGCAGCGGTGGGCCGCATCGTCCACCTCCAGGAGCCGCGGACCCTCTGTCCCTGTTCCTGTCCCACAGGCCTGTTCCACGCCGCCCACCCTCGGCGCCCCCTCCCCACAGTGGCCCCTTCTCTCGCCGGGGGCTCCCGCACACCCACGGGCCCCTGATCGCCAGCGGGCGTTCGGCGCTGACAGTTTACCCACGCACGCGACCGCGATGCCGGTCTCTCACCCAGGGCCCGGCGCCTCCACGGCGGGCGGGAAAGCGGCGGCTCTCACATCGCGCATGCGTGGGGGTCTGGCCAGCCGGCGCGGGCGGGGACTCCGGAAGGCGTGGCGGGAAGTGGGCGCTGCGCGCGAGCGGTCCCAGCCTGCCCATTGGAGGTGCCGCCGCGCGGGGCCCGGCGCTCGCGGTTTCGGAGGGCGGGCAGTGCGCGCGGCTGCCTGTGGTGTCAGGAACCGGCGGCAGTGTCCGGCCTGCCGCCTGCTCCCGCTGGGGTGTCCCTGCGGCGTATCTCACCCAGTCGTTGTCGGTGTAGTCCCCTCAGTTTGTGTCAGTTTCGCGAGCGGGAAGCTGGAGGAGATTCCGCTCCGGGAGTTGACTCAGCCGTGGCGAGTTGTCGCTTCCTTAGTCTCAGCGTCCCTTGCATCCGGCCCCTGCTCTCCAGAAAATCCCCAAGTCCATCGAGAGAACTCACCTGGACGAGTCACCTCTTTGGGGTATTGGTGCTGCTGTCTACCACAGCTGCCAAGAGTCTGGGAGAGGCGGGAAGTGTGAGTATCCCATTTCCACCCAAGTTTCAATTCTTACTGTCCTGTGGAAGGAATTTGTTCTGATAATTTTCAAGCTATGGACGAGACTGTCAAATGCCCTCCTTCCTGAGCAGATCATGAATACATGCAAAATTTGTGCCTCAGTTCTCCTCTATCACACTGCCCGAGTCATTGGAAGGTGCCCGTGCCCTCTCATCCAGCGGACCTCCATCTTTAATAGCCATGCGGCTTGCTAAGGCTTGCTGCTGTTTGTGTCACACTGATGCTGTCGGTAGTGGGGATAGTCATTCTGGCAGACGATCCTCTTAGGAAAATAAATATTTTGAAAGAGGGGAACACCAAAAGCGTTGCCGGGTTCGTAGCTGTTGGGTGGCATGAACCTCTTGTGGGCACACGATGGCGCCATACTCTTGAGAATGGAAGGCAAGTGTGTGCAAGGCTGCTTGCCTCTTCGGTCACTAGGGAGACCATAGCCATTGTTTTGTGTGCTTGTTCATTTAAAAACCCTGGATAAGAGAGAATTGTGTGAGTCAGTGCTTTTCCCATCTGTAAACGTAAACAAAACCCAATTTAATGATAATCAAAACAATGTATTTATTATTAGGTTATTAGTGACAAACAGTTAAGAACACGGGTTATCTTGATGGTTCTGTGTGACTTGATGATGCTGGTTCTTAGCCCACTTGTAAACTCCTGAATTTGTCCATTCTGCTCTTTCAGCACCATAGCAAGCTATTCTGAAGAGGAATTTCTCTTCCTCTTTCATTCTTCTGGGGAGAAAAGATCAAGAAGTATGACACTCAGAAGTTAACCAACTTTAATGTATTGGATAATACAGAATTGCTACCAAATACCATGTTTTCTATGATCTCCTTGAATAAGGGTCACAGTTCACTACAGCAGCTGATACCTGGCTTGTTCTCATTTGTTGAAGGGTAGTCCCTTCTTTGTAAAGTGATAGAAACTCTCAATAAGCTGCTGATTCCCTGGGCCACCAATCCTTAAGTTCTACCTCTTCCCTTCAGAAGTGGCTTGTCACTTAGAAAGAGCTGTACTGTAGAAGAGAACGCTGCATAGGATCTGGGCTACTTTGTAATGTGCCTTCTAGAAAGCTCACCAGTGCTCTCACACAGGTTTGGTTGGTGTACTTTGCTCCTGCAGGGCTGGTCAAGATCCATAGTCTGCCTGGCACCAAAGCCCACCAGAGAAAATAAACTTAAAGGCAAAGTATCTTAAGGGCCAAAGGAAAAATTTAAGTCAAGAGAAGGATAACATAGAAAAATATTCTCATAAAGTTATTACAGAATAATAAGGGGGGGAAGCCTGTCTAGAGAAGTTACTGCATGTAGCTTCCTATCTCTGTAACAAACAAATGCATATATTTGTAATTTTATGCTGAAGTTACACAATTTCTGCTTGTACTGTTATAATTTCCCATTTTAAAATATGTACAAAGTCAAGAAAATGATTGATGCACAGCATCTTCAAAAAGCATGCAGCTGAAAATCCTTAAATTAGAATATGTGGGATACTTTGGTTACACTTCCCTTGTGGGTGTCGTCCAAAAGGAGTGCTTAATATAACGAAATTGAATAAGTTAAAAAGATTTTCCCTGTTTCACTTCCTGCTTTCTCAAGCACTTAGCAATGTACAGATCTCTTTGGGGGTGCTTTGAAATGATTTTCAAGGCTATCTAGAGGAGCTGGGAAACAAAAAGTTGCCCTGCTGGGTATGAACAGCAATCAAAGTACTCAATTTCAATGTCCTGTCTCTAAAGTTGTCCAAAACCATATGTCTTGGGGGAAAAATAAGAAATTCTAGATGGTACAGCTTGGCCTAAATGAATTAATAGTGTGATTGTGGTGTGATCTTAAGCATGTGAGTATGCCCACGTTTATTGCATCTTTTCTAATGTGTTCGAGTCAGTTGCAGGATCTGAGCTTTAAGGAGAAGCCCAGACATATTTGACCATCAGTCTTAGTAATTAAGAAAGCTTTTATTCTCTATAAAACTTCTAAATGGCATGAAAAAAAGTAAATCATTGTCATAGCCCTCAAGTGATACCTGCTTCTAAAACAAAAAAGAGATGCTCTGTGCCCTTGCCTCTATATAACAGTGAATATTTTTACTTATTTGTATGTTTTGGAAATCTAAGCCTATGCTTATCTCTGAAAACATCCGGGTCAACCCTGTTCATAACTCATTTTCACACCTCTAGTGCTGTGGTGGTTTTGTGGACTTTACAACGGCATTCATTTCTTATTTTAAAGTTTTTTTTCCCTTATATAGGCTGGGAAAAGGACAAATAAAATCACTGCACTCAAAAGCTAAAACCCCTTGACTCATCCACATTTCATCTCAGCTGGTTAAAGCTCCACGTGCAATGCTTTAGTTTTAAAATATTGCAAACACATTGATTTGCTGAGCAAGGACAGGTCAATATCTTGGCTTCTGAGTATCAATAGCATAATAGATGAGCAGTTAAGGAAAAGACAGAACTGAAATATCAGACAGTCAAGTAACTTAGTTATCAATCCCTAGTAGTTAAACTATGATGAGAAAGATCCACAAAGCTGGTACTCAACAACATGCAAAGGAAAATATCTACCTGGAAATATCAGAGTCTCTTCTAAATGGGTACAGTTTTCATATATCACTTGTAAAGATCCTGCATCACAGCCCTTAGTAATTTAGTATGTTTGACAGAAATGCACACCCAGGCTAGTAAAAGATGTGACTGAGACTGAGCTGAAATGACCAAGATAGCTTCTATAAGCTACAGGCAAGAGAGATTTCCAAAGAAAGTTTCTAACCACTTAAAAATCAGTTTGTAAGCCTGCTAGCTTAGGCACTCTGCTTTCCTGTGGGTTTGGGCTCTACAGTACAAAGCTACTCTTTGGCATTTGCAAAAAAATAGAGTGGTTTGTTTTTTTTTCCCCTGGAGAATCCCATGCTGGCACATTTAGGTAGCTGATTTGCCACATCCTTTTCATTTCTGCACAAACCCCCAAGGTAGGAGCAAACATGAGCTGTGGTAAAGGTGTGCACTGTCATCTTTAACAGCTGCCTCATAGCCAACATCCAGGACAAGTTCTGCAGGCTTTCATCACAGACTTGATTTCACAGAAGTCAGTTCCACAGCCTACAATGCAACAGAAACTTCTTGCTCTCCAGTAGATTGTGTGTAGGTGGAGCTGGCTCGCTCGGCTGTGTCCGTGTAGAACACAGGGCAGTACTTGGAAAAGTGGGCTGCAATCTGCTTCCGGAAAAACCTCTGAAGGTACTTCCTGAACTTTTCTCCCACAAAGGCATAGATCACAGGGTTGATACAACAGTGGACCATTGAGATAGTCTCTGTCACTTGGGTTGCTTTGTGTAGCTGACCACTGCCTTTGCAAGTAGCAAAGGAAAATGTACCTTGAAAATCACGCAAGAGAATGCAAATGTTGTATGGTGTCCAGAAAAAAAGTAGACAATCATGATGATGAAAATAAGTCTGACTGCTTTGTGCTTCTTCTCGTTCCTACATTGCAGTAATGTCTTTATAATTTGTGTGTAGCTGCAGATCATAATTAGCATTGGAATAACAAGCCCCACGATGTTCATTTTTAATGTCAGGAACTGCTTCCAAACATTTCTCTGCTCTGATGGATAATGAGCGCTGCAAGTGTAATGGGCATGTTCCTTCTGAGCTTTGTGAAACACTATCCCAGGAACAGAAGCAAAAATAGCAACAGCCCAGGTGACAGCACTGGTGAGGATGCCATAGGTAACTGTCCTGGCTTTCAAAGCAAACACAGCATGCACGATGGCCAGGTACCTGTCTAGGGTCAACAGGATGATGAAAAAGATCCCGCTGTAGAAGCCAAGGAGGTAGACACCTGAGAGCATTTTACACAGCACATCCCCGAAAATCCAGTCATGAGCAGCATAATAAGCCCAGAAAGGGAGAGAAAATATAAAGAGCAAATCAGAAACTGCCAAGTTGAGCAGGTAGATGTCAGTCATGCTCTTCAATCTCTTGTATTTTACCAGGATAAGGACAACAAGCAGGTTGCCTGTGAGGCCAAATATCACCACCAAAGAATAAAGTGGAGGCAACAGTTTTGCTGCAAAGTGCTTTTCCTCAATTCCTGGGCATGGGGTTGAATCACCATAGTCAAATTCTGTTGTCTCTGTCCAGTCCATGGTATGGTTTTCCATGGTGTGTTGTTCTGGAAAGGAAGCAAAGGATGTCAGACTAGAGGAGACTCCAAGCCTGACAGTAAGGGCAATGAAATACACTGATGTCCTCATCTCAACTACTCTCTTGTGACCTTGAAACCATAATCTAAGTCTCTTCTGACCTGCTAGCTCCTGATGGAGGTTCTTAAGCTGCACAGTGCAGATATGAATCTGCTCAAAACCCAGGAAGCTTTACTGGAGCAAAATCTGCATCTTGTGGGGTTAAAAAAAAAAAGAGATGCTGCTTTTGCAAACATTCCCCAACTTCTTCCCAAGTCTGACTGTCAGCTCTATTCCTTGCATTATCAAGACTGAGGACATCCATGTTTACACACTATGTTGGACTGTTGAATATAGTATGAAGTTTTCTTCTGAAGAACAAGGAGAAGAGATAATTGGTAGCTGTTAAAAGTTTGTGTCTCAGCTCAGCCTAGATTTAGTTTCTTGTGGAGAAAACAAGTGCTGTCAGCCTCCTCAAAGACCAGCTTTCAGGAAGCTCTGACAAGCTCTGTGAAACAGGTTTTTTTCCACGTCCCTTCTAACTGCATAGTTATGATGATAGAGAGGTGTTGGTTTTGTTGGTGAAGGAAGTGGCTGTGGCTCAGGTGTATTGCAGTAAGTAAGTTGATTTGAAAGTATCATAAGGGTTTCTTTTTCTTAAGTACTTTGAGCAACTCATTTAGGAAAGAAAAAAGTTCCAAAAGGCACCTTTATAAAACTCTCCTTGGTCCAAAATATTTACCTCTTTATTTTAAAGCATGACAAGGCTTGGGCACTGCACAAGTGTTTAATATTCTTTTCAGCCAGCTCTGTGTTGCATGCCCTGGACTATACAAGTCCTGGGGATACTAGGTATCCCCATTTCCAGCACATCAGTCAGCCACGTGTATACTGGGATTATGGGATAAGGGTCTGGCTGCAACACAGTGCCAGACCCGACACATCTTGTCTTGCATTTTGCACAGGAGTGACGCTCATGCATACACGTGGATGTGAAAACCCCTGGGTCATAAGCCCAGGACTGTGTATGTGATTTACAGGATTCGTGCAAATAGTGCAAATTGCTGCCTTGCTACTCTTGCCCTCATTCTTTTCACCACAGCCCCTTCTTCCTGCTAACTGCTAACACAGTGCCTTCCCTCCTTTTCCTCTGCCTTTTAAAAAACAATAGCCACATCTTTCCTGCACGTTATCTTCTTCCTCTCAACTCTTTTTGCACACTTAAATTGTGGTCTCCTCTCAAAGCAGTTCCTTCCACCAAGCCCCATTCCTCTAGCCTTGCTGCTGCTTCACAAGCCTCTCTCTGCAAAAGTGCTTACCAGCCTCAGTTGTGTGTGGTATCCAGCACATGCTAACAATGGAACTACAGACACTCATTTGGAAACCAGAAAAAGGAATTGTAAGTGCTTTTGTCCTCTATCCTGTAATCTCACTGTTGCAGCACACAGTGTCGGCTATCAGCTAGAATGCTGAAGTTGCTTAACTGACCTGGGCCGTTTAACTTATTAGAGATACCTGACTGGGCTTCTGTTCCCTGATCATGAAAAAAAAAAAACACCACCAACCAAAGATAATCCTGGAAGATCTCTGAAAAATGATATTCAGGTAAAAACAATATTTCTAGAAATCTGCAGTGTGCTTTATAAATGTTGTTGCTGTGGTTGAGAGTAGCAGCCAGGCAGTTTCCAGGAAAAAAGCCCTCCATGGAAAAGCTGAGCCAACTCCAGTCAGTGCTTCAAGCTACGTTTCAGGTCAGAGCTCTCAGTTTTTAAAAAGCCCAAGATTTTACTAAAGTGAGTTTCAGTTCTTTTTGCACAGTGCTATAAAGTGGGAACAATTAAGAAGTGAAGTAAACAGAGGTAAAATGTTAAGCTATGCTGCATGTAAACAAGTTGCATGAGACTGTTTAAAACATGTCAGATTTTCTTTGATCACCTTGTGGGAAGAGCAGGTACTCCTCACTCAAATAAGCTCTGTTGTCCTGCAGTAACAGTTTTTAAATCCAGATTGCCATCATTATGTATCAGCCTCAGAGGCATACTGCATTACGTTTGTGTTTGTTACTTAGCTCATTCTCTGGAGATGTATTTCCTTTCTTACTTGGCTCCTCTGCTTAGTCCTGCAATGGCTCTGCCCTTCAGGTACTGTATTCCATTTAACATATCTGATCTATTTCCCCAGGGCCATTTTTAAAGTTGGCTAGACTGGCAAGGTGCCTCAAGCACTTTTCATCTCAGGCATTAGAGTACCTAAGCAACTATTAAGTGTTTAAAGAAGTAAAGATGACTTACCATGTATCTGATGGTGCAAGTGGTGGCTTGGGTTACTACTTCAAGAGTAACGCTAAACTGATTTGTCAGTCACAAGAAGGTGGTAAACCCACCTCTTCCTGCATGAAGAGGGATGTCTGAAGACTTCTAGCAAACAAATGTGTTTTCATTTTTAAAAAAACACTCAAGAAGCAGTTCTCTTTTTTCTAAAAATGGTCATCAGATGTTACTTTTCTATCTCTGTGAGATGTGCAGAGATGTTGAAATTGTGGAGGATCCTCCTAGGAGCCAAACTCAAGGTTTCACAACCCGCAGCTGTAGTTCTAGAAAAAGGTTTTTGTATCGTTGTTTTCTCCTTTTTGTTTAACTAACCTCTTTGAATCAAGAACAGTTTACATGAGATTCATCCTTTTCCATTGCTCATTACATTTATTTCAAATTTTTTTCCCTATACAACAAAAAAACCCAAGAGGAGCCTTGCATGCTGTCAACTCCACCTGTATTCATCAATCTCTTCCATCTAGTCACTGAAGAGATGATTCATTTCCATAGCCATCAAGCCATCACACTGCAGTATCTAAGTGCTATGGCACTGCCACAAGGAGATGTCACCATCAGTACTGTAATGTCTCCTAGGACACGTACCAGATGCTTATGTACCAGCGTGACATACAAATGTCATCAGGCAGGGCTGTGGGCATGGACACCTGAAAATGCAGCTAAGCGGTTTCCATTCCATTTATTACAAACCTGCACCACCTGAAGAGGAAAGGCTGGGAAGGAGAGGCCCAGGGCAGACAGCTTTTTTAGAGATGCACAACATGATAACACACAATGTTGTTATCAGAGTCTGTAAGCACAGCAAAGCAGAGCGTCCGTGTGAGCTGAAGAAGAGGTGAACAAAAAACAGATGCATTTCTTTTTGCATTGATTCCCCTAATTACATCTCCTTTTGTTACTTGTTAGTAAATCAGGTTTGTATTAGCATATACTTTCTTTAACCACTAATAGTTAAATGTCTTTGTTTAGAAGAGGATGAATAAAGACATCCAGCAGGTAGAACTGCTTAGTTGCTAAGGGTTTCTTCTCCCACCAGCCCTCCTTTCAGACTTTCAAGTTCTTCTGCTTAAGCTTTTGCTGCCACTGTACAATCAGACTCATGTCTTACATCTGTGAGGTGAATTCTTTTGAGGAAAATGAGGGAGGAAAGATTTTTTTGTCATGGAGACTAGTCAAAAGAAAAACAAACAACAAAACATCTTACATGTTTCATAGGTTCAAGGAACCCCAAACTGTAAAACACAAACCTTTCTAATCTGTATCGGTGCCACTTCCTCGCACGGGTGTTTGCCCGCAGTAAAATCAAGGAGGATTTTCCCCCTGTTATTCTGTTTTATCATTTTTTCTTTCTTGTAAGTCTTACATATACATAGTTATACATTGCAGCACACATTAATTCCATTGTCATTGTGTTATTTTTTTGTTTTTTCTCCAGGCTGCTCTTACTGACCTAGCTGTGCTTCTCATACAGTGAGGAGGAAGAGAGCGTTGCTCCCTTCTGCTGCTTTTTTTCTGAGCTCAATGATCTTCTGGGCTCCTTTCCAACATAAACAATCATATCATTCTGTTAAATGTAAAGAATGACTATAGCAGAATAGATTTTACTTTAGGGCCATAGCTGTGCATTTCACAGATAGTTAGCTCCCAGAATCTCTTTTTTACATAGATGTTTTATTCTCACATTTGGCTGTTTTCAGGTACATTTATACTACACAAATTCTAGATCCAGAGGTACTCTTTGTGCCTGTCTCAACTGGGAATCAGAAATACTCCTTAGTGTACCTGTCTGTTCCAGGCCTTTGATCAGACAGGCTTAGAACACTTTACAGTGAAAACTAGGTCACAGAAGGGCTGAACAGAGTCTGTGCAATAGCAAGGTACATGCCAGGACCCAGGAAGCAGAAAGCACTTTTGGGTACCAAAGGTTAGCTGTGGTCTGTAACTGCCCATACCTCATCCCTGCCAGGTATGTCCACATGAGTCCTTTGCTTCCAGCTGTTTTTTTCCCATTACGTTCCAGGAGCCTGGTGTCAGGATAGGCTGTGTGCTTGGTGTTGTATGATTAGCATTCTGCTGGCACAACCTGCAAAGCTGCTTGGCACTTGCTGGTTTGTGCAGTTTTGCACACTGGCTTGTGTGATGACATTGCCCTCCTCCAGGTCAGTGCTGTGGCCCCACCTCCCCAGACTCAGTCATTTCAGGCTTAAAACTCTCAAATCAGATTGCTGTCACTGTCACAGAAATGACAAAGCTGCTGGCAGTTGGACAAATGTTCTTTCTTTTCCTACCTTTCCATTTTCTGAATGAAGTACAGCTCCTAAGAGCCAAGTGTCTCTAGTGTACAGGTACAAAGCATGACTTCACCCTTTCTTTCTAATCAAGCATCCTTTTTTGTTTTGACCTGACTATCAGTAATATTCTAGATGCACCAGAGTTTACTGGTTTGGGTTTATTTCCTGTGCTAGCTTAATTTTTAACATTTTTTTTTTTACTACTATAGCAGGAGATAATACTTTTAAAGTCATTAGCCATCCATGGTTGAAAACAGCAGCAAAATTCAACTTCAGAATGAACAGCATCTGCCTGTTTTGCCATTTAACCTGGTCAGAATCATGTAATTCTCCTGGCACTTCGTTCTTTGGGTTCTTCTTAACTGGAGCAAGATGCCATGTATGTTTAGTTTTATGCCCTTTGTACTGACCCATTTTGTACTTCTTGCTGGAAGGAGTGATACTTATTTTGGAGCTTCATAACTGAAAGTTTCTCTTACTCACCTAAATCTTTTAATATTCTGCTTATTTATGGCTGATCTTCCTATTGCTCTGGGTGTTACTTTACTAGCCTCTGTTCAAGCTAATAAACTCATTCTCTTGGGTTTTGCCTCAACTTTTTTCTGCTTATCCATTTTCATCTACTCCTCTTCCTTTATACTCTATTTACCTTTATCTCATCTAAAACATGTACACATAAGGTCACAGCTGAGTTAACAAACAAGAAAATCTTATGATAAGAACATCCCTATGCACTGCTTACCAGACGTGTCACTATTTCTGTCTTGTCTTACCACAGACAAACCAGTGGCAGTGATTATAGATGTAGCAGCTGGCTCCGAGTTCTGCTCAGCACTCACCAATGCCAAATATGCCACATTTCCCTTTGCCCTCTAGGACATGTGCCTGACCAGCAACAGGTAGCTTCTGCTGCATGGGCATTCCTCCCCACATGCTTCTGAACATGTGGCAGCAGCATCTCCTAACACGAAGGTCAGACTCCATCCTGCTCTGTGCATAACCTCATCTGTTTGGTTGGTTTGGGGGCTGTGCACAGGTGTCTGTCCGTGGCACACAGGCATTCTCCTAAGCATTCTGAAAGCCCAGTCAGTGCATTTCTTACTTCTACAGAACTTCAGTGCCCAAAGTTTTGAATTTGTAACTTTTTTTCCTTAGCTGTTCAACATTTGTTGTAAAGTGACAGTGTGCTTGTAGCGCTCATGGAGGTTCTGTCTTGAATCTCACTTTTGTTTCCTCCATGCATCACCAAAGCAATTCAGATGCCTTCCAAACACTGCAGTGATTCTTCCTTGTGTTAGTTTCCTCTCTGCTGTAGTTGCAATCCCAGTGTCCCTCACTGTTGTCTTAACATACCTCCAGTTCATTGCAAAGTTTGTGCATATCTACCTTCCTCTCTAACTTACATACATGCTGGGTCTTCACCTCAATGCTCTTCCCTGCAGGGCTCGAGTTAGGGAATATTTCTCTCCCCCTTCTCTGTCGATGTGCCTTGTGTTCTTCATAGGGACTAAGGATTTTGTTAAACCTTCCCATGGAAGGGAAGCTTTAACATGCAGTTCCAGCTGCCCCTCACTGTGACTTTGACTGCCTGAAGTCCTTCTAGCCTAATGTGGAGCTAGCTGGCCTGTGGCCACACCATGCTGCAGTCACATCTGGTCAATTCAGACTTAAAATCTGCTGTGAAATTATCTAGAGCCTTGCTTGTCTCAGTGCAAAGCAGCATTGAAGAGCCAAGGATTATCCTGCCTGAGAATATAACAATAAGCTAAACTTTAGCTTTAGCTTGTTTGTACTTCTGTCAGAACAAAGTGGAAAATGAAAATCTGCAATCAAAGCCAATGAGTACAGAATGTAGCTTATCCCATGGTGGGCAGAGGAAAGGTCTGTGCAGGGAGGAGGAGGCAGAAAAAAGGAACTGGGTCAGTGGAACAGGGAGAATGACGTGGAGAAGCAGAAGCATGTTTCACTGTTGAACTGTGAATGCTTGAAGTTCCGTGCACATAAAACTTGGGAGATCAGGCACACCACCTGGCTGGGTCAGTGTACAGTGCAAGGAAATCTGAAATTAGCTGAAGACAGTCTGTAGAAAATCCAGTCTTTAACCCAATATTAACAGGGTGTCATCTTTTATTGCCTTGCTTTGTTCCTCCTCTTCCCCTGTTGGTAGTACACACAGTCCTGTTTCTCCAGACTCCGCCCATCTAAAATCTGAGGCCCCAGATTTTCCCCCAAGCTACTCTAATGCACTCTTTTCAAGCTTGCAGATGGACGAAATCTGTGTCAGCTACAGTAGCTTCTAAACTGGGCAGGCAGTTCTCTGCTTGGTCAGGGTGGTTTCCTTTACTGGAGTGGGATATCGCGAGTGTTTAAATCCACAGCTGCATGTGTGAACCATCACCACCCTGAGAGCACAGCTGCTGGCCTTTTGCTAACATAGGCTACAGGCTAGACACTGGTTTTCAAAAACAGATTTTATTAGTTTCACTGCATTAACACAAAACCAGGAACAAACATGTTTCCAGCAGGATAAGAATTTAAAATACAACACAGCAGAAAAATACTACAGTTACCTCAGACTTTGTGTCACTGATTTATGCTTTAATATTAACAAGGTGCTTTCACTTTAGTGCAGTAAAGAAATACAAAAGAAAGTAAAAATATTATTGCCAAGCAAGAAAGTTTATTGTGGGGATAGTTTTTGGTGGTTGTTGTGTTTTTCCGTGCCCCCCCAGTCTATCTGTGGCTATTAACCTCACAAGGCAGTGGCTAGATTATAATAGCTGATAGGGTAAAAGCTAACAAGTAATAGAAGCAGTGCCTTGGTGTTATAAGGCTGGAGGAGAAAGAGTTTCTGCACCACCCGGGTTAAGGCATCTGATATCTGAATTAAGAGGCTGGCTTTTCCAGGTTCCCTCTGTAGTCAGACAAGTCATCTACCCCAGAGGCCACTTAGATCATACATCTACTTCTGACTCAGGAATCTCTTTTCTTCTGCTGACCACTGAGGGCCCTTGAGGAGATCTGCTGTTGATGCCTCATGTTAAAGAGTGCAGAATGCCCTCTTGTGTCCTTACGTTGCCTGGAGATTGGTTGAACCTGCCCCTCTAGACACCCATAAGCAAGGCCATAGGTGCGTGAGCTGTGTCCTTCCAAGTAAAAGGGAAACCAAGCAGAAGGACAGCTGCAGAAGGAGTGCTCACTTGCACTGCCTCACAGTGCCCCTTCCTCCTCTGCAAATATCCTGACTCCAGATTACCGCTTGCTTTAAAGGGAAACATAAGTGTATGGCTGTTTGGCTACAGGACACCACCATACTCCAGACTTCACATGAAGTGCAGTTCTAATTGAGGTGCCAGCTGGCTGTGGGCATTCTGCAGAGCTATGCCTCCTCTGTGCTGCCTGCTTTGTTTGCTGCTGTCTGCCTAGAAGGGCACCCCAAAATCAGACCTATTGTGTGTAAAGAGCATCTGTTTCTCATGGAGGAGCCTAGCATTACACAGTTACTGCATCCGCCATGTAAAGCCTTCCTCTACACACACAATTTACCTGTCCAGAACTAGGGCAGCTGCTCCACAGAACTGTGCTTGTGGTCTCCAAATTCCCTCACAGGGACCGGATACTTCTTTCATGCAGCATCTCGCATAGCAAATGCCAAGGTAATTTTCACCCTGGCCTTCCAGCTCTTTCTAGCTCTTTGCTGATGTGCTTTTATGGGTTAAGTGCCATTTTCCTTGGAGGGTGTGATTTGTCAGAAGCAAACTTATGGGTTTTGGGGGTGCATTGTTGTCTCATTGTGCAGTCAGCCAGACAGTCCTTAAGGTAAAGTGAGTGGTGCAGCCCTTGCTAACCAATGTTTGGACTACAGTCCAGTAGAGATGTCATGCTCAGCAGTGGAGGGTGTGAAGGTGGAACTAGCTCTTTCTAGTTTTTCACGGTACAGTCCTGGACACTTCTTGCAGAGGTGGGCTGCAACGTGCCTTCGGAAAAAGGCATAAAGGTATCTCCTGAACTTCTCTCCCACAAACGCGTAGATCACGGGGTTGATGCAGCAGTGGACCATTGAGATGGTCTCTGTCACTTGGATTGCTTTCTCCAGTTGACCTTTGAGTTCACAATTTGTGAGGAAAAGCGAACTTTGAAATGTATGCAAAAAGAAGAGATATGGAACGGTGTCCAGAAGATGAAGTAAAAAATCATGATCATGAAAATCAGTCTGACTGCCTTCTGCTTTTTCTCATTCCTGCATCTCAATAATGTTCTTAGAATTTGTGAGTAACTAAAAATCATAATGAGCATTGGAACAATAAGTCCCAGAATGTTCATCTTTAAAATGTAAGAGTACTTCCAATTTATTGTGGATTCACTTGGATAATGAGCGCTGCAAGTGTAATGGGCATGTTCCTTTTGAGCTTTGTGAAACACTATCCCAGGAACAGAAGCAAAAATAGCAACAGCCCAGGTGACAGCACTGGTGAGGATGCCATAGGTAACTGTCCTGGCTTTCAAAGCAAACACAGCATGCACGATGGCCAGGTACCTGTCTAGGGTCAACAGGATGATGAAAAAGATCCCGCTGTAGAAGCCAAGGAGGTAGACACCCGAGAGCATTTTACACAGCACATCCCCGAAAATCCAGTCATGAGCAGCATAATAAGCCCAGAAAGGGAGAGAAAACACAAAGAGCAGATCAGAAACTGCCAAATTGAGCAGGTAGATGTCAGTCATGCTCTTCAATCTCTTGTATTTTACCAGGATAAGGACAACAAGCAGGTTGCCTGTGAGGCCAAATATCACCACCAAAGAATAAAGTGGAGGCAACAGTTTTGCTGCAAAGTGCTTTTCCTCAGCTCCTGAGCATGGTGCTGAACCACCATAGTCAAATTCTGTTGTCTCTGTCCAGTCCATGGTCTGGTTTTCCATGGTGTGTTGTTCTGGAAAGGAAGCAAAGGATGTTAGACTAGAGGGCAATGAAACACACTGATGTCCTATCTGGAATGCTTCTTGCTGCTAGAATATAAGGTATGGAAGGGAATGAAATTGCAGAGCTGCCAGGACCTTCCTCTGTTACCTGTGAAGTTGTTTTGCTGGTGTTGGAAGAATGGTGCCTGTCATTTCCCATATGTGCTGTCTGGTGTGCCAGGAAAGCCCAGAGGGCTGGCATGCAGAGCATAGCCATGCTTTTCTTTGGGTCCTGGCCACCGCTCGTTGTGCAAGCCCACATTTAGCCCTCTCTCTCTGAGAACCATGCACTGAAAAAGTGTAAACTGGTGCCTGCAAAGGCCTTGTGACATGTGTGGAACACAGCTGACTGCTGTTTGTTGAGGTGGTTGTGACTTCCTGGAAGCCTTAATTCCTGTAGGAATTGGGTCAGAATGGCCTTTGCATAGTGCTGAACATACCTTCCTGGTGGACCTCCTGTCCTGGGTATTGCAGAGCAGCAAGCTGGGAGCAGTGGTCTGGCTGAAAATGGCACACACTGTCCCCTTTATAGGGTCTGGGTCAGGCACAGGCCATGGAATGTGCTGGTCTTGGGTAGCTCTGGGATGGCAACGGAGTGCAGTGCTGTGGAGAGAACAGAGCAGCAAACACCTTGTCACATGGCCTGAAAGATGGCTGTTGAGATCAGCATGATCTATAGCAGCTGTATCTCTTGTGGCATCTTCCTGTCAATTGTGACACCTCCTCAGTGTTTGGTGCTGAAATAAGTTTTTATTCCTCATTTTGGTAGCTGTTTAGCAGCCATGATTCAGTACTGTCAAAGTTTAGACTGGCTAAGCATCTTGGAGGGTGCACAAAAGCAAGGGGCAGATACAGCCATCACTATGACTGGACACTAACAGTTCTTCATGTGTTGTGGTTGTTTGGTGTTGTCCTTCATCCCTTCCTCATTGGTGTTTCCATTGAGGTGACAGAGTAACTGAGGAAGCACAAGGGTTGCCCAAACTCCAGCTTTGGTTTGGGTACTGTTGGAGGGACTGAACTTGCCTTGCAAGGAGGAGTCAGAGCTTGGCAGGTGTAGCAGAGATGTGAAAGCCCTCAGGCAGGTTCTGTTACACTGGGAGCAGGTCAAGAGTTGTGACTTCCATGTTAGCATGGTAAAGCACCATGAAAGGCACTCAAACAGAGAGATCTGCTGTCTGGTGAAAGGGCTAATTTCTTCCTGTGTCACTGGCACTGCTTTGCCCAGGCCCTTCACTGCAGATTGGTGGCTATTCACAGCAGGTTGATGGCTTTAACATCTTCATTTTCCTGACAATTAGATACCTTGCCAAAGGCAGTTTGATGCTCTTTTGACAAAGGTGACAGCTTTCCTTTTGACACCCTTACCAAGATTCTGAGCACTGAGGTCTACCCTATGTGATTGCAGACATCTTCTGCAGAGACCATAGCCTCAGAACCACCACTTTGTTCTCTCTGCACTTGAGTTCTGCAAGACTAAAATAACTCAGCCTGTGGCTGGAGTGATGCAGAGGCAGGTCTGCTTTTGATTAGAAACTCAACTTAATGCCATACTGGACCATTCAGAGTGGTAGCATCTGAAGTGTCTGAAGCTCCTGTCAGCATACCTAGCTGTTTGAGGAAAGGATTCTTTCCGGATACATAATTGTAGACTCTTTAGGATCCAGAGGACCTAATTTTAATCTAGATCTTTATCTCAGTGGGGATATATATAATATAGATATAATACAAGTAATCTTCTTGAACAAATTTTAGTGATTAAAGAGTATTGAAAACATTTATGCAAAAGCAGGCAACTGAGTCAAGCCTAGGGCAGAAATATAAGAGAAGGAAAACTTTATTTTTTGTGCCCTCCTTCCCTACTAACTTATCCTGTGCCACACAAAAGCATCTCAGTCCAAGACGGTGCTTCTCTCCTTTCCCTTTGGAGGTCTGGCTACAATCTGAGCTTCAAGAAGCTGGGTACAGAGAAGTGTGACCAAGCACCAGGCCAAACACCTGCACTCTGGGCAAGAATTCTTGCAGAGAAAAAGTGGTTACAGGTTGCATAGGAGGAAATGTTATTTTCTTCACAATCATGATGGTGAGCAGCAGCAGAGATCCTTGTGATGAGGATGTACCTCTGAATCATGTCTTACCAGGTTTCTGGGGTTTGGCTGCTGTGGGAGAAGCCTTGCTAACTTCTGAGTGTTAGCTGTTATCTGTAGTGTATCTCCTTCAGCTACAGAAGTGGCTAGGTGGTGGTATGTCTATCAGACATTTCCGTGGTAGAAGCAAAGATGCTCCTGACTCCTACACTGGCTTAACCAGGGATGGCAGCTGTCACAGTTCAATGAATCTGTTATGCCATAAAGGGTATTTGGACAAAGTTTCCTCATGGAAATCAGGACAATTGATAACTACACATTGAAAGAACCTCTTATCTTAAAAGTGAATTATTCTGAAAGTTCCCTTTCACTTTTTATAGCCTAAGATAAGGTTTCCCTTTCAAAATGTATGAAGGAGTACCACAACACGACTGCCCCTGCCCTCACTGTCCTCCTTTCCATAATAGGCAGTGTTTGTCATACATGAAAAGAAATGCTCATGAACTTGGAGTCAGCTTAAAAGTGTGTCAGGAGCATCCAGGGCACTTTGTGAAGAGAGAGAAGTGTAGTGTAACACAGAGTAAAGCTGAAACCTAGATGAAGGAAAAGAATACCCCATATCCTGATAGCAGGTGTTGAGAGAGAGGTGCCCACTACTTCTGCTGACAGCTTTCTCTCTTTAACTTTGCCTTTGGTTTTCCAGAAGGAGTCTGTAGACAGGCAAAACCACAGAGAAGACTGTGCACAGACACCAAAGGCATCTAGGGCAGCAAGCATAAGCAGCAGCACTTTTTTTCTGAGCTCCCAAGAAAGCTGATGGAGATGCAGAAATGCAAACAAAACACTTTATGTGAGGCTCTGAGCTAACAGTTTCCCTCTAACACACCTTTTGATGTGGTAGTGACCACAGGATTTCTTTCTAGGATATGACTGGGGAAAGACAGTCCCTTCTGACATTAAACCTCGCTTTGGAAACCTCTTCCTCTTCTATAGCAGCTGAGCATCAGAAATGTGTCTTCAGAACTGCTTGCTTCCTAACTGATGAGGGTTGTTTTTTCATCCCTGTAGAACTCTCAATTTAAAATATGCTCTGGACTTGGAAAAACAGGCTTAATTCTCAGCAGAGCCTCAGGATCTAATAATTTCTGTTCCCCAACAAACCCAGAGAGACAGTCTCACAAAAATGCTGAGCTTTTCTGCAGTTAGAGTCCGTAGGGTCACAAGACAGAAGAAGTAGGTGTTCTTACCTAGACAAACGTGCAGCAAAGGAGTAGCATCTGCAATGAACACAAGCCCCAGAGAAGGAGAAACTTGAGACAGCCACTAAATGTCTTCCTCTAAATTACGACTATGTGTGTAAGAGGGCTCTTCCCTTCGGAGTGCTAAGTTCTGTGCTAGTATCTCTTGAGATTTTTCTCTGCTTAAGTACTTTGGATACGATACTGAATTCAGAGCAGTTCAAACAACAGTTGTAGGCACAACCACAGGGGATAGACTCAAGTATAAAGAAGAAGAATACTAGCCCGGAGTGGAGATTGCCATCATATGTCACAGGATTAATCCCCTGTTGTGTTTTCATACAGAGAACTCAAACCCAATGCTCTGGCACTGTCAGCAAGTTCTGACAAGTGACAATGCAATTCTCCCAGGAAAGCAAATGTTTCTACAGCTGCTTGTTTAATATATGTCCATTAGATTCTTAGGCTGTTTTAGCTTTTTTGCCAGTTCCCAAGTGGCAAGTCTCATTTCTCCAGGCAGAGGAGCTCTCCTCTTCTAGTGTGTGAGAGCAATACAATTCCAGTGTAGGACTGATGAAAACCTCAGTAACAAAAATTGCAAGGCAGGTTGTGGCTGCCCATAAACCTGCTATCCCTAGTTGAGCGATGGAGTGCAGACTTTTTTTTTTTATATGATGGCTCAGAGACATCCCATTAAAAAGAGGAACCAATCCCAAAGAAGATATCCCTTCATAACATGGTAGTGAAACACCACCTTGAACTGATAAATACTTGACTAATACAAAGAAACCATGTGATAGGGTAGCAATGGAGAACATCTGCATCTAACAGAGCAAGATGTGGGTGAAATTTGGAGAGGTTAGGTCAAGTGTGAAGGATTTCAACTCTCATCAGTTTGTATCCTTAGCAGAAAACATTTTCTAACTACTGACCTTCTGGAACAGCTTCAAAAACAAGACCCTGTAAGTTTCTAGTACAAAATAGAGATTATAATTTGCTACACCATTTGTCCAGTTCCACTTTCTGCTCTTACACTTAGCTTTAGCTTGAGTTGTAAGCTATAGTTACAAGCCCGAGTTGTTCTTCATGTCCCTGTTTGAATGGTAGCTCTCCTGCCACTGCTGTGAGGCCAATATCCTTCCCCCTAAGTGAATCTATACCTATATACATACATTAACATGGAAAGAAAAGGAAAAAAATGAGCTACTCACTGCTTTATCAGGCTCGGTTTATCTGCCCGTGTCGTCTTCGTCTCTGTGAACACACACACACACATAGTTAAACCCTAGTCTGAAACTAGGAAACAGCACTTCCTGTGGCAGCTGTTGCAAAACATTATTACAGGAATCAAGGCTATGCTTCTTCTTTTCTGAAAAATGCTCACTTTCCAGCCTGGGTCCAGAACTGAGGGATGGAGACTTCATAGGTGTCTGCTTGGTCTGCTCCTACTGGAAGTGGAGCAGTCAGGTATGAAGACATCATGCTTGTTCTACTCCTGTTGGAAATGGAGCAGTCAGTACCTGAATTACTGTGTCTAGACAGAGTTGAGGCTGAGTGGTTAAATTCAGTATTTCCAGCTGCTCTAGACACTCCTGCAGCTTGGCAGAAAGTGCTGTGAAATACCTGGTGTGGAGAACGTGTGGATTTAAAATTAAATTCAGGTCTCCAAAATGCTTGCTGAAACGGCCCCATCAAGTTGTTACTAATCTTCGTTAGCACTGACTTCTACACCATTTCTGCATGGTTCTTCCTCTTCCTTTCATCATCACTAATGACAAAGAACCTGTAAGCAAATTAGGCCATGTTAATCCTGTGCAGAGCAGTGTCACCTTAGACAGCATCGCACCTGTCTTAGGTGAGCATTGTGAAGAGAGGCAAGCCAAGGTCCAGAGGTTGCAGAGCTAATTAGATTAGAACTCTGTGCTAGTAGAGCTATCTTCCTTCCACTAAAGTGACCAGCTCATGCAGCCTACACCACACTGCTCTGTGTGACCTCCTCCAGGAACAGCTCTTGTAACTTCTGCAAAGCCATCTGCACTTCTAAGAGGCTATGAGACAATTCCCCCTTTGATGTGGTGACACTGCAGGATTGAAAGCAATAGAAAAAGAGAGACTAAAATAACAGAAAGTGGTTAAAATCTGTATTTTCTTGAAAGGCAGGAAGTATAGTTGAGTGCACAGGCTGGTGTCATGCATTTACTGTTTTAAAACATTCATTTTGCCAATGCTGTTGGCACTGCAGCTGCAACAGGCTCCAGCTGTTGGGGTGATAATTGATGCCTGTGTAATGGTCGTTAGAAACCAGGACTGAGGAATAATCTGGCTCTGTAACTGCCCCAGCAGGAGACTTTTACAACTTTAGAGCAAGGCTGCATTTTTAAAATGTGCAGCTTTTGGGCAGCAGCTGCTGACCATTTTCTCTAAGCCTGCTGGGTTGTTTCCTGCAGTATTCCTGAGAAGGTGTAAGGCTGATTTGTGCTACAGTTATTGCTGTATTTGTGCATTCAATTACAGAATACAGAATTAACCAGGTTGGAAAAGACCTTCAAGATCATCAAGTCCAACCTATCACCCAACACCATCTAATCAACTAAACCATGGCACTAAGTGCTTCATCCAGTCTCTTTTTAAACACTTCCAGCGATGGTGACTCCACCACCTCCCTGGGCAGCCCATTCCAATGGCTGCATTGTGCATTACAGCTGCATTCTGATATTTCCTAGAAAACCTGCGTGTGGTTTCAGTAGAACCAGCAGTACACAGCCTGGCCATGTGTTCCAGACAGCAGGAAACACTCCCAGAGCTGCCTCAGCAGTGCCTGAGCAGGGCTTTAGGGACCCTCAGAACTGTCTCAGGAGTGCCTGAAGGAAGAGGGGTCTCTCTGACGGCAGGAAGAAAATAAACATTTCCTGTTGTTCTGGAAGGGGCTGCGTAGATTTTGCTGTAAATGCAGAGTACAAATGGCTGAAAAACTTCCAGCCTGAGCAGAAAGGGGCTTCCTTACAGGGACACAATGAATAATAGACACTACTCACATTTTCTTTCTGTACCACCTACCTCTGTGTTGCTGTCTGAATTTGGAAGGTTAGGACTTGACTGCTATGGCCATTTTTTTCCACTCAGTGTACAGGCTGCTGGTTCTGCAGCTTTCTTTGCAGGTTCAGTGTTTTGAGAACTGCTTGGCCTGGTACAGAAATGCTTGGCTTGCAGGATCAAAAGCCCTGCCTAAGGCACTTCATTTTTGCTGCCCCATGAAAAAGGGGTGGTCACCTGGAGAAGGGATTTGCGTCAGCTCTGGAGAGTGAGGCTCCTTTGGAGTTCCTTGCCCAGGGGCTATGGCTGGGGGTACCAAAAATGATCCTTGCCCTCTTCTCTCCCTGTCTTGTGACACTAGGACTTCCTTCTGCCTTTTTGAGGAACTTTCTGGAGTCACCAAGCTCCTTCTTTGTGCTTGCTCTGTCAGTTTGCCGAAGCAAAAAGCAATTACAGCTGAAACGAGTAGAGCCAAGCTGTCAGTGGTGGCAAAAGCTTTGGAAAATGCAGCACTTTGTGCAGGAGAGGATAAAGAGCTGGTGGTACAGCAAGCAGCTTGTGCAGACAGCTGTCTAAACAAATGTGGGGAACAAAATGGATAAAACCTGCAGCATCCGTATATTGATGGAATTGCTAACATTGGAAGTCTTTCAGGAATGGATAAATTCTTGTCTTCATTTTCTCTCTTACACAGACAAGTCTGGGAGGAAAAGATCACAGAAGAGGTTGTCCTTCGAAGACCTGTGTGCTAGTTTCCGTATCTGTGAGGTAAGTGGCATAACCTGAGGGAAATCTATGGTGCTTTCGGTGATGAGAAACCATTTGTTATTTTGGAGAAAGATCAAGCCAAATATTGTTAATGTGCTGCTCTTTGGGGCTGCAGGACAACTCAATGAAACTGAATCTGAAAGGTGCAACCGGCAGCAGACAGTCTTCAGTGGCCTCACTTGGGTCCTGGCCTCATGCACCCATCTGGTGGAGGCCCTTCACTTCTGAGAAAGTTCCCCAGCCTGAAGCCAGCGTGGTGACCACGCTACACCAGTTTAGAACCATACTGAAAGTGACCCTGATCATCTTCTGACAGGTTTCATTTATGAAGTGGAGACACCATTTCCTTAGCAACTTCTGCAGAGAAAATGTAGGAAAACACTAGGCCTCAAACCTCCTTTCCCACAGCAAACTGACCACACTGCAGAGAGACTGTGCTGTTGTCCATCCCCAGCAAAGGGGTATCCCTGTGGGATCTTCTGTACTGCAGTGCAGTAACTCTTGCTGCATTCTCTCTTTTTTCAACGGCAGCACTAACTGCTGTCTCATAGCGGGAAGGAAAGAGCTAGCCCACAGCTTTGCCAAACAGTGAGACACTGCACACCTGCTCTGTTAGCTGAACAGTGTGGGTAGACCCTTTGTGCCACTGTGCAAAACTGTGTTAGCAGGTGTGATATGAAACCAAGCCCGTCCATTACTGAGACGCTCTCAGACCACACTGCAATGCTTGTTTTGTGCCAGTGTCTTTAGCACATGTAAAGTAGTTTTCTGTTCTTCTTGGAAGGGATTGTTCAAGTGTTAAGATGAGAGCAAGCCACAAGTAAGTGATAAAAACTTCAAGTAAAAAGCCACCTGAGCAAGAGGATCCCAAAGAAAGCTGCTATTTCTGCTACCTTCTGCTCAGCTGTGCTGGGATGAAGTCCTACAAAAGCTTTAAGTAAATCTTAGCACAAAACTGTATTTGCATTGCCTAAAGTGCACTTGGTTCTCCTGAAAGCTCAAACACTAACTACTGCTGAAGCATTTCTTCAGGGAGTTAACCCTGTACCCTGACACTCCATTTTCCAGGACTCTGCAAGTCACAATGCCTCTCAATATTAATAGCACTTGTCCTTGGACACTGGAGCAATTTACTGTCTGTTACTGGTTTTCACGCTGACAAAGCACCATTTCTGATCTTCTAGTTCATCTGTTAAATGCATTAAACATTAAACACACAATGCTTACCACTGGAACTTCCAGCTTCCTTCTCTCCACTCAATTGCAAAGACTGTCAGTAAGCCTCACAAGCTTGTGTTTTCTCTCTGAAATCAGGGAATCTCTCCTGAGATGTAGCCTGAGAGAAAATTAGGTGCAAAGGGTCTGGACACCAGCCACAGCTAGGGAAAGCTGTATCAGAAAGCTGTGACAGGGGAAAACACAATTTATCAGCTAGCTTGAGAATCAATTCAAAGGAGGAGAAAAGCAGGACAGCTTGTTAGAAAGGGAGGCAGGTTTACCAGCTGACACTGGAGTGCACTGGGATGGATGAGAGGACAGCTGATTATCTTCTTGAACTCAAGAGAAAGGAAAGAACTGCTGACAGCGAGAGAGAGAGAGAAAACAAAGCTGGGCATGGAAGTCATCCAAGAGCCACAAGAGCTGCAGCAGACCTTGAAGATTTACAGGTTCTTAAAGAAAGTTGAAGTCAGGCAAGCTTCAGAACTTAGTGGCACTGTGAAAACTGGAAACCACAGAAAGTTGGTCTCTCACTCCTGGGTTGGGTTGATGAATTAATGCATTTGGGGCTTGCACTGTACGATGTATTGGGTTGTCATGTATTTCTAATTGAGAAGAGCAAACCCCACAGAAGCTGTTGGAAAGAAGACCATGGAGGTGTGTTTCTGCAGCCACGATTTGAGTGTAAGGACTGCAGGTGGTTAGTGTGGCCACAAATGATCAACAGCATTGATTTTGGCTGATCCAACTCTTCTTTCTATCTTTATCTTCACTAAGAGGAGAAGGTAATAAGCAGTTCTTACCTAGGTCTGTCTAATGCTGATGTCAAGCCTGGGCACCTTACAGACTCCTGATGACATGCATCCAGCCTCACTGAATTCTGTGGTGGCTCTCAAAACATTGGACAGAACCTGGCTTTAAATTGATTCTAGTATACACACTTGTGAAATCTCAGGCTTTCAGGGTGAGGCACATCCACTCTCTCATGCCCCTTTGGGGTTTCCCCACAGTGGTGCTGTACCTCATAAATCTGCAGTGCCACAACTCAGCCTGTCTACCAGGGCACTTGATGGAGCCTAGTTGTCTTCTGGGAGGGTCAGATGTAACACTATTCTGTTATGGGCAAAAAGGAAACTCCTTATAGGGAAACCCAGCAGTTATTGTTGGTGTAATGAACATTCATCATTCTGGCCCAACAATGGTAACTAGTTTAGATCTCAGCAAAAGAAACAAATGGCAAAAAATTCCAAAAGCCATTAACAGTCCTGGGCAAAGCCATCATATAACAAGAACAACAGTTGGATTTGTGGCATACACTACCTTTTCTAAGGTTCTAAGCACAATGTTGTTACTCTTGCACCACTTAAGCCTGTCGGTCCCTCAGGGAAGGGTCCCTCCACAACTCAAAGTGGGTGCTAGGAGAAGTGCCCTGGGAGGAAGAAAAAGGGGCAAAGAAGCAGAAAGCTGCAGAGTATATCACAGTGGTTGAAATTCTGTGTAGGAGAGTGACCAAACCAGTTCCTGGAACAAAGAGCTGCGCCAAGTCATAACTTCATGTTTTGTCCTTCCGCTGTGAGATAAGATCATCTTCCACCTTACAATCTGCTCTTCAACTATGCAACAACTCCTGGTGACATTTTTGTGTTTTTAAACACCCCATGCTGAGTTCCCAGTGGTTGGCGGTACTTGTGGTTTTATCACAAACCTCCCATCCCAGCCGTGGACTCTGGGGCTTCTTGGTGTCTCCTGTGTCCCTACTGCCACTACTGATGTCCATGCCTGTGAACATCTGGAGAACCTGAGAGACTCTCCAAAAGCCAAGTCTGGGGCCATTTGTGGCTGTAGTAAGTGGAGAAATGTGTTGATGTTGCACAGTTAGAGGCACATCTGAGATAGTTCCAGGACTAGCAGCCATACCACATGTTAAGTCTCAAACATACGACAGACTCTGGCTTTAAATGTATCATCATAGAAAGACCTGTGAAATCTCAGCTCTTTGACCAGTTTTACTTTGTGTCAGAACCCTTGCTCCTTAGGGAACAGTACCTCTGCTGCTGGCTTTGTTCCATCTGCAGAGGAGAGCAGATTCTCACTGAGAAGTTTCTACCTAAAAAATATATATAACATCAACAAGTGGCAGTGCCAGCTCCTTAACAGGAGCCTGCTAGTGTGGTGCTGCTATCCAGAAGTGTTTGAGCATTGCTTAGCGCCTCCATAGACTCTTTTCCATCACATAAATGAGTAGCATAAAATCTGGTGGATTTCCTACATTCAAAATGTTTAGAGAAGAGGCACAATGCTTCGGAGAGCTCTGCTGTGTATGAGGATTGGGGTGATGCTGGATATATTTGTGTCTTGTTCTGGCAGTTCATACAAAGAAAGGGACTAAGCAGCTCCTTTTGGCATTCCTTTTTGCAGCCATGTTCAATGGAGAGGTTCAAGGAAGTGTCCTAGAGAATCCACAGTCTTGATCTGTGAGTGATCAACTGTGCTTGAGCAGAGGATGGAGGGGTTTGGAGCTACCCTTCTGGATTCTTAAACACCAATCTTTCGAATGCAGCAGTGGAAAATGAGGAACCAGCAGCTCTGTAGTGAGTCAAACAAAACCTATTTTTTTACTTCTTTGCTTAAGTCTTCATATGTGATTTGGGATAAATTCTGCTCTTTCACACACAGAGCGTGATTTCAGTGGGAGCTAGACAAAAATAATAGAAACAAAGACTTTGGCCCCTGTAACTCAGAGACAATCCTAGCCTACTGCTGAAAACTTTGCTGCATTAATGATGCATTGCAATTGTGCAACATCTTTGGGACATCCCTGGGACATCTCTGGGACAAATTCAATGTCTTTGGGACATCTTAGGTTCCCACTCACAGAATTTCATGACGGCATTGAAAAGAAAGGCCTCAAACATAACTGGTGCCTATCACTTTGAATGATGCAGCAGCCTGAAAAGGGGCCTGATCTTTGAAAAGTCCAGCTGGAGAGCTCCAGGGTGCCTCTCAGTTCCATCAAATGTACTGTCCATGACACCCGCTCAAAAATCAGTAAAAGTATCCTTTCCTTTCCCTAATCAGGAGCCAAGACAAAGAGGTGCAGTTAATATGTTTATTCAAAGAAAACCCTTCCAGAATAGCAGAAAAGAATGATGTCTGGAAAAGGAGATAGAGCCTGTGTTCTGCATGCTACTGCCTGGCATTTACACTGACAGCAATCGCTGGGGCAGAGACCTGGAGGGTCCACACTTTCCAGCCATGGTGCAGGCTGCTTTGACGGTGACATACTCAAGTGTACTTGTAGAGACAAGTGACTGGCACAGGGGGGCAACTAGAGGTTTCTTTGGGCAGCAGCAGCAGCTCCAGGGACCCCCTTCTCTGGCTGTGTCCCTGGGAGCATCCCAGGTCAAACCAACAGGACCCTGAGCAGAGTGGCCTCTTTATCTGGGAACTGAAGCAAAGTGGGAGCAGTGTTGGTGGGTGAGGTGATTCCCTCTTTGCAAAGTGAGGTAATCCCATGCCTATCCCCTTCCCTATGTCCTGCAGGAGTGTCCCATACCTGTCCCAGAGATGCAGGTATGCAGGTATGGAACAGCTTTCACAAGGCAGAGCATATCTGGGGAAGAGGCAGAAGCGATGCATTCATCAGGGGGTAAAATAGGTACTAGAGAAGGATCTTGCTTGCTGAAATATACCAAAAGAGCTCTAAAGCTTAATTAAAAGTCATTGTGTGGCAAGCTTGTAGGGTCATCATCTTAGGAAGGCACCAGTGCTCTGAGGGCACTAACACTGTCACTTACTGTGCCAAAAGGAGGCACAGATTTGCTGCTCCTCTCAGGAGGATGAGGCACACCTCCAGGGCCGTGTTGAGCTTAGGCCAGCCACTCACAACCAAAGAGGACAGCTCAGGTGGGCTCACAGGAACTCACTGTCAGAGCAGCCCGAGAGCTGGCTGGGTGGGGAAAAGGACTGGGTTCTGACTGAGCCGGGAGGACACGGACACAGGACTGAAGCAGTTCCTTAAGATGGGTCTTGAAGGTGACTCCAGCAAAGGCGTAGATCACAGGGTTCAGGCAGCTGTGCATGAAGGAGATGGTTTCTGTCAGCTGCAGGGCCAGGGCTATCTGGTAGCTCACCTTGCAGTCATTGATGATGTGCAGGCTCTGCAGGGAGTCTAGGAACAGCACGATGTTGAAGGGGGTCCAGAAGAGGAAGAAGACAATGACAACGATGAAAATCATCTTGATGGCCTTGATCTTGTTCCGATTTTTGCATTTTTGCAGGTTTTTCAGTATCTGGGCATAGCAGTAAATAAGGATGCTAAGGGGAATCAAGAGGCCTAAGATATTGGCTGCAAACTGAGAAGCAACCTTCCAGCTGTTGCCACCCGAGGGATATGTGGAGACACACTGCACAGACTGCTCAATTTCAAGCTGCTGGTTGAACATGATGTTGGGTACAGAAGCCAAGCCAGCTACCAGCCACAGGATTAAACTGATAATGATGCCACAGGAGGCTGTCCGAATCCTCATGGCATAGACTGCGTGGACAATTGCTATGTACCTGTCTATGCTCATGAGGGTGATAAAAAAAATACTGCTATAAAAGCCTGTGTAATAAATGCCAGCCATGACCTTGCACATAGCATTGCCAAAAACCCACTGGTCTGAAGCGTAGTGGGCCTGGAAAGGGAGTGGCACCACAAAGAGGAGATCAGAGGCTGTGAGGTTCAGCAGGCAGATGTCAGTCATTGTCATCAGCCTTTTCCTGGTCAGGAGAACCCAGAGAACCAAGGAGTTTCCCAGAAGGCAGAAGACAAACACAAGGCAGTAAAGGATGGGCAGAAAGAAGGATCTGAACTTGCGGAAGCTGTTCCCTTCATGGCATGGAGCAGTGTTTGCATCATAGCCGTAGTCGTATTCTGTGGTGCCAAGGAACTGACTTGTGGGATGCATCTCTGAGACCTGTGCAGGAAAGAGTAGGGGCATAAATGTCTGACAGCAGCAGGAAGTTCACAAGGCTAGACAGCAGCAGGGAGTTCACAAGGCTACACAGCAGCACTCACAATGACCAGCTCTGGGCTGCTGCAGCAAGGCTGTGCCTAGTGCCAAACACAGCAGTTCACTGCTCCTGCCCCTTCTGCCCCACTTTGGATTTCCAGTTCGGAGAAAACAAGATGACTAGTCTGGAGTAGGGGGAGGAAGGGGTGTCCTTTGTAGTTTCTGAAGAATTGCCATGAAGACAGCTTTAAAATAGTCTGATCTGCCCTCCCAAAGTGAGTCAGGGCTTGAACCATCTTTTTGTTCGGTTAGTTGGGTTTTTTCAGATGTCAGCTCCTGACCCGTCTAAAAGGAGATCTGGTTTCCAGAGGTAAGAAAGAAATGGTTCTTTCAAATGACATTCTTTCAAAGGAGTTTGCCTTAGCTCTGCTAAGACATTTGAGTGTTTCTTCTGCACTGCACCTATGTCATGCTTGCATACAGGTTGATTACATCTTGAAAGATCCTAAACCATTCTCTGAATCTATGAATCCTCAAAGATACAGAGTTCCCAGGTGGGAAGAATCGTTTGTAATAATTATGGCTGTTAAGATGCAGCAACAATATGAATGACAGCAATCAATTATCTGGAAGTAGAGGAAGTGCTGTCCTGAGTTAAAAATATTTATGAAAAGATAAAACAGTGAAAGTTGTTGTATTGCTAAGGAAGGAATAAGAATTTGCCCCTTCTTGCCCACCCGTAGCAGCCCATGCAGGGCAGCAGAACCTGTATGCATAGCACAGCAGATGCTGCAGGCAGTGGCCATGCTCTGCTCCAGGGATGGATGGTACTCATGCCTTACTCTGTGTGCAGCAACATATGTGGGCAGAAAATACTTCCTATTAAGGCTTTTGATGTGTGACCCCAACATGCTGGGACTGTAAGCACTGCAGCACTGCTTGCTTTTCTTAACTGCCTGCCAGGGATCCCTTGAAAGCAGCCCATAGATTGAACAACTAGAAGTAAAACCAATCAAGAGATAATGAATACTGTGCTATAGATCTCTGCAGATACGTGAACAGATAGCTACAGAGACAGAGATTATAGCTGTGCTGCATTTGCTTTTGGCAATATTCAGAAGTGAATTTTGAACAGACTGGGGATGCTCCACTTCAGATCTTCAAACCTCCTTTACACCATGAATTAATACTTTTGGCAGCTTCCAACCAGGGCACAGGATTTGTCATTTTTTCTCCTGTTGGAGAAACAGTCAAACTGAAAAAGCAGAGTTCTGGAGGAAACTGCTGCAGGTCCCTTTCCCCTAGCTGCCAGCGTTAGACCATTGCTTTTAAGAGCAGCTCATGAAATGCAGATAGTCTTTACCTTTGACAGCAAGAAGCCCCCACTCTGTCAGCTGGCCCTGGTCCCCTTCTCCTTCTGCCGTGTCCTTGTCCTCTCAGGTGTGGGAGCTCCCAAGAGTTTAGTCCGTCGCTTGAGGAGCTTGCTGAGAGCGAGCGATGTGCAGATGTCAGATGGGCAGCTGCCAGTTACAGAAGGGTTTAGGGCAAATCGAAGAGTTTGTAGCTGTGATAAACAGGAAAAGAGGTGAGAAGGCTTACAAACACGTTCAGTGAAACCAAAAATACCGCTCCTAAGGTAGCTCCTGAACAGGTGTTCTCCTTTCAGTGTGCTTGCTGAGCCTCCCTTCTTCATAGCCACCCCTGGTTTAAACAAAAGTGTTAATGCTCAGCTGTCTCCATCACAGAATGTGTTCTGATAAACAAACACCTTGTTACAGGAGCTGAGGTATCCTTTCCAAGCTGAATTATTTTAGGGTTTTGTTTCCTCCAGCTAACATCAACTGGTATGCTGCAGGGTGGGAATGTCCCTCCCCATTAATAATGGATTCACTTTCTGGGCAAAATAAGAACTCACAGCTACTGGGACCTCTTGGCAATCAATTAGTTTAGGAAGGATGTTGAGTTGCTGGAACGTGTCCAGAGAAGGGCAACAAAGCTGGTGAGAGGTCTGGAGCACAAACCCTATGAGGAGAGACTGAGGGAGCTGGGGTTGCTTAGCCTGGAGAAGAGGAGGCTCAGAGGAGACCTTACTGCTGTCTACAACTACCTGAAGGGAGGTTGTAGCCAGGTGGGGGTTGGTCTCTTCTCCCAGGCAACCAGCAACAAGAGGACACAGTCTTAAGCTGTGCCAGGGGAGGTTTAGGCTGGAGGTGAGGAAGAAATTCTTCACAGAAAGAGAGATTGGCCATTGGAATGTGCTGCCTAGGGAGGTGGTGGAGTCACCATCACTGGGGGTGTTTAGGAAGAGACTGGATGGGGTGCTTGGTGCCATGGTTTAGTTGATTAGATGGTGTTGGGTGATAGGTTGGACTTGCTCATCTCAAAGGTCTTTTCCAACCTATTCTATTCTATTCTATTCTATTCTATTCTATTCTATTCTATTCTATTCTATTCTATTCTAGTTTGTAAGCATCTTTTATTCAAGTGGAGATGTTTCAGAATTTCTTTGCTACCTTGGAGGTTTTTAGGTATGTGCTAGTGCACATAGGACACATGGTCAAGGACAAAAAAGCAAAACCAGGACAGGCTTGGTTTTTTTAAATTTCATTCAATACCTTTAAAATGTTTGTGTGTGTGTAATACTGTGAACTGTGGTGCTTTACAAGTCAGCTAAGATATGAGCTTTTCTGTTAGACTCAACAAGCACCATTTTCCTGATTTTGATCTCTCAAGAGTCTCCACTGCCAGCACAGCCCAGCAAGTGGCCAGCCCTTCCCTGGCCATAGCACCATCAATGAATCCCTTGCACCCCTCTCCCACGGGGCAGTGGGGACAGGTGAGAGGGACACTGAGGCCTGGTTGCCCAGGGTTGGCAGTCACCTGAGAGGTACAGGAGGAAACCCCATGCCAAGAGCTGTCTTTTGCGGAATCCTTGCCTGTTTCAGTTATCACTGTCATGTTTGGATCTATCAGCATCAGATATCAACACACCATCTCGATAGGACCACATCATCTTCACACAGATTGTCTGGTCAGACCATTTCCAGAGCAGAGCTTCAAACACAGCAAGAGTCAGAATGGTTCATTTCCCTTTCTTCATGGGGGGGGGGTAATCTATTTGCACACCTGTGTATGAATGGGTGGGTGAGGGTTTGTGACCAGGTGAGATTTTGAGTGACTGGGGGGTTTTTGACATCAAAAAAAGTGTATGTGGGTTGACTAAAATCTCTCTGACAGCACCGAGTTGTTTGCTGGGGGAATTCCCCCTCTCCAATTAGATTTTAGAAATGAAGAAGAGTCACAATACTTTGTTCTGACAAGTTCCAGACAAAACACTGCCACTTTTTATTTTTAAATGTGTCATTTTCATATATAGCAAGGGCTTTCTTGTAAATAGCCCCTTCTACTAACCCTTCTTCCTCAAAACCAGACTTCTTCCAGTAGAACTAAGATGTATCTGTGTTTCTGATGGCAGGCAGAAATGTTTATTTTTCTTTTTAGCTTGGTCAGCAAAAGTATTGACACCCTCCAGCGAAGTGGACTTGTGTTACTGTCACAAAGAGCTGTGCGCAGATGTGTTTGGCATGGCTCTGGCTCTCACTCCTGCACCAGAAGCTCAGTGCAGGAAAAAAAAGGGCTGTGAGCCATTGAGTCCTCCAAAATCTGCTGCAGAGTTTGTAGAGCAGAAGCAGCTGGAGGTGTTTGGTGAGGCCTGGGTCAGCTCTCCCTGCTCTGTGCTCTGCTCTTCACTGCCAACACCAAAGCTGCATGGATTATGGCTTTGACAGCTGCAGCCTTGCACAATCCCTTGGGTTTGCCAGAGCAGAAATCAGTGCATTGCAAAATTCCCCACACAGTAACTCATTCATAACTGTCAGCAGTGAGTGGGACTTTCTTACTCGTGTTTCATGACAGGATAATTGTGGGTCAGAAGCAAGTAAACAAATACATCCCCTGTCTCAAAGGCAGGGGTAGTGTCTCACTGTGATTTTTGCCACACAGTTGGGTGTTCAACCTGCTCCTACAGCCCCCACTCACCTCGCAGAGTTTCTTTACAAACCATCCCCGTGCTTCTGCAGACTCACTGCTCAGAGTGGGGAAATCCCATCTTAGGCCAGAGCAGGAATGCTGTGCCAATCAGTGTGATCCAGTTGCTGGGAAGCACTAGAAGGAACAAGCAGTCTGCAACAGGAGTAGAAGCATGTTTGTCAAGAAGCAGCTACATCAAAGTAGCCTCAGTTACAGCCTCGTGCCAGCCAGGCAAAGCAGTGGCATTCCCTATGTCGCAGCTAGAAAGCTTTCTGAACATGCCCAACAACCTTCGTGTGGGCTGCTGGACAGAAGAGCTGCTCAGATTGACCCTGACAGATGAAAAAGCCTGGGATCAATGGGCTACAGTTCATTAAGGACAAGCACCCACTTCTGCACAGGGCTTCAGCCAAGACCACAAACCCCAGATGGGGAAGGCAGCACTTCTAGAGAAAAGGCTCTGGAGGCACCCAGCAGGAGTGGGGTGGGAACAAGCAGTGTTACGTGACTGCACAAGAGCACAGCTACCCCAGGCAGGTGGCTTCCCATCTACTGTGCCAGGGTAAAGGCCACAGAGGGGCCTCTACAGCTAGTTTTGGTCACTGCAATGCAAAAAAGATTCAGAGAAAACAGGACAGCTGCCAAGGAGAGCAGTGGCTACAGCTAACAGCTTAGAAAGCATCAGCTGGAAGGAAAAAGCTGATGGAATATGAGCTGCTAAGATTGAAGGGAAATGTGATCTCATTTTTAAGCAGCTAGAAGAAAGTAGCAGTTATTGTTCCATGGAGGTGACAGACTTGGATCATACCAAGACAATTTAAGACAAATTTACTACCTGTACTGGCTGGCTGCCCAGTGCCTGCCACCAAAGCTTGGCATTGGCCATACTGGCTTGAAGCAAAGAGCTGCAGCAGCTCCCAGTCTGCAGACAGAGCGACCTCCCTGACTGGCCAGAGCACAGATCTGCTCCCAGTGCCTGGCCAGACACCACTGCAAACCCTGACAGCTCCCTGCTGACATGCAGGGTGTTCTTCTCAGGACTGGCTGACCCCTCTCAGGTGAGAGTCCATGAGCTCAGAAACCAGGCAGGATTCCTCCCACTCAATGCTGCCTGACCTGTGCAGCACTTCTTGTCTCCGTGAATGTAGATACATCAGCTGGGGCTGGCTGTGGATGAGGGCACTTCATTAGTTACTTGATTCAGTGACCAGACTGGTGCCTGGCAGGATTTGGGCCTGGCCCTGTTTGCCCTCTGCTTTCTGGAAGCCATGACATATGGTACAGACCCTTCACCCTGCCCCTGGCAGCAGGTCCCCTTGGCGGGGTTGCATGCCTTTAGTGACACCTTCCTGGGACAGGCTCCTCTCAGCATGAGAGTATCATAGTATTAGTCAGGGCTGGAAGGGACCACAAGGATCATCTAGTTCCAACCCCCCTGCCATAGGCAGGGACACTCTGCACTAGATCAGGCTGGCCAGAGCCTCATCTAGCCTGGTCTTAAACACCTCCAGGGACGGGGCCCCAGCCACCTCCCTGGATAACCCATTCCAGGCCTTCACCACTCTATCATACAGTGAAATCTGGGCAGTGGTCCCATCCTGCTGGTGCTTCCCATGTAGTCACTGTGGCTATGATCTCAAAGCAGGTGTGTGCATGATGCTGGCCTGTCACATCTTCCCTCAGGCCTCTGCCCTTACCAGAGGTGCAAAGAGAGGCTTCACCAGTATGACACATCTCCCACACTGCTGTGGTCCAAGTCAAGGTGTGAAGAGAGCTCAGCAGTGCTGCTGATAAGCCTGTATCTGAGCCACGGGTAAACAGGAAGCTGCTGAACAGCTTGATTCGTTTTCTTGCTTCTTCAGCTGCTTCTGATCTGTTTGGTAGCTGTTCTTTTCGCTTATTCATCTCAGGAAACACATTTTTCTGCCACCTCTTGCAGGAAATGTGCAAGATGCAAAAAGTGTTGAAAACCTCACACTTAGCTCAACCTGCTGCATGAGAGGTGGTGAGTCAAAGGGCCTGGCACTGAGGGCTTGGCAGCTGCACTGGCATAAGCTAGAAGCCCACAGGTCAAGCTCACAGTGGCGAAAGTAAAGCTAAAAGGGTTTGATTGTGCGGAATACAGACACACACTTCTGTGCTGTGATTAGGTGGTGCAGCCTGGGCTTTTTCACCAGGGTTAGAAAGAGCTTTCAAACCTTTGTGGTCCAGAGAGCCAGGGGCAGAGCTCTCTTTCCAGAGCTGCAGTACTAGGCTCTTGGGAATTCCTTTTCAACCTCATAGACCCCCCAGGGAGCCTACTGCCCACCCAAGGTGCCTCCAGCACTGCAAACAAGTGCAGCCTCACTGAGCCCACGTGTCAGAGCTTGCTGGGGTGACAAAGGCCACACAAAGGCCACACATGCTAAGCACATCAGCGTAGACCCCACATGTCATTTGGACACATCAGGAGTAAGCAGCACAGACTTAGCAAATACTCTGGGCTTGCCCTAGGCTATAGGCAAGATGCAGGGGATGGACATGCACAGCTCAAAGAAGAGAAGATATACAGCCCAAAGTGTTCTGAAAAACACCAGGTCCAGCAAGAATTTGGGCTGAAGAGCAGGAAGGTCTTCCCAGTAGGCAGATGATGGAGCAGGTTTTCTGCTTATCAGCAAACTGCACTTTCATGTGTTTCTGGTATTCTGGAAGCACAAGAGGGGCTCCTCTGGGTTTCAAATGAGTGAAACAAAACTGATTAACTTTTGCCACTGTGTAGGTAAAATCTACATTTCCTTTTACATCCTGCAGAATTTCTTTTGCTGACTCTTCTGATACGCTTCAATATTTCTAAGAACCATCAAGACTGTATTTCCCCTCTTAGAAGTTTGTAGGCAGAAGACTAACAGAGTCAAAAGTTTCATTGTCCTTTTTGGAATCACTAGGTGTGAGTATATCTTTCTGGCCAGAACCAAGCACATGATCAGCTGTCACAGTAACGTGTCTGCATTTCTTGGAGACAGCAAAGGACACCTGGGAAACCCTGAAGTCAAAAATGGCGCCATGATGCTTTAGGCAACCTATGCAGAAAAAGCAAGCTCCTGAACTAGTCTCAAATAGTGCTGAATAGCCAATAACAGAAAGAAATGGTCTGGCTGTTGCTGCTTCTTTTACACCAAATCCTTCATCTTTATTGTATCCCATATGTGCAAAGCCTGATTCTGAACTCTGGAAACCCTTTCCTGCTATAAGCTTTCCTTAAGGAAGAGCCCAGACTTCAGGTGGGGGCAGTCAGGGCTGGAAAACCTTCACACCTGGCTGGCCAGAGAAGATTGTCATCAGGTGGGACACAGAAGGCTTGTCTGTGTGATTGCACAGGGCTTGGAACAGTAATGCGGACTGAAGGTGGAATAGAACAGCCTCAATTTTTTCTTACTGGAGCCCATTTCAGGTTCTGAAAATTAAACCCAGACAGTTCTCCAGTGTAATGCAGTGAAGCAGATCCTCAGCCCAAGGCAGCAGAGCAAGATCCTATCAGAGAACAGCAAAGTATACACAAGGTTTTGGGGTTTTCTCTGCCTTTTGAAATGCGAGTACGTAAGGTGATAAGACATCAAACAGCAGCTGACCACATCAACCGCAGGAGGTTGATGTTCCATGTACTCCCCAGTGAGGCACTCAACAGCTGTGAGTGTGCTTCCAAAGCAGCAGTAAGCTTGGTGTAAAACACTGCTTTACTCCCTTGGTGCACAAGAGGTGGAAGTGATTGCATAAAGAAATGACAGGTTTGTCTCCAGGCTCTCAAGAAAGCTGCCACAAAGCACTTGGATTAAAAATTCAGTCCTGGGACTCATCTACAAGCTTGGCACCCAGACACACTTGTAATACAAATTTGGGTTTTACTCTGTCTTAGATCTAGGATCCTGCATTATGGTCTGAGGGTGCTGGTGGCCAGATCATGTACACAGGCTTCAGGTGTTACAGAACCATGTCAGAAACAGCATTCACCAGCTTCCACGGACATGCTGATCTCAGCAGTGCTCAGGGGTCCTCCAAGAGGCTTCTTGGGAAACAACCTCACATAGACTTCTGGGTATGCAGCAGCCGGTGAGAAATGAAATGGGGAACCTGGAAAGGACTCAGGGAGGTGGGCCTAGCAAAACAGCCATGACTACAGAGCTGTCCTGAAGCATGCACTGCAGGGGACACAGAAGAGAGCTGTGCCTGAGAATCAACCTTATGGGGAAAAAAAACACAAAAACTCCACCAAAAACAACCCCCAAATGCGCCAAACAGACCAAATGTTCCGGGAAACAAAACGTTTTCAGCAGTGTCAGTGGAGCGGCTGACACCCTGCTCCTGCTCCGTGGCTGCAGTGCATAGGAGGGAACACAAAGGAGAGAACTGCCACATGTGGAAAGTTGTGCAGCCAGCTGCTGCCAGCCAGGGACACCGGGGGCTCTACAGAAATCTCAAGTGTTTGCAGACAGCTAGGCAGGTGAGAAAGGATCAGCCCCTTGGCCATTCCCAAGGTGTGAACATGCAGCACCTGAGCTGAAAGCATCCTCTGTGCTGTTCCCTCCTGGCATGCCCATGTTTCAGATCCTTCTGGCACTAGAGACAGGGTTAATAGAGGGAGAAGCACCACAGAGCTGGCAGACACCAAGTTGCTGTCACCCAGAGGCACTGGTGCAAAGCTGCAGGGAACAGCCAAGGGGGAAGCAGCGACCAGCATTCATCACAGGACACTTCCAAGCCCCTGCAAACGCAGCTGTGGGGAAAGGAGACAGGCAGCAGCAAGCCCAGGAAGCAACAAGGAAGCACAAGCAGGGAAACAAAGGAACAGGCCGTCCTAAAGCTAAGACACTGCCACCAATCAGTCCCATGAGGTGCAGAGCAAGGATCGGGGCAAGCTTTCCCCAAGGTTTGGCAGGTAACAGGTTGCTGTGCCCTCAAGCACAACCTACCTCCCAGCTCGGCTTTGCTTCAGGGTCCTCCTCCTCGGCCAACGGTGTGAGCTTTGGCTGGAGCCGTGCAGGAGCCAGAGAGGGAGTAGCTTTCAGTGCTGTGGGGCAGCAGCTGTTGGCTCTGGATGCTGCAGGGATGCACAGGTGGTGGGAACTGGAGGCTGGCCTGGGGACAGCGCTGGGTGCCTTTGCCTTTGGCTTCCTCCTCGGTGCTTAGCCAGATACAGGCCAGTTCTCTGGACAGAGTGCCTCTAAATGTTTCAATGAGCATTCTTTGTTTCCCTGACTGCTGCAGCTGTCAGCCACCTTCTCTGCCTCTAATCCTGAGATGTGCTCCTACAGTGCCCACAAATTTCACATGACACTATTTAAATGGGTCGAATGCTCCATGTTGGAGCATTATTGCAGTAGGAAGCGCAGTGTGGGTTCCACATTCCAGACAACTACCTGTTAGGTATCTGTTCCCCTTGCACAGCCTCTTCCTTGTTGCATCTATCCCCCTTGCCCCCATCCTGGGGACTTTTTCCATCTCCACTGGAGGTGTGCCCCACAATGGCCAAAGTCACCCCCTCCAAGCTGTGAGAGCTGCCAGTCTAAGTCTTGGGCTGACACAGGTCTCAAATCTTGGTCCACCTCTCCCTGAAAGCCAGCACAAGCACTGAGCTTGCCAAAATGCCTGGACACGGGAGCCACCAGAGGACACCAGGGGCTGCCATGTGATGACAGGGACCTCCACAGGACATGCATGGCAGCCAGGAGTGGAGCATGGCAAAGGCTGTCCAGGTGTCCCAGGAAGAGCAGCAGGAGGAAAGATACAGACAGCGAATGCTGATGACATCCATCCCAGGGTGCCTCTGCTGCCCACAGCCCTCCAGCAAAGGATGCCTGCACACCATGGGCGATGGGACAGTGAACGCAGTTATCCTCCTGCCATGCCATCACCAGTAGGAAGAGGAGGCTATGCAGGCACACAGCTATTGGCTGCCTTTGTTCACACAGGTTCATCAGCAGAGCCAAAGGAATCGTAGCTCCTCTCTCCTGGGCAGCGTGTCAGCCACACGCTGCACACGACAGGCAGGCAGCTGAGATGAGCAGTGACTTGAGCAAAGAAAGTGAAGCAGCAGGAGCTCAGGGAGCAGTGAGAGGAGATCGAAGGAGGCAATGGACAGCCAGGACAGGCCAGGATGAGCAGCATGGCACCAAGAGGGAAACAGAAAACAGATCATGAAGATGAACATCTTGCACAGTCCTTAGCTTTGGTCACATTTGAGCTGATTTTTTTTTCCCTGAGGTGCTCCAGTGCCTCTTCCTCATCTGCTGCACCACACCAACCCCAGGAACCAAACTCTGCTGCCAGTGTTGCCAGCTGGGTATGGAGCCTGTTTCCTGCATTTAGCTAATGCTGAACTTCACCTGCTGTAGGCCCAAAGCAGGATCTGACTCCAGGGCAGCCAGTTCCCCTTTGTGCAAAGCCTGCTTGACTGCATGCCCCAGCTTCCACTTTTGACATTGCAGCTTGGGCATCTGTCCTCAGGTCCTGACTCCAAAAGCCACCTGACTGAAGTGCGCTGAGTGCTCACCGCCACACATCAGACCCCAGCTGTCCCCACGGGGCCGCCTGTGCTGCACAGCACAACAAGCAGCAGAGGTTACAAAAGAGCTTGTGGGAAGGACAGGGACAGAGCTAAGCCTGGAAGGGAAGCACCGGGAAGAGGAAGATGTGTTAAGGCTTACATGGTCCCCACCCACATTGTCCCTGCCTGGCTTCAGTTTTGAAAAATTAAGAGTATAGATGTTTGATCACTATGGCTCCAGCTCCACAGCAGCACTGCTGCTGGCTCCTGGGTATTTCTCCTCCCTTTTAATTTTCCCTCTTGCAGCTCAGCAGGACACCCAGGGAGGCAAATCTGGCTGCAAGGGAGCAGCTCCTCTGAGCACAGTGGGATTGCTGCACAAAGTACTGGGTGAAATGCTCCAGTGAATGAACTTTCTGGCCTTGTTTCATCTTCCCTTCGCTGCTGCAGCTCACTCTGATGTGAGCAGAGGGCTCTTCAGATGTTTGTATTGCTGAGACAAAGCTACCAAGTGGAAGCAGTGAATCTAGGAGCCTGCCTGTGGCTGTGCTTTATTTTCCCCAAAGCAGAGGGGCTGGCAGGCTCACTAATTTAATTCTTGTCCTTAAGCCACATGCAGAAGTGGTTGTAACCCTGAGAGGTTTTACAGGGCAGATGGTTCAGACCTGAGGTTTCAGCTTTGAGGTTCTCATTGAGAAGCAGTGATTTGCTAAGGACAGCCTTTATTTTCCAACCCTCAACTCCTGCTAGCAGAGGTTGAGGTGTCCCTTGTGCTCCCCAGACCCACAGTTTTGGACTGGACTAAGACCCTTTGTAGGTTCCCATTGCTGCAGGGTCCATGAGCTTGGGAAGAAGGACAACACTGCTCCCAAATTTGATTACATCCTCACTTTATTTAACTGTCCAGGCCAAAAGGAGAGCACAGGGGAGAAGGAAAACATGATTTGACAACAACCCATTGCTACAATTACAGTCACACAGTCAGCTCCTTGTGGTGTCCCCTAAACAGGGCCCAAGCCCACTCTGCCATCAGAGGAAAATGGGTGGGGGGATACATTGGGAAATGGAAATATTTAAGCACAGGCTGCTGCTTGGCTTTGTGATGACTTCTGCAAAAGTGCAGGAAGCAAACACAGATATGCCAGTCCCCTCCAGGAGCCATGATGACACTTTGACTCAGTTTCTGGGAAAGATGAGTAGGGTGCTTTATCTGCAGGCTAGCTTAGAAGCAGCTTTTAGAGAAACTTGGATATAAACGGGGCTGCTGAGCCTGCTCTGAGTGGGGCTTATGTTCATTTGCCTGTTCTTGATGGGAGGTAGGCCTGAAGCTGACACATCCATGGCTGAACAGATGTAACTAGGCTTAGGTCAAAACAAGATTTCACTTACATGGGTTTGTGGTGCTTGAACTGGACCGGCTTGTACTCACCTATTTGTGTATTGTCAGATGGAGCTTCTGCAGCAGCTCAAGTTCCAGTCTCCGATCTCCAGTGCTGATGAGACCAAGGGAGATGCCCAGTGATGGCTGGCAAAGCAAGGCACTCAGTTTAAACCCACCTTCCTCATCAGTCTGAGCTGTGCTGCCTGACCTTTGCACAGCCACACTGGAGGCATGAGCACACCAGGGGAGTAAAACCTGCTTGAGGGTCAGCCAGGACAAGTGTGGCACATGAAATATGATGTTTATTCTCCTCTGATGGGATGTGATTGCCCCCAAGACCCCAGAGAGCTGAAACCCTGCTGAGGAACTTCGAATGAGAGCTGCAGAGCCTTCTGGTGGTGCTTTCTTCAAGGTGTGGCTTTATTTATGGCTGCCTCTCTACAGTAGAAGTAAACATGCTGCCATTTTATTCATAGGAGTGTAGTAGGTTTTTGAGCTTCTTAGCTCTCTCCCTCAGTGCCATTGGGATTGGGAAGTGTGGTGTTATTAGGAGAGGTCACTTGCTTGGCCCAAGTGAAGACATACTTGAAACTTGAGCAAACATGTTTTCTAAAGTGTTCCTTTGCTATTAGAGGCAGAAAGATATTAACACAATCAGCCCACTCACAGGAAAACCACTTCCCATCCTGGTATTTCGTTTGCCAGGTATCAGCAGATCTCTGTACCCAGCTGCAGAGCACTTCATCAGAGCGGAAGAGTCAGCCCTGCCATGTGCTGGTCCTCTTTGCCTCTATGTACATCCTTGAATTCTCTTCACACATCATAAGGCTGTATAGAGAAGCCAGAATAAAAACCTCATCATTCTCCTCTGCCATGGTTAAAGAGCAATAAACATTGCTCTGTCAGCATAAAGGAGCAAAAACAGACCCTGCTGCTCTGATTCCTGTAGGGACAGACTTGTAAAGTGCTGGCTGAAGACCTGGAACAAAAGCACCTAAGTTCCAAATTGTGATTTTCCTGCATTGCAAATTGGGAGCCGAGGCTCAGGGTTGTAACCAGAGGCTCACAGAATAGAATTCACCAGTTCATCTCCTCGAACTCCTGCTGACTATAGGAGAGTTATTTACTCATTGTCTTAGATACTGCTGCAGCTGAGGGACTGTCCTTACGTGGTAGCTAAAGCCATAACAGCTACAGCTCTGGCAAAATCCTTTCATCCCTTTTTGCTAGACTCACAGAAGGGTTTGGGTTGGAAGGGACCTTAAAGATGGACCTTAAGTCCAACCCCCTGCCATGGCCCCTTCCACTAGATTTTTACTGCTTTCTGCATGCTGCCATCACCTGCCTCAGAGACATTTATGAACTGTCATTAGTGTTACTGAACATCAGGGATGCACCCAGGTGAAAGCCAAAATAGGGCAATGTAGCAGAGGACAGACCTTTAAGAAAGAGAACATTGAACCCAGTATCCTGTTATCACATTAGGTGGGTTTTATCAGCTAAAGTGTGAAAGTGTCTGTTGGTGTGAGAGCTGTGATGACAAAACATGCTATCTTATTTAGAATTCAAGCCAAAACACACCACTTGTCTGCCAGACTTGCCAGAATGTGCTTGTCTCTTCAGGCTCTTTCTCTTTAGAAACACTCTGAGTGAGTTGCTTTGGGAGGATATGCAGGTGGACAACCCAGTGTTCCTCCCACCCAGGGCCAAGCTGGGGACTAAGGCATTCAGGCAGGAAGGGGCAAAGCCTGGGTGATGGATCTCCCATGGGACCAGGGTGGTCTTTGCATTCTCAAAGAAGGGAGCTCTGCTCCAGGGGTGTGCTAGTGTCCAGCCAGAGCTGAAGGAGGTGACAGGGCTGGAGTCAGAAGCATCTGCCACCACCCAGCTGCAGCCCTGCCCTGGTCTGCCTCACACACGACTGAGTCATTGCCAGTAACCTTTGGGAAGCTGGGCAGGGGCACATTTAGCAAAGAGCTTTAGCTGGAAAAAAAAATATTAAAAAAGAGGAAATGTTATAAAAACTCCACTGGAGGTTTCAACTTCTGAAAACAAGGCTTGCCTTTTGTCATGTCTTGCCCTTGCAGCTTTGCTTTATGACGATATTTCACTTCAAAAAATGAGAAAACCACTAGGCAATTAGAGTGCCCTTCTGCCTTCCCTCATCAAACACTTTGAGCCCAAGCAGACAGCTAGGTTTGGTGCTTTTTAACTAAGAACAAACCCCAAATGTTTTTATTTCAAATCTACCTGAAAATACACCCTGTTGAGGTTTTAGTCTTGCTTCACAACCTGAACCATAGATTGGCCATGCAGATGCAGCCAGTGCTGCATTAGCCATGCAGATATAGCTCTCATTCCAGGAGATGCTCACCTGCCTGGGTAGATCATGGGACACAGCAACATCCCAGCCAGGTGGTCTGAAGGCAGGAGGGAGGAGGACGTGATGCAGCAGGTCAGCAGTCTCAGGCTGGTGTGGTAGAGCTTTGGACTGGATAGGAGGTCAAGGCCTGCAGGGGTGCATTGAGAGCAACTGAGGATGCTGGAGAGGGATACAAAAGAAAGATCTGGTCCTGGCAGCATTGGTGAACAGTACGTCATCAGCACCCCAGCACCCAACAAACAGCTCAAGGGGCTCAGAACTCATCTAGAGCCCATGAAAGACCCACACAAGTCTGATGTTCCAGCAGGTCTGCTTATCTGCAGCTGGCGTAGATGTGGAGGTACCTGCCTGCTCAGCTAAGCCTCCCTCTAGGAGAGAGCCAAGGAATGCGTGTCAGACAGCAGCAGGGGTTAGCCCTGTTCAGGCATGCCACCCATTGCTAACCAGCACCACTGCACCCTGCCCACAGCCTTCTGCATTTGTGGGCTTGCTGAGAATCACCTGCAGGCAGAAAAGCTCTCTAACCATTTTGGTTTTCATTCCATGTCTGCTGGTTTTTAAAACCACCTTCTGCAAACCTCACTGCTCACATCAACCACTGGTGCTGCTGACAGGTTTATACTCCATGGCAGCAGCAGCTTGCCGTAGGGCTTGGCAGGCCAGGCTGTTTGGTGCTGTGGAACATTCCAAACTAAGGGAGAATCACATTTGTTTTGGAAAAAGAACCATTAGTTTGTGACAAAGAGGAAGGAAACTTAGAAATTGCTCCAAAATAATGCAGGTTGAGTTCTGACTGAGGTGGAGCCCACACCTAGAGCTGTGGTGTGTGCTTTCAGCCAGCTCTGGTATCTGGAGCTGAACAGGAGGCTTGGTAAGGCAGGATCCTGAGCCCCATTAGGGCAGTTGCACAAGCACAAAAATGAATGCCAAGAGCAGTTCCCAAATTGCTTGCCTCATTTCCCATGGCTGTGACAGCACTGTGGTTTGGCTGCACCTTCCAATAAAGAGAGGCCATTGCAGAGCCCCAGGCCCAAGTCCTTTGTGTTAGGCACATCCTTCGTGTTTGGCTGCCATCAGGTGAATTGAACAGCACAGGCAGCCTGACTGGAGCTGCCCTAGTGCAGTCTAGGAGCTGGGCAGAGTGTGCCAGCCCCTGCTGCATGCTGTCTGCCCTCACTCGCTGACTGAGGATCCTGTCAGAGGACAGATGGCTGGAGGGTTGTGAAACGTCTCAGGAACTGGGATATTAAGATTTGGTCTCGGTTCGCCTGTGCTGTATGCACAGAGCCCCTGATGTTGTCCCCTGCTGTGGAATGTGGGCTGCAGCTGACTTTTTGCTGAAGAACAGCTTATCTGGGTGGACTTGCTGACCACCTGCTTGCTCACGCTTTGGCACTGAGATTTGTGCACACAAAGGGCATGGCACAGCAGACAGAAACGTGCAGATATCTTGTGCAGAGTGCCACAGCTGCACTGAGCGAAGTGCAGGGAGCGACCCCTTACAGCCACAGCAAATGTGCAGTATCAGGAAATGAGCACAATGCTGGTGGAAAAGATCTGGGCACTCGAAAGGAAGCCAGGTCTGGCAGAATATTGAGAACCGCTGGGCTCACACTGTACTCAGTATTCCGCTGCACTCAGTCCACAACTTTGAAAGGAACAGCTGTGCTCAGAGGGGCAGCCAAGGGAAAGGATTTCTTCTATCAGAAGCCTATTGAGAGGAAAGCATGCCCTGAGTCTGTCTGCCAGGAGGTGGGTCTCACCTGGCAGCATGGGCCCCACATGGCCCAGTGCCAGCCAAGCTGCAGGCACCTCAGGATCAACTCAAGAAGCCATGGCTGCAACAGTTGTTTTTAAGAACTGGGGGAAAACACTTGAGGAGAGAGGTTCTCCTCTTCAGATGCAGCTTCTGCTGGGCTGGGCTCTGGACTGCAAGCAGACGTGCCACACCAGGAGGAAGTGCCAGGGTTTGGGGAAGTAGTGGCTAAACCAGCACAGGAATGGCTTTGGTTGCGGTCAGTTTTTTCTGGTGCAAGTTATTAATTGCCTCATTGTTAACATAAACATTGCTTGGGATGTAACTATGAGGGGGGGGTTGCATTAAATATGATTTATTTTGCTTTGCCTCGTCTGCAACAGAGGTCTGGGAGCCAGTGTGTGTGCTCTGGAAATAGCCTTGTAAAAGGAAATTCCCCCACCTCTGTCTTCCCTAGAAAAGTTCATTCCAACCACGAACCTCATTCCTTCTGTTTTCCCAAAGTCTGACTGAGCCTTGCTCTCTTCTCCACCACCATTTGAGATGCCTTCAGACTATCAACCCAAGCAGCCTCAGGCCATTTCTGTCTCCCATTCTCCCTTGCAATCTGGTTGTTAAAAGCTGTTCTGCACCTGAGTTCCCTGCATTTCTCTCTCCAGCTCCAGATTTAACCTGAAGAACAGTCCTGGCCCTTGGTACTCTCCCGAAGCAGAGGGCCACCAGCAGCAGCAGCAATATTTTTTGCTGTACACAATCTCCTGCAGGACTCAAAGGAAATGACTGGGCAGCGGTGGGCAGGGTGGTTTCTTTTCTCCTCTTTCATTGTTCCATCTGGTTCTCCAGCCTCTTTCTCTTCACTGGCTGCAGTGCACAGTGGGAATTTTGGGAGCCCAGTAGCTCAGTGAGGGGTGGCAGCAGAGAGGGCAGGGGATATGTGTACATCTCCACAGAGAGAGTCAAAAGGTGAGGAGTGTGTATGTGTGTGGCAACATTCTGGCAGTAGCAGAAGCCTGCAGATACGATCTGCTTTAGTAACAAAAACAAGAAGTGGATATGCTTGGGTTTAACTGCCAGCACACCCAGCTCCTAAGAACCAAAGTGGTCACCTTTTCACCACCAAATCACACAGAATTCATATTCTGTGGAGCAGGTGGGACAGTGATAGAACCCGTCACAGCCACCTGGCCTGTGAGAGAGGCATCAGTGTTTGGTTCTGTTAAGATGAATCAGAATTAGGTTGGATACAGAGATGGATATGATCTTTTGCTTGCTGAAAGTCTTGCTTGTCTACAGTGTGAAACAAACCAACAATTTTCCCACTCAGAAAACCCCAGAAAACCACAGTCTGTTCTTTCTTCCCAGCCAGTTACTACCAGGACTATTTCTTCTGACCCCTGGGCTCATCCTGCTTGCTCATCACTCTCTTGCTCATCCTGTCCTTGCATGACCTATCAGGAAAAACATGGCCAAAGTCTGCCTGGCTGAAAGCAAGGAGGGATGCCTTCCTTTATACCAGCCACCCAAATTAAGGGGCTGGACTGCTCCCTCCTCTTGTCCTTGGGGACCATGGGGAATACCCCAAGCTGCAACCACACTAGCTTGAAGCTTGTTGTGGGCAACCGCAGACTGGATGCCAACCACCTTTGCTTCTACAAAAGCCTTTTGGGCCAAAGGTGCTCCTGAGCACTCTATTGGACATCTGCTGCCCAGCCATGGACACCACATTCTTTCAGAGCAGCCTTACTGATCAAGTAGGCATGAGGTCATGGTTACATTGTCACCCACCATGGTCCTGCAGACCATAAGCCCTTGTTCCAGTGCCTTGGCAGGGTGACAGGAGGGGGGCTGCACACATCACACCTCAACACATCATGATGACAGTAGGCAACCTGTTCCCAGTTTCTGCCCAGAGCTGTGGCTTGAGGTAGAAGGGAAAGAGGCAGCCAGTTCAAAAGCAGAGTGTGAATGGCAGATTGTCTTCCCCAAACCCTTCTGAACAGCAAGAGCTACACTGTGCTAAAGGGCTTAGGCTGTGTGTTTGCAGCTCTTGGGAAATGAGAAGCTGGAGAGGGAGAGAAGAGGACCTGATAACCTCTTCCTCATTGTTAAAACAGACTTTCTGCTCATTTTACACCCATGGTGACTCTGAATGAGGTCAAAGTCTGCTGCTTCAGCAGTGCTGAAAACCACAGATGGCCAGGAATGAGGGTCAGAGCTTGAGGGTGAGCAGGAGATTGTCAAGGAGCTGTGTTGTGCCTGCTTGTGAAACCTGTGGGGCACTGCTGGAAGCACTGGTCTCAGAAAATGGCCCCAATTCAAGAGCAGGTTTTGCTTTAAAAATAGGGTAACAGTCTTCTGGGGGACCTGGGCTTCTTGGAGCCCTGCTAAACTGAACTGAGTGAGGGAAGTCTGACTGACCTTTTGTTTTACCCGTCCCAGAGATCTTGTTGCCACATGCAGAACTCTTGGGCAGACAAAATGTTGTTGCACCTACTAGAGTCCATTTGTTCTTTGGGCCAAGGCTGCATCTTGATCACTACTTCCTGTACTTTGCTGTCCATCACCTATCTATGACTCGAAGGGTGTGCTCCAGGGCTGGTACCAGTCATAGCTGGGGTAAGAGAAACATTATTTAATGCTTTACCTTCCTTTAAATAAAAAGAGTTGCTCTGTAAACCTGCTTGAAAAACCCTTTCACATTTCAGATTTTTCTTTGTGTCCCAGACTGGTACAAGAGATTGGTTAAGGAAGCAGCAGACAAACTGCAGTTGAGGGAATAGAAATGTATTTTCTTGCGCAGCCTAGGTAGCTGAAGTGCAAACCAGCCTGTAAAGCAGGAAACTGAATAAAATGAGTTTGAAATACTCTCAGGGTAGCTGCCATCAGCCAAGCCTTATGGCAGGGGCTTCTCTCTACTATATTTGCTTGATCCTTTGCAGTTAAGATGAGCTTAACCCCAGTTTCTCTATGTTAATGCCAGGAATCTTCTTAAAGGGTCTCACTGCCTCTGCCTGGGGTGGATAACAACCAGTGAGGGGTGCCAAGGCTCCTGTCAGTGCCTTCATCTGTCCCTCCACTGACTACAAAGAGAGCAGACACCTCCTGCCAGCCACTCTTTCAAATGCTCAGCTTACAAAAGAAATAACCTGCTGAGCAATGTATCTCCAGAGGACAGAGGAAGTCCAGCTGCATGTTCAAAGCAGACAGAACTGAAGTAAAGGCTGCTGATAATCACACTTCCCCAGTCCTGTCTGCAGATCTTTTCTCCATGATGCTTCAAGGCAAAGAATAGCACTGCCAGAAAATAAAGCAGTTTTGTCTGGCCAAGAGTGCAACGAATGCTGAATGCCTTGCTGAGTGCTCTCCAGAAAGGCAGGGATGACTTCAAAGTGCAGGATTTGTTTTATCTCTGTCCCTATTTGTCCTGCTAGCAGAAATTAAGGTAATTTCCATCTTTCAGCCAACTTCTGCTCTCACTTATACATTGTATGTAAACTGAGAACAGCTGCATGGTTTGTGTTTCAAGTGTGATGCCAACATGCCCTTAGCCTGTTGATTCAATCACACAGACCTTTTAGTCTCCTTTGCATGTATCTTATCTAAAAGTCCAGGCACAGCATTTCTTAGCTATAGAGTAGAAAGAGTAAAACACAAGAGAACAAAATTACAGCTTTTGATGCCAGGAGCTTTTTACTGACTCTGAAGCAAGAGGGGTTCCCAAAAGATCCTCCTTATCATCACTGAGCTGGTACAAACATCATAACAAAGCACACACTTGGTCCTGGTCAGCTACTCAGGAGGTCTGATGCTTGGTAGAGTGGAGTGTCTGTCCTCCATCAGGGTCTCCCTATGCAAAGCAGGGCCCAGAGCACAGAATTCCCCATTCCTCAGCAAACCAGCAATGAAAAGGAAAGCTGAGGATACCATCCTGGGAAAGGTGCAGTGGCTGAGGGAGGAAGAGCAACAACTGAGGCAAGCAGAGCTGCTACCATCTCTCAGAGAGCAAGATGGGGAGATGATGCGATGTGACCTGACGAGGACAAAGCTACTGGCAGTCAGTGGGCGCTTGGAGACTGAGGAGCTGCATGTGGTGCTGGGTGCTGCAGTGCACTTCTGGGCTCCTTTGATGGCAAGGTGATGAGCTCCTGAGACTGCACTACGTAGCTTTGCAGAGGTACTTCAGTGCCTCTTGGGGTTGTCTGTCTGTGGACAGTGTCTCTTTCTGAGTGCTCCAATGTCCACTGTCCATGTTTATGGCTTTGGCTGTGACATTGGGGGTGAAATCCAAGACAGACAAATGAACTTGCTTTGTGAACTGGGGCAGTGTCAGGGACTGGGGCTGAGATCTTTTTGAGAAAGTCCCTGTGTCAGGGGACAGCAGCAATGGCAACAGAAGCAAGGAGCAGCCCAGTAGTCAGTTCTTGTACAGAGTACCTTTCCTCTTTGTAAAGAGGCTCCTCTTCACCCTTAGGATAGCTGCTGGGAAAGAGTCATGCCTCCAACCCGAGCTGAAACAGGACACAATGATGGTCAAGACCTCACTCTAATGAGTGTATTGCTTCAGTGTCATCTGCACTGTCAAGTAAAGCCAGAGATGACAACCTTAGCAGGGCCTTGTCCTGTGTGCCTGAAGATGGCAGCATGCTACAGACTGAGGACCACAGACACCATTTCCAGTTGGGTCTGTGCCTGTGGGGATAAACCTGCCAGGGCCCCCTGCTATCACAGTACTGAATCCCACACATCCCTCACCTCCAAAAGTGGGTGGCTACGTCCCGATGAATAGGTGGTCCCTGCACTGTGCTGCCAGTGCCAGGCTCTGCCTGATTTGACCCATTTACCCCTATGGATGGCATGACCCTTCTGTCCTTCAAAGGCAGGCAGGTTGCACCTTCACTAATCCAAAGGGGACAGTGTTACCAGCACAGTTCTGGCCTGAGCCATGGACTTTGTTTCTTGCAGCTGGACTTCCACAGGAATCTGCAGCGGGTCTCCAATGGCTTCCACTGACCCAGGATCCAGAGATGGCGCTGCAGGTAAGCCTTCGTATTAATTGAGACTCTGAGCTCTTCTTTGGAGCCAGTGGTGATTTTTCTGAATCGTTTATCTTAATTTCTTAAAGAAATGAGGCTCTGTGACCTTGCTCCCCTTGTGTGTTCACCTGAGTGTGCCTAGTCTTTCAGGTCCCACTAATTTGTGACACTGTTGGCCAGTTTCAGGCAGCCATCCAGCTGGGACTGAACTCCTGCCTGCAGACAGGCAGAAGGCAGCAGCCCCTCTGAATAGATGTGATTGTGAGCTCTGTTCACTTCCTGTCCTTGAGGGTCACACACCACAGAGATGAATGCACAGTCCGATGTGCTGATGCTAGTAGCAGATTTGAAAGCCTTGCCGTCTGGTCTTCTTGCCTTAAAAACCAAGACAGCCTCAGCTTTCACGTAGTAGGGACTTAGTCATTAGCAGCTGTCACCAACTATTCTGGCTTAGAAATAGCTTCTTCTCTTATTAAGGCCTGCACATTGCTTTGAGGGTAAGTTTCCAGAATCTACCTGTTTGTGCTCTAGTCATAAGAGGAAATGATTTGTTTCAAAACAAGACAAATAACGTAGTTTCACTGCTTCTTTTCGTCTCTTAAAACAGAAATCTCCCCAGCAGGAGTCTAATTATTGGGCTGATTTTCAGTAAAATTTAGGTCTGGTTGTTGCAGTTTTTCTAAGTAGCTGCTGGAGCCAAGCTGGCACAACCAAATGGACGGCGACCATTATCCCCTCGATTTGGATGAGTACTCCTATGAGTACGCTGCGAATGAGAGCAGCAACGTCTGCGAGATGGGGGCTACTTAGAGTTCTACACCCATCTCACCACCGTGCTCTACACGCTGGCCTTTCTCATCAGCCTGCTGGGGAACACTCTGGTGTTATGGATCCTGTTCAGATACGAGAACCTTACATCTTTAACCAACGTCTTCCTCCTGAATCTCTGTGTCTCTGATCTGGTCTTCTCCTGCATGCTGCCCTTCTTGGCAGTGGACCAGTCCTTCGGGTGGGTGTTTGGTGAGTTCCTGTGCAAGGCAGTGAATGCTGTTTTCTCCATCGGCTACTACAGTGGTGTTTTCTTTCTGACTCTCATGACCATCCTGCGGTACGTGTCAGTGGTGAACCCCCTCTCCACTTTGAGATCCCAGACACAGTGCTGTGGTCTTCTGGTAAGCTTGGCTGTCTGGACTGGTAGCATCTTAATTGTGGTGCCCGAGGTGATTCAAACCACAGTGCAACAGACCTTGGAAGGGGATAACACCTGTGATTATGCCAGCTGGGAATGGAAGAAGGTGGACATATATCAGAGGAATGTTCTCTTCCTGCTTTCCTTTGGGGTCATTGTCTTCTGTTATGTCAAGATCCTGATAATCCTGCTCAAAGCCAGATCTCAGAGAAAGCACAGAACTGTGAAACTCATCCTCATTATTGTGGTGGCTTTTTTTCCTGAGCTGGGCACCTTACAACATCCTCAGCTTTCTGATTACTTTCCCAGCACCTAACTGTCAGTATCAGAAAGACTCCAGCCTCGCCTTTTACATCAGCCGTAAGATTGCTTTCTCCCACTGCTGCCTCAACCCTGTGCTCTACATGTTCATGGGAGTCAAGTTCAAGAGGCATTTGCTGCGCTTATACAGTCAGTGTTTGCCCTGTGGCTATGGCCAAGTCTCCAGCCCCAGGATCCACTCTGAAGGTAAATTCCACTATGAAGGTGAATCCATCTACTGAAGCCAGACCTCACCACTAGTATAAAACCTGGATGAACTTTCAGATTTTAAAAGCCCTGGAGAATCTCTGACTTCTAGAGAAAGGCACCCAAAGTCACCCCTTGCAAACATGCTGGGTATGAGAAAGTGGTTAAAAAGTATTTGCAGTGGGATGGAGAGCTGAGAATTCTGAGAGGTGACTTCCTTGGCCTGTCAGTCTGTATGAGTTCTGTTCAGTGAGATGGGTTCTGTCCCATTGGTAGTTTCTTTACAGAATTTACAAAAAAGAGAACAAGTGTTATTCTTTGGGAGCTGAGCCAGCAGTGTTTATATAATATACACACTGCTGCATGTAGCTTTCTTGGCTGATTTTAAATACTTAGTTTGCAGGAAGGTGTGTCCCTAGCTTTTAATGCTTTTTAAATGTTTATCAGTGCTGAACTCGTTGGTTCTCTCTTCTTGGGGCTTTCAGGATCTACTGGCCTGACTCCAGTCCAGCTTGCTGCCTTTTTTTCTCATGGAAATCGATCTTCTTCACCAGAGTTTGGTGGTTTTTCCCTCAGGCAGTGCAACACACAGTGTGCACTCCAGTGTAGCTGAATGACAAAGGCTCTGGGAACCAGAATATTTCATGTCCTAGCACTGTGTGGAAAGCGAAGGTCACTCTGAAGTGGCACCAAACAGTGGTTTGGCAATGGTTCCAAGCAACAGTTTGGCTTTTGGGGCAGCCATCTTGAAGTGTCTCTGTACTGTTTCTGCTCTACTTCTCTAAAGATCACCTCAGGCAGACAACAGGATCTTCTCAGCTGCTCTATAGCTAATAAAAGACAGAAACTCTGCATGTACTACAACATCCTATTTCTGATGGTATCCAGAGTATATATAGAATACCAAAGGAATAGCATGAGAATAGGGCAAACATCTATGGCTTCTGTCCAAATAGTCCTCCTAGTTCGTGCTTCGGTGTAGCTGACAGAACAAAGTGACCATATCTTGTGCCCTGTCATCAGATGCACCTTCAGCCCTAATATCCCATTGCTACAGTTACTGCCTGAAATTTAACAAAGGTAAAAGGTTGCTTGTTAATCCCACTTCTGTTCAGACAAACCATGGAAAGGTAGAAGTTATCCTTTGTCTAGTTCTCATGGAAACCAGTTTTTGGCTCATTTGAAATGAATGTGGTTGTTTCCATGTGCTTCAAAAGACTTTGGACTGAGGACTCAATACCACCAGTTATGAAGAGACAACCTACTGGAGGACAAAGGAGTCCAAATTCTTCTTGTGCTCTTGTGGTAAGCCAGGACCACTCCATGAGCACCAGTGAGGCTTTACAAGAGGAAAATGCTGTGACATGAGTAAAAAGTCTCCTGCACCTACACCGTTTCAACAGTCATCCAACTCACTGTCCTGGGGCTACATTACCCCAAACTCTTTTATTGTATTTTAGATTTGTCTAAAAATGTCCAGAAGTATAACAGAAGCATGAAAGACTCCAATGATCCTGCTCTGCTCAGTTTATAAGGAGTTATTTGTTTGCAGCTTGAGCATCTTTGGTTACAGCCTATCTGAGCATGTAAAGAGAATGCTTAACATGACCCAGCTGTACTGCTGCCTTCTGTATCCAAAGTAACAGCATGTGGAAATGTCCCCTCCTGATCCAGTGCAGCGCACTAATAAACATTCAGAAATTCAGCGGTATGCTACATTATGGCTGTTGTTCTCTGTCTTTCGTAACCACCTCTTGAAGCTAAGGTATTTTCAAATGAGGAAGTAATTGAGAATTTCATAGATGAATTTATCTTGGAGGAGATACCTGGTTGCCATCTGCTCCTCCACCCTGCTCACAGCAGTTCTGTCTTCCCAGTTAGACAAGGTTGCCCAGGGCCTTGTCTGGTCAGACTCTGAACATCTCCAAGAACAGGGACCTCATAACTCCTCCAAGTCCCTGTTCCAATGCTTAACAGCTCTAATGGTTCTTTTTTTCCCCCTTCTACATGAAGAATTTTTTTTCACTGCAGCCTATTGATGTTAGCTGTTCCTTGCTTTCTCTCTGTCTTCTCATTACATAACTTGACAAGAGCTATCAGATCCCTTCATAGCCTTGTTTTTCCCTGGGGCTTCCTGCCAATCTAGTCTCCTCATATGCCATGTGCTGCTGCTCCAACTCCCTAACCACCTTGGTGGTTCTCTGTGGTGGTCTTGTATTGGGGCCCCAAAACTGAATGTGCTACTGCTGATGTGACCACATGAATGTCAGGAAGGAGGGAATAAAGTGTTCCCTCAACCTGCTGGCCATGCAGTTCCATATGCATTGAAGCTATCTTGATTGCCACAAGGAAGTATGCTGGCGTGGCTTCCATCTTTGTACAAATATGTTATTAAATATCACTAAAGCCACAGGATGTGCCCAGGTCAGGTCTAGGGATAGACTGTCTGTGCTTCTCTGTCCTTCTGGAAACTACAGATGCTTGGAAAATACAGACTGCTCTGGGCAGAGCATAATACTTAAGGGACCTTGCATCTTCACTTTCAATCAGTTAATCAACTATTGTGTGATCTGAGTGAATGCAGAACTGAGAGACAGAAATTAGTGAAGTGAAAAAGGAGAAATTAATTGCTTCTGGAACACAGTCTGTTTGGGGACAGGAGCAGTGTCTCATTGAGTGGTCACAGTACTACAGCTCTTCTGCAAAGGACCTGCAAGTCCTGGTGAGCACCAAGTTAACCTGGCTCTTCCTTATCATTGCTGGATCAGTTGAACTGGCACCAAAGCAGTCTTGGTGTCTCCTTTGAAATGCAGCCAGCTCTAACCAGCAATATCTCCTAACCCTGATGTACTCAGGTAGAAGGCAGTCTCAGAAACTGACCTGATAGGAGTAGAATATTCTCCCAAGCCCCTCAAAACCAATTGTTTAAAATGCCAGAATTTCTTCTCAGGTTTTTCCAGACCTTTGCTGGTTCTTTTTACATGCCTACTTCCAGCTTTATATCTATGGACGATTATTTGTCCACCTATTCAAAACAGAATGTAAACAAATGCAGAAAGTGCTTCCAAAGCTTTCTCCCCACAGGCACAGAAGATCTCCGGTGCTAGCAGCAGGCTGTTGCTCATCCTGGCTACATTGACATGTTAATCCAGGCAGGATGACACGGAAGCTGCCATTCACTGCTCTCAAGTGCCTTGTGCAAGCAACCCCCTCCCCACTTCCTAAATAACATCAATTAACTCTTTCAAAAAGTTAAAGAAATTACATAGTGCATGTAGCAACGGGAGCCAGATGGAACAAACAGAACAAACACATCTCATTGGTATGTACTCAGAAGTGGCTATGAAACATTCACAGTGCCCAACAGCCACAGGAGACTTTTTTTCCGGGGGGGTGGGGGGTTGGGGGGGTGGGCAGGTGTGTGTGTGCTTTTTTGCTGTTGTTGTGGGGGTTTTGTTTGGGTTTTTTTGTTTGGTTGGTTGATTGGATGGTTTGAGTGGGGGGTTTTTGTGGGTTTTTTTTTTTGGTTGGTTGGTTTTGGTTTTATAGGTCTTAGTTATTTAAGAGGGTTTAGTAAAGATCTGCCCTAGTCAATGAAGGCATTGAGTCCATCATCAGTAAGTTTGCGGACGACACCAAGCTGGGGCAGTAGCTGATCTGCTGGAGGATAGAGAGGCTTTGCAGAGGGACCTCGACAGGCTGGACAGATGGGCAGAATCCAATGCCATGAGATTTAACACATCCAAGTGCCGGGCTCTGCACATTGGCCACAACAACCCCAGGCAGTGCTACAGGCTGGGGTCAAGGTGGCTGGAGAGTGGCCAGGCAGAGAGGGACCTGGGGGTACTGGTTGATTGTAGGCTGAACATGAGCCTGCAGTATGCCCAGGCAGCCAAGAAGGCCAATGGCATCCTGGCCTGCATCAGGAACAGTGTGGCCAGCAGGAGCAGGGAGGTCATTCTGCCCCTGTACACTGCACTGGTTAGGCCGCACCTTGAGTCCTGTGTCCAGTTCTGGGCCCCTCAGTTTAGGAAGGATGTTGTCTTGCTGGAGTGTGTCCATAGAAGGGCAACGAAGTTGGTGAGGGGTTTGGAACACCAGCCCTGTGAGGAAAGGCTGAGGAAGCTGGGGTTGCTTAGCCTGGAGAAGAGGAGACTGAGGGGTGACCTTATTGTTCTCTACAACTACCTGAAGGGAGGTTGTAGCCAGGCAGAGGTTGGCCTCTTCTCCCAGGCAGATAGTACCAGAACAAGAGGACACAGTCTCAGGCTGCGCCAGGGCAGGTTTAGCTGGATGTTAGGAAGAAGTTCTATACATAGAGAGTGACTGCCCATTGGAATGGGCTGCCCGTGGAGGTGGTGGAGTCACCTTCATTGGAGGTGTTCAGGAGGAGACTTGATGAGGTGCTTGGCTGCATGGTTTAGTTGTTGGGTGGGTTGGATTGGTTGATGGGTTGGACGCGATGATCTTGAAGGTCTCTTCCAACCTGGTGTATTGTATTGTATTGTAAGGACCAAAATGCTGTCAGCATGAGATGACTGCTGACAGTGTGTAATTTTACTTTGCAACTGTGGCAGAAGTCAGAGGTCTAGTTTTTATTGAGTTCTGATCAGTAACACCAGGTGTGTAATCTATTGAGCAAGTACAGGTGGACTGGTGGGCAATACTCTCTACTATTTACTGCACTTTAAGTATGGGATCCAAAAATTATTGCTCAAGCCTACTGCACGTATCTTAAGTGTTACCTGCATGGAAAAAATGTCAGGGTAACACTCCATCAACTAGGGAAAAGATTTTTCCCAACAACAAAAACTTTTCTTGCTCTGGGATGACCGACATTGCCTCTCATAAAATCAGAGTCGTAGAATGTTAGGGGTTGGAAGGAACCTCCAGAGATCATTGAGTCCACCCCTCCTGCCAGAACAGGACCACCTAGGACAGGCCATACAGGAACACATCCACAGATAATGCCTTCCCCCACCCCAGGCAGCTTCCAAAAAGCAAAACTCTTGAACCTCTTTTGTTGATGAGAAATAAGAAAATACAAAAAATTCTAAGGAAGGGTTGGTCACCTATGAACCCAGGTGGAGCCAGCATATTTTTCTCTGGAGAAATGGATGTCTTTATAAGCTGGCAATAATTCTGTAAGTACTATCAGTAATTAAATAAGTCTGAAAGTAGCTTGTCACTACGTGATTAAAAGGAGGAACAATCCTCTCCACTTGATTATTTTGGAATGAGAAGTAAAATCACACGAAGATTTGTTGAAAATATATTTTTTAAAACAATGAAATCCATTGCAGTTAAATTACCCGGGATTTGCTTTATCGTTATTTACAGCTGATGAGCCCAAGGTTGCTTTTGGAAGACAGCCAGGTGTCTACACATCAATGGAAGGCAAACTTTTGTTTTCAGCAGATGCTCCTGGCTCTGTGCTGCATGATGCAGCAAAGTGTGCCAAGCAAAGTCAGCCTGAAGGTTGCTTCTGAACTATGTAAAACGTCCCATTGTGCTTCATAAGTCATGTGCCCACAACATGTTAGCCCCATAACCAGCAGTTCTGAGGACATGACAGTGTTTCTGAGTTAGTCAAACCTATACATTAGTTGAAGGTTAATCATCAAAACTCAAGGCTACTTAGTCATCCTTAAACTGAGGTTGAAAAAAGGAAGATGATGGAGCTGTGTCAGTGACTATGTACTACATACATTTCCTCAAGAGTCTTGAAAATAGGTTGCTTTGATCTTATGGCTGCCTGAGCTGAAGTTTATGACACTAATACAGTCACAAGCATTGTGGCAACAGTTGATGACAAACCATTTGGGCACAAGCTGCATTTAAAATCATTTCTTTACCAAAGCAATGCACTATAAAAGCAAAGGAGCTTAGTTTTCAAGTACACTTCAAAGTCCAAACCTACTGTAACCTCTTTCAGATGCCATGAAAAATGTCCTTTCAGAGAATCGTACATGTTGTGGAAGGGTTCAGCTTTAAAGAGTGGACACAGCTTGCTGGTAGAAGCCTGGTGCTGGGAGATGGTATGGAAGATTAGAAACCCTGACCCGCCCTGTTCCCACTCTCACCCTGCTTTAGGAAACAGCTCCCAAAGGTGGGTGGTTTACATGCACTAAGGGGGTTCCAGTTTGACAACTGCTTTCTCCCAGTCTCTTACCATGTGTCCTTTATTACTTCTTACCGGTGTCTTCTGTGGGATTTTCCTTTTGCCAGCTGACACAAAGGGGCAATGTGCTGTATGTCCAGGCAAGTCAAGCATGACTTTTAAGATTCACTTCAGCTGTCTGTGGAAAGACTTTGATGAACGGCGGTTAAAAAAAAAAAAAAAAACAAACAAACAAAAACCACAACAACAAAACACCCAAAACAAATAAATTAAACCAAACCAACCAACCTAAAAAAGCACCATACAGAACTGTCCTGAAAGCAACTTTATTGTTACACTTGTGACAGGCCACCTTGCTCACACCATTGAGAGGAAAACGCCCATCCCCGCAGCCCTAGGGCTTTTTTTCCGTCCCAGAGGGATTTTTCTCTCACGGACATTTCAAACGCTCTGTAGGGATTTATTTATTTATTTTCCTTCTCTGCGTGTGGGTTTTGGGTTTAGTTATTTATTTATTTTCCAGTCTGTTTTCACCGCCACACTTCCTCGCCCCGGACGGGACCGCCGGGTCCGGCCAGGCTGGTCCGGCAGCTCAGGGCGGCTGACACAGCCACCGCCTCGGGGCGGGGGGGTGAGGAGGGCGTCCAGCGGCCTCACGGGAGTTGTAGTCGGCCGGGGAGAGGCTGAGCGACGCTGGAGCCTCACCCCGAGGCTGTCTCTCCGCGACATGGCGGCGTCCGCAAAGGTAACGAGCGGCTGCCCCTTCTCACCCCGCTGAGGGAGCGCGGAAGGGTGGCGGGGAAAAGGCGGCTGCGGCTCGAGAGGGAGGGAAGCCGAGGCGAGGGGAAGTAACTTCAGCGGCTTTCACTTGTTGCCTGTTGGGGCTTCGGAGGGGACGGAGGGTGGAGAGAGTTCCGCCGCTGCCCCGTAGCGCCGGGGTAGCCTCGAGGGGAGCCTGGCTGGGAGTTGTGGCTGGCTGCACGCATGGACAGCTGCAGTACCTTCGCCCCGACTCGGTGGCCGGCTCTGCACCCACGGGTGCCCACAGCTCCCCGTCCCTCGGGGCTGGCGCCTAGGCGGGCATGAGCCATCCCCCGGGCCCGGTCACCTTAGGTGTCACGGCGGCTGCTGGCGGAGCAGTCACCCAGGCCTCTGCTAGAAACCAGATACACGCCGAGTCCGTGCCCTCACCCGTTAGAAAGCGCTGACAAGCAAATATTGGCCCTAATCCTGCTGGCCCTTGTGTCTGCAAATCTGCAGTGACTGGACCCGGGGAGTTTCGCTGTCACACGGAGCAGCCGGGGCTGTCTCCAGAGCAGATGCTGGGCTTGCAGCCGGCTCTCCTCCGGCTTAGGCTGATCCTGGTAATCCAGAGCGAGCAAGGGGGTGGGGGAAATTTAACAAAACCCAAGGATTTAGTGTCGGCTGCCTTTGGGGTCGGGATTCTCCTCGGGCAGAGGTCCTGCGCTGGTGAGTCGGGCTGCGGAGGGGCTGTGCCGCGTTTTGGAGGTGGGTGAATTCGTTGCTGCTTTCAGGAGATCAGCACCCCGCTGGTTTCTGTCCCCCGGGTCTCACACCCAGCCTCATGGGGGCTTTCGCTTGTGCAGAAGTTTGCTTGGCACAGGGAGGTGGTTAGCTGCAAGTGTCACACTCCTGGCCCAGCCTCGCACAGGGAACTGAGTTACTTGGCAGCCGTGAAAAAAGAGGGAGGAGTACCAGGCCTGTGCCGCTGCTGCTGCTGAAGAGTGGGAGTGTTGTTTTATTCAGCTCTGAGTTCACCTGCCCATGGAAGCAGGCAGGGATTAAACTTTCAGGGTAAAAGACGGGCAGCATGTTTTGTCAGCAGCACGTTTTGTCGGCAGCACAGCAGCATGTCATTTGGTGGTGTTTTTCTTGTCTTCTGATAGGACGTTGCAGGCCATGCAGCAGAGGAGATAGCTGCCCTGCAGCAGTGCATTCAATGTTTTCCAGACATTATTGTGCACAAGGCAATTTCCTGAAGTCTTCTAATCAGCTCCAATTTTAAAAATGCTCCAGATACTCCAAACAGTGTTTCCCTGTAGTCACACATATGAGCTTACACTGCAGTTAAAAAGTTGCACCTAAAGCAGTGATGGAAAACACATGCTAGTCAATTTTACCTTTCTTGTAGTATATATAACTGATAATGAACATGGTTTGACTGCTTCTGATGAAGAGCTGGTTAGTTAGTTATGGGGCCTGGTTTTCCTCTCTAAAGAAGCCTTTTCTGTGCACCGTTTGTTAACAGTGAAAGCGTGCATTGTGTGTGCTGTCCCTCTGCACTGCTGGTTATGTAAAAGTGCTGACATCCTGGAGGCCAGGCTCTGCTAGCATCGGCTGGGTGGGGGATTGAGACCTGATGGGATGATTAGGGAGAGAGAACTATTCAGAATGTAAAGAAAAGTTTTACAAGATTTCAGAAATTATCTAGTGGGCTCGAGGAGAAACAGTGATGAAAATGGAGTTTAACTCAGTTTATTTGTTTTTCTTGGTCACATTTGAAAACGAACAGTTGCCCACTTGTCAAAGGAACACTGAACACTTCCAGTATGTTTTAGATGTTGTTGAGATTACTAAACTGAAGGGAACTGTAAGAGCCCTAAGTATTTTCATTGTTAACACATTGATTTTATTTTTTAAAATTTATATTACTGTGGTTTATTTGCTGTTGAGTTTTGCCAATACAAGGAAACTTCTTTTAGCAGCTTGTGTCTAGTATGTTTCTTATTTGTATTTTCCCGTAGTGATTACATTTTTGTCAAGGGAGTGGTGGTTGTTTGTGTCCAAAAATGACATCATAATAGTAATTTGAAGCATTTTGCCAAGTATTTGGAGTTTTGGCATTTCCCCTTCCTTCCAAACTGGAAAGCCTATGAGAAAAGAGAGAGGAAATGCCCTGTGCTTCTTGTGGCAGAGGACAGAAGATAGCAGTTTGTGCTGCTGGCTCTGCAATGGCCTGTCAGTGTGGGTTGTCTCATTGTGGTGAAGTTGCCTGCCCTGCTTCCTGTTTGATCTCTGCCTGTGTGGCCAAGCCCTGTCATTGTTAGCGTGGCGTGTTGCTAGCTCACTACTGCATATAGGCCAGGAGCTGCCCCGAGGGGTGACAGCTGCTGGTGGCTGGCTGGAGGACAGAAGTCGTGCTGCAGAGGGCCCAGCTCAACACACTCCCACCAAACTTCCCAAAAGCATTGGCTGGAGGCAACCTTCTCAAGTGCTTGTGAAACCTCGGTGTGAAGGGACCCTGTGGAATGGTAGATACAGAGGTAAAGCATCCTGCTCAGAAAAGCAGAGTTAGGATATAATGGTTGTTGCTTTTAGCTATCTCAGAGTTTCAGAGGTGGCTGAGCTGCCTTAAATCAGGCCAAGCTTGCTGAGGATGTTAACAAGGCTCCAAGAGCAACTTTGGACACCTGAAAAACACAAGGTTCTTTTAAGGCTCCAAGGCCTCAACTGAGTGAGTTGAGTGTTGTGAATCACCAGCACTCCTCTGCAGCTGGAACGCCTCTGGAGTTTCTGTGGAGATTAAGTATTAGGAAAAAATTCTTTGCTGTGAAGGTGGTGAAGCACTGGAACAAGTTGTCCAGAGAAGGTGTGGATGCTCCCTTCCTGGAAGTGTTTAAGGCCAAGCTGACAGGGCTCTGAGCAAGCTGGTCAAGAGAATCTGTCCCTGCCCATGGCAAGGGGGTGGAAGTAGGTGATCTTTAAGTAGGTGATCTTCCAACCCAAGCCATCCTGTGATTCTCTTTCTGTAGGTGTGGTGCGCTTCAGAATTAGCTTCTGAGCATCAGGTGCCTGGCTTGAAGAATGTGTTAGAGATTTAAATAGCTGGGTGAGTTATGGAGAGGAAGAGCAGGTTTTGTGGCAGGGGGTGTACACAGGGAGTTGGAGAGTGGTTTAGAAGAATGAAAGTGTAAAAGGGGAAAAAACCCTTTCCACTTCTGTCTGAACAATACCTGTCTGTTCAACTCACCCTGCAGGCATTGAGGCAGGAGGGGTCCCTTGCCCCGTGGGAGTGAAACCGTCTGGGGGCAGTTGAGGAGAAGCAGGGAACGGTTAGGTTGATTTGCAGATGTGAGCAAACACAGTGCAGCATTGCTGATGTGGGGCACTGTGGGGTGTGCCCTAAGGAGAAGGAGCAGATGAGCTTGTTGAAAGTGATACTGGTGTGATTCCTGTTAGCAGCAGAATGTTCTCCTTGAGAACTGACATCTTCCTCAAACAGGCAGCTCTGCCAGGAGACAGGGCTGTCCCTGTGATGTGGACAAGCTCATCCCTGGGGTGTTGTTGAACTGAATTGCTTGTTTGAGTTCATGGTCTTCAACAGCTATTGATGTAAGGAATGTCAGAGCTCTGTGTTCTCCAAATCAGGAAGCTGTGTCCTGGGTCTAGCCCACCTGCCATATTCAGCAAAGCTCAGTGTAAGGTTTTACAGGGGTGTAAGTCAGGCCTTAGGCTGGAAGTCCAGTTCAGTAGGGGAAGCATTAGAAAAAGCTGTTAGGGTTGCCAAATTTCCCCACTCAGAGTTAAAGATTAACTCTGTCTTATGGGGCTCTTATCCCACTTCTGTCTGTTGCTTACTTTTGCTCTGTTTCCAAGAGTAGTTAACAAATACAAGGAGTAGGAGAGGATCGGAGGCTGGCTGCCCATAAAATAGGGAAGTTCACACAACAATTACACAAAACTTTACTGATTCTTTTGTGTCAGTCTCTCCTTGCTTGTGTGCATGAGCATGTGGGAAATCCAGCTGAGGTTTAGATCATGGTCTCCCATTCGAAGTACCAAAGGAAAGGAAAAATATTCTCCAAAAAGGTTTTTTTGTAGCTGAAATGTGATTTACTGATGTAGAAAATGAAAGGGATCAATTCAGCAAGAAAATTTCACTTCTTGGAATGGAACCAAGCTTCACAACCCTAAAAGGAAGCCTTAGCTGACTTTCACACTGTGCCAGGCTTTTGTTTTTAATGTAGTTCAGTGTGTCTTTATCAGTCACATATCTTTGTCTGCAGGGGTCAAGCACAAAGGGTTGGGTTGCCCTTGTGTGTGCATGACAGAAGAGTTGGCTTTATTGGCAGTCACCTCAGACTCCTCTCTCCAGGAAATAGTTCTTTAGCTCTGTGGGTGTGTCAGGCCCTGCATGGTATAGAATGCAAAATGCCAGCAGCACAGCTCCAGTAAACCCTGCTGGGACTCTGTTTCCTGCAGCACCCAAGTATGAAGGACTTTGCCAGGCAGTTACCAGAATGAAATTATTGAACTCAATCAGTGGTGTGGCAGTTCTGAAAAGCAGAGACTTCCTTTTCCCATCTCTTCCTCCTCCTTTGCTGTGAGGTCTGTGCCCTGTAGCCAGCTGTTTGAGCAGGTCTGTGCCCTGTAGCCATCCGTTTGAGCAGGCAGGTTGTTTTTCCCCAAAGCATGCCTTGCAGTTAGCAAGCAGTGTGTGCTTTTACAGGACAGAAGGTGTTGGTGTTACACAAGGGTGTAATACAGCTAAGGCTGCTGTGACTCAGGAATGTAGGATCTGACTCAGTGTCCTCACTTGTCTGTTTTGTTTCATATGGAGTGTTAGAGCATGTACAGAACTGCAGGCACTGAGGCATGAAAGCGATACTGGTGGTGACCATGTGATGAAGTGCCCTTGTTTGGAATGGTGAGACCAGAGCGGGCTATGGTAAACAGCAGGGATTACTGGAGCTTGTCTTCCAGTGAATTTGTCCTTAAAATCCAATTTACTTTTGACTGAATTACCCTAAACCTTCAATGTGAGCTTAGTGTATGCTGAAAATGCACTTGGTGGGAAATGAATTCTCTGCGCTCTGGCATTTTTATCAGTGAAGAGAAACTCTACTCATGGACTTTCTCCCAGCTTCCTGTTCTGACTGCACGTGGAGAAGTGTAGCATTTTGATAAACTCAATGTCAGAAGTGGGCCAAAGCTGACCAATGATTTATAACAGAAAGCAGCTGCTGGAGATGACAACATGCCTGCAGGGACACGGGGAAATGTTACTAAATCAGATTAAAAGCAGGTCACAGTAGCTACCCCAACAGCCAATGTAATTACAGCAATTACATTTTGTTTACTGTTTTGTATGTGTCTTACTCCTCAGGTAAATCTTTTCTTTTCCTGGAAGTGGGCTGTTTCCTTTCTGCTGCTTTCTTTAATCTCCAGGATATCCTTCTCTGTAAAGAAGATTGTCACCCCCACACTGTCCTTATGCCAGCAGGAGAGGGAGCAGCCACCTTCCTACAACAGCTGGCACTGCCCAAGCATGCAAGGAGGGACTGATGACATGCCCTGCCTTGCCTCCTCTGTTGTGCTCTGAGCCAGATCCTTGGCGTGACTGCAGTGATGTCATTGCAGTTTTGGGCAAGTTAATGCCACTGGCCTTAGCCATATGCTGTTACCCAAGAGGTAACCATGCAGCAACTAAAAAGCTTTTGGCCTCCAGCAGCTGACTTCTACCTGACACACTTATTGTGCTGCTTTCAGACTGCAAATACTTAGAGATGTGCATAACAGCATAGGCAATGCAGGAGGAACGGGGCTGTGCTCTGAAGGATTCTGGGCAGAATGTTCTGTAGTCAGGTATTTACAGAAGCTTTTCCTGTTTGGGAGCCTTGGGAAAGCAGTTACAGTACATTGCCAGCTTTCTTTGCCGTGGAAGGTGAGGGCTCTGCACCTTTAGAGCCTCTCTGGAAGGACCATGGGTGGGACTGGTACTGTTCTCCCCATTTTGCAGGGCAGAAGGCAAGTAAAGAAAGTTCCAGCACATTCTCCTTTTACAGTAGCTCAGGTCAGAAGATCTCCTTCCCCTCTGGGAAGGGTAAGTGTTTGTCTTGTGAGTGCAAGATGATGTGAGCCAGGCAGGAACTGTGAGACTTTCTCTGTACTGAGGAAAGGGCTGACCGGGAGGAGATGGAGATGCCTCCCTCTGAGCTGTGGTCTCTGCTCAGGGTTCCTGTGTTCTGCCTAGAAGATCCCAACAGTAATAAAAATGCAAGTCTTGAGCACAGCAGGATCAGCCCGTTGGGAACACGCTGCCTTCCCCTTGCTCTGTACCACTGAACTGTTGTGCACACAGCAGTCATTTGCCAGGCACTGTGGTACTTTGGTCACTCAGTAGAGTCAAGATAAGAGCCTTGGATTGTAATATTGTTGATTTAGGGTGAAAATTTATGCTTGGCACTACAAGAGATTGGTCTGTGCTGTGCTGGCCTCCTTTTCCTGAAGCCACCTAGCTGTAGTAGGAATTTTTATGCCAAGGCCCTTCCCCAGATACCCATGGTTCACATGACAGCTGTGTCATAACCTAATGACTGCTATGGAACCCTGGAAATGGAAGCTGTCAGGTAAAAGCCAGCGGGTGTTAAAGGAAACCTACCAGTAAGCATCTTTCAGCCTTTTCTTCATAGAAAAAAACCACACAGTTCTTGACCACTTTTCTGTGTCTCTGGCTTTGTCAAGGTTTGCTTTGTTTCAGAAGGAAAAGAATACAAGATCCCATCAGGACCATTCCCTAGGGCAGGAGGATGCTGAGCTATTTCCTTCATTTAGACCCCTACTTAGCCAAGTTAACTGAGTTCTCTTGGGACTGAAAAGAAAAAAAGGGGAAAAAAAGAGGAGGGAGATAATTTATTTGACCTAAGCACATTTGTATTTTCACAGTTAGTAAGATTTTAATTACAGCTTAGTTTGATGGTAGTTCAGTTGAGCACAGAACTGTAATGATGGGTTTTCTAAAGATTCTCCTCTTTGGGTGTCATTCTTGTTTAAAAATTTGGCTGTGCCATTGCAGACAGAATTCTGAACAACCTCTGAGTGCTGGTCCCCTATGCAGTTCCTGCCTGGCTTTTTGTGAATGTTTGTGCCCAGGATTCTGTTTGAGCAGTTGGGTCCCCAGGCGTGGTTGTTTTAGTAAAGTGTTTGGGGCTTTCAGTTAATTTTAATTCATTACTTTGAATTAGAGGAAGGTTTTCTGCAAGGGCTGTTCGTAACTCACTGGTTATTGTCCTAAGCAGGGTCTGTTCAGCCAGCCAGGGATGCTGTAACAGCTTAAAATAAAATGGTGTCCTTTTACATGCCTTGAGAGCTGTGTTTTGGGAGGAGGCTATGAGAGACACTTCTGGTAAGAATCAGTAACTGAGTCAGAATATGCTTCATGCCAGGGGATCAAACCTGCAACATTTCTGGCTCCCTGGCCCGTGGCTGGTCTGTGTCTCTGGAACGGAAAAGCTGTTGTGTATTCTGACTCTGCAGCCTGCAGGGAAGGTCTGGCAGTGTTTGGGGAAGGCAAGTCCTGTGTCATCAGAACCTCCCTCGGGTCACAAGATGAGTTGCATCAAATAGTAGCCTGAGCCAGGCTGTAAGACTGACTGTGTGTGACTCCAGCAACAAAAAATTGTTCTCTGAGGTTTCCTCAGAAGTTTTGAAAGATAAAACTGAAGAAATAACTGAAATGGAAAGCGACATCTAGAAGGAAATATAAAGGAATTCCTGGCAAAGAGTTGGCCTTATAGGAATTCCTTACAGGATCTAAAGTGCCAAAGCACCTCTCTGCTGCTTGTTGGTGTTACTAAAAGCTTTGATTTTATTTTTGACTGCTCCAGAACTGCAGGTGTCATAGAGAAGAGTGATCTTCATCAGCCCAGTGGCCATCCAGGATATGAAATCTGCTGTTTTTATCTAGATGGATGAAAAGGTTGACAACCCAGAAGGACATCTCCTTTGGTTTTCAAGATGGCAGCAGCCAGTGGCGAAAACCAGCTGCAACGGATTATCAGGGACTTGCAAGGTACAGTGGCATGCTGACAGGTTCATTGTGTATGCTGGACTGGTTTATCCTCCCTGCTCTGGAGAAGGGAGAGGAGGATTTGGTTTTATTAGTTGTGTAACACTTTTGTGCAGCAGTTGTAGTAACAGTTCAAGATGTGCCATGTGCTCAGCAGTGATGTGATTGCTTTGCTCCTGCATTTTAAAGTATCCTCAATTCTTGACTTCTACAACTTTAAACATGCAGTTTATAAAGAAGTTGCCTGTGTGGTGTGAGCTAGGACATTGTTGGCATGAGTAGAACTGTGCTGTTGCAAGACTTCATGAGAGAGAAGGAGAAGGCCTGGTTTTCAGACCCTCCATTAATGGGAATCTGACATGGAATTGCTGCTAATGTGGGAATGGAAAAACACAGGAGGCCAAACCTGACTGGGAATGGCGACTCAGAGGAAAAGTACTGGAGAGCTGCAGCTGCTATTCTTGCTACATTTGAACATGCCTTCTCTGCCCCTGACTTGTCCTTCACTGGCAGTAGCCAACCTCACTTTTCACAGCTCTGATGCAGGCAAAACTGGCAGCAGGACCATGATTGTTTCCTGCTGTCTCTTGCCTAAGCAGATACCAAGACCCAGATAGTTCTCCCTTAAATATTTGTTAAGTATAAGGTATGCTATGCACCAGAGCTGGGAATCTAGGTTTTACTGGCATGTATAGAGATCTTTGTGCCTGCTAAAAAGAAGGGGTTTTAGTTAGCAAAGGGGATAGAGTAGGACTGGGAGCCAAGGCTCCCTGAGGCACCTGAATGAAGTACAAAACCGAGTGGAATAAGGACCAGAATCAGCAGTTCCCGATGCTGAGGAGCAGACCTTTTGGGGCCAGAGTATCCAGAGACAGCAGAGTTAGGTTGCACCTGAGATTTCCTTACCCACCATGGGTGTAGCTTTTAGGGAAGAGGAGTTACTATATGCTTATGTTTCTGTGAATTCTTTTTGTCATTTGTTTTGTAACCAGCACAAGCTGAACCTTCCTGAACAGGGCATGGAGAAGACAAAAGTGCTGACTGCATGGCCACGCTGGCATTACTGATCCCCTGCAGCAGATGATGTGCTGTGTCCCTTCTCATCAGAGTTCTGTCCTGTGGCAATCCTTTAATGTGCACATGAGACAGCAAAAAGTGACTTTCCTCTGCTGCAGAACGCATTAGCACCTGTCTGTCACCAGTTTAGCCAAGTGTCAGGAGGAGGGTTTGCTGGTTTGAAGTAGTGTAGGTAACAGATTGACGTAGCCTGAGCTCTAGTGTTTTGCCGGTGATATTAAATTGCAAGTATATCACTAAGGCTCTGAAAGGAGCTGTATGCATATGCATAACATGTAGGCAGAAAGCCTTCTCTTGCACTAGTTAACTGGTTTTGGTGTCTTGTTTTAAAGATGCTGTGACTGAATTAAGTAAAGAATTCAAAGAAGGAGGGGAACCGATCACGGATGACAGTGTCAACTTGCAAAAGTTTTCCTACAAGCTTGAGTACCTTCTACAGGTAAAAAGTGGGGGAGTGTCAGTTGTAATCCACCAACAGAGCTAGGCCTTGTGTTCTCTGATGGCCTCTTTAGCTTGAATAATCAAAATCAAGTTTAATTCAAATAAATATCCAGTTGGGTCTTTTTATCTCTTTTTAAAAATAAATGGACTGCAGTGTGTGCTGCTTTATTGTAGTTAGTTCAAGCCAAAGTAAATAAATGTACTCAAAAAGCAGTGCTGGCAACTTGATTGAAGAATGTAAGACAGTTTTCTATTGATCTGAAAGATTTTTATCTTGATTTTAAAGACAGATTCTGCTCAGCTGTCTTGGAAAAACTGCCACCATGATTTTCTGACAATATTTGAATGCAAAATAAGTCCTGGCAAGCTGTTAATGCTGCAGCTACAGTAGTGTGAGCAACTGAGAGAAATTAGAGGATTTTCACTTTAATTTTTATTGTATGGAAGGCTTTACACAAAGGGCTGATATTTAATCTGGAGTGCTGCTTTTTAGCCATCCTCAACATTCAAGTTAAAAAAGGACACTGCTGAGCAAACTGAAATTCAGTTTGCATGCTGATGACACCTGATGGTGTCAAAGATATGCCAGTCTAGGCAGGGGTGTTTTAGTTGGGCTGCAGAGGGTTCAGCAGAAGCTGAAGAATCCTTTGGGGTTTGAATGGTCCAAGCTGCAGTCCATGCCCTCTTCGTTGCTGCTCTGCAGGTTTTTCTGGTACGTGCCTGTGTGCTACTGCCACACTTGGCTGCAGGTCTCTCAGCAGCTGGTTGTTAGTTCGTGGCTCTTGAACAGCTGCTGAATCTGCTGCAAGTCTTTGTTTCAGCGTTTTTGAATGGATGCCTGTATCCTAACTAGACCCAGAACATTATTATCTGTTACTGTCTGTAAAGTGGCTTTATAACTGCAGTAGAATGTCTCTTTTCTTTGTGAATACACTGGGCTGAAATGAAGAGGAGTTGTGAAAACACCTGCTGCTGGGAGAGGAACAGAATTCCAAAGAGCTATGTCTAAATGTATTTCCATGGGAGTTTTAGTTCATTGCATTTTGCTTTCCTTGTTTAAGTTTGACCAGAAGGAAAAAACCACATTGCTGGGGAACAGAAAAGACTACTGGGATTATTTCTGTGACTGCCTGGCAAAAGTCAAAGGAGCCAATGATGGAATCCGCTTTGTCAAGTCCATTACAGAAGTAAGTGCATCTGCTGAGCTTCATCATATGCAGCTTATGTTTTGGTATGTCTCTTCAGAGAGCGGTAGGAACCCAAAGAAAATAGTCTGCTTTTAGCACATAGGTGAAAAAAACAAACCAACCACTGGAAATTTTATTTCTCATGTGAAGTACAACAGTGCAATGGTAATCGACTTTTTTTAGGAGTGTACTAAATGAGCTATGGGCAGATAGTCTGACCAGCACTTGTTTGGAAGGTACTTCCACAAGTGAATTGTCCTGTTCTTATCTGCCTCTACCCTGCCTTTTCATAAACTTGCTGCCACTTTCTCTCGAAGAGGGTACAGAATGAAGTCAAGGGTAGAGCCTGCTGGCTTTAGTGCAGCTTGCGGCAGTATTTGGCTCCAAGTGTAGGAGGAAAGGTTCCCCAGATTTGTTATTTCTTAGAGAGAAAACTTGCATTAGTAGAATTGAGGAGGACTGATTGAGAGCAGAGCTTGATTTTTCTGTCTCAGCTTTGTTCCTCCATATCAATAGCATGATGTCATAGCTCAGGATGGTTGTTGTTATGCTCTTGGACAGGACAAAAAGCTTCTGTTTTTTTAGACATAGTAATAAAAGCTTAAACTTACAACAGCCACATCATGTGTTCAGCTCAATGAGTGGGTGAAATAAGTGCTGTGAGAAGCTTTCTGTGCTGATCCTGTCTGAGTCTTCAGAATAATCTCAAGAAGAACTTCCCCTGTGGTGGTGTGGTGATGCGGTCCTGGTGCTCAGTTCAGCTAGCTGTGAGCAGAGCTGGATTGTATTAGCAAGTTGCTAGCAGATTTACTTATTCTCTTAGAATGCCTCCACAGAAGCTGGAAATGATGTCTCGAGTCATCTGAAAGAGAGCCATGATACTGTAGCAGACGCAGGCTCTGTTAACTGCCTTACTTCTCTCAGCAATTGGAATTTTGCTCTTCCAAGGCAAGCAAGCCAAGGAAGATCTCCAGTTTGTTTTATCACTGGGAAGGAAAACAGGGGCAGTTGGGTTTTGCTTTCCCACTCTTTCCAGGAAGACTAGAGAAGTAAGGATGGTGACTGCTGCTGCAGGAAAATTCCTCTTGACTGGTCTGGCCTGGAAGATACTGGCTCCTATGTCCTCAGTAGCAGAAGCCAATCTTTATTTCTCTGCAGAGGTGTCTGCTGTGGCCTTCACCAGTCTGTTCCTTATGGCATCACCTTCATATTTCCACATGAGAAGGTTGCTCTGCTTTTCCTCCTTCTTCAATCCCTCTGGCTGTTTGATGGTTAGCATGGTATCAGAAATTACTGTTTGGAAGAAGGATATTTTCTATTTCATGTTATATGTATCTGTAGAAATCAGCATGTGTCCTTCTGTCTGCACTTCCTCACTCCCATTTGTAAGGAACAGTTTTGTATGTGGTGAATTTCTGAGATAAACAAGGAGCCTGTGTCTTACTTGAGCACAGTAGCCCAGTAACAGCTAACCCAAGGAAATGGAGAGTTAAGCTATTGCTCTCATTTCACTGCAGCAGGACACTGATCAAAAGGAGAGAAGGCTAATGTGGCTTCTGGACCTTCTTTCACACTGGCTTTTCAAGCACAATTTACAGTAACCCACTAACTTGAGCCTCAGCCCCTCTAATCTTTCTGTTGGTCTCCATTTTCAATCATAAATGTATTTGGCTTGTTGGTTGCATGGCTGACTGGTGAGAAAGTCTTTAAATCACTTTCATCTTCCATTCCTAAATCGATTGCTGATTTGAAGGGCAAAACAAAAACACTGCTGTTTAATGCTTTAGTGCTTTGCAGGACAGCAAATAGTTCAGGTGTAAAAGACAAAAGAAAACATCAATTCCTCACATCCATAACTATAACAGAGTATAGTGCTGAGTTTTGTCATCCCCTTTAAGATGATTTAACAGCTGTCTGGAGAAAAAGATCCACTTATTTGGGTCATGAAGCTGCTCTTGGTCTGAAGTAAGAATCAGATTTTTATCAACTTAACAGCTAAGTATTAAGAAAGGCTTCTTGCACCATCTGGGATTCCTGTGCCTGTGCTGGGTGTTTGTGTTCTGTCACCAGCTCTGCCAGGCATGGCCATGTACCTCTTCAGTAATCTTGTCAGTCACTGCTGGCTTTGATGGGCACATGGAGGTTTTGCCCTATGGTGGGAATTTGCCTTAGTGTAGTCTGTAAATCAGTTGATTCATTTGGCCTCTGCTGCTTTTTTATGTGATTTTAAAATAGACAGTAGCCAGCTGTAGGAACAAATTGATCAGGGGAAAAAAATCCACCCCTTGACAGTTCTGGGAGAAGGTGTCTCTCTGTGGCAGTTCTTACTGCTTCCTTTACAACCAGTGTGAGCTTTTGTGGGTGTGGAGACTTCAGGCCATGTCTCCACATGATTTTGAATGATATTTAGAACTTCCTGTCCTTGTGCTTTCTCCCTGCAGCTACGAACATCTCTTGGAAAAGGCAGAGCATTTCTTCGTTACTCTCTGGTTCATCAAAGGCTGGCAGATACCTTGCAGCAGTGTTTTATGAACACCAAAGTGACCAGGTGAATGGCAAAGTACCTTGGGAACTAACAGGTGTTTGTTTAGTGTACCGAGCAGCATCACCTAATAGCTATTGAAAGAAGTTGAAACTCTTCCAAGCGGTTGGCTTAGAGAGCTGGTAATAGGATAGGAATAACAGACCTTTTGGCCTGGGTCACTGGTTCATAGCCATCTTAGGCTGGCAAAGACTCAAAGTTGGTACAGCTAAATGTCTGTAGAGTGGGTGGTGCAGATGCTTCTGTTTGTTGGTGGCAAAAGTGACATTATTAGAAGCATTGAGCATCCTGGGTTTGATCTTTGGGCTGTCCATCATAAGGGAGGATTAGTTAGGATGTGTTGCACAAAGCCCCAGAAAGCATTTGCATATATCTCTGGATTGTCACACAAGGCAACAGCTTGCCCAAGGAACACCAAAGGGAGCTGGTAGTTGGTTGAAGGGGCACTAGTAGGGCTTTCAGAAAGAGCCAGTTATTTGCTCAGTGTAGTTAACTCTGGTTTGCTGCTTTCTGTCCTTCAGTTTTGATGTAGTTAGCATCTGCTTTAGGTATTTACTGGGTGATTATCCAGTAAATAGCAAATAGTTTGTTTTGCCCATGCACTAGAGCAAAAAGTATCTTGTGCAGGGACTCCTCTAAAGATATTTTTTGTGGAATTCATTGAAGCTGTTTTATTTTGTTCAGATCAAAGGGATGGGATACTGGTTGGTGGGTCTGGTTGTGAAACTGCTGCTGCTTTTTTACTTCTGAGCATGACTTACTGTTTTCTGGTTGTTTTCAAGTGACTGGTACTATGCAAGAAGTCCATTTCTGAATTCCAAAATGAGTTCTGACATTGTGGGTCAGCTCTATGAGCTCACTGATGTTCAGTTTGACTTGGCAGCAAGAGGCTATGATTTAGATGCTGCTTGGCCAGCATTTGCCAGGTAAGATAGAACTATTTTGTCATTCTGTGTTAATTGGGCTTGCTGAAGTACCTGCCTGCTACAGAACCTGTGGAAGCTAGGAATCCTTGTGTTAAAGCAGCTGTACACCTGCTCTGTGCAATTGACCAAATTGGTCATTTTTTTCCCTTCAATATTCTGTGTAGCAGAGCTCAGAGCTGATACTTCAGTCACTGCGGTGTGGGTGCAAATCCTGAGCTGTTGTCATCGTCACAGACACAAGACGTGTTCTTGGCTCCTTCTGCTGTAAGAGCTGAGACATGTGGTGACAACAGCGAGGCACTGTGATGTACTTGCAGCAATGCTCTAGATGACAATATGCAGTAATTGTGGCTTGATGCCACCTGGAAGAGAGGATAATGAAAACTGCCAGCTGTGATCAGAGGCGTTTTGGTCAGTGGGAGTTTCATAGGGCTTGCTGCTGCCATCTAGTTGAGCTTCTACCACACAGCAATACAACTTCTTAGAGCAAAGCTGCGTTGGTTCTTGTGGTTGTGGGAAGTCAAAGCTGCCATAAAGCTACCATAAAGCTTCTAGTGGTGCCTTTGATATCCCTGTTTGATTTTCCAGCAACTTCAGTGTTTATTGGCCCAGACAGGAGGTGCTGTTATGTTTTTTTCGCATGTGGTAGTTACAACTACAAACATCTTACTATATATAAGGGTAGAAAGACACCTATGTATGTGCTTAAACTTCTGTGTTGTTTCTCTGTGTGATCAACAGGAGGACACTGTCCTCATTTGGATCTTCAGCATATTTATGGAAGCCCCCAGTCGCAGTTCCAGCATGAGCAGTTTAGTCAGCAGTTACTTGCAGGTAAGCCAATTACAAATAAATGTCTGTGTGGCATGGTAGAGCTTTAATTAATGGCATAGTTTAATTAATGGCATAGTTGCAGACAGTGGTAGCCTCAAGGGGAATACGATTCTTACAGTGGTGAAGTACAAAATCAATTCTTCATTAAAAGTAAAGGGGATTCCCCAGCAGTTGATTCAGCTGAACATGCGTGCCCTATAGAGGGGAAAGAAAAAGGTATATTGACACAGCTGCCCGCAGGAAGGTGTGCTTCCAGTTGCCTTTGGTGAAGACAAGCTCCATTTCCTGTGAGGTGCATCCAGCATCACTGTGCAGTAGGAATCTGAGCTTGCTTTCACCATTTAAGTGCATGTTTAATATTGCTTCAACTTTCTCTTTCTCCCCTTCTGTTTGTTTAGGCCCAAGAGTTTCCCTCCAGCCCCGAAGCAAACAACATGCTAAATGTTGAACAACTTGAGGGCTTTGAAGAGATGCGTGTAGAGCTGGACCAGGCTGAGCTGAGGCAGAGGGAACTTCAAGATCGTATTCACCAGCTAGAAATGGAAAACCAGGAGCTGCAGGCAGCTGTCAGCCTTCAGAAAGAACAAGTACAGGTAGAAAAGGAGAAGAGCAATAACTACAGTGAGGAGAACTCCCGTCTGACAAAGATGATCACAGACTTACAGAAGCAGTGTGAGGTCTCACACTCAACTCAGAGCACTGTTCATGACCTGCAGAAGTGCCTGCAGTCACTGGAACTGAATGCAGTGGAGCAGCAGAAGGAATATTCAACAAAGTTGGAGCAACTGGTAACCAGCAAGGAAGACTCTGCTTCAAAACTGCAGATGTTGAATCAGGAACTGGAGGCCTCCAGGGCTTTGATTGCTGTGAAGGATCTTTGCATTGATGAGCTCAAAGCCAAACTGAGTTCCACAGAACAGAAGAACCTCAACCTCCTTGATAAAGTTGATGCTGCCTTGGAGGAAAAGGGACAACAAGCCACAGCCCACTGTGACTCTGCCCCGCAGATACCAGCACTGGTAGAGAAGCTTCAGGAGGCGGAAAAGGAAAAGGCAGACATGCAGAGACTGAGTGACAAACATGCAGCTCAGCTGAGAGCAGCCATGGAGGAGCTACAGCTGAAAGAACAGGCACAGAAGGAACTGGAATCCAGATTCCATCGTCTCACTGCTGAGTCCAAAGAGGAAAGTGAAAAGCTGCTTGGGAGCCTGGAAACAAGAGCAAAGGAAATGGATGCGCTTCAGAAGGCTCTAACCCTGAAAGGGAAGGAGATGGCTGAGCTTCAGACCCAGGTAATGGGGTTGCTGGCTCAGGTGGGGTCACTGGAAAAAAGTCTTGAGGAAGCAAGGAAGGAAAAAGAGAAACTTGAGGAGGAGTATGGTAGGAGAGAAGGAGCGCTGAAGCAGGAAGCCCAGTCACAAGCAAAGCAACTTGAAGTCCAGGAGGGTCGCTTAGCAAAGGTGAGTCAGGCTGTGCGCAGCCTAGAGGAGCAGAGCTGCAAGCTCTTGTCTGAGAAAGAACAACTCAGCCAGAAGGTCAAGGAGCTGGAGGAGCAGGTGGAGCAGCAAAACTCTGCAGTAAGCCAAATGGATGAGGAGAGCAGGCAGCTGAAAGTGGAGAAGGTGAATTTGCAGCAGTCCAAGGAGAAGATAGAAGGGAGGCTGAAAAATTTGGAAGCTTCTAAAGCTTCCCTGGAAGCCGAGGTAGCCAGGCTGAGGGCCTCTGAGAAACAGCTTCAGAGTGAGATAGATGATGCCCTGATGTCAGTTGATGAAAAAGAGAAGAAGCTGCGGGATGAGAACAGACAACTGGATGAAGACTTGCAGAATGCCAGGAGGCAAAGCCAAGTTCTGGAGGAGCGACTAGAGGCTCTGCATTCAGACTATGAAGAACTAAAGCAAAGAGAAGAGACCACCAAGGAGTCTTACACTGCACTCGAAGGGCAGCTGAAAAGCACCAAACAGCATAACTTGCAGATGGAGAAAAGCTTGGGCACCTTGAAGGAAAGCCAAGAGTGTCTCCAGTCACACCTCACAGAGAAAGAAGTAGAGCTGCAAGGCCTGGAGAGCCAGTGTGAGCAGCTAAGAGCAGAAGCTGAAAGACATAGGAAGAGAGCAGAAACTCTTGAGGCAGAAAAGCTCAGTGTGGAAAAGACATGCCTTCAGCAGGCAGAGCACATCCAGGCCCTCACAGCAGAAAAGGAATCCCTGGGAAAACAGCAGCTGCAGCAGGTGGCTTCTCTGGAGACAGAGGCAAAAGAACTGACTTGCAGGCTGACCGTCAGCCAAGAGCAGCTGGAGGTCAGCCGTGGGGAAGTGTCCAGGCTGCAAGCAGAGGTCCTCGACCTGCGAGTCAAGCTTCAGCAGGCCACTGACGAGCGGGAGCGGATCGGAGGTGAGCTCACTGTCACAGAGACTGTCCTGGGCCAGCAGAAGGCACTTGTCCAGCAGCTGAAAGAGCAGAACGAGTCACTCAACAGAAACCATGTACAAGAACTGGTGCAATGCAAAGAAAGAGAAGAAGTGCTGAGGAAAGAACAGGAGGCAGCAGCCCATCAAAAAGCCGAGCTGGAAAGCAATTTCCTGAAGCTGAAGGAAGAGCTGTCCAAGGTTAAGCAGTACTTGCAGGTTGCTAGAATGGAAAACGAGGAAAATGAAGATCTCCTCCACAGGACCAACACAGATATGGCTGAACTTGGTATTCAGATTTGTGCCTTGACTTCTGAAAAGGTGAATGCAGAAGAGCAGTTAGCCCAGGCCACAGAAAGGCTAAAAGAACTGCAAGAGCAGGCAGCAGAACAACAGGAGAAGCTGGAGCTTGACATCTCTAATCTCAGAGAGGAGAGCAAGAGCCTGCAAGAGAAATTAGAGGAAGCTCAAAAAAGTGCCTCAGCTGTGCCAAATCTGCAATTGCAGCTGGAGACAGTAAAGAAGGAGGCACAGAATTTCCAAGAGACCAGCCAAGAGGAGCTGTCTGCAATAAAATTTCAAATGAGCACAGAGATTCTAAGTTATCAGACAAAATTCAAGGTAAATTAATGGGCTGCTATAGCTGAGGGATCTGTGCAGGATTTCCCCTTCTGTACTGTCAGCTGCAGCAATAGCTGCTTGACAACCTGAGGTTTGTTGTGGCTCAAGCTCTGAGATGGCCATGCAGCTGGCCTTAGCCTGGGAATCTGGAATGTCTCTGCATTCACAACCTAGACCTGTTTGAGGTGAAATAACTCTGCAGTTACTGGAGGTGTGTAGTGTGGCCACCTGAGCACAGAGGAGAGCCCATGCAATATGGAAAAGTCAGCCAACGATGGGAAGTGAGAGGATTCTTTGTTGGCAATGGAGGTGGCATCTTCTGGAACTATTCCCACATCTGGGCCTTTTGTGGTGGGAACTCTGCAAGATCTGTTCCCCACACCTGTAACACTGCTTCTCCTTAACACTGCTTTTGATAAAAGCAAGCTTAGGCTGTGACCTTTTGTGGTTAATTCCCTCATGTATTTTTGCTTTTGACTGCTGAGAAGATCAAAGTTTTGCTTCTAGAAAAATGTGAGTCAGGGCTGAAGATGTGCAACACCACAGCTAAAGGCTGAGGGTTTCACACTGTTTGTTCTGCCATTCTGAGGTAACAGCTCAGGCTGGCAGTGGATCAGAGGCTGTGCCACTGGTGGCATCCAGAAAGCCCACCAGTTGGAGAAAACAGCATCCAGTCATTTGTTTTTATTTTCATGAAGGCTTCTTAAACCTCAGTGTGATTTGGGCTCCCTCACTGTTTTGGGCCAAAGCATTTCACAAGCTGGGCTTCAGGTTTTTGTTGAGAACTTGCCCTTTGCAAGCCACAGTAAAACACAGCTGGTCTTCCACCACAGAGGGGTCAGCCCATGAGCTGGCTGTCTCCTTAGCTGTCTTTCATTAGTCTGACAGTCATGCTGCACGTAGCCAGTAAGAGCCCTCCTGGTTCACAGTGGGGAATCCTGTGGATGAGGGGCTGGTCTCCAGGGGAATGCTAACTCTTGGCTCAATCTCTGGCAGGCGGTCAGCGAGGAGTGTGGGAGCGTAAGGGAGCAGCTTGAGGAGCAGAAGCGACAGCAGCGTGCTGCAGAGGAAGAGATTGCAGAGTTACAGGTAGGTGCTTGATCTGATTAGGAGGTAGGGGTGTTTGTGTCAGCAGGCATTAGTATTACAGTCCAGAGGGCAGGCAGCATTTCTGAGCCCTGCCTGTGGGTCTGAGAAGGCCCTTGGGTAGGTACAGGTGCTGCAGACAAAGTACTCAGTAACTGGAGATTACCCACTGAAACGGTGTGAAAGGCACAACAGCACTTCGGATTGCCCTGCTTTGAAAGCCACTCAGGTTTTGGGTAAGACCTGGTTCTGTGTGTGTTTCATAAATGGGGATGCAGGTTTAAAAGGAGTTTGAATTAGGCCCTGCCTGCCCACTACACACAGGCATGTGTGTGGATCCAGCTGTTTTGCAGGATGCAAGGGGCACTGAATGAGAGAATTAATTTGGCTGACAGCCCATGTGGAAACCCCAGGATTTTCACAATACATTTGTCAAACAGTTGAGGGAGGAGAGATGAGGTGTAAGGAATTCAGACAGGAGGAAGTTCAGGTGATTGAACCTGGCCTTGTCTGCCAGCAGAGATAAGTGCAGCTTAGCTTTGGCAGAGGGGTTGGACCCAGTGATCTCTGGAGGTCCCTAACATTCTTTGACTCTATGATTCAGATGCAATTAGATATGTTCCCTGGGCTGGCAGACCTCTCTGGAGAGGCTAGCTCTGGAAGAAGCTTTTGTTTCCATTGCCCATCATGTTCCATATAGCTTTGACAAACAGCATTTGCCTAATTTTAATTTACCTTTTTTTTTTTCCCCTTTTGAATTTTCAGGTGGTGAAAATTTTTGAGGGTGTATTCTTTTGTCATTATCTTTGGGAGATTTTCTTTGATAAGGAGGCAAAAGCTCAATTGCCTTGGACTAAGAATCACAGGGCTTAGAGTCTATCCCTTATTCAGTGTGACAGAAGTAATCAATCGCTAGTACACAACTAATTAGTGTCTGCTTACACTGTAATATCTTAATCAGTGGTTTGGCTTTAACTGGTTCTTTTAAAGCATTGTTTAGGTGTCTCAGTAATTGTCCAAGTGTTGTTTTCATACATAAGGAAACACAGTCATTTGTTTCACTAGGCTGCAAACACAAGTTTGTCTAGAAAGCTGGATGAAGCAAGAGAGCAGCTCTCTGAATCAGAATCTGCTCGGCTGCAGAAGGAAGAGGAGGTGACAGCACTGAGAGACCTCTTGGAAAGGTGGGTGTGAAACACAGCACACATGAAAGCAAGGTTTAGGTTTTAGTGTTTATTGCATGTCTTCTTTTAGGAAACTGAAAACCATTTTAAAACCTCCTTTCACCTTCTAGGTTAGTCATAAAATGAAAACACCAGTGTTGACTGTTTTTTTTTTTTTCATAAGGAATGGAAAATTTGTGCTTTTTGACAGTTGTTTTTTTTTTCCCTCTCCTCTCCATGAAGATTCAGGGAATCAGGAAGACCTGTTTCAACATGCACAAGCATGGATTGATTCTGGCTAGCTGTAAAAAATGTGCAGATTGAGAACTATTTCACTGAAACTGCCTGTTTGTCAGGGTGGAGCTCCCCTTTCTTCCATGGGTAAGGTTTGAATGCACATGAACTAAAAATGATTCTTAATTGCCTTTGATCAGGATCCAGAAGGAAGCTGATGAAGCAAAAGAGAAGGTCCTGGATTACAGTGAGAAGCTCAGCAAGGTGGCAGCAGATAAAGACAGCAGTGACCAGAAGCTATTTGCTGAGCTGGATGACCTGACGAGAACGAAGCAGTTCCTTGAAGAACGTTTGATAGAACTTATCAGGTTGGCATCAAAATAAACAGCAAGCAGAAACTGAAACCCTGGCTCAGAGTGTTAAGGGATGCAGTCTGGGTGGTTCAAACTTGTATTGCAGAATTGCAGATGCAGGTAATGGTCATGTTCAGCAGCAGCTGGAATTTTGCATTTCCATGAAGCAGTCAAAAATACAACACCCGATATTGTCTGCTCCTTGATTTGTTGTCTTACAGAAATAGTTAGTGCTTTGTATGGCATGTATTTTTCTCCCCCCTTTCAAGAGCTTAAGTAGGTTCTTTGATCCGTTTTTTATGTCTGGAAGCTCCTCAGAAGTTACAACAAGAGTTTTTATTGTGAGGCTTTCTCTCATACTCAGATTGAGGTTGGTTAAAAGTAAACCAACACTGATCATTTCTCTGTGTGCTCCTTTCTTTTAACTGTCTCTGTAGAGATAAGGATGCTTTGTGGCAAAAATCAGATGCTCTGGAGTTCCAGCAGAAGCTGAGTGCAGAGCAGAGGTGGCAGGGGGACATGGAGGTCAATCACTGCCTGGACTGCCAGAGGGAGTTCTCATGGATGGTGCGGCGGCATCACTGCAGGTCAGTTGTGGAACTCTGTGTGCTGAATTCAGTGTGATCATTTATATGGATGAAATACCTCTTGTGATCATACATAGAGATGAAATACCTCTTCATGTTCCCAGATCAGAGGTAATTACTGATTGCAGAGTAGTCTTTTTTTTAAAGGGGAAGATGAAATTATTTCCTACACAGCCAGCTTGCTTGTAGTTACCCCATCTAGATTCATTCAAACATTTTTCAAGGTCTTAGTGATGTGTTTGTTTTGGCTCTTCGCTGGTCTTTATCCTCATGACCTCATGAGTCATGTAAGGTATGTAGGACTGGGACTGTTTCAATTGCAAAATGAGTGGAGGGATTAATGAGGAGTGAAGTAATTTCTGGTGACAGCTTCCAGATTACTCATTTCTGCTAAACTCTGGGAAAACTGCATGTTTGCACCTACTAATGATTTATATTATTATGGAAAACAAGCCCAGTAAGGCTTCATGGGTAACAGCCATCCCTGCAGGATGCTTTTGTTCATGAAAATCTTAACACGGTCATTAAAAAGTAGTTTCCAGGTTGAATACTGAGAGGGCAGGAGGGGTAAGTGTGGATGTGTGTATCTAATACTGGTTTTCTTCCCTGTAGAGACACGCAGATGTGTATTTACAATCCTCACAGTCAAAAGGTTTTGCTCTCGGTATGAGATTTGGCCTGGGTATATATTTGGTATATATTATTTATTTGCATTGCATATTTGTGGATATTTAGTAGTTCTGTGTCTTTATATTTAAACATTTAGTTTTTATTTTTAGTATTTGTTTTAATGTGGGTTTTTTTTTTCCCCATTTGCCCTCCTTGTTTAGGCAACAAAGTGTGAGTGTGAATTTGTCCTGTTTGTTAAGAAAACTCGCTTCACCTCAGTCAGTATTGTGAGTTCTGGCATGGATGTAACATTGGAACTTTGCAGAGAGCAAGGCAGTTACGGCAGAGCCCCAAACTCTGTCCTGCACATGTGTCCCATCTCTGTGGTCCTCCTCTAACACCTTTGGTTTCCACTCGTTTCTAGAATGTGTGGTCGCATTTTCTGTTACTACTGCTGCAACAACTACATGGTGACAAAGCCTGGTGGGAAAAAGGAGCGTTGCTGCAGAGCTTGCTTTAGTAAGCCAAGAGTCATTGTGGACAGTGCAGATGACTCTGGATCCAGTGCCAACCAGGAAGGATCCCCAGCTTCACTGGAATCCCCTGTGTCACCATCTGAGAGGGCTCTTGGTTAGTGTGCTCTCTGTTTGCTGTGAGAAATGAGTAGAGTTTAGCTATTCTTCAGGAAACCACATGGTCACCTTCTGCTCCAGGGACCTGCAGGTTCATGGAGTGTTCTCGGGATTGGACTGGTCCTATCTTTTAATGTGATAGGTATTGACAGAAAAATGCATGTAAGTTAAATGCCAGCTAGGCTGAGGTTTTCACTTGGTTCCTAGTTATTAGCTAATGCTCTGTAAAGGCAGAGCAATGGCCTAGTCTTCCCCCTTGAGGGTTTCACATGTTTATTTTCACCCAGCCAGCTAATGCTGTTGTTTTCTTTTCATCTCCTTTATGGCACAGTTGCAAGTGAAGCCTCCAAACTACTAGATGATACAGCATTTGATATAATCACTGATGAGGAGCTGTGCCAAGTACAGGAATCAGACTCACTCCACAGTGAAAGTCAGATGGAGAGAGACTCTCTGGATCAGAGCGTGACGGATCTGTGAGTAAACACAGCTTCAGGGAGAGGGCTCTCTTGGAGGTTGGATAGAGTGCTGGGAGCTTTATTCAATTCAAAAGCCAGCCTCTGAAGGAGCAGGGAACCATTGCAGTGTGCCTCAGCATAATGCCTTCAGTTGCTTCTCGGCATTAGAGGTATTCGCAGAAGCACTTGCAGGACAAAGCAGCTGTAAGGGGCTCTGTACATCCTCTGCTCTCCAGTTCAGGTTTCTGCCTTTTCAGGTAGTTCAGGAAGGTTCTCATGCTGGGTGACTGAAGTCCTCTCCAGAATTGATTGCACTGCTGCAGACTGGTTGCCACATGAAGCCAGTGTCCCAGATGTGTATCTACAGCTGCCAGAGCTCAGGTGTTCATGAAAACAGAAAACTTTTGAGGGCAGGGCTGAAACAGCTTCCTTCAGGTTTTCATTATGAAAGGACTTCTTACTTCTAACTCCCAAAGCCTTTCCTGAGGTTGGTCACAGTATTTTTAGAATGCTTTGTGAGAAGTGGTTTCTGTGTAGAAGAACAGGCACAGTGGAGCACACTGTCCAGCTGAGGGACAGCAGATGCCCAAAGAAGAGCATCAGACCAGGATAAGCATGAATACTTCTAAATGCTCCCCCAGCCTCTGACCATCTGTCTGAAGGATTTGCTGAACCAGGGCTGTTCTCTTCTTGCTATAATGTACTTTCCATGCTTGGGTTCTTCCTGCTTTCCAACTCCAATTCATTGCACTTTTTAAAGGGCAGCAGTCCAGACTGTTTCAGTAGACACACCATGGGTGAGCAGGGGACTTGACAAACTGCAGAAACATCCTTACTGCTGCCACCTGGTGTGAACAGGTCACACAAGAACAGAATCTCCTGTCAGGGTACATGAGCTCCAGTGAAATCAAACTCCAGTTTAGCCTGTTAGCAGAACAGGGCTGTGGTTTTCCCTGGACAGGTTTGTCTCTAGAATGTGCAAAAGTAGGATTCCAGAATTTGGCATTATGACTATGGAAACATTCCTGATGTAGGAAAGCATCAGGGTGCAGCTGGCATTTGACCACTTACTGGTCACAGAATTATGGCTTTCCTTTTTTGCCTCATTCTAGAAACAGCACATGCAATTCTTCAACCGTTGATGAAGCAGAAGAGTGGCAAGTTGCTCAAGATGCTGAGATCTGCTTGTTGAAGTCGGGAGAAATCATGTAAGCAGTACAGCTATATTACCACCAGGCTGAAAGAGTAAAGGCTGAGCTCAGATACCAGCTGTGTGAGACTCCTTTAAGAGCTGATTGCTCATGTTCCACAGTGGAATTTGCTCTGAGGAAAAGCAGAGACTAGAGCTCAACTAAACAGCAGCAGCAATGATCCAGGTTATCTCTCTGAGAGTAATTACAGGCTTGGATCTCAGCAAGTAATTGTACTTTTGTCCCTCACAGGACCAAACTACCCCTTACAGTGGAAGAGATCTTAAATTTTGGGGAAAGTAACAGAGAGCTGTTCATTAAATCGAGCACCTACAGCATCATTCCCATCACTGTTGTAGAGATGGGGCTGACAATCAGCTGGATCTTTTCATCAGACCCTAAGAGCATATCCTTCAGTGTCATCTACCAGGAGGCAGAGGACACACCACTGGATCAGTGCAAAGTAAGGCCTTGGTTTCCTTTCTGCTTCAACAACTGTCTGGAGAACCAGCAGCTGTAGAAGGTTTCTGCAAGAGTGCCAGTTGCTGCTGTGTAAAGGACTTGTACTCAATGAAGCTACAGCTCTCCTGAAGGCAGAGCTACACCCTTAGTTATGTAATGTTGCCTGCAAAGGCTGAGTTGAAAAACTCTGTCACTTCATTGATCACATCTGCAATTTACTCACTGGTATTAGCAAAAATAAAGCCCAAGGCTACAAAAGCCTTCTTTTTTTCCCTCCTCAGTAGTACTTCATTTGTTACCTCCTTTGGGCTAATCTGGGGGAATAAGACATTTATTTAACATGCATTTGTTAACTCCAGGGTAACTATCTCTGTGTAAAGTCTTCTTGTTTTTCAACTGCAGGCTGAATGAAGAGTGTTCCTTCCATCTTGCCTATTTGATAAAACGTCTGTTGTTGTTGGAGTTTCATTAGATAACTAATTAAGATTTGCTGAGAAATCTTACTTTATAATACAAAGAATATAACCCATATATTAGAAGACATTTGCCTAAATCCTGCTCTTGGTTATATTTGAATATATGTCATACAGGACTGCTGATGTTAGTAAACTTGCTTAGATTAACATTAAAAAGGTCAGGATTTGTTTGTCTCTTTAAAGCAGAGTTTTATAGTCTTAGCTTATAGCGGTTACCAAAGGAAAGAGATGTCTCACTCTGAGACTTTGGGTTAATTTTGATGCTAATCAGTGAAAAGAAATAGCTTTGCTGGCACACTCTGGGAGTGTGAACTCTAAGAATATTTCTGAAGGAAAATGTGAATTCATAGGGCAAATAGCAAGTTCTATTTTGATTTTTTTTTTTTTTGCTGAATTCCAGGTTCTTATTCCTATGACCCGCTGCAACTCTCATAAGGAAACTATAAGAGGACAGGTGAAGGTCAGAAACTCTGGAATCTACACACTGATATTTGACAACACATTCTCCAGGTGGGTGTGCAAGATGAAGTAAGCCTGGTTTCACAGGTGGTGGAACTGATACACTGTTATTTTGTCACTCAGAAGTAGGTATGGCAAACTGGTCCTAGGTTTTGTGTTCCACTCCCAGCAGAATTCCACTTTTCTGTCTCAGCCTCAGGAAATAAACAGAGAAGCAAGAAACTTGTGACTGTTTCCAATACAGTTCAGTCAGGACCGTTATGGCATTAACCCCATACCTGGCAGCCCTTGTCCAGCCATACTACTTTTTTGGGTTTTTTTTTGGTCTATGAACTTAAAGACTGAGCAGACTTAGAATCATAGAATCATAGAATCAGTCAGGGTTGGAAGGGACCACAAGGATCATCTAGTTCCAACCCCCTGCCATGGGCAGGGATACCCTACACTAGATCAGGCTGGCCAGAGCCTTGTCCAGCCTGCTCTTAAACACCTCCAGGGACGGGGCCTCAACCACCTCCCTGGATAACCCATTCCAGGGCTTCACCACTCTCATGGGGAAGAACTTCTTCCTCACATCTAGCCTGAATCTCCCCATTTCCAGCTTCATTCCGTTCCCCCTAGTCCTATCACTACCTGAGATCCTGAGAAGTCCCTCCCCAGCCTTCCTGTAGGCCCTCTTCAGATACTGGAAGGCCACAATGAGGTCACCTCGGAGCCTTCTCTTCTCCAGACTGAACAGCCCCAACTCCTTCAGTCTGTCCTCACAGGAGAGGTGCTCCAGCCCTCTGATCATCCTCGTGGCCCTTCTCTGGACACGCTCCAGCACGTCCACATCCCTCCTGTAATAGGGGCTCCAGAACTGGAGGCAGTACTCCAGGTGGGGTCTCACCAGAGCTGAGTAGAGGGGGAGAAGCACCTCCCTTGACCTGCTGGTCACACTTCTCTTGATGCAGCCCAGGATCTGATTGGCTTTCCGGGCTGCAAGCGCACATTGAGAGCTCCTGTTGAGCTTCTCGTCCACCAGCACCCCCAAGTCTCTCTCCTCAGGGCTGCTCTCCAGCCAGTCCCTGCCCAGCCTGTATTTGTGCCTGGGATTGCCTCGACCCAGATGCAGGACCCTGCACTTGGTCTTGTTGAAGCTCATGAGGTTGGCTTGTGCCCACCTCTCCAGCCTGTCCAGGTCCCTCTGGATGGCATCCCTTCCCTCCAGCGTGTCCACTGCACCACACTTCTAAGGCTTCCTGTCTAGCTGACGTCTGCTAATGTGGGCACCTTCTGATCTTCTGTTTCTCAACAGGTTTGTCTCCAAACGAGTGTTCTATCACTTGGCCATCGAGCGACCCATCATCTACGATGGAAGTGATTGCCCTTAGCCTTGGGCACACAGGGTTATTTTAAATTCTATTTTAAGAAATGCTGTTATTTATGTACCTGTAAGCATTATGATTACCACTGTGTTGGAAGACTTTGAAACTATGCAATAGCTGTAATGCACTTAGAGAAGATGTAGACACTAAAAACCAGAAGCCTTTTTAGGAACACTAATGGCTCTGTACCATGTACAGACTGCTCTGAAGCCATGGTGTGTGACTGAACAGGTCAAGTCATGTTCCAACCACTTTTCTTTCCAGTGGGGAGAAAAGTGAGGGGACATCTAAATGCAAACTGAAGTTCTCTACTGAAAATTAAATTACTTTTCTTCCAAAAATATCCTTCAAAAGGAAATGTAAAGAAAAATGTGTGTTTTGTTGGCCTCTTCTCTGAGGAATAAACTTAGGTGTTTCTGTTCTGCATCAGTACTCTTGGTCAGAACAAACTATGCAATACTTCAGCCTTCACAGACACCTGTTGTAACCCAGCCAGAATTTTGTACCTTTTCCAAGCTTTAAAAACAGCCAGCATAGGGTTTTTACACTTTGGGCTAAGGTTTGGTGAGTCTTACCTGGCTTTTGCAAATGCTTTAGTACTGAATGCCAGTTACAAACAGTCCTTCTCTGGAGACTTTCAAAGCCAACATGGATGTGTTCCTGTGTGACCTGCCCTAGGTGATCCTGCTTTGGCAGAAGGGTTAGACCTTCCAGTGCTCTGATATTCTGTGATTTTGTGAACAACAGGAATCAGCAGCTCCTTTCACTGTTATTACTGTCCTCTGTAAGATGGCCCAGAGAAAGCAGCTCTTACAGTGGAAGTACTGCTCACTGTGGGTGACATCAGGAAGAAGAGCACTCCTTGTCCCTGCTCCAGCACCTCATCAGCATTCACAGGGAAGCACAGCTTCCCAGGAGGTCTGCACACTCTCTCACATGAAAGGTAGCAACAATATCTGAACTGAGTTTGTGTATCCTGTGTCCTTCTTAACCCTTGTAGCCAACTGCTAAGCTTCCATCACAGATTTGGTGACAGAGCTGGCCATGAATGCTGCCTTTTAAGGAAGGCTGGGTTCTTGTACTAAATTTCAGTGCTTTCTATATAGAATTTCAACTTCTTGACAAAATATCTGAAAGCTAATTTTTCTCTTAGCAATTCCTATCTTCTGATGGAAAGGCAAAACATTGTGACAGAACAAAAAGGCTGTTTTTCCTAGCAGCTCTCATCATTTTAGCCATGTCTGAGTTCTGATGTCATTGCGCTCCAAAGGAAACCTCAGAACTGGAAGGTTTTAGTGCAGCAGTTGGTAGCAGACTGCCTACAGGAACCATTGATTCTTGTAGCTGGTATACAGGGGTCATGGTGGGAGACAGAAAATAAAATATGAAGGGAAGGAAGAAAAAAGAGCAGGCACAAGCTGAAGAGGATTATTTAGAGGAGGGGAAAGGGGCAAACTTGGAAATGTGTGAACAAGAGCAGGGATTTGGCCTAGGGAAGGAAGTCAGGAGAGTCCACGCTGCATTTGTGTCACCAGTTTTATACTTTATCCATTAGGGATCTCCTACAGCAAAAGGCTGCTTATTTAAAAGGTGGAGATCACAGGCAAGTGATGGACATTTCCACAGTAGCAGCTGAGGTAGAGAGAAATTTGTCATCACAGGAAAGTAAAGCATGCTGCAGGTAAAGCTAGAGGTTGCTGATCATTCATTCCATTTCCTAGCAATGTATAAATGCAGACTGTGGAAGAAGGACTGCTTTCCGTGGAGGACCTCGAGCTTGGGTAACTGGCTCATCAAGAGCTTCCCCTTGCCTTTGGATGCCTCTTCCCACTCTTGGTGGTGCACTCCCCTGGCTCTGCCAGCAGAGGGGTCAGCAGAAGGTGCAAGCTGGGTATCGCCTCTTCTGAGGGAACAGCTAAAGCCTTACCTGGCTGTGTGCAGAGAAGTGCAATGGACAAGAGGCTGAAGGTGCAGGCACTAAATGGTTCATGGGTTATGGCATGTGTCGGCACTGAAGCTGGTTTGTACTGCATTAGGCATGAAGATATTATTTACTGCTTCAGGTGGAGTCCTGGGGACCTTGTGCTGTGCAGTTTCACTGAGCTCTTACTGAAGGCTGCTGCAGTTTCCCTTAAGCTTTTAGGTGTGGTTTCTCAAAGCGGTGTGCTGCTGTTTGAGTTAGAATACTAATCTTGACAGGATATCTTTCTTAAAATGCCACATGTGAGGTAAAGGAACACTGTCAACTGTCTTAGGCAATATATGACAACTCTGCTCAGAAGTATTTGAAATCTCTCCATTCAGACTTATTTGACAGACTTGCCTATGGGTTTCCTCTATGCATTCCAAGTCCTAGCATTTTTTTCATCCTGTGGCAAATGCTTTGAAGCCACTGTTGGTGTAACTCCTGAAGTACTTGGCTCGATGTTTGCCTGCCAGCCTTTCATGGCTGAAGCAGATGTTTGGGAGGAGGGCAATAAAAGCACTGGGTTGTTTTTATTTAACATTTGAGTCTTTATGGTACCTTTTCTTCAGATTTTCCTGCCCCATAAGAGTGGTTTGATGGCTGTTTTGCCATAAACCTGTAGAAAAGAAAGATGAGTATTGACAAAGGAAAAGTAGCAAATGAAGAAGTACTCAAGTGCTAAAGTACAACAATTGGACAGGAGTGCAACTGTTCAAGTGTTTCAGAACAGGAATCCCATGGGGAAAGGGGAGTCTCTTACACCTCATTACCAACCTTTTGCTTGAATGACCCAGACAGTTTATTACTGGAGCCACAGAAACCCAATGAAGGATTTGGTACAAGCGGAGGTGTGTGTAAGAGATTCTTTCAGTCAAGCACCTTCCATCTCTGTTTACAAAGCCCTTGTGCCAAGGGAGCTGATCACTCGATGTTTGCTTACAGGTACTCAGGTGATCTGTTGGACTGGGGTTTTTATTACCTGCAGCAATGTAATTAAGAGAAAATAAATATTTCAAATTGACGATGAAATTAATTTCAGGGGATGTCACACTCATGGCACAACGGGGTGTACATTGGTGGTTTTTCTGGCTGCTGGAAGAATGGAGGCAGAGGTTTATGTGAAGGAGTGAATGCAGCTGCTTTAAGAAAATGACAGGGTTCCTCTACTCAGTGTTGCTTTATGAAAGATCTCTGAGATGTATTGCACAAGGGTGTACCACGTTACAAAACAGCTGCAAAAGCCTGACTTTGCTCCTTCTTACAAAATGGCAATTGCACTATTGTTTTAACTATGCTCAACCACTTGTTCAAAGCATCTTTTGGTCCTAACTGCCAAAGAATTACAAACCCCTTCACATCAAACTTCATGCTCCAGATGAGGAAGAGGAGGTTTTCTGTGTCCCAATATCTGTACAGTTACAGAGATACAGACGGTTGTATACTGGAATGTTTCTCCATGCTTTTTTCCTTTTCCCCCTTTTTTAACCTCAGGAATTCAAAAAAATAAAATTCTGTGTCACTGAGAATGTGTGTCCCTTTGTGTCCTGTAAAGATAGTTTTGTCTGGGAGATGAAAGCAGATCACACAATCATCTAAGCAGGAAAAGCTTTATAGAATAAGGAAAACAGAAAACAACTTTTGAGGCTGGTGGAGGAAGGCCTCATCTTTATCCCAGGGCATGCGGTAAGGCACAGGCTCCTCTGAGCTGGTGGGGCCAGGGGGACAGCAGGCCCTGTCACCACACTCATCACTGTTACTTGTTATCTCTTTTTCCTCAGGGGAGTTTCCTGATGGGTTGGAGGCTGTGACCCTTCAGAATCCCCATGCTTCAGCGGCAGCCCCTGCTCCATATTCACTCTAAGACAGCCTCCAGCAAAGCCTCATCCACAGTGGAAGAGACCTGCAGTGTGAGTGACCATACCTGGCTGTGAATGGTGGCAGTGGAGGCTGCAACTCTTGGAAGCCTTTGCCTGCACCTCCTGTGCTCTGTTTTGAGCCATACTGAACAATACCTCCTCCTGTCCTTGGTGCTAGGGTCTTGTTTACACCAGGGATGGTGAAACAATGGCCCAGGTTGCCCAGAGAGGTGGTAGATGCCTCATTCCTGGAACCACTCAGGTCAGGTTAGATGGTGTTCTGATCTAGTCCAAGATGTCTCTGCTCACTGCAGAGTGGACAAGATAATCTTTAAAGGTCCCTTCCAACCCAAACCAGCTTGTGATTTTGTGATTCTGCTCTATGAAACTGGGAGAGAAGTGGATGGCAAGCAGTCCTGCAGAAAGGGAGCTGGCTGTGCTGGTGGACAGCAGGCTCTATGTAAGTTAGCAGTGTGCCCTGGCAGCCCTGTGTCCCCACATCCTGGGGTACATCAAACCCAGCATCACCAGCTGGTCAGGAGAGGGGACTGTCCTGGTAAACGTTTGTGTGGCCTCATCAGAAGTACTGTGTGCAGCTCCCCACATTTTAAGAAGGATGAAGTTACTTGAATGCAGCCAGAGAGTACAAAGCTGGTGACAGAGCTGGGAGGAATGTCCTGTGGCAAATGGTGGACCTTGGGTTTGTCTGGTTTGGAGAGAACGAGGCTGAGGGTCACCCTCATTCCTCTCTACAGCTCTCCGAGGAGGGAGGGCATGTGGAGAAGGATATAGCAATTTCTTCTCTCTGAACCCTTCTCACAGGTCCTGGGACTGGGCATCAGAGCTGCACTAGGTGGGTCAGACTGGACATCTCTTCATCGAGAGGGTGGTCTTTTAATAGAACTTAGGGAAAAAAAAGAGGGTGTATCATCTTTGGAAGAAAGGGGAGGCAACCTACAGAATGTTTAGGGATGTTGCTAGGTTGTGCAGGAAGAAAATTAGGGAGGCAAAAGCCCATTTAGAACTTAGACTGGCCTCTGCTGTGAAGGATAACAAAAAGTCCTTCTATAAATACATCAATAGCAAGAAGAAGGGCAAGGACAACCTCCACTCCTTGGTTGACACGGAGGGGAACGTTGTAACAAAGAATGAGGAAAAGGCAGAGGTACTTAACACCTTCTTTGCCTCAGTCTTCACTAGCAGGGCAGAACGTCTTCCAGACAGCTGGCCTGCAGAGCTGGCAGAAGGAGCCAGAGAGCTGCATAGTTTACCACTGCTCCAAGAGGAAGTTAGAGATCTACTGAGCCGCTTGGACCCCCACAAGGCCATGGGACCAGATGGGATCCATCCTAGGGTGCTGAGATTGCTGACAGATGAGCTGTCCAAGCCACTTTCCATCATTTTTCAGCAGTCCTGGCTCACTGGAGAGGTCCCAGAAGACTGGAAGCTGGCTAACGTGGTGCCCATCCACAAGAAGGGCCGGTTGGATGAGCCGGGGAATTATAGGCCTGTCAGCCTGACCTCAGTGCCAGGCAAGATTATGGAACGGGTCATCTCGAGTGCGATCACACAGCACTTACAGGATGACCAGGGGCTCAGGCCTAGCCAGCATGGATTTAGGAGGGGCAGGTCCTGCCTGACCAACCTGATCTCCTTCTATGATCAGGTGACCCGCCTGGTGGATGTGGGGAGGCCTGTGGATGTGGTCTACCTGGACCTCAGCAAGGCCTTTGACACCGTTCCCCACAGCAAACTCCTGGCCAAGCTGGCAGCCCGTGGCTTGGACAGGAGCACACTGCGTTGGGTTAGGAACTGGCTGGAGGGCCGAGCCCAGAGAGTAATGGTGAATGGCACCACATCCAGCTGGCGGCCTGTCACTAGTGGTGTGCCCCAGGGATCAGTACTGGGCCCCATGCTCTTCAACATCTTTATTGATGATCTGGATGAGGGCATTGAGTCCATCATCAGTAAATTTGCAGATGACACCAAGCTGGGGGCAGCAGTTGATCTGCTGGAGGGCAGAGAGGCTTTGCAGAGGGACCTCGACAGGCTGGACAGATGGGCAGAGTCCAAGGGCATGAGATTGAACACATCCAAGTGCCGGATTCTGCACATTGGCCACAACAACCCCAGGCAGTGCTACAGGCTGGGGTCAGAGTGGCTGGAGAGTGGCCAGGCAGAGAGGGACCTGGGGGTACTGGTTGATTGTAGGCTGAACATGAGCCTGCAGTGTGCCCAGGCAGCCAAGAAGGCTAATGGCATCCTGGCTTGCATCAGGAACAGTGTGGCCAGCAGGAGCAGGGAGGTCATTGTGCCCCTGTACACTGCACTGGTTAGGCCGCACCTTGAGTACTGTGTCCAGTTCTGGGCCCCTCAGTTTAGGAAGGATGTTGACTTGCTGGAACGTGTCCAGAGAAGGGCAACAAAGCTGGTGAGGGGTTTGGAACACAAGCCCTATGAGGAAAGGCTGAGGGAGCTGGGGTTGCTTAGCCTGGAGAAGAGGAGACTGAGGGGTGACCTTATTGCTCTCTACAACTACCTGAAGGGAGGTTGTAGCCAGGCAGAGGTTGGTCTCTTCTCCCAGGCATCCAGCACCAGAACAAGAGGACACAGTCTCAGGCTGCGCCAGGGCAGGTTTAGGCTGGATGTTAGGAAGAAGTTCTACACGGAGAGAGTGATTGCCCATTGGAATGGGCTACCCGTGGAGGTGGTGGAGTCACCTTCACAGGAGGTGTTCAGGAGAAGACTTGATGGGGTGCTTGGCTGTATGGTCTAGTTGTTGGGTGGGTTGGATTGTTTGATGGGTTGGACGCGATGATCTTGAAGGTCTCTTCCAACCTGGTGTATTGTATTGTATTGTATTGTATTGTATTGTATTGTATTGTATTGTATTGTATTGTCTGACCCTGGAATAGGTTTCCGGGAGGGGTGGTTGATGCCTCTAGCCCCAGTCACTTTCTAAGAGACATATGGACAATGCCCTTTACAATACAGTGGTCAGCCCTGAGATGGTCAGACAGCTGACCTGGATGATCCTCGCCCGTCCCTTGCAGCGTTCCCTGCTGCTTGCCGGCGACAGACTGCGGCCGGCCGGCCGGGGCTGTGCGCAGAGGCAGCGAGGCCGCGCAGGTTGCCCGGGAAACAGCCGCTGGGAGGGCGGGGCGGCGGGCGAGATGAGTGGCGTAAGCGAATCGCCACCAATAGGAGCGCGGCAAGGGCGCTCGCGAGGCTGCCTTCTCCATGGCAACGCCGAACCTCCCGTTAGCCGCCGGGCGCCGCGGCCGCCATGGTGAGTAGAGGGCCTTGCTCCCCACCTCCCGGCGCAGCAGCGACGGAGACGGGCGGGAGGCCGGCTCTGAGGAGGGGCAGGGAGGCGGTTCGGTCAAGACTCTCTGGGCAGAGGGGGCTGCTGCCGCTACCCGCCGTCTGGGCATCCGCGTCACGCCGTGCGACCCTGCGGAGAGTGGTGGGGCCTGGAGTTCCTACAGGCTTCAGTGCCCCGTGAGCTTAACTGCGCTTGCAGCACAACAGCTTTAGCCTGCGTTTCTGTCTTTGTGTTAGTTTAATGCCCTTTTGAGGCTGCTCTCTAGATTGTGAGGTTTCAGTGCATGCTGGCATGTCTCCTGTCTGTAATGAATAGGAACTTTTCACCTAAAGAAAACCCTGCAAAGAGGGCATCAGTTGAGCTTTTCATATGTTTTCTCATTTGCAAGATGTGGGACTTTGTAGGAAGCATCATGCTTGCAACCCATTATGCGAGTTTGTTTTATTTACTGCTGTTGCTGTTTTCTTTTTCTGCCTTTAATTTTTATGCAGCTGAGGTCTGTGCTCAGGGTTCCAGGTGTTGCCTTTTCACTCAAGCTACCCTTTGCAGCTGGGTTAATGAGGAGAAGATGATTGGTTTCACTGTTTTGTCTGAGTAGCTGCACACCTGTCTCCAATACCAGCAATCCTAACTCACTGCATGGGAGTGTAAATGAAACCTGATTTCACCTGTGGCTCATCAGCTCTCCAGGGCTGTGCTGATAAATTCCCATTTGTGCCTTGTTGTGCCTCCTTGTGAGTTGTTCTGCTGCACGAGCAGGATTTATTCTGGTATAATTGGCTGTGCCAGGATTCCCTCTCTTGAAATAGAGGCATATGTAGAAGGGCTAATTAGCCAGATGTAAAAGCACTTACTTCTTAATTTACTTTGCAGTACTTGTTTCTGGACTGCAGGCTGCTGAGACTTCGATCATCAGTGATAATCTGAAATTGTTTCTCAGGTTTTTGCAAACCAGCACAGAAACATAGCATGCTTTCCTTTGTACTTTCTTGTTACTACATCTATAACAGATGTATCATTCAGTTATGTTATGCACATGTGCAGATGATACAGAGACAGATTTATCCTTGAAAATGATCAGGGGGTTGGAGCACCTCTGCTATGAGGACAGGCCGAGGGAGCTGGAATTGTTCAGCCTGGAGAGGAAGAGGCTTGAGGGAGACCTAATAGCAGCCTTCCAGTACCTGAAGGGGGCCTACAGGAAGGATGGGGAGAGACTGTTTATAAAGGCCTGTAGTGACAGGACAAGGGGCAACGGCTTCAAACTAGAGAAGGGCAGATTTAGATTGGATATCAAGAAGACGTTCTTCACTATGAAGGTGGTGGAACACTGGAACAGGTTGCCCAGGGAGGTGGTTGAGGCCTCTTCCCTGGACATATTCAAGGTGAGGCTCAATGAGGCTCTGGGCAGCCTGATCTAGTTGGGTATGTCCTTGCTGACTGCTGGGAGCTCAGACTGGATTACCTTTGGAGGTCCCTTCCAGCCTAGACCATTCTATGAGCTTCATTTCTCCTACAGGCTTTATGGTTCTGGCCGTCTGATTGGCTCCAATTTTGTGTCATTTCTCATAAAAGTAAGTCACTTGGGGCCTTGCTTTCCTTTCTGTTAAAGGAAGAACATTTCTGTGAGGTATGTAGGGGTAACAGACATGAAAACATGGCAGGTTAACATGCTAAGCCTATGAAAGCAAGCACAGAAAGGAGTAAAAGGCAAGTCTGCATGGTGCTTGTGCTCCCTTTTGGCTTGTTCCAGGGCATCTTTGTGTTTATGCCCTTGTCTGCAGGCAGAGCTGGGCCTTAACGAGCACCACCAGAATGAAGTGATCAGCTACATGCGTTTTGCTCGTTTCAAGCGTGGCCTGTGCATCAAAACAGTGGATTCTTGTTTCCAGGACCTTAAGGACAGCAGGTACCGTGGAGGGGGGTTGGCTCCGAGCAAGAATAAAGTAAAATACTCTAGCAACAATTGGAGGCTCAGATGCAGGGTGGGACAGCTTTTTTCCATTGACATTTGTATGTGCTTAGCTAGGAAGAGTGAGCCACCAGTTCTGTAAATGTTAGGAGTCTCTTTAATGCTAAATTAACACATAGGTGTCAACAGCATGGCTTTGCTCTCTATATTGCTTCTGAGGTCTAAATCTGGTGCAAGACTGAGTAATATCTGTAAATGTAATGTTTCCAAGAGAGAGTTTGAATACAGTGAGCAATTAGTAGTGCCATAGTCCTCTAGTAACTACTGGCAGTAGATGTTTTCAGAGGGATGTTGCATTACAGAAGAATATCTGTGGTGAGGTCTCATAACAATGCAAAACTGTCATCATAAGAAGGACACAACCTGTTGGGGTGAATCCAGAGGAGGACACAAAAATGATCCAAGGACTGGAATACCTCCGCTGTGAGGATAGGCTGAGGGAGTTGGTGGTCTTCAGCCTGGAGAAGACTCTAGGGAGACATAGCTGCCTTCCAGTAGCTTATGGGATCCTACAGGAAGGATGCAGAGGGCCTTTTCATCAGGGTGGCTAGAGACAGGACAAGGGTGAATGGTTTGAAGCTGAGGCAGAGCAGGGTTAGACTGGAGCTTAGGAAGATGGTTTTTGGTATGAAGGTGGTGAGACTCTGGAACAGGCTGCCCAGGGAGGCTGTGGATGTCTCCTCCCTGAGGGTGTTAAAGGCCAGGCTGAGTGAGGCCTTGAGCAGCTGAGTCTTGTTGAGAGTCATCCCTGCCCATAGTGGGGAGGTTGGAGTTGATGAGCTCTAAGGTCCCTTCCAACCTAAGCCATTCTGTGATTGTCATCACTTTGACACCTGACTCATCTCTTTTTAGACTGGTTGAGGAGACCTTCACAGTTGATGAGGTGACAGACATGCTGGATGGACTGCAGACTGTTGTGCACAGTGAAGTGGAATCAGAGCTCATAAACACAACCTACACCAACGTGTTGCTTCTGCGGCAGCTCTTCTCGCAGGCTGAGAAGTGGTACCTCAGGCTGCAGACAGACGTCTCGGACTTGGAGAACCGGTAACAGCCTGGGCTGCACAGAATGCCCTGCAGCCATGAGAAATCTTCCAACTAGTGACTGTGTGCATTCTGGTTTTGTAACCATAGAATCCTCTTCTTTTGCTTTATGTCAACGATAGGTTAGTTTCAAGGCTTCCATCAGGTTTGTCAGAAGTTATTTGCAGTGTCCTTACTTGAATGAATCAGTTAAGAGCAAGCAATAGGATTTGCTTTAAAAGCCTTGTCCAATTAGATATTTTAATCAGTGATGCTACATCTTACAGTTCTAGTGCATATACCATACTATAGCATGGCATGATCTGCTGCATTTATTGTATTTGTGTAGGACTTAATTCTTGACTTCTACTGAGAATCTTACATGCAATACAGAATGTAGCATCAGCCTAGTAAAATGTTTCATAGGTTAGCTTTTTAGCTACGTAAAGCCTGGTAAAATGTGTTTTGTAGGTTAGCTTTTGGGGTAAATGAATGCCTCCTTTTCTTTTTCTTTTCAAGAGAACTGTTGGAGCAGGTTGCTGAATTTGAAAAGTCAGAATTTACATCTTCAAACAAGAAGGTAGAGTTTTGTTTTAATCAAATCATAGTCAAGTGTCATGTGGAGTTGAGAGAGATGTTTAAAATACATTGTGTTCTTCGTGCTTAAGAGAGAAAATTCAGAAACCACACCCCCTCCTTTTTCAAAGCAATCTTAGGATCACTCCAGAAAGCAGCATTTTACAGTTCAGCACCAGGCTTACACTGAACTTTCTTAGCTGTTTCGGTATGGCAGCTTCTGCATCCTAATCCTCATCCCAGAGTCATCCCGATCAGGGCTGTGCTGGAGGGTCCGCTCTTGGGTTCCCTTCCCCCTGGAAACTAGGGTAGAATGGAACATTGCAGCATGGAGTCAAGAGCTGGGAAGATTCCACGATGCAGATATGACTCCAGCTTATCTTATCTTGCATGATTATGGTTTGTAGCATAAAGGTCATAGTTTGCTTAAATATTTATACATATTTGAAGCTGTGTTAATGTTTTTTACAATGACTCATTTTTTTGTTTCCTTGCTGCTTTGTCTTTTGGTGGCTGCAGCATTAGTAGTCTTTTGTAAATTCATGTTAGCAATCCTTTCATAGTTCTATGCAGTATTGTTAATTAACCTTAGCTGAAAATGAAGTATATAACTTAGAAGCCCATGTATCTTTCAGAAATGAACTAGAGATAAGGGTCATTCATTTGCTTTACAAGAGAAAGCTGAATTGGCTGCCAGTAGCTATTTTACAGGCTAAATGTATACTCTTCTTCCTAGAAATCTGTAGAATTAATTTATTTTTTTTTAACCTGTATTTCTTTAGCCCAATGCAGATCTCATTAAACCCAAACTGGCCCCATTAAATGAAGGTGGGTCAGAGCTGCTGAACAAGGTAAGAACTTGTCTGTTCAGTTGTGGTCAGTGACTGTGCTGCTTACTCATCTGAGTAGCTCTACACTACTGTTTCTATAGTGTGCCTGTCTCTGTATAGACATGAAGATAACGTCCTCCAGAATGTAAAATAATGCTAAGAAATCAATAAATGTTGTAAAGCCTTTTACATTTCTTGTGTGGTTATGGTCTCCAATATCTATTTAATTATTGACTTTTCTTTTGCAAAAGCACTTAGGCCTTTGTAAATACTAATCTTTCAATTTAATGAGGTAAATTAATAGCAACCAGTATTCAGTTTGTTCCATGCAGCTTCTTTCCAAGAAGAAAGGAAATTAAAATATTAGCTGCCTGAGGTGCTTAGGTTATAGAACATTTTCTGTCTCACTTGAAGTCAGTCTTACTACATTCAGACTTTTTTCTTTTGCTGGTTGGTTAAGTTCCTCCTAAAGAAATAGGTTCTTAAAGAATTGGGAATTTGATGATATGATGATTTTTCTCTCAAAAATAATTCATCATTTACCTGGTGAATTTACTCTGCTCACTGAAACATGGCTACTTCCTGTGAAACAGAAGATAATGCAGAGTAACCTGGCACTTGTCTCTTTAAACAGGAGCTATGAATAAATTCTTGCTTGGCTGTTGATTGAAAATACAAGAGATTTGCAGTTCTGTCTGTCCTGCATCTTGATAGTTATAAAATGCTGAGCTCACTAGTACCAAGTCAGTAAAGCATGTGCCAGATTTAAGTCACCAGTCCTGTATGTTACAGCAAAATTGGAGACTTGGGTCTCTTGCTAAGGCAGAGGACAATAAATAAATGGTCTGCTCGTTTCTTGTCTTTGTAAACCTTTAGAAGCTTGTTTGCTTTCCTAACCTAAGAAGCTGTTTTCTTACCTGAAATATTAAGGAAATTGAAAATAGCACAAGAGGGTTCACAGACTTTTCCTGTTTGTTAACTCAGACAGTTGCTTGTCTCCAAGAAGAAAACGAGAAATTGAAGGCCAGGCTCAGGACCATAGAAACACAGGTAAAATCCCTCTAGACTTGGATGCTTAGTGCTGGTTGCATATTGTAACAATTTCGTGATTGTCATTCTTTTGGTTTTGGCTAAAATGCTTCTGAGGTTTTACACTGTCAATATATTGCAGGCTACAGCTGCACTAGATGAGAAGGTCAAACTAGAGAAGTCACTGAAGGATTTACAGGTGATCCAAGGAGATCAAAAGGTAAATATCATCAAGATTTTCACCACCGCTTCCATTTTACACAGCAGTTGCCTGTACATCTACGAGGTTGGTGCCTGTGGTGTTTCTTTGCTGGCACATACAGAAGTTCAAGCTGGCATTCTCTTGTTCCTGCAGACATTGTCTGCTGTTGCTGGTCGGTCTGTCAGCAGCTCATCCAGAAAGTTAGTTAATATAACATGTATTTCACATCACAGAGACCATGAGAAACCATGATCAGAAAGGAGTATCTCAGATGCTCTCAGGGAGTAGTGTTCCAGGGTTTTTCTTCTCAGGGGTGATGTCTATGCAAGCAGATACAAATTAGTTTGTTTCTTCCAGTTTACTAATGAAAGACTGATATCTTACCTGCGCTTTCTAATGCCATGTTGTGGTTTAAGCTTTCCTGTAGTCCAAAAGCCCAAATGGAACAGATTTAGATTGCCTTCCCTTTCCCTTTTTTCCTAGTAGGGGAAAGCAAATTAGGCAGGAGAAAAGAGAGGTAAAATCATGAAAGAAACAATCTGGAAGTAAAAAGAGAGGTTTAACAAGATATAAAAGGCATTTGAGTAAAAGGAAAGTTTTAAAGGTATAAGGAAAAGGGGTAAATAAAAATATATACAAAACCAGGAACAGCTGGCAAAGAATTCTCTGGACGCAATGTGGATTCTCTTCAGATGCAGTCCTTAGGAGCCTGGAGCAGCATGGAACAGGCCCCACCACATGCTTGCAGCAAGAGGTCTTTATAGTTTTGGAAGTGAAGTTCAATATCCTAAAGTGTTTTCCACCTTAATTTTCATATTTTAATCCCCATTTCTTTTTTAATTTTGCTTTCTAACTGGTTTATGGTATGTACTTAGCTTTCTTAGTATGTTACCATTTTATCTAGTAGCTTTTAAAATCTGTGTTTGAATTATATAGTATGTATTTATTTATCAGCCCTGGCAAATATTTTCTTTATCTGTTGTGTTAAACCTTGAATTATTAAAGGTTTAAAATATTAAATGGGTTTATTAAATCCTGCGTAATAATGTTTGTAGTTTTAAAAGACCGGAACCAAATCTCATCCTGATTAAACAGGAAATGGACCCAGTGTCAGAGCTGCTGATTGTCTTCAGCTTTCATGTGTTGATTTGCTCTCTCTGGTTTGTCCCTTTCTTCTCCAGCTGTGACATTCCCTATTCACAGGCAGACAGGTCTTTTGTGCAGACTAGCTAGCAGATACAGTGCTGAAATGCACAACTTTAGACAAAGTATTAATTGAGTGGAGAAGATGCTGAATTTCCTCTAGTTTCCCTCCATATTTAGATAGGATGGGTCAATAAAATCTTAGAAACCTAGCTGCTTTTCAGAGCAGCAGCATACAAACTCTCTGGACAGACAAATGACTGCCAAACCACAGTAGTTCTGAAGGACCAACTCTTAGTTCTGCTGATTTCTGCTTCTTTTTTGCTGGTTAGTATGGTTTGTCATCCTGAGTATGAAGCGTGGTTTGGGAGGAGCTGCTCTGTTGAGTTAGTTCAGCTTGAGGATATTGAATTTGGACATAACTGACCTAAACCACAGGTTAGAAGAATGGTCTGTTCTGATGCAAAATATGATACACTATTCAGAGCTCTGCAGCCACTGCACCCTGCCACTCAGTCTCAACAGCTCTTCTGCTCGAGTCTCACCTGCCAGAAAAAAATGGAGCAGAGCTTCCTTAGTTTTAGATTTTTGTTCTTTTTAAGGTGCTGCTGTTTCAGCCTCATCATGTATCATACTTTGGAGAATTTGAGCTGAGCTGGAGACAGTGGGGTTTGAAAATGGAAATGCAGCCATCTCTAAAATGCATTAACACGTTTTTAGAGTTGTAAATTAGTGCTTTAGTTTTTTTGGTTGTGTTGGTTGTTTGGGTTTTTTTTTGGTTAAAGCATTTCTAATGTAGGCTTTACAGGAATAATGAAGACATAATTATTAAACATTTCAGATGTACCCACTTGGTGCAGTTATCATAGTATCAGTCAGGGTTGGAAGGGACCACAAGGATCATCTAGTTCCAACCCCCTGCCATAGGCAGGGACATCCCACACTAGATCAGGCTGGCCAGAGCCTCATCCAGCCTGGTCTTAAACACCTCCAGGGATGGGGCCCCAACCACCTCCCTGGATAACCCATTCCAGGGCTTCACCACTCTCATGGTGAAGAACTTCCTCCTCATGTCCAGCCTTAAATCTCCCCATCTCCAGCTTCATTCCATCCCCCTAGTCCCACCACTACCTGATATCCTGAGAAGTCCCTCCCCAGCCTTCTTGTAGGCCCCCTTCAGATACTGGAAGGCTACAATAAGGTCACCTCTGAGCCTTCTCTTCTCCAGACTGAAAAGCCCCAAGTTATGCATTTAACGTTTGAAACATTGTCTTCTCTTGCATTTGACATGTGTTAAATATTTCTTCTATTGAAGACTGATGCAAACCAGGATATTACTGAACTGGAAAATAAAGTGGCAGCTTTGAAGAGCCAGTTTGAGAAGACTTTGAATGATGCTACTGAAAACCAAAAATTCTTGGAAGACAACTTGGTGACAACAAAACATGACCTGCTTAAGGTTCAGGATCAGCTTTCTGCAGCTCAAAAGGTTAGTATTTCATTGTGATGGAACAGTGAGAGCCCTTGGTTCTTTAGCTGATCCCTGATGGAACAGTGAGAGCCCTTGGGTTTTCAGCTGATGGCGAATTTAACAAGCATAAACTGCAGGCTGCAGAGTTTACTGGGCCACACTTGTGTCTGTGTATTTTTTTATCTCTTTTATTTGAGGGGAAAAGCACACTGTGTATAAAAGAGCAAACTCAGAAGTAACTGTGTGGTTTTAACTGTATGAATACCTAAAAAGTGCCCATTTGTCAGCGTAGAAACTTTTGAATGAAAAATGGATTCCCAGTCTTTGAATCGTGGAATCATAAGGCTGGAAAAAACCTTTAAGATCATTGAGTCCAACCATGACCACTAAACTATATCCTGAAGCACCACATCTACAGCTTCTTGAACACCTCCAGGGATGGTGACTCCACGACCTCCCTGGGCAGCCTGTTCCTATGCCTGACTACTCCTCCGTAAAGAAGCTTTTCCTAAAGTCCAATCTAAACCTCCCCTGGCACAACTTAAACCTATTTCCTCTTGTGCTATCACTGGTTACTTGGCAGAAGAGACCAACACCAGCCTCACTACAACCTCCTTTCAGGGAGCTGTATAGGGCAAGTGTTCTTCAGAGGACTCCTAGAATGACTTCATTAGGAAATGTTTATTTCTCCCCATAGTCTTCTATGAATCTACTCACTGACTGCATCTAAATCAGAGTAAGTAAGAGAAAAGACTGTTCTGGAACTTCAGGGGGAAAGAAGTAATCTTTATTTTTGAGAAATCATATTAATTTGGTTTTCAGAATGCAGAAATAATGTGTTGATGATATTATGTAGGAGCTGGAGAAGAAATTTCAGCAAACAGCTGCCTACCGCAACATGAAAGAGATCCTCAGCAAGAAGAATGAGCAGATAAAGGATCTGCGTAAGAAGCTGGCCAAGTAAGTGCTGCTCTTTGTCTGTCCAAACATGATCCTCCCTCTGGTCTCTGTCCTGCTCTGTGAAGTTATCTCTAAACCAGACTAAAAATTATTTCTTTTAAGAGGATTTCTAGTGGGCTGTGCCTTGATGTTTGATAAGCCTAGGTCAGTGGGCTGGGCTGGTGTGCAGCACCTAGCCACCACATGGCAAGGTGGCATGGAGAGAGCACAAGAGGGTTATGCACTTTGCAACATGGATGCCTTAAACCTGTGTTGTAGGGGGTCAGAAGTGTAACTTAAAACTCTTGTTGAAACTTCTGCCCACAGTTTTTAACAGTATCATAGAATGGTCTGGGTTGGAAGTGACCTCCGAAGGCCATCTAGTCCCAGCCCCCTCTGCAGTAAGCAGGAGCAGAGGTGCTCCGTCCCCCTGATCATTTTACTTATAATACATACACACAGAGAGAACACAGAAATAACCAGGTTGGAAAAGACCTTTGAGATCTTCAAGCCCAGCCTATGTAGGTAGGTTCCTGGCCATTCTCTTACTGCTTTTTGGCATCTGGCCAGTCTTAAAAGGAGCCACTGGACTGATGCATAGATGCACTGGTCTGTGTCCTGAGCCACACAGGAGTGTCTCTCTAGTGGAACTAATTTAGTACTGGAAGTTCAGAATTTCTTCAGATACAAACTGTCTGAGTATTTGCTACTCCATTGTACTGATTGATTGCTATATTTATTTATTTATAATCCTCAGATATGAGCCAGAGGACTAGAATACCAAAACCAGCTGATCTGTTGGAAGCTGCCATAGAAAGAAAATGTAAACTGGTATTTTTTTTTATTGGCTTTTGGTTTGAATGGTAGAGCTTTTTGCTTCTAGTACTTAGAATTACTTTTTATTAATACTAATAACACATGGAAACTTTCACCTTGTCTCCTTGTAAACCTGCATTTTATGGGGATCAGTTTCTGTAGTTGTTTTTAATTCTTTCTTGAGAAATCACAGAGAAGCTCACTGAAGAACTGAGATCATTCCCTACAAAGCAAGAGGGGAATTTTTGCTTAAAAAAAAAGGGGGTGTGTGGGGGGCAGCATTAGAGTTTATTAATACCTCTGAGGTAGAAATTTGAGTTACTTTTGTTAATGTAGCCATGAAGTGGAAGTAAAAAGGAGGAAACAAGAAACCCTTAATGTTGTTTCAGATTGGACATGTGTGACAGGTGCTCAGGAGGTTTTGCTAGTGTGTGCACATTAGCCAGCGAGGTAAATGTGTTCCAGCAGCAGTGCTGGGCCCTGTCAGAGAGGGACACTCCTTGAAGCTCTGCTTCTTCACTGGAATCTGTTTGAAACAAATCTGAACATCAGATTTTGCCAGTGTTCCTTATTGCTCATTGGAAAGGTTGCTGCTGGAGCAACTTTTCCTGAGCAATAAGCTATTTCATGTGTTCATCTCCTTTCTTCATGTTAACCTTAGTAGAAAACAGTTTATTTCACTCAAGTCTCTTGTAATCCTCTGCTGTGCACTTCTCTGGCAGCTTCTAGCAGTGCATCCCACTTGTTGGTTTGTCCCTGTTCATGTGTATGTGGTATTTTACTCCAAATAAAGCCATTATGTTTTCAAACATTTAATCCTTAAGGAGCTGGTTTTTTTGTAGGAGTGTTTTGTAGAACTAATTTTTTGGTGTCTTTGGAATGGAGTGGCCAATCAGGAAGGAATTTTACAGGACCTGTCTGTCCCCTCAAACAAGTAAGGTAAATCTTGTTGAGAATGGTGCAGTGTGAAATGGGACCCCTGACTCTGAGCTGTCTTGCAGATCTCTGGTTCAGTGAATGAGAGCAGTGTGCTGCTTTCACTGGTTTGTGTTACACAAGTAGAGGCTGTGTGTGAAGCTCTTGCTGAAGAGTGCATCACCTGTCAGAGATGTACCTGCCAAAGAAGCCCTGGAGCATTACACAGTAGCAGCTCTTTCTGCTGAGATTGGTATAGCATTGTGAGGATGGAGATGACATCTGAACCACTCCTGACAGCATCTGGTATTTCTAAAACTTCACTTCTTTTCCTGAGGTATAAATTTTAATACTGCTTTTACCAACCTTTGTTCCTCAGGAGTTCATTACACTGCTCAGACAGACATCATCCATTCCTTCCACTCTAGCTGTTAATTCCCTAGTAACGCCTGAAGGAAATGTCTCTGGCTGGCTGATCTGGAGGAATCACTCTTTCAAGTTGGGTGGGGTTGTTTTAGCTCACAGACTGAAGAAATGAAATGAAATCTGGGCACTTCAGCTTCTTTAAGTGTTGACTTGTTAAGCTAACAAAGAGCCCTGTGCCCTAAGCATGGCTTGAGTTCAGCAGCTGGTGGTTAACAGAGGATCCAGCAGTACTGCATGCGATCACCCTAATGAGGGAGGGGATTACCCCTGTGCCTTAACTGCACATAACGTACTCCTCAGTCTGCCTCGTGCTTAATAGCCCCTTTTAAATGTCCTAAGATAAATGCCAGTACACATTAACAGTCTCCTCTGTGTATGATAAACTGCTGCAAGGACAGCTCAGTTGGGACACTCCCCATATATCCACAGTTACCTGCCAGGCACTTAAATTCCAATCCTGAAGTTTGATTTTCCTCTCTTGGCACTGTCTGGGTGGCTCTTGGCTTCTATGTGGTACCAACTGCTGTCACACCACTGTAAAATATTCTTGCTCAGGAAACAAAGATGAATTGTTTTGAGGTGTCAAGTGGCTGAATGGATTGAGTGTCAACAGTTTGATCTGTTCTAGGAGGATGTGCCTTTTAAAACACATTAAATTGGTTTTGAATCTAACTTTAAGGTAAGTTTGTGTGTGAGCAGCTAAGAGCTGTTACTGTTATTGTCAATGCTTCTAACTGGCTTTGAACAGAGAATGTGCCACAGAGTTACCCTGCCTTAATTCTGACACTGTCCCACTGAAAGCATTGGTTCAGGATTCCTGCCCTGGCTGCCTGCACACTCCCTGAATGCAACGTCTGCCTTCCTTATCGGAGACTCCTCCTGGACATATTCAGCAGCCTGTTTGGGGTCAGCTCTTCTTGAAATAAAGGTGAGTAGATACTTGGTATTCTGTTTCAGCAGACTTCTGACAATTATTTTGTAATGATTATTTATAGGAAGCTGTTACTGGAGTGTGCAGTGTAAGTGATGGTGGTGCTGGGTGATTGGTGCACAACCCTGCCAGGACAGCTCATGAGTGACAGCTAGTAGTGGACTGGAAGGCTACCCAGAGACCTCCCCAAGCTGCAGGCAAGCTTTGACAGAGAGGGAGCAGGAGCTGTCAGGAGACAAGCAGAAGGACTGATGGACTGGGCCAGCTGATTTGTTTGATTTTAGCGAGGTGCCAGGTTTTGGCTTTTGTTTTATGCAGGCCGGTTCTGAGGTCTGGGAGAGCTGGGTGCAAGTCTGTGAATCAGAACTGCTGAGTGCACCCTCCTGGAGGGCTGGAGTATTTCCAGGTGGAAGCGAGTGTCTCTAGGAATGGCAGGATCTAAGCACTGGAGCTAGTAGGCCCTGCTGACACTCTGTTCCCCCTCCCACAGGTCTGGCTCACCAAGGGAAGCCCAGAGGGGTCCTCTCTAAATTGAGGGGTTATAGTGCCACATGTTTGGTGTACCACTGTTAATATCTAGGCTGCCCAGTGCAATCATCGAGTCTGTAGCAGACCTTTTCCACTGCTGTTTGTTATTCCTTTCTCCCTTGATTCCACCAACAGAATTGTTAAACTTCTCTCACACCCTCGATTCATGGTCCCCAGCCTGTTGCTGAGACCAGAGATGCTGGTTTTGTCTGCATTTGAAGTAGCTGGGGGAGGTGCTTGGCTTCTACAAGAGATGTAAACCCAGGATTTTCAGTTGGAACCTTCACCTAAGCATTTCCAGTTTCACTTAAGTGAGATTCTCTGCTTCTGGTTAGGTTTACACAGGGCAATTCTCATACTGTCCCATCAGGCTCTGGCATGCTATGGGGATGAACTCCTCACTATCCTTACCTGTTCCTCCAAACCCCACACTCTCAAATTTTTTCAGGTACTTGGTGAAAAAAATCTTTCTAGTTGTTCTTTCACATGAGCAGTGAAATGATCAGAAGTTCTTGCTCGTGTCTATTGGAGGCTTGTCTTTGTCCCTGGAGACAAAAGCCAGGTCGTTCCCCAACCAAAATGAAGTTCAAAGGAGATCATTTTATCTGATGTGCGTATGGTTAGACTCACAGCAAGAACTCCTGCATGTTAGCTGTTTAACTGCCTTTAAAGATACCTAAAGCCTGTCTCTAAGGGAGCCACTGGGTGATGGGTTCTTTGCTGGGTGCTTATGTGCATGACTGCCTCTCAAAAACACCTCCAGCAGTTTGTGATCCCAGCTGCTCCTGAGGCTGAGGTTTGAGAGAGACAAGGATTCATTTCACTGCACATGGACTTCCTGATCTGGCCTGACCTGGGCTGAGGACACCACTCCCCTCTGCCTGCACAGCCTCCCCAGGCCATTAGTACACCAGTTTGAAATGTAATGGGAGGGAGGTGCAGAAGCCAGGGAATGTTTAACCTGATGATGCTCAGCAGCAGCAGTCATCTGTTCCTGCGGCTGCATCCCAAGTGCTGCTAATGAGCTGTTGTGGAAGATCTGTGAGCTGTTCAGTGCAGAACTTGTAATAGTTGGGCAGATGTTTCATTTCTAATAATCTTCAAGAGCTGTCATGTGTGGAACAGCTAACACATCTCGGTGTCTGCCCTTGAATTTAGTAAGTTATTCATCTAAAATTACCTGGGAGGGTTGCCCAGGAGATGTGTTTGCAGGGCTGGCTGCCACGTTGCCCTCCTGTGGGCAAGAGAAGAACTGCAAGGATGCTGCAGAATAGCCACAAGCTCCTTCAGAGCTGAACTCTGGAAAGGTGAAGCAAACCCTGCTGTTTTCCAGATACAGCCTCCATTTGCAGCACTTCTCAAGTTCATTCCCTTATGGGAGATGCAAACACCTCTTGCAGTCCCCTTTTCTAGCATGCAAAAGTTTCATCCTCCTGGGCAGCAAGTTCCCCATGTGATTCTGCTGGTCTCAATGCTGTGTGCCAGACTGTGCAGCTTGGGCTTGTGTCCAAAGGCCCATGGAAAGGATTCTCACCTGTACCCACAGCTGGAACCTCAGTTCTGACAGTGTCTGATGGGAGGCTGGAGCAGCACACACAGCCCTGGCAGGGAGCAAGTTCTTGGTGCTGGAGGCGTGGCAGCAGCTGAGTGAGCCTTATTTGTAAAATGGACCTGAAAGGTGTCCAGTACTGGCCTGAAGAAAAAGTACAGAGAGGGGAAGGAGGCTTGGGCTTGTGCAGACCCTTTTCACTGCTGGAGACATGGTCGGCAGCCTCCTTCAGTGAGAGACCTGTCTGAAGGGATTGAGCTCAATGTGTACCCTGGCAGAGGCCCAAGTGCACAGGGTTCACCTTCAGATCTGGTAAATCAGTGTGCTTTCAGAAAACCCAAAGGCTTCTGGAAGCCCCATCCTTGGATGTTTTCAAGGCCAGGCTGGGTGTGGCTCTGGGCATCCTCATCTAGTGGAAGGTGTCCCTGCCCATGGCAGGGGAGTTGGAACAAGATGATCCTTGAGGTCCTTTCCAATCTAGACAATTCTGCGATTCTGTGTCCTTCTGCCTCCACAACAGGTCACAGGCACCTTGTCTCAGTGGCCTCTGTGTATTTTAAAACAGCAGCCCCTCAGAAGAGTTCATCTGCAGCAGTGGGATTTGGGTATGAAGGTAAGTGAAAAGAGTCTGGGGCTGTTTCATCCTCCCACATAGAATCACAGAATGATTTGGGTCAGGAGGGATCTTTAAGGGTCATCTAGTCCAACATCCCTACAATAAGCAGGGACATCTTCAACTAGATCATGTTGCTCAGAGCTGTGTCCAACCTGACCTGGAATGTTTCCAGGGATGGGGCATCTACCACCTTGCTGGGCAGCCTGGGACAGTATTTCACCACCCTCCTATGGTTTCAGATTAGGCCCTGCTAAAAAAGTCTGTCCCCATCTTTCTTCTAGGTTCCCTTTTGCTATTAGAATGCTGCAGTAAGGTGTCTGCAAGCAGAGCATGGGCAGGGTAAGTATTCCTGGAGGGTCAGGCTAGGGACATGTATGGCTGCTGGAGACTGTTTTGAGGCCATCTTTTGGAACAGCAGAGTCTGCTGGACTAGGTTGGGTTATCACCAGGGTATTAGGGATGGCCATGCACCTGCTTAGGGTAAGAAACAGTGTTAAGAGTAGCAGCTCTGACAGCCACTGAGCCCAGTGCTAATGGTGTGGGACCCCCTTCCCTGTGCTATGGAATCCAAGCCAGTGCCTCATGCACAGGAACACCACTGGTGGGGAAGAGCGCCCCAAGGATGAAGTGTTCCATTTCCAACCCCGGCTGTAGCCCCAGTGTTAGTCCCCATCGATGTCAGGCTGGCATGTGAGTTGATAAAAATCCCTGGGCTTGCATCCTTCCCAGAAATGCCAGCCCAAACCCAAGCAGCTCTGCACCCACAGCACCACTTTTATCGTTCCCTGCGTGTCTATAATCTATTTACCAGCATTCCTACTGCAGTTAATAAGATTAGTAATTAAAAAGCTCAATAGGAATTGGCAAGCCTGGCTCCTCCGCCTTGCCCTCCCCTGCAGGCTGGGCTGCTGTGGCGTCTGAGGCAGGGCTGGCAGAGCACCTGAAGCTCTGAAGGCAACGAGGCTCTGCTGGAAGCTCTGCCTGCGAGCGGGCGATGGAGAAGTCCCGGCCGCTGTGGGACAATCCCCTGCAGTTTGTCTTCGCCTGCATTTCCTATGCTGTGGGCCTGGGCAATGTGTGGAGGTTCCCATACCTGTGTCAGATGTATGGAGGAGGTGAGTGTGGGTTGTGCCTCTTGCTTCCCTTGCCGAGGCGTGCAGCGAGCTTTAAATACACATTGTCCATGTTAACATCCTGCCCACCTGGCAGGGTCCAGGGCAGGTTCTTGCTCTCCAATCTCTTCTATTGCTGCTTTACTTTTCATGTTCTGTAGCACAAGGCTGGTGCCTGACAGCTGCCTCATTAGAGAAGTACTCATTTCCTGTCAGCACAGTGAAGCTGTGGGAAGGCTCAGGTTTTCTGAAGTAGGGAAGTAGGGTGAGAGATGTAGGTCTATGCGGCATTCATTTATTACTTTTTTCCCCCACTGAACCACTCTGTTGGCCTCAAACTAGTTCAGTTCTTGGAGGTTCCTGTATGGGGACTTGGAGTACATTGAGAAGGGAAGATACTCCCACTGATTTGCTGTAAGGATTGGCTGTGCCATTTCAAGTTTGTCATTAATGTGTCTTTTTTACAAAGCCTTACTTGCTTATAGCTTAGCTGCAAATCTGCCTTCAAGTTGGCTGAAGCTCCTTAATCATCAGTTCCACAGCTAAACCCTCCCCAGAAACTTTGAAGATGGGGAACAAATTGTTTTAGGTTCCCAAACAAGAGCTCTTTGAAAGTTTATCCTTCTCCTAGGTCCAAACTGAAGAAGGATGAGGTCTGTATTGCAACCATTCTTCCTTAGAAATCGTGTCAGCTAATTAGATAACTAATGATCTCTGCTAGTATACAGCTGCCACTGGTTAATGACCATGAAGAACCCTTATGAGTAGCCTCTCTTTATAAGACATGCCAGGGTTATGCTGCTGCTTGCTCTGCCTCTGTTGCCACAGTTTTGGGCCCAGCTCAGTTACTTTAAGTGACATGATGAGCATCTGCCTTGTTTGCTTCTGGTCTGTCTGCCTCCCTCACAGGAAGATGAGTTTGAGTGCTCTTTGCTGCTTCTGTGCTTTGGCTCACTGCTTGCTTCTGTGTGTGGTGGTTGGTTCATGCTAGTTTTTGAGAAGCCAGATGAGCACTGGGAATGGATCAGAGCTGCTCTGTGGGATCAGGGCAGAAAAAAATATAGGTAATACAGTGGTAGAAGTGAGGGCAGAAGCTAGATGCTGCAGTTGCTGAAGCCTTCTTAGGTGGTTCAGGTAGCACTAGTGACAGACATGCTGCAGTTGTGGCTGTATTGCTCTACCCAGATGCTTTTAAGGGCAAAGACTTCATGTCTGACACAGAGCTTAGCATGCAAGTGTTTCTGCATGCAGTTAAAGTGCACAGGATTAGCTCACTCAGTCTTGGCAGATGGCCTGAGGGACAGCAAAACCCTGACACTGGGGACTTTGTGTGGTTTAGCCTCTTGCTGGCCATCAGTAACGTAGCAGATAGTGAATGCTCTCTGAAGTGTGACTAAAACCAGAACACTTGATTAACCTGAAAATTCTTGGCTTTATTTATTTTCAGAAAAGCAAGTTTTTGAAAGAAGTTTCTCCACTGTTTGTATTTTCCCTGATTGAATTTCACAGGGGAAAAGCAGCTCTCCCTGCTGTGAAACTAAACCTCCTGACAGCAGGCTTGCCTTTCCTGCATTCTTTCTCACTGCCTACTTAGAGGATTCAGTGGCTTTCCAGGTCTGAAAAACCCATGCAGACAAAGCATTGTCAGGAACTTGACAGCTGGATGTGCCAGGCACTGGGGCTCAGGAGGGATGCCAGCAGCAGCTTGTTTGGCATCTTGCCTGCAGAGGATCACAGAGCCAGTCCCTGTCCTGCCCAGCAGAGCAGCTGGGCCCTTATGCTGATAAGGCTCATAAAGTGAGTGTTGGCAGACTTTGATTTCCTGCCCTGTTCATCAGCAGATTGCCTCCTGAGCAGAGCAAGGGGGTTCAAACTTCACAGGTGCAGTTAACCCTGTAAGGAGGCTGGGCCAGGTTGAAATGCTGGGATGGTTTTACAGCAGGATGGGTGCTGAGCCTTCAGTGAGGAGCCCCTGGTGACTAGACAGGATGCTGAGCAGAAGTGATGCTGCTGGCCAAACGCAGTGTCTACACCAGACCTGGGGCACATGCCACAAGTTGTGCCAGCTACCGAGGTCTGGCCTGGGGGTGGTTTTTATGGGTAGTTGGCACCATAGGAAACAAGGGCAGGTGTAAATGAGCAGGGAGTCAGTGGAGCTGTGCTGATTCACAGCAGGTGAGAAGTTGGTTCATGTGGCTGCTTTGAGGCACTTGTATGAGGCCTTTTGGTTCTAACCTTTGGGTAAAGGTGGATAGTGAAATACTAGGACAGCTGGTGAAACCTTGGCACAGGTTGTCTGGAGAGGTGGGAGATGCCCCATCCCTTCCATTGTTCATGGACAGGTTGGATGGGACTCCAGAGCATCCTGGTTTAGTCAATGATCACTGCAGGGGAGGTTGGACTAGATGGCCTTTAAAGGGCCTTTCCAACCCCAAGCATTCTGTGAGTGTATGAACAGTAGCATCAGGAGGAGGACCTGTATGCAGGCAGGGCTTAGTTCTTGTCCCCTGGGTGATAGAACAAGTCTGAAGGAGTTCCTTCTCGTGCCAAGGTGGCAGAGCCAGTGCCGAGCATGTGATAATGCTGCTGGGAGGGCTGGAAAACCTTTGCAAGGGGAATAAGGCTGATTTTCCCCCTCCCGTGGTACGCGGCAGAACTCCCCTTGGTGGCAGCACCCCGCTGGGATGGAGTAGCTGCGGGAGCTCTCAGACGTCCGGCAGCTCCCTTGGGGCGTAGGAAGTTATCTAACAGACTAACAAAGGAGTTGTTAATAAGCAGAGGGCCAGGAGGTGGGAAATTAATTCCCAGCATAAACCCGATTATTGCTCAGTGTTTGTTTGCAGCTGTGTGCCTCGGGCACTGCCTGGGGTTGATTGCTCTGAGGCGCTGCACAGAGCCCGTTGCAAGGAATGTTAATGCTGCAGATTAAATCCCAAACAGGAGATGTTTACGTAAATATTTTGGCCTGCTGTAAAAGGGGAAGCAGGAAAGCCTTCCCAAAAATCCAGGGTTTGACTTGGTCAGCAGCCTTCTGAAGTGAGCCTCAAGTCGAGGGCAAGGATTAGTTTCTGTTTTCCAGCAGAAATTTCAGCAGCAGTGCATCCTTGCCGCTGGACACAAAGGTCCTTTTCCCTCCCTCAGTCCCAACCTGGCCATTCCTGCTGCTCCTCTTCCTCAAGACCATCCCTGTGTCAGTCTGTGTGGGGGTAGCAGGGATGAGCAGAAGTGGGATGAGGGGAGGCTGTGTACCTCTGTCCCAGGGGCTGTGCTCTGTGGGAATAGTCTTCATGCAGGCTCAGCATGGCAGGGCTGGAGGGAGCTTTTTGGTTGGGTTTTGTGATGTTTGGGGGTTTTTTTAAGCCAAACCAGACTTAGTACTTACTGAAAACTCTATCCATGAAATCATTTAGGGTGGAAAAACCCTTTAAGATCATAAAATCCAACTGACCCAGCACTGTCAAGTCACCTCTAAACTATGCCCTTCAGCACCACATCTACAAATCTTTGAAATCCCTTCAGGCGTGAAGTCTCCACCACTTAGTTCTTTGGGCAGCTTGTTCCAGTCTTCTGCACCTGAAGGGTTGCTGAAGTTTTTCCTAATAGCCCCTAATTTGCCCTGGCACAACCTGAGGCTGTTTCCTTTCCTCCTGTCACTGGATACCTGGGAGAAGAGACCGACCCCACCTTGCTCCACCCTCCTTTCAGGTAGCTGTAGAAAGTGAGAAGGCCTCCCTGAGCCACTTTTTCTCCAGGCCAAACAGTTCCAGCTTCTTCAGCTGTTCCTGGCAGGAGTCATGCTCCAGACCCTTCACCAGCTTCACTGTCTTGCTTTGGACACGCTCCAGCTCCTCCATGCCTTCAACATGGATGTTGCTCTCACCTTTCATTGAAGAGTAAAACTTTCCCTCAGCCTCTGTTGTGATCTTTCACAGGCTTTGGCTGGCTGTGAGTTACCCTTTAACAGCCCCAGCCCCGAACATTGCCCAAACCCCTGCCAGGCACCTGGGCAGCCCAGCCGTAGCAGGGTGCCGGTTGGCACAGTTTAACAGCAGAAATCTCAGCTCTGCCAAGTCCCTGTGGAAAATTCCCTGCGCCCCCAGCACTTGGGACAGGCCTCAAACCCTGTGAATGCCCTTCAGCCTGCTGCCGTGCCCTCAGCTTGCTAGATGCCCCAGCCAGCTCCTGGCACAGGCATGGGGCAGTTTGTCCACAGTGGTGTTTGTGATGCTGCTCTGGGTTGCTCTTGCAGGTGGCTTTTTGATCCCATACCTGATCATGCTGATCGCCGAGGGGATGCCGCTGCTCTACCTGGAGCTGGCCGTGGGGCAGCGCATGCGGCAGGGCAGCATCGGCGCCTGGAAGATCATAAGCCCCTATCTCTGTGGAGTTGGTATGTGCTCAGCTGTCCTCTGCCTTCCTGAGTGCCTGGGGAGCACACAGGGTCACAGGATGTTAGAGGTTGGAAGGGCCCTCTGAAGGTCATCGAGTCGAACCTCCATGCCAGAGCAGGACTATAAAATCTAGCACAGGTCACGCAGGAATGCATCCAGTTGGGTTTTGAAAGTCTCCAGAGGAGATTCCACAACCTTCCTGGGCAGCCTGTTCCAGTGCTCTGTGACCCTCACAACAAAGAAGTTCCCCCTCATGTTGAGGTGAAACCTCCTGTGATGTAGTTTATATCCATTACCCCTTGTCCTATCACAGGGTGCAACTGAGCCTGTCCCCTACCTCTTGACACCCAGCCCTCAGATAGCTTTGGCTGCCAGAGAAGAAACCAGGTGGGAGCTGGGGTTTTTCTGGGCCTTAACCCAGCTGAGCAAAGTGGTTATCCAGGCACCTTATGGGACACTGGGGCCAGACCCCAGCTCACTGTGTTGGGTCCCTCGCCTTGGAGGTGTAAGTCCACCAGCACCTCAATGCTGCCCAAATCATGGTGTGAAGGCCAGCACTAACCCCAGCCCCTGGGCTGCCTGCACTGGACTTTGAGCATCCCCTAGTGCTTCCCTGAGCAGCTTCTCACTAAGCTCCACATGGTGTGACAAAATGGTGCCTTAAGTTCCTGCTGTCACTGCCTACCAATGTCTGCTTATGGCTTCAGGATGTTGATGAAGTACCCTGGTGACAGCAATTAGCATCAGTTTCATGTTAATTTTAATGATGTATTGCGTATTCACCCCCTCCTAGGAGCTAAAGTATAAACCCAGTGCAGGAGGGCCCAGACGCCAGGAAGAGAGGGCTGCAGCAGCAGGGGCATGCTTTGGGCATGGGCAAAGGCCCCCTCCCCCCATGCCAGTCCCAGTGTTACAGGGCCCTGGGTATTTGGGAGCTTTGCCACTGACCCTGCACCTCCCTCCATGCCTGCAGGTGTTGCCAGTGTCGTCGTCTCCTTTTTCCTCTCCATGTACTACAACGTGATAAACGCCTGGGCATTCTGGTACCTCTTCCACTCCTTCCAGGTGTGTGGGCATGTGGCCACTTGTGGTGGCTCTGCGCTGGTGCTGGATGTTTTGTGGCACCGTCATCAGCTGAGGGTGGGGAAAGCTGTAGAAACCCTCCCAAAGGCTTTTTGGGGGTGGGTGGAAGAATGAGGCAGTGGTTTTCCCCTCTGTGGGGTCCCCAGGCGTGTTTGATGTCTTCTCACCACGCAAAGCAGTTCATGGCAGCACCATGATGCCTTGCTCACATGCGCCTTGGTGGCCATGGTGTCCTGTACTCTGGGATGGGTCTGACTGAAGACAGGAAAGAGGTTGGCACTGGGGGAAAGGATCAGAGGGTCATCCCCAGAGAAAAGCATCAGAACAGTTCTGCCCTTGGGGAAAGAGTCATCCCTAGGGGGGTGGGTCAGAAAGCATCAGTTCCTGGGGAGGGGGTCACCTCTAGCCCCAGGCACAATGTACAGGCAAGTAAGCCCTGGGCAAAAAGCTGCCCTTGCCTTCATCCCACCATGCTGACAGTTCTCCCCATCTCCCTCCCTCACAGGACCCCCTGCCATGGGCCACCTGCCCCCTGAACAGCAACCGCACAGGCTACGAGGAGGAATGTGAGAAGACCTCCTCCACGCAGTACTTCTGGTACCGCCAGACCCTGAACATCTCCCCGGCACTGGAGGCCAGCGGCAGCGTGCAGTGGGAGCAGGCGCTCTGCCTGACGCTGGCCTGGCTCGTGGTCTACCTCTGCATCCTCCGTGGCACCGAGTCCACTGGCAAGGTGAGAGCCTGCCCAGCCTGTGTGGAAAAGCAGCAGCCATGGCTGCTGTTGGGATCAGAGAATCATTTTGGTTGGAAAGGTCCTTTAAGTCCAACCACTGACGCCAGGCAGCTCAACCCTGCTCTCTTTGCTGTCCTGTGAAGCTGCCACTGAAGAAGGTTCAGCTGAAACACTGAGAGATGGTGAAACAATGACCCAGAGAGGTCCTTTAAGTGCAGCCACATCTGCTGCAGAACCAGCCACCAGGCTGCTGGCCCCGCAGAAGGCTTCTGGCCACAGCAAAGCCATGTTGGGAGACATCTGTTCCTTGCTCTTTGCAAGGAAAACCAGAGGTTTACCAAACAGGTTTGCTCAGCCTTTATTCCCAGCAGAAGTTGTGAGGAGTAGGGAGAACAAACAGCAATGTCCCAGCTGAGCCTGCAGTAAGCAGCAAGCTGAGGGCTCTGATCCCCAAATCATCTTAGCTGGATGCAGAAAGCCAAGAGCCTGTAAACTAAAGAACCTCTTCAACTTTCTGCAGCTGGTTTTGGGGGCAAACCAGAAGGAAATAGCCCAAGAGCACTGGAACAGTGTCATGACGGTAGAGCCTTACTGAGGGGGTGCAAGGGCTTCCCTGCCATAGTTTGATGTTGACCTTTTTTGAGGTCTGCTCACCTGCCTCCTAGAGCAGATGACAGATGCCCTTTGTCTAGTGAGTCCTTGGGAGGCAGTTGCAGAGTGGTGTTCCTCCACTAAATGCTGCAAATAGCTTGGGTTGTTTCCCAGTCGAAGAAGAGCCTCTGGGAACAGTGGCACAGGTCCTTACTGCCAGTAAATCCCTGTTTCCCTAAAACCTAACCCAAACATGAGATTGATTTGGAAATGCATCTTAAAGGGTAATGCAGGATAGCAAAGACAATTTATTGGTGTGAGAGTGGCTTAGCCCTGTCTTGTGCACTCCTTAGACCTGTGTTTGCCCTTCCTCCCCGCAGGTTGTCTACATCACAGCCTCTTTGCCCTACTGTGTTCTCATCATTTACCTCATCAGGGGACTGACGCTGCACGGAGCTGTGAACGGCCTCGTCTACATGTTCACCCCAAAGGTACAGCAGCCACGCTGGGTTCCTCCTGACCAGCTGGCAATTACCGAGCATGCAGGCTTTTAAAGCCTGCTGAAGTGCTTGCAGCAACTTACCTCTGGCAGCTGGAGTCCCTGGCTGGGGTCAGCTGGAGGCTCTTGTGCCACAGTTGTGCAGAGCAGGACCTGCCTGTTGGTGGAGCTTGCAGCACGTAGCTTTCAGAGTGGGCAGAAGCCCTGCCCAAAAACACCCCGAGCTGCAACAGATGCTTCAAGGGGCCTGTGCCCATCCCGCAGAGCGGACGGGGCCAGTGCCAGGCATCTGTGTGCAGCTGCACAGCAGCACTTTGCCTGTCTGGCAGCTGGAGCAGCTCTTGAACCCCAAGGCATGGATCAGCGCCGCCACGCAGATCTTCTTCTCGCTGGGGCTGGGCTTTGGCAGCCTGATTGCCTTCGCCAGCTACAACGAGCCTGGCACCAACTGCGAGCGGCACGCGGTCATCGTCTCGCTCATCAACAGCACCACCTCCATCTTTGCCAGCATCGTCACCTTCTCCATCTACGGCTTCAAGGCCACCTTCAACTATGAGAGCTGCCTCAGCAAGTAAGTGCTGCTCCTCTCTTGCCTGCTGCAGGCACTCTTGGGGAGTCACAGGCTGCTGGGCATTGCAGGGAACCTCTGAAGATCGAGGCTGACTCCCCACCTAAGGCAGGTTTACCTGGAGCAGACTGCACAGGATTGCATCCAGAGGGGTTTTGAATCTCTCCAGAGGAGAATCCACAACCTCTCTGGGCAGCCCCTTCTTGTTCATATTGAACCTCTTGAGTTCCACTTTGTGCCCATTGCCCCTGGTCCTGTCACTGAGTACCACTTGTGGGTTGAAATATTTCCCCCAACACCACTGAAAAGAGCATGGCCCCATTTTCTTACTACCTGCCCTGTAGATATTGATAAGCATTGAAAACATTCTCTCTGTCTTGTCTTCTCCAGGCTATACAGCCCCAGCTCTCAGCCTCTTCTCTGAAGTCCAGTCTCCTTATCTTTATAGCCTCTGTTGGAGACTCTCCAGTTGTCTCTGGGGAGCCCAGAGCTGAGCACAGTACTCCAGCTGTGCCTCATCAGGGCAGAGTAAAAGGGGAGGAGAAGCTCCCAGAAGTGAGCAAGGTGGTAGGGTAACTTTGCCAAGGAAGGCAAGAGGGGAGGTAAATAAATAACAGGGGACAGTGCTGCCAGTGCTGCCCAGAGCAGATCTGCTGGTACTCTAATAAAGCTAATGGCACTACTTAGAGTGCTGGAGGCTGAGATGGAAGGTCAGTGCTGTCTTGCCATTTGACATCTGGGTGCCCCTTCCAGCCACAGGCTAGAGACAGAGGATGAGTTTTACCTAGGTAAGTCACAGCTGCACTTACCCCATGCCTGGGGCCTGGCACATGCTTCCAGGAGGGACATGGGGGCTGAATGTAGTGATGCTCAGATTCCCCTGCTTTAAGGCTAAGCCCTGTGCCAAGAGCTCAGCCTCTTCACAGTGATCACAGAATCATGGTTTGGGTTGGAAGGAACGTTTAAGGGCATTGGAAGGACACACCCCCCCCCCCCCCCCCCCAAGCATTAAACAGGGACATCTTCAACTAGATCCCATCCAATCTGACCTGCAATGTTTCCAGGGATGGGGGATCTACCACCTCTCTGGGCAACCCAGGCCAGCATCTCACCACCCTCAGTGTAAAAACTGTCTTCCTTCTATCTTGTCTGAATCTTGCCTCTCTTGGTTTTAAACCATCACCCCTTGTCCTGTTGCTACAGGCCCTGCAAAAAGTATGTCCCCAGCTTTCCTATCAGCCCCTTGAATAGTGAAAGGCTGCAGAAAAGTCTTCCTGGAGCCTTCTCTTCTGAAGGCTGAACAACCCCAACTCTCTCAGCCTGGCCTCATAGCGGAGGTGTTCCAGCCCTCAGCATTTTTGTGGCCTCCTCAGGACTCACTCCAGCAGGTCCATGTTGTCCTGTGCTGAAGACTACAGAGCTGGACAGAGCACTGCAGGCTGGGTCTCACCGGAGCAAACAATCCCCTCCCTCAGCCTGCTGGCCTGGCTGCTTTCGATACAGCCTGGGGTTCAGTTTGCTTTCTAGTCTTTGAGCAGACATTGCCAGGTCACATCCAGCTTTTGACCCACTAGCACCCCAAGTCTTCCTCCACAGGACTGCTCTCCATGTCCTCATTCCATAGCCAGTGTTGATACTAGGTGCTCTGAAGGTGCCCAGCAGCAGCAGCTCCCATACAGTCCCTGGCACAGGGCCTGTGATCAGTTACACTTGTACTTTTACAGCTTTCCATGAATCTGCAGGTCAGGGAGGAAACCAAGCAGCCAGTCCCTGCCCCTTGCCAACAGGCTTGGTGAGGTGGTGGGGTGTGGACATGAGACCGGAGGGCAAAAGGGCAGAGATGCCAGCCAGCATTGGCCGGCACCCAAAGTGCCTGCCTGGGAGCAGCAGTGTGGGCACAGGGTCTGCCCCCTCTGAGTCAGAGTGCAAGGTCACCTGTGTTCCAAGGCTGCTGGAGGGGCCACGGTTCCCACCTGGGGAGATGAAAGCCCTGGGATCAGCAGAGCCAGTGAAGAAGGAAACAAGATTTAAAGCCATCTTGTTTTATGCCTGGGCGTGGAAGCCACTGAATTGCTGTCATCTTTCCCAGGGTGATCCTCCTGCTGATGGACGCCTTTGACCTGGAGGAAGGCTCCGTAACAGCAGACAACCTCAGCCAGATGAAGGCCTTCCTCATGGCCACCCACCCGCAGCAGTACGCCCAGCTGGCACCGCAGCTCAAAAACTGCAGCCTGGAAGCCGAGCTGGATACCGTGAGTGGATACCTGCCCTTCAGCCTCTCCTTTTCTCCACCGGAGCACAGGCAGCTGCTCAGCACTGGGGCCAGGAGGGGCTGCGGCGAGGCTTGGTTCTAGTCCTTGAGATGGGTGTAGGGTGGGTCTGGCTCAGCCTGGCAAGGGGCTTCTTGGGGTCGTTGGGTCTGCAACTACCTGAAAGAAGATTGTGGTGGTCTCCCAAGAAAGAAATTATAGGACAAAAGGAAACAGCCTCAGGCTGCACTGAGGAGGTTTACATTGGCCACAGGAAAGGGTTGTCAAAGCCTGGAACAGGTTGTGCAGGGAAGTGGTGGAGTCACCACACCTGGAGGGATATAGGAAACCTGTAGCTGTGGTACTGAGGGCTGTGGTTTAGTGGTGACTTCATTAAAAGTCATACAGTTGTACTCGAGGGTCTTAAAAGGCCTTTTCCAACCAATGATTCCATGACTAGCAACTGAGCTGTGTGGGATGGAGCCAGACCACTGGCTCTGGCTGTGTGGCAGGGCAGGTTGCAGGGGTTTGAGGTGAATGTTTTTGTTCCAAGTGTCACCATGCCAGTTTTGGTGCAGCTTGAATAAACAAGCAAAGAGCTCACCTGCCTTTGCTGTGCAAAGCACCACCACAGGTGTGGGTTCTTGTGGTGCAGGGTAGGTCTCTTGTGTTCCCCATGTCCTCACTGAGCAGAGGGCCTGCCTGTAAATCTACCTCATGTTGCCCACAGGCTGTGCAGGGCACGGGCCTGGCCTTCATAGTCTATTCTGAAGCCATCAAAAACATGGAGGTGCCCCAGCTCTACTCCGTGCTCTATTTCTTCATGCTGCTGATGCTGGGCATTGGCAGCATGCTGGGGAACACTGCAGCCATCCTGACACCGCTGACAGACAGCAGGTTCATCTCCAGCCGCTTCCCCAAGGAGGTCATCTCAGGTAAGCAACTGCTGCGGTGCAGCACAGGCCAGGCAGACCCACAGCTATTGAGGGCTCCCCTTCAACCTCAGGGAGAGCAGGGAATAGCCAATAGGATGCCAGAGGTGGTGCCTGCCCTTGGGATTTTCTGCCCAGCCTGTACAGCACTTACCTTTCCCTTGGGAGCTCTCCAAGCACTGGGGCAGTTGTGGCTGTGTATTTGCAGGCTTCCCAACACACCACAGCTCCTTTAGACTAGTGAAATGCAACGGGCCAGGACTAGTGTCCAGATATCCACAGTGACTCTTCAGTCACACTGCTGCTCTCCCAACTACAAACCACCTCAATCTTTGGCCAGAAGTGCCATGTGCTCCTGTTTTCTGCATGGAAAGCAGTTGTCCTACCTCAGCCTGCTTCAGATGACTGCCTGGCAGTGCCAGCTGATGCTGCATGCAATGTGACAAGGCTGCAGCCAAGCTGCAGTCGTCTCAACCCTGCTGAGTGATAAAATGAGCAGAAATAGCCCAAGTTGTGCCAGGGGAGGCTGGAGTTGTCAAGCCGTGGAACAGGCTGCCAGCACCGGTGTAGGTGGGGTGCTGACGGACATGGTTGAGTAGTGACTCAGCAGTGCCAGGTTAATGGTTGGACTTCATGATCTTAAAGGTCTCTTCCAACCAAACCCATGCTGCTACGAGACAGGTTATTTTTTTTCCCTTAGGAAAAGCCCTCTCTAGCAGCAGAAACCCCAGCAGCATTTGAGTCACAAGCAGTGTGACCTTTCCCCCAGAAGGGAGGTTTCCAGGTGCAATGTCAGGGCCTTGTTTTTTCCATGCAGGGGCTGTGTGTCTCATTAACTGTGTGATTGGCCTCATCTTCACCATGGAGGCTGGGAATTACTGGTTTGACATCTTCAATGACTATGCAGCCACACTCTCACTGCTGCTCATCGTGCTGGTAGAAACCATTGCTGTGTGCTACATCTATGGGATAAGAAGGTACCCTTCTGACCCCTCCTTTCTTCAGAGCAGTACAGCTGGGGCAGTGACCACTGGTCAAGACACACAGGGCAAACAACACTACCCCCTTGGGATAAACTTCTGTCAGCAAGGCAAAGGGGCAGCTCCCCTACCATTCACACCAGGGTGGGTGATGAAAACTCCATAGAAAGGAGCAGTGGTTTCTCTTCAGTACTGACCACCCTTGCCTTCCTCCATCAGCTTACAGCATTGAGGGGCTGGGTTCCAGGCAGAAATTCATTGGGACCTTTCCTGCTGTGCCTGTTTCTAGCTCCTCTTCTGCAGTGTGGGAGCCCCTTGGAAGCCCTGCTGTGTGTTTTAATTTGCTTTCACCCTCACTCTGAGCCGGTGCTCCAGCCCAATACCTCTGCTTATTACTCTTCTGGTCAGCTGCACTCCCCTTTGCCAGCTCTGTAGGTGATTTCTGAAGTACCTCAGCTCAAGGGAGCAGCTGAAGATACACAGCTGTTATCAAAAACTGGTGATGTTTTTAAACAGGTTTGAGAAAGATCTTCACACCATGATTGGACACAAACCAAACTGGTACTGGAAAATCATGTGGGCGTTTGCTAGCCCCCTGCTGATCGTCAGCCTCCTCATCTTCTACCTCACCGACTACATCCTCACTGGAACGCTGCAGTACCAAGCATGGGATGCCACACAGGTAAAACAGTTCTGAGGCAGCTGGCTTATTTTGACTAACCTCTTATGAGGACAACTGTGCTCCACACAACTGCACCTGAGAAGCCTGCAGGCTGGGGCCATCCTGCAGGTGAAAGAATGAAAGTGTGGCCTAGAGCTACTGCTGTACTGGTTCCCCTCTACAGGTTGTAATTGACTCCTTCAGAAAGGACAACGCAGTTCAAGTTTAAGACCCAAATATCAGTGAAATATAAACAGAGAAATTGCTTTGGATGTTAGACTAGATGATCTTTGAGAGTCCTTCCCAGCCCAAACTATAAACTTTGACCAAAAGCAGTGAAATTTAAACAGAACAGAGTTGGGCTGCAATAAGTTTTCATAATTCCCATTTTAATTCCTGGCCAAAACACTTCTGCAGAGCTGCTGTGCTCTGAGCAGTAATCACTGCTTTCATAATGGAAGTGTTCCTAGCATGCAAGAACAGATTATGCATGTTGTTTTCATGTCATGGCTGATTTGGGACCCTGGCCTGCTGACTGTCAGCATGAGCCCACAGGCTCCAAGAGAGACCTGTCAGGGATCAAGGCTCTGCCACCTCATTAAGAAACAGCAATGAAGCCAAAACCTCAGTATCCTACTTGTCAGCTCTGTTCTTGGCACATTTAAGCTTGTCCAACTATATGGGGGAAAAAAAAAGCTTCTCGAAGGTCCTGTTGGGATCCATGTGCAGAGCTTTGCTCCAGCCCTGTGACAGCTCAGATCCCTCAGACCCAGTATGGCTTCTCTCCCTTGCAGGGGCAGCTGGTGACCAAGGACTACCCTGGTTATGCCCTGGCAGTGATTGGACTGCTGGTGGCAGCATCTACCATGTGCATACCCCTGGGGGCACTAGTAACTTTTATCAGGAAGAGACTGAACAGGGAAAGAGTTTCTACTGTTGCTTGAATGCCAACAGCTGGCTTTGGGAAGACCTCACCCACCTCATCAGTACCTAACTGGGCACCTCTGGAAGACAGCAGCAACCCTTATTTGTAGCAGCTACTTAGAGATGAGAATCATGGGTGCTACACTGACTAAAAAAAGTGCTCTTAGGATGTTCCAATGGTTTGGAGAAAAACAACAAACCCAGCTCTTCTGTAACAAGATGAAGCTTTAAAATGGGCTCTGTAAGAGAGGGGAAGGGAGAAGAGCCCCCGCAAAGGCTAGCACAGTTTACCAGCACCTTGACCCATCACACAATGCCAGATAATTTTTTTCCTCTGTGGAGACAGGAGCCACCAGCTGAGGATGTTCCTGCACCAAAGTTCTGGCAGATACCCTTACTGGTTCAAGAAAGCCTTGCTGCAGCACATGCACTATTGGAAATGACAGCTGGCAGCCAGCAGAGTGAAAGGGTTTGAGTCTTGCCAAGCAAACACCATCATCCCTTTCCTACAGGGTCAAAGTCACTAGGATGGCATCCGAGAGGAGGGCCAGCACCACTGCCCTCTGTCCAGCAGAGCGGTCTCTACCCCTACACACACGTATAGGAAGCGCTCTTACCTCCACAAGCAGTGAAGTTCCATCCAGTTCCAGCTGTAACTGCACAGTGCTGTACTTTGTTTTTCTGGGGATGCACTTTAAGTACTTTGGAAATGTGGTAAAGCTGCTTTAGAAGCCCACCCAAACAAGAAGTAGGCCATGTAATTAGCTTTGACAAAGTTCAGATTCAGGAACACTTTAATAATACCTTACGTGAGTATTTGATAGAGAAAGCAATATGGTTCTATTGTAAGCCTCAAGTGCTAGAAAACAGAAAAATTGTAGGTGTGAACTTTAAAGACAGACACATACACCCATGCCTTAACTGTGTAACCATTAGTATATGCCAAGTGTATTGTGCAGAGGGGTTCGTGTCAACCAAACATGGTTAAACCACACCACCACAGATCTCGCACTCTGGGACAGTTAAGCAAGAGGCAGCTGCACAGCCTTCGGGGTAGCTGAAGTCTGACGGTGCCAATCAACAGCAACAAGGACAACCTGCAACAAGAAAGCTGCAGCTCCCTCTGAAACAGGCCCTGCCTTCTTCCCCACACTGGACTAACAATGGAAAGACAACTTTTTCACACTTTTGTTTATTAAAAATGGATACCATAGACAAGACCTGTACAAAAAAATAAACCTGGAATTGCCCAGAGCTGGGAGCAGTTGTGCAGCAAGCAGTTACCGTCTGGGGCCCCCTCTTCCTCTGCCACGACCTCGGCCTCTGCCACGGCCCCTGCCACGGCCTCTTCCAGCAACTTAGCAGAAGAAACAAGAAGAAAAATCAAGTGAGACCCAGGAATGCTTCCACTGTGATTAAAACATTCTTGTATCAAGCATAAACGTAATCCCTGTGGTCATGCAGGCAGGTATGAAGTCTGCTAATGCTCAGAAGAGTTCTGACATTTCCATCTTTTGGGTCAGGTTGTTTCAGAACCCAGCTTCCACAGACTCGGTCAGTCCTTGGCTTCCCTACACAAAACAAGGGGGTACAAGAGCTGGCTGCTCCCCCATGCCAGGGGTAAGCCTGACAGAGCTAGTCATCTTTTTGGTTATAAACCCCTAGTCTTCCAGGCATCAGAAGAAGCAGGTGCAAGCACAAGAGCAGTCTGTTCCCATTCCTCACAGCGGCAAAGGCATTTTCCACAGCGCACACTGTGGGTCCCAGAACACTCTGCTGAGGGGCAATAGGAGTTCTACCACCCTGTGAGCTTCCCAAGCTTCTCCAGCACCATCTGGAAGGGCAGCATGCTGAAAGGACCCCCACCACCAACCAGCTCAATGATGCCTCTGCCAACTACACACTTGGCTGCATGCGCTTACTTTTAAATACTGCTATTAAATGGTAAAAGACAGAATCACAGACTTGTTCAGGCTGAAAGCATCTCCTGGAAGTCCTATGGTTCTAACATGTCACCTTACCCATTTTTTCCTAAAGAAACATCCCCTGCCACACCAGGCTGCAAGGTTAGCCTACAAACTTGTTAGAAATTAACCAGGATTTGACAAGTTTGTCAGCGTTGAGCTGAAAAAAACAACCACTTAAATCCTCACTGTTGTGTGGAAGTGCAAGAGCCACACAGCAGTATCCACATTTCAGCAGCAGACAAAGGACAAAGCACTGCAGACAACACAGCTGCAGTCTGAAAGTGCTTCCATGCACTGAAGACACAAGGGCTATTACACTGAGGCAAACAGCACTGCCACTGCACCTTTGCTTCCCCCCAGGTTAAAAGGAAATAAAACAGTGATGCTCCTGTTCACGGCAGTGAGAGGTTCAGAACAAAACCAAAAGCACTCTGACCATGCTCACTTCTCCCTGTTGTCAGATGATTATTTTTAAGAGCCCAGAGAGGTCCACTTTATCCTTATTCTCTATGAAGACAGCAGCCACACCTCTCACACTGTGATGCACACACCTCAGGCTTCCTTCGACCAATGAGGTAAGCACAGCAACTTCTAGCATATGCCCACAGAGATCAACTGCTTCAGCTCTCAATTACAGGACAAACGGTACAGCATGGACTCAGAGCACAATTAGCTTTCACTTGCACCTCGTTATTTTAAACCCACACAGATTAACTGCTGGGCAAAACATACACTGCCTGAAGGCTACCTACAACTTTTCTGATGTTTAGTGGATATTTAACAGTGCAGAGTCTCTCCACACAACCTGGGGAAACAGCAGCTGCTCAGAGATGAGGACGTGTACACCCATTGGTGTCAACTCTTGAGACTGCCAGATGTTAAGAGTTACTTCAAGCTTAAAAACACTTCCATTTTTAAAACCAGACATAGCAAGAGCCAAATGTAACTCCTCACGAGAGTAGGCTCTACAGAGACAAAGAAGGTGTGCAAGACAGACTTGGCCAGTTCAGTATCAAACCCTCAGAAATCAAACTGCCAAACACAGCTACTGCCCCACTGAAATTGGATTGGGAACATTAAAATGCACACAACAGCAGAACACAGACTGGGCGAGCACAAACTGACCTGCTTCTCTTTTCTTGGACTTGACTTTTGGTTCAACATCTACCAGCAAAGTATCCAGCGGCAAACTGTCTGGCAGGATGAAGTAGCGGATGTTATTCCCTCGAATGCTGAGCGTCTCCAGCTGCACAGGTTCTCTGTTCTTCAGGGTCATCTTCACTGCCTTGAGATGTGTGTTCATACTGACATCCACTCCTGAAACAACACACGTCTAAGTTCAGGGAGGAAGGTCCTTGCCGCCCATTTTAAGTACACAGATGCTGCGAGATTTACCTTCTTCGTCAATGCCTGCTTCTGCCTCTCAGTTCAGCCTCTACCAAAGGCAAGGACTCTGTTCTCTAAATTACGCTAATTTATCCATTGCTGTAACATCTCGTTGCTAGAGAGTTTTGTCTAGCTCTTGCAACAGCCCTTGTATAAATGGTTACAGTAATTTGTTTGAACAAAGAAATAAACTGCTGCTTATTACACAAATCCAGTACTGCTCTGTCCTTCTACTGTTTCAAAAAGCAAACCAAACCTTTAAGAAATAAAATTAAATAAAACTAACAAAATATAAAGAAAAAAATAAAACTAACATCGCAATTTCCTCCTTCTGTAAGCCTCAGAAAAAAACCAACTGGCAAAGCAGCCTTTGTTTCCTGATAAAATTCATTTAATGCTGGTGTGCTGCATCCTAGCAAAGGATGTAAACCACACTGCAGCAGGGAACAATCACTGCTTACAAACCCTGTGAACAGCCAGCAGGTAAGAACTGCATGGAACCTGCACTGTGCCCATTCTGCTGTGCTACACACTCGGGGGCTGAAAGGAGTCTTGGTTGGGGATAGGTATTGAATGACAACCCTGAGAAGCATAAACCCCCAACCAACTAACCAACCCCTACCATCTTAGTTTTCCCTTTGCACATTACAAACCTTGCATAGGATTTGGTCTCAAACTAGGAAGACCAAATTCACAGTAATTTTTTCAGCTCAAACCTGCACTTTTTGTATTTTGTCTACATTCTCCCAACCCCTGCTGATTCAGTGACAGGGCACCCACACAAACACAACTCTTGAGTGTGTTTGAACTTCTTCACAAACAACCCCTTGTGGTAACAATAATTACTGTCTCATTTCATGGACTTGCAAAGACAAACTGCAGGATGTCTCACCACAGTAAGTAACAGAAGTAGCAGGCCAGAACCAGCAGAATTCCTCTGCTGCATTCATTCCATCTATTTTTCTGGCCTCTCACCCCACCTGACCCTGGTCTCTGTAGGGTGAACCTGTCCCTGCAGCAAGCCTCCTCCAACACACCAAACCGAGGGGAGATTGCAAGACTGTACAGTTAGCACAGCAATTACGAATAGAGAACAAGCACCAGCATCAAGGGAAGACTGCTGTTTCAGAGACATGGATTTTGTTCAGAGCTGGTACAGATTCTTAGCAGAAAATGAGAGCCTTTGTTCTGCAATTAAGCCTGCAGGAGCACAGAGGTCAGGAGACAAGCTGTTTGCTTCCTACCTCGCCGGGTTCAACAGTGTGCTGCCATCGGCCCCAGAGTGGTGCTTTCAGTTCTAATCACAGCTCGGATGAATGTGGCTGCAAAACCATGCCAGGTCTGGGCTTAGCCAAATCTCTGCAAAGTGCTGCTGGCCAAAAAAAGTACCTAGGCAGTCCCCCAGAAAATTACTCTACCTAGTTTCAGTAATTTTTTTTATTTTTTAAGTGCCTGGGCAGAAAAGCTTCTTGAAGTAGCTTGGGGCAAGTGAAGGATGGGAGATGAACAACGTTCATTAGCTTAACAGTAAGGGCTTGCTTCACTAAATACAAGGTGCCTCACCTGACATCTCTGCAGTAACACCAACCTTCCCAGAACAAGAGCCCTCACTGATACTAAAGCAAACAAAGGCCTGCACCGCTTCTAGTACATGAGAACCATACCATGAACCATACAGGCTTTTCCTACAACTTCCAGTTCAGTAACCCGAAGAAGCACCTGCTGGACTTCTACCACTGACCTCTGTTAGCAGCAGGGGACCAGAGTCCCAAAGTCAGGATGCTTTCTGCCCTGTTTCCTAGGCAAAGGCAAAGATGCTTTTCCATGTAAGCTCATAAAATCGTAGAATCAGTAAGGTTGGAAAAGACCTCAAATATCATCAAGTCCAACCTGTCACCCAACACCTCATGACTGCTAAACCATGGCACCAAGTGCCACATCCAATGCCCTCTTGAACACCTCCAGGGACGGTGACTCCACGACTTCCCTGGGCAGCGCATTCCAACTCTCTCCTCACCTCGAGCCTAAACTTCCCCTGGCACAGCTTCACCAGAGCAAACCCACACTCAGAGGTCATTTTTACATCCAAACTGCATACACACAAAACCAAACCTCATCTAGTCAAAGATGCCCCTGCTCCCTGTAAAGCAGGTGATGACCCTTAAAGATCCCTTGCAACCTCCAAATTTGCATGATTTAACTGGTTTAAGATCGTATCAGCACTTAATACTTGCCATTCATCTGTGCTAGCATTACAAAAAGAAGTCTCTGCTGCTTTGGCTTCAACATCTTCACTGCTATTTCACAATCAAGGTCAGAGGTACCACATGAGACATCTTACAGAAACGTAGCTGAATATCCACTACCAGTAGCAAAACTACCTCACCAATGTGTCCACACTGCTAAAAGTCTAAGACAACACTATGCTTACTCTGCCTTTGCCAATAGTCTGGGAGTGTTTACTTCCTTCATTCCTGAGCCTGTAAGCAAAGCCCACAGTTTGACTCAAGACAGCAGAGAATTCATTGCCTCCCAGCACCACCTCCTAAAAGCCTGTTCATAGAATCAATAAGGTTGGAAAAGACCTCGGAGATCAGCAAGTCCAACCTACCACCCAACACCTCATGACTGGCTAAACCACGGCTTCAAGTGCCAAGTCCAATCCCTTTTTGAACACCTCCAGAGACAGTGACACCACCAACTCCCTGAGCAGCCCATTCCAATGGCCAATAACTCTTTCTGTGAAGAACTTTCTCTTCACTTCTGGTGCAGCTTGAGACTGTGTCCTCTTGTTCTGGTTGGCTGGGAAAAGAGACCAAACCCCACCAGGCTACAGCCTCCCTTCAGAAAGTTGTAGAGAGCAATAACGTCTCCCCTGAGCCTCCTCTTCTCCAGGCTAAACAGCCCCAGCTCCCTCAGCCTCTCCTCATAGGGCTTGTGCTCAAGACCTCCCACCAGCCTTGTTGCCCTTCTCAGGACACGTTCAAGTGTGTCAATATCCTTCTTAAATTGAGGGGCCCAGAACTGGACACAGGACTCAAGGTGTGGCCTAACGAGTGCTGAGTACAGGGGCACAATGACCTCCCTGCTCCTGCTGGCCACACTATTCCTGATGCAGGCCAGGATGCCTGCATCAGAAATAAGAAATATGACACCAGTGTAAGTCTGACCATGGGTGAATTTGCTCACAAATATGCCAAAGACAACTGAAATTTCCAAGTGTTTTTGTGGCTGCCTGCAGAAAGCAGGCTGGTCACAGCTCTGCACTGTTCCCAGCAACTCCTGCTAACATCCAAGCTCTTCAGTAACAATACAATACAGTAATACAATACAATACACCGGGTTGAAAGAAACCTTCAAGATCATCGCGTCCAACCCATCAACCAATCCAACCCACCCAACAACTAAACCATGCAGCCAAGCACCTCATCAAGTCTCCTCCTGAACACCTCCAATGAAGGTGACTCCACCACCTCCACGGGTAGCCCATTCCAATGGGCAATCACTCTCTCTGTATAGAACTTCTTCCTAACATCCAGCCTAAACCTGCCCTGGCGCAGCCTGAGACTGTGTCCTCTTGTTCTGGTGCTGGCTGCCTGGGAGAAGAGACTAACCTCTGCCTGGCTACAACCTCCCTTCAGGTAGTTGTAGAGAGCAATAAGGTCACCCCTCAGTCTCCTTTTCTCCAGGCTAAGCAACCCCAGCTCCCTCAGCCTTTCCTCATAGGGCTTGTGTTCCAAACCCCTCACCAACTTCATTGTCCTTCACTGGACACGCTCCAGCAAGACAACATCCTTCCTAAACTGAGGGGCCCAGAACTGGACACAGTACTCAAGGTGCGGCCTAACCAGTGCAGTGTACAGGGGCACAATGACCTCCCTGCTCCTCCTGACTGTTCCTGATGCAGGCCAGGATGCCATTGGCCTTCTTGGCTGCCTGGGCACACTGCAGGCTCATGTTCAGCCTGCCATCAACCAGCACCCCCAGGTCCCTCTCTGCCTGGCTGCTCTCCAGCCACTCTGACTCCAGCCTGTAGCACTGCATGGGGTTGCTGTGGCCACTGTGCAGGACCCGGCCCTTGGATGTGTTAAATCTCATGCCCTTGCACTCTGCCCATCTGTCCAGCCTGTCGAGGTCCCTCTGTAAAGCCTCTCTATCCTCCAGCAGATCAACTATTGCCCCCAGCTTGGTGTTGTCCGCAAACTTACTGATCATGGACTCAATACCCTCATCCAGATCATCAATAAAGATGTTGAAGAGCATGGGGCCCAGCACTGATCCCTGGGGCATACCACTAGTGACAGGCCACCAGCTGGATGTGGCGCCATTCACCATCACTCTCTGGGCTCGGCCCTCCAGCTAGTTCCTAACCCAACGCAGTGTGCTCCTGTCCAAGCCATGGGCTGCCAGCTTGGCCCGGAGTTTGCTGTGGGGGACGGTGTCACAAACACATCTCACACTTGTTCTTCATAATTGACCTCTTGATGTGCATCTCCTGCACCTCACAGAGAAGATCCCCACAAGAGGGAGCACCAAACAAAGAAGCTCAGCTCAACCGTTAGCATAAAGGTGGGAGATGACAACTTTGCTGTAAGTCTGCCGTCCTGCCCTACCTGTGATAGTTCCATGCACCTGTGTCCCATTCTTCAGTTCGATGGTCACAGTCTCATGGCTCAGCTTCATTAGAAACCTGAGAATTAATAAAAAGGAAACAAATTCTAAAGTGTTCACTACCACACACAACTTCCCGTTATGGAAACCAGTATGCATCATGTACGGACACACGATGAGCTCCCACAGACGAGCTGCGTTCCCAGAGCTCACTGGGCAATAAAGCATCAGACAAGAGCAAGACAAAAATCCGGACAGGCCCCGGTCCCTCTCGAATACCGGGAGCTGAGACCCTTTACTACCACACTGCTGACTCCAGCATCTCCTTTCCAGGCGAAACAGACACTATTGTACAGATAAGGGAACGCTTTAGAGTTGTTTTGCAGATACTAAGAAACTTAATCAAATCCGGGGTGGTTTCGCTGAGCAACCTGCACAGGCCCCGCGCAGGAGCCCCCTCCCCCAAGCTGTGCTAGGCCGCGCAGCTGCGGCTGAGGTGGCGGTAGAAGGGAGCAGGGACCCCTACCCCTGCCGTCCCCACCCCGCCGTCCTCATGGGGGCAGCCCAGAGAGCCATAGGCAGCCGTTGCGGCCTTCGCGCCAAGGGCCGGGCCTAGGCCCGCTGAAAGCGCGGGGTCCTCCGCCGCCAGCAATCCACCTCCATCCGCTCACCTGACGAGCTTCATAGCGGCGGGAGGCCCAGCGCCAGGGGCGGGCGGCCCTCGAGAGGTGGCAGCGGCCGCCCCTCAACGGGCAGGCCCCTCGGCGCCGGCGATGGAAGGCCTCCTCCAGCAGGCCGCGCCGCCGCCACCACTACTGCCAGCGACCGGCCGCCGTCCGCAGCGATGAATGGGCGGAAGGGGCGGAGCCAGCGCCCCCTGCGGCCCGGGAGAGCGCCGCGGCAGGACAGCGGCGCATGCGCAGGCCCCGCCCGGGAGGAAGCTGAGCCCGAGGGCAAGGCGGGATCCTAACGGCTGCCGCCGCGGCCCGGCGCAGCCGCTTTGATTCCCATCTTCGTTTTCAACCTGCTCTGAAGCTCAGAAAACCCACCTCAAAACACGCGGAAAAAAACCCCAAACCAACAAAAATACTAGTTTCTTTTTAAAGAAATTACATGATCCAAAAATTTTGTCTGAAGGTGGGAATCCACTCACCCAGCAAAGCCCCATCACTTTGCTCTTCTAATAATTTACCAGCTATTTCAGCTCAAAGCCTGTGCTCAGGGGAAAGCACAGTTTGTGGCAGAGTGTGATATACCAATTTTTAACATAGAAACTTACCCACGAGGGAGGGAAAGGGAGAAGAGAACTTGAATTTTCACCTATTGCTTCAGGCAAACCGCTCCCTGAAGTACTCTTGTGAGGGAAGAGGTCTAAACCCAGCACTGAGCAGGGGTGACACTTGAGATTAAGCATCCGAGGAATCCAGCCAGAGTAGTTCTCAGACAGTGCAGCTGTGGCAGTGAGGGCTGGAAAGCGACACTAATGCAAACTGAGACAGGGGGCAGTGCAAGATCACCAATATTTAAACACTGACTAGCAGGATGAGCTACAGAGACAAAACCAGAACATCCTTCTGGTGAGAAGCAGTTCTGAAGGAACAATTCAGAAACAGTCCACTCTGAAGTGCAAAATGCACCAACAGTGTATCTAGAAAAGTTGGACATTTTATTGTCATTTGAATACACCATTTGTGAGTTTAGAAACAGACTTTTAAAGCACTGGAATACAGGTGCCTTCCAACTCCTAAAACCTACCTTACTTTATGTCTTACAATGGTTTTATATTAGTAATTCACGTTTGGTTCTTTGTTGCAAGAAGTTCTTCAAAGAAGCAAAGATTTAGCTCCAGACTGCAGGACAACTGAACTGAGTTTCACACACCGCTGCCAGGGAGCCACCAAAACCATCGCTTTCAAGTATCGAGTCTGTGATGTTCTTCTGCTTTATGCCCATAATGAAGTTCACCTCAAAGTTTTGAAGTTTCCTCTTAACCATCAGCTAGTATTTCTGCTACAGCATCTAGAAGCAAACAGACACTTTGCCAATACTAGTGCTTATGGACAGGTCATGTTTACACAAAACCCAGAGAGGCCTCTCCAGAAACATTCATAGTTAAAATGAACAGTTAACAGTTGCAAAAATCTGTACATATTTTCAGTCATAACACAAGGAAACACTGGAGTATCAGTGCTTCATGTTCTAGCTTCAACAGTGACAACTGTGCTAGTCCTAGTATTCTACAGGTTTGCCCCCTCCCCACCCCCTGTTTAAATTTTGTCCCTGCAACCTGAATATACAGCTGTACTTTACAGGAAATATGAAACAATGTACAGCGCCTTAAGCCAGTCCCATGGCTGGAACAAACCATAGAAAATAAGTGACAAAATAGGTCTCAATTGGTCCATGATTAGGATTACTCTTTTTTTTTTTTTTTTTATACAGCTTGGAAGCACTAAATTGAAAATTGACACACATTTATTATTAGCCAGCACATTTTTTTCTGTAGCTTTTTGTTTCAAGAGTGTTACAGTATCATGCATGAAAAGCAAGCTGCTGCTCCCAAGTGCAAGTATGGAGTTTAGGCTAAATGCTTTCTCCTCGGGTTGTTTTTCCTCCTTTAACAAGTTACTTCAACATAACCAAGAATAGAAGCAGCTGACTAGCAAAACATGAAGTTCACCTTATGTTGTGACCCATTCTTAAAGTCATGTAGTACTTTGGATCTTAGCATAAGGAAGGTTCAATAAACATTGCAAAGGATTTTTACATTCTTTGATTTCATTTTACATGTTTAGAAAGAAAATGTTGTCTTTTGATTTGCTAACTAATGAATCACCATCTGGAGACTGTACTACTGCAACAGTGCAAGACATCTGCAACTTCAGGAACATCCAGTTATACTGTCCTTTCACCCTAACAATGGTCCATAAAATACTGCATCAGTTCAAGACAAACCAGAGTTTCAGAAGAGCTTTAGGATTCAATTAGCAAAAAGAATCCAGACAAAGACACACAAAGGACTCCTTAACGTGGACTTAGCACAAACAATCCAGCTGCAAGCCTGGGAATGAGGCTTCATTGGCATGGAGCCATATTTATTCAGAAGCTGTGATTAGAAGCTTTATTATTAATGCTTCAGCATCTCTTTGAGGTTTTTCTTTGACACAGGAACATGATCAGGGCTCTCTCTTGTCAAGCCAGAGACCAAAGATTCAGCTGAAACAGCCCAGGTGGACTATGAGCTTAAGCAGTCCACTTACGCCCCAAAACATGCCAGACACCAAAAAGCTGTCTTCTGTCTCTGCATCACCTCAGTAAGAGCAGAGCCCCCGCTACTAATGCAATATTCCAAAGACCATTGCAGCTCAGACTGTCAAGTCAGGTCTCAGTTGAAAGCTACCACCACCAAAGGACGATTTCCTCTCCAGCCCTCACACTGCCAGGGAAGGATGTTAAAAAGAGCACTATCTGGTGTGGAAAGCAGGTCAGTAGAGACTCCACGTGTGGCTTGAGGAATCCTCGGTACCAAGCCGCTTTCCACACACACAAATTCAGTCCATCTTCTCCTTCTGGACCAGCTTGGGCGCATCTACAAAATCCTTGCCGTTGTAAAGGATGATGGCCAGAGTTCCAAAGCTTGCACTTCCCCAGAAGAGCACATAGGCCAGTGTCTCAGTCCACGTATCACCTGCTCAGATGCAGACAGAGATTTCAGTTCATTATCTCCGATTATCAGAGAGGTTTTTCAGTACAAAGTACTTCAAGCCCTCCCTCAGAAAGCACACATCCAGTGAAGCTCAAGGCTCTCCACAGCTTTCCATTTCCTTACCCAGCATGTTCCGTGGTCTCCTCAGGTGCAACTAAATTTGACAGGGGCAATTTACAGACCCTTAAGTTCTATTTACAAAGGTTTTAACATTATTTTCTGTAATGCCTCAGGTTTTTCCACACTGATGTGTGAACCCTCAGCCCCCAGAGCCATGCTCAAACACCTTTTAATGTAACTGAGCAGCAATTTTATACTGAATAGTTTCTGGTAACTACTTGTACAAAGTCCAAACACGAGGAAGCTGACTGTGAAATTACACTCAGTAGTGACTTACCAGCCATTAGCAAGCAAATAATGCACATGGAGAAAGCAACCACCATAATAATAGGCAACTGGGGAAAGAGAGAAAGAATTATCACTTGACATAGCAGAACATATATTGCTTAGTGTCCTTTAGGATGGGCTGCACTGCCAAGTTATTGACTTGTTTTGTACTGAAGTTGCTTTAATTCCCAGGTCACCTGCTGCCAGCTAAAGTTTTGCACAGCTCCAAAATTCCCAAAAAAAGTGTTCCATAACTAGGTTAAGAATTATAATACACCTCTTTGCTATTAAAAGAGAGGTTGAGGTCTGTGTTTAAAAACCAAACCACACCACACAACCAAAACTCCCCAAACACACCACCATCAGCTACTAAACCCATAGCATCCCCAAATCCCATTTCACACAACAGAAGAGCAGGAATAAAAGGTGAGGGGTTTTTGTTACAATCTATGCTTCTGCATGAAGTGTGAGAAGAGGTCTTCACACGCTGCTTCTGCAGCAGAAAGCATGGTGAGTAGCAGAATTTCTCCCTCTCCACATGAAGCAGATTTTAAATAAAAGCAAGCAGCAGTTTTTTCAATACCTCAAGGACACTCCATTTTCTGTCAAGAAAACAGTCTGGGTTTAGTCCTACAAGCAGGCAGTATAGAAACCCAGCCAGATGGCAGGGATGCTTCATTACTGAACTGACATTCTCAGTCACATCAAGCAAGTGACTAAAAGGTTGTGCGAGTTTCTCCAGTCAGGAATAAAGCCTCCATACTCACAGCTAAGAACTTCCAGTCTTTCTTGACATGTAGAGGACTAGCAGGTTCTACTTCATCCACTGAATAATTTCCAAGAAAAAGATCAATTGCATCCTGGAAGAGAAATGGAGAGCAGGAGCTCAAAGGCACAGCCATGGCCATCAAGCATCTCCCAGCAGCTCAAAGCCAGACTTACTTGTCTAAATCCATCAGAAAAGTTGTTTTTGTAGTAACGTATCAAGGAGTTCCAGCCATCCATTATTAAGCCCCACTGAGTTCTCTTCCCAGTTCTGCAGAAAGTGGTGAAAATTGTTTAAAACAGATTGATGAACTCAGGAAGATGACGTCAGGCTTACAGTTTTTGCATTGTTCATTGGTTAACAAATACCTGCAGGTAAGCACAAGTGCCGCTTCTGCATTACCACCATACTTGTAGCTGTTTGGAAGCTAAAATGACCCTTCTCTCCCTGCCACCACAGGGATGTGCCCTGAAGGAGGCACCTTCTTTTGAATCTATTTCCAGACAGCCTTTTGCCTTTCCACAGGAGGAGTGAAGAATGGTGTTCTGCAGATTTTAGTCTGATATGTTAACAGCTCAACCAATGCAAAATTCGTTAGTGGCCTAAGCCCTAGATTAATAACCTCCTGATATGAAAACATAAGAAAAGTCTCAACCATACCCCAAACCCCAGGAGGTCTTAGCAGAAAGGCTGACTTGCCTTGTGTAATCTGTCTTTAAGGCACCAGTTCCAGCATATTGTTTGGCACAAGCATTAGCATTATCAGCCCAGGCTGTGAAAAGGAAAACATTGAGAGAGATGAAGGAAGTGATGTAGTGTTTGAAGAAAGGGACTGTGTGAACCCTAACAACAGCCTACCATTTTTGTAGATTTTCTCAAAATCTGCTTGCTCTTCAATCCTCTGTCCAACATGCAGAACACCTAACCTCTGAAACACAAAGCAGATTGAGGCTCACTATTAGTTCACCAGGAAAATTAGATTTGCTTTCAGAAAAAAAAAAAAAATCAATAAAAAAAAAGCTGTGTGCATGCTAGAGTCTGGCCAAAGCATTTCAAGCAGTAGAGTAACTCCAGTGTATGAGCTGTCTGCAGCTGTAGTGTTAAAACTGCATTTCTGTTCCAAACAAAACCTCCCTCAACTTCCCTTCCAACCTGAGCCATTCTGTGACCTCAGAGATCAGCTCCTCCAACCTCCCCCCATGGGCAGGGACACCTCTCAACTAGACTCAGCTGCTCAAGGCCTCATCCAACCTGGCCTTCAACATCCCCAGGGAGAAGGCATCCACAATCTCCCTGGGCAGCCTCTTCCAGAGTCTCACCACCCTCTGACTGAAGAGCTTCTTCCTCAGATCCAGTCTAACCCTGCTCTCCCTCAACTTCAAATCATTCCCCTCTTGTCCAGTCTCTGGACACCCTCATGAAAAAGTCCCTCTGCAGCCTTCAGGTCCCTTCAGGTATTGGAAGGCAGCTCTGAGGTCCCCCTTGAGTCTTCTCTTCTCCAGACTGAACACCCTCAGCTCCCTCAGTCTAACATCATAGCAGAGGTGCTCCAGCCCCTGAATCATCTTTGTGGCCTCCTCTGGGCTCACTTCAACAGCTCTCTGTCCTTCTTATGCTGGGGACACCAGAACTGGAGGCAGTATTGGAGGTGGGGTCTCAGCAGAGCAGAGTCAAGGAGCAGAATCCCCTCTCTTGCCCCGCTGGGCACACTCCTCTGGATGCAACCCAGCCCACGTCTGCTTTCTGAGCTGCATGAGGGCACCGCTGGCTCATGGGTAGCTTCTCGGCAATCAACACTCCCAAAGACTCTTTCATCAGAGCTACTCTCGACCCACTCTGCACCCAGCCTGGATCTGTGCCTGGGATTGGCCCAGCCCTGCTGCAGGAGCTTCCTCTGACTTGCAGCTTGTTCACCAAGATGACACTCACCTGCAGCTGTGCCTGCAGGGAGCGCCGTGCCAGCAAGCTCTGGATGACGTTGGTGCGGTCCAGGCAGTCCATGCAGTTGCTGCGGAATATCCCCTCCTGCTGGGTCACGATTTTACCATCACAGTCCACTAGGAAGTAACTGACACACACCATCCCCCTCAGTACTGACAGTCTATACAAACCACATCTTCTCAGAGGTAAATACTCTAGCAACCAAAAGGGCTCTCTCGAGAATACAAAGAGCTCTTAACCATGTCTCTGAACTTGGATGGCTCCCGGAATTCTTCCTCTCCCACACTGAAAAAGGGCACCAACAGAGGAACACTCAATCTCAGGGCAGAGTTCAATCTTATTTAAGTGTCCCTGGGAAGAGCAGCCCTGAAGCAAAATCAGTGACTTGTACTTAATTGTTCTCAGTTCTAGGGATCTAGCTCCTCAGAAACCAATGGCACTGGCAGTGTAAGAGCAGAAGTGCAGAGCCTTACCTGAACTCGTCCTGCTGCTCTGCTAGCTGGTCCATCAAAATCTGCAGTCGATCCCACCTCATCCGACTGCACTCTTTATGGAAGTCAAATGCTACATACCTGTCCAGAGAGAAAAGCATCCTCCCAGGTTACACAGCTACTGCAGCAAGGCCTCAACCCCCCTGCAGGGCACTTCTTTAGATGAGATCTCCAGCAAACATCTGCTGATGCTGGCAGTTAGCTTTATAACCTACCACCTCCCTGGGCAACGTGTTCCAGAGTCTCACCACCCTCATGGTGAAGAATTTCTTCCTAATATTCAATCTGAATCTACCCATTTCTAGTTTTGTTCCATTCCCCTTAGTCCCATCATTACCTGACACCCTAAAAAGTCCCTCCCCAGCTTTCTTGTAGGCTCCTAAAGACACTGGAAGGCCACAATAAGGTCTCCTTGGATTTAAGGCCAGGCTGGATGTGGCTCTGAGCCACCTGATGTAGTGTGAGGTGTCCCTGCCCATGGTAGGGGGGTCAGAACTAGATGATCCTTGAGGTCCCTTCCAACCCTCACAATTCTAGGATTCCTGGAGCGGCACTCTTAAGCGTGTGTGGGGACAGCAGCTCACTCTGAACTAGACATCAGTATTGAAATACAACATTCTTTGCTGGCATGCAGCATAATTCTCTCCACAGCTCTCTAGAAACCTGTGACAGGTACTGTTTCAGCAGCTGACCTTGTGCCATGAGAAGGTGGCCACTGACTTGGAACAAAATTTTAACAGCTGTTTCATTTCTGGCAAGAGGAACTCTAGGTGACTGGGGGTTGATTCAACTATATATATAAATACATATTCATCTTGATATCTATTTTAAAAATAAACTTTTATAAATTAAACACAATAAAAATAAAATACATCCCAATTACATACAGATATCTCCTTGCAGTGCATGACATGCCTCCCCTCAAGCACTCATAACCAAAGTTATTCTGCATGGAGAAAGCTGAAGGCTCAAGTCTTAGTCTGGCAGGTAGACACCATCAAAATTGATTCAAGAAAAAGGATTTTGGCAGCATTAAGAAGATGAGGCCACCCAACACCGCTTTTTACCACAGAACATCCCCAAAACATGCTGACAGCAGGTTACATTTTGGTTTCCACCAGATGACTTTTATAGCATAGATATATAAAACTTGTGGAGTTCTGTGCAGCAAAGGTCAATGCAGCAGCCTAGGTGTGAGAGTGAGGCAAGAACTCACCTTAGAAGAGGCTTTCTTTTAAAATACAAACATGCCCTTGAGGGTAGTAGAAGCACATGCTCCGCTCTTCTGATCCAATGTCACACTGACATTTAAATTGCCTGTTCCCTTTGCTGTTTTCTCCTTCATCTCAATGCTATCTTACTCACACTCAGCACTCTAAGCTGGTGATGTAATCAAGCCCCTTTGCCAGAAGAAAGCTCTACAGGACATGATTTCTTTCCCTTAAAAAACAGATGATCTCCACAGCTCTCAGTGTGCTGTTACTCCAACACTGATGTGACTGTTGCCTCTGAGCTCCCTTCATCCTGACTGTCTCCTCTTTGTTCCACATTCACTTCAGCCTCACTTCTGCTTACACCAAGGTAGGAGCACTGGCCATATACAAGTTACATCATAAAGAGAAAACTCCAATAAATCAGAGAGCTGGCAAAGGCTCCCAAAGAGCTGATGCCTGCATCAGGCTCAGAGGCCAGGCCCCATTTTAACACTTCACACATACCTGACCATTCCATTTGCCATGCTGTTCACCATTTTTGCAAATGTTTGCTCAAGAGGCTTCTCTGAACCTTTTTGGTTAACCTGGGAGAAAGAAAACAAAAATTAAGAAAGAAAAAGTGATGTATTTATTTAAGTCTGCTTAATAGAGCAACTCCTTTTTTGCAGGGAGAACAAGTGAAAACCTACCAAGTTGACAACCACTTGCTTCCCATAGCTAATTATTTGTGAGTCAAAGTGTCTTTGGAAGCCATCCATCTGGAAGAGAAAGGCAATGTGTTGACAGATGCACACTGCTATTAAGATCTGCAATTTACAGAAATCTCCATCATCATCTTTTTGCTGATACAGAGTAGGTAGCTTTATAGCTAATAAAAGTGTTTGATGTTCTCTGCTGTGCTTATACACTTCTATTTTCATCCCCTCAGTCAGTTCAGCTCTCGTCATTAAACACAGCACAGAGAAGCAGCATTATGCAGCTACTAGAACTGCTGCAAACAAGAACCAAGAAGAATTGTCTGCATTTCTTTCAGGCTCTGAACTCATCTCAAGGAGTGCAAGGCTTCCTGCTACTACTTTCTGAAATAAAGCTGGATCCCATATTGCTCATTTTAATCTTCTGATGACAGTTTATCACACAAACACAAGCCCAGCAACACATTAAAACCCCAAGACACACTAAACACTCACATACATGATTTACTGACTTGCTGATCTGTGGCTTTGGTTTATACTTGAGGTTTGGTCTTTGAGACCAGAAAAAGGAATTGATCCACGAGTCTGCAAAAGAATGGAAATAGTTTTAAATACCCAAACTTCCAAACTCACTTGCCATGTGAAAGCAAAAGCTGACTGGCTCAGTTTGTGTGCCTGAGAGTCTTATATTTGTATTTACACATTATCTATACACCTTAGGCCAGCAAACAGTTCCTTATGCTGGTTTTACCTGAACAAATGATGCCTTGCTCCCCTTGTAATGCACAATTTGTTCTGTTTCAACAAAATTGGCAGCATGTCCTTCTGAATCAATACCTGTGTAGGAAAAAGACCTAGTTAGCCAGCTTAGACTGGCTGCAGAACAGTGACAGTGGATCAGCAAAAGGCTTTCCACCTGAGTGCTCACAGAAAGCCTGAAAATAGCAGAGCTGCCAGAAGATGGTAAAATTAAACACAGCTGGTAGAAGTTTAGTGTGATCTGTACCGAATTTCACCTGAAGCAGCACAGTTGTGCTCACACATTTTGGTAATTGCAGCCCTAGAAATGGAGTAGTTTGATACAATAAGAGTGCTTTTGACTGAAATATTCATAATTCAAAAGCAACCAAAAACTGACCAATCTCTTTGAAAGCATCTCACAACAGAAAGGAATTTAAATCCATTTCCTTGTTCACTTCTTAACCTGAAACAAGTAGAGAACAGCACTACCCAGAGGCTACCCCGCCCAGAACCAGTGCTGCTCTTGCTTGAATTGACTGCTAAGCCCAAAGGGCTTGCATTTAACTCCAGTAGCATTAAAGTGTTAACCTCCTCTACATCTGCAGTTCTCAGGAGAAATAAGGAACCATCAGTTTTAATAAATATCAGAAAATGCTTCAGTTCATCATACAGGTTCCTAACATTTTCTCTGAAGCAAGAACCTCTTGAGACAAACCTCTGTAAGCATTTTTCTTTTTGTGCAAGTCATTACACAGCAATGACTCTTAAACTCAGGTTATGTCTAGAGACTGAATTGGCATTCTTTGTGAAATCGACCCAGCTGCCATCTTACCTCTCACGTAGTAGCGAACACCAGCCCTGAAACAGCTTCTCCTGGAGACAAGCAGCCAGTCAAAACACTTGCCATTAATAGAACAGGAGTGCATAGTGATAACTAACAGATCATGCTAAGGAAAACCCCACACTGTCAGCAGGCTCTTTTCAGAGATCAAGAGGCAGGAGGTGTCAAGGAACCAAGTGACCACATGCAAAGAAATCTGTAAACATTTCTCACACCAGCAACAGCTAGACATGAAACGGGAGAGAGAGTAACTTCCTAGCACCATCAGTATGCACACCACAAGAGAGGGCAGAGGTGATGTCACTGCTGAACACACAGGAAAGCTGCTGCAATTGATGAAGCAGCATTCCAAAGAAGACTAATGTGGTTTTAGAGTCCTGTGTAGATCATGAAGTGGGCTGGCTTCTCAAGTTCTGTTCAGTGCTGATCCCCATTTCAGCCACAGGATATTTGAACAGTTTTCTTGCCCCTATTGCTTTTAACAAAAAGCAAACAAAACACAACCCAGAAAACAGAACACAAGACAAAAACAAAAAACCCAAACCAGACAAAACCACTCCAATACTTTTTCCTAGGATTTTCAGAAGAGCCAATACCTTGGGCTGTTTCACCATGCACCTGTAAGTGCAAGATGCATCACATTTGCAGGTGTCAGAACTAGCAGTAATGCAGACTGGATTTCAGATCCATGCAAAGAAAAGGAATGAGCATCTACCAAGTCTCCAGTGCAGGCTATCCAGATGAATGGCTGTCTAGCCTGAGCATGGAAGTGCCAGATACACCCTGATCTGGGACTAAGCCATGAAAAGGGGCCACTGACCACTAGCTCCAGTTGCAGAGTCTTGTTCCATACTGCTTGCTATTGCCTGGATTTGGGCTACAGCAAGCTCTCCAGCCTAACAGAGACCAGCATTCATCACCAGGAACTTCTCCAAGGAGACTCACAGGCTTTCATCCTTTGCTCCTAGAAAATGAAACCTACAGCTTTAAAGGGAAGCAAAGGATCAAACCAGTCCATTGTTGCAAGCTGCAGCATTAGCACACTGCAGTCTTCTGCTCTTTGAGCAATCCAGGTACTTTGTCTTAAGGCTGGTAAAGGGGATGCCTTTTTAATGGTAAAATCTGGATTCTGCATGTATGAGTCAAACAGGACATAAAGCAGCTGTCTCCTGCATCAGCACCTGAGCTATCTGAAGGAACACACTGACTGCTTACATAGAACATCTTCAATTCTTTACTGTAGTCTGTATTAGCACAAAATAAGAAAAAAAAAGAAATAGGCACAATCCATAATGGTCTAAATCCATAAAGTACTGGGAAAAAAAGAGAGTCTAATGCTTCCTTGGAGGATTGCTGCCAGGTCCTACAGCCCTTAATTCAACACCTGCACAGCCAGCAGATTCCTGCAAAGAAGGCTACCTCTGAAGTTAGCTTCTTAGCAATATTCAGACCATTGTCTGTTGGTAATCCCTGTCCTAACTTCCATGGCAACTTGCTATTGGCTACTTCCACACACAAAGGAAGCATTTATATTGTTTTTTTTTAATAAGAGGTTTTTTTTGTTTTAAGCAACAAAGGAAATATGATCACCTAAAGTCTAAGTTGATTCAAAGTCTCAATGACTCAAGTCCATTTTTTTTCATCACTGGTTGGACAAAATGTATTTACATTTATGAGGAGAAGAATCTTTGGTTTTATGGCAGGAACTGCTGGTGGTGCTGTACCAGTTCTGCTGAGGGCTTTTCATAGCCTTTTTGTCACTGAAAAGCCAGTTTCTTTAAATTCCTGTGGTCTCCAAGGTGTTTGGTTAGCACTGAACTGCAGCACATACATTACTTATGCTAATTATTTATATAGTGAAAATAGGACAGGGTAAGGTGTTAATTACAGTCTGCCAACCGCTAATTGCAATCTACTGAGACTCTTCCACTCAGGACCTGCAGGGTAAGGATTGGGTTGCTTTGGCAGCTCCCTTTTGCTATCCTTCCTTGCCTCTCTGTCTACTCCCATCACATTTCCCATTAAATGAAGTGACAGGAAAGAAGGACTGGAGATCTGCCAGCTGCTAACAGTCCTTGCAGCACAATTGATCCAGCCTGGCAGCTGTTCCCTGCACACACCTGAGGGGCCTCGGTGACAAGAGAGGAAAAGGAATTGTTCTGTCCAGTCTTGCCAGTCCTTCTCATGCTGCCAGGGCAGAAGCATCTGGGACTTGCTGGTCACACCAGAAACACTGCCTCCAGAAAGCACTGGGCTTACTCAGAGCTCACACCCCTTCTCAAAACCACTCCTGACTGCTAAAAGGGCTGGGACCCAAACACTGGTGGAGAAAAAGCAGATGGCTAGAAAAAAAAAACATTCCAGAAGCCTCCAGCAAAGCTCCTTTTATTCAGTGGGAACATCCAAAAGCACTTCAACTCAAAACTGTTCTCCCTTATTTTACACCCCAGGTAATTGCTAAGTGAAAGGATCCTTACAGCAAGGTAAAAGTACTGAGGGTGGTAAGAGCACCGACCATAGTAATTTTAACCTTCAGTCTCATTGAGACAGTTATCCAAATAATGGCTGTGAAATTAAATACATTAAGCCTTAAAAGCAGATTATTCAAGTACTCACATGAGTGGGCTAGCAAACAACATGCAATGCTCATCTGAGCAAACAACTTAATTCTGACACTGTGGCCAACAGAGCAGCCTCACCAGCACTCACTTTGCTGTTAGTCTATCACCACATTCAGCACTGAGCCTTACAACACAAAAGGATACATCCATGCATCACAGGTGTAGCAAACCTATGGATCTGAAACACATAACAGACATTAAAAACACTCAAACACTAGCAGTTGTAAAAGCTAAGGGAGTGACCATGCTTTGTCTAAGAGTCTGATAGGTTTGGTTTTTTACACTTCAGGATTTGTGGAGGGTAAAATAATTCTTTCTTAAAAAGCACAAGGGAAACAGCAATCTGTGACCCTTGTTAGCAGCAGGGCAAGTCAAAATCTAATCCTGAGTGACCTTGACAAAAAGCAGCTGCTTTGTTCTCCTGCACATGGCATTTACTCTTCTACTAACGTGCCACATATAAAGCAGTCCAGGCTGAAACCCTTTGGTATCTGCTGTAGCTGCTCAGGAGGATGCAAGCAGAGAGTGTTAACAACATGGGGGGGTCAGTAGGGAATGCTTCTGTGTGCTTAATACTCACAATGCTTGTTCCAGGGGTTTTCCCCATCCTGCCACTCCTAAATAACTTGACCTACCATGAACATTTACAATTAAAATTCTCTCATACCTGATGTCCTAAACCTGGCACTAGGGCAAGGCGGCTGTAGCCAAGAGGAGGTCATGCTTCTCCTCACACACCAGTTAGGTTATTTCTTTTTTTACCTCCTGTGTCTGTTTTCACTACCTAGGCACACTTGGCTTTCTCTGCTGTTCCCACCACAGCTTCTCTCTCAGTTCCCAAGCTTGCTTTTCAGCGTGTTATCCAAACCATACACCCAGTCAAATGCCCCCATAACATGCAAAACAGCCCTTTGCTAATTCCTGTCTTCACATTGCAGCAGCACTGCACAGCCTTTTGGAACAGTGCTAAGAGTGCATCTCCACAGCTTACTGAGACAGAAAGAGCAGCAGTGCAGCATCCCCTTCAGTCAGAGAGAAGAGGTTGCTGTAGCTCAGACATTCAACACACATCTGAAGTCTGTGGCAGGAAGGAGTTTAGATCAGTCTGGCCATTGAGGACTCCAGCTGTGGCTCACAGCCACGCACTTGCATTTGCTGGACTAAGTGAATTCAAAGGTTGCACTGTGCTGGTCTCCATCTGAAAAACTGCAAAGATCTAAGCTGTCAGGCTTCCTCTTCATTATTGGCTCTTTAATGCATTCACTATGGAATTTAAACTACACTCATAGAAAAACATGTTAGCCAGTTTTAGAAAAAAAAAATAGAAGTGCTGAGCTGAACTTTGCCTCTAACTAAAGATAACTCAGCAGCTGAGCTTAACAAGCTCCAGAGGCATGTGCTGTACAGGGTAAGGTCCCCTTTGGTTTACATGAGCATGGGCTCAGCACAGCATCTTCAAGCAGACCTGTCCAGATGCCAGCTGTGTTACATGTCCTACTGAGGACACTGGCAGGAAGTTGGAAGCTTCAAAGGAGCAGACTGTCACTGTGCTAACAAGAAGAGCCAAAATGAACAGCCGCGTTATACTAGATCCTGGCTGACTGAAGGAACAGACACTTAAAAGGAAACTTGTATACTTCTAGCAAAAGTACATTCATCCTCTATGAATATGGTCATTGCAAAGTGCTTACCTCTGGTTGAGCAGCAAATTCTCTGAGGAGGTGTCCATTCCACACAAACCGGGGATCTGCCTGCAGCAAGGCAAGAGCAGAGAGGCTTTCAGAGACCACCACTTCTGAAACTGGCCTATCCCAGCAGCCATCCATCACAGGTTTTGGGTGAACAGATGTATATGGAGCTGGCACACCCTTCTTGAATCAGCATTCTTTAGATCCTCAACTACAAATCTAAGAAGCAACTCATCTCTTCCCTCTCATTATCAGCTGTTTGCTCCACAGAGCTGCTCCAGTCCCACTCAGTTAGCAAGGCCACAGACACAGCCTGGTTACAGCCAGCAACATTGTGATGTCTTTGCATATTCAGACAGGGGAGGCTGCATGTCTAAGAAACATGTCAATCTATTACAGGAGATTAAATCATGAAAATGCAAAGGCATTTTTAGTTTGAGGATAATAAATGCTTTAAACAGTATCTGCTACATAGAGCATACCAAATCACTGGGGGCTGGAGCACCTCTGCTACAAGCACAGGCTGAGGGAGCCGAGGGTGAGAAGGCTCCAGGCAGATCTAATAGCAGCCTTCCAGTACCTGAAGGAGGCCTACAAGAAGGCTGCAGAGGGACTGTTTGCAAAGGCCTGCAGTGACAGGATGAGGGGCAATGGTTTGAAATTAGAGAAGAGCAGATTTAGATTGGATGCAAGGAACAAGTAGGTTCTGCACCATAAGGGTGCTGGAACACTGCAACAGGTTGCCCAGAGACGTAGTTGAGGCTTCATCCCTGGAGATATTCAAGGTCAGTCACTGGGCAACCCGATCTAGTGGAGGATGTCCCTGCTGACTGCAGGGAGGTTGGACTAGATGTCCTTTGGAGGTGCCTTCCAACCCAAACCCACTATGATTGTGAAAAAAGGCTTACACAAAGCTAATGAGACCTCAGGTTTCAGCAGCAGCATCCTAAACGTTGCCTAAAGATTCCTTCACTTTGCTTTGACACATTTTTAAACACAAATTAAACTAAAGCCATGCAGAGGTGATTGGCAATGCCTGAGGCAGACAGCAAGCAAAACTGGCAGCCTTACCCTCTCCAGGAGGCTCATCTCCTGGAACTCAGGGCTGGTGTTGGCTAACCGCTGCAGGGTGTGCGTCAGGTCGTAGGTGGTGGAGAAGTAAAAGCCATCCACGCTCAAGACATGGTTGAGCATCGACAGAAATACTTTATTGTCCTGCAACTGTGGGCAAAAGGAGGACAGGAGAGCTCCCATTTAATACCACCAAAGCATCCTGGTTCTTATAAAGCTACCACTACTTTTTGAAGTGATGAAATGAACTTTGCTAGTGCTCTAGCAACACATGACATCATCCAAAGGTTACCACAGCAGAAGGAAACCATGAGACTGCAGTTTTGATAGCAGTTCACTGATAGCTTACAGCTAGGACACTGCAACCAAATTCTGCAAGAACAGTGGAAAGCAGAGAACAACTATTGACCTCACAGGAATACTACTGTTAGTAAACTAACCTTAGCTACTTCCAAGCAAAAACAGAAACTTTGTCTCCCTTAAAAACCATTCAGTAAGAAAAAAAAAAAAAGATAACAAAATGGCAATGCAGAGAAAGGATCTAACTTACTGTCAAGATTACCCCATTAACTAATCTGTGTTCTGGTTCCAGTTTTAACCTCATTCCTTTCCTCAAAAAGCTTCCGATTCCCCTTTCAGCTCCATCAGTTAGACACTTGTCTACTCTATCAATCCACAAGACACCTGTTCTAAACAACCTTCATCCTATCCCCCCCCTAAAAAAAAAATAATCAACTCTTCCCTAATTATGTATTTGAATCATTCATACATTAAGCAAAACAGATAATTAGATGACAGCAAGGCAGTTTACTACAGGGGCTATCAGAAGAGTAAAGCTGTGAGGAGGAATTAGCAGCCTGTTAAGAGTGTAGCATCCTAGAAGGGGGACAAGGCACAGTATGCAGATCAGACTCTGGGGATGATAGTCTGAGCTGCACACATGACTGTGCTATAGTGAATGACAGAACTTTTATACACACCCATATCCAAATACCACATCAATTATAGCAGAGAGAAAACAAATATAGTTCAAAGACCTTCTTTAAAAAAAAAAATCTCAAATCAGGAGCTATGGTAGTGGACATCAACAAAATACACCCCCAGCCCCTAATCAGTGCACCTACCTGAATATCAGTTAAGTGCAGCATGGTCTTTTTGTAGGAGAGGATGTCAAAATCTGTTGCTTTCCAGATGACATGACTGAAAATCTCACCAACTTTTTTCTTTTTTGTTATTACTATCAGGTATGTGCCTGTAGATCACAAACAGCAAAGGTTACAAAAGAAAGGTGCAGACCCCCAGGGAGAAGGCATCCACAACCTCCCTGGGCAGCCTATTCCAGAGTCTCACCACTCTCTTACTGAAGACCTTCTTCCTAAGATCCAGACTAACTCTGCTCTCCCTGAGCTTCAAACCATCCCCCCTTTTCCTGTTGCTAGACACTCATATGAAAAGTCCCTCTCCAGCCTTCCTGTAGGATCCCTTCAGGCTTTAGAAGGCAGCTCTAAGGTCCCCTGGAGTCTTCTCCAGGCTGAACCACCACAGCTCCCACAGCCTGTCCTCATAGCAGAGGTGCTCCAGCCCTTGGATCATCTTTGTGACCCTCCTCTGGACTCAGACCAACAGCTCTGTGTCCTTCTTATGCTGGGGACACCAGAACTCCTAGACTTGTGGTTTTGCTTTTGTTTCCCACCCTTCCAACATTCAGATGAGTGAATGCATCACAAACTCTGTAAGCTGTGCAAATCCCCCTTGGGGAAGTTCAGTTTTAAAACGATCAGGGCTTGTCAAGTACCTAAGACAGGTGTCCACCACACTGCTCTTACTCACAGCCAGAGTATGAGCACACAAAGCTCAGCAGCTTAGGATCCCAGCAGAAGTTACTCCATTTAACACAACTGCAATGAGTGAACTCGAAGCCTTTCTACACATGAACGCTTTTACTCAGTCTGCATCCTCCTCATTGCTTTTTACACTTCAGTCTCAATCTCTGAAACTGTTCCCACAAAAGGTCTTTTCAATAGCAACACTTTCTGAAAGCTTAGACTTAAAGCAGTTTATTCTAACCTTATCCTACAATTCCAAACAAAGTAGAACTGTTCCAGTTTGCCCTCTCTTTTAATGCTGCATTTTCTTTGTATTTGTAAGATAGCTGCAACACAAATGTTACCCAACAGCTGCACCTACTACCCTCAGTTATTTGTGTACCAAGACCAATGATTTAAAGTCAAGTTCCATGACCCAATGTTTGGCTGCTGCATCTAATTAAAACAGTGGTGAAGAGTAAGCAGATGAAGTCCTTTACACACTTATGAAATGCATTGCTTAAAACTCAGCAAGCTGCCAGTTAACCCTGCCTGTGGAGTAGCCACAGGTTTCAGAGGTGCATAGACAGCCATCATAAATCCCATTTGGCTAGCTCCATTCTCTAGCAGCCACAAGACAGGCCCATCACACTGATCAAAGGGTAGCCTCAGATGCTTGCAAAATACTATTTCTGTCCTGAAAGCTTCTTCAGCAAGGTATTTTGCCCAAGTGTTTTTTAAAGAGCACAGAAGTGTTTGCCTTACCTGCCACCAACCTAATTGTTCCTAAAATGCCATATATAGGCCTTGTAACAGCTGAAGGGGGAACATCTTTCTTAACTGGAAAGCATAAGAGAAAAACAGAACAAAACATTAGAATTTCAGGCTGCTTCTTTCATGTTAAAGCAGGTTTGTCAAAGCTTCTTGCTCAAAACAAGTTTTGCTACGACCTTAGGTTTAAGCAGCAATGCATCCCAATTTCAAAGCCTGATGCAAGGCAGGGGAAGGCTGTGGAAGCTTTCTAACCTCATTTCTCATGTTTCATCAAAACAGCCATTCCACTGAATACATTTAAGCTCATTCACATGATAGGAGACTCCTCAATAATGTATGTCCTGCCAGCTTCCAGAAACTCTGTTTTGAAGCCATAAAGGCTTGAAGACATGAAGGGCAAACAAACCCTAAATGCTTTTGCCTTCTGCCTCCAGCTGCTTCTTGTGAGACTCAGATGATTTCACTGCTGAGGACCCAGTTTACTCGTTGGTGTCTCTCTGCAAAGCTACCAACAGCAGCATAGATGTGGCAAGAAATAGAGCATTCCAAACAACATCACAAGAGATCCAGAAAGCATCCTAATAACAATTAGAAGTCTTAGCATGTTAAACTTTCATCTATTCAAGTTTCTAGAATAACAGAAGGGATAGTAGAGAAGGGGGAGGAAAAAAAACACAACCACCAAACCACAAACCAAACAACTAAGACCAGAGCTGGGCATTTTCCTAGACCTTGGAGAAGGGGAAAAATACTGCTTGAATTTTCCTTTGCTTTGAACACTTTGCACACTCAACTGACAAAACACGAGTAAAGAGAAACCTGGAGACTAATAAAATACTTCAGACACCTATCTTTAGAGTTTCAGAGGGACAAGTTTGAAGAAGAAACTGAAATATTGTAGTACAACACCAAAAATGTACACTTTAGGAGTGGTGTGCCCATCCCACTGACAAGAGACCCAAAGAGTGACTGCTTTATAGTACTGCTACTGCAGCATTTCTGTTTAGGTGTTAGTAGTACTGAGGTACAACCCCCTGCAGTATTGAAAGGAAAGTCACCCACTGCTTTCATTTCCTGTTGTCATTCAACACATGTTCTTTGAGTTTTTTAATGCACGTTTCATTCTTTAAAACAAGTCATGAAGACATCAGCATGCTTCAAACTGCTCACACTGACATCTGAATCCAGACCTGCAACACACAGCTGTGTTTACACTGGGGAGGGTGTTACCTTGCTGTTCCTAGAGGCTGTATGAAAACTCAGGATTCAGTATGGAAGAAGAGAGCACTGGGGCAATCAGTGAAAGTTGCAGAGGCCCAAGTATTCAATCCTCCCCATGTTTCATCTTGTACTTGTGGCACCAATCCCAGCTGGCTTGGCCAAGTCAGTGTCTGCTGTGACGGATGTTCTCACCAAAACCAGCACTGTGCCCCTGCCTACCCCTAGCAGCAATCCCACAGTGAGAAGCCATTTCCAAGAAAGCTCTTTGCAGAACAGAGCACACAGCACTACATTCAAACAGCAACTCAAGAGAAACTTTCTCCTAGCATCAATTTAAGGTTCTGAAGATCTCTGGGGGAGGGTCCAGGGCAAGGCAGACAAAAGGACAAAGATGCACATACTGAGCAACAAAGGTGATGAGAGTACCTGTGAGGGTGACTTCTGTGGAGACTCTGTCAATAGCAAGCACATCATCAGCTCCATCATCACAAGCTTCCACATAGAACTTCTCTGGTGTTATATGCCTTAAGGGAATGGATAGAAAAAAGGAATTTCAGCAACACTTTGGTTTATTCCTCATTAAAACATTATTTCAGCTGCAAACCCCAAAATTCTCACTGGATTACTTCCCAATAGCCACTGGTGCTGGAGAGTGCAAAACCCATCTAGTCAGGATAAACAACGATTGCAAAATCCATGGCTTGTTTGACCATTTCAACTCTTATTTACTGCTGGGAGTTACAGATCAAGTGACTTCATGTATGTTGTGCCTCACTAGTTCATTTAAGCTTGAACTGCATCACTGTGAATGCTAAGAAACCAAAACCAAACTACAAAATCTCAAGTTTTTAACCAAACACTTCCCAATGTATCAAAAAACCGCAGAACCCCATCCCTGGTGTGAGTCTAGTAAACAAAACTCATGTCCAAAGGGACAAAACACCCTTTCCACAGCAGAGTCTTCTAGGTATGGCAAGAACCCACTGGAAACAGATTTCACAACACACCTGAATGCAGACCACCACTAGCTACGAAATTAAACAGGTTTTAGAAACATTCCTTAAACACACACTTGAGACACTTGAAAGAAGCCAGACACCAGGCTGTACAACACAGGACTTAAGCAGAGTGACTTGGAGCCATACAGAGGAAATTATAAACACAAACAAGAAAACCCAAGCTGTGTTTGTAACTGTGTGAATTTTCACAGTGAGGCCTGACAAGAGCTGGGTTCAGAGTTTTAAACATCTTGCTCTGGAAAATTATCCTACAGGACAGATATTTTTAGCCCCCTTCTCCCTAAATAGATCTTTCATTTCTTCACATCTTTTGTTTCCCTTTTTTTTTAATCCTTCAGAATTCTCAATTAGGATCCTAATTTAGATCAGAAGAGCCTTCTAGACCTCTTTGAAGATGTCTAGCACCTCACTTCCACCCACTAAAAGCAAGGTCAGGTTCAGAGTTTCTCCATCTTTCAAGCTGAATGCCGTTTCTTAGGGTGTGTTTTGACTCTCTCCAAGGATGGCGATTCTACAACCTCTCTGGGCAAGTGGAGACCAAATACTTGACTGAACTGAAAATCCCCAGGCCAGCAAACCATAACATAAATAATCAATCTTTCATAAATCAGGGAATTTCACTTCTCATGCATCTGATGATCTTCAGCAAAAGCAGCTAAAAGAAGTGCTTTAACCTAGCAGGCGGTAAAATAGTGTCCAGAGCAGTGGGGAGAAGAGTTTCAGTTTTGGAACACTTTGTACACACAACAAACAAGACCACTGCACTGAGCACCCAGAGCACAGCTGGGCACTCCCATCATGATCAGTACTCTTGAAAGCTGCTCTGCTCATCTGCAGAGGCTACATGGCCATGACTGTACTGTAGCCTCAGCACTGAGACTCACTTGCATATTAGTTACAGCCTGTTTTCAAACAGAGAGTAAAAGCTTACAGGTGCAGAACATCATCACATCAACGTTTTCCCTTTACTACACTCAGGAACAAGAATTTCCCCCTCCAGAGCTCGTTTGCCCTCATCATCCCCAAGTCCAGAAAAAGGAGAGACCCAGGGCTGCCTGCTCTCTCCATCTGCACATGCCCTGCTAGACCAGCCCCCAGCACTTCTCCCCCTCTCAAATCATCACCCATATTGTCTCCTGCCCTTTGAACAGCCACTTCTCATCTTTATCTCCTCTTACACAATGCCTGTACATTTCTAGCTTGGTTTCAACTATGTTGTTCCCTCAACACAAAGCAAAAAGAACTCTGCTATCAAAACCCTCCTCTCCGAGACTACATTTAGTGACAAAAGTGTCACAGGGAACACGACAAGTGATCTCTCCTCTCATTGCTGCAATGTGCCACAAGAACCAGTCTGGCCTATTGCAATCTCATCACTGACTGCTCTGGAGCTTTGGGTGGGTCTGGCTTGGAGCTCTTTTGGAGGGGACTGGAGAAAATAAAATTGCCAGTCTGTGAAGTTGAAAGAACTTCTATTGGGATCACTCTTAACAACTGCTTAAAATGCAGCTGTACAACACAAACTGCAAAGCTTAATGCCTTGCAAAATGGTAAATCCCTGCCTCAGAAGGGGGAGAATGAGAGCTCTTCCATGCTTTTAACAGAAGGATGAGTCACTTAGTCCTTGCTCCATTTTTGTAAGCAACTGGATGTTTTCTCCAGTAGAGTTGAGAAGGAGGCCAAGACTGAAGCAGGTTATGGTGCAAAAACTGATTTACAAGTTTACCAACCCCCGAGGTGGGCAAGTAGTCTCCTCATTAACTGGATGTTTCCAAATATAACACTGCTATGACTAAGATTAGTGCCTCTCACTTCACTCTCAGGAAGGAAGGTGATGGGCACTGTATACAAGTGTGGTGCTCTTCCATAGCCTCTGCTCAGAGCCAGGTCTGTGTGTCTGTCACAAGCTTAGAAAGATAACAGACATGCTTATTTACTGATCTGAGAGGGAGACACCCAGTGCTGAAAGCAGAACTGTTCACAGGGCTAGGAATCTGCAGACAGGTTACTCCTAGGCTTTTAATGAAATCAGGATCAAAGTCCAAGCACCAGGATTACATAAAGATACTGCTTGCTTTAGTATTGTTATTGTCTACAAGTCCATAATGTCTGGAGATACTCCTGAACCCATTTTTCACACAGTGAGACATATTTTGCTTTTGTACAATCTTCATTTTTGCTACTGGAGCCTGCCTTTGCCTCAGCTACCTTGCCACTGCTGTCTAAAACCATCCAAACCCCTTAACAGCAATCCCATGCCTTCAATGCAGCTTTACAGCACAAAATCTTCACAGTATCAGAGCTCCTCTCACTCTTTTTAATACAAATAAACCCCTGACCACTATTATCATGGACTATTTCTCAGTGTTGTTAAAGAGCAAAGGCAGTGATAAATAGAAATACCCGAGATGGTATAACTCATGATACTCAAGAAAAAGAAAGATATTGAAGGACAGAAGCCAACAAATTCATCTTTTAAATATTATTGAAGGGGTCTCAGATTTAATTTTGAAAAAATCTCCTCCAGCTGAAGCTTTGTGGATCACTGCCAAGAGATAAAGCAACTTACTCAGTAGATTTCATTCCTGCAACACAAATCTGGGGGGGGGTGTTGACTCCCAACATCACAACAAAAAAGTAAAGCATTGCTTGCTTACACCAAGTCAGCCTAATTTACAGTTTAAGTGAGACAGGATTTTTCTCTCTCTTTTTTTTTTTTTCTTTTTTTTTTTCCCACTTGTATATTTGTTATGAAGTTTCACTTCATTAAGACACACTGAAAAAAAAAAAAAAATCTGTGCTGTCTATCATGAGGATGATTCAGGGTGGCATCCCACATGTTAATGAGGCTGATTTTATAGACAAGAATATGCCTGCGTTTGGCTTGAGAATGGAAGAGCTCTAATGGCAGCTAAAGATAGTGCTTCACCCAATAGCACTGCAAGGCCTCAACAGCCAAACCCTTACTTCAGTAATTGATTATTTCACCATAAATACTTAATGTTGCTCTAATGCAGGGGAATCTTTGATGTCAGCCTCTAAATACCACGAGAAAGGAAGCCAGGAGCACATCCTGTCCTGCGCTGCAACACATTCGCTGTACTTAAGGAACTAAAGTGGCCTGCAGAGATGCAAGGAAGATGTCAGCATATGCAGAGCCTCAAAGGTGGTATTAAGTAACAGTGCTGCCATGCTGATGGTTTCAACACTCCAGAGATTCCAGCTTTTCTAGGTGAGCGAGTGTGCTAATTATACAGCCACAATAAATATTACTCCTCAAGTAGGAGCAGCTCAAGGAACTGGAGCATCTCCCACAGAGCAGCAGCTGTTGCAGGGAGAAGATAGGGAGTGTAACCTCAGGATCGAAAAAACACTAATAGAAATGCTATTTAAAAAACAAAAAGAGGCATGTAGGTATTAAAGGCACAGCCACAGAAGTGGAACTTAGCTGGAAATAGTCCTTAAGGTGACAAATACTTCACTACAGAAGGTAATGCCCTCCTCAGCCAACACACCTGAGCTTCACCTTGACAGCCACTGAGATTAAGCAGGAAGAAAAAGAAGGTGTAGCTGCCCTTTCTAGAAGAATTACCCAAACTTTGGCAACTCTGTTTAGAAAACAAGTAAAATCTCCAGAGACAAGATGTCCTTTTGGACCTCTCCCCAAACAGAGATGAAGGGCACGGCGCTCAAGCACATCAGCATCTCATGGCTGATGAGTACTTCCACAAAGCACGCAGGCACGAGTGTGGTCAGGAGGAGTTAAATGTGAAACAGCTAGGACCAGAGGCTCACAGGCACTGAGAAGGTTGTCAGAAGGGTAAGACTTCACCCAAGCACAAAAGAAAAAACAAATGTCTATAGGCAAGCCAGAACAGCCAAGACCCCCTCTGTTCTGCAGACAGCTTTACCAATCAGTTTTCACTGATTAATTGGACTGGTGGCTTTCCCACCAGCCACTAGAGCTTGCTACCTGTGACAGCTGTTTGAATTTTACCATTTGTTCCTGAGGCCAAGAGAGAAAATTACAGCAGTGACAAAGATAACTATGGGTAGCAGTTTTCAGGGTAATAGTTTTACCCTCTAATTAACAGTGTAATCCAGCTAGCTCCAGTGGTAGCACTCTTCTCCATATCACCTAAACGTGGCTGACAGTGGTCAAGGCACAAAGCCTCTGAGGCACTACTTTAATACCATAAGAAACAAGAGGTCTTCATTCACAGCTAGAACCTGTGATTAGATGTGCAGAACTGGACCCCACAGAGCAATGAAGGTCCACACAGGGCCACCAGACTACCCAGAAGAGGAGCAGTTCCAGAATCTGACCTTTTCACAGTGAGACTGAGAAGTCAGTTAAACCCCCGCAACAAAACACTGCTACTACAAAATCCCCAAACTGAAGTCCAGCTTGAATTTCTCAGGACAACATTCCCCTTTGCCCCTGTGAACCCAGGTTTGACTCATCACCCAAGTTCTGGCCCTGTATCATGGCAGAGATTCTGCTGGCACTACCACAGTTTGGTGTAACAGCAGGAAAAACGATCCCATTTGCTCAGAACACAAAACAATTGTGGTTTAAAGTTATGGGGGAAAAAAACCCCAAACCTCATTTGAGATAGCTTTGATCTAAACCAAGCAAAGTTTACTTTTAGTTAATCTTAAATTTCAAATGAGAGCTTTCTCTACTAGCCTGTATCCAGCAAATTGCTTTACTTAATTTCATTAAGGACTGTGTGTTACTGCTGCTGTACAACTGACCTTTTTCTCCTTTGCAGGCAAAAAGATCACAAGTTCAGCTTAAAGAAAGACAAATATTGTTTAGGGGACAACCAGAAAAAGCAGCTGTCTGCCAAATCAGCAAGGCTGGTGATCTTACTCTTCATTAACACTCAAACACCTCCAGGGTTGGTGCACCCTCACATGGCTACTTTATATCACAACAAAGAGAGAAGCACAGTGTTTTTAAACAAGCAGCAGCGTTATGAGAACTCTTCATGCAGGTCTTCAAGAAAGAAGCCTGCCTGCACTCAATCCAAAAGATGTTTGCCAAATGAAATTTAACAGAGAATTAAGTACACTTAAATCAGGCTTAAAAAAACCCCAACAAACCACTGTCAGATCCTGCTTCCTGCAAATGGCATCACTAACTAAATTCTAGAGTTTCCAGCTACCGTTTAGAGGCCAAAAGCCTGGCAACGCCTTCAGGACACACAAGGACATTTCACTGCTGGCTTCAGTCAGACACCAAGAGTCTTATGCTCAGAGTAATTTGTTCAGGAGTTTCAACCAGCTACCGTGAGCGTTTATGATGGAAGTGTGTCTTCACTTTTAACTTTGGTTACGCAATTTCTTTTTCTGTATAAAAGTCAGCAAGCAAACATCTGGCATTTACAAGTCCAAAGGGTTACGTTCTCGCCTAAACCTTTAAGGGGAAACGGGAGGTTAGAAGAATCTGAGAAGTCGCAGGAGGCACTACACAGCAGAGTCTCAAAAGCTCAAAACTGGCATCAAAACCATACCACACAGAACCCTGTGCCATGACAGAATGACAGCTAAGTATGTGTAAAAGAACCTTCTGCTGGCAAGTAACATCGCATGTGCAAAGCCTGGTATTTTTACCAGTACTAGAGTTTCTCTAAGTCACCTATCAGGCAGAAGGCAGGCTGTGTGCGTCGCTCGGTGCCCACCTCCTCTGCACAGACCAGCAGCTGCTCCTGCACTTTCAAGACAGAGAAGCTGCTCGCCTGTCACACCAGCGCTGACCTGCCCACCTCAATCCTCTCGCATATGAGAGAAGGAAAGGAGACGGTCACCCGAACCGCGAGTAACCAGAAGAACGGCGAACAGGGACAGGATCCATCCCCTTTACCAAAGTCCTCCGCCCTCCCGCCCCGGGCTGCCGCCCACAGCCGCTGCCTCGGGCCAAGCCCTTCACGCTCGCCCAGGAAGGGAGGCGGTGAGCCGGGCACACCCGGGGCGGGAAAGGGAGCGTAACACGGGACCCTGTGGGACACAGGGGCCCGCAGGCCTGGGAAGGGAGCGTATAGGCGGCCGCTACTCTAAGGGCCGGGCCCTACCCTCTGGTGGCTGCAGGTGACAGCGCTGCATCCCCCCCCCGCCTGCTCCCAGAGGGTCACTCACAGCTTCAGGCTGGCGTAGGCCGCCGCCGCTGCTGCCGTTCCTGCTGCCGCTGTAGCCGCCATTCGTCCCTCTTCAGCTAGCGCCGCGTCGCTCTCAGCTTCTCCGCTGTCCTCTTCCAGACCTCCGCGTCCCCCGGCCTGAGGGACGGGACCCCACACGGGACAAACCGACTCGGGCGCGTTAGCAAGCACCGCGGGGCGGGGCGGGGCACGGCCTACGGAGGCACGGGGCAGGCCTGAGCTGACTCGGCAGCACTGCCATTGGCTGAGCCGCCTCACTCAGAGCCCGCCCGCAGCGCGCCAGAGGCCAGCAGCGCGCGGCGAGACTGTGACGCGCGGGAAGGGGTGGATAGAAGGGGCCAGCACTACGCCACGCCCCAGGAGTGCAGTGGGAGTGGCGCCAAGAAGGAGGTCGCATTGGATTGGCTGAACTGGAACCTGTCGCCCTGCCCCCGCGCTTGGTGCGGGGTGAAGGGACCGTGGGTAGGCGTGCTTTTTCGAGCAGGGCCAGTGGCGCAATGGATAACGCGTCTGACTACGGATCAGAAGATTCTAGGTTCGACTCCTGGCTGGCTCGGCTGCTCGTTTTTGCTTTTCTGTCCCCCCATCCTCCCTCTCCTGAACTCCAGCCTGACAGCGCTACCTGCATCACCTCCGTTCCTGCGCAGCCCCCAACTCCTGCAGAGACCCAGCCCGGTCACCCTCATTCCCCCAGCAGGATTACAGGGGCTCTGGGCAGCCCCCACCCTTCACAGGCACCAACTCCAGGAACAGCCACTGCCCACCTGGACACCTTGTCTGGAATGCAGGCCTTAGGGGTTTGCCACAGAGCAGTACTGGAGCACCTCCTGGATGACTTCCCACTGGTTCCAGATCTCTAGGTATCATCCCCTGGCTTTGGCCAGCTTCTTGCATTCAGGAAGGGGAAATGTTTATACAATTAGTTATTCCTCTTTATTTGCTTCATTTCAGCAGACAGCTCTGTGCTGCTGCTTGGCCAGCAGTACCCAAGTATCGTGGTTACCCATAGCTGCGAAGCCTAAGGGAGCACCACATAGCTGCTGACCTCCCAGTGCCACTGAAACTCTCCCCAAAACCCTCTAAGGCACCCATCCCCCTCCATGCTGCAAAGGAGAACCTTCACACTGGGAATAGAGCCTGCTCCCACCTGTTGTAGGTCCTTTCTCAGCTCCTCAGCCCAGAAGGGATTCTGGAACAGCAAGGCCTCCAATGGGGCTGCAGCAAAGACCAGCCACCTCTGACAGGCTGGAAATAACTCAGTGACAATGGGGAACTCTGCCAGTCCTTGCTTCAGCCACTGGTGGTGTGGGGCAGCAGGAAGGCAGAAGCTGAGAAACTTGGCAGTGCTGGGCTAACAGTTGGGACTTCATAATCTAACAGGGTTTTTGCCACCTAAGGGTTCTAGGATTTCACAGCATGACTCCTTCCCTGTGGGCTCTGAGCAACGACAATCACCATAATGTTATGAGAGACTCGACACTGAGCATGGCTTTATGATATTGTCTTTAATCACTGAAATCACAGGAGCCAGCAGCTTCACCCCCACTGCTGGCCATCCTTCTCCACAAGTATTTAACAGCACAGAATAAAAGAGGGCTGTGTTCACAGGTGTCTAAGGTTAGGTACACCAGCACAAATCCTAATAGACTGTTTCCTGGAGCTAAGCTTTGAAGGAAACACAAACAATAGAATTAGTACCATTCAGTATTGCTGGTCAGGATCTGACTTTGCTTTCCAGACACAGAAAGGCCCAGCCTGTGCCTGTGTGTGTGCAGCCAGGACCCGTCCAGCTGTGCACCACAGACCTGCTGCGTGGGGATAAGGGTCAGTGCCCACAGAGCTGGGCATCACAGTCAGCTTTCCACCAGGGCCACAGCCATCAACTGCTTTGGAAGGCTCTATGCCACATATTTTAACACGGGGACAGTTTCTTCCCATCTCATCTTATCTTAGTGGCCTATTGATGTAGCTGGCTGCCCTGGAAGAAAGCAGGGTGAGGACTTTTATTGCTCAGAAATACTTCATTTTGTTTCTTCTTAGTTAAAGAGTGGGTGAACAGCACTGGGCTCTGGCTGGGCTCACAGCAAGAAGATATCTGCCCAAGCACACCCAATACTGCTGCAGCCAGCCAGCAGCAGGATGCAGAAATGGAAGAGAAAAAGAATGCACAACCACCATGCCATGAAAGATAAACCTCCTCCCAGCTCCTCCCAGCAACACAGGCACTTGGCCTCAGAGGATGGGAGAAAAGGGACATGTGTCTGGCCATAACCCTTCCCTACTTGCACGTGCCGAGAGCTTCAGAGAGCCTTCCCTGGCCATGAAGCCTTCCTTCACAGAAACGTGTTCAGAATGCATCTTCTAACACTTGGTGTAGGCACAGAGTGTGTGAAAGACAGGTCACTCATGGCACCACCCACCTGACACCCAAAAAGCCAACACAGAGCATACAGTAGAGGCTGACACAGAAGACACAGGGTCCAGACCAGTGTATGTCCCGGAATCCCATAAAGGAGCTGACCTCTTCCGTTCCACCTTCTCCCTGTAACTGTCTGTCCTCCTCGCCCTGCAGCTGCTGTAGTTTTGAACTCCCATCCTTCTCTCTCCACGCATCCTCACCATTCCAGCATACATTTTTGTTCACTGAACAAAGAAGCCATCAGTCCACCTCAGGATCCAGCCTGGAGGCACACACACAGTGACTGGTTCCAGTGGGACTGCCACTGCACCTCCAGCTCAATGCCAGTGGAGTCCTTCATGGCATTTTCCTAGCAACAGCAGTGGAGCACAGAGCTGCCATGGCAGCACCCAGCAGCAGGCTGACACTCAGGTAAATTGGAGCATCAGCATGGATGGAGAGCGTGTGGCAATTTTCCTTTAAGAAAGCACTTGGGTTTGCTGTTGCTGGAGTAGTGGAACTTTCAGGGAAGCTCAAAATAGGGACTAAATACATCAGGAAGCATGCACCTGCCACTCTCCCCAGAGCGGCATACTCATGGGAGAGAGGTGCAGGTCACTGCAGACCCCAAACACTGAAATCCAGGGATGCCAAGTATTTGGCCAGTGTGGAAATCAGCACAAGGGAAAAGCACAGCCAAAGGAAACCAAAGGCAACTCTTCCTTTGTAAGGCAAGTCAGAGCCACGCTGGCTTTCCTGAACCCAGTCCCCTGCTTTGAAGGCTGCCATAGCACACTGGTGCTGCTGAAACTCCTCCATTTCCAGGCCAAGGAGCTGTTTGCTTTGCAGAAAGAAAGATCAAAAAAAAAAAAAAAAAAAAAAAAACAAACACCTTAAATCATTAAACCCCAGAAAGCCTGGGAAAATACTTTAAAAGCCCCCCTAAATGAAACTCAGAAACTGAAGAGGCACACACCTCATCAAACATTCCTCACAAGGCTGTTTGAAAATGCTGTTCCTTGGGATTAAATAAGGGCACTGCACTTTCCCAAATCACTTCGGTCATGAGAGGTTCTTACACAAAAATGTCTGCTGCTTCCATAGCTGGGGCTTTCCCCCAGCTTTTATGCAAAAATCCCTGTTTCAATGAGTTTCTGTATTCTAAATAATATAAATTTAACAGCATGAGCTGAATTTAAGCTCTGGGTCCTGAAAGCAAGTTTCAGGGAATTCACTTGAAGAACTATTTGCATGAGAATTACTCATTACCAGCAGAATGGGACTGCCAAGGGTCCCTTTACCCTCAAACCAGTCAGAATAGCAGGCTGGGGGAGGAATGAAGACTACATTTCTTAGCATGTTAATAAATAAAAAGACAAGAAGGTTGAGGTGAACAACCAAAGCCAACGAGTGTCATGCAGGAGACAAGTAGGACCTAAGAGGCTGTCTGCAATTCTTCTGTGGAGGATGCAAAGCCTGGCACCTCCAGCTGCAGGACAACCTGCCTACCCAGTTAGCCTTTGGGGGAGACTCAGCAGGAATCCAAACTCACAGCTTAGGAGCAATACTAATGAGCTCAAAGGGACTCAGACTGCCAGAGACAACAACGGTGGGAAGCAGCAGACAGGGGAGCAGGGCAGCACAGGAGATGGTCCAACTTCACAGCCACCAGCTCCCGCGCTCCACTGCCAGCTGTGGCAGGCTGCTGCTCCCAGCTCCTGGTACTCGGGGGAAAGGAGAGCACTGGCACGTCATAATTTATACAGGACCTGCACATGAAAGTAAGGCAGCCTGCAGTTCCTGCACTGAGGGATATGGGATGGCTGACAGGAGTAACCAGACACTGCGTGGGAGCAGAGGTCAAACCTGCTGCCGATATCAGAGGGCTCCTGCAAGGCAGCTCTGCTCTGCTCAAGGCTTTCCATGAAAAAAAATGTTCTTCTCCCCCTCCCCTTCTGCCCTGCATAGTTTGGGGCTATGGGGAAGGCTGCAAGAGTGAGGCAGTAGCTTGAACTGCAGCTTAAAAAGGAACTATCAGAGTGACTAGCATCTGCAGATTTTTCCAAAATGAAGGCCAGGAAAGGTGAGTGATGAGTGGCTCTGAAAACCCAAAGCTAGCAAAAGCATGAGACACATTACTGTCCCTCAGGAACAGAGTGACAGGATGGTGTTTCCAGCTCGCTCCCAGAAGCCACTGGGATAACTCACTGCTTTCACCATCACAGGAAGCTCAGGGAAGGGAACCACCTGCCCAGGACTATCCAAGTATGTACCAGGGCCATTAGCTACTGTTATTTGCCCCCTCAGATCCTTCAGGCAGCCCTAAGAACCCAGTCACACCTTGAGCTCCACTGCCTGGGGCCTGGCTGTGCTGCAGGACACAAGGTCATGTGAGGCACTCCAGGATCTGCCTTGGCTGTTTCACTGTCCCTGAGCCATGCTGCCTGGATCTCAGTTGTATTTGGGATTGCCTCCCATCCCTTCATCTTCCAGCACTTAGAGGCAAAATTTAAGGCTCTGGAGAGTTCACATCTTTGGGGTCAATTTTACCTCCTGTAAATCACAGGTAGAACTCTCTGAAGATATAAATGCCCCAGAGCCACAGAGACTGCAGTGTGGAAGGCTCCCACCTTGAGCTTTCAGTCACTCACTCAGTGGCTGTACATTCCCAGGGAAACAGTTTTGCAGAGCCAAGCTACATCACAGCTGGAGCTCTGGATGGTTTCCAACCAGGACCAACCTCCAGATCGACCTCCACCCCGAAGAGCAGCAGCGACAGGCAAAGGTGCACATGGCTGGATGGGGCAGGAGGCTGGATGGAGCAGTTTCAGCCCTTCACATTTCAGCCAGATAATCTGCAGGGTGCTAGCAGTCAGTCTTCCCTTGTTTCACAGCAGCTGCTTGTGCCTCTTCAGTACTTAGTGCAGCAGCCCGCACCATTCAAAATGGAATGCCCACAGTGTTCACTGGCATGGGCAGAGACAGACAGCTTGCTGCTGCCTGGCCTCCTGTACCACAAGGCAGTCTGGCACCATGATGTGAAGCTCAAGCACATCTAGCTACATCCATGTTACTGAAGAAAAGGTTTGGTTGAACCACAGAGGTTCTCTGCAGGTTCTCTCAGTGAAGTCATTGTTGTTTCCTCACTATCTTCAAGACACTCCCATCCTCCACCACCACATGTCCACCTTTAGCACAGGGACGTGAAGATTACCTAGCTTCTACACCGCTCCCTAGGAAGGATGGCTAAGGTCCCCAGCTGCACCTGAGGCTTCTTAAATTAAGAGCTTTTCCCTAAACAAAAGCTTTGTACCTGTACACGAGGGGCTGCACAGCTCTGGTAGGTACAGAACAGGCACTGCAGACCCACCCCTCACATGTGTAACACATGCTGGGGGAGCAGGTTTGACTATAAAGCAGGTGGGTCAACAAGATCAATGGTTTGCCTTTCTACTTTCTCAGCAGAACAGAATGTGAGGGCCCAACTCTCTAACCCCTTGCTCAGCTAAGCCGTTGTTACTCATGGGAGAAAATCTGTTCACACCAACACACTCATCTGAGCACAGGTTGTGGAGCTGGGCTCTAAAGAACCATGCAACAAAGTCTTCACAAGGATCTTGAGTTTGTTCCCAGAGCTCTAAACAAGCACCATTATGGAATGGCTTTGTGCTGGGTAAACACCAGGGGAAGGAGTGCCCAGGATGGCCAGCTGAGCTGTGGGGACAAACAAGAAAGCTCATGTTTTCTCTCTCTGTATGGGGAGAGCTTTTCTCCAAAGTGAGCTCTGCAGGCAAGACTGAGGATGGATTTCCCCTGTGTCCACACTTTCAGCGTCTCAACCTTTCCTTCCCAGCCATGAGCTGCTGCTCACACTCTGACACAGCACTACACAAGCTTGGGCCTCAAGTAATGCTGGCTGCTTTGACCAGCTTCTTCCAGTTGTCTGTTCTGTTTGAAATGGGGTGTTGGGGTCCAGCTGCCAGCCAGCCTGTCTGCTTTGTGCTTGGAGAGTTGGGGCTTTTAAAGCCAGACTTGATACCCGAGTTCAGGCACTTGGCTGGAAGGTCTGATTATGCCATTTTGCACAGATGTCTGTGTTTTTTTTCCCCCTAAAGAATTAATTAAAAGATAGTGTCCAAAAACTGGTATCAATAGGTTGATATCCTTCAGGGAATCTGATGAAATCTACTTAGCAGACTGACAGGATGTCCCCAGCAGGCAGGCAAGGCAGTCTCTGGCTTTCTGATTGTGCACGGCACAGTCCAAGTTCATAGGCACGACAGCAAATTGTGCTTTCACTGAAGAATCCTCCAGGGTGAGCCAAGAGAAATCTCCAGGCATCAGAAAAAGGCACATAAAAGTAAACTGATGGGTTCAGACAGCATGCCACATTCTTGGTCAAGTAGACAAGGCTGGCTCCAGCTGGAACTCACAAGCACAAACTCTGGGAATCCAGCAAAAATCTCTCATATCCTTTGACAGGAACATTGCTGAGTGGAGAAAAGCATGCACAGGAAATCAGCTGGGGGTGGGGAGGGGGAGGTCATGTAACAAGTCTCCTGTCCCAGCTGTCTGTCAGCCACCCTGGCTAGTAGTGGTGCTGGTAGGCAGCTGCTGGGGCTGTGCCATTCTCGATGTGTTTCAGGTGGCAGGAGTGACAGAGCAAATGCTCATCGAGCGGGTAGCAGCGGTGCCCGTCCTCGTCGTTCAGCTCCATCCCGCAGTCCTGCAAAGACAGATGTATTAGGGGGATCCTCCAGGATCCTCTGGGGTCTGCCTGCCAGCAAGGTGACTTTGTGACAAGGACAGAAGGCAGCCAGCCAACAGCTTCTTCCTAGGAAGCCCAACATCTGGGAGCAGAAGGAAAGCAGATTTTGAGGTGCAGCTATGTAGAGTCATAGTGAATAAGCTTTGCCTCGTGCTGAGGTGCAGCCCCGTGCATTGTAAACGTGCTCCGGTTTACTCACACTCTCAGGCAGGATTCAGCTCTTTTCATTCATTGCAGTTGTGCTGATGTGAAACCAGCCTGCTGAGCCAGGGCCTCTCTTCACTGTTATGAGCACAGTGAGAGAGAACATCTATTTATTTGAATTCACAGTGCAGAAATGTGAGGGCTCTGTGGGAAGCCCTGCACAGACACCAAACAGCAGTTAAGAGCTGGCATCTCTTGGGGCTGGTTTGTGCAGCCATACCCTTTCTCTGGCTCCAAGGGCACATTCATTTCCTGTGAGAGTGAAGGTAACTTACACCACACAGGATCAGGCAGCACCTTAGCATTTCTAACCTGAAACCAGATACACTAATGCAATCTGGAGCTAGAGGCTTCTGAAAGCAGCAACAGCACCACAGCAAGTCATCACCCTGCCTTCACTAGCCAAGTTTAGAAGTGATCATTAAATCTTTGCCCATAGCTTTATAGAGAGCAACAGAAATCACAGCTGGGACATTGCTGCACAAACTTTTGTCCTCAAATTGGAAATTCCTCAGCCACTGGTAACAACAGTCACGCAAGGAAAGGTTTGAATTGCTCACCTACTGTCAGTGGAAGGGAGGAGAGCTCTTTCCATCCTAAACCCACTAACAGTTATCACTATTAAGTGCCTGCTCCCCGAGAAAACTGCTGCCCTACCTCACAGTGATAACATTCCACGTGGTAGTCTTTGTCCATGGACACAACCCGAATGGTCTCATCAGAGCCCTGTAAGCATTCAAGCAAAACAGAAATGAGAAAAGATTGCAGCACATGCACTCTGCAGATTGCTTCTGCACCAACATGCTCCTGCTGCTGTGGGGCACCACGAGGAAACCTACCACCTGCACTTATTGCTACAGCAAAGCTTCACCAGATACCTTCTAAAATGCAACATGAGCAATGTAAACCCCTCTCTGTTTGTCACATCTATCTCAAATCACACATTTGTGACTTGGTGATTTCAACATATCACATTTCTCATCATTTTAAATGGATTTTGCCCAAGGTTCATCTCCTCCAAGCATTAAAACAAGAGGGGTCATACAGAGGTCCTTCCTGAGTTCCACCAGCATTTACTGACATGAAGGAGAGGCATCCTGAACACACAAACAGCAGCAGTATGATCCTGCAGCAGGTGAAAAACCAGCCTGGCTCTGCAGGGATAAGCTTCATTATCAAGTAAAAGAAGGGTTCCATCTCAAGATCAGCTCAGGTTCAAAGGCTGCACTCTGAAGGAAGTGATCATCTCTCCCCGTCCACGAGCACACTTGCCTTGACACAGGGTCAAGTGTAAAAGAGAGCAAGGCCTGAGCCATGACACTCCCTCCCCTGAGGGACACAAGATAAAAGCCTCTCACCTCAGAGGGCAGAATGGGAAGTCCACAGGCTGCACACTTCGGAGCTAAGACTCTGGAAGAGCAATGAGAAATTGAAGGCAAGTTACAGACTGACACAAAATGAGGTGCCTGGATGCTCTCAGCAATAAGATGAAAGGCTGCAGCTGCAAATAACTTATCCACAAGAAAGCTCTGCAGCCTGAGATCATGAATTCATTTTAGCATTGACTGCGAGAAACGCTTGGCATGTGCTGTTCAATCAGGCAAAAAGAGATCTTCTCTTTTATGCTTGGTGCATAAAGGATAGGAGGAACCCAAAACCTACTGAGAGATTTGGAAGAGACAATGGGGAGAAATTGAGCAGAACTGTCCCCAGAAAAGCCATCCCCAGAAAGACATGCCCAGATCAAAACCAAACAAACATCAGCCCCGGGGTAGGAAAGCTCCTGAGAAGATACCATAGGACTGTATGGTTGCTTGCAGGCTTGCAGCAAGAAATAGTGAGATGAAATTCAATTGCTAGGAAATAGTGGCACGTGGAGTCAGCCCTGATCTGGCACAGCACATGACAGCTCCAGGGGCTGCCTGAGCAGCACTTAACACTGCCTGCCAGGAGTACACTTGCAGTGTAGGCAGGTCCAAGGTCATCAGCTCAGGACACAGCCATTTTATTGTGCTGGCTACATGGCAAGTGATTTTTGAACTGGATTTATAAGGTGTTTAATTCAGAGCTGGATAAATGTTTTGCTTTGCAGGTCTGGTAGTGACTCTTTAGAAGCCAACCTCGGCCCTTCAACTATTCAAAAAGTAACTCACATGGATTTCCACAGGGGCTCACAGCCTTTCTTTAGAGCAGGCTGAACACAAGCACTGTTCCTCACTATCTCCACTGTGCAGAAGCAGAAACCCTTCCTCAGGGTTACACAGGAGTCAGTGGCAGGAAAGGAGGAGAGAATTTCCAGGAATTTCCAGGATCTAATTCCTCTCTCAACCTTCTAGCTTCCATCCCTGTCCCTAATTTACCAATCTGCACTTCCCAACTAGCTGAAAAGCTGAATTAGACGGTAGTGGATGCTGTTTCCTTTGCCCTCACTTGTGGTAATCCCTGACACAGTAGATCTTGTTCTCAGAGTCCACAGTGAAGGGCACTCCGTCCAGACACTCGTTGCAGACCACGCAGCGGAAGCAGCCTGGGTGATAGGATTTCCCTAGAGCCTGCAGGATCTGCAACAGACCAAGAGACAGGGAAGATGTGAACAGCAACCAAGGTGACAATAATAAATACCCACATTACACCAGACTCCTCTGCACAGTCACCAGTGGGGCTGTGGCCTTTTCCAGGCACCTCATCTAGAAAAGGAGTTAACAGGGGTGGAAAGGGCAGCAGGGATCAATTTGTGTCACCTGGTTCCAGAGAAATGAATAATTAGCATGGGTAAGAGAACAATGCAGAGTCTCACTCAAGGTATTTAGTGTTACAAAGCATAGAGGTTTACAGAATTTAAAGGAAAGAAAATACTTTCTGAAGCACTCAGATAAAGACTATTTAGCAAGATTCCAAGGCAAGAAGTAGCAGGCCAACAAAAGGGAACTCATCTTGATAAGTCTCTGTGAGAGGCTGAAATAAATACTACTGCTAGGTGTTCTTAACTCCTTAGATAGCCAAGGGCTTTGCAATCACCAGCCTGGCTCTCTGCTTACCATGGACTGTGCTGTGCTGCCCCCAGCCAGTTCAGCTGCTGGCTCTGGGGCAGCAGGTACCACCTGGAATACTATGGTCCACCAGCCCAGTGATCTGACTTCTGGGTCTAAACCTGCTTTTGCTGTTTTCATGTTTTCCAGTGCAAGCCGGCAAGCAAAGACAACTAGTTAATGACAAGCATTAAAAAGTCTTGGGAGGTGTGCTGTCAACTGGCTACCCAGAAACTCCTCCTCCCTCTGCTTCGGCTGTGGTATGGCACTGCCAGCTACACCACCATGGATTTGTCTTCCTCTAAATTGCCCACCCCTGAACGCTGCCAGGTGCTGGCTATAGGCCAGCTGTCCCATTGGTGCACATCTTGAACAGATGGCACCCGCTGTACACTGTTGAGCACTGCTTGCTTCAGCAGGATGTTCACACACCTGCAAGGCCTTGGGCAGATCTGCATTGAGGTCTGCATCGAGGTCTGCATCACACACTCTGGGTCACACCTGTTCTCCAGAGTATCAGCACCCACAAAACCCAGCTCCATCCTGAAGGTATGTGGGAAACCACAGCCTGACTGCAGGAATGCCAGCTAGGCTGGAAGAGCTGAAGGCTCTGCCTTCCCGCCTGCACTGGGGACCGGCAGAGCAAAGTCTCTGCAGCACACACAGCAGGATGGCAGCTTCACTTCCCTGCAAAAATCAACAAAAGGCTGAGTGTTTTTTCTTTCTGCTACCAGTCTCACAGCAGGCAGACTACCAGCTGGTAACAGACAGTGCTGGGTATGAAAATATTTTGCTTTTGATGCATTCTGCTAAAAAGCTGTGGGATTTTTAGCTCCTAAAGCAATTATCACTTACCATGTCCATTATCAAATGACCACAAATGAAACACCTGTCAGCTGACTGCTGGAAACCAGAGTACTGCAAGGACAAAAAAGAAGTGGCTTAAAATTTCACAAGGCCAGTGGAGCGTAAACAACAGTGCATTGTGGGGTGCTGGTGCTGTGGCCTTTGTCTGTACTCCTTACACAAGCCAAAGTTTCCAGTGCTTTTTTTGCCAGTAGATCAAGCTGTGGATGGGTCCCCAGAGGACGTTCCATGAAGACACCAGACTCCCAGTGTTCAGAAGGAGTAGGAGTTCCTGGAACTTCCCATTAAGCATGTAAGCAAATATCAGAAATGCCCATGCAAATAAAGCATTTACTGATAAGCCTTACGTGCTTATTTGACCACATGGATCTACAGGTCAGGAACCCACTTGTGTTTACCATATATTCACATCACAGTATCTGTATGGCTTGGAAAAACAAATTCTTTCTTTAATTACATCATTACACGTCTGCTGAAGCTTCCTCTGTTAGTGTAACAAAGTTTGGCCTAGAGCAACTGCTGCTATTGCTAAGATCTGCTGCTAAGGAGCTGCCTGCCACATCCACAACATGCACCTCAGGCACCACACAGCATCTGCTGAGGTTTCAGTTCTCTCTGCATGGTGGAAACACAAAGCAGAAAAGTGAAATATTTGAGATGCATTTAATCAATCTTTGCGTTTTCAGCCTATGCAGAATATGCTGATGAGAGCAAATAAGATTAACTCCTCTCTGGAGGAAACCACCAGAGTAAGTAGACAAACAGCAATTTTCCAGCTCAGTGAAGGCTCAGTCTATTAGGACTCAGGGCAGAAGGCTACAGTTGAAAGCAGGTTGTAGCAAGGTGGGGGTTGGTCTCTTCTCTCATGTAACAGGCACAAGGACAAGAGGAAATGGCCTCAAGTTGTGCCAAGGGAGGTTTAGGTTGGGCATTAGGAAAAATTTCTTCACCAAGAGTTGTCAAGCCCTGGAACCGGCTGCCCAGGGCAGTGGGGAAGTCACCATCTCTGAAGGGATTTCAAAGCTGTGCAGATCTGGTGCTGTGGGACATGGTTTAGTGGTGACCTGGAAGTACTGTGTTAATGGTTGGACTTGATGATTTTAAAGGCCTCTTCCAACCCAAACCATTCTATGATTCTAAATGGCTTTTTACCTCCAATAGGCAGGGAGAAGACTCTGAGGTTGCTTCATGCTCAGGTACATTCATACAAAAGCCATTGAGGGCAACAGAAAAATGTCCTCTAAGATGCCCAAGCAAACCCAGTTCATGGAAAAGGGAAATTTACTCATTTATTCTTGTAGCTGTGGCCTGCAGAGCACAGCCACAGAAACAGGCTTTGAAGGATCCCTTGCAGGAGATTATGGCTTTGATTAGGGGCTCTGCACTGGAAAACTGTGGGCTCTCACTTAGCTGCTTCCAGTAGCACACATGGGCAGCCACCATGGCTGGATCTGGCCATGCGGTGGAGCAGAAGGCCTGGGCAGCATGCGTGCCTTAGGCTGTGTGAAATGCAGGCAAAGCTGGCAGGCAGAAAGGCTGTGTGTCTCCTGGGGAAGCCAAAATGTGCCAGCACAGGGTCAGCTCTGCACTTACCAGGAAGTCTTCTTCACAGAACACCTTGCCATTAACAAAATAAAAGGCTTTTCCTCTCAGCTTTCTACCTGAGGAAAAAACAGAGAGAGAAGACAAAGGTCAGCAGGGAGAAAATGTGATCAAAAACTGGCTGCTGAGAAGTGAACCATGGAGATGTCTGAATATGGCTGCTGCACAGCTGGAGGACAGCACCCAGCACAGAGCTTCCCAGTCTCCAGCCCCACTAATCCCAGCTCATCTTCCACCGATAAATGCCAATCACTTGGTCTAGGCAGCAGTCCCACCTCCCTGCAGGAGTAGGTAGCTCTGCAAGCCTGGGCCACCCTCTGGCAGATGACAACACAAAATAACCTGGCAAGAGCAAGTGAGGGTACTCTGACTGATGCTGCAAAACACCCCAGGAGAGGAGGAATGAGGAAAGAAGAGAGGGCATGCAGAGAGTGCTCCACACTGGACATTATTAATCAAAATGTCACATCCATTCTGTCCAGCTAGGAGGTTCCTGCAGCAGCAAGGTAGGCCACTGCAACACCTGACCACCTGGTCTGCCCCCAGCAGAGAGCAACCCCAGAGTGCTCAACAAGCTACCAGGATATTTGCTACTGCAGCTGCCCACCAAAGTCTGAAACCATTTCAAAAACGAATTATTTGTTTTCGAACACAGATGTAATTTCAGAGACAAGATGATAAAATGTTGCCAAGAAAGGACTCTGCCCATGGGGAAGGTTCAGATTTCCTTCAGCTTCTGGGTTTATGCCTCACACTCAACCTCTGTGCTCAGTTATGTACCTATGGTAATGCATGCTCCCACTGCCCCTGCTGCTTCCCAAAGGCTCTGCCTTTCCCCAGAGAGAAGGGCCAGTTCTGATTGCTTACAAAAAGCTGCCCCTGCCTCTCCCCAGCCTCTTTTCCCTATTCAGCCAAGGGTTTGAAATGCAGCCTGGCACTGGAGCAGCTTGGCTTACACTGCTTGGCCAAGGAGCCCCAAGGATGTGCTCAAAAACATCTGGGGCAGGACCTGCTGCAGGCTGGTTTTGGGGACCTGCTAGGTATTGCTGGAAGGAAATGGGAAAGCAGGGCCCAGAAGCCTCCTGCTGGATATGCTGCACGTGGCAAGGATCATTAAAAAGATGATGGGATGACACATGGGGCTGGGCTGGAGGTGACACCTCGGTGCTTCACGGCACGAACCCACCTTGCAGCCTTTAACAAATAGCCAAGCTGGCTGCAGAGCTTTACGACAAGGAGGGAGCCAGGCAAAACCACTCCCACCAGCGACAATCTTTGTCGTCTGCTGCGTACTCCAGAGGGCACTCTGAGGCTGCAAACAACCCTCCTGCTGCTCCTCAGCAAAGAGATGCTCCAGTGAAGCTCTAAAGCTTTGCCAATGAACTCAGCTGGACCAACAAGGTACCAGTAGCCCTCAGAGACCTGACCAGGGTTCAGCCAGCAGAGCAGCTGGAGGATGTGGCAGCAGGTTTCCTGAGCCCCAGACTGCATGTGCAGCAGCTCTGTGGTTCAGCTGCAGGGTTTGCTCAGCCACATAGCAGCCAGACCCACACCTCCCTGGCACACTCATTGTCTCCCATTCTCCTTGAATCCGTGCTGGGGACAAATGCATCATCTGGAGGTCAGGGATGACCCAGGACAGCACCTCACCCTTGTACCAATGCAGACACTGGATGGGACATGGAAGAAAACCTGACACATCCCAAAGCACCCCACTCTGATTTGTCTCACCTGAAGCATCATGCTTTGCCAAGGCTGCTGACACCAAAACAGGACCAGGAGCCTAGAATAAAAGGCTTATCTTTGTGGCTTATAGCCCAGGGTGCATATCTGTATGATAAGCCCTCCTGTGAGCCTGCCTGCCCACAAGCTCACTGGCAGCTGAGGAGTCCAAATTCCTGAGAAGGGGAAAGAGAGACTAGGAACACTGGGATTTGCAGCACCCCTTGCTGGTCCCAAGTGAGTAAACAAGGCTAATGCAGCAAGAAGCGCTCCCAAGCACCTCCTGCTGATTTAAACACAGCCCTGGGATGTGGCACTTTCAAAAATGACACCCATACAGAACCCCTTTAACTTTCATTTTAAATCCCGCAGCAGTGTGGGCTCCGGCCCAGCACAACAGGCAGGCACCAAGGCAACTCTCCACCTGCATGCCTCTACTCTCTCCTTAAGGACAAGCTGGGGGCGGTGAGGAAAAGCACAGACATGGAGCCATGCAATGAGGAGAGATCCTCTGGGCAAGGGCCCTGGCTGGCTCATGAGCAGCAGCTGTTTCACAGAAGGGACAAGGTTTGGATCACTGCCATCACATCATTCCTGCAGGGTGACAAAAAAGAAAGCCTTTACCAGCCCTTCTGCACCCGGTGTATTTTTAACCTCATGACATGAGCAGGTCAAGACTGATGGCAACAGACCTTCAGAGAAGGTGCCACAGCCAGTGTGCTGCATCTGTGCCTCTGCATCAAGCTCACTCAGCAGAGGGGCAAACCCCTTTACAAAGACATTAAATTTGGCTTAGGGCATGATGTGGGCCCATGAAGAAGAGGCACTGGCACTAAGAGCACTTAGAGGGAAGGCAGGGATGATTTCATTACTGTCTGTAGGGAAGACATGGTCATTTTGACCGTTTTTAGCTCCTCCCCATGACTCTTTAAGCCTCTGGCAGGAGTGTAAAAGGCAATCTGCCAAAGCCAGGAGCAGTCAGGTGCCTGCAGGAGCAGTGTGTGCCAACAGCCCAACTCTTCCTCTGCTGCTCCCTGCCTGTCCTGCCCACAGCCTCCCTTTGAGGTGAGGAAGCATCTCCTCATTGCACATATGGGAAAGGAAGATGCAGGAAAAGCTCACTTCCCCAGGCTGTGCTGGGGACTGTCCCAGTGGAGCTGGGAAATGCATGTTCTGACTGCAGCCACACCAGTAAAACAAAGTGCTGGGGCTGCCCCCAGAGAGCAGAGTTGCGTGGCAGCTGTTTCTGTCCCTGCACTCAGCTCCCTGCTACGTGCCTTCATTTAAACAAGTCTCTCCCAAAAGGGATGCTTCTGACTGTGTGTATGCAGGGGCTGGCACAGAGATGCTGCTGTAGCTTCACCACTGAGGGCTCCAGTGGCATGTAAGGAGTCACATATTGCTCACTACCTGCTCTAAACTAGCACCATGGTGACCACAGAGGTGACAGCCTTTGAGCAACCCAGGAACACTACTGCTTGCCTTGCTGCTTACAGGATCCATTGTCTTAAGATGCTGGCTCCTGTCCATGGTTCATTTTCACTTCATCCTGGACTTAGTTAATCTCTCAGCTGAAAAAAAATCAGGCAATTCACATTCTTCTTCATTTCAACCTTAGCATCTTCACAGGTTGTTACAAGATTTCTTTTCCTCTCACTGACAGCAAGTTTGATCCTCAGGCTTTTCTGACCTGCTCATCACCGATACATTTGGCTAATCTGGTTTGCTGTGGGACCTTCAGAAAGACCTCGAGGTTATCTCAGCACCCATTTCAGAACACTTCAAGCTTCCTCACTAGTGCCTCTGTGCTGAAATAAACACCCTTAGCAGCTGCTAAGGGGCACACCATGAGGCTGCATGCCCAAGATGCTGGTGCTTTGGCCCATCACTTTCCCAAGGGAGTTCTCTCCAAATGAAGTTCATACAGAGAAGGGTTTACTAGGGACTTGTAACAGCCCAAGAAAGAGCTGGGAGATGCAACATTTGCTTGCTGGGAAGCTGGACCTAGCCTTGTCTTTTGAAGCTGCTTTTCCATTATTGTCACAAATCCTGCTCAAAGACAAGAGATTGTTCTCAGGGCATACCACAGTACAGGGCCACATCTGGATCCCAGGGCTCAATGGGGAAGCATGACCAGGAGTCTGAATGGCCAGCAAGGCAGTGTGAGCCTCACCTATCTCTCATCTAAGCGCTGTGGAGCTCCCTGTGCTATCTGCACGGCAGATGGGCAAGAGTCAATGCAGGCTGGCAGCTGCTTCTGGATCCCTTCAACCTTGGACTTCTGTCATTACAGAAATCAGTCCCTCTTACGACTGTGAGATCAGTTTGGACAGGATCACTAATGGCAGATTAAACAGAAAAGAATTTCAGCTCTCAGCTTCACTGGGAGTCACCTCCTGACACACTGATGGCAGAGCAGGGTGGAAACAGCATCACAGATTCCCAGTATGGTGGGGGCTGGAAGAGACCCCTGGAGATCATCTAGCCCAACCCTCCTGTGACAGCCGGTTCACCTAGAGCAGGTTGTAAGGGATCACATCCAGGTGAGTTTTGAAAGTCTCCAAAGAAGCAGACTGGGCAGCCTGCCCCAGTGCTCTGTCATCCTCACAGGAAAGAAGTTTTTCCTCATGTTCAGATGAAACCTCCTGGGTTCCAGTCTGTGCCTATTGCCCCTTGTCCTGTCGCTGGGCACTACTGAAAAGAGCCTGGCTCTGTCCTCATGACAGTATCTTAAGGGGGCTACAAGAAAGCTGGGGAGGGACTTTTTAGGGTGTCAGGTAATGATAGGACTAGGGGGACTGGAACAAAAGTAGAAATGGGTAGATTCAGATTGGATGTTAGGAAGAAGTTCTTCACCATGAAGGTGGTGAGACACTGGCACTGGTTGCCCAGGGAGGTGGGTTAGGGTTAGGGTCTCTGACAGGAAAGCAACCAAATGTGAAGGCAGAAATGGCTCCTCAGAAACCACAATAAGCCACAAAACTCAGCACCATCTCTCCTTTGCTGATGGCAAACCATTGCAAGAAGATGCTCAAATATTCTTCTTTTTAGGGAAAACCCCTAGGAGATTCAAAATTCAGAGGTAAGATGAGGTTACCCTGGGACAGAGCAGTGCTGCAATCTGGGCAGTGCCTGTTGAGGGACCTGTTTTTAACCCAGTACCCAGCCACTCACTGCATCTCTCTGCCCCAAGCCCCACACCAAGCCCCACCACACAAGCCCCAGTGGCCACAGGAGATGGCCTCCCACCCCATCACCCCCCCAACCATCAACGAAATGGGCCGAGGCTCAGAGAAGAAAGAAGGGGGAGGCAATCTCTGTGTCCCTGGTGAACAGAACTCTGGCAGGACAGCGTGAATAAAGGGATGCTGAGGAAGGGTCACCTGCAGTGCTTTACCCTCTACACTCTGGGTTGATATCCAATCACAAGCAGCAGATTCTGCCTGCCCTAGGAGAGCGGGCAGCTTGTGCAGAGCCCCTGCACCTACACACACCATGGGGGAATTGCCTTGGTGAGGCTGGCTGACCTGCTGCCTGGCATCAAATCTCACTGGCAGCAAAAGGCGACTTTTCCACTGGTAGAGTTATTAGTGGTGCAAATAAAACCCAGGGCCTTGCTGTTCCAGGGGTCACACAGCAAACCAGGATGTGCTTATTCAACACAACTAGCCCAAAGGCACCAGGAGCTCTGCTGCTCCCAGGAGCTGTGCTTTATGATGGCTACAGCAAGAACAATACAGAGCAGGGGGCTACCCTCCCAGGTAACACTGCTTCCATAGCTCAGCCACCTCATCTACTAAATGACCTCTAGACACAAATACACTGAGAAATACTAAATTAGATCTACACCAAACAGGTGCAAGAGATTTGCAACTCCAACACTAGTGCCCTCACACAGACATCAGCATTCATCTGAGTTTACAAAAGCACAAAAGGAAAAGAAAGTGGTGCAGTGATGTTGACATATCAAAGGTCGAGTGCTGGAGCCTGGCAAACAGGCAAGGGTTTCACCTCTGTGCAACATCGGGCCAAAATCCATACCTCATTTTTGCCTCCCTGCTGTAGTTCAGCTCTGGACCCTCCTTCAAAGCACCTTGCAATCAGCTCTTTCTTTCTGACTTCCTTCCTCACCTACTGATTTCCTTCACAGGCACCTCTGACGCTTCCCTTGCACTTCTTTAGCTTTCACAACTCCTCTGAGGACCAAGTGGCTCAGGCAGAAGACGCTTACGCTCTAAATTGTGCTGCTAGTGGAGCTACAATGGTCTTTTGCCAGGGAGCCTGCGGCAGTCAATGCAAGCCTGGCTGAATGCTAGAGAAAACACTAAATCACCACAGCAGTTACAGTGACACTACCTGGTTAAAGGGATGGAACTTACAAGCTCTCCTTACTACCTAACTAATAAACCAACATCTGGAAACCTGCACCTTTTGCATTCTGAGGAAGTATAAGTGAGTAATTTAAATGGTTAATGTGTAACAAACCATCTGGTAACTACAACTGTTTGTCCAAGGGGCTGAAACCCTCCCCACCAGACGGAAACAGACACCTTAAGCTTGCAGGAAATAGCTGCAGGGGTTTCGAGGACTGTTTTTTTTAAACCTCCTTTCATGGCCCTCCTGTACAGCAAATATAATTCATTACTATCCTGCAGAAAGAGCTCCAAGCTTTTCCTCTGCCTCTGCAGAAAGCTGCTGTGTTTGTGTGCCTGCCCTGTAACAAACAAGAAGATAAAGGAGAGGTTTCTGCCAAAGCAATCATTCTGAATCTGTTGTTCTGACCTCTAAACCAAATTTTCTACATTACAGGCCAGCAGCTCAGATAGAGCCCTGAGCTTGTTTTGCTGGCAGCTCAACCCTCTGACACGTGCATAGCTCTGCTCAGCACACTGCCCCGGCATCTCTGTGTGTGCTGGGAGGCAGAGGGTGCAGGAAATGTAGCACTAGGAGGCATCACCCCCTGCCTCCTTAGAGCCTCTCAATTTTCTGGATCTGGGAAACCAATGCACATTTGGGCACAAATCTAACCATGAACAAAATCAGAAATTCTCACTGAAATGAGAACAGCAGGGCAGAGGCTATAAATATCTGGAGGACAATATGCTTTACCTTAATAGGAGTTTGGCACATTTTCTTTATTGGAGAAGAGCTATTCAGCATTATACCACAGCAGGAATTTCAGGACTGAAATCCTGAGCAACCTTGACTTCTCCAAAAGGAGTTTGTACTGGACAGTATCCAAGATGAACTCCACTTGACCTTAAAAGCACAACTTACTTTTCAGCTAGAAACCAGAGGTTCCACACAGGCTGCTCCAGACGAGCTTTGCAGCTAGAGAGTCAACACGGCCAGGCCCAGTATTTATTTTTCTGGCAGATCAAATGGTCTCATCGTGTTTACTGCAGTGACACAGCTGACAGAAAGCCTGCAGAGAGGCTGGGGCTCTCCTGGGGCCATGAAAGGGCTGTGGGCCCTACATCCCATAGCAGCCAGTGGTCCAGGGCACTGGGAAACCACTGGGCTTGTGAAAGGGGGATTGCCCATGGGTACAATTCCTCCTCAAATGCAGGGAGGGATGGCATGTACCACCCCAGGCAGCACATTTCTCAAAGCCTGGCTGAGAAAGAAAATGGCCTTCACTTTGCTCATCTTTTGAGCCTCACCTGTCTCCCGCACCTTTTCAGCTTGCACTGCAAAGGGCTGTCTGGTAGAATAAGCAGCAAACACCTCTTCTTTCCGCCCTCTCCAACTCACCTCATTAGAAATAGGATTCAGCTGTGTTTTTAACCAAACACAAACATAAATGGAGGTAATCACTGATGCTTCTGCAACCACAAGGAGCCTCTCCAGCACTGATCTCCAAATAAAGATGGTCAAACCCCTTCTAAAAGGAGGACCAAAAGGGTTTCTTTCTAAAGCACCAGTTGCACAGTAGTCACTTTAGACATTTAAGATGGTTCAGATCTGCTGCTCTATTGTTAACAGGAGCTTCGTGTGCAAGGGCAGTTTGGAGGGTGTGAGGTCACTGCAGCAAAAACCTGGCTGCAGCCAGAAATCCTCTTTGCAGGAGAAGATTTCAAATTCATTTACGAGAGAGGCCAAAAGAGTGAACTGCTGACTTGTGAGCCTTTAGGAAACTGCCACTACATGCTAAGACCACCTTCAGTTTTCCCACCTTCGATCGGACGCTGGTGAAGCGTTCTGCTGAAAATCTACGTGAGGACAGGCACAGCTGGTGCCTGCCAGCTGGAAAAAGAGCAGGGTGCAAGGTCCAGCTGTTACTAAACAGCACACACATCTTTCTGTCTGTGTTGTCATTTTACAGTTCAGGATGAAACACAGGCAGTCCTGAGGAGTTTACAGCTCTAAACACCATGCGGCAGAAAACCCCCGAGCTGCAAGAGGGAAAGCCAAACTCCTGCCTCCACAAGCACCGGGCTGGTCGCGGCTGTTTTCTCTGCCACCACAGACACAGCTACATTGCTGAGAACACGCTGCTAGCCCTGGAGTTCAACATAACAAACCAGAAAAACTGCTGCCTGACAAACACAGCGACCGTTTGAGACCAAGCAGCCTGTTCCCCACCCCAGCTCCATCCTGGACCTGCTCCAAAAGCCGCCTAGGAGGATCCGTACATTGCAGCATGGTTTACACTCCAGCAAGATTCAAATGTGGGGCTGACAAGCAGCAGGGAGCTCAGCAGGGCCTGCTGAACAATCGACCCTGCTTCTCGGGCAGATTTCACATGCTTCCTAGCTTGCTGTTGCCGGCACAACCACCAGCTCCCTCCTGCCACCGCCAGAAAGAAGGTGGCAGAAGTGTGCCCCTTCATCTCAGGGCATGGCTCTTCTTCTACAGAGAAAGAACAAGCAAAACGTGCAACCAGGGTCAGCTTTGGCCAGGTGTCCCTCAGAAAGGCAAAATGGTTTTAGCACATAAAAGTAATGGAGGCAGGGAAAAGACCATTGCTGCATGCAGCAGCTCCATCTGAAAAGGTGTCTCTGGCACTCACAGAGCATGCTGCCCAGAATCACAGAACCATACAGTTGCTCAGGCTGGAAAAGACCTTTAAGATCATCAAGTCCAACCATCAACCCAGCATTGCTAAGTTCAGCACTAAATCATGTCCCTCATCTACACAGCTTTGAAATCCCTCCAGGGATGGTGACACCACCATTGCCCTAGGCAGAGATCCTCACTCCCTGCCTGTGCCCTCAGCAGGGCTGAAAGACCAGCCCAGCTGTAAACTCTGATGTGACAAATAAAGAATGCTGCAAGTCCTGGCTAAGGCATCTTCACTCTGAAAAAAACGCTCTCACAAGTAAGAAAACGTGGCTGTAAGTGAGAGGCAGAGGCCTGAAAACAGCCACCCCCCAAGCCAGAAGGCAGACAGCCAACGCAACACGAAACACCTTTTCTACAAGTCTTGCAAGGATCTGTTTGAAAACAAGCAGCAACCACCACCAGCAAGGCATGCAGCTCTGACAGACAATTCACAGATCACTTCCTTTTTTCCTCTCTTTCCACCAGAAAAATGTTATGCCTGAAGAGCGTGTCCCAGGGGTACTCACTGCAAGCTCCACAGGTGAAGCAGCCATCGTGGTAGAGGTTGCCCATGGCCTGGCAAGCCTGGTTTGCTCCATACACTCCCTTGCTGCACTTCACGCAGGTACCTGTAACAGAGAGATGGAGGCAGAGGTCAGAAGTAGGCCCTGGCAGGGTGGCAGGGTTCATGGCTAAGGTGACAAGGCGCAGGTGACATCGGCATCACTTGCCCTAAGAGATGTTGTTAGCAGTGGTTGTGACAGTCACTGAGCACCCACAGCAAATGCCTTTTGCTACAAAGTCAACTACACAACAACAGCCCTGCCTTGGCTACAGCAATGTCTCCTTCCCTTTCCATCCTGCCCCACAACCTTTATATGCATTTCAAACCACCTGAGGACTTGCCCAAACACCTGGGCGCTACTAACTGCATGTTGGTTTCAACCCCCCTGAGAAAAACACCTCTTTACTTAGCCCCTTTACACCATCATCAGTTTCAGACCCTGGTTACATCTGATGAAGGCCCTAAGGATCTCCCAACAAACCACCTGGACTACCCAACACTCACCTCTCTTCCCTCTGTCAGTCAGGTCTGAACAGACCTCCAGTGTAGGCTCTACCTACAGACCACGTATCCTGACCAGATGTTCCTGTCACTTCGTCAAGACAAGAAAGAAGTCAGTTTTAAGGAGAAGATACCTGTCAGTGGCAGCAGCCAAGGTGGGTCGTGATGACTCTCAGGCTGCCCATGGGGCAAAGAAGTCAGAATCATACAAACATTTTGCTTGGGAAGAGACCTCTGAAATCATCAAGGCCAAACATTAACCCAGCGCTGCCAAGTCTACCACTAAACCATGTCCCTCAGCAGCACATCTACAAGGCTTTTACATTGCTCCAGAGATGACAACTCCACCACTGCCCTGGACAGCCTGTTCCAGGGTTTGACAACTCTTTCAGTGAAGACATTTTTCCTAATGTCCCACCTAAAGCTCCCTTGGCACAACTTGAAGCCATTTCCTCTTGTCCTGGTGCCCGTTACTTAGGAGAAGAGACCAACCCCAATCTCTCATGACCTCCTTTCAGGTAGCTGTAGAGAGTGGGAAGGTCTGCCCCTCGAGCCTCCTTTTCCCCAGGCTAAACATCCTTGTGAATGCAACGGGCAGGTTTTCAAGCAGCATCACCCTTTAACTACCTCTCAACAAGCAACTTCAATTTGTTTAAACAAATAAACAAAGATCTACCCCAAAAAGGCAGTGCAAAGGACAAACAGAGGATGTGCCTCTGTCTCTGGTCCATGACAACTCTGTGGACATGACTTCATCTCCAAGTCTGTCCTTCCAGCATTGCTCACTATCTTTCCTCCCAGCTCTTAAACTCCCCAGGGCAGGACCTGTCGGTCACATCTCGCTCTTCCTGACCCAAAGAGAGGGAGAGCATCATCTTGCTGGAGATCCTCAGTTATGCTGTGGTTAACAAAACCTCACCTCTTTTGGGGCACCAAGCTCCAGAGTAACTGGAAAGGTTTGATGGAAACTAAGAAGAAAGCCAACATACTTATGACAGCTGAAGGGGAACTCCCAGCTCTGGCAGCACCACTCTGGCACTCCCAGGATGATTAACAATTTTCTGCTGAAGCTGATGTCTCCAGCCAGCAGCTTTCACACTCCAGAGCCCTTTGCAGCAGTGCAGACACGGCTGCAGAAAAGCAGAGACTTCATTTGCCCAGAGCAGACTTGGCGCTCTGTGCTGCAGCTGCCTGCGTGCATTCCAGCAGCACGCTAAGAGCCATCCCAGTGCTGTTCCCAGCCCCATGGCACGGAGAGCCAGAGCCCAAGCTGACACAAACCTGGACAGAAGGCTGCAGAGAGTCATTAATTACTCTGCTTTGTCCAAATCTGACCTGAACTGAAAGGCTGGCTTGGCTGCAGGCCCGCCCTGGCGTGCAGTCTGGCACCAAGTTAACATAGCTTGCTGCTGCATCTTGAACCAAGCAGATTTGTCTCATTTATTGCAAGAAACATTTGAAGAAAGCACCAGATGAACCATGCAGGCATTACCAACAAAAAGAAAAGACAAGACAAGAAACAGAAACTTTGGTTTTCCAAATGGAAGAGTCCTCCCAGAATGTGCAGGGCCCGCGGCAGCCCAAGCTGCTGTGCAATCATCTGGCACAAGCTAACCCATCCTCACCAAATTCCCTCTTGACTACAGCAATGCTGAGCAGAGCTCTGACAGAGGAAAACCTGCCAGTTTTGGTGCTCAGAACTTTCTTTCCATGCTGTCCTCCAGGTTTTCCACAGAACCTATGTATTTGTTGCACTGCAAGCATTGCATTTTCCCCTTCTCCATGCCAGTGAGTGATTGCTACAGAAAAAATCCCCAGTGTGCTCTGATTTCCTCTTCTCCAGGAGAATACAGTGGTCCTGAATGGGGAGGAGTAGCAAGGAGAAGCAGGAGGCACAGCAGCCAAGTGCAGGTGTGGCATATAGCAAAGACACTGGCAGGCACCTAAAGCCACTGTGATCCCCCCAGGGATCAGTGCTGGGCCCCATCCTCTTCAATGTCTTCATTGACGATCTGGACGAGGGGATTGAGACAGTCATCAGCAAATTTGCAGATGACACCAAGTTGGGAGCAGATGTTGGTCAGTTAGAGGGTAGGAGGGCCCTGCAGAGGGACCTCGACCGACTGGACAGATGGGCAGAGTCCAATGGGATGGCATTCAACAAGTCCAAGTGCCAGGTGCTGCACTTTGGCCACAACAACCCCATGCAGAGCTACAGGCTGGGGTCAGAGTGGCTGGAGAGCTCCCAAACAGAGAGGGACCTGGGGGTGCTGATCGACAGCCGCCTGAACATGAGCCAGCAGTGTGCCCAGGTGGCCAAGAAGGCCAATGGCATCCTGGCCTGCATTAGGAATGGTGTGGCCAGCAGGAGCAGGGAGGTCATTGTGCCCCTGTACTCTGCTTTGGTTAGGCCGCACCTTGAGTCCTGTGTCCAGTTCTGGGCCCCTTGGTTTAAGAAGGACATCGAGACACTTGAACGTGTCCAGAGAAGGGCAACAAGGCTGGTGAGAGGCCTTGAGCACAAGCCCTATGAGGAGAGGCTGAGGGAGCTGGGGTTGTTTAGCCTGGAGAAGAGGAGGCTCAGGGGCAACCTCATTGCTCTCTACAACTACCTGAAGGGTGGTTGTAGCCAGGAAGGGGTTGGCCTCTTCTCCCTAGCAACCAGCACCAGAACAAGGGGACACAGTCTCAAGCTGCACCAGGGGAGGTTTAGGCTCGAGGTGAGAAGAAAGTTCTTCACCGAGAGAGTGATTCGTCATTGGAATGGGCTGCCTGGGGAGGTGGTGGAGTCACCGTCCCTGGAGGTGTTCAAGAGGGGATTGGACGTGGCACTTGGTGCCATGGTCTAGTCGTGGGGTCTGTGGTGACAGGTTGGACTCGATGATCTTCGAGGTCTCTTCCAACCTTGGCGATACTGTGATACTGTAATACCCCAGGGCAAAGCCCAGGGAGGGCAGGAATGGCCTCTGCAAAACAAAGCCACTGAAGGGAAGGGCTTTTAAGATAAAGTGACAATGTGATCTGTGCAAACTATACCCTGCTGCCTTAGCCAGCTGTGTCATAGCTATAAATATCTAGAGGTGTCCTCTGGCAAGGCTGATCTGCAAATGGCACTATGGCAAACCTGTGCAGAGTTTATGTTTGCACTTGTGTCTGCTGCATCTGCCTTGAAAGCCAACTAAATCTCAGAATCAGAGAATTATTGAGGCTGGAAAAGACCTCCGAGATCATCAAGTCCAGAATATGACCTAACACCATGACATCAGCTAAACCATGACACCAACTGCCACATCCAAGCTTTTCTTAAAGACCTCTAGTGACGGTGACTCCACCACCTCCCTGGGCAGTCCATCCCAGTGCCTAATCAGCCTTTCCATAAGGATGTGCCCCCTAATATCTAACCTAAATCTCTCCTGGCGCAGCTTCGTACCATGCCCTCTTGTCCTGTCACTGGTTGCCTGGGAGAAGAGCCTGACCCCCACCTGACTACAACTTCCTCTTAAGTAGTTGTAGAGAGTGATAAGGCCCCCTCTAAGTCTCCTCTTCTCCGGGCTAAACACCTCCAGCTCCCTCAGCCTTTCTTCATACAACTTTCCCTCCGGCCCCCTCACCTGTCTCATCACTCTTCTCTGGACCCACTCCAGCACCTCAGTATCCTTCCTGAAGTGAGAGGCCCAAAACTGCACACAGTGGTCAAGGTGAGGCCTCACCAGTGCTGAGCACAGGGGCAGAATTCCATCCCTGCTGCCCACACTATTCTTGATACAGGCCAGAATGCCAGTGGCCTTCCATGTCCCCTGGGCACACCGCTGGGTCAGTAGCAACCAGAATTGTTCTAGAAACAAGACTTGGCTTCTTCCAGATACAATGTGCTTAACTATTTCAAGAAACATACTTGAGCCTTCAGCTCTGACTGTCAGCACAGCTAGCTGGAGAGTGTGTGTGGGGAAGTGATTTTTCTAGGGTTTTCCTTTTTTTTTTTTTTTTTTTTTTTTTTTTTGCTGTTTGCTCCCTGCCACCACAAGGATCTGATTCTTGGCTCAGGCTATGCAAGGCAACAGTGATACCTGTTGCTGCTGGTGGCCAGCCACTGAGCTCAGCAACAGCTGCGTGCAGCCAGCCTGGTGGAAGGCAGCACAGCTTCTGCCAGCAACAATTCCCTCTGAAATTCCATCTTTGAACTCAGATGATGTTATTAAGGCAACAGGCAAGTTCCTCTTTCACCACCCCGATGACAAGCCCGGAGCCCCGGGGAACTCAGGGTGCTGAACACTGGCAGCAGGGCAGCCAGGTTTGGAAAGGGAAAGGGATGGAAATTGCTGATTTCGGCTCAATTTCTCCCAGCTGCCCAGCCGGGCCCTGCACAACAAAGAAATCTCTGTTCCCTTTCACATCATGTGGGAAGCAACCGCCTGCACTGCAGCTGAGTGCCTAACAAAGGGACCTTTGGGGCAGAGCTGGGACCGAGAACGTGCCCCGACAGCCGCTGCCCAGGGCTCCCAGGGAGCCAGCTCAGCACTGCAAACCAGGAGGATGTGGGACTATGTCTCAGCACTGCAAACCAGGAGAAGGATGCCCACCAGGAGCAGCCCTGAGGGATCAAATAGGTCTGATGCAGATCTGCAATGCTATCAGAAATGGAAGCAAACCTGGTGGGGAGGCTGAAATGCCAGTCCCACTCTCAAAGCTCAACAAGTGCATTCCCCCTTACCATCGTTCTCCAGGCCCTCAGAGACATTTTTCCCTCTATGTGTTGCTATTCCACACTCACCAGAAGGAGCTCCATTACTTACTGTGGTTCACTCACCAAAAATTCAACAAAGACACACTGAACAGCAGCATTTTCTGGGACTGGCCAGTATGACTTATTTCTATGTGCCAGACTTCACCTATTTACAAACCAAGAACACAGCTCCCCAGCAGCATCCTTCTGTTCAGCAGCATCCCCTTCTCAGCAGCATCCAGGACTGCCAAGCTTTCCTGCTTGTGCTCCTGGTTGGGTTTGCTTAAGACCAATGCTTAATTTTGGAGGCTCAAATGTGGCAATGTGGTGAGATTTGCTTGTCATGTCAGTCTGGTCCCAGGTAAGAGGAACACAGTGGCAGGACAATTCTGGTAGTGTGGATATGGAGCTAATCCAGAAACAGCATTTGGAAGAGTCTGTCCCACTCCTGGCACCTACTCCATGCCAAGCCACACTTCCATGATCAGCTTGACCCTTCTCCATCACATGTAATTGGGTTTTGCCCCCTCCTTACAAGAGGCTGAATTCATGCTGAAGAGTCCCCAGATGCACTAAGAAGAAACTCCCAGAGCCCCACAGAAGACTTCACCAATGTGATGCTCAGTTCTTTGGGTTTCACTTTAGATCTTCTCCAGAAGCTGAAGCCACTTTCCCAAGGCTCAGCCGCACCAAGGCATTTCTACACTAGACTCTACACACAACACAGGCCGCATGCCTCGCTGTGCTGTGCAATGCCTCCTGCTGGGAAGCTCCTTTCAAGGAGATGTGGGTGCCTGTGTGTGACTGAGGGCCCAAAAAAGCTGGCAGTTTGACCCTGCCCAGCACTGGGTGACTGGGCTGTCACCCAATGGCAGCAAAGACATACAGGTACTGCCTGCTCAAACAACCACAGAGCCAGGAAGGGCAATTTTTCTGTACCATTTTTGCATGCCACTTTCTTCCCTGCTGCCTTTGCTGCAATGAGTGGTGTCCACACCATCAGAATGCCATCAGACCCACAGCAGTGACATTTTAAGTACCTTCCAGTGATGTCAGAGATTATCCCAACCCAGGTGCCACCTGAATGAAGCTCCTTCTTCCTTTCAGTCCCCACTGCCATGGTATCCTGGCTGAAAGACAACTGCTCCTCTGCCTCAGCTTCTTCCTTTTTCTCTCCTTTTCATAGCTTCTTCCTTAGCTTGCAAGCCCAGCTGTGCTCTCAAGAGGAAGGGAGGAGCAGTGCATGTTGGTGTAATCTTGAAAAGCCATGTCCCAGGCAAATACTTACTTGTTTGGTTCCTTGAAGCGAGATAAACTTTGCAATCTGCACATACCCACCAGTCCATGTGTTGTGATCCTTCCAGCTTTCCACCAGGACCCACCTCACCTTGCCCCTCCGCCCTCTCTGCGACAGGCAGACACCCCCTTCCAGCCACAATGTTCCCCTGGGAGCAGGCAGTAAGGGATGCCTCTGCTCATTCCCAGTGAGAACAATACCATCACCATCACCCACCTACAAAAACCTCAGAAGAACTTTCCTGTGAACCAGAAATTCTTCACTTGGCAGCCCTAAAATAGAACCACAGAATGGCTTGGGTTGGAAGGCACCTCAGAGATCATCCACTCCAACCTCCCCACCATGGGCAGGGACACACCTCCCAACTAGACTCAGCTGCTCAAAGCCTCATTCAGCCTGGCTATGAACATCCCCAGGGAGGAGGCATCCACAGCCTCTTTGGGCAGCCTATTCCAGAGTCTCACCACCCTCATACTAAAGAATTTCTTCCTCAGATCCAGACTAACCCTGCTCTCTCTCAGCTTCAAACCATTCCCCCTCTCCTGTCTCTACACACCCTCATGAAAAGTCCATGTGCAGCCATTCTGTAGGATCCCTTTAGGTATTGGAAGGCAGCTCTAAGGTCTCCCTCAAGCCTTCTCTTCTCCAGGCTGAACAACCCCAGCTCCCTCAGCCTGTCCTCACAGCAGAGGTATTCCAGCCCTTGTGACCAAAGCATCCCAGTGTACCACCATCAGTGGTTTGGTGAAGGCCACAGGCCTGTATAGCCTTGAAGTCAAGCAAGCTGTGGTTTCAGCAGTGGGATGCTGCCTATGCAAAGGCTTTGAAAGAGCATTGCTGACCTTTGAGCTGAGGGCACCCACTCCAAGGTGCTGGGTTCCAGCTCTCCACAGGGCTCAGCCATTCAGCTACTGTTCTGTTTCTGCCAAGGGGAAAAGAAGTCAGCAGACTTTATTGAGAGATGGCCTCTGCTTGACTGCTAGGAAGCATCCCAGCGTTTTGGTGCAAAAAAAGATGCCTGGAGCCCTCCTGAAATAGCTGCAGATTATCAGCTCTCCTCTAAATACAAAGAGAGCCAGCCTTGCCACCTAGCAAATAATTGTAACAAGAAATCTGTTTCTAAACATAGCTTTTAAAAAAAGCTGTAGGTAAGGGTGCAAATGGCCTTCGTCAGACGGAGATTCCCATCTAGCTACCCCACGCAAGCCCTGCTCAAATCACACACTACACCCCTAAAAACACCTGGCTCTGCCTGAAGACCCAGCAAGTCTGTGGTAACACAGCCTCTGCACAAACACATGGCAAAATATTCCCTGCACTCCCTGCCACCCCTCAGCGAGGTCCCTCCCCTACCAAGTGACTTCCAGGCAGGTGCTTGGTTTGGTTGTGCACCTGGAAACTCCTCTGGCACCGGTCCTCGAGACAGTGCCACCTCCCCTATCCCAAAACGTCTGCACTGCTCTGCAGGTGTGGAGGAGCTGCAACTGCCCCAGCCACTCCTGCTCAGCAGACAGCTGCAACTCTCCTAGTCACCTCCCATTTACCAAGTGGAGAGGAAGGCTGCTGCACCCAAAGGAACACCATGGAAAATCAATGGGATTCAGGCCCCTTGCTCCTGGATGTTCCCTGGAAACACTACACCAAAAACCTGAACATAACTTCACAGGGACCTGGGGCCCCTTCTCTTCTGCATGGGAACCTGCTCCTTCAGGGAGCAATTTCAGGATTTCCTTCCCCAGGTTGAAGCCCTGGGTGATAGGAGACTCCCTCCATCCTTCTCAACAGCCACATAAATCAAGTTAGCACCTCAGAATCCCTCCTGGAGAACCCAAACTCCTCCAGAGACAGGTGCAGACCATGCTGCACACATACAGGCCACTACTTTAAACAGAAAGAAAATGCCTGGGTTGCTTTGCTTCTTTCCTTTCACTCATTACACACACTCTGAGCAGACAGTATTTAGTTCAGCAAGCTGGTGCTGACAGAGAGCCAGGCTGCCTGTTACTCCTCAGCAAAGCATCCCACCTCTGTTACACTTCATGCCCAGCTTATGCTTCCCTTGGCTTTCACTTACAAACATTTTCATGGGGAAGGAAAAAGCTGCTCCTTGCAATTACAATTAATTGCTCACAAGTATCTGGTCTAGAGCAAGACTGATGGATTGTCTGTTGACCAGACAGACAGACCCAACTTAAAATAAGTCCACTTGTTACAAAAGCAGCACTCAAAATGAGGAGAGCTAAATACACTGGGCATTTGCACCTCATTTCATCTGCTTTCATTTCCTGGCTCTGGTGTACTGCAAACCTGCCACATTAGACTTCCCTTTGCTGGGGGAAGGTCTGCCACAAAACCCACTGTCCATTCTGTTTATTGCTATTGCATTGAAGTGTCCTGAAGTTTGCTGTCTTGACACTGGGGTGTAGTAAATATAAATTTGGAAGACCAGCTAGGTCCTTTACCTCCAAAGGAAGTAAGGTAACTGTGAAAAAAATGAAAATAAAAGTGAGAAAGAAAGGAGGAGGAGGCCCAAAATGAAAACATCTCAGTACTTGCCCCTTCCTTCTCCTTGGTCTTCCCTCAGGCAGATCTGCTGAGCCTTCCCCCACAGAGCTGAGATTCTACAAAACTTTCCTTCTATCCTTGCCATGACTGCACTGTTTTTCCCTCTCCTTCTTCTCCTTCCCAGATGTCTCACACACTGGACTGTGGTGGAAAACTTCCTGCCAAATGGATATCAAAATCCTCTCCAAGTAGTACTTGGAGATGGCAGCCTCCATCTCTCCTCCTTAACCAGAGCTCACCTATACCTCAGCTGCCTGACCAGCAGGACTCTGTGGTGCCAGAATCATTCCTGCTTCGCTACAAATTTCCTGCAGGACAAAACCCTCTCCCTGGCACTACTCCTGCCTGTGACAGAGCTGTAATAATAACCTAACCACTGACCAAGTCCTTCTGCTTTCACGCCCCATCCCCACTGACAATTGGGCTGAGGTATGATCCAGCTGGTTTATTTGCACTGTGAGGAAAAGACACCCACAGCGAGGTGTGTTGACACCTCTCAAGCAGAGCTGAATGCTGCCTCCAGCACAATGCTCCCATTTTTGAGTGCCCCCTCCCACAAGATAGTTATCCCAATCCTGTCTGTTACCAACACTTGGTCATGGCATTCGGCCCCTCCAAGACGAGGCTCCCTGAGCTCATTCAAACCACAGGATGGAAAGTGCCAAAACAGATTTCCAGGCCAGAACACTTCCAGCACAGCAGCTTGACACATCACTTTCCTGCAACAGAATGAAAGTGCCTGCCCCGCCACAAGGCTGAAGCCAGTCCCAAATAAACAACCTCAGCACAGTCCTCTGTGGGCAAGTGCCACTGTCTCAGACCAAGAAACACATCTTGCTATGCACTTCCCAACTGAGCATTTGGTGGTCCCTCCAGCTACATCCCCAAAGCCTGGAGTGAAGCCCATGGCTGCTCCTGCGTGCAGAGACTGCTGTTGAGCTACCCACTGACCTGACAGGACCCTGTACAACGGCACCTGTACATCCTGAGAAGCACACCCTTCCTCTGCACAGGGCTGAAGAGTTTAATTTGTCCCTGCTTCTACTCTAGTGACCACGGGTCTGAAAGCACAGGGAAAATCCATACACTGGCCTTGCTCCTGTGGTTCATTAACTGTAGAGTTCTAGGCCTTCCCACCAGTGAAGGACCTCTGCTCTTACACCGCAGAGCAGCACTGCAAAGAAGGGAAGGGCAGGGGTTGCCCCTGACTTTCTGCCATCCTTGGGCGGTGAATCAGATTAATTCAGTAGGGCAGCTGACACTCTCACTAGGAAAGCTTTGCACGTAAGGGGTCTCTTCTCACCACCAAGCGCCAGCCAGTGATAACCTCTGGAGGTGGTCTGGGCTACCTGCAGACCTGAGCTTTAGGGATCCATCTGCCTACCACCCGATCTTCTGCTATCTTTAGGATGCAGTGGGGAACCAATGGGGATCAGCACCTGGAGGCATGGGAAAACCCTGGCAAGTCTGGGAAACCACCACCCTTTCCATCCCTGAACAGCTTCTCTTCAAAAGATCCTGCAAGCCCAGCTGGCCATGGCTGCCTCCCTGGAGGCTACCACAAAGCCTCCCAAAAGCTCTATGCCCTTCTCTGTGCAGACAGCCCACGCAGGCTTGACTCTTCTGCACGCTGGACGGCCGCCTCCCCCAACACGTGGTCGGGCAGCACACTTTTAAGATATTGAGAACCAGGAGCATTGTCAGGAACACTGAAGGGCCTCCCTGCCAACAATGAAAGGGGCACTTCAAAGGATGCTGCCCCAGCTTCTTCTTGGCACTGTCCTCCCCAAAGCTGCTACTGCTTTAAGAGGTAAAGACAAAGTGTCACTGAAGGAAGACCCTCCAGTCCTTGTGATAAATAAAAGTTAAATAACACCCGAAAAAACTTCAAAGCTACTGAAAAAGCACAACCAAGAAGCCGTATGGATAGGTGAATGAAACCCTGCAGGTGACAACATTGTGGTGACACTTCACAACAAACCCTTTGCATGCGGACAGGCTGCTGTATCCTTACCGAAGTAATCGGCCTTCGGCCGAGCATCCATCTCCTGCTCCAGGCGCTGGGTCAGCGCCTCCAGCTTCAGCTCGGCTGCTGATGGCCCCTGCTCAGGCTGTGGAAGAAGGGTCTGGCAGGGCAGCTTCACCTTTGCTGTGCTGGAGCTCTCTGGGTGTCTGGCATCCGACCACGGGCCACTCACACCTTCCTGGTAAAGCGGCTGTGGAGGATCCGGGGCCATCAGCCCACGCGAGGCCGGGTGTGAGGAGCCCGACTCGGGGCCGTTGGGTCGGTGGCTCTGACCATGGGCCACGAAGTGGCTGGCAGGGCTGGGATAGGCAGTGGTGTGCTGGTAGTCCACGCTCGGGGCTGTGGACTTGGAGCTGGTGTTGAAGGACGGTGGGACGCCCTGGTACCACAGCTGGTTGCCCTCTCCTTCAGCCCTGGGCCTGCAGGGCTCAGTGGGGCCTGAAACGCCACAGGCAGGCTGCCCCGAGGGAGCCGAGAAGGAGGAAGACCTTTGCTGAGTCCCCAGCGTCCCCTTCTCTGATCCCGCTGAGGGTGCCGGGGGGGTCCGGGCGTGCGAGAAGGATGAGGACCTCTGTCCAGCCGGTATAGGGTCACGACCACTCCTCCTGCCTTCACTGCCATTCTCCTGCCCGCCGTGGCAGGCCTGGGGGTCACCGGTGCTCCTAGTCTGCTGCTCCCCGCGTGAGGACCCAGCCCTGCGGATCCTGTCTGGCTCTGAATCCCAGCTCTGGCACCTGGCTTGGTTCACCGGGGCTTCAGCACGCGTCCCGCTCTCTCCAAAGCCACGCTCCCCTTCGTACGGCCTGGAAGCTAGGGAGGCTGGGGGCGGCTTGGCAGGGCTGGGCCGGGGGGCACTGAAGGTAGCCCCTCCATTCAGGGCGACCATGAGTATCTCCTCCTGTTGCTGCTGCTGCTGCTGCTGCTGAAGGTGGATCTTGGCCATCTTAGTGGCGAAGACCCTCCTGGTCTCCTCAAACTCGGGGTTGTTGCCGGCACCTTTGTCCACCCGAAAGAGTCCGTCCTTAGAGGCCTCGTACATGTTGAGGTCTTCAATGAACTTGCTGGCTTCCAAACCCAGATCATCGTACTTATCCATGCCGCCTGGCTTCAGTGGGACGAGCCCCTGCCTTCCCCCGCGCCGCTGCTCCCACCGCTGCGGCTCCTTCCCGCCGGGCACTGCCCGCCCCGTCCCGCCGCGCCGCCTGGCTGCGCCGCGCCCGGCCCGCGGGGGCGTGCCCGGGGCGGGGCCGACGGGAGCGTCACGCGCGGGCCAGTGACGTCCCGCTCGGGGCAGCCCGCGCGGGCCGGCGAGGCGGCGGCGGCGCTGCAAGGGGCCGGCGTGGGGAACAGAATGAGTCATTGTAGAGTCACTTGGGTTGGAGAAGACCTTTGAGGTCGTCGAGCCCAGCCCAAGTGCCAGGTCACCGCTGACACGTCCCGCAGCATCACAGCTACAGAGCTCTTGAATGCCTCTCACTAGGCAGCAGCAGCGGTCCCGCAGCGTTCCCCCTTCGTTCCCGTCCCTGCCGGCAGCTGTCACATCTGTCTGGTTTTGTGTTATTCCAGCTTGGCATAACGCTCCTAATACTCTCACGAATCAATTATTTGGGAAACCTGGAAAAGCCGTGCTCTAGGAGGCTCCACACACTGACCTCTTGTCTTCTAAATCCCGAAATTACTTGGAAGGGTTTCTTTCCCGAACTGGCACCCTTTGGAAGTTCATTCCTAATTCCGAGCTAGCAGAGCGTTAGTAAAGCAAGTTCATCAAGAGAAAGCACACTCCAATCCGGAGTATCAGCCTCAGATGGAGGCTGCTGGGTTTCAGCTCCAAACGCTTTGAGGTGAAGCTCTTCAGAGCTCTAGGAAATGCAAACCCATTGATGAAAAAGAAGTATTTGGGAATACACATCTCTATTTTCAGCCTCCAACAAACAACCCAAGGAAGAGTCTGTAACTTCCCCAAGGGTCTGTTCTGACTTTTTTAAGGCTCACCCACACCTTTTCTGCCATTACTTTTTAATCTCACGTCTGTAAGTCGTTCTACAGTGGGACCCACAGGAGTTCACCACCTTGGGGCTGGGGAGGGTCACAAGGAACCTTCTTTCCAAACAGCCACTCTGGATGCTGCTGACCTTCACCAGCTCTGTAAAGAACATTTCCTTCCTATGCCAAAGGCTCACATCAGCTGTCTGCAGAACAATGCTCGCACAGACGACATGGAAATGGCTGCTGAAGCCCTTTGGATGGGGAGCTGTCGTGCTCAGCTTGGCCTCCTTCCAGGCTCCACATGCATGAGCAGCCCCTTTGATGGCAAGCACCGTCAGAGGGGGTGGCAGCCAAGCAACTCAGAGGCATTTGGGTGTTTAATTCACGGCACTTTCAGCAAGCGTTAAGCAGAAAAATACCTTTGATGTTGGTGCTCGGATTTATTCTTCCTGTGAGACTTGGGCTGAGGGCATTCCCAAGCCAGCAGATGATTAACTTGAACTTTCTATGAGACTGCAGATGTAAACACTACAGTGACTTGCAGACCCTTCTGCTGTGATTAGATATGGTCCCACATCTTTATAGTTCCTGTGAGTTTTACAGCCCATGCCTATTAAGAAATTAATAGGTCCACGATTGCTGTTATAGCTCAGGACCAAAATCTATGTAGCAATTTGAATGAACTTGTTCTAAACCCTATTCCTTGAATAAAGGAATAAAGGCCCACATTTAATGTTTTTGTTCCTGTGGGCAAGGCTTACTCCCTGATTTACTCATGCAAAATAATGCTGACAGCTTGTAACCCAGCCCTGCTCCACGTGGCTGTCCCAGTGGAGGGAGGCAGCAACTTGCAGAGAAGCAGCCCTAAGCAGGGCTCCCCAATTCCGGCCTGGGAGTGCCAGGCACATCACCACAGTGGCACAGCCCTCCAAAGCCTGTGAGGTGCCAGGGCTGATGGCAAGTTGGGGCAAAGCACTGCCCGACTGGGAGAGCAGGGAGGGCACCATCTGCCTTTGTTTCTGGCTGCCATGTTTAGCTCCAGGCTCACAGTGAAGAGAGGTGAAGAAAATAACATAGAAATCTACCACACAGGCCTCATGCATCCCCCTCAATCCTTTTTCTGTCTGAGGGAAAACACCCTCAGGTTTTGAAGCCCAACAGTAAGGGACTGTATACTTTATGGAAAAAGATGATTAAGAAGTGTCTGGGTGACAATTTACAGCTAGATCCTTCTCCAGTAGCAGCTCCCACAAACTCCTGCTACCTGTTTGCAGCCAAATGAACATGGGGAATCAGCAGCTAGCAGCACATCACACTTTGTGGGCATTGCTAGGTCTCCCTCTGGAGAGATTCAAAACCTACCTTGATGCAATCCTGGGCTCAGACTAAATGATCTTCAGAGGTCCCTTCCAACCCCCACCATTCTGTGACTGTTATTTTCCACAGAAGCCCAGACTATGCATGCTGTTCTGCAGCACTCTGGCATGTTTCAGCAGGAAGGTAACAGGCTCAGTGCTAGAATATCAACAAAGCAAATGTTTAAGCCCAGGCTGGATGAGGCTCTGGCCAGCCTGATCTAGTGTGGGGTGTCCCTGCCCATGGCAGGGGGGTTGGAACTAGATGATCCTTGTGGTCCCTTCCAACCCTGACTGATACTATGATAAGACAGAAGGATTCGGGACTCTTGCAGGAGTGAACACATCTCTCAGTAGTGGCACAGCATCCCTGAACTCTCAGCTAGTAACTGCACACTTTTTATACATTTTTTTCAACAAATGTGCAATTTCTTTCCACCAGCTGGTGCCTGCAGTCAGGAGGAGGATGCACAGGGCTGGAGGGTCAGTAAGAGGGACCATCCACTTGGGGAGAGGGAGAGAAGGTGGACAGTAGAGGCAGGAATGACGTGAGCCCCAGGGCAGCTGCGGTTAGGAAAACTGCTGAAGCTGGGGGACAGGCTGCTGTGTGGGATGCTGTGGTGGTGGGGAGCCCAAACTTCAGCCTCTACCTTCCAGAAAGTTTGGGGGAAGGTGGCAGGGCAGAATTGGGAGATGTCATTCCTAACCCAGGAAATGCATGCTCACCCTGCCTGCTGCCTGCCCTGCCTGTGCATTTCAAGGGGCAGGCTGTCTGCCCTCCAAGCAGCCTGGGTTTGGGCATTCCCAGCTCCCAGAGGCAGGGTAGAAGAGGGTCCTGACTAATGTTTTGGTTCTGTTGCAATACAGGGAATTAAACTAAGTCACTTCATTAACACCAAGGGCACAGAAGAGCCAGGGCAGTGCTGGTTCAGCTTTAAGCTGCCTTTCTGGAGTGGCAGACTATGATTCTATGCTGTGGGTCCTGTAGACAGGTGAGCAGAATCACCAAGATCCCAAGCAGGATCCCAGGAATGGGGAAAAGGCTGCTGATGCCCAAGTTGCAGCAGTTGGGTCTCCCAGAGGAAGGCTGGAGCCAGGTGGCAAGCATTTGGCTGCTGCTCTGGGTCAGTGAACATCTTTCACCTTTCCCACTTCAATTTCTGCAAGTGCCATCAGCAGCGGTGGAAATCCCATCTCCCTTCACTGGCACTCCACAAGGCCAAACTCTTTCTTTTGGTGTCTGTACAATTGCACCAAAGCAACACAGGCAGCTCTGGTGGATTTCTTAGTCCTGGCTCAGAAGAATCATAGAATCATAGAATCAGTCAGGGTTGGAAGGGACCACAAGGATCATCTAGTTCCAACCCCCCTGCCATGGGCAGGGACACCCCACACTAGATCAGGCTGACCAGAGCCTCGTCCAGCCTGCTCTTAAACACCTCCAGGGACGGGGCCTCAACCACCTCCCTGGATAACCCATTCCAGGGCTTCACCACTCTCATGGTGAAGAACTTCTTCCTCACATCTAGCCTGAATCCCCATTTCCAGCTTCATTCCGTTCCCCCTAGTCCTATCACTACCTGAGATCCTGAGCAGTCCCTCCCCAGCCTTCCTGTAGGCCCCCTTCAGATACTGGAAGGCCACAATGAGGTCACCTCGGAGCCTTCTCTTCTCCAGACTGAACAGCCCCAACTCCTTCAGTCTGTCCTCATAGGAGAGGTGCTCCAGCCCTCTGATCACATGGAATAGTTTCTGTTTTCTCCTTTTTTTACTAAAAGAGCCTTTTATGAGGACAAGAACTCATCTGGAGACTTTTCAGCTCCACTTCCCTGCCTCTCTATCAGTGCATTAACACAAACAGCACCATGACCTGTGTAAGCAACACGCCTGGCCTTTAGCAATGCTGGGCTGGGAGCCCTCGGCAGGTCAGCCGACATCCTGCCTTCATCCATCATCGGCTTCACGCGGCTTGGGGGACTCGGAGTGGGCTTGCCAGATGCAGTCAGTGCATCCACCCTGCTCTTCCGTGCTGTCCTAGGAGCAGCTCTCTGACTAACAGATGTTTTTAAACGCTCTTTCACATGGGAAAATTGGGAAGTATATATTTTTATTGCACCCTGGTTATTTCATCCAGCCACATGGATCTCCAGGGATGGAGACGTACTGAAGGAAAATATTCATTTCTGAAAGCTTCTCCAGGTTTTTTTCATAATGCTTTCTTGGCTCAGCCAGCACAGTGCAGCACTGCACACTTGTGTTTCTGCTTGGCTGCAATTAGCATGATTTGCTAATTACACTGCTGTGTATTTAAAGACAATCAATTTCCTTTTGTAGCAGACAATTTCCTGCTATGCCAGCTCTCTTCGTGTTCATCACAAACAAACCCAGGCTGCCACTGCCAGCAATGGGCCCTGCTTCTTTGTCAAGGTACTCTCTTTTCTCTGCTAGTTCTGTGTTTGCTGTTCCTCCTCAGTGCATTGGATCACCTACAGCTCCTAGGATGAGGTGTATTTCACTTGGCACCAAGCAGCTACTGGAGAGCAGCTTCCCTTGCTTGGCAACTGTTGCATGTCCTCTAATGAGTGGACTGGGAGAATCCTGCATCTGGGTCAGGGCAATCCCAAGCACCAATATAGAGCAGTGACTGCGCTTGAGAGCATAGCTGAAGAAAAGGACCTGGGGTTGCTGGTGGAGGAGAAGCTCAACATGATCCATCAGTGTGCACTTGCAGTCCAGGAAGCCAATCACATTCTGGGTTGCATCAAGAGAAACATAACCAGCAGGACAAGGGAAGTGATTCTCCCCTCTATTCCGCTCTGGTATCACCCCACCTGGAGTACTGCATCGAGTTCTGGAGCTACAAGAAAGATACAGACATGCCGGAGTGTGTCCAGAGAAGGGTCACGAGGATGATCAGAGGGCTGGAACATCTCTCCTGTGAGGACAGACTGAGAGAGTTGGAGTTGTTCAGTCTGGAGAAAGAAAGTTCCAAGGAGACCTTGTGATGGCCTTCCAGTATCACAAGGGGGCTACAAGAAAGCTGGTGAGGGAATTTTTAGGGTGTAAAGTAGTGATAGGACTGGGGGAATGGAGCAAAACTAGAAATGGGTAGATTCAGATTGGATGTTAGGAAGAAGTTCTTCCCCATGAGGGTGGTGAGAGACTGGCACAGGTTGCCCAGGGAGGTGGTAGAAACCTCATCCCTAGAAGTTTTGAAGGCCAGGTTGGATGTGGCTTTGAGCAACCTGATCTAGTGTGAGGTGTTGGCAGGGTTGTTAGAACTAGATGATCCTTGAGGTCCCTGCCAACCCTGACAATTCTATGAATCTTGGACTGTTTGTGCTCAGGTTTAGCACATGTGAAAAACTAGTGGCAGATAAGGAAGTTGAAAGCCTGAGATGTGAGCATGAGCCTTCCCCTTTCAGCCAGCCCAGAAAGTGTGCTCATGTCTAGCAAGCACGAAGGTTTGATCTTCTGTTCCTGTTAGTGTCTGTGTTCTGCTTAGAGTTACACTGAAGAGGACCAGGGTCTTCAAATAAAATAATTTCTTATGGCCCATATGCCCCGTGCCGAGTGTCACAAACACAAGCAGAATGAGTGTCCAACTCATATGTGAGCTTTTCCCATTTTGGCAGCCTGAAGCAGACAGCAAACTGCAGGTGAGCACCCCAGCAGATGTGCTGGGTGTGCTATACTTGGGGTAATTTTGATGAGGTTCCCATCAGTCTGTCAAAAGTTGGGGCCGTGTTCACCTGATAACAAACACAAGCATCCACTTGACTTTGCTTGAGTTTCCAGTGTCTCATGGCTAAAGGTTGGCAGGCAGAACAAAGGCCATCAGGCCTCCTCTCTGCAGCATCAAAAAACACCACCCAGAAACACCAACACCTCAGAAACGATGGGAGGCTTGCTCACGCTCTCAACACACATAAACTACAGCTCACACTGTATGGAAGGTGATGGTGGTTTGCAACTCTCCAGGGCTAAAACCAGACCTGAACTTACCCAATCCAAGGCTTTGCTTGAGCGAGAGAAGCACAAGACAGGGAGGTTGTGTGTGACCCAGGCTCCTGGAACAGGCAGGGGCAGGGAACTGCAAATGCTTTGTGGTACCGGAAAGTCACTTTAGCAGGAAAGGGAAAAAAATCCCACCTTTCCTCTGCATGGCAGGCAAGATCTCTTGTGTCATCTGGGCTGCAGATGAGAGTGCTGATCCTGTCCTCTCCCGCACACACATTATGCTCCTGTTCTCCTCCTGCTATGCTTTGCGCATGCTAAAAACTGCCTCTGATCTACTGCAATCAGCTTCGTGCTTCTGCTTCAAGACATAAACCCCACTTCCACCAAAACCCCAAACAGCTGTAGTTCAGGAACATTTTTTTGAGTCAAAAGCACAAATTACCTGGACTGATAGAAATCAGTGGGCTAAGAAGTGTACCCACCACTTGGGCTCTGGCAATAGATCTGCTTCACATTCAACACTTCTCTTACAGCACAGTCCTTTGGTACAAAATGCGCTTAGATCCTAATAGGAGGGCACTGAAGGAATGAAGCAGAGGGAAAAGCGTCCAGCAAAACCAGCCTATGCACTTCCTGCCTGGTAAATACACAGAAAGCAACTGCCCTCTCTGGAAGCTGCAGTAAGTATTGCTAAAGCAGGGAAATCTCAGGCATTTCTCCCCTGTACAGCCTGAACCACCAAGTGATGCCTACAGCTGGTTTCCTCCAGCAAACACCTAGTGGCACTGAGAGCAAGAAACCCTGTGGGCTGCTCCCAGCTCTGCACTGCCTGCAGCATCTGTTGGAAGACAGCATGGGGCAGCCAGGCCTCCAACATCTTTCTTCTCTCCTGTCATTTTTAAAAGCTTTTGTATTTACACCAAACAGATTACCTTTCCCCCACAGAAAAAAAAACTGTGATGAAATGGTTTCACAGGGTGTGTTGAGCTTTTATACACACCAAAAAAATAGAAGCACAGGACTGTGCTGTGCTACAGATGTGACTTTAAAGGACCTCTTTCACAGTCCTGCTAGGGGCTGCTGAATGGGAGTTTCATGAATTTATAACAACATATATGTCAGGCAGACACTGGAATTCAAATTATTTTAACTCCAACTAAAGGCCTCAATGCATTCCTTTGTGGCTGAGATTTCTGGACTCTTAAAACTGCACAGAGCCTATCTTCACTGTAAATATTCCATTTCTTAGTCATTCTTGCGTCAAAGGACTGCTGGGGAGAAAATCTGCACAAGTGTGGTCCAGGAGGAAGCAGAAATCAGAAGAGTTTTGTTGCAGAAGTGGAGATGTGCAGAACCAAATCTGCTGGCTGAGCCTGGCAGATCTTTGGTACCAAAAATGCATAACCCCTCCAAGGAATGCCAAGGATTGCTTAGCTGGTGATCACAATGCAACATGAAATGTCTTGAGCTTAGTTGCTTAGGATCTGCTGAACTTATTTACTCTTCAGTCAGAGATTTTAGGTGGTTTCAGAGCCTGGATAGCTGCTGGGCTGGAGGATTAACAGACTTACCTTTGTGTTCACCAAGCTGGTTGTTATTGCTGACTTCACAACTGTCAAAATGGTCCCTAAGAGGCTGCCTTATTGGGCTGCTTAGCTTACTGTCTGTTAAAGACAAGACAGTCTTACACAACGAGCCCTGGAACTGTCCCTTTGGAAACCCTGTTTCAAGCATTTGCTAAATACAATAAACATTTCCATGTGGATGTACAAATAAACTGGTTGAAATTAGAATGGCTTTGTGTTTGATCAGTCTCACTGATTTCTAGAAACATGATGTCTATTTCCACTTAGTAGAACCACTCATTTGAAAAAGTCATACATTTCAATTCAAGTTCTACTAAAATCACACTGCCTCCCTTCCCCACTGCTGCGTTTCTAGCAGCCAACTCATCCCTTTCTTTAGGCCCATGAAAGACTCCAAGATAGCTCACCTGTAGGAAGTACTTCCAACTCTGTTCTGCTGAAGTTGAGCCTTTCATGTATGAGCCAACACAAATATGCCATCAAGGAAGGAGGATCCTGGCTAAGGCAGTGCTTGGCTGAATAATCTGATCTTTTTCTTAGCTGGGCTCTGAAATCTGTAAAATGGATCAAACCATCCCATTCTGGCTACCTGCTCTGCCCAAGGCCAGTGCTAAGCAAGTTTTTTATGTCAACACTTTGCAGCAACATTCTCTTACACCCGAAGATGTTAGTTAATTGTAGGATTCCCAAACACAAGGTACAGGGAACACAGCTGGCACCTAGCATCTACTGTAGCACGGACTCAGGGCCGTTGTTTACTCCTGGAAGCATATTTATGCCTCTGCATTTAACCAAGCCAGCATTCCAAGAGGATATATTCCCAAGGCTGACACTAACCCCCCCACTACATCATTTACATTCTGCTCCAATCATTTAGCTCTTCCTTCTCATTCTCCCAGGGACAAACAGCACTTTACCGTGACTCAATAAGAAACTTTAATTCTGCACATTTCTCCAGGTCAAAACGATGTAGCAGCAACTTGATTTAATAACATCAGATTTAAATAGCCATATCTGGCATTTTTGACTTGGTTTCATCTTGAAAGGTTCCAACTCCCTTCCAGAGCCCAGCAGAGGCTCTGCTATTCCTGCACCAAGAAGTTAATGAGGGCAGTGCGTGGTGACAGAAAGGCCTTTTTGATGACGCGGCCCTGGAGGTGCTTGGCTCCAAGCTCACTCTGCAGAACGAGCTCATGGACTTCTTCATAGTTGCGAGCTGCTTGCTGAGGCACAGGAACCTTGCCACAAGCTTTGTTATTAATCTGAGAGAGATGAAAATACGAACAAACAGCAGTTACTAGACTGATTTATATAATTTAATTTCCTGAATCCAATCCATCTTGTTACACAAGGAAGGGAGGAAGTGAAGCTAACTCTCTTTTCTCCAACACTAAACTTCCTAAGTAGAGGATAATATTCTCCATACCTCCTGCCCATCTACCATAAAACAAGAGAATGAAACTCTTGCCTCAGGATACTGACGGAAAATTGAAGAAGTGGCCATAGGAAGTCTTGAAGAAGCAAGCAGCATGTGAGTATGCAATGTGATGGGTGGTGGCTACACAAGCTGCATGGAGTGAACATCATGGTCCGGCAGCTGGGAATCCTGGCTTGTGCACTCTCCTAGGCTGCAGTTTGGGTTCTTTACAGCTAAGTGACTCCTGACAGAGATTCAAATGCAAGATTTACTACAATCAGAGTAGCTTCCTGTGGTGGTTTTAGGCTATGCCTTTAAAATTTAGTTACAGATTTTGAGCAGAGAAGTAGAAAAATGTAAATAAATCACTCTTGGGTGTAAAAAGGAAAACAAAAGATGATTCTAAACAAATTCATTGGATAAATATCTAGAGCAGGTGGGGTTTTGTGTAGTTTTCTAATTGTAAATATCTGTATAATATTGTAAATACTATTTTGTACATATTCATTGCATTCCATTGTACAGTGTAGCTCTTGCTTGTAAATACAGATTCATTTGCTTCTAACTGAGTTGGTGTGGCAAAGTTAATGCTGGGGGGGAAACTTCAACCCACCACATTTCCATACAAGTTTTTCATCAGAGGGACAGACTCATGGAAATAAAGCTCAGTGAGGCCTTAAATAGAAACCACCTTAATTTACAAAATGCTCTTGTAAATCCTTTCTGCCATTCAGAGCAGGTCATGGGCAGAGACTACAGAGCTCCTGCCACATCTCGATCTCTCTCTCTGGATCTCACTAGACCACCAGAATTCTCAGCAGGTCTAGGCAAAAGTGCCAGCACAAGACCCTCGGGTGCTGCCAGCCCTGTTTCTCTGAAAAACCACAGCAAACTGCAAGAGGAGAAATGGATGAGGCTTGGGTCCTGATCAGGAAGGAAGCTGTTCCTTTTTCTGTTGTTGTTCCTTAATGTTTGACATTTTGGACTATTTTGGATCTAGAGGGAACTAGAGAAGTTATGAAGGATTAAATTGAAATCAGAAAAGAATAAAAAATAAGCTCCTGGCTGCTGCAGTGAGGCATTTTTAGTTCAACTTTTACCACTGATGCATAATCCTGAGAAGTGAGGAGGAGAGTAAGTATCTGTGCACTTTCAGGACTTCCTCATACGCCAAGACAAGAAAAAGAAATGTTATTTATTTTATAAACCCATCATTTCTGAGACCACAGCAGCCAACAGCTCTGCACCACCTAGAAAATGTGAGGAATGCTCATTCAAATGGTGTCAGAGGATCAAATACTCACTACATTCAGGGCAGATTTCTGTTACGATGAGGAAGATTCAACTTTGCAACTCCATTGACAGTAACAGGTACCATGTGTATGCAGAATGCCTGTCCTGTAAAGCAGTCTGGACTGTTACCAGCCCAAGATGCAGGGAGCTGGTTGCCTCTGCTGCTTTGGGTTAAGCATAGACAGACACAACTCCAACAGAGACAGGAAATAATGAAGCATTCTGTGTCAAGAGAAATAAACTCATAATGTCTCAACAGGCAAAGCCCTGGCAGCCTGAGGCAATGGGATGTCTACAGAAGAACAGGGCCGTGGCCTGGGGACTCTGCAGGACTGTGCAGCCTTGTGAACAGACACAGCCCCTTTGCAACAAACCAGTTCCACTCTGTGTTGAGTGGGTTTCATGAGGGCAATTGATTTTTACAGATAGACAAAACCCTGCAGTGTCCACAGGACTTTAAAATACTCACATGGTGATTTCTCCCTGCTCCTCCATATTTCTGTGTTGCCCTACTCTGGCAGCAGAAAGCCAGGCACACTCCCCAGAACTACTTTTAAGAACTATTCCCAGCCTGAAGAAGGAACTTCTTTCTGCTCTCCCAGTCACTTGCTTTCTCATAAGGAAGGAAGATGTTTGCATACATCATGTTCTACCATCAATACAGAGCTGAGAACACAGGGGCTGCTTTTTCTCTTCTTAAAGACACAAGGCTGTGGCTTTGACAAAAGGAACCAGGAAAAGAAACAAAAATAATTTGCACAATGCTTGTTTAAAGCACAATTATTTGTGTGGGTGTGCTTTGGGTGTTTTTGTTTGTTTGTTGTTTGGTTGTTTTTTTCCTCAGAAGGAAATTTTATCATCAGCAGAAAAATATCAGTGAAATGAGCTGTTCGGCTTGGAGAAGAAAAGACTGCAGGGAGACCAGTGAGACATTGGAACACGTTGCCCAGGGAGGTCGTGGATGCCCCATCTCTGGAGGCGTTCAAGGCCAGGTTGGACGAGGCCTTGAGCAGCCTGGTCTAGTGGGAGATGTCCCTGGTCTTGGCAGAGGGGTTGGAACAAGATGATCTGTAAGGTCCCTTCCAACCCAAACCATTCTGTGGATGTATGAAATGGTTTGGTGTTTCCACATGGAGTTGTATAGTCTTGAAACTGAGTTCTGAGTTTCCCTTGCATGGCTGAAGTTTTTATGGTAAAGTTCTACTTAATAACAGGTTTGCTTTAACCACAGCTCCAAAAGAGTTTCTAAAATTAGAGTTTCTTATTCATGGTTTCCTCATAAACTGGAGGCTGAAATTTCAGATGTTTGCTAGCTGTGCTTGAAGGGGAAGGTTTATTTTAAGCTTGAGCAAAGTGATTATACCTCAGTGAAGATTTCTGTGGGCCTCTTAACTGCTATAAATAGATGTTTATCACTTCAAGAAAGAAAGAAAAGCAACAAACCCACGGTGAGCATTAGGCCAAGTCTGCTATTAACCCCAGCTGGCACTTGAGTTCCTCTCTTTGGGCTGGGGAAAAAAGCCAATTGAAAATTTCCTCTAAAAATACACCCTCTGGGGCCTCTGCTAAGGATGTGTCTTAAACAGGAGAAAAAAACAGTGGGTTAGCAGCATTTCTCATTCCGGGCCAGAGGACTGACTGAAAGATCTGGCAAGAGAGGAAATCATTTGTAAAGATACTTTGATTAAGGAAATCTACAGCAACATGACTTCCCCTAAACCCAGCCTATCTCTTCCATTTTCAGAAAGCCCAGCTGAACAAAAATAGTCTTGCTCCCTGTACCCAAAGGAGCCAACAGAATACAATACAGAGAAAATGCATTGTTTCTGCTTCTCCTACACACACAGACTAAGTAGTTTTACACAACCACCTGACACCTCTCCTGGAGGTTCCATCTCGTTCATCAGCCAAAACCACAAAAAGTGATTAAGTTGAAGCATTCAATTGAATTAAAACATTTCAGTTTAGAATGACTGCATATTGTACTGGAGGTTATTCTTTGGTGACCAGTGGGAAAGGCAGAAGTCCTAACAGTATGCAAGCAGTGCATGACAGATCATCGTAATACCTGAGAATGAACACCTTGAAGGCACACTGACCATGAGTCAGCCAGTGGAAGAGCAGGCTGCTACCCAGAGGGACCTGGACAAACTTGAGGAATGAGCCTGTAGAAATCTTCTGAGGTTTCATTTAGGTTGTCTCCCTTGCAGACCTGCTGCATTTTTTGTCTTTTAGGAAACCATGTTAATTACTCAGCACAAGGATAACTGCAAATTCTATCTGACCTTCCACTGAGCCACCTAAGAAGGGAACGGACTTTCCCCCAAAAGCGGAAATGTTGTCAGCCCCTGAGCTCATAACACATCAGTTGGCCACCATACAAATCCACGAGAAGGCTCTTACCAGAACAGACATCTCCACAACGTCTGATGGTTGAAGGTACTCTGGGTCTACTTTGGGCCAGGACTGATGCAGCACATCAGCATCCCACTGATAATGAGGACAAAGTTTATTCTGCATGTGTGCCAAGCCTGGAACATGAAACCAGTGAAACATTCAGTTGGGCTGTAACCAGAACATTTGAGCTGTGCAGTTTGTTTGATAAATAACATCAGAATAAAGTTGATTTATAAAAACCTTAAATTGGAATGCTGCAATACAAGTCGACCTCTGCTTCTGGAAGTCAGTCGTAACACTGGGGGATTCACTAGAGCCACCACTTTGGCTAAAATGTTACTAATAACCAAAATGCTGCATAATTATGGTTTTTTATTTGCCCTTTGTAACTTGCTGGGTATTTTCTAAATCTGCAAGTCAAGCTACTTGCAAGGTTTTCTCCTATTTTGTGAGGTCTCTCTTTTCTCACATAAGAACACCTGGTACATCTTGCCCTCCCTTCTTACTAAGCAAACCACTTTCCCCTTTGATTTTACTTTCAAAAGTCCTACCACAACTATGAGCTATCTCCTTTTACTGAATAGGCTTTGCTCTCCCCAAGACAATGCATTCCTGATTTAAGTCATAGGAAAATAGGATGCAATTCATTCTGATGTTGCATGAGTGGGATTTATGTTGCTCTTTACTCCGGCTGTAGGACAAAATAAAGATTTCACTGAAGCAGCTGTCAAATATGATCAATACTGATGACTGCTCCTGTGATTCTCAACAATCCAGGAGATGTTTAAATTAAAAACATTCTCTGTATATGAGTAAGAATAGAATGAAACTTTTTACAAGCCCATGATTCATAAAGAACTACAAAATATATATGGCATCTCAGCTAGTTTAGGGAAGCTCCAGCATAACGAAAAGCCATGGACACAAAATTCACCGTTGAGATGGAGATACCTGAAGCTGCTCAAAACACAGCATGGTGGCACACACAGGAGCAAAGCCAACCCATGCATAATGCACATGTGAATTTACTTACTAAAGGCCAACAGGGATGGAAGGGAATGCAGCTTCCTCCAGAAAATCTCACATTTTTGCCAGCACTTCTGCAGACAAAGCATGTTGGTAAATGGCCCCCAGCCTTGCTGAATGATTCAGAAAGGGGCAGTGGGGTGGCCCAATCTCTAATGGCAAGGGGCAGCAGGGTGGCCCAGTCTCTAAGGGCAAGCAAGAGTGTGTACATTTCCTATGAATAAAAACCTCCTCAGGTAAATAAAAAAACACTTTAATGGATCTGTTGGTGGATTTTTGGTCTCGTGCAACAGTAGCTCAGAAACTAGAAGAGCAAAAGACAGGAACTCAAGGAGGGGGAAAAAAATGAATCTTTGCCTTGGTGATTCATTATCACATTGGCTTTAAAGACCACAGCTGCTAGATTCTTCCCTTTTTGGCTTCTGAAGCTCCAGATGAGCTCATTTCTGCCCAAGGGATTAGATGCCTTGTGGCAGAAGCACACATACTGGCCATTCATTTTCCCATTGAAGAGGATTCCTGAAACTATCCAAACCCCACTTTCTGATACAGGTCAAGAGCTTCTACTACAAAAGCAGAACCAGGAGTGCTTTTTAATGCCCATGGAAGCTCTCAGTCCTAATAAGATCTCTAATAAAAGGAACGTATTCTAAAGTAGATAAAGTGTGATTAAGCAAAATGTCAACCTTTTGGTTCATATTCTTGCTACCAAATAAGCTGTGAGCTCATCCACACTAAAACAAGAAGTGCAAAAGTCAACAGAATGAGTTTCAGAAAGCAGAGTTTGACAGGAAACCAAAATGAAGGTTTTCATTATGTTGCCTGTTTAGCTTCCTGCCTTCTTTCACATCTTGTGAGCTGTAGAACATGGAAAACATAATGATTTGGGTCGTATTTTCAAAATGCAAGACATGCAAGACCAGAAACTTCATTGCCATGATCCAGAGTGGTGATGGTCCACTTGTTAGGACCCAGGCAGAATCCTCCTCCAGCCTTCCCAGCCGATTCTGGGACACTCCACAAAAGCAGTTTGAGGGTTAAAACCTGGCCACGTCAGGCATTCATTGTGATAACAAACCATGTGTGTTTTTATATTCACATTTTCAGCTAAAATCTGCAACATCAATTAACTCCTGCTCAGCTCCATTCTTTACAGAAGCCTTCTTGGGCAAGGACTGAAGTCCAACAAAAAAAGTTCTTTCAGAAGAGCTACTGCACCATCAAGTAAAATGTTGCTGAGAGAATTGCAGTGCTACAAAGTCCAATATTTATTTTTTCATTCGAATGCATCTTAAGATGTGTTTATCAGCAGTATGCATCTTTCATGTGCCATCTCCAGTGAAAATGTAAGAACTCACAATAGGCAGTTTCACATCCTTGTCTGGACAGCAAAATACTGAAATACTACAAACAAACTAAACCCCCCAAACGTCTCAAGTGGTGTCTGTATAGTCCTCAGATACAAGGTTTCAGGAAGGAAACAGATTTCCTCATCCTGTTAGTGTTCATAAACTGCCAAGACAGCAGCCGGATGAACTCTTCCCACACTGAGGGGCTACAGCCTCCTCTCGTGGGTTTAAGCGACAAATCAGCACATTCCCTGCACAATCAAGACCCTTAGGCTGGCACACCAAAAGACTGAAAACTCTTCCTTCTCTTAACAAACAAGATCTTACAGTACCAGGTTACTGTTGTTTGGCTGCTGAAAGGTGAGGCACTTCTCACACGGCTTTTCCTCCACTCAGACTGCAAATATTTACTGCCAATGCCAACGTTCGCTCTTAAGTCGGATCAGAGAGACCAAACCCTTCACTCCTAGCAGCTGCATGAAAACCAAATGGTCACATAGAAACTAAACCCCATGACAGAACAGCTCTTCAGCTGCAGAAAACCAAAACCTGATGTACCTTCAATCTGCCTAATTATATCTAAACGCATTTTACTTTAATTAGTTATACTTAATATGTGACTTTTAAGTTCCACAGTACAGCAGAAGTACCCTTGGGATAGCAAACTGCAGTTCTGAGCTTGTGAAGTTCATCAACAAAGAAGCCAAGATTGGACTAAAAGGCTAAAAAATTGCAAATGAACTCTGTTCCCAGACTTGCAAAGCAAGATAGTGTTGGTACAATCAGTCACTTAAATTGCTCCTAATTACTTAAAATGTCAAAGTATCTTTAATTACCACTCTAAAATAAGCTTTGTCATTTTCCTGAGCTAATCAATATGGCCTCACTTGCACTTAAATCCAGCTGGAATGAACTTTTTCTTTTTTTTTTGCCAAGCAGGAGGATATCTAAGCAGGAGGATATCTACAGTCTCCTTCTCTGGACACTTTCAAAAGCCACCTGGATGCATACCTGTGCAGACTACCCTAAGTGATCATGCTTTGGCAGGGGGGTTGGACTTGATCTCTTGAGTTCCCTTCCAACCTCTAACACACAGTGATACTTCTACACTTAGCCATGTTTTAATCTTTACAAGCTCTTCTACACTGATCTGCAATTTGTTTTTTACCTTTCACTGTGATCTGTGTCAAAGAGCTTTTAGATGGAAATGGAAATCAACTACAATGCCAAAAAGGGCATTTTTTGGCTATTTAAATACAAATGCATTCAGAAGGCAAATACTGAAGAAAATTTGTTAGGTGCTTATGATGTGCAGTTCAATGTTTGCTTTGTAGAAAAGGAGAATATTTTGTGTAATTACTGAGTAAAGCTAACAGTTTCAGGTATTTTTGGACATCAGATCCCCTCTTTTGCCCAGCTTTTTATTCCCAAACTAGGAAAGTACAAAAGGTTGGTTGATTTTATTCATTTTTTCCAATTTCCAGAACATCTGTCATTTACACAGAGAAACACTCTTTGCACCTGCAGAAGAGGTTCCAGTTCTCAGAAGTTATTTTAGTACCTCCACAAAGCCCCATTCCAGGTGCTTAGTCAGAAAGTTCTAGAGTTTTGTGGATTCATTGTCTTTGACAGAATTAACTTGGTGTCACAGACCAGAGTAAATCAGGGTCCTATTGCAGCCTGTCATTATTTCACATTCGGATTCTGCTCTAATTTCTTCCTAATGTTTCTGTTTCCTGACCATCATCAGTGATCAGAAAAGCATAAAAGGAGAGATTGCAACGCAACAGTAAAAGTATAGCTCATCCTGTGAAGTGCAATGCCAACAGTCAACATTAAGGCTGCAAAAAATCAGTATTAAGAGTATCTCATAATGAAGTAAACACTTCCTAATGAGAAACACCAGTAAGAAAGTACAACGATTTTTCTTCTGCTCCCACCAGCATTCCTACTCACTGCAAAATTATCTGCTTGCTATTAACCACAGGGTTTCCAAATTTTCCTTTCCTTTTATTTTCCTCTGTAGGAAGGAAAATATTCCTTGATTGAATCACTAAAGCAAACAAAATGTAAAAGCTGTGCACAAGTTATTTTACAACCAAATGTCTGTATGTAGTTATAAATTGTTATTTGCCTCACAACAGCAGATGGGGGGTCCACTGCTAAAGGTGCTATTTATAGAGTTCATAATATACAAAGTCCTTTTCCGGACCAGTTCACAAGAGGAAGCAGAACTATCCATACATTTAGAAGCAAAATCAAGACACAGAAGAGAGACTCTGAGTGTGTGTAGATAACTAAAGCACAAATAAAACTAAGCAGAGTGTCTAGCAAGCTCAGTTTTATACTGCAATGATTTAAGGTATACAAGCACTATCACCTATACAAGGCAAGGTTGAAGAAATTGCTACGTGAGAGGAGCAACAGGGCTTGGTGGAGCCAGAGTGCAGTTTAGAACATGAACTTGGGGACAATGTACTCCTGATTTTTATAGGGTTCCTTTTGATTCTACATCAAAAAGGGATCCAGAAAATGTTTATCATTTTCATTCCCCAGGGATTTCACAAGTAGAGAAAGATTTCCTCCTCTGACATTCAAAATGTTTTTTTTTGTCAATTTTTGGAACACAAGCCCTATGAGGAAAGGCTGAGGGAGCTGGGGTTGCTTAGCCTGGAGAAGAGGAGACTGAGGGGTGACCTTATTGCTCTCTACAACTACCTGAAGGGAGGTTGTAGCCAGGCAGAGGTTGGCCTCTTCTCCCAGGCATCCAGCACCAGAACAAGAGGACACAGTCTCAGGCTGCGCCAGGGCAGGTTTAGGCTGGATGTTAGGAAGAAGTTCTACACGGAGAGAGTGATTGCCCATTGGAATCGGCTACCCGTGGAGGTGGTGGAGTCACCTTCACAGGAGGTGTTCAGGAGAAGACTTGATGGGGTGCTTGGCTGTATGGTCTAGTTGTTGGGTGGGTTGGATTGTTTGATGGGTTGGACGCGATGATCTTGAAGGTCTCTTCCAACCTGGTGTATTGTATTGTATTGTATTGTATTGTATTGTATTGTATGTTCCAGGATTAAGCTTTATATCTGACAAGTGAGGTTAACAAAGCCGTTCTAGTGCTCTTTGTCATCTTATCAAACATATTTGTTGATCCCACATTCCTAACAGGTACTCAAATTCCAGGTTCACAAGGCACTGCATGTTTAAGCAATCAGCCTGCACTTCTTTCCACATCTCTCCCAATGTGGAAAACAAAGTCATGGCAATTGCTTCTGTATAAGCATAATTTTAATGAGATGGTACTCTGTGCTGTAAGGGAACATTGACCAGAAGCAGCTTTCTGCAGATGGATCCTGTCTGATGGCACTCTTTATTCTAAACAACTAAGCTTGTACTGAGACATCTTAAAAACACTGGGGATGAAGCCACAGAAAACCCCAGCTCTCCCCGACAGATCCTGCTGTTTCCAGAGCCTCTGCCACTGTGCTCTTGCTTTGACCAAGAGCAGCCTTTCCTTGGCAGGGCCACACACAACTCTGAAATCTAAGCAAGTTAGTAGCTCTGCTCTGGAAACACTTCAAATGCACGAAGTTTTAGGATGCCTGTTGAATAGAAAATCATGACAACAGCATCCAAAAGTTACTGTAAAGTCCAAAACCACACAGCCATTTGTGGCAGGTCTTGGTGCAGAATATGTTCCTATCTTCCCACAGATGGCTTGGGACTTCTCCCAGGAAACCTTAAACTGTTGAACTCTGGCACATACAGCCCTTATTTCACAAGCTTTAATGCAACTTAGTCCACTTGGAATTCAGACCTTAAGGTTTTACAACTGAGGCAGACCTTAAAGATTTCCCATCTGCCACTCCCCACGAGAGGTTAATTTGCAGCATAACAACCCTTGGTCTCTGGAGAACTCTAAGAGGAGGATTTTTATTGAGCATCTCTTTAGCATAGGGCTCTCTGTATACCCTGGTTGATGGTTCCCTTTGCCTGAATTCCTTTAACATTATATTTGTAGCCCAATGGCAGTTTGGAAAACCGCAGCTTCTGTCTTCACATTCAGCTCTTGATACTGCCATCCATGTAGCACGCAGCACATAGCAACTGACCTAGCAATTCCTCATGCAAGTCTAGTCTTGGATTTTTCCTCCTTCTCCCTTTCTCTGCCTAGTCTCAAGAAATCCATCTTTGCATGCAAGGGGAAATAAACTAAAAGCAGAGAGATCTGGGAACACCCCAAGTTCCAAGTTTGTGTAGGAATCACACCAGAAGGCGACAACATAGATGCAGAGTTTGGGGTAACATGCCCTGTGTGCTAAAGAGAGCTTTTCAGCCTTTTGGCCTTCATTCCTGGAACATCAATAAAAAGGTTTTTCTGTAAATACCTTTCCACATCTCTGATGCAATGTGTGGAGCCATAGGTGCAACCATAATGCAGAGCGAAGCCAAACTATCTTCAAATTCTCTGCTGTGGAAAATAAGAGGCTGTGGAGCTTGCTAAGCAAAAATAGACAGAAGGGAAAGAAAACAAATTGTTAATATTCTGAGGTGGAAGGGAAGTAGCTTAATTTAAGAAGAAAATGCAGTAATAACCCCCAAATCAATACCTATTCTTAGGACACTGTAATCACAATAATTTGAGAACCTATGAAAAGGTCTGGAGAATTACAATGACACCTGGCAGCCCTGAAATAGAATCACAGAGTCCTAGAGTGGCTCAGGTTGGAAGGGACCTCAGAGATCACCTACTCCAACCTCCCCATCATGGCCAGGGACACCTCTCAACTAGACTCAGCTGCTCAAGGCCTCATCCAGCCTGGCCTCGAACACCCCCAGGGAGGAGGCCGCCACCACCTCCCTGGGCAGCCTCCTACTGAAGAACTTCTTCCTAAGATATAACGAAGTCAGTGCAGACTGTATCTGAGTCAGTTTCAGTAACTACTACTTGTTTTCTAAATTTTAATCTTCACCCACCTCCCCCTTTCCAACAGGAGCAAAGGAGGAAGTGTCAGCATGCAATTTGGAAACTTGATTCTTGACAGATACTGCCCTGCTGGGTTTACTTGAGAAAGCCAGTGCTCAAACACCCGGCTGGCTCTGGGACACTGACTTCTGTTTATTTTTAACATTGGCTCACCCCCACCCACCAGCCCCAAATGCAGGTGAATCACTGATGTGGAGATAAAGAACTGTATTTGGCCTTCCCAACACCACACAGAACCCAGACTTAAGTTATGTCAGTACAGCACTGATGCAGGCCTTATTTCACCTTCTGTGAAGTTCCTTGACTTTGCCAACAAACTCCTTGGGAGCCATAAAGTACTAAATGGCATTTCAGTAAAGAAATCAAAAAATCCAAATATTTATTTACTATCTAGTTACATCAGGCTACTGTTAAAGGCCTGAACCAGATCTAGGAGCAGTAATAAAAATAATGCTAACAGTTCATTACATTTGAACATCATCTAAATAAAAAAGGCTTTTTTCACATCTATTTTTCAACAGGGAATTTGCACACTGTACTGCTAGCAGAGAATCCAGTGGTGAAAGTTGCCCTGAGGAATGTGAGTTTATGTTTTTTCCTTGCACAGAGTAACCCAATATTTTATAATTCTGTACTGCACTACTCCACCTACCTACCTATGCAATCTGGTTTAAACCACAGGAAAACACTGAACAGAGCTGAACAAAATGTACCCTTTGGAAATGACAGGATGCAGACACAGCCATCAGAATCTGGTGGCTCTGATGGGATCTTCCCACGAGCTCACATTTTTCAGGGTTATGGAGACACCAGAAAGTGCTGCTTCTGAACTGATTAATTCAACCATTGCTTGACTTAGAAGCAATGTTTATGACAGTAAATGACTTATGAGAAGTTGGGCCTACAGCTGAAGTATTAAAGAGTTACAGGAGTGGGATCAGAGAGAAAAAGACTTCATTGCTGCTGGATACCTACCTGGAGCACGTTAGTGAGGCTCATCAGGCGGGAAATGGCTGCGTTGAACAAATGATCCTTTGTGAAGTACTCTGTCACCTTGTGTGAGAAGAGAAAGGCTGTCACTGCAAAATCTCAAGCATGCAGTTTTGGGGATGTTTGAATTCAAAAGAACTCTTGCTAACCAGTTTCCATTTGTGAAATATGCCCAACCTGTCTCTTCCATGAACACGACTTTGCCGTGCAAACACATCATATAAACATAAACACAGGAAAAAATAACAGGTGAAAATTCAGCTGACTGGCTTCCACTCTGCTACAGGCTTTTAAAAGTTTCTATCAGTATCAATGAGAACTACTTATTAGCAATTATTCCCCATTTCCTTTAACAAAATATCTTCCCTTTGCCCTGAAAAGAGGCCTTCACTCTTGTAAATGCAGTTGTGCTGGTGAATGCTTATCCATAGCTTGCAGGATCATCATTCTAAAGTCTGCTAAAAGACCTGGAAGTTCCCTCAGCACAGAGGCTAAACCAGCAAAAGTCTGTACCTGTGGAAAAATAGTGTGAGTTTATTTTGCAAGTATTTCTGCCTCCTTCTGAGCCTTGGATGATTGAATTGTCACCAATCCCATTGTGACAACACACAGGAGGAGATGAACAATCATTTCAGTAATTATTTGGGGATTAGAATAAGTTAATAAATTTTCACCAACAACTATAGGGAACAGCAAGCATGATAATGAGGTGTGAAACAAACATCCTTATGCAGGGTTAACCTGCATAAGTCACCTCTAGAGTTACTCCAAACACAAATTGATAGCATTTTAATGCTGTAGCTTTTCCTCCTTTACAAAGTGAATACTTTGCAAAAATGTTCTGTACCACAGAATTTGTAGGTAAATAAAATTGCTTATACAGAGAATAAGTCACTTCAAAATTATGAGCTACTCATCAGGGGGAAAAACTGTTGTTTCTGTAAGTCATGCATATGGTTTTAGCATCAGCAGTAACTTATTCAGTCATTTAGAAACTAAGTGTTTCTTTTCACCTCAGAAATCACCAGATTCTTCTGCTCCCAGATCTTCCTGGCTTCATCCTTCTCTTTCTTTTTCAGCAGCTCAGGATTGGGCATGGTTCCTGAAGCCCTTGCTTCAATCAGTTTGGTTACAAGTGCCCAGACGCGTACCTGCCATCTCTGAACACCTGGCATAGCATCAGCTGAGAAGAATGACAGATTGCAAAAACAAATTTCAGTTACAATGAATGAATGCCAAACTTTGAAGAGGAGCAGGAAGGATTTCGGACATGAGATTCTCACATTAATTTATTTCCTTTCCAAAACAGAAAGATACAGCAGAAAAGCTGATTTCAGGTTGCTGGGGTTTCTTAAGAGATCTGTGCTGCTGTCACGAGATGGTGCCAGAAAGCCAACTGAGGAAAGTCCTAGAACCCACTCCTCCCAGTACAATAGTGCAATAATACATAGATGGCCACATAGGAGTGTAAAGGGCAACAGACACCAGCTAAAATAATGCTTACTGCAGGCTGAACTAAGTATCAAGAAGCTAAGAAACAATGAAGCAGACCTTTTCAACCAGGCAAGGGGTATTTTATTAAAGCCTTATGCAACAGGAGGGTGAGATTTAAATGTATGCATAAGGCTAGGTTAAAACGGATGAACCACAGTAGAGAAAAGAAATGAAGACCTGTCAATGTGACAAATTGTATGATGGCAGTAAACAAGTGCAGAGGAGGGCAAATCTTCATTTATTCAAGAAACAAGCTCATAAAAATGTCGTGTGTATACGAACATCAGCTCCTGGGAACTCTGATTATCTTCTGATGAGATTCTGCCAAGAAGCATTTGATAGTCCTGCTTATAAAAGCCACTGCATGCATATGTAAATAAATGGCAGTAACAACACACTGCAAAGTTTCATCTGTGATCTGATAGGATTCAAAAGCATCTTGGAATAATCCTAAAATAATCTTTTTCACTCATCATACCTAATAAATGAATAGGAGAATGAGGTCCAAGTTTGCACTTAGAGGCACTTTTCATGCATGCTTTTAGCTCCCAGGAGGTAAGCTGCTTGTGCCAACCTCGCAAGCCTGCCTCTCAGTGACAGCTTTGTCTTTTAGAAGAATCAAAACTTGCTCATTATGCTTTTTTGATTCAGTTGTGCCAAAAACTTGGACATCAAGAACTGTAGTGATTTTGTGTTTTAAATATAAAACACTAGGGGAAAAAACCCAAGCAAACATCAGGGAAAAAAAAATCTGCCTTACTTTTAGTATCCCACAGAATATCTTGCTCTGGGGGAGCAGCAAACAGCACATAGAGACGCAGGGTGTCGATGCCACACTCTTTCACAAACTCTTGTGGATCTATTCCATTGTACTTAGATTTGCTCATTTTTTCCCAAGCCACTTGGAGCTTCTCACCAGTTTTCAGGTGAACTGGCTCAGTTCCTAAAATATTAAGATGTAACACAAAATATTACAACCAATTTGGCTGATTTGTAGCAGCAATTCATTTTGTTGCCTAAGCATATGAAAGAACAATTTCCAGTGGTTTTATTTGGTTTCCAAACAACAAAAAAATCACCCATTGTAAAATCACCCACTGTAAACATCCCCTTCCCTCCCTAGTTTTACCTAGTTAAGTGTTTGAACACAGGTAATACCCCAATGCTTTCACTATATCCTGTCAGCAAGCCTCATTCTGTAGCAGGTGCATGGCTCATGTGCCACCCTGACAACCCCAAAGATTGAAGCACTGTTACAACTGTGGCCTTGAAAACCTCCCAGAGAGGTGTACTGATTTGGCACCATTTTGACCTGCACTTTACTTCTACAAACACCAGATTTATAGGGTTCAACTGCAGTGATCCTGGCAGGAATGTGCCTTCTGTTGCATGAATGTGGAGCTGGAAAGGGGCATTTACACTGATGAAGGTGCAACCCAGCAAAACCACCTGCTGCAGATTTTCTGGAAGAAAACAGAAGAGCAGACACAGGTAAGCATAAGAAGGGGGGTTATTTGTTTCTTTTATAACTGACTTAGGGAGTTTGCATGCCAGAAGAACAGTGAAAACAAGGTTTTGTGAGAGGAGTGCTTAAGAGAGGCAAAAATGACCAAAGCACTCTTGTTATAGGTTCCCAACCCAGGACTTGCTGCTCCAGTTTATGCAATGAAGTCACTGCAAAAAAATGGAAAAACAGCATTTGTTCCTGCTAAGTACACCAACATCTGTGTTAGCTTTGCCACAATGTTTTTGTAGGTTGGCTGTTTGCTGGGACTACAAACTCCAGTCAGCAAGCTCCTGAGCACTGTCTTAACAAAACTGCTTTCTGATCTTTTGGACTCTCCTGGAGCGAAAATAACACCACAGCATGGTTTCTGTGTTTGGATGCTACTATTAAAAGCTGCTGGGTTAGTAGGGTCTCTGTGAGCTTAGCAGTGCATAGGAATCCAAACCTCACAGGAGTTGCTCTCCAGTTGAAATATTACAAGGATTCATTTTTAATTCCAAATTTCCCCACCACTAAAACTTGACCACCAAAGCAGTCCCTGATTTTCTGGATGCACCATGCAGACTCTCTTACCAGTGAGATCAACCTCTTCTCTCTTTACACACTGGCCAGTTGCTGGTAGTCTGAACGTCTGGTTCTTGATAAGACCTTGAACCAGGAGCTTGTGGAAAGGCTCCCTAAGGATGGAAGGAAAAAGGACTTGTGTGTTGAAAAGAGCTGTCAAAAGCACAGTTTCTGATAAGCCTCAGGTGTTAAGCCAATCAGGAACAACTATGTAATGCAACAAGAATTTCCAAGTTGACTACACAAAAATGGCTGTCACCTTAGAAGGAGCACTATGCACTTCTTCACGGTGTCAGGCTGGCAAGAACTAGGCTTTATTTGCATTCTGCACACATTCTTGCATCCTAATTCAGTAGTGAGATATTCTAACATCACTTTTCAGATTAACATATGCACAATACACCAAAGTTTCCTGGCCAGCACTGCAATTTCACTAACTTCAAGCTGAATCCTCACGTCTTATTGCATCCAAGTACCTGGCATCACTGTCTCACAAATATTTACCTGTAGCTTCTCCCTGAGGGCATTCTGAACAAACTCTCACTGCACAGTTCTTTCTGTAAAGGGAGAAGACAGTTTCTCTAACAGAATTATCTCAAATTGCCCAAGTAAATTAGAAGATGAAATCAGGAAAAAGTTCCTTTTAATCCTCTAATCAACAACTGGTGGGAAGATGCTTCAGGAGCAAACTGTTCAGGAGAAGTACTTTGTACAAACTGAAGGCATTATACCAAGGAAAAACCAAAATTATTTTCCACCTTCTCATTCAGCACTTCACTCTGTTATTCACACAGACATACTCGCTGCTAACTAAAATAAAGTTAAGGAGGTCTCCAGAAGATCCGAAGCAGAGAGGGCTCTGGACTGGAAGTGATCTTTCAAGGCACACTTCTTTTTAATGGCAAAGAGTTAGTTCAGATCATTTGCCAAGTTATGAAGAGCTGAAAGCAGGAAGGAGCATTTCCTGTTGTTGTTTATGCTGACCGAGGCCACAAAGCTGCAGTACAAAACACATCGCCATGTATGGGGAAAAGCCCGGGCGGGAGACATGCTCAAAAGGAGCAAGCACTGCAGGCCTGCCGGAGTGCACGTTGAGCGTGGTGGAGGCTCCATCTCACGGCCAGCGTGCAGAGTTACACTTTAGTTCCCATCAACAAAACCACGCAGTTGCATCTTCTAGAACGGGATACTCCTCCACCTGCCTGTGCTTTGTGCCCTTTCTCTCTAGAGAGGAACACGCAATGAATGGAGGGGGTAATCATGACTGGCAGATCAGGAACTCATACCCGGTGCCACATCTTCGTGCTCCTTGTTCTGCTCTGTGCAAGGTGAGAAGCCAGACTTTATGGTCTGCCTGGAAGGACTCTATGGAGCTTGCAACAGTGATAAATAGTGCCCTCAAAACAAAGGACAGCCATAGCAAGGGAGCTGCCTGCATGCATTTCCATCCTGAACCTTTTGAAAGGCTGAGAGCACCCCATGCTGTGCCCTAGAGTGAAGACCTTGGTCCAGTCATGGTCAGCTGAGTTCAGGTGCTAGTGAAGCAACACCAGAGTAGGAGAGACTAAAGATGCAGAAGCTGATCGTTTTGGGCAGAAAAAGATCAAATTATATTGAACATTCAAGAGGTAAAAGTCACTATCTGAGTGCCTTTCCTTCAAATCAACAGCAGTGACTAAGTCCCTGGTGAACACAGAGAAGGTCTAACAGCCTTCCTTCACAGGCCAACCTGCCACATGCAGAGCTTCTCTCACTCTGTAAGGCAGTGCCTTCTTACTCAGCATATCTGCCATCACAGCAAACCTGCTGACTTAATGGCAACAAGAACCTTTTCTACTGCTTTGGAATCCCTCAAGGAGGTTGTGCTAGATTCCACTTCCAATTATTCATCAGACAGAAGTGCTTCCTGAAAGCTTACAGCCAGGTCCTGTGCCACTGGCGCTTGCTGTCACAGCGCCAAGCAGGTGTAAGCCAAGGCATCAGCGCACGCTTGCCATGCCAGGCTGAGCTGGAGCAGCTGAGGCGGCTGCTGGTCCCTCTGCCAGCAGTGGTCACAGCTGGAGGGCTGACTGGCTGCTGAATTAATTCTGGAACGGATGCACTTCACAGCCCAGATTGCTAAAACAAAGTGACATCAATTTGGGCTTCATCTGTTAGCACCACAAGTACCAATGCCCAGGGGGTGCCATCTATTCTGTCTTGGCATCACTGAGGAAATGAGCAACATTTCCCACCACCTCCAGTGCAATGCATTCAAAAGAAGGTCATGCCCCATCTTCAGGGGGTATCTCAACTACATTGACACCTTTCAGATGCCTCCATGCATTTCCTATTGAAAGCACATGTGATGTCTGTAATTGCCTATTTTATCTATGACTCCTGTAATATTTCTCTAATATTCATGAACATCAGATCTGAAGAGATTGTTTGGAAAATCTAAACCATGGAATTTTTATTTCCAACCTCATTATTACCTCAGTACACAATTACAGATTATCAGGAAATGTTTCAGTGGATTGGCAAATCAGAGGGTAGAAGCCAAACAATAAAATTTCGATGAAGAAAGCTATCCAAATGAAAAATTGCTACAGACTAATGGGGGAGTCATAAAAATTTGTCCGGACATCAGATAATCCTTTAAATGGCAGCAGCTCATTAACTGAGAATTTTCTTAATTCCATCAGTGTGCAAGACCTGAGCTGCTAGGGGAAGACTGCAAAGGCAGGAGAGGGCAGTGTTTACCAGTTTGGTGTTTTCCCTCAGAGCTGTGCACTTCAACAATATGACTTTAAGCTTCCTAACAATAAGCTTGTCATTTCTAATCACTCTTTCCAGACCTCTCAGACCAGCCCTTGAGCAGTTCTAACAGAAGGCTGAGCGAGGAGTTCAGTGTGAACTATATGTAGGTTCCTCTTTTACACCAAGCTTTTAGAGAGGCCACTAGTAAAGAATGAATGCGTACAGATTGTCAGATGAAGAATTCCTGACCAGTTCTTCTTATGGTGTCACTCATTGTGACTCCAGCTATTCAAACATTGCTGCTGACAGAAGAGGACAGAGCACAGGACATGATTTTACTGCTCTGACACTTGTATCCTCCCAGCATTCCTGTGATGGCATTTTAGGATACAGAAGATCAGAATTTCAATGGAAATGGGAATGTCAAGCTGAGAACCTAACTGAGAGAACAAAGAATAAAACATCAGATGACTCACCTTCCTGCCTCAAACTTTCCCTACCCAAACCAGGGGACAATGAATATATATCTATATACAATACAATACACCAGGTTGAAAGAGACCTTCAAGATCATTGGTATCTATCAGTATCAGCAGAGTAGCTAAGAGTATTTGTATCACAATAATAATAAAGAAATGGCCAGCAGATACATATACTCCTCTTGCTCAGCAAGAAGTGTTCGGCACTGTTGAGCTCCAACACTGCAGTGAATCCTAGCAGTGTTCAGATTTCTATATATGCATAGTTCACTGATGTGAATGGTATTGCTGGCAAGAAGTTCCCTGGTCTGAAATAACAGCACTACTCAGACGACCTGAAGTTAGGAGTGTACGCAGGCTTCTGCAGGCTCAAAGCCTACAGCAGCATTTGAAGCCTTCGGGGCAGCTGATACCTTTGTAATAAAAGCACAATGCACAGAGAAAATGTGGCAGCCTGAGAGACCAAGTCATGGGCCAAGACTGACAAGCAGGAGGGTAGAAAATTGAGGCTTAGTCAGTGTAATGGTCATCATCATACCAATGTCCACTAACACTCTTGCTGGTCAGGTGAACCGTGAAGTCCTTTTACAGAACTGCGTGAGGCTTACTTGTGTTTTGTCATCTTTAGATGGTGGCAGAAATGGCTGAAGAACCTGGCATAGAACAGGTGCATAACAGCGTGCTCCTTGCCCCCGATGTACAGATCCACAGGCAGCCAGTAGTCTGCTAAATCACTGCTGAAGGGCCTGAAAGACACAATTGCAGAGAAAATACAACCTGGAAAAGAAAGATCAGCTCAACTAAAGCAGCTCATCAAACCTGCCTGGCTGCCCCCGTTTCCCAAGAGCAATGCATGTGTAATAAAACTTTTTTTTTTTTTTTGCTATCAGATCTTGTTCATCTGCAAGAAGTGACATGCTTGTTAGAGACAGGAATTTAATTTCCACTGAGAGGCAGATCCACACAAATATTTTTCTATATTTTAGGCAAGCAACTAGGATATCACACAGACTACCCGAGAAAGTGATGAAAACACCTGCTTGTGCTTTACATGATTTTTTTATAAACACCCTGTGGCTAGCCTTTAAATTTTTTAGTATTTACCAAGTTTTACATACAAATACATTAGAGTGAAACATAAAAGCCACCTCCACTCAAAACCAGTTGATTTCTTTTAATGGGAGGTTTGCAATGGAGCTGTTTAAGGCTGCAAAACATTCTGAAGAGTCAGATGGCTCGCTGCACTGCAGCTGAAGGATGCTCTGCACTTACAGTACATTTGTCATTTACAGCATATTTACTGTGTCACTGGAGGTCACCTCAGTGGTCTCCAAGCATTGCTGACTGCTTCATTAAATATTGTTATGCCTCCTGTAATGAGCTCCTGACTGCCAAACATCTCTTGCACAGATGTTCTTCTTTAATGGATGCTTTACGGCCCCATCCCCACAAATTTGCTCGGTTCGTCAGCCTGATCATTCCATCTGTACTTTCTCTTACGAGCTGCACTCAGTTACTCACAGATGAGCCCAACAAATCGTGGATCTGGGACTCACATCTTTAGTGGAACAAATCAAAATTATCTTGTTCACAGGGCTCCACAAACAGTAATTCTTTCAAATCCCAGACCTGTGAAATATGGCTTATCGAAGCAAAGGGTTTGTGTGTCCACAGCTTAGCTAAAAACCCAAATAAACAAACAAAATGCAGGTAACAAGCTAGTACAGAAAAAAACAAATGTTTTTAACTCAATATAAAACAGATTTAGCTACACTAAGCTGCTGCTTCAACAGCTGGCTGTTACATTTGACTGTTTCTTCAACTTCAGGAAAAGCCCATGCATGTCAAACAGCCACTAAAGAGGAAGCAATCTGCCTGACTTAATATGGGTAATAAATTCACACTGTCACTACAAAATAATTTAAATTAACATAAAAGCTTTCACAGAAGATTTTAATTCAGTTTCACTGAACTAGTGCTGCCAATATTAAAAAAAAACCAAACAAACAAACCAAAAACCAACAAACTGTCCCAACTCTCCTAAATCCCTCAGGCTGTATTATATAGCCAGACAGTGCTCTGGACAATAAACAAACCAATCCCCAAACAGCCCTGCATGTGGTATGTACATCTCCAAAATGCAACTCCTTCCATCCTGCTCAGACTACATAGCAGAGCTGTGCCACTGCTTCCTCTTTGGAAAATCTGTAGCAGCACTGCTACAGGCATCCTACAAAGTAGAAAAACAACTCAATAACCACACCTGTCTTCTTCCCACACTCTCCACACTGCAGCCATGAGCACACAGCACATGGAAAACCTCCATTCACTAACTATGGCTACAGTCAAAGTGCAGAAAGCAAGAGCTTGCTGTCACACCACTTCAGGCTTCTCCATGGGCAGGTACTAAGAGCTACCAGAACTCCAAAGGAGAGAAAGGAAGCTGTTCGTGGCAGCTGGATGTTACACTGGACTTGGCAGTGGAACAGACCTGCCTCCTATGCCTACACAGCTGTGTCTACAGATCCTGTTCTTGTAGATGTCCTGGCATGGAATCAAACAAATGCCGTATTTTCAGAGGAGTCTCTAGTCCACCCTACACTATGCTCAGGCTGGAGGGCAGGGACAAAATAAGAGCAGCACACCTTCTGCAACAGCATTTAGAAGCTAGTAGGAGCAGAGTGTCCAGCCTCTCCCTTCCCTTCTCCCCTTTGTGAAGCAGACTTGTCCTTGATCACAGGATGGTGGGGGCTGGAAGGGACCTCAGGACAGACCTTCAGTCTGGAGAAGGGAAGGCTCCGAGGTGACCTCATTGTGGCCTTCCAGTATCTGAAGGGGGCCTACAGGAAGGCTGGGGAGGGACTGCTCAGGATCTCAGGTAGTGATAGGACTAGGGGGAACGGAATGAAGCTGGAAATGGGGAGATTCAGGCTAGATGTGAGGAAGAAGTTCTTCACCATGAGAGTGGTGAAGCCCTGGAATGGGTTATCCAGGGAGGTGGTTGAGGCCCCGTCCCTGGAGGTGTTTAAGAGCAGGCTGGACGAGGCTCTGGCCAGCCTGATCTAGTGTGGGGTGCCCCTGCCCATGGCAGGGGGTTGGAACTAGATGATCCTTGTGGTCCCTTCCAACCCTGACTGATTCTATGATTCTATGAGTCTATGACATAATCTAGTCCTACACCGTGCTACAGCAGCTTCTCCTAGAGCAGGCTGCCCAGTTCACAGCTCTCACCTGTCCATGTTGTTAGGGTCTGTGTACCTCAGGTAGTACCAAGCAGAATCAACAAAAGTATCCATGGTATCCACTTCTCGCCGTGCTGCTGCCTTACACCTGTGTGAGACAGAAAGAGAAAAGCTCTTCTGAGATAAGTGAAAAGCCTGGGAAAAAAACAACCCTGTACAGAGTGCTCAGGAAGACTTTTAGACTGAAAGCCTAAAAAGAGTGACATGTTCAGCAGTGACAGGCCTGACTCGCCTTCCCTCTCTCTCTCAACTGACCAAAATGCAAAGCTAAAAGAAGCCTGAAGAGCTGTGACACCCAGTGATAGTGGAAGACAGCCCCACACCAGACTGCCCTTGGAATGCTGGGATGATTTCAGGATTGCCACCGCAAAAGAAACAAAGCACAGACAAATGTACTCTGCCATGAAGCTGATGGCTCTGAACCAAGCACACTCATCAGGTACAGCAGACAAATGGTTTTCTAAGCATTTAACAGAAGGTGAGTGCCTCTCACTGATGATCTGTACAAAAAGGTCTTCACAGATCCCATTTGTCATCTCTAAACAAATGTAACTGAATTTCAGCTTTCACTGAGATGCAGCAAATCTCCTGTAGACCTTGCAGCACAATTTTCACTGGTGACTATGGCAAATCAATTTTTGCTTGAAGTTACACTGGCAGCCCTGAGCAACAGTTTTAAAACAAATGTTAGAAGCTCAGGTTGCTTGCTGCTAAGACAAATTGTTTGTAGGAGCCAATAATCCCATTTAATAAAGTTCCATTTGCTATGAATGATTCCTCTTTTAAACTCTTCCTGTTGAAGCAATGGGATGATTCTAGTGCCACTAAGCAGCCTACCACATACATGTATGTTACCACCACTGGCTACACATTCCAAACCTGTGCAAACTGTAACTGTATGTAGCTGCAGAAGTAAGTATGTGTGTAATAAATACACATAATAAATGGGGACTGGCTAGTTAATAGTTTCTAACTGCATCTTTCCAGTCGGATCAAGCTCAGTGACTGAGCTGTGACATGTACCTGCTTGCCTGCCTGCCTGCCTGCCACTTCTGCTTGGCTTGCTGAGGCAAGTTTCCCAGAGCATCCCCATTTAACACTTCCCTTCACTGTCTCTGCTCCAGGTCCTGCTCTACCACCAAGTTTTTCTTTCAATTTAAGTAATGTAGGAGAGCAACATTACTTCTGACTGCTTTCTAATGTGGAATAAACCTTTCAGTAAATTGTACCTACAAGCAGAGACATGGCCAATGTAAAACAATACAGCATTGCTTTGACACAGAATGGCTTTTCTGGCCAAAGCAAGATTACTTTACAGCCATTGGACCACAGTCATATCTGCTTCATGCCTCTGATGTTGCCTGCACTGCCGAGGGATTCAGCTCACAGGCATCTTTCACCATCTGTACCATTTCTATCAATATTGTGATCACAGGCACAATGCTATAACCTCATTAGATGATCTTCCAGCAACTCACACAATTACCTGGACTTGTATACCAATGAGTAACTTGGACAGCTCCCATTTATGATTGTTACGTAACATTATCTCCACTCAAATGCAGACTTTGCTATCTTTCCATCTTGCTTTCTTCATTAATCCTAGGTATTAAATGCAACTAAAAAAAAATTCTCTCACTGGAGAGGAATAAAGGAAGGGATGATGATAAATCCTCAGAACAAGGCAAACCAAGGACAACTGTGCATGCTCAAAAGGAGTGTCTCAAAGGATTTAACATGGTAGCAGACATGGGGATGAGTAATACTGAAGACAGCTGTCAAATAGGTGAGAATAGGTGGAAGTCAAATAAAGGTGAGAATCAAAAACAGGTTAATTTCAGCAAACTACCACACTTTAGGCTAAGAAACTAATCCTGTACATCTTTATTTTTCACTGAAATAATGCCCTTGATTAACATCTGAGTTGGGCAGCCACAATTAACTATCCAGAATCAGCAGGGATTTTCTATACATCGAAAGGACATTGTTGCCTGGTAAACAACAAAATCATTTTTAATTAAGGTCAAGAGGAAGCCAAGAGTGCAAAGAGTGACTTGGAGTCAAATCAAGAAAATTTTTCAGCTGAAATTAGGAATTGTAGACCAAGGCATTTCAGGGGATCTTGTTTAGCGAGGCTTCACTGCAAGAGTCAGGCTTTAAAAAACACTCATATCTGTAATTTAAAGAGGCATATCTGAGATTTTCTGTGCAGAAACATGGAACTAAAAGTGTCTTTTACATAAAATATCTATTATCCATAAAGGTCAAAACACACGTTCCCAGAGAACCACAGAACTGCTGTGTGCAAGTCACTTAACTAGAAATTAAATCCACACCGATATTCTACACTTCAAATGTTAAAATAGATTTAGATGTTATTGCATTGCAGTGCTGATGAACATCTTCCCCAGGTTAGCTCATCTGCTGCCAGATCCTTCTGCAGAACCTGTGTACAAACTCCAGAGCACAGAGGACCTAAGCAGCCCTCAAATTTACACAACTGATTTTCATAACACCTCTCACTACTTGCGTTAGGCTGCTTAATTTCTTAAAGAGAAGGACTACAAAGAATAAAGACTGCAGCATCCAAGACTGTCTCCTTCCCTCTGAAAGACATGCTGGCATCTGCAATACAGTGAGTGTGAGTCTTCATGATAAAGATTTATATAGCTGAGGAAACACTTTACTGTTGGACTACAGCTAAAAAAAAAAATGAACGTGATGTTAGTTTCTTAGCAAATGGACATAATTCACTGATCATACAAACTCTGCTGGGGAAAGATAATTCAAATTTCTATCATAAATTAGGTGAGAAATACTGCTAACAAATATGGGGCAGGGTCAAAACCATTCTGTCCTCCCCTTTTTATTTTCACCAACTTAAAAACAGCGAGCTTTGCTTCAGCTCATTTATGAAGAAATAGCAGCGGAGGTCTGTGTTGCAAACAAGTTTTACAACATATACAAGGGGGAAAAAATCTATGCTGGGTCAGAGTAAACATCACTCTGGAGTAGTACCCTGCTGAGAGGGTTCAGTTGTCACCACTCACAGGCATAGGTGCAGGTACAAAGGAATCTCTTCCAGTCTGCAGTAAATGCAGCCCTGACTTACCTGGGGCAGGAACAGTTCACCCATTCTGGAGCTGTCTCTAAAGGTGAGGCTCCCTTGCCTGTGAAGGTGGTTACATTGGGCAGCACCACAGGTAAGTCTTCATAAGGCACAGGGACAATGCCACAGGTCTGGCAGTGAATAACAGGAATAGGAGTTCCCCAGTAGCGCTGGCGAGAGATTAACCAGTCTCTTAATTTGTCACTTGTTAGGTCTCCACCTAGGCTTTTATTTTTGGCCTGCTGAGTAACAGCCTTGAAAGCCTCCTGCCGAGTCATGCCTGTGATCTGATTAAAAAACAGAAAAAGAAGAAAAATTTGTACTTGCTGTCACTGAAAATACAAGGACCAAAAAAAAAATCACAAATGCAATTTCTGAGAGTTCAAGTATTAATTTACTTTCCCCCTTCCTCAGAGCCAAGACACTATTCACATTTAAACCCTCTTGCTCAACGGTCTGAATAAAACAAGGCTGAGACAGAGTCTTGCAGACTCAGCTGCTGTAGGCTGAATATCACCAACACAAGGTACAGACTGAGGAAATGCTAATGGTGAAGATGCTCTCTCTCCCCTGTTCACTGCAGGTTTTTCTCATTTTGCCTTCATATAGATCTTAACCACTTAGGCCTTAACTGTTATGTAGCAGAGTATAAGCTTTGTGTCCACTAGCGAACACACTTTTCCAAGCTGTGTAAAGGCACATATACCATAAAATAGCCAAGGTTGGAAGAGACCTCAGAGATCATCTACTCCAACCCCCCTGCCATGGGCAGGGACATCTCTCAGCTAGACTCAGCTGCTCAAGGCTTCATCCAACCTGGCCTTCAACACCCCACAGGGAGGAGGGCAGCCACATCCTCCCTGGGCAGCTGATTCCACCCTCCTAGTGAAGAACTTCTTCCTCAGATCCAGCCTAACCCTGCTCTCCCTCACCTTCAAACCATTCCCCCATGTCCTGTCTCTAGACACCCTTAGGAAAAATCCCTCTGCAGCCTTCCATTAGGATCCATTCAGATATTGGAAGGCAGCTAGAAGGTCCCCCTGGAGTCTCCTCCAGGCTGAACAACCCCAGCTCTCTCAGCCTATTCTCATAGCAGAGGTGCTCCAGCCTTTGCATCAATTTTTGTAGCACTCTCCTCCTCTGGACTCACTCCAACAGCTCAATGTCCTTCTTATGAACATCATTTAAGGATCAGATTTGTCACTTCAGGTAGATGTGTTACCATAAAGGCTTACACCATATTTCAGTGAATCCACGGAAAAATGACTGGTATGTTAATATTTGCCTTAAAAACCTACTGAGATGATGAAATAACAGCAAACCTTTAACAGGGTTTGAATTATTCAGTTTCCATTATAAAACTCAGAGCAACACTGTACAAATTTTATTGCTATGAAGGAACCAACATATTTAATCATTAAATTATTCCTAGAAATTCAGTGCTATAAGCACTGGCTTGATCCCTAAAAAAAAAATTAAAAACTCAAAGAAACTGCCTTTAATTGTGCAGAGTATTTGGCACTCCTGAGAAAACAGATTTAGTTTGCATTGTCAGTTGGGAAGAACTCCATTCCTCTCTACCCACCTCTGCAGAATTAATTACTTTCTCCAAACCATCTGGCAGCGTCTCAATGACTTCAGTGAAAGAAATGCCCAGATCCTTGGCTACTGCAGCATCTTCTGCACTAGTACTGGGAATTGCTGCAAAGGCAGAACAAGTCAGTCAGTTCTAGGATTGGCTAATAGGGACATCAATCAGCAGTTTGAGGATAAAGATTTTATTTCTGGGACACCCACTTCACAATGACTTATGTTTGCTCAGGTGAGTTTATAAAGCTAAGAACAATAAAAATGTTTTCATCTTCCTTAAGCAGGGAAATGCAAGCAGCAGTAATTGCAAATGCATTTTCTTAATTTCTCTGCAATCCAAATATTCAGCAATGTCCCACCTCAGGAAAGTGATTGGTAATGGGAATGGGCTGTGGTTTAGTTGATTAGATGGTGTTGGGTGATAGGTTGGACTTGATGATCTCAAAGGTCTTTTCCAACCTGGTTAATTCTATCCTATCCTATCCTATCCTATCCTATCCTATCCTATCCTATCCTATCCTATCCTATCCTATCCTATCCTATCCTATCCTATCCTATCCTATCCTATCCTATCCTAAAAGGCTGCAAATTTGAGGCTTCTGACTAAGCACAAAAACAAAGCTACAAAATTTAGGTAATAAACTACTGAATATAGTATTTTTAAATAACACCACTTTTAATTCTATTTACTAACATGAGAAACAAATCCCAAAGCCCTCTTGTTTCAGTGGTAAATTTAATCTCCTCCTAATTCCAGAGGTTATTAAAATGTACCACAACACAGCAGCCTCTAACATTACTAAGTTTTTAACTTATTATGGCAGACATGATTTATGAACTCAGGGAAACAACTCAAATAACAGCAATTTTCTGTTCCAAACACAACTCCTGAAGCACTTCCCACTGCTGTTCCTGTCAGTTACAGTTCTTTCCCTTTGTGCCCAATTATTTTGGTCAGTCACACACCTCAGTTCTACTGGGGCCTCTCCCTTTCAGGGTGAGTGAAGCCATTTCTTAACTCTCTTCTCACCTGTATTCTGAAATAACACTATCAGAGCTGCTATTTCCACACAGAAATATGACTTTCTGCATATTCTTTTTTCCTTTCGGTGAGGATTTATTTAATGCTTTGATCAATCTTGTACAACTGCTGTCATCTTTAAAAGGCACAGAAACTTATCCCAACAAGCCACTGCCAACATTAAGATTGTGAAAACCACAAAAGATTACTGAACAAATCAGAATTACTCACATGCAAACTACTCCACTCAAAACTGGCTTAACATTGCCTGTGTTCAGGCAATGAAATGCCTGCTCTACATGAACTCCATCAATATCTGGAAGCCTGGGAGCAGATAACTAAACGCAAACCAAGCAGAATTTCCCTGTGACAAAGAACTCCTTAGTTAGCAGAACAGAGAATGGCTATTTCATCTTTCCAGCAGATGGATGCTCTTGCCATTTCAAGGCCCTGCTATAGAATAATGTCTGTATCTTCCTTTGGCAGAGCCCTGCAGCCTGCAACAGGTGGCTTCATAATATGCTCTGCAGAGGAGGGAAAAAACAGCCCCCCTTTTTGGTCTTCCTCCTTTTGAAAAGATGATTCTACCAATTCACAACTCTTAACAGCTGGCATCCAGCACTTGCTTGGAAGAGCTGGGCTGTTTCCAGCAGACAGAAGGCCAAGGTATGTGCCAGAGAGCAAGCTGGAAGCTTTTCATGAAAAATAAGGTTAGATCTCAATTATTTGGCTTCTCTTACGCGAGGAAAGGTTCTGCTTCTCAAACTCAGAGTAATTTCTCAAGTGTAAGATGTAGGCACGTTCTGAAGGAGGTGGATTATTTCCATCAGCCTTGTGAGGGTTATTTGAGATGTTTTTGCATGGTAAGCTGGTTCTATTCAGTTCAGTTGTTACACAGGAACAGTCAATACTGCCAGTGGTGTAGAAAAAAGTAGCAGCTCCAGGGCAGGAAAGAAGAATAACCAACAGGAAAGCAACAAAAAGGAGTTATGGGGTACAGAAGGCATGGGAAGGGGGTACAGAAGGCATGGGAAGGGGAAAGAAGAGAGAACTAACTCATATTAGGATTTTACATCTATTTTATATTATTATTTTACATTTATTGTACACTTACTGCCCAAAACATTGCTCCATGAGGATTTGCATAAGACATGTAAACACAAGACACAAAAAAGCTTGCAAAATATTTACATCAAACAATGGTAGAGTTCTGTGTTGATTAGTAATGGTGAGAGAGCCAAGCAGACACACACTGTAGGTAATCAATCCTCTTAAGATCTGAAGATCCTCAAATGTAGCTCATTCAATGTACTAATTTTACAATACATTAAAATTCTTCATTCTGTAAATCTCTTTCCCCACACAGATTCCACGTAGCTACTTTCCCCATCCTCATTCACTAGGAGAACAGGAATGAAGAACAGAGTTCAGAAGAGGTCCCTATTGTTTAGAGATTGGCCACAACAGCACCACTTGCTCCACCATAGTGGATGAACACTAAACTACTCCACTTAGCCATTAAATGTCACCTACCTATTTTAGTATCAAGGTAATTCTCAAAACTGGTGTTTGGTGAGATGACTACAGGAATCTCCTGCTCTGTAAGCAAATTCACAGCTGTCACAGATGTGAGTGAGTCTGAAAAACAAAGGTAATGACCCCAGGAAGTTAAATATGACGGAAGATATGCCAACAATACTGACTGTTACAGTTCACTTTATCCTAAACATGCAGGAAATGGAAATTCTAGTTTTGTTTTAAAAAAAAAAGAAAGAAAAATGAAAAGCCTAATCACATTTCTAAAGAGCTCAGACAGATCCAAATCTTCAGGAGGTCAGAAATAAAGGAACAGCGTCTCGGAGAGTAAGGCTACTATACCTCATCACTCTCAACACAAATGCTGTCACTGTTTATTTATGATTATAATTTGCTTTTCATATTTCAGCTGAGATGCCCTTATTCTAGAGAAAATTCCTCACACTCACTGCACAGTTTTCCTCCCCTACTTAAAAACAGTACAAAAGGCATCGTTTCACTCTTTAAAAGCAATGGGCCAAAAATCCTGAGAACAGGAAGCTGAGTGAGTAGGACAGTCTGCTTTTAAAAATAACTTCTCTCTTCCATCTAGCAATTAATGCTGATTTCATATTGGAATCCAAACTAATAACTGCAGTTTACGAAGCCACTTCTCTTGTGCTCATTTGCTCACATTGTTATGATGAGAGCTAGATAGAGATGACACGACACTGACCAAGCGAAAGAATGCTTGCAGCGTGCTCTACTGGGATCACGAACACCAAAAGGGTCCAGCCTTCATCTCATGCTCTCAAAACTGGGAGACTTACCTGATTCTGAATGAACAAACATTCCTCTCAACAGGAACAGCTCCTGCTCAGCTTGACACACATTCTCTGAAAATCATTCTTTAGAATAATCTTTTTCTATAACAAAATGCAATACGAGAAAAATACTACCTTTCCCAGGGACCAAATCCCTCTGGAAGACTTCCTTGAGACTGCTGCTGCCATGCAGCAGTCTGTGAGTCTGTGAGAGACATAAATGGGACGCTCCATAAATGGCTTCAGGCGTATAGGTGTAAGCTGCAAGCTTCTCTCCTACTACTTCACCATTAACCTGAAGAAGAGCAGAAAAAAATGCGTGTGGGAGTGCAGCAAGTTTAAACTTCCCTTCCTTTCCATGCAGCAAATCCACATCACCCACCCTACAGAAATATACAGTTCTGAATATCAAAGCCAGATGCATTCCCATTATAGGGAGTCTGCAGAATCAAATCTTGACAAAATTTACTTTTAGACAAAATTTGCTTTAAGACCTTGAGAAAGCTGCTTTACAGTCTTGCCTCAGTCCATCCAAATCTATCTATAAAAAAGCAATTCTAAAATGACACAGAATATTGCACTACATCTATAGACTCATACTACACTGAATTAGATTCCACCCCTCTTGAAGTAACCTGGAATCCTTCTATTCACTTTTTAAATGCATGTATAGTTTCCAAGAATCTGCAATGAGAAAGTCTTAAACTCTCTTCAGATTTCAGAACCAGTTTTTCAGCCACCAAGCCTTTCCCCCACACTTGTCTGACAAAGTCAGTCCTTCAGCTTCTGTGCAGGAACATCAAAAGGCACAGCATACAAAATATGATTATGGGTATAAAATATGAGCATGGAAAACTGTTTAAGAATCACAACCCAGCACTATCAAAAGGCTTCATATTTTAGGTCAATTAACTGTGGAGTGGGGGGGGGGGGTATTAGAAGGAGATTTTACTACAACATTTGCAGAAACAATTGATGGAAACAAATACAAAACTGCCCCTTCTAGCAGGGTGCAATTCAGAGATATTAAGAAAGTTGCACAGTCTTAATTCAAAATTCCCCAAAACTTAGCATTTTAGAATGTCACATGTAAAATATTAGAACAGAACAAGTAAGTAGAACAAAGCTTTGAAGCACAAGGGCTGGAATTCCATCAGAGGCTCTGAGAATTTCCTCTGCCATTATCATACTCAAGAAGCCTTTTGCAACTGCAGAAACAAGGAGAAATCTGAGATCCTTCTGTAGACAGCTACAATTTCCTTAGGGTTTCTTTTTCCTTCGTCTCCCTTCTTTCTATCCAGACCTCTCTGCAGCTCCAGCACTATCTAACCGTGTGGGTTTCGTTAGCTTAGTTACTGTGTTTAGTAAATTAAATAGTGGACAGCGCAAGTAAAATGGCTTGCCAGAGGTCAGCCTGGATCTGACAAGGTGCTGCTGTGCAGAGGAGCAAAAGCCCAGGTGGATGCCAGCTGCTCTGCTGTCAGCGCTGCTCCCCTAATGTTCTGGCTTTCAGGAAGGGTTCTCAGCTGGCATGCATATTACTATAAACACACAGAGCCCATTTCCACATGATGTTGCCCTTGAACAGATAAAACCTTTCCTAAACAGGACAGCAGGGAATATCTCCTCAGCCCACAGGTGGCTGTAATCTCTTTTTAGATCAGAAAATCCATTGCCATCAAGCATTTCAGGGGTTATGGTTAGCCAGCCAAGACCACAGCACTGACATTTCTGACTTACCTTCAGCAAGAAGTCAAGGTAGCAGCCAGTGCAGTCACCTATCCAATTTGCTTGCATTTCCTTTATACCATACCACTCGGGGAGATCGGACAAAGCATCAGACATAGCCTGGTGCAACAGAAGAAAGAATTGGCACCTTGAGCTTTTTTAAGCATACAAAACCCACAGGTTTAACAACTAACAGAAAAATAAGTAAGGTGCTGGAAAAAAATGAGGAAGAGGTTTGTTTGTACTGCTACCCCCTTAAATGCATCTCATCAAGAACAGAACCAGCATGGTGCAAGCCAAAGCTATGTTATCCCCACCAGAGACCCTGTTATTACTAACAGAGGCCCTTCCTTTTGAGTGGACTAAAACACAGAACAAAACCCTCAGATGAAAACAAATACAGAAAATATTCCCAATGGATGTAACTTGTGAGAAGTCCAAGTGAGCTAATGAGCTGAAGACAACTACAGAACTATGTAAGAGAAGTGCTTGCTGGTGTGAAGTAAAACAGTTTTGGATTCTGCGAGGGACAAAGAGCAGCAGCAGCAGCATTACAATGCAGTTAGCAGAGAGGCAGGAGATGATTAAATAAATCCCATTTTCAAATTTCTGATGATGACTTAATAGTGAGGAACTCGGAAACAGTAGAAAGCAGACTCTTTCTACTTCCATTTTCTTGGCTCAGGAAGAGGCAAGAAAATTTCAAATGCAAGCATCTAATTATAGGAGGCATTACTCTCATCTTAATTAAACTCAAGTCAAGGTAAAGCATAAATACATCCTGGCAGTCCTCTCTGAAGATAAACAGCCTGAGGAAAAAGCTAAGAGATCAAAGCTGTGCTCAGAAATGAGAAAGACTTCAAGGCTCTTACACCTTTAGGAAAGTTTGACCTAAGTCAAAGTGCTGGAGATATTAAAGATTCAGGCTAGACTACAGTTTTGTAGGACTGATTTCCTCTTTCAGAACACCTACAGAATTCTAGCACAGGTAGAAGCTGAGAGTTAACCAGCTCAGTCACAAAAATCAAGATGAGTTGGCTGAAAATTCATCACACAACAACAACCAAGCCTGAAACCAGAAGTAAAACATTTGAAAGTGGAAAACTCAGCTCCCATATCCAGTTGTAGCCTGTTGAAGATTCACAGAGAAACACAACTTCAGTTTAGCAATCTGCAGACATGAAAGGTCCAGAAAATCAAAGAACAGAAGCATTTTATAATTCCCCCAGAGCATCTCAAGTCCAAAAGTCTCCCTGCTTGTAGTTCAAAGAGGAAAGATTCTGCTGAGCACCTAAAAATTTCAATCTCTGGCTTCAGGAATGAAAATTTTTAGCATCATCAATACCTGCCACTAATTTCACATTTGGAGTATCTCAGTTCCCCAATGACAGTAAATGAGAAAAGTGAAAACCCTGACTCTAAACTAGAAAGCCAAATATTTACTCTTTTTAATGAAGTTTGACACATTTGCAATGCGACAAGACTTGAACAAAAGGTTTCATTTCAAAATCATTTATTAGCAAAATAAAACTGCCTTCCACTAAATTAAAACACACTTCAAAAGCAGAAGAATCAAGGAAATAGTCAAGATCTGTTTGCATTAGAATGAAATTCTTCACTTTTTTTCATCAAGCCCCCAAAAGAGTAATCAAATATAAAGATTACATGAAATCATTTCATAACACTTAATATATTAAAGTGCAGGAAATTAAAGTTAGGATGCCCACTGTTTTATTTTGCACTCTGTTGCACAGCTCCAACTGTGATCATGCAGCACAGCTCTTGCTGGGATTTCATCTCTTCTTTTGCTCTGGGCTTTTTTACCTTCAGTAGTTGCTGCCAGCACTATCATAGGTCACTCCTGACTTATTTCCCATGTGTGAAGGATACTGAAAAACTTACATTAAAAAGGAGCAATAACGTAGATGCTGTGTATACTTCAAACTCTTACTCAGAAGTGTCTGAACTGCCAGCAGCTTTCCCCTTTCTTTACCCTGTAATTTATGGTCAAACACCTCTGGTTCGATTTGGCAGAATTGAGGCAAAGAAATGATTCCTCAAAAGCAGAAAGTAAAACGTTCTTCCCCAGATTTGCTTTCCAGAGCTGCTCTTGTTGCAGCAATTACCAAAGAGAAGAGCTTCCCTTTCCAACACAATGAAGTGTATCTTTGGGATAAATAAGTATTTGATTCCATAAATATAAAAGCTCTTTAAAACATTTGTTATCATTTTTAGTAGCACTAAGGATTCATGGGTTTGATTAACCTTAAACCAAGAGCAACTTGAATTTTTATTGCTGTAGCATCAAATGAGATGCTAAGTTTAAACTAAGGTGAAAAGATCAGCCTGGTCTGGATATCTGCAAGCAATTTTCTGTCCTGTCAAGCTGACAAAACTAGGGTCATTATTTATCAATAAAGTGCTAAACAAGCTGTGAAGACTCTGCTTATGGGCCCTTGCTCAGGAAGAATCTCTCAGCCTGGCTCAAGTATCAAGGTGAGGTTTACTGGGCCCATTCTGTTGGAAGAAGAAAACAGAGCTAGACCCCAAGTGTGGGAAGTGAGAAAACTGACACAGAAAAACTGAAGAGCTAGATTAGGGGGAATGGAATGAAGCTGGAGGTGGGGAGATTCAGGCTGGATGTGAGGAAGAAGTTCTTCACCATGAGAGTGGTGAAACCCTGGAATGGGTTGTCCAAGGAGGTGGTTGAGGCCCCATCCCTGGAGGTGTTTAAGACCAGGCTGGATGAGGCTCTGGCCAGCCTGATCTAGTGTGAGGTGTCCCTGCCCATGGCAGGGGGGTTGGAACTAGTTGATCCTTGTGGTCCCTTCCAACCCTGACTGATTCTATGATTAATGCTAATCAATACTTCAGTGATGGGTGTCAGGAGGATGGGATCAGACTTTGGTGGTGATGGAGTCCCTGTTCCTGGAGGTGTTCAAAAAAGGCTTGGATATGGCACTTGGAGCCATGGTTTAGTTGTCAGGAGGTGTTCAATATTAGATCATAGGTTGGACTTGAGGATCTCTGAGGTCTTTTCCAACCTGGTTAATTCTGTGATTCTATTTCTGTTCTCCTCAGCAACAAGGCATTACCTCATGATAGGAAATCCAAAACGTCAAGCAAAACACAATTACATGAAATAATTCCAAAGCTATTCAGAGCAAAGAGGCCATCAGATGCCCTGGTGGGTAGTTCCTTGTTGTTTACCCTTCACAAAGCGCCGCACTAAACACCTAAGTGCCTGCACTCCAGTGAATATCAGAATGATTTCTCTCCAAATGTCTGAATAATAATAATAATAAAAAAACCCTAATAAAGACTAGTGCTGATCTGCATGGCAACTGTAAATTGGAGTGGCAGAATCTTGTATCCCTCAGGATTTCAATGAAATACATACTACCTTAGTGATCTGCAAAGGAGGGAGATGGATTTAAAACCAAACTTGAAGTTTCAAAGTTGCTTCTGTTTTATTTTGTTCCAAAAAAAAAAAATATGAGAGAGATATTATTTTCTAGTTATTTGTGTGACTTTTCAGAAGTAAAATGTTTTGAAATAGTGTATAAAATTAACTTAGGAAGAACAGGTACTATGCAAAGACTAACCTTACGGATTCTGATTTGAGGAGTGAGTTAAGTGTGCATAAAAAAGCTATAATAGCAATTTCCAGGTACCCACAGAAATTGCTAACATTTACAGATAGATTTTTCCAATGCATCTGCCTACAGATTCAGCTGGGTAACCATAGCAACTAAGTATTTTAGCTTAAACATCTTAAATGCACAGACAACAATTTGAATAATAATGCCATCAGTTAAGGCATTATATTTTTATCACAGAATCCTGTCCAAAGAAAAATCACAATTACCATGCTCTTTAAAAACCCATAGCAGCTGCTAGACCATTTTCTGTGCACTTCACAGGTTAAAAAATAGGTCATGGTTACTTCATCCCTTTACATAACCAAAATGCTTTCTGCAAAGCCTTTAAAACACAGCCAAGATTTTTGCCCTTTGGGGGAAAAAAGAGTAAATCACTGCCAATGGTAAACTGTTGTGTGAGCCAGCACTGCCTTGTTTGCGCTTCGTGTGTCAAGAAAGGACTCTGAGCCAACAAAGAAATCAAAGCTACTCCACGGAAGATGATTCCTCTGGAAACAACAGAAATCTGAAGCATGATGTGTGTAGGAATGAAACACTGACTCCTTTCCCTCTTAGAGGGAGGTAAGCAAGCAGTGATTTGGTGCAAGCATAAATACAGCCCCAAAAACTCCAGTTATTATTTGCTAAAGACAACAAACCAAAGATGTAAGGGTAAAGGTGGAAACTCCAGTGAAGCTCCAGCCTCTAACTGACAGAAACAGCAAGTTGAGGGCAGAGCCTGAAATGCCAGAAAGGTCATCACAAAATCTGGTGACAGGAGCTCAAGATACTGTGATCATTTTGTGCCTGTGCAGATATATTCCATTCTTCCTTCAACTCCGGCAAATGCTGCCTCCTTACTGCCAGAACAGGCAGCACGATCGGAACACAAGCATCTCTGAATAAGGAACCAAAGCAACATGTCTACAGTTTTTCTCTTTATTGTGAATGGATCTAGAGTGAGACCTGGATTTTCCCTCCATGGGTAACAGTGGAAATTTGGTCCCTTAAATTTGAGGCTTAGGAAAAGGGTCAGAGATTAATTTTCTTGGGCATAACTTCCACTATCTGTATTTGAAGTCTCAGTACACAGAAGTCTTGGATGGAATGAAAACTTCACCCAGCTGCAAAAGGAAGTCAATATTTTAATCTCAGAGAGCACAAAGACAAGAATTCTGTGGAAGAGTTCTGGAGTGTGGAAGCTGTGCTATCCCCCCACAATCAAAATCTGAGCTCACAGCAAAAAAGGGTGTTTAAATAACTTGAAAATATTGTTTACATTACAAATAATCAAACAGAGCAGAGTAGGAAGTAAAGGAAAATAGAAGATCCAGAAGAAATTTCAATAAAGAGCAGTTAATCATAAAGAACTTTGGATCAGGCACAGCTAGAAATGAATGCTAGATGCTCCACTGCTTACACCATGCCCACAGGTCCAACAGCTTGACTAGGAGAACAGGTTTCTAGGTCAAAAGACTGCACAGCTGAACACTCCAAATAAAAAACTTAAATTAAAAAGCACTTGATGGAAAATATGTGATGAAAGAAGAATTCATACATTCACCTCTAATTTGATTTCTTCAAATCTTAATCTCATGCCACATAGAATTCTAAAAGATGTGAAGACTTCAGGGATAGTAATTTTTCTATATACACAGAGGGACTGATCATGAAGATTATTATATAATTCTATAGTACAAACCCATGCAAACAAGAAAGGGCACATTCAGCTTGATGAATATTTCTGGACAAAAAGTCTCCTCTTTTCTGTTTCCCAACCCTGCATTTTCATACCTTTGCGTAAGCAGTAGTTTTGATAAACCACTGTTTGAGGTATTTCTGTTCCACTTTTGCTCCTGAACGCCAGGAGCAACCATTGTCATCCACCTGCTCATTAGCTAGAACAGTCTGATCCACTGGATCCCAGTTAACCAAGGCCTAAAAAAAGAGTAACAAGAAGAAAAAATAGTCAGCAGCTGTTTCAAAGACAGATTCTTTTCAGATGCCAAAGGAACTACCCAGAAACACTCCTTGGGCCTCTGAGTATTCTACACTGTTACACCACCCATCTGAATCTGCAAGGTGGTCTCAGCTGGAGATGAGCATTCATCTTCTGACAACTCAAAACCCCCACAAATGCAGTTGGCAGCATTTGCCCCGACTGCTCACACTACTGGGGCAGGCTGACACTTGGCTGTGAATTAGCTACGGATTCCAGTTGACTGGACTGCAAACTACAGCTTCAGGTGCTTAAAAGCTACCCACCACTAACTCAAAAGCATAGAGTCAGATTGAGTGGGTTAGTAACTGCAGATCTTCAGCTTCAGAGAACAGAATCACAAAGTAGTATTACAGTGGTCAACTATATTTCAAGTGAAAGACTCGATATTTTCTGCACATGACTTCTGTCAGTGGTCTTGATTACTTTTGGGATCATCTTCCCTTAGCAATACAAATACAGCAAAGAAAACTTAAAGCAAAAGCAATGCTGCTGGTCCCCTCAACAAACCTTGTGTTTGTGAGGGCTAACTGAAATACCAGTCATAACATATTGGGGAGGGAGCAAAAAGCAAATTCCCACCCCCTCCAGAACTGAACAATTTAGCTGATTATTTATCATAAAGGACTCAGACCTGAAAAAGGCCCTAAAGGTCATCCCAAAAGTAGCATTAAATGCTAGACCTTAACTTTGAAAAATAGCATCTCATATCTCTGAAACCACAAACAGGGTGCAAGAACTGGATGGCTGGGCATATAAAACCCATCAATCCTGTTAGTTCTGAGACAGGATCACAGGAATGCTAGTCAAATAACCTCACTGCTGAAGAGCCTCACAATGATCACATTATCTCAAGATTCCATGAAAGGGAAGTTAATATCCAGAAAATTCCATCTTAAAGCTGTGAAACAAACTAAGAGTAGCCATATTCTAATCATGCCCTGACAATGAACATCTGTGATTTGACTTCCTACAATACCCATTCATGTTAGTTACATATAAAATTTAGTTGCATGTTGAATTCTATTAAAAAAAAAACATTCTTTTTTTGAAGTGATTTAAAACCAGTAGAGCAAAATCCACTTAATGAACATGAGAGGCAGATCCAGAAATGTGACTGGACTTGGTGCACCTGCAAAGGACTGAAGGGCAAAGGTGGTATGTTGACACCTACCTCTTTTTGATACACTATCCCAGCTTCAAACAGCTTAAGAAAGAGGTATTGTGTCCATTTGTAGTACTCTGGTAAGCAAGTGGTTATTTCCTGCAGAAACAAAAGAAAATATTGAGGAGCCAAGGCTGCAGATCTGTGGGGCAGATGGGACAGAGTATGGGGGAAGACTCAACTTCAAACTGAAAGACTTGTAATGGAGATCTCACGATCAAAGAACAAATAAGCAACCATTTGCAAAGGCAAGGCAGCTCAAGTTAGGAACACTCTGGGTGCAAGGACAATAAAAAGTAGTCATAAAAGAACTCCCAGAGGAAGGGGACTGTTAAGAGGAAAATCAAGACAGTTAAAACCAGTTAAAGACCATCAGGAGCAGGAATGGGAGTCAAAAGACCAGCAAGTAACAACAGGCAGCTTTTAAAGAACTCTAAAGCATTTTCCAAGGTTTTAGTAAACTCTAAGAATTAAAACACAGTCTGCTTATCAACTGCTTACAGAGGTCCACATTTTAAATGTTTGCTCTCAAAAACCCCTAACTGCACTTTAGATAAGCATATTCTTATGGAAAGAGGACCAAAGGCGTACATGATTAGGGCCCCCAGTTTCCTCTACACTAACACAATGGTCTCACTCGTGCAATGGAGACAGAAATGCTTGCACTCCTCTATTTTAGAGTTTGGCCAAAGTGAAAACAAGTAGCTCAGTATTTAAGCTGTCATTACATCATAAATATGTAACAAGAAACAGGTGACATTTCCCTCCTCATCAGTTTCCTGTTTAATTTACACTTGTTTACAGAAGAAACATTCCTTCAGACTTTCAGTCTGATTGCATTTGTACTTAGTGAAGATGACTCCTAGGCCCAACTTCAAATCAACAGAATGTCTCCTGATTTTGGAGTCACAAGGCTGACATTGGAAAAAAAGCCTCTGGTAAAATGTATTTCATTTGCAGTTATCAACTACCTGAAACAGCTCCAAATGGAAAATGTCTTTCCTAAACAGGCTTTCCTACCCTCTGAGCTTCCCACCACATGCGACTTCAGCAAGATCTCCTGCAACTCCAATGCCACTTGAGCAGTAAAACTTTCTTTTTCTTCTACAACTTCACATTCCAGTGCCGAAACACTGCTTTGAACTTTAGATCCCGGTGCTGAAGTTGTTTGAACAATTAATGTGACCTTTGAATGGAGGTGCTTCAAAAGTGTGCGTAAGAAGCTTTGAAGATCAGAAAGAGATATTTAATGGCAAGTTTTCAGCACAGCATGTGAAGACTCAGTCACGAACAACAGCTGCTTGATTAAATCCCTGCACTTTGCACTCAAACACCACTTGATAAAAGTCTGATTTCCATCTCTCCAACTAAACATTATCCATTTAATCCTTTTTTTTCCCCGCCTCCCTGCTTCTCCACACAGTGTCATCCATTCTTCTGCCAGCATGATACCGCTACAGGAAACCAAATTTCATTGCTGGAGTACCAGACACACAAAAGAAGAGAGAGAGTTCTGTTTGGCAGAATACAAGATAATGTGAGCAACAGACAAACGGGGAAGGCAAAGAAGAGAGTTTATCAAACAAAAATGGCCACACTGGGGCTATTCTGTCTGGAGAAGAGAAAGCTTCGAGGAGACCTTATTGTGGCCTTCCACTATCTTAAGGGGGCCTACAAGAAAGCTGGGGAGGGACTTTTGAGGGTGTCAGAGAATGACAGGACTAGAGGAATGGCACAAAAATAGAAATGGGTAGATTCAGATTGGATGTTAGGAAGAAGTTCTTCACCATAATGGTGGTGAGACACTGGAACAGGCTGGCCAGGGAGGTGGTGGAAGCCTCATGCCCAGAGGTTTTTATGGACAGGCTGGATGTGGCTGTGAGCAGCCTGATCTAGTGTGAGGCGTCGAGGCCCATGGCAGGGGGTGGGAACTAGATGATCCTTGAGGTCCCTTCCAACCCTAACAATTCTATGATTCTATGAAATGGACGGAGATTCATCCTTCTGATGCTGAATGGCAGATGTCTGTTAACTGAAACACAAAGAGATGCCATTTCTCAATCCAAACTGACTAACAAGGTGGAACACAAGCTGCACAGGCTTGAGCAGCAAGACATGAGCTGGCTCCTGGGAAAGGAATCCCGGGTATCTGCTCTCTTACAAGCTGTAAATCAACATTTATTTTTTCAGGAGGACATGCAGTAGATTGTATGACTGAAACAAACTGCTGGGTGGTCACTGAGCTGAGCACTCAGGATCATCACTTCACTTTGTCACCATGGAGGTCTGAAGTAACATTTAAGTTAATGAAGAAGAGAAATGACATCACTTCCAAGGGAAAGGAGCTGCTGACGACAAGCCAGGAACCTCTTGGCTATCTCCAGATGGTCTTTTGGGTTTTTCCTATCATTTTGCACATTAAGACATACAGTGAAAATGACTGTCCATGCACTGCAGTTACTGCTCAAGTAAGTCACATCTGCTGAAAGGCTTCCATCAGGCTGCTCTCGTGCTGAAATGAAGGTGAACGGTAACATTTCTAGTTATACTTTCTGAGCACAACAAAGATTTGCAGTGCATTAACAGAACTAACTTGACTAAGAAATACAGAGAGGAGTTTGCAAACCAGCGTGATGGAGCTCTGCCACGAATCTGGGGTTTGGTTGGTTTTTAAGAAGGTGGTTAAATCCTCAATCTGCTTTCATGGCTATTTCTTTTTAAATAAAAGTAATAGCTAGAGGCTGCTAAGGAGTGTTTATTTTTTGTAATAACACAACTGAACTAGAGAGAAGTCATTTCCTGGTTTATTACTGATCATCTTTTTAGCACAGTCTTATGCTAGCCTGAAGACAGACACGTTGCACTTGACGCTTAGTAAAAAGTGATTAAAGTCTGAACAGATCTTTTTTCCAGATCTCTTTGGGAAAATTAAACAGTCTTTACGGTTTGCTTATTTTGGTAGTAAGTGCAGGTAAAACCTTTTCTGGAAGTACAACTATTTGATTTTCAGAGGTTTAGAGCTAGCCCAAGGTACATTTCTAACCTTGCTGGAACATTTGTATTTCAAAGGGCCTCTGTGTCAGGCTTTATCAGCTACAAATACAAATGTCATGCAGTGCCTGTGGTTTACAGCATAAGTATTTTTCCTGCAAAAAGCAGCCTGGTATCAATGGTTTCCTTTTATAGTTAGTTACAAGTAGGGTAACTGATTATCAGTGCTATGTGGACAGAAAGAAAATTTAAGAGGTAATGCTCTATCTACTGTGACAGTTTTACGCATGCCACACAAGAATGCCAACTTCAGAACTAGACAGAAAAATGTCAGCTCAAAGAAAATCTCCCAAAGATTTCCTCTTCTTTAACATACAGAGCAGAAGGGAACATCACTTTTATGCAGAAAAACCTGATGTCACTTGGAAAGGATAAAGTGAAAAGGCTGAAAAGATGCTGGCAGAACAAGTTGCCTTCTAGAAGACAGTTACAGACTGATTGCACAGCAGAGAAGTGATGGCTTACTGGGAACACACACTCAGACTGACAAGCACTCCTGGGCAAAAGAAAGCAAAAATCATTCACACTCTTCATCCCTTGTGCTTATGAGAGGGATCCTTGAAAACTGTACTGCCCTATTCCCCTGAAAATCATGTGTAAGAGAAGTGGCAGGCACTTAGTCTGGGATGATAGTCTGGAGAAATCTGACTGCCAGCAATGACCAAATTATTGCTATCTTAAAACCAAAACATACCCATGATGTTGGGTTTTATTTTCCAGGTGTTTTTAATGTATCTCAGAGACCTTTCTTTCACATTCAAACTGCAGCTTTTTAAGCCTGGATCTGAGAAATGTAAATGTTCAGAACAGAAATGTCCTCTTCTTTTAAAAATAAAAACCTCTCCCCAGAATCACACCATATTCCAAGTGATTTGAAAGTAGAGCAGTCATTACTGAAGACACTTAAAATAACTTCTTTTTTCAGGGAAAAAAACATCAGATCACTATTAGTATTCAAAACTACTCTAAAGCAAAGTACTTACAGAGCTATTTTATGCATTTAATTACATTTTTAGTTTGCTTACATTTTCTATTTAGGAGATTAATTTCCAAGTGTCTTTGTAATCTGGCTTTCTGAATTCACCTAATTAGCTTTTAATAACACCTTATTTGGGGTGCCTTACTGGTTGAGTAATTTCTCTGACTGCTACAACATAAAAACACTTATACATTTTGATTTGTAAGACAGAGAGAACAATGAAAGCCCCTAGATGGGTAAAAGGCCATTTATAGTATCTCAGGTGCACTGTGTTTGTTCATACTAATTATGTCAAGCAATAAAACTATACCTAGTCTTAGTGTTCTTGGACAGGGCTTTCTTGAATTCCAGACATGACTTTTATAAGCAGTCAGATTCTTCAGCCTGGATACACATTCTGCTATGGCTGCTACAAGTAGTTCTTCCACGGCTAGCTCAAGTACCTGTGCCCTTGGAGATGATGTAATACAGATGTATCTCAGGCCTCCTGCATTCTTTGCAATGAACAAACAGATCTATTTCTAATGGTTAACATTCAGGTCACTCTTAGACCAGTTAATAAGGCAAAATAAAACCTAAATCATGAGGAATGAAAACTCCAAAATTAATTGTGCCTTGAGGGCCACTTTTCAGCTCCTTTAGAATTTTACCTTTCAAAACCACAAACTATGTGCTCCAAGAGCATTCTGAAGTACTCCAATTGCACAACTATTCACAGGGACTTAGATGCAGAGTGTCAGAGCCCTCTCCACAGGTATTCAGAGACTTCTGAACCTTCTAGTAGACAAGTGAAAGCAAGCCTCAGAGAACAGCCACAGAGATGACAAAAGACTTCCTGTGAACTCACACTTCCTGCCATGGTTTTCAGCACTACCAGCTGCCCACCTCCCCTTCAGAACAGAAGAGTTAAACAAGAACGCAGATACAGAGGGAAGCTGTCTCAATTTGCTTGAAAAGCAATCTGCAACATTCAGCTCTTGTGTGTTCCACGACACAGCCCACTGGTATGATTTCACTGCTTGGAGCATTGCTGCGCTACACAGACAATCTCTGCGATGCCAACACATTTAAAGATAAGAAAATAATTGCCAAGCCTGGGTACAGGAAACCTTGCACAACAAAACTTTTCGTTTTGGAGCAGCTTTTTGGCCACCAAGAAAAGGAAAATCTTACAACAAAGGCTCATGGTGAAAAACATTGCCGTATGTATGAGCAGACAAAATATGTTTCCTTAGATCTGAGACACAAATAAACCACCTCACCTTCAAGATTGAAGAAAACATATGGCAGGTCTCAGATTGCCAGAAAACTACTCCTTTACTTTTCTGATCTACAAGACTGCTATAAAAATGGAAGATTAGTATCCCCAACACACTATTCAAAATCATATTAAGGTGATAAGCAACATTTATTGCTGAGAAGGTAAAGGTCCTGGCTGACTTGATTCACTGGTAAATGCAACAACCTTAAAATTCAAAAAGTAATTTAGTTTTAGTTTTTATCTTGAAAATGCCATTAGCTTATGCCTGGCTGTGTTTGGTGAGGTTTTTACAGTGAATATCTGATTCTCAAGCTTTCTGCCATTTTACTCCACTCTGGTGAGACCTCACCTGCAGCGCTGCATCCAGCTTCCTCAACACAGGAAGGACATAGACCTGATGGAGAGGGTCCAGAGGAGGCCATGCAGATGATCGGGGGCAGAAGCACCTCTGCTACAAGCACAGGTTGAGGGAGCTGGGGTGTTGAGCCTGGAGAAGACAAGGCTCCAGTCAGACCTAATAGTGGCCTGCCAGTAACTGAAGAGGGTGCAAGAAGGCTGCAGAGGGACTGTTTGCAAAGGCCTGCAGTGACAGCACAAGGGGCCATGGTTTGAAATGAGAAAAGAGGAGATTCAGATTGGACGTTAGGAACAATTTCCGCACCATGAGGGTGGTGCAGCACTGAAACACATTGCCCACAGTGGTGGTTGAGGCCTCATCCTTGGAAATATTCAAGGTCAGGCTGGACAAGGCTCTGAGCAGCCTGATCTAGTGGAGGTTGTCCTGGCTGACTGTAAGAGGTTGCAGTAGATGACCTTTGGAGGTCCCTTCCAACCCAAACCATTTTATGAGTCTACGATTCCATGGTATGAACACCTATGAAAATACAGGCTTATGCTTCAGTGTAGCAGAACATAGTCAAAACACCTTTGCAATCTACTAGCTTTAAATACATCCGTATACTCCAAATGCACGGAAGAAATCACTCCTCAAAACCTTAACCAGAAGGCAGCTTGTTTCAGAAATATCTACTCAGACTACTGTCTAATTTCTAACACAGCAAATTGCTACTTCAAAAGAGATTAAAAAATCAGTGAGAAAAATCCAAATGCAAAATTGGAATCACTTTAAAGAAAAGAAAGATTCTCTTCACCCCTGAGATTATCAGATAGTGTCAGCATGTCAAAAGAGAGACAAATCTGAAAGCAGGTCACTTTTACAATTTAACAACTTCAACTGGTCTCTTCCAGATTTCTCTATTGTCACAAATAAAATGACATTCCATGTTTTTCAGTATTCCATCACACAATAAAACAGCATCCCTTTAAGAAAGAAAATCTTACCCTGTCCCATGTAAAAGACAGCCCTAGTGCATCAAACTGTTCCCTCATGTGTTGAATATTACTGCAAAATAAAAAACAAAGAGATCATTAACTTCAAATATTTCTATCATGCAACTGGATTTGAAATCAGGTGGTTATAAAGCTGTAAGAAATCAAAAGCACCAATTAATTCTCAACACTGTTATCTCACCAACACTCAAACTCATCTGAAACAGTAATTGCACAAGTCCCTCACGTATTTCGGGTTCAATTTCAATGGCTGTGTAGACTCCACAACAATTTTTCTTCTCTTGATTTGATCATAACTGCAAAGCAAATATGGCACTGCACTTTGAGAGAAACATTCCTGAAGCATCACTTCTCATCATTTTTATTATCTTAACTGCAGCAGAGCCAAAGTGCCCTCTGGAATCTTCACGATGCAGTAGGATGCACCTTCATCATTGGCTTGATCCTGCTCTATCCTGGCCATGTTGTCCTGGCTGGATTTTGCTTTGGCTCTGGTGATGGTGTGGCTGTAGGATGAGGGGAATCAGTTTGTCCATTCAACTAAAGCCATGCCCTACAAAGAGTTCTCAAAAAAATCCCTACCAGTTTCCTTGCTTCCCTGTGATCAGCAGGCTGATGAAACCAATACTGTGGCTGCAAAACCCACTGAGCCAAGACAAAGGAACACAACACAACAGCCTCCATATGCAGAAGCAACAGTCAGTTTGAGTTCATTTTAAAGCAACTCTTCAGAAAACCAGGATGTTCCAACATTTAGTTGCTTGCTCCTGGAACTGGAAACTGAAAATTTTATGTTGTGCCCCATTTTACAGAGGCAGCTAGCTCTGCACCAGGGATGACCGAGACACATCAGGTTGCTATCACATCATCCAGTTCAGTTATCCCTGCTGCTGCAACCAGGAGAAACATTCAGGATAGGGGTAGTGCAGAAGACAGCAGACAGTAATTACTTCAGGGATCAGAATTTAAACTGTCCCTATCATGAACCCTCAATGAACTGTCCTTAGCATAATCAAAAAACTCAAGCATGTAATCAGCATTCCTATTTGGATGTCATTATAATCAGTTCTAATAATACTGTGCTAACTTTTCTCTGGTTTTATAATATTGTTATTTTAATACTTCTCTGCCTTATTTGCCCTGTAGGAAAGGATCATGGTAATGGTCTGTCTGGTGAAGGCTCCATCAAGATAACTGAGGTAAAAACAAGGCACTCAGATCTTACAGATATGTTAAACCAGATCTGGTTTACAGCTGAGCTTCAGCAGGCTTATCAAAGGAAGACAGAAACCATCCATTTGCTGACCATGCTACAACAAAATTGATTGCCCACAACACTCTGTGAACAGTGATTTTTCAGACTCTGTCAAAAGAACAAAAGCAGGTTTTTGCTTCTTGATGGTAATAGGTTCTCATGAGTATTTCTTACCTAAACCACATGTAGAAAATGAGCAGAAGTAGCACAGAATTTGTGTGGTGCATTCACACATTCTCCCTAAGTGAAATCAATGATCATATTTAAGTTGGAAAAGTATCAAGTATCTTAACATGGGGCCAAAAGCATAAAAAAACCCCTCAAACAAAACAAAACAAACACTTAAAAGAAACAGGATTATCAAAGAAGGAAATGGATCAAGGCCCAAAAAGACACCACAACTAGCTCACCGCATCCAGAGCACAAATAACAGCTCCACTGAAGATCGGTTTTGGAGTCATTTACAGAAAATAGTGTTTACTAACTTAACTTTGTACTAATTTTCAAGAGTATTATGGGAACATAGCACCCAATTCTGTGGCCTAAAGCCCGACCTTTTCATAGAAATCAGCAGCAATAATGGCTGCTTTGTACTTTCCAAGACTCAGCCTCAGATGAAGAAATTCTCTTCTTCCTCTTGTGCATGGTACCAAGACCTGCTCATAAATCTATCCCTGAGCTCATCATTTCCAACTGTGTATTCTGTACTAAGATTTAACTCATCATAGTAAAATCCTGATTTATTTCTTACTCACTGATTTAGGTATTTGGGAAATGTCAATCTTACATTGTATAAAGGGAGAGTATTGAAAAAGTCATTGAGAATAAAACCTTGAAACTCATCTTATTACATTTACTTTTCAAAACTGAGTCCACAATCCATCAAACGTTGGCAATTAACTCTGCTTCTTCCTGTACCATCTCTCTTCTGTCTTTACACTAGTTTTGCTCTGTTTGGTAGTTTATGGGGGCCACAGTACATGGATTCACAGTGAAAATATATTGAATTCATTTAAAGCTACCTTTGTGTCCAGCTTGCAGGATGAAGCCCATGTTCAACTGCAGCATTTTCTGCTGGTAAACCAAATGCATCCCATCCCATTGGATTTATCACCTGTCAGCAAAAAGGAAAAGCACAGTCTCATGTCAGCTTCTGGCATGGCATCAGCAACACACAGAGGGCCTCCAAATAATGAACAGTGTTTTGCATCCAAACAATAAACAGTGTTTTGCATTTCAGAATTTGCTTTGTCTTCAAAATGTGCCAGCTATGGCCAGATTTGTTTGTAAAGATGAAGAATACTTGCTATGACAGAGAGAGCTGAAAGTATGATGTTCTAAATCTTCATGACTATTTCAGTACCACGTTGGTAATGGAAAAATTCAATCCTTTGTCCATTACTGTGGTGGTCAAAATTAGTAGTTGATGGCACTGCTAATCAGACTCAGATGGTCACTCTAAAGAAGAAGCTAACAAGCAAAACTAACTGAATCAGTGGGTTTATAATTGGCCTTGATGCTTAGCCTACATTTATTTTTTTTTTCTTTTGGTGTAAGAAAAAGAAGAATACCCTACATCAAACTTCACTCCAACAGGTAAAACAAAGAGGATGGGGAAAATTCTTTTGTCAGATTTTACTACAAGATTTTTGGTAAATATCCATTACAGACTGACAAATTGTATTCCATGATCGCAAATAAATAAAGGTGGAAAGAAATGTTTGCTACAACACAGAACAGATTATTTCTGTTGAGATAGATATCTACCTCTCCTAGTAACATGCCAAGTCGTTAGAAAAATAATCTAGTGACACAGTAAATATTCCAAAAACCTGTTAAATCAGGGAAAGGGAGACCAGCACTTACGATGCTGTCATTAAACCCATGTACATATTTGATACCTTGTTAAAACCAATCCTATTTCTTACACCTACGAATGTGCTATAAACTCGATTGTTGAAATCACACCAGTTTAACGGGAGCAAAACATGACTGAGTCACATTTTAAAGATTGTAAGAAATTGACATTTTTATCCCTTAAAATATATCCAACACATAGTAGCATGGAAATGAATAAGCAGCATTAGAAAGCAAGCACAGCAATGCTGATCTCCCAAGCTATCGCCACGTGAAAAAATTATTTGGTTCAGAAGCTAACAGCTACTCTTATTATGCCTTTGAATTATCTTTATTCTTCTTTGCCACAGCCTTCCAGTCCTCTGATTTCAATGGATTCTTTCCTAAGAAATATTCTCTAGGCATGTTTACAAAAGTGCCCTAAGCACCAACTCAGTATGAGAGCAACAGGATTTCATAAATCCCACTCCTCAGCATTCTCCTTTCTAATCATGAGCTATAACTATACCTGCTGTACATCGGTACCCTGCTGGAAGCAAAGATACTGAAACTGTGATTAAATGGGACTCAAGCCAGGGTCCACACACAGCACATTCCTGATGTACAAAACCAGTAGAAGCTGGAATGCTACTCCATGTTTCAAATTATCACACAGCTCATTAGCAGAAAATTTATTATTCCTTCTCTCACAGTGTCAGAAAATATGAGCCCCAGCTCTCTGCTTCTCCACATTTTAGGTGCTACATAGAGAATCTTACTTGGAGCCTAAAGCACTTGTCCCTCCTCTCCCTCTCCTCATCAGCAGTGCAAACAACTGGTATAAAAGACTAAAAAGTAAAGATAAATTTGATAAAGCACAAATCTCAACAGGATTGTTTAAGGGCACACTAAAATGTTCACTTCTGCAGCGGGGCTCTTTTTGACCATTACTATTGCTGTTGATCTGTCTGTGAGGATTAGATGAAACGAGGAAACTAACCAGATTTCTTTCTCATGCATAACAGAAATCTTTTCTTACTTAACCACTCTTTGCTTAGACAAATACCCTACATTTGCATCCCTCCAAATGCTTTCTTTCCTTACAAACTGATGCACTTTAAGTGACATTAGAAAAGCTACCTTTGGTTTGGCTTCTGAAGATCTCCTGGCTGGCAAGGCACGAGGTTCTTTCTTAGACTCATAAGCAGGGACCACAGCTTCACGACTGGCTAGAGGCTCCCCAAAAGGGCTGACTGATGCTCCAGCCAGCTGGAGTGCAGACATTTTATCTCTGTGCCAGCAGCAGTGATCTGCTCACAAAGAACTTCCCAATTCCAGCATGTCTATTACAAACACCACCAGTGCATTCACTCAGCACCTTCAACAACAGTTCCCTTTAACAGCCAATAGCATAAAGATAAAGGGCTGCAGAAGTGCACCAATTCCAGCTTCACACAGAAACCTGAAATTTGAGAGACATCAAAAATATCCTCAAATGAATCTCCAGGAGAGATCTGTTTAGGTAGTTGCTATAGAGATGCATGTAACACACAGGGGATTAGGAAATTATTCCAAGTTTATTGTCTCTTTTACTTCTCTGCTGCGAATGGATTCGAAAGGTTTGTGAAATGCATTTGTCCAAACAAGAGGTCAGCCGCTCCTGGCCAAAATTGATGTTACCTATCTACAGTTAAAATGTCACAGTCTCCACGCAGCACTTGGCATTACATTTGAATTCTACCTAGCCAGCAGAAAATACAAGGCTGAGATTAACAGAGTTCTGAAAAGCATCCAAGAACCTCAAGAGACATGGAAGAAGAAAATCTGCAAGTAACATGTCAGAAGCTGTCATAAGGAATAAAGAAACAGTTAAGACTGCTCAAAATAAAGAAGAAATAGACAGAAAGCAATTCTGAAGACCATAGGGTATTTCTTGTAGCTCCTGGATGGTTTGGTCATAGGCTCTGACTGGCAGAAAACACATCTGTTCACTCCAGCATTACAAATGAGAAGAAGAAAGTAAGTCACCCTCTCCCTTGAATGCTGACTTGATTGCTCCTGACAGCAGTCACTAAACCATACACAAGTGAGGGATCGGTTCTGCTCACTAAAGTGAACCTGTTCCCAGCATCACTTCTCTGTACAGGCAGCATTTTCTCTAAACCACAGAGGGAAAGAAAAACAAATCATGAACATATCTTGTCAGGTACTGACTTCACACCACCTCAAAGCATCTCTTTAAGAATCACTTCACAGCATGGTCACAACCCTGTCGTCAAGGTGACTGTGGGACAAAAGTACAGTTAGACACTAACTCCATTTAGCCATTCCTGATCTCAGCTCTTCCTCTCAGAGGATCTTCATCAATTCACTGCTCTGACACCAACATTGGCAGGTGAGATCAGCAAGCACGCAGAACTGACAACCATCTCCTAACACTCAGTTCTGTGCCTTTGTCAACATAACTAGGACAGACAACTCAGTGAATTTTCCTTAATGTTTGTAAGGAAACAAAGAACTTGTTTGATCTTCTGATGTGCTCAGTAGGTCTCAAAACTACCACCTGAGAGATGACTTCTTTCTTACATCCAGATTGATGCATTCTAAATTTTCAGAGAGGCATGAGAATCAGCTTCCAAAATGCTGGTAAATAAACATATTTAGTTCAGAGAAGGGATGATAAGAGAAGCTAATCAAAAATTAAAATGAAGAGGGCCCACTGACTTACATCAGTACAGCACAGTCTACATCCCTGCCTCTAAGTACAGCCCCCAATATACTGCACATGAACTAACAAGTACAACAAAAAAAAGACTGACAAAGTAGGGGATCCCTGGCCACAAGTTCCAGCCCCCAGGAAACACCCCTGCCCTCAGCAGCAACTTTCTGTCATCCTCCTAGATTGTCTTCTCGGTGTACTAGGTAATAAACACCGCTAGACACCAGCTAACAAACAAAAAGAAGACCAGGCAGACAAGGCACATCTGGAAAGAGATTGAAATAATGAATTTTTGACCAGTGTGGACAGGTTGGACTTGATGATCTTTGAGGTCTTTTCCAACCTTGGTGATTCTGTGATTCTTGAAAGAACAATTTCAGTGCCTCTCTGCAACAGAATGCTGCTTATTAGCATTCTGCTAAAGCATTCCAAATTGAAAAATAATCATCCCACACAGATTTCTATCAAAACAGAATTCTGCTTATAAAATGTTCTCATTTAGTTCTGGTTCTCACAAGATATCAAATGTAAGCTTTTTTTCTTATGTCCACACACACCACTACAAACATTTAGAAAATACAGTTGTCTCTCATCTCCTCAGTCACACACATCCTTGTCTAACATAATTGTATTTAAAATAATATCTCATCTTCTCTTCCAGAATGCAACAGTGAGCTCAATTACACCTTCAGTACTTGCTGCTGGGAATCTGAATTTAGCTAAGATTGAATCCTCAGAGTACATCTGTAACACTTTCACTTGGTTTATAACACAGAAAATCACCTGACAAAAGGACACAACAGCCTCCCACACCAAAAAGTGGTGGAGAGTAGCAGCTACCAGTGATCAGAAAATGGAACTGTACGGAAATAGTTCAGCCTATGGATGAATTAATGATAAAGCTTTCATTAAACTTGCCTTTCTTCAATACCATTGACTTTTGCAGTTTCAAGATTATTAAGATTCACTACTGAAAGAGAAAACAATGAATGAAAATACACTCAAATAAAAAAACAAAAGTTCTGACTAAACAAAAAATGTGAAGTCATTTGGGACTGTTGTGGAGGTACCACTGAAGAGACTCCAACCCCATCTACCAGGGGCAGTAAAAGCATATATTAAGAAATCTAACCCTAGCGCCCAGCAATTTCACCCTGAACTGTGCAATGCTCATTCCCATTTCTGCCCAGCTCACATGTGACAGCCTCGCTGGGGGGATCACTCTCAATTCAAAATTGTATTAAAAAGATATCACAGGAACTATTGAAGCACATCACTCTCTATTTACTGATTGCTAAGGGAATTATTCTCGGTCCTCTGAGAGGCACAAATTACCCACTTTGGAATTTATCAAAGCCATGATAATGATAGCATGATAAAGCAATGGGAAATACTTGTTCCCCAAGCAGCAGCAGCAGACTGGAAGCCTGCCACGGTGAAAGTCACCATGAATGTCTCTATCACCTCAAATAATGAAGAGGAAACCTTTCAACTTTGTAAACTGCTGCATCTGAATTCACAACATGCAGAGAGAAAACACAACCGGAACCTGCACATTATAGTCCTGGATTGGTTTATTAACAGGCACAGATTTGTAATTCAAAACACAGAAATTACTTTTTCACAGCATTTTTAAAGAAATATGTTTGCAATAAGATCTGTGACTAGAACTCTCCACACACATAAAATTGGTTTAATTCCACTTCAAGACAAACATTATCCTCAACACATTTTGGGAAGAGCTTAGCCCAGCGCATTCAAGCAAAGCAATCTATCCTTTGCATGGCTTCAGTGTTGTTAGGGAGCAGTATAATCCACAGCTTTATGCTCTCCAAAGTAAGAGAAAAAAAGAAAAAAAAATCAAACCAAAGAGCAACAAATATTTCTTTCCCCACTTCAAATGTTAGTGAAGAATATTTTAATTGAAAACAAATCAGATCTTTCCCAGCCAGAAGAAAACCCACCTAACATTCCATTTTAGAAAACCAGTAAGCCAGCATCTAGATGATTTTACACTTTCCCACTTAAGATGTCCAACTACTTCCAAAATGAAGAAATTACACAAATGTATTCCAAAGAATGGCTCCAATTCACTAAAGGAGCTCTAATCCCTTTGGAAAAGCATTCGAGCTTATCCTATCTAAAGTGTAACAAACCAATTCCTGCCTGTCCAGATTAAATCAATAGGAAGCTCATTTACTGTTTTCTCATTAAGCCATTCTCTAAGAAACATATCACAGAATGTCAGGCATTGGAACGGACCTCCAGAGACCATCCAGTCCAACCTCCGTGCCAAAGCAGGATCACCTAGGGCAAGTCACACAGAAGCATTTTGAAAGTCTCCAGAGAAGACGACTCCACAACCTCTCTGAGCAGCCTGCTCCAGGGCTCCAGCACCCTCACCATACAGAAGTGTCGCCTTGTGTTGAGGTGGAACCTCCTGTGTTCCAGCTTGTACCTGTTGTTCCTTGTCCTATCACAGCACCATCAAAAAGAGCCTGGCCCCTTCATCTTGACATCCACCCCAAAGATATTTATAGGCAATGATCAGATACCCTCGCAGCCTTCTCCTCTCCAGACCAAATAGCCCCAGGTCTCTCAGTCTCTCTTTATAACAGAGATGCTCAAGTCTCCCATTCATCCTCATAGCTCTCTCTTGGACTCTCTCCAGCAGACTCTTGTCTCTCCTGAACTGGGGAGCCCAAAACTGGACTATTTTTTTTTTGCTATGATAACAGCCCATCATTCCTCAGTGCCTCACAAACACTTTCAACTTCTCTATGCTGCTTCCAGCAGCTTTCTGACCTGCTGACCAGGGCCAGCTCCACCTCCATATGCAGAGCTACAGTTCCTAAGAGGATTTTCAATGACTCTTCCTTTATTCTACATAAACAAAGTTTAAACAACATTACTAAGTAAAACTTTTATTCTGAAATTGCCTGAAATGAATTCACTTCTACTTATCTTTTTGACTCAGGAAAAATTAACAGTTGCTGAACTTTCAAACACAAGCTACTGGAGCTGAATTTTCAGAAAGAAAAATAAAGCCTAAATCAATTAATAAGTTAAAAATTAGGCATACTAATATTTTTTTGGGTTTTTTTCTGAAGGATTCTTCATGTACTGAAGAATTTGGATAATTCCCTCAATACAGGGGAAAAGAAATATCTTTCTTGGGAATATCAAACCATGTAACAGCCTACAACCATCCCAATAAAGAAATCTTTGAACAGATTGTACATCCAGAGGCTGAGACATGAATTGTGAAGAGAAAAATCAATGGTAAGGATTTTCCTTCTAAGTGATGGATAAATTAGCATGGCTAATGAAGGGTTTTTTAAAGTAAATAAAAGTTCCAGCAGGTTAATGTGTATCACTAATACAACAGCTCTAAGAATTACATCCTCAGAAAACCACCTGAGAGATCTTTAATGTCTCTTAATCATACATGAAGTTTAAATTCTTTGGCTGCCCACCTTGAGTCATAAATAGATGTTCGAAGTGGTTAACACAGCAGAAGATACATCTTTATAGAAATTCAGCATGTTCTACAGGCACTCTAATATCCCTCAAAGTAACTTTCTCATGAAATATAAAAACACTCTGAAATGCAAGATTTCAAAACTTTACAAGATGTTCACAACTTTTTCGGGGGGGTGTTGTTGGAGGGGTGGGAAAGGCCATCATGGAAATAAAAATTGGCCTCCCAATGGCTCTTGCGTTTCACTGCAATAACATCACCTTCTGTGCAGCCTGCCCTGGATGATCCTGCTCTGGCAGGATGATCTCTGGAGGTCCCTTCCAGCCCCTAATGTTCTGTGATTCATTTTTTGCCAAGGTTTCTCTTGACGGTGCTTACTTCCCTTGTATTCAGAAGTTAACACCTACAGCACCCAACTGGATGTAGACAACGATTTTCACTTGATTTCAGCTGATACAAGAGGAAGCAAGTTTTCATCTTGCTGAACAGGAATTTAGTAGGTATCTTCACTGTTACTGATGAGACATGAGCTAAGTCCTGAAATGACATCTCCAGTGGTCTTAACACCGAGCAAGAAGTGAAATTCCCTCATTGACTCAAATTTTAAAGTGAGGTTAAGTTCTGGTCATTTAGGGGAGTTGGGGAAGATTAGTGCTACAACAGACATGACAGGGGATTGTCTCATTTGAAGTGTAAGTCTTTTCAATTTTAAAAGCGTGCGAATGCATTTCTGTGAAGCTGCAGCACATATTCAGCTCACAGAATGTTCATCACTGGCATAAAATACATAGTATTTGGAAAAGCAGCACACTGCATAATTCAGTGGCAATACCTTTAAGAGCCTGATGGATAGTGCTAACTCCGGGAAATACTACACTTCTACAAAACTTGTAGCAAGGAAATGGCACTCAGTACCATATCCAGCAATGAAAATTTCTCTCTCCACTTCCTTTGTGCTCTTTTGGGGTTCTCACTCCTATTTCTTGAGCTGCTCCTTCTCTCTCATACATTAATGAGAATTCCTTTCTGAGTCCGCTGTAGATTTCTGCCTATGGCTATTTCTTTCCTTGTTTCTTACTCAAAAACTGGGTACTACCTTTCTCTTCTTCTTCTTCCTATTGTTTCCCAGATTGTTAACATTTTTCCCCTCCCAAATGCGATGTCCAAATTTTCTCTTGCCAGCTGCACCTCTTCCCCTTCTGTGGTCCCACCCAGATTGCTGTAGGGTCTTCAGTCCTCTCTCACAGGAGCAGGATGATCAATGGATTCAGGCAGCTGAAACAGCACCAGCTATATCAATTGAGATAGCTTCTAACCATCTGTTACAAAAAGTGAGTTCTGAATACCCATCTGTTTCAAAGAAGTCTCAGATTTTGATATTCCAAGCTCTACAGATCATTATCTATGCATGGACTCCTCAATTTAAGAAGGACATTGAGACACTTGAAAGTGTCCAGAGAATGGCAATGAGGCTGGGGACGGGTCTGGAGCACTGCCCTGTGAGGAGAGGCTGCAGCAGCTGTGGTTGTTTAGCCTGGAGAAGAGGCTCAGGGGAGACGTTACTGCTCTCTACAACTACCTGAAAGGAGGTTCTGGCCAGGTGGGGGTTGGTCACTTCTCCCAGGCAACCAGCAACAGAAAGAGTAATTGGCCTGGGCAATGTGCTGCCCAGGGAGGTGGTGGAGTCACCATCCCTGGAGGTATTCAAAAAAGATTGGATGTGGCACTTGGAGCCATGGTTTAGTTGTCATGAGGTGTTAGGTATTAGGTAATAGGTTGGACTGGATGATCTCGGGTCTTTTCCAACCTGGTTGATTCTATGATCTGTAGCATATATTCCAAGGTAATACTGTAGAAAACACTAATTTCCTGACTAAATATGGTATTAAAACACAAAACCCCCACCCAATCCTACTGCTGCTCTTACCTGCATTCCTCTCATTTTCTGGAACCGAGCTACTGCATCACTGAGGGTGTACACACGAACATGGCCCATGTGAAGCTTTCCAGAAGGATAGGGGAACATAGAAAGCACGTAAAATTTTGGTCTTGATTTCTAGAAAGAAATGTTCAGAGATTTGTCACTATGTGAGTTATTATTTCACTCAAATAAATACACCTGCACACTATAAAATATGTGGTACCACGAGGAGAATCAAGGCTCTACTGGAACTAATCCAAATAAGCACCAATGAAGTTCATCAAATCAAATTTTTGGGGTCTGTAAATGGAGATTTTTTTACCAGACTTGGCTGCCACCTCATCAATTGATATTTACATGGAGCTTGAAAAATTACGTTTTTAATCAACTTGAACTCAAAAAAATACACCTTAAGATAACAAATCACCATTTCCTAACATAGCATCTGTGACTGACTATCTCTGCACTCCTAATCTGTCCCTCCCAAAAGTGAAAACAAGACAGATTGAATTACCCTCTTGGCCATGTAAAGAAATGTTTTAAATGCTTTGTATTTACAGCAAACATGGAACTCAGTCTTGACCAGCTGCTTTTTTGTCAGGTGAACAGCAGTAAGTCACTGAGTGCTTAACTCAGCTGTCTGCAATTGTATGAACATCCACCGAAGTGAAACCGTGCAGTTCCACTAGGTATGCTCAGATCCAAAGACATCTTACAAGCAATGTAAAGTAAAAAATTCATTTAGTTAGGTTTGAGTAAACTGTCAGAAGTTACAAAGAAATCAAACATTCTGACACATAAATTATTCCTAACACATCTGGAGTACTGTTGAACTGGCCACTGACACATGATGAATAAGTCATTGGTTAATAATAAATTAGAACGATATGGGCAACTTCTACTATGCTGAATAAAACTCTATTCATATTTATCAACTATTATTTTTGTGTCACTTTTGTCCAGTAACAGCAAAACCAGAAACAGTAGGAATACTTCATGGCAGCACTATACACTATCTGCCTCTTAAGACCAGATGTTATTAAATCTACTTCAACTGTACAAAGAAAAACAATGTATCATTACAACCACCATTCAGAACTTAGCATATGTCTGATTTACACATATCTTATGACACCTAGGAATACATGCATTGTGAGGCTTCAAAGACACAAGCCTAACTGAATGCTTGCCCCACTACACATGTGCATGCAGTCCACTTTCATCTCTTTTCTTCCTCCAAGAGCCAGCCCCTTTCCTCTCTGACAGAATCAATTTTGTGTTGGAGAGGGGCTACATTCAGAAAAAAAGAACAAAGAGGCATAAAAATGTTTTTACACCTATGTGACTGAGCATAACTGCAAAGGGAAAAAGAGTCAGAGACTAAGATCATGGTTGTTTGCAAGAGCTTTTATTGCATAGGAAAATTGGTTATGTTTTTTCTCCTGCAAGTCACTCATTACTCCTAAGACACTTAAAACCCACCTTCCCTTAACATATACTTTAATGAGTCACAGTGCATAGTGTAATGGATTTGTCATAGCTTCTTGGGAACAAGATCTTGAGAAAACTGCTTACAAAAGTTATGAAATTGGAAGATGATTCTTTGAATATTTTAAATAACTAATTCCTAAATGTGGTATAATATACAAAAAAAGGATTGCTTAAACACTTCTTAAATTTACAAGTTCATCATACTTTGCTCTCACTGTGTGGAGATTATTTTTCTTGGTATTTTTTCGCTGCCCCAGCGCACTGCACCAGCTACTAGGAAGAAAATTAACCTCCATCCCAGTCAAAACCATGACACCACCTTTTTCATCAGCTGTTCTTCTACCAGACAGAGCATTTTCCCCAAAATGTAATTTAGGTCTCATCATTATAAGACAACTGTACTGTTTCAAGTCATTTCCTTCTGAGAAAACCAAAAATTGAACAAGTAATTTCCAAATTTTTTGCAATGCTTACATCACTTTCTGGAATTCTGCAGAACTGATCCTTGATTCTTGGCAGCCACCAGCTTTCAACTCTTTTTCTTGTCTCCAACCCATAGCTTTTCTCCCATTTGCCCGTCTCACTGTAAATAGTTCTGACACAAGCAGGAACCAGCCTTCTCTGCCATTTCATCAAGCCCAGCAAGCCCTTCAGCTGTCTCTCCAAACACGAGGCACAAGTGCCAACTCTCTGGCAAACCCACTGCATTCTTCAAGTTATGGTATCTGAAAAGACAAAACAGGGATTTCAGTCTTCATAAGAGGAACTGCACTCTATATTCAGTGGTTATTACAATTAGACAAAAATCTGGTAACTGTGAAGCCTATTTTACCCTGATGATTTGGCTGATTTCCATGATACTTGCATTTCATTCCCATGTGTCTGAATTACAAAAGCATTTATATTTTTAGCTAAGAGGACTAACTGTGACCCCAGCATGGAACAAACCTGTTGTGTTGGATTTCTTCCCTCCGAAGACACAATTCTTGCATTCAGGCTTCCATGAGAACAGGATCAGCCAAGTGAAGATGCTCAGCTGCCTGAAGACGGATAACAGTGTGTTAGAAAAATTTAGAATGAAATATGGAGAAGAGGAAGTTGGATGAAAGTACCCTGTAAAATGACTGTATTTGTCATCACTGAGAAGAAATGGGGGAGGATGACTATAATTAGGAGATTTCAACTAGACATTTTAAATTGAATATTTTGCTTAGGGCTTCCTTCTTTGTATAGTTTCCTGCAAGAACTACAAGAGAAACTTACACTGTTCAGACAAGATGTAATTTATCAAGGCAAGCAAGTAAAGCAGTTGAGTTCTTATTCTACTGATAACCCAGGTAAAAGGTGTCCTCATGTGCTTTAGAATGCTAAAATAGAACAACTCAGGTGGGAGAAAAAGGAAAGAGCCCACACATTTGGGATTGGACCCACTAAGATATTTACTGATATTACTTCCCAGAGTAGGAAACAGGACATTAACAAAAATAACCCTAGTCTCAGATTTCTTCCTCATCTTCACCTCCAACTAAATCCTTTTCTAAAAAACTTGTTTCCATCACTGTTTCCTATCCTCTGTGTAGGGTTTTGTTGAACCTCCGGCCTGTACCCTTGACTATCGTACCGTACCAGCTGTTTCAGGCAGATCAGCATTTGTCCTGCAGAGCTGCGTCAGTAAAATGACCGTGTATAGAAACTCTGTGTAACAAAAGGCTTTATTTATGTTTCCCAGCAGCATTGTCAGCAGAAATCATTGCTATACCACCTAAATGAGGTCCCCAGGAAACTAGAGGGAGTTACACTTCCCCCTCATTCAGAGAATCATTAAAGCTGGAAAAGACCTTCCCCACCTCTGTGTACACAAGCCCCCACTGCCTGCCCCATATATCTGTAAAATTGTACCTTTTCTCTCTTCCCTACCAAGCAGCCTCTTTGAACCCCTTTTTCAATTACATACACCATGATGGTGCTTTGAACCTTTTGTTGCCAATCCCTAAAATCTTTCTCATTTGTAATAATAACAAGCCCAGGACAGAATTAAGGATTCCCAGTGCAGGTGCATGAATTATTTGGGAGACATCTTATTTCTCCTCCTCAAGTTAGCAAGCACATTTCAGTACCTCACCACTTTGCTTGTTTTTATTAATTGTTTCCTTATTACTTTTGCTTTATTTGTGTTACTTCAATTTATTTTACAACAGAAAGCGCCCCTCCTTATGGCAGGCCACTTTTGGCACCTGTGCATTTACAAACTACGCATTTTAAAACACAATACAATACAATACACGAGGTTGAAAGAGACCTTCATGATCATCGCGTCCAACCCATCAACCAATCCAACCCACCTAAACAACTAAACCTTGCAACCAAGCACCCCATCCAGTCTCCTCCTGAACACCTCCAATGAAGGTGACTCCATCACCTCCACGGGCAGCCCATTCCAATGGGCAATCACTCTCTCTGTATAGAACTTCTTCCTAACATCCAGCCTAAACCTGCCCTGGCACAGCTTGAGACTGTGTCCTCTTGTTCTGGTACTGGCTGCCTGGGAGAAGAGACCAACCTGACTACAACCACCCTTCAGGTAGTTGTAGAGAGCAATAAGGTCACCCCTCAGTCTCCTCTTCTCCAGGCTAAGCAACCCCAGCTCCCTCAGCCTTTCCTCATAGGGCTTGTGTTCCAAACCCCTCACCAACTTTGCTGCCCTTCTCTGGACATGCTCCAGCAAGACAACATCCTTCCTAAACTGAGGGGCCCAGAACTGGACACAGTACTCAAGGTGCGGCCTAACCAGTGCAGTGTACAGGGGCACAATGACCTCCCTGCTCCTGCTGGCCACACTGTTCCTGATGCAGGCCAGGATGCCATTGGCCTTCTTGGCTGCCTGGGCACACTGCAGGCTCATGTTCAGCCTACCATCAACCAGTACCCCCAGGTCCCTCTCTACCTGGCCACTCTCCAGCCACTCTGACCCCAGCCTGTAGCACTGCATGGGGTTGTTGTGGCCAATGTGCAGAACCCAGCACGTGGATGTGTTAAATCTCATGCCATTGGATTCTGCCCATCTGTCCAGCCTATCATTACACATATGTGAATCCTCCACTGAAGGGAGACAGGAAAGACACAAGCCAGACCCCAGAACTGTGTGCAGGTCAAGAGAAACCCACTTCTTGATGTCACACCTGCCAGGCTGACCTCAGGCCTGCTCACACGAGGAGGGGTCAGAGCAGTGGATGGATCTGAGTGGGACAGGGGCTACAGACTGGGTTGCAAAGCATCAGGGCTTCCAGGTTGAGAAAGAGATCTGTGGTCTCTTTCCTGGTCTCAGATCCTTTCATGCACAAGAAAGAATCATGAAATTGCTCTGGGTGAAAGAGACCTTTAAAATCAAATCCAACCATTAAACCAGCACTTCCAAGTGCACCACTAAACCATGTCCCTCAGCACCACAACTACACAGCTTTTAAATCCCTCCAGGCCTTGACAAACCTTTCTGTGAAGAAATTTTTCCTAATGTCCAACCTAAACCTCCCTTGGCACAACTTGAGGCCATTTCCTCTTGTCCCAGTGCTTGTTACTTGGGAGAAGAGAGCAACCCCCACCTTGCTACAATCTCCTTTCAGGTATTTGAAGAGAATGACAAGGGCTACCTTGAGTTTCCTTTTCTCCAAGCTAAACAACCCCAGTTCCCTCAGCCGCTCCTCAAGCCTTGTGCTCTAGACCCTTCACCAGCTCCACTGGTCTTACTGGACACACTCCAGTACCTCAATGTCCTTCTTGCAGCAGGGACTTGTGAGCCAAAGATGTTAAGACCAGCAAATCAAGTGTCGGGTCATGCAAGGACATGTAGCACAGAGGAGAACTACATGCAAAAGACACAGCATGAGGTGGTTTTGCCTTCCCAGGCTTGTGTGCATGGGACTAAGGCAAGCAGGATGCCCCATCCCAGGCAAAGGCAGTCTGGTCCAGTGTTGTGTGGGTCTTTGATGGACCAGGTTATAAGCCCAAACTCTCCAACTCAGGCAAAGTGTCCAAGAAGGGAGGAAAGGGCTGCACTGATGGAACAGAAAAAGCTTCGGGAAGATAAGAAGAAATGTTAATAATAATAAACAAGAAGCATACAGGAGGGGAGATCTTAACTAAATTGAGGTGCTGAAAATCCCTCGGTAAGGGCCAGCACATTTCACGCACCCTACAAGTAAGGCAGGCAGAGTCAAGTTCCTTTCTCTTCCCTGCGACTCAAATCTGAATTACAAACCCAACCATCTCTTCACATTTTGTCCCCCAGTTTATTAGCAAAAGCTGTGTGGGCGGCCGACTGCTGCAGAAACAGGAAAGAGAAAGCGGACAGCAGCCACGGCGGGGCGAGAGGCTCAGGCCCCTGCTGAAAGGGACACTGCAGGATACGGAGCCACTGCGGGGGTGGGACAGGCAGGGCGGAGGAAGCGAGACTAACGGAGCGAGCGGAGCGCGCACGGCAGCGGGCACTGGAGGCAAAGGCCGGGAGAGCGGGAACAGGAACAGAGCCAGGCGGCGGCTAGAACCGCGGGCCTGACAGGAGGGTAGGCCTGAAGGAGGGCAGCCCCGCCATCAGCCCGCCGTCGGAGAGCCGTTACCTGCGCGCGGGAGGCGGCCGCTGCGCCCCAGAGCCCTCAGCTCCCGCTCGCCCCACTGGGCGCCGCCATCTTGCTCTCGTTTGGGGTACGGACGGCGGGCACCGCGCATGGGGCGGCCCTGAACCGCCCCTCAGGGCGGGGACTTGAGGCGGGGTTCCCGCGGAGGCCGCCGAAGCGGCGTGGACCGTGCCCGAATGGGCTGTCTGCGAGCCCGACAACCTGCTGGAAACGTCCCTGCGTGTCATGCCTTGAAAATCTGGCCTGCAGCATCTAGGGCAAAAGCTTAATTTCAACAGCAATAGGCAGTTACTAACCTAGTAGATGTGTTACCGTGTTAATGTGAGAATCAGAGAATAATTTCGATTGGAAAAGGCTTTAAGATCACCGAATCCAACTGTTAACCCAGCACTGCCAGATCCCCACTACACCATGGCCACCAGCACCACATCTGCACAGCTTTTAAATCCCTCCAGGGACAGTGTCTCCACCACACCCCTGGGCAGCATGTTCCAGGGCTTGACAACCCTTTTGGCGGAGAAATATTTCCCATTAGCCAACTTAAACTTCCCCTGGCACAACTAGAGCCTATTTCCTCTTTCCTATCGCTTGTTACTTGGGAGAAGAGACCAACCCCCACCTTGCTGCAAACTTCCTTCAGGGAGCTGTAAAGCACTATAAAGGCACCACTCAGCCTCCTTTTCTCCAGGCCAGCCAACCCCAGTTCCCTCAGCTGCTCCTCAGAAATCTTGTGCTCTAGACACAGCTCCACTGCTCTTCTCTGGACATGCTCCAGCACCACGGTGTCCTTGTAGTGAGGTGTACAAAACTGAGCAGCACTCAAGCTGCAGGCTCACCAGTGCCCAGTACAGGGGCATGATCACTTTCCTGCTCCTGCTGCCCACACCATTCAAGGCCAGGATGCTGTTGGCCTTTTTGGCCACCTGAGCACTCTGCTGGCTCATCTTCAGCTGGGTGTCGACCAACACTGCCAGATCCTTTTCTGCCAGGCAGCTCTCCAGCCACTCTGCCCAAGCCTGTAGCGTTGCATGGGATTGTTGTGACACAAGTGCATGACCCGTCTGTCAGCCCTGTTAAACCTCATACAACTGGCCTTGGCCCATTGATCCAACCTGCCCAGATCCCTCCATAGAGCCCCTCTAGCCTCCAGCAGATCAACACCCTCACCCAGTTCAGTGTCCTCTGTAAACTTGCTAAGGGTGCACTCAATCCCCTCACCCAGATCATTGCTAAAGATACTAAAGAGCACAGGCCTCAGGATTCCTGGGGAACACCACTTTTGGATCTAACTCCATTCACCACAACTCTCAGGTCAGCTTTAGGGACAGACAGGCACTTCAGAAGTCCAAGTAGCACCCCACCTCTGACAGAGTACATCTGTTATAATTACACGATACAAGGGCTTACCACATTTGCAGTCTGTGCTTTGGGAATGGCAGCCAAGATACCCTCAGCCTCTCAGTCTAAACACTTCAGTAGATGTTTGAGGAGGAGGACAAAGGATAAAAGTGAGGTAGTCACCTGGCAAATACCAAAGAGCAGTCCTAGAGGTCAGAAGGATCTTGTATGGGGCAATGTGAGGCTGGATTTGTCACTTTATCTTTGCATTTCAGGTATTTCAGATGCAGACTAGGGAGATCAACAGAAAATAAAAAGAAGCAGGATTGAATCTCTGTGCAAGTGGCACAATGTTTGGTTAATTTTGCTTGCCTCTACAGCATATACAGATATACTGTATAGTTATGCTTTATACTAGAAACCATATATTTTAGGGCTAGATTTCAGTAGCATTTTGTCTTCAATAATTTTATATTCCTTCTGTAATTTTTTTTAGAGGCGGTTTGTGAAATAAAGCCAATAGTTGTTTTGTGATATCTTTTTGACTAATGAGAGAAAAAAGGCAGCAGAAGTCAATAAAGACTGTCTATAGCAGCATAATTAGTTCTGTGTCTGGCTGAAAAACAGCATCTTATCCTTTTGTCAACATTGTGCAGCTCAGAGTTGTTTTTAATTACTGCAAGTGGTTTGTAGTAGCCTCCAAGGAACAAGAAATACTTCTCTTTTTTATTTTTTTCCCTGTGTATTGTGCCCTTTTGCTGCTGGCAACTGTTGATTCTTTTAACTTTTAAACCTTTTTCTTCACTGTTGTGCTTCCAGCAGAATATAAACCAACACATCCCCTTTATGCAGTGTAATGCCTACAGTAAAGTGAAGCTTTTTCTGCTCTAGAGATAGGGGCTTCTTATATGACTGAAAAGTATTTGCTGAGAATAAGCTGTCTGCTTGGTTGTGTGTACCTGTCAAGTATGCTTAAATTGTAACCTTTTCACCACAAAAACAAACTGAGAGCAGCTCTGATACTTGCCCTGCTTATAAACCAGCACAGGTTCATCAGGACTGTGTACATCATTTCAGTTTGCTTTCCCATTGATCTCCCTTTCAGCAATCACTGGTGGCTTTAGTCTGACAGACCTTCTTACTGCAACCCTCAATCTCAGCTGCCATGCAAGCTCCTGAGCTGGGGGAGGACAGAGCATTTTCTAGTGCTGGGAGACAGGCAGCGCAGGGCTCGGCTGAGACTCTTCCCCATGACAAGAGCTCATGATGAGCAGAGGTGGTTTTTTCACCTCAAAGGATGATTTCCCTCACACTGGTCCTGACCCCCTTCAGTTTCCTGATTCTCATGGAGCCGTCTGAGAGCTTGTGTCCCTGCTCACTCTCTGTGCACTGCAGGGAGAGACAGATGAGCAAGCTGTGCATCCAGCCAAGATGAACCCTTGCTGGATTTAATTTTCATTTGGATGGTGAGCCTTGCAGCTCACAGCTCTCATCTGTGACCCCTGTTGGAATCAGCTCAGGAACCTGAGAGGTGCCCACTTTCCAAAGAGTGCAAAGAGCTCTCTGTCCTAGCTTGCACATGAGAACCTCTTTACTTCATGTATGTAGTGCCCTTAAGCTTAACTGGGGACACCACGGTAGGGCACAGAGTGAGAGGAAAAAACAAAAGTAGGAAAGAATTGTCTTGAAAACATTTTGAAAGTCCAATCACCACCTCAGATTTAGAATTATGATTTTAAAAAATACCTTTCAGTCTCTGTACTGTTGAAGCATCTAACATGAAATATATTGACCTGTATTTCCCAAGGCCTGCCATCAAGATTATAGCTGATTTGAGTAGTCAGACCTTTGTCTTAGCTTTTTAATCTGGTCATTTCACTAAAATATTGCTTTCTCATCCTAACAATCTACTTATGTATTTCATTTGCTTGAAGCTGAGGATAATCGGTTTAGATTAATACTAAATTGATCACAATCTTAAATGCTTCCAGGGAAGTTAGATGGATGCTATGCACAAACTCAGACCTGCCATACCTCAGCAGCACTTAGGCTTGGGTCTGTATGAAGCCTCCAGCACTTTTCTGTTCACCATATGTTCATGTTCAAAGACCCACGCTGGGCTTGGTTGAAGTCAGACGTAGCTTGAGGTACTGCAGACCTGCTGGAGGGGTTTATAAATGGGTGGAGGCTCAGTGTTGTGCCAAGTCTTGGCTACGGATGCCACTTGCCAACCCATTTGCAAAAAATTAAACTGGAGAAAAATTAAGCCCAAAGGAATACAGATTTCTTTTATTCCTTATTTTCTTCTGAGGGGCCTTGCTGGTATGATTTTGATTAGCTGGTAACAAAACCAGCCCAAGTACATCTCTCACTGGTTTGAATTGTGTTTTACTTCAGGCCATACAGAAGATAACTTCTGTAAAGATACTACTGGGAACTTACTCCGAGTATATAATGAACTCTTCATTTGTGTCACTTTCCCATTGGTTTTCTTGCAGCTCATTGTGCCATCTAGATTCTAATAGCAAAGAAGGCAGCTAATATCAGATGAAGGTAAACCAGGTGCAAGATTATCTGTGAACAGAAATTAAAACTAGGTGAGAAAAACTGAGACCAACCAGAAGCATAGTGAGAAGAAGAGCAAAGTTATTTTTCTTAGCATGATAATCCATGAAGATCAAAACCAGTGCAGATGTACACTGTTGTTTGGCTTGTACCCTGGCTTACTTACAGCAAGGGTAGCAGCGAGAGTTGCCTATCTACTAAGTGGTAATTTTTTGGCATGACTGTTTTAAAGCAACTGAGATTCCTTGTCAGCAGTAAGGCCTCAAAATGGCAATGAATAACTGTCCCATGGCGTGAAGAGGACAGCCCAAAACACACCAAAGCTTCCCTCCAAAACCTGTTACTGACTCTTTTTTTCCTGTGGTCTCACCCAAGTCTGCTAACCTCTCTGAGACACTTTCCTCACCCAGCAGCAGGAGGTCAGGTTTTCCTGTCTGCTGTGCCCTGTGGCCATGTTTGCAGTGTGGGAGGCTGTCTGAGCCTTACAGGCTGTCACAGTCTTACAGGCTGTCTTAGTCTTTCAGGCTCTTAGCCTTACAGGTTCTCACATTCTTACAAGTTGTGTCAGTCTTACAGGTTGTGTCAGTCCTACAGGCTGTCTCACCTGCTGTAAGACAAACACAAAGATGACCAGGGGCAATGACACTCCTCTGAGAGGTCCTGTGCCCCTCTTCCTCCACCTTCTCTTACAGCACAATGTTTGTGTTAAAGCAGTGTGTGCTACCGTGTCAGACAAGAAAGCCTAACAGGACAAATAGCTGTTAATTAAAGTCCTTGTTGTGCAGTGGTGTTCCTTTCAGTAAGAACCAGGCCCTCATAGTTAAAACAGGTGGTGAATGGACACTTTCTGTTCACTGTGACAATTAAAACAGCTTTTTAGACCAATGGCCAAACTTTATCATTGCAATTATTCAACAACTAGAGCACAAATAAACTTTGTGATGGCATATACATACAGATATGTCCCAGATGGAAATAAATGTCATCTGTTTCATTCCCCCCCCTATATTTCTACTCACAGTGTAATTACCAAAGGAGCAATAATGATTAAATTATTCTTTCCAGTTAAACAGAAAGCAAGATGAAAGAAGCCTGGGTTTACCAAGGGAACACAGTGCCAGAATAATCTGATAGCTTCCCTTAAATGAGATCATAGAATCATAGAACTGTTAAGGTTGGAAGGGACCTCAAAGATCACCTAGTTCCAACCCCCCTGCCATGGGCAGGGACACCTCACACTAGATCAGGTTGCTCAGAGCCACATCCAGCCTGGCCTTAAAAACTTCCACGCATGGGGCTTCTACCACCTCCCTGGGCAACCTGTTCCATTGTCTCACCACCCTCATGGTGAAGAATTTCTTCCTAACAATAATGGATTACAAACCAGAAAATGTGGTAAATCTCACTTGAGCCTTAGCAATGCACTTGATGCACTCCTAAATGGGAAAATATTTATGAAACACAGTAAGGTGGAGGTTAACAGAGGACACGAAAGGTGGGGGAGAACTGACTGATGGGAAAGGGCAGAGGAAAGAGTCGAGAAGCAAGTTACTGTGAGTTCCTCAAGGGTCAATGTAAGGACCAGTGCTGGCAGTATCTTCATCAAGTTTGTCAGCACATGAACCCAGAACTCTTGAAATCTCAAGCTGAGGGGACATTGCTAGCATGGAAAAAGATATCATATATTAAAACCCTTTTGCCTCTGCCAGGCAGATGAATGGGAAGAAGCATTCGATTAGAACAGAGTATCAGGCTGTGCACTTCAGGGTCAAGGAGAAATTTCTTCTCCAAGAGCAATGAGGGATGACTCAGGTGGAGAGAATTCTGGGTGTCATCGATGATGGCAGGGTGACTATGAATCAACCATGGGATGAAGACATGAAGGAGGTGTGCATGCTCACAGCACACACCAGACAAGGCATTTCCACTTCGGTATTTCATTGTAGAAGGCAGGGATTAATGCACAGCTGCAACACAAGTGCTGCCACATTGCTCTGAGATAGGCAAGAGAATCTGCAACAAGTGCAGGGATATCATGAAGCAGAGAGGTATCATAAAGCACGTCACAGGAGAGGTGACATAAAGTGCTGCTTAGTCCAAAACCAAAAGGCTTTCTTTCCAAGAATGTATTGCCTAGTCTAATACCAGGAACAGAGAACAAAAAAAAAATAACCCTCCCATGTAACTGTATTACATTTAGATTGCAAAGCAAGAGCAGGTTCTCACTATTGCATCAGAGAGGTCCTCTAACAGCCTTTCTGAAGAGTGGCAACAGCTCCCCCTTCCAATAACCCTTTCAGGACAAAATTAAACCCATTCACAGAAAAGATGATGCAGCATCATCTCTGGGGGTTCAGGGTCTGGGGTAGGTTTGGGAATGCAAGTGTCCTCTTGAAATACTGCAGCTGATCACCCATGTCCCTATTTCCCTGCAAAGACTCTACCTTACCTTCTGAAGCAACATATTTTAAATGAGAGTCTTGCTCCCTGGCAGCTCTGTTGGGATCACAATGTAAGGTAGACACAGCCTTCGGTATGGCAAGAAGCCTGAAGGACTCGGAGATGTAACACAGAGCTGGAGTTTCTGGCAAGTCCCTTTCTGCTCCCCCTTGCCAACTCACTAGGCTTTAACAAAACGCTTCTGTTTTGACAGAGGGAAGGTTCTCCTCCGCAGTTCCAGCAAAGCTGCCTGCACAGCTTGCAGGCACCCCAGCTGTACCGGATAAGCTCACTCAGCACTCCTTACTCCCATTGAGACAACTTGCTAGAGATGGGCAGGAGAGGATGTTCTCTGCCTTCCTGCCTCAAAAAGCAGAACAGGATGTGCAATTCCAGCAAGGGTTTACCTCGATTCATGCTTCATATACACAAGAAAATCACTTGTTCGCTCTGGAATGATCTCAACCCGGGAATGGTGCCCATAGATGGTGGCTCAACAGTGCTCCCTGTCAGCATTTTTTTACAGCTGAGCTGTGGCAACTCCTTGCTGTTGGGGTGATAAGACAAGTTGTGCTGCAAAGGATAAACGGTCTGTTTTCTTGTGCCAGGACACTGTGCCCATTTTATGCCTAAGGTTAGTAGCTGTCTCTCTATCCATCTGAGCTGAGCTTCAGCAAAAACTGAAGAAGACCAATTAGAAATTTACATACCAACAACCTGCCTAAAACCTGGAAGGAATAACAGAGTATTAAGTGGGTAAAAAGGTGTATAGGAAGCCTTCATCATGCCTTTAGGCATGGCATAGAGAGAAGAAAAGTAATTAAATTGCTGACAAAAGTTTAGAAACTCTAAAATGGTCTGCAGTGCATGTGCAGAAGCTCATTCATAGAATCACAGAACAGTTTGGGTTGGAAGGGACTTCCAAAGGCCATCTAGTCCAACATCCTCTGAAGTAAGCAGGGGCATCCTCAGCTAGATCAGGTTCTGGGGCAGAGCTATGGCTCAGTATCTTGTGAAGTACCAGTCGCAAGCTGAATGCTTTATATCCCCATGGAAAGTAGACAAGCCTTGGTTTTCTAATGAATGAAAGCAATCCATTCCTGCCCTCATGCCTCCAAGGGCTCCATAATTGGAGCCAGCCTCTGTTTGGGTGCTGTAGCATGCTGTTTAGGGGCTGCAGGCAAGTGTAGTTCTCAGAGATTAAATTCATGTTTAGGAAATAAAGAGAAGCCTTTGCCTGGCATGTTGTTCTGGGGTTTATAATTGTAGCTGCTTTTGTAAGATGCTGGCGTGACAAGCCCCCATGCAGTGTGTACTCTTCCTTCTGCTTGTTTTCCCACAAGTCAGGAGGCCAAAGGTGCATGATGTCAGAGGTTAGTAGACAATTAGCTGCCTGGCTAATGACCTGCTTGCTGAGCTGAGTGTAAATGAGAGTGTAACTTTTTCTGGCCTCCTGGATATTACATAGTTAAAAATTACTTAGGGAACCATTAGTCGGGAAATTCCTGTTACTTCTTCATCACTACAGATTTCCTTTTCTATTTCCCTTCTTACTCCCCAAAAAGTGGGAACAGCATCAGATTTTCCTGACCTGCAGCAATTAAGCAAGAGTCCAAGATTTTCTTGATCACAAAGATATGGAGAAAGAAGTGAAGGGGGTTTCTTACATAAAGCCCTCTGTTTAGATGCTGAGAAGGGGAAGCACTGCACCATGCCTCAGAAACATGGATGCTTGCCCCAATCCTTGCAGAGCCCTATGGGCTCACATTAGTTCTTTCACTTTGGGGTTTCAAATACCTGCTTGCCTTGTCTCATTTTTAAGAGGTTCTTCATATCCAGTGACCTACAGCTCAAGAGTTGAGACTCCACATAAGAAGAAAGTGAACTACTCTAAACTTCAAAGCTTTCCTTGAGTCCAGGGGAACAGAAGAATGCCTTCACCAGAGAGGTGTTTGCAAAAAGCAGTCTGGACTTTGTAAAGCAGTTACTAGGAGCAGTGTTAGATCTCATCTGAGGCAATTTACTGGAAAGCACTGTATATACAGCAATGGGGAAAGAAAAGATTCTCAGACAGGACAGGCTTTCCTTTATGCTTTATCTTTGGGGTTACAATCTGTAGGAACTAGCACACAAATGCAAATACCAGCCAGTCTCTTCTGGAATTCTGGATTCTCACCAGACAGGCATATAATGACAGTTCTGCTTGTTCCCAAACTGGCAGCTTTTCTGTCCCGTTGTTTCCTACAGTTCCTCAGGGAGCTGCTGCAGCTAAACCAAACATTTCTCTCCTTCTGATGTTGGTGATCAAAAAAGGTACAGTAGATGCCACCTTACAGCAGAAGAGCCTCCCCCATGATTTAGAATTGTAGAATCAATAAGGTTGGAAAAGACCTCGGAGATCATCAAGTCCAAACTATCACCCAACACTTCATGACTAACTAAATCATGGCTTCAAGTGCCACGTGGAATCCCCTCTTGAACAGCGCCAGGGACTGTGACTCCACCACCTCCCTGGGCAGCACATTCCAATGGCCATTAACTCTTTCTGTGAAGAACTTTCTCCTCACCTCAAGCCTAAACTTCCCCTGGTGCAGCCTGAAACTGCGTCTTCTTGTTCTGCTACTGCTTGCCTGGGAGAAGAGACCAACACCCACCTGTCTACAACCTCCTTTCAGGTAGTTGTAGAGAGGATTAAGATCTCCCCTGAGCCTCCTCTTTATCTTCTGTAGCTATAAACAAGCAATGATGGTTTCTTCCCTGGACTTCATAACTAGGTGAGGCAAACCAAAGGAAGCAATGGTAATCATTTTTGCACCAATGAATATGGAACTACAAGGGAGAGGATTTATCAGGTTTGTGCAGAGGAGATAAGTAGCAGACCTCAAGCCTCCAACATCCAGCCCCAGCTGTAACCACGCTGGCACTTGTGCTTTTCTTTGTGATTGTCAGCACAGGGCTGTAAATGCAAGCAAGCAGTGCCGAGCACTTCCAGCTCTGACAGAAGTAAGCAGGACTCAGGGGTGCTCAGCTTTGTGCTGTCCTCAGTAGGAAGGTGGCACCAAACCTGCTCTAGGCCAGTGCTGGTTCAACCTCCACCACCTCCAGGCTCTGTTACCTGCCTGTGTCAGCTGCCTTCTATTTCTCATGTGTCTCCGATCCACCAAACACACATGTGGGAGTATCCAGATTAAAAATAGCAACCCAGAAAAAATGGCTGTGCAGGCAGAGAGCTGATCTACAGCTGAATTATTCATCTCCATGTATTCCTCTCACCCCAGGATGATAGTACTGGAGCCATGCAGGTGCAGCCTGGCTCAGAGGCTGGTGATGCTGGGGACTGATGACAACCTTGTGGGTGTCTGTCCCCTTAGTTCCTTGTCAGCAAAGCAGATCCCCCACTACTCAGCTCATCTGTCTTTTCATGCCAACTGCAACATCAAAACACCTTAAACCACCAGCTTGCTCCCTGCTACACCTCCTCCCTTCAGTTCTACCCAGCATCCAGACAAATGCAGCTTGGCTCTCACAAAGCAAAGAGGTGAATTAGTGCCTCCTTTTCAAAGGCTCTTGGAACACCCTGTTCCACTAACACCAAACCTCAGCACAGGGACACATGGAAAAGCTGCTCCTGTGCTGTTATTGGCCAGGCTTGAGGCTGGGGCACTTAGGTGGGCTGCCAGCATTGCCAGCAGGTGAAATTGCAATTTACAAGAAAGCAGGAGTGGCTTTGCCCATGTATCTGCAGGGGTGGCCCTTGGTTCTGCTCAGCACTCTGGAGGCTGTGATTGCAGTGTGCATCACAAACATTGCTGGCAGTTAATTGTCACCTTTTTTGCAAGGGATTTTTGTAAATAACATTTTTATTTCCACAGAGAAACATTTGATTACCAGAGCAACCATAAAGCCCTCACAAGTCAGAACATCCTCAGACATGAAAGAAGAACAAGAAAAAAGGACCGTACTGCAGAGTAGTCTTCACAGTTTCTGGCTGGTCTCCTGCTTCCCTTACCCAGTATGGTATGTTTGGCATGGCCTCCCTTCCAGGCTGCAGCCTTGCAGGACCCCACTCAAGTGTCCTCCTTGAGAAACTCTTTGGTACATGAAAGCTGAGTGACACAAAAGAGAAAACCAGGTGTTTGGTGGTGCCTCTTTGCTTCTGGCAGACAAAACCTCCCACTTCACCTGGTAATGTAAGCAAGATGTTACAAAAGTGTACTGCCCAAAACACAGCACAGCTGGACAATGGTTTCCATCTCTGCTCTGCATGCTTCCCTCCATTGCCTTTGCTGTCTGTGGGCTTCCAGCCCAGATTTTTTTAATTCCAGGGTTTCTGTAGCATATCTGCACGGGTGTCACGTTCCCCATGTAATGCCTGCAACCTGGTGTCACATGCCACCGACTCACTGACAGCCCAGCCATGACTGCTTTGGAGGTGTGCTGGTGTATTAGCAGGCTTATCTTCCCCCACAGCACTGCCACCTCTTCCTTCTGACATAAAGCAAACTATAGTCTTGGAAGCACACAGCAGAGACATGAGCCTGTGGAAGGATGGGCCTAACTCTACTGCTGCAGGCATTCAAAAAGTCAGGAAGGGCTGCAGCAGCACCTCTCCTGTGATCCAGAGGATCTTTCCAGTTTCCACCTTGGCCTGAGGCATAGCACAGGTGGAGCAGGAGACCCACACTGGCTTTGGATGTCAGCCAAAGTGACCAAGGCACTGAAGAGACCAAGAAGAAGACACTCAGCAGCTGTCAATCAGAGATGGTCCAAGGCAGCACTTGCTACTTGGACAGAAATGTTCATGTTTCTCTCTGAAGTTTCTGACCTACTTCTGCAGCTCAGTGATACAGGAGACTGTGACAGGTATCAGTCTGGGCATTTGTCTCAGGGCTTCAGCTTTGCTTTCTTCTACTAGCTGGCACTCAGCAGTCTCAGCCCTTCACTGCAGAGGCCCATTTCTTCCCACTGGTTGTTTCTAGGAATAAGCCTGCTGCTCATACAAACCCAGGCATCCTGCACTGGGATATGAATGCCCAGGCTCAGGCACTTCCAGAGTACAGCCAGAAAGAAGCCCTCCAGTTTTCACAGCTCCCTGTCCCTTTTGCTAGATTTTATATCACCTTCTCTTTTATATCACCTTCTCTTCTCTGATCAATCTCAGCTGGCATGCAGCTGCTCTCTAACTACTGAAATGAGGCCAATTGCTCCAAAAAGGGCCATTCAGTGACAGTCCTGCTACTTTCTGTAAGCATATTTTCCATGCACTTCATTTTTGCAGCTAGACATTAGCTGTGTGTGAAGGATTTGCTGAGCACTGAAAGATAAAGCAAGTTGGAGAGAGGAGCAGAGATCCAGGGAATGTCATTTGTGTGATGCCAAAAGAGCACCGGATTTGACTGTTCTCTCATGAAATGCTGAAGGGCAGGGGGAGAAAACAGAGCTTTGGTAGCACTGATCATAGTTCCTCGCTGTCTGGACTCACAAAACATGTTTTTTAAGCATGAATCATCCTCCAGCTATTGCAAAGTCTCTTTTTAAATGTATTTTGTTTTAATGTAGTTGAATTTCATGCAGGAATATCTGAACTTTGGCTATAGCACATGGTTGGGGCTTTTAATATCTGACTAGCCCCACTATGAAAGGCAATATTGGGCTTTCATCTTTCACCACTCCTAGCTATAAAATGCAGAGGAGATGATCATTAGCATGCATTACTTGAGAAGTACAGCACTCAGTGAGTCAGGGGACAGAGCAGGAATTAATTGTTGAAGAAATTTAAAAAGAAGAACAGACACATCTGAGAGTTTTGCAGTCTGCCCAGACTCCAAAGAGCTGGTGCACACTGAAGACAGCTGTGGTGATGTCCCCATCAGGCTTCCCTGAAGGGATGCAGGGAGTTTGCTGTGAATGCAGTGGCCAGTGGGAACACACCTGGGCTCTGCAAAAGAAGCGGTGGCAACATCTGCAACAAGAGCATGGGGAATGAGGTTGGTAGGTGGGAACTTCCCACTCTAGGCTTGAATTTCTGCAGGGAAAGGAGCCATTCACTGAGCTGAAAATGGACGAGGTGGCTGCTGGAGAGGGCAGCAAGAGCTGGCCGAGTGCAGGTTGCTGAAGGCACCTTTTAACAGGCTGCTGTGGAGCAGGCTTCATTTTTCACAGCCCACCAGCAAGGACTGAACCACCTGCACCAGGGAGGTGGACTGTGGGATGTATCTGCTTAGAGGCAAATGGAGAAGGCCATGCTCTGTGCCAGCATCCTCAGCCAGTGCCTAGCACCGGGGGGATGCAGCTGGAAGAGAGCCTTTTAGGAGCTCCCTGTGTAACTGCCCTTCACAACATTTCAGTCTCTCCTGAACAACCATGTGGTGGCAGAGCCTAAGCTGACCATGCTTTCTGGATGCTGGGAGTTCTTTTTGCTATTATTATTCACCCTGCCCTTTATGCAATGCCAACACTGCTGCTGATTTATCTGCTGGATTTCAGGGCCTTTTTCAACACCCTGGTTTCCCATGAGAATATTTCTTGCTGATTTACAGGAGCTGTGGTGAATCAGGCCAGTAGGGACACGAATGGCCACACACTGGGTCTCAGCCTGCAGAGTGAGTTGTGCTGTAAAATATTTAAGGAAGACCTGCACCAGGCTTTTGGGGGAAGAAGAGCAGATTCTTACCATTTTATTTGGTTAGTTCACTTTGCAAAGAAATTCTTTTGACAACTGATCATAATTTTCATGTGCTTATTTTCCATCAATTCCTCCCAGCTCCCTCCTGTAGGTCACCATGCATGTGCCCTCCAGACCTTCAGCTGGGTTCCTGTTGCTTTCACGCCTTTTGTAGCTTGGGCAAGTCACAAAAAGCAACCCAGACTGAAACTATCTGAAGCCAGACTAATTTAAAAGTTGGGATCTTACAATCTCCTTCTCATGCTCAACAAAAAATAGCCCTGAAAGCCATTCATCAGTGGAGTCACCTGGAGAATGCTGTGCCCAGAGCAGAGCACAGGTAACACAGCAGGACAGTGACCCTCAGCTGGTTCTGTGGTTGTCTCTGCTCAGCAGTTTCCCCTCTGCTTTGCCCTACATCCTGGTGTGAAAATTTTTCCCTCTGTGTCTACTAGGTTGGCCCTAGGAGATCCAGGCGGGTAAGAATGACACTTTGGAAGATGGAAATTGATTCAGTCTGTACACATCCTGCTCTCCAAGAGGAGTGCCTGACATCGTGTTCATCTCATTAGCCAAGAAGATTGGTTTTCTTCCATGGACTTTGTGAAGTACAAGCTTCTAGCGGCGCCTCGCTGACACCCGACCAAGGCTGGATAATGGACTGTCCTTGAACTCTTGCCAGTGGCACAGGGAGAAACAGGGCATGGCAAGAGGTTTTCTCTGCTTTCAGTGTCAGCAGCGATTATTTCTCTGATCTCACAGTCCCAGGTGCCATGTTTTGGGTGCCCCTATTAGAAAGCCATAACTTCTAGTGAAAACCAAAAAGGAGCCTTAAAAAGCTCTCTCCAGTTGTTTGCCTCAGCCAAACCAGAAAGGAAGCATTCCTGCAGATGAAGGCTTCCATTCCTTTGCCACAGAGACTTAATGACTGAGTCCAACAGCAGGAGGAGGTGGGTAAATGGTGGACTCTTTACTGCTTATCATTTTCACAAAGTGTAACTACTGACCTTTTTATTGCCTTTCTACAAGGTTCCTTCTCTGTTTCTGCCCCTTGCCTCCTGACTGCAGGTCTCTGCCCTCTCAGCTGTGCCAGAGACCGAATCAGTGCTCTTATTATGGCCTGTCTCTAACGGAGGGGACAGAAATCTCCTCACCTTCTGGCTTTGTGGGAAAGGAAAACTGGCAGTTACTGTTTGTGCCTAATGCATTACTGCCTGAGCAGGGTTTTCAGAGGTTAACAACCCTCTCCAAAGCCAAAACAGGGGTGCAGCTAAGGGTGACAAAAGTCCTGTCATTAGCACAAGTATAGTAAGAAGTTGATGTTCATTTCATTGTCTCTTGGTGGCACAAAAGGCCTAGAGCCAAGAGTGAGGCAGGAGGAGCTGTCATGCCTCAGCTTACTGATGGTAAGTTCCAATTTACTCCTTTGGTTCACAGTTTGCAAAAGATGGTCTGTGGTGCCATTCACAAGGTGTATGGAGGCTTCTGTACCTGCCCAGCCCGCTCCTATGGGATAAGGAGATCTGGCCCTTTAATCTGACCCATCCTAGCTTTCCCTTCCCATCTCACTGCCTTAGGTGTATGTGCCATTCCCTTGTCCCTTGCCACAGCAGCTCCTCTTCTGTGTGGACACTCCCTAGAGATGGACAGAGTTGGGGTCACTGGCTGGAGACCCTCAAATCTTTCCTTCACTCTCCAGCCAATGGTCCCGGCACTGCTGTAGGATGGAGGTTCCGAAACTGCATTTGGGCTGGGAGGGGGTTAGCACCCTTCATGCCCATGAGATTTGCCTCACAAACCAGTCAACAATGTGGGTTATTTTCTGCTACTACCTAGAACAGTTGCTTGTCACTCTCCCATCTCATTTTGAAGAGACAGTGCTTATTTCTAGCAGAAGTTACTCACAAACAGGAGGCTGTCCTGGTCACATCTGCTGATAGAAATGTCTGTAGTACAGATGGCAGCACATCTAATCCTCCTGAGACAAACTTCCTGCAACTGAGCAGAAGACGACGTGTGAATATCACAACATCATTTAAGTAACTGCTCCTGTTGAGTAGAAAATCAGTCAGTAATCCAAAGCAATTATTGATAAAAGCAATGTCTTGGACATCCATTTGAAGCTGTAGATAACCAGCTCAATCTTTCTCAAGCCAGTTGTCACTGCAGAAGCCAAACGGGATAATGAAAACATTGTTTTGAACTGGGAATTAATGAACAATTTGCTCACTAATCACAGAGACATTTCTTGCCCAGCACAGCTAGATGCTCCATGGGTTCTTTTCCCTCTTGAACTACTGTAGCAATGAGACAAAAGTTATTACTGTATTTTTTGGTGGGGGAGAGGGATGGGTGGGGGGTAATTTCTAGCTCCTGTCAACTTTCTCCTTGCCCAAGCTTAGTGGAACAGCCACAAGCTTTCATGACTGTGCAGACAAGCAGTGAGGCACGCTGCAGCTCGAACAGATCATGCTGGTTAGGCAAAGGCAATGATTGAGGAACAAAAGGCTTTCAGATCAGCCTTTGCTGTGTGAGGATACTGTAGAAAAAAAACACTGTACAAACAAGTTGAGAATAAACAGCAGAAGAGAAATAAAATGGATGTTTTTGCTCTCCTGGGAGATCAGAACTATAATGCTGGTGTAAAAGGCTTTGGGATTTTAATACTGCTTTATATCTACAGTCCTGTTAAGAGTACTCAAGCATAAGCAGTGCAGGTGAAAACAAAGCCCAAGTGATGCATTTCCAAGTGAACCACTTTGCAGTGGAATATATGTGGGGGGATTTACTGATCCAATAAAAAGGGAAAAAGGATTAAATTGTGTCTGAGGCAGATATTCTTCATATCTCTAAAAAAACTTAATCAATACAATATAGACAAAGTCCATGAGCAGAATAATTAAAATCATTCCCTTTTTTGCCTCTTTAACTCTCCATCTGCCCTTACCACCCAGCCTCACTGTCTAAAGGAAAATAATCTTCTCACCTTGATAAAAAGAGGGTCATGACTGAAGCCTCAAAGCTCTGCCAGGAGGCACTGAGACCTTCACAAAACTCAGGGCGATGCAGGGAAAGCTTCCCTGTTTCCTCTATCTCCTTTTCAGCAGACTGGCCATCTGCCCTTTCATCCAGCCTTCATTTAATGGAATGGGTCTGAGGCATTTCTTCCTCAGCTGCTCTGCTCCACATCCTCTTCCACCCTGGAGGGCAAGAGGTGTTTAGGGTAGCACAGGTGAGCAGGATCACTCCCACTGCTGGCCTGGTAAATATTAAAAACTACTGGCAGGACAATCTGCTGGCAGAGGAAGTACAACTAATTTATATGTATGCAAATCACCATATTCAGTACCAATAATACATGAACCAAAGCCTCTGCTGGCTTTTTTTAGGTGTAGTGTGGGTGGGTGGAAGGTTCTTCTGTGCCTGCAATAGAGCAGAAGGGCTAATGACTGTGGGAGAGAAGGGAGGCAGCATGGACTGAGCACAGAGGATGAATCACTGGAGCATGGCCCTGAGGAGAAGCAGACAGCTCAGGACTGGAGTGGCGCTGTACTTGTGCAGGGGGCAGAAGCTGATGTGGTTTCTGTTACAGAGTCTGAGAAAGGAGATCAACAGCTTTTTACAACTGTGAAGGATTATTCCTACTGCAAGTCACTGACACTGGAATTGTTTGAGGCTGAAGTTATTGCACCTTTCTCTCTGCAAAATAACTTCACCATCCCTCATACTGTGGAGCTATGTCATCTGTCACCACAGTGAACTGCGAACCTTTGTAGGTGTATCCCTGGGCATTCCTCTGTGTTTCTTTGTTTCTGTGAAGGAACCATCTTCACATGCGCTGCTGGTGTTCAGCAGGTCTCTGGGCTACCTAAGACAGGAGATGAATCTGTCTTTTTGAGCATGAATCTCTCTTCTCCATGTTTTCTGTTACCAGGATGTCTGGTAAAGGCCGAGCAAGGGGACACATGAGAATAATCCTTCAGTGCCCAAGCAAAGCTCAGCTGCAGGCAGGAACATGAAGGATGCCTGGACTTCATTCAGCACATCAGCTTTCCCAGAAGAGGAACATTAAGTCAACAAACCACTAGCTGCATTTTGCCTACCCTGCTGAGAAGTCCCATGCCACCCTTCACATTCCTTATGGAAATGGTGAACTCAAACCATGGCATTTCCAAGGCCAGAGTGTCTCACTGCTCTTACAATAAATGAGATAATGTCAAGGCAGTCTTCCTGGAAACATCAGCTCAGCTAGTCCACAGGTTACCTTACAGTGCATTAATCACCCCTGCTTGAATTCCCCTGGCAGTTTGCATCACCGTGTGACAGCCTCTGGAAATGAAACCTTTAAGGTCAAAGGAGCCCCTAGCAGCTTTCTGCATGCCTCCAGTGAGTGATTTTGAGAAGCAACTGCAGTGTTCTTCTCCAAGTCCCAAGCCCCAACGGCTACTGTGCAAATTAAACAGGCAGCAACAAAGAGCCACAACTAATGCCACAGAGAGTTGCTGCAGGATAATAGCTGGCATTTGAGCCTCATTGGCCAGTTAAGGATAGCACCCGCGATGTTGGAGAGGTTGCCATACCAGGATTTAGAAGTGAGATTAGAGACAGCTGTTCCTTTATCCCTGTAAAGATGAAAGCTCAGAGAGGAAAAATAAAACGCAGCCGATCATCTTTTCCTCAGAGGCCAGAGCCAGCCTCAGGAGCTCTTGCCTCAGGGAGCAGCGGCAGCACCGGGGAGTGTCCACGCTGCCCACGTGGAGTGCAGCCCTCAGCCCTGTGCGGGGGCTGCTGGCCCACAACACCCCTGCTTTGCAGCTCCCTGGAGCACTGTGTGGCAGGGGGACAGATGCCCTTTTGCTAGGAAGAGCCTTGCTGCTGAATAACCAGCGGTGAGCACTGTTTGGAGCTGAGAGGGAGGGCTCTTGCTTGTGTTTGCATCTTCCAGTGTCATTTTTTGGTAGTGAAAAGCAACCCCTGGGACTTGCAGGTTGGGGAGAAACAGCTTTAGCCATGCTTCCAGACTCCTTGGTGGAGGTGGGCAGTGTGGGGCAGCAGCGCTCCACATCTGAGGTGATCTCACACAAGTCCTCAGTACTGGGGGACAGCTGCCAGAGAAGTGCTGCAGCAAACTCTGCTGCACAGGCCAGGGCAGACATGGCCTCTCCCACACAGCCAAAGCTGGAGCTAACTGTCACAATGCAAACACAAACTCAACTACTAAAAACCAGCTGATGCCAATGTACCCTCATCTGATAAACGGTTTTCTGTAGAGCATGCTAAATCCTAACTGTTCCTACAGGCTGTCTCTGTATGGGAGGTGAGAAGAGGATACAAAACTTGGGATAAAAAACTCAAACCCCTCATCCCAAGCAAGGGCTTTCTTAAACACTGCTTGTCATTTCTGCAGTATTTTATGAAACATTCACTAACGTGGCACTTGTTTAGAAAAATCAGATTATTCAAACCAACAGAGCACTGACAAATGTTTCCCCTTTGTAAATACACCAGAGTGCCATCATTGAGCTGTACAGTGAAGCATTTGGTTTTGGCCCTCAAGGTTTGAAATGCTGAGTTGGGTGTACTGCTCCAAGTTCGCCCCTTACCCTGTATCACCACAACTTCTTCATTAGTAGACACCACTGGTAATCCTAGAAAACAGTGTGCTGCTCAGGTTGGAAGGGACCTCAGAGATCTTCTCCTCCAACCTCCCCTCCATAGGCAGGGACACCTCTCAACTAGACTCAGCCTCATCCAACCTGGCCTTGAACAATCTCAGAGAGGAGGCATCCATGACCTCTCTAGGCAGCCTGTTTCAGAGTGTCACCACCCTCCTACTGAAGAACTTCTTCCTCAGATCCAGTTGAACCCTGCTCTCCCTCAGCTTCAAACCATTTCCTCTTGTCCTGTCTCTAGACACCCTCATGAAAAGTCCCTCTGCAGCCTTCCTGTAGGATCCTTTCAGATATTGGAAAGCAGCTCTGAGGTCCCCCTGGAGTCTTCTCTTCGCCAGGCAGAACAACCCCAGCTCCCTCACCCTATCCTCATAGCACAGATGATATGAAAGATGTGAGGCTAGAAAGCCTATGAAAATCTGCAAGGAATCATCTTTGGGAAGGCATCAAGCAATGACAAACTTCTTTCTCTGGAATGATTGCATCAGAAAGTTAGGAGCAATGAATGTTCACCAGCTTTCTAGGCAATTGCCTTTATTTTAGCTGGCACTTAAGTCATTTGTTAAAACAAAAATGGCAGCACTGTGCCAGGTATTTAAGAGAATGAGACTGAAATCTTCATTTTTGGTTCAGTCCTTATCCCTGTCTTCAATTACTTCACTTCTTCTGAAAACTCAACATTCCTTAGTTCCCAGTTTTAACCACATGCAAACTGACATGGCAGAAGTTACATACCTGGTAATACACAGAATCAGTGAATGGTAGGGGTTGGAAGGGACCTCCAGAGATCATCCAGTCCAACCCCCTGCCAGAGCAGGGCCACCTAGGGCAGAGCACACAGGAACGCGTCCAGGTGGGTTTTGAAAGTCTCCAGTGAAGAAGACTCCACATCTCCAGAGCTTTCTGTAAAGCTCTTGAGCGCTCTGGACAGCTGCACAAAACCCTTAAGTAGTTTCTATAAAATATCAGGAAGCTTTGTGGCTTATGAGTTAATCTGTGGTTTGAACATCAGAACAAGCAGGGAATCAAGCAGAACACAAAACGAAAGTGTCAAGAGTGAGGAATCTCAGTCACTTAATTCTTCACAGACTCTTTCTTGCTTGTGAATTAGATTTAGCAGAGTGTCTTGGTATGTAAAATATACATGAAAGAAAAGTCTCCTCATGGGATCAGCAATTGTAATGGTCCTCATTTATGTATTGCTTTTAGCTGGATGGAGAATTGTAGGCAGAAGAGCGGGACTGCTACTAGAGGACCACCAGACCTACAGTAAACGATGAGGTCCTGGCAAAGGTACCATGCCAGGAAGCAGGGGATCAGAACGTTGTCTGCCTTTACTTTGATCCCTGCTCAGTTCAGTGGCCTTGTGGAGTTTAAACAGAGTGATAATCTGTTTTCTCTGTATGCACAGAACGTGTAGAAAACGTCCCATCAAGCAGCTAAGTCCCCAGCTTTGATTACCTCTTGCTCATTTATGCAAATCATCCCTGTGATTTCTGTGGGACTGACACAGAGAAGGGTTTCCTGCAGCTCACCTCAGAGGGAGAGGGGATTCTTGTCTAATTGCCCTGGATGGGTGAAGACACCAAGGCATCTGCTGGCAGCTGGGCACATCTTTCCCATTGGACTCTGCCTCTCCTGATGAATGCCAGCTTGCTCACTGCAGAAATGATCTTCTCCAAGCCATTTAACACCAGCACCTGTCCAGAACCTAGGGAACATCAGCTCTATGCTCTGCCTCAGTTTCTTTCCTGCCAGGCAGGCTGGCAGATGTGACCAAAACTGTGCATCTTAAAGCAGCAAGCTTTAAGTGCTGCTCTGAGCTCTCCAAACACCAGCTAATTGCCGCAGCAGCCCAGCACGGCACACACCTGGGAACGCTGATTAGGAATTCACACACATGAGGAAGGAGCATGGGGGGAGAAGGACAGCAGGGGACAGTGATAAACAGAGAAGATCAAAGCAGGCACTCAGACAGGGACAGAACAACCAGATGTAGGAGTGTCAAAGAGGAAGCAAACTGTTGGGTGCTGGAGGACAGGAGGCAGAGTTTGATGTCTCCTTGCTTACACCAGCTCCTGCTGTAGTGTGATGCTCGTGCCAACACACATGGTGGTCACTGAAGAAAAAGACCAGGAGACAAGACTGGCCTGTTCAGAGATGACAGCACACCCTTCAATACAAGAGATGATTTCCAAGCAAAATGATGGCTCTCAGTTGGAAACAGATAGGTCAGCCATGGCCAGTCTCCTGCCTTCATGCCCTGCCTTCTCATGCGGGCAGAGAGCTGCCTCAAAAGCCTTCAGAAACACCACACTGTGAGTGTGCATCCCCTCGGGGCTTAGGGCAGACACATCTGGCAGGCTTTGTTCAGCCCAGCTTTAGGAATGAAGTCTCTTGAGACATTGCTAGATCTCCCACAGCAATGTGATTTCCTGTTCACCTATCCTATACTCACCACAGCATGCTCAAAGCATCTTGTCTGAGAAGTTTTCTCCTCTGCCCTGTCAAAGATGTGCCCCACACACTCGTAATGGCACACACTGTGTACCTAGACTCAAACTAGACTCTTGAAAAGCAGAATCACAAAACTCCTGTTCTCATTCTCCTGAGTTAGCCATTTTTTGTCCAGATGCAGGCAGCAGAGTAGCAAATGAAGATGTCTTTGTTTTCAAGGAGTTAGCCCTTGAATTGGTGTCTAGAAGATAAAAGCAGCCTGACTAGTTCTAAATTCTCCTCTAAAACCACACTTGAGAAGCCCTGGACAATTTTGCTTTATTACAGTGTTTTGCAAGAATGAAACAAAGCTGCCTAAGCATGATGGAGCAAGGATGTTCTGCTCACTGAAGAACTCCCCCATGCACCTGTTCCTGTAGAAACAGAGAAAACTCTTTCAAGAACTGAAATCCAGCTCTGAAACATGACATCACCAGAAGTCTCTCTTGCTCGCATAAGCTCAGAGCCAAGTACAGTTACCTAGCAACTCCTGCAAGGAGCTCACTTCAGTGGCAAAGCAGCAGGGTTGAAGTGGCAGGCCTGTACCTGGCTCTAGCACTCTGCTCTGCTCCTTGCAGAGCTCAGTGTGCAGTGGCCAAAAAAAGCTGAAAATGTTACTAAAAACCCAAACTGCAGTCTCCAAAGCAAACACCTTTAGGGGCACAGGCCAGGGTGGCAGTGCAGGGTAGATGGCAGACTCTTCCTCCAGCACAGACCACTCTGAAATGCAAGCTAGGACATGCTGCTGAGACAAATAGGTAAGCAGGTGAGGTAGGTACACTAAGTACCTACAACAGGTAAGTACAGTGAGTGCCTCACTGATCTGCAAAGGGTTGCTTTTAGATGACACTGGGGGCTGATGCCCACAGATTCCAACCCTCGCCTTTATGTTGATCCTAGTCAAGTGTATCCAGCTCATGCATGCATTCTTAAGTAGCTGGTTTTAATTGGAAGGCAGCAATCAAGGAGGAATCAACCTGCTCTGCAGCAGGATGACTGCAAGCTGCCCTGGGAGCACCTCACAGCCTCCAGGAAAACCAGGGCAGGAAGGCTTGAACAAACTGACCACCAGCATGACTGCTGAGCCATGATGTTCTTCCTTCCAGTGTTTTTGTCACGCTCTCCTCTCCTGCAAACCTGTCCTGTTACAGGATATTGCAGCCCTGATTAAGATAGGGCCTGTGATGGGGTGATAAATACAGATGTAGATAAACTCCCCAGAGTAAGGCAGAGAGGTATGGAAGAGTCTGTGTGTGGTGGCCCAGAGTGACCAAAGGCATCTGCTGACGCTGCTCCTGCTTGTCTGCCTGGCTCTGGGGACCACCCATGGCTGGCATACATGGCTGTACCTCCCTGTAAGAGGAAGGCCTTCTGGTTTGCAGCAGTACCTGCATAAAGATAAGCTGTATCATACAAAGGTAACCTGTATCATTATGGGGTTCTGGAGGATGGGTTTGGAGTCATACCAACGAGGTGGATGAGGAGGAAGAAAACCCTGAAAGACCATGGATTGAGTTCGTGTTTTACCACAGCTCACAGCAGCATTGCTGCTAGTTCACTGTCTTTCTTTGGGGACATTTTCTTCTTCATAGTAGTTTCATCAGTGAAAATGCAGGAACTGCTGGCAAGAACAAGTGAAGAGTGCACCTGTTACCATGTCACTGATTCTTCCATTCCCTGAACCTGCAGAGGATGATGCTGAAAAAGCAAGGAGTAAACAAAGAGGAGATTTGCTGGCTACCAGGGAAGGGACACTACTTCTTATCCTTATGCTAGTAGCTTGACTTGTCTAGAGACACAGAGGCTTAGAACCTCACATTAGAGAGGATGGGGAAATTATTACATGAAAACTTCAATAATTGACACAAGGATCCAAACCTTTTTATAGTCTTGCTAAGCTCCTGGCTTCAGTAGCTCTTGCAGGATGCTAATTGCACTCTCTATAAACGGACTTCCTTTTAGCAGAATTCAATTTGTTGCCTTTGAGTTAACATCTCGTTCTGTTCTATGAAAGGCTAAAGAGAAGCACCCATTTTATCTTCTCCTTGATGTGCATGGGGAGAGGGGGATACAACTCTGTCACGTCCTTCTGATCCATGGTCTTTCCAGATTCAGTGTGGCAACCGATTCCAGACGCAAACACTACTCTTGTGCACCAAGGCAATGGTTCAGGACACAAGCTTGTGTCTGTCATGGTTCTCTCAGTGTGGTGGTCAGTGCTGCAGGGGACTGAAGGAAGATGCACCACCTGAGCCTCACAGTTTAGTGCCGCTGAGGCCTCTAGTTCTGCTCAGCTGTCTTGGGGAGGACCAATTTCACCTGAGAGAAGTTTTGTTTCATTGACAAGCCCCTGGCTGTGCTCCCCTAGCAAAGGAAGAAGTCTAAATGAATGCTGCTGTCCTGTCTAAAGCCTTCAGCAAACCTAGAGAGGAAAAGGACTGATTGTTCTTTAGCCTCCCCTTTTTCTTCTCAACAAACTGTTAGGAAAGAGTAGAAGCTGGTAGGGAGCTAACAAGAATAACAAAAATCTCTGCAGTGCAAGATGTGTGGAGGCTCAGGGAGCCGCGGTACCATCTGTGCCTGTCTATTTACAGCCAGAACAACTAACGCCCAACTAATGGTGAGGAGAAGCAGAGCATCATGTCATGGAGACAGCTCTCCAACCTTACATAAAAGCAGCTTTCTGAAAAGCCTGAAGTGCTCAGATGGGGAGAGGAATGGTCACAGTTTACACTCAGGGTTTGTTGATGGAAGGGTGGAAACATCTCTTTGTTTCAGCCACATCCTCTGAACCATCTTCAGCCAAGACTCCCAGGTAAGTTTTGTCAGGGATTTTTCAGCAGCACCAAGTTTTCTACACACAAAAGATGGCATTGTGGATGGATCCATGGTTACAGCAAAGGATCAGCAACGGGGGAAAAGGAAATAGGCTGTGAGAGCAGTCTGCTTGTTTTGATCGTAACGCTGATGTGTTGTGTTTGGTACAGCTGCTGTGAGAAAAGAGCAGGTATCAGCTGAAGGGGCTAAAGGAGCTCTTCCCTTCATGCAAATGTGTTTTGAAAACATCCACGTTTGGGCTGCAACCCTAAAAAATCCTCTTTGAAGCATAAGGAAAACACAGGGTTAAATCCACTGTATTTACCTCTGTGCCCTTGTCCTCAGGGATCATTTCAAACCCTGTCACTCAGTTTGACTCCAGCAGGGGTAAGAGATTGGACTGGAAGAAAGTGTTGTTTTCAAGTGAAAAGGCTGCAGGCAATTACTCACCTAATGAAGGGAGCTGGGGGCACTGGGAAGCAGCAGGGACAGGGGATAGTCTCAAGCAGGAGATGCACCCAGGGTAAGGAGTACCTGCGGACCAGAGAAAGTGCCAGATGAAGGAAATACAAAGTAGAAAGGAAGGAAAAAAAATATTTGGACTGGAGAAGTTCCTGTACAAGGGATAATATATATATGTATTACCCTCAGCTTCAGTGGAACTACTGCATGTAAAGAAGTCTCTAAAAATCAAAGACTTTTTCCAGATTCACAAAATGTCTGGGTTTGAGTGCTCAGCTGTTGTCCTTGGACATTTTAGATCCTAATGATAAAGAAAAGTCCTAAGTGTCACCTGAAGTGCTAAACACTTCCAGGAAGTGTGCTAAACCTGCTTGCTGTTCTGTCTCCATTACTTCAGCAGAGCAGGGAAAGACTCTCTCCATCCTTTTATATATTCCTGTATTTATTTATTTCAGAACAGATAGCTAGACCTCTAGACACAAAAGTATAGTAAAAAAGGGATATAAGCCACAATCCAAAAGAAGAACAAAAAATGGTCACAGCCAAGACTCACACAGGTCCCCGTGGGTGCAGGGAGAGTGTCATGAGCACCATCTAAACCGAAGTTCTGAAAGAAAAGAGGAGCTTCCAGGATGATGTTTGCTCAGAGAAACAGGCTCCTGCAAGAGGCTGGGTGTTTTCCCAACTGAGTGACAACTTCTCAGGGATGAAGGGAAAATAAGTCATTTTGCTGATAACTTGTGAGTCTCTAGGCATGTTCTGTGACCATCCAAATGGCTGCCTCAGACCATCTCTGGAGGCTTCTAGCAGCCTCTCGGTATTCTTCATTCGTACAGCTCCAACCTTCTAATTGACAGAAGTGCTTCTGAAGATTGTGCCACCAAATAGATGCAAATTACTCCTCTAATTTCTTTCTTCATTACATTCCTTGTTTTCTTTGATGCTATAATGCCTTTTTTCCCCCCATGACAACACACTGCCAGTCCTGATAACATCTTGCTAATATTGGAAATGTTATTTTTCAGCTTTAGCCTTGTAGGGGCTTTTCTTTGACACTGTCTGGGGTTTCTTATTAGTGTCAGCTATGTCCTTCAGCTGTGTCCAGTCCTCAAAGAACTGATCCCCCCCTTTTTTTTTTAATTGTCCTTTTCTGGAATTCCATTTCTCTTGGCTCTTGTTCTCTGCTTTCCCTCACCCCTGCTTTCTCTTCTTTTTACCCTCCTTTTGTTTCAACCAACCATGGCAAATGGTTCTCAGACCAAATGATGCCATGTTTAAATGGGGAATGGCACCCAGTTTAATGGGACTGAAGCATGGCTACATGACTTCCTCCTGTAGTTTTTGTGAGCAGTATATGCCCACTCCTCAGTGATCTTTTAGGTAAGAAATGCCCTTTGACATCAGAATTACCTAAATGCCTTTGAGGAAGTGAACCATGCCCACCATGCCAATGCAACTGGCCTGCACTGAATAAGAAAATGTCTGCTTGTTAGAGAAAGAATGGAAACAGAATTCAATGCTCCAGCAGCCAATAAAAAAGAAGCTATATATATATGATAACATATATATATGTATGTATATCTCCATATACAGGTATGACTATTACACATTCTTATCAAAAATAAGATGTTTTAATTGTTAACAAAGAACCATAGACTATTAAAATTGTTTAGGCTGGAAAAGGCTTTCAAGATCATCGACTCCAACCATTAAACTAACACTACCAAGTTCACTGCTAAACCATGAGCCTCAGCACCATAACTCCACATCTTTTAAATCCCTCCAGGGATGATGATTCAGCCACTGCCCTATGCAGCCTGTTCCAGGCCTTGACAACCCTTTCAGGGAAGAAATTTTTCCTAATGTCCAACCTAAACCTGCCCTGGTGCAACTTGAGGCCGTGCCCTATAGTTGTTCAGTAGCAACATTTTCATTTCTTTGGCTGTTTTACACAAATCAAGTTCCTAATAATAGGAAAATTAAGACATTGGGAACAATTTGTTTTTTTTCTGAGCTACAAAAATTGTCCTTGACTATTCCATTGTTTAATTTTTTACATATTGGGTTTCCTGGCAGTAATGCATCTGGCATCCGGTGCATCTCCCTGGTTTTGGCATTTCTCGGTTGTTTCTCCTTTTGCAAGCCAAAGATAACTATTGCAAGTATAAGGGAAGGATTTGCACCTTTTTTTTTTTAAAGCTCACAACTGAGCTTGTTCCTTAAAGCAAGCACAAGGTGAACTGCTGCTGTGTAGCTATCCAGATCCCACCTGGGAGTGTGATCAGAGGAGCCGAATGTCCTGCGTGGGCTAGAGCGAAGGAACGTTTCACACGCAGGCACTCAAACAGTGCTGCAGTTTGTCTGTGGAAGGGGTTGTGAAAACATTCCTCTGTTTAATGGGCCAGATATACCCTGGATATAACTATCCAGGATATGTTATAAATTAAGTAACACTGACTTAGGATTCAGTGCATTGCCAAAAATAAGCATACCAAGTACTCTTAGAATGGAGAATGAAAATAAAAGCAGGGCTGCTTCTGATGGTAAAAGATAGTACTGAATCCATCCAACTTAACCATTTAGTCACAGAGTAAAACTCAAGTGACTGCTGCCATGATGCACACTACAGAAAGGCTGAAGGTGGGAAGAGATGTCTCATTACCAGAATCAGCATAAAAAGCCCTATCTGGACTGCACAAAATTAGAACAGAGATCCACTCAGTGTTCAGCAAATCCCCTTCAACACTGGCAAGCACTGCTGGCTTGTGCAAGATTTCCTGAGCATAGTCTTAAACATGTAATATGGAATGGCCACAAATCTCTCCCTTTTGGAGACTTGTAGGAGGTTTGACATCCATGCCATCAGACTGTCTTAGATTTCACAAACTCCACAATGCTCACCATTAGAAACTGAAGAAGAGAAGAACCTTGCCTTTCCAGCCAGCTCTAAATACTCTGCCAGTGCTAGGAGAAATCCCCAGTCTGTGCCACCCTCCAACTCCACAACATAACAAAACTCATCAGCTCACAGTGAGCACTATTATGAAGTGACTACTTCATTATCTCCTTGCCTAGAGCAGAGGGTTGACAAGAAGAAGAAAAGATCCAGATATTTCCTGGATTCTTCTCTGGGATGAGATACAACTTTAATTAAAAATGCTGCCTGGGAGGATGGCTGGGGTGCAGAGGCTCTGTTGGTGCCTGCAACAGCAAAGTCTGTCTCCTGAAAGAAGAGCTGTGTAGATGCAGTCCACATATTGCCGAGAAGCCAAAATTCCTGAAATAGGTAATTTGCAGGCTACAAGTTTGAAAGCCTTTTAGTGTCTTGGGTCATTCAGTTAATAAATGCTGAACCAGACCAAATCAGAGAGAGAGAACTAATACAAAAGTGAGTAAAGTTTTGGTTCAGATTCTCAAAGGCACTTCATTCCACCTCCAGGGCTCAATCCTGTTGAGCTCAGCCAGGTGAGGGCTACCTGGCTGAAGTGTCAAGAAGCACCATCAAATGCTCTGGTTACAAGAAGCCCTCTCTATGACAGCTTTATTTTGGTGGGGGGCACAGATGATGCTGCAAAGTGGTGGGGTTAGAGGTCAGAAAAGTTCAAGACTGAAGGGCCATGTTCTTTGTGTGGGATATGACTCCAATTTATGCCCAAACTCCTTTAGAGGTGTAGAGTTATGGGATATCAGTAGACCACACAGCTTAAATTGTGGTTTGAACTGAATGCTGGGGACAAAGGACAAAGAATAGAAACTTCTTAGTTCATGGGAACCTATTCCTCTATTTCTCCAGCCTCCAAAGGGGCTCTTTCCCTTTCTGGTCAGACACTTGCTACTTTGCTGAGCAAGACAGGTGTTAAAGGCCCCTCTACACCTTCCCATCAGCCTCTGACCTCTGAACAAAGCTTCATGCCGCAACACATAATAAACGCCACACAATAAAGTGTTTGAATGACATCGGAGTTAGCTGTAAAGGCAGCGCCATCCTCTTTAACCTGTTCAACCCAGGAGGTTTCAAATGGTCTGCCGAAGAATGCTACCTCTGCCTCTTCATCCTCTGCAAGGTAAATCTGTTTGGGTTTGTCCATAGGATAATGACACGAGCCTTAGGTGAAGCATTCACAAAATACCCACTGTACTTAATGACTCGTAAAGCTGTTAGATCCAGAAGAAATGGGACGGCTCAGATCATTTACCTGGATGTGCTGGGCACCATTCCGCAGCCTCCACTGGGCTACCAGCTCAGTTCCAGGTTGTGTAATTCATTTGTATCCTGCCCAGCTGCATGCAAAGGTTAAAAGAGATATAATTAGTCTCCTTCTCTGTTCCCATCTCTGGCCCACACAAACCCTTATTCAGCCTGTCACTGCTAGCAGTATTATCCAGGTCTCTGAAAAGAGACAGTGATGAATAAAATCATGGTAATACAATTGAGAACTACCTTGCCTTTGTAGCGTGCACATCACTTTTGCAGCTACATCTATTAATAGCCTGTAGGAATAAGCTTCTATTTACGTAGCACTTCTCCTCCCAAGGAGTCTCTGAGTGCTTTTCTAACCTTAGGGATCATTTCATTTTTCCTGACAAGCAGGGCTTTATGGCAAACTTCAGGCAAAGGATGGGGAGAGAAGAATCCTAAGCCTGTCCACCCTGCAGAGCCTCCAGCTCCCAAAGTGGGCTGCAAGTGTCCAGAACCAATTCCCAAGCAGCTATTTTTACTCCAGTGCCAGGAGCTCACTTTGTCCTTCTCTCCCTGCCTCCCTTCTTGCTGCACATGAGCTCCAGCAGCCAAGAAGGACCACACTGATCCTGTCTGGTGATGCTCCTAGCTTCCATTCCATCAGCACTGAGCTCATCTCCAGCAATGTCTATGGTGTTGAATTAATAATTTATTCAATTTAATTAAGAAGTACTGGAAGCCTCTGGGAATTTTGGGGAGAGAAATCCTCCATAACCGTTGCTGTTTTTTCTCTGTGTTATTTTTGAACTCCAGAGGCACCACCAAGACTAGTTCTCCTTCTGCTAGGTGTTGTAGTGGTATCCACTGAGTTGTAGCTCAGTTCAAGGACAAAAGGTAAGAGGCACACACTGAAACACAGGCAATTCCAGTTAAATACAGGTGGTAAAAGACTGGCACAGGCTTCTGTGCTGTCCCACAACTGCAGATTCATCAGAAAGCTCAGGTCTAACAACTGTCCCTTTCCTAAAGGCACAGCCTAAAACGGTCACAGCTTCCCAGGAGTCTCCAGACATGGCCCAGAACAGCCTGCTGTAGTTAACCCACATTTGAGCAGAAGGGTTGGACAAAGTGGTCCAATGGTCCTGCCAACTCCAGCTACTCTCTGCTTCTGTATTCTTACAGAAAGTGAAATGCAGGACAGATTGCCAGGTGCTTGCAGTCCCAGGGTGAAGACAGAGGTATAATTGTCAGAGGGAAGTGCCCTGTTCTATCCAGGATAGGAGAGGATGATCAAAGAATTGGGATTCACTCCAGGACCTGTTCTGATGGCACTCCCACCAGTCCATGCCAGAACAGAATATGGAAGGCCAGGAAATGCCTCAGTTGTTAAATGGGCTTCAGCACTGCTCAGTGCATGTCTGAGTCTGGCTTTTACAGGAAACTCAGTGGGAATGCCAAAGAGCAGTTTCCATATGCATGTGTGTGTATAGCTGGGCTCAGCCTGCCTCAGACAGAGGCCTTCAGCTCTTGGAATAGTTTTGTGGACCTGCCCAAGTTTTCATCCGGAAGTTTTTCTAATGCCTTTTACAAGTTCTTTGCAGAGAGGTGTTAGAGGATTCACTGCCGGGAAACATTCTAGCTCAAGCACTCAGCAACCTGATCTAACTAAAGATGACCCTGATCATTCAGGGGGTGGACTAGATGACCTTTCAAGAGTTCCCTTCCTACCCAAATCAGCCTATGACTCTATGGTGCAGCTGCAGCAGCACTGCAGGTCCACCACTGATACAAACAATGGTTGTCCTCAGCTGTTCCTTGTAGGACTTGTGTTCAAGCCTCAACAACAGCTTAGAAACACTTTATTGTTAGAATTTCAATTTCACTTCTCAGTTCTACTTCAGACTGATTCTATATTGGTTTGTTCAATGTCAGAACTGCCTATGGAAGAGTTCTCACTCCAAACCAGTTTTGATTATAGTAAATAAGAATTTCCACAAAAGAAGCTCCACTGCCTTGAAGCTGCTTTTGGATGTGCCTTTGAATGTGTCATTTCCAAGCATACCTCAAGCTCTTCTTTTCAATAGTGACAAAAGAAATCTCAGCCCTGTTCTCGTGTCCAATTTCTTTCCAGCACAAAGGGCTGTTCCAAGGCCCTTCTGTGTCAGTTATGCCTCAGATTTGAGTTCTGTGGACAGATTTGATTAAATGGCAGAATTTGATTTTGCCACTGGGGAAATCTTTGTAGAGCATCATGTCAATGTTTGATGCTAAGGACACTAAAAAAAAAAAGCTAAATAATTAACCACATTCATCTTTACTAATCAGCACAGCCTCAGTGAGTTCTGTTTATTAAATTAACTTTTGTTCCTTATGTGTGTGCTCAAGAGTATAAAATGATGGGACCAAAATAGCACCAGTATTTATAAAATCCCTAGAGAACACCAGCTACATCAGGGAGAACAGCTGGAGAGTCTGGTACCTACCTCCTCCAAACACACAAATCCAAACAATTCTGGCTTATGCTCCAGGCTGCTTCCTAATGTCACCCCCATAATGTGGTGTTCTCTTTAACACACTAATATCTTGATTTTTAGGGCTTTTGGATTAACATGTGGCACTAAGGTCTGTATTTCCTCTTGTGCAATTGCCAATTTAACAAGCAGCTACCTGCACTCAACATTTCTGCTGCTTCCCCTTTATCACCAAATCTACCTGCCTGTGGCTAGCCTGGGAGCAGGGAGAATAGAAATGAGATAAAAATGTCCCTGAACTGGACCTGTGCTCCTTGTCTCCTGGGACTAGCCATCCCTGAAACAGGGCTGCTGGCAGAAAGTGAAAATCAACTGGACATTTTAGACAGTCAGAGACATCTAATCATAGAACTGTTTCAGTTGGAGAAGACCTTTAAGATCAAGTCCAACCATTATCTGACTCTCCCTGGTGCTAAATCATGTCCCTTAGCACCACATCTGTGTGTCTTTTAAACATCTCCAGGGATGATGATTCAACCACCTCCACCACATTGTTCCAGAACTGGTAGCCATATATGACAGAACAGCACTGGGAGTCCTGGTTCAGACACAGCAGGCACAAACCCCATGCAGCCCAGGGAAAGTTCTGCAAGCTCTAATCATGTGAGTCAAGGTTCAGCCTTCTGAGCAAGGGCTGCAGAGCAGAAAACAAAAACTACACAGGGATGCTAACAGCCCAAAGTAGAAATTAGGTAGTCCGAGACTAGTCATGCAGTTTTGAGCAGTTATATTGTTATAGTGTATGTTTTATGTGGCTGTAGATAAAACTTAGGGCTCTGACAGCCATTCAAAGACACTCCAGAAGCCATGATCAGAGAATCATCCATCACTTTGGAGCAGAGTGCCACATCTGCTTTGCTGTGGGCAGGAATGCCTGGATCAGCAGGTATCAGAGTCAAGAGGCACAAAACAAAATCAGACAGCAGAAGAATGAACAAAAGTTAATGTAAAAGAAACTGAAGAACTTCTAAACTGAGATATTCAAGTAACCCTGACCCAGATTTCTGAGCAAACTGCTTCCCTAAGGTGCTTTCTTTTGTGGCACTGCACCGGTTCCTCTTCAGCAAAGCAGGGCAGACAGGCTCTGCTCTAACCTGCTGCTTGCAGACACTATTGATCCGGCATAAGGAAGCAAAGGTAGCCAGGGAGTACTTTATGGCAGGGCTGAAAGTTAATTCAATATTCTGATACAGACAATGCAATAGAAATAATAATCTTGTAAGGCATTAGGGCTAATTAAAGTATTATAAACTATCAGATTATCCTCTCTATTCTGGTGGTCCACTGGTGTCAGCCTTCCTGGCTGTCACTGCACACAGAAATCCCAGAGAGACTCATTAAATACTCCTGACTTGCAATACAAATTCAGGGAGGTATTTTTAAATTCTAATTTTATCTCTCTGGCTTTACCTAGCTAAGACAGGTAAGATATGACTAAAAGCACAAACAACTGAGCCTTCCTCTAGGGTCTGGGACTTGTATGCCAGAGTCTGGAAACCAGGAGACCATTTGTACCAGCACAGTTTGTTGACTGAATAGACCATAGGGTACAGGTAGAGGTGAGAAGAGAAGCAACAGCTCCATTCACAGCTAGAACTCAAGGAGAGGAATCTGAATATGGCTATTGTGACAGATTACCACCTACCAGTCTTTCTGAGAAGATAAAAAGGCAACTGTCAGCTCTGGGTGCTTTACAGTGACATAGTAAAAAGTGCCACGGGCAAGTGCCATGATGTGGGCGATAGATTAACACACAGTATTAGAAACAGCAGCACCTGACCTGATGGCTTGAGCAGGAAATCCCATAGGTTCATCTACAAGCCATCTCAGGACTGATGCCTGTCCCTAGACTCATCTACAACACATCTCAGGACTGATGTCTGTCCCTCCTTAGTTTGCAGAATCAAGACAAGACACAGTACAAATCCAGGCACATGTTCTAAACCGGGTCAGTTCAGTGAAGACTCAGGCACATAGCATCAGAGGCTACATTCCCTACTTAAGGGAAGATTCTGTAATGCTGAGTGAGTATCAGCCTCTCAGAGAGCAAGGTGCTCATACTGCATCCAAGAGCATCTCCTTCTGCGTCACAATACTGGGAATATTTTCATGAAAATAGAAAATCTTTGTTTCTGAAGAGCCTCTGTTCCTTTGTTGCTTGTTCAACACATCAGGTTTAGCGGCTGAAACCTGCATTTGTTCTCACTTGTGCACCCCATTAAGGGCTCAGTCCTTGCTATCACACAGAACAGCCTTCCTGAGAGCAATGGTCCTGCTGAAAACAATCAGACCCCTTGGGCATGTGCTGACTGCTGAATTAGGACAAGAGTGCTTTAGAAGTTAGGAACTGACGCTCTGCCTCCTTTTGATTTTCATGAAGCTGCTCCAGCTTAGCAAAGGTGCAGTAGAGATGTCTGAGCACGAGTCTTGGTCTTTGAGTGCCCAATTATGGCTCAGGCAGTTGTTGCAACGTCATACTGATTGTGACCATTGCTGGGAAAATAAGTACTGGGAACTAGTGAGTTCCCAAGGAACGAAGAACCTTTTGTTTCCTTTTAAACCTGGTCCCTACCTAACCCAGACACAGCTGAGGGCTTTCTGAATCTGCCAGTTGAAACTCAGACTATCAGCTGTTTTGCAAACAATTATGATGCTGGACTGATGAGCTAGTGGTGGCTGCTTGGGTGACTCAGCCCCACTCACTGGTGTTCACCCTACCAGAAAGAGTTTATGGCGCTCTGCTCACTCACTGAGCCACACAGATCTCTTTTCCACTTTTGACACACAGCAGAAGTGTCCCACTGGAGAAGGGACAGCAGGAGAGGGCTCCCAGACAAGGGCATACATATGACTAGTGCGCAGATCACCACAAATGGTACCCAAGCATGGCTTGAGAACTCAGTGTCTGTGCTTCTGCACACCCACAGCTACAACAGCTCTGGGAGCCCCAGTCTAAGGTGTGGATGCATAGCCTGCAGGCAGGGAGTAGTTTAGTTTTTACTGCTAATTTTACAGCTGATGGTGATACTGCAGTGTTTTAAATGCCACTGCTTTGTTTCCTGCAGCATCTGCAAAGTATCACAATTTGTCCAGGTCACTCTGCCCAAAGTACTAGCCAAGGCCTGAGCACCTCGCCTGCTGTAACCTCTTCTCTGGCTGCAGCACCTGCAGCTCTCTCAAGTTCATTCATCTGGACACATCACTGAGTTTCCCACAGTTCATCTGCTCCAGATGCAAACTCCTTGTCCTCACTTTCAAAGCCCCTCACAACTCAGTTACAGGATCTGGATCTCACTCTCTCCTCTGGACTTGAATTCTCATTCACTTGTTTGGAAAAGTTCTTTAGGACACAGATTGTCATCACCAGCGTTTGGTGCATGTGTGTCTTCTGTGCAGCATGGCAAAACTAAAGCTTAGGCAAGATTCAGCCCTCGGATTTTACTTGTTTTGGTTTGTAACTACCACATTTACTTATTTTCTATTTTATTGGTAGCCTGACTATAACTATAATCCATTTTGCCTGATATTTCACCAATGAACATTAGCAGTGCTGAAGTTTGTCTGAGACTGACATATTGATACATTGTGATACTGATAAAGATAAGGAATCCCTGTGAAATGGTCTGTGCAGGCAGAACTGGGAGACTGGCAATTCAAGGAATTTTGAAGAAACCTCAGCTGAGGCTACAGGGTAGTATCACAGCTTTGTTCCCACCGGAGTACACCATGGCAGGACTCAGGAATACCTTCTGCCAGGTTGCTAGATGCCATTGCAGGGTGAGTTTGACCAAGTGTCAAGCTTTGTGTGTTCACGTAGCATGGATGTCCTGAACGCCTGAATGATCCCCAGCGCTCTGGGCAAGCCCTGATGTGTCACAGCTGTTCCTGAAGGGAAAGAGATGTCAGCTAAAGCAATGGTTGTGGAGGCATCAGGAATGGAAAACCCATTTTGTGTGATCACATACTGAACTGTTCTGCTAAGTATTTGTACTTAGAACAGCATTCCTTAATGACTGCTTCAGGAGCTTGTCTTTGGAAAATCTTAACGTTTACTACAACAATGCACTGAAAAATAGCTCCCTGGAAAGCATTTAGTTCTGCAAATACTCTGAGTGTTTCCCAGTCTGTTCTGAACATAGCCCTAGGGTTTGCCTTTCCTGTTATTTATCTCTGCACAGGAAAGGGAGACAAGCGCTGAAGTCTGGCACTAGTCTGCACTAGGCAGACACAGGGTTGACACTCCCAGGAGCATCCAGTGTGACCTCGGTCTCTCTGTGGCTTTAAACCCCTGCTACAAAATATAAAATCCTGCCTCCCTAGGAAGTTGCAACACACTTGGACTGCGAAGCATTCCTGTTTCACAGGGTGGGGGCAGACAAGCTAGGTCACAGGTCTCTTGCCACGCTGCACAGAAGCCACACAAACAGAAGGCTCTGCTGGAGCCAGTATCTGCTGCCGATGGCAATGCATGTCGAAGGACAACGTGTCTCTGCTGAGATAGGGCTGGAGATGTCTCTGGAGAGATTATGCCCTTGTTCTCAGCCTGCTTGCCAACCAGCTGGCTCTTCCCTTTGTCTTGGCTTCTGATATTCATAAAAGGAGCTGCACAAATCCTGCCTTGTTCTGTACAGCACATGGTCTCTCTTCTCTGCAGGTAAAATCTTTCTGACATGATATAGCAGTGGCAAGCCACTTAGTTCTACAAGCTTCTGCTCTCCATTTCAGAAGCTTCAATGGCCTTTAAGTGCTGCATCACAGATAGCTTCTGACAGATCCACAAGGATGCCAAGCAAGAAGGAGAAGCGTGAAGGTTCAGGTCACTGCGCTCACAATCAAAGCCACATGTCAGAGGCCCACCCAGCAACCCACTGATTATCAATGACTCTAGAAAGAACCACTGTGCAACCACCACACGAGCAGCTCTCTTCCTCACCCTCCTCTGAGATCCTCCCCCCACAATAGCCATTACCCAACCGACCTTCTAAATGATATCACAGAAACGTTTCTCCTCAGCAGGGAGTAAGCATTTCTCTCAGAACAATCTCCAGGATGATTGGATACTACTCCTTTCACAGAACTGAAGCTGCTCTTTTCTGGAAGGAGTCAAGTACCAGCTTCTTTCTCCTGACCCTGCCTCACTCTTCAGCTGTTGACTGTGAAATCCTCCTTGTTTACCTGGCACTTTCACAGAGATCAGTATCACATCGCTGTGCTTCCTCACTCCTAACATCCTTCTCCTTGGAACCGACAGTAGGAGTCTTTCCACAGAAAAACATCTCTGTGACCATTTATTTCTGCTACTTTTCCATCTTCTCTCACATGCAATTCCTTTCAGAAATGACAGCTCCAAAGCACACCTTCTGACAAAAAAAAAAAGTTGCAGAGTTTTCCCCTTGCCTCAGTGTAGATCAACACAAGTTTGCCAAATTGAGAAACGTTGCTTGAGGATCACGAGCTTTTGATGCCAATGCAATTAGGGATTTCCTTCTGAAATCTGTACCTGCTTAGGGCCACCTTGCATCAGCTGCACTGAGACTTAAGGCTCTAAGCCAGCACCCTCATGAGATATAACTTTAATGGCACTGGGGCAGAAAAGCTTATTCTTGATTTCATCTTACTGGAAGTATTTCACTACTTCAATAAAAATGTTTAACTGTCATTAAAATAACTCCCAAAGACTGTGGTTGTCCTTTACCATTAGTCTTCATCCTCCCAGCAGCTCTGCAGCCTGCCTCATGAAACTCCTACTGTCTTGTTAGCTCATTATTCCCTTCTAAAATTTCATCACTATAGCCCACTTCACACCTCCTCTATCACACTGAGGAATGCTGCCCTGACCTCTGGTGCATATTCAGTTCTGGTTGAACCTATAGAATCAAACCTGCAAAACCTACATCCTGATCTGCCTGTGACTGGATCACCTTTGGCTGGCCTTCATTTCCTTCATGCTTCTGTCTCTCCAGCCACAAAACTACTTTGTTCTTTGAGATTTATGGCTGGAAAATCATAGAAGAGAGTCCTGCACTAATGTTACTTACAAAGAGTTTTCAAGTGTGCTGCAAAGTCTCTGAAGGACTAAATCCATGCAGAGATTAATTGTATCTGATAGACCTATAAATGAAATATCTCCAAAGGGCCCTGCTGGACAGTGGCTATCAACCAATGATCTTTCACACTTTCTTCTTTTTCTTCCCACTTGCTCCATTATCCCTAATGAAGAGGAATAGATATGAAGCACTCATACAAACCTGAAATGAATTGCACTCTTTTTAGTTCTTTGCTGTGGTAGCCTAAATGATGCTCAATGTGTTTAACCTTCCCCTGGCAGGCTATCTTTCCTCGCAGGAAGAGAAACTTAGCTCAGCTCTCCCTCCTCAAACTTCTTCACAAACAGTCCTGACTGCATTCAGCTGGGTGCTGGAAATGGAGACTGAAAGAACTGAAGCTCTGCCTGAGAACATTTGCCACCCACATACTGCAACAGTGTTCAAGAGCTAAATCTTATTTATGAGGCTGAGTTTCATTTCCAGTTCTTTGTGCCAAAATCCCAAAGCAATGTAATTTGTGCACGAGTGGTTGCACAGCTTGAACGTTATTTCCCACACAGTAGCCCTCTATTAAGTTGGTTTGGGGTCTACAGATATTCTACAACAGAAAAACTTCTAGCCACCCATGTGTGGAACTGTAGATATGACCAAAGACATCCACACAGAGACACATTCAAGGGACAATAAAAGTACTGGAGAATTTAAAACCCAGCCAGGCTATAGACACCTGGTAGACAACACCATTTGGGCTATTCTGAAGCTGAACACAGGTCCACTGGAGTGCTCAGGTCTCTGAATAGAAGGCAAGCAACTCTTAGTTTTGCCATGATACATGTGGGCACTGGTTTTGAAACAAAACTGCTTCCCTACCTTCATTCCTGCTGGGCTATAGCACATCAAACATTTACTCACTACCCTCACTCATCTGCAGGACTTGAGAGTGGCATTACAGTAACATGTCCATGTGTCACTTTGGCATTGGGCTGTGTCCCTACCTGACATGAGACCAATGCCAATCTCAGGTGAACACCTTATGGTGTTCATTTTACACGTATTGTCCCATGCTGGGAAAGCCAAGTTTTGTGTTTGTGTCTCCCCTTTGCCAAAAAAAGAGAGCTGCAAAAGAAGAAAGTCTCCGCTCTGGATGCTTGCCAATGAAATGTAACTGTGCTATTTTCTGCCAAGCTAAGAAATGTTCATCATTTGTGTCATCCAGAGTTGAACTGCAACACAGCAAGAGTGTCAAGACTAATTCTAGAGCTAGTACAGGGCCGTGAAGCACAAAACATATCTATTGGAGTGGGTCCAGAGGTTCTTCTATGAAGAAAGGCTAAGAGAGGTTTGGGTTGGTCATCCTAGAGACGGTTCTAGGGACACCTCACTGCAGCTCTTCAGTATTTAAAGGGGGCTTTAAAGAAATATAGGGACAGTCTTTTTAGCAGGACCTGCTGTAACAGGACAAGGGGTGATGATTTGAAACTAAAAGAGGGAAAGTTTAGCCCAAATATATTTACAATGAGGATGGTGAACACTATGTGCTAAGTTCCACTAGGATAAGTATCTTACAAGAAACAGAGAGGGGGCACAGCCAGGATGGCTGAAGCAGCCAGTGGGGTGTATCATACCATACAAACATCATGCCTGCTGTACAAAGGGTGCAGGGGGAGCTGGCCTGGCAGGTTTTGGTATGTGGCATTGTTGGCTGAGATCATTCCATTTTATATCACTTGCTTTATGTATTACACCATTAGTATTATTGTTAGTTCTGTTCTATCTTCATTCTTTGTGTTGATCTGTTAAACTCTTCTTATCTCAGCCCACAGGATTTTGCATTTTGCTCCTGGTTCCTTCCTCTCCCACCACAGGGGCCACTGTGTGAGCATCTATTTGGGGTTCAGCTGCTGGCTGGGCCTAAACCATGGCACACTAGCACTAGTTGCCCAGCTCGATGGTAGATGGAAACATTCAATGCTAGGCTGCATGGGTCTAAGCAACTTGATCTAGTTGAAGATGTCCTGGCTCACTGTAGGGAGATTAGACTAGGAGACCTTTAAATGTCCCTTCCAACCCAACCACTACGATCCTGTCATTCTACAAAACAAGCCGAGTTGTATGACTGGATTATAAACTACAGTGCTTAGAAATCAGCCTTTTGAAAAACGCAGCCAGGTCTCGTTGCTACCGCACCTGAAATAAGCTTCCACGTTTCGATCTTTGCTACGGGGACCACCCGCACCCGCCTGTGAGCTGCCCTGCGCCTCAGCCCAGGCCCGGCTGTGGACACCGGGCTGCGGGAGCCGGTCCCGGGGCCGGGGCCGAGCCCGGACTTGAGAAGCACGGCTGAAAGGTGCCAGCCACTGCGCGCTGCCCGACAGTTCAAACTCCCTTTCCCCTCCTATGAAGTCGAAACGAAAGTGCACGCAGCCGCTTCCTGGATGCTCTTCCCCTAGCCCCCCAGCCGCTTTCCTTCGCCCCTGACCCCCGAGAAGGGAGGGAGGCCAAAGCAGCTCCCGCAGACGCAGTAGCGAAGCTATTAACCTTCGGCTCTAGACCCCAGGCGAAGAGCGGGGAGAACCGGCGCCGTAGCGCCGGGCAGTCGCCGCCTGTGGGGAGAGGTGCCGCTTCCGCCCGCCGCTGCCCTAGGGGCGGCAGGGCGGTGAAGCTCCCGGGCAGCACCTCAGGGCGCGGCTCCTCCTGCCTGGGCGCCGCCGGTCCGGGGCGCGGAGGCGGGGAAGGGGAGAGCCGCTGCCGTCACCGAGACTCGCGGCTCTCTCGCCTCGCCGCCGCGGCAGCCCCAGCCCCGCTCCCACCCCCTCGCCTGCCCCCACCCTCCTTGCCTGCCTCTCGGCGAGAGCAGTGTGTGCGTCCCTTCGCAGATGGCAGCTCGCAGCGCCATGCAGCTTCCCGTTCCTCCTCCTCTCCCTCCTCTCCGGCTCTAAGTTAATGCCATGCTGCCGCTGCTCCTCCCGGCACTGCTGGCCGCCTGCCTGCCGCCCTGCCAGGGCTGGAGCCCCTCGGCGTCTGCCGGCGGGCAGGAGGAGCAGGAGCAAGAGCTCTTCTTGCCCCCTGTCAACTCCTCCTCCCGCTCCTTGGCCAGCCTCGAGATGGACCTCGACGGGGCTATGGACGGGGGTGTCGATGGGGCTGTGGACGGGGCTGTCGATGGGGCTGTAAGCAAGGAGGAAGGCAGCACCTCCATCCCGGGCACGCCGGTCGCCCCTAGCCAAGAGCCTTTTTCTTCTGCTCCCACCTCATCCGGGCAGCAGCAGCAACAGCAGCAGCGTCCACAGCCGCAGCCCGCCGAGGACCCTCACTGCAATATCAGCGTGCAGCGGCAGATGCTGAGCTCGCTGCTGGTACGCTGGAGCCGCCCGTTGGGGATCCAGTGCGACCTCCTGCTCTTCTCCACCAACAGCCACGGGCGGGCTTTCTTCTCCGCTGCCTTCCACCGCGTGGGGCCGCCGCTGCTCATCGAGCACCTGGGGCTGGCGGCTGGCGGTGCCCAGCAAGACCTGCGCCTCTGCGTGGGCTGCAGCTGGGTACGGGGTCGACGGGTCGGCCGCCTGCGGGGCACCGCGCCCCAGCCCGCCGCCGCTGCCTCCTCCTCCGCCTCCTCCTCTCTTTCTTACCCATCGGCGGCGGAGCCCGGCCAGTACTGGCTGCAAGGGGAACCGCTGAATTTCTGCTGCCTGGATTTCAGTCTGGAGGAGCTGAAGGGGAGCCGGGCTGGCGGATGAACCGCAAGCCCATCGAGTCTACCTTGGTGGCTTGTTTCATGACTTTGGTCATCATCGTGTGGAGCGTGGCCGCCCTCATCTGGCCGGTGCCCATCATCGCCGGCTTCCTGCCCAACGGCATGGAGCAGCGCCGCGGCACCACAGCCGCCACCACCACCACCGCCGCCGCGGCCGCCGCCGCCGCCGCCAAGTAGCTTCTCCCGGTGACTCTCCCTTCTCTTCGTCGTGTGGTGTGAAGGGACGTGGGGCGGGCGCCTCCCGCCCGGCCGGACTCTGTTGTCGTGGTTTTCCCTTGTTTAAAGCGTGTGACGGGTGCGCGGCGGGACGGCGGCGGCTCGGCCGTGGGGCCGTGGGGCGCGGGAGTTTGCTTCAAGGTCCGGCCCGCCCTGAGAGCCTGTCCCGCAACCGCCGGAGACGACCAAATCCTGTGTGCTCGTTTTATATCTTTAATACCCGTTTTAAAGGAACGTTTTCATAAAAAAAGATAAAAAGACCAAACAAAAAAGAAAAAGCTTCCCCCGATCCCGACTGAACGCAGGAAATAAAGACCCTGCCATCCAGCCGCATTTGTGGTAGTTCAAGGAGTAGCTTTTTTTGCTTATGAAAGCAGTTCGAGATGGGTTTTTTCCCCTTTTCTCTACAGAAAGGGCCCTTTCTGTTTGGCAGAATCAAGAAGTGATGGAGTATATATATATATATATGTTGTTCTTGCCGGAGCTGAACTTTATGGAACCTTTCCCATTGTATTTCCCAGATGAGATAGTGTGTGTTTATTATTGTAGCTCTGCGTTACTTGGCTTTTAATACAGAGGTTTTCTTTTTGGAGCCACCATTGCCTTTTGTTGGTCTGTTTCCACATGGTTTGGCTATCCACAAGCAGTAGTGAACCTCCTCTTTCCCCACGAGATGATGTTACCAGGGTTGGTGGTGGGATAAGGGAAATCCCTTTCTGCGTGGTGTTTGCCCTCACTTTAGACCTGTATGCCTACAGCAGGGCGGGTGGGGTGGGGTGGGATGAGACAAGAAGCAATTCCCACAGAGCCACAGACAAACGCTTGTGCCTGCTTTTGAGGTCGGGTAGTTTCAGTTCTGGGAAAGTAAGGCCCACTTTTGGAGATGTGTTAAAAGCAGAGTGAGGGCAAGTCCCTGGCTTCCAGAAAGTGCATTCCTCAAAGCCGACTCCAAGGAGGTATATTTGTTGGAAGCATGGTAGTAATGTGTCTCTTTTTCATCTCCCGCAGGATCTGTGGGGTGCAGAGAAAGCAGCAGTGGCAGATCCAGGACTAGATTATGGCTGCCACTGTGCAAGCATGCCAAGAAAAAAGGATTTGCAAGGTCTCTTCTTTCTTGTTCGAGCAGAGAGCTACATAGCCTGAGACACTGTTTCTTAAAATCATAGAATTATAGAATGGTCTTGGGTTGGAAGGGACCTCTGAAGGTCATCTAGTCCAACTCCCCTGCACTCTGCAGGGACATCCTTTACTAGATGAGGCTGCCCAGAGCCCTGTCGAGTCTCACCTCCAGGGATGGGGCCCCAACCACCTCCCCAGGCAACCTGTTCCAGTGTTCCACCACCCTCATGGTAAAGAACTTGTGTACTTCCATCTGTTTAGCCTTATAAGAAGTTGTTCAATTTGCCTTAGACATCCGAAGTTCTAAAACATGAGCTAAGTGAGAAAGATTTGCAATAGGAACTCTTGTTCCTTTGTCAGCATCAATGTATTTATAATTTGTTAGGAACACAGGAACTCACTCAACAGTACTTTGGTGCATTTGTAATGATGTTTTCTTCCCTATAGTTTGGTAGCAACGACTGGATGAAAAGTTTGGAAGGATTAAATTCTTAGGATCCCTATTTATTTTTTTTTTTGATTGAGGGCAAAATAAATGCATGCTCTGTGTGTGTGCTATCTGGAAAAAAAAATAAACACAACAAACCAACACAGAGGAAAAAATACCAACAAACATCAAAAATAAATCAAGGCTTTAAAATGTTCCATATTACTGGGCCACCTCTAGGCCTTACTGTTTCTTCTCTTCATCTTAATGGGGATATCACTTGAGCAGACATTGGAGTGTGAATTTCAGAAAGCAGAGAATCCAGTCACTGAGAACTGTTCATCTGACCTGTCGATCTGAAGGGTACCTTCCCCTCTATGCTCAGTTCCAACTTGAGGTTGGAATCTTTTCTGCTTGTCCTAGATTCTGGTTTGTGGTTGGTTTGTTCTGTTTCAGGTTGGACTTGATGATCTTTGAGGTCTTTTCCAACCTTGGTGATTCTGTGATTCTGTTCTGTTTTTCTGTTTTGTTTAATTTTGTTGGTGGTTTTTCTTTTTTTTTCTGAATGGCATCAACATAGACAAGCTAATGCTTGTCTGAAACGGGCAGCTTCACTTACTGAAGGGTTCTTATTTGCAGTTCTTGCTGACACTGACCAGATGGAGGACTTAAACTGATAGTGATTTGTGACTTTTAACTTCTTCAGTACAAATCTTGTGAACAGGCAGTGCCACATGGAGAACATTTTGCTGTTCACTGAATTGTGATAGAAGAGAGGGATTTGTTTATAGTTCTATAAATATGCTTGTAAATGGAGCAGCTATTGTAGATCTGCTAACGTGAAATGTTTTAAACAGCAATGGCATTAAACAAGTAAATAACTTTAAAAGGCAAATCTTGTCTAGAATACAAAAACCTGCCCTGTTTTCAGGGGATGCTGATGTCAGACACATCGTACAAAGAAAAGTGAGTAAGGGGTGAGCACGTTCCCTTGGCAGAGAGGACAGCCCATGTGTCTGTGCCTTGAAGAGGACCTTAGGGCACAGAGATTACCTGGTGCACAGGGATTAGCCTGGGCCTGACTCCCCAAACCCTCTCATTTCAGTGAGGTGGCAGGAAGGGTTTCTCCTGTGAAGAACAGGGCATGGCAATGCATTATGCAGACTGTGAGCTTGCCTCAGTTGCTATTGCATCGATCATCAGTAACTCTTCTCCCATAGCTGTGGCTGCTACTGTAAGTAACTAAGAATTTTGGCTAACAAAAGGTACCTGCAGCTTTCTCCCAGATCACTGGGAATGTCACCTGAATCAAGCCCAGAAGAGCTGAAATGACACCTCTGCTCAATAGCCAGGTTTATATTCCAACTTTAGACACCGAAGTGTCGATTCAGTTTCTTTTTCCCTGGCTGGGGAGCTTTATTGTCTCTTTACTGAGGATGATTCTAACCCACTTTTATTCATCTGAGTTTATTTTTAAAAGCACTTGGTAGCAGGGTAAGCACGAGAGCTGATTAGTCACCATTTATAATCCATTTATAATCCTTTATATAGTCAGGGAGGGCATATATATATATATGTGCATAAGCATACATTTATATATGGGGACTCACTGTGTAGAACAGAGTAAAAAGGAAGAAAAAGGATGGTGAGGATAGAATAGAATAGAATAGAATAGAATAGAATAGAATAGAATAGAATAGAATAGAATAGAATAGAATAGAATTAACCAGGTTGGAAAATGCCTTCAAGATCATCAAGTCCAACCCATCACCCAACACCATCTAAACAACTAAACCTTGGCACCAAGTGCCTCATCCAGTCTCTGAACAAGTAAATCCTGAATCCTGAACAAGTAAAACTGGTTTTCCCTTGATAATGGTTTTTTGGGCGGTGTTTCCTGGTAAGTCATCCTGACTTTATTTATGCCCCTGTGTTTGTTGGGAAGGTGGCAGGGATACAACAGAATAGAATACAATACAATAGAATACAATACAATAGAATACAATAGAATAAACCAGGTTGGAAGAGAACTTCAAGATCATCGTGTCTAACCCATCAACCAATCTAACCCACCTAAACAACTAAACCATGGCACCTAGAAACTGAGGCAGTTTCTGGAGTTCCTTTTTATGTAATTCAAGTATTACAGATTTTTTTGCATTCCAGAAACTCCATACCATTAGAAGGTGCTAGGGTTAGACTTGTACATCTTTTTCTGTATATTCAGACCTCAGAACTAAATCTCTCCCTCACATATTCTCTTAGTTATGTTTGATAGGTGTGTTAGAAGCAAAAGTCTGCAAATGAACATGCAGTTTTAGTACAGACACAGCTTTGCTGTTACTTGGTGCCACGTTGACTCCCATAATAAACATATTACAATGCAGTACAGTATAATTATTATGTAAGCATCCTGAAGTTCAGTAGTTAGCAGTAGTCAAGAGCATTTCTGTATGTCGTGAGGTGCTTGGATATTTGGGACAAAACTTCCACCCTTGGGTAAACCTGAGTGTGGGAGAAGGATTTTTTTCACACTTGAGGCTTCTTACTTAAGACTTACTTCACAGTGCTTTGGATTGATTAATATGACTGCAGCAGCAGTGCTATTTGTGCAGTGAATATTACTCAGTGTGAGTAAGGGCTACTCAGCCAGGCCCTAGAAAGCCTGATTAGGAGCCGTAGTTAGCCGAGTCAGTATTATTCATCATGACCTCTGCTTACTGGATAAAAGTATCCCCAGGGCCGACATTATGTGATCCCAGGGGCTGAACAAAAGCCCAGTGAAATCAAACAGTTAATTGAAGTTTTGTATGGCTGAAGATCAACGAATTTGTTTTAAAGATAAATAGCTAGACAGAAGAGTCAGTTTTACATTCTTGTTTCTCTCTGGCTTTTATACACATAGTTCATAAATCCAAAGCCAGGATTTCTCATTCCACTGTAGGGCCTTGCTGGTTTGGAAATTAACTTCTTTCTGAAGCTGGTGCAAAAATGGCAGTTATTTGTCAAAGAGTTTACTGAATAAATGTCTTTGGGGTTTTTTTTCCAACATATTTCAGAGAAAGGCTTTGATTTTTCCAAAAATTATTTTTAATGATTCTGGGGAAATGTGCAAATATCAGATCCCAAATGTATTCAGATTTAAAAACATGAAACATCTTTTATTTAACCACTAACTGATTTTTCACATTGTATTTGTAAACAAAAACATCACTTTCCCTTTTTCCCTCAAAAGTAGAACATTTCAGTGAAGATCAGAAGTGCATCTGACTGTTTCAAATTGCAGAATTGATTAGGGGTGGGGGAATCAGTCAGTGATTTGGAATTGATAACAGCTTGTGATAGATAAGGGTACTCCATTTCTTGTCCCATCTTCATAATAGTTCAGGTTAAATAAGTTGTCCAAAACAACTGTCAATTAAAAACAAGCAACCAACTAAACAAATAAAGCCATAGCTTGGTCCATATGTCTTGTTTCTATTCTATTATGCTAAGGGAGAAAGCAGCCTAGTATAAAATCCAGGATATTAAAGATATTTATTGGTAATGTCTGGTATTTAATTAGATTTGTGGCTAGACTGAGTCTCCCAATCCAAACATCCTCCAGCTTTATTTATAAAGTTTGGATTCATAATTGAAGTTAGCATGTTGGGACAGCCAGGATCTAAAACATTCTCTCTTATTCTAGCTTGCTTGTGTTCTCAACAGGCTAACAAAGTCAGAGCCAACATTCCCTCTCCAACCACCCTATGAACTGCTGGGTGTTTCTATGGGTTTGACTTGTTCTTAGCTTGCACAGAAAAACATCTGATTAATGAGAGATGAACTTGAGATGATGAGATCAATCTGAGATCAATGCTGTTCTGAGGAAGTGAGAGTTCACTTCACACCAGGAGTGTGAAGTTAGGCTTTATTTTTGTTCCTTGTAAGGTGAGACTTGCTGGAAACAGTGGGCCCTCACCTAGCTGGTGTCATTCTGGGTGTTGCTAAGCAACATGAAGTGGTTAAAATGGAGATACAGAAGAAGAGCATGGAGGAATAAAGGAAACAAAAGACATTTCAAAAGCATAAAAGGGATTAAATGTGCCAGCACATTCTACAACCAAGTTGTGAACTATCCACTGGGAAAAAGACAGTGATTAAGAGCACAGAGGAAAAAGAAAGCTGACAGGAGATGAATTAGGAACTTGATTCTATACTTTGATCAAAGATTTTTTTAGTACTTTATTCCAGTTTTGGCCCCAAATGACAAAAGTAATGGCAAATGAGAATAAGAGCCTGGGATGGGAGGATGAAGAAGACCAAGAAGTGGAACCACCATACCAGAAGTAAAGAGAAAAAAAAAGTCACTCTACATATTGCTGGAAACCAAACAACAACAGCTGTTTGGTTTAACAGGTTAAATGGCTGGACTCAAGGATCTTAAAGGTCTTTTCCCATCTGAATGGCTCTGTGATTTCATGACATGGCAGGGTACTCCCAGGAATGTATCTACCCTCCCTAATTTTGCTTCAGATGTTCCCTAAGGTTGTAAGGAAAACATGCTAAAAGGTTGTGTTTTTATGGTTCTTCCATCATGTTTTGCTTAGATTAATGTCAAATAAACATTTCTCATTGGCCAGCACAAGAATGTTCTTCAGAGCTGCACTAGAGCTTTCCACCTGAACTGTAGCAATGCCACTGTGACAACCATGTGTCCCAGGCCCTGTCCCAGGCCAGGCACTGCTTTTGGCAAGGCTACGTGCCAGGCTGCTTTTTATAGCATTCTCATCTATACTGCAAATACTTTCTCACTCAAGACTACCTACAGAATCTTTCCTTTTTGTCCCTGTCTTCACTGTCTCCAAAGCTTCACTCTGTTTGTCACCTGTCATTGAAAATCAGTCATTCTTAAGACTTGTTTTTCCTTACTTACTATCTCCCTCTTCCCTTCTCTCTTTCCATAGCATGTTTTTATCTTGGCATTTTCTGTCATTCCCACAAATATGTCTTCTATTAGCAAGCTACAAAAAGTACTCCAGGAAACTGCTATCAGTTTCTGCTGCTTTTCCACTCTGCCTGCCACCCATTCAGGCTATACCTCTCATGCCTTTGACTTGTGACACCTACAGGACCAAGGTGAACATGAAACCTTGTGTGGAGGGCAGAACCCAAGTGCAAACTTGTCTCTCCCATCAGTTCAGTCATCACAGGACTTCTTCCACACTTCAGCCCCAAATACTGAGCAGGGACCCTATTATTGTGTCCTTTGGTAAATGAGAAGTGGACCCATTTGAAGAGCTTCCTTCCTCCTTAAGTTCTCAAAGTCCTGTTTTTGAGTAATTTCTGCTAATGCACCTGCCCCAAATCTTACCTCCTGAATGGTGAGTGTCTCCATGTCCTTCTTAAACTGAGGGGCCCAGAACTGGACCTTGAGTTCTGTGTCCAGTTCTGGGCCCCTCAGTTTAAGAAGGACATTGAGACATTTGAACGTGTCCAGAGAAGGGCAATAAGGCTGGTGAGAGGCCTTGAGCACAAGCCCTGTGAGGAGAGGCTGAGGGAGCTGGGGCTGTTTAGCCTGGAGAAGAGGAGGCTCAGGGGAGACCTTATTGCTCTCTACAACTACCCGAAGGGTGGTTGTAGCCAGAGGGGAATTGGTCTCTTCTCTCAAGCAACCAGCACCAGAACAAGAGGACACAGTCTCAAGCTGTGCCAGGGGAAGTTTAGGCTCCAGGTGAGGAGAAAGTTCTTCACTGTGAGAGTCATTCACCATTGGAATGAGCTGCCCAGGGAGGTGGTGGAGTCACTGTCCCTGGAGGTGTTCAAGAGGGGATTGGACATGGCACTTGGTGCCATGGTTTAGTCATGAGGCTGTGGTGACAGGTTGGACTTGATGATCTTTGAGGTCTCTTCCAACCTTGGTGATTCTGTGTGAGAGCCCTCACATGCCACCTTTCCCACCTATCCTTGTCTGAAATGCTCCAGATGTCTCCCACCTTTGGGAAGCTCTGCATAGTCAGAGAAGCAGTGATCTCATTTAGGAGTGGGTTATGTTTAAAGTTACACTCAGCTCAGGTATGCAGGGTGAGAAACATTACTTTTCAATTAAGTCATGGATTCTGTAGCAAGGGAAGGCTCTTGCCTGGATGATGGCCCATGGGAACACCCAAGCTGAGGACCTGGCAGATTTTTCCAGTGCTGGTCTAGTAGCACTCTGGCTTTACTAGTAAACAGAAAAGTGGCCAGGCCAACCCACTGACTTTTTAAGATGATAGATGTGCACAGCTCATGCTGGGGGTTGTGAAGCTCAAGCTTTCTGAACACAACTTGTCTGTCTGTGTCTCTGAAGCCATGGAGCATACAATATTTACTCTTCTTGTCCTTGCAGTGAAAGGATTAATAAGCTAAATCCCATATGGTGTTTTGAGCATGTGAAGCACAGTAAAAATGCAAAACATGAAGATGATTTTATTCCTTCTCTGTTCTTTTTTGCACTTAAGGGCATAGTTTAAGCATCATGTTGTTAAATTAAAGTATTTTGCACATTTTTATCCACAGCTTACCTAGGCAATAGCTCTGCTCTGGAAATGCTTTTCCAATTGAAAGGTGCTGCTGTGAGCTGATATATTAAAACCAAATCATAACTAAGTGATGAATGTTCCTGCAAAAGATTCTCATTGCTCCAATAGTATATGAAAGAATCCCCCAAGGTGTAAGAAATACTTTCTAGGAGGTGAATATATGGAAAAAATGGTGCAGAGGTAGCTGGTGGAGATTTAATCATGGGGCTGTTACATTCCTTCTCTCACACTGTGTGCTTCATCACATTGCTCTGGGGAATGTGAGTTGTGCCTAATTATGCCAGCAATGTAGTCACTTTTAAATGGAAACTGGAAACTACTTTCTTCAGGCAATCCTTCCTAAGAATTCTCAGGATTTTCTTCCTTTCCTCCAGGACATTTTAAAGCAGTTAATGATGCAGGGTCACCTCATTTTCTTAACCCAGAGAAAGCCACTTTTGGAGCATGAGGTTTCCATGCTACTTCCCCTCCTTTCTCCAAGAGGGAGATTGGGAGATTTCCCATGGCACCCCAGCCCCCACTATCTATTTGCAGGATCATTTAGGGGCTAGGAACATGAAGACAGCTGTGGTTTGCCTTTGTGCTCTACCCCAGCCATGCATGACCTTTCCCTCTGTCCTGGAAGCAGTTATGGTGGATATTGCTGTGAATAAATTGCCTGTTCCAGCAGCAGTTTCTCACAAAACCCAATGCAGTCTCAGAAGAGGACCACCACCATCACACCTCTCATTCCTCCTGCCCTCAGCTGACTGCAGTCCATACCCATGGAGTGGTCCAAGTGGGGCAGCAAAGGAAACCCACATTCAATGAATGAGGCTTTAGCCTGAAAGCCATTCTGAGGGGGGGGGGGGGGGAAATCTTTCAGTGAGCTATTAAGGAATGTGTGTGCACTATATGAGCCATATACTTGTGTCTTTAATGTCTACTCCAAGTTTTGCAGACCATTTTGGGTTGCTTTATTACTTTTTGCAGTGTTTGATCAGGAGTTGTTATAGATACTACCTGGGACTGCACCTTTTCCCTGGATATAAAGCATAATTCCATGGGCTTTGCTCTAGCTACCCTGATGTGAGAGAGGATTGCCTGTGACAAAACTCATCCTCCAAAATGTCACTTCTCTCCAGTTCTGAAACAGACTCATATCCTCTCCCCATGAGAATGCCATCCTAACACTTAGAGGTACCAGCCCATGCTGGGCTAAGACACAAGACAGTAACTCTTACTTTCCTCCTACATCTGGAATGTTTTGCTCCTGTGACAATTCAAATTCCCCAAATTCAGCCGGTGAGATTGATAACAGTGCTGCCCAATGCCAACCGGAGTGCTGTGGGTGGAACAGGTCACAGGGATTTACTCCCCTCCCACACACCAAGCACAAAAGAAAACAACTTTGGCTAATCTGTTTTCTTGTATGTGCAGAACACAGTGGCTTTACCCACGGAAGGAAAACAAGCCCCCTGAAGCAGAGATGCCGAGTGATCCAGCTCTTCAAAAACAAAGCCAAGAGCTGTTTGCTGTGCAAGTGGCTCCTGCTCATCGCCGAGAGAACAGCCTCTGTAACTGTGGGATTGGAAAGGTTCTTACCACAGTGATGGGAATAAGATCCAAAATTCCCCAATTAATTTAATCAAATCATGAATGATTCAGCTGCTAACTGCACTATTTTTAGGACCTTCATGGCTATCAGGTTGTCTCTATTGCTGATGTTCTTCTGTTACATATAAAAAGGTAGTGAGAAACCTGTGATGATGAATAATGCTAAGGACATTTCTAACCAAAAACCTGATTAAACCCCCAGTTAAATCCCTCTAAAAATGATACTCAGAGAGATCATAACCTAGAAAACATCCAAGAGTTAATACATTTTTGTACTATATTTAAAACATCATCATCTTCAGTTAGATCCAGAGGACCTCAGGTTGACTGCAGCAATAGAAAGCATTCACACCAAGTTCCCAAGCATGTGTTGTCTGCTATTACCTGGCAGTTAAGTTATGCTTAGCCACTTCCTCATACCTTCCTGTCCCACATTCACCATAGACCAAATTACTCATGGCAATATGCAGCAAAGATTTTCAAACTGCTCCCCAGTGGTACAAACACACTCCAGCTGCCTCTAAGTCTGCCTTAACTATTAGAGTTTAAGAGGTCAAAAATCTTCTTTCCCTTCTGACCATCTTCATTTTCTCATCTTTATTTCCTACAGCTGCTGTACTCTCTGGGTTTGCTCAGCATGTTTATAGTTGTGATTATTTAGGAAGCAATGCAGTATGTGAGCAATTCAGCAAACACATGCTGCAGGCACTACTGATTCTTCCAGACTAGGGCAGCAACAGAGGATGCTGGAGGTTTCCTCATGCTGCCCGCTGCAAAATGTGACCTCAGGAAAGAACTAAATCAATCTTTGCTGCAACGATTTCAAGAAATTGATCTTTGCACATCAGTTCAAAGCACCAAGCAGTGAGGCTGGGTAAAGCATAAGGAAAGGAGGGTGCATTAGCTCCTCTGTGTTTAATTTAAGCTTTGGCAGCTGTTAGAGTTTGATTAATTTAATAAATCCATGTATTGAGGCAGCTAAGTTTCTGCACTGCTGGAGGATTTGGAGTTACTTCAGAGAACTAAAATACAGTGCTTTGAGTTATTCAAAGAATTGAAAAGCAGAGGTGTGAGTTGCTTCATAGGAAGCATAGGATACAGATCTGTATATACTGAAATAGATCACATGAAGAGCACTGCTGATGGGAAGTGCTGCACAGTAGTGCAGCTTTCCAGAAGCACCACGCTTTGACTCACCCCACGGAGCTGCAGCACATGCGGCAGCCACACTCAGCTCACAGAGCTGAGCCTTCTCCCAGCTCACCTGGAGAGTGACACCTTGCAGCCAGGGCACACCAAGGGCCCGGAGCAGCAGTCACTGTTGCTGCTGCAAGGTCACCTTCGTGCCTCGTTGGAGGCAGAACCTGACAACTGTGGGCATGTTGCAAAGAGCTGGGGCAGCGCTCAGCAGCTGCTTTCCTCTTGTAGCTTGGTGAGAGCTACCACATTGTGCTGCATGGCTGCTGATGTGAGTGCCGCTTCAGAAAAAGTGGCCACATCCCCATATGTTGAGGCTGGTCTAAAGAGGCACTTGGAGCTGCTCTGTTCAACTCCCGTTTCCCCCATTCTCAGCCTTGCTTTCTTGACTTTTGCCCTCCTCTCCTCCTAAAAACGCCTGCCCAGGGAGTGCTGCCAGTGTTCAACAAATATTAATCACCAAACCAAAGTCTTCCATTTGTTAACTGCTTGTGGCAGCCAGAATGTTTAAAAAGCATTTTGGCTCAGTAAGGTTTGCTGCAGGGATCTGCACCTTAAGGTGCTGTGCAAATGGAAGCTGAATGCCATCGCCTGTTTCAGGAGTGTAGGGCTGCTTCGTTTTCAGTTTCACACTTCCTTCCCTCTGTTATCTTTCCCCGTTGGTGGTCTGGCTTCTAGACCCCACCACAACTTTCACAGATCCACATATCAGAACACTCTGTGCAGGAATTTTGCATGAGAGTAATACTCTTGTCATGTATTTCATTGCATAGCCTGAATTTTCTTTTCTCCAAGATGAAGGCAAGATAAACCAGCTGCTATGGTTGTTCTCATAGGAATCCATCCCTGCCTCTAACACTGTACCATGAGTGCTGCTGGTGCCCAGAGGTCTGGGTGATTAGCATTAACAGGACTTGTCTTGGAATTCAGCAGATATTTGTGGTTTCTGTCATTAATAACCAGGAACTGTGTCTAAACAAGGTTACAGTAAGTGTGAATTATAAGGAAAGTGGCATTTAAAAAACAAGCTGTGCCTTGTCTTAAAGGTCAAAAATTACCTTCTGTATATTAAGGAATGCAAAATAAATTTAAAAAAAAGAAAATATAATAAAAAAGAATGCAAAGCTCTGTGAGCTGGCTACTAAAAGCATATGTTTGAATTCTAGTTGAGAGTAGTGTTAATTCAAGCCAGGCAGTGCATGTTCAGTGAATGGTAACCTGAGTCACACAGAATGGTGACCATGAGGCTGCAGGCAATGGATGAGTCTGCAGCTGCTAGCATGCAAAGTTCAGCAAGCCCGCTCTGAATGGCTCCACTCAGAGCACCTAAGTCCATGGTCCAGCAGCATACTCAGCATGTAGCATCATCATGCTTGCTCCCAGGAACTCCTCTGAGTTCTCAGATCCGCTGTGCCCTTCCAGCTTACCATAGTGCAACAAAAAAGGCATGGTGCCACTGCTGCCCTGCTCTGCTGGAGGCCTCTGACTGGCTCCAAAGACTTGACTAGCCAAAATGTTTGGGGGCTTTCTGAGCCCAACGTGCTTTTAGGCACCAGTTCCTAGACTGTACTTCAAAGGCTGCTAGGATGTCCTGAATTTTCTTGGCCTGACACTGGGCTGCTGTTATGCTCCAGATTCTTGCTCCAGGTCATTGGTTCAATCTCCTGCTTTTTGGCTTTGTGTGATGCTTTTGCCTCTGAACCCCTTAGCTTCAACCTGCTTCTCTCTTCCTGATTACTTCACATGACCTTGCTTGATCTCTGACTGCATCCTTCACTACTGACTGAACCTTGCCCCTGACCTCATGCTTGAGACCCAAGTTTTTCAGATGGGAGTCTTAGAAGATGGAAGGACTTGTCTTTTAGTGCAGATAGCTTTCCTCCTCACCTCATCAGGACTCACGATTTGTTTTGGACATAAGTAATTCACAAAGTTAAAAGGAGCAAACAAAAAGTTTAGGTAGCTACTGCAACTGAAATCAGTGGTTGCAGGGGGAGGGGAAAGGAATTTTGTGCTTTTGTCTTTCCCCATTCAAACCTTCACAGATGGAGGTGGGGAAAAGGGTTTTGGAGAACCCTACAACACTGATTTCTCTAACACATCAGAGAATACAGCCTGCACTCTCAGGGAAGACAGAGGCACACAGGTACTCACAGGGCACATCTATGTTTGCTCTGCAGAGCTGGGATTTGCTTTAACAACACTGATTTATGATGCAGTCACACTGTCTGATGATGGTATCGAGTGCTGGCCTGTGCAATGAGCTTAAGTGACTCACTGGCAAGTTAAACAGCAGAAAGGGAATGCAAATGCACATTCACCAGCCGTCCCATTACTGCACAGCAGCATAAAGCACCATTAACATTTCAGTAGATGCAGGCTAAACAGGCTTACCCAAATCAGATTCATTACCTCAGTATGTGTGTGCTTTAGCCTGTAAACCAAATCCCAGTGCCAGCTCTTCCCCTACTGGGAGCAGAGCTGTCCCCTGCCATACTCTGCACAGCCAGGCTGCATCCCAACCAGCAGCATCCTGTTTCCAAGACTGCAAGAACAGTTATGCCAGTAAGCCAGTGTCCAGAAAATATCACCTATTTGTCATTAAAGACACAGTTTTAAAGTGTTTATAGTGAATTAGGAAATTAGAGCTGGTTTAAGTGTGTTACAGTGCTATTAGCCTACTAGGGAAGATGCTAAAAGTGGCCATCAATCATTTGTCCTGCAGGCCCTTAGCCTCTAGAACAATCCACACCAAACATTTATTTCTTTAATTAAATGTCCTTTCTTCTCTGGTTGACTCTTTGTAGCACAGCAAGAATCAGAGCCTCTGCATGATCAATAAATTATAAGGAATTGATTCTCTTGTAATCACTCTGGCCTTAATGCTGCAGCCCCAGTGGTTCCAGCATTGTTTCCAGTAATTTACACTAAGGAAGAGCAGGTCAGGACCTTTTTTTTCTCAAGCAAGAGAAGGAACTTCCAAAAGTAAAACAAAGCAATTGCTAAGAAGCCAGGGAGAAACTGTCCTGGTCCAAGTAGACTGGACCTAGACCATGAAATCCAGAGGAGAGGCATCAACTTTCCACTATCCTCCCACCCTAGGAGCTGGCTGACGATAAGATAGATCTCTATTGACCACCTGGAGAAGGACTAGTGACAGTGTGCAGACAAATCAAGTAACTCCTCACAACTAAGCTATAAATCAGGCTCTGCCACCCAGCAGCATAACCTGCCTGCTGATAGCTTACAAATAAGTCAGCTGCAGAGCAGGGCTTACGTTTTCCTGCACGTCTCAGATGGGTGGCATTCTGAATGTGGAAGGTGCTAGAGAGGCATCAGAGTAAGTCATCACTGAGCCTTTACACTGGCATATTGACTCACCTCGAAGAGTTTACAGAGGTTCAGAAATACAATTAACCCAGAAGGTATCTCTAGTTGCTTGCCTGCTGATAACATCTCATTTTCTCACATATTGATGTGAGAAGGTCTGTGCTGGTGGTGTAACAAGTTTACCAGTGTGCTGACCTGATTTCTGTGTGCTGCCCCTATCCCCTTCTTTGTGCCCTTGGTTGGTACTTACTTGTTGTGTCTGATAAAAGATACAGTAGGCAGCGTAGCTTATCCACGGCTCAACATTAAAGCATTTCTGCAAGGAAAATATGCTGTGGGATTGGACTTTCTGGGCAGCAAAAGTATCCTTCATTACACTTCCTCAAGAGATCATTAAAGCCAACCTTTAGCCCTTTTGAGTTCTGTGCTTTTAGAATAGAGTGGAGCAAAACAGTGATTTTCATTTGCTCTGGCAAGGGAGATTATTTTCTTTCCTCAGGATACAGCTGTTGCAATTTGGTTTTTTTCCTTTAAAACCAGTAAACAATGTCCCAGTGTGCACCCCGATTACTGTTTGCCATCAGCCCTTACAAGCATCCCAGCACTTTCATTCCACATGCTGCCAAAGGAAAAGGAACAGGGAGCACATCTGTGTGTCTGGGTCATTCACAGAACCACAGAATGGCTCAGGTTGGAAGGGACCTCAGAGATATCTACTCCAACTTCCCTGCCATGGGCAGGGACACCTCTCAACCAGACTCAGCTGCTCAAGGCCTCACCCAACCTGGCCTTCAAAATCCACAGGGAGGAGGCAGCCACAACCTCCCTGGGCAGCCTGTTCCAGAGTCTCACCACCCTCCTGCTGAAGAACTTCTTCCTCCGATCCAGTCTTACCCTGCTCTCCCTCAGCTTCTAACCATTTTCCCTTGTCCTGTCTCTACACCCCCTCATGAAAAGTCCCTCTGCAGCATTCCTGTAATGGACTGGAAGGCAGCTCTAAGGTCTTCCTGCAGTGTTCTCCTTCCCAGACTGAACACCCCCAGCTCCCTCAGCCTACCCTCATAGCAGAAGTGCTCCAGCCCTTGGATCATCTCTGTGGCCTTCCCCTGGACTTAATCCGACAGCTCTGTGTCCTTATGCTGGGGACACCAGAATTTGAGGCAGTATTGGAGGTGGGGGTCTCAGCAGACCCCTCTGGCCACACTCCTCTTGATGCAGCCCAGCACACAGCTACCTTCTGGGCTGCATGAGGGCACTGCTGGCTCGTGGGGAGCTTCTCAGCAACCAACACCCCCAGGACTCTTTCTTCAAAGCTGCTCTCAACCCCCTCTGCATCCAGCCTGGGTTTGTGCCTGGGATTGGCCCAACCTGGATGCAGTTTGCCAGCTCACTGCAAGGAAGACAATTTTGCTCTGGCCTTTCACATGAGTTATATTGGAATAAAGAATTTAAAAGGAAAAGGGGCATCTCTGGCACAGAACCCAAGGTGGTGAAGGGAAGGTATTATTCTGAGCCATGCAGTCATTTAATTTATCACCTTCTGATAACCTAATCTGTAACTGTGCTTTGATTATGTAACACCTGGTCACCACAGCAATTCTCCACATCTCCAAAGCCATGATGCTGCACAGATGGCTGTGCCACTCTGTCAGCTTGGACTGCAAGAAAAAACCTCTCCTGCACCAAGGTGACATCCCCTCTTCCTTTCTTCCTCTTGTCTTCCTGAAAAGATTCACGAGGAGCACAACCCAGAGCTATTTCCCAGAGCATGCCAGCAGGCAGCAGGGACATTTCTATCCAGCACAATGGCCGGCTCTGTCTAACATGGCCATTAGCACTGCAGTGATGTGCTAAATGCAGCCCCGTGGGCACAGTGCTAATTGGATCAGCCTGCTCCTGGGGCTGCTCCTTATCTCAGCAAACTGGGATGAGCAGCCCCCAGCCCCCAGCCCCCAGCCCCCTAGTCCTTCACACATGGCATCAGTGTTTAGAGCTGTGAGAGCAGGAAGCAGTGTAGAAGCAAGTGCTGGGTGCAAGAGGCAGGTTAGCACTGCTGCAGAAGAAAAGCACGAGGTGGTGTAAAAGTACAAATTGAGATCTCTATTTTGGGGTGAGATGATCTGTATGTGACTATTCCTTTCCTCAGTTAAGGATGAAGCCTAGATGGGGTATTCACATGGTACATGTCTCCATTTGCTTAGATGAGTCCCACTCCTAAAGCCAAATCTAAATGTCACCATGTGCAGTTTAAATCCATTATTCCTTGTCCTTCTCACCACCCCACCCCTGCTACCCAAATAGTCCCTTCCTGCTTTCGGGTACCCTTGAAGTATTCAAAGACTCTTCCTACATCACTCCTCTGTGCTCTTTTTGGCTAAACAACCACACAGCACTCCACTTCTTGCAGGTCTTATCTTCTAGACTTGCAAGTCCTTGTCATGGGGATCTCCTCAGAAGGCTGGCCTCCCCGAGGCCACCATATAGCTCTACAACTTAGCAGACCTCTGCCTCTGCAGGCTTTCTGCAGGGCTATGCTCACCTGGCTACAAGAAAACATCTTGCCACTGTTCCTACTTCAGAGCCACTGATAGTTCTGGAGTACCTGAGCAAACCTCTCAATCTTGGCTGCCAAAGGCCCTCTCTCTTCACACAGTAGTGAAGAGAGTAGTAGTATTAATATAATTCTAGGAAGGATAGGAACAGACTGTAACAGGAATTATATTCTGTGAAGAATAAATCTCCTGCTATAAGCTCTAGAAGGAATTCAGAAGCACAGTCCACAGAAATAAGTCTTTTGACAATGAGAGTAGGTTCATCATCAAACCTCTGAAGATGCAGAATGTTTTGTTTTCTCAGCATCTAATAAAAGTGATGAACTCCATCTTGGAAGTCCAAATCATATCTTTTCTGTTCTAAAATACCCTGCAGCCAAGCAACAGAAAGGAACTGATCTGGTAGATCATGTTCTACTCAGTTCTAACATTTCCTGAGGAGACTTCAGCTAATGGTATCTTAAATTTCCACTGATTACTGGCATAGGGAGGCACTGAGAACAACCAGTCAGGCAAACATCTAATTACCAGTCCGTGGACTTTCAGACAGCTGTTGTCTGATGACATGAGGACATTGAAAAGTCATCCCCTCTTCACTGGTGGAGGCAGAAGCCTTGTCTGAACCTCAGAAATAGCAGATAGAACACCTTTGTTAAGCTTGTTTCCATGGTAACATTTTCATGTCATTGAACATCCTTTAAAAATCCAAACCCTTCCCTCAGGTTGGCTTGAGGGTTTTGGTGACCCCTCTTGCTAAGTAACTTCTGGGAGGTAAGACCCAGGGCCAAACAGGGGATGCAGGAGGTGCCTTACTTTGCTGCCAAGCTTTTAGCAACCCTTCCTTTGATTTTTCAGCTTGGAATTTGAGCACTGACTCTGTCAATATGAGTAGGCATGGAAACCAGGCACAGATATTCCTGTCTCTGACACAAAAACAAGGCAGCTAAAGATGACTGCAGTTAAGTGGCTTGTCCGGAGGGGGAAAAGCAGATGAGGCAACTGAGTGAGAAATGCCCTGCTGTGAAGACATGACTTCCCCATTTAGCATCCACAAGGCTATTGTTCCACTTTATGTTAAAGCTGGATTACACCACTGGTGGGCTCCTTTGCCACCTGCCCTTATGGCAGAGCAGATAAAATGCAAACCCTGGCAAATCTTGACATAAGGGGATAGCTTAACTCTTCCTAGGGGAAGCTCTAGCAGTAAAAATGAGGAAAGTTCAGCAGTTGCTGGTGACTTTCTTTGTGCACCAGAGTGGGGTTTTGGCTCACATAATTAACATTTGTTTTCTTCCCCAACGATTTTTTGTGTACTACAGACTCGTCTCATGGGCAACACTTGTCACTTCTGCTGCTAAGGCAGTATTCCAGCCCCAGAAATGGGAGCAAATCATATCTTGGCTCTAGCTGTAAAATCACACTGGCTTCTTCATATGGCTTCTCCAGCAGCCTGAAGGTCTTCAGTTGCACCTGGAGGGACACCCTCAGCTCTGAAGAAAGACCCTTGAAAGCTACTGCTGATGGAGTCAGTGAGAAGCACCTTGTAGCAATGATGCTGTAGTTTTAAAGAATGTGTTTGAAAGAATTGTTGAATGCCTTCTCCTCTATGTGTTAGCTGCAGCAGGCTGGGAAAGGTCCTTCAGAGGGGGAGAATAACCAGGGGAAAAATGTCTGTGCTTTTTTTTTGGGGTGAGAACCAAGCCCAAAGATCCAATTATTTTGCATTTGGAATTGCAGATTTGATGTTTGCAGGCAGCCCCCGTTACTCCAGTGTGCTAGGCTGGGGTGTCCACTACACCCAGAAGGTGCAGATTGCAGATTGCAAAAGACAAATAGTTCACCAGCTGAGACATTCATTTAGGATGCTCCCTCCTCTGACAAATAGCTAATTGCCTGCTTCACCAGCAGGATGCCTGCACAGAAATCAAAGGAAGGATAAAAGTTTCATTTTTTTCCTGGTAGAAAGCTGTTTGAGGGTGGATGAAATAATGCACTGCGTTACTCTAGATTATGATACAATAAAGAGATATCCTTTTTGGACTGACCCCAGAATGAAGCATTGATTTTCACACTATAAGAAAAAGCTGAGAAACAGTGTTTCAGGTTAAATAAATAAATACAGTTATAAAGCATTTCACAGAGGACTTCAGCAGCTTTTTGAGCCGGAGATGGATCACAGCTGGGAAGGGGGAGGAGGAAGGTAACAAACATTCTTGTTTCCACAAAAAGTTCCAAAATTATTTATCTCCAGGTGCAGTATCACTCTGATTGTTCTGTATACTCAAGACTGACATCATTGTGACACTTCTGTCCCCTTCCCATGGAAGCCTAGACTTTGGGGAATACACCCTTGGTGTGGGAGGACAGAGCTGGGCTTCCTCATCTCGGAGATGGATGCTATAGCTCCTTTACAGCTGACTGCCCAGGAGCTAGCTGGCTGAGCTGAGAGAAAGCCAGGGTGAAATAATATGTACAAAACTTTGTGTTTCGATTATCACAATGTTTTGGTGTTTGTTTGTTTTTTTTTATCTGACTTTTCCCCAGTTAAATGAATTTATTAGTGAGAAAACATCCTTACCTTTAAACCTACATGTGATCTTTTGCTTCCCTTTTTTGCTTTCTCTGCTTCACTCTCTCTTTCAGACCTTAGCAGCTCTCCTGTCTCTCTCCTTCTCTTGCAGCAAATCCCAAATCTGAACAGAAATGCACCCTATTCTGCTGCTGCACCTAGGTGCCCTACCTTTTAGTTTGGCATGAACTACAATGTCATTCAACACAGACACTCATTTAAGATGAGAAAGTGATGCAAAGGAGGAGAGTGGGAGCAGACCTTTCTGCATTGCTGTTTCAAATGATGTTGGATGCATTTTTCTTCTCTTAAAAAATTCAGAGTCCTTATTAGTCCTAAAAGCTATTGCCCCAAACTCCTTTCTTCTTAGAAATTAAAAGAAGTTTAAAGCTCAGACTAAGGCTCATCTCAGACAACATCTCAAAGCATTCTTTAAGGAAGAGAACAAGCATCTTGCCTCTTTGTTTTCACGCAGGCTTCAGTTCAAAGTAGCTTGCTGCAGGACAGCATTTAATTGACCTCAGTGATGGAGTTCATTCAGGGTGCCTCTCACCTAGCAACAGCCAAGGAAGATTTAATAACTGCTGGGATTTAGGACCGTAGAGTTGTTTAGGTTGGAAAACATCTTTAAGATCATTGATTCCAACCATTACCCCAGCACTGCCAGGTCACCACTAAACCGTGTCCCTCAGCACCACATCTGCACAGCTTTTAAATTCCTCCAGGGATGGTGACTCCACAACTTCCCTGGGCAGCCTCTTCCAGGGCTTGACAACCCTTTCTGTGAAGAAATTTTTCCTAACATCCAATCTAATCACCCCCTGGTGCAAGCTGAGGCTGTTTCCTCTAGTCCTATTGCTTGTTACTTAGGACTTACTGTCTGGTTGAGTTTGAGCATCCTTTTTCCTCTGTTTCCCATCTCTCAGGTGGGATTTTTACTCTGTGCAGGTACTAAAGGGACATGGGTTAGGCAAGAGCCTGTAGCAAGATGAAAGCTCCCTTCTCTGGCAGCTTCTGACATCTGTGCCTACAATGGTAACAAAAAGCCCACTGGGGTCGATGGCTTTTTAACGTGGAAACTGCAATGAGACCTGAAACAAACTGGTACCACCTGCTTCTTTGGCTTAACAAAAGCCACTGAACAGAGAGTAGAGTCTTTTCCTATTTCTGAGAGGTCTGACCTGTGAACAGTAATCCTGGTTCACTGGAGGGTTAGCATTATCATTTCACATTAATGTTCAGGTCGCTCCCCAGTAATACCTTCCCTTGCCTTTTGTTAGTCTCCTTTACTCCCAGTCCCCCTCAGTTCCCTCTGTTCCTTCCACTGCTCCTGCTTTTCTTCCACCCTTCAGTCCTCAGAGCTTTTTCAGCACAACCATTATAATCACAGTGTTCTTTCACATGCTGGGACTTCTGCTCTGTGCTCACATTTTAACCCAAATGTCTTTTTCCCATCCCACCTGTAGGTGGTTTAAATAAGCAGAATGTCTGAACACAGAGAGGAGCAGGTTTCCAATGGGTAAGGAAGGGAGTGGGTGCTGCTCCTCTCCCCCAGCATCGCCAGCTACAAAGCTGCCTGCTGCCTAATCTGGTGACTGGGTTTACACTGATGTGCTGGTGGCTGTTTCACACTGTAATCAACATCCATCTCCTGGCTGTATTTTAAACTGGATTAGGGTGTGAGTTTCCTTCTCACTTTACAATCAACATGAGCAAATGCCTCCTCTGCATCAAAGCAATCTGAGTGGTGCATAATGGAAAGCACTGGATCTCACAGGACCAGTTACAACCCGGGAACAGGTTACAATAACAGGAAATCTATTCTGCTAAGAGCTTCCTTCAGGATCATTATCTAGAGACCTGCTAACCCTGTAATTGTTCCCTCGGCACAAGGGCCCTCTTCAGAAACAAACAAACAAACAAAAAAGGTCATAGTGGTCTGCTTCTGAGCACAAGCAGCTTCTGGTTTTTTGGTGCTCTGATGCATGCAGCAACGATTCCCTCCCCCAGCTGAGAAAATGTAGCCTGAGCCCTTTGCATGAGGATTTCTTTACCGGTGCAAATCCCTGCTGTTTAAAAACACCAGGGGAAAGAGTACCTCTGTGTTTGATAGCCTCCTTCATTTCTTTTTCACTTAACAGGAGAGTTTTAGCTAAATCCATCCCACAGGTGTATTTCCAAAGAGTGAGAAACTGGTGTCTATGCATAAATCAATGGTGTCCATTTGTAGAGAGCAGGATATTTACTGGGATATTTTACTGAATATTTACTGGGCTATTTTAATACAGTTAGGTTTTAAAAGTTGCTTTAAAAGTTCTTCTCAGGTTTATGTACTTATTTTATACATGGACAACAAACAGCTCTGGGATTTTGAGGGAGTTTTTTCCTGGGCCTGTTACAATGGTTACAAGGGGTTTTTCATTCATCTGTTTAATCTTGAGATTTAGAGAATAATTTATGTCAACACCCCAACATGCTTTATTCTCTAGCTTCACAAATCTGTTGCTATGGCTGTTGTCATGTTCAGCTTCAAAGAGAACATGGCTTGGTCCAAGCTGGGGACGACTGAGCCCAGGCTTCATCTCTATGCTCTGCCTTGGACTCAGCCTACCTCAGTAGGTCACTCCCATCCCTCCTGCCTGCCAAGTGGACCATTAAACCAGTAGATACCTGAATGTTATCACAGAAACCTCCTTCAGCTGATCTACTTAAACAAGCATTAAGCCTTTCTTGACAGAGCTCTGGCACTCACAACAGCAAATACAAAAATAAAACTGAGCCAAAATGCAAAAAAACAGACAAATAACAGCAGGGCAGGCAGACTTGCGGAGGAGACGATGCCTTGCAAGGCTACCCTGCATGATTAATCCCAGGAGGCACCCTTGGAAAGGCAGCACGTAATGAATAACACTTGGAGGAGGGAGAATCAGAGGGGAAATGCTTTATCAAGTGGATATTTGAGCATGTTAACAACAGAACAGAACACAAAGGTTGGGCAGGTGAGTAATATCTGTGGCCAAGCAAAAATCTACAGAGAAGGAAAGATGGGATGAAGCCAGGAGAGAGCTCAACACTGGTGGGGAAGAAGAAGCTGAAGGCAGGGCAAGAGCTCAGCACCCCATGGCCCTTGTTTAAAATCCTGGCTAGAACACAAAGTGCTGCAGGCTCCCGAGCTGCTGGCTTTGGGCAGCAGACTCCACTATCCATGGCAACCCACAAACTGGAGCTAAACCCCTTGCTCTTATACCTCTGCCTGCCAGCAGAGCACCTCCTGGGGTATTGCTCCTCTGCCAGAACCTGTTCCAGCTGTCCTCAAGCCTGTATTTGTAAATCAATGAGAGGAAAACAATTTTGTAGCTGTCCTGGCGCTTTCACAGTAGCAATGCCTCCCACACATCAGTATCATCAGAACAAGGTGGTACATGGCATTGCTCTGGGCATGCTTCCGAGGAGATACTCCTCCAGGAAAGAGGTTTTTGGTGGGCAGAGGGAGGACTTTCCCCATATGCAGTATCTGTAGATTCTACACCAAGATCAGGTTTTGGTGGTATAGTTTTGGGGTTATATTACATTATATTGCTTGTATTATTATTGTATGTATTTGGGTTGGCTGAGATGGAGTTAATTCTTCCCAGAGCATCTTTCATGGTGCTGTGTTTTGCAGCGATGTAGCTTTGGTGGGCACCTGACCCCACACCAGGGCCAAAGCACCACATTGTATTATTTTATTGTACTGAGTTTTATACTTTTTGCTTGATGTTAGTAACATTAAGCATCTAACTGATTTTAAAATCACACCTGAAATTCTAACAAAGAACAAGGCTTGATGGTAATGATTATGCTTCAGCTTTTAGGAAGCCCTAAGCCTTAACTTTGAATTAGTTATGGCATTTCCAGAAGCTTTGGGCTGTGAATAGATTTTATTGAAGGCTGATACAACGCTATAAAACTATTACATCTGAAAGAAAGCAGAGACCTGGGGGAGGTGAATACACTTCTTCCTGTGCTAAAGAAATGCTGATTTGCTTAACAAAAACAACCACAAAAAGAAAAGTAACCACCTGCTAAAAGGAGCCAGGACTAGATCCATCTGCCACAGAAGTCAAAAGAAACCCTCAGGTTAAAACCAGTTGGTGGGGTGTGGCCACATGGTGGCCAGAAGTAATTTTGATTTCTCATTACTCCTGTGGACTGGATAAAGGAGCTCTTAACTGCTTATATCAGCAGTACAAAAGGATGCTTTTTATCTGCTGGCAATGTGTTAGATAAAGAAAATGACAGAATTTTGAAAGAATAATGCATTTTCTGTAGCAGCCTGATGCAGAGGCCTGTGTGCATCAGCAGCACTTGGAGTAGAAAAAGATGTTCAAATAACCAAGCCCCAAGCCCAGAGTCATTGGAATGTTAAATACAATCACTGGATGTGCTTTGCCACCTTTAGTGTTTGTTTTCTTGCAGACACAGTGGGAAATCAAGAGTTTCCAAGTACAAATAAAGTCAGGAGTGAATTTTCACAGTTTGCATGCCCTGCATTTGTGATTATCAACTTTGGGACTCAAAGTGGCTGCAGATTAATTCAGCCAGGGAAAAAAAAAATTACAGGATTGGATAGCTGTGACCAGCCACTAGAAAACAATATGCATATTAACAAATGTGAAGCATTGCTTTAAATTAGCATTCAATCCACAGAGCAGTAGGATCATTAAGATGTATCAAATAAACTTAAGAATAAATTCAGAAGAAGTTGATGCTCCTCTGTCAGTTACTATATAAATGGGAGAACAGGCTGCATTAATTGCATAAATTATTCATTTTTAACGATTTCTTCAGCCACAGTAAGTATTGATAATAACTCTCTGTCTCAGGGAGGGAAGAATGATGGCAAAGATATTTTGCTTACTCTCCTTACAATGGCAAAGTAAACAAAACTGGGATGCAAACTAATAAGCCTGGTAGTGTGCAGTAAAAATAAGATTCTTCTACCACTTGGCACTGGGTAACCTGCAGCTTTCAACAGCTGCCAGCACGCAGTGGTGGTCTCCCAGGTCCTGGGATCTCTTTCCTGGAGCAGGTGTTGGACACAAAGGGCAATGAGGATCATGCTCATGTAAGTGCCAGCAGATCATCTTCTTGCTTCCTTCCTGTCAGTGTGCCTGCCTCCCCAAGCACTATGCTGAAGAAAGAGCTGCAGATCTGCCTGCCTGTCATTTTATGATTCTATGATTCTATATCTTCCTGGGTTTGATTTTTTTGTGGGTTTGTTGGTGGTTTGGTTTGGTTTGTTTTTTTCCTTCCCTGGTATTTGCTTTGGGATCTGGTTGGATGAAATTTTCAGGCAAGATAAACTTTGGTCAAAACTATTTCAGAGAGGGAAGTATCAGAGAATCTTCACCAGAGGTGCCATTCCTAGTCTGTAATGGTTGAATATCGCACAGCCCATTAAATGCCACACATGCTGTTATAGGTACCTCCTGTGATACGGAGCTGTTTCCTTCAGTGATGATGATGATTTCCTTGCTGTACAGCTCTGTTTTCAGATATTCAGCAGGGCAGTTCAGCTCTTCCAAAACTTGATTCCTCTTCCCAGAGGGCAAAGCAGCCTCTTCTCCAGCTGCTTCTGGAAATGAGTCCAGAACTTCAACCAATAGTAAAATTTCTCACTTTTATACCTTGTCATGTATAAAATCTCCACTGTCACAGCATCAGAGAACACCACCTCACCCCCAGCTTTGAATATATTTAATCACTGGTTAAAAAGATGTTGCTGTGTTTCCTTGTTGAGGATTTGGTGACTGAAGCACTAAGATCCCATCTACACAAAGCAATGCAGCTCTCAACCAGCAGGATCTACACAAACCCCAGTACAGCCCCGTAAGTTCTGGTTAACTCACTCCTTGGGGAAGTGTGGCAAAGCAGGGCTACAGAGGTGCTCAGCAAGGGTAAGTGGGAAATGATGGTCAGGTGTCTTATTACCGCTGAGTGTAAGGACTGAGGGGATGCTGGAAAGATGAATTCAAACCTTGGTGGCAGCTGCTTAGCTTAGCGCTCAGCAGCCTGCAGAAGTGGCTACAGCAGCATCAGCAGCTACTTTAACAATCAAAGAGTAAATGCAACTCTGTCAGAGCATCACATCCAGCTCACCAAGGCTTTGGTGACAACTGGATCAAACCACAAACTTATCTTTTTTAAAAAAACAACCGCCACCAACAACCCAAAAGCCTCAGAACTTTAACACTTTGAATTATCCTGTTAGGCTGAATCTCACTTTTTGGATGTGTTCTGTATCACTTCAAATAGCTTCAGCATATGCTTGCTCTCTCCCTCCTCCTGAAACACTTCCAGGAAAGTCTCAGTAGTTTTACATGTGGAATAAGAACTTTTGTCCCAGTTTCCTGGCCAACCTGCTGCAACTGTACTTAGAACATCAACTCAAAATCTCATTATAGTCCACAACTGTCTTTAATTACTGACCAAGTCCTTTTTTCCCCCCTTGTTCACTTGAGATGGCAAATATTTTGCCAGAATGGGACTGGGTGTGACAACAGAAAAGCCTGGAATACAACTCCCCTGCTTGGGAACTTTATAAATCCATGATGGAAAGATTGTCAGTGCCAGGCACAACTGGTGGCTGTGTGAACTGGGTCATTTCAGTACCTAACACAACCCATTTAAAGGCAGAATATTCTGCAGTAGGCACCTGATTCTCTCTCCTAACGAGGCCACAGACCTTTACAAGGGCATGGGAATGTTAGACTGTGTGCACAGCTCAAGGAGGGAACCTCATTTTCTCAAGCTCCTTCTGACTTTGCTATGTTTTTTTAGCTAATAATGAAGACAGACCAATAACAACCCCCCATATCTAGAGGAGCCATTACCCAGGTACCAGCATGAGAGTTGCAGGGAAGTAATGGCCTCCCTGTGGAGTCCCTTCCATGACTCACACTGTCTCTACATAAGGGCATATGTGAGTAGTATCCTATTCTACAAGTTGTTTACAAGCCAGACTATTTATATCTTCTGTTATCAGAGACTGAACATCTGTACCCACGATGTCTTTATGAGCTGACACAGAGCACCATACAGCATGCAGTAAAATAAGCAGCCCTTGTGCAGGGAGGAATGTTCCTGCTGGGAAGCTGTTTGGTTATGATGTCACTTAGCGACAGATAAAGATGATGGAATATGACTTCTCCCTGACAAAAAAAATGTGTTTCTTCCCAGAGGCTCAGAAATGCCCAAGCTTTGAGACTCTCTCTGCTGTCTGCTTTGCCTGTCTGTGTGATACGTGATGAGAACTCCCCTCCTACACAAGCAGGTGGCTCCTCTCAGGCCCCAGGGTCTCAAGGAAAGGCAAAACATTTTATACCAAACTACCACTGACCACCATTTGGGAACAGATGGGTACAAACCAGCCAAACCACCACTTTGAGTTGCTGGTAGATATTTTTTTATCCTCTCCATTTTGCACACCACAAAGCCAAAAGTGGGCAGGCAGCCCCTTATGAAGTCCTGCTTCTGGGTCAGCACCCAAGTGAGCTTAAAGGAGCAAGAAGAAAGCAAGAATGTTATAGCAAAGCCAAAAGATGGGTACTGGGGCAGCAATTTCTCTCCCATACTCCAGTTTCACAGGAAAACTGCAAGCTGTCTGCTTTCTGAAGCATGCTCAAGGATAAATCCTGCTCATCCTTATTTGACTGAGCAGAGTGGCCAGGAGCAGAGTGATCGTGCAGCTTGTTACTCACCTCCTCTGCTCAAGGCACAGCTTTTAGCAGCCTCTTATATGCTTCTCAGCCTTTCCATACTTAGAGGCCTTATAAGAAAGCTGGGGACAGTCTTTTCAGCAGGGCCTGTTGTGATAGGATAAAGGGTGATGGTTTTAAACTAAGAGGGGAGATTTAGACTAAACAGAAGGAAGACACTTTTTTTCACCACACTTTTTATACTAGGGATGGTGAAATACTGGCACAGGTCACCCACAGAGGTGGTAGATGCCCCATCCCTGGAAACATTACAGGTCAGGTTGGATGGGGCTCTGAGCAACCTGATCTAGTTGAAGATGTCCCTGCTCACTGCAGGGAGGTTGGACCAGGTGACAGTTAAAGGTCCCTTCCAACCAAAACTGTTCTGTGATTCTATGTTTCGCACACAAGTAGGCTCCTTCCACTGAACAGAGGTTTGTATCCTGCTTCTTAAATGTTTGGGGACATTGGAATTAAAAGCTCTGAGCAGAAACTATTGTGACATAGTCAGTAGATGTTTGCCCAGTGAGTAAATACCTTACTAACATCAGATAGCTCATCTTCTAGTGAGTCCATGCAGCTGGTTTGGAGCATTTGTTTCTTTGGCTATGTGGTTACAATAAGCCAGTCCATTTACACAGCTCTTGGCTATTACAGAAATGGAGACAGGAATACTCATGTTCAAAGAAGGAGAAAACCCAAAATTATGTCAGAATTTCAAGACCTTTTACAGATTTAAGAGCAAGATATTGAGAAGAGTGGAAACCCTTTGCTTTTGTTGTCTCACTCTGGTGAGACAGTGAGGTTCATTCCCTCTGATTTGGAGGTGATGGCCCGAGGGATGGACAGTCCATGCAGCCTCCCAAGTGTGACAGGAGGGTGAGTACTTTTCATAAGGTTGAGACCATTATGTAGTGATGGACTAGCTAGTTATGAGAGTCACTTCCTTGTAGATTCAGATATCAGCTGCTGCACAAACAATGTAGATAGCTGGATTAAGATTCTTAAAATACTAAGCATGGGAAAGCATGCAGAAATAGTAATTTTGAGTCAAAAAACATTGGTTGTCTGTACACATAAGCCCCAGAGGCAAGAAAACACCAACGCAAAGTGAAGTCATTTGCCACTGACTCCATTAAGGCTCACACAGCTCATGCATGCCCTTACACTGGTAGCAACCCTGGCTGCTGTAGATCAGCTACAGTGAAGGAATCAGCATCCATTAGCACCTTTTGTCTAGACATGCCAGGATGCTGTGGCAGTGTCCTGGGTGTTGGCAGGGTTAAAATTAAAGAGCTGTTCCACATGTCTATCCCAAACCCCGACCTACGAAGTACAGCGCAAATAGAGGCTTACCACCTTCTGTGATGATGCTTCAGGATCTAGGAGGTAAGAAAGCAAGCTCTGAAGGCAAATGCTGTTATGTATGTACCCTGCTAAAATCAGGCCTTGCTTCTCTGTCTGCAGAGAACAAGGACCAGAGGTGAAGAATTGTCAGTTTAGTGACAAGAGTTGATCTGCTACTCATGTATCATGTTATGGCTAAGATCTCAACATCTGCCTGTCTCAGAGCCCCAGAACTCTCACTGGAACTGTCTGGCAAAATTGTTTGCATCTCTTTCAGTGTCCCAGTAAGGACTTGCACTGAAACAGGTTCAGAAAATTACAATAATTGATAGGTTTAATTTATTAAAGCAATAGGTACAACAGATTTGGGATTGCCAGTCATAAATGCACTACCTGCAAGCAACTGAGCTCAAGTTAATAAACCCCAGGTAACATCTGACAAAGTCAGGGGCACAACTCTTTGCAGTAGCACTGGTATTCAATAGCAGTAACAACAATCCAGCAAAAGTTCAGCTGTACATTGAAGGTGCAATTCTTACCAAGAAGGTGTCCATGTCTGGGGTGGAGGAGAAGCAGCACACAGCCCATTGACCATCCTCATCTCTGCTAAATTCAGTCTTTTCTCCTGGAGAGAGGTATTCCCCCTGTGGTTTAGCATGATGAGAACTGATTAACAGTCATATATGTTTGGCCTGCATTCTGGCTCACTGTCACGCTGCGGGGTGTCAACTTTTAATACTCAAATTGCAGTTAATTAGGCAAAGGTCTTTGCTTGGGCACTGTAGCCTTCAAAATCAGTTTTGAAGCTGCATGCTTTTGTTGCTCCTGTCTTGCTTCATTAGTTTCATCCACAGGGATGCCTTTCCTTCGCAAGACTCCCTCTTTTAGCCACCTGGCAGGGCAGCTCCATGGATCTTCCTTCCCAGAGAAAACATACATATTTCTTGGTTGTAAATATCTCAACCTTTCCCCTGAAGTGCACTAAATTAACTTGAATTCCTGTCCCACAGCAAGTTAAGCAATTATCCCACAGCATAGAAATAACTTAATCTGGGTTGCTGTGACATTAATTGTTTTACCTTTGTTTTGAAAATTAGTAACAAAGGAGAACTGGAGGAAGAGTAAGAGACTCTCCTCCTTTCACACATCTTTTGACAAAATTTCCTTTGAAATAGCTATCAACTTTCACTTCAAAGCATTTTCTTGAGCAGATGAATACTCCTGTGATACTGTCAAGTTGTCCACATGTCTATTTTGGCTGATGCAGCTGATGAACAACTCCCTAAGTCTATTTATATTGAAGACAAAGTTTTGGTTTGTTTTGTGCATAAAACATTTCTGGTTTTCCCTTCTTTTGGTTATGCTTAGATACTGACAGTGATGGGAAGGATCCTGATTTAATGGGTTAAATGTGAAAGCATTTATAAGCAGACCCACCATCTCAGGCTGGAGGTGAATGAGAAGAGCGACTATCATTTTGCATTCCTCCTCCCTGCTCTACAGTCATTTCCTCAGAAGAGAACAAGAGTCAGCTGGGTCAGATTTGGGGGCCTGCCTTCCTGGATCAGTTCAATGTGGTATGCAATTCTATAGACTGAAGCTCCCACAGACTGAGAAATAATTGTGTCTGCAGGCAGAGTGTGCCCACACGCAATGAAACCTCGATAAAAACTGGCTAATTTGGCTTTCACCTCTCATTAGCTTAATGCACAGTGCCCCAGTCCAGCTGGAAACAATGTAGAAAATCAGAGGGTTTAATGCTTGTTAACATTATTTGTAATTTTTCTAGTACTCTTCCACAAGACCTGAACTGCTTTGTAGCAGCCATTTCCTGTGGCACATGGGTTGTGGCTCAGTGGGGAGCCTTACTGACTGGCTGACCACAGTGATGTCAATACACTTCTGAGGAGGAGCTGGGATTAATCATCTTCGGAATGTGAGTTTAGCAAGGAAAGAGATAAAAATGGGGTAAAATGAGGAAAAAACATGTATGTCCTGGTTAGTCAAAAATATTCCTCTGCTGGGAATCATATCCTTTGCCTGGAAATGCCCTATAAATTACAGAGCACTTCACAAGAAAACACTGAGAAGCTATAAATGGAAGCACATGAATTTGAAAACAGATTATTTTTGAGGAGCAAATCTGCCACTTCAGCTTCCTTATCTCCATGTTCACTGTGTGCAACATAGCTAAAGAAACACATCAAAGCCTGAGCCAGTGTTGTTCCTACAAAGAGCTGTCAATGACAAATTCTGCTCCCTGCTTTTTTTCACCATAAAGTAATAACCATAGAGGAGATGGGCACAGACCCCCTTGGTCAGCCTGGGAAAAACTCTGCTGAGAGAATACCCAGAAACTTTACACTGAGAGCCACATCTGAAGGTGCAATTTGTTATAAGGAGAGAAAGCTCACCTGAGTAATTTGTAGGTTGGTGGTTCCTTCCCTGTTTTGCCTCTCAACAGCCAAACAAACTCAGCAAATCCTGGAAGGCTTGGGTGTGGATTTAGTATAGGTGTCCTCGAGGCAGGTGGTAGAAGAGCTGGTACAGCCTCACAGAGAGTATTAGAGGCACAGTTCATTACCAAAGTGAACCAAAGCAGCTTACAGACAGCTCTGTAAGACTCGCCCAGTTGCCCAAGGAGTCCCCTGTGCTGGCAAGACTTAGGCCACTCACTGGGTCTTCTAATAGTTGAGTTTCACAGAATCAGAGTTGTTTTGGCAGGAAGAAACCTCTGAGACTGTGGAGTTAACCCAGCACTGCCAGGGCACCACTAAACCATGTCCCTTCAGCACCACATCTACACAGCTTTTCAATCCCTCCAGGGATGGGGACTCTACTGCCTTCTTGGGCAGTCTGGGCCAGGCCTTGAGAACCCGTTCCATGCAGAAATTTTTCCTAAAGTCCAAAGGATGCCTCCCCTGATGCAACTTGAAGCTGTTTCCTCTTGTCCTACAGCTTGTTGATTGGGAGAAGAGACTGACCCTCATCTAGCTACAACCTCCTTTCAGGTAGTTGTTAGAGAGTGAGGTGTCGTCTCAGCCTCCTTTTCTCCAGACTAAACAACCGCAGTTTTCCTCAGCTGCTCCACACCAGGCCTGGTCTTCAGACCCTTCCCTAGCTTTATCGCCCTGCTCTGGACCCACTCCAGCATTTCAGTGTCTTTCCTGAGGGCCTCAAAACTGAACGCAGCTCTCAAGATGTGGCCTCACCCGCGCTGAGTTCAAAGGGATGACCACACTATTCACAAGTCAACGCTGCTTTGAGATCGGTCGCCCAGTGAGGGGAAGTTGTCGTCGAGGAATCCCAAGCTCTTTTGGTAGGAGTTAACAGTGTCGGGAATAGGCAGGGGGAATCGTCAGAGGAAGGTGTGACAGCAGAAACGCCACTCCGCTGCAGGAGCACCACCAGCAGCTATCGACAACAACTGCACCAAAGCAAGCAAAGCCGAGCCGAACCCGCCCCGCCCCGCCGCGCCCCGTCCCGTCCCGCCCCTCCAGGTGCGAGGTGGAGCAGGAAGCGACGGCTGCGGCCGTGCAGGCGATCCGCGCCCGCCTCGGCGCCGGGCCCATGCGGGGAGATGGCGGCCAGCCGCGCGCTGGCCGCGCTCCTGACCGCACTCCTGACCGCCTCGGCGCAGCTCCTCCAGCGGGAAGGTAGGGACGGGGCGGCGGGGGCTGCGCCCGGGCGGCTTCGCCTCAGGCGCGGGCTGGGAGGGGGTCTGCCCGGTGTGCGGCCGAGCCCTGCCTGCCTGGCCTTGGCCGCACCGCAGGCGGCAGGCTGGTGTCTCTGTGCTCATCGCCGTGTCCTGCTGCTCGTCAAACAGTTATTAGTTATTAAAAAAGGGAGGAAGGGGTCCTGCTGCGCCGACGTGTTCGGGCATTTCTTACAATGCTGAAATAAGGGCATCCAGTTTCGGCACCCACCCTCTGGGCATCACTTTTCCCTTCGCTTTTAGATAAACGCTAACGAGATGAATGCTTTGATCTTTGCGTCTTTGGGAGTAACTTCACAAAGTCTTCTCTCTGGGTGCCAGGGAGTCAGGCAGCTGAATTCCCTGTGAGGAGCAGGAGCCGTGTTGGACCCTGCAGTCCCCTAGGCGTCTAAGCAAAGACAATGATGTTTCTGTAGAGCAAGGGGTGAAGTGTGCACGCGGGGAAACGAAATGGCCCCGCTGGCAGGCTGCTGGTCACTACCATCTCTTCAAGTTCCTTGTGCAATTCCTGGAAATCTCATGTATATAACTTGTGGACAATTTTCTTAATTCCTGTCTGTGACCTCGAAAGAATTCTAGTTAGGATGTGTAATGTGTGGGGTTTTCCTCAATTTCCAAAGCTTGCTTGATTGCAAAACAATTGCACATTCTTTAATTAGTATCTGTAAAATAATAGCTATTAGTAATATTATAGCTATTAAGAGTTATTAGCCTTTAACATTACTTTTATTATAATTATATTTATAAAAATTATTATAATAATCTTTTGTTAAAGACTGCATCCTTCCATATATGTAATAACTGCTGAGTTAATTGCAGTGAATATGAATAACCTAAAGAGCCTGATGTGAAATTTGTGCCTTGTTAGTTTTTCTGTTACCTTTAACTGTGCTGGTTATGCTGAAGTGTGGCTCATGGCCATTCATGTTAAAAACAACACAGTCTGAACATTGACTGAAACTGGATAGAACTGAGGTTTAAGTTTAAAGCTATGTAGGCTTCGTAATAGAAGATTTCCATTGAATGTACTGCCTCATCTGTCAAGTGAATGACAGCTGTTTGCTTCTCTAAGTATTTTCAACATTTCCCTGAGCAGAGGTTTGTCCTGACATCCCAAATTAGTTGAGGTTTTCCCCCACAGCCCTATGCAATTGTTAATTTTTAAGGAGTTCCCTTTGCCCTGGTGCTGACTTGGGACAGGCTTCTGCTTTTTCTGTGTTTTGGCTGCAAGTCACAGTGGTCTCCCTTTCAGCAAGGCCAGGTTTAGGCTGGGTTTGCAGAACCATGCATGAGGTGGGTATAGGGCATGCTCTGATGGGATGGCTACAAACTGTGCTGCACCACTCTCTAAAGCTTGTCATCCACGATGGAGTTCATTCTTCTCTTGCCTTCTCCCTCCACTCCTTCCTGGCAGGTATAGTTTTGTCTTTGCTGTCCTCTAGCAATGTGTAGATCAAGCATGCTTGGTCCCATTGTCTTCAGAAGAGCTGGTGGGTTTTCTTGAGGTCTAATTTCATGCATAATGTCCATTATCAAATGAAACATTGGTGAACTCGTAGGTTGAAAACTGCAGAAAGAAATACTTGGTGCAGTAGCTGTGCGTGGATGTGGGAGTGTGAACAGAGTATCGGCGACCCGACCTTTGAAAATGTGTTTGCAGCTGAAAATGTATTTCTTTGAAGCACTACTAATGAAATGGATCAGACCTAAATTATTAAATTCAGTTTTAAATTATCCTTATGTGATAAAATCTGCCTGTGTGCTGTTGGTGTAAGAAGTGAATCTGCAGGTACTGCTGCTGCATTTTGTGTTCCACCCCCCAGTCGACGACTTCTTGGCAAGTGACTGTGCTGCCTCAGTCAGAGCGTGAAGCCTACTTTTTAATATAAAATTGAAATAAAATTGAAAAAAAAAGCAAGCTGTTAGCAGGGTCCTTCTGCTGTTCTGACAGAATATCACAAAGTAGCCTGTTTGGGCTCCTCTGAAAGTCGGGAAAAGCTGGATTATGTCCATTCTGAGAGGCCACTTGCTCACTCAGTCGAGACCACAACTAGTGTGCATAAGTATTGGATTGTACCTTTTTCTTTTTGCTTGCCTCCTGCCCTTCTCAGTCGGTAGGGGGAAAAAAGTGTGTGTAGTGTGCGTAGGACATCACTTGTTTATGGTGTGTCTCAGTTCTGGCAGTACCACCTTAAATTTTGAATTTTGCGCCATAAAATGCACTCTCTGTCTCCCCCCTGCCTTGATTCTAAATGGCCTAACTGGGGGAAAGACTAGAGATGGAGCTTTTTCTGGGACTTTTCCATCTTGCTGATGCGGCTCAGGTAGCCCTGTTATGCCTCAGTTCTGCAGCATGGGTTCATTTGTTGGAGCCAAACCATTAACCAGTTCCTATCTCTTAGTAGCATTCAGCTGATAGACCCTGGAGACCATCCCTCACCTTGAAAACTTCTCTGACGGATTCCTCTTGCTCAACATTTGCCTGTGCCACCAGGGTGTGAAGGAAAGGGTGTGGATTGTGCTGTGATTACTGTTGACTACTGGCTGTTGTGTCAGAGTAAGATTTTGTGTTTCTGTATTAGCTGGTGACAGAGGCTAGAGTTTGCTGCCTGTAGCTGAGCCTGCCCAGTGCAGACAATATAGATGGGACCTCTTGGAAGACCTTCAGGAAGAGCCAGCTGAAAAATCATGCTGTAAGGTCTTGGGGATGTGCATTTCGTCTATGTGAGTAAGGTCAAGTCTGCTGCTGAGTGCCCAGGCTGCCAGTACTGTAGGAAAACACATTCTAAGTATTTCTCTTTACTTTCCTCCCCACCCCCTATAATGGGGGGGGAGAAGTCTTGCCTTTGCCTGTTCCATTGGACACCTTTCAACAACCTTCCTCAAGGGTGGCAGAGTCTGCTTTGAGTTGTGGCTTGTGATTTCTTGGGGAGCAATGTGAGCAGTGTGATTGCTCACTGTCAGAGCAGACTCTTTCTTTGGGAGGTAGGATCATGCCAGTGTTCTGGAGTTTGCTCTGGCTTTTCTGGGCCCGTGGATGGAGCTGAGAGATTAGTATATGGAGACAGCAAACTGTGAGGGGTGACAAGGGGTGACGATCTGAAGCTACTCAGAAGTGAGAGACGAAGTTGTGCACAGGATGTTTGGCATAGGAAGGACTGCTGATTGTGAAATGTGCTTTTCTACCTTGGTTAGCCAGAGCCAAGGCTGAAGAGCTGTTCAGACATGCTTGAAGGTACTGCCTTCTCACTGGTAAGGACAGGCTGCACAAGCTAACATCTCTGTGATCAAGGGAGGCTCCTGTAGTGACTTGTTCGTGCAGTGTGACATTTCCTTGTCAAGTTGTGCAGACCCATGTACTGTACATTTTGTGTACTGTAGGCAAGCTCCTGGTCAGCTTGCAGACACCTTTCTCCAAGCTCTGCATCTCGCTTCCACAGAAGCAAGAAAACTTCCTATCTGTAAAATAATAATGAAGAAAAAGCAGCTCAGTGTCAGTGTTCTGCTTTCTCTAATTGCAGCTAGGCTTGCCAAATCCCAAAGGGGCTTTTTTCCCCCACTTGTAGTGAAGAAACCTTTTAAAAATGTCTTTTGCAAAAGTTTATATGAATGTCTTAATTACCTTCCCAAAAGATTCCAGAGAAAGGGATAGAAGTACTGAAGTGTATAATTACTTTGTTGACAGTTATTTGAAGTCCAAAGTTGCTTTCTTCCCAGTAGGCATTCCAAATTAATGAACTGAACTACTTCAGAGTGAGCAGCCTTGTTGGGCTGGGGTACTTTCAGACCTTCTCTGGTGAATTCTTGTCACATCACTGTCTCAGGAGTGCCCACTCTTCCTCCCTGATCAGGAGGAGAATGGGATGTGTGACATCTTGCCTGCTTTTCATCCCCATCCTGGCTATTAGTGAAGATTAGGCAGCTGTACTGTGGCTGAGGAATGAGTCTCCTCCTCCAGGTGCCGTCTCCTGACACGTGGATTGTTACTCTGACATCATAGTCATTGGCAGCATCTACCTGTGTTTACAAACTTTGCACATTTTAAGCCTTAATTTTCTGAGTGATTCTCTGAAAGCAAACCTTTAGTAAAATATGGACTTCCTATCTCAAGCAAGTGTAGTATTGGAAGATGGCTCTCAAACATAAGGAAGAAATTCCTTGCAGTGATGGTGGTGAGGGCTGAAACAGGTTGCCCTGAGAAGTTGTGAATGCCCCCTCCCTGAAAATCTTCCAAGGCCATGCTGGATACAGCTTTGAGCAGCCTGGTCCTAGTGGAATGTGTCCCTGCCCATGGCAGGGGGCTTGGAGCTAGGTGATCTTCAAGGTCTCTTCAAACCCAAAACATTCTGTAGGTTTCTGTGATGACATCATTGAACAATGCAGAGGTAGTTCTGTAAACAGAAAGCTTGTTTACTTTGTAAAGTCCAACAGAATTCCAGCAGCTTGCAGCAGGCAGAGCTGGCTGTAGGATGTGACTGTGATCTCCATTTGCTCCTCACAGTGCTATTTAGTAGATGGGGAGGGTATAAACAATGTATGGGTCCTGACTAACTTTGCTGAGGGCTTCAGGAGTGTGAAGAGAACTACCTGGGTGGGTGTTGCAGGTAGAATTGGAGTGGTAAATGGCATTTGGGCAATCAGGTGCTGTAGTTAAACTGGGGAGGTGGACTCAGCTTGACAAAGACAGGTTCAATAAGGCAGGTACAAAACGTTTGAGTAAGGAAAACGGGGAGACATTTACACTTTTGAATATTCTTTGACCTATTGTTGGCAGACTTGAGTCCAACTCAATAATGTGGTGCTGAGGGTCATGGTTTAGTGGTGGACTTGGCAGTGCTGAGTTTATGGTTGGACTCTATGATCTTAAAGATCTTTTCCCACCCAAACCATTCTATGATTTTAGCTGTGCAGTGAATAATTGTGTTGGAGGTGACGGGGAAACAGATGATGAAGTGCAGCAGTTGGTGCATCTCTTAGGTGAGCCATTGGGGCATTTGCTTGACCTGTGGGAGCTGGAGCCTGTGATCCTCATGGTGCAGGACACAGCTGTCAGGTTCCCTTGAGAGACAAAGGTTGTTCTGAATGGATTGCTCTGAACGTGTCCTGGTGCTCTTCATCTCCTACACTCAGACTGTTAGATCAGGAAGAGGGAAATTCATATGGCTTGAAACTGGAATCATTCTGCTTCTGGCCTGGTTGCTGCGTTGAGTCATATTTCTTGCTTCCCACTGTCTTGATGTGACCTTGCAGTGGGTTATGTGTAGTGGCACAACCTCAGCAGGCTATAAATGTGCCTGTGGGCCAGCATCTAGCAGGGCTCAGAGGAGCTTTCCAGGAGAGCCTACCAAGCTGTAGAGGCAATTGCTGGGGTAGCATCCCTGTCCTGAAGGCACGAAGCACTGTGGTGGACGAGCCTGTTTGTTGGAGAGGTGTGTTGGGTTGCGTGGGTTCAGATTCCCCTTGGGCAGAACAGGGGTTTGGAACCAGCTATCTCATATCCGGAGCGAGTGTTGCCGCTACTCGTCTGGGGCAGCAGCTCATCGGCTCCAGCTGCTGCAGGCCTGTGAATGGGCTCTGAGTCAGCCACAACCAGCTGGGCTGTGTTGAAAATGTCTGTGGGAGAACAAGCCACAGTGCAAGCAGAACTAGCAAAACAACTCTTTTTCAGTGTTATTTTGGGATGAATGAACATGTGCTGGGCTTGTTGGTGGCTCTTGTGCACTCCGGTTTCTGGTCAGTCTGGGGTGTTTGGACTGTTCTAAGTCACATGAAACGATCCACAGAGCGTTCTGGATAAATTGCTGTCATAAAATGCAGCTCTGTAGTCAATACTAGTTGGACTGTGTTCTGCCTCCTGCTCTGTTTAGCAAGGCACTGTGCATAGCCATATAAACTGCTGTCCTGCCAAGTCCTTCCCTTGTATGTACAGATGCATGCTCCCCATGAGTGCCACTGGCTCCACTGCTCTCCAGCTGTCTTCTACCTTGCATCCTTCTCTGATACAGAACAAAATGTCCTTTTGACAGTTATATATACACACATTAAAAATTACTAGGACATTAGTGTCAGGCACAACCACAAGAGACCCATTTAGGCTAAACTTTGTAGAGTAATCCAACTTGTTCTGTAGCTCATTTCTAACTCAAGTTGGAGGGCTCTGAGCCATGAAACAGATGAAAGGTTTGGAAAAACCAAGCTGTTGTGTGCTTACACAGACAGGAGCATTACTTTAGTGATAGAGGGATGCTGTGATGAGACAACTGTCACAAAGGTGCAGTCTAAATGAGAATGAGCAGCAGAGAAATAGAGCTGCAGCAGGGAAGATGCAGATTGAGGTTAGGGCAGTTGAAGAAACAGTCAAGGGAGGCTGCAAAACTAGTTGCTTAGAGGGGGCGAAAATTAGGGTGAGATCGGATATCTGTGTCAGCTTGTGAACCAGCTCAGAACTGGAGGCTTCACTGCTGATAACTTCTAGCCCAGCAATTTCCTCGCTGGGTAGGCAGAGAGTGGATGGAGCTTGGCAGTGCTTGCTCTTGTCGGTGTGGATATCCTGTGTGTCATCCCTGTGCAGCGCTAACCGGGTGTGGAAATTCCTTCTCTACAGGAAAGCTGTACAGTTACTGGTAATCCTCCTAATGTGGCATGCAGTGGGAATCATGGGCAAAGACAGATTGGTGTGAGTCATCAGGAGACTCACTTGTGTTTATAAAAGCTCTGCAGGAAGGATGCTTTCGAAGTAGTCTCTCTACTGAGGCTATTGTGATTGGCTGTAGTTTGGGGGCTGGAATCTTTGGAATCCCTGGATATACTTTCTGCGTGATTTCTTTTTCCCATTTTTCCTGTGAAAATGAGACTTGATAGTCTAATGGAGCTTAGGATATCACTTGCAGCTGGCTGCTGTTGACATTACAGCACTATGGTCTTATTTCTTGGACAAAGTGATTACCTGTGGAGTTTCGGCTCAGCAAGCTAATTAAGCAATAATCTAGCTGGGCGTCCTTCCTGACAGCTTTGTTGAGCCCAGCTGGGTACAGATCTGCATCTTTGTTGCCTGCTGGGCTGCCAGCATATTGATCCTTGCAGCATTTTTGCCATTTGGGGCAGAAATGAGTGTGACAATTACCATATGCAAGGAAGAAGTGTCTTTTGTCTCTACCTAGTAATTACTGGTATTGTGCTATTAACCCTTCATAGCCAGAAGACATAAACATCAGAAAAATGCTGTCTGTCATGGTCAGAGGGTGTGGAAACCAAAACTCTGGGCTAGCCTGGAAGTAGTTGTTTCACTTCTGAAAACTGCTTCTTCCCAAACAATGTGGAGGAACTGCCCTGGCTGCTGGCTTTGCTTTGCTCTTTCCTTTTCCCCACCCTGTGGACTTTGCCCCTGTGGTTGTCCTGTGTGCTCGGAAGGTCACTGCACAAGGCAGTTCTAAACCCAGACTGAAAACGTCTCAGGCAGCTTTCCTAAGGCAGAAATGCAGGCATCAAGCAGTGCCAGCCATTGCAAGAGGCAAGGGAATTCAGGCTCTTGGGTCAGAGAGCCATCCCACCAGTCACAAGCTGTAGGAAACTTACTCAGTGACCAGGTTCTCACTAACGATATTAGAGGGTTGGTAAAGTTCTCATATCAAGTGTGTGTAGAAATTTCCAAGTTGGTGTTTGAGGTTTTAATTTAAACCCCTGATCCTGGAGGCAAATAAGCAAGGCGGTTTCAAGGGCTTGCCAAGTCTTCTGACTCCAAGATTGTGTAGAAAGGCTGGGAAAAAGGCTCAAGACCAGTAAAACTCACATAAAAGCCTGACAGGGTGTCTGTCACATCCCACCTTGAGCTGGGGGAGTGACTTAGATTTGCAAATCCCCTTGGTGTGGATTAATGTGAAATAGCACTCAAGGTCCATACATAAACATCAGCTTCACTGGGAGATATCATGCTGGGCTCATCCCTTCCAGTATCTCTGTGAGTATTCTCTTCAGTCCTACGCCTCTGAGCAGTGCGATGTTTGATGCCTGGTGTTTGCAAACCTGGAGCTGCAATGTTCCTGGCGGCAGGGAAGGACAGCAGCCTGTGCTGACTGTTCAGTCACCAGGGCTTTTGCAAAGCATTGCCATGGGAATCAGATCCTGCAAAACCATGAGGGTGCTGCAAAAACCCAGGACATTTGAAAAGGATTCCTCTGGAGAACTGTGCTACTGGTTTTGCTGGGAGAAATCTTTTATCATTTGGGTTAATGAGCAAGAGGATTCCCAAGGTGGTGTATGGGCAGAACATTGCCCTGTGTGATGTCACACTCAAGGAGCAGATCTTTTTGAACAGAACTTGGAATATTCTTGTTTCTAGATCTTTGTGGGGTTTGTTTTGTTTTGTTTTTTGGTAATATACATAAATTTGAGGGTTTCCCCTGTAAACACTAAAAGCAGATTTGGTCCATCCCACGCCACAGATGTCTTCTGTGCTGCTGAGGGACATTGCATGGATGCTGATGTCCCCTCAGGGAAGGAGTTGTAAAAGGTGGGGAGGGCAGGAAGGGGTCATGCCCAGGTGTAGAAATCTCTGTTGGGGTGTGCTTTTGGTATTGCTGGAGTTCCTCCTCTGGACTGTAGTAAATGGTGAGGCAGACCCAGGGATCCATCTTATACCATCGCGTGCAGCTAAAGTTGAGCCTTGCTTTGTTGTGTGGCTGCTGAATAAACTTCCTAAACTGAGTCATAGCATCATGGGTGCCTTTTGAAGTGAAGCAGACCCTATGATGGGCATAACAGAACAAAACCTAGCACTGGGACAACAGAAAATAGAAAGCAATAGCTGAGTCACTTCTAAAATGTGATATAAATGCTCAGAGAGGTTGTGGAGTCTCCTCTGGAGACATTCAAAACCCGCCTGGATGTGTTCCTGTGTGACCTGCCCTGGGTGATCCTGTTCTGGCAGGGGGATTGGACTGGGTGATATCTGGAGGTCCCTTCCAACACCTACCATTCTGATTCTGTGATAAATAATGCTGGTGGGAGTGAACTGGAGCAGAACTAGTCCTACACAAGTTCCTTGTATACCTCTGTGAGCACATTCAGCAAGGGGATTTCTGTGCCATCAGTGGAAGAGCTGAAGCCTTTTCTCTTGTTCCAACAACAGTGACTTCTGAGAACATAGATGCAAATATTCCTTCTGGCACCTGTGGGGATGTGTGCAGAGGCTGGTGATGCTCATACGGCTAGTAACACAATACCTTTCCTGTTTTTTTTCTTTCTCGTAGCTTCCTTTACAATCTCACTTCGTAAAGCAGACTCCATCACAGTGACGATTAAACCCAGACCTGGCATCTCACCAAGCTGCCAAATACATGTTAAAAATGCCACCAGATTTGAACTCAAGATAAAGCCAGGAGAGAATGCCACTTTTACCTTCACTTGTAGAGCTCCAGAGAAATATTTCACCATGAAGATTCAGAAGAACATTGGTAAGATACTGGCTTTCAGTTTTCCCTCCAGTAAAACCAGATACCTTTTCTTCCTGTTACTGTAATAAGGCCTCCCCTGTAATCCTGGGTAAGAAGAAATCTTTGAACAATGATAAATAACTTTCAATTGCAAGTTAAAGCAGTCAAGAATCTCAACATTTGGAGGTGTTGAACTCAAGTTTCCCTTGCTTTGCATGTATCCCTGGTGCATGTATGTTGATGTTCTCTTTAATGGCATGGACACAGGCCACTTCTCAGCAAGATCTCAAACTTCATGGGACATTCAGTCTTTGGTGACATCTTTGTTACTTCTGGGGTCATATTCAAGGATAGTTCTCTTCACATTTTGTAGTTTTATTCATATGCATTCATTCAAACAATCTTCACAAAATTTCGGCTGGGGTTGTTCAGCCTAGGGAAGACTCCAGGGGGACCTTAGAGCTGCCTTCCATTACCTGAAGAGATCCTACTTTTCATGAAGGTGTCTAGAGACAGGGCAAGGGGGAATGGTTTGAAGCTGAGGGAGAGCAGGGTTAGACTGGAGCTTAGAAAGAAGTTCTTCAGTACAATGGTGGAGAGACTCTGGAATAGGCTGCCCAGGGAGGTTGTGGATGTCTTCTTTCTGTGGGTGTTCAAGGCCAGGCTGGGTGAGGCCTTGAGCAGCCAAGGATAGTTTAGAGGCATCCCTGCACATGGCAGGCAGGTTGGAATAGTTGAACTCTGAGGTCTCTTCCAACCTGAGCCATTCTAGGATTCTGTGATTATATATTTCTTAGATGCATGTTTTTTCAAGTTGGAGTCTAGGCAAAGATTAAAGCATGCTTGTTTTTAGTGTCCAGCTTAAAATACCAATAATTTGGATTTTTCAGATTGAAGTTTTCTAAGTTCTTCCCAGAGCCCTGCAGGGGCAGATGTTCTTACTTACTCCTTTTGCAAAACCTGGGGCATGTAAGGAAACAAAGATACAGGTCCTGGTGAGCAGTGGAAGTTTTGAAGATGACTAATTGACCAGGAATTCTCTGAGTGATGTGGGATAAAATCACTTCTCTAGATCCATGATCTCCAACTTTCCTAACATGGCATTTCTCACTTTTGCCTGTTCCTCCTCTGCCCTATTCACTAAATACTTTCTAAATTCTTCAGCAAACAAGGTGGGAATGGTAGAGACAATGAATCCCTTCTGTTAGTCAGCCTGACTAGAGCAGGTTTATCCTGTCTGCTCTGGGGCTGGCAGTCCTGTTCAGGCTGTGCTACAGGAATGTCTTCTAATGCTTGTACACATTAAGTGCAGTCTGAAAATGGTGAAAATAGGAATGAAAGAGAAGGTGTCACATTGCTCATTTACTTTCATGCTTCTCAGAGCATCTCATGGCTGTTCTCTTTCTGCATGCAGACTGTGTGTCAGGCCCATGTCCCTTTGGAGAGGTTCACCTTTACCCGCCAAGGCTGCCTCGCCTGAACAGGACTTACGTCTGGGACGTGAAGGCAAGCACAAAAGCTGGGCTGGAGCTGAAGTTTTCTACCCCCTGGCTGAGGCAGATTGAGCCAGGAGAGATGTGCCCGGATTCTGTTAGCTACAGCATCAACAGCTGTATAGACACAGCCACGGTCAACATTGGCAGCTTCTGCAGGAACGGCTCAGTGTCTCGCATCAAACTGCTGGGAGGAGTTGTCCTGTCCCTGCACCTCCCCTGGGACTCCTCTCTCACCACCTCAGGCTTCAACATCACCAACAGGGCTTCCATAAAGCGTGAGTAGGGATTAGTGTTTCCTCACCTGGAACAGCAGAGTTGGAATGAGCCAAGAAGGTGATTTGCTGTTTGCAGTGTGTATTTGGGTTTGTTTATTTTTAAATAAAGCTTCCTTAGCTTCTGAAGCCTCAAACCAATGCCTCTCTTGGGAGAGAAAGGTGAGGAAAAAGTGGAAGCAGTGCCTGGAAGGCACATGAGGCTGCTTAAATACAGCTCTCTGTTTCAACCTGCACAGTAACATGGAACATTGTGTAATAGTCTTCTTAAAATACTTGGAATATTACATAGCAATCAGTGGGCAGCTTTGTGATCTCTCAACAAACCCTCTTTGGGAGTTGTCCTTGCTCTGTGCTTGAATTCTGCAGTTGTTTCTGTAAGTTATAAAAGGAACCTGGAGCACATCTGAACTTCTAGAACACGAGGTTTTGTAACTCCAGGTTCTCCTCACAGTTGCACACTGTCTGGAGTCCTAGAGTGGGTCAGTAATCTCTGTACCTAATTTCACACTGACAAGAGTTGTCTAAGCATGAAGTGTCTTACATAGCCTCCCTGGTTCACACTCTTCTTTCATGTGTGCACCTAGGGCTCTTTCCTGAAGTGTTCTTGTTGGATGTGGGAGATTTTGAACAGAGAGCTCTGTGCTGCTGCAAGAGCTCACATCCTTTGTTGCCTAAAACCCAGCAAAGCAGAAGCAGTTGGCAGGTTGCGTGTTTGTTCTTGCAAAGCAGGAGTAGGATAAGGAACCAGAGTTTTACCAAAACAAAGGCTTAGCTTGTCCATGTGGCTGAAAATTGAACCCACTAAACTGAAAGTGCAGTATTAGTATATCCCTTGTTGTGAAATTGAAGACAAAAGCATCAACCTGAGTTACATGTTTTAGTCCAAGGGGTTTGAAGTAACCTGATCTATAGCTGAAGTGGGTGACCTCGCTTTCAAGATAAAAATACTCTGCTCCTGGGGTGTTAGACATGCCAGTGTGTCTTCACTAATTGCAACTTGTTTTGTGTGGATTTGTTTCCTTCCTGGTTTAGGACTGTGCATCATCGAATCCATCTTGGAGGGGGAGTCCTCGATCACGCTGATGTCCCCCAACTACCCACTGGGCTTTCCAGAGGACGAGCTCATGACGTGGCAGTTTGTGGTTCCTCCCAACATGAGAGCAAGCGTGTTTTTCCACAACTACAGCCTCTCCAACTGTGAAAGGAAAGAGGAGAGGGTGGAGTACTACATCCCTGGCTCCCTCAGCAACCCAGAGGTGTTCAAGCTGAGTGACAGCCAGCCTGCCAATATCGCTGGCAGCTTCAACCTGTCCCTTCAGGGCTGCGATCAGGATGCTCAGAACCCAGGCATCCTCCGCTTGCTCTTCCAAGTGGTTGTTCAGCACCCACAGGTCAATGAGAGTAAGTACAGAGTCAGAATGGCAGGGGTGGCAGGAACCTTTGGAGGTCATCTAGTCCAACCCTCCTGCTAAAGCAAGTTCACCTAGAGCAGGTTGCACAGGATCACATCCAGGCAGGTATGGAGTCTCACCAGAGAAGGAAATGCCACAATCTCTCTGGACAGCCTGCTCCAGAGCTCTGTCACCATCCCAGGAAAGAAGCTTTCCTGACGTTCAGATGGAACTTCCTGTGTTCTAGTTTGTGCCCACTGCCCCTTGTCTCTTGCTGGGCACCACTGAAAAGAGTCTGGCCCCATCTCTTGACTCCTGCCTTTAGGTATTGATGAGCATTGAAGCATCTGTCTGCCCTTTCCATGGATTTTGCTTAGACACACTTGGGCTGAGCACCAAAAGGAAGAGAAATACCAGGGGGCTTGTCTTTTACTTGCACCCTCCTTGAGGTTTACTCTGCTGGAATTACAACAGGGCAAGCAGTGATGCTGGAATGTGCAATGTGCTGCTCTCTTGCAGGTTTTACACTGTAGCTCGTAAACAGAAATTCTTTTCCTTTTCCAGTACCTGCATCATGTAATTGAATAGCATCTTCAGCTGCTGCAGTGTGAGGGCTTGTATGTTGCATAAACAAAGCAAAGCACTGCCTAGCTGTTCCCTGGTGACTGAGATCCCTCCGGGCTCCCAGTCCTGCTCTCTGGCCAGGACCATAACTGCTTGTTTGGAGTTGTCTGTGCTCCTCTGTCTTTGCTTGTTTTCCAGTACAGAAATCAAGTTCAGACTTGTTTGAACAGTTTTATTCTTAGCTGTCAGATGCAACATTTGCAGATGCAACAGCTGATTCTTAATGTGAGCCCAGGTTTCTGCTCTGACACAAGCAGTCACACTTAGCAGGAGAGCAGGTTTCACTTTGTCAGGCAGTAAGATCTGCAGAATGAGCTGGTGAAATAAGAGGTGCAAAATTGTCTCCATACTGGCAATGGCATCACTGTGCATTTCTTTCCTTTCTTTCTTCATTCCTCTGGTTACTATTTTGCTTCCTGGAGAATCACAGAATGGCTCAGGTTGGACAGACAGGACCTCAGAGCTCATCTACTCCAACCTCTCCACCATGGGCAGGGACACCTCTCAACTACCCTTGGCTGCTCAAGGCCTCACCCAGCCTGGCCTTGAACACCCACAGGAAGAAGACATCCACAATCTCCCTGGGCAGCCTATTCCACAGTCTCTCCACCACTGTACTGAAGAACTTCTTCCTAAGCTCCAGTCTAACCCTGCTCTCCCTCAGCTTCAAACCATTCCCCCTTGTCCTGTCTCTAGACACCCTTATGAAAAGTCCCTCTGCAGCCTTCCTGTGGGATCCCTTCAGCTATTGGAAGGCAGCTCTAAGGTCCTCCCTGGAGTCTTCTCCAGAGTGAACAACCCCAACTCTCTCAGCCTGTCCTCATAGCAGAGGTGCTCCAACACTTGCATCATCTTTGTGGCCTCCTCTGGGTTCACTCCAGCAGCTCTGTGTCCTTCTTATGCTGGGGGCACCAGAACTGGAGGCAGTATTCAAAGCCTGAACAGACATCATCTAGCGTGAAGTCACACCAGACACAGAAGTTACCAGTGACATACTCCACTAATAACATCCCCTACATACTTCTTGATGCTACCCTAAGAATTGTTATTGTTTTTTTAACCCCAATTCAGACTGAGCCTGGCTTGACACAGTGACCTGTAACACCAGAGCACTTGTCTGAAAAAAGGAAATGAAAAGGCCTGGCTAGGCAATGGACTATGGAGGTAGTGCTTTATCCTTTGGCTTCTTAGCTATGACCTCAATTCTTGGGGAGGTGAATAATCAAGGTTAATAATCAATCACATCCTTGCTGCAGAGGAGCAGGGGGAGGAAAGTCCATACTCTGGACTACCACTGCAGAGGGAAAGAAGTTTGAGTGGCCTGTACCTTGAAGTCACAGATGCAGAAAGGGTCTGGACCAGTATGAGCTTGCAGCCCAGAAGGCAAATCGCATCCTGGGCTGCATCCAAAGCAGCATTGCCAGCAGATCCAGAGAGGTGATTCTGCCACTTCACTCTGCTCTGGTGAGACCTCACCTGGAGTACTGTGTACGGGTCTGGAGCCCTCAATACAGGGAGGACATGGACCTGATGGAGAGGGTCCAGAGGAGGGCCACAAAAACGGTCAGGGGGCTGGAACACCTCTGCTATGAGGACAGGCTGAGGGAGCTGGGGGTGTTCAGCCTGGAGAAGAGAAGGCTCCAGGGAGACCTAATAGCAGCCTGCCAGTACCTGCAGGTGGCTACAGGAAGGGTGGGAAGAGACTGTTTGCAAGGCCTGCAGTGACAGGATGAGGGGCAATGGCTTGAAATTAGAGAAGGGCAGATTTAGATTAGATATCAGGAAGAAGCTCTTCACTGTGAGGGTGGTGGAACACTGGAACAGGTTGTTCAGGGAGGTGGTTGAGGCCTCATCCCTGGAGATATTCAAGGTGAGGCTCGACAAGGCCCTGGGCAACCTGATCTAGTTGGGGATGTCCCTGCTGACTGTGGGGAGGTCAGACTGGATGACCTTTGGAGGTATGATCTCACCACAGTAATCCTCAGTCCTTTGTCTAGCCTGGCCATGTTCACAAACAGCAAATCCTCCTGAGATTGTTGTTAACCAAATCATGTTTGCGTGTTGCATCTTGGATGCCAGACAGAGTGAAAACATTGCATTCAGTTAATCAGCTTTATCTGCCTTCTGCTTGGGAAAGCAAAGAAGAAATTTAATATATTTATGGCCAGGAGACAAGATGATAATCTAGAAAATAAAAACCAGGTTGTCATTTATTGAATGAGATGCAAGTAATAAACCACTTGGATTTAAGAGACGAGTGCTTTCTCCGGGGATTTTACAGGATTTCATGAGCGATTTCCAGTTACATAAATTCCATCAAAGATTCAAATTCAGCCCTCAGGACAGTACTGGAACTTTGATTTTAAAAAAGGCAAAAAGGAAAAAAAAATGCCATCTGCAGTGTGCAAGTGAAACATGGCTCTTATTAAAAATGCACTGGGATCTGCATCTTCTCAGAGCTTCCCAAGCTTTTGGGTGTTCCACAGCTGTCATTTGAATAGAGGAAAATACAGCTCTTCTTTAAAGAAATCACTTGTGGATCTAACCCTTTCTGTCTTTCACTGCTGGGGGAAAAAATAAAACAAAAACGTTCTGAAGAACAAATTACCTCACAGTAGCAATAGAATAGAATAAACTAGGTTGGAAAAGACCTTTGAGATCGAGTCCAATGTATCATCCAACACCATCTAATCAACTAAACCATGGCACCAAGCACCCCATCCAGGCTCTTCCTAAACACCTCCAGTGATGGTGACTCCACCACTTCCCTGGGCAGCCCATTCCAATGGCCAATCTCTCTTGCTGGGAAGAACTTCTTCCTAACATCCAGCCTAAACCTCCTGTGGCACAGCTTGAGACTGTGTCCTCTTGTTCTGGTGCTGGTTGCCTGGGAGAAGAGACCAACCCCCACCTGGCTACAACCTCCCTTCAGGTAGTTGTAGAGAGAAAGACGGTCTCCCCTGAGCCTCCTCTTCTCCAGGCTAAGCAACCCCAGCTCCCTCAGCCTCTCCTCACAGGGCTGTGCTCCAGACCCCTCCCCAGCTTTGTTGCCCTTCTCTGGACACCTTCCAGCAACTCAACATCTTTCCTAAACTGAGAGGCCCAGAACTGGACACAGTACTCAAGGGGTGGCCTGACCAGTGCTGAGTACAGGGCAAAATGGCTTCTCTGCTCCTGCTGTGGCCACACTATTCCTGATACAGGCCAGGATGCCATTGGCCTTCTTGGCCACCTGGGCACACTGCTGGAAATCCCAAGGTTTGACCTGTTGGCTTTTTGTGTGTCCAGTTTTCCACACAGGACAAAGCTTTTCACTTTTGGTTATGACTTGGAGATCCATAGGTAACAGCAGAAAAGGAAGAGCAAAAATTGTGTGTGTATATATATTTGATACTATTTTTCAGTCATGGAATGTTTTGGGTTGGAAGAAACCCTAAACATCATTTACTTACCACCTGCCATGGGCAAGGACATCTTCCAGTAGAGCAGGTTGCTGTCTTAACATCAGAGATACATGCCTTGTTATCAGTATAAGGATGCTGTGTGGACCCAGTGTCTGTCTCCCCATGTGAGAGTGAATCCTTATGAACTAGGCTACAATCCATCATCTGGAGTATTTTCCTCTTTTCTTATCTTTCCCCCTCCCTTGTGTTCCAAGTATTTCCAACTGCTGTTAGCTGGCATGGGAGAGGGTGTTTATCATCCCTCCTTGCCTCTCTTGTTCCAGACAGTACCTGATGGAAACTGAGGCCTTGGAGCTGGTTGGCTAGTGCCCCTCAGCAATAAATCCTGACCCTTTGGCCTTTATTTCTAGTTTATTTCTATTGTGCACAGGGAGTACACAGGGGCTCCTGGAAGCAGATCTCATAAAGGGTTGTGATGTTTTAGTTAGGCCAGAGCAGATGTGGTTTCTGTCAGTCACTGGGTAGCAAACTCACAGAAATGGCTGTGGTTGGTAGGACCTCTGCAGGTCATCTAGTCCAACCCCTGCTAGTGCAGGGGCAGCTAGAACAGGCTGCCTAGGACCATGTCCAGTTTCAATTTGAGTATCTCCAAAGACTTCACAGCTTCTCTGGGTAGCCTCTTCCACTTTGTGTGTTTTGGTGGTGGGTTTTTTTTGTTTGGTTGTTTTTTTTGTGGTTTGTTTTTTTTTCCCCCCCCAATGTTTAAGCAAAATTTCCTGCATTTCAGGTTGTGCCTTTGTCCTGTTACTGGGCACCACTGAGAAGAGCCTGGCACCCTAGCACTGACACACATGCTCACACATCCCCCAGAGCTACCTTCTTCAGCCTAAATAGTCACACACAATCACAGAATGGTAGGGGTCGGAAGGGACCTCCAGAGATCATCCAGTCCAACTCCCCTGCCAGAGCAGGACCACCTAGAGCAGGTCACACAGGAATACATCCAGGCAGGTTTTGTATGTCTCCAGTCCCAGCTCTCTTGTTATCTTCTTCTATCAGAGGTGTTTCAATCCCTTAAGCATCTTTGTGGCTCCTTGCCGCCCTTACTCCAGTCTCTCTCGTACTGGGCAACCCAGCACTTGCAGATGTGCTTTAGGGGAGGGGGAGACTTGCCTTGCTCAGCTTACTGCCAATCCTTGAAGGCTCTAGTGGCCTTCATAACAACTGCCAGCACATCTGCTGAAATACAGTACTGAGCCTTATGATCCATACTGATTACTTGCATTTAAGGTAGCTTAATCTTTAGCTGACTCCAGACAACTAGATGTGGACCTCTTGGGGAAAACAAATCTCAGGCAGTTGGCTGAGCTCCTCACATTTTAGCCTAACCTGCTGAGAAAGGGCTTCCATCCATGTTGCTCTGTTAGAGCTGGGAAGTAGTAGGGGCAGTGGGCTCAAAACTAAGTTAGGAGTGACGTGATGCTACCTGAGCTTGCATTGTGCTGATGGAGAGCAGTGAATGTGTTCTGAACTAACCTAGAAATGGGTGCTGTAGCTGGTGAGGAGAGGTGGGGAGTACATGGGGCGAGGAGAGGCAGAGGAAGTTCTGCTTTGCCCCCATGCCAGTAATTGCCTAGGATGTTTCTCATTGCAGATGTCACTCATTTGGTGGACCTGAGCAAGGAGAAGAACATGAGTGTGACAATACACTTTGAAGGGTGGCCCAGCCGCGTGCCCCTCATGTCTGAACCTGTGTGCCTCATCTGTAAGGGTCCTCGCACCTGTGACCATGTCCTGACTTTAGTGTCTGGCACTGCCTACAAGATCTCCTTCCTCTGCAAGGACTTGTCTCGCCTGAGGATCACAGCTGAGAAAGGCATAAGTATGGCAAAAGGCTTACCTTGTCTCCTGGGGAATACTTCTGTGAGCTGCTCCTCAGTGGTCGGACAAACTCTGGGTTTGGGTTTAAACAGTGTGATTGGAAACCAAGTGTGGGCCAGCAGGGAGATAGCTACAATGAATCTGGAGGTGACTTTGTTGTTCACCAGGTCATTCTGCCTTTGAAAATAGAAACTGTAGCTCTTCCTTGAAGGGAAAGGACAGAAGGTGCCTAAGAATCTCACTGAAAACTGCAAAGTACAGAAAAGCAGCAGGAGAACCATAAATCTGCCCATGAAAATGCAGGACTGAGGTTGCCACCGGGAATGCAACCTGTGCTGCTTCCACTTGCTCAGTGCTTTCACTTGGCAGTAGAGAAGGAATTTTACAGTCTAGATCTGGACCTTGGCTAGTTGTCTGGGTTCTGCTAGGATAGAGTCAGTTGGTTTCATGTTTTATTTTCACAAGAACCTGGGAGAAGTCACAGCAAAGACAGGCAGTGGAGCCAGCAGATGGAGAGTTTGATGCCATCCTGGTGCCATGCCTGCTAGATAAGGGGAGGGCTGGGCAGGCCAAGCATCAGTGATTCAAGTAAGTGGCTGTGGTGGGGCAGGATCAGGTGGAAGGGTCAGGCTGGGCTGCCATGGTCAGCACAGTGTCTTGTATCTCTCTTTGTGTGGTGTTTCATTTTGATTAGTGTTCATCTTTTATTTTTCTTTTTTTTTCCTTTTCATCTCTCTTGGTGTTGTTTTGTTAAAGTCCTTATTTCAGCCCATGGAAGTTTGCCTTTTTCTTCTGATTTTCCTTCCCACCCCAGTGGGGTGAGCAGCTGTGCAGCTCACTGTCTGCAACAGTGCCCCAGTCAGCAAAAGCACCCTCCTGAGTAAGGGGTTTTGAATGTGTGCTCATCTGCCCTGCACCCTTTTCAGGCAAGCCCTTCAATACAAATGGGACATGTTTGGGTTAAGGTAAGGAGGAGAGGCTGTGTTCTAGGGCAGGTGCTTAGCTGGGTCTGTAACCCTACCCTGTGCGTGTGTGTACTCCAGTGTACAAGAAAACCTGGGGGGTGTTATTTCCTCTGCTAGAAAAATACAACCCTCGGGACTTGTTTTTGTGCTTGCAGGCTGTGTTGATCTTCAGTGGTGTCAGAGGAAGGTCTATTCCCTTTCTGTGCCCAAGGCCATTACCCAGTTGCCAGTCCAGCTGCATAAATTTATTTGGAAGCTCTTGGCTCCCAGTCAGCTCAACATAGAAATCACATCTCCGTCCTTGAAACTTCAGCAACACGTCCCAGAGCAGAGGTGCAACGCGAGCTACAGTTACGGCATTGTCAGTGCCACCCCCACAACAGAGTTGACTGTTGGGGTCTTCTGTCCTGGTGGCTCCATTGAAAAGATTCAGATGAGGAATAATATCACCATAGCCTTAAAAACCTTTGGTAAAGGGTTCCTCAATGAGTCCAACCGTCAGGATCTCAAAATGTCTTTTGTGCCACACATTAAAGGTAAGGTGGCGGTTTGTACTTCTTTGCAGTACAGTAGTGGAGCTCTCAGTGTGCTTCTCAGAGCACAGATGGATAGACAGAAATCAGAGTTCTTTACAGACTTCTTTACAGTTGAGTCCTGGAGCCATTGCTTGGGCTGTTTTTGTTCTGAGTCCATGAGGTGGCTATTCCTGGAAGAAGGAAGGGTTGTGGGAAGTTCTGCAGATTTGTCTGTGCTAGTTACTGATGTGATAGGGCTGATGTGTAGGTTGTCTTGCTGGTACTGAGGTGCAGTTGACTGGATGAACTTGCTGCTCAGAGGTATAGGTGGGACCAGATTATTTTCCATGCTGGAAGAGAAAGCTTTAATAAAAGAGGTATAGAATCACAGAATTGTTAGGGTTGGAAGGAACCTGAAGGATCATCCAGTTCCATCTCCCTTGCCATGGTCAGGGACACCTCACACTAGATCAGGTTGCTCAGAGCCACATCCAGCCTGGCCTTAAAAACCTCCAGGGATGAGGCTTCCACCACCTCCCTGGGCAACCTGTGCCAGTCTCTCACCCCTGTTATGGGGAAGAACTTCTTCCTAACATCCAATCTGAATCTACCCATTTCTATTTTTTTTACATTTCCCCCAGTCCTATCATTCCCTGACACCCTCAAAAATCCCTCCCCAGCTTTCTTGTAGCCCCATTCACATACTGGAAGGCCACAATTAGGTCTCCTCAGAGCCTTCTCCTCTCCAGACTGGCCTTCTCTGGACACACTCCAGCACCTCCAGATCCTTCCTGTAATAGGGGCTCCAGAACTGGACAGGACTCCAGGTGGGGTCTCACCAGAGTAGAGGGGGAGAATACCTCCCTTGACCTGCTGGCTATGCTTCTCTTGATGCAGCTCAGGATGTGATTGGCTTTCTGGGCTGCAAGTGCACACTGGTGGCTCATGGTGATCTTCTTATCCACCAGCACCCCAGGTAACAAAGCTGATATTTTCCCTCCCCTTTTCTTTCCCTTCCCTGCAGACGAGTGCACCTTCACCGTGAGCCCGGGCCCAAAAGACAAAGTTCACTTGCAGACTCCCAACTGGCAGTACGGCCTGCCCCCTTACGTCTCCATCTCCTGGTACATCGTGGTGCCCAGCAAGCAGGTGGCTCGGCTTGGCTTCTCCAAGGAGCGCATGGGCATTGCCTGCCAGACCAGCCACGCCTACCTCAACGTGAAGGAGGAGGCGGCGGGCGCGGAGGAGACGGTGCGGCGCGAGGACGAGCTGCTGCCCAAGCCCAGGGACATGTACCATGACTTCTGGGTCAATGTCTCCAACTGCAAACCCACCGAGAAGATGCAGCTGACCTTGCAGTTCTGGGTGACTTTCACTGACAAGCAGATAGGTGAGGCCTGTCCCCCTGTGCTTGTTGGCTTTCCCTTGGGGTAACATGGAGGGCCTGGAGTACATGGCCTACAAGGAGTGGCTGAGGGAGCTGGGGGTGTTTAGGATGGAGAAGAGGAGCCTGAAGGGAGACCTTATTGCTTCCTACAGCTCGCTGAAGGGAGGTTGGAGCAAGGAGGGGGCAGCCTCTTCTCCTTGGTGGCAAGCAATGGGGTCAGAGCAAATGGTTCCACGCTGCAGCAGGGGAGGTTCAGGCTGGATGCTAGGAAATATTTCTGCACTGGAAGGGTTTTCAAACATTGGAATTGTCTGCCCAGGGCAGTGCTGGGGTCACCAGCCATGGGGATTTTCAAGCATGATGTGGACCTGGCGCTTTGGGGCATGGTTTAGTGTCCACCCTTCAGTGCTGGGTCAAGGGTTGGACTGGATGAGCTTGGAGGTCTCTTCCAACCACATAGGTTCTGTGATTCTGTGAACAGTGATGGATGCTGGTCCCACTTGGGGGTGGATTTTCTTGGATCCTTGCCTTCAGGAATATCCATCCTTCAAAAAACCTGAGAGCTACAGCTGGGTACTTTTGGAGGCTGAGGAGGAAGGAGGGGGTTTTGTGAGGTGCTGGGCTTCTCATGTTGTTTGTCTTTGCAATCCCCTATCTCCAGGGCTTGACGACCAAATGATGTTTTTTCCCTCTTGAGGTCACAGACCTGATGAACAGCTTGGGATTTGATTATGCAGACCCACTCATCCCAGTAGCCTTTGTTCCGTGTTAGCAGTTCAATTAATCTCAGTGTTCACAGGAGCAGGAAATCATGCTTGGGGAAGGGCAGACTGTTCAGTGGAGAGTGCCCTGACTGCTAGCAGCAAAATCTGCATTCGTGGTGTCTTTCATCTCCACAAAACATAAATTGTTTCTTTCAAGGCATTTTTGGGGTGGGCTGTGCCTATGTAATTTGGCTTCACATTTGCTCTTCCTCTCAGCCTGTGGGAGACTTGCTGTCTGTAGGAGTACTGGCTGCACAGGATAAAGCTGCAGCAATACCAAATTTCATTCACAAGATTTCCCTTTTACATTTTTTTTTGGTGACATATACTTCTTTTAAAATGCAGAGTGTTTTTCTTAGCCCACACCTGCACTTTTCTTATCATTTTTGTGATGCTTGGAAATCCCCAGCCAACACAACTTGTGTATTTTGGAGGAGGGGGTTGCATTGAGGGGAAGTTTGGGAACTGTGGCTGTTTTGTTGAGTCCTCTGTGTCCCTCTGCACTTTCTTCTCTTCCCTGCCTGTTCAGTCAGAGGTATGAGATGCTGCAGGTGGGTTTAGCAGCACACAAGATGTGTTGAACTTGTGGAGGTGAGGTGGGTTTGTTGGGTGTTTTGGCTGTGCTGCTGCTAGGAGTGGAGGAGTTTGTCCTTTTCTTGACCTCCAGCCTCTTGGAAATAGCTTGTGGTGAGCATGGCTCCAAAACCCCTGCTCTGCAGGCAGCTGGGACACTTCAGCTCCTGAGGAGGTTCAAACCCAGACAGCTTTTAGGAGCAAGATGGACGTGTTCTCCCTCTTACTCAGCATCCTTGTCCCTTGTCTGTTGCAGACCTAGGAGTGATACTCGCTGCAGTGGCTGGGGCTGGAGTTCTCACAGCTATTGGACTGACTGTGTGCTGTGTGAAGAAGAAGTAAGTTTGTAATTCAGCAGGTCAGGAAGGCTTTTTGGGAGAGCCGCTGGACCTTCTGTTTCTTGTGTTGATCTGGATCCCACGAACAAGGGTCTGAAGCCTAATGCAGGCAATGGTGGGGGAAGTGGTGGGACTCCAGGAATGCTATGTTACTCTAAGTTGACTGACTTTGAGGAAAGCAGCATTCCTGGAGTTGCATTACTCCAACTCCCAGTGCAGTGCCTCCCTTGGCCTTAACATAGGCTTCTGGCTGTGCTGTAAGGAAGGAACTGATTGGACTGCAGCAGCAGTTCCTGTGAAATGAAACTCCATGGAGTGTGGCTGCTGCTCGTGCCACTCTAGACGAGACTTGGTTCAAACAAGCTGTGAGCTCACGCAGATATATGAGGACCTACCTTTCATCTACACAACCTCCAGTACTTCTGGGATTTGCACATCCACTGGGAGCGTTTTTCTATGAGATGAGCTCTTGGGGAGGGAACTGAGTACTGCAAAGCAAATGTTCATAGCACTGGCGCGAGCAGGGCCTGAAGCCGCCCATAACGTGGGATTTCTGACACAGTGCTGGGTGCTTGGGTCCTGAAGCTGCAGAGCTGGAGTGGATTTGTGCATTGTGATGATAAGAGCAGTGCTGAGCACTGTTCTCTGCCACACAGGAAAGGCATTAAACATCTTTGGTTCACAAAATGCAACCAAGTAAAGTTCACTCTACATTTGCAGAGGAGCCACTGTCTTGTCTTCAGTAGTGTTCAGCACTGATCTGGCAGTATCTGATGGCCTCTAGGTCCTGTTCATGTCTGTAGATGTTGGAAGACTTGTTACAGCTGGGATTCCTGTGCTTGGGAGGCTGTTGGAGTTAATTTAGCAGACTTCAGGGTGGGCAGAGCAGCTGTTGGTAACCAGACAGCTTGCAGTTATCTGCTGTTAGCAAAGCCTGCCTGGGCTCAACTCACTTCTAAAACTACAGGTAAAGCCCTCAGTGCAGGCAGCCTGCCTGACCCTGGCTGGTGGGAATGGGAGAAGAGAAGCTGTCCCTGTTCAGTTCAGACACAGCAGCCATGTGGTGTTTCTGACCTGCTAACCATTTGCTGTCTGTGACAGGAAGAAGAAGAGCCAGGACCCCATGGTGGGAGTGTACAACACCAATGTCAACACCCAAGCACCTGGCAAACAGAAGCTGTTCAGGAAAGGGAGGCAGAACAATGAGTCCCATGTCTATGCAGTCATTGATGATGCTATGGTCTACGGGCACTTGCTGAAGGAGTCCAATGGCTTAGTTGCTCCAGAAGTTGATGTGTACCGGCCTTTTGATGGACCCATGGGTCCGGTGCCACCTTCTCCACCTCCCTTCTCCTTCAGGAAAGACACAAAACACTCTTCTAACTGTGAGGAGCCTCCACCTCTGACAGACACAGATCCTGACACCTACACATTTGCTCATCAGAAACTGGGGCAAGTGGAGGACACTGGAGACACAAATGAAAAGAACCATGGAGAAATGAGCTTGTCCTTGCTGGAGAGGAAGGAGCAGGATGGCTTAGTGGAGTGATTTTACACCAGGTGTAGCAGTTTCCTGTGGAAACACAGAGATGTAAGGACAGGAGTCTAGGAAAAGAACCTAAAGAGAAGTGTTATTTCTGAAATGTTTTGCTGTTGGTTTGTGTGTGTATTTTTTGGTTGTTTCTGTTTAAACTTCAGCTGTTGATAGCCTTCAGTTTCAGAGTGAGCATCCGGAAAATTCCAGACCAGTTGAGACAATCCACGACTGCATACTTCTGGTTGTGAAACAGGTAGCAAAGGTACACTCCTGCTTTTTATTAAAACAACATCAGGAAAATGAATTCCTGACTGCCAGCTACAAAAGTGCCAACTGATAGAGCAGGAGAAGTTTGGTCTAGTAATTCGTCCTCTCACAAGGCCTTTGGTTCCAAGTGCTGCCTGGTGACTCTCAAAAGATGTCTCGAGGGAACCCCAGGCTGCACAGGTGTCTGAGCAAAGGAGAGGACACTGTCATCTCCTTGCTGCTGAGTATTCAGCATATCTAGGCTGCTGGTGGCTGCATAAGCCTGGTGCAGGACCACCTGGTGCCACCTGGAAGAGCTCTCTGTGTGCAGGTCAGCATCAACACTCGAGCTTGGGCTCTCCCAGGTCACAGGTTAGAGGTTTTCTGTGATTTCCACCTGGTGTTGTTACATTTGCATAGCACTGTGTGAGCCTGCACCAAAGAAACCATTTCCTTTGCTTTTTTACCAAAAACCAGTTTCAGAAGCCCAAAGCACTGCAGTTCAGGTGCCTGTGGCATTCACATTTTACTGATGTCCCGTGCTATGGGCTCAAGTGAGAGGTCAAGGAAGAAATAAGACTGTGGGTGGCCATCCAGCTTCTCACTGATGCTTTTCTCTACACCTGTTAGAGGTGGTTGTTTAATAAGGAGTTAAAAAGGGGTAAAACCCCCAAATGATGCCCAGCAGGCTGTTTCTCTGGAATGTAAAGAGAGAGAGTGAAGCCAGAAGGGAAGCCCAGGTTATTTTTGGTTTGCTTTGTTGTTGTTTTTTAATCAATCTAAATTTAACAGTGGGGGCAGCTCCTCATTTCTAGTGAGCCTTGGACTTCAGGTGCCTTTGAAAGGGCACCTCTTGACATTAGGTAACTGGGCTCATTTTTAAGTGCCATAGTTGCCGTGCCCCTCAGATCCTGTGCCTTCTAAAACTGGAGTGCCAGATCTTTGTGCAGGGGCTACAGGTACGTGACTGAAGTTGCCTTTTCTCTCCAAACATCTGGCTTGGCCAGGTGTGCAGTTACTGAGGGTGTTTGCAATCTGGAGTGCAGCACTAGGCTTGATGACTTGAGACTTTATCTCCAAAGGTTTTACCACGGCCGTTTCTTGCCTAGTGATACACAGAGGTGCCAGGAAACTTCCAGACAGTGTTGCATGTAATAATATTAAACTCAGAATAACATCTGAAAGTCAAATATCTGTACTAGAAACCTTACTGTTTACATCAAAACAAAAAAAAAGTAGATTTCTTGCTGTGCTGACTCTGCTGGCATTGAGGGCTGGCTGTGTGTTCAGGTGTGGGTGTATTTAACAGGGTATTCCATGAGACTGCTTGGCCCACTGCGAGACTCAGTACAATGACTCAGTGTTCTATAGCACATACCAAAGCAGCTGCAAGCTCAAAGTGCCTTTCCATGGCTTCAGGTATTTTCCTGCTTATGTTTGTCACTTTTCATAGAGAGATGTATAGCCCAGATCTCTGGCTAGGCACTGGGATCCCGTATTTCCAAGTGTGCTGGGTTGTTTTAGTGCAGTTTGAGAACTTCAGAAGATGTCTCTACTGCTGGGATCTGTTTTTTCTCAGGTAACTGAACTGCCACACTGCATATTCAGCAGGGTACTCCTGTGGGGTGTTTTTCTTTGTCAGTGTTTCTCACTTTTATTAAACAGGAATTGAGAAGGCTGAAAGAGAAATTCCTCTAGCCTGGTTTCTGCAGTTGCTTAGATGAGATTTTTTTGCTTCATGTTCTTTTTAACCAGCTGAAGAAAAGGTAGTGGAGGCTGGGCTGTTGTTGACCACCATCTTTTGAAGGATGTGATGTTTGATTTGTGGGTTTATTTGTTCTATTTTAACTTAGCTTTTGACACAGCAACACAAAGCTCCAGTTTACAGTGGTTTCCAGTCTAAGGTTGCCTGTCACTGTGCTTATTTTGCTATGTTTGGAGTTAAGAGTTGAAGCATTCAGGCCAGGTTGCTTTTCATTAAGGGAAAGTTGTAACTTAATATTTTTTTAAAGGTAAATAAAACAGAACCCCACCACCAGCTGGAGTCACTAGTGGATGTCTGTCTGTCTGTGTGGAAATCAGCCTGCATGTCTGACTCTTGGTAGCTACACCACTGCCTTAGCCCAGGCAAATGGGCTTCTAGAACATCTAGTTTGGTGAGATTATGTCCTGCTGGCTGTGCCTCTCTTTGTCCCTGTGCAGCCATGGATTGCTATTTTTAAAGGCACATCTTTAGGTTGCTGGGGAGAAGAGTTGTGAAGTATTTGAAGCTTTCATAGAAATGTAAATGGTCAGGGGCTTGCTCTGAGCAGCCTGATCTAGTGAGGATGCCCTTGCTGACTGCAGAGGGGTTTGGACTAGGTGACCTTTGGAGGTCCTTTCCAACCCAGACCATTCTGTGATTCCTGGCAGGGTTGTGGTGTTAGGCTGGCATAGCAATGCTGTGAATGTTTAAAAGAAGGAAAATGTCTCTGTAATGATTTGCTTTGGTTTGTTTTCAAGCTTTCCACACTCTTTGCCCCAGTTCCATGCTTTCATCTTCCTTCAGTGGCTCAGCACTCAGGGAGCTGGGATCCAAGTCTTCCCAGCAGTGGAGCAGTGTCCATGCTGCACATGAACCCAGATGAAACTCAGGCTGCCCATGGACAATCCCGCTCTAACAGTAAAGCAAATCTGTTGCTGTAGTTGAGCTGATACATGTCTGCCCACCATGAATCAGGAAGCAAGGAAGGACATCTCTTCTGGGCTGGCCCAGAGTGAACTTCCCAGCAGCAAGGGGAGGAAGGAAATCTTAGTAAACTATACAAGGATTCCCTGCCTCTATCCCATGCATGGGGTGAGAACTGGGGTGGGGATCCTATCATCTTTGTTGCAGGCTCTCACCTGAGAGCACCCCAGCACAGCTCTGGAGAGGACTGCAGGGAGAGGAAAGCTCTCCAGGTACACTGACACAAACCAATTCCTTCAGCAAGCCATAGATTTTTATTTTGTTTTACTGAGCAGTGCAGTGGCAATAGTGACAGCCCCAGGAGTGTGTGCCCTGCGTGTGTGCGTGCCGCGTGAGCCCTCCAGTGTGGCTCCCACTCAGCACCTTGGAAGCCCCACCACTAGGCTGGCTTTAACCAAGGCAGCAGACTGAAGTACCTCTCCCGTGGGCTCCCCAAGATCTTTGTGTGTTGACACCCCCAATCTGGCATCACAGGGGGCAGGACCCAGACCTGAGGGGTTATTCCCAACACAGGGCTGCAAAGAACTGCTGATAGCTTCCAGACACCAGCCAGCCAAGCTTCGTTAAAGTGGTTGGGTGGCCTCTGCTTGTTGCCCATCACTGCTGTTTATTTCAGGTTGGGTTTTTTTTCCTTTAAATCTCTTCTCAGAGAAAAAAAAAACAACCAATTTGTTGAGGCCAGATCTTAGGCTGGGCTTGACTTTGGGCATAAATAGCATTCAGCAGATTCATGTTTGCTGGGACTATGCCTGTGAAGCCTGTACAATTTCAGCTGGGTTACCATCACTTTGAGTAGGTCAGATGATTCCTAAAGCTGCTCAATTGAGTTGTCCTGAGGTTTGTTTTCCACACACAGCTGGGTTTAGTGTGGCAGCATATCCCCTGATAGCATTGTGCTTCTGTTACGGACCTCATACTTTCATCTTCTGTTTCTGTGCTGCAAGTCATCCCTGCTCCCTCCCTCAGTAAAGCTGAAATTGGTGAAACTGGCTTCTGGCTGCTGAGGAAAGGACAAACAGAGCAAGGAATGCTTCTGAGAAGGACACTCACCCTCTTGGTAAGTCAGCCCATGCCTTTTACTTGTTAATTGATTCATGTGCATAGCTGGACTAGCAGGGCAACCCCTTGAGCAGCCAGCCCTCAGGCAATAAGCCAAACTGTATCTCTTGATGCACAGCAGGAGTGATTTGTCATCAAGACAGGACCTTGATCCCCAGGAGCCTGGGTTGGGGCATTGTGAGGAGCAAGGAGCTCTCCTAGATCACTGCCAGGGTCATGGGGAAGCAAAACAGGAGGAGAAAGCAGGCACTAGCTATGCTGGCATCCCACCAAAGCTCAGTCAGATGGGAAAGAACCTTGCAGAGCGACAGCCCTGGGCAGCCGTGGGTGATTGCTTTCCAGGCTTGGCTGCTACTACGGTTCCTTGCCAGAACCGCCGAGCTGTGCCCTAACCAATTCCTGGGTGTAAAGCCAGATCCATAGCTCGTGCCTTAGGAGGAGCAATGCAGCTGCTAACGGGGCTGAGTGTGGCCAGGCAGGGAGCTCCGGCCCCGGCTGAGCCGCGGGGACTCCGCGCAAAGTGATCTTACTGGAGCGTGGGCGGCCGCGCAGCTACTCCTGCACGCCTACAGCGCTACAGCCCCTGGCTGAGCAGGAAGCCGCAGGCCGCGGGCGGGCAGGGGGCAGTGCCGCTGCTACACGATCATGAACTGGCAGACGTAGGGCAGCTGCTCCCTGCACCTCTTGTCGAACCACTTGCCCGCAGCGGCCCCCGACAAGGCGGCGCAGTTCTCCAGCTTGCCGCCGTCGGGCTGGGCGGTGATCTCGCTCTCCCAGTTCTTGTAGCGCAGGGGGCCCCCGGCCATGTCCACCCACCTGCCCTCCGTGGCCATGTCGTTGAGGCCCAGCCAGACCTCGGCCTCGGCGCCGATGCTGCGCCGCAGGTATTCGTACAGGTCCTCGTTCTCCTGGGCGCCCTGCGGCGTGCTGAGCGTCCCGCCCTGCGCGATGCAGCTCTCGCTCGCCTCGTGGTAGGGCTTCCGCTCCGGGAACGCCAGCAAGCACTTGAGGTGCGCTTTGGTGCCCTTCAGGCAGACTGAGAGGTTCCACACAAACAGAGCAAGAAGACAGAAAGGGAATTGGGGTTAAAAACAGTGCCCGGCAAGCGGTGGCGGGAGCAGCAATAGCAGAGCGCCAGCATGGGTTGGAAGGGACCTCTGGAGATCATCCCAGTCCAAGCCCTCTGGCTAAAGCAGGGGCACCCACAGCAGCTTGCCCAGGTGGGCAGCCTGCTCCAGGGCTCCAGCACCTACACACCAATGAATTTTCTCCTGATGTTCAGATGGAATCTCCTTGGCAATCCCAGGCACAAATACAGGCTGGGCAGTGACTGGCTGGAGAGCAGCCCTGAGGAGAGAGACTTGGGGGTGCTGGTGGACGAGAAGCTCAACATGAGCTCTCAATGTGCGCTTGCAGCCCGGAAAGCCAATCAGATCCTGGGCTGCAGCAGGAGAAGTGTGACCAGCAGGTCAAGGGAGGTGCTTCTCCCCCTCTACTCAGCCCTGGTGAGACCCCACCTGGAGTACTGCGTCCAGTTCTGGAGCCCCTATTACAGGAGGGATGTGGACGTGCTGGAGCGTGTCCAGAGAAGGGCCACGAGGATGATCAGAGGGCTGGAGCACCTCTCCTGTGAGGACAGACTGAAGGAGTTGGGGCTGTTCAGTCTGGAGAAGAGAAGGCTCCGAGGTGACCTCATTGTGGCCTTCCAGTATCTGAAGGGGGCCTACAGGAAGGCTGGGGAGGGACTTCTCAGGATCTCAGGTAGTGATAGGACTAGGGGGAATGGAATGAAGCTGGAAATGGGGAGATTCCGGCTAGATGTGAGGAAGAAGTTCTTCACCATGAGAGTGGTGAAGCCATGGAATGGGTTATCCAGGGAGGTGGTTGAGGCCCAGTCCCTGGAGGTGTTTAAGACCAGGCTGGATGAGGCTCTGGCCAGCGTGATCTAGTGTAGGGTGTCCCTGCCCATGGCAGGGGGGTTGGAACTAGATGATCCTTGTGGTCCCTTCCAACCCTGACTGATTCTATGATTCTATGATTCTATGTGTGCCCTCTGCCCCTTGTCCTGTCACCAAGCACCACTGAAAAAAGTCTGGCCCCATCCTCTTGACCCCTGCCCTATAGATACTGATAAGTATTGTGCAGCAACCAAACTACAACCATCACTTGACAGCACAAGATTCCTCCTGGACACATCCCCATGGCTGTGCCCTCTCCATCTGCAAACCATTGGGGTAAATGGATCTCAAGGTACCTCTGTCACCCCCTGAACCCTGCTGCTACCACAGTAGAAGCACAGTATGGTTCTCTTGCCCCTTATAATGGCCTTTTCCAGCTTCTGCTATGCTTTCTCCCATGAGTTTTTTAGAGTCAAAGTTGGCTGTGGGCACTTCCAGGGTGCTGGAAAAAAAATTCTGTGATTTAAGACATCTTAATTATGCAAGCATGAGAAAAATGTCCTTTTTAATGGGCTTTGATCAGAAGCATTGTGCTTGTACTTGTCTCTGATTTTTATTGTTAGGAATATCAAATTATTTGGTTTTTATGCTCTAGACCCTGAGAGTGCAAGGCCACACGTGAGAATCCAACCCAATGGGTGTGAGCTTGGGTCTAAAACCTTGTTTTTGCTTGTGTTCCTTGTAAGAAGAAAATTCTCCCTTAAGCTGCATTTTTGTCTTATTTCTGTTTCATGTGCTGCAAGTCCCTCTCCTGTTGCTGCCAGTGGAGCTGTCAGACAGTAACTGTGGAGCATGGCTGGAGGGTGGATGTTTTGGGCCTGTATGTGTTCAGTGAAGCATGCTGGGACTCATCTCTGTATAGCAGATCAAGTCACCACTTCACCATGGTTCAAAGGAGTGAGCTTCATTTGCCTAAAGCACAGCCCGGTCTGTTTCCCACCCCTCTAACTCCTGAAGGAAGGTGAACCCCTGACCCAGTGCTGTGGACATACCCACAGCTCTGCCAGTGGGAAGCTCCAGCATGTGAAGAGGAGACCCACAGGCTGCACAACTCAAGTCAGAAACTCCCCGAGGAGCTTCAGCAGCCTGAAGGAATTGCAGTGAGATCACATTTTGTTTTGCTTCCCAAGCTCTCTCCCTGTGATGGATGCCTTGGTGAACGACTGAAGTCCCTTCATAAGCAGCTCCTCTCTGAGAGCAAAACTCAAGCCTTCTCCAGTGAGCCCTTTACCTGTCTGCAGTGCCTGCTTTTCCTTCAGCAGAGCAACCTCTTGAGAGATGTTGTCAATCATGGCCTTCAGGTCTTCAATCATTTTGAGGCTCACACCATCTGTTGGAAGGAAGCATAAACATTGTCTGTGTGCCCTGGGGAGGCAGCTGAAGCTGTTCCTGCCAAAGCTGCCCAAGCTCTGCCCTCAGAGGACAAACAAGAGGCACCTGCAAAGCCAGTGCCTGTCACACACTGAGCAGGAGTGTTTGCTCACTGCCCTGTTCTACCACCAACCCAGGTGTCTTAGCCTGCTCCAGCTGGGTTTGCTGGTGGGTCCTCACCATGCAAGGTGGAACATTGTCTTAGTAGCTACCTAAGTGCCCTGTCACTCTTCACCACCTGGTTTCCCACTCCTGGGCCACACGATGTCCCTACAGAGGGCTGATGTGTGCCAGGATGAGAACCAAGACCTTCAGCTACACAGCTGGTATCATGCCTGTATCCGCAGGCAGAGTTTTCTGCTCTGCTGTTGGAGGTTTGGTCTCTGTGCTGTCATCTGTGCAAGGCTTGCCCTTGATGAAGGCTATCACAGCTTGTGTTTGCTGCCACTGAAGCCAGTGTGGGGGTGGCTAGTGCTGCCCATGGGAGCTGGAGTGAGTCCAGGTGTGGCTCACTGTGAGCAGCAGGGTGAGGTGCAAGCAAGGGTGAGAAGAAAAGGAGCCTCACAGAAGGTTCTGAGGTTGTAGTGAGGTGGGGGTTGGTCTCTTCTCCCAAGTGTCAGGACAAGAGGAAACAGCCTCAAGTTGCACCAGAGGAGGTTTAGACTGGACACTAGGAAAAATTTCTTCACACAAAGTGTTGCAAAGCCCTGCCCTGGGCAGCCTGGGCCAGTGGTGGAGTCACCATCCCTGGAGGGATTTCAAAGCTGTGTAAATGTGAAGCTGAGAGACATGGTTCAGGAGTGCCTTGGCAGTGCTGGGTCAGCAGTTAGACTCAGTGATTTTAAAGGTCTCTTCCAACCTGGATGATTCTGTAAGGATGGGGCTCACAAGAATCTCATTTGAAAGCCCGTCCAGAAATCTAGCTGAAGATGTTCCTGCAGTGGTGTGTTGAGCTAGATGATCTTTAAAGTCCCTTCCAAACCCAACCACTCTGTGGATGTATTTGATGCTGCAAATGAGAGCTATCACCCTGTTTGTCATTTCCTCATTCTATGCCAGATAACAACCCAAGCCCTCTTCCCTTGGATTTGATTGATTAATTCTCCCTCTCTGCAGTCTGGATCTCTTGAGTTGCTAAGCTTTGCCTGTGCAGGCAGCAGCAGCTTTGTTCCCATCCAGAGGTGTTTTCTGTCCTCCAGCACTGCTCTAGTTCATGAGGTCTTCCAGCAAACCTCCCTAGCCAGCAGTCCAGTTTCTGCTACCAAGCAGCTCCAGGAGAAGCTGGGGCTGTTACTTGCACCCAGGCTGTTCCCTGGTGCAGAGGAAGACACTGAACTCAGCCAGGCTGGGTTGATATTGGTGTAAATGTCAGGGAAGGGCACATAGACCACAAGATCACACTGAAGTTTTGGGCAGCAGCAGGAGTCTAAATCAGTCCCTGTCCACTGGTTCAAGCATCCAGCCTCAAATTTCCTTCTCTGGTAACCTTAAACATACATAAAGATGCCCCATCCTGTGCCTCCACCACCCTGCCACAGCTGTGCCCAAAGGGACCTCCATTCCCAGGCTTGGTGGGTCCCCAAAGCTAGAGGGGTCCATCACCCACCACCCCTGGGCACTGTTCTGGGAAAGGCTGCTGGAGGAGGGCAAATCTCACCCCATCACAAACTGCTGCAGCTGGAAAAAGCACTGGGAAGTAACTGGAGGGGGGAAAAGTCCTAAGAGCTGGCACAGTGAATGTGCTGCCTCAGCATTTGCTAAAGGCAATGGTTTGGGTTTTTCATGTTGAAACAGCACCATTTTTGTTCTGGTGCAGATCCAAATGTAAGCAATAATTACAAAACCAAACCACACAAAAACACCAAACCAAACCAAAAAAACCCAAACCACCCAACAAAGAAAACAGACAAAATAAAACCTCCAGAAAGATGAAAGCTTGCCTTACAAAATGCTTTAATTTTCTAACGTTTGGGGTTTGGCTGCACAGCTTCAAAGAAAATAAACCCAGCCAAAGACTGCAGTGGCTTCAACCCTGCCTGATCCTCCCCAGTAAAGGGCAGGGGTTGAGCTGAGCTTGGATGGGGTGGGCTTCCAAAGAGCCTGGGCTGGAGATGAAGATGGGATGGGACCATCCTGCTGAGCCCTGGCTCCTGCTAGTAAAAAATTGCCACCAGCTGCTCTGATTTTCAGAACACCTCCCTCAAATGTTTTCAAATCACAGGCCAAGTTTTCCTGTCAAAAAGGCCATTTCCCCCTAGTTTCTTGTCAGCAGTCACTTAGAAACAGCAGTTGCAGTGGTACAGAAATAAACTCCAGCTCTGTCAGTAACAAACATCCCCTCTCTGCTGCCTCCAGGGAGTGCAGCACAGGGACCCTGCCTGCACCCAGAGGGAACAGTCCCAGACCACAGCTGTGGAGTAAAGCAGCTCTGCCATCATTTCATAGAAAGACCTCACAGGGGAAAAAGGAAAAAGTTCTCAAGGATGGAATCTGACAAAAATAGCTATTGGGTGAGCATTGAGAGCAGCCCTGCCAAGTGAATTCCTGGGATGCTTCTCCCTTGCTCCCTGATTCCTTCCAAGCAGGAGTCCTCCAAGCCCCCACAATGCAGACACATTGGGAAGGATCCCAAGCAACACAAGCCGCTTCCTCACCTGCAGTTCCTTCCCCTGTCATTCATGTGCATTGAGCTGGGGGAAGAAAAGATGGGAGGGGAGTGAAAAAGGAGAAAAGAAAATAAAGAATGGTAGGGAAAAGAAAACTGGGGCAGCTTTTTGTGTGCCTTGCCCTCTGGTAAGCCTGAGGAGCAGACCTGGTGGAGGGCTTGACTCACATTCAAGGGCACTTCATTTTAAATGAAGATCCATATTGCTATTTAATTGAGCATCTATTATCTGTCTGCTCATGCCTGCACATCTACAGTAGCCTGGCAGCTGTCCTAGAAAGGGACATTCTAGTGGGGGAAAGGTTGGGGGAACCTCAGAGATACCAAGGAAGAAGCCTTGCCCTCTGAAATTCAGACCCAGTGCTTCTGTGAATTTATTCAAGGTAGGAACCCACCCAAAGCATTTCCAACTCCTAACTGTTGTGCAGGAGGGCTACCCAAGCATTCCCACGGGGGAAAAAGTCTCTCTGCTAGGATCTGCGATGCTTTCTAAGCAGTTCAAGCACAGAACTGTGACATGCTCAATGGGCTAGTGGCACCCCCTCAGGGTTTCCTGGCAGAGGAGGTGCTTCCCCTCCTTACCTTTCTTGGGAGCCGCTGGTTTTTGCCTGGCTTTGCCGTTTTGCTGGCTGGAGATGTGGGCAAGGGAGAGGAGGCAGAGCAGGAGGCAGAGGAGCAGGCAGGCTCCCGGGGCGCCATGCCGCTGCCGTCCGAGGTGCGGAGGCTCTGACGGCTGCCTCAGCCCCGGCTTGGAGCAGAAAGGGCTGAGCCGTCCCAGCACGCCGCCCGCTGAGCCCCGGCCAGAGGCACACAACAGGCAGCTGCAGCCAGGGCTGGGAACATCCCAGTGGGGTTGTGTGCCTCAGCTGCTTGTTTGGGTTGGGAAAAAAAGAGGAAAAAAAGGAATGAAGGTCCTGCAAGGCAGCTCAGCTAAACACGAGGAGAGGCTGTGAGGAGCTGGAAGGACTGAATTACTGCCTTCAGCTCCTATGGAAATGGCATGGCTCCGAGACCCCACCTGCAGGGCTGGGGCCGCTCTGGACTCCTCAGCACACGGCAGGCATTGACCTGTTGGAAGCGGTCCAGAAGAGGCCACAAAAATTATCAGAGGGCTGGAACACCTCTGCCGTGAGGACAGGCTCAGTTGAGGGTGTTCAGCTCAGAGAAGGCTCCAGGGAGACCTTAGAGCTGCCTTCCAGTACTTAAAAGCCTAGAAGAAAGCTGGGGAGAGTCTTTTTAGCAGGGCCTGTTGTGACAGGTCAAGGGATGATGGTTTGAAACTAAAGTAGGAGAGCTTTAGTCCAGACAGAAGGAAGGTTTTTACTGTGAAGGTGGTAAGACACTGGCCCGGGTTGCCCAAAGAGGTGGTAGAAGCAGCCCCATCCCTGGAAACATTCCAGGCCAGGTTGGATGGGGGTCTGAGAATAAACTGCTCCACACAGCAGCCATTAACCCTAACTCTTGTCTGAACACTTCAGGTAGGTGCCACCCAGCACAATGTGCACCACTGGAACTGCAGGCACATAAAAGATTTGAGATAAACAGGGATGTGGCTGCAAAAAGAGCTGGCCTGGATTTACTTTGGCCACAGCTGTGCTCTCCTGCCTTGCACTTTTGCTGAGTAAGGAAAGCCCTGCCTTCACATCACACCTGATCAGAGCTCCCTTGCAATCCAACCTTTTGAAGTCAAGCTTGGTTCTCACTCCCCTTTGCCACACACCCCCAACCCCACTCAGATTTAAGGCAGGGAATGTGTGCTTTGGGGATTTGCTATGCTCCTGCCTGGACTGTCCCAAGAGGGGCTGGAGCCCAGGAGATGCCAGACCCCTACATGCTTACAGAGGTGTTCCCTTCTTTGACACTTGAGGAGCATTTGCACAGTCAAGGTCCTTTTGATAAGTCAGCAGCTCACAGCTTTCCTTGGCCCCAGAGTTGCTTGCCTGCCCTTGCTTTGATTCCTGCCCTGCCTGCTCTTTGCTGTGTATCAAGCAGACGGCTCTAGAGTGGAGTCCCACAGCGATCCCTAGCCACAGGGTTTTGGATGTCTGGGACCTGCCAGAGGGCTGCATTTCTGCCAGTGCCCAGCTGAAAGAAGGGCAGGCCAGCTTTTCATGAGCCCCTGAGGGTACAACCAAGGGGTTCTCTCCCTGAACCCCCACAGCAGCCCCTGTATTGGATGCCAGCATTATTTTCTTGAAGAAGAGAAGCATTTTTGAAAAAGTACTCAAAAATCTTGTCTCTGGCTGCAACACCTATCCACAGGGGGCTTTGCTCCAGCTCTGCCCTGTGCAGACTGAAAAAACCTTATCCTTAACATTGTAAAAGCTGATGTGCTTCCCTGAACCTGCCTGGCAGGAGCAACAGCTCCAGAACAGAGATGCTACAAGGAATGGCCACGTGAAAGCTGGAAGATCTTTGCTGGTGCCCAGTTCGTCCCTGCCTGGGCTCCTGCAGAGCCTGAGGCTGCAGTTCCAGTTAAGTAACTGGAATATCAGTGGTCCTTTGTAGGTTGGCTCTTTGGGCAGCCATGATTTGAGACCCCAATGATTACACCCCTTACATAAGGCAGGCATGGAAGGTGGGCAGATGTAGAGCTTTTTCTTAGATGGACTAACACAACTAGAAGACAGCAGCAGGACTTTGGCCACACAAAATCCTTCCCCTTCAGGGCTGAAGCAGCAGCAAACCTGAGAGCTGGCACATGCAGCCCTTCAGAGAGAAAGGGAGCATACATGGGGAAAAAGAGCAACACCCAGGTCATGGAAGGGTTAGTGAGAGGCAGCAAGGCTATAATCAGACCAAGAACCCAGGGGTTAGTCCATGATCTTTTAAACCTGTGCTGTTATGGATTTTATTTCCTAGTAAAAGCACTTCACTGGCTAGTTTGAAGCCTGGTCTCATTGTCAAACAGCTGTGAGCTGTAAGGAAACTGGTTCAAGCTGCAGAAGAGGGCAGAAGCAGCTATACTTATGGGGAGTGCTCCAGGGCACAGGGAAGCAGGCAGAAAAGCTGACGTGGCTCTGGGGAGCCCAGCAAGCCACAGTGCTGAATCTGAAAGCCTTTCACTTAGCAACATGGTGTCTGGAATGAGCCCACGAGAGGACGCTGGATGCTCCTGGCAGTGATGCAGGCCTGGGATTTTGTGCCCAGCCAGGCAAGGAAATGGGCAGGGAGATCAGAGGCTGTTTTGCTTCGGCTGCTAGGGAATGAGCAGGTGTGGCCCAGGCCAAGAAATGAGGCAGCGCCACTGCACAACAGCAAGAAAGTGGAGGGGGTTAGAGAGCAGCATTCACAGAGTTATCAGCCAGTCAGCAGCTACCGTATCTGCATTTGCAAGGCTGTTACCACTTCAGAGGCAGCCCACCACAATGCTGAGTGCTGCCTGCAGTCCCCTCCACTAGGAATGCTCCCCAGCAGCAGAGCAAAGAAGAGATCTAAAAGCAAGCGTTGTTATGTGTGGGGCTGTGCAGCTCACTGGCTTGACTCACAGCTGGGGCAGCACACCGGGCTTTGACCTCTGCTGCCTTGACCAAATCTTTACTCAGCAGCATGAGGATCTGGGTTTCAGTGACACCACTGGAAATTCAGAGGATTTGGAGAGAAATAGGGGTCAGTGGTGGACAGTAAAAGCCAAGCTGCAAGGAAGTGGAGCTAGCAAAAGGCAATCTCTGCTCATTAGCCGCTGCTCGAACTCCTGCTGGCATCGCTCCTGATCTCCAGCAGCACAAACAACAGCAAAACACGTTCAAATGGGAAGAGCCCAACCTAGGGATCATTGTTTGTGAGACCAACCAAGGAGCAATGCGTAATAGTTCAGGAAAGGGTGGCTTTCCTAAGGACAATGATGGGCAAAGTCAAGGAATCAGCACTTAGCCAACATGCTATCCCCAGTGTCGGCTTTAGAAAATCGGCTGAGTCCAAGGAAGGACCCGACCCATCCCATCCCATCCCATCCCATCCCATCCCATCCCATCCCATCCCATCCCATCCCATCCCATCCCATCCCACATCTCTACACTGCATTCACCTAGGGTCAGAGGACAGAAGGATCAGTGTGAAAGGCAATTCTTGGACCTCCAACCAGACTCAAATGAAGCTGGGCTCAGATGCCCTCCTGCTTCCAAAAGCACCTGCACTGAAGGCCTCTGTTTGGAGCATGTGGGCTAGGGGTAAATCTGCCTGTCTTCACTGCTTTGCTCTTCTGCCTGTCATCTACATTCTAAAGTCCAAGCAAGCCAAAGGAAAACTGTAGTCAAGTGTCTACATCTAAGAGCAAGCTCTGGAGACCTTCCTAATCACGGAGGCTCACTGAGCAGGCTGCACAAACCCAGCTGTCTCGGCAGCAGCAAAAGAGAAGTCTCCACTGAGATGGAAGTCAGCATTTTATGACTGGCAACCAGATGGCTCTGGCAGCTTCTTCCCTTTTAAATGCTGTTCTCAAGCTTTGAGTGACTTGTTTGTTCTCACAGGGCTGTGGATGCTGAATTAGGAACTGTAAGAGAGTTCCCATGTCACCCTCAGCAATTCCTTAAATACTTGCCCCCCCTTTTTTTTTTAATTTAGAGACAAGTTTGTGTGATCAGACAGCAAGATGAATGCAATCCATGACCTTGGAAAGCCTCAGCATATTGAAGTTGGTGTCTCTCTCTATGGGGACAACTTCAGTGATGCTTTTTCAACCCATAAATTGCCAGCCCTAGAAATACCAAACCCTGCCATTTGCCACAACACAGCCTGTGGAGAGAGCTCCTCTGGATGGCAGAGCCTGCCTGATGGTGGCTCTGAATACCTCCCAGTGCCCAAGCACAGCTGGCTCAGCTGTGGCTCCTGGATGCTAGTTGGGTGGAGGAAGGCCTCTGCACATCAGAAAGTGGCTGAGATTTTGTCTCCTCTTTCCCCTCCAAAGGCATGAGCTAAGGGGCTGAGGTATCACAGAATGGTAGGGACTGAAAAGGACCTCTGGAGCTCAGCTAGTTCAAGCCCCTGCTAAAGCAGGTTCACCTAGAGAAGGTTGCACAGGATTACACCCAGGCAGGTTTTGAGTCTCCAGAGAAGGATTCACAACCTCCCTGGCAGCCTGCTCCAGTGCTCTGAAAGCAGCCAGGAGTAGCTATGACCTTCTCAGTCTGAACAGGGGAGACAGATCTGATCTATAGTTGGTGTGATGTGAAAGCTCAGGTGTGCCTGTGCTGCTGAGCTTACCTGCATCTTGGGAACAGGACAGCAACAGAGATCTTCACAGAGCTCCTAAGACAACCACAGCCTGATTCAGAAGTGTTCTAGCTGATGAAACTGAAGTGGAAGCCATCAGCAGGGAGCACACTGTCTTGCAGGAAAAGCAAACAGGTCTCTGTTAGCGGACAGCTGGAAATGAAGTTGATCCAAGGGAAAGCCAAGGCACTGCAGCCCCTCTGTGGGCAGACAGGTACTAAAGTGCCCTGCTGTGGCCCAGCACTACCTCGAGGAGTCTTGGACTTCACCACAGGCATTTACAGCCTGAAACCAGCCCCTGGCAGCTGCCTCCCTGCCAAGAGGCAGGTCTGTTCTTGCACTTTGCTTGAGCACAGTAAAGGAAAGGAGGGAACAAGGCTCTGAGAAAGGGACTGAAGTGCTTGGGACTCACCCAGCAGAGTCACTTCTTCCCTTCTCTGGGTCTCAGTGGCTGCTTACTGCAGGGAAAGTAAAAGAGGGCCAGAGCAGGACTGGTGAACACCCCACTGCTGAGGAGGACAGCCCTAGCAGGGGGTGGTAAATCCCAGCTAATCCCTACTTACAGAAAAAGTCCAGAACTCTGCATTATCTACGTGAAACCAAGGTGCTCAGTTCCCCAAAGACCTGCACACTCCAGGAACCTCAGAGGAGCCAGGAGCAAGCTGTAGCTCACAGTGACTTGTTTTCACAACAGGCTGGGCTGCAGCAAGTTTTCATAAAGCCTGACTGCAGGTGGCATAGCCCCCTCCTCCCCACTGCTGCCAGCCCCAGGGCACAACCAGCTGCAGTCTGAACTACTGCTGCAGCTGTGAAACATTGGCTGGTGGGATTCCAGGGCTTGGTGAAATCTGCTGAGCATCACCCTGAGTGTGAAGGCAGATCTGAGGGCACACAAGAAGGAAAGCAGCCAGGCCCACTAACCCTGTTCTGCTCCCTGGGGGACTGTCTCTGTCAAACAGACCTTTAAGCTGGGATACATGAAGATAAAAAAATAAAAGGAAAGCAGAAGGTAAATTGCTTTTGAGGCAACACAAGAAGCGGCCTAGCAGGAACTGCTGGAGTCCTCATCTCTAGCACACAGCTTGCAGGCTCCCAACATTCTCAGCAGAAGCAATGAATTCCTGGGACAAACAGAGCTATCCCACTCTGCAGATGTTTCCTCTTTGCTCTACTGGACTTGAGTCAATGAAAACGTGGCAAGATCTGCACAGCAACACATGGAACTTTCCACCACCCCAGAAAGGAACAGGAGCAGCCTCTGCTGAGGCCTCTGTTAAAAAACTGCTATTTTTGTTCAGAAGGGAAGGGAGGGGTTAATGAAAGCTAAGAAAAGAGAAATGGGCAAGCATGGCTCTCAGCATGCCTGAGAACCAGAGTCTCAAAGATTTCTTGGCAGATGTTCTATCAGCTGGGAGAGCTGCAGGCCCTTTGTCCCTGTCAGAGCTTTGTTTATCTCTCTGGAACAAGAGCTGAGCTGGTAGCAGCAAACCTCAAGGGGCAGCTGAGTCCAGCCAGCAGCTGTGTAGCTGCCAGTAGGGCAGCCTCTCAGGGGCAGAAGCAGCCCTAGTCTGCCTGGGGTCCCACTGCACCCCACTGCTTTCCCATGCCAGCAGATGGGATGTAGTGAGTGTGGAAAGAGTAAGACCCCTTGAAGATCCTCAATTGATTTTGTGCCTGCTTACGCAGCTACAGAAGCCCTGGGGGAGGGAGCCTGTGTGGTTAGAGGAGGCACTGAAGATCCTTGCACCATGTTAATTCACAGTGATGCTCTCAGGAAGTGCTTGGTACTGAGTGTTTAGCTGCTGGGGCTGCCATTTTTGTACACACAGCTGCTCTGCGGGCTTCCCTGGGCTGGCAGCAGGCAGAGATGCTTGAGCACCACGAGTTTGCTTTTTAGGTAACTTGAGCACACAGCCTAGATGTCAGATTTCTAAATATTTACCCTCTCTAGTAAGATGTGGAGAGGGAATGCACAAATCTTCACCACCATAGAGGTGCCAGCTAGCACTGTGAGGCTTCTCCCTCCCCAGCTCTCCCAACAATCAATTTAAAATTAAAAGAATCTGGGGAAGGGACAAGCAGCATCTGAGATAAAGGAACTTGCAAGCTGCTTGGAGACCCTTCAGCTGGAAGGCTGTGTAGAAATACACTGTTAGCACCACCTTACAAAACTCACCCTGGAAGGAACTGAATGGCCTTCTGGTATCCAACCACAAATCTCTAATGGCCCAGGCAACAGCTGCTCCTCTGCAGAGGATGGCTCTGGTTTAAGACTTGCAGACCTGCTGGAGATGGACCATTTTCTGAAACACTCAACAATACATGGCCAAACAAAAGCTGCCTGTGCCAAGTCTAAGGTACTGCAAAGGAGATTTTTCCCTTCTGTAGTTTCTTTCCACATTCTTAAAAGTAGTGTTGCTGGTAGGGAATCAGAATCATCACAGAATGGTTCAGGTTGGAAGGGGCCTCAGAGATCATCTCCTCCAACCTCTCCACCATGGCCAGGGACACCTCTTAACAAGACTCAGCTGCTTAAGGCCTCACCCAACCTGTTCTTCAACACCCCCAGGGAGGAAGCAGCCACAACCTCCCTGGGCAGCCTCTTCCAGAGTCTCACCTCTCTCAGACTGAAGAACTTCTTCATCACATCCAGTCTAACCCTGCTCTCCCTCAGCTTCAAACCATTCCCCCTTGTCCTGTCTTTAGGAAAAGTCCCTCTGCAGCCTTCCTGTAGGATCCCTTCTGACATTGGAAAGCAACTCTCAGGTCCACCCTGGACTCCTCTCCAGGCTGAACAACCCCAGCTCCCTCAGCCTATCCTCACAGCAGAGGTGCTCCAGCCCTTGGACCATCTTTGTGGCCTCCTCTGGACTCCCTCCAACAGCTCTGTGTCCTTCTTATGCTGGGGACACCAGAACTGGAGGCAGTATTGGAGGTGTGGTCTCAGCAGAGCAGAATCAAGGGGCAGAATCCCCTCTCTTGCCCTGCTGGCCACACTCCTCCTGATGCAGCCTAGGATATGATTTGCCTTCTGGGCAGATGTATCACAGCTACTGCAAAGCTGAATTCAGTGAGCCTTTGCCTTACACCGAACAACTCCACTGAGTGGTTAAAGGTGATCTATAACTACTGTCACTCTCTGGCTGCATTACAAGGTAGCACTCTCCTCGCCTCCCTAATTAGTCATTACTTAAGGTGCTGAAAAAAATCCTACCTCTTCCAAACAAAGATCTTGGGCAAGCTCTGCAGGACAATTTCCTCTTTCTTTCTTTAAGCTGCCTGCTCATTACAGTAGGGAACTGAGTAATTGTGTGAGTGAGCTCTAGCCCTTTTGGCTGAAGAGACCTGGGGACCTTAAGCACACAGCACGTGTCTTAATGTGATTATGATTACTGGAGTGAGCCACGAGATGCTTTATCCTATATCCACAGCTTTCCTTCTGCAAAACCCTTCCCCTTCTGCCCACTGGACATGTTCCAGTCAGAAGAATGTTCTTAACTGGAGATGAGGGAATTAAAGCGGGCAACGCAGAAAATGCTGCTTGAGTAAGAGCTAAGCAATCCCTGCATTATTGTAGTAACTCTGCCACAACATTTGGTCAGAATGATCCTTCCAACACTTAAAGCTAAAATATCAGCTTCCAAACCAGCTTTTTCCTTTGGCTTCTTCCATCTGCTGCCTCTCCTATCCTGCCAAACAAACAGCACTTACTCTTTGCTGGGTAAGCCAGCTGATGCAGGGAGGGAATTCACTGATTTGGAGACCTGGTGACATAATCTGACTGCACCCCTTGTCTGCCACCTTCTTTCTTTCCCTTGCTGACAACCACCATGGTTTTTCTAGCCAAATTATTGAACACTCCCTTTCTTTTCTGCCATAGCCTAAGTCCCTTCTCCTCAGCCATCCTGAGAGGTTTTTGGCTAGGTCACTATTGTCCCTGGTAGCAGAACTCTGGTGAGAAAAGAAACCATGTTTGAAAATATGAATTGGAAACCTGGGCCCATGTTGTATTTATAGTAAAACCCAACCACATTTTGTTGGCAGAAAAGTAGGATGATTTTTGAAGGAAGACTTCTACAAAGTGCTGTTCTCAGCTGGCTGGTGAACAAAAGAACATGTCAAGAGGCCCCAAACTTGGCAATCTCCTCATTGCTCTAGAACACAGCAGCGAGGCAGCAGAAGTGGAACCAGACTTAAATTGAATGAAAGCAGAATGCAGTGGAACATACAGCAGTCACCCTAGAAACCAGCCTTGTAACTTCCCAGGAAACTGCATCCATTACTGCTGCTGTGCTTCCTAGCTGTGGAGAGTGACCCATGTGGAAACCTTTTTATTCACACACATCTGCAGCTTTCTTTGTGCTTAGGAAGATTCTAAAAGCCTCTTAGGCAGGATAAAGGTACTGGAATGAGAAAGGTTTTCTATATACAAACAGACCAGATTGCACAACCAATTAAAAACAGTTTGGACCATTTAATACAATCTCAGCCAAGAAATCCAACCTTCTGCCTTGAGGTCCCCAAACTCTCTTCTTCATCCAGAATCTTCTGCAGGGCTATGTGCAGTGACTTGCCTACTCTCTTTCCTGTCTGTAATGCAAAGAAAGCAAAACAAAACTGAGGCATTTGGAAGGCAACTTGTGCAGCACATCTCTTTGTGACAAATCCTCTCCCTTTAACAATTCTTCAGTGGGTGTGAACAACAGACAGATATTTGTATTTTCATGGAGTAGGAGCAGTCCAGAAACCCAAAAAAGTAGCAAAGAAAAGCAACAGTGAAATCAGAGCAATAAAGTTATCACAAAACAAATAAGTGGTGCTAGAAGACAACACTCTGCATGAGCAACCCAAAGCACCATCTCTACTTCTGCAGGGACTTCACCATGGTAGAAGTTTGGATCTTTCAGCCTTTAAGGGAAAAAATGAGAGAGGGAGCATGTTCTTTAAAAGGACTGTCAGAGTTTATCATCTCAAGCTTTAAAGCCTGAGAGCTGGGAAGTAACTGCCTGAAATGAATCCGAGTGCCACATGTTTCAGACATCTGAAAGTTTTAGGTAACATCTACCCATGTCAGAGGCTGTTTCAAAGGAACTGTCAAGTGACCTCTAGCAAGTCCCCTGTGCACCTAACACAAGCACCAAACCTCTGCTCCTTAAGTCCTTACTGCAGCTTTTCATATAGCCAGGTTCCAGTCCATCAAGCATCACGCAGCTGTTTGAGTACCTGCACAGAACTCCTCACCTCCATCATTTCAAAAATGCTCTCAGGATCCAGGCTGCCCTTCCCCATTTTCTTCATAGAAGTCAGGGCACCTTTGCTGGTGACAGAAATCAGCAGGCTGGCCAGGGAACAGGCTTCTTCCTGAAGGGTGGCATCCACCACATGCCTATACCCAATCTGTAAGGTAGTGACAAAGTGATCGTGGATTAGTTTGCTGTTGTCTGAGCTCTTCATTAGAAGTTAAAGTGCACTGGTACCTCAGTTATCTACAGCCGCCTGTCGTCCTGCTGGAAAGCAGCTCCATGGAGAAAGACCTTGGGAGCCCTAGAGGACAGCAGGTTCTCCATGGGACAGCAATATGGCCTTGTGGCCAGGAAGACCAACAGCATCCTGGGATGCATTAAGAAAAGTGTGGCCAGCAGGTCTAGGAAGGTTCTCCTCCACCTCTACTGTGCCCTGCTGAGACCACACCCAGAATACTGTATCCAGTTTTGGACTCCCCAGTTCCAGAGAGAGGGAGAGACCAAGAGAGAGCTGTGAGGATGACTGGGGGCTTGAATGTCTCTGCTATGAAAAAAGACTGAGAGGAAAAAGCTGAGAGGGGATCTGATCAATATCTATAAATATCTGAGGGGTGAGTGCCAGGATGAAGGTGCCAGGCTCTTTTCAGTGGTGCCCAGTGACAGGACAAAGAACAACAGGTACAAGCTGGAACACAGAGGCGCCACCTCAACATGAGGAAACACTTTGTGGTGAGGGTGCTGGAGCCCTGGAGCAGACTGCCCAGAGAGGCTGTGGAGTCTCCTTGTCTGGAGACTTCCAAAACCCACCTAGATATGTTCCTGTGTGACCTGCTCTAGGTGATCCTTCTTTGGCAAGGGGGTTGGGCTGGAGGATCTCTGGAGGTCCCTTCCAACCCCTAACATTCTGTGCCTTAACATTCTGTGATGCTGTGGTAGTGGTCAGAGACTGACTGGACAAGTAACTAAGCAAATCACCAGCTCTCGCAATGGAAAACGGAGCACCCAGCAGATCAGCCATGTTAGCTGTGTGCTCCATGTGGAAAAGGAACACAAACCCTTGTCTGAGAGGACAGTCTGTGTGCCCATTAAACCAGAGATCTGGCCCCAGCAACAGGCACTCATTGTGCTCTTCCAGGCATGTCACACAACCTCTGCACCTCACAGCAACGAGCATTTGCTGCCCAGAATCCCCTCTCTTGCCCTGCTGGCCACACTCCTCCGGATGCAGCTCAGCACACAGCTGCCTTCTGGGCTGCATGAGGGCACTGCTGGCTCGTGGGGAGCTTCTCAGCAACCAACACTTCCAAGTCTCTTTCTTCAGAGCTCTCAACCCACTCTGCACCCAGCCTGGCTTTGTGCTTGGGATTCGCCTGACCCAGAAGCAGGACCTTGCACTGTGACTTGCTGAACCTCATGAAGAGCATCAGGTGAAGCTAACAAATGGAAGTCTCTAGGAAGGATGTCAGGAGCGTGCCAGGCTTACCTTGTTGAGGGTGACAATGCAGGGCACATTGTCCACGCTGAGTCGCATGCAATCGTAAGGGTCGTCGGACAGCTCGATCTCTTTGGAGCCCTCTTCGTCCTCCAGAACGCGCACTTTGGGGATCCTGTGGAAACAGGAGGTGCGAAAATCACTGCCAGGACAGGTAAGAAACACAGCTGTCACATAGTCTCAACTCCAGGATGTGCCTCTTTTTCCTAAATATTGGGCCTCATGTAGAGAGAGAGAAACAAATGATAGAATTACAGAATGGTTTGGGTTGAAAGGGACCTTAAAGATCATCCAGTTCAAACCTCCCTGCCCCATGCAGGGACACCTCCCACTAGACCATGTTGCTCAAGGCCTCCAATCCAGAATGTTATCAAAGCATTAACAACTTACCCACTGAGTGAGAAAGAAAGGATTGGGAGTAAGAATATGTTTAGGCTAAGATCAGCACACTTACCTCATTCTAATGGTTTTCACACTAATATATCCAGAGAGATTCTTCAGGCACTTGCACTAATCAGTTCTGAACAAGGACCTGAACATCTGCCTGGGTGTCCAGGAGAGAAATTACCCAGACTGAATCCTTTCCTTCTGTGTCTTCCCACCTTGCTGACACTAATAACCTTGTGAGAATCACAGCAATTGCATTGCTTGGCAGAGCTGTGACACAGGCAGCAAACACAAGCGGTGACACTAAGTATTGGGAAAGAATGACACTAACCACAGAGGCTTCTGGCAAAGGGAAGATGAGATCAGTAAAATCCTCTCTCTTGAACAAGATGGGAAGATTGGCAAGATATTCTCACCCTTTAAGAAGCCAGAAGACTCCTGTTCTCAGGACAGACAGACAACAGCACTGACCAGGGATGAAAAGCCAGGCAGAAACCCAAGAGATGCTGCCTTCTCAACTGTGAATCGCAGACAGGCTCCTGTCTGGCTTGTCATTCACAGCTGGGAATAAGGCACCTTACTCCTATCTATTGTATTTGCAATACCCACTTAATGGGAGCTTTACAAGATGATTCAAAGTAGTTTTCTTAGCATAGTGAACAAAATAATTTAAAACAGTTTAGGAGATGTTATCTCAAACCGTCAAGAGTGTCAGCACCTCACACACCCTCACTTATATCCAGGTGCCCACCAGGACAGAGAGTTGAGCAGAGAGACTTTGCTTTCCTGGCTTGTAAAACCTACACACAGCTCAACCACTTTAGAATAGAATGGAATAGAATAGACCAGACCAGGTTGGAAGAGACCTTCCAGATCATTGTGTCCAACCTATCATCCAACCCACCTAATCAACTAAACCATGCAACCAAGCACCCTGCTCTCACTTCTACACACTTGCACTTGAAAACATCAACTATTCTAGGAGGTCCCTAGAAAGCTAACTTCAGTAAGCATGTGGAATGCAACCACAGCCTGCTACTTTTATAGTAAGGCTGTGTTTCAGAGCTAGACTCCAGAGGTTACATTCTTCTATGCATTCTGTTCCAAATCTCTTTTAAAAGAGGAGGAGATAGGGACTGATGGAGTGAACTACCAATAGAGAGTGATTCTTGTTCCTTGTAAAAGCATTTTACTTCTTTGTGGCTGAAGAGTCCTAGAGGTGAGTACTTCACAAGAGCTCACCCTGCTTCAGTGAAAACGAGTTGGCCTTAGCCAAGCAACACCTAAAACTTTCAGCAAGCAGAACAACTGCAGTGTGTCCCTTTTCCTGAAATAAAACTCAAAATGCTCTGGAAGTCACTGGAAGATGCAAAATCTATTTTCAAGTTAAAAATTAAAAAGTGATGGAATAGAGTCCCAAGGTGACTCTCAAGCTACACAGGACAATGCTGGACAACAGCCTAAACAGGAAGTGCATGTGCCAGAGCTGTGTTTAAAAAAAGGGAAGATTTCAGGAAAATCTGTGAGATTAAGCAATTTTGAAGTTCATCCTAAAATAGCTATGAAACCAGAGCAGTGTTTGGGCTGCAAGAAAAAGCTGCCAGAATGAATACCTGCAAAATGCCTGCAAGCAGCTGATTTGGCCAAGAACAGAGAGGTACAAATGACAACTGCTGCAGAGGCAAAAAAGACAGCTGATGAGACACAAGCAGCAGAGTTGCACAAAAAGGGGTTATACTCACCAAAGCTAGGTAAAGAGTGGAGCAAAAAAGGCTGCCAGAAAACCAGAGCTTTCCTCTCTCAGCCGAAGAACTAGCTGGACATATTGACATCGCAACTTCGAGTTTCCTATTCTGATTCCTGCAACTAATCAGGGCAGAAATCTGCCCAGCAGTAGTCCCCTAAGGAACAATGCTCTCTTTTTTTCTGCATGCTGCAGACCCAGAGCTCACAAATTGATGCAAGCAAGCATCAGTTCTGCCTCTGCCACGCTGCCCAGCACAAAGAATCCACATCTACAAGGCTGCTGCGTTACAAACTCTCTAGCTTTATGTCTTGCCCAGCTCCTGTTGCCTTGGTTGCAAGCAGAGACATTCCACAGAATCAAGTTTAATGCTGAGTCCTGACAGAGCAGCTACTTGGACATTCTGCAATATTTATTTCCATCATGGATAAATCCAGCCTTAAGCACCTTGGAGACACAGCTAAGGAGTTTGCTATCTGCTGTCATGTTGATATAGTTTTTGCAACACAGAGAACAATACCAAACTCTGAGGAGAAAATGTTACCCCTTAAGCAGTCCTGTTGTCATTGTTCCAGGCCTGAAGGGGAAGCTCTGAGTCAGGTCAGACATACAAAGGATCTAAATCCCACAGTCCTTGTGTAAAATTCCTTGTTACAACTGTGGGTTTACTTAGCCCTAAAGAAAAATGTGTCCATAGCTATTATAAAAATAGTTAGAGCCAGGTTTTGAGGTTGAAGCTGAGGTTTTCATGCCCATCTGAATACCTAAAAATTTGCAGTTTCGAAGGAAAAACAGCAGCTTGAGCTCCCCTGCTCAGGCTGATGAAGGTCTCAAAACACTTGTAAGAAAACCCTGGTTGTAAACAGATTATGAAAGGCAGGCAAGACTCAGAGAGAGGGACACATGCCAAGTGAAGTTCAGAACACTTAATCTGAAGTGATCTTCAAACTGACATCTTGTCTTGCTTGGACAGTAGTATGTATGGAAAGCAGGCAGCTGCCCTAAACAACCTCATGTTGATCCAGAGAAAACTGAGCAGGCAGCAAAGGAAAGGGAGAAAAAGAATGAATGTAGACAACAGGTTTTCACTTTGAATTTTACCTCAACTCTCTGAGCTTGGATGAAGTCAGACATAGTTTGTGCATTCCCTGCTCAAACCTACAGACAGGGTTTTCATAGGCAAAAAGCATCAACAGGCTCTGCATGATCTCATGTATTCTGATTTGATATCAGACCTCAAGAAGACTGTCGGTGCTTGCCCATTGATTAAAGACTGCATGAAGAATACATATTGTCAGGAGAATAAAAGCAAAGCAGCCTCATTAGAGCACTGACACTCTCCAGGCTGCCCACCTTCCCAAAGCAAGAGATTTCTTTCTTTATTTAAATTACTTTTTCTCTCTTTGTTCAGAAGTAGGATTCTCGATGAAGTAAGAAAAGCAGCCCTAGTTATCTGGTAAATAAAGTATGTGCGCTGGATCTGCAAGCAATCCACACAGCAGCAGCTGTTTTAACTGCCTGACTTCTGCCTCCTGGCAGCTCTCACAGGCATTTCTTCCCTTCAGCCTACTGACAACTCCTTTGTGAGCACTTATGTTTGTGACACTGTTTCTTAATGCCACAAAAACAACCTGCTCTTAAAAGTTACTGCTGAGAAACTGATGAACGTGGGAAATCTCTCAGCAATATGCAGCAATATGTCTGGATTCTCCCCTTAGCCCCTTCTGAAGTGTTTATAACCAAAACACTGTACTGCCTGTCTTCGCAAGCATGGTTTCCTCTTCTCCTTGCACATACTCTTCCAGCCCTAGAACTGTGCACTGATTCCCTAATGAACAAGCCAGAACTATGCCAGTGACTTCAGCAGATCTCTAATTTACAGCTGAAGAATGATTTCAGATCCACTTTTAAAACAATTGTGCCTCTAAGATTCTAACCTCTGCACCCATTCAGCTACTTTTGCTACAGAAGGTTTTTAGCAAAGCCATTTCTTTCTCAAGGGTGCTACAAAACTCTGTTTTCCCTTTCATCTATAGCTAAAGTAGATAAAAATATCAGAAACAAAGATATTGAATGTTACCATTAAAACATACAGAGAGCACCTGCATCTTTCATTCTACCAGCTCTTGTTCTTCCATTCTTTCAACTAAAACACATGGGGCACAGCTCTTCTAAAAACATCATCTCCCTCCTCCAATCTCTTACTACCATTTTCCTCCCTTCCTTTTAAAAAGGATTCTAGAATAATGGTCCAGCAGAGAGACTATCAGAAGTGAGACATCAGGGCTAGTTACAGTAGTCACAGAGGGTTTCTTATTCAGGAGCATCACATATCAGTCAATACTTATTTCAAACCCACAAAGAGCAACAGAAAGGCTTGCAACAAAACCACATGGCCAAGACAGTTTTTTTCTGGACCTGGCCATGGAACAGAAGTTGTTTTGTGAGCCTGACACAACATGACACTTGATTATCAGCAACTGAATGAGAGCAACATTAGTTCTTGTTACCTGCATGCAAACAACATCAGTTTGTGTTACCTGCACGCAGACAGACTGCCTTAGATCTGAATGCAAGTTGCTTGGGGTATTTCTTACTCAAATAGAGGAGCATTAAAAATGCTTAGTCAAGAGACTGCTGCTCTTCCCCCTCCCCTGCCACTTCCACTCACAGGAAATACCTGTGCTTGCTTTACCTTGTGTTGAAGAGAGCTGCCTTCACTGCGATCGAGATTGCATCAAAGAGGTTCCCACCGCACTCCAGTAACTGGGAGGACAAGAAAAGAATCTCCTTTAAAGAAAATCAGGCTGGTGCCTTCAAAGCAAGGCTTTATTTTACTTAAACCTAACTCTAAAGGCACAACATTAAGAACATGAACAAGTTTTTAAAAACCCAAATTTGTCCTTATTGCCTATCTGAAAGGAAATAATAGCTAGAAAAGGAAGATTTCATCGAACTGTATTACACAGGCAACATAGAAGAGTGAATGCACTTCATAATAAAACTAGTGATAAAATTTAATTACAGGAGCTGGAATGAAACCACTGCTCTCCTTACTCTGCTTGTGCTAAGGCTCTGAACTAGACTGCAACCAGAACACTTAAAAGCTCCCCATATTCATCCTTCAATCCACTCTCCACACTTGAGGGCAGCTGGACAAACCCAACCAGTAGAATTGTGTTCAAAGAAGCGATGCAAACTGTCACCCAGAATATGGTGTAGAAAGCTAGTTACAGAAGGGATAGTTGTGAAGGCACATCATGATTTATTCTCTATTCTTTCTGGAAAAGGAGTCATCAGCAGGTTTCTCTCGTAACTGAAAAAGATTTAAGGGAATCTCGATGTCAAAGTTCCTTGTTGACAACACTGTTGTATGGATTGAAGTGTGTGAAGGAGTCTGGCTTAGCTTCTTCCCACTCATCAAACTCAGGAGAACAGTCAGATGGAAGAACACTGCACACTAGATAAAAAGGCAGAGCTCCTATAATCACTGATACTTTCTACTGGCTGACAGACAACTCAGAGAAGAATTTGGCCACAGTCTAGTGTCAGTTCTCTGACAAGCTCCACTCTGAGCTGCCAGTTCTGTGAAACACACACACAGAGCCCCAGAAACATCTGAAACTGCTGCAGTGAGAACATATGGATGCTTCTCTGATACATCAATCTATGCTGTGCTAGGAGAGCAAAACAAGTTTTCAACACTGATTGCACTGACTGTTCCTCAAAATCTATTTAAGAAGGAGCTAAACTGCTGCACTGGGAGCAAATCATAAATCAGGTATTCTGGAAAGGCAATTTCTTTTTATGAACACAGAGTGAATTGTGTCAAAAGAAGGACAAAAACATGGGATAGAAAGCTAAATACAGAGGTGAACAGATTACTTCTTTGCAAACAGCTGTTGGATACACAGAGGTTAACTTGCCACTTTTCAGCTGTGATTGGATTTTGCTGGGTAACACAAAAAGCCCCACAATGCCTCCGTGATTAAAACACACTGGTGGGATGTGCCTGTACTGCTGTTGCGGGGCTCTTGTGCAGGCTGCTACTCTAAAGCCTGCTCTGTGTCACAGTGGTGCCTAGAGGCCAGGAACAGAGCCTGGAACAAGCAGAGTACAACGCTTCCTCCACAAAGAAATGAACACTCTCTTCCCAGCCAAAGCAACTTCTACTCACAGCCCTTCCATTTAAAATTATGTTCATTTTTCCTAAGGACTAAGCAAATCTGTTCAGCTCTGACTTGTGGCAAGCAAAGGAGTCTTTGGAAAGGACTGCTTTTAATTTTCTGATATGCAAATGAGTTATTTGGGCTGGGAAAAAAGAGAAAACATTGTAGACTTTGCCTTATTCAAAGAAGTTCTTCCTCCCCAAAGGCAGATTCCTGTTATTTCCAACCCAGGAGAGAACAGAATCATAGAATCAATAAGGTTGGAAAAGACCTCAGAGATCAAGTCCAACCTATTACCTAACAACATAGGGAAATGCTGAGAAATGCTCTGTAGTGAATTGCTACAGTTTCCACAGAGCCTAAAGCACCCCCCAACACACTGTAGTTGGGTAGGGATTGCACACACTGATTCTCCTTGCTCAGCACAGCAGCATGCTGGGGCAAATTATGTAGAGAAGACTACTCAGATATCAAAAGCCCCTCAAAAAGGCTGAAAAGCTTAGTTCTGACACCAGGGACTTTTCCATATGTTTGTATCTTTGCGGTGTGTATAGCTGAAGTGATTTTCTTTCTAACCTGGCTGTACACAATTCCAGCACCTCCTGAGTACACTGACCAGCAGAAAACACTCAAGAGCTGTTTTCAGTTGTCCAGCTGCAGGACTATGCAAAATACAACACTTTCTGTTTCGAGGTTGCACATCTCAACTTCTGTTGGCTCACAGGAGCCAAGTACGGAGGCTTCAATCAAGGTGCAGGTGGCTATGCTGCACAGCACAGCAATGGAATGTTCCCAGGTTTGTAACATGCTTTCTGGGCTTTTGTCTTTTGGAATAAGAGATCTGAAAACAAGATCCTTCCCACCTGACCACAAGGCTCCAGCAGTATTTTCAGGCTTATGACAGATTTAAGGCTTATTTTCCCTCCAACTGAACTATGCAATATAAAAACCAATGTGAAAAATTTCCAGGAAGGAAAACATCATCTGAAGGACTCTCAGAGAAAGCACTGTTCCTATACCTAGAATCTGCCTCCCTCAAATGAGAAATAATACAGCTTGTAACTTACACTAGCACAAGTGTCATACTTCCACTATGAAAACAGAATTCTATAGGAATGACTCAGCAAGAGCAGCTCCAGCAAAATCTGTAGGTATCAAGCACCTATATCAACTATCAAGTGATATCCAGGTCTTCTGCTTAGAAAAAGAAATAGTACAAATAGCATCACAGAATGGCTCAGGTTGGAAAGGACCTCAGAGATCATCTCCTCCAACCTCTCCACCATGGCCAGGGACACCTCTCAACTAGACTCAGCTGCTCAAGGCCTCATCCAATCTGGTCTTCAGCACCACCAGGGAGGAGGCAGCCACAGCCTCCCTGGGCAGCCTATTCCAGAGTCTCACCATCCTCAGACTGAAGAACTTCTTCCTCAGATCCAGTCTAATCCTCCTCTCCCTCAGCTTCAAACCATTCCCCATTGTCCTGTCTCTAGAAACCCTCAAGAAAAATCCCTCAGCAGCCTTCCTGGAGGACGCCTTCAGGTACTGGAATGCAGCTCTGAGGTCCCCCTGGAGTCTTCTCTAAGCTGAACCACCCCAGCTCCCTCAGCCTGTTCTGAGGCCTGAGGTGAAAGGAAGGAAAAAAACCCAAAGGGATGGGAAGAGAATAAGAGACAAATGTGAACAGTATCCTGTTACAGCTACACCAGCAGCTCTTCAATGGCTCACACACAAAATCCCTACAGAACACCCCATTAGAAAGACTCATCAAGCTTAGAGTCCCAGTTACAAAGCTACAACAAATTCTTTGTTGGCATTGTAAACAAAGCTGAATGTAAAATCTATCAGGTAACACAGGTCTGGGTGTTGATAATTCTGATACAGTAGAATCGAAACAAAGCTGTTTTTCCTCTGTAGCTGTGGGGCAGTCAACACAACTGTTCAGGAAGCAGCAGATCAAGACCAGTTACATCTCACACAAGAGCTCTATGGAGCAACTTCTGTCGCAGTCAGCTTTATGAATGATTTGATTTTTTTGCAGTGTTTATGCAGTGTTAAGCAGTACATAGCTTAAAAAAGCAAAGCATTTAATCATCTGTACCTCTGCTTGCAATTACCTAGCCACAGAAGGCCCTAGTGTGATTTGTCAGAACACGAACTGCACCAAGCTGCAGTAAGGCAGTGGCTAGGGCAGGTAAAGCACTCAGCACTCAGTGGTACCTATTTTGCTCATTCTGCATGCAGATGGAAGTCACATTATGTACCCTAATCTACTGTAATTAGGCTACTGCTACTGCTTTTTGAACAGCTAATGGACTCATTTTCACATTTATTCAGGTCTCACTCTCAATGTTCCTGCTTCATTTAACAAAATTCTGTATTTAATTTATTTTTTGTGGCAACACAGCCTAACATTCTGCAAATCATTCCACAGGCTCTAATGGATTCCTGTGACTAAGATCCCTCAATGTATTTTCAGTTAGAAATTTGGCAAGTAGAAACTCAACTTTGGACCAATAAGAACCGGAGGCAAGGCTCAGGAGTCTGGCTTGCAGACTTCTATTAAATTCCCACAAGGCAGTGTTTTAGACGCAGCATGGAGTGGAAACTGAGCTGCTGCATGCACAAGATTTGCAGGCACAAAATCCACTTTCCTCTTTTTAATGAGAACAAATGTTCAGTTTCTCTGCCCCGTTCAATACATGCATGGAACTTCCATGAAAAAGTGCCTAGGCCAAACCTAAGTTTTGTCAGCAAAGCTTGTTTAACTTTACTGAATCAATGCTGCCAATAGTGAAAAGCCCTGTGAGGGCTAACATAGACACATGCTGACTTCCATCCATCGCAATGATTCACTTGCTGTTATATCTAGCTTGGAAAAACATTCAGCCTTCTTCAGCAGCAATTTCCTTGTCAGTGTAAGATCACCAGCTTTTATCTGGGGCAGATTTGGAGTATTCTGTGGTTTATTAGCTCAGCGGTGCAGAACCACCAAGAGTAGGAAGAGCAAGATGGAGAAGATGATCCAATGGATGCAATGAGGATAGCCTGAGGGAGCTGGGATTGTTCAGCTTAGAGAAGACTCCAGGGGGACCTTAGAGCTGCCTTCCAATACCTGAAGGGATCCTACGGGAGGGCTGCAGAGGGACCTTTCATGAGGGTGTCTAGAGACAGGACAAGGAGGAATGGTTCGAAGCTGAGGGAGAGCAGGGTTAGACTGGATCTGAGGAAGAAGTTCTTCAGTCTGAGGGTGGTGAGATTCGAATAGGCTGCCCAAGGAGGTTGAGGCTGCCTCCTCCCTGGGGGTGCTGAAGGCCAGGTTGGATGAGGCCTTGAGCAGCTGAGTCTAGTTGAGAGGTGTCCCTGGCTATGGTGGGGAGGCTAAAGGAGATGATCTCTGAGGTCCCTTCCAACCTGAGCCATTCTTTGATTAACTGTTAGAAGCAGATTCAGAAGAAAATAGCCCTCTGTGTTGTGCAGCATTATACCACATCATGAGGTTTTTTCCTTTGAAAATACAGATGGCAACTCTACCTCAGCAATATCTCAAAAAACCTCCCTGAGCCTTAGTTTTCATTTTCTCACTTACCAGCACATCAACATAGAGAACCCAGCAGTGCTCCCTGGGATTAATACAAAGGGATTTCAAGTCTACAGTGCTCTCGCTGCTGAATACTCTGCTGAGTGTATTTGCTATCTCTGAGCCAAGTTCTTCTCCTCCTCGGCCTTCAAATTCAGGAGTAGCATTTGCAGAACTAAAGGGAAAAAAAACACAACAGAACTTTCACTTATGAAGCAAGCAATACCCAAAGAACTTTTCTCAAACATAAAGCATTAGAACTACCTAAGGATTTGTTTGTACATGACTAAGCATCCTTTCTTCCAAGAAGTGCTTTCCATTTTGCACAGGGAAATGTCTCAAAGCAGATCATACACCTAGATTTTGCTACAAGCTCTGAGACAAATTCCACAACTATATTCGGTTCCCGCATTACAATGTTAAAGGTGGTGAATTCTCTCAGGGATTAAGCACTCTTATCTTCCAGCACCCCAACCCTTTCAAACATAAAAAATAAAAAATGAGAGAAATCTGTACTAAATTCAGAATGGATAACAAGGTAGCTTGGTAGAATTGAAAGTTAACTAAGCAAGACAAGAGAGTGGCTAAGAAGAGAAAGATGTGATGATGTGTCAAGTGGAATATGCATTTTTTTTTAAGTGGCATCTCTGCCTGACCTTAATTGGTCATTTTTGTACTGAGTGCACTCTCAGCTCTCAAGCATCTTATTACAGTATTGTGTCCAGTTCTGGGCCCCTCAGTTTAGGAAAGATGTTGAGTTGCTGGAAGGTGTCCAGAGAAGGGCAACAAAACTGGGGAGGGTTTTGGAGCACAAGCCCTATGAGGAAAGGCTGAGGGAGCTGGGGTTGCTTAGCCTGGAGGAGGCTCAGGGTAGACCTTCTTGCTCTCTACAACTACCTGAAGGGAGGTTGTAGACAGGTGGGGGTTGGTCTCTTCTCCCAGGCAACCAGCACCAGAAGAAGAGGACACAGTCTGAAGCTGTGCTAGAGGAGGTTTAGGCTGGATGTTAAGAAGAAGTTCTTCACAGAAAGAGAGATTGGCCATTGGAATGTGCTGCCCAGGGAGGTGGTGGAGTGACCATCAGTGGAGGTGTTTAGGAAGAGACTTGATGGAGTGCTTCGTGTCATGGTTTAGTTGATTAGATGGTGTTGGATAATAGGCTGGACTCGATGATCTCAAAGGTCTCTTCCAACCTGGTGAATTCTATTCTATTCTATTTACAGCAACTGCAGTTTATGGAGAGCAGCAACTAAAGAACATTTTTTCCAGAAGAAATCTGACAGAAGCATATGATCTTTACTTCCTTGACTCTAGCACAACAACCTCTGTTTGTGAACAGTCATACAAGTCCTTGGGTGCTGAGGCTTTGCACACAACTAAAACCAACATTCCGACAATAAAAGAAAACAGGCCTAAAAAATAATATAATAAACAAATAACCAAAAAGAAAACAAATAACCCACACCCCAAAAAAGAAAAATCAACCAACCACCACCACCTCCAAATCACAATGAATTAGAGCAGGAATGGCCAGACATGCATATACAGCAAAATAGAAAACAAATATTCTGAACCCAGCCTCTGGTTTACAGAGGGGGCGAGAGCATTCTCAAGCTGTGGACTCATGGCACACATTACAGAACCTGTTTTTAAAGGTCAGACATGCCCCAAATGAATTTCTCATTATGGCACATAGGAAAGGAGGGGGTTCCACAGAAGTACTTTCAGCATCATCAGAATCCATAATCACAAAGCCTTGTGCTCTCAGACATAAATGTACAGCAAAAAACAGGTCTTGGAATATAATCTCTTTACCTTAAAAAAAAAAACCACAAACCAAACCAAGCAACTAAAGCTCCACATTTTCTAGGTATGACTTAAACTACCAAGGGAGCTGTATCAATGAGACAGCGTGGAGCCTGCAAGCTTACACATAATTACCTGTGATTATTCTTACCTATACAAATCACCTCACAGTCATTCCCCCAACCTGTTCTTTTGCAGAACTGATGAAAACTCAGAATGCCAGGAAGAGCTACTGGATTTTATAAAAGTTATTTGCCACCTCTACAAAGAGACAGCACTGTACATGCTTTAAAGAATAAAGGGACCTATGCTTCCAGACTGCATTTAACACAGGAATAAGCACTGCAAGTGTGACACAGAATATTATTCATAGTTGTGCTCCTATCAGACACCTATCTGGGTCGAGGCAATCCCAGGCACAAATACAGGCTGGGCAGTGACTGGCTGGAGAGCAGCCCTGAGGAGAGAGACTTGGGGGTGCTGGTGGACGAGAAGCTCAACATGAGCTCTCAATGTGCGCTTGCAGCCCGGAAAGCCAATCAGATCCCGGGCTGCATCAGGAGAAGTGTGACCAGCAGGTCAAGGGAGGTGCTTCTCCCCCTCTACTCAGCTCTGGTGAGACCCCACCTGGAGTACTGCGTCCAGTTCTGGAGCCCCTATTACAGGAGGGATGTGGACGTGCTGGAGCGTGTCCAGAGAAGGGCCACGAGGATGATCAGAGGGCTGGAGCACCTCTCCTATGAGGACAGACTGAAGGAGTTGGGGCTGTTCAGTCTGGAGAAGAGAAGGCTCCGAGGTGACCTCATTGTGGCCTTCCAGTATCTGAAGGGGGCCTACAGGAAGGCTGGGGAGGGACTTCTCAGGATCTCAGGGAGTGATAGGACTAGGGGGAACGGAATGAAGCTGGAGATGGGGAGATTCAGGCTAGATGTGAGGAAGAAGTTCTTCCCCATGAGAGTGGTGAAGCCCTGGAATGGGTTATCCAGGGAGGTGGTTGAGGCCCAGTCCCTGGAGGTGTTTAAGACCAGGCTGGACGAGGCTCTGGCCAGCGTGATCTAGTGTAGGGTGTCCCTGCCCATGGCAGGGGGGTTGGAACTAGATGATCCTTGTGGTCCCTTCCAACCCTGACTGAATCTATGAATCTATGAATCTATTTTATAAGGCAGGACCATATCTAAGTAAAACTTAATTCTGGAAGCCTGCTAGATTAGGTCTGCAGGTTGTATTGAACAAGCACTTATCCATGGAAGCAGCTTTCATGCAAGTTAAGTAGATCTGTATGTTTGAAGCATTGTTACACAAGCATTAGGCTTCCTGTAAGCTCTAAAGAATGATACAAACCTCAATCTATGGCTCATTACTATTTCGAAACACAAAGTTTCATCTATTCTTTAATAATAAATGGCTGCCTCCTTTGACTTGCAAGCAGGAAGAGCATAAGGCCCAGAATGTAACTGTGAGTTTAACTGCATCTTAATTCCATTATTGGTTCAACAATTCAGTTCCTCACAATCCAAGTGAAAAAAAGAAGTGAGCAGGGTGCTGTTAACAGTCACTGCATGGCAAATGGTGCCACCTAATGCTCACAGACTACTGCAGCACTTCACACTGACTAGAATGTCTGGCACACTAGAATGTGAAAATGCCAAACCCCACATCTTTCAGGGAGCACAGAAAGGACTTCAGTAGTGGCCAGGTGGAGCACCAAGTTTCTGCTCCTGACCATTTCAGTGTCACTTGCATAGCAATCAAGGTGGTTTGCCTCAGTTAAAAAAACAAAAACAACATCAGGAAAAAACAAAACACCAACAAACAAAATAAACCAAACTAACACGTCAGTACTAGAACAGCCCCTAAGTTCAGACATGAGCAAAACACCCAGCAGTCTTCCAACATCAATGGCCAGGATGACTGCCTTCTCCAGTGCTGATGGGCAGTGAGGATATCACATAAGGCATGGACTCATAACTCATTTCTAGTATCACAAATCAGTGCCCTACAAACCATCCTTTCCAGAGACTCACATGAAAGTCTGTCTCAAAATGGGACTAAATGTACTTCTCAGATTGTAGGTTAAGGACTCAGAGCAGAACAAAGGGAAATGGAATTTTAGGGCAGGGAATACACGATCCAGCAACACAAGAAGCTACCAAAGTTTCAGGGAATAAGCACTTTAAGAAAGCAAACACTGAAGTCTGAGATTTTATTGTTAGTTCCAACAACATCAAAGCCAGGCAGTACAGACAGAAAGCTCACAAGCAGATGGTGTGGATCAAACTGTGCTCAGCTCCTACCACCCAGTGGCAGCCTGGAAAAGCATCAGAGTACTGCCAGCATCTCACTTCCCTTTACAGAGAATGAGCTGCCTCCCACCTCACATTTTGTCTCGTGGATCTTTCTGAAGGCTAGAGTCACCTTCCCCTGGTGGCACAAGCATGTGAGAAGTGGCTGCCCTTCTGGGAAATGTAGGCTTTTGGTCTGTGTTGTCACAGAAAGCAAGGATTACCTGCTTCTAGAATGGACAAGATCTCTCTTGAACAATATTGCTCCATCCCATCTTCTTATGAAGAAGATACACAATTAGAAAATACAACCTAACATGAACAAATTGAAGCTCTTCTAATGTCTATTTACATGCAAAATAGTGTCCAGAACTGCAACATCCCCACAGACCACTGGTTTCCTTAAGGAAATGCCTGTGCTGCCAGGGGGGACATTATTCACACAGAACCCACCAGAACAAAGCAGGTACTATTTAGGATATTTATAAAGCAGTCAAGCTCAGAGCTGCTCTAACAGCAGAGCCACAGTTGAGAAGATCATCTTCCTGACTGATATTTTTTGTACAATAACCACAGACAAACCATTAATTCATTGGTGAGTCCTTCCCTCTACAAACCCTAAGTTTCCACAGTTAAGTCATATATCATGATGTATAGAGGCAGTCTTAAGACAAGGCTGCAGAATATGACAGAGATACAAACAATAAGGCAGATACAAACTGGTAAGATCTAATTATTGAATTATTCCAAATATTAGATCTAAGTTTTTTCTCTTCCAGCATACTAACCAGTCAACAAAGAACTCCAGGTAACCTTCATCTGGTTTCTCTAACTTGGGTGTCCCCATTTCAGCTTTTACACCCACCAAGATATCAGTGTGTCCCTGTTGAAAGAAAGACATATTGCACAACTGCAATAACAGTCACAGAACCACTCATGGCATTTAAATGCCTACAGTAAGCTGATTATTTCTACCTGACAGTTATCTGCACTGACCATTCTATCAGAGGGAACTTAAACCAACATTAGTTTAATCAAGAAAAGGCTTTAGAAAGACAATATTAAGCCTAAGAAGATACTTAAAATAATTATCATACATATTAGCTTTCTCTAGGTTAAAAAGACACTTCTAATAGCCATGACTACTGCTATCATTTTGCTTCTGGAAGCCGTTATTTCTGCAGAATGTTTATATACTGCACAACAACTTAATCTTCTTCATACTCAACACATGCCAGGAGCTTTGCTTCATTATAAAGGCAAAGAATTATTTTCATTCCATCAATTTTCAAGATGAAATGTCAGATTAGTTTGGACAGAAAGTTGTCCAGCTACTTCACCATTAACTCTAGCTCAAGCAGGTCAAGACAGCTTATTCCTTAAGCCATAGCTTCAGTTAGTGCTATACACACACACAAACCCATCCACAATTAGCCTCAGCTTGGCTTAAAACTAGTCATAAACCAGAAATTCAATCAGCACAGTACAAGATCCCTAAGAAATTTACCTACCAGCCTTACTCTTGCAGATCCACTTGTGTTTGACACAACATCTGTTTCTACTTCTGCACATCTGTAGTCTTCACAGCCACGACCATCGACACGAAGGTCCTCCTAAGTATGACAAGCAATATATTGTGCTTAAGGGAATCAGTAATGAAAAGTGGTGGTGGGGAAAGAAACAGTGATTTAAAAGTTTCCTTTTTCTATGTCAAAAACAGCATGTGAAAATATCTAAAAGCAGCAGCTCATAGTTCCTCCTCTAACCTTCGTCAAAGGGTACAGCAGCATGGACTGTACTTTTCCATTTGCCTTTCATTTATCTGGAGCTTGCAACAAGCTCCCTGCAAGCAGGCATGAACTCCTGCACCAAGTCACTCCAATTCCAAAAGAAAGACTGCAAAAGAGTAACCATCTTGCCTTCAAAAGGCACATTACCTAGCACAACACAGGTCTTTCCGGGGATACTCAAGTTCTGCACTTTTATCCATGCAATGAGGACCCAGCAGACAAATACAGTAAATGTGCCTCCCAAATGCTTTCATCTAACAGCTGGTCTCCATAAAAATAAGGGTTTGTGCACTAAAATACAGTTTCTGTACTCTGCAGAGAGCTCAGTCCTTTCAATTTGGCTGTTTCCTCCACACATCCTTCACTACTCCTATGAAGAAAGGCTGAGAGTTGGGGTTGTTCAGCCTGGAGAAGGGAAGCTCCAGAAAAAACTTACTGCAGCCTTCCACTACCTGAAGAGGGCTATAAGAAAGATGGGGACAGACTTTTTAGCAAGGCCTGTTGTGACAGTACAAGGGGTGATGGTTCCAAACTGAAAGAGGGGAGATTTAGACTAGAATTGAAGAAGTTTTTTACAGTGTGATGAAACACTGGCCCAGGTTGCCCAGAGAGGTGGTAGATGCCCCATCCCTGGAAACATTCCAGGTCAAGTTGGATGGAGCTCTGAAAAAACTGATCTAGTCGAAGATGTCCCTGCTTACTGCAGGCAGGGTTGGACTGGATGATCTGTAAAGGCCCTTTCCAACCCAAATCATTCTGTGATCCCATGCCTCCTTGGTCTACTTATTGTTTCTTAGCTTAGTGACTGGCTACATCTCTATGCAACAGCAAAATCTTGAGAAAGAGCAAGGGAAAGAAAGAGGAGGACAAGAATTGGGAAAAACCCCAAACACACAAACAAAAAACAACCAAAAAAGCCCCACAAACCAACCACAACACATAACAAAACAAACACCACCAACAAAACACATCCACTTGCTGCTCTCAGCCTGCTCTCTCAGTGTACTTGGGTATTATTACCCCAGACACCAGACAACGGAAAGCTCCCTCCCTCCTCCCCAAGGCCACATCAGAAGTCGTTACTGCCCCACACCTGCTCCCGGGAATGGGCCCTACCCCTCATAGGCTCATAGTACAACACTACCACAGGCACAGCCGGGCCGAGTTGGCCCGGACTCCTTCCCACTCCCCGGAACGAAGGCTGCAGCCTCCACGCCGCTCGTCGCGGGCAAGCTGGACCTGTCACCGCTACCTGGACGCCATGCACGATGTAAACCTTCTCCGCCTCGCTCAGCACCACGGACGCCATAGCCACAGGGAGGCACCGCGCTTCCCGCGCTCTTCCGCTTCCGGCGCGCGCACGCCGCCGCTTCCGAGGAGGGGGCGAAGCCGCGCGTGCACACTGCCCCGCGCCCGAGGCGGGAAAGCGGCCTCCTGACGCCGCTGTCTCCTCTGCCTTACAGGCAAGGCAGGGCGTGCAGACGTTGCCCTGGTACTGAGGCGTTTCATGGGGTGCAGACGCAGCGCTCTGGACGTGGTGTCCGCCGAGCACCTCACGTCCTGGAAGCCGCCTCCTCCTCCAACCAGCTGACAACTCAGGGTAAACCACGCTGCCTGCCCTCTCCCAAGGTAAAAATCTCCTGCGGGAGGCTCTGGAAATACTCATTGGCTCACGTAGTGGTAAACCCCGCAAGAAAAATTAGGAAATGCAGAGGTTTTTACCTCGGAGAAAGGCCCAGTGAGGTGCAGAAGCAGGGAATTTGAAACCCAACTGTGCTCATTAAGAAAGTGCCGCTGGTCCTGTGTCAGATATCCCTGGGAAATTAGCATGGGATATGTCACAGAAACATTCAGGTTGGCAAAGACCCTCAGGATCTCCAAGTTCAACCCAGAACCCTACTCTACAAAGTTCATCCTCTAAACCATATCCCCCAAGCACCACATCCAAACCACTTTTAAACACACCCAGGGTTGGTGACTCAACCACCTCCCTGGGCAGCACATTCCAATGCCTGACCACTCTTTCTGTGAAAAAAAAAAAAATAATTAAAACTCCCAATATATATTAAAACAATGAGGTGTTTGGTTGTTTTGGGGGTTTTACAGCCTTAATTGACAGTTTTCATACCAGTGGGTGGTTTGTGTGCCACACTCTCTTTGCACCGTTGCTCTCTGACTGCCGGCTGTTGCTAGCTGGTGTCAGAATGGGCCATGGCTTACACAACACACTGCCAAAGTTCACTCACTGGGGCTGCACCTGAAACACTTCAGTTTTGGGCCCTTCGCTACAAGAAGGACATTGAGGTGCTGTAGTATGTCCAGAGACGGACAACCAAACTGGTGAAGGGTCTGGAGAACAAGTCTTACAAGGAATAGCTGAAGGAGCTGGGGGTGTTTAGCCTGGAGAGAAAGAAACTCAGTGGGTACTTCACTTCACAACTAACTGGAGGGAGCTTGTAGCGAGATGTGGGTCAGGTCTCTTCTCCCAAGTAACAAGTGATAAGAGGAAACAGCCTCAAGTTGTACCAGTGAGGTTTAGGCTGGATATTAGGAAAAATGTCTTCACAAAAAGGGTTGTCAAGCCCTGCAACAGGCTGCCCAGGCAAGTGGTGGAGTCACTATCCCTACTGGGATTTACAAGCTGTGTAGATGTGCTGAGGGACATGGATTTGAAGTGGACTTGGCAGTGTTGGGTTGACAGCTGGACATGAGGGTTTTGAAGGTCTTTCAACCTTAAATAATTCTGATTCTCAGCAGGAAGTGCAAGCAGTGGAGCTTGACAGAGCTGAGGCTCAGGTAGCTCACCCTCTTTCCTGGCCCTGAGGAGGTGAGCAGGGACAGGCCTTCTTCCTGGGCCATGGGAGCACCAGGCAAAGGCAGTGCCTGTGCAGACATTCATCCCTTCATATGTTCTCCTTGAAACATCGCCTGCCAGTGCTGCCATCCAGCACAGCTGGACCCTTCATTTGACCCTATATTCCACAGCGTGAGCCAAGCTACAGCAAGGAGAAATTAGAAACTCCCTTATAACAGCAAATTCCTGGCCTGAAACGAAGCGTCAGTGCAGACCTGCCCTGTGATTCCCACTGAGAGATGACATTTTGGCTCCCAGTCCTGCCCGCCTCATGCCTTAGCTTGCAGCAGCTGAGAGTTCCAAGTGCAAGGAAAGAGTGGTTTTTACTTCTTGGTGTTTTTTTTTTTCCCCTGCCATCTGCCATCCCAGCCTGGAGTCTACCCAATGCAAGTAAAATTCTTGCAAATCTTGTTTATGCACAGACAGCAATATTCAGAAAGAGGGAGAAGCCCAGGTCTGCCTTGTTTGGCATCCCATGGGAATACACTTCCTATGGCATTCAAATTCCCCACCACAAGGCAACAGGGAAGATTATCAGCCAAAACCGATGCCAGTTGTTGGGTTGGATTTTTATCGAAGGCAAAGCATTTTCTCTCATCTCATTATGGTAAACGGATGACCTGCGTTGGGTGAAGTACAGCCAGGCGTGAGGGAACCACTTGGGATGTAAAAATTTGCACCTGGGGAGGCTGCAAATGCTGGACATGGAGAGCATCTACCAAACTTAACCACTGGACTGGATGATCTCAAAGGTCTTTTCCAACCTTAGTGATTCCATCATTCTAAATGATTCTGAGACACCTGCAGCAATCGGCTCTGTCTGTAAGATTTTGGTACCTGCAAAGCAAGAATACCCGAGCTTGTCTGGGGCTCTGAGGGGTGCAGTGAAGCCCATCTGTAAAAACTAAAACGTTAAAAAGCATATTTTTCCCTCCCAGACCCCGCGTTTCCCCTCCCGATCCCTCCGTTCCCCTCCCGAACCTCGCGTTTTGCCCTCACGCCGCAGACGTAAACGCATCCTCGGCACCGGCGTGCCTCGGCCACCCGGGGCCCTGCAGCAACCCAGCAGCTGGACCGCACTGGGCCGAGCGAGCCCCGCCGGGCGCGGCGCCGGTGCCTGCCCGTGGAGGTCGGGGATCCCCTTCACGCCGCGCCCGGCGGCGGGGCGGGGAAGGGAAGGGACGGGACGAAAAGAAGGGCAGGGCAGGGGCGCGCTGGCTCCCGCTGCCGCGGCTCACTTCCTGGTTCCTCTCGGCGGCTGCCCCACCTCCTCGCCGAGCCAGCGTAAGGGGCGGCGGGGGAAGGAGCAGGGGGTGGCCGCTGCCGTGCGCGGGCTCCCGGGCCGGCGGGGCGGATGGGGCGCGGCGCTGCGCGGCGGCGTTGGCGGCGTGCGCTCGCGGCCGCGGCGCGGGGGTGGCGGCGGCGGCGGGGTGCGCGCCGGACCGGCGGCGGCCTGCGGGGTAGGTGGTGCGGCTGACACCGGTGGGGCCCGCGGCGCCCAGGCGGAGGCCGCGCCTGCCGTCCCCCGCTTCGGACGGTGCCCGCTCCCTGCGTAGCCCCTTCGGCCGTGCGGGAGCTGCGGGGGTGGGGTGGCGGCGCGGCCGGCCGAGGGCCGCTCGGTGCCGCGCTTACCTCTGCCGGCGTCCCGGGTAGGGACCGGGCGTGCTGGGTGGCGGGTCGCGTCCCGCAGCGGCGTCTGATGGCGCTCTCGACAGCGGTCGGGAAAGGGGAGATGGTGGGCTCGGGCGTGCAGAGCTGGGCTGTAAACACCGCGAGGGTGAATGTGTTAAGTAATACCGGGCTGAACACGCTCAGGCTGTGCCGAAGACCCTTCCGAGCAGTGCGACATCCCCTTGGCAGGAAATTTAAACTTGGAGCCTTCAGCAGTCTTCTGGGCGTCCTGTGCTCTGTTGCTGGGTTGCGGTGGTGAAGTGGGGTCCTATAATTTGTTAGCGATTTTCCGTGACGGTGTGAGGTTCTATAGTCAGGTTTTGGGCAATGGTGGTGGAATGGAGTCCTGTGGTCTGTTCTTGGGTTGCAGTGATGAAACGGGGTCCTGATCTGTTAATGTGTTGCAGCGATGTGGTGTGTGCCTCAGCGCAACAAACCTTCGGGCTTTAGAGGTAGCTGTGGTCCCCTGGCGTTTCACTGCAGCTGTCCAGTGAGACCGGTATGCAGTGTGACTTCAACTCCTCAGTAGTCGTTGTTGAAACCATGGTGCTGTACTGCAGCAGGTTTAGCTCACATGGATAGTGAGTTATGTGCCAGTAGGAAATAATCTGGACTGTTTTTAAACAGATGCTTCTAAGTGTTACTGGAGGACTTCTGGAAAGCAGTTTTTAAGCAGCAGCCACATCTCATGATGGCTTGGGGGAAGAAGAGACAGCAGTCTGGTCTCTGTTGTCCTCTGCCGCTGCCTGCATGCCAGTGAGGGATGCCGGGTGGGCTCCAGAGCTCATTTAGACTTTTTCCCTTGGTTCTGATTCAGACCAATTTGGATGGTCGGTCTGATGCAGTGGAATCAGAGAGGGGCTGGTGGGATGCAGTGAGTGACTGCCTTTGATGCCTGGTGGTGTAGGTGGCAAGTGAGTGCAGTGTATTTTCTTTGCTTAGTCAAAACAGCAAATCTTTTATATGCTCTTATAGGTATTTTGCGATAAGAGTTATTGTAAGAGGAACCACACGTTAATCCAGATGGCTTTAAGAATGCAGCCCCATGTGCGATAAAGATCCAGTTCTTCAAGCACTATGATTCTTGTCAGTGTGGCTCTTCCTGATGCAATAGTATTTGTCACGCCAATGGGAGCTGCTGGTCGTAGTAAGTTGTGTTTGACTGAATGCTCATGGAGATGTAAAAGGTGCCAGCCAGAAGCTCTGTGCAGTTACAGGTTTACAAAAGGACACACCTAAGGTCTGCCTAAAAGCTAAAATACTTTATTTAACATATAATACTGCTTGGGTATTTTTGTGTTATGCTTCTGCTTCCTTTTTAGTTTTCTTTTTTGATGGTGTAGTTACAGACAGAGTGTATATCTTAGTTTGAAATTGCCTTAATTCTTCAGCAGGTGCAGGTCTGTTGTATCCAAGTAATTTCGTGTCTTCTCTGGGCAGTTTCCTCTGTGGCATCAATGGGAAGTACATGTAGCCTGGGCAATGGTAACTCAGCTTTGCTGAACCTTTCTTATCTAATAGGAATTTGCTTTTCTTGATGGGTGGCTTTGTGTTTCACCAGTAAAACATGGTCAATACAATTTAAACCTGTGTGTTGCATTATTTCATGGAAGCTTGCTTGTGGAGACACTTCCCATATATCTATAATGGGACATCTCCTCTGGGGAGGAGTCTACAGGGTAGGTGATGGACATCCACAGCAGCATCAGTCTGAAAGTGGCTTGACTGTAGCTCAGCTATTCTCTGCAGATGTTAACTGACAGGTTATGGTTTTCTCTGGTTCCTCTGTGGTGCAGACATGACCTCTTTCTTAGTGCAGTATTCTGGAATACAGTTTTTCTGCCTTGCTGAGGGAAGACATCAGGCAATGTACAATATGACCAGACAGAAAAAGCTTGTCAGTTTTTGTTTTCCCTGTCCTTTGTCTAGCTGATAAGCCAGATGTGAATGGTGGTACCCAGAACATCATATTAGCATGGAACTAATCTGAAACTTAAAGGTTGTGCTAGAGAAAATGAGAATTTAGTGTTTTCTAGATTAGAACTGCATATTTCCTGGGTTGTGCAGATAGCATGATAGCCTGTAACTGGACTGGGACTGCAGTGCAGCAAGTCTGCCAGTAACACTTTACACGTTGTCCTTTTGAGAGGGAGTCTAGAGTGAGCCAGCTTGCCTCTGCAGGCTGAGAGTGCCAAAGGACTCTTCATACAGCAGGAAGTGCAAGGTGTTTCAGGCAAGGTGCAGCGAGAGACTGGCTGCACGGGAGCACTGGCACATTATCTCATTTTGCCTGCTTCTGACTGCCCTCAGAGCAGGGAGTGCTTGGGAGCCCTTATGGACACTGGAGAGAGATTTATGTAGGCTTGTAGCCCCATACCTTGTCACCCCACCGGCTTGCAAGGTGACCATACAGACCTGGGACTGTCTCAGGAGACAGAGTCCCAGGAAAGCAAGGAGAGAAAACCCTAAAAGTTAGAGAATAGGGAAGGGAAAGTAAGTATATGAGAAAGAGAAGGCTACAGCAGCACAGTTCAGCTAAAAAAAAACCCCAAACAACAAACCCGCTGTTCCAGAGGCTGTAATAGCAAGCAAAACGAGGACACAGAAAACTCAGTGTTAATACCCTTGGACAAGGGAGGAATGTTGAATGGGAGGAAGTGCAAGGCCCTTGTTATGTTTGTGCTGCTAGGCTGGTGGTAGATGATGTGTTAAGCTCAGCTGTGAGTTTTGCAATAATGCAGAGCTGACAGGGGCAACCAATCTTAAACATGGTGCAGCATGCAGAAGTTAAATGGGCTGGAGCTGAAACAGGAGGAGTGAGTAAAGGCAGTGTGAAGTGCTATTTATTAGGAAAAGACAGTGAAATACACACATTGCTAGTGGGAAGAGGGTAATACCATAGCAGAGAGAGGGCTGTAGCAGGGGATAAAGGGAGACCTTAGTGTGATACACAACTTTGTAATGACTGCTTGAACTATTGATGTCCAATATAGCATAGTATAGATAGGCAATACACTGTATTATAGTTAGCCTGCTCTCCAAGTCAGTGTTAAGAAGGGGCAATAAAATTGGTGTTTACACACAAACTGTTTTGTTGGGGTGTATTTTTTTTGATGGAGACAGGGATCCCTTGTGATTGCAGATGCAACAGCAGAACAAGGGATACTGAGTTTACCCCCTTAGGAGTTCTTTATTACATGTCCAATGCCTTAACAGTGAAAAGCAACTTAGAACCTGCAGGTTTTTCCAGTTCTCTGAAGTAGCAGCATAGGTTTCATCTAGGCTAACTCTTAACATTAACATCATAAAGGTGTAGTGTGGCAGTCATGATTTTAACTTCAGGCCTGTTCAGGACAGAAGTGGTCATCTTTTGGCCCCTAATTTATTAATGCTCTATTTTAATGTCTGCCCTGTGTATATTTGGTTTAGATACTGGTTTCAGTGTAGTGTTTAGATTTTAAATCTAAAAACCTTGCAGCCTTCACATGTGCAGCTTCCCTGCCTCTGTGCAGCAGGGAAGAAGTGTAGATGACAGGTGGGGGAATAAAATACAGAGAGACTGTGTGACTTATTCATGCTGCTGAAGGGGGCCTGTAACAGAAGTAGCTGGGAGCGAAATCCTGGATTAGACCACCTGAGCAAAAAATGTGTCTCAAGTGCCTTTTCTGCCTTGAAAAGTAATATTCAGAACATTTTATTATTATTTTTTTAGCTTAGGATGGTTCTACCAGCATCTTCTTATGATTAAAACTTTAAATCTGCAACTGTTTACTGATTCTGTGGAAAATCTATTCCTTATGCCAGGAAAGTGTAGTTTTTAACGTAGGTGCTAAAAATAATACCAATTGTATAGACAATCCTTTGCCTTTTCATTTTTGTCTTTCCTTTTCATGTAAAAAAAGGTTGATACAGGGCAAATGGAGAACTGACATTCCCTTAATTCTGCAGCTTGCTGTTTTAAGTCCTGAGTCAGCATCAAAATTGCAAAGCTGTCTAGAAGAGCAGGACAGGTTCTGCTGTTTTGTCGCTCACGAGGGTGTCTGCTCTGGGTAACGGCAGTGCTGCAGGAAAGCACGACACACCCGTTTGGGGTTTAATGTTTCCTGGTGCAGTCCCTTCTGCCAGACTGCTCTCTCCTTCCAATACTCACTCCAGAAAAATGGCAATGCCACAAGGCTGTTGGTATTTGTATGCCCAGGATTAGTATTACTCTTTTGACAGAGGTAAAGTAGCTCGTGTATTCAGTCAGTTGGGAAACTGTAAGACTGAAGTGACAGAATTTCTCTGTTCCCCTTGCAGCTCTGATCATTCAAAAGCTCCAAGTTATTTTCTAAGGGGTCATACTGATGTCAGTTCTATAAAGTACATTCCATTCCTGATGAAAGCTTATTAGGATCACTGACTTTGCAATCAAATCCTAGTCTGACTTCAGTCTTTGTTGCCCCTGTGACTTGTGTCTTGCTCTTCGATGTTGCCCCACTTTTGTCACTCATCTACAGTGGCCCAGTGTTGATGTACCTTGGACAGTAACTACATTGTCTTTTGTCCTCTCCTGCAGCTGACAGGCATTGGAGGTGGGAGTGCAATCTCTTCCCAGATCGCCCAGTTCTCAGGTCAATCTTTATTGCATTATAATTTATTTATACAATACATACCCAGTAGTTAAACAGAAATTGTATTGATGTTAATCAGGAAGCTGTTACCAATCCTGTGAGATTGCCTGCCACAAACATCAGGATAGGAAAAAAACATGTTTTCAATTGAGTAAACTTGGTCATATTTTCCTTAAAGTTCTACTAACGGAATTCCTCTGGCACTATTGGAGTTGCTTGTTGTTTACCCTGATGGAAATGAGGGAATTGTGGGGTTTGTGCCTTGTGTGGCTGCGTCTCCTCTGAATGTGCCACTTGCAGCCTGATCCAAGCCCTCGGGATGGAGTTTCTAAATCTGATAGATGTCTTTGAGGTGATTTACACCTCCCCTGCTCTCCTTGGGGAGAAATTCCTCTGCATATTCATACTGCTGTTCAAATTCATTCTACACAAATGCATGGCTTCAGTGAAGTATTTGCCCCTAGTAAGATGCTTCTATTAAAAATAATAAAAGTAGGATTAAAAAAAAATATTTATGATCCTTTTTTTACTAAGGTCTTGTTCATGCATGGTCTCCTCAAAATAAACCATTTAAAATAATAAATTATGATTCATCAAAATGGTCAATTATGTAAACAGTTTTCTAGGCTGACTATAAAGCCTACTCCCATCATGTATAGAAAAATATTGTAACTGGGTTACCATTTAGTTTTGTGTGCTCTCTTTCCCACCTTTCCAAGGCAGATCATCCAAGCTTGTGCATTTAGTCTCAGGAAACATTTTTTTTTGTCCTCAGCCTTGTAATTTTTTAAAGTTCGTTTTTAATGCCTTGAATATAAAATCCACATTCTGATTTGTGCCATCTTATTTCAGCATGCGAGCTGCAGCTGTTGAAGTTTCAGCAGCCAAAGGTTTCAGGGGAATCTGAGATGTTTGTGGGCCTCCTGCTAAAAGCAAAAGTGTAGCTGGTAATGTAGTACTTAGGCTGAGGCTGCTCCTTAATGTGGCCTGAATTTTTTTTTTTTTTTTTGGGGGGGGGAGGGGAGCGGTGTGGAAAGAAAAAAAAGAAAGATGATCTGTGCTGAGTGTAATCCTGGTACCTGCTCCTGGGGCGGCTGCCTGGCTCTGCCCTGTGACATTTTGATGTGAGTCATCATGTGCTAAGCTCCGTACCAGACCCTTCCCTATTCCTTTTGTCATTTAAGCCCAAGGGGAGTGGATTTTGACCTAGTAGAGGGCTTGGATTGGCATTTGGTTTGTTTTGTTTCTCTGTTGTTTTAAAACGTGTAGAGTCTCTAAAATATTGCAATGGAAGTAGAGCTCTCTGCAGAAAATTTCAGCCTGCTAATAATAGACTTGCCTTTTTAAGCTGCTGTTCAGAGACCTGTTTGAAATGTCCCATTGACCCTCTGAGGTTTTGTGACCCAGGGGTTGGAGCCTGCCGTGCAAATGGACGTCTGGCTGAACCTGAAGGAGACAGACAAAAACTCTCGGCAGAGCTGGACTATTTTGTTCCACTCCTGCTGATCAGATAAAGCTTTTTAGGCCTTGCAGGAGCCATTAGAAAAAAAAACCCAAAACACTGATATTTCCTTATTATCCCTGCTAGTACTTGCTTTAGTATGTTCTGACAGCCTTGTTGTTAGGTTTGGGCTGTATTAAGTGTGGCAGGAGAAGCAAAGGTAAGCTAGAAAACACACTTTCTCTCATTTCTGCTGCAAAAGACGGTTAAATCTGGAATGTTTTAATCACTGCAGTTTTATGTACAGAAACATGAAATAAACCTCCAAATAACCTTTTGCAGGTATGTCTGTCTAACTGCATTTTTTTTGTTTAAAGGGGCATCCTCTCCAGTGGCCCCAACTCACCTAGGTTAGCTGTCATGAGTAGGACTTGACTCTGTGTGTGCTCCCTTTTCATGACAATAAAAAGTTAACTTTGGTGGTGTTTGTCAGCTCTCAATGTACTGTCAGTGGATTGTGTGTCATAAAAGCTGACCTGAAGGATCTCTTTAACTTGGAAAACCTTGAAAAATGGCCATGATCTGCTTTAATCTCATTCTCTTTCTCCTTTTTTTGGTCCATTTGTATTATGTTTGTTTGTTTTTTAATTTCCAGAATTGTGTTCATGTAATTAGCAGAACTTGAAAATCACTTAGTTTGTATGACAAAGTGGAAACTGTTCCCAAAGTTTAATATTAATGGACTTCTAAGAGAGGAAGTGGTTGCAATGTACACAGTAATACTGTAGTTCTGCAAGTCATCCCCATTTGCATGACTTCACTGGCATGAGTAATTAGGTACAAATCATTTGGGTGATAGTGATGATGGCATTAAGCTCTGTGCAAGTTCTATAACATTAGAACCTCAGATAGCTTTCAGATACACCTTGGCTGAAGGCCCACATCATTCATTCCTTCATTCTTAATGAATTCTTTGGTGGCCAAAGGCCATTGAAAAATAGATTGCTAACCTGGTTTCTGGCAGGTCAGAAGACAGTTGTTAATACGCCCTATATAAATGGAGTATGTTTTAAGTGTTCCCTGTATCAGGAAGAGGATGTTAATGTGGATTATTTACATTTCTAACATGTCTATTACATGGGTTTGGATTATTCCTCTAATGCCACGTGTCTTCCAGATACAAAAGAAGGAAAGGTCTTTGCTCTGACATGTCCTTAAGCTAAATTGATGTGTGTGTTGTTGTTGTATTTCACTCTTATCCAGTGGCCTGTCTTGTAGCCTGACACAGTGATTAAGTCCTTAACCCCTTTGCCTTCATTGTTTACATGTTGTTTGCTCCAGGCAAGAGGGACTGACAAGTTATAAATTAAGTTCATGTGCAGCCTGGTTGAAGGGCAGACCAGTTAGGGCAAGTTACTGTTTCATCCCCCTGCAGTCTGGTGGTGGTGGGGATTTTTTGGTATTGTTTATATGAAAACACCATCTTGGAGAACATAAACAAAAACAGATGTTTGTGTATAGTAAGCATATGGAATTAAAGCAAAACCCCTGACCCGGTCACAGAGAGGAGAAGCTGAGACTCTAAGCTGCTGTCAGTTGACTCCTCAGATAACGTACACTGAAACACATCTGTACTGCTCAGATCATGAATGGTGCTTATCTACTGAGTACTGACTTTTCATTTATCACCTGGCGATGCCTCTAACACAAGCCTTAAATAACAGAATGCATAAAACCCCACATTTATCCTGAAGCCAGAAGGCAGAATTGGAGGGCTGTACTCTGTCCTCTTAACCACTTCCTTACTGCACTGGCTGCCAGACAGAGGTGCCTGCAGGCTCCTGCCAGCTTCTCCTTAGGCAGCTACACAGCAGTGGCTTCCCTTCCCTCAAATTAGTTCAGTAATGTTTCTGAGAGCAGGATGCAGGACTGTTGCTGGAGTGAAGCCACTTCCTTCATCTGAAGGGAGATGTATTTGCATTTGACTGCTCAAGTCTGCTCTTCATGACTAACCCCACAGGTTTAATCACTGTGTATTTGTCTAGCTTTCAGCCAGTCTCTACTACTACTGACCTTAAGGTGACTTGTCAGACTAATTCCCCTGTTAAACAGGAGTCTGCTTTTCCTAACGACTGCTTCATTGCTTTGCTTTGGGACACAAAACCTTGGCGTGAGGGGGAAGGCTCAAAGCCTAAGCAAAAACTCCTGCAAATTGGTGTTTGGAACTATCCCAACTTGGGACTCAATTCTGTAAGGAAAAATTAATCCAATCTAGAAGTTCCTGTCCACAACAAAGACAGAGGAGTCTTGTAAAACTTTATTCGAATAAAAGGAGAGTCCACAGGACAATTCTCTGTGGGGTCTCTCCAGTTGCTGGAAGGCAGAGCTTCCCTTTTATCCTAAATTCCTGGATACAAATTTCCCTCTCCCTTTCCCCATTGGTTAAGGTACTCAGGATTTACAGTCTTCCCAATACACCTACATGTACCCCTTCACATGTAACCCCCCTGCACCATTCATTGTATGTTCATTTAAATTAGGTTCTTCATTTCTCTTGGTGGAGAAGTTAATATTCAGTAGGCTGTTGAGCCTGTGCTCTGTCCTAAAAGTTCAGAAGTTCAGGCTGTGTTCAGTGTCTGTTGCCTTCAGACAGGCCCCGCTGATTTACAGCAAGACCCCAGATAAGGCCCTTAGCAGAGGCTGTTTGTGATTCACATCCACACAGATAAAGTGAACTGTCTGGTTCGTTCTTTGTAATTTCAGCTCCCTCTAGGCCAATTCTTCATTTTGTAAAGACACTACCCACCTTAATCCTATCAATTCTAACACTTCAATCTGGAAGCTGAACACCTAATGTTCACCTAATGCAATGTTACTGCCAATTAAACATCGTTATCAGGCATGAGTCTTCAATGATGTCAGCTTTGTTTTGATCTGGCAAGCCAGTGTAACAGTTTTAATGAGAGTATTAAGCAATGCAGTGAAGGTTAACCTGTTTCCTCGGGATTAGAGGCGGGATTTGAGTCCTTACAGAATCTGAAAACTGGGGAAGAGAGATGGATTTACCAGTAGCTATAGACGTGTCTGAACTTAGACCAGCAGATTGTTTGGGAAATCACTGCTTCTGAAAATTATAGAGCGTGTCTCCCTAAGTATCAGGAGACAGGAGGCTAAATTATAGCTGTGGTTAAAAGACAAATTACAGTGTGGGATGTGAGTTTTGTGAGTGAGGAGGAAAGCATTTTTTAGGTTGTGTTTTTTTGTGTGTGCTTTTTTTCTTCACAAAGTAAATGAGCCTCACACCTGCATATTTTTACCTTGCTTTTTCTGTCCCATGTGATGTGTGTATAAATGGAAGACTGATGTGCTTTGCTATTGATCCATGGGACCTTCTTCAGATTCTTAAACCATCTTAAACTCTCTCACTAGGCAGCATACTAAGTGCTAAAACCAGAAATACAACAAAATACCCCAGTTCTCCTTGTTTCTTTTTACCAATTGTGTTAGAAAACAAATGCTGTAAGTGGTCTGGTTCATCCACTTTTGTGCACCTCAAAGCTTCGTGTTCTTGGCTCTTGCCCCTTGCTGTAGCAAAAGCAGTTCAAGGCACCTGCCTTCTGTGTCACTCATGCTAACACAAGCTCATTGCTTCTGTGCTTGGCTTTAATTAATCATCCTGCTCATTAATAACCTCAGTCTCTGGCTATGAGAGGCCACTTGTCCTCCCAAAATAACTAGAAAGCAAACTATTATCTCCTTTCCTATATAGGTAGGGGGAATAGCAGCTCAGTTTGGGTTGCTGTTAGGCAAAATAGAGCTTTGATAGAAACTAGCCATAAAAGCTTTGAGAGATGTTTAAGAAGGTGTCTCTTTGAGAATAGATTGTGTTGGAGCAATGTGAAAACACCCTGCTGAGAAGCCTTTGGAAGGAGTTGGAAGGTTTGCAAAGAGCTGCTCTCAGAGCACAGCGCTTCGGGTGTGCTCTGGCGTTGAGTGCCCTGCACTGACGGCATGGGTTGACGGATCCCCTGCCAAAGTCGTATCAGCACCTATTTGTGTTCTCAAGTCCCCACGATGGGTGGGAGTTACACTGAAACAACGGTGCGATGCATACCTGCAGTAGAACACTTGCTGGCTCCAAGATGCTCCAAGGTGCCTGCAGAGATGGAGAGGGCAGGTACAGTGGCAGCAAGCGACATGCTGGTGCCCTTATTACAGTGGAGTTGTAAACACCAGGGAGGGATAGAGCAAATGTGGTAGGAGAAGCATGGAAAAGCAGACAGCTTCCAAAGGAGGTGAGAGTGGGAGACAGCTGGTGCTCAGGAGCAGCATCCTCCAGCCAAGATGAGAAATTCCTGTCAGGAGCTTTGCCTGGGTTGCTTCTGCAGCAGTTCCACTGTAACTTTGCAGTGGTTTGGTTTTGCACTTTTACCCATCGAGTAACAGCTTTGGGGTAAGGAGAACGAACAAACAACAGTACCAGAGGAAATGGTAACAAGCTGTGCCAGGGGAGGTTCAGGCTGAATCCTGGGAAATACTTCTTCACTGCAAGCGTTCTCAGACATTGGAATGGTCTACCCAGGGCAGTGCTGGAGTCACCATCCCTGGGGGTGTTCAAGTGCTGTGTGGACCTGGCGCTTGAGGACATGGTTTAATGTTGACCCTTCATTGCTGAGTTGAAGGGTGGACTGGATGGACTTGGAGGTCTCTTCCAGTTGGATGTATTCTGTGATTCTGTGATCTCTTCCACTTGCTAAGCTTCCCACTGTCTGTAGGAAAGACCCTTTCCTTCCCTAGGTGTGAGGAAATAAAAATGGCTCTACCAGTTGTGCCAGGCCTTTCCTTTGTTTCTTAAAAGCCAGCATCTAGTTCTGGGTTCAGCTTTCCTGCTGTGGCAGCTCCTGGTGGCACCTACCTGATCACTTTCCTTTCGTTAAATTCTTGCTGCCTTTCCTCTGGTGGGGTGGAGGTGGCACACCCATGGATTTAGTGTGTAATTAAGCACATCTTAAAAGCACTTAAGAGAGCCTTTGGAGAAAGAAGGGTTCTGATAAGCACAAGAGTCTGGTTTCCAAATCCACTCTTTCATGTTGGATTCGTTTACCTTCCCTGCGTTTTCACAAGCCTTTGTGCAGTTTGGCATTTCCACACCGTCCCTGCACTGTGCTGTGGCTGGAGGTCTGTCAGCAGTGAACACTCTTTCTGACTCTCTTTCAGATGCAAGTATGGACATAATAGCCTATGATGATTACTCCAGTCCACCGCTTCAGAGATATTGAACGGAAGCCTGAGTACCTGCAGCCGGAGAAGTGCGTCCCACCTCCGAGCCGTGCCGCCCTGGGAACCATGTGGTTTATCCGAGATGGCTGTGGCATTGCATGTGCTGTCGTCACCTGGATGCTGGTGTTCTACGCCGACTTCGTAGTCCTCCTTGTCATGCTGGTTCCATCAAGAGATTATGTTTATAGTGTCATCAACGGCACGCTCTTCAACACCTTGGCTTTCCTGGCTTTGGCTTCACATTTTCGTGCTATGCTGACAGACCCAGTAAGTCAGTCTCCCTCTCTATTTCTCTCTGTCTCTCCCTCTCCCTGTGAGCCTCATGAAGAAACAGGCAGCGTGTTTCTTGTCTGCTAGTGTGATGGGTTGAAATTGCCCCCCAAAATAATTGCCAGACCAGCTCAGTTGGAAGCAAATGAAGCTGTACTTACAAGCAATCTGAAATCTAGAAATAAGGAATGCAATGAATATGTACAAAAATACACAGTATTTACACGTATTTATGATTTATAAACAACACAAGAAGCCCCTTGGACAAAACCAGGAGGCTATCAACAGCTTCCCTCTCCCTGCTCCCTTTTCCCCCATACAAGGGAAAAAGAGAAGAGCAGAGAGTAGCTTGTTAGTACTTAGCCACAATGCAGCCATGGTCAGCAACAGCCAAGCAAAAGCACCATCTAGTATCTGCTAGAGCAAAGAAGTCAAAAAGAGCAAGAGGTAGTTTACGCAACTAACTTTGTTAGTTATCAGACCAATGGGATTATTTAGACCTTATCATTATTTTTCTTTTGCATCCAATGGTAATTTATTTACATTCTGTCACTTTCCTGCTCAATCTGTGGAAAACTTTGCTAGGCACAGCCTAAAACTACCACAGCTAGCTGTTGGGTAACTTAGCTGCTGAATGAGTGTGAGGGTGGTGAGACACTGGAATGTGTTGCCCAGAGAGGTGGTACAAGCCCCATCCCTGGAGGTTTTTAAGGCCAGGCTGGATGTGGCTCTGGGCAACCTGATCTAGTGTGAGGTGTCCCTGCCCATGGCAGGGTGGTTGGAACTGGATGATCCCTGAGGTCCCTTCCAACCCTGTCGATTCTATGATTCTATGCTAATTTCTCATCCCACTCAGTCAGAAGCAAAGTCCAGGACCTAGCTTTAGCTCCCTGCTGTGCGTGGAACTCCTCTTGTTTGTGCCGGGGAGTGTTTCCCTGATGCTGTTTTCTCCCCACTGTTGGATCTTGTGTTTATGGCCTGTCATGTCTTGACAAATAGGAAAGCTGGAAAAGCTGGTTCTGGTTGTCTGCCGTGGCAGGATGGAGTGGAATGTGTGGTGTTCTCAAAAGCCACATTACCGTCTCTCATTCTAGTGATCTAGTTGAGGTGTGAGCATAACTGCTGCCAACTCTTAGGCAAGAGGGAAACATCAGAGCTTTAAGGTCCCTTCCTGTGTCTCCATAGGCATTGCCTTGCGAGAGATCTGCTCTGCTCCATTCCCATCTTTGCCAAGGGCAAATCCTGCCTGACACACCTGGTGGCCTTCTATGATCAGGTGACAGCATTAATAGATGAGGGGCGAGCAACTGATGTCGTTTACCTGGACTTGAGCAAAGCCTTCGACACTGTCCCGCACCACCTCCTGGTCTCCAAGCTGGCAACACATGGGTTTGATGGATGGACCACTAGATGGATAAAGAATTGGCTTGATGGCCGCACCCAAAGAGTGGCTGTCAACGGGTCCATGTCCCAGTGGAGGCCAGTGACAAGCGGAGTCCCTCAGGGATCAGTCCTGGGACCTGTCTTGTTCAACATCTTTGTGGGTGACATGGACAGTGGCATCGAGTGCACCCTCAGCAAGTTTGCTGATGACACCAAGCTGTGTGGTGCAGTGGACACGCTGGAGGGAAGGGATGCCATCCAGAGGGACCTGGACAGGCTGGAGAGGTGGGCACAAGCCAACCTCATGAGCTTCAACAAGACCAAGTGCAGGGTCCTGCATCTGGGTCGAGGCAATCCCAGGCACAAATACAGGCTGGGCAGTGACTGGCTGGAGAGCAGCCCTGAGGAGAGAGACTTGGGGGTGCTGGTGGACGAGAAGCTCGACATGAGCTCTCAATGTGCGCTTGCAGCCTGGAAAGCCAATCAGGAGAAGTGTGGCCAGCAGGTCAAGGGAGGTGCTTCTCCCCCCTCTACTCAGCTCTGGTGAGACCCCACCTGGAGTACGGCGTCCAGTTCTGGAGCCCCTATTACAAGAGGGATGTGGACGTGCTGGAGCGTGTCCAGAGAAGGGCCACGAGGATGATCAGAGGGCTGGAGCACCTCTCCTATGAGGACAGACTGAAGGAGTTGGGGCTGTTCAGTCTGGAGAAGAGAAGGCTCCGAGGTGACCTCATTGTGGCCTTGCAGTATCTGAAGGGGGCCTACAGGAAGGCTGGGGAGGGACTTCTCAGGATCTCAGGTAGTGATAGGACTAGGGGGAATGGAATGAAGCTGGAGATGGGGAGATTCAGGCTAGATGTGAGGAAGAAGTTCTTCACCATGAGAGTGGTGAAGCCCTGGAATGTGTTGTCCAGGGAGGTGGTTGAGGCCCAGTCCCTGGAGGTGTTTAAGAGCAGGCTGGACGAGGCTCTGGCCAGCGTGATCTAGTGTAGGGTGTCCCTGCCCATGGCAGGGGGTTGGAACTAGATGATCCTTGTGGTCCCTTCCAACCCTGACTGATTCTATGATTCTATGATCTAGTGAGAAGATAGTTTAGTACCATGACACTTACTCTAGAGTGAGTGGCCTGTGGTAGTTTATTTTGCTTAATAACCTCTGCATAGTAGATTCAGGTCAAAACCCCATCTCTTGTAGTTGGTGTAAGGAAACACAAGCCTAGATTTCTCCTCTTGGTCCCTTCCTCCTGTGGCTGTTGGGAGTGGCAGTCTCTTTGATACTCTGATTATTCCTTCCAGATGTCATGTCCTAGTCAAAACCTTGTTGTATGCCGTTAGAACTTCAGTCTAATCTTTCTTTCTTAGTTTCCAGCTCTCCCAGAAGCCACAGCACTGTAGAAATGGCATGATTTGGGGTCATTTCAGAGCACAGGCTACTGCTGCTGGACAGAGGCTCTGAAACTTCTGGTTGTTTGACTTAGGAATAGAGGGTTGCAGCAATTAGTTATGTAGTTTGTGTCCTAGGGGATCTTGTTGTTAGTTATTGTGTGTGTGGCTTTAATGCCTAGAGACCTTCAGGTCACTAGAATTCTTTTGCAGAGTTAGCAGAAACCCTTCTGAAACAAAAGCTGTATTCTGAAGCAGGCTGGGCAAGCAGTGCTGGAGAAGCAGATACAATCTCTGTGCAGTCACTGGGAAAGGAGATGTTAATTCCATGTGTGTGGTGGGATTGATGTGTGTAGATGGTGAGAGCCAGTGGGATTTTGGTTGACTTTTTTTAATGAGGAAATCAGCTAAACCAACCAGAGGCGGCAAGGTAGAGTGAAGGGATGCAGCAACATCTGGCAGTATGAGTTGGGGTGGAGGAAACTGCTGGGACACAGAACCAGGGGCAGATCTAGGATCAGAACAAAACAGAAAGCACTACTGAGGCAAACAAAAAGACTTCCTATAAAAAATAAACTCCTGAATTCGTCAGAACTGGTGGTGTGTCAAACTTTGCAGGAACTTCCTGGGGGTTCTTGGTAAAAACATTCCTTTGCATGCTGGAGAGGGAGAGCACAAGGTATAGTATTTAGTGGAAATCAGTCTTGGTAATTTTTGTGTTGGTCAGGCATGTTGGGGAGGGTTTTGTGGAAAATCCTGAAGGCTGCAGGTTTAACATGCAGTTCCCTCCCTGATGTCTGTTACTTCTGTTTATTGCTGTTAGGAGGTTGTAGAGATGCATTAATAAGAGGCTGTTAATGTCTAAAGCTGTTAAAATACCACATACGTGTTTTTATTTCAGTATAAAAGCCTCCTGTCCACTGAGGTACCAGCACTGATTTCATACAACACATCTCATGACCTTTTGGAGGGGGTTGGGTGGTTTTGTTGTTATTGATACTGTGTTTTTTATGCTGTTTGAGAAAATTCCTGGCCCTAGGAAGGCTGGAAACTCTTGAACTCAGGCTGCTGCAGTTACCTGTAGAAAGGTATATTTTAAAGTGGCTACTGCACAACTAGGAGTGTTTTACTTAATATGATTCAGGTGGGAGGGTTCATAGTGTTCCCTGTTTGAATGTTAAACCCTAATTTAAATACCAAATCCCCAGTGGAAGCATAGCTATAAATACAGGAGGTGTTTACCAGCAACTCTTTGTGCACACAAGGATACTTCAGAGGTAGCTGCTTCTACTGTGGTTTCCAGGTTGTGATATGAAACACTGGCATGATAAATTTGTCAATAGATGTGAAGAGACAGGTGAGGATTCTTAAATATTGCAAAAGTATAATAAAATAATTAAAGAATTGTTTAAGTGAGGTTTTACTGATGCTTGGGGGAAAAAAGGCATCACCAAAATTCTGTTTTAAGTGTGTAATTCCATGTACTAGGACCCAACTTTCATTTCCCAATCTTCATTTCCTGAAACTTGATCTTAGGGAAGTTTTTCGTTTTATTCCCTTCTCTCTTGTAGTTTTAAGTCATCCTGTTGTTCTTAACACTCATCCACAGGTTAATCTTCTGTCTTGTTTTGTTGTTTCTGTTTTTCTGCAGGGTGCTGTACCCAAAGGTAATGCCACAAAGGAGTTCATTGAGAGTTTACAGCTAAAGCCAGGACAGGTGGTTTACAAGTGCCCAAAATGTTGTAGCATCAAACCTGATAGAGCACACCACTGCAGGTAAAGTCTTCTCTTTCATCAAGAATTATCTAGTGTACCTTGGTATAAATTGTTACTGGAGTCTGAGCCTGGAGTGGTCAGGCTGAGAGACCGGCACCTGTCTTCTGTTGCCAGCAGTGCCAGACATGTTCAAGCTTCTCTGAAAATATCTCAGGCCTTTTCTGACAAGTTTTCATCTGTGGCAGGCTGGGGCCATTTCTTGTGAAGTGTGAAACTTTTCAAATTGATGTTGTCTTGACTGCAAAGCTGTAACTGTCTCCATCAATTTGCCTGTAAATGTGACTTGAAAAGAGCCATTATGTCCTAGAATGCTGAGAAACCCAGGTAGATGGCCTGGGTCTCAAGGGGTCAGTGTCTTTTCTAGGTTTGTTTGTATGCCCAGACCCATTGGTCTAACTGTAGATTCCAGTCAGAAGTGACACTTAAGTCAGAGCTAATGTCCAAGTAGCTTTGTGTGTTTTTTAAGAATTCTGACTTCCATGTTTTCACTGAGTGACTGTGTCTTGTGCTTTGTGTTGCTGCTCGTGTGTCATGGCCAGTCTTTTCCTGGTAGGACAAGCTTCCGTCAAGAGAGAAACTGGTAGTGAGCTTTTTAGTGCTAAAGACAGTGAGCATGAAAATCCAACTACTTCCTGGAATTCTCCTCTGCTTTTAAAGCAAGAGAATCTGCTTTCCAGTAGGCAGCTAATGACTTTGGGCCTCGCCTGCTGAAAACCCTATGCATACTGAGAGGGCTGGTGTCAGGCTACTGCTGATCCCTGCAGGAGCTTCCTGGGGTGGGGAATCCATGGTATTGAGCTGAGCAAATTTGTTCTGCTCTTTGCGTTTTGCATGTTTATTTTCAGAGCTTTAGTCTGCAAATGTTGTGGGTTTTTTGTTGTTTTAATCAAACTCAGCAATTGGTTTTCAGCAGGAGCAATGTGATCACGCCTATCACTTATTCATGCTACTGTAAAATCCCCTCTGACACTTCTTTAATTATGAATGAAACTTTGCAGCTAAAATGCTCTCTTGCTGGTGACTAGCAGTGTAGGTAAATGAGAACAATGCTGCAGCTGAGCATGCAGATGATGCTTTGTGTTCCTGTTTTCCATGCTTTAAGAGGACTTTTTAGACACTACAATTTGGAAACTGATCCACTGAACACCGATTTTGTTGAGGAGAATCTTCAGTCAAACTTATTTTATTATTTATTTATTTATTGTGGTGCAGAGGGGCTTATTGGACTTCCACATGAAGATTGTGCCTGTGCATCAGCAGGAGGTGCCGCTCGCTGTATGCCTGAGGGACTAGAGTGCTTTGTGATTCTTAAGCTGGGTGGTTGAGTAGAGGAGAATGTCTGAATGTGGGCAATCCCTACTGTCTGTAGTTTTTGGTCTTGGTTTCTGTGTTTCCTTTTTCACCAGCTAGTTTCATTTGGTGCATAACCATGCAATAAACCCTTCCCTCTCAGCTGCCTCCTTCACAGAGGTCAACTTTGGCTTGACTGCTTCAGTTTTCCTGCTAGGAAACTAAGACCTAGGAGCAATGGAAGGGGTTGCTTGAGTCCTTACCTGTTTCAGATCGCAAGGGAAGTGTGTGCACAGCAAATTAGACCATGGGAAGGCATCCTCCTGCTTTACACCACCTGCCCCACCCTGTGTATCTCAAACCATTCCAAACCATTTATTCAAACAAGGCTTTTCCTGCCTCCCACTGCGATAGAGCACCCTTGCTGCCCGAGGAGAAGCATCTCTTGACTTGGCTCCACAGTGGGAGGCTGGGGCCTGCCCAACCAGGCTTTCCTGTAGGATCAGAGCGCTAGCAACTCATTTGTTTTCCAAGCATGGCATGTATCCTTGGGGATTCTCTGCAGAGTGCATGCAAGGCTGCTCTGCTGGAGAGATTTTCTATCATTTATTCATCAGTGCTCACAAGAACGGGTTTATGGTTTCTCTTTGAGTTTCCCTTAGAAGAAGAAAAATAAAATTGGCAGAGCTCCCCATCCTTTCTGTGTCAGTGCTGCCAGAATAGCTCTGGAGTGGCTGTTTCCTTTCTGGGTCTGGTGTTTATTTGTTTATCTGTTTGGATTTTTTTTTTTTTTTTTTTTTTTTCATGTGTGATTTCTGTGCTTGTTTGTGCCGTGTGGTATCGGGAGACTGCCCTTCATCTCCTGTCCTGTGAGAAAGTGGCATGGAAAAAGACTCCTTTATTATGTTAGTTTAAGTACTTCCTGACTGAGCAAGAGAATGATGTTCAGACAAAGTAATCATCTTTTAATTATGTGACTTGTAGCCACAGTGTGCATGCTGGCAAGCATCTGAATTTTGATTTGATTAGTCTGGTTTTGTGAAGTGGTTTAACATCTAATTTTACCTTGAACATAGATTGTGGTACTGCCTTGCTGACCAGCAGCCACATCTGCTTTGTGCCAGCACGTGGCTTACCTTGATGTCAGGGACATTTTCTAATGCTGCATTTCATTTTATTTTTCACAAGTTCCTGCTGCCAGCTAATGATGGTATATAAACCTTAGTCTGTTATTAGCAGCTCTGAAAAACACTTTTTATTTGTTGCTGACTTCCATGGCTTTTGGGGCCTGGTTTGTTTTTAATCTGTAGAAGTTTTCACAGACCAGAGGGGTTCAAAGTAAACTCAATCACAGATGTTTTCCCATCTGTCTGGATGTATTTAAACCATCTGTGGCAGAGCCACTGATGTGAATGTTATGCTAAGGTGTCTTACTTGGCATTCATTTCTTACAAGGGTCATTTGGTGTTGTGTGGCTCATGTTGAACGGTCAGGTGGGCAACCCAGTGTGGTAGCCAGTGCATTTATTTAGGTTTGGATTTCACCTTTGCTTGTTTCCTTGAATTTCTGTGTTCCCCCAACCCCCTGTGAGCTCCTGTGTTCCTGGCATGAAAGGTGAGACAAGTCAAGACTCTGTTCTTTCAGTGTTTGCAAGAGGTGTATTCGGAAAATGGACCATCACTGCCCCTGGGTCAATAACTGCGTAGGAGAGAACAACCAGAAGTACTTTGTACTGTTTACAGTAAGTATTTTGCAAGTCTTTTTGTAAGGTTCTCCTTTCACTACTCAGGGAAACACACGTGAGACAAAACCAGAGGGAAAAGGCATCACAGGAAGCCTACTTGCCAGGGGGCTGTGAAGTTCGTGGTGACTTCTGTTCAGCACCTATTTTGTAATGCAAGTAGTTTATCACGGGCAGCCCTTCTACACTCTACTGTGCCTGCTGGGGTCCAAAGCCACGTGCAGAGTTGCTAAGTGTTGTAGTTGTCTGAGTACCTCTGTGGGATCATGTAATAAGAGCAGTTGCCACGACTTAAGCTAGGAGTGGGAAGTCTGCGTTCCCTTTGGCAAGAATTCTCCACCTTTTCCTTGGAAGTGGTTTATTTTTGTGCTTGAAAACCAAGGAGGTGTTTGACTTTTTGTACTCTGTGGCATCATGAGTAAGAAAGCAGGAGGGCAGGCTTGAGTACTACATATTTCTGGAAGGGTTGAAGTCTGCTTCATCAAACTGAGCTGCAGATACTCCGTGGGAGTAGCAGGAACATGCCAAGGCTGAGTTTCAGCGACGCTTTGTTTTATTAATAAATCTTTTGAGCCATCTGTAGGTTCAAGGAAGAATGCTCTCATCTTGCCAAGTAGCAAGGGGGGCAGTTTCTAAGTGAAATGAAAAGGCTTTATTTCTCTGTGGTGTGGTTTGTTAGGATGTTGATTACAGAACAGCCCAAATCCCCTTGCTTTCCCTTGAGGAAGGGTTCTTTTGCCCATTAGAAGCGAGCTGGGTGTTTTAATCCTTTCAAAAGGATTTCTGTTGAAAATGACACCTCCTTTCCAGCAGGCTGTATTAAGCTCTTCATGTAGCTGAGAGAAACAAAATAAGGGTTGCTGTGTTTGTTCTTGGTTGTTCATTGAGACCCGAGGAGGTGAAAGGACAGCAGCAAGGAAAAGCAAAATACTCTCCTCTCACCTTTTACTGCTTCTACAGGGGGTTCTTGTAAAAGATCTCCCTCACTTGTAATATCTGCTGACCTCTGTCGGAGTCTGTAGGGGCAGAACAATGATCTTTTTAGCCCTCTCTTGGTAGATTGTACTGTCTGTGTAGCGTTAAAGCCTTTTTGACAAAGCAAAAACCTAATTTAAAACAAAAAGGATTAAGTACAAAGTATTAAAGCTGCAGAGAAACTTTCCATGCCAGTGTCTGCCTTTAGGAAAAATGCTTGTTAAAAACCCCATAGATAGATTTCTTCTGAAATTCAGGCAGCTCAGACAAATCAGCTGTTGTTTCTTTGGGAAGCTGTAGTGCTCTCAGGGTGAGGATGGAAGTTTTGACATCATGGCTGGACGTGGGTGACAAGTGGTGTCCCTCAAGAGTCTGTACTGGGACCAGTGCTGTTCAATATCTTCACCAGTACAAGTTTGCAGGTGACACCAACCTGAGTGGTGTGGTTGCTAAGTCTGAAGGATGGGATGGTTGCCATCCAGAGGGACCTAGACAGGCTGCAGAGGTGGGCTGAGGAGAATCTTATGAGGTTCAATAAGGCAAAGCATAAGGTCCTGCACCTAGGTCAGGGCGATCCTAGATAACCCTAGGCTGGGGGATAGTGACATTGAGAGCAGCCCTGCAGAGAAGGGGTGTTGGGGGTTGAGAAGCTGGACATGTGAGCTTCTAGCCCAGAAGGCCAATGGCAGCCTGGGCTGCATCCAAAGCAGCATGGCCAGAGATGTAGAGAGGGAATTCTGCCCCTCTGCCCTGCTGAGATCTCACCTGGAGTGCTGCATCCAGCTCTGGAGCCTTCAACACAGGAAGGACATGGACCTGATGGAGAGGGTCCAGAGGAGGGCCATGAAAATGATCAGGGAGTTGGAGCACCTCTGCTATGAGGACAGGCTGAGGGAGCTGGGGGTGTTCAGCCTGGAGAAGAGAAGGCTCTGGGATACCTAATAGCAGCCTGCAAGTACCTTAAGGGGGCTACAGGAAGGCTGCAGAGGGACTGTTTGCAAAGGCCTGCAGTGACAGGACGAGGAGCAATGATTTGAAATGAGAGCAGAGCAGATTTAGATTGGATGTGAGGATCAAGTTCTTCACTATGAGGGTGCTGGAACACTGCAACAGGTTGCCCAGGGAGGTAGTTGTAGTTGACCCTGTCTCTGCAGATACTCAAAGTCAGGCTCAACAAGGCTCTGAGCAACCTGATCTAGTGGAGGATGTCCCTGCTGACTGCAGGGGTTGGACTGGATGACCTTTGGAGGTCTCTACTTTGTTAGTGGGGTGCATGAGGCAGGGCTCTGAATGAAGCAATCTCCCTCCTGTTCACTTGGAGCTTTTGGTAAGGCCAGGATGAATCTGTGTAGCATTTATTTGCCAGCTTCAGGGTGGGATTTTAGGGCACTTGGTGTACTTTTGCAGTGGTTTATGCTTTGAGCTTTGGTTATTTATGTAAGTCTTACCATTTTGCTGCAGTTAACATGCTGGGAAGATGACCATTTCAAACTTATCTGGTAGCTCTGTGACATCCTTTCTTTTCCAGATGTATATAGCACTGATTTCCCTGCACGCTCTAATCATGGTGGGATTTCACTTCTTGTATTGCTTTGAAGAAGACTGGACAAGTAAGTACTGATGGAACACCTCCTGGAAGTACCAGGTTAGCCTGGAGTAAGACCTTGCAATGCAGTTTGCTTGTAAGGCAACCCTGTTTATGCTGGTTTCAGAATGCTTTCAGGGCTCTGCTATGCTGCCTCTGCTTGGTTTTATGATTTATACTAGAGCTTCAGAATTCCTTCTGGCCTGCTGGGATTGCTGTCCTGAAAAGCCCTGGTTTGAGTCTGGTGCTGCCTAGGGGGAAGTTGAGATGTGGAGACACTTAGCATGTGTGCAGTAATCTGCTGTTGATATGAGCACAGCACTGATTTCCTGAATGCCAGCACAAGATAAGAAGGATGCATGATTAAAAAAAAGGGTAGTGTGAATCATTCTTGTAAGACTAGCCAGGAAAACAGACTAACTGGGATCCAAAAATCCACCCTCACAAGAACAAACAAACCCAAAACAACCCAAACTGAAGAAACCTGGCCCTGGCTCTGGAACAGACAGCAAGTGAATTTCTGTGAAGGCAGCTGAGATGTGTTTTTAAAGCCACAAATGAGTATAGGAAATTCTCTAGGTGATGCTGAGTCGAACATCCAGCTGGCCAGGGATGTGTGTGCACATGGGTGTGCTACTGGTGGATTGGTTGGGAAGAACTTTAGCTTTGTTCTTCTGGGGATTTCAGCTGTGCCACTCAGTATCAGCACACACAATTAGTGTCCTGCAGAGGGTGGGTGTATTCACACACAGCAGCTGAGTTTGACAGGGTAGTGCTGCAGCTCAGAGATTTGGAAAACTGCTGCTGGCTGTCCCTGACAACAGCTGGATTTGCCTACAGTGGCCAGGGCCATAGGGGAAGGATACATCAGAAAAAAAAAAGGCAGTTTTTTCCTTTGTCTCCTTTCTCAGAGCCTCTGTGGGAAGTGCTTTGCCACCTGTGCCAGGTTTCTCTGGCAGAACAGAGCAGTTAGAAAACATGGAGCTGCCTTGGAGCTGTGCTGATTGTGTCAGCCCCTTGTTGTGGTGTATCTGTTGAAGCTTAACATCTGCTGAAAATAAGTGGGGAGTGTGTGTGTGTGATAATCATTCTTGGATTTCAGAGAAGTTTGAAGGTGTTCTGACATGTCTAACATTCAACTCATCACTAGCATTTTTGCCCCAAAAGATTTTCCTTCCTCTTCTGCTCCTCTTTTGCAGTGACCTTCTCAGAGGTCTTGCTTGAGCTTGCACTACAGAGTATGAATTAAAGTAAGAGTTTGTCTTAATCTCCCCTTGTTTAGGTTATGCCTTAGAGCAGTTATGAAAGGAAGCTTACTTCTGGTTTTATGTTGGTGCTACAGAAACAGGTACCCTTGTGTCCTGACCACCAGCTTGGCATTTCCAATGGACTTGATCACTATGGAAAGTCTGCCGAGATAAAGATTTCAGAGAGAAACTGCAGGTGAAATGCAGTGCAGTCCTAGCCAGTGTGCTGAGGAAACACCTAAGGGAAAAGCAAGTTGCATTCTTGAAGTGTGTCCATGGTTTTCTTTTTAAATCAAAAGCAGTTGGCAGAAGTGGTCATTCTAGTGTGGCATGTGCTGGAGAATGTCAGAGTTTCCCTCTGCACCTTTTTGAGAATGGAGATGGCATCATTTACTCAGGCAGTTTGAGTGTGGAAGGCTGGTGGCTTAGCAGGTGCTTTGCAGCTGCTGCATTACCTAATCTCTCCCTTTCCAACCCTGCTGTTCTGTCTCCACAGAATGCAGTTCCTTCTCTCCACCGACCACAGTGATCCTCCTCATCCTCCTGTGTTTTGAGGCACTGCTGTTTCTCATCTTCACCTCGGTGATGTTTGGGACCCAAGTACACTCCATTTGCACTGATGAAACGGTGAGTGCCTCACACACTCTCCCCTCACCCCACCTCTCGCTGTGTGCAGGCACAGTGAAGGGCTACAGGGGTTCCCCTCACTGCACAGAGAGTTCATGCACCCTTTGAGGAGAAATGCAGTGCAGCAAGGTGAGACAGCACAGTGCTGGGTGGTGCTCCCCAGAGGCCAGTGCACAGCTGGCTGTTAGCTGGGACGCTGTGTAGACAGCACCTCTGCTGAGCTAACTGGGGTTACTCTGTAAAGAGTATTTGTCCTCCTGGCTCTGAGAGCCTTTTTCCTTTAATAAAGGGCTTTTACATTGGCATTGTCTGAAATTCACTTGGGTGTCCCCTGGTGTCACTGTTTATAGCTTTAAGTGCTGGTTAAAGCTAAGCTGAGGAGGGGAGATAGGTTTATGGATACACACAGAGTCCTCTGGTAGCCTACAAGGTCTCAGTTTTTTTATTAAAGAGTTTGAAAGCTCCTCTCAGAAGGAAAAGGAATGGGGAGTTAGGGTAGGCCCATGGAAACCTGCTGGGCAGAGGCTGCTGCTGAGCCCAGTCCCAAGGTGCTGCAGCAGGGGCAATGTTGCAGGCCATTGTGTCCCCCTTAGGTAGAGGTGGAGCTGGTGACTCCTGGGGATGTTCTCACACTGTGAATACTGCTGGCCTTCACCAAGCATGCTCAGAGATTTGAATGGACTGGAGTGGTTGAAGAGAAGCACAAGGCTTGAGGTTAAGAGTGACAACTCTTCCTTCCTCCATGCCTCCTTCAGTTTCGTTTCCCCTGCCCTGGTTTGCCCATGGCCAGTGGAAGCTGGCAGAGGTGGTTTTGCTGCGCTTGAAGAGCAGTGACTGGCATTGTAGACCCTGAGTCTTTGCAGTACCTTTTAAAATGCTTGGCTTCTGCAAGAGGCTGCTGTCACACTGCAGCTGTTCTTCAGAGGAAGACTTCAGCTGCTCTCTGTGCTGGGGAGAGACCCAGGAAGAAGTTTGGTGTCCTGCAGAATCCCAAGATGCTGCCGAGCTCCACTTTATCCATCAGTGCGTAAATTAGTGGTGCTGCTGTGACATCAGCTCTGAATTTCTGCACCTTTGAAACCTGTCAAGGATTTTTAGAAGCTGCTTCCTACACCCAAAAAAGTCCCCCTGACTTGCCCTTGCTCTCAAATTGTGGGAACTCTGAGATGTTAAAGGAACAATGCTACAGTCTAAAATAACAGATGAAATCTGTCTGCCCTGGGCTGGGTTGTGGTGCTTCAGTTTTTTCTCTTTTTGAACAAGGATTTTGCTCTGTCACATCTCATTGCTGATGTGCTGATGTGCTGAGCTTAGCTGTGTCTGCTGAGCAGTCTGTTTGGAGCAGAGGAAGTGTTTCTTGGTGAAATTCTTCCAGCTGAGGTCTCTTGCAGTGTTTCAATTCACTTTTCATAGACAGAGCTGTGTCTTGCCCTTTCTTACTTTACTCTTCCAACCCCTGGGAGAGCTCATTCCCCTTCCTATGTATGTTGGCCCACCAGAGTGGCTCCTTCCTTCCTGAAGGAACTCAGAGCCCCAGGATTTTGCCCTTGTCTCTAAAGGTGACATTTCCCAGGGGTCAGCACAGCTCTTGACCCATGTTGTGTTCTGTCCTGCTCCCAGAATCAGTAACTTGAGGATGTCTTACAGCACGTTAATCTATAGTGTGGCAGAGATGCCTAGGGCCGGAGGGGCTTCCTTGGAAAAGACCCCAAGGTAAAGAGCAGCCTTAACTGCCTGCTGCTGCTCCCTGGCAGAGTTCTGCCTTCCAGCCACCACACAGCATTCCTCTTGCTTCCATGGCAGCCAGGCATCGCTTTCCTGAGAGCCCAAATTCACGTTGTGGGTCTTGGCCAACACGGAGATCTTAGTTTCGACTAATTGATTAGTGGCTGTTTCAGCTGATGCTTGATGGCTTGGGTTTGCTCTCACTCTAACCTCTACTAAACAATGCCAACGATTTCTCTCCAATCAGTGTCTGGTTTAACCCTTTCTGCCTGCTGTCAGCCCATGCATGTTTTCACAGAGATTCTAATGACACCTGAAGAGGCACCAGCTAGACTCAGCTATACTGAGCCATGGGCACCTCCTGAACTTGCTTGGTGAACCTGGGAGCATTACAGAGATTATCTTTGGGTTCCTGGGGTGTTGGTTTTTTTTTTTTTGTCTGCAAGCTTATCATGGTTTCCTCTCAACCTTTTCCATCTGGTTAGCACACCATGCTTTCAGCCATTAAAGCACAGACTTTTTGTTTGGGCTTAGGTGGTGTTTTGTTTTGTTTTTTTTTCCAGTTGTCATCAGAGGCAATCTGGTGGCAGGTCTTGAAAGGTGTAGGAAATACCAAGGCCTGAAGGAAATGAAAGTAATTTTGTTTCCAAGGAATGTGTTTTTGTTAATAAGAGTGAGAAGCAAAGGAAAGGCAGCCTGAGATGCACTGTGGTTTTCTCACTCCATCCTTTGGCTTAAGGGGTAACTGAGAGCAGCCCTTGCCCCAGATACAGGGCTACCAAATCTGTTTGACTGAAAATGTGATATTTCTGTTTCCAGGGAATAGAACAGTTGAAAAAGGAAGAGAGAAGATGGGCTAAAAAAACAAAATGGATGAACATGAAAGCAGTATTTGGCCATCCCTTCTCTATAGCGTGGCTTAGCCCATTCGCAACACCAGACCAAGGAAAAGCAGACCCATACCAGTATGTGGTCTGAGGAATTGCTGACCAGCATTGCCACTAAGATAGCAACTTGTCACAGCACTACTGTTACAAATTTGCCATGAATGTTGAAAACAAAAAGCAAAACAAACTTTTTTTGATGTCTGTTAAATGGCTGATAATTGCAGAGGGGAAAAAAAAAAAGCCCTGTGCTCCAGTTTTAGGTAATTCTCTCTCTGGCTGAAACTGCTGCTGCTTTTCTTTTCTCCTTTGGGTTTTGGTTGGTTTTTGGTTGGTTTTCCTTCCTTTCTCGTGTTTTTTATTTTATTTTGTTGTTGTGTTGTTTTTGTGTTTTGGGTTTTTTTGTTAAATCTTGTTAACTTTCCTGGCCTTTGTTTCTCTCTGCTTCCTGTATGGCATAACTAATGTGAAGAGGGATCCTCTTTCTCTGTTGTGACCCACCTCTTCTGAATAGATTTTCATGCTGTCTCCTGACTGCGATGAGCTCTGGGGAAGACAAATGAGTGCCAACAGCCCTACACAGACACCTCTGGACTTCCTGAAGGAGCACGTTGCTCTTTCATCACTGAACTCCGCTGGGGAAGCAGACACTTCACATACCAAAAGGTGCACGACAAGAAGGTGACACAGCAAGGGAGCCAGTTGACCTGGTGATCACATCAAGTACTCAAACCTTGCCAGTTCCCTCCCCACCCTCTCTTTTTTTAACTTCCAGCCACAGAGCTGATTCCATCTTTCTGGCATTATTTTGTCTGTTCCCTCCCTTGTGGGCAGGAAACTGTTACCCTCTTAGGATAACTGTGGCAGATTTAGGAGGCTCTTTGGGTTCTCTAATGCCTTACCCTTGCAGGAAAGCAAGAAAGGAATGTGGTTCTTTTCCAAGTGTTTAGAAGAGCAGAACCATCTGGTTTGCATGTGTTTGTCCTGGGGCAGGACTTGTTAGAGCAATGCCTGCTGAGCAGTGGTAAACTGACACCAATGCCCAGGTTACTCTGAGATGAATTTTGGTGGGGTATGTAGGTCGATACCAGGGGGACTGAGTCTGTAGCCTTAGCACTGCCCTGGTTTAGAGCTCTGTCAATCTCTTGTTGTATTTATGCACGCACCTGTGTCTGTGTGTGTGTGTAAATGGTTTAAACTGGGAACTAGCTGTGGTAAGGAGCATGCATGCTATTCTGAGCTGCGTGGTGACACAGGTGGGAGGCACAGAAGGCATTCCCAGCACAGGGAGAGCCAAGCCATCCATAACTCCAGTGGACAGCTTGTGTTGAGGCAGGAATTCGGTTATCTTTTTGGATCATGACTCCCATGGGTTCATCCCAGTTAAAACGCAAATCGGCCGTGGCCATGACTTCCAAGGAAGTTTTTCTTTCCTTGGTTTGAAATACAAATGGTATTTTTTGGCAGGTGACTTGTTTAGACTGCTTCAAAGCCATGGGGAAAGGGAGGGAGATGGGGGAAGGAGAAACGTAGTGGATGTCTCGTTCTGGAAGTAATGTGAATGCTGCATCTTTCCAATCTGTCAATGCTTCCATATGGAAAACAAATGCAATAAAACTTTTCCAAAAACTTGTTTGCTGTGCTTTTTCTGTCTTCAGATGGTGGTGTTGTGTGATGGCTTTCTGAGCTTTCACTTCTGTACCTGAGCAGGTGGAGGTGTGCAAAGGGTAATTAAGTGAGCGCTCAGCTGGGTTAAAAATGAGCTTAATTACCCTGCATGCTGGAGGAAGGTTGGTTCCCTTCTTCTGGCATTTTGACCATTGTGATCAAATGTGTAATTGTTTGTTTTTTCTTGGTTCAGGTTGCTAACCAGCACTGTGCTGTGCTGATCTTTCCAGTCAAAGAGTTGGCATCAGCACAGTTGGCAGAGGTGCCCGCTGGTGCCTGTCCTGTGTGTCTCTAGGCGAAGGCCTTCGGTTTGTGCTGTCCCTGTGCCTGTAGTGTTGTGCCTCTCACTGAAAGGTGGTGGTGCCCAGTGTGTCCTAGTTCTGTGTGCAGCTTCTCTCTTCAGTATTTGTTCCAAACTAGGCAATGTGGAACAGCCAAAGCTGATGTGTGCTGAGCACTTGTTTGGAAGTGGCTGAGCTGTGCCATGGGAAGGGGAAAGAGGCGTTGGGTCAGTTGGAAATACAGGAGTCTCACTTTCTGGAAGTGTGATGAGGGATTTGGGCTAAATACAGATTGGACTTAGAAAAAAGGTTCCTTATACAGTAATGGAAGTTCTGCAACAGATTCCAAAGCCTCAGGCTTTGCTGACCCCTGGGGCAGACAGCCAAAGTGAGATGGGGCTGCAATTTGTCAAACTTATGCTCCTCTTCAGTGCATGTCCTGAAGGGATTAGTGGGGCAGGCTGGGAGATGGAAAGTGTGTCCCTGCCTCTGCTGATCAACTCCTTAATCTGCTGCTAATGCAGCCTCTGCCTGACCTTCCTTCTTGCTTTGCTGCTGTTCAGAGCAGCTGAAGGATGTTTTTTTGGGAGGGGAGAGAAAGGTTCTAGATGGCAGCATGAACTAAGGCAGATCATGCATGTGGCTGAGGGTTTTGATGCCTGGTGATGTTGTTATCCTGCCCCCTGCTTTGTGGTTTCCTTCTCTCTAGATGCACAACTGCTGCAGCCATGCTTCTGGGTTCTTGTTAGTGCATTAGAAGTGTGGAAGGGCATGGAGCTCTTGGAGAGGCCACAAAGGAGGCCACAAAGATGATCCAAGGGCTGGAGCACTTCTGCTATGAGGACAGGCTGAGCGAGACCTTAGTACTGCCTTCCAATAGCTGAAAGCTTCCTCTTCTCTGGGGGTGTTGAAGGCCAGGTTGGATGAGGCCTTGAGCAGCTGAGTCTAGTTGAGAGGTGTCCCTGGCCATGGTGGGGAGGTTGGAGGAGATGATCTCTGAGGTCCCTTCCAACCTGAGCCATTCTGTGACTCTATGATCTAGTCCAACCTTCAAATGTGAAAGCCTTGAGACAACCCAGAGTTTTCTCTTTTTGCAGGGAATTGAGCGCCTTAAAAACCAGAAGCCAACCTGGGAGCAGATCAGCGGCTGGGAAGGAATGAAGCTGGCCTTTGGTGGTGCCTTCTCCCTGGGTTGGTTCAACCCCTTCTCTGAGCTGAAGTGCACAGGCTCTGCACCGGCTGAGGCGGCGCCAGCAGCTCCTGCATCTGCAATTCTGACCCAGGAGGAGATCGAGCAGCTCCTGGCTCGGGAGGTTGCCGTCCAGGTGTTCCCTGAATAAGCTGAGGGTCCTCCTCCCTGGTGGGAGCAGCTCCCAGGTGTTTGTAACTACTTGTGCTGGAGGTTGCAGAGGTTGTTTTTTAACTACTTTTGGTGCACTTAACAGTTCAGGAGTACTGCTCTGGAAGCCAGGAGCAATGCCTGTCTCCAGGAAAAGCTTTGGAAGCGATGGGATTCAAAAGCTCCTTTTCAGACCCTCACCAGCTGCTTTGGGGAGCTCTTCTCACTCAGCCTTTAGAGAAGGTTTACAGCTGGGTAGCTTGGTCCCAGCTGTGCTGTCCTGGGGAGTGAGTCTGTTCTGCCCCACACAGTGGCCAGATGGGCCAAGCTCTGAAGGTTTGCTTGAACACCCATCCTGCTCAGCTCACCCAAGGGGTGCTGCTTCTGCATTGTCACAGCTGCTGGTGCTCAGGTCTTGGCAGCAGCAGGATCTGGGGCTATGGACACAGCAGAGGGGCCAGCTTGTCCTTAGTGACATTCCTTTGGGGTCTGGAATATCTCCAAGGGTAAACTTTAGCCCTCTGTGCCCATGAAGCTACCCAAGATTGGTGCTGCTTGCCTAAGCACCATTGGAGCTGGTGGGCTGGTAGGAACATTGGACTGGGCTCAGTGCAGCTGAAACTGGGCAGGCACTGGCTGGGTTGTGGAGCTGCTGGTGGCAGAGAGCTTTGCTCCAGGGCTGCACAAAATGTATGGAGTGGTGGCTGCCTGGCTGAACCCTGCAGGCCGAAGCTGGTCCAGCCCAGGCACTGGGTGAGAGAGGACAGGCAGACAGGAGCATGCTGCTGGTAGAGGTCCTGGCTCTCTCCATTTGGCTCATCTGATGTCTTACTTGATAGCTGCAGGAAGCTGAGCATGGACATTGCCTCTTGAGCTCACTGGAGTGCAGCACTCTCCTCTCACTTCTGGCCTTTATGCCCAGTGTCCTTGCACTGATTTTGCTCCTAGGGAACGTTGGTGAAGCTGCAGAAGGAAGGAGGCCTTGGTGTAGCTCTGTTGGAGACTGGATTGCAACTATTTTTAAGTCCTGTCCTCTCCCTTAGTTTAACTATCAGTAAGTTTTGCAGGATATTAGAGATGTGCTCCTGCATTCCTGCCCCCAGGACATGCTTGGCTTTATCTCCCCCTCCTCTGTAACAGACCAAAGATAATTGTGAGGAAGGACTTTTGGGAATGAAAGCTGAGTTTTGTGAAGACCTAGGTGTAGTTTTTAGTGTTTATAGAAGCAAACCAAAATAGAAGTCATGCAAGATTTTATTTTTCTCCCCATCCCTCCCAGAAAGCCTCTGCATCTGTGCTGCCGAGGGCTGGGCTGGTCTCCTGGCACTGTCCTCTGCCCCAGCAGTCCTGCTTTCTGGCAATGGGCCTGGGAACAAGTGGAGTGCTGGGACTGGGAGCACAGCTGGCCTAGAACCCAGCAGCTATCTCCAAACACTCCTCTCAGCCCCTGGCTGTCTCCTCTTTGTCAGTGACAAGGTTTAGAAAGACTCATTAGCATGTGGGTTTGAATGAAACCCTTTTGGAGCAGAGGAAGCACCTTGTGCCTGGGGAGAGCTGAGGTGTCCTCTGCTGATCTGGGCAGCAGTGTGGTCATGATCTGGAAGGAGGTCTTCCTGCTCTTGCAGCAGGTCCCTTCCTCTCAGTGCTCCCCAGGCAAGGGGCACTGGGGTCATAGGCAGGTCTGTGAGGGATTTCCTACAGGCAGCAACAGGGATGGTGAAGGAGGAAAAGTGAGAGTGCCCTTTTAGCTCCTCTGCTCTGCTCGTGGCTTGCTGGTCGGCCTCTGCATGCAGGTAATGTCTTGGCTGCTGGTGCTGTGGGCATGGGGCTTCAGGGAAGAAGCCAGTTCATGCCTGAAAATCACTTTGAGGCCAGGTGCATGGGGGTAAGAGCCAAGGCTTGGTGATGGTTCTTAGGCCACAGCCCCCAAATAGATGGATTCAGGTAGGCAGGGAGACGGCACCTTTCCTCCTCTGCTGTCAAGCCTGCTGCACCTCAGCATGGGCACAGGCAGCCTCTGCTGCCATGGCCTGCTTCAGGTGGCTCCATGAATAGTTGAAACAGAGCAGTGGTGTGAAGAGGCAGCCAGAATAGGCATCTCCCTCCTCCCACAGCACAGTCAGGGTACGAGTGAGAGGTGGGGATATGTCCCTGTGTCTTGTGCAGAGCTGTGGGCAGCCAGCCCAGACTTGGCTCCAGTGGCCCAAGACCTGGCACAGTGGCAAATGGGTGGTTCTGGTGGCTGTTGGCTGTCAGTCTTGTCCCCCTCTTCAGTGCAAGGCTTTGTGTCTCAAAAATGGATGCCTTTTGCTGTCTGTAACTCCCTTTGTGCCTCCAGCTGCTGCTGTACTTACTAAAGGACTAATTCTTCTTTGCTGAGGACCATCTGCTCCTCACTTCCCTGCAGGCACCATGCACATGGTCCCTGCACCCCTGCAGAGCAGTACTCCCACTCCCTGCCATGACCCTGCAGCTGACCTTGCAGGGAGGTGGACACCAGGGTGCTGTGGGCAGAGGATCGCAGGGGCTGGGCAGCCTGACCATGCTCCTGGGGGTTCCTGCAATCTGTGACACACAAGGCAGGGAGTGGCCAAAGCCCTCTTCGATCTCCTTTTCTGCAGGCTGGCAGGTACCCAGGTGTAACCACCCCTTCCTTTGGTCAATCTGCAGCCCCAGTGCCCTAGGATTTGCCTTTAAATAAACAACCCCTGCACTGCTGCCTGGCTCCATTTCCTCCTTCCTCATACAGCTGCTGGGACCCCACTGCCTGACTGCTGCTGGCCACAGTGCAGCAATGCTGGGGGGCAGAGCAAGCCCTTGCTGCTGGCAGGCTCAGGAGGTACTGGGCTGAGCAGCACAGCAGGGGGCTCCAGCTTTGCACAGCTGTTGTGTCCTTTGAGGTGACTGTCTGGAAAAACTCCAGCTGTGCACTGCCATAGAATGGTTTGGGTTGGAAGGGACCTTGTCATCTAGTCCAACCCCCCTGCAGTGAACAGGGACATCTTCAACTAGATCAGGTTGCTCAGATCCCCATGCAACCTGACCTGGAACATTTCCGGGGTTGGGGCATCTACCACCTCTGTGAGCAACCCAGGTCAGTGTTTCACCAGCCTCACTGTAAAAAATGTCTTCCTTCTATCTAGTCTGGATCTCCCTCTTTTAGATTGACCCTATCACCCCTTGTCCTGTCACAGGAGGCCCTGTTCAGCAGCCTGTCCCCTCAGAGGAGCCCTCCCAGCCCAGCAATGCCACAGCAGCCCCAGAGCTGATTTTAAGCATCTTTATTGACTCTCAATTAACTGCAATCAGCGCAGAGGGGCCCTGGACAGCAGCTTCCTTCCCTCAGCTCTGCTTGGAGAGTTCTGCCCAGCCAGCCAGGAGCCAAGAAGAGCCTGAGACCTGAAGTGGCACTTTCAGAGCCTGCCAAGTACTGCTGCTACTCAGAGATGGTGATGGACTTCTCTGCTGAAATGCCTTTGACCTGGGCGGCACTCAGCTTGGCCACAATTTTCTTCTCTCCTAATCTGGTTGGTTTGCAAATTATTTCAGACTTCATGATCCTGCCGGGTGGTAAATCCCTAAGGAGAAAGGAAACAGTCCCAGTGTGAGTTGTGCTTCCTGCTTGCCACTTTCAAATCACTTTGCTCCAGGAAAGAGCCCCTGGCTCTGTTCAGGGTGGGCATGTCCCTTCTCCTGTGACTGGCTTGCAGCAAATGGGCCTTGGCACGCTGGCGGCCCTGGGAACCCTGGGGACCTTCTGCAGATTTCCCCCTCCTGCTGAAACACTAAAGCATTTATGAGGTCACACCTCAATGACTGGGTTCAGTTTTGGGCCATGCACTACATGAAGGACATTGAGGTGCTGGAGCTTGTCCAAAGGAGGGCACCAAAGCTGGTGAAGGGTCTGGAGAACAGGGCTGGTGAGAAGCAGCTGAGGGAACTGGGGTTGTTTAGTCTGGGAAAGGCAGCTCCTGAAAGAAGGCGGTAGTGAGGTGGGGGTTGGACTCTTCTCCCAAGTAACAAGCAAGAGGACAAGAGCAAATGGCCTCAAGTTGCAGCAAGGGAGATTTAGGTTGTACATTAGGAAAAATTTCTTCCCCCAGGCTGACCAGGGCAGTGGTGGAGTCCCCAGCCCTGGAAGGATTTAAAAGCTCTGTAGATGTGGTGCTGAGGGCCATGAGTCAGTGGTGGGCGTGGCAGTACTAGGTCAAGAGTTGGACTTAATAACCTTAAAGGTCTTTTTCAATCTAACTGATTTTGTGGTTCTATGAATTCATGTCTGGAGGAAGGCCTCTGCTCAGGCTGTCCCAGCAGAACCTGGCAGCACAGCCAGGAGCACAGGGACAGCCCCTGCTGAGCACGGCAGCCTCTGCATGGGGCCTTCCTCCCTGTGGGCTGCACCCAGGTGTGGCATGGTTTCAAACACAGCTTGCACAGGGCCCTGTTATTCCAAATCCCCCCATGGCTCCTTCCTGGGAAATAAACAACTAAAGCCATGCTCACTTCATGCTGATGCCACCTCCTTACCCCTGATCAAATGTTGTCATCTTGAACAGGCCCAAGCCCTCCACCATTAGCTTGCAGTTGTCCAGGGCCACGTTCAGCTTGTTCTTGAAGATGAAGGCACAGGTGAAGTCCTCATTCAGTTTGGCTCTTTCTGGCATCTGGCAGGGGAAGAAAGAGTGAAACCTCAACACTGGGGATCAGAGGGGTAATAAAGGTGCTGGAGCTGCTGTGGGTTTGCTCCTCCCCAGCAGTGTGGGGAGAGGCCTCCTCCTCACATCCTTTTCACCCTCCTGCAACCCCGTGTGCTCTGCTGCCTTGCTGGCTGTGTTCCCAGCTCTTCCCTCTGCTTCCTTAACAGGTTTATCCTTCAAGGGGTACAGCTCTGGGATCTGAGATGGATCCCTACAACCTGCCACATTCCAACCCCCATGCCTCTAGCAGCCCCTACCTGCCCAGTTTAGATGAGGAAAAAAAACCCCATAAAAATCTTCATTTCCTGACTCCTTTCCACCTCCAAGTAGAAGCTGAGTAGCCAAACAAAATGCCCAAGGACTGAGCACTACAGGAGGCAGGTGCTTTGGACAGCCCCCTGGGAGCACTATCAGTGCTCCAGTGTTGCTGTGGGAAGGGCTTTAACCCTCCTGCCTCAGGAGCCAGTCTGGCAGCTGCCTCACCTGGATGGTGATGGGTGGGTAGTCAAATCTCTTTGTCATCTCCTTGGTGAGTTTGTCATCCACACCCTGCACCTCGGCAATGGCAGTGACGTGGACCAGCACTTCATCTTCCACTGCAGCCAGTGTGCTCATGTAGGTGTCGGGCATGATCATCAGAGGGATCTGCTTCTCTGCAGGACACAGAGCACAAACACAGCTCATCACATGCCCAGCAAATGGGTGACAAAGGCAGCTCTGGGTGCTGCTGTCCCAGAGTAGGGGATGAGACATACTTGTTGAGACCATTCTGCTCTCAGCTAGACCCAGAAGCCCTCTGGGGCCATGTCCCTGCAGGGGGCAGGCCCTGCTGGTTGGGCGGTAGCTGACACACAGAGCCCATAGGAAGGGTGGCTGTGCCCACACCATCCTGATAGGACAAAAGAGGAAGCAGCCTCGAGTTGCACCAGAGAACATTTAAGTTGGATGCCAGGGAAAATGTCTTCTTCATAAGGGTTGTGAAGGCCTGGAACAGGCTGCCTGGGGCAGTGGTGGAGTCCCCAGCCCTGGAGGGATTTAAAGGCCCCGTAGATGTGCTGCTGAGGTTTAGTGCTGCCTTTGCAGTGCTGGGTTAATGCCTGGACTTGATCTTGAAGGTCTCTTCCGACCAAAACCATTCTATGACTTCCCCACCACACCAAGCTCTGGCTTGGCCTCACTTCCAGCTGCTTGGCAGCCCTTGTCCCCCACTGCCCTGGTTGGGCACATTGAAGCCTCTGTCCCCTGGTGTTTCTCTGAGGCTTGCTATAAAATCAGTGGAGTTCCTTTCATTTCACATTTTCTCCTCAATTGCGGGGACAAACCTGGAAAAGCCCCAGAGTGAGAACTGGTGGAGCATGAACACTGCTTTAGCCACAAGGCTTCCTGACTTCTGGAAATCACAAACCCAGCCTGTCCCTGTCTGTAAATGGATGCAGCTACCTTTGTGTCCTCCCCTGCTGCATTTTGACAGCCACAGTAGGTGTGCAAACCCACTCAGTAAGAGCCAGCAGCAAAGATTATTTGTTTGGGGAGGGTGACTCAGGCTCAGAATGAGCCAAGAACTATTAATTCATTATCACTTGTTGGTCTCTTGTTTAGCACATTTCAGTCACATTGCTGGGGACCAGAAATGCAGCCCAGGTTGCTCCAAGATAGGCAACAAACAGCAAGCAGCTCTTGGAATCAGGCAGGCAGTCATGAGGCTGAAATGTACTCGTGGAAGAGCTCAGAAGCTAACACTTCCCAGCATCCCCTCAGCTGACCAACACCAAGCACCAGAACACAAAGAGGCTGAAATCTGCAGGCAGCTGAAGCCTGCAGTGGCATCTTTGATGCTTACAGCAGGTCCTGATGGATTTCTAACCAGCTCACTGAAGCTACAGCGGGGCCACGGCCTTTGGGCTTTGGTGGGACCCCAGGCTGTAACTGTCACACCCAACTGTAGTAGCCAGAGGGAGAGGGAGCAGGCAGGCAGTCGCTGCTCCTTGTGCAGCCATGCACTGAGCTACAGCAGACCTGTTATGAACCAGCTCAGATGAAAACAGGCCCCAGAACACAGCAAGCTTCACATGCCTACCAGATTGCCCTTCCAGCTGGATGGTTTCCTTGACATATCCAAGGTTGCCCTCAATTTTCCCAGTGTAGGACTGCAGCTGGCAGGAGCCAACAAGGTTGATGGCCCAGGTGCCAGGAGCAGCGATCTTCACGGTGATGGCCAGCTCCAGGGGCTGCCAGGATACAAAGGTTCTACGTTGGTGATCTCTATCTGCAGCCCAGTTTTGGAGACGGTATCCTGCAGCAGCTCGGAGCTGGCTGACGCAGGCATGACGTGCCCAGCAGCGTAGTGTGTGCGAGGGATCAGCGTGGCCGGGCGGATGAAGGAGGCAGCTTTCTGCATGGACTCCTTTCTTTCTGAGAGCCTGGACAGAGACAAAAGGTAGGTAACAGCTCTGGCTCAGTCTCCTCCCCAACAGCCACCTGCCCTTTAGTTATGCTTCTGCTGCTGAGCAGAGAGGATGTCATGACACCTCCACCTCAGGAGAGCCTTTTGGTTTACACTATCACTGGATCCAATGGTAGCATTTTGGACTGGAAGAGACACTTTTAGAAGATGGATGCTCTTTCATTTTTCACCCAAACTTTTCCCATTCCTCACTGGGAAGGGTTTAGCAGTCTAGCACAATGTGGCTGTGAGGTTCTAAGAACTGTAAGGAGGGGATGTGAGTGGTGGCGTTTTCCCCAACTATGGTCTGGGGAATGGAAAGACAAAAAGAAAGAAATGAAGCGACTGTGAGTCTGAGCTCTGGGTTGGTCACTCTACCCAGTTCCTTCTCTGCCTGCAGGCTGGCCCCTGACGAGCAGCCTGTAGGTGTCACTGCGGGCGTGACGATGCCCAGCAGCAGCGCTGCCCCCCCCCCCCCCCCATGTCTCCAGGCCTTGTAAGGGGTTTGCTGCTGCATCCACCCTGCGGTTTCATCCCAGAGAGAAGGCACCGTGGGGTCACCCACACAAGCCAGAGGTGTCTTGTGTGGGCACTACTGCAGAGGCTGGGGGCAGTCACCTTCAGGGAACTTGTACTCGGAGGTGATGTCCTCACGCTTGTCCTGCCCCACGGCCTTGGTGCTCATGTTGACGCCGATGGCACGCGTCTCGCTGCTGAGCCTGGTGATCTTCTGGCGGCCGTTGACCTCCCTGACCAGCCAGTAGACCTGGTCCGCGTTCACCTCGGCGTACACGAAGGTGCCATCATAGGACAGGTACACGCTGCCCTCTTTCACAGCCTTCACCGGGCATGGCCCGCACTGGAAAAATGCCTGCAGGGCACAGACAGCAGCCTGGGCTGTACCCAACGGGAGCAGAGCCTTTGTTCCCCGCTCAGACCCACCCAAGCAGGAATCTGTGGCCACTATAGCTGACCCCACATAGTAAGCACCCCTCCAACTCAGAGAGGAGCTGCCAAAGCACCCCCATTTACCCCATAGCTGCTTAGGCTTCCTGAGACCATAACATCCCAGGATATTAGGGGTTGGAAGGAACCTTCAAAGATCATCAAGTCCACCCCCGCTACCAGAGCAGGACCACAGAATCTAGCACAGATTGCACAGGAACACATGCAGATGGGTCTTGAAAGTCTCCAGACAAGAAATCTCCACAACCTCCCTGAACAGCCTGTTCCAGTGCTCTGTGACCCTCACAGTGAAGAAGTTCCTCCTCATGTTGAGGTGGAACCTCCTGTGCTGTAGTTTATATCCATTGCCCCTTGTCCTATCCCAGGGTGCAACTGAGCAGAGCCTGTCCCCTCCCTCTTGACTCCCAGCCCTCAGATATTGATAAACATTTATTAAATACCCTCTCAGTCTTCTCCAGGCTAAACAGCCCCAGGGCTCTCAGCCTCTCCCGATAGGGCAGTGCTCCAGTCCTTCAAACATCCTAGATGCCCCATGTCTGGTAAGAGTTTTGATGTGCTTCCCCTCACTTAAACCATTTTAAGATTTGGAAGTCATGGCTCAGTGATGAAGTCAGCTGAGTCCAGCCACCTGTGTTTGGTCTCCTGACAATGCCCCAACTCCTGCACAGCCTTGAGGATTAATCTTTCCTTTCCTGCCTCCAAATTCACCACATCTCTGCAGGGAGGGTTTGGACAGTCACTCCTCTTGGGTACCAAAAAATGGACTCAGGAGCTCCTCAGGAAAGCTCTACAGAAAGCATCTTCACTGGGAACAGTTCTTATACACACTGCTTTGGGCCTTCAACTCCACCAAAGACATTAGAGACTGATGGAAAGAGAGATGAGCTCTGGAATAACATCCATGTCTCCAGAACATCCTACAAAGCTGATTTTCTACCTGACAAGAAATGTTCTTCCTCCTGGCCTGGGCTGAGTTGGCAGGAGTGAGACCCCAGCCTGAAGATGCCACAGCCCAGGTGTATGAAGATGTGCACAGAGGGCTACGTGCTTTGCTGGCTGGGGGCCATGGCTCTCACAGGAAAAGGCCCTGTCTCCCTCGGGAGCTGTGGAAGAGCCTTTCTAGACATATCCTACCTTGACTCTGCTCCTGAGGGGTGGCATCGATGGCCTGCCAGCCATCAAACCCTGCTGGCAGGTCTGTCCGCTTCATCCAGACATCATTCCACACATGGAAGTTCCTGTGTGCATGTGGTTGGAAAGAAAAGAGTGAGCTGTGACAGCCAGAAGAGTTAGGATCTCCTCCCTGAATCCTTAGGAAAGGGCAGGAACTTGTGTGTAACCCTGTGAAACCCCAGGCATTCTCTCTCTCTCTCCCAGCCGTTCCCTCTCTCCCTCTCTCTCCCAGCCGTTCCCTCTCTCCCTCTCTCTCCCAGCCGTTCCCTCTCTCCCTCTCTCTCCCAGCTGTTCCCTCTCTCCCTCTCTCTCCCAGCTGTTCCCTCTATCTCTCCCCCAGCCGTTCCCTCTCTCTCCCTCTCTCTCCCAGCCGTTCCCTCGCTCTCCCAGCTGTTCCCTCTATCTCACTCCCAGCTGTTCCCTCTATCTCTCCCCCAACCGTTCTCTCTATCTCTCCCCAAGCCGTTCCCTCTCTCTCCCTCTCTCTCCCAGCCGTTCCCTTGCTCTCCCAGCCATTCCCTCGCTCTCCCAGCCATTCCCTTTCTCCCTCTCTCTCCCAGCTGTTCCTTCTCCCAGGCCGCAAACCCAAAGCAGCAGGGCAATGCTCAAGGGGCTGGCTGGGGCTGGGCACTGTGGCAGTGTGGGGTGGCACAGGGTGGGTGGGAGGCATCATCCCCCTGTGGCAGTACCAGACGGAGTCGAAGGACATGGAGCTCATCTTCTCGCCGTACTCGTTCAGGTAGACGTCCACCCGCAGGTTGTCGTCGGTGTCGTGCGCGGAGTTGAAGTTGGTCACGCAGCGTGAGGGGATGCCCAGGCAGCGCATGACTGCAGCACACACAGGACAAACATAGGGTTACAACATCACTCATGGTGCTGGGCACCTCTGGGCATCAGCTCATCTGACTCTCTGCTCACCCAGGGGCCTCCAAGCAGCTTGCCCAGGGCACTGTCCAGATGGTGTATGAGCATCTCCAATGACAGAGAGTCCACAACCTCTCTGGGCAACCTGTGCCAGGGCTCCATCGCCCTCACCGTGAAAAGAGCTTTTTGAGCAGGTTCAGACAGAACCTCCTGTGTTTCAGGCTGTCCACATCACCTCTCGGCCTGCTGCTGGGCACCACTGAGAAAAGGCTGCCTGAGGGATGTGGTTTAGTGGCAGTGGCTTAGCAGCCATGGTGGGACTGTGGGCTCAAGGTGAGTGTCTGGACTTGATGATCTCAAAGGTGTCTTCCAACCTCAACAGTTCTACAATTCTGCTCCCTGCTGTCAGGTATTTGTACATGTGGATAAGACCCCACGAGGCCTTTTTCTGCTCCAGGCTGAGCAGTCTCGGCTCCCCGAGCCTCTCTTTACCCAGCAGAGCCCTACCCCTCTGGCACTCAAAGCAGGGTCACTTGGCTCAGTGACACAGTGCTCAGGGTATGAGAGAAGGGAGGCAGCTCCCTGCTTACCAGTGGTGAGGACTCCTGCAAAGACCCAGCACTGCCCATAGAAGACTGGCTTCTTGTTTTTGTAGAACTGCTGCAGGATGGCGACGCTGCCGATCCAGTCCATGGGGGAGGTGCCCTTGCTGTAATCGCCTGACCAGTTCCCCAGCAGCACTCCGTTGTCATCGTTGGCATTTACCTGTGCCACACACGTGTGTGAAGGAGAAAAACACAGGCATGAGGCTGAATGAAACTCTGGGCTCTCTGCCCACCTGTCCTCCAAGGGCACCCAGCAAGGCTGCTGGTGTTGGCTGGGAGCTCTCCTAGTTTGAAACTTTCCAACTGGATATCTAGAGGGAGGTGACACCACTGCTCAGGGCAGCCAAAATGCGCTCTGCCTCCTGTGTCTTAGACCCCAGGGCTCCAAGAAGGGTACCACCACAGAGGACAGCTGACCCCCTGAAACACAACCCTGGTGCTGGCCCTGCCAGTGCAGGTCCTGAGGAAGGTCAACCACCAGGACAGATGCAAGCTTTGGAGATGAGGAGACGCTGTATTTCACTTGCCTCCTTTCTCCACCCTGGCTCCTTCCTTGTGGTTTCTGAAGGAAACCATTTTGGATCCACCCTGCAACGGTGTTCAAGGCCCCAGTGAAAGTTGAACGTGTTTGAAGGAAAAGTGAGAGCTGGAAAGGCAAAGCCCTTCTCCAAGAGAGGCATACCAAAGCAGACATGACTCTGGACACAACCACAGGATCCCTCCTCTTGGACAGCTTGAGTTCACTTTTGTCCAGCAGATACATGCAGGCATCCAAGATGGACTCCTCAAACTGTGAGAGAAAGTGGAGATATTTCTACGTGCTGCTCTAAACCAAAATGTGCTCAATCAGTACAAAGTCTGCCTCACTACTTGAAGGAACTTGTCTGACTGGTCCTAACTTCCACACCCCCCTTTATGACATTGAATTTTCAAGCCTGTAAGACTTCCCAAGCCTACTGTCTCCAAAGAAAGACTTAAACAAACCCCCACCTTTGAAGCCAAAAGCCCATCTCGTGTGCCTTGCGCACACAGTTGGCACCTGACCCAGCAATCTTTACTCCTGTGAATAATCCCAAGCCATCCACGTCATCTCCCTGCAGCCCTGCAACTTACTCACAAGAGTAATGAAAATTTAATGGGGCCCTTGACGTAGGTACAAAATGAACCCTGGGGAAAAAAGAGGCAGAGAAAGGCAGATTATTGCAGCAAAGGATTCCTAATTGGCAGCTGCTGATAAAGCTCCCTCAGCTCCAGTTCACAGAGATGTCAAACATCCGATCCAAGGAAGCTTGACAGAATATCAACGACAATTCTCATCGCTTAACAGCAGAATAAATATTAGGCTAGGACCAGCCCTAAGGACAGTGCCCTTTGGCCCCTGCATGGAGGAGGCATCAGCGTGAGCACCTTTGCTGGACTACCTGTATCCTGCAGCTTGAAATCACAGACTAAACCAAAACAGAAAGAAAACCCAAACAGATTCCAGCATTTTTTTGGTCTGTCTGGATAGGGATAGGGTGAAGGATGCTCCACTTGGGTGCCTGTGTGCTTCCTACAAGGTGCAAATGACCCTGCTCTGGCATCCACCCAATCAAGTTTGTCATTCCACTCTCTCTGCTGTAGTTATCACAGAGGCAGCCTGGAGGAACACCCTTTCTGAAAGTGTGGGCTGATTGTATCCTGCACCCAACCAAAGGCATCATTCAAACAATGGCAGCCCCTGCCAGTGGTTTGCCCCCCATTTCTTCCCTACTCATGATGCAACAGGTAAAGAATTGGAGTTTTCTTTCCCCACCAGCCCTCTCCATGGCTCACAACAGCTGCTGTGTTGCATGGGAGCAGAAGAAAGCCCTTATGGGATTTTTTCTAACCAGAAATGGTCCATCTCCAATTTCCACATCCTTTGCCAAGAGTCTCATGATCTGGCTATAAACTGTGCCACTAAACCCCACTCTCTAGCTGCAGCTGGGGAAAACCCTTCAGCAGGCAGATGGCTCTAAGCAGGTACGGCCTCCCAGAGAAGCAGGTAGGATTATCCCAGTGCTTGGGGCCACTCTGTGTAGAGCCCTGAAAGGAGCGAGAAAGAGCACAGGAGGGTAGTGCCACCAGCATGACAGCTGTGCTTTACCTGCCCAAAGTTCCAGGGTCTGCTGTAGATGCTGTTTGCAGAGCCAACGTAGATGGTGCCTGTGTCATTGAGCACATATTCCTTCCTCTTGGCATCATCATCCAGGAAGACAGCATCACCTGGAGCAAAAACCCCCTCAGGTGTTAGGTGGCTTGCACACACATGGGAAATCATCCAAAGTGTTCCTTGGAAAGCTAACCTGGGGAGCTGGTAGTCAGCAACATTCCCACCAAATTATGACCATGCAGCACTCTTTTTTTTTTTTTTACCCTGTTGTGGAAGGATTTCTTTTAAGAATAAGCTTTACTTTACTCCTGCAGGTCTGCTGATACATGGCTGCTGCTGACTTGAGCAGAAAGCTTCTTTCTGCACAAACACTTTGGTGGATTAGGTAGACAGCAGAGCAAACTGGGGGACTGATGCCAACCAACAACACTGTTTTTAATCTGGATGTTAAGCTAACCCAGTCCTAGTTAACCTTTGTGCTGGCCCAGAGAGGGGTGGCAGAGAGGTGCAAAGAGAAGGGAGAGATGATGTCCCTTAACCTGGCACCGGGGGCTCCCCAGCGAGGAGCTGGCCCATCGCTATTGCTCCCGCTGGCTTTGCAAGGATGCTTCTTGCAGTGCTTTAGGGGAAAAAGCAAAGGTAATGTGGGAAAGAGAGGAACAATGTGAGGAAGAGCTCCTTTAGGGACAATCCCTGGCAGCAGAAATGGTCAGCCCTGGCTGCAGGCCCACTCACCTTCGCACCAAGGGTTGAACAGCAGGTAGACCTCACTGTTCTCAGGCTTGTAAATGTTAGTCCCGGTTTTCACATTCAGGGTGTACTTTCCCACTGGGGCACTGGGTGAGCTGGTGACAGACAGCAGGCACTGGGGAGGTGACAAGGAGAGATGGCATGATGGACCTGCCAGCACAGCCATGGGACACACATTATGCCACAGAACCAGCACCAGTGCTGATGTTGGTGGCCCTGTAGGTCTGCAGGGAGGGAGGGAAAGGTGGGTGGTGCCCCCAGAATTATAGAGCAAAGGAAAAGGACAGGGAGATGAGGATTTGCTCTGCAGCTCCTGGTGGGCTTGGCATTAGTGCCATCCATGTGGGAGTGCTGCCCATGGACTCTACCTCTTTGCCACTTTTCTTGGCAATGGAGATTTTCCATCCGCTGATATCTGGCTCCCTCCTTGGGTTCAGTGACATCAGGGTTCCCCTGTTCTTCATTGGCTTTTCACCTGGAAACAAACACAACAGATGAAGGAGGGTTGCATGGGTCTGCAATGACCACACAGTGCGAGGCAGCAGGAACAGGCTGCCAGGACTCTCCTGCTTTGCCTGCCTGCCACTCACCGATGCCAAAGCGCAGTGCCAGCTTGTCAGAGGGCTTCAGCTCCCTGCTGAAGCTGATCTGGAGCTCGAAGGGCATCCCACGCCGCACCACCAGGTTCTTGATGTTGTAGGCATCTGTGTGGTGCTGGGGACAGTTCTTCCTCTTGAGAAAGTCAATCCCAGTGACCTTCAGGTCAGCCTCTGGAAAGCCATTGGCAGAAAGGGAGAAATAAAGGCAAAAAAGGGTGAGAGCTTGGTTATAAATTGCTCTGTGCAGTTTTCTTCATGGGGCGCTGGGAGGCATTACAGTATCCAGCTCTCCAGTGATCCAGCACCACATGTGAAGCATAAAGTGTAGCACTGTGTCACACTGCATTATATATTACAGTAATAAAATGCAATATAAAAACATTTTAAAGCTAAGAAAGGTATAAAATATTTAGAACAGAACTGGTTCGGTTTAAGATCATCAAGTCCAACCATTGCCTAACCCTACTCCGGTTCTAAGCCATGTCCCTTAGCACCACATTTATGTATCTTTTAAACACCTCCAGGTGATTCAACCATACAGAATAACTAAGCACTGGAACAGGCTGCCCAGGGAAGTGGTGGAGTCACCATCCTGAGAGGGGACTTTAAAATGCATGTAGATGTGGCACTTAGGGTATGGTTTAGTGGTGGCTTGGCTGTGCTGGGTTAACAGTTGGGCTCCATGACCTTAAAGGTATTTTCCAACCTAAATGATTCTGTAATTCTAATAATAGAATATAATGTAATACAACACAAGATAGTGTAAGTAGTGTATGCATACAGAGCTCTAGAGTGAGTCATATTGCTGGGATGAGTTACAGAGGCTGGCAGCTGTCATAACAACCCTTTGCATAGGACCCTTCCAAAAGGTGCTGACCACTGCAGCAGCCCTGTGGACAGGGCCCACATTGTCCACATCTGCTCTGCTGCTCTGCTGGTGGCACCCTGGCAAAGCCAAGGTTGTGATAGTAACTCCTGTTTGCTGCACTTCTGTGCCATGCCAAACACAAGATTATCCAAGAGTAGCTTTAATTGCTCCTTACAGGATGTACTGCACACAGTCAAGCTGGGAGTAAACCACCTGTGTTGAAACTTGACTCCACTCAATTGTTGCAATCCCCACTGTCTCTGGGATGCCAGTGCCCTGGGAAACCACAGAATGTTGAGGTTGGAAAAGTCCTTTAAGATGATAAGAGTCAAACCATTAACCTCTTTCAAGACACTGAAGCTGATTCTTTGTATTCTCCTCCCTCCCCCCTAAAATTGGTCTCAAACAATCTCACAACAGTTATTAGTCAGCCTTTTACTCAAGCTGTCTATCTCTGCAAGGTTGTTTCCAAGGACTTGTTTTCTTCCACAACCTAATTAAGCATAGGAAGGTCTGGAGCTAGGAGCCAGCTGTGCTGCAGAGATGCTGCTGGTCTGAGGAGGGTACTAGATGTGAGGGGCAGAGCACTATAAAGTATAGTATTGTATAATACAATAAATATAATTAATTTAGTTTTTACTGTTTGGGGCTCCAGCAGGAGCCCCTGCCAAGTGCCTCACTCCCACTCGTTCCCAACACAGCAGCTGGGTTTGTCAGACACAGCATTTACAACACTGCCTCCTGGTCAGCCCTCCTGCATCTCTGAACAGGGCTAGGAAGTGCCTCAGCGCCTTCCCGCCCAGTGGCTCACGGCAGGGGGCTGCAGCGCCGAAGCAGAGCTCGGAGAGGCACAACCCCTTGGTGTGCTTGAGCAAACCCTCAGCTTTCAGTGCAGATGGGGACCGGGGGTCCCAGCGTCAGGCTCGGGCAGGTTGCCCCAGAGCAACAGGGAAAAGCCAAAGCGTGCCAGAATGTGGCTGAGCTGTGATGCTTAGGCAGTGTCTAGCCTGTCCTGTACCTGCCCATTAAACATCCTTCCACTCCGATGCCGTGTGAACGGCAGGGAGTAACAATGCCTCCAAAGCATCTGGGTCAGGAGTGATTCAGATGGAGCTATGGGAGAGTCCCACGACTTGAAACAGCACAGGAGAACTCAGAAAAGAGCATGTCAAAGGCATAATGGCTGAAGGGATTAATCCACCAAACTTCCTGACAGCTTCACACGGTACCAGGCAACCCTGCTAACCTGAGTATCAACAAGAGCCATCCCTGACCCTGAAGAGGCTGCAGTCTGCTGGCAGCTGCCGTGGCATGAGAGATGCCAAAGGCAGGGCTGGACTTGGAGCAGGCTGCAATCAGTGGCATGCTTCCTACTGCTGCCTGTGCTGGGCAACAACTGCAGCCTCCAGTAACCTGAACTGACCACCATGAACCCCAGCAGATTCCTGCCTCCATGCACTGCTTCTTAGCAACTCTATAAACCATATTTATCTTAATTACCTAATGCTTATCAGTGGCACAGCAGGTAACAGACCTGGAATTGGCCACCACCTTTCACTAGCAGACTGAATTTTCATGTGGGCTTTGTCTGCTTGCTGCCTGTCAGATGCTAACCTCAGGCTGAAGATTTGCAGAGCAGGGTGTGGGTGGGTGTGTGTGAGTGTCAAAAAATCTGAGCTGAAATTGCTTAACTCTTCTGAAGAAGATGAGGGGGAAGTGCTTCTTCCTCAGCCTTAACAAATCTCCAGCCACCACAGCTGCTCATCCTTGTTTCTTAACAGAAACCCTGGTGCCAGGCTAAGAAGCTACCAGAAAACAGTTCTGGAGATAGGAGAAAGCTTCGGGGGGGGGTGAGGGAGCTGAATACCTGGGAGGGCTGTGGGAAAGGGCTCTGGGGAATCAGGGCTGGCATTCCTAACTTAGGGACTGCATTTCCATTCCCTGTTTCTGGACATCACTGATGTTGAGCATGCAGAAAGGCTGCAGCTTTGGAATAAGCCCTGGCAGTGCAGAGTGTGGTGCCCAAGCCCTCTCCCCCCACAGCAGTGCCCCTAACTCCTGCGCAGACACACCCCTGACACCCTGGCCAATGCCATGTTCCATGCCAAGAAATGCCATGGAGTGGCTGCCAGGAAGCAAACCCAAGCCCACAAAGATGTCAGAAGTGTTTTTTCATCCTTTTCAAGGCAGGGGTTTTAATTTTATCTCCTAGTTGCATGACTTACCACTTGTAGAGTTCTTCCCACACTAAACCCCTAGCTCCATCACATTACCACCTGCCTGAGCAGATGTTCTGAGCTTCAAGAGCACAAACATCACCCAGAACAAATACGAGGACGTGGCAGCTTTGCACTGGTAAGGATCTGAGACCTTTTTCCCCATGAGCATGAGGTGATGGGGTTAAGAAGAATACTACTGTGGAGCAGAGTGTTCATAGCATGCTTGGCTTCAGTGGGAATAAGGCTGCTCCAGAGGGAGTTCTGCAAGAGAGCAAGACTTAGATGTCCCCATCCTTGCCCAACCTCCAGGCAATGATTCTCCCACATCCTAGAGAGGTAAGAACCCATCCCAAGGACAGGAGATTCCATCCCAAAGATGCTGCTGTCAAAGCCTTCCTGGAAAAATTCAGCTCATCCACATTCAGAAATGGAGGGGCGCAGAGCAGTGGTCAGGGCACCCTTCCCCTCCTGATGGCTGTGGAGCCCTGCTCCCAGCTCTGCTGCAGGCTCCACTCGGCCTACATGCACAGCTGCCCTCCAAAATGCAAGGGTTTGAACATCCTGGGGTTGGGCTGGCCCCAGAAGTGCAGGCAGTGGTTGTGCTTCAGCAGATGCTACCCAAGTGACACAGCCACCTTTCTAGGTAGGTGCAGGATTTTCTGACAAGAGGGCATGCAGGACACCCATGGAACAGAGCTCAGGCCCAAATAAATCTCTTTTTCAGTTATCCTGCAAGTTTTGTCAGATGGTATCAGGCATCACTAAAAAGCAATCACCTACATGATTAAGTAGTTTAAAAGAAAGACACTCCTTTCACTCTGACACACAGTAAGTTCAGAAAAGCTGCATTTCTTTCCCATTACCTCCAGTAGAGCAGCACTGGCACTGAAACCTTTCCCTAAGGTGTCACCCATGGCAGACACAGGGGTGAGGAAAGCCCCTGCCTCCACTGGAGCTGCCAGGCACCCTGCAGTGAGCCCTGACAAAGTGCACATTACCACAGGATGATGGATAGAGCATGAAAAACTCACCAGTGGAGCTGCTCATGGCTCTTGTCGCTGTTTCGACCCGAGGTGCCTGCGATGCCAGCAGCTTCCAAGGCTCTTTTCTTCTGAGTGTGGAGAAGGAAGACAGGCTGCCCTTTTTATCAGTGGCTGGCTCTGAGGTCACCAGATCCCTGCCAAGGGGTGGTGTTTAAGAGAAAGGAAGTTCCCATGAAAAAAAAAAAAAATGACTACAACTCCCTCTGCACATAGTCAGAGCCTGAAAAACAGCGAAACTTAAATCCCGACTCACAGGGAAGGAGGATTTGCATCATCGGATGACAAGTGGACAGACCCTTCACTGATAACCAGTAAAACCATGAGCTAGGCGAGTAACCAGAGTGTGCCCATGCCCTACTGTCCAGTTCACATGGACTGTAACTCCAGGCAGCCCGCAAACACATAACCTTTAGGAGGCAGAGCTCCCCATTAGGACAGCTCTAACTTTCTTTGAAGTTAAGGAGGGTTTTGTCACCATGGTGGGGACAGAAGCACCTGAAGCTGTAGGCTAATTCAGCATTTATATGTGTGGGTTGGAAAGTCCAAGGATCCTGGCCCTGGCCCCCTCCCTGCGGGGTCAGGCAGATGCCAGGGGACATCACCCAGCAGGAACACTGAGTGGGAAAGAGGAGAAATAGGCCATGCCCAGCAGGAGCAAGAAACATGGCGGGTCAGGAGCTGTTTGACAGCTGATCTTTGCTGAAGAGCTGTACCAAAGGTCTCTGCTCAGGAGGTGGCTGGACTCCATGTGTCCCACTGCCGCCCTGGTCTTCAGGGTGACCAACGATGGAGAGATGAGTCAACATCACAGAGAGGGAGGGCTGCTGGGACACAGGACAACAGTGACATGGCCACAGTGGCCAGAAAGAGATAAAAACATGTCCTCAAATGGCCAAAACTGAAGAAGCATGGAAGTGGCCTCAGCTCCTCCAATTCCCCCTTCATGGCAGCAGCCCAGGGCCAGCAAGGGTCAGCCTGCAAGCTAAATGCACAGCTAAATCAGGATGTTCCCCAACAAGCTCTCTGGGTGGAAGCCTTCAAAGGCACCGACTTCCCTCCATCAATTCAGGTCAGCAGGTATTTACTTTAGGAGGACTGTCTCATCTGATGCTGAAACTGGAGTGAGTGAGGTGCTGAATGAGCAGATCCCACCCTCTGAGCATGTCCCTGCTCGCTGGCAGATGTATGCTGGCTGTCCTTACTCGAGAGCATGACGACCGCAGCGCAGGGCGCTGGAGGTTCAGGACACGTCTATCACCTTGCAGGACCTCTGCATGAACATCTGAACCACCAGTGACAGAGCATCACTCACCATTCAGCACCAGACAATGTGCTGGCAATTACATACTTCGCTACCGGGAAAAACCCAGGACAGCCCCAGGTCACCTTTTGGAGCTGCTGTCACCCTGCATTGATGTCCTCCTGGATGGTGAAAGACATTTCTGCACAGGAACAGCATGGGATGAAGTGAACTACACCTGGAGTGTCAGCACAACATTGCAGCACATCCGAACCTCTGTGCTGTGTAGTCAGAGAATGGCTCAGGTTGGAAGGGACCTCAGAGGTCATCTCCTCCAACCTCCCCACCATGACCAGGGACACCGCTCAACTAGACTCAGCTGCTCAAGGCCTCATCCAACCTGGCCTTCAACACCCCCAGGGAGGAGGCAGCCACAGCTTCCCTGGGCAGCCTGTCCCAGAGTCTCACCACCCTTGTACTGAAAACCTTCTTCCTAAGCTCCAGTCTAACCATGCTCTCCCTCAGCTTCGAACGAACCATTCCTCCTTGTCCTGTCTCTAGACACCCTCATGAAAGGTCCCTCTGCAGCCTTCCTGTAGGATCCCTTCAGCTATTGGAAGGCAGCTCTAAGGTCTCCCTGGAGTCTTCTCCAGACTGAACACCCCCTGCTCCCTCAGCCTATCCTCATCACAGAAGTGCTCCAACCCTTGGATCATCTTTGTGACGTCCTTGGGCCTCACTCCAACAGCTCTGTGTCCTCCTTATGCTGGGGACACCAGAACTGGAGGCAGTATTTGAGGTGTGGCCTCAGCAGAGCAAAGGGGCAGAATTCCCTCTCTTGCCCTGCTGGACACGCTCCTCTAGATGCAGCCCAGGATACAAACTGTTGGCTCATGGTGAGCTTCTCACCAATCAACACCCCCAAGTTTCCTCCTTCAGATCTGCCACTTAATTGCAGCAAGAGAGAATCCACTTCACCTGAACTCACTGGCAGCAGCTTTCTGCTCCACTCTCAATGTTTTGTACATATAAGTAAGTCCCTGCTTGGTTGGAAGCAGCAGGGTGCTGACACAGGAGTCCTACAGCAAAAACTACAGAATGTTGCAAACAGGAACAGGCTTATGTTGGTAACACTTTGCTTCTGAAGAAACGTTCCTAGGTGTGTGCTGGAGGGTCAGCGGTGGTGACAGGACACGTATTCACCAGGGACAGTCACATTTCCAGTTCCATAGGGTTTTGCAAAAGGCTGATTTCAACAGCATGTATGACCTGACCCTCACTTTGAACCTCAGAGCTCAAGGAAGGATTGCAGAAGTTAAGTGGGTGTGAGTTCTGCCCTGCCATGAACCTTCTCCATCTTGGCAGATGGATGACCTTTCACTGCCTACAGCAATTTTGGGTTTGTGATAGCTTTCAGTTCTCCTTTACTTGGGGCAGCTATCGGTCTTGCCCACTCCCATTACCTTTCTGCATGCACTGGTAGGATCTCAACTCAAAGATATTAAAGTTGGCATATGGTACAATGCTCCTCCACGAGCTCCCTCCCCTGGCTCGTACAAGCTTGCCCTGCCAGGAAAGGCTGCTGAACTGTAATACCCTCTGAGGCAGCTCTTGGCAGGATCTGAGAAAAGATGTTTCCAGTTTAACTGCAGGAATAGTTTCAGCTTGTTTCGTGTTGTCACCAGGTGAGCTCTGTCCCTCCTACAGGCAAAGCTCCTTTTGTCTTTGCTGGTCAGAGCGGCTGGTTGTGGTTCAGCAGTGTGGCTTTTCTGTTTCCTCCTTGGAGAAGCTATGAAAACAGTCAGCCCTTTGGTGTTTTTTTTCCCCTCCAAACAGTTCCAGCAGTTAGGCACTTCACAGAAGCATCCCCTTCTAATGAACAGAAGCAGAAGAGGAAATCTCCAGCTGATTACCAATAACCTCAGAGACTCACTTCCCAGCTTGCAAAATCAGACACCAGAGGCTATCAACCGTATCTACACCTACCTGCTGCAAGCTAAGTCACCTTGTTAGCTGGTATCAGAAGGTAAGAAAAGGCAAACAAATAAAATCAGAATTCCCCCAAAGCTGCTCCCCTGTTTACAAGCTTGCCCTTGGGCTCGAGTTCTGTTTATTTTGCATATCAAAAATGACACGAACAAGTCACACTGTCAGAGAATGCCACGGGGATCAGTGCCAAGTAGGAAGGCCACAGAGTGTAACCCAGTCCTTGGCTTGACATCTTTATTCCCTCACAACATTGTGCCTGGTTATGGAGTTTTGCCATTTCCAACAGCAAGGTACAGTTGTCACAATGACCTAAGGCTTCAAAAGTTGCTTCTGTTTAGTGCTTTTATTTTCTATGCGCAGTCAGAGTAACATTCAAAACACAAAGCACCACAGGTTATAAGCCCATGTCGGGGTCCCGAGGGGCACCAGCATGAGAAGGTGTCTTCCACTGACCACAGCAGGATGGCTCCCCTGTGTACCGTCTAATCCGTGTTGAGTCCTTCCTGAATCACACCCTAGGGAACAGTCATGAGAAGTCTTGGGGAGATAAAAAGAAAAAAATCCTGCAGAGATGGAGAGCAGCCAAGGGTTAGACTGGAGCTTAGGAAGAAGTTCTTCACTAGGAGGGTGGTGAGATTTGGATTGGCTGCCCAGGGAGGCTGTGGCTGCCTCCTCCCTGGGGGTGTTGAAAGCCAGGCTGGATGAGGCCTTGAGCAGCTGAGTCTAGTTGAGAGGTGTCCCTGCCCATGGTGGTGAGATTGGAAGAAATAATCTTTCCAACCTGAGCAAACAAGGTAGCTTGATTGACATACTATCTGGTCCACCTCTTTTGAGCTGGACCCTCTTGAAGCTGCTACATTGGTCTTCCATTCACCACTTCATTAAGCTTGCACCTCACCCACCAGGAATTTCCTATTAGCAAGACCCATCTCATCCACGTAATGATCCTGACGGGCTGGTGCTGCTGCTCCTCTGAAAGGGGTGTTGATCCCAGCACTTCTCACACCAGCCATGGGCCATGACAGTGGCCTGTCAGCTATGGCTTGAGGGCATCCCATGCTCCCAGCAGGCAGATTCTCTCCTAACCTCACATGAGCTAACTTGTGGCAGGCAATCGGACGTCAAGGGTTGATGCAAGATGGCCAAGCCCAGGTCTTAACTGATTCTAAGTCATATGGCCCCAGCTACCTGGTAAGAGGTTTCCCACAGGCAAATACCAGAGGAGTGATTAGTGCAAACAGAATTATTATGGAAATTCCACTGTTTCCTTTTCCATGAACTTCTAAAGAGGAGTTTTGGACCTAAAGTTAAGGGCACAAGTGACTAGCCTTGGGCATTTGTCTCCAGAAGGAACGAAAATCCTATCACTCTGCCAAGCCCAGCACCACCAAGGAGCCTGTTCTGGAGGCAAAGCCAGATGACCTTTGGATGTCCCTTCTAACCCAGACCATTCTATGATTCTATGATAAAACAAAGGCCATAACTACACAAACACCAAATGGAGGCTCACAGCTGCTCAGGCAAAACACTCTTGGGTGGCACTTTCCCTGCCCTGAAGGAGAAGTCCTGCGGTCATCACGAGGAACAGAGGTTGCAGGCCAGGTCATCTTGTAGAGATCCAGAGCTGCTTTAACAGCAAGCCAAGCTTGACCTTAGAAATCTTTTCTGTTATTTTTCCAAGATCTCTTTTTCCCCTTCCCTGGCTGAGATGCAAGCAGCAAAACTGCAAAGTCAGTCCAGATACAGAGAGCAACCACATGTGAAGGCTGAACCTGGGATTTCAGCACTGCAGCTGCTTGGCCCTCAATTCTGGTCCAGCTGTGCCACTGCAAACACCAGAAGTCTAGTCCAGTGCTGAAACCATTACAAACTAACATGACTCAGGATAAGGCACTTCTGCTTCTCTGCAAAACACTTCTTTCCTGAGGTTTGTGCTAATAAAGACCTCTCTCATGTCACTTCTTCCAGACAGCAGCTGGGTTTTGGTGGCTTTTTCAATACAAATGCTGTGTTCTGAAGCCGAGGAACCTGCCAGCCTCAACCTGTCCTGTGAGCAGGAGCTCCTTGCCTGTGTGACACGCTGGAGGAGGATGGAGTTGCTCTGGCTTCCAAGCTTGCTAGTTCCCTTGCAGCCCCATCCTTGTGGCACACAGTCAACAACTATTCCAACGCATTTCCTCCCTGCACCTTACAGTCTTCTCAACCCATTACAACCACGACCTTCTCTTTCCCACACTGAATGGTTCTAGCCTGCTAACTTGCTCCTCACACTTTTGTCCCACCTCATCCAGAAACCTGAGAGGTGCAGGAGGACCCCTCCAGCAGTGTATGATTGGCAAGGTTCCAAACCAGAGTGGGTGCAGCTAGTCCACGGCTGTACCCACCCTGTTGCCACTCACCCATGAAGTAGCTTCGACTGTGCATGTATGACCACACTGACTGATTGCAGTGTGGACACATATCCACAGCCTACACCTAGAGCAAACAATCTGAAAAGCTACAAGGAAAAAATCAAGCCAGAGAGGGCTGCAACAAATAAATAGCAAGGGCAGGGAAATCAATAGGGCAAATATTGAGTTAGGGATAAAATAGTTTATCCATATATGAAAAAAAGCCTCAGAGAACAAGGCAAATGCTGACAGAAGCCCTTCCCACCTACAGGATATGTGTTTGGTTGCACATGTCAGAATGAGAAAACAGAAACTTGCATGCCAGTGTCTTCAAGTAACATTTCTTTGTGCTGGGGTGGTGTTACAGCTTCTCCCACCTGCCTGTGTGGGTGTGGGTGTCTACACACAGAGCTGTACACAGACTCCAGACTACAGGTCAGAAGGTGGCATGTCACATCCCCAGCAGCCTGACTGATAGCACTGTGTAGCAGGAAGGGAGAACCTTCCTAGACTAGGAGGGTTTGCAGGAAGAAGCTGGTCCTGCACGGTGCTGTATGGGAGCAGACCCAAAACATGATGGGTACAAAGGCTTCGGCCCACCCCTGGACATGTGGCTGCACTGTGTGGTGGACTCCTTGGTATGGTGGCACGGACTGGGGGCAGGGATGTTTGTCTGTCTGAAAAACAACCAAGCCAGCATCCTCCTGCTCACTCCTCTTTGCAGCATGCAGGTCATTATTCCTCATAGCATCACGAGATGCTCCTCCTTGGTGGGCAGCTGGAGTAGCTCCATGCCTAACAGGGTCTCTTAGGAAGCTGCTAACTCAGGAGTGTCCTGAAGAGGAACAGTCACTCAAAATACTTCCTCTCTGGATGAGGAAACAGCTGCTTGGCAGCTGGAGATGTGGAATTTGTAATGCCTCTTCTTCCCTGGACACTGCTCAGCAATGCCCTCACTTTTTGAAAGCAATTAGGTGTGGAGCCCTGGCTGGCATTCAGACGTGCACACACACAGCAGGTCACAGTGCCAAGCAGAGCTGTTTGACTCTTATCTCTCCAAAAGCAGAGAGGCTCCATCTGTGTCAGCGAAGGAGGTAAGCTGCGTGTGCGGCCAAGCCCCAGCCCTGACTCCAGTGTCTGGCATGAAACTGCAGCTCCTCATGAACTCTGAGGCAAGCAAGGCTGGAGGGTTCAAAACCTATGTGCCTCTTCCAAAAAGCAGTGGTACCATCAGCTACTCACTACCCCTCCTCTCTAACCCTTCCCTCCTCTGCTTACTGACATGGCTTTGTCCCTGTGAGCTGCAGGGGAGCCTCTGTGGCAGGCAGGATTCATGCAGGACTAGGCAGGCTGTGCATCATCTTGTCCCAGCAAAATGAGAGTAGGAGGCCCCACCCAGGCACTCCCCAGACACACAGTAGCCCAGGGAGCTGCTTAGGAAGCCTTGGCAATTAGCACAGCCACTCACAGCTGCTCTTCCTCAAACCTCGAAGAAAATAAAATCATTCAATCATAGAATTGTTTTGCTCAGAAGAGATCTTCAAGATCATCAGGTTCAACCATTAACCCAGCACTGCCAGGTCACGACTAAACCGTGTCCCTCAGCACCACATCTACACAGCTTTTAAATCCCGCCAGGGGTGGTGACTCCACCACCTCCCTGGGCAGCCTGTTCCAGGGCTTGACAAGCCTTTCGATTTTTCCTAACGCCCAACCTAAAGCTCCTCTGGCACAACTTGAAAACTGATAGGACAAGACAAACCTGCCTCATTTAGAAGAAGAGACCAGCCCCCATCTTGCTACAATTGTCTTCCAGGTAGCTGTAAGACAGCAGTAAGGCCCCACTTTATTTCCAGGTTGAACAACAGCAGCTCCCTCAGCTGCTCCTCATAACTCCTGTTCTCTAGATCCCTCACCAGCCTCGTTGCCATTCACTGCCAGGTCACCACAACCATGTCCCTACATCCAGACAGCGTTTCAATCCCTCCAGGGGTGGTGACTCCGCCACTTTCCTCCGCAGCCTCTCCCAGGGCTCAACAACCCTTCCAGTGAAGATTTTTACCTTGTGTCCAACCTAAACCTCCCCTGGCACAACTTGAGGCCATTTCCCCTTGCTCATTACTTGAGAGAAGAGACCACCCCTCACCTCGCTACAATCTCCTTTAGGGTAGTTGCAGAGAGAGAGATGCTCCCTGAGCCTCCTTTTCTCCATGCTGAACTACCCCAGTTCCCTCATAAGGGGATCTGCTCATCATAAGATTTGCTCTTTAGACCCTTTACCACCTTCACTGCCCTTTGGACATGGCCCAGCACCTCAGTGTCCTTCCTGTAGTGATGGAGCCCAAACCTGAACCAAGTATTTGATGTGCAGCCTCACCAGCACTGAGTAAAAAGGCACAACCACTTCGTATTTTTCCTGTGACATCCAATGTCACAGAGAGCTCCACTCTGCTGGGGTACTAAGTCACCATGATTTCCTCCTTGAAGAAGACACCATTCTGTGTAATACTTCTGTGAAATTAAGAGCTTTCCTGACCCCCTTGCAGTGTGATCAGCATTTAAGACCTCTGAAGGACCAACACAAGGCACTGAATCAAATGTGGAAATCTGAAGCACACCAAACTCAGCAGAGCAATCAACTGATCTCATTTATCACATCCACTGCTCCAGCTTATCACCTGGGCAAACAGAGTCTCCTTCAAGTTATTTTGATACATGCCCTGACTGAGATACTGTACAAACCTTCCATGTTTCAGTGGCTCCTGGTCAGTAACAGAGACATTTCTCAGGCTTTTAGTTCCTTATCTGATCAATCAAAATATGCTTTAAGGGTCAAGTGCAATCATCATTTCATTTGCCTTTGTTCCTTGTGAAAGTATACAAGACATTATTTACTTTAGAATACAATACTCTGGGTGCTTGTTTGTGCAACAGATATTTCATCTGCTTCCCACCATTAATTCACCAATATTGACTTCAGTCTTCATGAGCAACCTTATGAGCCTTGCTGCTGAGCAGGCACGTGCTTCTGCTGCTTATAGCACAGCCCTGCTCAAGGAACATCTGATCAACAAGATGCTGGAAAATGAGGGCTGTGTTTGCCTATGAGGGGGTAAGGTGCAGGGAAGACTCATTGTAACCAGCTCCTGGGAGGTGTGTGAACAAAAGTGTTATTGCCCTGGAATTCCAGGAGAATTACGTACCAAACGCTCTTCTCAAGAAATACCTCAGCTGAAGTATGCAAAAGCTCCATGCAAGAATATCATTTACTTCCTGCATAGAACATCATTTACTTCCTGCATAAGGGTAATTCACCTTCTGCCTTGGTCAACAAAGGTCTTGCTGTTGGCCATGATCTTCAGCCACTTTACAAGGTCAACCACACTTGAGCTCTCCCTCTTCAAACTCCACTCGCTCATCAATCTCACATGGCTTTTGTGCGAGAGTGCATGGTCTAAAGCACCTAGCAATGCTACATTTCAGACACTGAGCTTTGGACATGTTTTCATTTGGAAATTGGCTGCACCTCTGTTTAAGATCACCTCTAGCCACACACAAACCCCATACCAGAGAGCACACTGATTGCCACATGGCAATTGCACCCTTCCCTGCAGCTCTGGCCCCACTGCCAGCCAACATGGGCAAACACAGGTCAAACCCTGTGGGCAGAAAGGAGAGGGATTCTGACACAGAATGCACCCTGCTGGGGGCCTTCTCATCCCACAGCAACTGGAGGAAAAATACATTTCTGTTCCCACCCTCCAGTATTTACAGCAGTGGGTTTACAGCCTGAGTTCAGAGTCTTCCGCCTTCAGAATGAGCATCACCAAGTGAAATGCTGCCCACACTTTCTGCACACCTGCAAACGTCTCCTAAACCTTGACCTCCAGCAATTACTGCAATAAAGAAAGGTCAGCTTGGAGGTAGCACTTTTCAAAAGCTTTGGTAGGAGGAGGGAAGGGGAGACACTCTGGTCCTTCCCCTGCTATTCACATGAAGGTGATGGCCACAGCTCACAGGTGGCTGAGAGTTAACAGCAAGGGCAAACAAAGCAGGCTTGCAGCCTTCATCATTTCTCCATCATGCAGAAGGGCCTCAAGAGACTTGATGTGCTTAGACATATACACCTCCTGGCTGCCAGCTCCACAGACCTATGCTGGGTCACTGTGTCAATCCCCAGCTTCCCAGGTGGCCAGGCATGTTCCACTCTTGAATAGAATGGAATAGAATGAAATAGAATGGAATAGACCAGGTTGGAAGAGACCTTCAAGATCATCGTGTCCAACCTATCATCCTCTTGCTATCACTGCTGTTAGCCAAAGTGCTCCCCAGCTGCAAAGCCCATGCAGGTAGGCAGGAAAGGCACTCGGTGCCCTCTGTCCTCTTCCTCCCCGCATGTGTAGATTTGGGGGTAAGACTTTAGAGCACACCAAGGGGAGAGGCAAAGGCTTTGCTCCTCTTGGGACACAGCTGCCAGATGCGATGACCTAGAAAGTCTCCTGAAGTAGGGCACCTGGAGCAAACAGCTCCTAGCCCCTCCTGGCAACGCTGACTTTCCATCTCTGATAGGAAGAAGGAAAAGGCACAAGCCCAACTCCAGTGGCATTTCCACCCTCGAGTCTATTTTTGCATCCTGCTGGACATGGTGCAGAGCTGCCAGTCATGATAAAAGCTGACAGGCTCTGATAGGAAGGCTCACAGAAACAGGTCCTTAGGTTCTCTGCACATGCCACACTCCTTACTCACTCTCTGTGGTCACAAGACAGAGACAGCTTGGCAAGCCCAGAGCAAACAGGTGACATCACCAGCATGATGCACACGCTTGCAGGCACCACGGCATCCTGACCAGGACTCAGACTCACCAAATTCCAAGTGAAACAGGAGGTGTGGGCAAAGAAGTCAATACCTTAGAAATGACCGTTTCTGACACATCCACCCTGTGGACATCTGATCTGTTTGATTACCTCACATGAACAGCAATCAGCATCATCCAGAGGTATAAAATCTCAAGTGCTTTGAGAAATTCCATTTTACCAGACATTAAAGCAAACAGCAGCTTATGTGGGGAGGTGAGAAGGTGTTGAACACGGACACTCCTAGTCTCAGCAGCTGGCACTTCACATGCAGCTGTTGTACTACTCCCAAAGTCGTATTTTGACCTACAGCCAGCAGGAACAGCAATCAAAACCCCAGCCTGGTTAAGAGTTTAAAGGAAAGAGCAGCAACCTTACTGTGAGGAACATGTCAGGAAAGGGTAAGTGGAAGCTGCAGGTGTCAGATACCAATGGCAAGATAAAAAGTGAATGGGACTGACAGGGAAAGGTGAGGGAATTAGGGAAGGGTGAGGGAATTAGGGAAAGGCTCCACAGACTTACAGGCAACAGCAGGAAGCATCTCAAGATGCAGAGAGAGGTCAGGAAGAGCAGAGCAGAAATATTCGCTGCCTTCAGTGTCTACTTCTGACTGCTTTTCTATTTTGGGACCGGTCCCACTATGGAAAAGTCCTGATGCACAGGCACCTTCCACAGCCACCATGTTTGCTTTCAGCCTTCACCAAACTGGGACAGCTCCACAGTCTCAGGCTGTCAAGAGGAGGAGCAAGCTGATAAGCCCCTGGCCCTGATTTCCACCATACTGACTCAGAGCAGAGCAGCTCTCTCTGAGGCTGTCACTGCCACCACACGACCAATGCTCTGCCAGGCAAGATGAGAGCAGTGTGATTTCCGGAGTCGGAAGCCCAGCAGGCGAGCAGGAGCTAGCGGGTCCGTGGCTGGCACATTTAGAGTTGCCTGAGGACTGGGAATGTGGTCAGGATGCAGGCTGATGAGGGTGGCAGAGTGTTGTGTCTCCTCCAGCAGCCATCACGCCTCCTTCTTCTCCTCTGGCAGCTGTGCTGGCCGGGGTGCAGCTGTGTGCAGTAGCATGAGGCCACAGAGTGTCACAGTGAGGCCAACCCACCACAGAGGCGTCCATGTCTCCCCAAAGAGAAACTTGCCCAGGATAGCCTGAAGGGAAAGACAAGAGACAAAGCTTTGTCTGGTCTGCACTGCCAGAACCATGAGGTCTGCTGCTGGGAGAGCTGGCCCTAGAGAAAACATGCCTGAGGGAATTCCTGCTGGGACCACCAACACAATGGCTGCTATGGGTGATGCCAGAGATTGTAGAATTGATTTGGTTGGAAGAGACCTTCAAGGTCATTAAGTCCAGCCATTAACCCAGCACTGTCAAGTCCACCGTTAAACCATGTCCCTCAGCACATCTACACATCTTTTAAATTCTTCCAGGGATGGTGATTCTACCATTCACCTGGGCAGCCTGTTCCAGGGCCTGACAACCCTTTCAGTGCAGAACTTCTTCCTACTGTCCAACCTAAACCTCCCCTGGTACAACTTGAGGCAGTTTTCTTGCCCTACCATTTTTCACTTGGGAGAAGCAGCCCCCACCTTGCTACAATCTCCTTTCAGGTAGTTGTAAGACAGCAATAAGGTCCTCCCTCCCCTTTTTCTCAGCTCCCTCAGCTGCTCTGCACAAGACCTCTAGATCCCTCATCGACTTCATTGCCCTTCCTTGGACAAGCTGCAGCACCTCAATGTTCTTCTTGTAGTGAGGTGCCCAAAACTGAACACAGTGTTTGAGGCCTCACCAGTGCTAAGCACTGAGGGATGATCACTTCTCTAGCCTTGCTGGTCATACTATTTCAGATCTAAGCCAGGGTGACCTATTCTACCATCCAGCCTGGAAGCACACTCACACTGCAGAGCCAGAGCAGAATGCTGGCGGGTCTGTGTGTACTTTGCTGCCTTCCCATCACACCTCATGAGCCAAATCTCCAGCTGATTGAGGATCTTCACTCAACAAAAGGGCCTCACTGACTTGATATTTGGACACCACCACAGACTACTCACTTCATGTCTGCCTGCAAGTCTCCCTTTGTGCCCAGCCATGCTAGGAGATGAGCTATGACCAGCTTCATCTGCTGCGAACATTCCCACACCCCTCTGCTCCTCCCTCCAGGCTTCAGTGCCCAGGTTAGGGATCTACTCACCGAGCAGATGAAGTTGGAGGCCGTGGTTGTCACCGAGGCAGCAGCTGAGGAGGAGGAGAGTCGCAGGGCTTTTGCAAAGACCGTCCACATCACTGCATTGCACACCAGCACCAAGCCGACACCGCTGATGCGAAGCAGCACAGGCAGCTGCAGCAAGGAAGGAAAAACTCAGGGATTTTCACCAACCACTCATTTGTAGGCACTCATTTGTGGGCACTCTGGAGCAAAATCTGGGCAACCTCATCTAGTGGAGGACGTCCCTGCTGACTGCAGGGGAATTGGACTAAATGACTTTTGGAGATCCCTTCCAACCCAAACCATTTTACAATTCTATGCACATGCCTGTAATTTGGGACCCACCTGTGCCAAATTCAGGCTGAGACCTCCCTACTGGTCCTCCCCACCTCCCACAAGTTTGCCTGTCTTACTGCTGGTCCTCCAGGAGAGAGGTGAGAGCTGAGGGCCTTCATACCTTCTTTTGCACACTCACTGGAGAGCAGATTCACTGAGAGCTCTGTGCTCCAGCATCTAGTGTTAATAAAACCACCTCTGAATCCAAGGGCCTTCAAGGCCAACTACGTTTTCAAGAAACATCTCCATCCTCAGACAACCTCACAAGACACATCGCAGCCTCAGCCTGAAAAAAATGTTACCATCTTGCCTATAAAGCCTTCACTCTTCAGTCTCCCCCCACGCCCATAGCTTTAACTGCTGTGGTCATTTCCTTAACCTCTAGGTACCGTGCACTTTATGTGAAGACACCAAGGGAAAAGATCCTAAGACCGTAACTCTCACAAATGCTCAAGGCACACAGGAAGACAAATGAAAGCAAGACTTTGTGTAAGTCCAAAGCCATCATGCTTTCATAACCTGCCACCTTTCATTCCGATGTTGTGTACACCTACCCCCACCTCTAAGGGGTGGGCATATCTGGGAGCAAAGAGATGAGAGGGGGAACCAATATCATGTGCTTCACCTAAATTCAGTAGATTTCTGGATCAGAATGAGCCTGCCAAAGTACACAGGAAAAAATAAAGCGCCTTTAGATAAAGAGATCTTGTTATAGTCTCCAACCATCTACCTGAGGTGTAGAGAGGATGGAGCCCAGGCTCTCCTCTAAGGTGTGCTGAGATACAACAAGAGGCAGCAAGTAAAGTTTGGGATAGATGAAATTTTGAGCTGACACAAAGGAAAACAAAGGTGATCAAATACTGGAACAGAGATCACGGGTTCTCCAACCTTAGAATTATTCAAAACTTGACTGGAGAGGGTCATGAAGAACCTCTTGGGAGAGCAGTGGTTGGAACGGAGACCTCTGGAGGTCCTATCTGACTCAAATGACTCTGTAAGGCCTGGTGGAGCAAAGCTAGTTTCCACCATCACAGCAGCTATGCTCTCTTCAGAACTGACCCTGAACCCACAGGCTCTTCTCTTGACCCACTGCAGAGCCAGGGAAATCGGCTGCATTATACTTGGCAAGTGGCATTGGCCAGAAAACCTCTGGAAGGCCTTACAGAGAAAGGTCAAGTCACTGTGTGGCATAGGCAGAGGAATGGTCACAGCAATGGCATGCAGGCCGAGATAGGAACATCTCCAGGTGATCCCTACAAGGAAGGAGGGAGGTACAAATTTCTCCCCTGCCAAGGGCTCAGCCAAGCCAGCCCAGTGAGTCAAGGATTACTGTTCTGATTGTTTTTCTTAATATCAGATTAATTTCAGTGTACTTTTCAGATAATCCACCATTGCTCCTGAAGTGGAAGCAATTTTAGATGAAGTTTGACAGGGCAGAGGGGAAAGGATAAAACTTGTTCAAATGAAGATTTCCTTCCTGTGCAGGCTGGGCCATCACAAGTCTTCGGGCCAGGAAATCCACGCTGCTATTGAGCATTCTGCTACCTACTTTGTAACCTCTTAGAAGCATCAACACAACACTCAGTGTCTGCTGCTGTCCACGCCCCAGAAATGATGGCCGCTGCCATGCTTGTTTTCACGCTTCTGTAGTTCTTCCTCCAACAAGTAATTCCTTCAGTTTCTGTGTCATGTGGCTGGCCTGCAGAGATGCCTCTGCAGTACATGTGCAGGGTGTACTGTCAAACACTGAGGTTTTGGGTTTCTAATCATAATAATAATCACAAGTCAACTTCCCTTTGTTCTGATGCAAGGGTGTTTTCAGATCAAGTTTCTCTTGGGGGTTGTCCTTTGCATTTGAAGTCCCAGTGTATATTCACCATGTGAATAACAACCCCTGCTCTACACCAGATTGGTCTCCAGAAGATGTTTTTTATAACCTGCACATGCTGTCTGCTCAGCCGCTCCCCATTCACACACAACCTTTTGTAGATCTCCACCTCTGCCATGCCTGTATTAGAGTTCACTCCTGCAGGTCAAGACATTCTATTTTGGAGGTGAATGGCCAGCAGCCTCATGTAAACTGCACAGCAAGGTCTGAGGAACACCACTGAAACAAAGATCACCCCAAGTGAGAACTTAACAGTTGAGCAGCATAATGGAAACAAACTGCTCCACCTTTCCACAATGGCCATGAGCAAACAGCACAAGAGTGGGAGAAGGGCAGTGTTGTCCCAGATCAAGCGTTTGATGGTAAAGTACACCAACACCCTTCTTTCAAAGTAAAATTGACATAACTCTGGCGGGACCCAACCCTGGAGTGCTGTGTGCAGCTCTGAAGTCCTCAGCAAGGACAGACATGGATCTGTCAGGTTTGGCCCAGAGGACACAGAAGAGATCAGAAGGTGGGAACACCTGGACTGTGAGGGCAGGCTGACAGAAGGCTCCAGGGAGACCTTATTGTGGCTGTTCAGTACTTAAAGGGAGTGATGTAGACAGTCCTTTTAGGCAAGGCCTGCTGTGTGAGGAGAGTGATGGTTTTAAAGCGAGAGGGGAGATCTGGCTTAGACAGAAGGCAGACATACATGTTTGACGATGAGGGTGGTGAGACACAGTCCCAGGTTCCCCAGAGACGGTCGAAGCCCCATCTCTGCAAACATTCCAGGTGAGGCTGGGCAGGGCTCGGAGCAGTCTGATCCAACTGAACATCCCTGCTGACTGCAGGAGAGGTGGACCAGATGACTGCTGAAGGTCCATTGCGACCCAAGCCATTCCGATTCTGTGGAAGTACTATGGATGTGCTCTCAGAGGCGGCTTTGGTTTCAGGCATCCCCACATACCTGATACCTTTTCCACACCACATCTGCCTCGGTTCTGCTTGCTATTTATATGATCACCGTACATTAGTCAACTCCGCACCGCTAGGAGGCCAGGCTCCCTCCGGCTGAGTCACCGCTCCGCAAATCCCCGTAAATCCCTCTGAAAAGAAGCGCCGGGCAACCCCGGGACACCAAAGGGTAGAACCAGCGCTCTGCTCCTTCCTCCTCAGAGGCGAAGCCGCGTCCGGGAAGCCCACGGGCAGAGCACACACGCACACTCGCGTTACACGCACGGTTTCCCCGCACCGACTTAACTCCTTCCTCACCCAGCCATCAGCCGCCGCTCCGCCCAGCGCCAGTTTCGCCGCGGCGGCAGCCGCCGCTCCCAGCAACCCCGAGGCCGCCGCCGCCGCCACTCCACCGCCCGCCAGCATGGCGGCTCCGCCGGTCCCCCCCGCCCGCCACAGCCGCCTTCCGGCGGCCGCCCCGGAAGGCAGGCAGCGCGGCGGGCTCGGGGAGCGGGAAAACGAGGAACGAGGCAGGTGTGGAGCGCGCAGTTATGTACAAGGGCTTTATTTTGCTGCGTAGTTTTAAAAATAACAATACAAAGCCTACTGCAGACAGACAAAGACAGAGACAGGCGGCAGGGACGGGGCCGAGAACGCCGTCTGCCTGGAAATAGAGTCCAGAGACAAGGCATGACAAGTGGGTTGAGAGGCATTTGTAAACAGAACGTGGCAACAATTAAATCCACAGGAGACGACAGCTTTGTGGTCCAAGACAAACCCCACACTGATCCCTGGAGTGGTGAGAAGCGGGACTAGTTACTTCTGACTTTTCCTGTTACTTGCCTTCAGTGAAAAAAAACTTAGCCAGTTTGTCTACAGAAAAAAACAAACATACACACCCCACTTCACCCAAAGAAACAACACAAAAAAATCCATGCACACACAAAACCCACAACCACCCCACAAAACAAACCACAAACAACCAAAAAATAAAAATTCCAAAACATCCCCCACAAAAAACTAAAAAATTTCTCAACCCTTCTTAGTTCAGGTCTACAGGGGAAAAACAACTTCAATTTAAGGTCTGGGCCTAGCTGAAGGGTCATATTAAAAATGCCTCCTCAGCTTATGGTTAGCTTCTTACTTCTATACTTGGAAACTACTCTGCAAGCTTAGGCAACTTTGAAATTCATAGATGAAATAGAGGCAATTTTTCTTCCCCTCAGCCAAAAGCTGAAGAAACTCACCAAGTATCCTGCCCTTCACTCAACACACATTCTCTTCGGTCCCTTTTGCCCCTTTGCTTGCAGACAAAAGTAGTACTGTACAAAATAGTTTGACAATAAAAAAAAGGCTAATAAAGAAACCCAAGGCAACTAACCTGCATCTGAGCTTGCTCTATAACTGTGTTCCACTACCAAATTGTTTGCAATAAATCTTCAGTGTGATTAAATGAAGGCATGCCCTACTCCTAAAATGTTCTGCATATTTTCAGATCCTGTTTCTCCACATTTCTAACTTTGGTTTGGCAAGAAAAAGCTTGCAAAACACTTAGAATTTCCTACAGTGCTAACATAGAAGGCTCCTGTAAGTTTATAATGGGGACAAAATAGGTCTAAAAAACATTTGGATTTCAAATAGAGAGAGAAGAGAAAAATAAAAATATATTTATAGTACTATATACAAGTCTCACTAAATTCACATTTGTGCTTTATTGGACAAACTTCAGTATAAAAGTTATGTTTAAGCAGTCCACTGAAAACATCCTATGAAAAGCTGATAAAAGAAGTTAAAAAAAACTTTAACAACAAAATCACAGAGAAATGGTGCTTTTAAAAAGCCTGCTCTGGTGTGTAAATGGAGAATTTCAGAAGAGGTAGGAACCTGAATAAAAGCACAAAAAGGAAACAAAAGTCCAGGTCTGTTCCCAAAAGTCTCAAGGAAATACCTTCCAGCACCTAAACAAAATCAGGTTTTGAAACCTGATAGGAAGATGTTACTGTGTCACTGAAAGCTGCCCAGTAGAAGGTAGTACCAGCAAAAAAAAAAAAAATCCAACAACTACACCAGCTGATTATTCTGAAAGCCCAGCTGAAATCAAGTTTGACAGCTGGCTTTTGCTTATTCTGTATGCTTTAAAACCAAATCTGGCTCTGCATTTTCCTTTGTGCCATCATATCTGATCCTGAGGTCTATATAGGTCATATTTTTTGGACTCTTTCAAGTAAGCATTTTCAACTCGTAGCTTTTCAGTCTCCTGGAAAACAGAAAACACATAAGGAAATTATCCTCACTTCTAAATTTCTAACTAAGTGCACTTCAAGTGTTTCATACGCTGTATACAGAAGGAAATAAAATGGGATGATTCTTGTCTGGGGCCTTTGAGGGCACACCAGCCATAAACTACATAGCTCCTAAGTTCAGAGAGGTATTTGTCTCTCTTTCCAACAGAAAAGCAGGATTCTTAGTTTTCAAACTTAAACTCCAGCTCTTTTCTATGCCAGGCCACCCCTCCTCCTGCACCCTTCCCCACCACCCACCTCAGCAAGCTTCGCGTAATCTTTCTTCAGTTTCACAAGGTACTGAATCTTCTGGTTCAGGTTTTGATGACCAAGCAATTTCCCATTCTCTTCAGCAAGAGAGGCAACTTGCTTCCTCAGCAAGTCCATTTCCTGTAATTAATAAATACATTGTGTACCTCCTCACTGTCACCCCTCCTCATTTGGGATGAAATACCTCCTGTAGAACTGTTGACACACCAACATGGAGGTTTGTTGAAAGAGATAATGCAAGAGTTGGGTCATGTGGGAAATACAAACTTGCCTTGCATCCCCTTAGATGCTAGCTTAAATCCCTCTAAAGGGCATCACTTGATTTGGGCACAGAAACCACTGTTACAATTCAGAACACAGAGTTCCACTAGTGCAGGGAACAGCGTTACAGTGAAGGACCAAATGTTCTCAGAGGCATTCTTTGATTGCCAATTAATTTAGGGTGGCCACAAAGATGATCCAAGGGCTAGAACCCCTCTATGAGCATAGGCTGAGCCAGCTGGGATTGGTCAGCCTGGAGAAGACTCCAGGGGGACCTTAGGGCTGCCTTCCACAATACCTGAAGGGATCCTACAGGAAGGCTGCAGAGGGACTTTTCAGAAGGGTGTTTAGAGACAGGACAAGGGGGAATGGTTTGAAGCTGAGGGAGAGTAGGGTTAGACTGGGGACCCTGGTATAGGCTGCCCAGGGAAGCTGTGAAGAAAAAACCACAATTATTTATGCAAAACCTTTCCAATCCTGTCTCTCTCTTCATAAGTTTCCTCGAGTTTTGATCTGATTTTTTCTTTCTCATGAAATGCTTTCAGCTCCAAAGCTCTTGTTCGTTCCATCTCCAGAGTCATTTCAAGACAAGTATTCTTTGTGATCCGGAGGGTATTTTTGGTTTCTTCCAATCTGCCAATGTAAAATAATTAGAAAATAGTAAACCCCAACATAAATGGCATATAACTGAATTACTAAGTCAGCTCTGGACATGGAAGCAGGCTCCTTTAAAAGTATGCTTTTGAGACAATGCCTGTTCCCTACACGTCAGTGCTGCTAAGAGAAGGAAAAACATTCATTCTGCTTCCCAGCTCTTGTGTTCAAGACTGCATACAAAAGAATTCCAAACATAGATAACCAAATAATTTCAAATGTCCCTTCCACTCTAAGTGTTTCTGTGGTTCCACCTGCAAAAAAAGCAATAGGTGCTACCACCACCTGCTGATGAGACAGAGGAAGAACCCAGTGGGTCCTGATGAAGTGTGAGCATTGTCAAAATCACATTTTTTAACATTTCAGGTCTTGGACTTCTATTGCATAAGTTTGTCTTTTTGGTATTGATGAGTTCAGTACAAGTCTCCAGTTTAATATTGAAACTTACTCAGCTTTGATTTGAAGCATCTCCTCCATTGCTTTTTTCTGTAAAGGTTCAGAAATATGAGTTACATTATTTTATATATATATGTTTAAAATCTTGAAAATAATTTGTCAATTGATGCCACACAATCTCTTTCCAGATCCTACAAAACTCATCTGACTGCCCAGCAACTCACATCTGATAGAATGGCTCAGGTTGAAAGGGACCTCAGATCATCTGCTCCAACCTCCCCACCATGGGCAGGGACACCTCTCAACTAGACTCAGCTGCTCAAGGCCTCATCCAACCTGGCCTCCAACACCCCCATGGAGGAGGCAGCCACAACCTCCCTGGGCAGCCTATTCCAGTGTCTCACCACCCTCATACTGAAGAACTTCTTCCTAAGCTCTAGTCTAACCCTGCTCTGCCTCATCTTTAAACCATTTCCCCTTGTCCTGTCTCTAGACACACTTAGGAAGAGTCCCTCTCCAGTGTTCCTGTAGGATCCTTTCAGATACTGGAAGGAAGCTCTAAGGTCCCCCTGAAGTCTTCTCCTCTCCAGACTGAACAACCACAGCTCCCTCAGAACTTCTTCCTAAGATGCAATCTAACCCTGCTCTCCCTGCGCTTCAAACCATTCCCCCTTGTCCTATCTCTAGACACCTTCAAGAAAAGTCTCTCTGCAGCCTTCCTGTAGGATCCCTTCAGCTATTGGAAGGCAACTCTCAGGTCCACCCTGGACTCCTCTACAGGCTGAACACCCCCAGCTCCCTCAGCCTATCTTCATAGCAGAAGTGCTCCAGCCCTTGGCTCATCTTTGTGGCCTCCTCTGGGCTCGCTCCAACAGCTCTGTGTCCTTGTGCTGGGGACACTAGAACTGGAGGCAGTATTTGATGTGTGGTCTCAGCAGAGCAGAGTCAAGGGGCAGAATCCCCTCTCTTGCCCTGCTGGCCACACTCCTCTGGATGCAATTCAGCACACGGCTGCCTGCTGGGCTTCATGAGGGCACTGCTGGCTCATGGGGAGCTCAGCGATCAACACTCCCAAATCTGTTTCTTCAGAGCTACTCTCAACCCACTCTGCTTTAAGTTACTCTTTCTGCTCTAGGTACACATTTCCAATTTCCTGTCACAGCAGAGTTCTAACAGGAGGTTCTTCTGTCTGGGGGATGCATGGCAACCTCTGCTGCAACGTTAACTTCCCTTCAGCAGAACCCTGACATTAGCAAGTGACACCATCTTCATTTTCCAATCCTGGAAATGAGTCAGATCTGAATCTGCTCTTCCTTGTTGTGCAATCTGACCCCAGTTCGTTGCTGTTAGATAAAGACAAACCTTAAGAAATAAGTATTGGGCTATGCCTGTTAGATTCACTAGAAATCAGGGTTTGACTTCCATGGAGTAGAAGAAAATGTTGTAATTCAGAGCAACCAAAATGAGAAGGGTAATGGTAGGGTAAAGTACCTTGGCAAGTCGTGCCTCAGCAATCTCTTCCTCCTTCTCCTTGAGGTACTGAACGTCAGGATGTTTCTGATCACTAGGAAATCCAAAAATTATCAAAGTTTCTCACAGAGAAAACCAGTTGTAAAAACAACATCGTATCCAGATTAACCCAGTAACTGTGTGTAGCTGTCTTGACACACGCTCCTACTAGGAACACTGAACATCAGGGGACAGTTCTACAAGGGTTCCAACTTTTGTGTTCCCATAATATCACATCTTCCCTTGTTAGAGCATACACAAGTATTTCACAGTTCTCTTCCCATGATAAATCTTAGTTAAGAATTGGTGATTTAAGGCAATAAAGTTCACAAGGCAGCGGATGATTTTCACAGCAAAGGCTGCGTCCATCTCTGATGACACGAACAACACAGAAGGTTGCATTTTAAATACAGCCTGGGTGTTTCTTACCTACTTCACATTAAGGCAGATTTTTCTTGTTCTGTTTTACTTTACCTGTTCTTGCTTTGCCTCTGAGCTTCTACAAGGCTCTGTAAATTCCTGTTGTTCTCCACCAGTATCTGCATTTCCAAGCGCAAGTTCTCCACCTCATGTAATTGTTCCTAAGCAAGTTAAATTGGAAACATCTCACTTGGAGACCAAACTGCCATCCCAGCAAGTTTTGGAACAAAATAGGAGACAGAGCTGTTCCTCAGTAGAATAGAATAGAATAAACTAGGTTGAAAAAGACCTTTGAGATCATCAAATCCAACCTATCACCCAACACCATCTAATCAACTAAACCATGGCACCAAGTGCCTCATGCAGTCCCCTCTTAAACACCTCCAGTGACAGTGACTCCACCACCTCCCTGGGCAGCACATTCCAATGGCCAATCTCTCTTGCTGGGAAGAACTTCTTCCTAACACCCAGCCTAAACCTCCCCTTTGTCTTCTTGTTGTGGTGCTGGTTGCTGGGAGAAGAGACCAACCCCCACCTGGCTACAACCTCCCTTCAGGGAGTTGTAGAGAGCAATAATACAATACAAGACAATACACCAGGTTGAAAGAGACTTTCAAGATCATCGTGTCCAACCCATCAAAATAAGGTCTCCCCTGAGCCTCCTCTTCTCCAGGCTAAGCAACCCCAGCTCCCTCAGCCTCTCCTCATAGGGCTTGTGCTCCAAACCCCAGCTTTGTTGCCCTTCTCTGGACATGTTCCAGCAACTCAACATCTTTCCTAAACTGAGTGCCCCAGAACTGGACACAGGACTCAAGGTGTGGTCTAACCAGTTCTGAGTACAGAGGCAGAATGACTTCCCTGCTCCTGCTGGCCACACTATTCCTGATCCAGGCCAGGAGGCCATTTGCCTTCTTGGCCACCTGGGCACACTGATGGCTCATGTTCAGCCTACTATCAACCAGCACCTGCAGGTCCCTTTCTGCCTGGCTGCTCTCCAGCCACTCTGACCCCAGGCTGTAGCACTGCATGGGGTTGTTGTGGTCAATGTGTAGAACCTGGCACACAGCAGGGTTCTCTGGCAAAGATCAGCTCACCCTTCCAGTTGCAATTTCATTAAAAACTGGATATTTGAACTTCACCAACTGCCTGTAGAGATGAACTTGCAGTACCTTCAGCCTGAGAATCTCCTCATTCTTAGCTCTGCGCTCCTTGTTCAGCTCGTGCACCAGGTGCTCCAGGTTAATGGCAGAAGCTCTCCGATCAGCCATCTCTTGCTTGTGAGTTTCCAACAGCTTGGCCAAATTCACATCAAAATTAGGGGGAGTTTTTGGACACTGCTAAGTTAAAAGATACAAACCATTAGTGGAGAACTGTTTCCCTGGTGAATTGATTACTTTCTAATGCTTAATTGGAGATGTGTATTAATAAATTCCTGACAGACAAATCACAGAATGGCTCAGGTTGGAAGGGACCTCAGATCATCTGCTCCAATCTCCCCACCATGGGCAGGGACACCTCTCAACCAGACTCAGCTGCTCAAGGCCTCATCCAGCCTGGCTTTCAATACCCCCATGGAGGAGGCAGCCACAACCTCCCTGGGCAGCCTATTCCAGAGTCTCACCACCCTCATACTGAAGAACTTCTTCCTAAGCTCTAGTCTAACCCTGCTCTGCCTCATCTTTAAACCATTTCCCCTTGTCCTGTCTCTAGACACACTTAAGAAGAGTCCCTCTCCTGTAGGATCCTTTCAGATACTGGAAGGAAGCTCTAAGGTCCCCCTGAAGTCTTCTCTTCTCCAGGCTGAACACCCCCAGCTCCCTCAGCCTATCTTCATAGCAGAAGTGCTCCAGCCCTTGGCTCATCTTTGTGGCCTCCTCTGGGCTCACTCCAACAGCTCTGTGTCCTTCTGGAGGCAGTATTGGAGGTGGGGTCTCAGCAGAGCAAAGGGGTAGAATCTCTTGCCCTGCTGGCCACACTCCTCTTGATGGAGCCCAGAATACATCAATGACACATTGAAGTTACAACCGTGGAATTTGACCATTGTTGATACTGCCATTGCTGGTCCCAGCTTGAAGCCATGCTGTGAAGTTTCTTAGTCTTTCCAATGACTTTTAGCAGTCATCACAATGAAAATGGTTCTCTCCCAAATGCCATACCTGAGGAAATACCACTGAAGATGAGTCCACAAAGTAATCTATTTGCTTCATTTTCAGTTCATATTCAGTCTTCGTTTTCTCCAGTTCTTCTGTTATTTTCTCCAGCTATCAAAAATCCCAATTGGAAATAAAGTAGCTTAAAAAACACAAAATATTATAGAAAGCAGCAGCCAGATCCCTATTTTGAGCAAGCCTAAGTACCCCACAAGTTATTTTAGATTGCCTTAGACTTTGCTTTTAAGAGTGTTTTCTGAATGCAACTTCAGTAACTTCATCCTTCAATAACTGCATGTAACAAGCATTTCTGAAAGCCTGTGCACCGCACACTGCAGAGCTAATGCAGATTTTGCTCTTGTTTGTACTTGAATTTTTTACCTTGCTAACACAATCTACCTTTCAAAAGGGTTGTTAGCATGGAAAAACTCTTTGTTGGCAAACATTACTGGTCAAACATTGACCAGATACTAAGATTTTACTGGTATAATCAGTTTCACAGAATCATAGAATCGTTTGGGTTGGAAGGGGCCTCCAAAGGTCATCCAGTCCAACCTCCCTGCAGTCAGCAGGGGCATCCTCAACTAGGCTGCTCATGGCCTTGTTGAGTCTGACCTTGAATATCTTCAGGGATGGGGCCCTGACCACCTCTCTAGGAAACCTGTTGCAGTGTTCCAGCACCCTCATGGTGCAGAACTCATTCCTAACATCTATTCTAAATCTGCTCTTCTCTCACTTCAAACCATGGCCCCTCATCCTACCCCTGCGGGCTTTTGCAAACAGTCCCTCTGCAGCCTTCTTGTAGCCCCCTTCAGGTACTGGCAGGCTGCTATTAGGTCTCACTGGAGCCTTCTCTTCTTCAGGCTGAACAACCCCAGCTCCCTCAGCTTGTGCTTTAGCAGAGGTGCTCCAGCCCCCTGATCATTTTCATGGCCCTCCTCTGGACCCACTCCATCAGGTTCTCAAGGAGAAAGTCCCACCATGACAGAAAGTCTCCCCTTGCCAAAATAACATCCTTACTAGAAGCCTTGCCAACACAGATGCATTACATACACTATGACACTTATGTCAGCTAGAGCTGAAATTGGGACAAAGGCTTAACACAACTTTCTGGCCTGCAAAAGCCCCAAGTCTCTTTCAGATTGTGCAGTTTATAGAGCTTAGCTCTTATCTTCACTGCATAAGGATATTGTTTCTGGGTAAGCGTTAAGTAGAGGGAAAAGTAATCCCCTAGGTTACCAGAGCAACTTGAGGTCAGATGCAGTGTGTTACAGGCACCAATAACTTTACTCTGCTTTCAGAGTAAACTTTTTTTTGCAACCTCTAGACACCATTTCCCAAGCAATAAAATGTTATCTAGCCTTGTTGCCCAAAAGCTTCTGAACTACCACTTTGCTTATGTGGGAAGGAGCACTGCTCTTCACCAAGAGTACTGCGTATGAGATACTCTGAAATTAGAAGTAAAACCTTTTCTAGAAGTTACAATTAACCACAGCTTCCTCCCAAGGAGCTACTTATCAGAAGAATGTCCTTATTTCACCTGTTCCTTGAGTTCCTGGATTACAGCCTCTTTCTTTGTTATGTCTTCATGTGCACACTGAAGCAGTGAATCATGTTTCTTAGAGGCCTCCGTCAGCGTCATCAGCTGCTCAGTGGTATGATGCAACTCTTCACACAGAAGGTCTCTCTGTTTTAGGTCATTGGATAAGTAAATAAATAAATGTTAAAGTTAAAATGTTAAAGTTATTACTCTAAAGCAGCTGTTTCAAGACATTTTGTCACTGTTGCTACATTTGCTAACAGCTGCAAGCATCTCCCCTTTCTCATCCTGAATTGTAGCAAGTGTTCATCTAGACGGTGGTATTTTAGCTTATTTTCTGTATCCCTTGTTGTGGTTGCAGGACAAAACCCAAGACCTGTACTGCAGCATACTACAGTTAGAGACTTGTGGGAGCTGTTTGGAAACAACCCCTGTTTGAATGTATACTTATAAAAAGATACCGTTCTTTAAGTAAGAAGCCAGAAAATCAAGTACAGCTTGTAATGCAAGGTGCATTAGTGACTGCAGCTCTTTTAGTGCACTGCTGTTCTGAGGGTACCTCTGGATTTATTCTAGGATCTAGACTCCCACCCTGCCTGATGGGGCATCATAACTATGAGAGTGTGAACCAGTACTTTGTGGGTTAAATGCCACCTTGGGTTAGTTGCTCTTGTCCAGTCTATAAAGCATGAAGGAAATCAGTAACAGATGTACAAAGTCAAAGGGGAAGCAGGATGGGTTTGTCAGGAGCCAGGTACACTCAAGAATAATCTTGTAGTAAGAATTGTGGCTTCAATTTAAAATGAATAAATCTAAGTGATCCAAAGGCAACTCAGTTTGGGATTCTAGAATGTCATAGACTGTTAATACATTCTGGTTATTAAACAGCAGGAATCTATTGAAGATGGGTTTTGAGAAGCAAACACCACTCTGGAAGACCTTATTAGTGCTCTATGAGTTGATAAAGCTTATCTAATATGACAGATGACCTTGTGGAAATTACTTGTGAGCAGAGGCTCGTGGTTTTGACTGATGGACCAAAACAGCGGTAAGAGAAGCCAGAGGAAAGGCAGTTAAAAAAGATAAATACAACGAAAAAAGGCAAAAGCCCAGTTGCTTTAAGCAACACATCTTAAATCTCCCTCCAGCAGGTGGAGCTTGCACTTAAAATGAGGATGAGTAAAGGAGAAACTGGCACTGAATACAGTAGCAGTGGGGGAAGAGATAATGTTAAACATAATATATTCCTCTACCTATCTTCATTTCTCAGCTGCATCATCAACTGCTGCCATTAAATTCAGCTGATGACTCCTTGGTGGCCTTAACAAAATTAAACCAGGCTTCCAGCATAGGTTTTTATGAAGTAGCTTATAAAATATTTATGTCAGTAATGTGAGAATTTAACAGCATTTGTCAGGTACCTCATGAAAAATTCTTTTAACAGTTTAACTAGCTGTAGTTTGAATCAAAATAAGGTTAGGTTTTAGAAGTATTTGAAGCAAAACCACTTCCAGCTGGTCTGTAGAACAAATAACAATACACCAACATTGCTGGCTTTACCTCAATGTTATCAGATACTTGTCTCTTCTCCAAGGTTTCCCTCAGTTCTTCAATCTTCTTTTCCTGATGCTCTATGATTCTTTTGCTTTCTTCTTTTGCAGCCAGAGCAAGATTATACTTGCACTACAAAAGAATTAAATTTTAGAGTATTTAGGAAAACATTACCCAAGGAAGTTGGCAAAGAGAACGCAAATAAACCTATCACTAACTTTCTGATGACAGCCACGAATGTTTAAAACCAGTGACTAAAGCCAGAATGCTAAACCATACACACTAAACTGTACAAGCCATGCTATTACAGATGACTATCAGAACAGTGGGAAGACTATTAATATGTATAAAGGCACCACAATACATCTTTAACCACTAGAGCCACTATTTAAAACACCAGATAACCACATCAAGAAATCAGCCTCATCAGCATTTTGTCTGGAGAACCTTTGGAATTCATAGTTCATACACAGATATTATCTAAAGCGTTCTGGGGGCTGCTCTGTCAGCTTGCAAACCAGATCTGCTTTAATAAAGAAGATGCATCATTTATTCAGAGCTACTTAAAGATATAGTTTAGTTCCTCATGCTTGCATACTTGTAGCACTATCAGCAACAAAAATTCACTCCCTCAAAAACGAATTTACAATTCAGCTTCAATTGTTGAGGTCTTAAATTGCCAATTTCTGAGACAATCTAAAAGTGTCTGTCAGCTGAATGTAGTTTACAGGATGTGAATAGGTCCCTGTAGAGACACTGCTCCTTACCCACCACGTGAAGAGGGTTCAGATTTCAAGACAGCCTTAGGTGTAAAATGTTCAGATTTCAACATGTCAAAACAGAGAAGTTTCCTTCTCAAATGCTACAGCAAGTTAAGTTGTTTGAGATCCATGATAAGACATGCCATTGCCTTCCACTTCTGAAAGACTATACCATGTCCTTCAGAATGACAGAACATACATTTATATCCTCCAGCTCTCTTGTCAGCCCATCTATGGACTCAGTCTTATGATTAATTGAAGATCTCAGCTCCTGGATCTGTCTCATCAAGTCAGTCACTACTTCCTGAAAGACAAAAAAAGGGAATGCTGATACATTATATAGATGTCATATATATTTTATTACTGGATTTTCTTTGGTGTATAAATTGTCCATCCCAAATTTCAAACCACCAGTTGAAAGTGAGGCCTCGATGTGCACACAGAAAAGGAGTAAGAGGATATTTGCTGTTCCATCATTGCCTCAAAAGTCATCCAGTCCAACCCCCTGCCAGAGCAGGTCACACAGGAACACATCCAGATGGGTTTTGAACATCTCCAGAGAAGGAGACTCCACAATCTCTCTGGGCAGACTATTCCAGTGTTTTGCCACCCTCTGTAGTGGAAAAAGGCACATTCAAGCAACACTGCTGCACTGACCATGCCAGATTCTTCTGACCTTCTGCATCTCAAATGCTTTGTTTGAGCAAACAGCAGGAATTGAAGCATCATACTGGATACTAAATACACTGATCTCTTACACCTGTTTTAAATACAGTATAAATGGCTGTAGCCTGGGAACTTCTGCTATTTAAGCTTTCAAAACACTAGAGCAGTCTTTTAATGCAAAAGTGCTTTGCCTCTCTTAAGAGAGCCATAGTCTGTCACCTTTCTTACCTATTCCCTTAGGTCATTACAACATGACACTGACTAGACAGCCTTGTTAATCACCAGGAGAGTTATGCTTTGCTTATGCACTGAAGGTTTGTCCAGTACACAGCTTTATGCCGATTTTTGGTTTGGTTTAACCAGATGTTAACCAGTTTCCTACCACCCTGCAAACTCCATGCCAATAAAGAACAGGATTTATTTTACATACACGGCCCAGAGAAGCATCCCAGAAAGGCTTTGGGTGTTCAACTCTACTACAAAACACAGTTACTCCCAGAAGTGGGGATCAGTAACAGAAATAACCTTATCTGTATCATTGGTCTTCTTCAAAGAAACAATCATCTCTTCAGCAGCAGCCAGCTCCTGTGCCAGCTTTTCCAGTTTTGCTTCCTAGAAGAAATAATAATCATGAAGAGGAGACTTAATTACTTCTGAAGCTTTGGAAAGCACAAAACCATGACAAGAAATGCAAAGAACTAAGCTGTTTACCTTAACAAAGCAATCTGAAATCTGAGAACTATACATGTATTTTGCTGCTAATAAACAGAACAGTCAGTTGACCAGTAAAAGTGCTATGAATGCTCAAGGAAGTCCATCAACACATGATTTAGACACTCAGTTCTGCTGTACCTGCTGCTCACACTGTGCCACCATTTCAGAGGATGGTTTCTCCACCTGCGCTTTTTCAAGGATTTTCAAGAGCTCCCTGAAAAAGAAACATTTTTCTGCTGAGAAATGTCATCAGAACATGAGAACTTCAAAAGAATCAAGTCACAGAAGTTTAGTCTTAGTTGCACTTCTTTTTTTTTTTTTTTTTTTAAAGGACTCTCTAACTATCCTCTTCTCATTGCTATACAAAAGACTAATGAATAGTTTAGTTACAAGCATATCTGGCTATCAGGAGTGCAGCTTTACCTCTGACATGAAGAGCCATCAATGTAATGAAATGACATCTGTCATCTTAACTGAATACATTCAAATGAAGTCTTGCTCCACATTAGATAAAATAAAACCCCCATTACCTGCTTATCTCTACCCAGCAGGGGAAAACCAGCACTACAGACAGGATCCCCAGCTGAACAGAAACCTAAGCCAGTGAAGGCAGAGAAAAACCAACCTCACCACCAGTCAAAACTTACTTTGAATTGTTTTCTTTGTCTTCTTGTAACTGCAAGGTTAGTTTTTCATTGTGTTCTTTTTCTGTTTTCAGGAGGTTCAAAAGGTTCTAGAATAATCAGAACAGATGCTTTTATAACCAGATACAAGGCAAGGTCTTAAGAATAATTTAAGCTAAAATAAAAATCTAAACATTAGACTCCTAAGATGACTGAAAAAATCCCAAACTACAGAGCCTTAAATGGAAACAGAAAGATCTTCAGCTTTGTCTCAAATCAGTTCAAAAGTAAATCTTTCTCCACATTAAACAATCAAATCTTTTCATCAGACACTGATGGTACTTTTGATGGCTAGAATATTCCTTGATATCCAGGGTTTTAAAGGAATGAATTAGATTAGATTAATTTGGGGGGGTGTGTGTTTCAAATTCTACCCAGCAGTTCAAGATGTTACACTGCAGGAAAAGTAAAGGAAGAATTTCCATACTGTCAGTACTCCTTCAAACACTAAAACCCAAAACTCGGAGCCAAGTTGCTGTGCAGGCACAGGGCACATTGCGGCAAAGCAGGCACAGTCATTTGCAAAAGCCCTTGAGCAACCTTCCTGCTATGTTTTGCAGTCACTGCAGTCTGACAGGATTTCAAGGATAGCCTTGACTAAACCACAGGACAGTGGCCACCACAGAAAGCCATAGATTATTTTAACAAGATCACATCCACTAGGAACAGTAAGAGACTTCTTTGTAAAGACAGAATAAGTACGCCAGTTTTCAGTAGCATGAGATGAAAGGTCACCAGCATTTTGATGTCAGGATTCTTTTCCAGAGAAGCTTCTTATTCCTTCACTGATTAACCCATCTCCATCAACATTTCCAGAGCCATTTCTTCAGCTGAAAACCTACTACTTCATCATGCTCTTGGATATTTCTTGTAGCCTGAGGAGGAAGTGTGGCCAGCAGATTGAGAAGGGATTCTGCCCCTCTGCACTGCTCTAGTGAAACCTCACCTGGAGCACTGCATCCAGCTCTGGAGCCTACAACATGGGAAGGACATGGACCTGATAGAGTAGGTCCAGAAGAGGGCTACAAAAATGATGAGGGGGCTGGAACACCTCTGCTACAAGGACAGGCTGAGGGAGCTGGGCTTGTTCAGCCTGGAGAAGACTCCAGGTGGACCTAATGGTGGCCTTCCAGTACCTGAAGGGGGCTACAATAAGTCTGCAGATGTTTCTCAATGCCTGGAGTGACAGGACAAGGGAAATTGTTTTTAAATGACAGAAAAGCAGATTTAGATTGGATGTGAGGAACAAGTTCTGCACCATGAGGGTGCCAGAACACTGCAACAGGTTGCCCAGGGAGGTAGCTGAGGTCCTATCCCTGGAGATATTCAAGGTCAGGCCTGACAAGGCTCTGAGCGACCTACTTCAGTGGAGAATGTCCCTGCTGACTGCAGGGGGGTTGGACAAGATCATCTTTGAAGGTCCCTTCCAACCCAAACCATTCATGATGCAAAAATCTTGCACTGTGTAAAGGTTGTGGGTACACCTTCCAAATGAAACAGCAGCCAAACTACCATCACTGTGGTATCTATTACTGATGAGAAAAGAAATTAAACAAGTTACTCATGTAGCCAAAGTCCTTGAAAATCCAGGACTGTCTTACACAAAGCTCAGTTTTCATTGCTTCTGCTTCTTGTATTTTGACCTCAAGTTGTTGTTTCAGCTGATCCGTCTCGAACTTCGCTACTTCCTGCAGGTTGTCATAGTCGTCCTGCAGGCTGGCTTTTTCCTCAAGAATCTTCTCATGTTCCAGCCTTTAGCAAAGAGAAAACAAACAAAAAACCCCCACCAACCCCATCCACAATATTAAGGGTTTGCTTCGTTATAAAATGTTCTGCTCAGTATTTTATAATCTTCAGTTAGCATCCAGAGTGCAGCTCTGCCAGAAAGCAGTGACTGGCACAAATGGGAACACTTCCTTGAAGCTTCCAAACCACCAGTTTTTGAAGGGCACCAAGGAAGGCAGAGTTCTCTTTCTGATCCTTAGAAATAATCTACTACTTATAAAATTCTATAGAAATTTCAGTCACCCTCTTGAGAGCTGCATTTTTTAATTTAATGTTTTTTTAAGCCAGATGTTGGGCAAAAGACTCTGCTACAATGATCCTGACACCTACATCTGCTAGGCTGACACCTAGGGTATTTACCCCATATAAAATCTTTAGATAATCTTAGGCAAGCCTGGGTGATTGCCCTCTAAATCATAGTCCTGAAAACTTGTTTCATTTAATCTTCCACAGAAGTGCAAGGGCTGCCAGATGTGTGTTATGAATATTATTATTGATGGAGAGCTCACAGGAAGTCAATACTTTTGCTAACACAGATGGCAGCAATGAAACCACAACATTTCATTTCACTTTCAGGCTCCCATCCTCACAATGAATCACTCAAGAAATTACTTCAGCTAAGACACAACTCACCAGAACACAATAACTTAGCTTAAGAGGAATAAAACAGCAACAGTCACCAACCCCAAACCAAAACCCACCAAACCTCACCACCACCAAACCCCAACATTACATTAAGGGACAATGAGCTGCTGGAGTGGGTCCAGAGGAGGCCACAGAGATGATCAGAGGACTGGAGAACCTCTGCTCTGTGGGTAGGCTGGGAGAGTTGGGACTGTTCAGCCTGGAGAAGGCTCCAGGGAGACCTTAGAGCAGCCTTCCAGTACCTGAGGGGGCTGCAGGAGAGCTGGGGAGGGACTTTTTACAAGGTGACAGGACAAGAGGAAATGGATTGAAGCTTGAGGAGGGCAGATTTAGAGATTAGGAAGAAACTGAGTGAGGGTGGGGAGACACTGGAACAGGTTGCCTAGGACGTCATGAATGCCCCCTCCCTGAAGCTGTTCAAGGCCAGGTTGGATGAGGCCTTGAGGAACCTGGGCTACTGGGAGGTGGCCCTGCCCATGGCAGAGGGGTTGGAACTACATAATTTTGAAGGTCCCTTCCAACCCAAACCATTCCATGAATCTTTGAACTAAGTCACACTAATGATTAAAAAGAGCTCCGATTTTCATCTCTTAATAATAATGGCAATTTGAAGCTTTTCAGGCTTCAATAGACAAACTTCAGTTTACATTTATAGTTTTTCTGCTTGTACTTCTAGACTTTTAGAGCAGCATTGTGATGTCTCCTGCTTCATGTGAGCAGACTGAGAAATAAATTCATTTTTAAGACTCATTTTCTTTCTAATTTCACCCTATTCCTCCTTGTGGAAATGGGGGAAAGGATTGGGGGAAAGGATATAAGCACAAACTAACAACTTTGAACAAGAGATGTAAAGTGTAAGTTCCCATACAGAAAAGAAGTAAATCAGTGGATGACTAAGGGAAGCATTTTACCAAACCACCAACATACCTGACACTGTCCAGCTGGAACTGCACATCCATCTGCCTCCCAGAAAGCTGGCTCAGTTCTTTTTCTTGCTTTTCCCTGAAGGCACCATACTCCTGTTTTACAGCAGACAGCTCCTTGTCTGCAGACTGCAGGACAATGCGCAAGTCACAGACTTCACTTTTTAATACTGTCAAAACCAAACATTCCATAGGTTACTTAGAAAGCTGCCAGACAGAAGATAAGTAACACTACAGAATATCCTGGGAAAGGCCTTACAAAACTTGACACATTTTCAGTGGAACTGGGTGGTGAGACACTGGAATAGGCTGCTGAGGGAGGTTGTGGATGCCTCCACCCACCCTGGGAGCATTCAAGGCCAGGCTGGATGAGGCCTTGAGCAACCTGGTCCTAGGGGGAGATGTTCCTCCCCACGGTAGGGAGGTTGGAACTAGGTGATCTTTAGGGTCCTTTCCAACCCAAAACATTCTAGCATTCTATGAACCTTGAAGGTCCCACACAAAAAGGATTTGTAAATGTAAAATGTCAATGAAACATTGACTGCAGGAACTAATGACTACAGGAAGAATCAGCATTCCAGACAATATTCCTGCATTTCCATGGACCAGTAGAGGACTTTCTCTTTAGCTGATGTTTTGTTTTAAAAATACTCCCTTCCCATCCAGAGTGAAGTTTGAATATAGTATATTGTGTGAGACTGGGCAGACAAAAGCTATCCTGCAAGAACTGGGGATAGTTAAAAAAGAGAAAAGGTTAAAAAAGAGAAATCAAAGGAGCAGAACTAACAACCTAAACATTTACTCAGCAAATGCTAGTGTGGATTCAAAACATGGAGAACCTCAAAACTTCATACGCAATGTCAGTGTTAAAAGACTTACTATCAGTCTTGCTTAGACTGTCCTGAAGTTGCTTTTCAAGTGTTTTTGTCTGTTCAAGGAGCTCTCGGCGCTCTTTACTCCACCCATTCCTTTCAGATGAAAGAAGCTTGAGAAGTAAAAATGTTAAGTGAAAATGTAGAAATGGCTAAGTCACAGGGTTGTAATAATCTAGCACAGCATTTCATCAGCTGATTATAAATATAAGATGCATTTTTTCTTTAAGTTTGATGTTTGGTGAATCTGAAATACATAGAAGTGCAGAAAGAAAAACTCCAAATATGACAACTTTAAAGACATTCTCCTATCTGAGAAGTTCATTTAAAAGAAAGACAACTTAGCAGCTAAGACATACTTCAGAGCTATAAGAAATGAGATTGATCTGGGAAGAACACAATGAAAAACTGGGGTTGTTCAGCCTGGAGAAGAGAAGATCCAGAGGGACCTTAGAGCTGTCTTCCAGTATCTGAAGGGATCCTACATGAAGGCTGCAGAGGGACTTTTCATGAAGCTGTCTAGTGATAGGACAAGTGGTATGGTTTGAAGCTGAGAGAGAGCAGGATTAAACTGGAACAAACTGAAACTTAGGAAGAAGTTCCTCAGAATGAGAGCGGTGAGACTCTAGAATCGGCTGCCTGGGGAGGCTGTGGATGCCTCCTGCCTGAAAGTGTTTAAGGTCAGGTTGGGTGAGGCCTTAAGTAGCTGAGTTTAGTTGTGAGGTGTCCCTGCCCATGGTGGAAAGGTTGGAGATGATGATCTCTGAGGTCCCTTTCAACCTGAGCCATTCTTTGGTTCTATGAAGTAACACTGCAGATTTCACTAGATGACCCAGTAGTATGAATGTGGCAGACAGCACCTTGCCATATATACAGACTCACCTCCTGTATCTGGGCAGAATGATGCTCCAGTTTGTTAATATGCTGCTGGAGTTTTATATTCTTGCTTTCCTCTTCATCCAGCTTTGTCTGCATTGTGCTCAGTTGCTCCTGTAACACAATAGACACTCAAAATTAGAGCAACCATCTTCCAGTTATTTCATAGAATCATAGAATCAGTCAGGGTTGGAAGGGACCACAAGGATCATCTAGTTCCAACCCCCTGCCATGGGCAGGGACACCCTACACTAGATCAGGCTGGCCAGAGCCTCGTCCAGCCTGGGCTTAAACACCTCCAGGGACGGGGCCTCAACCACCTCCCTGGACAACCCATTCCAGGGCTTCACCACTCTCATGGTGAAGAACTTCTTCCTCACATCTAGCCGGAATCTCCCCATTTCCCGCTTCATTCCATTCCCCCTAGTCCTATCACTACCTGAGATCCTGAGAAGTCCCTCCCCAGCCTTCCTGTAGGCCCCTTTCAGATACTGGAAGGCCACAATGAGGTCACCTCGGAGCCTTCTCTTCTCCAGACTGAACAGCCCCAACTCCTTCAGTCTGTCCTCATAGGAGAGGTGCTCCAGCCCTCTGCTCATCCTCGTGGCCCTTCTCTGGACACGCTCCAGCACGTCCACATCCCTCCTGTAATAGGGGCTCCAGAACTGGACGCAGTACTCCAGGTGGGGTCTCACCAGAGCTGAGTAGAGGGGAGAATCACCTCCCTTGACCTGCTGGTCACACTTCTCCTGATGCAGCCCAGGATCTGATTGGCTTTCCGGGCTGCAAGCGCACATTGAGAGCTCATGTTGAGCTTCTCGTCCACCAGGAGTCCTCCTATTGCTAACTTAACTGCCAGAACACAAGGGCTGAATTCAGTAAATACTTGGTTTTCAGACACATGTTGATGTTGAAGAAACAAGGCTTTAAAAAGAAGTTATTCGAAATATACAAAAGCTAAATTCCTTTCAGGAGTTCTGCACTATGGCAAGCATCACAGAGGGGGGTTGGCTCTTGTGTCAGTATTTTACACGCACTAAAGCCAGTTCCAGCTTCTAAAGAGCAGTTCAGACAACATTGTGACAACATTCAGACAACTGTGTGACTAAAGGCTTTCCCTGTCCTTTAGGAAAGGGATAAGAGAATTGAGGTATAATGGGGGGCAGCATTATTGGCCAGGTATCTTCCAAGAATGCAGTATTGTATATTAAGCTTGGGTATTGTTCCAAATGTTGCTATCATCAGAGACCTATCAAGAAGCTTCCTCAGAATCAAGTCATCAGGTTAAAACAGTAAAAAGTTTAAATGCCCTGTATACCTCACAGTGTTTATGTTATTCAACTCGCAAATCTATTTCACTGTTCTAATTGTAAATCCTCTTCAGTACAACAGGTAACTGGAGAATTGTTCAGTCAAGCCTAAAATATTCAGTGCTTCAGTTTCCCATGCAAATTAAAATAGATTTGGTGTAAGTATTTCACATCAAAACCTGCTTTAGGATAGAGTGACACATACATTTCAGTTTTTATTTACAACAGTTACCTGTGCCAATTTGAGCTCCTCAGCAATGGCTTCATAGGCTTGTTCACTCATCTCTGGGGGGATTGGCTCTTTCAAGATGTCATCCACGAGCTCTTCAGAAGGCTGAAATCTTCAGACTGAAAATCTAAGATTTCTGGGCTTATTCGTGGCACTAGGCGGGATCTGAGCTGGTAAGCTTTTGTTGGAGTGGTTATGTTCTGTTAGGAAGATGACAAAGCAGTCTTTAACTGTAACAGGGAATGAAGACTTTGCATGGTATTGCACTGCATAGTTCTATAAGCAGAATAATGAAATTAAAAAAGCTCAAAGCAGCAGCTTCTAAACCTAATCAGCACTTCTGCAGATCTGTCACCTGATGAGCAGTATTTCAGCACAAAAAAGGAGCAGATCTGGTTTTCACTTATGAATTACACACCAGAACACTAGGTTAAGGATCAGACAAATCAAAGGCTGTGCTTTCACACAACTCAGGAGTGTGGGTGCTTTTCAACAAACTCACTCTCATACCTTCAGAGTTTCTCTATGCAGCTTATGCAACTGAGAGACTTCTTGGCGCTTGTGTGCTTTGGTTGCCTCCAGAATATTTTCCAGATGGTGGTTTGCTTTCTGAAGGGATTGAAGCTCTGATTCCAGTTCCATCTGCTTTTTCCTGTTTAGGAAGTGTGTTACTACTGTCAAAATGACCCCAGCACTATGCCCTCCCACTAGTAAAAAGAAACTGCAGCACTGTCAGTGAGGAAACTGCAGCTGAGCCCTTGCCCTAACATTATTTTGAGAAGAAAGCCACCACTGCTGTATTGAAAAACAAAAAAAAAAGAAACAAACAAATATTAGGAAACTAAGAAGCTTATTTGTGCAAGCAGATGGATAACTAAATGTGTCAGAAAAAAATCCATTACATGGTAAGAAATAAGCTGAGAGCTCTGCAATTCCTTTCATGAGAAAGTGCTATCACCCATACCAGTATGGTTTTAAGCTTAAAAATGTTATCCAGTTATATGACAAGCCTGAACTGCTGCTTGCCAGGATTAAAGAAAATCCCTTAAAGATTTTTTTTTTTAATTTTTTTTTTTTTTTGGAAGTGCTGCTCTGTTAAGATTATTTTGCCCTCTAAGAGGGCTTTAACTGAAATCCAGCAGTTGAGCAGGAATTTCAGAACAATTGTCCTTAGGTCCTTTGCAGAGCTACATGCTGGTTCTGCGCTGGTTGGCCTTACTGGCAATCGTGGGGTCAGCCTCTGCAGCCAAAAGGAAAAGAACTGCTTCATCTGTTGGCAGTTTAATGCTATACCTTTCCCTTTTTTTTTTTTCCTCTTGCATCTGCAAGAAAACTTGAGAGGTACAGAGTAGAACTTTACCTGTGACTGCTATTGGACAACTGAAAATAGTGGACATTGATGCTGTGAAACTGTTTGGTCTGCTTAGTCAGTTAGAGCATTGAATTACACTTGCACATAAAATTAAGCATCCAGTTACTCTGAAACAAGTTTGCAATCTAGTGACATGCAGAGGCTTAATTAGGCATACTTCTGTGTGACTGCACTCCACTAAGAAAGTGTCAGTAACTGATAATGCTACCAAGAGAGCAAGACATGCACAAAACATGAAATACATAGACTAGGAATACACTGAATGGCCAGGAAAAGAAAGTAATTAAGACTCTGGAATAGGCTACCCAGGGAGGCTGTGGATGCCTCCTCCTTGGTGGTGTTTAAGGCCAGGTTGGGTGAGGCCTTGAGCAGCTGAGTCTAGTTGAGAAGTATCCCTGCCCACAATGGAGAAGTTGGAGTAGATGATGTCTGAGGTCTCTTCCAACCTAAGCCATTCTCTGATTCCAAGATGTAAAGAAACCATTGTAACTAACGATAGAGAACAATAGCTGGATTGTTGGATTGATGAACTCAGCAGATGATAATATGATGGTTTATACAGCTCATGGGTTTGCTGCACAGCTAAGAATGAACCACAGATTTGTACAACTGCCCAAATGACCAAAAGGACATCACAAAGGTCCACTAACAGGAGCTGAACCTGGTAAGGGCTGGATCAAGCTGAGCCAGATCACTCACTTGCATAGGCATGTGTACACGGAGATATTAGGCAGGCCTTGCACATTGTCTTGTGCTTCTCTTAATGAGAGCAACAATAGAGAATTCTTCCTGCCAAGAACAGGCTAAGGCTATTATTTTTGGGATCTCAGACTAACTTTTTTTTTTTTTAAAGTAGTAATTATTTAAAAACATTTATCTAGTGTTTCGTCTCACTTGGTCAGCTCTTTAAATTCTTCGTATTCTTGTTTTGAACTTGCCAGTTCACTCTGAGTCTGCAGCAGACGTGCTTTCAGCTTTTCAACAGATGCCACAGAGTTGCCTTCCACTGATGTGGTGGTGGAATATGAATGATGACCTAAAGAACAAATACATACTCTGAAATACCTTGAATACAGCACAGCAGCAACTGCTTGAAGACGACAGGTATTAGCAACAGGCCACAGGAAAACAAGTCAAATAATTAACATTACTACAGTCTTCATGAGAACTAAGGACAACAAAAAGATTATAGCTGCTATTCACAGGATGCACAAGGATCCAAACTCCCCATTGCTTTATTTGCTCAAAGGCCAAGCCTTCAGTCTTCAGGTACCACACAGAAGGCGGCAAAAATCCATCAAGATGGACCTTTTCAACATTGGACTGCACACAACACAAATACAGCAAGCTTATTTAGCAGTAACACATTAGCAGAGTTTTTACCTCCAGTATTTTTCTCTGTGGCTGAAGCTTCCAAAAAAGCTTTTTCTAGTTCTGCAATGGTCTGAGCATCGATTTCTTGAGCCTTTCTGACTGACTTTAAAGAGCGCAGCTTTTTGTTCTCCTCTCTGAGGTTGTGGTTCTCCATGGCGTACTTGGCAACTCGTGGGTGGTGTTCCAGCTGTGACAAGCAGTGTTTGGTTCAGCAGCTGGTATTTTCCAGACAGTGCTATACACACCTAGCTGTTGCTCTGCTACATTTAATAAGCATGAAATTGCAATGGAAGAAGGATAAAAGGTATTCCCTACAGCAGTTAAAACTGCCCCAATTTTTGTTTTGTTTGCTTTCTTACCTCCTTGGAATGTGCTGTCAAAGACAGGGGGTTTACATTTTGTGTGTTTACTCTTTTAGTGGCAATAAAGCAGTAGCTTTCCTTGGTGCTCAACACCCTTTCTCAGCTACAACTTTGAGAGTTGGCTTTCTTAACACTGTCCCTGCATGCCATAGTAATGTTTTTGTGTGATTGTCCTGACTTCTGTATTATTTCCCTGCTTCACTTGGGAGCTCAGTTATGCAGGGAGGGAAACTCCATGTATGGAGATGCCTCTGTAGGAACTCGCCACCCATCCTCCTCTTTCCTGCCTTTCCTAAAATGCCTGTATCCACCACTCTCACAACTCCATTCCATAAGCTATTCTCACAAAAAACTAAGTTCTAAAAAGGAAAACCCAAAGGCTTACCTGTTCTCTGAGCATCTGCAATTCCTCCCTCAATTCACTGAGGAGATCCTCTTGCTCCTTGGGCAATAAGCTCCCACCAGCCTCCCTGTGCAATCTCTCCAAGCGAGCAATGTGGTCTTCACGGAACTTAACTATCATTTTATTGGACTGAATAAACTTCTCCTTCTTGGCACACAGATCTTCCAGTTGGGCAATTTTCTCTAACAAATTCTTAGAAAGTACATGTACAGATTGGTAGAAAAGACAGTTACACTAGATAAAATTAAGCTGCACATCTCACAAATCATGCAAAACTCAGTTAACAGTAATTTGGTGAATACACAGACTACAACTCGGAGCAGATCTGTAGAGAGCAACAGACTTTGTTGCTAAGGTATTTGGAGAAATTTTCTTTAGTGTCATTTACAGCAGTAGCCAGATGAAGATCTATCTGGGCTTCAGCCCTGCTAGGTCTCTTCCCTCCCCCTCTACTCTGCCCTGGTGAGGCTGCATCTGGAATATTGTATCCGGTTCTGGACCTCTCAGCTCATGAAGGGCCTCAGAACTGTTTGAAAGTCCAGTACAGAGCCACAAATCTGCTGAAGGCAGTGGCACATCTCCCTGTGAGGATGGGCTGAGGGAGCTGGGGCCCTTCATCTTGGAGCAGAGGAGCCTGAGGGGTGCCCTCCTTTCTTTTGATAAAGATGTGCAGGGCAGTGTTGGGAGGTCAGAGCCAGGCTTGGCTCAGTGATGTCTGGTGATAGGACAAGGGGCAATGGGGGCAAGCTGGAGCAGAGGAGGTGCCATGGGGACAGAAGGAGAAACTTTGCACTGTGAGGGTGCTGGAGCTTTGGAGCAGGCTGCCCAGAGAGGTTGTGGAGTCTCTTTCTCTGAAGACATTGAAAACCTGCCTGGATGTGTTCCTCTTTGACCTGCCCTGGGTGATCTTGCTCTGGCAGGGGGTTGGACTGGATGATCTCTGGGGGTTCCTTCCAACCCCTAATATTCTGTGATAGCCTCATAACATCTTCATACTCCTGAGGACTACAGATTTTACCTTAAATGTCATTTGACTGAGTTCCAAATCTTACTGCCTTTGGACACAGTACTTTTATTCAAAGCCAAAGGAACATCGTGCAAGACAATGTGCTTCACTGTGCTCGTTGGTCTCTGAGAGCACACAGAATGCCCTCAGAACCGTCTGTGCTTTCTTACCTTCTTTTCGCCTTCTGATTTCTCCCAGAACAACATCGCTTCAAGGAAGTTGTTCAGGTAATTTGTGTTGTTGTTTCCTTTTTCAACAGCATCTGCAGGACAAGTCAAAGAAACAAAAGCCATATTTATTAAAAGAGCTCTTAACTAGGTTTTCCTATGTATATAACGTGCCAGTTGTGTAAAGGAAACGTAAACTAATTCTTTGACCGGTATGATTCCTCCACAAAGATCATGTGCCATACCCAGAGCAAAGTTTAGACAGTAATTCCTAGTCACCTGGAAGTGCTGATAAAGAACAGAGTCAAAATGCATAATTGTGTAATTATCAAAGTTGTTCAAGCATTAAATAGCTTTATGATGAACTTTCATTAAAAGAATCAGTCTGCTGAGTACATCCATAACATGCAAAGCCCCTCTGAAATTAATTTGATAACCCCAAGCCATTATTGGCATCATTACTACAGTTTGTACAAATTAAAAGTGGTTTTAAAAACTGGTTTATGAGAAGGAAATTCAAGAAAATAAACATGAATTAAGTGGATAATTAGTTAATTCATCTGGAAAGAAAGTATCCACACAAGGGATGAAAAGGGTTTAACTAATCCTCTTCAAACATTAATTCAGGATAGCTTTCCTGATTATCCTCACACGGGCAAGGCTACTTATTTATAGAAAACTATCCACCAGAGCATCTAGGTGCAGAACTACCCTGAGGTAATTTAATCAAGTTCAAAATGCCATCATGTAAGCAGATTTCACATTTGTGTAAGTGAATATTGCAAATATAATTGAGCTGCACAGCCCTACTATATCAAGCTCTGGATAAAAATCTCTCTTCAGTGCTTAAGCATCATCACTTGCTTTCCCTCTGAACACTATCAAAAGTCTAAACATTTTTGAGCCCTCTGTCCATCTTCATGTACTCAAGGACAGTGATTCAGTGTCCTGTGTAATCACTGACTTGCTTTCACTGGTTAAATCTAGATGCAAACAGAGGAAAACTCTACCACAGATGCTTTACATTAGCCAAGCCTTTCTAAGTAATGCAGTAACTTCTATTGCTGTATCTTTTGTTTCTTGGCAAACAGACTCAAGAACACAGCAGAACTTGCAAGACCAAGTTTACTACTTTGTAATCATTCTAGTGTATTTGAGTGAAAAGTACACATAGTAGAAAGCTAGGCTGGGATCTGCATTGCAGACACAATGGCCTAATGAAGAGCTGCTGGAAGAAAGAAATACAGAACCCCCCCATTAACAGCTAACATTCAAATCACTCTTTTATTAAAAGGTAAGCATCTTTCTAAGAATCCTCCTGAGGAGGCAAAAAGGGAAGCAGGGGAAAAAAGTGCATTGGGCAGCACTTTCAAACTGGAAGAGTATTGTAGGCATCCTGTAATTAAAACCACAGCCCTGCACACCAACTTATGAGAGGAAGAACCTAAAATCATATTAACAGTTCCTGCAAAATATTTGCTACAAATACAGGCAATGGAATCCACAAGACAAATGCAGCCTCTGTAGATCAGTTCCTATAGAAATAGGAATTGTTCAGAAATTGAATTAATTCCATAAGGCTCCAACACTCTAGGCTACCAAAGTAGCAAGATGCCTCCCTCAGCCCCAGCTCTCACCTTGTGATACAGAAATATAAGGCACAGATGGCATTGAAGTAAGTTGAGCAAGCTGCTCTTTCAGCTTCCTGACCTCAGCTTGCAGCTGGCTCACATTTCCCTGTGTGTCTTCATTGACCACAGCCTTTCATAAGCACATTAAGAGAAAATTAGGAAAAGGAACAAATCAATATCTTATATTTTATAGGATAAGAGAAAACTCCAAAGACTGCAAAGCAACAAACCCACCAAGAGGTCTCTCCATCTTAGGAAAGGAAGGGCTAGTGGAAAAAGCAATGTTCCATACAGTGAGAAAACAGTGAGCTGCACTTTGGCTGAAATGATTGGTTAAAAAATGTAATGTTTTCTGCAGAATTATGTCCAAAGCTTTTTGACAAAGCACTTCACGCTGAAGAAAACTGTTCCCAGCCAGATGCCAGACTGTCAAAACCCACTCATGAGAAATTATATTCTGTGTATTAGCATCTAAAAAAAACGATTAGAATTGATTCACCATTAAATCAAACTCTGAAATGACAATTTTAGTTTTCAGTGCGGATTTACTTAGTACTTTTTCTAATGAAGTGCCCTGAGAACAAGCAGTGAATACACACTACTGTCAGCCATCACCTCGTCCTCAGCTCTTGTACTCTATCCATAGCCAAAAGCAAACAAGTGCTTTACAAAAGTCATGTCACAAAACCCATTTAGGAGAGCAAATTTAGGATTTTAAAAGAAGTTTCATTCATAAAATTAGTGGAAGCATAAGAGTATGTCAGTGAAGCTACCTTGTTTGCTGATGTGTGCTTTAAATCACAGAATGGCTCAGGATGGAAGGGACCTCAGAGATCATCTACTGCAACCCCCACCATGGCCAGGGACACCTCTCAACTAAACTAGGCTGCTCAAGGCCTCATCCAACCTGGCTTTCAACAGCCTCAGGGAGGGGGCAGCCACAGCCCCCTGGGCAGCCTATTCCAGAGTCTCACAACCCTCAGACTGAGACCTTCTTCCTCAGATCCAGTCTAGCTCTGCTTTCCCTTAACTTCAAACCATTCCCCCTCGTCCTGTCTCTAGACAGCCTCAGGAAAAGTCCTTCTGCAGCCTTCCTGTAGGATCCCTTCAGCTATTGGAAGGCAGCTCTTAGATCCCCCTGGAATCTTCTCTGGGCTGGACAACCTCATCTCCCTGACAACCCCAAATTTATTGTGCAACAACAAAGACATTGAGTAACTTTCCTACCTTGTTTTTAATCAGCTTTGCTCGCTGAGCAAAATTGAGAGTGGAGAGTGTCTCACCGAAGCACCTGGATCCCGGGTGGACGTTGGCAATTATTGATGTTTTTGCATTGCCCCCAAGGGAATCCTAGGTAAAAACATGGAAGTCAGCCTCGTTTGTGTGGTTTAGGTGACAGCAGGAAACCATCACCTATAAGCTACTTAGTGCTCCTGAAGTTTCTTCTGCACATTAGGCTAATACTGGAAATCCTGTCAAAGGTTTGATCTCTAAGCATTATGCTGTGACACACAACATGTCCCGAAGAACAGGGATGAAGACAGATGCTTCTTTTTCTTTAAAACTTGCAAACTTGTAATAGGAGGTTATGACCATAAACAAATTTGTCTTCAGTTAACAGCAATAAATTGAGTGCAGTTCTGTTTAAGTAAAAAAAGCATTCTTCCACCAGCACAAAATGGAAACAAATTTTTTATGTACCCGAGTTCAGGTTTTTTGAGCAAAACCCCCAACCTAAACAAGCATTTTTTTTTTCTCTATCCCAAGCAGCAGATGATATCCAGAGGATCTATATTACCCGTAGCAGAAAGGTGAGCTTGGAGTCCCGGTAACAAATGTGTCTCTGTTTGCCATTACCCACATCAACAAGTGCTGTGATGACCAGGCCCAGGCAGCTGAGCGATCGATTGATGTTACCTGCTTCCTAAAGAAGAGAAGACAACAAAGGTGAGCAGGCCTGCTGGATGGACCAGGGCAGCAGCACCTCTGAAAAGAGAGATGCCACAGCTATGACAGAACTAACCTTCAACCTCAGCCCTTCTGTGTGAGTGTCTTTCTGTCTCTCAGATCCTGCCAGGTCTACCAGGTTGAGCAGGGAAGATCGAATGTTAACGACCTCATTGTTTTTCTCCATGGATTCCACTGTGATGGTGAAGACTGCATGAGACCTTGAGGACTCCCTGTTCATTGAGGTGGATGCCACACGACGGTTTCGCCAGCCCGTAGTTAATACCTAAGTGTGGAAAAGACATCCAATAATGCTTGAAAGAGCCCAGTGCAGAGCCACAAAGCTGCTGAAGGCAGTGGAACATCTCCCTGCTGAGGACAGGCTGAGGGAGCTGGGGTTCCTCAGTTTGGAGCAGAGGAGCCTGAGGGGTGCCCTCATTCCTGTTGATAAAGATGTGCAGGGCAGTGCCAGGAGGTCAGAGCCAGGCTCTGCTCAGGGACGTCCAATGACAGGACAAGGGGCAATGGAGGCAAGCTGGAGCAAAGGAGGTTCTACGTGAGCACAAGGAGAAACATTTTCACTGTGAGGGTGACAGAGCCCTGGAGCAGGCTGCCCAGAGAGGTTGTGGAGTCTCCTTCTCTAGAGCCATTCAAAACCCACCTGGATGCATTCCTGTGTGACCTGCCCTGGGTGATCCTGCTCTGGCAGGGGGGTTGGATGATCTTTCAAGGTCCCTTCCAACCCCTGACCCTCTGTAATACCAAGTATCTCAAACTCTATTTACATGCAGGTGACATGAACAGCAGTGAGCATATTTCAGTGCAACAGCTTTCAACAAATATCAAGGACAAGACTTGGGATTATTTTTTTTTCAGTTTTTCCTTGCACAAGTATTTTAGAAGTGAAAAACTACAGCTGCAGTCAAGCTTCATAACAGTATTCATTCCAATATTAACTTCTTTCCTCCAAGAGTGCCATTGCTGGTTGAAAGCAAAAGTCATCCCACACTGGTGTGTGTTAGCAGTACACAAGATTAAAAACCATTTAAAGTCACATAAGTGTTGTGTGTGTCTCTCCTTCATGGAGAAATAAAGCTGACAATTTCTGGAACACACACACACACAGTGCCTAATTAGCAACAGAAGAGTACATCTGCTATCTTAGAGATGGGTAAGGTAAGCACCAGGGAAATATTTCTGCCATTGCAATTTATATAACCCAAGCCCCAGAACTATATAATTTCCTACACATCAGGCAGAGTCAGGAAGCACTACCTAGAAACACCTTTTCAAGCTGATTGTAGGGGAAGAGGGTGTCAAACACTGTGCAAGAGATAAATGCTTTAATCAAGGAGGAATATTTACCAAATAAGCATCAAGAGAAATAGTCCCAACATTAAAAAATAACAAAAACTACCTGGTATGCTTCAGCAGCAGATGACAACACCTGTTCAACAGCACCATCAACAAAGACTCCCTTCTTGATGTGTTCTCTGAGCAAGAGACCAGCTGAAGCAGAATCCAGCAAGTCAAATATCTGTTCATTATAGATTTCAATAAAGGAGCACTTGCAGAGAAAACTCTTTCCACTGCCAGCCTGCAACACACAGCAATTTACACTGTAAACAGATTGGGTTTATTGAGCCTGGCATTGTATGGCACTGAGTCTCTTTTTACTTCTGTCCAAAGAGGGTGGATATATTCTGCATGCTATTCATTGCTGATGTCCAGATGTCACCTCTCCTGTGAGGACAGACTGAAGGAGTTGGGGCTGTTCAGTCTGGAGAAGAGAAGGCTCCGAGGTGACCTCATTGTGGCCTTCCAGTATCTGAAGGGGGCCTACAGGAAGGCTGGGGAGGGACTTCTCAGGATCTCAGGTAGTGATAGGACTAGGGGGAATGGAATGAAGCTGGAGGTGGGGAGATTCAGGCTGGACGTGAGAAGGAAGTTTTTCACCATGAGAGTGGTGAAGCCCTGGAATGGGTTGTCCAGGGAGGTGGTTGGGGCCCCGTCCCTGGAGGTGTTTAAGCCCAGGCTGAATGAGGCTCTGGCCAGCCTGATCTAGTGTGGGGTGTCCCTGCCCATGGCAGGGGGGCTGGGAACTAGATGATCCTTGTGGTCCCTTCCAACCCTGACCGATACTGTGAGAGCCAACATCCAGAACCCTCAATGCATTTTTAGACTCCAAATACAAGCACCCTTGTGTCTGCAGAATGTGCACTAGAATTTGGTAAAGCACTGGATGCCAGCACTTTTTGTTAATAAATGTCATGCAAGATGGAATTAATCCTGGAAAACCAACAGCTACACACCTGGCTCCCCAAAACCCCTTGGCTGATCCTTCATGTGAGACTTTACTGCAATGAAAAGCACAAACCAGAAGAAATGTACCTTTTCTTTTTCCCGGTCAATTAGGAAAAATAAGTATTCAAAGCTCCGTGGGATCACACCTCTCAGGCTGTGAGTGAAATTATCAGAATCAGATGGCCCTAAAGAAAATTTTCATTAAGTAAATAAATTAGTGCTGCTGAAAAGTAAGGGTTGACCTTATCAAGGTCTCCTTACAAAAGATTCGAGCAAGCAGGTTTTAGTCACTTTAATGTCCAAATCACAGAAGAAAATGCAATAAAAGGGCTTTTGAGAACTAATCATCCAAAGTCAGATTTATCTGTAAGGCTAAATGATGCTTGTGAAAGTTTATTTTAGCTGTCCATAGGTGACCCAAGCCTAAAATAGTATAAACGACTTGGATTTCCACAGCAAACACGGGCAGGTACGACAATACAGCTGCCTCAACCTGAAGAACAAGTCTGCCCCCATATTTAGTTAATTTCTATGCAGTCCTTGAAACACGTTGGTCAAAATGGTTTTGGGTACCTCAGTAACTTTCTGAGGTCAGTATTAACGTACTTAAAACCACCACTGGAAGAAGAGGATTACAAGGGGATGCCTCCACATATTCCTAGCTGGGTTGGGGGTAGTTGTTTTTGAAAGTGTTTTAATATGGAAGATCCCTGCATGCTACAGTGGTTTTCTACACATGAAAGGGATATAAGCCAGAAAGGGAAGCTATTAAAATAGTAATTTTTGAGAAGATTTATTGCAAGTGTTTGACTGAATTCAAAAGCCCCTCTTCTGTTAGAATCAGAAAAATCCTACATCTTCAAAGAGAAGGATACCCACACTTCACTTTTTTGATATAAAGCAAGAACAACTACACTGAGTACCACACCATTTCTGAAACCTTGAAGTTACCCAAAGGAAGACAAGGATCTAAATCAACCTTGGGTATTTGAGCAAAAACATTTCAGTTCAAGGCAAAAACCAAACATTAAAACACTACTGAAAGATTAAGCACCATCTTGCACTTACCCATCATTGTAAAGGTTTTTCCTGATCCAGTCTGGCCACTAACAAAAAACCAAATAACAAAGGTCAGACTAAGGTCTATTCTGGCTCTGAGCTTGTCATTAATCTGCAACTTTTAAGGAGAACTCACAGCTTATAATTCCATTAAACAAAATATTCTAAACTGAAGCTAAAAAGAGATAGAGACAGGCTGAGAAATTGGTCAGCTAAAAAAGAGTATTAAAAAGAAGAGCAAATTTTGACCATGTTAGAGAAATCATCTTTAGTCTCCCCTGCCACCCACCATTTTCTTCCTTATTTCTGTTGGACAGGAAAATAGTGCAACTTGCTGTTAAAATGAAGACTTTCAAATATACTGTGGTGGGTTGAAAATTCCCCCAACAGTAGGTCAGTGGCAACCTGGAGTGGATTAGAAGAGGTGTGACAAGTAGGTCCAGAGAGGTTCTCCTCCCTCTCTACTCTGAGGCCACATTTAGAACACCGTGTCCAGTTTTGGGGCCCTCAGCTCAAGAAGGACCTCAGGAAACTGCTTGAAAGAGTCCAGCACAGAGCCACAAAGCTGCTGAAGGAAGTGGAACATCTGCCTGCTGAGGACAGGCTGAGGGAGCTGGAGCTCTTCAGCTTGGAGCAGAGGCGTGTGAGGGGTGCCCTCACTCCTACTGTAAAGACGTGCAGGGCAGTGTTGGGAGGTCAGAGCCAGGCACTGATCAGGATGTCCAAGGACAGGACAAAGGGCAATGGGGGTCCTTTGGAGGCAGAGGAAGTGCCATGGGAACAGAAGGAAAAGCTTTTTCATTGTGAGGGTGCTGGAGGCCTGAAGCAGGCTTCCCAGAGAGGTTATGGAGTCTCCTTCTCTGGAGACATTCAAAACCTGCCTGGATGTGTTCCTGTGTGACCTGCCCTGGGTGGTCCTGCTCTGGCAGGGAAGTTGGACTGGATGATCTCTGGAGGTCCCTTCCAACCCCTAACATTCTGTGACTGTGTAAACTAATTTTGGGGTCAGTCTTTTGGGTTGTACGTCTCTCAGCAGTGCACACAAACCCAAAATCAGAAAAATGAAGTTTACTATATATTTTTTTTTCTCTCCATAGTTATTAATCATGTTAGAGATCAGGGAAATTTCACTTCAGTTTTCCACATTTGTCTATTGTAACAAAGCAGATTTCATAGTTCTGCAAACACTGTGCTAGGCTAAAACTCCTGGTAAGATGTTGATTAGGATCAGTCCTTCAAGTTGGCATTTGTGACAAAAGTGCTTACTCAGATTTCACAATGAAAAAAAACAAAACCAAACAAAGAAAATAAATCTAGGACTTTTAGTCATGGACAAACTTCTGCCTTGAAAATATTTTTAATGTTAAAATTATCATTCATTATTTTCTCACAGGCAGAGAAGACTTAATAAAGATTTGAGCTGGCCAAATACCAAGTTGGAGCGATTTTCATTCCATTTTTCTGTGGACATACTGAAAACAGCAAGCTTTCTCCTAACAGTTCAATAAAACTCCTACTTTTTAGTAACAGCAATGGTTGTTTGCTGCACTAAGGAAGCACTTCCAAAGTTTACTGTAACATTGAGCAGGCCCTGGCATGCAAAACCGCAAGTACACATGAACACAACCCCCTCAAAAGTTGCAAATGCAATGAAATACCATTAAGTGACTTACTATGCAAAGATGGTTCCATTGTAGCCATTCATACAAGATTCAACAATATTTTTGGCCACACTTGAGAACACTGACTCCTGGGCACAAGGGAAAGAAAAGGCACTTGGCACCACTCATTTCAGTAGCTCTTCTATCAGAATGTTCTATGCCACAACTTTGTAACATATAAAATAGATGTATTCCTTAAGTTTAGACATGTATCGTGAGCCCTGGAGTTCTCACAGCAAAACAATACATCCTAGGGCTGTGCCACATAAATCACTCCTCCTCAAAAAAGTTTATCCATAGTATCATTGCTTCCTTGATAAACTGGAAGAAAAATAAAACTCAGCATCATACTAACAGCTTCCAAATACATATCACAAAATAAAACTAAACCGAAGGCTCTTCCTCCCAGTATTACCCATCCCAGATAAACAATGCATCTGTGTAGCAGGCAAATGGATAAGAAGGAAATGTACAAAATAGAAAATAAACTCTTAAGTTCCTTACATACAAATCCCATCTTTAATGTTAGCTGCTTTCTGCCAGTTTTTTCATTAGAATACAAATTCTTAAGTTCCTAATATACAAACCCAATCTTTAATATTAGCTACTGACTGCCAGCTATTTTCATGCTTATCTCAACAGGTGGGTTTATTTTCTGTCTACTGTGTAACTTTTACCAACAGAAACTTCAATTTGAATTTAACTAAAGAAATTAACAGTTAAACACCCCCCCCCCATAAATACTACGAGAACTATAGCGTATCATTTCTGTATTCCAACCACGTATTTCAACCTGACCACATCAAACAAGACCTCAGGCATTACCTCTTTGGAAAGGTTTAAGTGAGGCAGTTGCCAAACATTGGGGGAAAACTGCAGCATTGTGGCAAGATTGTGGATGTTCTTACCTGTGTTGTTTCCATATTTGCAACATAATCAAAGGTGAAGATCTTTGGCTCAGGCTTGGAGTGCAGGCGAATGGTAGTTGATGACAGCACAGACAAACACAAGCCTTGATCTCCATCGGCGAGCGCAGTTCCCTCTGAAGGGGGCGGACCCTTACATAGACTTTGATAGCATCACCTTCAACACTAAATGAACATCTATGCATTAGATCACTTTGCAATAGATCCATCAGCTGTCTGAGAACATGAAATCACAAAATAAACCCCAGATTTAAGGATGAAGTCACATTGGAAATATCCTACTTGTAGCTGTCTACATGAATCCACTACAAGCCACAGATTTATTGCAGGTAGATTTAAAACCAGATTGCCTGGCAGATTTAAACCCAAAGGACATCAAATTGCTGCAATTTATTGCTGCTGCTTGCAATTTTACTCTAAAAGGACACCTTTCACCATGAGCTTGAGATATAGAAAACCAGTGTTAATAATACAATAATACAATACACCAGGTTGGAAAAGACCTTCAAGATCATCGCGTCCAACCCATCAGCCAATCCAACCCACCCAACAACTAGACCATACAGCCAAGCACCCCATCAAGTCTTCTCCTGAACACCTCCAATGAAGGTGACTCCACCACCTCCACAGGCAGCCCATTCCAATGGGCAATCACTCTCTCCATGTAGAACTTCTTCCTAACATCCAGCCTAAACCTGCCCTGGCGCAGCCTGAGACTGTGTCCTCTTGTTCTGGTGCTGGCTGCCTGGGAGAAGAGGCCAACCTCTGCCTGGCTACAACCTCCCTTCAGGTAGTTGTAGAGAGCAATAAGGTCACCCCTCAGTCTCCTCCTCTCCAGGCTAAGCAACCCCAGCTCCCTCAGCCTTTCCTCATAGGGCTTGTGTTCCAAACCCCTCACCAGCTTTGTTGCCCTTCTCTGGACACGCTCCAGCAAGACAACATCCTTCCTAAACTGAGGGGCCCAGAACTGGACACAGTACTCAAGGTGCGGCCTAACCAGTGCAGTGTACAGGGGGAGAATGACCTCCCTGCTCCTGCTGGCCACACTGTTCCTGATGCAGGCCAGGATGCCATTGGCCTTCTTGGCTGCGTGGGCACACTGCAGGCTCATGTTCAGCCTACCATCAACCAGTACCCCCAGGTCCCTCTCTACCTGGCCACTCTCCAGCCACTCTGACCCCAGCCTGTAGCACTGCATGGGGTTGTTGTGGCCAATGTGCAGAACCCGGCACTTGGATGTGTTAAATCTCATGCCATTGGATTCTGCCCATCTGTCCAGCCTGTCGAGGTCCCTCTGTTATAATAAAGGTTTCGGTAGTTTCTAAGACTACAAGTTTCAAGCATCCTTAACACTGGAAGTTACGAAAGACTCTTAAATGGGCTGGCAACGCTACACTCCGGCAAGAAAGTTACTAATGTTTGAGTACATAACATGAAATAACTAAATTCTTATGTGAAGTGGTAGCAAACTTAGCTGTATTTTAATTCATTCTTTCTTTACATTATTTCACAAAATTAAACTGGGTTTTGTTTGCAGCTTTTGTGCAATGTGATTGTCCCCATACAGGAATCAGCTGATGCTACTTTACCTCGGTGAGTTCAAAGGTAGTGCAGAGTCACGTGAATCTGCAAAAGTGAAAGAGAGAAAAATTAAACAGAAAATTACTGCTCAACCTCCCTTCCCCATTATAGAATAGAATTAACCAGGTTGGAAAAGACCTCAGATCATTGAGTCCAACCTATCATCCAACACTATCTAATCAACTAAACCAGGGCACCAAGTGCCCAATCCAGTCTCTTTCTAAACACCTCCAGTGATGGTGACTTCACCACCTCCCTGGGCAGCACATTCCAATGGCCAATCTCTCTTTCTGTGAGGAACTTCTTTGTAACATCCAGCTGAAACCTTCCCTGGTGCAGCTTGAGACTGTGTCCTCTTGTTCTGGTGCTGGTTGCCTGGGAAAAGAGATCAACCCCCACCTGGCTACAAACTCCTTTCAGGTAGTTATAGAGAGCAAAAAGGTCTCTACTGTAAGCGATACTGAGATGAATGGAGGGCCTTAGAAATATCTGCTTCGTGCATGAGCTAGAACTGCACAGAAATATTTAGCTGTCTTCCTTTGGCAGAAAGCTTGCAGTTTCTTGGAAGGATAGAGAAAGGTTCAGTCCTGCAACGTGAGCATGCACCCTGCAGTAAATGTGCACTAAGCAGCCTCTTAAATTAATGCATATAGGATTTACAAAGAGAAATTTGGAGAATTAAATGTGAACAGTATTATATAGTCCCCACTGCATTTTAAACATGGATAAAACCATACAGCATGGAAGAGTTTTACTGACCTGACTGCAAAAGCTCAATTTTCTAGAGCTTCACGAGGGAGGAGCTGCTTTATTTTGATTTTTTTTTGAAGGAATATTGAGCACTCTGTAAAGCAGAAAGCTCTCCTGCACATGAGCATCAGTCTGCACAGCTCTGTATTTCAGGTGGGAACTGACCTCAGAGATCACCTACTCCAAGCTCCTGACCATGGGGACACCTTTCAGAATTACAGAAACATTCAGGTTGGAAGAGACCCTCAGGATCACCAAGTCCAACCAGTAACCCTACTCTACAAAATTCATCCCCTAAACCATATCCCCAAGCACCACATCCAAATGACCTTTAAACACATCCAGGGTTGGTGACTCAACCAGCTCCCTGGGCAGCACATTCTAATGCCTCAACTAGACTCAGCTGCTCAACACCTCATCCAACCTGGCCTTCAGCACCCCCAGGGAGGAGGCATCCACAACCTCCCTGGCCAGCCTATTCCAGAGTCTCACCACCCTCCCACTGAAGAGCTTCCTAAGCTCCAGTCTAACCCTGCTCTCCCTCAGCTTCAAACCATTCCCCCTTGTCCTGTCTCCAGACACCCTCCTAGAAAGTCCCTTTGCAGCCTTCCTGCAGAATCTCTTCAGGTACTGGAAGGCAGCTAGAAGGTCCCCCAAGATGGGACACATTAACCCACAGGTACATACAGTGACTTGGTTTTCACTTTAGCGTGAATCTGACACAGAATTATTTCACACAACTTAGACAAAGATCTAACTAACAGAAGCAAACCATTAAAACAAGTAGAATTACAATTAAAGATGGTTTGCCAAAACAGTCTGATAATAAAGACCTCATAAAGTCTTTGAAAGTGCAGAGGCTTTCTGCTTTTAAAACACAATTAATAAAGATGTGCAAACACCCTAACCTTCTCATTACCCTTCACCCGTCGTAAGTATCCTGCTGTTGCTACACCAGCCTTTTGCCTTCGGTTCACACAACATGTGAGAGACGTCTGGGGTTTAATTCGGTTTTTATTCTTCAAGTGCAGAAGGAAATTGCTGACTATCACCCGAGAGCTTTAAGGGCTGCTTTCATAGTCACAGAATTGTTTTGGTTGGCAGAGACTCTTGAAGAGCACCGAGCCCAGCCCTTCACCCAGCCCTTCTCCAGCACTACTAAGTCCGCCACTAAACCGTATCCCTCACACCGCATCTTCAGCCTTCGCTGGAAGGTCTGCAGGACGCTACGGCTCCAAAATCGCAGCTAATGAAGACCGGATAAAACACGGCAGAAGAACTGATAAAGGCTGGCCGGCTGAGCGGCGCAGGGCTTGCACAGCCTTCCTGCTGGGGAGAGATGTTTGCGTCCGTCAATCACAAGAAGCGCTTCTGGACGGACCGCGGATAATCTCTCTCCACGCCACTCCAACCCTACCGTCCTTCTCCGACACCACCCGGGATGTACCGAGCCCCAGAACATCGGCGGCTCCGTGTGGGGGTGGCTTTCACCTGGTGACATCCCACCGGAGCCGGTCGACCTCACAGGGCAGAGCCTGCAGCGCGGCCTCCTCTCACCCAGCCGCCCCAGTGTCCAGTTGCTACCCGCACAGAAGTGAATTCCCCTCAGCCTCTACACAGCCTCAGGGCTATGCTGTTCCCCCTCACCTCTCACGCCGGAAGCCATGATCGACGGGAGCCCTGCCGCCCGCCGCACGTCCCCGTCCGCCTTTACAAAATGGCGGAAGGTTTGAATTTGGCGCTAAGAGCGGCAGGGTGCGTGGCTCCTCCTCCTGCTTGAAGCCAGCCTGGTTGCGGCCATGCGACTCTGGATAGTCCTTTCCTCTCACGTGATGGAGTGCGTTGCGGCAGGGAAGTGCGGTGCTAATTCTGTCCTACTGGGGCTGCCGTCCGGCCCGCCCGGAAGTAGGCGCGGAGACGGGAGCGCGGCGGGCAGCAGCCATGAGCAAAAGGAATCAGGTTTCCTATGTGCGGCCGGCCGAGCCCGCATTTCTTAGCCGCTTCAAGCGGCAGGTCGGGTATTGGGAGGGGCCCACAGTGGAAACCAAGGTAACGGCCTGGTTCCCGTGGTCGGGCAGCGCGGCCCTCCCCAGCCCTGGGCTGCTGCCGCCGCCTTCTTGCCTTAATTCTTTCCCCCTGTTTCCCGGGGATAGGAAGGGGGCAGCTCCCGCTTTATGGCGCCTCCCGTGCCGTGATGCTTCCGCTGGGGCCTAAATTGAAGCAGCGGGAGAGGTCCCGACCCAGGCGGTGGGATAACGGTACCTCAAGGCTTTGGCTTTGTATGGGAGAACTAGTTACTCAGATGTGCTGAACGAGGCTTTGTAACTTGTTTTTGCTTCTGTGTTGGAGGTTCAAAGCAAGAACAACAAATTGCTGTGTCCCTCCTCACTGCTGTATTTAATAATTGCAGCCGTGATGGTGACGGTGCCCTTTGCAGAGCAGCCAGTGCTGACCTCTCAGTGCCTAAGATGTCTGTGGGGCCACAACGGAGCAATGACGTCCCAGGTTTAACTGGCCTTAGATAGCCCAGGCTGAAACGAAACGAGGAAGAAAATATTTAAGAATATATTAAAGAAAATATTTTTTAAAAAATGTGTAAACGTCGTGCTAATGTGTCAGCAGACAAACTGGTGGCATGGCCAGGAAGCTAATGCAGGGGTAGTAAGGTTGAAGTCAGCTTGCTCAAAGGCAGTGTTTTCTGAAGGCGTTGTGCTTTTTCTGTTTCCAGTGTGGTTTTGCATGTGTTTTATGCTAAGACACTACAAGATGCCTTGATTATGAGGTCTATCATTATCATCATCAGTATGTGCAAAGCTGTTGTTTCTGTTTGATGAGTAAGGAAATCTAAGTTTAACTGTGGTTGCCATTTGCTGTAAGTGCTGTTCCTTCAGTTATGTTGTTGCCTAGGTGTACTTGTATGCAGCTGAAAGCTAACCTAGCAAAACAAAGCCCGATTAGTGACCTTGATTTGAATAATCTGTGCCACTGTGGGTGTAGAAACTGCTTGTGAACATTTCTTTTACTAGTCTGTCTGTCAGCTTTCACCACTTGCTCCATTTGCCTGCATTACCTTTAAAGGGTCAATGTATGTTGTGGCTCTTAAGAGAAAAGAGGCCACTATGGTGTAACCCCCCCAGACTGATCAGTAATGTAACAGTCACAATGATTTGTTTAAAAAAGACATGATGAGCTGGATAGGTAGGCTTGAGGTAGACTCTGTTTTGTCTACATCTTGGTGAATTCAGTAAAATCTGATAATACTTTTCCTTATAAGATGAAGTTTTCGGAGGGCTTTGTTGTTGCACTGAGGTTTCCATGCTAGGAAGTTTGTAAAATTTTATCCCAAGTGGTTCTTCTGTCAAGCAGAGCACAAGTGTGAGAGAGTGGAAACAGGGCCATGGTGTTCCTTGTGTCAGGAATGCTCACAATGATTTGGTTAGGCATCCTGAATAACAAAGCCGCTGTGGACCCCATTTGAGCTGTTTTGAGTGCAGCTTAGAAAGTTCAGATCTGGACCCATGCATTTGGGGTTTTCTTGGTGTTGCATGGCAGACAGTGCTTTTGCAATAAAGCTAATGGGCAAAAGGAGTCAGGGTCTTGCCTGCCAAGTTCCTGCTGCGTTGGTCTCTAACTGAAAGAGCCCACAGTGTATTTTTGTAGGGAATGCTGTGCCTCAGTGGTAGAACTGGAGTACTGTGCGTGCTGGGAGGGCCTTACGCTGGCAGCTCTGCCAAGTCTGCTTGCTAACCAGACTGCAAAAGTGAAATGAAAGAGAACTAGCCCTCCCTTAGTGGCTTTGATTTGGGGGTGATCACAGTTGCTTTTCTCTTTCTCCTGTCCAGAGAGAGCAGCTTCCACTTGCAGATGATGACAGTGAGAATGGCAGTGACAACGAGGATGAGCAGCCTCAAGTGGTAACGCTGAAAAAAGGGGACTTGACTGCTGAAGAGGCAATGAAAATTAAGCAGCAAATCAGAGAGGCCTCAAAGTCAGACAAGTCAGGTGAATTCCAAACTTTTAATTTCTTACTTTGCAAAGCTAAGGAGAACCCATAAAAGGGACCTTGGAATTTGCTCAGTGTTCTGCTGTTTGAGATTCTGCCCACTCTTTTGTATCTGTAGTGATTGTCTTCATTTGAAGATCATTGTCTTCGATTCTAGGATCATCCATATCTCCTTTACATCCTTTCTCCTTCATTCTCCTGGTTTGACACAGCTACACTTTTGTTTAATTTCAGGCACCAGCAGCTCCTGTGACTTGCATTTTCTTTTCCAAATGAGTAACAATTTCACATTAATTTGGCCAATGCAGCTGATTAACGTCCTAGCTGCACTTAGGTCCTCCTAAGACAGATCAAAATGTAGTAAAACTTTTGCATTGGCTCTTGCAAGTGTAGACACAGAGAACTTTCTGATTTCCTGTGTGGGGAAAAAAATGCCCTTCCATATGGAAATATTTTTCTCCATGGAGGACTGACCCTAGGGGCTGTTGAAAATTAATTTGTTGTTTACCAGCAGTCACATTGCTTACGATTTTTATGCAGCATTTTATAAGTTGTTACTGATGGTTCAGAGACAAGGAAAAATGATCTGAGGAGAAATGAAACATGCACAAAAGGTGGCAATTACTGCAAGATCCTTTATCCCAGTATTCATTACAGTCCATGATTTTTCTACTGCTTCTCTAGTTCATCTGGCCTCTGGCACGCTGATACATGTCGATCACCACATCTGGCAGAGGGTGAAGGTCTATGTGTGTGTGTAGGGACATGTGCTGATTTGACTGTTTTGGTTACAGGTGCTGAACCAGAACCAGAACCTGCTGATGGAAAAATTATGTTCAGGAAGCCAGCCAAACGGGTATCAGAGAAGTCTTTGGACTTCAATGTAAGTTCAAGTAAGAAGATGAAGGAGGCAAAGAAAGCTAAGAGAGAAGCAACTACTCCTCAGAGTACAGCTAAGCAAATAAAAAATAGCAGTCTTCTCTCATTTGATGATGAGGAAAACGATGATTAGGAGGTGTATTTTTTTCTCTTTTACTTGCCCTTCTAGGCATCTGAGTAAGACTGAAGATTTTCCTGGAAACCAAGGCAGGGTGTCTTGAGTCTTCTCTTTGTTGTAGTCCATCTAGAGAAATACAATATAGACCTAGGAAGAGCTAAGGCACTGGACAAACAGGATATCATATCTTTGTTCTAAAAGAGAATGCAACTATGTGTGTAAAAGCTACTCAAAATTGAGTAGCACAATGTACATTTACCTATCCAGTTTATATACCTTTTGAAAACATTGTTTTGTTTTTAATTTCAACATTTAAAATATTCTCCATCACTAAAAAAAAAAAAAGTTTCCTCTCATTTATTTGCCTTAGTGGGTTGTTGAGTGTGTTTTACCTGTTACTGTTGCATTGCCATTCAAAAGAGAGAGACTTAATTACTGCAGAACAGAGACTGACTTCTGTCTCATAGCTTAACCGAAGTCTGTGTGCCTTTTGCCTAGGTGGTTTGACAGAGCAGCTCCTTGCAGAGCTGCTAAAATCAGTAGTCTTAGCCCTTCCTTTGGTGAATGCAGCCTAAGAAGCATCACATTCATTCAAATTGGTTATGCAGCAAGATACAGACTTTGGATTGTCATTGATGGTATCAAGACAGGTGATGGTATCAAGAAAGATGTCCAAGGCCTTGGAGACTGCACTTTAGTTAGCACAGTGATGGGCCCAGTGGTTTGCTGCTGAGTTTGGTTTGTTCTTTTAAAGTATATTTGGTCCAGCTGGCTACCTATGTGCTCAGAATTATTTGGGATTTCAAACAGCTAATTGAATGGAAAAAAACAACAACAAAAAACAAACAACAAACCAGCACCCAACAACAGATTTCATCTTCTAAGCTGTGGAAAAGCATTAGTTTGGTTTTCTTCAAGTAGGAAATTGGAAACAGGAAGTTGAAGAAACATTATAGCCTGTGATACCAAGCTTTACATTGTTCTGTTGCCCATGCTCAGGACGCTGAAAGTGACCATTGGAAATGGAAACTGAGACTAGCACTGAGAGCTGATGGGATTTGGAACAAGGTGCTGGAAATAGGAGTGGTGAATATGAAATGATCTGGAGGGATGGTGTGTTCTGTAGCCACACCTGAGACTCTGCAGAATTACAGGGTAAGAGGCAATGAAACCAGTTTTGTTGCAGGACATTCCAAATTATTTCAGCCGTAAGGCTTCATTGAGGAGCACATTAGGAGGTTGGTGTGTGAAACAGATGGGTTTAGTTTGTTCATCTGGTATTAAACAATTAGTTTTTTTTTTTTTTTTAAGTGGCCCTAAGACATTTTAATGAAAATTTCAATACCTAAAATGTCATTTTTTGGTCACCTGTTAATGAAGCCTCTTAGGACTGCTATCTGTCTCTGTACACACCATCTTCCTGCAGCTCAAGATCAGAGGCAAGCCTGTATGCTGTTTCACACTAATGCTGTCAGTGCATCTTACCCTGACTTGGAAAATTAATCCTTTCAAGAAAATTAAAACCAGGCTTAAAAATTGGGTATCTAGGGCTGGTTGTAGCACTGGTCTGACAGATACTAGAATTGCCAGTGGGGTGCAGTGTGACAGCTTGATTATTCCCATGGAGACATGTTGCAGTTGTAAATCCATCATTTGTCTGTGTTCTGCGCATAGAAAATAAGAAAATCAAATGTAGGAAGAAGAAATACAGATTCCAAAGGCCCCAGGGATTAATCTTTCCATTTATTGTGTATACTTAAAGCTTGTTTGAGTCCATTAAATGTGTCTCTACACCCATGAGAAATCTGGTCTCATTACAGTATACTGAAGGAATATTTGGGTGCATTTCAGTAGTGGCTTGCTGAGACTCATCTGAAAGGACAAATTAACCACTGAGAGCTTACAACTTTTCTGGTTCTGTTCATTGGCACAAAAATACACTTCCTTGCATTTTTCCTTGCAGAGCCTGGAAGCTCTTCACTTTAGCTGTGAGGCAGTTTAGGAAATGTGGCTAGCAAGAGGTAAAGGCTTGCCAGTGATCAGAGGGAATTTGGATTTACTTTAAAATCACACAGAATCAGGGAATGTTAGGGCTTGGAAGAGACATTAAAAGATCATCCAGTCTGATCCCCCTGTCAAAGCAGGAGCACCTAGGGCAGGTTGCATCCAAAGCTCCCCAATAAGCACCTGTTTTGGCATTGTTTGAGTCTGGTTAATAATTGCATTTAACAAATAGTATTACTTCTAGTGAAAGATTGGGAAATTGAAGTCCAGTAAAAAGAAGCTTGTCTCAGAATTTTGGGTGCAGTACCTCTGCTCAATCATGCTGCTTGCCCTACAAATTCATGACAGATGTCTGGAATGCAAATAAATTACATGGTTTAATTGGAAATGTAGAGAAGACTCCAGGGGGACTTTAGTGTTGCCTTCCAATACCTGAAGAGATCCTCCAGGAAGGAGGGACTTTTCTTGAAGGTGTCTAGAGACAGGACAAGGTGGAATGGTTTGAAGCTGAGGGAGAGCAGGGTTAGACTGGAGCTTAGGAAGAAGTTCTTCAGTGGGAGGGTGGTGAGACTCTGGAATAGGCTGGCCAGGGAGGTTGTGGCTGCCTCCTCCCTGGGGGTGTTGCAGGTCAGGCTGGATGAGGCCTTGAGCAGCTGAGTCTAGTTGAGAGGTGTCCCTGCCCATGGTGGGGAGGTTGGAGGAGATGATCTCTGAGGTCCCTTCCAACCTGAGCCATTCTATGATGATTCTATGATCAAGCAAAGTGTGTTGTTCTTCAGGCAATGCAGCAGGGGACAGACAGGTAAAGGCATAAACTGAGTTTATTTCCTTTATTCCAACTGTGATGTGTAGTGTTCTAACCAGGAGGAGACCTTTGTGTTCACTGCATTTCACTAGCAGTAACTAATTAAGTATACTTGTGAGGAGGTGAGAGTGATGCACAAAAGCATTTTAGTCAAGTGGTCATGTGGAAATTCAGTGTTCTTAATGGGACACACCAGGAACATGACACAACACTGTCACCTCCCTGTAACTGAAGAGAACAGTTGCTCATTTGGGAAAGAACCGTGACACTGTCTTAAGCAATCACCTGCCTGAAGCAATGGGCCATGGAAAAATCATCATCTCAAGAACTTCCTAATGAAGGGGAAGCCAAAGTAAGGACATGGAACATGGGGCTAAGATTGGAGCTGACAATTTTCCTGGCTTTTTGTCTCTTTCTTCCCTGCCCCCATCCCTGGTCCTTTTCCCCTCCTGTAGTGGGGAATCTGTGTGTGTATTTTTTTTGTCTTGTGGAGCTTGCTCCACTAAGTGTGGGAAAAGCACTGTGGAGGAGCAAAGTGAAAGTAGGTGAGGCTTGTTACCTAATCTGGGAATCTTGGTTGGATGTGGCCTGTTACTTAATTTGGGAATCTTGTACAATTTTCATCAATAAAATCTTTGATGTTTCCTTGTTCATTAAGATTCCAAAACATTTATTCATGGTGGTGTTAGTTCTTGCTCTTCTTAGCTGAGCAGTAAGCTGGAACAGACCTGGTGAAGTGCAGTAGCATTGCAGCAATGGACACTTGCAGTGGAGGCTTTTTATTGTTTTGCAAGGGTGCTTGGATGCCATCAGGATCAGTGAGGAGCTCTCTCACCTTTCTTTCGAAGAAACTGGGTCTTTAAATGATGGGAATCAAGGGGAATCCTCAAGAATGCTGCATTTTGAGATAGAAATTGCAAAGCCGTGGGACAGAGGAGCAGGAAAATGCATGTGTGGGCAGGTGGCCCATGAGTTCCTACCCTTGGTTGTATTTACAGCCTGACTGATGAGGTTATTTTTTCTTAAATAAACCCAAATTTGTTGTACTGCCAATGTCCATATCATTGGCCTGATCAGGAAGGGATGAGTCAAGAATTCTGCTCTGATAGTTTTCCAGGAAGTATCATTTGGAGGATGAAAGGCTGTGTTTTGCAGACTCTGAGCACAAGGAACCTGTATATAGCTGCTTTAATTACAGGTTCTCTAAGTTTGATCACAGGACTTAATGTCTCTTCTTTTTTTCCACAGTGCTTCAGTCTGTAATGCAGTTAGGAAGCTGCAGGCTGATAGTGCAGCAGGAAGTAGTGGTGTCATGGTTTCAGCTGATTGTTTCCCTTTGTGCTGTAGGGTATTAACAAAGTCGTGCTTCACTTGGCTGCAGAGAGCCAGTTGCCTTCTCAAGGACAGGAGGCATGCCTGAAGATGAGTCATTACCTTTGGTACAGCACAAGAGCTATGATATGCAGTCTCAGCAAGTGTTTGTCCATTGGAGTTGCTTAATAACCTACAGCCCTCTGCTGTGGCAGGATGCCATAAATCAATGCTCTGTGCACTCAGCAAGCAGCAGGGCTGGAGTTAGCAGCTGCCTCTTCAGTATCACCCCTGTATTCCTAGAGCCAGGTGTTAATCTGCAAAAAGATTTTGCATAGGCTCAGAATAGTTTGGGTTGGAAGAGACCTCCAAAGGTCATCCAGTCCAACCTCCCTGCAGTCAGCAGGGGCATCCTCAACTAGATCAGGTTGCTCAGTCTTGTCAAGCCTGACCTTGAATATCTCCAGGGATGGGGCAACCTGTTGCAGAGTTCTAGCACCCTCATGGTGCAGAACTTGTTCCTAAGATCTCATCTAAATCTGCACTTCTCTCCTTTAAAGCCACGGCACCTCATCCTACCCCTGCAGGCCTTTGCAAACAGTCCCTCTGCAGCCTTCTTGTATCCCCTTTCAGGAACTGGAAGGCCACTTTTAGGTCTCCCTGGAGCCTTCTCTTCTCCAGGCTGAACACCCCCACCTCCTTCAGCCTGTCCTGTAGCATAGGTGCTCCAGCCCCCAGATCATTTTCATGGCCTCCTCTGGACTCAGTCCATCAGGTCTATGTCCTTCCTGTGTTGTAGGCCTCAGAGCTGGACACAGCACTGCAGGTGTGGTCTTACCAGAGCGAAGTGGCATAATCACCTCTCTCCATCTGGCCATGTTTCTTTTGATGCAGCCTGTGATTTTCGTGCTGTAGACCTCCCCTTTCCACCCCATTTCCTCGAGAGCATTCCAGAGGTAGCAGTCACAAGGGCAGCCATTAAAGCCAGGGGAGAAGCACCACAGGGTTTCATGTGAGTGACTGCAACCTCCTGTAGAGTTCCTCAAGATTCTGAGAACCAATCAGATCTCTGAGCAAGCCCCTGAGAAGTAACTTTCTCCTGGGAAAAATGGATGGGCCTAGTCAGGAAAATCACAGAAGATTGAATTTTACAATGTTTACCCTGCTGTCATTTCTCATTGCAGGTGAAGCCAACAGCTGGCAGAAGCAGTTTTCCTCCGTCAGGAGATGTAAAGTGGCTTTGGTGCCATTCCAATCCATATGGCAAAGGATTCCTTTTCCTTGACTCCTGTGGCAGCCCTCAGTGCACTGCCTGATTAGTTAAGGCCATGGGCAAGAGGGAGCTGCCTTGTAATAGGCAGAATATATAAGAGGAAGGTGTTGTCAGGGCTCCGTGGGGTAACGGTGATCACTGCACGCTTTTGTTTTTGATACCATGAAAGAGCTGTTCCCATAGGGACTGCACAGGAACAACCAACCTTGAAAGGGCAGATTATAAAACTATGAGGAAAATGGTTAACAGCAGGCTGAAGGGCAAAGAGAAGCACTTAAAAACCATCGAGATCTGCCTGCAGGCTATTTAAGAACATTGTATTAGAGGCACAGATGGTTTGTATACCTCTGAGCAAAAAACACAGCCGACGAGGAAGAATGAAACTCAGAGGCTTCTGTGGGAGACAAGCGTGAATGGAGAGAGGCTGAAAACATCCCTGCAAGATGACAACTGAGTGACAGGCTGGGGAATGTCATCAGGAGAGGGGAAAGTGTCAGTGCTAAGAAAAAGGCTGTAGCAGCTGCTGACTGGATCCCCAGCACGAAACACAGAAAAGAGTTATTCTAGGAACATGCTGAGCACTTTGCCTTGGAGAATGGGGCCTCTCAGGTGAGACTTCACCACATAAACAACTGTGCTCTTGACTTGGGTTAGCTAGCACAAGCCAAAATCCCAGTAAAGCCAAAGCAGTCTGCAGGTTTAATGTGTGACCTCAGAATCACAGAATGATAGGGCTTGGAAGGGACCTCAAGAGATTGAGTCCAGCCCCCTCCCTGTTAGAGCAGGACCACCCAGGGCACATCACACAGGAACATATCCAGCCATGTTATGAAAGTCTTCAGAGAAGGAGGCTCCACAATCTCTCTGACCATGCCTAATTTAAGAGTAAAGGAGCTCATTCAAACATGGTTTCTCTCTACCAGGACTTTAATTTCATCTTGTGTTACATTCAGTGCTAAAAATGATGGGTTTAATCTTTGCCAAAGAAGGTGGAGATTATGATCAGGGGGCTGGAACACCTCTGCTGTGAGGACAGGCTGAGGGAGCTGGGGGTGTTCAATCTGGAGAAGAGAGGGAGACCTAACAGCAGCCTGCCAGTACCTGAAGGGAGCTACAAGGATGGGGAGAGACTGTTTATGAAGGCCTGCAGTGACAGGATGAGGGGCAAAGCTGGAGAAGAGCAGATTTAGATTGGATGTTAGGAACAAGCTCTTTACTATGAGGGTGGTGGAACACCAGAACAGCTTGCCCAAGGAGGTGGTTGAGGCCCCATGCCTGGAGATATTCAAGGTGAGGCTCGATGAAGTCCTGGGCCACCTGATCTAGTTGGGGATGTCCCTGCTGACTGCAAGGAGGTCAGATTTAGATGACCTTTGGAGGTCCCTTCCTGACCAGACTGTTCTATGGTAAAAAAATAATTATTAGACTCCTAAAACTCCAATTTTAATAAAAGCAAAATGCCCTGGTACAGTTCTGGGCTGAGAAGGAGGCTATCTGATAAAGATGCAGGGATGTTTGCAGAGCTATTTTTACACCAGTGTGCAACTGGACAGATGTGGAATTCTGCTGTCATGAGAACACAAACAAACTGGTTATAAATTAGAAGGGGAGTATCTGAAGTATCGTGAATCTGATGATGTGTGCAAAGAAAGTGCCCTTGTGAAATCAGTGAGATTCTGGTTTAAAACCAAGTAAAGGCTGTTGTGGCAGTAAACACTTGATGCTCACAGAGCCCTGGCATCTAGGCTGCTTTATTCTGCCCTGTTAAATTGAAACAAACAGCTCAGCTGCCAGAGTCTCTTCTTCGCTCCTCTGCCATGCCAGCTATCTTGAGAGCAGAGATCAGGCATTTTTCTGATCAGTGCCACAGCAGCAGCAGCTTTGTAACTTAAGAGCTACATAAAATTTATGGAGCAGTGAGAAGAGCTTAAATCAGTTTTATGACTTTGATTGCAGGCAGGCCGTGTGCATGCAGAAAGCTGCTGCTGTTGGAGCTGTTTATCCCATGGACAACAACATTCACAAGAGGGATTTTCAAAGGCACCTGTGGGAATCTGTTGAGAATTACAAGACTTGTTCCTAACTAATTGTTAAGCATGCCAAATTGTTTCAAATAGTTGGTCGAAGTCAAAATTAGAGGAGGGTCAAACTTGGAGCAAATTTTGAAATGTCATTTGAATGCTTAATGTGCTTCTAAGCAGTGGGTATAGACTCAGAACAGTTTGGGTTGGAAGGGACTTCCAAAGGCCATTTAGTCCAACCCCCTGCAGTCAGCAGGGACAGCCTCCACTAGATCAGGTTGCTCAGAGCCTTGTCAAGCCTCACCTTGAGGCCCCAAGGATGGGGCCTCGATTACCTCCCTGGGCAACCTGTTGCAGTGTTCCACCACCCTCACAGGGAGGAACTTGTTCCAATCTAAATCTGCTCTTCTCTCATTTCAAGCCATTGCCCCTCGTCCTGTCACTGCAGGCCTTTGCAAACAGTCCCTCTGCAGCCCTCTTGTAGCCCCCTTCAGTACTGGCAGGCTGCTATTAGGTCCGCCTGGAGCCTTCTCTTCTCCAGGCTGAACAACCCCAGCTCCCTCAGGCTGTTCAGCATAGCAGAGGTGCTGCATCCCCCTGATCATTTTCATGGCCCTCCTCTGGACCTGCTCCATCAGGTCTATGTCCTTCTAAACCAAAATGACTGGGTTTCAGTTCATTGAAGGTGGAATCTGCTGAACGTGGGAAGAGCTATTGCTGAATTGCTGTGTGCTGAAGAGTCAGCTTGTGCTAAATTATTTCCTGATGTTACACCTTTGCTCTCAGGGAAATGGCACTGAGAGACACCTGAGCTCTGTACCAGGTAGTCTGGGGCAAATAGGTTTAAATTCAAAGAATGTAAGCAGTGGGCACTCCAGGATCTTGCCATTAAAATCTTACAGCCAACAACATACGTAAGTGATGGGAGGGCCTGGCTCGGTGCTTGTGTGGCAGGAAGGGAGCTGTGAGAGCTGGGGATTAAAAACTGAATACCGGCCATGGTGTGAGAAAAGCTAAGGGCAATTTCCTCTCTTTAAATAATGTGTAATGTAGAGGAAATGTGAAGTCACCTCACCCTGCTTACTCTGCTTCAGACCTTAGCTGGAGTGATGTGTCTGCTTCTGTGCACTGTGCTTCAAAAAAGAAAAAGGTAGACAAGTCCAGCAGCAAGCAGAGGCATTGATCAGAAGGCTGGGAAACGTGACCTGGGAGGACAGGTTGTAGCTGTGTTTCTAGTGAAGAGAGATGCAGAGGATGTGATACTGGTCTTCAGATATGTAAAGCTTGCTGCAGAGGGGAAAGAAAGAAATTGTTCTCTGTGCCCACTGGGAATACAAAGAGGATGAATGGATTTAAATTGCAGCAAAGGTGATTTAAGGAAGACATTAGGACCAGCTTTCTAGCTGTAACAGTGCTAAAGTTCTGAAACAGATTGCCTGGGGAGGTTGTGGGATCTTCATTGCCAGACATTTTTAAGAACAGGTCCAACAAACATCTGTCAGGAATGATTTGGGTATAATTGATCCTGCCTTAGGGCAGAGGGCTGGACTAGCCCTTGCGAGGTCCCTTGCAGCCCTGTTTTCTGTGGTTCTCTCATTAGGAAGGCTGATGTGATATTCCTGAGACCCTATTGTTCCTTTTAAAAGCAAAACCAGGCTGTAGTGATGCCAAAAGTCACATTTAAAAGTGACAATATCAGGGAAAATTCACCCCACACTTAATTATCAACCCTTCAATGCATGTGACACCGATGGCTGTGTTCAACAGCTGGATACCTGGAGGTTACATAGGTGTGGGTCTTCTAAGACCAGACTGTGATCTTTTTAATAGCACTAGAACCTGTTTCTTCTAACATGTATTAATATTGCAATTTCTTTTTTGTCATTTGAGTAAGTCATACTTTTGTCATATTTACTCAGGTGACAAAAAGGTGAGGTACTTGCATTTCTCATCCATAAGACATTTGACCACGTGCTATGCTTCCACTCTCTTATTTCCAAGCTCCTTCCAATCCATTTTATCATGCCCAGCTTCATTATGTGTCCATGCTGCCATCACTAACAGCACTGTCCATGTGCTTGGTCTCCTTCTCTTCATTCTCAGACACGTGATTCCTGCTGCTGCTGTTTGCTCACATGTCCTTCCCTTCCTGTTGGTGATGGTTGTCTTTTGCTGCTTTCCTTTCAAGACAGGCCTGCGTTACAAACTGCACTTCAGCAGTGTAGCAGTTGGACTGAATCCAAACGTTCCCAAATGCTACTTCTTTTAATATCAGACAAAGCAGCTTGGATGTTCTTCTTCAGAGTGCTGGAGAAGACACCCTGGCACATTTTCTGTGCAAATGCTGAGGTTTAACAGAGATGGGGGTGTGAAGCAAGCTGAAATGTCTGCATTCCCAGGATCTGATCTTTCCTTGATTTCAGGTTTTAGTTCCTGACCCAGCTGCTGATTTATGCAACTCAGTGGAATGATGCCAGTTTTGAGCAGCTGAAGAAAATGGCCCTGTCACTTTTGTGTCTGGTAGTACCTTAATCACAGAGTCACAGAATGGCTTTGGTTGGAAGGTGTCAGAGATGCCATAGGCAGGGACAACTTTCAACTAGAGTTGGCTGCTCAAGGCCTCATCCAGCCTGGCCTTCAACATCCCCCAGGGAGGAGGCAGCCACAGCCTCCCTGGGCAGCCTATTCCAGAGTCTCACCACCCTCCTGCTGAAGAACTTCTTCCTAAGATCCAGTATAACCCTCCTCTGCCTCAGCTTTAAACCATTTACCTTTGTCCTGTCTCTAGACATCCTCCTGAAAAGTCCTTCTGCAGCCTTCCTGGATGATCTCTTCAGGTACTGGAAGACAGCTCTAAGGTTCCCCCAGAGTCTTCTCTAGGCTGAACAACCCCAGCTCCCTCAGCCCGTCCTCATAGGTAAAGGTGCTCCATCCCTTGGATCATCTTTGTGGCCTCCTTAATGTTCAGCAGTATGTTTTTCTCCCCAAAGGCCAAGCCTGGCCTTTGATGTTCAAAGTGTTGCCAAGCTCTTGGGTTCTAAAATATTAAATATGAAGCCATAAAGTGTGATTATAGTATCTACACATTCATGTGTGTGTGTGTGTATATATATATATGGATGTATACATTACAGATTTGTGTTTGAATTTGGCCCTTCAGCATGGCTTTTGAGCTTTTTCTCTACAGCTACATGGAGAATGGAAATTAAAGTAAAAATAACCCCAAAACCAGAATAAAACTGGGCTACTCACATAATCACATAATGCTTCAGAAGCTGAAACTTGAAAACAAACACCCTGAAATCTGGTGGTATTATGACAGGATGTTTGGTCATTAAATTGTTTTACTGCATCCAGCATCACAGAGAAGTGAGCTATCAGCTGGTTCTTCTAACGGTGAAATGCTAATCATGATGCTGTGAGACACCCTTTGCTCTGTGTGTCTTTGCTATTTCCTTGTTACAGACTGAGCTGTGGGTTTACTGAAGCTCTGAGTACTGCATGGGCTTTGCCACAAAGGACTTCCCATGATTGCTGTGGTCTTTGGATTAGTCAAGAGCAGCTTATGTCATGTTTGCTCATCTGCTTTGCTCAACACTTGTCCTTCATCTGTATTGGAGATGTATGGGCACACAATGCAGATCCTCTGGCACATCCAGATCATGACTCCCTTTCTTTGTTTTGTGTTCTTTGTGCATAGTGCCCAGCTTCTGCTGTGGCTTTGTGCAGAGGGGATAAGGCACAGTTCCAGGTCATGTTCCAGAGCCCTGTGCCCCCTGAGTTTCAAGCTCAGATGCAGTGGCTCAGCACATGCTGTTCTCTGAGAGCAGATTTTTTCCCACATCACTTGGATCTGCTTTGTGCTTTGCTCTTCTCAAAAATGTCATTTTCTCTGCCCTGAGGGCACTACCTGTGACAAGAGGACACTTGACCTTGACATGCAGTTGTGTTCATTTTGTCCACTGTTCGTGCTGAGATTGAGAGGAAGCTAAACCTTGTTACTCAAGGAGCATTTCCTGCTCCTGCCACACACTTCCTGGGTAATGCTGCTTCTTCGCCTCTTGTTTTTCCCTTTTTACCGTTCACCATATACCATGGCATGAGGAAAAGACTACTTTTTCCTACTGCTGTTGTGTCTCCTTCTCTGGAGACTTTCAAAACCCACCACAATGGATGCATTTACAAATAGTGGCAGAGTTTTTTGGTCCCAGTGCATTTTTTCTTGTACCTCTTGGGCCATTTACTCTTTAGTTCTTTCCTCCTACAGCCCCAACGTGTCACTGAGCAAATCCTCCCTGCAGGCAGAGAAGGGTCCTGTTCACTGCACGCCCTGAACATTTGTCCTGTTCCTCAAACTCAGTGAGGTAAGGTCTTGACATCCTGTCAGACCTCTGCAAACCTATATTGCCTTCTTCAGCCTCAGCTTTGGGTTGGCACAGGCAGAGGCCAGAAGTGCCTGTGGGTGGCACTCCGCTGTTCTCCCAGCGCTCAGAGGGTCCATTGTGGCTGCAGCACCAGCTAGACTTGGGGGTTGAGTTAGAAACTGTGTGTGTGGATGGTAGCTTTTCCCCCACCTCCTTTTGTTTTTTTAGGCACCTTTCAGTGCTGGAGAGCTTGTATAGGTTCTAATAAAGCAATGCTTGTATCTCAGGTGTCAGCTTTAGTGCAGCCATTCAGCACCACACACACAAATACATACTGATGGGTCTTGTTGAGATCTCTGATTTAGAGAACCAGCTCCTGGATGATGCCTTGAAGGGACAACACTCCTGCACACACAACGCCTACCTCAGAGGAGCCCTAATCTGTGCTAGAGACTCTGGGCTGCTATTTTAGTGCAGAAAATACTAGTCATTTCTAGATGAATCAGGGAGATTTTAAAATCAATGTTCTTTAGCAAACAGCAGTTACTGCAATGGTTGCAGTTATGGCTGAAGACTGAGTGTATAAAATGCTTCGAGATACAGAATTGGATTCCATAAACATAATTCTTTTATCAATAATTGTTACAAGCAGGCTTCTTTATACACTCTCCCTTTTGCCAGAACCCTCTCCTCTATTATATGCTGAGCTCATTTCCCTCCTGGATAGCTGCAGATTTGTTGGTATACAAATTAATTTTGTTATTGACCAGAAGGAGCATTTGGAGGATAAGAATGCCATTGCTATTCATATCTGAAGGTAATCAATACAGGTACAGAGGAATACATATTTCTTAACCAAGCATGCATCCTCTTTAGCCTCATTTCCTTTTTCTAAACCCCACAGGACTGTATCCTGGCTGCTCTGTGTGTGAACAAAGCACAAAGCAGTGAGGGACAATAGCATTTACATCTTGTTACCAAAGAAGGGTCACCAGAGAAACTTTTCTGCTGGTCTTGAGTCCTCTCTTGCTCCACAATCATAACAGCCTATGCCTACTCTTTGACTGCAGTGGTGATACTTCTCTGTCTATCATCAATTTTTTGCTCCCAAAACAGTGGAGAAGAAATCAGTCTCTATTTGACATTTGCTTGGGAATGTGGATATGGCATTTAAGAGAGGGGATATGAGGGGACATAAAGTTGATGTGGTGTGATTTACCTCAGCCTGGGATTTATCTGCAAAATGAGTCGTATTAGCACATAAAAAGCCAAGAAGAAAGGAAAGAACAGCATAAAAGTGGTAGGGTTTGCCTTATTCAGGGCCTGTTTCTGGTTCTGGCTACTCCCAACCGATCATTGGTGGTGTTTGTGTTGTTTGAGGCTTTTCTCACTGAAGGAAATCCAGGAGATTTGCACTTGCTCGTAGCCAGATTCTGGCTTAATTTATGTCCCAAATCAGTTAAAGGGCTAACAGAATGTCAGAGCAAAATTTTGCCTCACCTCAACTGGCTGGTCCTTTCACAGGGTTTACAAACCTCAGCACAGGAAAGACATGGACCTGCTGGAGTGGGTTCAGAAGAAGCCACAAAAAACAAAAACCAAACCAACCCAACCAACAAACAAACCAAAACAACAACAACAAAAAGTGATCAGAGGGCTGGAACAGCTGTGCTGTGGGGACAGGCTGAGAGAATTGGGGTCATTCATCCTGGAGAAGGCTCCAAGGAGACCTCATTGCATCCTTTCAGTACATAAAGAGGGACTATAAGAAAGATGGAAACAGTCTTCTTAGTGGGGCCTGTTGTGCTGGGGGTGATGGTTTTGAACTAAGAGGGGAGATTTAGACTAGTTAGAAGGAAGAAATTTTTTACAATGAGGCTGGTGAAACACTGGCACGGATTGTCCAGGGAGGTGGTAGATTCCCCATCCCAGGTCAGGTTGGATGGAGCTCTGAGCAGCCTGATATAGTGGTAGTGATCTAGTGCTAGATGTCCCTGCTCACTGCGGCAGGGTTGGACTAGATGACCTTTAAAGGTCCCTTCCAGCCAAGCTAGTCTATGATTCTCTGAAAAGCTGGAATGAGTGGGAGGAGGCTGCTGGTGTTCTGCCGTCCTCAAGCAGCATCCTCATGCTTGAGTCATGGTACTTCCCGTACCCCAGCGGCACCGAAACGATTTCGAGGGGCCGGCGTGGGTCTCGTTCCCTGGCTTCTGATAGACGAGCAAGTCCCGCGCTGAGCGAGGGCCGATGCCAGGGCCTGGGGCTCTAGCACAGAAGGGCTTCCCTCCACACCTTGCCCTCAGCTGACAGCACGCCAGAGCCCGCCGGGGCGCCGCAGGTTGGGAGGCTGCAGCGCGGCGGAGGGCCGGCAGATGGCGGCCGCAGCTCAGGCAGCGGGGCGGGAAGGAGGCGGGGAGGAGGACAGCTGGCCGGGCCCGTGTCCCTGCTCGGGTCGTCTCCGGCCCTGCCGTTACTCGCGGACCCCCGCGCTGCCGGCTCGCGGGCCCCGCTGCCCTTTGCCCGCTCGTCGCGACGGGGCCGCGCTGCGCAGTTTGCTTCGGGCTGTCAGCAGAGCAGTTGTGTGGTGTAGTGCTGGGGTTTGGGTATTTTTGCTTTCTTTGTTTTTTACTTATTTCCCCCCCCAGGCTCCTCGGGTTTTCCTCCTACTTTCGTCCAAACAGTCTGACACCTGCTGCTCGCCTTATATTCTCATGAGGTTCAGCAAAACCAATTGCTGGGGCCTACACTTGGGTCACAACAAACCCATGAGTATGCCAGGCTTGGGGAAGAGTGGCTGGAAAGCTGCCTAATGGGAAAGGAGCAGGGGGTGCTGGTCAACACATAGCTGAGCATGAGCCAGTAGTGTGCTCAGGTGGCCATGAAGGCCACCAGCATCCTGGCCTGGATCAGGAATGATGTGACCAGCAGGAGCAGGGAAGTGCCTGTGCCTCTGTACTCAGCGCTGGTGAGGCCTCACTCCGAGTACTGTGTTCAGTTTGGGGGCCCTTACTCCAAGTGGGACATGAAGGCATTGGAGTGTTTTCAGGGAAGGGCAATGAAGCCGGTCAAGCTGGAGCACAAGTCTAATGAAGAGTGACTGAGGGAACTGGAGAAAAGGAGGCTCAGGGGAGACCCTACCACTGTCTTAAAACTACCTGAAAGGAGTATGTAGTGAGGTGGATGTCGGTGCTGGAGACATAAAACTCATTCCGGAGGTGAGTTAGGTTTTCTGATCTCTGAATCTGACCTGATGTGGGTAAAACTCGCACAATAGGATATGGAACAGGAACTCATTGAAATGAATCTCCCCTCTGGTGGATGCCTGACTACTCAGTGCTTCTGCTGAGTGACAGTCCCCTTCTCTTTGAAATGAGGTCAGTAAAATGGCCATCCTCTTAAAAACATGGTGAAACGTGCTGGTGACCATTTTCATTGTCTGTTTCCTCTTTGTTCTGTAATTGTATTTTAAAATAGAAGTGGGCAGTAACTGAGATTTTGAGCCAAACAGTTAGGAGTGTAGACATAGGTGGAAAGCCAGTTAGGAGTGACTCCAACAAAGACATGCACAAAAGAAACCAGAAACAGTGGAAAGAACCCCATCCCCACCAGTCCTGTCTTCCACAAGATCCACCTTTCCTTCCCCCATAAAATACCAATTCCACTGGGCTAACCTTACAGTCCTGTCTGATCCACCTTTCCTTCATAAAATACCAATTCCATAACCTTTGCTTTCCAAGGTAGCAGTTAAGTCTGTAGACTTAACCTCCTCTGTAGACCTAACTAGATAAACAAGCCATTCATCTGTATTATTAAACATCAACGTCTGAAGTTAAGCATGAAAATTCTTATTTGGCATCTGAATATCTGTCCACTGTATTCATCTCTGTTTTTTAGGTGGTAGCTTTTTAGCTTTCTGAGACAGAGGCCAATCGTTTCTCCATGACAACTTCCAGTTTCACAGCAGTGTATGCAGTGCAGTGTGTGAGGAAGGTAAGGGAGACCATCTTACCTGAACTGGGGCTCCTTTGCTGCAGGAGTGCAATTTCTTTAAGCACCATCTCTCTTGAGGATTTTGAGGCAGTGAGAACAGGTTCCCCATCTCCACAGCTGGCTGCTACTGTTGTGCTGATAAAGTTGTACCAAGACAATATTGAGGCACATACCAAAGAGCAGGGAGAGGGGAGGAGGAAAAACTATCTTGTCTCTAGACTGCTTTATTCTGTCCCACCTTCATTTCCCTGTCACAATGAAGCATAATTTCTGTATGTCCTGGTTTGAGGCCAGGCAGATCCTCTCTTACCCCATGAGAGGGGCAAAAGAATGACACTCACCCAAATGGATTGCAAAAGTGATGGAAGGTTTAAATGGAAAAGCAGAAGTGTTTTACAGAAGCTGCAGTCATAGTGACAAAAGAATCCCAAAGCATACAGAGTCCCCTATAGCACACCCAAAAGCCTCCCAACACTTCCCATCTCCTTACCTGAGGGTATACCCAAAACCCTCAGGGCTCTTTCTCTGCCCCCTTCTCCCCCACTAGGCTAGTCTCAGGCTGGCCAGGTCTGAGACTGCCCCTCCGTCTCCTCCTGGCATTAGGCCTAGCCAGGCCTAACAGGCCTTGAGATACTCCCCCACTGTTACCTGATAGGGAGCATCTCCCACGGGAGCAGAGAGGGAAGAAAGAGGAAAAGAAGGACTTTGCAGATGGATTTATAGGGCACAGGATATTATGGGTATGAAATAGTCTGTTTCCTGTGTCCACCTTATTGTGTTGGACACTCAGAACACTGGAGGTGTAACTGATGTGGCAGTAGCAGGAGGCACCTAGCCTAAACTGCCACACTGTATAGGCTGTCTGTCTTCATCTGGGAGGGAGACAGACAGTGGTAAGCCAGGTGCCACTGCAGCAGAGCCATCACTGCGCATTATTCCTCAAGGAGAGTAGGAGCTGTGGGAATAGCTCTGCTGTTGCCACTGAACCAGTGCAGACCAAGGATGATGCCATGGCCACTGCACTGAGATCTTGCCTAAAGCTGCCATTTTACCACTCTCTTTGCCAAGCCTGAGAGACTGCTCACCTTGCTTATACCTCCAGTTGGCCCAGTGATGACACAGGACTCCTAAGTGCAAATTGTTACAAATAAGTGGGTATAAATATGTATTAAGAATTACAAAAGGTAATGCTACTGACAATTCAATTGTCAGCCCCACCTGCAGTGCAGCTGACCTGGGTTAGCTTCACTTTACTTTGGCAGCTGTGTCCACACTATCTTGGAGATGAAGCTTAAGTTCCCTGTAGCCTGTCAGGCAGGGGATGAGTCTGTAGTGTGACTCTTTGAAGCCAGGCCTCTTTCCATGGCTGAGCACGTCCAGCATGCTCCAGTGTCACCAGGCCATAAACTATCTGTGCAGCAGAGGAGCTCCCTGTAACTAAAGCACTCCAGAAGCTGCTCTTTCAGAGAGGTGCAGATGAAACCAGAGAAGCTGTTTACTCCATGCAAAGTAAAGGTTTAAGAGGTCGGGCATCCTTTCCAGTCTGTGGCCAGGGGAGCTCTGTTGGTTGTATCATGGATGTTGCTCTATTTCAGGAAGGCTGGATGTGGGTCAGTTGTCTCTGCTCCCAGTGGGGATCACAAACAGGTGCCAGGGTTTTATGAGCAACGGGGCCTTCTCAGGTTGCTGAATGGGTGGGGGAATCCCTCTCCAGATCTTGCCCTGCTGAGAAGGGGATCCCAGGAGGTTCCTGGTGTGGAAAAGGCTGACAGCCCAGCTCTGCTCTAATTATAGTGTCAGGAAGCACCATGAGAGGCACCGATGATGGAGGGTATTTACTACCCCCTTCCTTTCTCCAAGAAACACTTTTCTGTTACTTACAATCTGAGCAGCTCAGGAGCTCCTGGTGCTTAAATGCAAAATGAAACAAAGAAAGAGTGAGAGAAGGCTGATTCAGTTTCTTGTGCAGCAGCCTCCACCCTTCAATCTCCCTTCTGTCTGGGATAAGTGTTTGCAGAATGAGACCCTTCAGTGAAGCACATGCTTTGAATTTCTAGCCTAAACTTTGCCCACCATATGCAAAGACTTTGTCATCACTCTGATCCTTGTCATCTCATCTGCCTGATCAAAGCATTCCTGGACAGAAGGTGGGGGTGGTGATTGCCCAGCAGAAAAAAAAATAGTAGCTTATGCCTTATCCCAGCCTGCCATTGCTCCTTGGCCTGCACTCACAATAGGTGCTGCCTTTGCCTGCTGAGCCAGTATTTAACACCTTGGTTGACAGAAGCTCCAGATAACCTCCTCTGCAGGAGGTGCTACAGAAAAGCAAGTCTCTCCTAGCTTCAAACAGAGCCCCCAGGGTTGGTGAAGAATGTACAGGAAGCCCTGTCCAAGAACTAATAATCCCCAAATCCCTTGCCTATTTGTCAAAACTTAATTTTGTTTAATGGGGTTTTTTAATCTGTGCAGTCTTATACATATCCCTTCCCCTCCACACTCTGGTAGTTTATTTCTGGCCTATAAAAGCATTTTCACTGGCCAAATGTATCAGTGGGCTTAAAAAAAAATGAAACAGGTACTTTACATGTAATTAATTTAGTGAATTGTTCAGCTGCTGATTCACGTGCATAACCTCAATTAACATTAATGGGAGTTATGTAGGCATGTCAAGGGCAGAATAGACCCCTAATAATCTAACATGCAATGTTATTACATTACTGCTGTAATTATATCCTGCACACACATAATTTCTACTTTGCTTCGTGAACTGCTCTTCAAATGTGGTGGCTACTCATCTATTATGCTGGTTGTGTTAATGCTGAGGATACACTGAGCATTGCCCTTCCTTCTTCATTGTTTTGCTGCCTGCCCACAAAAGATTCCACACCTAGCTGAATAAGTAACCAGCCAGCTGGTGTTTTGCAACTTCTGTTGTTTGAATGTGATACTGGAACCAGAAACAGTCAAAAGCTAGCAAACCTCAAAACAACAGCATGTCATCTTTCCTTCAGCATTTTGGCCTTTAGACTCATAGACTCACAGAATGGCTCAGATTGGAAGGGACCTCAGAGCTCATCTAATTCAACCTCCCCACCATGGGCAGGGACACCTCTCAGCTAGACTCAGCCGCTCAACACCTCATCCAACCTGGCCTTCAAAACCCCCACAGAGGAGGCAGCCACAGCCTCCCTGGGCAGCCTATTCCAGAGTCTCACCACCCTCCTACTGAAGAACTTCTTCCTAAGCTCCAGTCTAACCCTGCTCTCCCTCAGCTTCAAACCATTCCCCCTTGTCCTGTCTCCAGACACCCTCCTGGAAAGTCCCTTTGCAGCCTTCCTGTGGGATCCCTTCAGGTATTGGAAGGCAGCTCTAAGGTCCCCCTGGAGTCTTTTCTAGGCTGAACACCCCCAGCTCCCTCAGCCTATCCTCACAGCAGAATTGCTCCAGCCCTTGGATCATCCTTGTGGCCTCCTCTGGGCTCACTCTAATGGCTCTGACAGCCATGCCCAGTATCTGGGATGTTGCATTGCCGTGGAATCAGAGGTGCACACAGTACACCTGCACCTTCCCAGGCTCACACAGCTAAGCCAAGTGGTTCAGATTGGCTTAGCAATTAAGGGATAGTGAAAAGCAGCACTGATTCCTTAATGCTGACTGGCAGCAGCACTTGTGAGAACTTGAATGTTGTGTGCCAGTCAGGGCACTTTTCATACAATCACCAGTGAGCTCTGGGTTGAAGGCACTGGCAAACCATGAAGGTACTGGCAAAACAGTGAGGGTAACATCACACACCTATCCTTTGGGCAAACATCTGCCAACATCCAGCAATACTTTGTGGAGGAATGTGGGTTCAGTACTTTTGTTTGTGTAGGCCACAATGTTTGTAAAGGTGTTTGTTAAAACACAGCTCTGTTTCCAAGGTAACAGCTACCTAACTTTATTACTAAAACTGCACTAATTCAAACAGGGATCTGAACAAACAGATTGATGTTAATTTCAAGCTCCATTAAAAACACAAGGAAAAAAAAAATCAATGTTCACCAAATGGGAAAAGAAAAGAAATCAATAGAGAAATTTTAATTTCAGTCTTTTAAGTGGGGTTTGGTAAACAGTAGAGGTTAAAAAAATAAAACTAGCTGAAAGTGGTACGCAACATCCTGGTAAACTGTACTGCAAACAGGAGGACAAAAAGGTTCACTGATAATGTAGGAATAAATATTAGCACTGTAAAACCTTAAGAAACAGAGGCCCAGAGTGGAATGACCTGTCTCAAGCCATGTGCAGTTGGGTCTCCTAACATCTTGTCCAGTGCCCCTGGGCTGTGACTCGAGCTATGACCAAAAGGCTCAGAGAAGGGCAAAGGCATCGTGTCCTCCATTATTGGAGGCACGTGGGTGAGAGCAGCTGTGCAGTGTGACTGCTGGGGCTCAAACATTTGCTAGGCAGCAGCACACCAACACTGCAGGGCTCCTGTGATTTGATTCCTAATATGTGCCAAAGCTGCTGCCCCTGTTCCTTTGCCATCCTTAGCCTTGCTGACAAAAAGGCAGGTACACTGGCACATGCTATGGGTACAGCTGCAGTTTGAGCACAGCTGGTGGCGTGCTGGCATGGTGACAGCTGGGACTATCAGGTGGCACATGCTGTTCAAAGGGGTTTTGGGGGTGAGGTATGAGTAGTGGTTGATAGAGCAACTAAGCGCTTGAGGGATCTGCAGCTGCCTTGTTTCTGCTCAGAGCCTCTGTCCCACCTAATTTCTTCACACTCAAATGAAATCCAGCTGGTGGCTGGTCACAAGTGGTGTTCCTCAGGGCTCAGTGTTGAGACCACTTCTGTTTCAAATCTTTATTGATGACCTTGATGAAGACATAGAGTGTGTCAGCAGTAGGTTTGCAGATGACACCAAGTTAGGTGGGAGTGTTGGATCTTCATGACGGTAGGGAGGCTCTACAGAGGGACTTGGATAGATTTGATCCATGGCCAGAATTAATGGGATGAGCTTCAACAAGGCTAAATTCCAGGGCCTGCACTTGGGTCACAACAACCCCAAGCAACGCTACCAGCTTGGGGCAGTGTGGGTGGAAAGCTGTCTGGCAGAAAGGAACCTGGGGGTGCTAATGGACAAGCAACTGAATATGAGCCAGCAGTGTGCCCAGGTGGCCAAGAAAGCCAATGGCATCCTGTTTTGGATTAGAAATGCTGTGTCCAGCAGGAGTAGCGAGGTGATTGTCCCCTTGTACTTATCTCTGCTGAGACCACACCTGGAGTATTGTGTCCCATTTTTGGGCACCTCAATACAAGAGGGATGTGGAGCAAGTACAGAGGAGGGCAACAAAGCTGGGGAAGGGCCTGGAGGATAAATATTATGAACAGTGACTGAAGGAGCTGGGGATGGTTAGTTTGAAAAAGAGGAGGCTGAGGACAGACCTCATTGCTGTCTGCACCTACCTGAAAGGACACTGTAGAGAGGCTGTTGCTGGTCTCTTCTCCCAGGTAGTTAGTGATAGAACAAGAGGGAATGGCCTCAAGCTGTGCCTGGGTAGGTTTAGACTGGACATTAGGAAACATTTTTTCATGGAAAGAGTGGTCAGGCACTGGAATGTGCTGCCCAGGGAGGTGGTTGAGTCACCAAGCTTGGGTGTGTTTAAGGATCATTTGGATGTGGTGCTTGGGGATATGGATTAGGGGTGAACCTTGTAGAGTAGGGTTCTGGGTTGGACTTGGTGATCCTGAGGGTCTCTTCCAACTGGAATGTTTCTGTGATTCTGTGAAAGCTGTTTGGCAGGTCCATAAGTTCTGAAGCTGTTAGGAAAAGATTTTTGCAAGTAAGGATGTTTTCCCCTTCACTGGGCCATACTTTTCCCAATCTGCCACTGGTGACAACTACTCTAATTTCCAAAGCCTAGGTGGAGGAGAGAGAGAGGAATAAAGAGGTGGTTTTTCTGAGTTCTCCACACTAGTGCATTCCCTAGACAAAGTACTGGATTGTTTGAAAATAAGTGACCCTTATCTTCATTATTTTCAAGACCAGCATGTCTCATTCCTTCCTCTAAACCCCTGTTTACCACTTGCACACTCTCAGTCTCTTCAGAAAGGGCCCTTTTAGATAGGTGTATGATTGAAGATTTTACCTTCCTGACTAGAAAACAGTGAATGTAAAGTCACGCACCTGCCCCTTGGGCAGAGCTTTGTCGTGTGAGTAACTGAATGACACCATCCAACTCAATGGGGCTCTCAAAACCAAAAGGACGTAGGACTGTGAGTATGGAGCCAGTGCTTATACACCAAGGGTCTGGTTTGACTCTTTACCTTCTTGGTACCTGTAAAGAAAAAGTCTGCGGATGAGAAGATGAAAGGCAAAATCTGTTGGGCATGCACTGATGAGGTCTGTCTGGTAAATGAAACAGTACAGCTGGGACAAAACCAATGCATGGCACAGCACAGGTGTTGCTCGATGCTGTCCTTCTAAGGATAGCTAATGATTGGAAGGCCTTTCAGCACACTCTGAAAGGCATCACCAAATAAAAAGGAAGTGCAGCAGTACTGCAAAAGAATGGTCTGGTGACAACAGAAGTCTCTGGCACCATTTGAGATGATTTTTCTCAGGACAGCCGTTTTCTCCTCTCATTAGTCTTTCAGAGAGGCACCCTTTACTCAAACAGCAGGTGGTAGCCTTTTCCTCTCCCCTTTCTCTAGCCACCTCAACAGTGTGACATTGTTTGCCCTGTATTCTAAGTGATATTTACTTGAAATCTTCTTTGATGCAGTTACCTCACCCTAGCATCCAATCACCTGGCAAAGAGACGTGATGAAGTGAAGGTAACATAGTTAAGCTGATATCTTAAACGCACACAAATCTCACATGCTGTGGCAACAAGAAGATGAATAACAAACACACTGTATGGAGATCCTCTTAAGTTCCCTTTTTTTTTGCCTTCCACACAACAGAACATCTTAAAAAAATAATCCCATAATATTTCTGAGCTAGCAGCATTGGTGTGAGGCACAGAATGGTCTGACTCCTCTCTGCATATCTCAGACCACCACAGCTCCTGCTAGGAATTGAGGGGGTTGGCAGAGGGAGAACAAGGATGGAAAAGGGAAAGAGACAGCCTCGTAGGTGGCCTTGTTTCTGCCAAAACGAAATATTTTCATTGGAGCCATTTCCATTCAACAATTGGCAGCTTTATCCAGAGGCTTTCAAACACAGCAAAATTCTTACTGTTGTGAGAGTGACTGCTGATGGGATGCAGCACTATCAGCTAATGTGCATGAGTATCTCTTTCATAAGAGAATTGTTTTCTCCTAAGGGGCTTTTCTTCTTTCTTTTCTTTCAAATTCTTGCCTGCTGGCTCTGCCTGCTTTGCTTTGCCTGAGAAATTAGACCTTGCTACTTTCTTTATGTAAGATTTATGCCAGGAACACTGGCTGGTATTTCATTGTCAGTCAGGGTGTGATTCTGCTGTGACATTTCCAGCTATATGTGTATGGCAGCTGCAGTCAAACCAACACCAAGCATAAAACCAAACATTTTTTTCCCTGCCAGAGTTCATTTGCATCAGCAAGGCAGACTAAAAGTTGCAGTACCCAAAGAACTTTTGGCTGGTGTCACTTACATCTGCCCTAGAGAGCTTTGCTGGGATGGGTGTCACTGGACTGCCAGTAGCTCATAGGGTGGGTGCATGTCTGCACACGTGTGCAGGGAGGGTGGCTGAAGCACACAGTGAATAGTGAAAGGAAAGAGAGGTCCTATATGCAATCTAGACAATCTTGGTGGAACACTTCAAAGTGCTGAAGCTGAGAAAAATTAGCAGGGCATCCTGACCTATTCAGGATGAGCTGACGCACACTGTGTTGGATTAAGTGGAGATGTCTGAAGAGGTTGCCTGCTTCTGCCTGCCTGCCTCAGACAGAATTTAGCACTGTCAGAAGCAGTCCATGATAGAACAATTGACCTGGCTGTTCCTCAGCTGCCCTAGGTAACAATGTACCATGTTAATCTGATTCAAAGAAATAGTTTCCATGAAAAGCTTTATTTGTAGCATTCATGTAAAAGATCTATCTGAATTTTGCTGTCAAAGCTTCCAGCCTACTGTAGACATTTCCAGTTAGTTTGGAAGGTTGGACAGAGCACTTGGAAGAGTGCTAGAAAGTGATTTGATAGCCATTGCTAGTACTTTAATCAGCAAGGACAGTTATCCTTGGGGATGGACTCCGTAGTGCGAATCATCAATGGCCAGTAGCTCTTTACTTCACCTGCCTCCCACCTTACTGAAAGCAGAGCCCACAAAATCAGTGGTAAAGGGGTGTAGGAGGAAAGGAGAGGAGAAAAAAAAAAACACCACAACACAAGCAGATGCCAACCAGGCCCCCGTGTGGTGGTGGGAGGGAGGGATCCTGGTGAGGCTGGGATGGAGGCACACAGAGCTCTAGGGTGCTGGACAGTAGGAAGACTGAGCAGGAAAGAAGTGGGAACCTATGATCAGTGGCTTTCTGTAATTATCAACCTGCATGAGTGGGAGTCCCTCATTTACTCACTTAAATGTACTTTTCCCCCTTCTCATAAGAATCTTAGAGGTGATGTGAGCAGTTCAGGACCATCCAGTTCAATGCCTTTACTACTAAGAACTTTTCCTAGTTTCCTGGGAATGTCCTTTATCTCCCCTTTTCCTCTCTGCCACATAGTCTTTGGGTTGTTAGACATTAATGCATTCTCATTCTGCAAGGTTCTCTGCCATTTGAATTTCTTTGGTCTTAGATGTTGTTTTCTTTTCACTGTTTGCTTTCAATGTCTCTGGACTCAGGGGAAAAGAGGAGTGGGGTGAGATTGGTGTAAATTAACCATTTACAGTACATCTGTATAATTACACTGACTACAATGAGGCTGCATGGAATTGCTGTAGCTGAGGACCTGCTTTGTCATATCTCCCTCTTCTGTGTGTTTTATATTGCCTGTTGTGGGAAAAAAACCCAACCAACCAAACCCAAAAAAAAACACCCCAGAAAAACACTCCACCAAAATTCCCACTCTTTCTGCTTTGCTCTCCTAAGAGGTGCAGCTGTATGCTAATAGTCTCCTTCTTTAGCGGGAAATAGAAAGGCTGCAGCATGCTTTGATAAACCAAGAAGCAGACCCTGATGCTGGTGTGCAAGGAGAGAGACATATGGAGCTGTTTCCTCCCCCCTTCCCCCTGCTTCTGTCCTTTACCTCAATTTCACACTCTTTTAGTTCTGCTGACCTCCATGGAGTCCCTCCTAATTTACAGTGCCATAAACAAAATCAGAATGATGCCCTCTGAAAGGTGCAGAATTGCTTTTGGCCTGCACTGAAGACCCCAGCACATTCCAGAGATTTGAAAAGGCATCTCTCTACTTGGTGAGTTACTTGCACTGTCCACATTCTCCCCTGCTTCTGCTGCTCTTACTGGTGTGTTTCATTTGTCTGTGTAAGTGAGCTGCAAATAACAATGCAATCACATGGCCTCCTGCTTTGGAAGACTCTGAGGGACCCAGTTTCTGCCATATGTTGCAACTTCCAATAAACAGTTGGGGAGCTGCATGGTTATGGCCAGGGCAACCATCAAGCCCTCACCTATGCTAATACCCTGAGGGTGGGTTTGGAGCTACCATCCTGCTGATAAATTTCGTGCCATGGGTGGACTGGAAGCATTTTATGCTGCCTGTGCCTCAGTGCATGTCCAAAGTGTGCCATTAATCAGCCTGACTATATGGGCTGTTCCATCTTACTGCTTAATTAAGACTCATCAGTAATTTACTTGAGATACCTGCCTACATGGAGCTGAAGTTTCATCTGTTTGAGAGATGAGTTATTGAACTGCGTTGTGTGAAGTAAATCAATAGAATATTACTGGAAATGAGAGTGGCTCTCCCTTGTACTTCAGTCCTTTCACCAGGCTCACAGACAGAACTGACTTAGAGAAGCATTCATGTTTGTGCTCAGCTTCCCATCTTCCAGCTGGACATTTCATCTGTTCATATCTCTGATCACCTTGCTCTCATTACCTGAATTGTGTTGTTAAGTCAAGACCTGAGGGACCACTGCTAAGAATAACAGGCACTTTGAATCAGTTACAGGGTAGTGGGCCTATGATGATATGACCCAGAGCCCAGTCTTTCCAGGGGATTACTACAGAATTAACACTCTCAAACTGCTGTCAGGGTGCTATTCAAGGAATGCTTCGTGTCACCCTGTATACACCTTGTTCATGAGGAACAGCAGCAAGAACTTCAGTAGGTGCTTTCCAGCTTATGTAGCATAATTGCAGGGGGTTAAGCTAATACAACTTGTTTACCAAATAGACTCCCCTTAATATCACCTCTTAAGTCAGTTCCAGTGTTAAGGAAGGTGTTTTTCCTGGCCAGGCTGCATGCCTCTGGTGTCTTCCCTTGAATGGGACTCTGAGCAGGACATGTCGCTCACTAGAGGCACCCTGCCAGGAAAGCTCCAGGTAGTCTTGATAGACAGAGCTGGCTTTTCTGCCCTGTCTTCCATATCTTCTCTTCCTCTCCTAAGCTTGACCTTTTGGGATGGATATGACATCTGCCCTCTCCCCAGAAGGACACTGTTTTGTCTTGGTGGATGGCTGGTTGTTTTCCTGCTCTTGACTCAGTCCTATCCCAAATGACAAGTGCAGAGGCATTATCTTTTTCTCCATTTCCGTACAAAAAATGTCTACTTCTGATACCATTTGATTAACAACCATCCACAGAAGAGGTTTCCAAGGAACTGGAACCTTGTTTTCTGTGTAATTGTTCTTATCTTTGGAATGAGATTCTCTAACAGACAACCAGAGTCCGGCTGCAGAGGTGTGGAAGGGTCTGACATTCACTGATTCAAGAGTGCTTGGAGAGAGGGGAAATATTAAAGCTGAGTAAGGGATGAACTTCAGTTCAGAGGTGTTTTCTGAGGTGGCAGAGTTATCTCTAGCCTGGAGCTTCTGTTGGTTTGAAAGAAACCCATCCCCTCTAAATATGTTGGTGAAAAGAAGAGGACTTTTCTCTTACTTGGATGTCATTCAGAAGTTTTTTGACTAGACCATAAAGCAAGGACAACTTTCACCTCTTAGCAGCTTCTCACCCTGTCTGTCTTTCCATTGCTTCTTTTAGCCTCATTGCTATCGCCACTGAAAATACTCTTGAATGCTTGTAACATAGGGGAGTTCACACAGCTAGGAAACAAGATGTTCTCTTGCCAGCAGGTGCTGTTTGAATCATGGGTTAATGTGCTTTTCTGGCCTGAGATGAACCCAGTTCCAGGGCGCCCTCATGCCCCAGCTGTCCTTTTCCACCCTGCTAAACATTATCCCCGCTTGTATCTGCCAGCATAACTGCAGGTTGGAGGTGCTCCCTAACCCAATTCTGTCACAGTAATCTGGGTCAGCCTCAACACTTGCAGTGCTACATTTATTTTTGTAGCTCTCATCACTCCACCAGTTGGGTTAGAGAGCTCTTTCATGTGCACTTATGCTGACAAAATTGAGAGGGAAGTCAGCTCCAGAGGGGCTGAGCGGGGCAGTGCAGGGATGCCAATGGCCAGGACAAGAGGCTGACCATGCCCTAAAGCACACAATAAATAAACCTGGGGAGGAACAGCATACATAATTTTTTTGGCATCTGGAGTCTTTTGTCCTCTCTTGGTAATGAGAGTAGTTGGGAAGTATACAAATGTAGAGTTTCCTTCCTGAGTTTGTGAGGGGCTTGCTTGGTAGCAAAACTCTTGCACTAAACTCTTTCCACCTTGATGTGGCCCTTCCTCTGCTCAAGCTGAAGTTACTGGTTGTAGACTTGGCCTTGTAGGGTGCAGGTGGGCAAGCTACAACAGATTTCTGGAAGAAGGGGGCCTTATGGTTTCTCAGGTATGCCATCAAGATGACTGAAAACATGCATGGGCATCAAAATAGTGCACAGGCTGATGAGCTCAGCCTCCATGGAAACAGCACAGTAGCAGATGGGTTTGCTGAGGAATGTAATCATGGATGCTAGCATTTTTTATTTAATATCAAGCTGGAGCAATCTACAAAGTTTGGAGCTGAAACTGCCTGAAGTTTATTAGAGAAGCAGGAAGGAACTGTTCATATCACAGGTTTTGGTCCATTTCCTTTTTTGATATTTAACTGTAGGCAAAAGGCAGCAGTGAAAGAAAGAAAAGAAATAACCTGTGGTTTATTATTAGTACTTTCCTAGCTGCTCTTCTTCTAACCCTTCCCACCTCTATTTCTATCCTTCATTTAACTGAGATTATTCTATATGCTAGAGCTGTTTCTCTACAAAACAAGTCAACTACAAAATCTTTAGACATTTGCCCCTGGAAAGGAAGTATGCTGTAAATAATATACAGGAGGAAGAGCCTCACGAGGATCCAAGTCCAGCCAGATGTCACTAACTTGCAACTGAGTATAATACCTCCAATACCTTGGAAAACAAACTAGCCCTGCCAGTCTCAGCCCCTGCCACCTCCTCAATGAGATATGACCAGGCTGGAGCAGGCTGGGCAATCCATGGCAAGCTGTCCTTTGTCCCACAGGAGATTGGCATACAGGAGCACATTTGCTGCCAGCTCAACATCCAACTGTTACGACATAGGAGTCACTTAACCATTTTACACACAGCTGGAAGCAGCTTTTACATGACTTTTTGACTTCTCTCTTCAGCCTCTCCCTGTATTCAGCATAATGAAAATGTCAACACTGTTTCTTAAAACCCTCTAGCCTGGGCACATTCAGCTCCTGAGTGAAAACCAGTTTGTGGCTGTGGGTGGAATGTGCATTTATTGAACTATCTCCATAGACACTTGTGGTGGCTTTTCCAAGCCAGCCTCAGCTAACTCTGTGCAGTGGTGGCAATGAAGCAGCCAGTGTAAATAATGAGATGCTTTGTGCCTGTGGTTTCAATCACTTGAGCTGTCTCGTACAGCTGAGCTAGAGAGTTAGGAACTGACTGCAGCAGCAGATCTTCCCAGCTGCTCACACTGCAGTGTGCGGCCAATTCCAGAGTCAGGATAGCCACAGGGGACTGTGCCTGAGGAGTTAGGAGAGTTTAGATTCACACTTTGTTTTATGGCAGGGTAATTTTCCTGTAGATTCAGGCTTTTAAATATGAAAGCAAAGTTATTCCCAGATTTATATCTGTATTTAATGTGCACACATGCACATATTTATACCCTGTGAAGTGATCCTATAGCCACGTGGGAAGCTGCCAAAGCAGGTGCTAAATTGTGCTTAATCTTATTTTCACCTTTGATCACCTCAGTCTTTGGCTTTTGTTGCTTAGGAAGGCTTTTCCTCCAGAACAGCTTCTTGGTTGTGAATTCTCCTGAGATTACGGAGCTGGAAATCACAACTCTAATTAGAACAAATTTATCTATTTGTAAATGAGAACATATATCTGAGACTTCAGACCTCAGCCAATTTCCTGAGCTTCCCCACACTGGCCAACAGCAAAAATTTCCTTTTCAAATACAGAATCCTGCTTCCACTGGAAAATCAACCACCCAATCAATCAATTAGTCTGCAGGCTGGTTTTGCTGGTTATGCAATATCCAGCCCCCAGACAGTGGCAGTTGTAAGAAACAAATACCAATATATATTATTCTAAGTGCTTGAAAGCAGGGCTTTCTGCTGCTGGATGCCTTCAGGAATCCTCCTTTCCAGAGGAAGGCAGCAAATGTTTCCAGCTGTGGCACACTGCAAAAACAAGAGTTCCAAATCCTGACACTGACTGACAGAGCTGCTGGTTTAGGGAGTGGCTTAGACTTTTCAAAACCACCATTGATATTTATTTTCATTCCTGAGTGTCTGCTAAGGCAAATTAGCAATATATGCAGAGGGATTAAGAAAGCAGACTTGAATAAAGTCTCAGATCTAGGGTTCATGCCTATAAATTCTTTGGCATAAACAAGAGGCAGTGGAGTGGCACAGTAAAAGTCCAGGTGTCAGTCATGCCAGGGTGACTGATACAACTCACTTGTGGGCTCATTAATCATGAGTGGAGCAGGCATCCCAAATTCATGTCAATAACAGCTTTAAGCCACCACAGCAAATAAGTACTCCTCTATAGATATCCTCAGGTACAGTAAGACACCCAGATTTTCCACTGGTGTAAACCACCTGAGCTCTGCCAAGGACTGCCAAGCAATGCCTGTTTTTTTAGCTGAGCATCTGACCCACATTTGCTATTCATTATTACTGCATTCGTTCTGGGAGTTGTTCTTCTGTGGCTCTGAACAAAGTGTTTGCTATGTAATCCCACCAGACTGGGGATGTCTCAAATATTGTTTTGAGAGCTCTCTGAAAATGCAGCCTGAGCCCCAGCAATAGGAAATGAAAGTGAAGAGCCAGAGCACACTGCAAGGAGAAGAGTAGGCCAATTCATACCAAATTTTTGGTACTGCTGATGTAACTTGCAAATATAAAACTTCATTTGTAATGAACTCACCACACAAAAGGCACCACATGAGTGGTGGTGATTGTTCCTCCCATGGCACAAGTGGCTTTGCTGCTAGAGAAATTTGTGGAGAGTTGCTCACAACTTACTTGCACATCCTGGGCTGAGCCAGGGCAGGCCCTTTTCACACCTCTGAAGCTACAGCAGATAATCCCTGCTCTAGAGTTCATTCATGCTTTGCAAAAGCACCACAGGCAGGCTTGTACCAGTAGACTTTTTGGTGCAATGATTGCAGTTTCAGAGTAAAAGTCCATCTTGGTGGTTCTTCTTGATGTGGTTCTTCCCCATGCCTTGTAAGTGGGGAGGCACGGGGAGAAAGAGGAGAAACACACAACCAGGCTTGTCTGTTTAGGATCATACCATGAATTAGCACTGAGGCAGGCTGCTAGTGATGGACCTGAAGTGGAGGGGCAGTCAGGGGTTGAGCTCAGTGACTGCCCCTCTGCTCTGCCATCAGCCCTCTGCCATGACCGTGGGCTGAACATCCTGGGTTAAGGTCAGTGTGTGGTCTAAGCACTCTCAAGGTCGAGCACTGACCATGTGGTAATTGGATCTCATCAGGCTGGTCAGAAGGGAGTTCAGCAATGATTGTCCAGGGGGAATGGAAAAACCACACCACCGGAGCTGGCAGCAGGGAATTAGAGTGAGCACTGATGAGCTGGCAGAGGCTGCCGATCAATGGCCCTATCATGGCAGAGGAGGCAGCGGCAGCCCTCTCGGAGCCGTCAGTCACTGCTGGTTTGGGCAAATGCCAGCAAACAGAGCAAGAGCAGAGCTGGGGAAGGAAGCAGCAGCCTGCTGGGCCACTTTTAATTACTTCAGGTCACATCAGACAGAGAACTGCCCACCATGACAGATCAGTCCCACTCAGAGGGCTTGCACGCAACCCGGGGTAGCAATCAGGACTTATGTTCACACAGCCCCTTTTATCCAGGAAAAAAATCCCACAACTCAAAGGGCCACCACAGCCAAGCAACAGGCAGGAGCATATTGTGCACATCTACAGCCCTCCGTGCCACGCCAGACTCCCCTGGGACTGTCTGACAGCGAGCGCAGCAGTGCTACACAGCTCTGTGGGCATGAGGGAGGGCAGGGGAGGCTGGGTGGTGCTGTGGCTTTCCTGGAGCACAGCCAGAGCATTAGCACATCTAAGCTATGGCTCATGTGCCTCCACATGGCTTGAGTTGTTTGGCACAGCCTCCAGAAGGGGATCTTGGGATCTCACTACTTTTCTTCTTAGCAGCCATCCTCTTCCAACTCTTAAGTGGGGCTGGTGGCAGCATAATGCTCTGCAAGGTCTAATTTATGTGGGGGTTTGTGCACCAGTAGCAAGGTGTCATCACAGGAACGTTTGCTGCCTTTCTCTGCTTCTCAGCATGAATACCTTAGCAGGAAAGAAACAGCACAGAGTCATAGAATAATTTGAATTGGAAGGGACCTTTAAAGGTCATCTATTCCAACTGCCCTGCAGTGAGTGGGGACATCTTTGACTAGATCAGGTGGCTCAGAGTCCTGTTCAGCCTGACCTTGAATGTTTCTATGGATGGGGCTTCTACCACCTCTGTGGGCAACCTGGGCCAGTGTTTCACTATCCTTGTAAAACACTTCTTCCTTCTGTCTAGTCTGAATCTCCCCTCTTTCTGTTTAAAATCATCATCCATTGTCCTGTTGCAGCAGGCCCTGCTGAAAAGATTGTCCCCATCTTTCATCTAGGCCCCCTTGAAGTACTCTGAAAGACCACAATAAGGTCTCCTCCCCATACAAACATCTGTAGGGCTGAATTGATCACTGCTGTGTATGAAGCTCATGTCTGAGCCTGGGTTTCTTCCCATGCAGCAGTCTTCGCTTGACTTTACTGGGAACTGCATTTGCATTTGGCTTGCAAGGCCGGGTTGTTAATTGTGCAAACTCACCTGAGCTCAGCACAAATTCAGATGGACATGCCCTGATGAAAATATGTCCTGCGCTGCCCTGCCACAGATTTCAAAATACTACTTTCCCAAGGGGAAACAGCATTTGCTGTTTCCAGAAGACTCTGATGTTATGTGGCTCCTCTTGCTTTCTTCTCAGCAACGATCCTGGTGTAAGGGTCTCTGCCTCTCTGCTCTCCTTTAGCAGAGCCAGTCTGATTGCTTGTGGTGCTGGGCTTTTGACTGTATCAGTGACCCATTCCAGGTTTAAATAATAAAAAAGGCAGGGCTGGTTTTACAGTGCAAACAATTTTCCCCAGAGTTGTGTGGTGTAGGGATAAAAAAAAAACCAACAACCAAGAAGGGTAAAACTGAAATTTGCCACCATGGTGTTAAATTGCAGAGGGAGTCAAAATTAAACTGCTCATCACCGATGCCAGGGCAAGCTTGGAAAATGAGGCATTCTTTCTGTTCCCAATTGAGTGCCTGTCTAGTCCCAGGAGAAGCCTTCATGATAAACCTGAGCAGCCTTGGTAATGAGCTGGTTTAATCTGACATCATTCACCTGATTGTGGTGGAGCTGGCACAGGCACCACCACACTGCCAAGGGGTGTGTGTGAGATCTGGCGGCGTGCTGGACACCTCCTTTGCACCCCTGGGTGATGCTGTCTTGTGTGGGTGCATGCCCTGTAGCTGCTGCAAGGATGCCTGGATGGGAGGAGTTTTTACTTGCCCTACTGATGTTTTTCTCTGCTCTCTTTATTCTCCACATTTTCTCCAGCAGTTTGGCTCAGTTAACAGCTTTGGATAGAGAGGTTTCAGATGCTGGCAGCTTATTCCTGAAACGTAGCAGCTCTAAATTACTGCCAGCAAGATACTCTTTCACCTGAATTGTGTTGTTCTCCTATGATATTCTCATTTGCTGCTCTGTCTTGTGGGGGGCAGTCTTTCTGCTATAGCCACAGTGCTTCCCCCTTTCCTCAAACACTTTCAAACACCAGCAGGGTTAAAGCACAGCATTTATATTCTTGGTCTGTCAGGATGGTGCAAACAAAAAAGGAGCAATTTTAGTGCCCCTCTATATTTCCTGTGTAATGCCAGGGTGGTTATTGTAATGCTAGAGTTGATCAAATATCACAGAAAGGTAGTTTTCAACTATTCATTGCTACTCAAGCTGCTAACTACTCAGCAACAACTCTTACTTCATTTACTTACTTGTTTGCTATCTGAGTGCCTCCCTAAAGGGACTTTTCTTGCACAAATATTAGGGGAATAGCCATTCTTTGTACTCATGCCCCTGCAAGAAAAAGCTTTTGAGAAGAGACAAGAAATGTATCTTCTTTGTTGTTTGGCAGCAGCTCTTCATCCATTTTTGCTCTTACTGCTATTGTAGAGTCAGAAGGTTTTAGACAGGGCATGATCATAGCATGTGTGTCCAGGGTCAGAGCCATTCTGACCTGTTGAGTTAGGTGGTGTTCTGAATCAGGATCTACAAGGTTTCACACAGCACACAGGAAGAAGTATCTGCTTTGAAGATCTCCCATGTGAGAACTCACCTGCTTTTACAGGTTGCAGCATCAGACCAGGGAAGAGACTCAGTAACAAAGGTGTACAAGCAATTACAGATAGAGAAATTCAAATCCAATTGATAAGTCACAATCGGGACAAAACCCCTATAAAATCAACAGTGGATGTAAGCAGTTTTGGGGGTAAAAGAAACAAGGAGATGGGGAAGTGATATAGTAAGGGAAAAAAGTTACTGGATGGGAGGTGATTGGCTTGAAGATTCTCACAGGTACTGAAATCTGCAGGGTGCCCATATTTTGTCCCAATTTCTGGTGGTAAATGTATGCCATTTAAAAAATACCCCCAAACATCTGTCCTCCTCCTCTCTCACAGTTTGTGCCATATTGAGATAGGGAAGCAGGTTGCACTTCATGTTTTTCTCCTCTGCCACCTCTCCTGTTTACTGTGTCAGTGCAGCTGCCTCTCTGCCAGGCATGACACAGGTGTTTCTGTCTTTGTGCTCTGGGCACTCCTGGGCTTTCCAGGACTCCTAACTTTTTCCCAAAGTTGTTTTAAACAAATGAGCAATGAATATTCTTTTTGCTATGCCCTCACTATATCACACAGGCCCAGTGGCAGCTTTTTAATGACAAATATTTCCCCCAGTTCCTGTTCACTCTTGGACACAGCCACTGCAGGCAGAGGCCATGTTATGCATACATGGGACCAAGCACACCAGCCCCTGCTGCTGCTACTAAAGAGAGAGCAATTGATCTCTTTAATTATTTGAGAAGAATTAAGGCTCTGATTTATCTTTTTGCAGAAACAGCAGCCTGGGGAGGAGATGCTCTTTGCCTCCCTCTTCTGCTTCAGGAGAGGGGTTTAAACCAATGGGTGGGCAGCAACACCCAAAAGAAGAGCTGGGTTGTATGGACACCCACCCCTCTGTTGGCACTGGTGGGATTTATCTTACACTGGCAGCACTGTGTGTAAGGCAGAGGGCCTGGTTTGCTCCCTGGAGCCACAGTAGAAGTGATTCTCTCAGGTCTCACAGGTGACTGAGGGCAGGATTAGACTCTCTCTGGGAGCAGGGTGAATGCAAATGGCAGCAGGATTGTCTGGGTGCTGCTGGAGCCCACTTACCTGCAGGCGTGGTGCACCACAGAGTCACAGGACCTCCGACTGTCACCAGTGAAGAAATGGGCTTGTCACCCAGCCAGCACATCTGTGTCTGTGGCTTGAGGGGTGTGTGTGTGTGAATCTGGAGTAGAAAATTATAATGGGGTAGTTGTCTTCTTAATGGGGATTCTGTAGCACCTTATTAGGAGGACCTTGCTTGCCACATGCTGCAAAATTGGTCTCACGGGCAAGGGAGTTAGAGAGGCTCTTGCAGGAGAAGGAAAGATCTGTTGCCCGTTCTCCCACTAGATCAGTCTGGGCCGTAGTGGTCTTTCAAACACAACTAGCATTGGGTTAACCTTTTCTCAGCTCCACTCCCAAGCCCTCTTTCTCCCTCTTCCAGACCCTTGCCAATGTTGAAGCAAGAGGAGTGCAGTCATGGAAAAGAGCAAAAGAAAGAAGATCCTTTCCATCCTTTTAGCACCCCACTGTCCTCTCTTCCCTTTCTCCCTTCCCACAAAGGAACCGCAAGTATTCCTCTGCACCACAAAGAGGACCTGCCCAAGGGTCTAGGACAGAAAGGGTTAAACTCAGCCGAGCGCTAGCTCCAACACAGTTAATCCATATAAAGCTCATGGATTTCTCTGCAGTGATCTTTGTGGTTGTCATTTGCATTTTTTTCCTTTTGTGAAATCTTTTCTTCTTGCCTTTTACACTCGTCTGCATGCAGAAATTAGCATATTGTAGCGAGCGCGGGAGCTGCGAGGAGCCGACCCCCTGCTGCTCGGCGGATTGTGCAATCTGCAGGCGGCATCAATTTTTCAGCAGTTTCCTCATTTCTCATTACAGTCAGGGCACCGCGCGGCTCCCGCTTCCACACAATCCCTCCTGGTCCTACAGGCGAGCATATGGGCTGGCGGATAGCCGTGCTGCCGCTTTCATAGCGTTAATATCCTTGTTTGTGCTTCCACTGTAATTAATCCTGGTATTAATATAGTTTGGGCTTAGCTTTGCTAATTATGTATGGGCTAGCAGGATAATTATGTCAGCAGACCCCAGCGCTGGCACTTGGCAGCAGTTTGCTAACCTCAGGAGCGGCACAGAAACGCTTTGGCCGATCCTGCCTTGGAAAGGAGGAAGGTGAAGAGATGAGGAGGGGGGGGTAGCTGTGTCCAATCCATGTCTGATAACTATAAATAGTGGGTTTGAAAGAAGGAAATTTTGCAAGCACCAATAAAGTTGTCCTCGGGTATCAAACTCCGTGGTTGTCATAGTGATGTGTGCATTATTAAGAGGGTGTTGTTCACTCTGCCATCTAATCTTGTAATGAGGACAGCTCATTATCGGCCCAACAAGAGTTCCTTTCCCCACTGACCGCGTCACAGCTTGGCGGCTCTTTGGGGAACTTTTCCCCCCCATGCTCCTTCCCTGCCCTCCATCCTACCCCAGCCTGGATACCCCCAAGCTCTCAGTGTGACATGCCACAGGGCAGGGCTAACGAGCAGCCAGTGCCAGGCAAGCCAGTTCCCCCATGCTCCTTTGGTTTGGAGCATGCCTGCTGCTTTAATAGGGAGAAAAAATTCCACTCTGGCCACTTGAGTCTCTTTGGCTCTGCCTGGCCCTTGTGTTCATTAACATTGCAGATTGGGGGGTTTAAACCGAGCCGTTGGGTTGCTTTTCTTCCTGCACCTGTTTGTGCCGCCGCAGCGTTCCCAGCAAATATCCCTGGCGGGGTCAATGTTGCCCCTTCGCACCAGGCGCGGCTTAAAGGAGCTGCCTTTGCTTATCATCAGCCACTTTGCATTTTCATGGAGCGCTCTTAACTGGGATGCAGCCTCACTCCTAATTCCCTTCGGAGGTTTGCGCGCAGCGGCCACATCCCTCCCCCACTCCCCAAACAATCCAATTATCACAGTTTGTCACACAGGCGCCGGTGACCCCCACGCCACCTGCTCTGCTCTGCTCCCGATCCTCCGGGACGGCGGCCAGGCGCAGGAGTTCCTGTTCTGCCTCAGCAGAGTCCTTTAAATGGCTTTAAAAATCAGATACCTGCTTTGGTCGGCAAAGCCAAAACCAGGACCCCAAAACCAATTGTGAAATTCTAATGTTTGAAGATTTTCTTTCTTCCTTCTCCCTCTTCTTTTTTTTTCTTTTTTTTTTTTTCCCCAGGAATAGATTTCTGTCTAGGCAGGCAGCCCGTGTGTCCCCCCAGCCAAATTAAGTGACTGGCAATGCCAGAATCTGCTCAGCTGGGCAGTCTGAGAGGTGGAAGTTGATGGGGATGCTGCTGTTGGCAGGTCCACCTGTGAGAGGTCAGAATTAAGGATGTGCTTTGATGTCCTCATCTTCAGTTGGATTTATCATCTGCTGATGTGTTTTCCTGAAGTGACTCCCAAATCTTAACCAAGAGACATGGGTGGAAATATTCCCCATGGCTTCGGTTAATTTTGGAGTATCCCCTTTTAGCTGTGCCATTAAACCCCTCTGTGCTGGACTTTCTTCCTCTCAGCCCTCCCTGTGCAATTTCAGCTCCTTCCCAGCAGTCTCTGGTTTTCAGTTCATGGCAGCCCTGAGGTTCCTGGCTCTTGCTTGCCAGTAGCTGGGCAGTCATTAAGCATAGTACCACAGGACCTGCTCCTGGAGCTATTTTATTCAAGTTAAAGGGCCACTTTCTAAGACACAGGACCAGTCCTAAGAGCTGGAACTTCATCCTGGCTATCATTTCTCCCAGGCAGAGCTTGCAATCAAAGATGACAGAGTCACACACTCTGTTTGGCCTCAGCCTCTGAAATGTTATTTGCCCAGCAGCAGGGTTTTGGAAGGGGTAGAGCCCAGTCTGGGTGGCGAGTGTGCAGCCTCATGAAGGGCATGGCACTGTGCTCAGGTACCCTAAGAGGTGCTGAATCCATGGCTTCTGTGATCCACCTACAGATTGCCACAGGTGATTTACCTAAAGGAGAGGTAGTCCCTCTGTGTTCTCTCCCAAGCATTATTGAGAGATCTCTTCTTACTGAGCCTTCTGTATGTTTACAATATGTACCACATATATATGTATCTCCACAGCTTCCTTCCAGTGTTACTTCCTTTTTTTCTTTGGGCCATGCTATGTCAGCTGGGTGTGGTGAGGCCCCTCCAGTCAGGGTTTCATTCTCTACGTTCTCTTCGCCGCACACACACACAAAAAAGGCAATTGTGCATGTGACCACAGCAGGGGGCTGGAAGAGGCTAGAAGGGCATGAATTACTCCATCAGTCCACAAGAGGACTCCTCCTGCCCTGAAGCAGTCATCTCCAAGGCAACTCTGTATTTTGTGTATTTGGACTCAGAAGGGAATTTGTATGGGTGGTGGAACTGTGTAAACCTTCTACCTTCCCATCAAATCTTGAGATCCAGACCATCTGGTTATGTTGTGTTCAAATGCTGGACATTCCTCTCAGTTCTGTCTCATTTGAAAGCTGAAAGTCAGTAGTAGGGAGCAAAATAAGAGAAATGTTTTAAATATATGTGGCTAGTAAATGGATTGACATTTTGTCTTGCATTTCAGAAGGCTTTTTCTACTGGGAAATGAGTATCTACTCCTAGTGTTGTGGTAATCTGTTTACAGTCCAGTTCATGAGTATCTTAAGCACCCACACACATTTCCTTTGCAACAAAATCACTTTGTCATTTATGTGCTCGTTGTCAGCCATCTCAAGCCCATTGCCTAGCAGAATATGGGTGAGTTCTAGCTAGCTGTGCATACTCTAATAGCCTAGACTAAATAGGGCTATCAGTAATTGCATTTGCCAGGTACCCAGGAGCTTGTTAGACCCCCTCAGAGCAGAACTGCATTACTCTGCTGACATCAGATGCTGTTGGGGAAGGGAAGGGCATGGCGGATCATGGGCATCTGCATGAGAATGTGCTTGCTCAGCAGAGGTCTGTTGGCAGAATGGAGGGGTAACATATTGGCAGGATAAATAAGAAGCAGCTTTTGTTTGGGCTCAGTCTTGATCTGCTACACCAGTCTGTAAAGTTGGTCCTTTTGGATTCCCTGAAATGGTGGAACAAGTCCCCAGTGTTTCATGCCAGGAACTCACAGACAACAGAAACAGCTCGTGGAACTACAGCCCCAGATTGTTGTGGCAGCCTTCAGTGCAAATGGTTTTAGCAAAGTTTTGGGTAGAAACGGGGAGGATGCATCTGCTGGTAGCTAAAATACAACCTTAGACCCAGAGGGTGCCTGGTTTTGTACTGAGGTGCAGCTGTTTCCTGTCAGGATATTACAAGGAGCCCCCGGAGAACCTAGTTGTGAAATCCTCCTGCTGCCCTGAGTGTATTTGGCTGGCAAGCATGCAGATTTAAAGGACAGGGGTCTGCTTCTCTGATTGATCTTTAATTCCAACTCTCTTCTCTTAAGCTTGTCTTGTTGAACACACTCCCTGTGAATAAATTGTTACTGGGGCTTTATCTCTCCTGAGCATCAGCAAACCTCAAAGAATGCTTTATTTTCATGGGCAAGGAAGGAAGGAGTAACCTGTAAGAGCATTTCAACTCCTGAAATACAAGAGGAGCAAAAATGTGCAAAGACCCTGGGTGTGGATCTTGCCAGAAGGGATCATATCAGTGCAAGGTGGCATTTTCCTCCCTTTGGTGATAGAATAGAATAGAATAAACCAGGTTGGAAGAGACCTTCAAGATCATCACGTCCAACCTATCACCCAACACCACCTAATCGACTAAACCATGCAACCAAGCAGCCTATCAAATCTCCTCCTGAATGACACTGTCGAGGCTTTGGAAAGCACTGCTGCTCCAAGTACTGCAGCGTTATTGTTGGATAGTTATGGGTGGAATGTCTTTCCCCCTTTTCCAAGGTACTTTTGTTTGAAATGTCCACACTGGGGCTGAATGTTCCCTCTGGAAGGCTTCAAGTCAAGACTCAGACTGTGTTGAAAGAAGCACTGCAGTCAGATGGATTTATTCTGGTCATATGGCCCAGCCATGTTTGGCTACCTTGGTGAACTATATGCTATTGTGAAGTGAGATATCCATGCTATTTCAAAGGAGGAAAAGTGGACAAGTCTCTTGTGACCAAAGGGATGAGAAAGAGAACACAACTGGCCCTTCCCCGTGCAAGGGCTGCTGTATAATGGTTCGAGAGATGGCTCTCATCAGCTGCTTGGTGCTGTTTCATTTAAGTGACTTGAACTGAAGGATCCTGCCCTAATGGTACTGGAGAATAATGTCCTTTGTTTATCCATTAACTCACTGAATGTTGCCAGCTTCACCTTGCCCAGCATTCCTTTGGTACCCTCTAGAGCTGTACAGGAAGCTCATATTTAATATCAAGTTCATTTGAGTTGTGTCCTGAACGGTCCAAAAGGCCACCAGGCAGTGCCTAATGGTTAGCTGCCAGCTGTGGCAGTTAAAGCTAACTGAAGTCACTCTATCTCTTACAATAAAACTGATTCTAACACCTAATCCCCTCCATCACTGAGCAGCCAACCACTGAAAATTTAAGCCTTGTCTGTCTCTGCAGGGCCCAAAATGAAGGCATAGAAGACAAAGCACTCCACTGCCACTGCATGTAGCAGCCTTTTTCCTCCTTGTTTGTGAAAGAGAGTTTCTTTGGGTTGGGTTTTTGTTTGAGGGTTTTGTTGTGGTTTTTTTTTAGGAAAAGTCAAGGATGACAAAGGAGTGTGAAAAAAATAAATGAAATCAAGCTGCCTGCAATGAATGGGGAAATCATTTTGAGAAACATGGCAATTTAGATATTAAAATCATCTTTCTCCATAAGAGAAAGCCCTATCCATTAAAACAGTCATAAAGCCCTTTGAATCAGGCTCAGGTACCTTTCTGGAAGATGATTGCCATTTCAGGATCTGCTCAGTGTGAAGAAGTACAAATGTACCAGTTTTAATCATGATAAATAACTTCTCTTTTATCAAATCATCTCTGCTGGAAATGCTATTGCTCCATGCAGCAGTGATAATTTGTGCACTTATCATTCAGTACCTTCCCAAAGACAAGCAGCCAGCCATGGGATGTAATTTAACAACTTATCAACCCCAGGTTCATCCAGCCCTTTTCAGCCAGAAGGGCATTTCACACTGTTTAAGAGACTTCACCATATATTGCCATTAATTGAAAATTTCACCAGTTCCTAGTCATGAACATTTTCCACTCAGCACCTCATTTTATAACCTGGGCATGTGGCTGCTGAATGGTGCCAGTGGGCCCAGAGTTACTGGTACTGTGCTGGTGATGGGATCATTACCAGAAGGGTGCAAATCACTTTCAGAGGGAGCAGTCATGATTGACATGATTGAAAAGGTGTGTGGGGAGAAATGGGAATTCTGTGGCATGTTCATCCCCTTCCTGCTATTTTCAGCTGGAGATCTTTTTGGGATTGTGTGTGTTGAGTGCTGAGAGTGATGGGGTCAGGTGTCTAGCTTAGTGTGTTGCACACTGTCTCCGTTGAAGCTGCAGTGGAGAGGCAAGAAAGGTGGGCAACTCAAGCCAAAAGAGGTTAGAGAGACTACTGGATGGGACTGAAGCCCCTTAAAAAGGTCTCCCTGTCCCAGCTTTGTGCAGCAGTGACCCTAGGCTGGTCATCACATGTTCCTCAGCACCACCTCTACATGTCTTTTAAATACCTTAATGAAGGTGAGGAAAGAAAGGAGAAAACACAAGCAAAGCTAAAACAAAAAAGCTGGAAGGGACACAACCCTTCAGTAAGGGCACTTTCTACTGATGTGCACATCCACATGCCTCTGAGCAGCATGGTTGTTTCTCTCAGCAGCTTGCATTGGTGCTCCAGTTCCTCACCACTGAGCAGCTCTAATGAACATTGCTCTGTAGCTTCCTAAACATCTGCCATGGACTACCAGGGCACACTAACCCACTTACAAAGCTTTGCTTAACAAGAAATAGATCTGCTCTAACTTCAAAATGCATCAGTGGCATGTAGCCTCAGGACTGCATATACCTTAAGTGAATCCCTGGTGGCAAGGCAGACTTGACTGTACGCAAAAGCAGTGTTGTTCTTCCCTTTTAGGGCACCACCCTCACATTCAGCTGGAGGAGCTGCACCCACCTACAACACAGTCACCTGATGTGACCCCAGAAGGAACAAAGGCCTTGTCCTCACAGGTACATTGGTCACTGTGCTTCATGGGCATGGGTGTCAGCTTCTGCACTGAGAAGTGTTTATATTTGATTACTCTTCTATTAAAAGAACTCTCTCAGAGAGAATTTCAGTGCCTGAGGGTACAAGGAAAAGATTGCTTTGGTTGTTTTGAATTAAGCATTGGCTCTTTTTGGCACTTTTACCACGTCAGAGTGCTTTGCTTCAGTTTCTTGTCTGTGGTCTCTTTGCCCTCATGCTGGTGTCTTTCAATAGACCTCCCTGGTAGTTGTGTAATAGTGGAGTTGATTAGTGCCATCTTTTAGGAGGTTTGAAACTTGCCAGAGTATTTCTATCTCTGAAACAGTGAAGTTTTTCTTGCAGAGAAGTCTCGAAGAACCTGGCAAGGTATTCATGGTACAAAAATTGGACATAGAAGTCTCAGCCCTAAATCTCCTTCTGACCATATGAATGCAAGTGCTTCTTGAATGATTCCTTTAGGATGGACATTGCACCAGAAGGAGTAAATGTTGCATGGAAAGGCCAATCTCTGCTGCCTCTGAGCAGTAGGGAAGAGTGAAGCATGAGAGAGAGCAGCACTGAAGGACCCACAGTCCATCTGCTCTTGGCTGCTTTATAACCCTCAGGGGTTACTGCACCTGGAGTGTGATTTGGAGCATTTTGAGCAAGGGGCTGTGGGAAAGTCCTCTGCAGTTCCCTCACTTCTCTGGAGCTCAGACCTGAATCCCAGAGTTCTGAGACTGAGAAGAAACCTTTGTCCATATCGGCCACGTAAACCCCCCAAGGTCACTGAACTTAGTAAAGCTGCTGCTGAGTATCTGTGATGGGAGGTGATTGCTTGAGAGTGAGGATTTGATTGTGTAGAGTTGCTGAAGAAAACCTAATCTGAATTAACTAAATGTGTGATCTAAAATTGGATTAGCAATGCCACAGAAATGGGTGGATTCCTTAAATTCTTCTCTTTGGAATTAAAATGGTACTAATTTGTTTCAGCATAATTATGGAAGAGAGTTTTATAGATGTCTTTAATGAGATCTAACTTACTGACCATGAAAGTTAGTCTGGATAAATTTTGTGTCTCCCAGCAGGGGTGAGGCTGGAATATGGGTCCTGAAATTTTCTTAGTAGGAAACTTCTGTTGTGTTTTCTGCAGATCTTCATTTTGATAGTGCAGGAATCTGGTTTAATTATGATTCTACTGGGTTTAATCTTAGGATATAAAAGCTCTGAATAAGCAATTAATTAATATTCACCACGTCCCTGTGAGCTTGGTTAAGGCTTTGTACCAAACACTTCATTTGTCTGCCTGTAGTGTGGGATACAGCATGGCACAGCAGTGCTACAAGATAGGGAGGGAAGATGAGGATCAAATAGCACTGAATGCATGGGAGGAATTAAGCACAGATCATGGCACCACACACAGTGCACTGTGGTGGGGAGTGGCCTAATAGCAGGGTGTGAATATCAGGGATTAAAAGCAATTTATCTGATTTGCTTTTATTTGGAAGCAGGGTTTATCTCTTTAAATTAAAATCCTCCAAAAGTATTAAAAGAAAAAGAAAAAGGGAAAAGCTGTGAGATCATGGCTGCTCTCTGAAGGCTGAGTCTCCCTCTCACAGCCTGCTCCACTGGTGTTGCAATGCAGTGTGGAGCCCTTCCTTAGCAGACAGTTTATGTCCTACTCAGTGCCGAGTCTTCCTTCTTTAAAGGAGAGCAAGCACTGTGCTTTTGTTCTTCTCCTCTTCCAGTGCCTTTTGCTGATCTTCTCTGCATGATCTGAAGGGTCAGGAAAACAAATCAATATGGAGAAGGACCTCCTGCCCCTTTTAACCTAACCTGGAGGAGGGAGGGAAGGGAAATTGCCAATTACATGAAAGGGAGCTTTAAATATGCTTGAAAAAAGCACAGTGGGAGTGAGGGCTTGGAAGGACAGGTGTCAGCCAGACCAGTTTCTGCAGTTCACAGGGGGTGCCTTTGTGGTCTTCTCCTCCACCACAGCATAGCTGGGCAGATCTGCGGAGCTGAAAGGCATCCCATGGAAGAGGCACTGTGAGAGAGAATGGCCCTCTCATTTCAGCATCCCTGACTGTGAAGGTGTCTGCAAGGAAGAACTTAGTGTGCTAGGAGCTGCACTGAGAATCTCCACAGGATTTGAGGGCTAGCAGAGCCAGGCTGAAGACAGATGATGCTGGTGTGTTGCACCCTCCAATTTGAAGCATCTCCTGGAAAGAGATGTGTAGATGAGCTGCTGACATCTGTAGTAAGGTGGTTATGCCTCTTGGTACACTGTTTATGTACAAAGAATAAGAACTTTTAAAAATGGAACAATTAGGGAACTGGGTTTTGGGGTTGTTGAGTGGAATTTCTTACACTGAAATACCCTTTGGTGTCAGAAAAGTCAGACTAAGATTTTTGTACTCAGAAATGGAAACAGAAACTGGTCCATCAGCTGACAGAGAACAACTGATCTGCAGATGCCTTTCAGTGAGAACATGGACTAGGGAGAAGCAACAGACTTTAAGATAAGACAGGACCATGAAGTTGGCCTCCTGTGCAGCTCCAGGCAGCTCTGGTTTTCCTTCGTGTCTTTGGAAGGCTTCAAAATGCTGCTAGTAAGGAATTACTAATATTAAGACCCCTTATATTGCTGGATCATAGACACCTTAATGGGCCCTCTTTTATGGAGGGGGACCAGATTTTGATGCCATTAGTAAAAACCTGGAGTAGTGGATTTTGGTAGATTTCAATGGAATTGACAGAATCACAGAATGTCAGAGGTTGGAAGGGACCTCCAGAGATCATGGGGTCCAATCCCCCTGCCAAAGCAGGATCACCTAGGGCAGGTCACACAGGAACACATCCAGGTTGGCTTTGAAAGTCTCCAGAGGAGGAGACTCCACAACCACTCTGGGCAGCCTGTTTCCCCTAGAAAAATCCACATAGCATGGAAACAAAGCATTTCAAAAGCAGTGTATTTTATGCTGGTTGCATGCCCCTGCCCGTCAGCCTAAAAAACTGTTTGAGACTGAAGTTGGTTTGCAATGGCTGGTCAGAAAGATACCTAATCAATCACTACTCACTTCTTCAGAGGGAGTTCTCTCTTGCAGTCCAGTATCGCTCAGAAAATGACACTGGACAGCTCAGCATCTCTCTGAGGTGATGTATAGTCACCCACCTGTAACTTGCCTGGGAGTGTTTTGCAGACATCTTTGAGAGGTAGTTGCTCCAAACCTCACACAGTGCTGTTCCATGTGAACTTGTGCTCACCTTTGTCTCTGGGTGCAGACAGCTGTGCACAAGCAGTAATCCCCATGGGATTCCTTGCCCGACACATGCTCTGAGCAGGCAGGATGTGCTGCTTATCTTCTCCTTAACCACAAAAAGAGGAGCTTGTAGCTTACTAAACTTGAGCAGTGAAAATCAGAGCAATAGGCTGTGGTAAAGTAGATTGGTGACAAAAAAGGCAGAGAATTAACATGTAAAAGTTAATTGTTGGAGGCATTACCTTTGGACCGAGCTGTTGTATGCAGAAGCAACCTTGGCTGTTTGCTGGCTTGTGGCAGGGAATGTGGAGTGCTTTTGCGTTGTGTTTCACACTACAGCTATGCATTTATTGTGATGATCAGCTGGCTCCTTGGGCAGCTACTCACATCACTCTGTGCTGTTGGACTTGTCCCATGTGCTGAAGTGCTCATGCTGTGACACAGCTGGAACTGTGCATAAGACGAGCCTGTGTGTGCTCAGCACAGCTGCATTTGTACTGCCCACAGACTCACATGTGCAGTTAGGCACAGCAGGCTGTCACTGCTCCTAAGCTTGGGCTCAGGAAACAGATGTACCTGTGTCTTCCAGTGTCTTCAGAGCTCTAAAAGAGATGAGCTGCAAAGATGCAGAAAAGAAATCACTTGAGAAGTGGATCTGTGTCCAGTTCTGGGCCCCTCAGTTTAGGAAGGATGTTGTCTTGCTGGAACGTGTCCAGAGAAGGGCAACAAAGCTGGTGAGGGGTTTGGAACACAAGCCCTATGAGGAAAGGCTGAGGGAGCTGGGGTTGCTTAGCCTGGAGAAGAGGAGACTGAGGGGTGACCTTATTGCTCTCTACAACTACCTGAAGGAAGGTTGTAGCCAGGCAGAGGTTGGCCTCTTCTCCCAGGCAGCCAGCACCAGAACAAGAGGACACAGTCTCAGGCTGCGCCAGGACAGGTTTAGGCTGGATGTTAGGAAGAAGTTCTACACGGAGAGAGTGATTTGCCATTGGAATCGGCTACCCGTGGAGGTGGTGGAGTCACCTTCACTGGAGGTGTTCAGGAGAAGACTTGATGGGGTTCTTGGCTGTATGGTCTAGTTGTTGGGTGGGTTGGATTGGTTGATGGGTTGGACGCGATGATCTTGAAGGTCTCTTCCAACCTGGTGTATTGTATTGTATTGTATCTCCAGTGCTCCAATTGCTGCTCCAGTGTAGCAATTGATTCCTAATACTGCAGAGTAACCTAAGCAGATGAGACATCCTCCTCCTTTCTGTATTACACAGAAAGGAAACAAATAGGGGCAGCTCTGCTCTCAACTGTTTTATTCCCCCCCCCCAACTTTACCAATCCCTTGGGGGAAAAAAGATATATAATAAATTGAGGGAAGGGAAGGGAAGGGAAGGGAAGGGAAGGGAAGGGAAGGGAAGGGGGAAGGGAAGGGAAGGGAAGGGAAGGGAAGGAAGGGAAGGGAAGGGAAGGGAAGGGAAGGGAAGGGAAGGGAAGGGAAGGGAAGGGAAGGGAAGGGAAGGGAAGGGAAGGGAAGGGAAGGGAAGGAAGGGAAGGGAAGGGAAGGGAAGGGAAGGGAAGGGAAGGGAAATTCATTGGGTAAGGTGAAAGAAGTGGAGTTAATTACGTTGCTTTCCAGTTTCTAGCTGTACTCAGGATGGTGTTCCTGAAACATTTAGGTTGTGGCATTTCAGTGATCAAGTAATATCATCACAAACATGGCATGACAGGCCTCTTAACACACTCAAGCTGTGTGTGGTGCCCACATGAACACACTTAGCACATGTCTCATGAGGGATGCTGGCCCAGCACTGCCAGTTTTTCTCTCCTTAACAGTAAAGTGACATTAATCCCACAATAGACTTCACACAAACCTTACAGATTGGTCAGAACTGGCTTTGTGTGATGTATGCTCCTTGTTTTGTTTGACTTGTTTGGGTTTGGGGTTTAATTTTAATTCATATTCCTCTTCCAACATGACTTGCAGAAGTTGCCTAGAAACCATCTTGCGTAAGCTCGCTCATGCAGGACAGAAGCTCCCCATATGCAGGCAGAGAGATAAGCTTAACTTCCTCAGCTTTTTAACAACTGCAATTAACTCACCACCACCCCCTCCCCCCATGAAGGCAATGTCTGAGAGCTCAGGATACAAAAAATAATTCATCCCTGAGTCAGAAAGGTCTGGCATGTGAATTGCATGGGAGTGTGTGGATGGAGAAGGTGCCTTCAAGGTGGTGGCAGAGTCAGAGCCACATTTACCACCACTAGAAGATCCAACAGGCTTCTCATGGACACCCCACCCGCTTTCTGGTAACACAAAGCAGGTGCAGACTTAGTTTGGCTGAGCTTCACACTTTTGTCCCCCTGCTTGGGAAAGTCTGAGTTACTTACTTTGCCGTGCATCTCTTGGCTCTCCCTGGCTCCCCCACCAGTGGTGACCCACTACACTGCAGCAGGTATTGGGGGTTTCTTGTGCTCTTCCAGGATAAAATCACCTTACACATGGTAAACCCAGAGAAAGTGGGTTACTAAACAGAGATCTGATGGTGGAAACATCCTGTGCAAGTAGAGCCTGGAAAATAAGTTTATCTGAGCACCTGCTGGGCTAGAAGAATTTGAGCTTTGAATGAAAATCCAGAAGTTTTGTTTTGCTCTCCAAGAAAATACAAAGCCAGAGAAATGATTTTGGGTTGACCCGCAGCACTCTACTTGGAAAATATTTTGAGGTGCCTAGCCTTCTTGCTTGCAACTTGGGATGTTTTTTAAATGAAAAATTCCATCTCAGAACAGTGCTGAAAAGAACTAAATATTTCTTCAGTTGAAAATGAGTGTTTCAATTAAAAAAAAAAAAATCTCCCTTTGTGGGACTTGAAACAATTAAATTTGATTTCCCAGTGCTTCTGCTCTTCCCAGAACTGCAGTTTCTGGCAAGAGTTGCTATGCCTTGGCCAGTTTCTCTATGTGTGCAGATGATAAGTAAAGGTTTTAAGGACAAACATGAACACCTGCACACCAGGCTGCAACATCTAGATGTAATTCACTGCCAGTTTTAACCAAAGCTGTACTGCTTTGCTCTGCTGGTGGGGTGGAGGGATCAAAGCTTGCCATGCCCTGGGGAGGGCTCCTCACTCATGGTTCAGGCAGTGGAGGCGGTAGCCTCCAAAGTGACACATGGGCAGCATGGTCCAACACTGTTGAAAGTATCTCAGAAAGATGGGGGTTGGAAGGGATCTCCAGAGATCATCCACTCAAAATGCCCTGCCAAAGCAGGACCACACAGGAGAAGGTCTTTGGTATAACTCCACACATGCCTTTAGCTGCTTCTTGCAGCTTCCCCTGCAGCCGTGGTGAAAAGTTGTAGTCAGTTGATTGTCTGTTTTGTTAGCATGGAACGCTCTGTTTACTATCAAAGTAGTAAAGTTCAGAGAGAGAACACAGTACAAATTCAAGTGCCAAAAAAATAAGAATCAGGCCAAATGCTCAAGATATTTGGAACAATTTGCACTGAAGTCAAATGCAGCTCAGCCTCATGTCTTGTACCCAGCTTCGTGGCTATAAACTGTGCAGTCAAATTTGAATTTAATAAGCATTCAGGAAGGTGCCTCTCAAAGCACTGACTCACACCATGCTGGTTCAGCAGCTGTCTCCTGTATCTCCCAACCACCCCACAAAAGCACCTGAGTAAGGTGTCTTTCTGCTTGGACTCAGCAATCCAGCTATAAATCTTTGTCTGTCATTCCTGTGCTGAAGGCTGTCAAGGGGCTGGAGGAAGAATTATCCTTAGCTTCAGCCTTGCCTTCTTTCTAGCCATATTCTACTTACCTGAAAGTGAGGTGCTCTGTGGTGCTGCATCTGGAAATCACTATAAATAGAAAACATCTGAGAGCTGAAACTCAGCTTGCAGCCCCTAAGTACATGAGAGCACCTGCAGCCTTGGGAGCTGGTCTGAGGGCTCAGTGGATTTTTGCATACGCTGCTTAAGGTTGTTATCAATCTCCTCATTCCTGGAGATGGTTTAGGGAAGTGAAATCAAATGCAGGCAGCCAGGCTCTAGCAAAAGATGGGTCAGATGAGTGGTTGGGGTAACCTAGGGTGGATAGAATGCAGCTGCAAGCATCTGGGATCTGAGGAGGATACAGCAAATGGACTGAAACCTGCACTTAGATGATAAATATTCCTGAGTGCTAGCAGGGCTGCTGCTGTGGGACTCCAAATGGGATCCTGTGATGAGCCTGATCTTTGATGGTGCTGGATTAACATCACTGCTCATTCCATCTTATTATGTGTCCTGCAGTACCTGTCATGTCTCTCTGCCATCTGCAGCAAATAATGTCCCTGGCAATGAGGAAGGCTTTGTGTGCCTGCAGATCAGAAGCCCTGTCTCAGAAAGGGCAGACTCCCCCAGCTCAGCACTACAAACCCTTCCTTCACCTAGTGGTTTGGCCCTTTTGGTCTCCCTTTTCCTCTGCACCCACTAGTCCGTGAAATGGCAGAAGCTTTAAAGAAGTGAAAAAAATAAAGAAGAGAGGCAGCTTCACCTCCTATCTTTCCCCTTTTTCTACCTGGCTCTCTTCCTCCTCTCTGGAGCTGGAGCAGAGTTTGGTGTCAAGCACACAAGTCCTGCCTTGCTCAAGCTCTGACTGGAAGTCTCCTGAAACCAATGGACAAGTTCCTGTGGGCTTTGCTGTTCTCTGTGCTGTTTCCAGCTCCCATCTGGCTATGCCCCTTCAGCTGCACAGGCATGCAGGATGGCTGTGGGAGCTCAGAGGGGGGATTTTCAGCAAAGCTGCTCACAAAAGACAACTTTGTCTCCCTGTGTGGAGTGTGAGGCTCTTGAATTTTCCACTTGGTGCAAACCTGTGACTCATCTGCTTTCCCATGCTTGTGTCACATCCTAACATACCACCAGCCAGGTGAAGGGCTGAGTGTGGAGCAGTCAGAAGGGTGATTTTTCTTGTGCTCCTTTTCTTCTCTCATCTTCTGTTTTCTCTCATCTTCTTCACCTCTAGTCTGCTATCCCAGAGCAGCGGTGATCCACTGCCCCATCTCCAGTGCATCCTCCCCCTCTGCTGATAGCTGAGATGGCTGTTGGGTTACTGCTCCCTAACACGGGTGTGAAATCCAAATCTTACTTTGCTGTCCTGCCCAGAGGAGCCTTCCACCATCCCTGCAGCACTGCCACATCAGTGACTGTATCTTCACAGAGTAAGCTTGAAACCACAGATGGAGGCAGAACAATGGGGCATGCGGGGAGGCTGTGCTCAGAAAGAGCCTTGGAGGTAATGCTTTACATTGAACACACATGGCTTGGGCATGGGAGCTTTGCTTTGGCAAAAATATGGAAATAATAATAGCACTTTTGATCTTCAAAGTGCTCTTCATCCACTAACTAATGAGTGTAATGTTGGGCTTTACAAATTGGTCATACTCTGCAAATACATCTGGTAGCAAAGACCAAGGGTCAAGCTCTCTGCTACTGTAATGCCTTTGAACCGTCGGCGCTGTTCTCACGGTGTGAAAATTACGGACCGAAGTCTGTTCCAAGGGTACAACATCTTGTTCAGTCAATGGGAACTGCATGCCTATTAATGAGAGCAGAATTGCACCCTAATTAATTTCAGCCTTGCCACATGTATTCTTCCATTTTAATGCAGATGATTACTGGCAACATCTGCCCTCACATGTGAGCAAATCCAAGCTTTGAAATAGATCAGTTGGATATTGGTCCTAGCATGAGACTCAAGACGCTAACAGCTCTCAGATTGGTTTCTGTGGGACTTTTTGTCAGGAGAGAAGGAAAGGCCCAGAAGTACCCAGATAGTTTTTGTTGACCAACCTCATGTGCACACACCCCGAAACACACAGGGCTGTCTGTAGCAATGGGGATCCACTGGACTGCCCAGGAGTGAGTCCTTAGTCCTCCCATGCAGTCAGGGATCTTACAAGAGCAAGCTGTATGAGCTTTGCTTTTAATTTCTGGGTGATGTGGCTGCAGCTCTGCTCATTGCAGCCAGGATTGTGGGAGAAAGAATCTCAGCCTGAGCATGGCATGGAAGGGGTACGGGCTTTCTGCAAGAAGCAAAACCAGAGGCACAGCTTGCAAGGTAAATACAGGTGTCAAATTATTCAGGACTGAATAATTCAGCTCTGCAAAACACAAGGTCTCTGTCTGATATCAGCTATGGAGGTAGGCAAAAACTGGCCCATGGCAAGCAGGTCCCCAATCTGCTGGACTGAAGAGCTGCAGGCATTGATTCCCAATTCTCTTGGGTGAGAGACAGCTCAGTGTTGTGTTTGTGTTTTCAAAATTAAGTCTCTCAAATCATAAATGTCAATAGAATTATGAAGTGCATTGAAAGCTTCCACGTTGTTTAAAATTAAATAACAACCCTGTAATGCAGCCAAGTATTGCTCAGATCCATTCGACCCTTGCAAAGGAGGCTTTCAATTTCTTTGTTCAATCACTTCATTAAATTCCAATTCCTCTTAAAAGCTTGGCAGTCCTTATCCTCTCCCACTTGCTTCTGATACAAGTCCCCTTTGTCTGCGCTCAGATTTCTCATGCTTCTGTGCTTACTCACCTTCCATATGCCAGAGCCTAGTGGCAGTGCCCCTGGTAAGGACAGCTAATGGTGTTTTTGATTGAAAATGTCCTTATCCTGTGCAGCCACTGCTAGAGGCTGGGATGGGTCTGTGTGTGAGCAGGAGAAATGCTGCTCTGGCTCTTTGTGGGATTTGTGATGGGAAGAGCACTGCACACCAGCGATGCCTTTGTGGGAGATGGAAGTGCCTTGGACAGCCTTTGGCTTCAGCAAGGTGCCCCATTCAGCATGCAAATAACCTGCTATGAGAAGCAGGGCATGCCCAAAGCATCTGCCTGGCCACTAGCAGGCATGTTGCTCCTAGGAATGAAGGGTGTGGTTTGCCCATTCCCTGAAGCAAGCAAGAGGGTGTAGGCTATGTAGGGCTTTGCCCATGGGTTTCCACACCACCATACCCATCAGGGAGAAGGGTCAGTATTATGGCTTGCTCTGGACACCAGCAGGAAGAAAAATCAGATCTAGAGAGAAGGAAAATCTCCTGTCTGCAGTACAGGGGGATGTTCTGGCCTGGTGCTGGGTACACACCTCCTTTGGGAAAATCTTGGGTACAGTTCCCAGGCAAAGACCCTTGGGCTTGCAGCAACTGGCATGGGAGGATACATGTGGTCCTCCTATAGACATCACAACACAAGGCATGGGGCTTACAGCTCTCTCCATTCAAGCATTCCTGAAGGTGCTGTGCATCACTTTTGCAATGGCCAGTGAGCTCAGATACCAGGAAAAGGCTGGGCATGGAGCAGTGCCTGAGGCATAGCTTTTGTCCAGTTCATGTCTCCACATGCTGTGTGGCTTTCAGCAGCTCAGTGCAAGTTGCAGATCCCTCAAAGCTGGTCTGTGCAAGTCCTAAAGCTCTGTGACTTGAACACAAACTGAGATTAACCTGAGGTTTCTGCTAAACCTTTGACCTCCCCTCTGTGCCCTCGCATGTGTGCTAAATATATTTAAAGGTTTGCTTGTGCCAGACAAAAGTTAAACATGACATCAAGGACTCAACATACTCCTGATACTCCAGAAAATTTACTCTACCATGCCATAGCAGAACATATTTTGTTGGCTTGTGTTGTGTGGCTCCCAACACAGTAGCCTAAATTTACCCAGCAGGGGCCAAAGAATGTGAGTTATCTACCAGGTCACTGCAGTGTTTCTGAGAGGTGCTGCCTTAGTTCTCTTAGCACGTCTAGAAACAGATTGCCCTGCAGGGAATGGTGCACAAGCCATACTAACTGCTGAGAGGAGTGGTCCCAGGGCTGTTCCAGCTGGCTGATCTGGTGACATGAAAGTGTTGTCGTTTACAGGCTCTGGAGAGTTCCAGGATGCGAGGCAGACGGGTGGTTATTCTTCTTAAACAACATATTTGATCCTGACACCTGCCCTGTGTGAGCTGCCTGCTTTAGAAGTCAGTATTAATGATGCTGATCAAATCTGGATGCTGACACTCAGCCCACTTCCTCCTACAGCCCTTGTTAAAAAAAAGGGGAAAAAAAGAGTCTTTTGACCTTAAAAAGTGGAGGCAATATTACTTTGGTAAAACTGCTAGCAATGGCTCTAAGGACTAGAAAAGTGCCTTGCTGGAAGAGTGTCTGAACAAATGCTTCTTGATCACAGAGGCACCTGTATCCTTGGCAGGAAAACAGACCTGTCATCAACTTATGTTCCTCCTCAACTGCCATTCTCACAGGGACCTGGCCTTTAAGGACTCCTCAGCAAAGCATTGCATATTAGATGAGTGTATCTTCAGCAGGTAGCACTCAAAGCCCATTACCACCTTCCCCCATTTCTTTCCACAGCGTAGCCTCACATCATTACTACCCCAATGAGTGGTCTCTTCACTAAATTTTCTCAGCTGGAACTGAAGCAGAGTTTTGGACTAAGCTGACCAGCTCCTCAAGTGTATAGGCTACCCTCCATGGCTGTCTAACCAGATGGCAAGTATCTTTCTAGTGCCAGACCAAAGATCTACCTATTGCTGGGTCTGGCTACCAGCAGTGGCCAGATGTGGATGCCAGGGGAAGACTTCAGGCACGTTGAGCATGTGTTTCCTGAGTGTGCTCCCATCCTTCAGCTGTCCTTGGGGACTTAATCAGAGAATTATAGAATGCACTGGGTTGGAAGGGGCCCCTAGAGCTCATCTAGTCCACTCCCACTGCAGTAAGCATGAACATACCCAACCACATCAAGTTGCTCAGATCCCCATCAAGCCTGACCTTGAATATCTCCAGGGATGGGGCCTCCACCACCTCCCCAGGCAACTGATTTTTTTTTTCTAATGGGTATGGTGCTGACTCAGCTGCAGGACCTTTCACTTGGCCTTGTTGAACCTCATGAGGTTCACCTGGGCCCACTTCTCCATCTTGTCCAGGTTCCTCTGGATCCCATCCCTCTGGCATAATGACTACACCACTCATCTCAATGTCATCTGCAAACATGCTGAGGGTGCACTTGACCCTACTGCCTGTATCATTGCTGAAGATATTAAACAACAGTGGTCCCATTATGGACCCTTGAGGGACACCACTTGTTAAGCCATTGACCAGTACCCTCTGAATACAACCACTTCACTCATCAAATCCATCTCTCTCCAACTTAGAGAGAAGGAGATTGTGGGAGAGCATGTCAAAGGTGTTGCAGAAGTCCAGATAGATGACATCAATTTCCCTTCTGTAGTCCACTCCATTGCAGAAACCTGCTAGATTGGTCAGGCATGACTGTGTAGCCATGCTGGCTGTCTTGAGTCATCTCCCTGCCCTCCATGGGCCTTATCAAATCCTCTGGGAGGGTTCCATGATCTTCTCAGGCACGGAGGGAGGTGAATTTCCTGGAGCAAGTGCAGCTTCTGTGTATTAGTAACACCCAAGGTATTTCTCTGCCATCTGCTTGCTTGCTCTGTCTTTGAACCCCTGTTCCAGCTGCTGACCTTGATGACCTGTTCCAGCTGTTGGCCCACCATGCCCAGCTGGTTGTCATAACTTTCTTCCCACATCTTTGTCAGCAGTTCCTACCACCATGGCTGTGTAGCTTTCTGTCAGTGGTAAATAAAGGACTGGGAAACTTTAGAACACACTTCTAACACTAGTGTGTTCTTAGGTTTATTTATTTTCATCATTGTTAAGATGGAGAGTTTACAGGTTTGACTTTGGAAGTAATAAAACAAACTGGGTTGAAAAGTGAGTGTGAGAACTACCCTCAGTGTTGGGAAAGGCTGGACAGTGAAGTGTGCTTGGCAGTGGTAACCTCTTCACCTCTATCAGCAGTTTGCCCTCAGTCTGCCTGTCTCCATCTTGCTAACTGTTCAAATACTCCATGCAGAGTGGAGTTGCCTGAATTTACAAATAGCTTTCACCACCCAGAAACTGCTTTTTAAATATTTTTGTTTTTTATTTCCAGCACATACCTGATTCACTAACCAAAAATAGAGGCCCCTATCACAACAGCACCAGTTGCTCCTGGGTGCCTTGGGCAGTTAACACCAGACCTGTTAGCTGATGGTGTTGCAGCAGAGGAGGTGGTAGATCTGTATATTTGTCTGGGCAAGGGTGTGCTTTCCACCAGGGAGTTGCTGATCAAGGCTGCTTCTAGCCCAGGGGCAAATCTCGCCTCTCATGCGGGAACTTGGAGTCCACTACTCTGCATCAGGACCGAGAATAGCAAATGGGCACCGCTTGCAAACGGTCGGGAGGCTGAAATTTGTTTGCTTGGAATGTTTGCCAAACAGTTCTGAATACAGAAGAGGTTTGTTTAAAAAAGAACCTTGCTTGCAAGCAAACTGTGACCTGCAAAGGCTGAAAACTCTGAAATGATTTGTGACAAACAGCTCAGGCAGTTCTGTGAGCCCCAGTCTGACTCTCGCTCCTCGCCAGGGTAAACAGAGCAGCGCAGTGCGCTCCGGTTACCGCTCTGGAAGAACGCGGTGCTTTTGCCGTCGGTGTTTGCTCTGACTTCAGAATGTGCTTGCTTTGCCTCTCTTCGCCCCTCTCCTATGTTCAGGAGCTACGAACACTCACACAGTCAAGATTTACTCCTCTGGATACCTACAGAGAGCAAAATTAAACCTCATTAATTGCAAATGGAATAATAAGTTTTAAGGTGAGATCCTGTTTTCAGGAAGCCCTGCCAGCTCTGTGGAACAAAGGCTGTGAAGTGAGCCAGACATGGGTGTGCCAGTCTTCTGTAAATAAAAATATGCATGTACATGAGCATGTCTAACAAGTACATGGGCAGAATTAACTTGAAGTTCCACAACTCACCAACAAATCTGTGGAGCAGCTGAAGTTTGGCTTTTGTTATTGTTGTTTTTAAAGCAGCAGTGCCTCAGGCAATGCTCTATGTGGCCCAGAGAGGAAAAGCTGCAAATGGTCTGAGCAAATGGTCTGTACAAAACTTGTAGTCATGGCTTATCTGCCTCCTGTCTCTAGGCAGTAAGAGCCACCAAGGGATTTTGCAAAACCTTCTCCTGGTTACAGGATTTGTGCTTATCCAGGCAGGAAACTAACAGTGCCATGGGTTTTTGGTGGCCCATTGCTACTGGAGAGGACATTTCCAGCAGACTGTTGGCAGGCTTTTCCAAAAAGCAGGAAAAATACCCATAATTTGAGATGAACCTGGGGGCTGCACTCTGCCAGAGGCTGAGGTGTGATGAGTGTCTAGGCTGTCAGGCAACATGTTTCTGGCCACTGCTACCTTCTCTTTAAGCATGCAGAGCAGGAGGGAAAGCTCATTTCTTCATTGCTTGCTAAGTTAGCACATTGATCGAGAGGACATATCTGCTGGCTGGGGACAGGGAGCTGACCCAAACGGCTCCTTTGGAAGGGTTTAGGAGAATGGCAGAAGGAAGTGCCATTCATTGGTGTCCTGCGTGACTGGGCTGCCCTTTCCCAGGCCTCCCAGAAACCACAGCAGAGCAAACCCATTGCTACTTTAACCCCTGTGACTCAGCTGATGGATGAAAGCTGCTCTGCATGGGAGATGAATTCTGTCTGTGCTGGAGTTCACACCTTGCCTTGTGCAACCTGCCTGGCTTCCCTGTGCACTGGTGGCAGCTGAGAGTCTGCCTGAAGTGTATCCGTAGGGGGTATGTGTGTGTGCATCAACATCCTGACACAGGCAGACTGGAAAAGAAACCTCCTGCACTCGCAGTCTGCTGGTTGGGGGTTAGGAGATGCTGTGTGTCAATGTTCATACCTGGATTCTGCTCCCCTTTGCCAGCATCTTGGGCTAAAAATCAGGCAGGGCTCCTGTGGGAAAACCCAGCACATCATTGCACACAGGTATGTAGAAGGAAAGGTGTTCTGGGGTAGCTGGCACTGCCCAAGTCCCAAGTGTTTGACTTCATAGCTTGAGATTCCTGAAAGGGAAGTTCTTTTCGTGCAGTTTCGCAATGGCAAACAACAGCCCCCAGCCACATCTGAGAAGGGCTACTCTCACAAAACCCTTGTTCCTGCTTCTCACCTTTGCTTTTGTTTTCCTCCTCCTGCTTTCCTTTCCTTGGTCCCCAGCACATCCAGTATAATACCTGGCACTGGTGTTCAAGCAGTGTGTGACCCCTCTAGAAAGGGCACTGGTTTGCTGTGGGGTATTTGTGCTCAGTGCTAGAAGGTTTCTGAGGCATACTCAGGTGAGGAGGGGGAAAAGTAGTGAGGAAAAGAAAGGAGGGGTGTGTGTGTGGAAATAGTTATTAATTTTTAATGCTTTAACCACTGTAACAAAACTGGGATAGCATTTTGCAAGTCTAGGAAAAGGCATGGCTCTAGCCTGAGGGCTCTATCTGCTGCATTTGAAATCTCCTGCAAGTAATAGAAATCTCCAAGTATTTCAAGAAACCTTCACAAATTGTTTATCATGCAAAATGTTAGGCAGCCTCTGTACATGAGTAAGGGCCTCAAGCTGCTTTTTGTGCCTGTTTCTTAACTGACATTTCTGTGCTCTAAGCAGAAGGGTTCTCCTCACCCTGCTTTGCCTTGCTTGCTTGGTCAGCTTGCACACCATAAAAAATGTCTGATTTGGTGGCCCTGGTGAAATGTGTCCGTGGTTCGTGCTCCATAGCAAGGTAAGATGGCTCTCAGCGCTGGCTTGGCTTGGCTGAGGGTAACAGTGAAAACCTGCTCTCAAAACTAGCACTGGCTGACAAGAGCCTCAAGTGCCACTGTCTGTGTCCAGCTGGGAGAGGGTGACCAGGAAAGGTCAGTACTGATAGTCACCTGTGAACCACCTCAAGAATTTACTCCTCACAAGGCACTCTTGGGCTCTGTGAGGTGACAAACACTGGATTCCTTTGCATGAGTAATTTCCATCCCACTGCTGGGTTTTAGCTGGCATTTAACATTTCTGTCTTTGTGATTACTGCTGCCAAACCAGTCCGTAGCACAATGACACCAGTTCCTCCAGATCCTGGGAGCAAGGTCATGGGCATCGGCAAGGGCAGTGGGTGCCTAAGCCTGGCTCACAGCTAAAGGTCCAGGAGTCATCATCCCTGGAGTGCCATAGTAAAGGATGTGTAAATGCAGTGTTGAGGGACTTTGTTTAGTGATAGACTTGGATGTGCTGTGTTGGACTTGATGGTCTTGAAGGTCTTTTTCAGCTTAGTAAGTTCTGTGATTCTAAATGAGAGTAGTGAGCCCAGAGCTGAGAAGATGATGAGAGTGAGCCACATTCAGTGCACAGATGAAAGGAACATGCAAGATCTAGGGCCAAGTCACCCTAGAAGCAGGGTAAGACTCTTGTCTGACTGCCCCACAGTGTGTGAACCACAGCAAACCTCTCCTTGCTTTTCTCAGGACATGGTTCATGTCCATCTTGAGCCCTGTGGTGTTCCAACATATTTCTAGATGTATGATCTTGCCTTCTTGTATCTGCTCTTTTTCCATGCTTTCACTGACAGACAGTCCCCACTTCACAGCTTGGATTCCTGATGCCTGGAAAACAATTAGCATATAAACACTGGCGGAAATACTGGGAATAGAAAACCCATCCCGTGTCTGGCACCTGGGCTTGCTGCCTCCAGGCAGGTGCAAGCTTGCATGCAAACAGCAGCAGTTCACTCAGCAGTGCTTTGGAGAGTGAGCTGCTGAGGGTGCTGGGCAAGTGGAGTGATGTGATGGGGCTGGGGCCAGAGAGGCATCGCCTGTGGATGCCAACCAGACGGTGGAATTTTAGATGCTGCTAATTTTAGTTCAGCCTGATTTGCTTCATAGAGCTCTCCTGGTGCTCCAAATGCTGTCATTCAGGTTAATCATCATTCTTTACAAGACTTCAAACTCTTCCTTACATGAGGCATCTGAGCTCCTTTTGTTTTTTTTTTTTTCCCTTTGGATGAGGTTTTCCTGCGTGCTCTGACCTTTCCATGAGTGCACCTTAGACCAATACCCATAATCATGAACCTACTGTTCCATATTCTCTCTTCCTCATGTTCTTTTAACCTAGTTTACATGTAAACCATTTCATAATATGCAGTCAGGTATTTAAGCATTCAATTCCCTTCCTTCAGCTGCCTCTCCCGCTCCTTTGCTTGGTTGCAGATCACTGCCTGGAAGTGGGCAGAGGGAGCAGGCAGCAAGGTGAATGCTGCTCCTGTGAGAACAGCTCCTTTCAAATAATTCCTTATCCAAGGTGACCAGTGAGCACTGATACCATATCTGCTGAAAGCATGGTAGTTTCTGACAGCACAGGCATCTGACCCTACCCTGAAACAAAGCCATGTGCCAGTCCCCAGGCAGGATTGCTGGAAAGAGCCAGGGGTGGCTACAAGTCCACACAGCCTCTGCATGCTTTGAGCCCTGTAACTTTTCCCTGGCAGTGAGTAGGGAGAGGGTCTTGCTTGAGGATTGCAGAGAGAATGGTTCAAACCTGACTGGAAAATAGAGGCAGGCTAATAGAGTTGGGTTGAATTGCTAGGTTGCTGGTGCAGGCACAGGCTGTGCAGGCTGTGATGAAATATGCTTTCCACCAGGCCAGTGTTCAGTGCTTCGCATCATCAAAATTGGCACTTTGCAGCAATCTCAAAACAGGCACAGCAGCAGCTGCTGTGAGGAGGCTGAGGCCATCTGTTCCTCCCTGCAGCTGCTGGCCCGTTCCTGTAGCCCTCCTCATCCTCATCTCTGGCCTGGTGGCATGCAATTTGGAGCACCCATAGGCATTGTGGATGCAGTGGCGAGGTTTGGTGAGGGTGGTGGTGCTCTGGCATAGGCTGCCCAGAGAGGTGGTAGAAGCCACATTCTTGAAAACATTCAAGGTCATGCTGGACCGTGCTCCAAGCAACTTCATCTGCTTGAAGATGCCCCTCTTACTGCAGGGGAATTGGTCTAGATGATCTTTAAAGGTTCCTTCCAACCCAAAACAACCTATAACTCTATGATCCTTGTGATCTGATTGCAACAAGGCTGAAGAAGGATAATGGTGTTTATAATATGCCTCCTGTCACCCCAGGGTGCCCATCTTGCTCCTTGAACAGTCGCTGCTGCAGAATCAAGGCAAGAAAGGATTTGATTCCTCTCAGAGATGTATTCACAGGTTGCATCAACATCCAAGTTGCAAGTAAAGGTCTGTGGAGAAGAGATGCACAAAGCTGGTGTAACTTTCATGCAAATCTGAGTCCTAGCCAGTGAACTTTCATAATTAGAAATTTCAAGACTGGTCTGTTTGTCTGGAAACCAGGTCTTGAGGTAAAGTTCTCCTATCAGTTATGCAAGTCTCCACCTGATGCAAATTTGTCTTCCTACCTGGGCAGTATTTCTCCTTGTGTCAACAGGGCTCCTGCCCACATAGGTGAAGGGAGGGAGGAAAGCGAGGAGCCACCAGGAAGCACAGCAAAGAGGGACTTTGCTAATGGTGTGTTTCTGGGAGCTGGTCCAGGGCCCTTTTGGAGTGTCACTATAATTTTGCTGTTATTTCTCAGGTTGAGGTTTGATCCCTGAGGCTTTATCTTTGGAAGCAACCGTTTCCCAGAGCAGTGTCCCTGTCCTGATGATGAAGGGCTCTGCAGTACATCCTTTGGTTCTCTAAAACACAGCATGCTTCACAGACCTGAAGCATTTCCTAACTGATTGATGGCAACTCATTTAATGCAAGGTGTAGGTCTAAAGCTGTGAATACATGGAGCTGTGGAACAATGTATTATTTCTGCTCGGGGGTGTCTATCCTACACCGCTCCCACTAAAAATGGGAAGAGCAGCTGCATTCTATCACCTGCTTGCAAAAAGCCATTATCAGAGGCTAAAAAATTTACAGGACCTCTGAAATCTGCTGTCTTGACACACTGTATTGTTGCTGTTTGCTCTACAGTTCTGACAGAGAGAGCAGAGGCCTCTCTGGACGGGCAGAGGTATTGTGCTAGGAGGGTATGGACAGTTTGGCTCTTCTGTCATACTATGTGTAATGGTCACCACACACTGGGATCCTCATGGTTGTGAAGTCTGAAGGAATGAAGTTAGTGCTGTTCAGCTAGTCCAGGGCTCTTTTCAACCACTACCTGTCTCAAAACCTGAATTTTAGTTATGTTTGCAGGGACCAGGCTGGGCTCAGCTTTGTCACTTTCTGCTCTTGTGAAACTTCACATCAGATACTGCCTCCAGTTCTGGTGTCCCCACTGTAAGGACACTGAGCTGTTGGAGTGAGTCCAGAGGAGGGCCACAAGGATGATCCAAGGGCTGGAGCACCTCTGCTATGAGGATAGGCTGAGGGAGCTGGGATTCTTCAACCTGGAGAAGAGGAGACTCCAGGGGGACCTTAGAGCTGCCTTCCAATACCTGAAGAGATCCTATAAGATGGCTTGAGAAGGACTTTTCATGAGGATATATAGAGACAGGACAAGGGGAGAATGGTTTGAAGCTGAGGCAGAGCAGGGTTAGACTGGAGCTTAGGAAGAATGTCTTCAGTCTGAGGGTGGTGAGACTCTGGAATAGGCTGCCCAGGGAGGTTGTGGCTGCCTCCTCCCTGGGGGTGTTGAAAGCCAGGTTGGATGAGGCCTTGAGCAGCTGAGTCTAGTTGAAAGGTCCCTGCCCACGGTGGGGAGGTTGGAGGAGCTGATCTCTGAGGTTCCTTCCAACCTGAGCCATTCTGTGACTGTGATTTTATATATATTCTACTTTGTATTAAAAGTTGACTGGCTGGCTGAGGGCTTTAACTTGTCAGGATTTACAAAAAATATGTCACTGATGGGGATATTTTGCTGCATTACCCCATATTTAATAGAGGTGAATCCTTCAAGTTGCAATGCACATGCATGGTTAATAGCTTAATTGATATCAAACATATATTGCATTGTTAGCAAATAACAATGAGCTGCATCGTGGAGTCCCCATCCCTGGAGGGATTAAAAAGCTGTGTAGATGTGGTGCTGAGGGCCATGGTTTAGTGGTCACTTGGGAGTGCTGGATTAACAGTTGAATTTGATGATCTCAGAGGTCTTTTGCAACATACAAAATTCTCTGACTCCCTGACTCTCAAGGGTTCTGTGCAGCTGAGGGTGTTGCACATCCCTGCCAGGGTTAAGGAAGTGGAAATAAGCAAGCAACACAACACGCAGTTTTCAGGCAGCCCTCAGCAGAGATGACTGCCCCAAGAGCTGAGGCTTCACCACTGTGCATGGGTTACATTTTCAACCAGATCAGCTGGAACTGCTTGTGCTAAGTACTCACCAGCCTTGTGCACAGAGCCCCAGCTCCTGCAGTCACTTCAGCATTTGCATTTCCTCTGCTCTCTGTGACTGTAACCATAGAACCTTCTACAACACTTGGAAAAATATAATCCTTGGCATTGAGTACATTTTCTCCACCCATATGCATGTGCACTTTTGAAGAAGCAAACAGAAAATCTACGTAACTCTGGTATCCATAGCCAGGAAAAGCTATGGCCAGAGAGAATTAAAAATGCCACAGTTGCAGGGGGAAAGCACTGATATGGGGAGGTACAGCTCTGCCTCTGGGAGCCAGTGCTGCACTTCTCCAAGCTGCTCAGGCAGAAACAGGTCAGGGGAATCTGCCCCCCACCAAGGTGCTTGAAGCAGCACCCAAGCAGAGCACAGGGCTTGCACTGGCCGTAATAGAAGAGATGAGTTTTAATGGAAGGGAACACAAATAGCTACTATGAATGGCCCCAGGCTAAATGGCTCACCCAGGCTATTTTGGCAAATGCTTAGGAATAAGAAATGTGTTCCCCCATCAGGCCTGGCTCAGCAAATAGGCTGCATTAATGACTGCAGTGAATAATTCAACTGGATCTACTACCAGTCTGTGAGGGAGGTGAACAGGCAGAGAAAATGAGGAAAAGCAGATGGATTGTTTGGGTGCTGGATGTCAGGGAAAGAAAGAGTGGGAGGCATGTGATGGAGAAAAAAAAACCACCCAGCAGCTGGGGCACCGAGCTGGGATGCAAGACACTGATCTGCCATGCTCCTTCTTGGAGCTGTGCCGAGCCCTGTTCAAACTGGTGAGCTGCTCTGGGCCTTTTCCAGGCACAGCTGTGCAGAGGGAGGAAAGTCAGGCAAGTCTTGAGTTGAGGACCTAAGTAAAGTTTTGTAGGCATGGCTGCATTTCCGTGGGAAAGTCTCAGTTTCTTTGAGTCAGCCTTCTCAAAGGACAGACCCTTCTGTCCAGACAGTGCCACGGCTTCTTTAGTTCATTTAAGTCCCCATAGCTGGTTCCCTGTGCTGGCTGAGTGGGCACAGCTGCAGCTTCATGATGCCTAAATACCCACATACCTGTTTCCCCTTCCTTCCCCTTCCCAGAGTCTCTGTCCCTTCTGGCCAAGAGCTGTCCCTTGTCCAGCCTCAGGAGGCAAACCCCTGAGGTCCAGTGGGTTTTGCTCAGGAATGGTGATCTGCTCATGCAGAAAACATGGAAGAATTTAGGGCTAAGCTTGTTAATGCAGTCCTAGGAGGGAGTGCTAGGGAGGGAGAAGAAGGGGTGAAGCTGCCACTGTGTTCCTAAAACTGCTCCTTGCAGCAGATTTAGCATTGGTGGCATATCCCTTTTCACCCCATCCCTCTCTCCACGCTGTGAGGCTGGTTCATGCACCAATCTGCAAAAGCATCTTCTTTCAGCTTCATCTTTTACTGCTGTAGAAGGAGCTTTTAGAGTAATTTTGGTTAATCAGTCCTTTGTGCTACTACTTCTTGATGCCTAAAATGCCTCACAAAACTACATGTAGGTCATCTCCTTTCTTCTGTTATCATGTTTTGGGGATCCCCATATAGTGTGGCTGCCTGGGGCTTCTTTTGAAAGGATTTCTGCCTGGAGGGGTTCAGCTCTTTTGCCTGCAGGTGGCTTGGTTGTGGGATTGCTAGTTACTTGGGACAGCTAGTGAGGCTTGTGGGGGCTGCTGGTTATGTGGGACAGCTAGTGATGTGGGACAGCTTGTGGGGCTGCTGGTTATGTGGGACAGCTAGTGAGGCTTGTGGGGCTGCTGGTTATGTGGGACACATTGTGGGGCTGCTAGTTATGTGGGACAGAGTGAGGCTTGTGGGGCTGCTAGTTATGTGGGACAGCTAGTGAGGCTTGTGGGGCTGCTAGTTATGTGGGACAGCTAGTGAGGCTTGTGGGGCTGCTGGTTACCTGGGACAGCTAGTGAGGCTTGTGGGGCTGCTGGTTACCTGGGACAGCTAGTGAGGATGGCAAAGTGGATTTCTGAATGACCACAGTGCTGATTCTGTTAATTGAATCACCAATCCTAGCCTTGCACTGAGCACAGGGCCTCAACACTTCAGCATGGGCTACTGCAAGCTTTAAAGATGAAGAAGGCAAACCATGGCCATTCCCACCTGAGGAACAGGAATGGGAAGAGGGAGCAAGCTGCTCCTTCCCATGCAGTACTGCAGGTCCTGCATCCACTGATGGGATCAACCACGATGCCTGACCCAGCAGCTTCAGGTGCTCTGCTTCTTTCCCTTAACCATCAAGGAAGGAATCAATGTTGCTGAAACCATAGGATCCCCACAAACTCCCATAGCAGGGAGGTTGCCCAAGGTGCTTTGATTTTTCTCTAGCAGCACCCAGGAGAGGCAGTTCAGAGATCTGAAGAATGCATGGGTCCTGGTTGTTCTCTAGACCCTGTTGCTGGGGATGCAGCTCAGTGTGGATAGGGACACAGTGAGATGGGCTCCAAGCCTAGGATGTGTGGTGTGACTGCAGGAAAGGGCTGAAACCTGCTGGTCTGTGGGGTTGAGCTGTGCTGGCACAAGGGCAGCCAGAGCACAGAGCAAAGCCTATCTGCAGTGCAGGGGAACTGAGAATGAACTCTTGCAAAAATAATAATAATAATAATAATAATATGGGAAAAAAAAATAATGGGGCCTGTATTTCATATTTCTCTCTGCCCTTCCAGCAACCCTTCCTTGCAAAGTTTATGTCTACATTACAAGAAGCAGTTGTGTTCTGAGGCAGCCAAGTTCTCTCCCTGCTGTTTTCCATAGCTGAGCTGGCCTTTGCACAGCCCCAGCAGCATGGGGCCTCTCATGGACAGAGCCATGTTTGTCTCAGAGGCATGTTGAACTTGGCAGGTCCACCATCTCCAGCTCCAACTTAAACTGCCACCTTGCCTAAGAAAAGGAGTCTGCAGTACACAGCAGCAACCGCCTCAAGGGAAATGTGCTTTCCCAGCTGGAAGGCCTGAGCAGGGCTCTGAGCAGCCCTTCCTCCTTCTCTGCACACAAGTTTACTCCATGGTCTTGCAGACACTGACCTAGCTGCCATCATTTTCCAATTGAAAGGGGCTGAAATGGCAAGGCTCCATTGCACTCAACCTGAACAGATGAATGTGTGCTAAACCAGGCAGAAATACAGCTTGGAAAACCATGAGCCAGGCTCACCCCACCTCTCAAACAACCATCTGTGGTGCGTGTGGTTGAGAGGTCAAGCCTGCTGTGCTCCTCAGCAGCCTAATCCATTCCTGTGGGTCTGTCACTTCCCATGCACTGCAGCAGCTCCAGTATCTGACAGTGTGTGCCTTTGGAACCTGGCCTAGGCCTGGGTGTTTCCCCTTTGTGAGGAAGCAGAAGCTGGTTGTAGATGGGCAGAAGGTTGATAGTGGATCTCCACAGGTCCTGTCCTGACAGATCTCAGTTAGCTTGCTGGTGGGAAAGGGGAATGCTGGGCATCTTGCATGGGGAAGAATCATCTCTGTGGCGGGGCAACACTAGCTGGAAATCTCCTTGGGTCACATGTCATGCCTGCAGGCAAGGGAAGGTGACATGGAGCATTCCTGGGCACCAAAGCCTGTGTGCACACCACCGGGGAGTACAATTGTTTGCCATTTCCACCTCCTCATTAAGCTTGCCGGCAAGAATCCAGCATTTCTCGTGCAGCTGAGAGCAGAAAGGGCTGTTGCATGGTAGCTGTCTCACATCTCCTGGGAACACAGGGGCATGTGGGTTAATCTCAGTCCACCACATGCCTGGAGACCCCCTGGGAGAGTGAGAGCTCCCTGCACTGTGCTTTCTATTTTTTTCAAACTTGCCTTTTCTAGAGCAGCAGAGAGACAGGGCAGAACAGGCTCCCAGGGAGCGATGTTGAGTGTCCTACCACTTTCTCATTGGATGGTGTGAATTTTGAGGCTGGTCATTGCTCAGGCAGAGTGGAAATTTGCTGTGCTTAATTTCTTAGGAAAAGAGGGCAAAGGGGGAGCAGGGGGGACAGTCAGTGCTCACCTTTCTGACTCCTGACTTCAGCTTGCAAGGATATTCACATTTGCTTTTCTCTTTGCTTTTGTTTCTCTCTCAGAATGAAAGGCTGAATACAGGAGGGTTGGTTGACCAGAAAGGGAATCGATCAAGAGCAGCCTGTAGTACCTTCTTTCTAGCAGATGCCATGAGATGGGCATAGCTGGGGTTAGGGAACAATGAGGGAAGAAGAAGGAGTGTTTTCTGAAATGCTTGTCTCCAGGCAGTCTAGACTCAAATTCGAGTTTTGTAGTTAAAAAGCATTAAAAAAGGCAGCTTTGACACTGGCAGTCTGCCTAAATGTGGTTTTTATAGGAACTGTTAAGTTTTGGAACAAGACTCAACTGTGATGGAGCAACAGACAAAACGTTCAAGTGGATGAGAGTGGTTGAGGTTGTCTTTGTGGCTGTACGCTGCTGATGCTTTCCAGATCCACTTCCATGTTCCTGGTAGAGGCATGCTCCTTCCTCACCCTATCCTCTTTTTTTTTTTTTTTTTGTCTGCCCACTTCCTATTTTCTGTTTGCTCTCTTACCAATCTGTTCCTTGCACTGTTGCTCAAACCTTCATCCATCTCAACTTTTACTGATGCTCAGAGGTCTTTGCAGTTCACCCAGTGCAAATGCCTATTTTCCAAAGGCTCCCAGAGGCTTTCGTGCCCTTCGCTGAGGCTGTGGGCTTTTTTCCATCGGTGTGGAAACTACCGCAATCAATTGACTCTACAGACAGGAGACCACCACTATCTCAAAGTGTGACTAGACTTGTGGACAGCAGGTCAAGGGAGATGATCCTACTCTGCCCCTTTACTCTGCCCTAGCAAGAACCCACCTGCATTGTTGTGTGAAGGCCTGGAGTCCTTGACACAGGAAAGACACGGTCCTGTTGCAGCAGGTCCAGAGGAGGACACAAAAGTTATCAGAGGGCTAGAACACCTCTGCTGTGAGGACAGGCTGCAAGAGTTGGGGTTGTTCATCCTGAAGAAGAGAAAGCTCCAGGGAGCCCTTATTGTGTCCTTTCAGTACTTACTGTGGGCTTTTAAGAGAGATGGGAACAATCTCTTTACAGTATCACAGTATCACAGTATCACCAAGGTTGGAAGAGACCTCAAAGATCATCAAGTCCAGCCTGTCACTACAGACCTCATGACTAGACCATGGCACCAAGTGCCACGTCCAATCCCCTCTTGAACACCTCCAGGGATGGTGACTCCACCACCTCCCTGGGCAGCACATTGCAATGGCTAATGGCTCTCTCTGTGAAGAACTTTCTCCTCACCTCCAGCCTAAACTTCCCCTGACACAGCTTGAGACTGTGTCCTCTTGTTCTGGTGCTGGTTGCTAGAGAGACCAACCCCTTCCTGGCTACAACCACCTTTCAGGTAGTTGTAGAAAGCAATGAGTGAAGTTTGGCAGCAGAGGACTCAGTAGCAATTTCCCTAAAAGTCATGGCTCTGCCTTAGCATAGGTCTGGTTCTGCTTCCAGGGAGTCAATACTGCTCTAAGGTGCTGCAGTTGCTGCTGCTGGGGAGGCTGTGCTAATGCAGATCCTTCCTGCTCACTCCCACCTTGAAAAAGCTGGTTTCATCCTTATTTACAGAGCTGATCTTATCAGCAACAGACTTCCCTGGAAACCAAGTTCCTTTGGGAAGTTAAACAAATGCACAGCCCCATAAAGAGTTTCAAATCTGCCCTGGTACCATTCAGTGAAAGCTGCTTGTTTGCAGCTCTCACACTGTGCTTCACAGTTTGTGGTGATGCTGCCACTCACAAAGACAGGGGAGAGCTTCCAGGGCAGAACACAAAGTACAGTAAGGTCTGTCTGCAAACACAGTGCACATCTCCACAAATGCTCTTCTTATAGACAGTTGTTTAGGGGCCTCTGTGCTATGGGGGAGCCTGAACCGCAGCAGATGTTCCTCTTCCCTGGTGAGTGAGGGCTGTGAGATACTGAATGTATGCTAGCTAACTCCCAGGCCTTCTTTACTGCGTTTCCATCCTGGATTCACTGGACATCTGCTCAAAGGCTCCTGGAACTGAAGGTGCTGCTTTGGGCAGAGCTGAGGAAAGGCCTGGCTGATGCAAAACCCCTGAGTCACGCTCCAAATTCCCCTCTGCAGCAAGGTTGCAAGGTAACCTTGAGCTGTGCTCCCCCTGGGAGGTACAGCAAGATGCAACCCTGAACTTCTGTGTGAGAGAGGCCCCCCATCAATGCTCCCCAGTTCAGGGCTGGTGAAAAGCCAGCTCCAAAATGTGGTGGGAACCATCATCCTTCATTAACTCAAGGGGAACATAGCTGTAGGTAAGCAATTGCCCTGTAGCAAAGGAAGCTTTCTCCCTCTCTGCTCCTCTGGTTCTCCCTCATGTTCAGGCTGGTGTTTTCTCATTGGCCTCTGCAGAGTCTGCTGAGGCACACATGTTAGGGGGAGCAGGGGCACCTGGGTTTTGGTTTGTTTGCCCTAAATCCTCCCTGAATAGATTAAAAAATAATCCCAGACCCCAAGGACAGGAAATTTCTTGTTGACAAGAACAGACTGGCTGAGCAATTCTTGGGGGCTTTCGGCAGGCTAACCACAAATTTTCTGTGGAGTGTGGTGCTCTTGAGAGCGCTGTGGGTAGAAACTGCTCCTCTTTGATGTTGGACCTTGTACCTGTTTCATTTTCACTGTAGCTGGCCTTGTTGCCATGGTTGTTACAGATTGCAGGGGTGAAGTGGTGAGTTCACACCAAGAGAGGCTGGAAGCTGCCGAGTTTCTTCCTCCTGCCTCCTGCAGCTGCTCTTCACCTTGCATCCAAGGTTTGATGGTAGAGAGATGCATTGAGCTGACATCAGAGCAGCCTCACCATATTCAAGCGATGCCCATTAACCCGTTGCAGGACAGGGACAGCCTGGCTGCCCCACCATCTGCTCCTGCAAGCATCGTTGCAGCTGCTGGGGTAAGAGTGGCAAGCAAGACAGGTCCTTTGCAGAGGCATCACAGCTCTCATCCTAACAGGAAGGAGCTGTGTGATGATCAAAGGCTGGCTATGAGTCATCACAAATCCCATGAATGATCATTAGTGGGGGAAGAGGTAATTAGAATGGCTTCACTCTCTTGCTGTTGTGCTTGGGGGAGTAATGGGGTGATGTTGTTGCCATTGAAGGACTTGATTTATTAGGAGTGACTCATGGAGTATACGTCACAAATTAGACATGGGGGCAGCTACTGGGGCTCCCCACTGGGACTTGGAAGTCCAGTGAAATGTACCCAGGTGATGCTGGCAGCTGATGAGTGCTGCCCTCCCTTTCATGTCACTCAGGAAAACTAGCAAAGTCAGGTCTGCTCTTGCTTACCAGTACCTCCCTGGGCTGCATACCTGCCCTGCTGCAGAGGGGAAACAGCTTTTGACAACATGAGCAGAGAATCAGGATAACCAAATGCACAGTGTCAAGTGTTCCAGGCCTCCAAGATCCCTCAAGAACTTTGTAGTCCTTAAGAAGGATTTTAACATGCTGATCTAGGTCAAAGCTCTGTTTTAGTAATAAAGTACAGAGTTTTGACCACAAAGCCAAGACATTTGCAGTATCCAAAATATGCCCCTAGATCTGAATTCCACACTTGACTTGGCCCATCTTTTGTGTTACAAAAAAAGAGAGTGAACTTTGATTCTTATGTGACTGATTTTTGCTCCATGGACTTACAAATTTCAGTTGAACCAGGTCTTCTCAATTAACTCAATAAACTTTAAAGTTATATATTTCCTAATATTTCCACTTCCAGTACAGCCTCAGGTTTGGAAAGACAGAGGCAGGCAACAAGAAATGGAGACAAAATAATTGCTTGAATCTTTCTATTCTCTTTGCACTTTGAAACCTAATTTAAGATTGCAGCTGAAGCTTAAGGTTTGTTCTTAATTTGCCCAAACTGTTTTTCTTGACAAACCAGGTCAAACTGTGTTTGTCCTTCAAAACTTAGTTCTGAGAAGTGCCCAGCACAGAGTTACTCAGTGTAATGAGTGTAAACACCAGGAAGATTACTCATTTCCTTCGTGCATGTTCTTTGGAGCTGGAATCTTATTTCCCCACTTGCAGAATATCCTTTGCCTGTGTAAAACCACACTGATGGAGATGTGGTCCTCACCCTGGGTGGTGGAGGGATGCTGCAAAGGTGTGTGCCTGGAAAACAAGCGTGACACACCTTCTGCTGGCATTGCTGAGTCTCTTGGGGTTGTTCCATGGTGTCTGCTTTCAGATGGTGGCTTGTAGGCCACGTGTTTCTGCCTTTCCATGCAGGCACCCTCTGCATAACCTCACATACCTGGAGTAGTTAATGAAGGGCTTGATCCAGGAAAGATGCTGAGGCTCTGCTGCCTACCCCAGTGACCCCAAAGCAGAATGACGTTTCCCATACAGGTACTCATCACCTCTTGATGTGGCTAACCTGCAGCCATTGCTTTACCCTTCAGGGACACTGGCAGGGGACCTGTGGGTGCCTCTGCACTGGCATTGGGTAGCGTCCAGCTTAGCACCATCCAGCTGGTCCACTGGTTGCTGTGAGCCATTCACATCCACTGCAGCCATCCAGAGTGCCTAGTGATTGCTGCCTGTGCCTTGATTGATGTTTGGGGCAGGTGAATGAAAGCTACCTGTCTGCTGAACACAGGCAATCACATCTCTATCTCTGACACACATGCAAAGCCAGAAAGAAAAAAGGGCCAGAGCTACAGAGTATAATGCCATGGCAACCCACTGGGAAAAGCTCAGTACTCAGCCTACCAAAATTCTTCCATTATCATCTCAATGTCCAAGAAAGAGACTGGTGAAACCAGATGGATGTTCTTTCGGGGGCTTGGGAAGAAGAGAGATGAATTTGCAAGCCAGTAGGACACTAGGGAAGAACGTGGCATACCCTGCAAGATCTAAATGGTTTTGGTTAAACCCGGTTTTATTTTCTGAACTTGAAGAGTTTGCACTCTCCCAAAGTAGTGACACCACTCCCTGTCTAAGCTGGACTGGCAGTTGTTGAGCTCTCTGGGGCACTGGCTGCCTTGCACCACAGGTGGACATGCCAGGACTCTGATCTCTTCTGGTCAGAGCCCCTGGGTTTTTCTGCGACTCGCTGGGGAACCCTGTCCTGTTTTCTGTCTATCTCCAGTGTAAAAGTTCATTTTGCTTTTCCTTCCCCCAGCAGTCTGGGTGGCTTTGTTTAGGAGAAATTATACAACTAAATACGAGCCAGGAGGAAAGGCCAAATTGTGGGCATGAGTGCACTGCAAGTGATGTGTGGACAGGCATCTCTCTGGAGGCTGGTCTCCCAAGTGTGGAGAACAATACAAGGGCAGATGTGGCTGCAGGGCTGTGCAGGAGCCACGGTGGGGCCTCTCTTGGTCTGCCTGGCAATGCACCGCTCATAGTGCACACAGACAAGTCTCTCTGGAGTTGTGTTTCTTCCCTAGAAAAGCCATTTATCTGCTTCTCCAAAGGGGCAGCTGTAGAGACCTGAACCTTGGGTGAATGGGAGGGGAATTTATCAAAACCGAAGGAAGGCTGCAGGTGTGAAATGTTTGCCATGCCAACACCTGAACAAACATCTCGCAGTGCCCTTGCTTATCTCCTTCCCACTTGCTGCCTTTATTGAGCCCAGTGTCCTGCTAGCTGCAGACATATTAATCAGGCAGTTAGATTAGAGCAAAGGCACTGCCTCTCTGCTGTCTTATCTCCACCATAGATATGTGTCATTGTATGGAGCAGGGCTCAGCCCAAGGGGGTTTTGTACCTTTGTTGTGACCCAGCAGCTCACCACCTCCTGTTTACATGAATTCTTTGTGCCTCAGAATCAGGCCAGCCTCCTCAGCCACTGCAGCCAAGTCCCCTGTTGTCCCTGCTCTATAAATAAGTATGTAGGAATGGATAGTCTTTTCCTCCTGTTCCACCTTTGTTTTGGTCATTTCTGGGCCTTCCCACATTTTCTCTTTCAAAAAACCAGCCTGATGGAGCGAGGTCTCCTTCTGCTGCCACACCTTCTGTGGCCCACAGGTGCCTTCGTGGTGGGCAAGTAGCTCTTGGTGATGGCTGCTGCTGTACATTTGGCAGTCCTCGGTTGGTCAGTGGGTTTCCTTTCCTGCGTTCCTTTCCCCGTTTTGCTAGGCAGAGAATGGTGTAGCAAGATGAAGCTGCCCCTGTTGCGTGGGAAGTCAGATGACAAGGTGGCACCAGGGCAGGGTGGAGGAGGGATGTGTAGTAGGAAAAGCAAAATTTCTCCCTTTTGTTTGCCCTTTTTCCATTGTTGATGACAGTAGATACCATGATGTGCATATGGGAGCTTTGAGAGTGTCACTGCCTGCCTTGTGTGTTGAAAGTGTCTGGAGTGGGCATTCAAAGCACAATGTCTGTCTGTGATAAAATGAGCTGTGAGCACCATGGCAGCAGTGCTGCTGTGCTCTGGCTGAGTTTCCTAGTCCTCAGCTTTCAGACCACCTCTGGACAAGCTGCCCTGGTTTCCAATCACTTCATTTTTCTGTTCTTTGTTCCATTTCTGGCTCATTAAAATTAGAGGTGGTCTAAAGGTGTGTCCTTGGAACTGAATGGCCTCATGCTTTGGAGGGCTGAGTCAAAGCTGACTGCAGGAGCGGATGTCATGCCTGCGTAGAGGGGAGGGGGTCACAGATCAGTGCAGCAAGTCTCTCACTTTCTATAAACAGGTGGGAAAACACAGCAAATCCTCACAGCTTAATGCATATTGTACATGAGCACTAATCCCTGCATGGTTAAAATATTCTTCATCGAGATAAATGTTTACCAGTTCTTTCAATCTGCATAAATCCTCCTCCTCCTCTTGCATGAAATACAATTCTCTGAAGGCTCCCAAGTGTGCCTGGTGAGTCCCTAGTAACATATTTTATTTGCTGATTTCCTCTGGCTCCATATAGGCATTTTAACTTCAACAGAACATCTCAGCAGGAATCTTCTTATCAGGATTTCTGAGGCTCACAACCACATTCAGAACATTCAGTAGAAAGATTCCCAAGTCTCTGGAGACAGCCCTGCTTAAAACCATATTTGCTTTCCTGGCAGTTTCCTCTGAGAGCCTTTGAATGTGGGGAGCAGTGCCACGAGTGTGAAGCTTTCCTCTGCCCGTTGCTGTGGCTCCAGCGGGCACTGAGCCCCACATGCTCTTCCTCGCCATGCTGCTGGGCTGTCTGCCGTGCTGCAAACGTGAGGTTGTAGTGACAAAAGCTTTGCTCCACCCTTGGTACTGGGAGCCTCTTTTGCCCTAGGAAATGTCTGTTTCTGCAAATGGCTTAGCAAGGAGTCTTGCTGCAAACTGCTCACGCAAAGGAGCCTGTGTTTGCAGCACCCTGTGCTGTCAGAGGGAGCTCACTGAAGCAGATGCATTGTGTCTGGCAGATTTTGTGGTGCTAATTTCTCCTATCACAGCAGTTTTTCTCCAAGTGGCTTGCTGGGATGAAATGCAAGGAGACTGTAGCACAGAAGCTGTTAATTATAAAGGAGTTGTCTGCCCTTGCTGCGGATCTGATGCAGGCTCCTTGGTGTCACTTTCTCTTCTGCACATGGAAGTCTGGCTTCTCACTACTATTAGTGTTATTAACCTGGAAGATGAAGGCTCTGGGGAGACCTTGTTGCCCCCCTTCAGTAAATAAAGGGGGCTGTAAACAAGATGTGGCTAATCTTTTTAGCAGGGCCTGTTGTGACAGGACAAGGGCTGATGGGAGAATCAGACTAGATATAAATTGTTTACACTGAGGCTGCTGAAACACTGGCACAAATTGCCCAACGAGGTGGGAGATGCCCCACCCCTGGAAACTTTCCAGCTCAGGGCTCTGAGCAGCCTGATCCACTTGATGTCCCTGCTTGCTGGAGAGTGTTGAGCTAGGTGACCTTTAAAGGTCCCTTCCATCACAAAGCATAATGTGATTGCAGGCAGCCCACAAAGGCTACAGGTGTCTGCAATATGTCACATCCTAGGTATGGTAGATAGCCCCAAATGAGTGGAGAGCCAGAACATACCTGGGAACTGCTAATGGCTCCATAAACTTGGAGCACACAACTTTGAGTGGCTTTAAGTGACAGGCAGGTCTTCACAGTGACTCCAATGCAATATGTACTGTAGCTATGTTTGCTTGTTTGCATAATAACCCTCTCCCAGAGGCTTTTGCCTCATTTCCCCCTTGAGTGGCATTTCTGAAGGGTGATTGTCACTGTCCCTGTAAAGTCTGACCGAGGATGGTGCTGTCACTGCCTCTCTAATGGCTTGCCCTGAAAGCAGGTTTGAATGCTTTCAGAGCACAGGGCTGTTTGTAAGCAGGACACTACACAGCCTTGGAGACACCAAGTCAGGCAGACCTTCATTTTCTTTGCAGCTGAGCCAGGGTGACACAGGGAAACCCTGCACCATTTGCAGTGAGAGTCAGACACCAGCACCCAGCCCTTATGGGTAGAACAGAAGCCAAAGCCTCCATCTCTCCTGTAGGAAACCCTTCCCTTCAGGCAGGTGTCTCTTGTGCTTTCAGCTCTACCATTTGCATGGCAAGATCTCATCCTGCTGTCAGAGCGGCAAAGGCCTCGCATTTTAGACTGCCACAAACTATAAATATGGAATATATTCAGATGCAGAAGGCATTCTGTTGCCTTCTTGTAGGAGCTGATCAATATCTTCTCTCTCAGCTGGTGTGGCTTCAGCTAGCAGCAGGCAGGCTCTTGGGTTGAGGCTTTCTGGGCTGACTTTATTTTTAGCTGGGAGTGGCATTTTTGCTCTGGAAGCTTTCCCTGCCTCCCATCATGCAGTGAAAGCTGCTTGCTGGCATGATGCTTGCTTCTCCTCGCTACTATTTTCCCTCTGCCTACTTTGGAGCCTTCAGAATTTAAGTTTGCTTATTCAGTTATCACACTGCCCACCACAACAGAGAAAAATTACTTGTGTCCAGCAATGTTTTGGGCACCTGCCTGTGGAGGGGCTGAGTGGTGATGGAGAGGTGGGCAGGCTGCAGCCAGCACTAGGGACAGGTAGGGCAGCTGCAGGACACTGAAGCTTTGCAATGCTGTTGAACCCACAACACCTGGGACCTCTCTCTGTGCCAAGCCAAACCTCTTCCAGTTCAGGTCTGCTGGAGAGAGGTGAAGCTGCACTCTGCATGGTTGTGAAGCATTTAATGGTTGAATTCATGGGGGGTAGGAAAAGGAAGTTTTTGCTGCTCATATGTCCAGGCTTTTTGAGATGCAGCATAGATGGCTCTGCTGAGAACTCAGGTGGGTCCTGACAAAGGCATTGTGAGAATGTGCTGGGATAGACCCCCCATGGTGACTACAGTGTGGCTGGGATTTTGGCCAAAGTCCTCTGTGGGAGCTGGAGCTGACCCCACAGCCTGAGCTGAATGAGATAGGAGGGAATAACTGCATCATCTGGTGTGGTTTGCTCTTCATGTTGAGACCATGTCTGTTCTCCAGCAGGGCTCCTGCTGTTCTCTGTCACTCCTCCACGAAAGAATAGAATAGAATAGAATAGAATAGAATAGAATAGAATAGAATAGAATAGAATAGAATAGAATAGAATAGAATTACCAAGGTTGGAAGAGACCTCGAAGATCATCGAGTCCAACCTGTAACCACAACCTCACAACCAGACCATGGCACCAAGTGCCACATCCAGTCCCCTCCTGAACGCCTCCAGGGACGGAGACTCAACCACCTCCCCAGGCAGCCCATTCCAATGGCGAATCACTCTCTCGGTGAAGAACTTTCTCCTCACCTCCAGCCTAAACTTCCCCTGGTGCAGCTTGAGACTGTGTCCCCTTGTTCTGGTGCTGGTTGCTAGGGAGAAGAGGCCAACCCCTTCCTGGCTACAACCACCCTTCAGGTAGTTGTAGAGAGCAATGAGGTCGCCCCTGAGCCTCCTCTTCTCCAGGCTAAACAGCCCCAGCTCCCTCAGCCTCTCCTCATAGGGCTTGTGCTCAAGGCCTCTCACCAGCCTTGTTGCCCTTCTCTGGACACGTTCAAGTATCTCAATGTCCTTCTTAAACTGAGGGGCCCAGAACTGGACACAGTACTCAAGGTGCAGCCTAACCAAAGCAGAGTACAGGGGCACAATGACCTCCCTGCTCCTGCTGGCCATACTATTCCTAATGCAGGCCAGGATGCGGTTGGCCCTCTTGGCTGCCTGGGCACACTGCTGGCTCATGTTCAGCTTCCCATCAACCAGTACCCCCAGGTCCCTCTCTGCCTGGCCGCTCTCCAGCCACTCTGACCCCAGCCTGTAGTGCTGCCTGGGGTTGTTGTGGCCAATGTGCAGAACCCGGCACTTGGATGTGTTAAATCTCATGCCATTGGACTCTGCCCATCTGTCCAGCCTGTCGAGGTCCCTCTGCAAAGCCTCTCTGCCCTCCAGCAGATCAACTCCTGCCCCCAGCTTGGTGTCATCTGCAAATTTACTGATGATGGACTCAATGCCCTCATCCAGATCATCAATAAAGATGTTGAAAAGCATGGGGCCCAGCACTGATCCTTGGGGCACACCACTAGTGACAGGCCGCCAGCTGGATGTGGTGCCATTCACCACCACTCTCTGGGCTCGGCCCTCCAGCCAGTTCCTAACCCAACGCAGTGTGCTCCTGTCCAAGCCATGGGCTGCCAGCTTGGCCAGGAGTTTGCTGTGGGGGACTGTGTCAAAGGCCTTGCTGAGGTCCAGGTAGACCACATCCACAGGCCTCCCCACATCCACCAGAGTTTGCCAGGATCTCCACCTCTTGCAATGAGTTATGGTTCCAATTGTAAACTTCTATTTTGAAAAAAAGAAAAGAAAAGAAAAAAGAAGGAGGAAACCAAGAAATCATGAGAGCTGTGGAGAAATCTTTGACAGGATGAGGAGGTGTGCACCATTCCAGTGCCCAGTAAATCTGCAGAGAACCCTGAAAGTCCCTCAGAGTTGGATGAACTCACCTCCATCTCTTAAACCTAATGGCAGTTTATCTCTGTCTGGTGAAATGGGTTGTGCAGTGAGCCAGGGGTTCTCAGATGTGTGTCCTTCCATCTCAGAACTCCTCCCTGGCCTTAAAAGACACATCTCCCGATGTTCCTTGCGTAGCCAGTGACAGGTCCAGGGTCCACCTCTGTGATAGAATGATGTGCAGTAAACATTGGCATGGAGGAGCATGGAGTACCCAGGTGCTGGGCAGAATGAATGCAGCTGATGGCTCTTCTGCAGTCCCAGCATGTTTCCTGAGAGAAGTGATACCATCCTGGGCAGGCAGGTCACAGCAGGCTTCATACTGAAACCATGCACACATGAGAGCCTTTGTCCTTCTCTCCAAACCCTTCCAAATGAGATGTGCAGAGACGGCTGCTGCTGTCTTCTGGATGCTGCAGGAGCCTCACAAGCAGGGTAGCAATTGTCTGTGCTATCTGAGCCTGTCTGAGCTTTGCACTTTCATCCCCTCCCCAGATAATGCTATCAAAATCCTGCTGTTAAAGACCTGCAAAGCTGTAATGCAAAACTACAGGGGAAAAATCCTGCAGGGCCCTGGCAGTCTCTGCTGGTGAGAAGATCTCCAGCGTGGCTCTGAACACACGAGCCTGTGTATGTAAAAATGTCTGCAGAGAGCCTGTGTATTTTAAACTCTCTTCGTAGCTGTGGCCAGAGCCTGCTTGAGGTCCATGCTGTTTCCTGCTCCTACTGGAGTGCGTGCACACACACTGAGATTGTTCTTTATTTGCTTTTGTGAAATAAACACTCATGAGCCTGAGCTTCCTTCTCAGCTCTTCCTAGAGGAATCTTTACTCCTTGTGCCTCTCTCCAAGACTCAGAAGCCAGACCCCAGATGACCTTGAAGCTGCCTCCCACAAGCTATAAATACTGCTTGCTTCTCAGAGTGCTGCAGGAAGAGCTGCCTGTTAAGAAACAGCAATGCCATGGTCTCCAGATCTTCTGATCTCCAGAAGTAACTGCCAGGAAGTGCATAACACCATGGTATGGCAAGAGAGCTGTGCCCCTTCAAGCCTTTTTGTCCCAGCACGGAGCTGTGGTGATTTACCCAGCTCTGTACTGCTGTTTAATGGCACCTTTTCAGAGAAGAGGAGGAGGAGTGGAGTTGAATCAAGGTCACCAAGTGAGGGTGGCTTCAGTTAGCGCTGTGGGGGAGACAAACTGGTGGAGGGAGCAGGGGTGATAGATGTCCAAAGAGCAGTCCTCACTCCCTTCTTGCTCTGGGTAGTGGGGAGCAGAGTGCTTCTCTGTCCTGTGTGGAGAGTGTCCATAGAGGTGCCTTCACCCAGCATTCTGCTGGAAGGACTCAAGGACTCAGGTGGTGGCAGCAGAGGAGATGCTGAGATACTAGCAGCTGTTTCCAGAAACTCTTTCCTTCCAACACCTAGAGAAGAGCCTCTGAGAAGGAGCTGCTGTTCTTTGCAAGAAGATTTGCCCTGTATGAATATGTAACAGGTTGAATGTGGTCTGTCTGTCATAGCTGAGCTTCTCTGTACACAAATAGGAGAGTTCCAGTGGAAAATGGCATTGCTCATGTCTAACATCCCTCTCTAATTAACAAAGATCATTTCCTGCAATGTCTGGGCACCTAATTGCCATTCTAAGTGATCATTAAGATGTATACAGAGTTAGCAAGAGTGTTGCTGCTAATTTATCTGTGAGACCTTATACCCCAGGGAGGGAAAGCAGGGTAGGGGACAGCACCTGGAAGCCCAGGCTGGTGTTCTGAAGGTATTCCCACCAATGAATGAGGTCCAGCAAGCTGCTTTACCTGCCAAAGGGGGTACAGCCACGTGGGATCTCGGGGTTCACATTTGAAATCGAGATAGGTGTTGCCAGATCAGCAATGTGTGCAAGTGTGCAAGTGCTTGTGGCCAGAGTGTTTGCATAGTTCTCATGCTGTTTTCTCTGGGGCTTAGTGGCCATCAGCTCCTACGTTCCTCATGAAGCTGTAGATGTCTGTTACCAGGCACAGTCTAGTTCTTCCTCCACTGAACTTACTGCAGTTTCTCTTCTTCTTAATGCAGCTCTCTTAGGCAACCAAACTCTTCTTGCTATGGCTGAGGTGCTTAGGAAAGGGAAGGCAGCATGCTAACTGTTGCCATATCTGTCCTGTGTTTGGTTTTAATATGGCAACAGGAATAACTGGGAGTAGTGTTATTTCCAGCATTCTGTGGTGGGTCACAGCACAAATCCCTAGGGTTAGGCTTTTCCAGGTACACCACACTGGAGTCTCATAGCGGATGATAAATGCTGACCAGCAGAACACCACAGCCACAGAGGAAGGGCAGGAGCAGGTCTGAAACACCACACTGGAGTGTCATAGCAGATGATAAATGCTGACCAGCAGAACAGCCACAGAGGAAGGAGGGGTTCTAAGGGCAGCAGGAGCAGGTCTGAACGTGGCTCTGAGCCCCAAAATGTCATCTCATGAATGCCACTGCAAACTTTATGAGGAGCTGCTGGGAGAGGTGTTTGCTCTCCCTGTGTCTCTCCTTCCTCCTCTCAGCAGCAGACAACCTGAAAATCCCCCCCCCCGACTGATTCAGCTGAGCAGCCAGCCCTGTTGTTTCCCAGGCTGAGCACTCTCAACATTTCCTGCCGACAGCTATTTCGGGAATATGAAGCCCGAATGCGTTGGCAGAAAGTGAATTCAAAGGGCCACAAGAGCAGGAGGATGAGTGAATGAACCCAAGCAACTCAACAACACTACAAATTTTGTAACACATTTTTTTTAAACACAGAGGGAGCTTTGATACTGCACATGGCAACAAAGACTTTTGTCATGAAGGCTGCTTGGAGTTCCTATGAATGCGTCTCCATTGTGCCAGCATTCGGGCGCAGGAAGCGGAGCTCGTAGTGGAGCGTGAGATAAAAATATTTTGTAAGGCTCATCACTTTTTGACATCTCCACTCCAGCACTTCCTCCCCAAAGCAGTGTGTACAGACAGCTCCATTGTGGCTGCTCCTTTTGATCTCCAGCCTCACCCAGCAAACATGCTTGGAGCACATGTGCTGATGCAAACCGTGCGAGGAGGTGGCCGAGCTTGTGGTGACAGCTTAAAATCAGCTAGAACAGCTCAGCTGTTTAAGGCGTGCAAGACCTGGCCTCCAGTGAGCAGTTGTTATCTTCCACACTGAAGCACAAAGGTGTTGAACCTGTCTAGGAAATTGTGTTATTCTACAGCAGCAGAAAACAAATCAGTGTCCTGCAGCCATGAGTATGCAGGTGCTGGGCCGTGCTGCAGCCCAGAAGCATGTGGGTTTGGGTTTGATTTTAAGGAAGCAGCTGGGCATTCAGCTCATTCAATAGCATAACACTTCTGATTTTTCAGCAGAGGCAGTGCATGCACTGGATTCAGATTGGGGTGCAAAAGGGAACTTTAATTTTTTAAAAAACCAAATTCCTACATTTTTCTCTTTTTGCTACCTTCTGCCTCAAGATCTCGAGGCAGACCAAGATCTGACCAAACCACAGCTAACTGGAAACATGGAATATTTATTCACAGCACAGTTTCTTCCTACAAGAGTTCTTTGAAGCACCTTTGCAATATATTGCTGAAAAATTGGCATTTTAGAAGAAGTTTCAGCCTTTCTAGGTCTATGCAGTGAAGGCCCTGCCCTGCTAACTATTTCCCTGTGTCTGCAACAAGTCTTACCACGGCCCTGGTGCTTTATGTGGGCACACGCTGCCTAGTCATCTTGAGACTGAGTAGATGGGAATATGTGGGAATGCAGTGTGTGGTATGGTAACAGGGAATATAAAGGAAGGTGTCAGGACATGTGGGGTCTGGTACTTCCACAGAGTCTAGCATATATACTACATCTAGTAGCATATAGTATACCTAGTTGGAATGGCACATATTCCATGAGCTCTGTTTCAGCCTCCAGACAGACATTTGCACACACCACATGGCTGGTCACAGCCTTCCTGGCAGTAGCTGATAGGATCATTTTGGTTGGAAGGGATCGACTCCAACTGCACACCCAGCACTGCCAGGGCACCACTAAGCCATGTCCCTCAGCACTACATCCCTCCAGGGATGGTGTCTCCCCCATTTCCCCAGGCAGCCTGTTCCCGGGCTTGACAACCCTTTCTGTGGAGAAATTCTCCCTAATATCCAACCTGAACGTCCCCTGGTGCAACTTGAGGCCATTTCCTCTTGTCCTATCTTGTTACTTGGGAGAGAATAGTGTTTTTGGTAGGTGGGCAGACCAGGGTTTGGTGACATACCTGGTGCGGTATGGAAAGTCCAGCAATGTGGGATATCAGCTCTGGTGTCCCTGGGGCCTAGTCTGCAACTGAAGTGCAAAATGAGCTCAACTGGGCAGAAATTTGGTGAAGTCATTCCTGAGAATTTGCAGTGGCTGGAGCCCCCATGCAGGTAACAGGTAGCCCTTCTCTGGGCAACTCTGCCACAGCTGCTTGTATTTCCTAGCCCCACCTTGGCTTTCCAAGGGCGCCTGGCAGAGAGCAGAGGTGAGAAAGGGAACTTTGCCAGTGAACCACTGCCTAGTTGTATACTGAAGTAATTCGGTTCAGCGAAAGAGGATGATTTTAAGTGGCTGACAGCATCTTCTGCAGGATCAGAATTTTGAAGATCTTTTGACTGTGTAGCTGGGGGAAAAAAAAAAAGACAAGAAAGTTTCCTGAGACACTTCAGGACCTGAAGCTGCTACGTATAGCACTCTGCTAGTGCGGAGTGAGTAGGAAAAGAGGGGAAAAAACCCTCTGTAATAATTTGAATTTGAAAGGGAATTTGGATTTGATTGAGTTCAGCAGCCCTTCTGTGTTTGACTTCTGCATTTATTTGGATATTCAAGCTCTACAATCAGGAAGGCTTGCTGAGTGAATTTTAAACAGAGCTGCTCATGTACTGACCAGCAGTGAATTGTGAATAGTTTATATTCCTGGAAAATTTACACTCTGCTGCTTTGTTGCCCAACTCCCCTTAGCAGGGAAGAGAAAGGAAAATAGATGGCTGTGGCACATAGTCATATTGTGATTTAGAAGTGAGGGCTCTGCAGAGAGGAGGTTATTTGCTGACATTACTTTTGAACATCAATAATGAATAGAGAATGTTGCAGTCTGTTTATGGAGAATTCTCAGACAAAGGTGAAATTCATGAAAAAATATTAGTTACAAATGACTTGCTCAGCTCTAGTTCTTACTCCTGTGGTGCTGAGGGACCTTGACAGCTCAGGAGCTGATAACCTTCAGTTCCAGCACAGCAGGCTGTATAAACTCACAGCATCACAGAATGGTAGGGGTCGGAAGGGACCTCCACAGATCAAGTCCAACCCCCAGCCAGAGCAGGATCATCTTGGGCAGGTCGCACAGGAACACATCCAGGTGGGTTTCAAAATTCGCCAGAGAAGGACACTCCACAACCTCTTTGGGCAGCCTGCTCCAGGGCTCCATCACCCTCACTATACGGAAGTGTCTCCTTGTGTTGAGGTGGAACTTCCTGTGTTCCAGTTTGTAGCCATTGTTCCTTGTCCTGTCACTGGGCACCACCAAACAGAGCCTGGCACCTTCATCCTGACACCTGCCCCTCAGATATTGATAGACGTTGATCAGATCCCCTCTTGGCCTTCTTCAGACTAAACAGCCCCAGGTCTTTCAGTCTTTCTTTATAGCAGAGATGTTCAAGACCCTTCATCATGCTCATAGCTGTGCATTGAACTCTCTCCAGCAGATCTGTGTCTCTCCTCTCTATGACTTAGAGTCAGACAGATTTTAATTAAAAATATTTATGAATGTTCCTGCCCTCCTGCATCTCCAGAGTGACCTCAGAGCTGAAGAGGGCTTTAGCTGACAGCAAATTTTGGTAATTCTCCTTCCATCTTCCCTGTTGCTTAATTTCCCTGTGGAGCTTAATTTGTGTCTTGGCAGAGTTAACAGCAAGGGGCTCAGTGCAGGCAAGGTCCTGAATGTTGGATGTGAAGCAGGTGAAGCTTATTTGTGCCTCAACCCTCAGTACAGCATGGGTGGGGTGAAAACAATGCTGCAGTTGGTGTCTAAAGTTAACTAATGGCCATTGCCACCTGGGATAGGGGAGACTTAGGTCAGGGATCACCCATCAGAGGAGGAGGCGGCGGCGGCGGTGGCTGCAGTATCAGGTAAGTGTAGATGTGTTTGGTGTTTGCTGGCTGCTGTCAGCATACACTGCTCTGGGAAAGGCCTTCTGGATGAGCGATGTCTGCAGATCAGGAGATGAGAGCTTTGTTCTTAGCTGCATCAGAGACTTCAAACAAAGCCATTTTGTCCAGACACCTCAAGACCTAACACTGTTGTAGCTGCTTAGCTGCCCATGATTTCTCCTCATTGTGTTTGTAGCACCTAATTATTGTGAGGATCTGTATTTGGAAGTGGCCTGTGCCCTCTCCCTGCCTTTACCTGTTCCAATAAAATAAAGATTCTGAGTTCTGCTGCTCTCACAGGAACACTGTGAGGAACCATCTGATGGCTTTTAGTCTTAGAAGAGGAGCTCTAAAAGTTCATAATTTCTTTTTAGTGATAGGGATTGGTCTGCAGCATCCACAAAGGCTTTTCAAGATATTTTGGATCAGGTGTTTTGAACCAAGAAGGGCCACCCTGCCCTCAGCCCCAGAACTCCAGGGGTTCATGCAGGACCTATTGGTCTGTCTTTGAGACAGTTGTTGAGCTCTGGGGTTTCACAGCTTCTTTGGAGCCCTGTGGTTTGGGGTGGTGAGAACGAGCAGTCTCTGAGAAGAATGCTCAGGACATTATCTGTCTCTGGCACACTTGTCTCATGCACCAGAAATTCCCAGAAGTCTCTTTCTGACAGCCTGTTAAACCCTTTCCACACCTGCCCCATGGCTATGGTTGAAGAACTGGCCCTAGTCACCCATGGCAGCACCCAGCACTGCTCCAGGTTTGGAAGAACCAAGTAGATCCTGTCCCCTGAGGTCCTCACAGGCATGTTTGTCTCATTCCAGGTGCCTCTTTGTCCCTGAAGCAGCTCATAAAGACTCTGGAGTACATGGTTCTGTACCAGGCTTGTTTGCTTCCCTCTCGCACCTCCACAGATTATTCCATGCGAGTGGCACTAAAGAGGTGCCATGACACACTATCAGAGTGGGCTTGCCACCCCCTAGCAGGAATATCTAATCATCTTTCTGGGAAGCACATCTCAGCCTCTCTCCAAGAACAGTAGATTCTTGTGAGGTATCCAGTGAAGGCAGAATAGCTGGAGGCTGCCAGTCACGGAATAACTTCTTATGATTCCACAGTGTTGCATTTGCAGGCTGATCTGAGTAGCAGACAGGAAATACCCAGACTGAGTTTTGATTTGTTTTGGTTTTTTTTTGATTGGCTACTTGCCAAGATTGTGGTCTGTGAAAACCAAGAATTGCCATCTTAATTATCACACTGTGGGAAGCAGGGGCTTGTCTGTGGATGCTCGTGCTCTTCAGAGCAGGCTGTGGGAGCAGGGCTGTGCAGTACGAGCCAGCTGTGACTAGAGGGCAGGTTGCTGAGGTTTATGGCTTTTGCCTTCACCTGGTTTAAACTGAAGCTTGCAGTAGATGTTCGGTATCTACACATGTCCTTTGGCACAGGGGCATGGATGCTATGTTCTACTTTGCTGCAGCAGACAGTACTACTAGTCTCAAGGAACATTTATATCAGCAAATCATTGATTTCAGTGCCAGGACAGCAAGAATAGCTCAGCAAATCATTTCATAGAATGCAAAGAGAGAGAAAGCTCCATGTATTTCATAGCAGCAGTTTCAACCAGTCTGTGATTCTTGCACTAGAGCTAACCCATGCCTGAACCTCTTCCCCAGGCTTTCCTTTATGTGACCTTGAACTCTGTGCTGAGCCAAAAATCAGGCATCCAAGAAAGGCCACACTCTGGATCATGCTACTGTGCTTTGCTCCCCTGTGCCTCTCTTTTTGGAGCTTACAGAATCATTATTAAAAGCTGGGGTTTGTAATAGCATTGTCAGATACAATACAATACAATACACCAGGTTGGAAGAGACCTTCAAGATCATCGCATCCAACCCATCAACCAATCCAACCCACCCAACAACTAAACCATGCAGCCAAGCACCCCATCAAGTCTTCTCCTGAACACCTCCAATGAAGGTGACTCCACCACCTCCACGGGTAGCCAATTCCAATGGGCAATCACTCTCTCCATGTAGAACTTCTTCCTAACATCCAGCCTAAACCTGCCCTGGCACAGCCTGAGACTGTGTCCTCTTGTTCTGGTGCTGGCTGCCTGGGAGAAGAGACCAACCTCTGCCTGGCTACAATCTCCCTTCAGGGAGTTGTAGAGAGCAATAAGGTCACCCCTCAATCTCCTCTTCTCCAGGCTAAGCAACCCCAGCTCCCTCAGCCTTTCCTCACAGGGCTTGTGTTCCAAACCCCTCACCAGCTTTGTTGCCCTCCTCTGGACACGCTCCAGCAAGTCAACATCCTTCCTAAACTGAGGGGCCCAGAACTGGACACAGGACTCAAGGTGCGGCCTAACCAGTGCAGTGTACAGGGGCAGAATGACCTCCCTGCTCCTGCTGGCCACACTGTTCCTGATGCAGGCCAGGATGCCATTGGCCTTCTTGGCTGCGTGGGCACACTGCAGGCTCATGTTCAGCCTACAATCAACCAGTACCCCCAGGTCCCTCTCTGCCTGGCCACTCTCCAGCCACTCTGACCCCAGCCTGTAGCACTGCCTGGGGTTGTTGTGGCCAATGTGCAGAGCCCGGCACTTGGATGTGTTAAGTCTCATGCCCTTGGACTCTGCCCATCTGTCCAGCCTGTCGAGGTCCCTCTGCAAAGCCTCTCTGCCCTCCAGCAGATCAACTCCTGCCCCCAGCTTGGTGTCATCTGCAAATTTACTGATGATGGACTCAATGCCCTCGTCCAGATCATCAATAAAGATGTTGAAAAGCATGGGACCCAGTACTGATCCTTCTTGCAGAAAGTGTGGTTGGGGCTTTTCATGCTTCAGCTTGTTTCTCCTGCTGTTGAGGAGCTTTGGTATGCTCTGCCTGTAGTGCAGGGGAGGGGGTGAGCTGCTGGGCTTTGGAGGAGGAAGGGAGCATCCATTTGACCACCTGCATCCTCTTCAGTATTGAGAGGAATTTCTGAGTCCAGATAGGAAACTAGCCCTGTCTTGCCTTTTTCTTTTCCTCTGATGAAAGATGCGGGGAGATAAAATGTTTTGGGTTGAAGTAAATGTTTCTTTGGCTCAAGAGGGTTTATTTTTGCCTTGCTAGGACAACTCAGACTGATTTATTTCTCTTTTCTTTCTGGTTCTAGCCACCTAGCTGAAGGTATCAATTGTTTCTGTGGTCACAGGCACCTTGCCAAACTCCTGCTCCAGTATAACTTTATGGATCTCTTATCACATCAGGTTCCACTTCAGCTCTTTGCCTTCTGTAAACAATGTTTTGCTCTTCTTTATGGCTCCTCATCCCTCCTCAAAGCACAATGCTGACTGCATGGCCCCTGCACATCTGCTACCTCAGGTTGAAAGCACTTGATCCAGCCACAACCCAGGCACTCCTCTTTCTGCTGCAGCTGCACCCTTCCTGGCCTTTACACTTGCTGTTTATGGTGTCCAAGGTGTCACTCAGCTACTGCCACCATTCCCCAAGCAGCTGAATCACTTCTATTTTTTTATGACTGACTGTGTTTAGCCTAGAAGGTTATTGGGCTGCCCCTGCCATTAAGGCTACCCCGTCACAAAGATGACCAGTTGTCTTAACTCTACTTCCCTGTGTGCAAAACTAGGATGCAGTAGCTGGGGGCGAGCATGAGGTGTCTTGTGATAAACTCAGATGTGCCAGCAAATCCTCCTGTCCAGTTTGCTGCCAGTAGGAAAGGCAAGGGAGCAGAACACAATGTGGATGTGGGGCACCATCCTGGAATGCTTGAACAGCAGGTGGAACTTTCAAGACTTGCAGTGTAACCTCTCTTTTTCTGGGGAGGTGGAAGTATGTGTTTTCCCTGAAGTCCCTTTAAACTGGAAAGGAAAGACCAAAAGAAAGGGGAAGACAAAGATCTATAAAGGAAAGACCAAAGCCATCTGGGCAGGTCCCAGCCTTTGGAGGTTCTCCAAACCATAAGCCTTGTGGATTTCATGCCTGTAGCTGGATTGATATACAGTTCATTCCTCCTGGACCAGGGGAGGCCTGACATCTCCAGACCTGACCTTGATGTTTTTGAACCACTTGGGATTTGGGAATTGCATACCACAACCAAGGATCTGCAGCATGATACCCTGATGGAAAAATGCCATGTTCCCTGAGCAGCACATGCTGCTTCCTGAAAGCCATTGCCTCTGCAGTCTAGAAAAAGGAGGTACTTTGACTGCAAGCTCAGTAGTGTGGTTGGTGACGCATCACCCATGCCACAGAAGTCCCTAAAAGTACCTTTTGTGTCCCCAGAATTCTCCAGGAAGCTGTGTGTGTGTTGCAGGGTTTTTGTTCATCCTGCACTTTAATGCATAATGCAGGTTTTTATTCATTAGATAATAGATACTTCAGGTAATGAAAATTCATTCAGTGTAGCAGAAATACCAAGAAGAAGTGGCTTCTTGTAACTCTTCAAGGGCTCAAAAGTGGATACTTGTATGCTTTCATGTTTGATTCTTGTTCCACATCACTTCAGAAGCATAATTTTTGTTGACAGAAGATTGGGCAGGCTTAATAAAGCAAGGGATTGCTGCAGCAGCTTCGGGGCGCTTTCCCGGGCGCTGGCGGCTCGGCAGCTAATTGACTTCACAGGCAAGGTACGTGGGGACCACACTTTCAAAGGCTTCTGGCTCCGTGCAGAGATAACCCAGAGGGAACTTCTGTCCTTTTGTTTCGAACAGCAGAGGTGAATCTGTCTCACTTCCCACCGTGTGTTGTTCGGGGACAGGAAGCACGCAGTTAAACCTTCCCGGCTGGCACATGTGGGTGACACTAGGGTCGGTCTGGAGAAAAGAAGCATTGCAGAGCACCTTCTGGTTTGTGTGAGGGGAAGCTGGAGAGCTGACCCACTTGATGCAGTTCCAGATCCCTTTAGAGGTTTTCCGCCTCCCATCGCCATGGCAGCTGCATAATTTCTGGTCCCAGTACCTCCAGAGGAAGCAGAGCTCCAGGAGCCGAAGTTGCTCATTGAAGGGAAATAGACACACTCTTTCCCTTGGATGTTACTGTCTCCCACTTTGTTTTGCAAAGAGAAGCAAATCACCCAAGAAGACTTCAGAGTCATCTTGTCAGAAGATATTATGTAAATCAGCAAATCACATGGGCTTCTATTTTGAGCAGGCAAGTGAAAAGAGAGAAGAGTTTAGCTGTATGGGAGTCTGAATTAACTGCCTGACTTGGAGGGACAAGGCTGTCAAGTGACTTGCTCAGTCAGATGAGATGTAAGACTGGAGGAGCCCAAGTGCTATCAAAACTGAACTTCACAAAATAAGGAATTATATAGAGACACATCTATGGATGTGTAAAGGTGATCTGAGCTCTGGAGCACCTCTGCTGTGGGGATAGGCTGAGGGGTTGTTCAGCCTAGAGAAGAGAAGACTCCAGGGGGACCTTGGAGCTGCCTTCCAAGAGCTGAAGGGAGCCTGCAGGAACAGACAGACTTTTCATGAGGGTGTCCAGTTATAGGATGAGGAGTGGTTTGAAACTGAGGGAGAGCAGGGTTAGACTGGATCTTAGGAAGAAGTTCTTCAGTACAAGGGTGGTAAGACTCTGGAACAGGGTCACAGGAACAGGACTCTGGAACAGGAACACAACCTCTTGCCAGGGAGGTTGTGGCTGCCTCCTCCCTAGAGATGTTCAAGTCTGGGCTGGATGAGGCCTTGAGCAGCCAAGTCCAGCTGAGAGGCATTTCTGCCCATGGCAGGGGAGTTGGAGTAGATGATCCAACCTGAGCCATCTTGTGATAATAAACCCAGGACAAAGATCTATGTGTGCATACACATACTGCTCAGTTGTGCCCTGTTGTGAAGCACTCCTGGTGAAGTTACTGCATATTTCACAAAGTCAGGTGTTGGTGCCACTGAAAGTCCCTCACATACTCCTGCCCTTGTCATAACATTCAGACCTGCAGCCCTAAAGAGCAGTCCGTAAGGCCCTGGGAAGGGGATTAGCACATAGGCTATTGCTTCTGCTTTCAGAAGATGCTTCCAAAATGCCCATCAGATCCCTGGGCTCTCCCTCCTGTGCTACAGTCAGCCAGGGAGCAAGCACTTACATGTCAGTGTTATTTCATGTGCCATTAATTAGACTTAACAGTCTACACTTTATCTCCCTTGTCATAATAAATTAAGTGTGAAGAATTTCAACAAAAAGCACTGAAGTGATCTCAGCATTAACAAGCTCAGCTTGCCTGGGACCTGAACTCAGCAAAGTGCTTTAGCATCTGCTGGAAGTTCAGCATGCACTCAGCTGAGCTGCAGCCCGAGACTGTGCAGAGCTAAGGGCAAACCTCCAAGGCTGGGCTGCTCAACCCTCCCAGCTGATGTCAGTACTCTGTCCTGGGCAAATGACTGTCTCCATCCCAGCAGCATTGCTTGCCTACACAAAGAAATGGTCTGTGCCTTTCTTTTGTTGCTGATCTTCAGCTTAAGGGCAAGTCTAAGTTTCATTGGAATACAGACTTTCCAGCTCAAGTGGCTGCATTTTGGTGTCCAAATTTGGATGGTTCTGTTTGAATATTTAGTTAGGCAGGAGATCAGCTCTGAAAACTTTGTCTGCAGGCAGAAGCTGCATTTCAAATAAGCTAGCCTGAGCAAACATCACAGGAATGTTCTGCACACAGAGCTGGGCAAGCGGAGAGCTCGCAGTGCTCCTGCCCAGCTCTTTGCGGTTGCAGCTTGGGTCACACATGCTCAGTTTCACATTCTCAAACTTGAAGAACATGAGCCATGAAAGTCAAAAACCTGAAAGACAAAGGCAGCACTGAAGGAAGAGGTCTCCACTCTCCAGGAAGCATCTAGCTAGATCAATACAAGATTTTTTCACAAGGTCAGTTGAGTTGGAGACTCTGTCACCTCCACTAAAGCCAACAGGATATGGTTCTCTTTGAAGGACCCCAGATCCTACTGAAAGTCCTTAACAACTTGAGGGGTCAAAACTGTACACTATAAAAACATTATCTGGAGCTTTTGACTGTTTTAGCTTCTGATCCTGGCTCAAATTTGGAAGAAGAAGTCAGTTAAAGATGGGAAGGGGGGCGGGAACCCAAACCCTAGTGCTCACATTTTCACTGCAGCTTGAAGGGTTTGATTTGAATTTTGTTTGAGGGTCTCTGTTCAGCTGTGTTTCTGTTTTTATTCCAAGTGGGCTCATGCACTCCACAGTGAGCATTAATGCAAGAAGTGGCATGGCACACAACAAGCCAGGTTTGTGCCTTCAGAGCAAAACCCAGCAGTATGTGCTGCTGGAGAGGTTCCTGCTGTAGTGAGGTCCCAGCTCTGCCTGTATCTATAGTGTTGAACCCCTGCAAGAACAGATAGCAGGTGAAGACACAGCTTGAACCCAGTGGCTTGTTACTGTTGCAACGGGAATTCAGCCCCCTGCTGTTGACAGTTAGAGGCTGAGAAGTAGATCCTTAACCCCGCTGGAAGCTGCTATTTCAAGGAAATTTCCTGCCTGCCTCGATGGTGTGGTGATGCCAGTTAGGCAAAGGCTGAGTGAAGAGCATGTGTCCCCAAGAGCAGGAGCAAATTGAATCTTAAACTGCTGAGTTTGTGTCATTGAGAATCTCCTGGAATACAGCACGCTGGGCTTTTCCCAGGGCAAAAGCATTTCTGGCTGTCCCCCCATGAAGCCTAAGGTAATGTTACAAATTTACAGATTTTCCCAGTCGTTTAGCATTCAGCAGCTCACCTTTGCCATCTTCCCTCTCCATCTACAGTCTCACCCCAAATGCCAGCTGATCTGATTAGTTGTTAGGGCCCAAGACACAGCCAGGGCTCCCACACGAAATCAAAAGATTAGATCTAGATCAAATCTGATTGCCCACTGCTGCAACTTCACTGAAATTATTTAAGTTTAAAGTAGGGATGAATTTGGCTCAAGTAATGGGTTTGGGTAGCTTGCAGTCCTTTGCCTGAAAGATATTAAATATTCATCTATTTGATGCAAAACAGTCTGATGTCACGGCCAGGACCTGGCATAGCAGGAAAGAAAATGACACAAAATTATCAGCTGTGGAAGTTCCCTCTGCTTTTGCTAGAAGCAGGATTGAATCTCAGTGCCAGAATATATCTGGACCACCACCCAACCTGAGCTATCATTTTGCCTTTCAGAAGAGTTCATTTTTTCCCCACCTTCTTTTCCGAGTTCATTTGCCAGACTTTTAAGCTGCGACTGGCAAAAGAAGTGCAGCAAAACAGGATGAAGAAAGAGGATTTTCTCCTAGGACTCCTGACCTGAGCAGCAATAGTGCAAACCCCATCCTCCTTGAAAGCTTTCCAGCCCCGTTTTGCAGACTGTAGGCATTTGGCAGTGCAGATGAACTCTGGATAACCATCCAGATTTTTGGGTTTACCCATCACTAAAAATATCCCAGACTGGAGGGCACTGTCTTGAGCCGAGTCTGCAAGTGTTTTGAAATTCACCCAGCCCTGGTTGAAGTGATCATTATAATCTGACAGGGGATGCAATCTGGGCTCCAAACTGTAGCTATTTTTGAAATCATCTTGCCAAAGCCCTGCTGGAAACCGAACAGAAAACCCTTTCAGCCTGAATTTAGTCAGTAATTTCCTATCCTTGGTGCAGCATCTGTTTGGGAGAAGGTGGTACAATAGTGCCTGTCTGTAGGTGAATTGCACACAGCTCAGCCACTCTGAAGGTTTGCAGTCTGGCTCAAAATGGTAGTAATAATGATTTTTAAAGCCCCCAAATTCTGTGACAAATTTTAATTGCCACCTACTCGTGGTGTCCTACACACTCCAGGAAAGGAAGGAGCTTTCCCAGCTGCTCTGCAGCAAGCTCTTCACAAGCACAAGAGCAGTTGTGCTCTAAACAAGGCCAGAGGTTTCCTCTGCAGGTGACTTTCTGATCTTTTCTTACCATGCAGGGTAAGGTGTGAAGCCATACTGGTGCATGCACCAGTGTTGTCAGATGACACTAGGGGAAAGAAGGCTGCCTGTATTTTGCTGCATCTGGGAATTCCCTGCCCAAAATAACCTCCTTTTTGCCAGAAGACAGAGGAAAAAAAAATCAAAACATTGAAGATCAGCAAATTGGGTAGTGGGTAGGTTGGTATCAGGGACACACGGATTGGGAAGGCATTTGGATGAGATAAGACCTGTGTGTAGAGGGAGAGAATAAGGGTGACAGGAGTACGTGATCCATGCAAAGAAGTGAGCAGGGTGTGAAATCCAGAGACAGCACAGGGTGGGCTTAGCAGGGTGAGTAAGTTGAGAGCAGAAGATGACAGCAGCATGACCTGTGTCAGTGTGTGCAGAAGGGGGACTCAGGGGCGGCAGTGGATTGCTGGCAAATCTCCTACTATTTTTATCTTCTATCTCCACAAGACAATGATGGATTATCTACGTTTAATGGGAATTTATGACCCAACGAGTGACATTTAAAGGACTCAATGGTGCATATAATAACCAAGCATTCCTCCTGATTAGTGCTCATTTGGTCTCCTGAGGATGGTGCTCCCTCTGAGTGAGATTTAAAGCTGCCCTTGTCTCCCTCTAGATTGTGCCAGAGGCCGGGCACGCCGCAGACCTCAGCGATCACTGAGAAACTGCTTTTGCCTGAGAATGTCTGAGCTAGATCATTTCTGGTCTCTTGGCTGTTCTCTCTCTCATAGCATGCTTTTAGAAGGATGCAAAGGTTGGAAAGCTTCTTCAGGAAACTGGGTTTTTTCCTTTCCTCCTCAGATCTGTCAGCTCTGAGAGCATTAGTGCAATCACTGAGCCATTTGCAAAATTGACCAGAATTGATCCCCAGGAACTATCTTATTTTAGTCATGTAAATAAAAGTGCGAAGGGATGAGCTTGTGCTGCTTGGCAGAGGCTGTGGCTCCCCTCTTTTTTGGCATTGCATTTTCACAAACACACTGGCTCAGGCTCTTAGATGTCTGATGGGCTGGGAAGAGTCGGAGCAGTCAGGAGTGGGAAAAGGAGATGTAGTTTGAGCACTGGTAATTCACTCCTAGAGAGATTCCTTCTTGTCCACTACTTCTGGTCCCAAGGATAATCAGATTCTTCCAGTACCCTTGGAGAAATGGGTTACTGTGTGTCTCTGGGCACACCCCTTCCATGATATCTGCTATGCTTTTTGGGATTCCCCCTAAGGAGAGGAAATCAGCCTTCACCTTAACCTTGAGAAGGTTTCTCTTTTCCACTCTAAACACCTCAAAAACCTCTCAGCTCTGGAGGAGTATAAGTGTGTACCCTGGTCATCTGTCCCAGTGCTGTCCTAAACTTATAGGCAAACATGAAATGACTGCTCCAATCCATTACATGATTTTGAACCTTCTGCTGTGAGAGCTCTGAAAGCAGGATTTGTATCAGAGGCCACCAGCTGATGAATGGTGGCTGTCTCCTTCTCGTTTACTCTGTGACAGCCTTCCTAAGTTAATCACCATTAGACAGGCATGGAGCAATCAAGTTTTTGCCCAGCTCAACAGCCTTGTGTTCTCTCATACCATAGGTTACTGTGACACAGCAGATGAGGGATAACACTGAGGTAGTTCTACAAATCACCCCAGCTCTGAGAGGGATTTAGCACCCACAGCAGTGCCCTCCTATAGAAGCCTCTTGTCTGCATGCTGCCTTTGCTGCCCTTAGAGCAGGTTCTCAAAAAGGAGTTTTGTAGGCACATAACTCAGCACTGATGAGGTCAGCCTTAAGTTAATTCTCCTGAATGATGAGGAGAAAATACTGCCTCTTATACCCTCCATACCTGCCTTTACCATCTCAAGGACTCCTTGGATCTTCAGCAAGGACCTGTGGGAGCTTTCATCCATTTTGTTCAGCATGGACCAGCCTTCACCACTCACTTCTGCTTTATTCCATGAGAGTCACAGAACTTTTGATGCCCTTGCCTTCTGCTGCTGAAGAAAGGTTAACAGCCTTTGGGGCTTCTCATTTTTCCCTTCCCCTCAGAAAATCAGCTTTGTTTAGATGATAAAAACAAACAAGGCAACTGAAATGTCCCCGTGGATCCAAGCCTGGCTTGGCTGGGCAGAGGGGCACTTCACCCCCATTCTTGTGCCAGTTCAGCTTGCCACTGAAGCCAGCACTTGAATTTAAATGGGGTTTTTTATTATTATTTGGGCTTTATTTATCTCTAGGTTTATCCTGCTAAGTTTGCTTCTAAAGCTCATTCTTTACTGCATCACGATAAAAACCATCATACATACAACATGACAAAAAAGATCTTTTGTAGCAGTTCATATGAGAAGTCTTTTTGTGAATGCTGGGTTTATCCTGTGCTGTTCTATTGCCCTGCAAATACAAACCTAGATACTCTCCAGCTAAGGTTTTAATGCAGCAATGCCTAGTCACAGAACCAGCCCTGCCTGGTGTGTGCCAGATTGACACATACACAAATTCATTCTTATTTGAAATACCGAAATGAAAGTGCTTTCTGTGCTGCTTGCAGAAGATTCCACCTTGAGATGGGCCCAGGTAGTTTCACTGTAGCTGCAGATGGATTTGCTGGTGTTGGTACTGCTGCAGTTCTTAAATGTGTAATTCATTCAGAGTGATTGATTTGCTGTTCTGTCCACACTGCTGAAAAGTCACTATCTGTTCATCTGTCTGTTCATCTGGTTTGGCATCCTGCAGAGACAGAGTCATGGGAAACACTTTTTTGTTTCTATTGATGTGACCAAAAAATCCTAAAAAAGGAACTGCTCAGTCTTTGGATTCATATAGGTAAAAATGGGTACTGCTGGAGAGCTGAAAGGGCAGATTGTTGTGTGCTGCCAGGGCTGTGCTAGAAGCGCGGTGCATTTCTCATTTGGTTCTGCCTGATTAGTAGGATGCCGGGGCAGGGGAACCAGGAGGACACATGGTGGCAGAGGAAGAAGATGCTCTTCATAAGATCATGACCTCCATTCCAGTGTCATTTCACACCTCAGGCAGTGATCTTGTTTCATCTCATACTCTAAGTGAGGTCAGCCCTGGTCAGGCTAAGTGCTTGAATAGGAAACTTCTAAGGAAGTACTCAGGCACTGTGGAAAGCAGAGCTGGTGGCTGGGTAGGTGGCATGATTCCCTTGGAGTTGGCACAAAAGGTATACTCCGATAAGAGGCTTCTGTGTATCTGCTTGACCCTGCTCCAGCAGCTCAGGGCAGTGCCTCTCAGGTGAGTCAGAGCCAGAGGCTGCAGTGGATGAAGTTATTACTGACAGCATTTCCTCCTGCTTCTCCCTGGAGCAGAGGTGCTAATGCCTCTGGCCTGCCCACGATCCACACAGCGTGATTATGTTTGTCCCCAGCAGCTCCCCCTGCAGCTCCCATACGAAAGGTCATGCTTTGATTTACCCTCCTGGCAAGTGTTCCTGGCAGGCTTCATCCCCAAGCCCCCACAGCTCAGGATGAGGCTTGCTGAGAAAACCCCACTGTTCTGGAAGGGAGCTTCTTCAGGAAAGGGAAAGAATGAAAAGGCAAGACCTGCTCACAGAGCATCACAGAATCATCTCCGGTCCAACCATTAACCCAGTGCTGCCCAAGTCCACCACTAAACCATGGCCCTCAGCACCACATCTACACAGCTTTAAATCCATCCAGGGACAATGACTCCATCACTCCCCTGAGCAGCCCATTCCAGTGCCTCACAACTCTTTCAGTGAAGAATTTTTCCTAATACCCAACCTAAAGCTCTCCTGGTGCAACCTGAGGTCATTTCCTCTTGTCCTGTCACTCATTACTTGGGAGAAGAGACCAACATCCACCTTTCAGGGAGTTGCAGAGAGCAATAAGGTGTCCCCTGAGTCTCCTTGTCCCAGCTGCTTCTCATAACACTTGTGGCTCTAGACACCTCTCCAGCTTCGTTGCCTTTCTTTGGATGTGCTGTAGCACCTCAATGCTACTCAGCAAACTGAATGCACTGTTCAAGATGTGGCCTCCTCAGTGCCAAGTCCAGAGGGCTGATCACTGCCCTAGTCCTGCTGGCCATGTTATTGTTGAGACAAGTCAGGATTGAAGTTTCAGTATTGTTATTAGTGTTAGAAATTTTAAAGACCTCAGGGTCTTTTAAAGCAGTCTTTGTGTTTGAGGCTTGCTTTCCTCTCTAAGCTGCTACATGGTATTGGGTGAACAGTTGTCATCTTCTGAGCAAGGAGCTCTCTCAGCCCCCCTCAGTTTGTGTTTGTTGCTGTTGTGATTCTTCACCTGCTGGCCTTCGTCTAGTGAAGTGAGCTGAGATCAAAGACAGCTCTGGAGGTCTGCAGCGGTTTTAATGATGAGGTGAAGTTGGAAGGTCTTGTGTATTATGGACTTAATGGGGAGTTCTTTTCATTTAGGCTGCCATCTTTTACATGGAGTTGTGAAAAGGGAAAGGTATGGACAAGTGATCAGCCACGATTGATTTACTAAGAGCTACCCGCCCCTTAGCTGGCAGTGAAGGCCCACTGAGGCAAACAAATGTTTAACAAGCCCTGCTGGAGTTAGGATGGCCTGAAGTCCTCATTGTCTTCTCCTACTTGCTTTACGAAGCCATCAGATAAAGAACAATGACAAGAGTCAATAAAAGCTGTGTGAATAACAGATTTTTATTGCTCCTGGTTGAAGCATCGTGAGAGAAATTCATTTGCAGTTGACCTGCAGTGAATTCTTTCCAGCACTTTTGGCAACCACTTGAAGTTAACTGCAGCATTTTCTGCAGCTTCAGATTAAATATTTTTGTCTCTGACTTCAGCATCTGTAAGCTTTTTAATTAGAAAGAAATAAATTGAAAGCAATACCAGAAGTGGTAGAAGTTAATGGAACAGAAGTGGCACTAATTTTTTGTTCAATAGCAAAATGAACGGGTTAGATTGTTTTCACTGGATTTCACTTGCAGTAGCACAAATAATTCACTGAAATATCCAAACCATTTTCTTGTCTCTGAGTCATATGTTTTCTTCAAGAAAGAAATATGGCTGTGAAGAGATTTGCCAGGGCTCTACTCAGTAGCCCCTTCCATCTTCCATCCCTGCAGATATTACAAAAGCCTGTTGTGATAGGACAAGGGGCAATGGCTTCAAACTAGAGAAGAGCAGATTTAGATTGGATGTTAAGAACAAGTTCTTTATTGTGAGGGTAGTGGAAGACTGGAACAGGAAGCCCAGGGAGGTGGTTGGGGCCCCAGCTATGGAGATATTCAAAGTGAGGCTTGACAGGGCTCTGGGCAGCCTGATCTAGTTCAGGATGTCCCTGCTGACTGCAGAGGGGGTTGGACTAGATGTCCTTCAGAGGTCCCTTCCATCCCAGACCATTCTATGATTCTAAGATTCAAGGTCAGGCTCAACATGGGTTTGGGCAGCCTGAACTAGTGGATGATGTCCCTGCTGACTGCAGGGGGTTTGGATTAGACGACCTTTGGAGGTCACTTCCAAACCAACCCATTCTATGATTCCCAGTGTTGGTGATGAAGGTGTTTATTGCAGGCGCTCCTCGCTCCCGTAGGAAACCCAGACTGATGTGCATGAGACTGTAGTAGGCACACAGGAGGCAGCTCTATTACAGAGCATTTGGGGGAGGTATGGCTCTTGCTTTTGGACTTGTAGGGTGTTTCTGTAGATGTAAAACTCACAGAATAATAGAATGGTTTGGGTTGGAAGGGACCTCCAAAGGTCATCTAGTCCAATGCCCCTGCAGTGAGCAGGGACATCATGTCTGAGGGAACCAAAAAAGTCATTTTTTGTAATGTACTTTTCCTGGTTTTCAGATTGAAGTGCCACACAGCTTCCATCCCAATTATTTTCTGCAGCAGTTCTGAACTGCTAAATGTTTTCAAGTGTGTAAATTCTTCCATGCCTGCTTTCCCAGAGGCTGGGATAGACTATTTTAAGATTGTGCTAGAAGACAGACAATACCTTGGGGTTGGTCAGGAAACAAAGTCAACCCAAGAGCTGAAGTTAGCATTGCCAGCCAAAAATAAGTAGCTGAGTAACTACAAGTTCTAGAGGAAATACTCAGTTTAATGCATTCATTTTGTGCCAGGAAGTGATGTCAAGCTATTGTCAGTGGGAAGTGGTGGAACCCAACAGTGGGGAAGTTTGTAAGCCTTTGCAAGACCCCCACACCCCACCCCAGTGCCTTCTGGATGAACTTGGCCTCTTGCCTCCCCTCCCCTTCCACCCTCCTCGGTTTATTCCCACAACACCCTGTCATGTTGGGACCTGAAATGCTGAGAAACAAAATGACTTTGTGAAAGCCAGGCAGGAAACCAACTGTCCCCTGGGCTTTCTCCTCACAGGCTAGCAGCTAAGCAGGAGACCTGTGCCTGCAGCAAGGCTTCAGTCTACCACACTGAGTAAATAAGATTACTTTGGCCTCCCTGCATATTTGTCCTGTTTACAAACAAGCAGGGAAACAATGTTTGAGTTGTTTTCTTTTCAGAAGGTGCTTCTTGCACTGAGATCCACCAGGACTTTGTCTTCACTTGTGTATTCTCACTTGCAGCAGAAGCTTGCTCCGTTCTATGATGCCATGATCCCAGGGTTCTGTGATCCTGGAATTCTGTGATCATTTCAGTGGAGCAAACGTTAGGTTCAGGAAGGGCCGGCAGGGAAGTAAGCTGAAGGGTTGGTGCCTGAGGAGCTGTTTGATAAGACGAACACACCATGACTGCAGTTCAGTGACCTTTGAAGAGGGCTGTCAGGGGCCCAGCAACACAGGAGAGTACGGGGCTGGGCTTGGTGCACAACAGCAGTTAAGACAGGAATGGCTGAAACAACATTTACTAAAGGAAAAGAAGGAGGCAGTGGGGAAATGGGGCTGCTTCTTTAGGCAAGACCCCCAGCAGCTCTCCTGGAGTAGGAGCTGAGACACTCCAGGGCTAAGCAGACACCCCTGTAAGGATGGCTGACCCAAAAATTGGTCACTTGGGTCCCAAACAGGCAGGCTGGCAACAAGTCCTGAGGCTGCTTCCTCAGGCTCCAGAACTGCTTCTGAACCAGCGGAAGAAACAGAGCCCTGCAACAAAGCATAGGCAGAGCCTTGTGTATAATATTCATCTTCCCCATGGCTGTGTGCTGAGCTGTGCTGCTGGGCAGAGAGCTGAGAGGCGGCCATGCTCTGGAATTTGCTGTCCCTTTGTTCACAGTGGGACACGCTCAGGCTGACCATCAGCCGGCAGATCCACCTCTTGGCGCGCCTGCCATGCAGCGTTTCATGTTCAAAGGGGACGGGAGATTTGAAGGTTTGGGGGCTGGTGCAGGGTATGAAGGTGCCTGCCTCTGATCTTCATCTGCCTCAGTTCTTCCAGGAAAACCCAAGCTAATTGCTGTTTTAAAAGACTGTTTAATTTTAAAGCCTTCCCCACTCCCCATTACTAAGCCAGCTTGGCTTTCATCACGGTGAAGGTACGGCTGTGTGAAGAGAGCAAGGGAACGTGAGGTGGGCCCCTGCACAGGCTAAAAATAGCTTGTGTGGGGACAGCCAAGGAAGTCACTTCACAGGAGATAGGGATTGAGTGGCTTCCACTCTACAGGGCTCTGCTGAGCCCAGCTAATTAATGTTTGTAAAGCACTTTGAAGATGAAAAGCCCCAATTTATCGTGAAGTTTAATTATTTGCATCGTGTTACTTAAGACTTTCACTAGCTACCTTCAAACACCACCGAACCCTTCCTTCCAAATGGCAGGCATGCCAAGGCTTAGAGGGCCCTGAACTCTGTGCACGGCAGAGTTTCAGAAGTTGCAACCTATGAGAACCCTGAGACAAGAGCAATATCTTGGACTGATGCCTTTTGGTCTACAGATGGAGGGTGGCTTCAAAATAGGCATCTTGGTTTTGACTTCAGGGAACCTGGGGTTTACAGAGACACTTAAAGAAGGGTTCCTAATGAATCCCAGCCCCTTTGAAATTTACAAGGTTATAACTACTGCTCTTTCATACTGTCAATTAAAAGGAAACTAGTTTTGGACAGGGCCACATTTACACTGCACAATCGTGTGTCTAACATAACTGATTAGCACCACAGAATCATAGAATCATTAGGATTGGAAGAGACCTCAAGGATCATCCAGTTCCAACCCCCTGCTGTGGGCAGGGACACCTCACACTGGATCAGGTTGATCAGAGCCACATCCAGTCTGGCCTTAAAAACCTCCAGGGATGAGGCTTCCACCACCTCCCTGGGCAACCTGTGCCAGTCTCTCACCCCCGTTATGGGGAAGAACTTCTTCCTAACATCCAATCTGAATCTACCCATTTCTAGTTTTGCTCCATTCCCCCCAGTCCTATCACTCCCTGACACCCTCAAAAGTCCCTCCCCGCTTTCTTGTAGCCCCCTTCAGATACTGGAAGGCCACAATTAGGTCTCCTCGGAGCCTTCTCCTCTCAGGACTGAACAACCCCAACTCCCTCAGTCTGTCCTCATAGGAGAGGAGCTCCAGCCCTCTGCTCATCCTTGTGGCCCTTCTCTGGACATGTTCCAGCGTGTCCAGATCCTTCCTGTAACAGGGGCTCCAGAACTGGACACAGTGCTCCAGGTGGGGTCTCACCAGAGCAGAGCAGAGGGGAGAATCACCTCCCTTGACCTGCTGGCTATGCTTCTCTTGATGCAGCCCAGGATGTGGTTGGCTTTCTGGGCTGCAGGTGCACACTGGCAGCTCGTGTTGATCTTCTCATCTACCAGCACCCCCAAGTCCTTTTCTTCAGATCTGCTCTCAACACAAGCATTTCCTGCCTGTGGTGTGTGTGCTGATTTGCAATCCTGTTAGCTAATGCATGTTAAAAACACGGATGCAAACTCAAATGAGGATGTACCAACAGGAGGAACGGCAAGGAAAGGAATCACTGCACTCTGTAAGAGAAAGGCTTTGAACAGGTAGAACAAAATTCATGGGCAGCTCATCAAACGAGGTAAGTCAATGTAATGCCATAGGCTGCAAACTTGAGTCTGAAATGGGCCAATACTGTTCTCACTGACAGAGCCAACAGTCACTCTTTTTCCAGATGAAACTTAATTCTGACTGATTTTCTGATTAAAAGGCCTGTTTTACTCATGAGAAACAGAATGTCCCACTAAAGCTGGCTGGGAAAGGGCCAGAGGTTCAGTGCTTCAACGCAAGGATTCAAGGATTCAAGGTTTGATCACTGAACTGAGGTGTCTGCAGAATTAATGTAACTTTGGGTTCTCTACTCATCTCAGTGGGATGCTGCTCATCATTTTCTGCTGATTAAGAAGGAAAGTGTTCCTTAGCATCTGCACACTCTAATCAGAAATGCAGCAGTTCCATGAGAGCCTCAGCAGACATAAGTAACTCGGGGGTTGCCCAAACTGCAGTTAGGATTGGTTTGGGAAACTCAGTTTGCTGCATCCTCTCTGCACCTCTTGGTTTAGCTGTGGACAAGAAGAGTGAACCGTGGAGGACATCTCTAAATCTAACATTTTCTTGGCAGCCAGATCTGATCCTGTGCATTTGGGAGAAGATTTAAGGGACCTGGCAGGGAAGGCTGCCTAGAACAAACAAGCAGATCTGTGTACAGGGGTGAATATTTGTGCTTGTCCTTCATGAAGTCTGTTCAGTGTGTTCAGGCTCTTTTCACACAATGTGTTCAGGCTCCTTTCAGTGGTGCCCAGTGACAGGACAAAGAACAAGGGATACAGGCTAGAACACAGGAGGTTCCACCTCAACACACGGAGACACTTTTTTATGGTGAGGGTGACAGAGCCCTGGAGCAGGCTGCCCAGAGATGTTGTGGAGCCTCCTTCTCTGGAGACTTTCAGACCCCACCTGGATGCTTTCCTGTGTGACCCGCCCTAGGTGATCCTGCTCTGGCAGGGGGGTTGGACTGGATGCACTCTGGAGGTCCTTTCCAACCCCTACCATTGTGTGATTCTGAGTGCTTCTGTGTTTAGTCAGAGAACTGAGACTGGATATTTTATCTGTAGTGCATCCAGAAGACAACTAGGGCCCACTCCAGCAGGAGGGCACTTCTGTGGTGGGCAGTGAACCTCCATACTTGGACCTTTTTTACACTCCTTTTTATCTGCAGTGCAGCTTTCCATTACACATTCTGCACTTGTTTCACACACACGATTCCTGCAGAAATCAATGGAAGTCCTGTGTGCAGGGAACGGCACAAGAAAGTGCAAGAGAGATTTGCACCCCGGATTAAGAGATTCTCGCTGCGGATCAAAGGAGAATTTTGTCCGAGGTTTGTAAAGCGCTTTTGAATCCTTCTTGATGAAAGGCTCTGTAAAAATGTAAAGCTGCTGTTGTTGCTAATGTTCCCTTGGTACACAACAGGAGGAAAGATGCTGAGAGTGAAGTCACATATATTAATATTAATTAAGAAATAAGCAAATTCTTCTGGAATTTGATCTGCCTTTCGTTCCCTGCACTTGAGCTTCCATTTGCAACGAGGGCAGGGTTGAGTCCTGGAAAATCACGGTCTTGGACTCCACCAAACCACAGCTACAGATTATATATTATTATAGATAATTTTGGAAATCTGTCTGGAATACACCATCAAGCAAGACTAAAAGAAAAGCTGTGAGGACATTTATATTTGTCAGTGCCTCCCCAGACAGAGCCCTGAGGATATGATATTCTTAGAATAAAGCTTTCATTTCACAGCGCATCAGTGGGAAAATTAACAAGCTCTCCTCATACTGTTCCATAATTAATTTTCTTTGTTTTAGATATTGAGCTGAGCTGGTACAGGAACTTAAATAGAGATTTTAAACACAGATTTGGATTCTGGCTGGTTTGAGTTGGTTAATTTTGTTTTGCCTTTTTCCTCCCTTTCCCTGCAACTTCCTAGTGGCTGAATAAGAAGCCTCAGTTTATTTTAGCTCTTGCCTTTCAATTGAGAAGTGCCAAATGCTGTTAGAATGATTTAAAATACATCAGAGCAGGCTCCCTTCAGTTAGTGTAAGGGATGGAAGTCACATCTTCTACAGCAAGGAATGGGTCTGATCATCTCCACCAGTGACAGTGGGAGATGAAGCTACCAGAAAGCACCGGGAGAAGTAGTTTAGGGTGAGATCATCTCCCACCTGTTCCCTCTGTCCTTCAAAGTTCTGGGACTCCAGGGACAGAAAGAGACCACCTTAGTAAAGCTAACTTTCCTCACTGAGAAAACAGTGACCAGCAAAACCATGCAGACTTTGAGACAGTGTCCCACATCTCCTCCACTTCTGCTCATTTGGGGGCAAAAAAATCAACACTCCTTCAAAAAGCAGTGGTTTAGATGTGTAAATGTGTGTGTGTGATAGTGGGAGAGCAGTGAAGGTGCTGGGCTCCTTGAAGCCCAAGAGCCTCTTTAGGACAAGATTGCCTGCCTGCCTTCCCCCCACAGAAAGATTCTGGGGGACAGTGTGGTTTTCCTAGTACAAAGTAGCCTACTGGGATTTGGGCTTAATTTCACCTGGCCATTTCCTCTGGCTACATCTGCAGAGCATTTAATAAAGTGGAATCCCCCAAAAGTACCCTTCTGTCCATCTCAGCCATGGACAGCAATGTTGAGCCAGAAGGAAGACACAGTTTGTGACACTGCCTGTCATAAATAATGAGAGAATTGTCTCTTCATACTTTTAAATGGTCTGGTAGCTGAGGGCAGTCCTTTGCTCTAGATGCCTTCATCACCCTGTGCAGAATATTGACAGTAGCAGTGATTGCTGGGGACAAGTGTAAAGAAAATCTCTTTGGCAGGGCAAAAAGTGGAGCTGCAGTTGAGAGAGCTGACAAGATGAAATAAAATTTAGCACAATTGAATGAACATGGGCACCTGCAGTAGGACAGCCATCCCTGCTCCCCACAGGTCACCTCAAAGACCTTCTTGTTGCATCTACTTTTCCATCTCCTTGTGGTCAGTGCCTTCCAGGCTCAGACCATGGGATTTAGTACTGGGAATGTGAAACTGGATGAAGCCAGCGTGGCTGCAATGTGGGGAAGTGCATTCAGCTGATGGTTTGCAGTAAGAAGTGATGCTCCCTGCTCCAGGGAGCTCTCTTTGCAGATGCCCATCTACACAGTGGCTGACATTATTGCTACACAAATAACAGTGCTAAAAATGGACTCAGGAGATTCATCCTGATCACAGCCAGTAACAGCACTGCATTGGAAGAGATGAGCTTGGCTTTGCCCTCACTTCCTGCTGCCTTCTGGAGTCAGCTAGCATTGTGCAGTGCTCTCTTAAGAGTGAAGCTCTGTGGGAATGCTGCCAAGGAAGGATGGAGATGCTTGCTAGCAATGTGAACTCTCTTAGGTGTGTGGCTAGGATAGTGCTTGTCTAGAGAGTCGCTACCACATTTGTGTCTCCAGTCTGCCCTGGGCTGTCAGGTGGAAAATCTGGTTCTGCTTCATCCTTTCTGCACTGAACAGTGATGCCTGCATCAGTATGTAGTGGACATCTCTTACTCAATAGCAGAGTGCAGCTGCAGAGACACTCTCCAGGTCACTAATGGTGCTTGCATAGCTGTGCATACTTTTAATATTTGTACACACATCTGAGACCCCTATCAAATGCCTCAAACCAATGCTCTCCTGAAGGTAAAGATCAGGGGAAAAAGCTGTCCTGCACCTTTCTAGTTCAATGAATCTGCTTGCTGCCACAGTCACCACTAGCCATGAACCAGCCCCAGCTTTTCCTCTGATGTGTGGAAAATGTATTTTTAATTTCACCAGGCTGCTGCTGCCTCTCATTTAAGAGGGTATTTGGCAGGTACCTGGGAGTGGCTGGGCTGCCTTCTCTGCCCTTTGCAGTGTTTTACTACCTCTGGCATGTCACCTCTTATTTTTCTCATGTAAAACAGTCTGAGTCTCCTGAATCTTTCCTCACAGAGACCTTTTGGTGTCTCTAAACATTATCATCACCTTCTAGACCTCTCTCTGGCTTGTGTTACCTTTGTGACAGTGCAGGAGTGAATGTAGCCAGCCCTGAACAAGGGCTTTGAGGCTGGGCATGTCCCTGCACTTACAAATGCCATTGTAGTGTTTCTGATAACAAAGTCTTTATTGCAACCTCTACTATGTGGACGTGTTAAAAAGTCACTTTTCTGCCTGTCCTGGGGATGCCTGGTGCTCCCCTAGAAGCCTCGTTTAAAGAGGAGCTGTGGGGCCTGCAAGCCATTTTTGAAGACAGCACCACAGGGCATCCATCAGCCGCATGCTGCATCTCCCCTCTTAGTGTGTGGATCTCGCTCCGTGCCAGCTTCTCACCTGGGGTCTTGTGTTCCCTCCACCAGATGGATGTTGGCAGATGGAAACACCATTTTGCTGTTGAATTATGTAAAATGCTGCATGCAAATTTACCTGTGGCATTCAGTGACAGAGCAGGGTGCTGCTGGTCCACCCTCGATCCTTGATACTCTCTTGTGTTTCCTTCTTTCCAAGGCTGGTCTGCAGCACTCACACTTGTGTTACTCCCAGCACAGGGGTTGCACACTTACTCTTGTGCGCAGACAGCATCTATCCAGAAACCAAAGGGGTGGTTTACAGCATTCACTCCTGTGAATGGTGCCTTTGACTTCCATCAGCAAAGCACAGAAATCTGTCTTTTCAAGGGAAGTGGTGTGGTGGGCATCAGCCTAAAGCTACCACAATTGGGAAGCAACTTTTAGTCATAAAGGTTCATGTCTGGAGCTGTTGGAGGAGTTGGAAATGGTGCCAACTGAACTGAAGACAGGTAGTATCCATCCTGGTACTCCAGACCAGCTCTAGTAGAACTGGAGGGACAGGTCTGATCTGTAACAGAGGAGGAAGAGGGAAGGAGTTAGTTTGTCATCACCACTGTCAGTGACATGCTTTGGCTTTCTTGGTGCTCTGAACAAAGCTCTTGTTTTTACAAGCTTTCTGGAAGAGTTCCCCTCATTTCCATCTATTTTTCAGCTGCTAGCATTAATATTTTGTCAGTTAAAGGTTGTCATAAGCCACTGTTCTGCCTTGGGTTGTGAAGGTTTTGTGAGCCTGAAGAGCATCAACAGAGCCCATAAAACACCACATCTCAAGTTGTGCCACCATTTATGACAGACCACAGGGTGATGACTCAATCAAAATCATACCCTGATCTCACATGGCCCCTAAACTGCAGGATCCTCCTCAGGTATGTCCCTTTTCATATGGTGTTGGCCTGTGCAGTGGTGCATCTGTGTGGAAGGGCTCAGATCCTCAGGGGAAAAGGCCAGAGCTCTTCAGGGTCTATGGGTTCAGGGAAGGAACTGTGGAAATGGGAGGGGAGAAGCATTTCAGAGTACCACATCCTTCTGATCAGTCAACTGTCCAGTGAGGAATGAGAAGTGAGGAAATGAATATGTGCTCCTGTGAGGGATTAGAGTTGTGAAAGGAGCCCCACAAACCTGGAAGCCAACCACATCAAGCAAACCACAAGTTAAACAGCAGAACCTAGTTAACCTGTAGATGAGTTGAAAAGGAAAAGCAGCAGCAACAAACACATTAATACAACTTAGTGAGATAATAGCTGCCCCAAGCTGCACTGATTGGAAACAACTGGCAGAGCCTGGGATGTGAAAAATCACTTCCTGCAGCAATTTCCTTTGATTAAAAAAGCATTTAGAGCATTGAGAAGCTTTGCATTGCTCAAGGATCTTATTGTTAGCTCTGTACACCCCCTCAAAGACACTGTGCAGTCTGGCCAAAGTCAGGAGCAATTAGGACAGAATCCAGCTGTTTGCCATCCTGGCATCACAGCTGAAGCTATCGTTGCCCAGAGGTCGTAGCATCATTTTGATTGGAAGAGACCTTTAAGGTCATCAAGTCCAACCATTAACCCAGCACTGCCAGGTCACCACTCACCCATGGCCCTCAGCACCACATCTGCACAGCTTTTGAATCCCTCCAGGGATGGGGACTTCACCACTTCCCTGGACGGCCTGTTCCAGGACCTGACGGCCCTTTCAGCAAGAACATTTTCCCCTAATATCCAACCTAAACCTCCTGGTGCAAAATGAAGCCAATTCCTCATGTCCTGTCACTTGTTAGAAGAGGTCAACACCTGCCTCACCACAACCTCCTTTCAGGGAGTTGTAGAGACCAACAGGGTCCCCCCTGAGCCTCCTTTTCTTCGGGCTAAACCACCCCAATTCTCTCAGCTGCTCCTCTTAAGACTCATGCTCTAGACCCTTCACTGGCTTTTTTGCCCTTCTTTGGACCTGCTCCAACACCTCAATGTCCTTCTTGTAGTGAGAGGCTCAAAGCCATCCCAGTGCTCTGAACTGAACACAGGGTTAGTGATGTTTTCCCAAAGGGTGAAGATGCGTCCACCCATTTATCAAACCCCCTGGCTTGCCAACCTTGACACAAGCAGGAGCAATTCAGATGCCTGGGGCCTTCACAAACACAGCTCCACAAGTGTAGCACAGTTGGAAACAGTTACATCTTCTAGATCCATAGAAATACAAAAGTGCACAGAGATGAAAGTCAAACCCACCTTGGGTGAAGGCCTGCTCTTCCTTCCTTGCTGAGGCTCTTGCTGCTGATTGTGAGTTTGCTTTTCTCTTTGTTTCATGTGACCTGGTCCCAACAAAGTGATGAAAAAAAGGTTTTGTTTCTGAAACACCTGGAATGAATTTTTAGTTCTGTTTTGTTTTCTCATGTGGGGGACAGGGGGAAAAAAAAAGAAGTGATTTGGGTCAATATTTAGATCAAAGGCTACAGAGCTGTTGGAGTGAGTCCAGGGGAGGGCCACAAAGATAATCCAGGGGCTGGAGCACCTCTGCTATGAGGACAGGCTGAGGGAGCTGCGGTGGTTCAGCCTGGAGAAGAGAATACTCCAGGAGGACCTTAGAGCTGCCTTCCAACAGCTGAAAGGATCCTACAGGAAGGCTGCAGAGGGACTTTTCATGAGGGTGTCTAGAGACAGGACAAGGGGGAATGGTTTGAAGCTGAGGGAGAGCAGGGTTAGACTGGAGCTTAGGAAGAAGTTCTTCAGTAGGAGGGTGGTGAGGCCCTGGAATAGGCTGCACAGAGAACCTGTGGATGGATCCTCCCTAGGTGTGTTGAAGGCCAGGTTGGATGAGGCCTTGAGCAGCTGAGTCTAGCTGAGAGGTGTCTCTGCCCATGGTGAGGAGGTTGGAGGAGATGATCTCTGAGGCCCTTCCAACATGAGGCATTCTAGGATTCATTTATTGTAATGGCAAGTGCCCAACACTGTTCCCAGCTTTGCAATCATAACTGGTCTGCTGTTCCTGTGCCTGTGCCCAATTATCATTTGCAAGCAGCCATGTATCTCATCAAGAATTTAGCCAATTTTCAATATTTTCCAAAGTCCTGTAAATGAGCAATACCCTTTTTACAGGTCTTTCATCAAGGAGTTAATAACCAGATGAAGGTTCTCTTTTCATCAGTTCCTAAGTGATGCTCCATTTGCCTGAAGGAGATCAAAAATGATCAGCAAATAAAAGGGAAGTTCTAAAGGCAGCCTTTGTACAATACCTTAACTGTTATGTCAAAAGTATCACTGGGGTTCTTTCAGACTTGGGGAAAATAAAAGTATAAAATTCTTGTGAATTGCCAGTCCTTGCCTTGCTCTTCCTCTCCTTTTAGAGCCCCTTGTGTTAGTGTTGGGCAATGTGGCTCAGCACGTAGTGCCACAGTCCCACAAAAGCAGCACCAAGCCATGAAAGCTGAAAGCAGCCCCAGCCACAGGAAACCCCTAAGGCTCTGATTTTGTCTGGTGTTTCTGATGTGTGATCCTTGCCCTGCACCCTACCCTGGGCCACTGACCCTGTCTCATCTCACTGGCATCCCACCAGCTACTCCATCCCTGGGAGCTGGGGATAAAGTATCCTCAGGGGCTCTGCAGGACAGGGAAGGTGTGGGGAGAGGACAGACCTTGTGCAGAACAATGTTTATCTTTAGTATAGAAGAGGCCATTTGGCCTCTTCTGCTATGGGGTGAAATCTGTAGTGAAAGGTCCTCCACTGCCATTTCAACATGTTGGCTAAATGGTTGGAGGAGGGAAGGGACCCTTTTCTCAGTTCCTCAAACCCCAGTAGTCCTGGCCAGAGGTGCAGCAGAGCTCCATGGTGTCATGGTAGGGTTGTGGCGTTGGCAGCACTGAGGTGTCGAGCTGTGCTGTGTGGGGCTGGGCTGGTTTTGTCTTCACTGCCTGCAGTGCTCTGGGTCCTGCTGCACCTCCTTCTACCTGAAAATGTCCTCTTTCCTTTCATATTTTCTTGACAGCCCTCTCTATAGATTTTCTCTCCTTAGCTTATTTCATCCTTTTCCATTTGCAGAGCACTGATTACCTCTTAATTAGCTTTTAATCAGGGCAAAATCTCTGTGAAGATGTGAGATGCTTCTTACCTGAACCCATCTCAAACATTTAACTGTGCTCTGCCAGGCTCTTCACCACACAGCTTCAACATTGTTGCTCAACACTCCTGCCCCTGTCCCTCCTCTCATGTGGCCCAGCCACCTTGTGCATGCAGTCCCCTCTCCCCCTCATCTGTGCAACCAGGGTTCCCCCCTTTCTGCTCCTCTCCTTTACTGCAGCATCCACAGACAAACCCAAACCAGTATAGCCCTCCTGTGACCTCCAAATGAAGTTCCCTCTCTGAAATCACTTTCAGTGGTTAAATATTGTTCTTCTGTCCCTTGACAGGGCTTTGTTTTGATGTGGATCATTAGGCCATGGCTGGTAATAATGAGTGTGTGATGCAAGATGCTGCAGCTCACTGAGTGGAAGTGGATGCACAGGAGCACCCAAGATATGTCTCCATCCTGAGCTATTCCATCTTGCAGTTTGAATCACTCCTCTGAAGTGAGGTCTTGCATTACCATGTGATTTCAATCCAGGAGCACTTTGGGTTTCCAGTACTTCATAGCTTCTAATCATTCTGCATAGTGAAGCCTACAGAGAGCTGGTAAATGGCACATTTAGTTTGGGACCAAGTTTAATGAAGCTCTGATCTTTAGGAGAAGCACTGTGTTTTCAGGCAAAAAAGAGCACATTTTATTACAGGTGCTTTGCATAACCTTCATCAGGATTAAATATGATGGCTAAGTATGGGTTGATGCCACCACACTTCATACAAAATGCTCAATCCCATAATTCTGAGGATCAATTATCTTAAGATCTGATTCCTCAAATCAGTTTTACTTTCAGCAGAATGTATAAATAAATCAGCAGAAGAGCCAGATGATGACTCACTGTTGTAAATTAAATGGAATTTGTTATGAATGTGATTCATTGACATTTTCCAACAGATCAATTTGTTTCAATCACACTTTAATCCAATAACAATATATTAGCATTTCTATGGTGCTTTCAATAGCTCATGAAACCTTCCAAGCATTCATTGTCTGCATTTCACAATCATAGTGTGAGCTGCTGGGCTGGGCTGTCCCTCCCTCGCAGGCCAGAATGCTGCTGCCCAGAGCCTTAAGGAAACATTTCAGCCTCTTGGAACCCTTTCTCTGGTTCCCCTTTTCTCATTCCTGCCCTCAGACATGGTGCACAGTGGCGACTCAGAGCTGGAAGCATCTGTGGTGGAGACAGTTTATCTGTTATATGCCATAGCAGAGACAGAATTTAAACATCACATCTTGCTGCCCAGCTTTGACATCTACTCTTTGGAAGCTTTGCTCCTTGCTGTGATGCCTTCCTCCTCTGCTCCAGCTTGCACCCATTGCCCCTTGTCTTGTCGTTGGACATCCCTGAGCAGAGCCTGGCTCTGTCCTCCTGACGCTGCCCTGCACATCATTATCAACAGGAGGGGACCCCTCAGGCTGCTCTGCTGCACGCTAAAGAGCCCCATTTCTTTCCTCCTAAGGCAGATGTTCCACTCCATGAGCACCACATCTTCAGGTGCTCACTAATGGTTCCTTTTTTACCTTCCCTCCCTAGTCCTCTGTAACAGCCTGCAGCTGACAAGCTCGGAGTTCCCATTGCTTAGAGTGGAAAGGGAATATTTAGCTCCCTGCTTATGGCAAAACAACAAACTGATGCTGAGTGCTCCCAGCTGAGAACCTTTTTGCTATGGGCTTCCCAGGCAAATAAGTCACCTTGATACCAATATCTGTCCCTGTTTCCTGCTGCAGTGCATAAATCATGTTGCTGTTCCTTATCAGTTCCTAGTGCTCTCTTAATGGGCAGCTCTGCTGATTCACCAGGGAATTAGCTACAACAACATTGCAGTGATAAAGGCAGGAGAGGAAACATCCATCAGTGGGGTCAGTTAGTGATGTTAGGGAAGAAGCTCTGAAATAACTCAAACTATGATACATGAGTTCATGTGCACATGTTCAGAACTGTTGCTTGGTGAGTTTGAAATGAGGGAAAGAAGAAACAGCCAGGGATGTTTAAACTGAAAGAGGGGAACTTTAGAGAGAAGCAAGGCATTTTTCATGCTGAGGGTGTTGAGTCACTGGCACAGGTTGCCCAGAGAGGTAGTAGATGCCCCATCCCTGGAAACATTCCAGGTTGGGTTGAATGGAGCTTTGAGTAACTTGGTTTAGTTGCAAATGTCCCCCACAGCAAACTCCTGGCCAAGCTGTCAGCTCCTGGCTTGGACAGCAGCACTCTGTGCTGGGTTAGGAACTGGCTGGAGGGCCGAGCCCAGAGAGTGGTGGTGAATGGTGCCACATCCAGCTGGCGGCCAGGCACTAGTGGTGTGCCCCAGGGATCAGTGCTGGGCCCCATCCTGTTCAATATCTTCATTGATAATCTGGATGAGGGGTTGATTGGTGCCATGGTCTAGTAGTCATGAGGTCTTGGGTGACAGGTTGGACTTGATGATCTTTGAGGTCTTTTCCAACCTTGCTGATTCTATTCTATTCTATTCTATTCTATTCTATTCTATTCTATTCTATTCTATTCTATTCTATTCTATTCTATTGACTATGACTGGGGTTGGACTAGATGACCTTCGGAGGTCCCTTCCAACCCAAACCATTCTATGATTGGTTTTGAGACACATGGCCAAACACCCCTTTAATGACAATATCTGCTGTGGCCTCAGCAGCTTTTCTCTCTAACTGCAGTCACTTTGAGGGAAGCTGGCTTTGAAGCCAACCCGCAGCTCTTTCCAGCCATGGACAAAGCTTGGTATGTCTGCACCAAAGAGGTAGAGCTTGAGTTCAAATACCCACCCCTATGACACACTCACCAAAGAGAAGTTAGACTCCACCGGTGCCCTGGGACTTTGCAGGGCCATGGCAGGGGAGCCAGGGCCAGCCCTTCGCAGAGCTCCTGTGTACTGGCCTACCTTCAAAGCCTGTGACAGCAGGTCATCTCCTGCTTCACAGCAAGCCAGCTGGAGAGTTCTAACTCTGCCTGCTGGGTTATAGTCACAGGTGAGAATTTCTCTTTTGTGGACCCTTCATCATTTTGCTAGGAGGATTTTGAGCGGCAACTCTGTTCCAGAGATACAGGTGACAGCGCACCCCAGCAGTCGGTGTCACGATGATGGAAGGCAACTGAATGGTTGCCCAAGAACAGTGATGTTCCCTGGGAAGGCACTGCCCACTCCCAGCTCTGCTGCAAGAGCAGTGGAAGGAGTGAGGACATCAGTGCCCTGGCAGCTCTGAAGAGGGGGTTAGAATATAGAAGCACAGAATGGTTTTGGTTGGAAAAGACCTTTAATATTATCTAGTCCAGCCATTAATCCAGCACAATCAAGGCCACCACTAAACCATGTCCTTCAGCACCACAGCTTTTAACTCCTTCCAGGCACGGTGGCACCACTTCCTTGGGCAGCCTGTTCTGCTGCTTGACAACCCTTTCAGTGAGGAGATCAAACTGAAACCAAAAGCATTCAGCAGTAACATGTCACCACAGAGGTGTGGATGACCAGGGAGCTCCTTAGGCTTTCTCCAGCACCAAAGCCATTGCAATTGCCCATTGCTAACCACAGCTGTTTTCCTCAGCACTATTTATTAACATCTTAAATCAGAAGCTTCTACCATTCCCACACCCTTTAGGTATTCAAACTACCTGAAATTCAATAGACTGTAAGAATAAAATCTGGAATCTAATTTCCAAGCTACCCCATGATCATTATTCATTGCCCAAAAGCACTATTAACACGACACCAAGGCTGACACAGCAATGCCTGGTACCTTCCCAAAATGTCAACTGCACTTAGAGTCAAATGGCTGAAACCCAAGAAATAAAGAGTTATGATGAAATCAATTCCTGCTCTGGAAGCAAGCTGGATCCACAACTGCTGTAAATTAGCATGGCTCCCGTGACCATCACACAGTTACTCTGGCTGAGGAGCTGGTTTCTGTTTTTCCATTGCTGGGCAGCTGTGTATGATGAAAAAATACCTAAATCACTCTGGTCTCTAAATGCCTAGAAACTTTCAAATGTAATGAATTGAGTTGTTGGTTAGACCATGGTGGCAGTCACACGGAGAGAGCAAAGTATACTGAGTGGTTTGGGATCAGGTCCTTGTCAGCAGTAGTGAAAATGAGCAAACAAAACCATAGAGTTGTCCTATAAATAGATTCAGAGGAAGCAAACAATATCCCTGTTGAGGCATCAACCTTGGAAATATTCATGAGTTGTCAATATTGCCTCTAAAGATGCAAGACACGCCAAAAATTGAGTCAAACATCGTAAGTCACCTCGAAGAAAACCAAATAGGAGTCTAATGTGAGTAAATTTGGGCAGCTCCTCTGCAAATACAGGGTGTGCTGCATAGCACTGCTGGCTGCAAAAGGGGAATTCATAGAATCACAGAATGGCTCAGCTTGGAAGGGACCTCAGAGATCATCTACTCCAACCTCCCCACCACATGCAGCGATGCTTCTCAACTAGACACAGCTGCTCATCCAGCCTGGCCTTGAGCTCTTACTGCAGAGTACATCTGTCCAGTTGTTTTGGTCACACAAGCAGCATCTTTGCAGGGATGTCTAGTCTGGTGAATTACTTAAGATGGGCTGTGAAGATCCAGGTGCATCCCTCCAGAGCTCCTCTTGGTAGCAGGGATATTGTGGCCACTAACCTCACAGATCGAACAGCAGTGTCCTCCCAGCACTGCCAGTGGTCCATGATGAGATGCGAACCGGTCCTTTTAGGAACCTTTAGTAACCAAAAGATTCCCCTGCTGATTCCCATATGATCAGAAGTGTCTTAGCATTATGGGATATTTTAAGTCGGGTGGTTTGCTGTGGTGCAGTGCTTGAGAAATGTTCCCCAGCAGAGTGCTGAGGCGATGAGCAGGAAGCTCTGCTCTCTGCCTTGTTTTGACTGCGGGAGTTCGTTTGTACTGCAAAGTTTCCTGCTACGGTTTCAAAGCTGCTCTTCCACTGGATGTTTTTGTCCCTCTCAGCATTTTCCTCTCCCCTCCATTTCCCCTTCATCTCTACTGAGGAGAGCACCTTGGAGCCAAAGGTCAGGTCTGGCCAGAGGCTGTGAGGATGGGAAGAGGCCCTGGAGGTCCTGGGGGCTCTGAGGAGGTGGCTTTGTGTAGCCTGCATTCCCAGCTCACTTCAAGACAAACTGGACAACTTCTGGGCATCAAATGCTGAAGAAATTGCCCTCTCTCATTCTACAGCCTCTCTTTTTTCTCTTTCCCCATTTAAACCACTATTTCCTATAATTTCCTTTTGATGTGTCTTTAATCTTAACTTTAAACATCAGTTGTTTATTGGGGTTTTTTCCCCAACTTTTCACTTCATAGCCTTCCCAAGTCAGTAGCAGTCAAAATCTAATGAATTCCTGACGGTCAGATGAGCTGTTCGGAGAGCCATAGCTTGTGATGTAAATGGAGGGCCCTGAGAACAGCTTGCAAGCTGCAGCCCCCACTGTAGTTGGCACTAATCAGCAAGCATCTAATCAATGGGAACAGTAGCACATTCATGGGCAAGAGATATTATCTTGGCATATAAATAATGAAAATCTCTAAAGCACTCCCAGATGTTGGAAACAAGATTCCTTCTGGGCTTCTGAAGAATTTGCTTAGGGGGAAACAGAGCAGGCACACAAAAAGAGAGTGCAGTTTCAGGCTGCTGAAGTTCTCTTCATGAGGAAGCATTTCTGGAAAAGAGAGAAGCAGTACCTCGATGGCTGAGTCAGCCAAAGCTGACCTCTGCTCTGCCAGCTACCTGTAAAGCAGACAACTGGTTTTGTCTGGGGTGGTTGAGTGGTATTGCTGTTTGATTGTCCCTCAAACAAAAGAGGCCCTGCCCAATACCCAGCTTACAGTCAGGTTTTCAGTATGTCCTGGAGTCCCTGCTTCCCTGAGAAAAAGGAGCTGTTTGATCTCCTAGAAGGACAACTCACTCTGTCAAATAAGGCTGAAAAATTGGAAAAAAAAAAAATAAAAGAGAGAGAGAAAGAACAATTAACAGTTAATTATTTCTCATGAGGAAATGCTTTCATTCACAGTCCAAGCAAGAAAATGTTTTAACTGTAATAGTTAGTGGTTGGGCTTTTTAGAGAAAAGCAAAATATACAGAAAGTTGACAGAGTTATGGCAAGTTCTCTGAGTCTTTTGGAATTCAAGATATAATTTGTTTTTATGGTTTAGTCTTGCTTAAACTCTTTATTCCTGCTGAGGACAGTAGTTCTGCTGATCCAATGCAACTACTGGAGTAGATTACTCATGGGAGTATGGACCAACAGCCTGAACAGACTGAAAACAAATCATCCTCCCTAACACAGACCTTGTGGTAGCAGCCAAGTAGTTCTAACAGAGCTTATTTCACCTGAAAATGGAGGAAATGTTATTGGTGCAAACCCTCCTAGAAGTCTCCAACACAAAAGCTAGAGAGGAGCAGATTTAGATTGGATGCTAGGAACAAGTTCTCTACCATGAGGGTGGTGGAGCACTGCAACAGGTTGCCCAGGGAAGTGGTTGGGGCCCCACCCCCATAGATATTCAAGGTCAGGCTTGACAGGGCTCTGAGCAGCCCAGTCTAGTGGAGGATGTCCCTACTGACTAGATGACCTTTGGAGGTCCCTTCCAAGCCAGACCATTCTGTGACTCTGTGAAGACTGAACTATTGATTAACTTTGGTGTAGGACATTAATAAAAACACCACTGATGGCTCTCTCCAGGCCCCAGTGGCCTGGAGGCTCAAACCTTTGAGCTTGCGTCAAAGACCTTCCCAAAGCACTTACCACTATTTTACCAATGCCTGCTCAATATCATTTGCCAGGATGGGGACAGTCCTCAAGCGATGGGATTTAGCTTTCAAAGTCTCTCCATGTTTGTCTCTCAGAAAGCACCATAACATTCAGCCAGGGAATTATAGGCCTGTCAGCCTGACCTCAGTGCCAGGCAAGATTATGGAACGGGTCATCTCGAGTGCGATCACACAGCACTTACAGGATGACCAGGGGCTCAGGCCTAGCCAGCATGGATTTAGGAGGGGCAGGTCCTGCCTGACCAACCTGATCTCCTTCTATGATCAGGTGACCCGCCTGGTGGATGTGGGGAGGCTGGAGGATGTGGTCTACCTGGACCTCAGCAAGGCCTTTGACACCGTTCCCCACAGCAAACTCCTGGCCAAGCTGGCAGCCCGTGGCTTGGACAGGAGCACACTGCGTTGGGTTAGGAACTGGCTGGAGGGCCGAGCCCAGAGAGTAATGGTGAATGGCACCACATCCAGCTGGCGGCCTGTCACTAGTGGTGTGCCCCAGGGATCAGTACTGGGCCCCATGCTCTTCAACATCTTTATTGATGATCTGGATGAGGGCATTGAGTCCATCATCAGTAAATTTGCAGATGACACCAAGCTGGGGGCAGCAGTTGATTTGCTGGAGGGCAGAGAGGCTTTGCAGAGGGACCTCGACAGGCTGGACAGATGGGCAGAGTCCAAGGGCATGAGATTTAACACATCCAAGTGCCGGATTCTGCACATTGGCCACAACAACCCCAGGCAGTGCTACAGGCTGGGGTCAGAGTGGCTGGAGAGTGGCCAGGCAGAGAGGGACCTGGGGGTGCTGGTTGATTGTAGGCTGAACATGAGCCTGCAGTGTGCCCAGGCAGCCAAGAAGGCCAATGGCATCCTGGCTTGCATCAGGAACAGTGTGGCCAGCAGGAGCAGGGAGGTCATTGTGCCCCTGTACACTGCACTGGTTAGGCCGCACCTTGAGTACTGTGTCCAGTTCTGGGCCCCTCAGTTTAGGAAGGATGTTGACTTGCTGGAACGTGTCCAGAGAAGGGCAACAAAGCTGGTGAGGGGTTTGGAACACAAGCCCTGTGAGGAAAGGCTGAGGGAGCTGGGGTTGCTTAGCCTGGAGAAGAGGAGACTGAGGGGTGACCTTATTGCTCTCTACAACTACCTGAAGGGAGGTTGTAGCCAGGCAGAGGTTGGCCTCTTCTCCCAGGCATCCAGCACCAGAACAAGAGGACACAGTCTCAGGCTGCGCCAGGGCAGGTTTAGGCTGGATGTTAGGAAGAAGTTCTACATGGAGAGAGTGATTGCCCATTGGAATCGGCTACCTGTGGAGGTGGTGGAGTCACCTTCACAGGAGGTGTTCAGGAGAAGACTTGATGGGGTGCTTGGCTGTATGGTCTAGTTGTTGGGTGGGTTGGATTGTTTGATGGGTTGGACGCGATGATCTTGAAGGTCTCTTCCAACCTGGTATTGTATTGTATTGTATTGTATTGTATTGTATTCAGCAACAGAGTGCCTGGGGTTTGTTAGAGCCTTTCTGTAAAGCATTGTGTTGCTAGATGCTATTGAGCAGGTGAGGTGGTTGATTTTTGTCAGGCTCTTTCCATTCTGAAGGACAATGGCATGGCAAATAAATGGCAGTTGCCTTTTTTTCTCCTCTCAGAGCCATAGAGGAAGCATTCACCTGCCAGGTGAAAGAAATGTCCCTTTGCACCCCTGCCAGCCTGCAGAGAACAACTACTAATCTGGCAAAGGGCCTGGAGAATTAGTCTCTAGGAGAGAACTGAGGCTGTTTAGTGTGAGGAAGAGGAGGCTGAGGGGAGACCTGATCACCTTCTACAACTACCTGAAAGGGTAATAGAGAGAGGTGGGTGCTGGTCTCTTCTCACAGGAAATTAGTGATAGAACAAGAGGGAATGGCCCCAAGCTGCACCAGGGGAGGTTTAGGCTGGACATTAGGAAGAATTTTTTTCCCTGCAAGAGTGGTCAGACACTGGCACAGGCTGCCCAGGGAGGTGGTAGAGTCGCCATTCCTGGAGGTGTTTAAAGGTCATTAAGATGCAGTGCTTAGTAGGATGGTTTAGTGGTGAACTTGGTAGAGCAGGGTTAAGGATTGGACCTGGTGATCTCAAGGGTCTTTTCCAACCTGAATGATTGTAGGATTCTATGAAACCGCAGATTTGTGTTAGAAAAACAGTGAGAGTGAGATGAGGCAGGACTCAAACTAACAATGTGCTAAGCCTGGGATGCTGGGGAGCAGATCCCTGATGGATACCAGATCTCCTGGCACTGTTACCATAATGGGCATCTTCCCAGTACCACAACTGGGAGAGCTGGCTGGAGTCCTACAAGTTTGTGGAGCTCGCTCTTGCTGCTCACCCTTCCAGTAGCTGTGGGGGTTCCAAGGCACACCCTCAGTCACAGCCTGTGACTATCCCCAGCCCTGCAGGGATAGATGCAGGCACTTTCTGTTGTCTGGGAACTTCAGTGACTGCAGGGACACAAAACTTAGCATTTTGAAAGACTTTGTTGGATGAAGGCTTGATTTGTAATCACAGCTCCATTTTTTCCCCTCTTAACATCAACCTCTCACACGTTTCACTGGAACTGAGGAATCCTTGGTTAGGCCCAAGTCCTTGCTTTCTCCAAAGCAGCAGGTACCTAATATAGCAAAAATAACACACTCCTGTCAAATATGAAGAGATCCTTAGCACTCCTCTGAAAATTCAGGCTGTTGTGAGCAGATGGTTGTAGCACAGGACTCATTTCTATGGTAACCTCTGACAGTGCCCTCCTGCAGGGCTTCGGGCAAGTTCCTTGAACCTCTCTGTCCTTGTTTGCTGACTTTCATAGTCACACTACTTGTCTCAGAGCTGAGGCATGTGCTCTAAACAGTGCTTGGAAAGTGCCAGGGGCTCTCTGAAGGAACATGATTGTAAATTAACGAGAGTATTGTCAGCACTTCCTTCAGAATTCTCTGGATCTAAGTCAAGCTTTATATAGCCCAGCACGGGAGCCCCATGGAAGCAATGCCTGCTGTCAGCATGCCGTGCCAGTCAGCTGCCAGGCACCAGGTAATGGTGTAGTGCTTGCAAATGTATCACAAGCATGTTTCCTTTGCTGGAATAATCTGTAGGTGGCAAGAGGACCTCAAAAATGGTTCAAAGACACTCAAGCCCAAGTCTCGGTGTTGTGGTTTGTGCTTTTCCCAGACTGAACTCTCATGACCTAGAGTGCAGAGGACAGCCTCTGACAGCAGTGCATGGAGTGCCTGGCTGTGAGGTTACACACAGCAGATGTGAAGGGGTTAGGCATTGCCTCCATCTCGTGTTTCAGCCTGTGTGGGTAAATCTGGGCCCCTACTCTGGCATCTGGGTGCAGAGCCAAGCCTTATCCTTGCTGCACATCTTAGTCTGAATGTGAGGTTTCCCTTAGCCACGTACTCTGGTGTAAGTGGGAAAGAAAGGCAGGCATGGGCTGGGCAGAAGATGTGCTGCTGCTCCAAGGGGCTTTCATCCTGCAAGCAGAAGCCCCGGTCAGCCTGGCAATCTGAGGAGCTATTACCCAGCTCCCTGCCTAATGCTGAAACAATGGCACTTCTCTACCACACAGGAACACCAACAAAGAAAACCAATTTGGAACCCCAAGAGAACAATGTGGCCATATCAGCCAGTGTTTTATTCACTAGAGGAGCTGCTCTGAGCTGTGTTGCAAATCAGGTTTTGGCTTCGGGAGGAGAATTTCCTTGTCCAGCTGTACTACAAGTCCTTTTCCCCAGCCTGTGGTGTATGGATGTTTTGTGCAGCTGGGGACGTGCTATGGGCCTGAACTGAAAGAACAGCAGAACTGTGGTTCTGCCTGGAGTTGTGACATACAAATTGATCATTTGGAAGCAATCTTGTCTGAAGAGTGCTCGCTCTGCCTCCGCCCCCTGCCCAGCACATTGTGTGTGGAAGGAGAAGATAGGGCTGAAGCCATTTCAGAAATGAAGCCCTGACTTTTGTGTACTTCCATTTCCTTTATGTTGCTGGGTAATTTAATATGATGCATGGCAAAAGGTAGAGTGTTTTATCAGCTGTGTGTTGAAGCAGGTGGTGCTGTATTTTGTAGAAAGGACAGTGCTTAATTGAAGATTTCTACCCTAGCAGCAATTGGAAATGACAGCATTTGTATTAGAAGAGCTGTTCTTCCCAGCAGCCCCCTTAGAAACAGACTGAAACAGTGCTGATATTATTAGAGATCTGCTCCAGTAACAAAAGTCCTGCTGTAAGACATCTCTGATTTAGGCAAGTCCTGGCTGTCTCTCGTCAGTGATGAATGTGCCCTGGCTTTCCATGCTTGCTGTGATTTCATCCTCATGCTTTGAAGAGCTCACAGGAAAGCAGCAATGTATTGTAAGAGCTTCAGCAGGAGCACAAGTGGCACAAATTGCCTGGGACCAATTTCCAGGGTAACAGTGCAGAGCTGGGAGCTTGGTGGTGTTGTCCAAAAGGCCTCGGTGCACCATGTGTAAAGGCAGGCGGGGCGTCCTCTGCTCACCCCCTAGCTGTGGCCTAGCTGGGACCTGCTGTGGCCGGGAGCTGAGCTTAGCTGCACACTGTGGAGTGGGGAGCAGCAAAGTGAAGCACAGGCTTCATGAAGCACAGCCTTGGGCTGGTGCAGGACACCACAGGTCACCCTGCCTTTCTCATCCATCACCTCACTCTGTGCTTGAGGGGGACACAATCCAAACTAAATTAGCAAGGTTGATCCTTGTGAGTTTTTCATACCTGTCCTATCCCAGAGATTATGTCCCATATTCCCTTGTGACCCCAGAGCTCAGGTGGGAAGGCAGCTCTGAAGGGGGTGAGGATCAGGGGAGGGTATAGGGGGCGTTGCCATCCGTAAGGTTTGGTTTTGTCTGTATTGCTCTTCCTTGCTCCACCTTCCTCGGGGATGAGAGGATGAGGAGGAATGAGAAAGGTTCTCCACCCTGTCTCAGGCAGCTGGGGTTATTCCCACAAGGGCAGTCCCTCAGCCAAGTCATCAAATGGCATCTGAAGGAGTTGTGCTTTCTTGCTGAGTGCTGTGGTGCAGAGCAGGTTTGACTCGCTCCAGCACGGCAGCACCGTGATTAACAGTGAGCGTCAGCTCACACCAAGGCTCCTCAGTATTGCTTGGAATGCTGATGCTTGCCGTGGACTGGGAGCCCTGCATGCTGTAGCACAAAACACTGCATGCTGCTTGCTCGGAGAAGAATCGGTGCTGTATCAAAGGAAATAGCAGGCAGGAGAATGCTGAGGTCCAGCCCCTCCTGCTTGCAGGACATGGGAAGACTCTAAGCCTAGGCCAGCCTGGATGTATGCAATGAAAATGTACAACCCATGCTGGCCTCTGCTTCCAGCTTTCTGCTGAAATACTGAAATCCCAGCTTTTTCATTAGGAAGAAATAAGCTCCTCCTCGGGTGTACAGTACACTTCATTTCTAGTCAGTTTGGCTTCAAGGCTGGCTTATCATTGTCACTGCTGTTTCCCATGCATGTTTGTCCAAGCTTTTAAGCATCTTCCACACTGTGAGAGCTGCACCACCTTCCCATCCAGAATCCTCTTGCGCTCACAGCAGCCCTGCTATTTCAGAATGCTTTCTAATACCTGGTCTAAAGTGTCCTTGCTGCAAGTTAAGCCCAATTCTTCCTATTCTACCTGCCATGGCAGTGGAGAGCTGTGTTTATTCCATCTTTTCCTGACAAGTCTTGTTTTCAGGGTCTTTTATTGTTAAGGCTGTCCTCTCTCTCAATTTTTTTTTCACATCTTTCTTGAGGCCCAGTGCTCAGACTTGGACATGGCATTCCTTTAGCACTGAGGAGAAACAAAGCTTCCATTGATTTATTTCACAGAATCACACAATGTTAGGGGCTGGAAGGGACCTCCAACCCCGCTGCCAGAGCAGGATCACCTATACCAGATCACACAGGAGAGATTTCACTTAATCTGATTCAATTCTCATGCTTTGATCTGGGAAAATGTCTCAGTCACATTTTTTTTTAAACCTGGGGCAGATGACACCAAAATGAAGTGTTGGACGGGCTGATGGACTAGCAAGAACCTTATGAAGTTCAACAAGGGCAAGTGCAGGGTCTTGCATCAGGAAATACACAATCCAGGATTGCAGCTCACACTAGGATCCACCTGCTCTCCCTCAGCTTCAAACCATTCCCCCTTGTCCTATTGCTAGACACCCTCATGAAAAGTCCCTCTGCAGCCTTCCTGATGGATCCCTTCAGCTATTGGAAGACAGATCTGTGGTCTCCCCAGAGTCTTCTCTTCTCCAGGTTGACCACCCCCAGCTCCCTCAGCCTATCCTCATAGCAGTGGTGTTTCAGCCCTTGGCTCATCTTTATGGCCTCCTCTGGACTCACTCCAACAACTCTGTGTCCATCTGCTGGGGACACCAGAGCTGGACACAGTATTTGAGGTGGGGTCTCCCGAGTCAAAACCAAACAGTAAATTCTAATACTTTCTGTGGTGAGTACCAAGGAGCTGTATCCAGGTCTGTGTGTCCTTTTGCTCTGTTTTACACACCAGTGCAATCTAGGGACACGGTCTGCAGCAATGCTTGAGGGCATTGGAACAGCTGCTTTATAGCAGAGGATGGGTGGGCAGTACCTGTGCAGAGCACTGCAGATGGCATGAGTATGCTACTAGACTGCCAGATTGTCCCCATGAGTGGTTAGAGCAAGGTGACCTGTGCTGGTTCCTGTGAGCAGTGTAGAAATCTTACAGCCAAGTTCTGGATGTAGAGCAGCTCCCCATAACCCAAAGCCTTCCCCCGGTGCCTGTGTCACTCAGCTGCCTTTAATTCTGAACTGCCTCTTCCAAGAACAGAAGAGAGCAGCATTGCTGTGGGCAGTGGATGTTTTCCTGCTCCTCCTTTGCAAACACAGCAGTGGGACACCGTTTTTGCTGAGTGAGCTGTTTCCCTGTGTGGCCAAGGCTCTGTGTTTGCATTGGCAGAGCCACACTGCAGATTGCAGGAGCCACAAGGAGCAAATCGTGCTTCGGATTTTGTAACCTAAGAGTTAAGTAGTTCTGCACGGAAATAGACTGTGGGTGCAATTAGATGTCTTAGCCATGCCCAGGAAAAGTAAATACAGCTCTTGGCTCTTCAGCTCAGCCCCTGAGCAAGCCTGCACAGCCTGGGGTTATTCATGTGGGGCAGCCCTGGGGCACAAGCCAAGTCAGGAACAGCTTTGGCAGGGCAGAACACAGGGCAGCCCAGCCCTGTGCCCTCCCATCGAGAGCAGCGGCAGTTCGTGGTCTCATGTCTCAGCCTCAGAGAGTGCTCAGTTCTTGGCTGGAGCAGTGCAAGCCCTTGTGGTGGTGCAGAACACAGGACTTGGGACTGTACTGAGGACACCAGAAGTTTGCAGAGCTATACCAGCAGCATCTGCAAAGTGAAATGTGTGACACACTGCAGATGTCTTTGGTATCACTTCAGCCAACCTTCCCTGCTCTCCTGCTTTGATGACTTTCTCTCTTGGCCTAGTTCAGAGACAGCATGGATGGAGGTTATAAAAATTGTGAAACCCACCCCAATTCAGAGGCAGCGTCTCATGGGCTCCAGCTTACTGCCACTGAAATCTTAGCTATGATGATGCTATGCTTACTGCCACTGAAATCTTAGCTATGATGCTCTGCTCATCTCAAATGTGAATTGCTGTTACGAGGGTTCTCATGTTCTTATGTCCCTAAGAACACTCTGTTTTCCAGAGTTTTAAACATCCTCCCTCCAGAGAGGAGCCCTGCTGCACCTTGGTGATCCAGGGATTTGAGGCACCCTGAAAGTACCTGTGGATATTTTAGCTGAGACGTTGCTTTTCCTGGGGAGGCATCTACAAGGAGCAGGGCTTTCTCTAGACCCCCTCCACCCATGCAGGCACTGCTTTCAGTTTTTGAATGCTTCGTTTTAGCATGAACCATTCACCAGATGTTTTAGGAGCTTATCACAGTTATTCTTATCTCCTTCCTCAGCAGAGGGAAATCACTTCTAAACATTTCCGGCTTCACTCCCCTCTGCTTAAATCAAGGAGCTGACCAGTCACTGCTCTGGGTGATAAGCTCCTCTGCAGCTCAGGGCAGGGTCAAATCCTCCTTCCACCAGAGCATTGTCACCCTGAGAGCCTGCTGGTGTGTTACACAGTCCCTTTTTTTCCTCTGTAATGCTCCTTCAACATGAGTCAGTTCCTGGCACTGAGTCACCTACAAGCGGTGGGAAGTCCTACTGCAAAATAGACATCTGCTTTGCTTACCCCTGGAAGCTGTGCCATCAGCTCTTGGGATTTTGTCCCCAGCCTCATGTCATCTGGGTTGGTTCCAGATTTTTTGAATGTTACCCAAAATTCTTTTCTTCAGAGCAATCGCCTCCTGTTGTTTCTGAGGAGGTGGAAGAGATGTGCTGCAGGAACTGCCTGCAAGCTGTGTGGAAGCTCTGCTGCCCATTGTGGGGATGTTGGGTGTCTCCCTCCATGGATTTTTCCTTGCTGGCCTGCTGGCCACTGTCTCTCTTGCTTCAGTATCATTGTTACTGAGGTGACTGGCTCCCACCTGCCACTTCTGGCTTTCCTATAATTTTGTGCCCCAAGTTCAGACTTTGGACTGTGAGCCCAACTTCAAAAGTGTTGGTTGTCATTGTCCACAGACCAACATGTTCTGCCCTGCACAAGACGAGATGAGGTGGAAACAGAAACAGGAGCAGAGATATTAGGAACAAATTCTTTACAGTGGGGGTGGGGAGACACTGGAACAGGTTGCTCAGGGAGGTTGTGAGTGACCCCTCCCTGGAGGTGTTTGAGGCCAGGTTGGATGAGGCCTTGAGCAACCTGTTTTAGTGGAAAGTGTCCCTGGCCACAGCAGGAGTTGGAGCTGGATGATCTTCAAGGTCCCTTCCAACCTAAACCATTCTGTGAATCTATGAACCTATCACCCTAGATTATCATACTAGCTTTCTGCTGATCTTCATGTCCAGAAGCTCTTCATCCCCTTTTCTGCCATTGCCAGCTTAGAGCAACCTTGAACCTATGTCCAGGACTTAATTTCCTCTTTCAGTGATTTTCCTCATATTTACATGCTTGCTCTGGACCTTGCACATCCTGTGGGCAGGTCTCTTCACCTTGCTGAGCCAGCCAGCAGTTTGGCCAGTCAGGGTTGGAAGGGACCACAAGGAATACCCAGCAGTTGCTGAAGAACTGTGAGGGAAGACAACCCATTGGGACACAGGTAAATCTCAGTGATAGCAGGAAATATTTCTTCACTCAAACATTGAACAGAATGGTCTGCCCAGCCCTCTGATCAGTGCCCTTCTCTGGAGTCATCTCTCCAGCTCTGGGGGTGTCTTTAGGGGGAGAAGCACCTCCCTTGACCTGTGTGGACCTGGTGCTGAGGGACATGGTTTAGGGTGTGGACCCTTCAGTGCTGGGTCATGGGTCGGCTGAATGATCTTGGAGGGGTCTCTTCCAAACTTGCAGATATATTCTGTGATTCTGTGGTGGCTGTGGGACTCCTGCCCAGTTCCTAATGCCATCTGTTAGCATTTCCCTCTTGTTTCCAAAAGAGAGGATTGAGCAGGGTCAGATATTCCTCATGACTCTTCAGTTTCCTGAGCACGGGCGCCCAGGTATCTTTGCAGAAGACCCACTTCTGTAAGTTGAGAGAATTCCCCATGCATTTAGTATCCCTCCTACAAGACTCCTGTGAATAACTCACCCTCTCCTCACCTCAGACTTTCACTTGGAACTGAGTGCTGAGTCTAGGCAGGGTCAGTCCTGTCGCACTATTACCCATGTTTTCCGCCATGCCCATGGTTTCCACCAGCCTGCAGCAGCCCAGGGACTAGTGTCAGCCCAGAGAAGATGGTATGCAAAGATTATCTCCATCTGGCACAGATGCACGTGCAGGAGATTAAATATGTAAAAGCCAGCAGCAGCAACAGCACCAATTGCCATCACACTTCTCCTTTTTGCTAAGGAAAAAGCATTGACCACCTAATTTGGATTCATAAAGGAAATCTCTTAATGAAAGGCTTCAAAGAACTGTCTCAGAACTTTTAATCAGGAGTTGTGTTTTAGCATGGAGAAAAAACCCCAACAACAGCAAAAAAACCCAACAACAACAACACTAAAGTAAAGCAGAGGGGGCTGGGTGGTGGCTTTTTGGCAGTGGTGGTTTTTGTAGTTCTTGTTTAAAGCACCAGAGTATTTGAAAGCGGGCTGGGTAAGGCAGCCCAGCAGGGAGCCTCTTCTCACCCACCTGGAGAAGAGGCTCCCTGAATGCTTGTTTTCATTAGCATGGGCCTGGCTGGCTCTTCAAAACCCTTTCCACCCGTTGCCAAGGCAACTGGGAGCCGTATTGCGGCACATGGGTGTTAGGCATCAACTGGTGGGTTGCACTTCACTGAAATAAATAAGCTAATAAACATGGGAAATGGCCATGGGTCAAATAAGGGCTCTGGCTCCTAGCATGGACATCTAACATTTACAGGAATTTCAAACCCTCTTCTGGGAGCATCGGCAAAGAGACAGTTGATCAAAAAGGGAAGATGCACGTGCACACAGAGCCACTTCTTTTCATTTCAGTGGGGCTGCTGCAATAAAGGGAAGGGATTGGGTCTGGAATATGCAACCCCACTTGTGAGCCTTCACTTGCATTCTCATGCCAGTCAAGAGCTTTCAGCTGGGCCTGGCCTTTTGGCAGAGCTTGGCTCCTGCTTCAGCATCAGTGTCAGCAGCAGCAGCAGCAACAGCAACAGCAGCAGCAGCAGCAGCAACATCAGCAGCAGCAGCAACATCAGCAGCAGCAGCAACATCAGCAGCAGCGCCGATACCAGCTTCAGCAGCAGCAGCAGCAGCCGCAGCGGCTGTTTCCCACCAGGCCTGGACACCACCCAGGCTACAGGTGGAGCTGATGAGTGCTGAAAAAAACAAGTGCTGAAGAAACCTGAGTGCTGTAGATCTGGCTTTTTGGGATCCGTCTGCTCCTGGACTCTCATCTGAGTCATCTATACTGCAGCAATACACTCCCCAGTTGTGGGGTAAGAGTGAAGACCATGAGCCTGAGGCTTTGGTCTCCAGGCAGTGTGAGCAACCAGCAGTGTGGAGAAGGAGGCTGTCTGGGGAGAAACCAGAGAATTTGTGGTGGAGGATCAGCACCTGCAGCCATGCTGGTGAGTGGAATAGTCTCCACCACTGCCTATCTCCCCTGACATGCAGAACAGCCAAGGAAAAGCCTTGCATCCCTGGGAGTATTTGTAGCAAGTCCAGCTAAGTAGGGCTGCAAAAATAGTTTCTCTTTAGGCTCAGGAAGGGAGGTGCTGGCTGTAACTGCTGGCAGGAGAAGAGGGAAGGAAGTGGGGCAGGAAGCTCCGCAAGGAGCAGCATCCATTGCTTGGTACCATGCTGTGCTGTGCCATGCCATACCATGCTGTGCCATCAGAGCAGGAGCTGGGCAGAGGCAAGACAGTGAGGTGTGTATAGATCTGCTATGTTATCAGGTGCAGGTGCAAGGCAGGGGCAGCAGTGGACTCTCGCTGGCTTCAGTGGAGCTCTTGCTTTCCTCAGGGTGCCTGCAGCCTTTGTGGGCATGAACAGAATGATTTCTAAACATGGTCCTGGCTACCCCATGGTTTGTGAGCCCAGGGTCGATGCTCAAGCAAGTTAAGTATCTCTGCAGAAAAGCTGAGAGCCCTGGGGCTGGCTAACCTGGAGAAGAGCAGCTTGAGAGGGAATCTGATCAATGCTGATCATTATCTATAGGGCAGGGGTCAAGAGGATGGGGCCAGACTCTTTTCAGTGGTGCTCAGCCACAGGACAAACTGGAGCCCAGGAGGTTCCATCTGAAAAGGAGGAAAAACTTCTTTCCTGTGAGGGTGACAGAGCACCAGAGCAGGCTGCCCAGAGAGGGTGCAGTCTCCTCCAGAGAGATTCAAAACCCACCTGGACGCAGTCCTGGGCAACTTGCTCTGAATGAGCCTGATTTAGCAGGAAGGTTTGACTAGGTGATCTCCAGAAGTACTGTGCTGTGCTGACATGATTCATTGAGCCCTGTCTTTAGCTAACATCATCTGTGTCGTGATTTAGAAGCAAATCAGAGAACATGTTGTAATGGTAGCATTACCACCAGCCAACTCCCTTCTTGCTTCACCTTGTAAGCCCTCCTTGCAGCGTTGCTGGGGTAAGCCCCTCTGTGCCATCACACAGACCCCTCCACAGGACCCAATTACCTCTGAGTACCCTTGGCCTTCTCCCTGGCCACCTCCATCCCTTGAGAGTCTTGTGGTGCAGAAAGCAGCCTGCAGGCTGCTTGTACCCCTTGGGGTATGCATTCCTAGCTCATGCACAGGCCATGCTGTCAAACTGTGACCAGTCTGTCTATGTGTCTGTCCCTGATACACACAGTGTGCCCCGCCCCATTCCCTCAGCACTCCACACATCATGCAGTGAATGGCCATGTACACCAGACCCTCACCCCTCAGTGCAGCCCATGGATTCCTCTGCTGCTCTCACGGCTCCCTTTCTGTGATGACTTGCAATGCTAGCAGCTCCTCTGGCATGCACTGGTGTGGCAGCTACACTGTTTTCAGCTCCCAAGTGGTATTGTGACACAGACCTCCCAGATTCAAAAGCATGATGGCATCAAATGTGTGGGGGTAGATGCAGGGGTAGATGCCTGTGCTTAGCCAGGGCTGTGGTGTTGTATGGTGCATTGGATTTTTTTTTAATCCAATAGATGCACATAACTTTATATTTGCTTTGCAGATCTATACTGAAATCTCTGGAAGCATTCCAGATCAGGTTAGGCAGGGCTCTGAGCAACCTGATCTAGCTGAAGATGTCCCTGCTTGCTGCAGGGATGTTGGACTAGATGACCTTTAGAGGTCCCTTCCCATTCAAATCATTCTATGAAGTATATAATGCCTTTAAAATGTCTGAATGTCTGCATGCCTATCAGGTGCACCAAACACCCCAGGTATTTGTTAAGGGCTAAGCCTTCAGATGATGTATTTGAGTCTAGTTTTTATTTTCATTACATTTCACTTCTTATGTGAGCTCCAACCTGTTTATTCAGGACTTTCAAGTATGTGGCTATATATAACTGTGATTGCTGAACTGAGTGTAAACATCATTAAAAAATGGATCTCTTTGTGCAAGCCCTGTAACTGTCACAGTCATAAATCTACAAATGGAGATGGTGATCAGTCATGGGTGCACTACAAAAAACTATTTATTTCCACAGCTATGAGAAAAATCTGACTTGCCCAGAAGTACCTGAAGCTGGTCATGACACCTCATCACCTCAGGTAAGCCAAAGACTTAAAAATGGTTATACATTGAGGACTCCAAAATTCCTACAAAGCACATTTGAAACTTAAGAAACAAAGAGCAAAAGGAAAGTGCTACAGAAGGAGCAATAGCAGGCACCCTGTTTGGGGTCCCTGTTGGGTTGGAGCTTGGTACCTGTGTTTTGCCTGGATTGCCTGTGTTGGTTTGAAAGTGAATTAGGAAACATGGGGAATACCTTAGCTCTCTCTAACACCTATGGTGAGACCTACTTGGTGGGTCTGCATGCAGGAAGGAGAGCCTGAGTCATGAAGGACTTGCTTGCAGTCACACAAGAGCAGAGAATTAAAGCCCCTAGGTATTGTTAAAACCAGAGGACTAAACCTTCTGGACTGCTGCAATAAACTTGGTTGTCCAGCTAGCTGAATGGGTGAAACTGGCACAGAACCCATTTCCTGCACCGATGTGCATCAGCTGAGGCCATGGTGCAGTGCTCTAGCATATGCAATAGAGTACAGCTTGTCCTTCTTTCCAGCTACCATCTATCAGGTTCAGCAAGGCTGTAATGGTCTGTATTAGAGGATGTCCAGCATGATCTATGGGGTGCTTTAAATTGCATCAGGCGTAGGATGGCCTCTCACATTGCCCTGAGTGAGGAAACTCAATAATTCTGAGCTACCATAGCTTGAGAAATTGTGCCTGTAAATCTCTTTCTCATCCAGCCCATTGCGTTGCCATGGATGATCATGGTGTGGCTGCATCAGGTGTGTATCCTACAGAGTGTGTGGTTCAGAGAAGCAGACTTTGTTTCTTACCCACATGGAGAAGTGTTGCAGTTCACCTTTAAGGAACAAGCTCCATTTCACCAGTCTGTTTTTCTGGTACTACATCTGTTAGGGAATAAAAAGGCAAATGGGTCTCCTCTGAGCAGAAACAAGCTCCTCTTGGTGAGATCAGATCCTTGAGCCTGACAGCATCAATTTTTTCCCATGTGAGATGAAGCCCAGCCCAGCAGTGAGGAAGATCAGAAGTCCTGTGTGCCACTTCAGCTGTATCTAAACTGGAGTGTAAGAAGGGACAGGGGGAAGAGGAGGAAACCATATGTCAGCTGTCTGTAGAGTATCAAATGAAGCTGAGGAGCAATCTTTGCTTGGTGAGGAGTGTGCTGTTGGTCTTCATTAGCCTCCTTTCAAGATTAGGCACAAGAGTGAAGAATGGCAGGGCTTGGCAGTTTATTTACTGATCATTTTCTGCTCCTGTTTTCTATTGGGGATGGGATGAGTATTCTCCTTCTCACATGGCCAAAGGAATATACCACTGGAATGGGGAAGATGGGTTAAGATAATCTAGAAGGGAAAGACACTCCAGTGAAAATCCAAACATACCAAAACCAAACCACAACCTCAGTGCCTCTGGACAGGGTCCTGGTGCCTGAGGGGTAAAAAACCAGCTTCCCATGATTCCAGCAAGCTGTAGCTGCAATCCTGCTGACATCACCCTGTGCTGGTAGCCCTGCCAAAATCAATGGCAGAGTTTAAGGATTAGGATGCTCTGATCAGCCAGGTACTTAAATATGCACTCAACTCAAACATCTGAACAATGCCTTTGAATTCAATGGTTGCTCTCATGGAGTTAAAAATAATCCTGCTGTTGAGTGCCTTCTTCAGATCAAGGTCTAATTGTTTGCTCTACCTGAGTAGCTCCAGTGGAACTCAGGTCTTTGCTATTTGGGTTAGTAAACTTAAGAAGTAGTCTGTGCTTCTGAGTCGTGGAGGGGCAAAGGGAGACATTCTCTGAAGAGCTAAGTGCTCTTAAAAACCTTCTCATGCAATGAAACCTGTATCAAACAGAAGAGAAGAAAAAAAGCAGAGATAGATCTCCTGTAAAACAACTTCATCCTCTGTTGACACAGAAATTTTGCCAGAGATCTTATGGATGCTTTAAAGTGATGCCATAAGACAAGAGTTGGCTTTTGGGGGCTTTTACTTGCCATGTATGTTTGAAAGTTTGTTGCTGCTTCTGAATAGGATTTGAGATGGAGTTTCGACAAGGGGGAAGTATAAATGAATAAAATAAAACATGGGATCTCAGAATCACAGAATGGTGGGGATTGGAAGGGACCTCTGGAGATCATCCAGTCCAACCCTCCTGCTAGCACAGGTACACCTAGATTCCCACCTTCATTTCTGGATATTGCTTCAGCCATCTAAAGGACAATTTGTCCCCATGCAGAAAGCCTCTGTAAAGCCTTGTGCCGGATATTATGTCCCCGAAACAGGGCTTATTGAAATTATAGAATCATTTTGGCCTTTATGGTGATCAAGCCCAACTGCTAATCCAGCACTGCCAATTCACCACTAAACTATGTTCCAGCACTGCATTTACAATAAAACAAAAGCAGGTTTTATGATATACGATGCTGTTGCACTCCCCCATTGCATCTGGGCATCTCTGGCCCAAGCTGGCAATCTTGGTAGTGAAAAATGGGTTAAAACACCTCTTTGGTTAGATCTAGACCTCCAAGTCTGGTCCTGGCTGGCTGTTTCCCAGAACCTCTTGCATCTTACAAATCTGAAGAGTCAAGGTCCTCCAGGAACCCCGGTGGTTGCACAGGAAATGCCAAAGGGCCAGGGTCTTACCTGGTAATGGCTCCAAGCATGTACCCAAAAGGAAAAAGTGGAGGCAAGAGTGAAGTATCTTTAAAGTTAATGAACATTTTCATTTCAGTAATTAAGATGAGCATGTGATTTATCTTTGCTTCCTCCTGGCTAGAGGCTCTAAGTCAGAGTCAGTTTGTCCCATCCTCACACATCAAGGCCAGAACTCGTCTCATGACATGTCAAGACCAGGATTCATCTCAGGGTACTTCAGGTGCTTGGTTTCCAAGAGCTGAGGTGAAGCACAGGTTCTCCTGAGGGTGAGTCACATCACAGGTGGGCTGAGTTGCCCTCAGGAGGTGCCTGTAATGACTATGACGGGAACCAAGGGCTAACAGCACTCCAAACTTAGCCAGCTTCACTCTGTGCCTACAGCACGACAGGATGAATCTGGGCTCATACATATTTTTTCCTCCCTCCAGGTAAAATTTCACTTTGCATTGACCTTCTGCACTGTTCCTCTCTCCAAAGTAGTCTCCAGGGGAGCATCAGAGCTCACAGAGCAAATGGGCACTGTGTTGACCCTGCAGACTCTTGTCATTGATGTCCTTCCCTTGAGTGTTTCCCAGGTGTCTTCCAGGGTTTGCATCCTCTCCACAAGTCGCCAGCTCTATTAATATTCCTGATCATAAGCTCCAGAGAACCACAAGCAAAGCTCCCTCACTCTGAGGATGCCTCCAGTGCTAAATATAGGGACTTGTTCTGAATCTGTTTGCCACTTGCATTAGTCAGAGCAGAAATACATTAGTGTAAGATGCCTAAGCATTCTGTCATTGCTCCCTGGCTGGATCAAAACATCCTCTAAGCAGTTATCCCTGGATTTCTGATTAATACTGCAACAGCCAGCAGCTAATCAGAGTCAGCACTGAAAGCTGCTCTAATCGTTATCTTTCTGACTAAGTAACTTCCCCATTATTTGTTGCTACTGCAGATTTTTTTTTTTTTTTGGGGGGAGGTGTTCTCTCTCTTTTTTCCCCCTCCTTCTAATGTTAAATGTGAGATTTTATCCTCAAAGGAGCGATTATCTCCGAGCCAAATTGGCCAGGTTAAACACTATCTAACATTCAGCAGCCCTGCCATGAAATGAATTACAGAATGGATCAGTCATCTACCTGGCTTTTGAAAAGTGTGAATGTGTTTGTTCAGTCTGGGGGAGGGCTTTACATTCGACTTCTTTTTCCCACGAAGGTAAAAATGACCTTGGTTATTAGAAAGCAAAGATAGATTGAAGCGGGTAGAATCAGCACAGTTCCATTTCGTTTAGTCCTCACTAAAATTGAAAGAAGATAAAATATAGATTGAATTTATTTTACTGTATATTGCCTCATTTGAACTTCAGTAAGGCTTTAACTGCTAAGGAGAACCCTTCTCCCAGCTCCCTTCCATAATCTCTTGCAGATGGCACGTTAAGGAAATTGCCTGAGCTTTATTGATGCTTTGCCGTGAGGCTCAGCTGGGAGCCGGTGTGTTGATGGGGCCGTGCGTGCTCTGCTGCAGCTGGGGAAGGTAGCACTTCGACCTGGCAGCTCTGTGCTCCTATACATTAAAAAAAGTCCCTGGCACTCGAAAATCAAAACTGGCTATTTCCATCCCAACCCCCGCCTCAGACATCAGTAGATCTTCTCTTTAGGACCTCATTTTAAAAGCTGCCTCCTGCCCATCTACAGAATGAAGGAAAACTGAATCCTGCTAAGATGGAAAGGCAGGGGCTGAAAACTGGCGGCTGTCTGCTGCCAGCTCAAGGTGATCTGTTAGTTCCTTACCTTTTAATTGTTACAGAGTGACCAGGGTGTGACGCTGGCCTCCCACAGCTCTGTCGTTCATCAGGTGCAACTTCAAACATCACATTCCCATTCCTTAAGGAAGTTAAGGGATCAACATGTGCTCTTTCTTCATTTTGATTTTAAGATGAATCGGTGTCTTGAAAATCCTGGGGAGCATTTTCATCTGGCATGACCCAATCTAGCTCTAGTGGAGTCCGCGGAGGTACACCCATTTCTACCAGCTTAGCAGCTGGCCCTCTGAATGTGAAAATCTACTTTAGCACCTATTTTGTAGGTGATAATTGCTGCCGGAGTGCTGCGAGCCCAAGATGTTAGCACTAGTTCTCAGAAACTTCACAGTGGGTCACGTTCATCACCAAGCTGCTGGAGGAGCTGGTGGTACATCTTCAACACAGCTCATCTCCTGCAGTTTTCCTCAACCCCACTACTCTCCCGCTCCCTTCTTTGTTTCGTCACCGTAATGGTCCTCTTCCTGCTTCTTGCCTTGCAAAATTAAATCCTAGCTGGGAGGTTAAGGAGAGAGCAGAATGAAAATACGATGCACCCAGCCTGCAACCTCCACAAGACTTTTGGGAATCAGCAAAAATTGTTTACCTCTTTTGGCCAAAATATTTCAGGCTGGGGTTTGGGTTGGGTTTATGGTAAAGTGTGCAGTGCAGAATCACCCACGTGTCTCTGTTCATCTTTTCTGTGTAATATAAACTTAAAATGCTGCTGCTTCTCACGATGTTGCGCTGTCCCCCCCAGTATTTGCCGGTGTTCTCCTAGAATACCTGATCATGGGAGACCTCAGTTCCCACCTGAAAAAAATACTTTGTTCTCCTTCACAACTGGAGGGCTCAGAAGTCCAAATCTCCAACCTTCCAAAGGATTTATGCTACTTCTGTTTCTCTGTGGTACATTCCTGTTTGAGCTAAGTTCATCTTCCTGCTGGTGCTTATTTTAGTTTATAGTTTTCCACCCTGACATGACGAACTGGGATGCAGTGCATGGGGCTTGTTCTAAGATGGGCTGTAGAGGAGTGAGGAACCCACAAACAATGTGGGCTGCACTCCTTTAGGTTAGCTGTCTAATATTTGTCACCTCTTACTTTGGGGTCTGAACTTATTCCCCTGGATGGGTTGCAGTTCCATATTGCAGAGGTGTATAAGATCTCCTGAGGGTCTGATCTGAAATTCTTCCATTCCTCAGTCAGATAGTGCTACCAGGAAGAAGCGTGGTCAACCCAACCGACTGTCGGGGCCAGACTCAGTGCCAGTGTGTACAGCAATGTAATTTAGCCCACAGAGCCTCATTCCTCCCCTCTGCTGCAGAGCTCAGTGCTGCAGAGCTCACTAGCAAGGAGGGGCTTCTCATTTTAGATATAAAGCCATTTTCACCTCCATTAATTCCCTCCATCATGCACTAAATCTAGGCTGAGAAAAAACTTTGCATCCATTTGATCAGGTGCACCCTCGCTGCTCAAGATGAATCTTGGGCAGTTCCCAAGCACGATCTGTACTCTGCGACCTTCAACCATAGCTGAAGTTTAAGTCCCCAGAGAGCTTTTGTTGGCTCTGCTGATTTCACTAGCAAAATCTAAGAGGAGAAGAAAAACCTTCAAGGCCAGCATTTGCTTTCCTTTCTGCCTGCCTTCCAGCATTGCCCACCCCACTCGCACTGGAGTTTGAGTACCTCACATGGATGCAGGTTTCTCTTTATCCCTTCCCGCCAAGCAAATTATGATTGCTTTAATTCTGTTCATTGAAGATCTGCAGAGAGGTTAAACAGCTCCCTGGCAGCCCTATAATAAGCTGGTAACAGAACAAGTATTCTCCAAGACCCCAGTGTGCAGACTGAGCTACAATGCTGTTCATTCCTCCCCTCCTTTCCCCACAGCCCTACCAGGCTGCCCCACCAGATCTTGTGCTGAAGTACCTAGCTGAAGGTGTTAGCTCCAGGTAATTCCCATTTTCCTCTGCCTGCACCAGTGGAAGTTTCTCCATGCCATTATCATAGAAAGATAGAGAACAGTTTGGCTGGAAGGGACCTTTAAAGGACATCTAGTCCAAATCCCTGGCAGCGAGCAGGGACATCTTTAACTAGATCAGGTTGCTCAGAGCCCTGTCCAACTTAACCTGAAAAGTTTCCAGGAATGGGGCTTCTACCACCTCTCTGGGAAACCTATAGCAGTGTTTCACCACTGTAATAGATGGAAGGTTTACTTTGATACACTTTTAAAAGCTGTCTCAGACAGCCTGATGCAGCTTGTGATAGGAGAAGGAGTCACAGTTTGGTTACCCAGTGTGCATTGTCACCATGGCCAGTGTGTCACCATCATGTCACCACACTGTGAGTGCCAAATAGCAGGAGAATGGCCAACCCCCATGAGAATCCGTTTTGCCTTCCACTGTCACTGTAGCACTGCCTGTTTGTGATGATTAAGTGAAATGTGACATAGCACCAACCGCTGCCCCAGCTATGTTCCCCTCCTTCCCCAAGCCCCAGATGACTTTGGAGAACAAGGAAGCTGGCTCAGGGAGCTGGGCTGCCCGTGGCTGCAGTGTTCATGCAGCATTAGATCATGTTCACGTTAGGTATAATCCAGCACAAATCCTCTTAGTGTCACTGGCACCGTCAGGGTTGTTCTAATTGCTCACAGCTGAAAGAAGTGGTGCAGCTTTTGCTTCCCCTCAGCCAGTCTGCTCCAATTAGGGGAAGAGAGCTTTCTAAAACTGCAGAGTTTCTATTTCGAATGTGGCCCTGCCCTGACAACATGCTGTCAGCCCTGCTGAGCACCGGGAACGTGTCCACCGATCACACAGACACGACACAGCCAGCAGGAGAAGAGGGATGGATGTCTGTGCTCTGGTTTCTTTCAGTGGCTCTGGAAGCGCCTCAGGCATGGGTTCTGTTCCCCCTGGCACCACCTTTGTGAGGCCCAGCCACCCCCTGCCCTGCACCCATCCTTCAGTCAACGCTCTCAGCTCAAGAAGCTGAAGAAGAGATTGCAGAGAAAAGAATCATGGAATCTTAGATTGTTTTGGTTAGAAGAGACCTTTTAATGTCATCAATGCCAACTGTTAACCCAGCACTGCCAAGTCTGCCACTAACCCATGACCATCAGCACCACAACTTTTAAATCTCTCCAGGGATGGTGACTCCACTGCTTCTTGGGCAGCCTGTTCCAGGGCTTGACAATGCTTTTGCTGAAGAAACTCTTCTTAATATCCAACCTAAGCCTCTCCTGTCACAAATTGAGGCCGTTTCCTCTTGTCCCATCACTTGTTGTGTGGGAGGAGAGACTGACTCCCACCTCACTACAGCCTCATTTCAGGGTGTTACAGAGAGCAGTAAGGCCTCCCTTCAGGCTCCTTTTCTCCAGGCTAAACAATTAGAGTTCTCTCAGCTGCTCCTCATGACACTTGTGCTCTAGACCATTCACCAGCTTTGTTACTTTTCTTTGGACAAGCTCCAGCACCTCCATGTCCTTCTTGTAGTGAGGGAAGCTGAAACTTTATCCCAGGGTGAAGTTTGAAATGCAGGTTCCTACTGAGAGAAACAACAGTGTGCCAAGACACCAGCTGATGACTAAGTGAACACACAAGAGGGGAACCAGCACAGCAGGTCACCAAAATCGAACTTGGTCCTCCAGTGCTTTCCTCTTTCTTACTGCAAGCTTCTGCTCTCTCTCTCTCTGTTTTGCCTGCCTGCACTAGCTCTACACTAGTTCAGTTCACTGACCCAGAAAAGCAATGTTTCTGCCAGGTAGGTGAGCTGGTTGAGTTTGGTGAAAGGTACAGTGATGCCATGTTGTGGGCAATGAAGGAGCTCGTGCATCTGGCAGCAGAGGTGGACAGATAAGGAGGAGGAGTGGGAGACAGTGGAGCAAAACTCCCACCCCAGCAGAAGCAAGGACTGAAGTGTGGCTTGGCCATGACACATGCAGGACAAACAATGCACAAGTGGCAGGTACAAAGTAAACAAACAAAGACTCAGGGGTGTGAGATCCAAGAATAAAACAAAGATTTTTGCTTTCTTTTCTTCCTTCCTTCCTATCCACCCACCCATAATAACAGAAACACAGAGGAGGAAACAAATTTCAGGAGGTGAGTCTGGAGAGGAAGACGTGCTCCTTGCTGCCTCCTGTTATGCTTGGCTCGCGTTGGACGGACACACCTGGCCTTGCACACAGGCACTATTTATACTCCTCCTTCCCCACAGTCATCTGATCCTCTTTCTACTTCCTCCCTCTCCATGTCTGCTGGCTACCTGCCAGGGAAGGGTGGAGAAGAGACCCCAGTGTCGTCGGGCTCAGGCTGCCATCACACCAAGCAGCCCATCCGTCATTTCCCAGCACTGATTTAGCCTTTCCTCCTCCAGCTTTGCACCTTCCTTCTCCTCCTGTTTTGCCCCTGCAGCAGCTCTTCCAAAGTTCCTCTTCTTTTAGCTGCCTGGTGCTGGAGCTCCTCCTCAGCCCCTGGCACTTTCCACCCTCAGGTGACTGACAGCCAAGGTAAACCTCACCAGATGAGGATGTGTTGGGGCAGTCATGCTGATCTCAGTGCTGAGCAACTAAAGTGGAGTAGATAACTCTGTCTAAGGAAAAAGGGAGTTAGACTTGGAAATACAACCACAAGTGGACTGTGAGGTAGGAGAAAGCAGATCTCTAGGCATGGTCAACTTCATTTCTCCCTGGAAAATAAACTGGCCAGTGGAATGAAATCTAATTTACCTGTACCACCAAATCTACTCTTCTGATATTAACATAAGCCAGGCCCACAGTGGTTTTGTGACCAACAACTGCAGTTGGAACCAGGCTGCTCTGTGCTCAGCTTCTCTAGGACTTCAGAACAAAGGTGGCTGGAGCTGGCTCAGCCTCTGCATTGCAGCTGGTCCAAAATTGGGACCTAGCTGGTGGATCTGCAAATCCTGCTTGACATAGCAACCAAGAAAATTACCGTGGGGGACATTAGAGTGCAAACCTGCAGAGCCAGCAGCTAGTCAGCAGTATGTCCCTGGTTCTACCCCCTGGTACCTGCAAGGTGACCTCCCTATCAGTGGAGGAGAGCAGTTCACTTTAATAAACCAATTTTTTGATCACCTTGCTGCTTGCTTACAGTGATAGCTGGCACTGACATGAGAGTATGAAGAATAAGCCAGCAAATTAAAGTGACCCAGCTCCATGATGCTGAGAAAATGTGTGGAGGAGCTCTGACTTGCTGAGCTACAGAGCTCCCTGAGCTCCTAGTAGCTTCTGTGGAGCCTGGAAGCATGTCATGATAGACAAAAATCACTGGCTTTTCTCTTTTGCATATCTCTGGAGGCTTTCCAAGAATTCCTGCAGGACTTTGTTGACTTTGCAACAGGAAAGTTCACTCTTCAGGAAAACAGTGATTCACTCTGGGAAAAGATCCATTAGTAAGGGGGAAGGGAGGTTGAAGAGTGTTGTGTGGGGAGACAGGTACTTGTGTTTGCAGCACGTTGTGCAGGCAGAGTGCCAAGCAAGGATGTCCTCTTATTCTCCTGCAGCTGAAGCTTTTCCTTGTGAAACATGTCCTTCCCTCCTGCCTCCAGACACGTCCCCAGCCACCGGGCATTGGATGAGGTTTGTCCAGAGGATGCTCTCTCTTCTGGGTCCTTGCAATCTCAGCTCCATCCTCAGTGCCTTTCATCATATTTTATGCATGGCAAAGTCACACATCAGCAACACTTTTTTTTTTTGAGGAGGCTCTGTCACTTGTACCAAATCAGATATGCTGATAAATGAGGAATGATCCCTTTCTTGTGATGTCACAGCAACTTGCCTTCCAGTTCATTTGATAGAAGCAAATATACTTAAACTTCTGCAAATGGGAAAAGGCTGCCTCTGGAATTATTTCCATTTTCAAGGTCAGTAAGCAAAGAGTCAGTCCACGTTCCTTGGAGACAGCCTCCAATCAGAGGGAGCAGTTTCACTGTCAGGCAGCTGCTATCTGCAGAGTCCTCCTCTGCCATTTGATGTGCCACGGGCTCCTTGTCACTTGACTGTGAGATATTTTCATCATTCCTCCAGCTGACACCCTCTGCATTCCCTCCTCCCTGGTGCAGAAATCCCCACACCCAACAGCAGCCAGGGGCTGGGCTGCACCTCAGGCAGCCTGGGCTCTTTCTCATCCCAGTGCCACAACGTCACTTCTCCAGGGCACTTTTCATCCCTCCTACAACCTCTTTAGCACTCTTCCTGGCAAATAAATACATTGATTTTAATAGCCACTTGAATTCGACCCGGAGGAGAGTGATTAGGCTCTTAATGAGCTATGCAGTGCACAGCCTCTGTTGGCTAAATCTTGAGGTGCTTACTCAGGCAAATTGCCACAGAGGCTGAAGCCCTGCAAAGCGCTTCCAGATGTGGTCCCTTCAGATTAACTACAAGAGTAAGCACCGTTCATTTCAGCACCCAGAGCACCAGAGAGCACACAGCTCTCTGGCTGATCTGCAGCTTCTGATCTCTCTTCCCTTCCCCCTCCTGCCCTAACTGTGAAGGGAGAAGTGAGGAAGCACAGACAGGATAGCCAGCATGATGTTCCCCCACCTGCTAGTGCATCACTCAGCTTAACTCTATGAAGCCCTAGAGAAGATATGAGGAGTGATCTGTTGTTGCATCCCCTGGAAAATCCCAGAGTGAGAAGTCTGCCCACGTTGGTCCTGAGAAGGGCTGCAGAACATGTACTTGGCTGTGAAGGCAAAGCAGCGTGAGCCCCCTGGTCGTGCTGTGAATCAGCCTCTGTGTGTGGGGATGGTGTGGGTTAGCACCTGGATCCCCTGGGGATCAAACCACAGCTTCCTCAGTGACTGCAGGGCTGGGCAATTCCCTTGCATTCCCTCTGTCACAGCAAAGGCAGCATTAGCCTCCCAAAGAGAAGAGGATGGTCAGGGACAAGTGTGCCTGGGATGAATCCCCGTCTGACTTCATCTCTCCCCACAGGAACATTCTTGTCCCATCCTGCCTCCGGTACACAAAAGCTGCTGGATGCCCAGTCTCAGCTTCTTCCAGAGCAAGTGGCAGGAGGTGACAGCTTTAGGGTACAGTTTAACTTTCCTGCAATCCTTTTCATTGCCCCAGGAGATGTTTCCCCTCTCTTTCCATTTGCTGTAAATAGAGGCCACAGGAACACCTCTGCTGTGAGGAGAGGCTGAGAGAGTTGGGGTTGTTCAGCCTGGAGAAGAGGCCTTCTTGTGCTCCATCCCTGGAAGCATTCAAGGTCAGGCTGGACAGAGCTCTGAGCAACCTGCTCTAGTTGAAGATGCCCCTATTCATTGCAGGGGGATTAGGCTGGATGACCTTCAAAGGTCCCTTCCAACTCAAAGCATTCTGTGATTCTGTGATTAAAACTGAGATATAATTTGCCATGGAGACAGGAGAGCAGAACAGAACCAAATGCTGGTTTTAACAAAACTGGGTTTAGCAAAGCCAGAAACAATTACTGCAAAAGCTCCACTTTTTCACCTGGGGTCCTTTATAACATCTCAAGGGATTTTGTCCCTTGTGGACCTGTCTCAACCACTGGGAAAAGCACCTTTTTGTATCAGTAGGCTCCAAACCACAGAAACAGACTGAAATATCTCACTCCTCTCTTGTGCTGCACTCACAGAGCTGTTTTAATATCACTAGAAATAAAGGAGAAATTATTTCTCTGTAGTTTAGATCACATCATGGTTCTACTAATGTCATAATATATTCCTACAGTATATATTGCTGTGTGCATGGCATGCATGTACAGTAGAAGCAGCCTCTCTCTATAGCATCATCTACACTACATGTGACTGTAGAACCATTCTGTGATTCTGGTTTGAAATCAGAGAAGAGCAGATTTAGATTGGATGTTAGGAGCAAGTTCTGCATCATGAGGCTGCTGGAACACTGCAACAGGTTGACAGGGAGGTGGTTGGGACCCCATCCCTGGAGATACTCAAGGTCAGGCTTGACAGGGCTCTGAGCAACCTGATCTAGCAGACGATGTCCCCGCTGACTGCAGGGGGCTTGGACTAGATGACCTTTGGAAGCCCCTTCCAACCCAAACCATTCTATGATTCTATCTAAATGAGAGATGCACTACAAAGCAGGACAAACCATTCCAGGTGGTGTTCTGTGTATCAGTTTAACACCACATACAGCTCATGCTTTGTTGTCAGGAACAGAAAGATGTACTCTGGCAAAGAAGGAAGAGCTAATGGGGAGAAAATAGTCGACAAAGAGCACAACTGAAGATAGGACAGTCAAGACCATTGCCCATGGAGGATGTTATTTGTGTCATCAAAGGCAAGGGTGTTTTCAGACTGGCCTGGGGGAGCTTTTGCCAGGCGTGATCTGGTCTAGGTGGACATAGCCCTTTACAGAGTCTTTGATGAGTTTTGAAAGGGCTGTGCAAAACGTGCAGTGTCTGTGAGGCTGTGTGAGGCTGTGCCCACAGCTGGGAGCCAGCTGCAGTGCTGGAGCCACATTCAGGTGTTGGTTCTCTGCTGATCAAGCACTGTTGTAGGAGCAGTGACCTCAGTAATTATTAACAAGGTCCCAAAGAGGAAAAGAGACAGGAGGGAGAGAGAAAGCTTTCTCCTGTCTGTCTCTTTTGCTGAGCAGGAAGTACTATCCTGTCTAACAGATGCTGAGCCTGGGTTGTCTTATCCTTGGAATGCTGCAGTTTCCCAAGAGTGGCTGCAAAGTCAGAGGTCTGCTGTGCATTTTGTGGGTGTCACAGAACAGCCCCTTTCTGCTCACGGATTCATTGTCCCCTGTCATTGCAGCACCTGGATGACATCCTGCAGTACTGGAAAGTCAAATTAGTTCTGCTCAAATAGGAGAAACAAAGAAATGGGTAAATGAATACTACTGTGAGTAAAGGAACTGAATTTCTCTCTCTCTTGCCCTTGTAGGAACTCGTGTCTATTGCTAGGTTTGAATGCTCTGAAACCTGTTAGCACTGATTGGAATGTTCCCAACTCCTGATCATCTTTGCTGACCTTTGCAACAATGCTTGTTGTAAAATAGCCTTAAAATGCCCAGTCAACCCTCCAGTACCAGAAGTGGGACTCTGTGACTTGTATGCTCACTCATGGGCTAGGAGCCCCATACTTTAGTTGAGGGGTTGACTCAAGTGCTCTACAAGCTACATCTTCTGTTGCTGCTGGTGCCAACACCAATTGCTTCATACAGAAGCACAGAATGTTAGCAGTTGGAAGTGACCCCCCAGAGACCATCCAGTCCAACCCCCCTGCCAGTGCTATGGGTGCAATACCAACCAATTCAGACAAATGGAGGAATTAATCCAGCATGGCTTTTGGCCGAAATCATGACCTGTGCCCAAATGGCTGAATTCCTACCCAACCTTCACTAAAATAATCATCATGAATAGAATGCAAAATAAGTTGTGAGTTTTCAGACTCCTGCAATGGATTACCCCCTTTTCTCATCTCAGACTTACCTGTTTTCATGATTCTTCATTTTAAAGAGTTTGACTTGCAGGCTAACGTGACCTCAGGCAAACGATGGGGAACGTGGAGCTCTGCTTGGTTTTCTCTAGGAAACTGTGGGTCATTGCAGCTTTAATTCAGAATTGTATTGACTGGTTTCTTTCTGCATCCTAAGGAGTTGCTAAGCAACATGGATTCTCTCTTGCCATGCATTTGTCAAGACAGAAAAAAAGTGGGAGGAAATAGAAAAAGATTCACCTTCTCTAATATATCTCTCAAGCCACAGAGCATCACTTCTTTCAGTCTCACCTGAAGTTACACTACTGATACATTATTCACTTCCTCAGTGCTGGAGCTGGCTCTAGAGTTTAAACTCAAAACCACTGAAGGTCTTATTTTTGCTCTCAATGACAAGACACCACTGGATAATGACTTTCACCCATGAGTTCCCCCTTAGCCAATGGCTCATAAATCGGCTCATAAATCTGTTCATAAATCATAAGTGAGCAGTGCCCTGTCGTACCAAATTCTTGGGTTGTTTTCATGAGGAGCAAAGAGTTGGGAAACAAGGGCTCAGCTGTCTTCAGCCTGCAGCTCTCTGAGGTCTTTGGACCTTCTTTTCTTTGTTCTTTGGCAAAATGATCCTTTGCTGGGTGGCTCCAGCATTCTTTGGGCAGCTCAATGAGTACTTCCAAGTTCTCTGGAATCCTTCAAGGTGCAGGAAACCTCCTCAAACACCTTAGTCTCCTGTTTGAGGACTGCAGATGGGTTGAATGGGTGTATAGTCTAAATGCCATCACTCTGCACATGGGGAAATTCCACCATTAGTCAATAAATAACAAAATTATTCAGGTTTGAAAAATTGAGTGCAGATTCTAGAATGTCAGCCCCTTCTCTTGAAAAATCAATGTAATATGCCACTCCAAACTCCAGTTCAGTCTCCAGGTCTAGTTTAAATTCCTGTGCTTATGAGCCACTCTATTTTAGTAGGTGTGAATACTCACATCAACAAAGCCACTCACAATTGTTTGGGGATCAGGCTCTGTTTATTTACTTCTGGTTTGTTGGGTTTTTTTGTCTCCAGTCATACTGACTTGGCTATAGCATGCTGCTAATGCATCTGAGTCACAGTCTCTATTGCATCTGTGTGAGTTTATATATAGCTGGCTGCATTTATAGCTGGGAACCTGGGGTCTGGTACAGCAAGGCAGGGAACAAAGCAAATTGGAAAAGGACCTTTCTGAAGCAATAGGCAGACATGCTCTCAGTGCCTTCTGCACAATTACTGCCTGCCCCAGGCACTGCTCTAAGGCACAGAGTCAAAGGTTGCCTTTCTCCATCACTCAGTAAATACTTTAAATCTCCTTCTTATTGGTACTTTGAAACAAAAAGGGGAGTGGGGAGGATTAATAGGTGTGCATTCATTAAGAGTTGTCACTGAAATTCTTCCCCTGCTCAGATCATGCTCCATTCGAGAACCTCTGAGATCTTCACAAACATTATTGAATCAAGTCTCATCACACCTGTGAGACTTAAAAACCTGATCTTGAAGTCAGGTTGTCTTCCCAGGAACGTGCCTGGAGTTTGGCTCAGCCACTCAGGTTTAAAAACATACACGTGCTTGCAAACAGAAACCTGAGAGGGAGGTTAATAGAATTCGCCAGGGTCACACAGCAGGTTCTAGCAGCTGGGAACAGAGCTGAAGTCCCCCAACACCTGGCCTGGGCGTCTTGCCTGGGATGGCACATGCCACCTCTCCTGTGAAGAGTAAACCAGGAAAATAACCCAAATCTAAACTCATACTAAGAATCCCTCTTCCCCAAGCTAATTCTTTGAGAGCCCTGAGCTGCTGGTGTGTTTGAAAGAAAGCAGCCTTCTGTACTGCAGAGATACCTGTCAGCATGCCCTATTTCCTAGGACACAGGCCAGGAAAATGCTCCATCCCATCCCCCTGTGTCAAATTTGTAAGCTGAAGGGATTTTGCCAATACTTAGAAACAAACAAAACCAGCAAAACTTGGGAGACACAGGATGGAAAATTTCAGCTTCAGGGGAAAGCAACAGGCACAACTGTTCCCTTTGACAGCAAAACAGGAAAGGAGAAACTGCTCTGCAGCTTTTCTTGGCAATGCCTGGTAGCACTTGCACCCTAGAAGTTCTTGGTAGATATTCCACCACAGCTAACATAGCCTGGGCTTTGCACATCACGTTTCAGGCCTGTGTTTTGGTAGTAAGGTATCAACCATATGATGTACACAGCATGTTTTAAATGCCCCAGGACATTCACACATGCAGGTGGGTGCACATTTCTGTGCCTTTGTGTGTGAGAATATCTAATGCATGCACTCCTGCAGGTAACTCTTATTTGCTGGGACACAGATTTATACCAGGAGCCCACTGACCCTGTGGTTTAGATATCTCCTGCATGACACCACAAGTCAGCACTTTCCAATTGTCTCTGGAGGCAGAGAGGCTTTTGCTGGTTATTCATCCCAGTTTGAGGCTGGAATAAAGCTTCTGGTAAACAGGCCCTAGTAAGGTAGGTTCAGATAATGGGATGCTGTGAAGGACTAAAACCTTCACATCGCAAAACCTTCCCCCAGGCATAGTCTGGGGCAATCTGAGTCCAAATACATCACAGAATCATATCCAGTCCAACCCCCCTGCAGTCAGCAGGGACACCATCAACTAGATCAGCTGGCTCAGAGCCTCATCCAACCTGACCTGGAATGCTTCCAGGAACGAGGCTTCTGCCACCTCTCTGGGCAACCTGAGCCAGTTTCACCACCCTCAGTGTGAAAAATTTCTTCCATCTAGTGGGAATCTTCCCTCTTTTGGTTAAACCTCTAGCACCTTCACTTATGCCAGGGACCTTGCCAGCTTTGGTGTGCTCATGAGTAACCACAGCTCCCTTGGTAAGGGTTTAGCCTGGTCACCAGATTTGCTCCAGTTCTGGAGGAACAATGACTGAGCCAATTGTTTTGTTCTGTGGGCAGCTTCAACAATGCCAAGTACTGGCCTCAGGGACTCTGGCTGTTAAGAGCTGGCCCTACCTGGTTTGTAATGGATGGGTAGCAGAAGCCAGCCTGGACTAACACACTCCCAGGGTGCATTTAGCCCACCACACCACATTATCTTCCATTTTCAGACACTTGTTCTTTAAACCTTTTCTCAGGTAGTTCATAAAATATTGATGGGAGAGATCCCAGAAATCTCTCTTTTGCTGTAGAAAACAAAATGAGGAAAGTGCTTCTCTTCAACTAGCACTTTCTTTTGTAAGAGAAGTATTTTATGTAGCCACTGAGACAATAATTTCTGTTTTCAAAAGCAGGAAGAAAAGTATAAACAATGTGGAGCCAGAACAAATAATAGAGGAGGGTTGCCAAGCGCCTTCCTAAGCGCACATATACAACGTCTGTGAACAAAACTGTCACAGGCCCTGATTGCTGGCATTCAGAGCTGTCACACCATTTATTTTAGGCTTAAGATTTATGAAACATTAATGGTCATAAAGGCCTGCTGAAGATCTCTTGCAATTCAGAAGCTGTCCCTAGCGATTGCTGCAGAAGAAGCCAGGGCGGTGGATGCAGGGCAAGTGGAGGATGCAGCATGCAGGCAAGGCTCTTCTCTCCATCCTTACACATCTCTGGCAAGCTTCCTGTGCTGGGAGCCTCTCTCTGTGGAAGTGGAAGTTTTGCACATGCAGTGCAGAGGCTGCAGCAACAAAGACAGGAGGATTCACCTAGCTTAGGCCTTGGCAGGGAGTGCTGCAGGGGTGAGAGATGTCCCCAGCCCTCTGCAAGGAGGTGCCGACCCTGCAAGCAGCATCTGCATGTTAGCTCCTTTGCCTGCATTGCAGACACTCAGGATGAATTGCAAGTACGGACTCCTGAGGAGTAAGAGAGCAAGCTGAGGGTGAGAGCACCAGTGGGCTGGTGCAGACCATCTCAGAACAGTGATGGTGGCAGAAGGGCAGGCACAAGCTGCGGGGTTGCAGACTTTGCTGTCCAAACTGTCTAATCAGTGAATGTCAATCCAAACCCTTTTGCACTCTTCCTTCTGTTGAATTTGGCTCTAGCAGAAGGCTGCTTTTCAAAGAGGGCTGCCTGCATTTTCTGGGGCATGGCCCACTCTTAGGAAAGGGCCAAATGCAGGAGGAGAGGCTGTGATGTGCAAATCAGGCACTGGCTGCCCAGCCTCAGCAGTCATGCTTGTTGCAGCTGGTAAGGATCCTTTCTGTTCCCATCACACAGCTTTATAAGTGATGTGCTCTCTCCAGCCCTCCCATGCACCCTCTCTGTGGTGTTTGTACCATGCTGCCTTGAAATTAGTGAGCTGTAATGGGGCTTGGCATCAGCAGGTATCCTGATTTTGTATTTTATATAAATACAGGCTTTTAAAAACACAAGACTGAGCACATTGATTCTGCCCCCTCTCTGAACTGATTTTTTTCTGTGAGCCTGCTTTAGCTGGGGAGGGGGTTGGACAAGATGATCTCCAGAGGCCCCTTCCACACTCCCATCTTGTGATCCTCACTATATCTCTAGGCTGATGTCCTCACCCACTCTGGTGTCACACTGCTTTGTTTTAGCTCAGAGCTTGTGGTCCTTGTTCTTGGTGAAAGCCTGATGCTTTGAGCTAAATGAGCTTTCCACAGCATGGGAGCTGGCCATGGGACCAAGGAGGAAGTGCTGGCTGTATACTAGCTCCATGGTACTTGTTATGCAGCACTGCCAAGATGAGAGCAGCCCCAAGGACAGCTCTTCTAACCTGAGCAGCCCTGCAACCTCAGAGCCTCCTACAAATGAAATTTAGGACACCTATGTCTTCATGTAAACTCATTGCCTCTTCAACAGATATCCATGGACCCATCTTCCCAGTTGCTCATTGTCCCACATATGTCTGCCTTTCTCTTCTAGTTTTAATCTGATGTCCCAGTTAAGAGCTAGTGGGGTATAAAGCTTCAGGAAGGAAAAAAAAAAAGTCAATAAGGCTGCTGGAGCAGTGTCCCAAATGGCAGACTGGAGCCTGCTGATGCAGAACCAGAAGGAGAGTCCTCATTGTGCAGCTCTGGAGAAATGGGAGATGCTTATTAGACCAAAAGGGAGTTCTGTGCACAGGAGAGGAAGTGCTCTGTGGCCCCCAGGACGTGAGGAAGATTTGCTAACTTGGCTTTCTACTCTCCATGCAGATAAGGAAGACTCTCAGTCTCCAATCATGAATTGGTATTATACAGTATACTCCCAAAGGCCATAATTACTTCCAGAAGCAGAAATTTGAATGACCCAGATAATTAGTTCAGTGCAGCTGGTCCAAAAATTATTTACATAAAAGCCAGTTTTACTGGAGGGGAAGCAAAACAACCTTGCTGCTGGAGGAAAGTGACCCAGTTAGTCCCATGCAGGGAGTCTGAGGAGGCAGCGTGAGTGGCACCGGGACTGCCTCTGCCATTGCCTCTTTCCTCTCTCGACTGCAGAGGGCAAATGCTGACCTGCTGGTCCAGAAGCGAAGCCCTGCTGTAGATAAGCATGCAGGAAGGCAGTGAAGAAACAGGAAAACTGCATGACTGTGGTGGGTTGAAAATTCCCCCCAGCATTAAATTACCAGCCCAGCCCAGCTGGAAGCAAATGAAGCTGTATTTACAAGCAAAACTACAATCTAAAATGAAATGCAATGAATGTGTACAAAATATACTATATTTACAGGTATTTACAATTAATAAACAGCACAAGAAACCCCCTGGCCAAAACCCAGGGGAGCTAATAGCTTTCCCTTTCCTGCTCCCCTTCTTACCCCCTGAACACAAAGGGACAAGAGAAAGAGCAGAGAACTGTTTTTTAGTACTTAGCCAAAACAAAGAGCACAGCCAAGGTCAGCAAAGCCAGCCAGAAGCAAGTAAGCATCTCCCAGAGCAAGGAAGCTGAAAAGAAGAAAGAAAGGTAGTCTATAGAACCCCACTTTATTGATAGTATGTCCAGTGAGATTGTTTAAAACTTCTCAGTATTTTCCTTTTCCACCCAATGGTGATTTATTTACATTCTACCACTTTCTGTTCAAGATCTGTGGCAGATGTTAAAGGCACAGCCTAAAACTACCACAATGACTTTGACCTTGTGCCTCCTATGAGAATCACTCTCAGGGACATGTGAGGGCCCAGTGCATCCAGAAAGATGGGGACAAGGCAAGGCCTGTTGCTGGAAGCCATACAAGGAGTGAGAGTTTTAAACCAAAAGAAAGGAAATTGAGACTAGACAGAAGGTAGAAATCTTTTACAATTGAGGTGGTGAAACACTTGGCATGAGTTGCCCAGAGAGATGGTACAATCTCCACCCCTGGAAACACGCCAGGTCAGGTTGGACAGGGCTCTCAGCAAGCTGACCTAGTTGAAGACATTCCTGCTTACTGCAGTGGGGGTTGGGTTAGATGACCTTGACAGGTTCTTTCCAACCCAAACCTTTCTGTAATTGTATCATGATAAGCTTGCGCTTGCCAAGGTGCAGGCACAGAGGGAGCAGTGAGAGCGGTGAGGAGCTCTGCTCCAAGCTTTGAGAATCCAGCATCATTTCTTCCACTCAGGGAGACTGGTGCATCTGGAAGCTAATCTCTGTGGTTATGGGGGTTAATTTTTAACCGTTTCCTCCTCAGAGCTTGGCAGGTAGCTGGGCAGTAGTAGGGATGCCCAGGAGGGGATTGCCCAGTGGCTGGGTGGTTAAGATCCCAAGGGGCCAGTACTGATGTTTCAGAGGCTGCCCTCCAAACTGTTGTGTTGAAAAGGAAATAAAGGAAATGATTTTAGAAAGCATTTCATTTTAAATGCAGCTAAGTGATTCAACCCTTTGCTGATGACTGTGTACACTAATGGTTAGCCCACTGCTGGGTTAACCACCACCCTTTATAGTTATTTTCCTGCGTTAATAAGCCTTGAGTCTCAGCTCTGAGGTGCTCTGACCCCATCATCCAGGCCATCTCCTCATCCCTGCCAGTGCTCCTACCCAGCAGGCAGTGAGGATGGTGGCTCAGTCCACTCGGGGCTGTCCCGTTGTCCCCAGCGAGCACTTTAGAGGTGCACTGGTTCTTGCTTCTCATAGACCAGGGCATCCTGTCCCTAGTGAACTGAGATTTGTTGTCGCAAGCATGGCAAGCCATGAAGCTACAGGCCATGGCAAGTGTGAGGAAGAAGGAAACCCAGGCTGTATATCCCTTTTTCCTTAAATCTTTGCCAAGTGTCCTGAAGGCCAGCCCCTTTCCATTCCACTGCAGAATCAGACCAATGCTCCGCAACAAAAGTATGCCAGGAGAGGTATCCACTGTCCCCAGTGTGCCACAGCCATCACCTCGCATCAGCACCCTCAAGGTAGAAGTGGTTTTGTGCTGCTGCTTCTCCAAAAGCTGGCTTGCTCTCTGGACAGGGCTTTTGTCCCCTCAAAGGGAGCAGAAGATAAACAAAATCTTTCAGGAGCAATGCAGGGTTAAGTGTGATCTTTTGTATTCAAGAGAGAGCACAAGCCTACTTGCTTCCCCCCCCCAAATTGTTCTCCTAAGATGTGTGATGTACAAATAGTAACAGTAAAGTGCTGCCTATCTCACCAGCCCCACATTACTGCTTGCTATTAAGTTGGCTACAGATAGTAGTTGTTATTTAACAGCATAGTAAACAATCAGATAGCGTCCCCATAATGCCTCCTGCTCACGCTGCTCTGTGCCAGCCTGTGCCCACTGACCGTGGGCTTAATCTTGATTTACAGCAGTGAAATGGGAAGGGGAATTAAAGGCCACAGAAAGCAAGCTGGAGAGGGGATGAATTGCAGTGGCTGGATCCTGACTGCTCTAACACAACCCTGGGGTAGCTCCAGGAGGCTGAAGAGCTGCCCAGCTGCCAGGGCAGAGGATGTGGAGGTTTAGGGCCTGCTACTCTTTGTTTGCCTTGAATGTTCTCATTGTACAAGTTCCCTTCCCTTTCCCTCACCCCACCTTCTCTCCAGGTGTCTCAGGGGCATAAGAAGCAAAGAGTGAGATCTTCAGGATGTGCATGTATTTTGCTTTGCCCTTTACCTAAAGGTATTGCACACAGTCTTCCATGTGCAGAAGCCTGTGAGATGGAAATGAGATGATTTTTTGTGGTGGGAATTCAGGAACCAGTTGACTTAAAACTTGTTGCAAACTCTGATGCATCTAATTTTACACGTGTTGCAAAGTCAAACAGAAATCAGCCTTATCTGTCAAACTGGAGCTTGGTATAGCTCCTGGGCAGTCCTGGGCTAACTTGGCAGTGTTGGGTTTCTGAGCAGCACTGTGCTAATGGTTGGACTCAATGATCTTAAAGGTCTCTTCCAAAAGATTCCATGACTGACTCTCACCTTCCTGTCTCACCAGTGTGGGCACTGGCAGCTGGCGCTGATCAGGCAGGAGGGCATGTCCTGCAAAGGGCTTAAGGTCAGTGGATGGCAGGGCCTGGAGGAGAAATATTAGTAGCTGCTTGCAGGATTGTGGAGTGGGTGAGGGAGGGACCCTCAGGAGCATTTGGGTGAGCAAGCAATGCCATCCTCCCCAGGCCATCCTGCTGTCTCATTCCCTGTCAGTGGAGATCTGCAGGGTTGTGTGCATTTGCATCTCTAACTCTCTTCCATGTGAGAGCCAGCTCCTCAGATCATAGAATCATAGAATCAGTCAGGGTTGGAAGGGACCACAAGGATCATCTAGTTCCAACCCCCTGCCATGGGCAGGGACACCCTACACTAGATCACGCTGGCCAGAGCCTCGTCCAGCCTGGTCTTAAACACCTCCAGGGACTGGGCCTCAACCACCTCCCTGGACAACCCATTCCAGGGCTTCACCACTCTCATGGTAAAGAACTTCTTCCTCACATCCAGCCTGAATCTCCCCATTTCCAGCTTCATTCCATTCCCCCTAGTCCTATCACTACCTGAGATCCTGAGAAGTCCCTCCCCAGCCTTCCTGTAGGCCCCCTTCAGATACTGGAAAGCCACAATGAGGTCACCTCGGAGCCTTCTCTTCTCCAGACTGAACAGCCCCAACTGTCTCAGTCTGTCCTCATAGGAGAGGTGCTCCAGCCCTCTGATCATCCTCGTGGCCCTTCTCTGGACACGCTCCAGCACGTCCACATCCCTCTTGTAATAGGGGCTCCAGAACTGGACGCCGTACTCCAGGTGGGGTCTCACCAGAGCTGAGTAGAGGGGGAGAAGCACCTCCCTTGACCTGCTGGTCACACTTCTCCTGATGCAGCCCAGGATCTGATTGGCTTTCCGGGCTGCAAGCGCACATTGAGAGCTCCTGTCGAGCTTCTCGTCCACCAGCACCCCCAAGTCTCTCTCCTCAGGGCTGCTCTCCAGCCAGTCACTGCCCAGCCTGTATTTGTGCCTGGGATTGCCTCGACCCAGATGCAGGAGCCTGCACTTGGTCTTGTTGAAGCTCATGAGGTTGGCTTGTGCCCACCTCTCCAGCCTGTCCAGGTCCCTCTGGATGGCATCCCTTCCCTCCAGGGTGTCCACTGCACCACACAGCTTGGTGTCATCAGCAAACTTGCTGAGGGTGCACTCGATGCCACTGTCCATGTCACCCACAAAGATGTTGAACAAGACAGGTCCCAGGACTGATCCCTGAGGGACTCCGCTTGTCACTGGCCTCCACTGGGACATGGACCCGTTGACAGCCACTCTTTGGGTGCGGCCATCAAGCCAGTTCTGTATCCATCTAGTGATCCATCCATCAAACCCATGTGTCGCCAGCTTGGAGACCAGGAGGTGGTGCGGGACAGTGTCGAAGGCTTTGCTCAAGTCCAGGTAAACGACATCAGTTGCTCGCCCCTCATCTATTAATGCTGTCACCTGATCATAGAAGGCCACCAGGTTTGTCAGGCAGGATTTGCCCTTGGCAAAGCCATGCTGACTATTCCCAATCACCTCTTCACTGTTCTTCTGAGTCATTAGTGCCTCCAGGAGGATCTGCTCCATGATCTTTCCGGGCACAGAGGTGAGACTGACTGGCCTGTAGTTCCCCGGTTCCTCCTTCTTGCCCTTTTTGAAAATGGGAGTAATGTTTCCCCTTTTCCAGTCTGTGGGGACTTCCCCACTCTGCCATGACTTCGGGAATATAATAGAGAGGGGCTTGGCAACCTCATCTGCCAGTTCTCTCAGCACCCGTGGGTGTATCCCGTCGGGTCCCATGGACTTGAACACTTTCAGGTTCTTCAGGTGATCACGAACCTGAGCTTCACTTATGATGGGCAGTTCTTCCTCCCCGTCCCTGGCATCGTCTGCCATGACACCAGGAGTGTGGCTGGAGGCCCTTGCAGTGAAGACTGAGGTAAAGAAGTGATTGAGTACCTCAGCCTTTTCCACATCACTTGTGACCAATTCACCACTTTCCTTTCTGAGGGGGCCCACACCTTCCCTAGTCTTCTTCTTGCCATTAATATACCTATAGAAATTCTTAGTGTTCCCTTTAACCCCCCTGGCTAGATTCAGTTCAAACTCTGCTTTGGCTTTCCTAACCAGGCCTCTTGCTGCTCGGGCAGCTTCCTTATATACCCCCTGTTCTATCTGTCCTTCCTTCCACTTCCTGTAGAGTTTCTTTTTAAGTGATAGTGTGTCCAGCAGCTCCTTGTTCATCCAGGCAGGCCTCCTAGCATTCCTTCCTGCTTTTCTCCTTATAGGTATACATAGCTCCTGGACACAGAGGAGGTGGTCCTTGAATACTGACCAGCTGTCCTGGGTCCCTCTTCCCTCCAGGGCTTCATCCCACGACACTTTGGCTAGCAGATCCCTGCAGCGATCGAAGTCTGCACGCCTAAAGTCTAGGGTCCTAAGCTTAGAATACATCCTCCTGATTGCCCTGAGGATATTAAATTCAACTGCTTCATGGTCACTGCAGCCAAGGCCGTCTCTGAGCCTCACATTTGTTACCAGCCCTTCCCTGTTGGTGAGAACAAGGTCCAGCGTAGCACCTTTTCTTGTTGGTTCCTCTACCATTTGGAGGAGGAAGTTGTCTTCTATGCAGTCCAGGAACATCCTGGATTGCTGATGCCTTGCTGTGTTGTCCCTCCAACAGATGTCAGGGTGGTTGAAATCCCCCATGAGGACCAGGGCTTGTGACCTGGAAGCCGCTTCTATTTGCCTGTGCAGAGCCTCATCTGCTTGGTTCTGCTGGTCAGGTGGCCTGTAGGAGACCCCCACAGTAATATCTCCTTCCCCTGTCTTGCCTTTAATTCTAACCCATAAACTTTCAACCGACTCATCATGCCTCCCCAGGTGGAGTTCTGCTGATTCCAGCTGGTTGTTGACACAGAGGGCAACACCTCCTCCTCTCCTTCCCTGCCTATCCTTCCTAAAAAGCTTATACCCGTCTATCCCTACGTTCCAGTCATGGGAGTCGTCCCACCAAGTTTCGGTGATGCCCACTATGTCATGGCGTCCCAGCATCACGGTGGCCCTTAACTCATCCTGTTTGTTGCCCAAGCTGCGTGCATTTGCATAGAAGCACTTCAGCTGGGCTGGCCCTGTCGTCCTCCTGTGCCAACTCCCCTTGGTTTCCACAGGGTGTCCTGGTGTGTCATTTGTGTCTTGCCTCAGGGCAGCAAGCTGAGAGCCCCTACTGGCTCTCCATCCCTCCACCTCAGGTGAGCTGCCCCCTGCTTGTCACAGGCCAGCAGGAGACCACCAACCCCTCCCCCTTCAAATCTAGTTTAAAGCCCTGTCTATGAGCCCTGCCAATTCCTGCCCCAGGATCCTTTTCCCCCTCTGGGACAAGTGTGTCCCATAAGTTGTTTTTAGCTCTGCTGCCTTGAAAACCAAACCATGATTGTAGAACCCAAATCCCTGCCGATGGCACCAGTCCCTGAGCCATGAATTGACCTGTTGGCTCTTCCACAATGTTCCCTCATCCATCACTGACGTTAGAGGGATAGCAGAGAACACTACTTGAGATCCTGACCCCTTTAGCAGGTGCCCTAACGTTCTGAAATCTCTTTTAATTGACCGTGAGCCTCGCATTGTTGCATCGTCACTACCCACCTGAAAGACCAGCAGTGGGTAGTAGTCTGAAGGGCTCACAAGTTCGGGAATTTTGCCTACTATGTCCTTTACTTGGGCACCAGGGAGGCAGCAGATCTCCCTATGAAATGGGTCTGGTCTGCATATTGGGCCCTCTGCCCCCTTCAGTAGGGAGTCTCCTACAACGATGACCCTACGAGGTTTCCTTTCTGGACTAGTTTTGATAGCTGGCCTGAGGGAACCTGTCATTGGTGCAGCTTCTGTCTTCCTTGAGTCCTCATCCTCACCTATGACCTGCTCCTCCTGTAGAGCCTCATACCTATTCTGAACCTTCACTGTAGGCAGCGTGCTGCTCAAAGTAGCACGCTTGCTCCGTCTGCCCTTCTTCCGTCGGGCAGAGACCTGCTCCCATTGGCCCTGCTCATGTGGGTTACTGCAGGGTAATGCTATCAGGCAAGAGTGACTGAGCTCAGCAGAAGAGCAGCAGCAGAGCTGGTTCTCTGGGATGGCTCTCTGGGAGGAATCACACAGCCTGGGTGATTGGAGGCAGTGCTTCTGCACATTTCCTGTGGCATGAGGGGAATGTTTCCTCTGCTGGCTCTTGGTTGCCCAGTGCAGCAGGAGATGCTGGCAGTGAGAGGACACAGGATGTGCTCCTGCACCTCCTGGTGCTCCCACCACACCCAGGACTTGCTGATGGAAACCACTTCCCCCTGTGTCTAACCCGGCAGGTTTGATGGCAGCTCTGTGCCAGGACCACAGCTGTAGGCTAGCTCAAGGAGAGCTCACATGGTTACAAGGAGGGGCTCCTGACATTGTGTTCCCTCCAGCTGCAGAGCTGGAGTGCAGTAGGTGCTTCGGGACAGCTCCTTCCTTGATAAAACTCCTCCTGTCTTGCAACAGAAAGGAATTTGTCCCTCTGGGCCAGCTGCTCCCCAATGTGGGAAGTTCAGGAACCCCCTTGAGGTGCAAACAGACATTTCCAGCTCCACCCAAGTATACATAAGCATTTTAAAAGAGCACTTTAAAATTCCAGCTCTCCCCCTCAGCTGCTTGCCACCGTTTGCTTTCTAAATGAGTGGGATGTCTCCTGTGTTCAGCTCCATCCGCATCGCTGTGCACAGACACAAGCATGCCCATCTCGCACGCCAAGTATTCCCCATCCCCGAGCCACAGTTTCAGCAGAGAGAGGACAGAATTAGCTCTTGTCTCCACGTCATCAGCTCCCTCTCTGCTACTTTATATAAAGACATCTCAACCCTGAAGGAGCTGGCACCTGGCGCCCCTGCCTTCTGAATGCACAGAGTAGAGGAGTAAAGAACAAAATAGTGGGGGTGAGGGAGGGATGTTCTGTTTCTGCTACATAGCATGAAACGTCCTGGAGTTAAATACCCACAAAAATATTCACTGTTAATGTTTAATAATCCCAGGAACTTGTCACTTCCACTTACCACCTCGGAGCTGCCGTTCCCTCACAGACTCCCACGTCTCAGCTTTGGGCCTAAGATGATTCCCCATGTATATACTAGAAGAACAAAAAAAAACAACACAGAAAAGCCAAGAAGCAGGGAGACACAGTGCCTGTGCCTCAGCTGCAAAGCCAGAGAGGGTTTTCTTATCCTCTCTGCTTGTGCAGAAGTAAAATTACTCACACAGCTGCTGTTTTTCAAGGTTACCTTTCTGAAGCCCCCTTCTCTAACCTCTGAGAGAGCCTCTTGGATGTGTTTGCTTCGCTGTGCCGAGTAACCAGCCTCATCACCCCTCTTCTCCCCTATCCCCAGCCATTCTCCAAACAGGAGCAGGGAATTGGGGTGATCCAGTGACAGAATAGTGCCTAAAATAACCCAAATTGAGACTTTGCCTGGCACACTTTAAAATAGCTCATTTGTGGCTGTGAGGGTCCTCTTGAAGAATGCCTGGGCACTGTTTTGCAGGACTCACTTGCAAACTAGGGAGTATTTCTTGGTGTAGGTCGGTGCCAACACAAATGTCTGCCTTTCCCTGCTGGCAATTGAGGCACCAAAAAAAGCAGTCAAGTCTCCCAGCATGTGGTGGAAGCACCTGCATCAGTCACACTGCAAACAGAACTGGGCCATCCCGCCCCTCTTGCTGGCTTCTGCAAAATGCTTTATTATTATTCCTCCAGGCTGAGTAGTTAATGAAAATTCAAACTCCTCTAGCTTATTCCAGTTAGAAGGAGAAATGGGTGATGCAGTCAGGTGCCTCTGCTGCACTTCTGTGTGTTTGGAACAATACCCTGTACAATACCCTGCACAATACCCTGCTTCTGGCAGCATGGGAGGAACCCAAAAACAAGAGCTCATTTCCCTGCATTTCACTTTGGCCACCACTCCCACCCCAAACTGGTGGCAGTATTCTGCCAAATCCAAATCATCAGATTCTGTTCAAACTTTCCTTGGCTTCTGTGAGCTGTTATTCCCTCTACACCTCAGCTTTCTTTTCCCCCTACAGCAATAAATACGCTCCCTGAAGCAACACTCCGCCCAGGAGCTGCAGTGCAGAGCAGCCTGGTCCCTAAAAATGTCATGGGATGGCAATGTCAGGACAGGATCCAGTCTGCCTTTTACAGGGAGCGAGGAGGAGGACCATGACACGTGCTTGATGCTTCTTACAGCTGTTTGAAACGAAAGATGCCTCTAAACTGTCATTTTTTTCCCCACAAAGGTTTAACCCAGCTGTAGCAACACTTGCCACTTTTCTGTAATTCTTGTAGCTACAACTTTCAGTTAGAAACCCCAAAACTGGGCAAACTGAGAGTGTTGTGGAGTTGAGTGACCAGATCCGTTAGGCTTATAACACAGAGAGATGTGCTGTCAGTCCTCTGAGCCTCCAAACAAGCCAGAGCTGTAGGAACATTGTAAACTCTCTCGTTTCCCTGCCTTTCAGCATCTCTCCTGGTTCGAGGAGGATCCAAATGTCACTTTGCTGCTGATCAGTCAGATACAGATCTGCAGAACCTCCAGCAGGGTCAGAGCAAGTGGCACACAAAGCTCTCTCCAGCAGCCAGCAGAGAGCAGATGCTGCAGGAAACCTGCAAGAAAAGGGCAAATTCAGCTCTGCCCTTCCTCTGGCTTAGGCTTCCAGCCTCTGACAAGCTGAGCTGAAGGATAGCTTCATATTGTTGTGTCCGACATCCCTCCAGAGTCTTTTCTGATCTCAATCTGTCTGATTGCTTTTGGTGTTCCTGGTATCCTGTGGCAATCAACACAGCATCATTACACGTGTTTGGTAGAAATTTGTCTCCTGGGCAACCAAAAGAAGCCAACCCTGGGCTGCTGGACACAGAGTATAGCTCTGAGGAATTGTCGATATCTGTTCTTTGTTCATCTTCCCCCAGCATTTGTGGTCATATTTATGTTGATCATGTTTAATCAGTCTCACCCCTTCATGCAATCAGCTTTGGGGCCTGTTTATACCTTTGCCATCTAAACATCCTCCACTTTTGGGCCTGTTTATACCTTTGTCATCCTCTGGCAGTGACTGCCCAGCCTAAGAGACTCTGCTGGTGACTTCTTTCGATATGTCTTATATCCACTCCTTGATTAATTCCCTGGGAATCCCATTCTCACGGTCAGTAACAGTAAATATTCCTTCTGTCCTTACCTTCTCCAGCCACTAGTGGGTTTACAGCATGTTGCTGAGGTCCACCTTGGCCTCAGCCATCCCTCCCTAGCCCGGGCTGTTTAATAATAGATTGCTGCTAGACTTCACCATTGCTGCGGGGAGAAGTGGTGAGCGTAAAGGCAGCTTCTGTGGCTGCTCTCAGGGTTTCATTTTCCTCTTTCATTGACCTCAGACACTACACCTTGCTGGACAGCATTTAGGTGATAGGAATGTAAGATAGTGGGGAGACAAAAGTGAAAGTCTATGTGAAGAAAATCTAAAGCATTTTGTGGAGGGGAGGAAGTGACATTTCTTTCCATCCTTAAGAAACAAGGGGCGAGAAATGTATTCTTAAAAAGCATCCCATACCAGGGGCTGTTAGGTGCTCATCTGAGATAGTCCCAAACCTTTATTTTTAATTCATAAACTGGGATCAGAGATGGAGCTGCACTACACCTTAAGGGGAGATGGCTACTTTTTTTTTTTTTTTTCCCCTGCTAACATGCTTTTAAAACAGGGGAAAGTACAGTAAAGGGAAACACCAATATCCCTGAAAGACAAAAAGGAAGGTAAAGATGGTGGAGTCTGAACTGAACTGTAGGCAGAGACCTAGTGAGCAGTGTAGACACAGAAGTTATTTGTGCTCCCAGAGACAGGTCAGATGTCAACTATTACACAGTTACCTAGGCCATTGATTCTGTGCTTCTAGGAAAATGGTTTGAGATTCACCCACATAAACAGGCAGGAGAACTGCATACTGCTGTGAGTGTTTGGGGATGGGATGGGATGAGATGGGATAGGATGAGATGGGATGGGATGCCATAGGGTATGTGTGCCATAGCAGCCCTCCTCTTGCTCTCCTCAGGCATTGCCTCCATGGTTCAAGGACTGTTGAGTCATTTTTAGGCCACTTTCCTACATAAATGAGGCTCAGGCAGCCTGCCTGAGGAGCCATCCGTTACTGTCCCCTGGCAACTCTTGAAGCCTTTTGTTTTCAGGTACATGGACAGAGAGGTGCAGTTTCAGACCTATCCCTGCAGGGTTTGTGAAAAGAAAGGCCTAAGTGGAGCAGAGAGACCCATTCCCTTCTCTGCCGAAGGACTGGCTACAAGAGCTCAGCGTCAGAAACCTGCAGGAGCAAGTCCTTTCCTGGGCTTCATTGCTTTTGCTCCACAGGAACTTGCTCCTGTATTAACTGAATTTTCTTGTCCTTCCCTTTACAAAGCCAGCCCTCTGCTGTAACAGGGATAATGACATATGCTGCCTGAAATAGGATGCTTATGAGAGCCTGGCTTGAAATAAAGACTATAAAAATGTAATGTCTAGCAATTGTAACATCATCCACGGAGCAGGGGAGGAAGAGACAAACAGGCAGGTAGAGAGAGAGGGCTCTTACCTGAACTCTCTGCTTGGCTGTACCACGGGTGTACCACGGGTGACTAACAAGAAAGGACCTTAAGGAAGAACATGCAGGATTTTAACCAAATTTGACTTATCATAAGCAAGCTTTTACACTTGCATCAGCCTGTACTGGAGATCCCTAAATAATTCAGAGCATTCCAATGATCTAACATTAGTAAAGTAATGTTCTTCTCACAGGTGCTTCAAAGTAGAAACCAAGGTGGCAATATTTCCTTTTTTTTTTTTTTTAAAATACTGGTAACACTTCATTTCCCTGATCCAGAGCATTTAATATCCAATATAAATCAATACCTCCCTGACTAGCTATCAATAAATGAGTAATTACATTTCTGCCTATCCCTAGATGCTCTGCAGCCATTTATTCTAGTTGCTTAATCACAAAGCTGTGATTGCAGGGGAAGTTCAAACAGATGTGAATACATAAAGCCAAAAATAGAGAGCTAAGCTGAGAACTTCACTGCAAATAGCTGTCTCTTCTGAAGCAAGCTGCCTCTCACTTTCCCAAGAGAGGCAGCAGGTATCTCCTCACTGTTCAGAACAATAACTGCTGTGGTAAAGCTTGGTCAAGCAAAGCAGAACTTCACTCGCTTTGCTTTTCACAGTCAGCATCTGAATGCAACAGGGAGTCCTCACTGGCCTGGTCAGGAACTCTCTTTTTTAGCCCCTCAAAGGCCATGGGATCTCCAGCTGTTTACACTGGAGCCTCCATTTGAAAAGGACTCACACAGTAAGACCCATCTGTCTCTACAGACAAACTTGTTCATCTCACATGAGTGTTTTGTGCTTTTTGGAATGGCCCTACACCTGAGAATGCTGGAAAGAGCCATCTTCACCCCAGGGAATCCTGCAGCAACAGCATTCCAGTTTGGTCACTGTCCCTTTAATGCCATGTGCTTGCTGTCAGGAGACCAGATATGTGTGCATTAGGAGTGCCTGGGTATGTGTGCACACAGAATCATCAGGCTCAGGAGAGGAGCTGAATTCTAGATTTGATGTGAGAGTGGCAGTTTCTCATTCACTGGCATTGCCACAGTCTTCCTCCTGCACCTTGGTGCAAGCCTTGGAGGTGAGTGAATTAGGCTATGTCTAAGTCAAAACACTTAACCAATATTAATTAGCTGAGCCTCCCTCCTGTCTCAATTAGATGCTTTCTGTCTGCAGGAAGGATGGAAACTCAGATGACTTGCCAGAGTTCAGAGAGCAGAGCAGTGATATGTTCCCCTCACTCCCTATCCTATGCAAACATGTTCTTCCTTCCAGACAGGCTGGATATGTTTACCACATCTCTGCCTGTGTTTTCCTTCACCTTCCATCCCCACAGGGAGCCCTCAAGCACGTATTTATTTGCACTTTGAACCTGTGCTTCCCTGCATGGCAATGCTTCAGCTCGAGCTGGAACCTGATTGCTGTAGGGGAAGCAGGATGCCTCAGTGCCTTCATCTGCAATTCCCCCTATTCACCCCATCACTTCCATGTTCTCCTGCAGCTGTTGCCAACAAGTGGCAAAGAATCCTGCAGTGGTTCAGAGCAAAGCATATGCCTCACAGACACCCCTGGGTGAGTGCACAACTGTGCAATCAGGCTGATGTGGACTGAACTCAGCTCACAACAGCAGAATTAGCAAAAGCCTTCATGCACATGCTAATATATACACCTCTATGGGTGCCTGGAATGCTTCTGAATGGATAGATGGTTTAGGATGGCAGGTTTGGCTTTGGGAGGTGTCTTGCACCATATAAATTCTAGGGTACAAAAAAATGCTGACAGATGTATGTATATAAATACATATGTCTGGGTCTTTGGAAGGAATGACAGCCTGGGCTGGCTGGCTGCAGAGATGACTACCTGGCTGCTCACATCCTTCAATGAAAGACAAAAGCCTTCAAGCTGCGTGCAGCTTGACTCTGAACCCCTGCAGCCATCTCAGATTCCATCAGGTTCTCTTTTCACTGAGTTGTGTGGCCCTGGATCCTGCTCTGCAGGTCTCAACAGCCCCAGCAGAACAGGCAGACATGGTGAGTTGGTTGGGTAGATTGGTGCCTTCCTTTAATTCACACAACAGAATCCCAGGGTGGTGGGGGTTGGAAGGAGCCTCTGGAGATCATTTAGTCCAACCCCCTGCTACAGCAGGTTCACCTAAAATGGGCTGTAGAGGGTCACGTCCAGGCAGGTTTAGAGTCTCTTCAGAGAAGCAGACTCCACCTGCTTGGGCAGCCTGCTCCAGTGCTCTGTCACCCTCAAAGGAAATAATTTTTTCCTCGTGTTCAGATGGAACCTCCTGAGTTCCACTTTATGTCTGTTGCCCCTTGTCCTGTCGCTGGGCACCACTGACAAGAGACCGGCCCCATCCTCTTGACCCCTGCTGACCCCCGATCAGCATTGATCAGATCCCCTCTCAGTCTTCCCTTCTCCAGGCTAAACAGCCCCAGGTCTCTCAGCCTTTCTGGGTGCTCCAGTCCCCTCATTATCTTTGTATCCTCAACTGGGGATCCCAGAGTTGGACACAGTAGGTAAGAGTAGCAACTGCAAAGCTTCGGTGGCTATGATTTGAACAGCAGCCAGGTAAAGGGGACCACAGTAATGCAAGAGCCAGGAAAGGCCCTCACAAAGTCTTTTTCTGTGTGGTATCCAAACTAACAAATCTTTTGAAGGATGAATCCAAACGTATCCTATTTCTGTTATTCCTGTGGCAGAGATGGGCTGGGAAGCCCTCACCCCCAAGGCTTGCAGCAATGGGTACAGCCCAACACAGTCTACTCAGACCTTCTCTCATGTGGAAGTTAGCTCTGCTTTGAGCAGAAGACTGAACAGGAAGGTCCTTTCTGATCTAAATTATTTTCCAGTGCTAAGTTCAAAACCTGGTTTAAGTGGACATTTGGGTGGCATCTCTAGGTCCCAGAGTAGAGCTTGCCCTGCTCATTTGGCATCACAGTGGGGTGTGACTGTGGCAGCAGAGGAATGAAACCCAGTCTGCAATGAAGGAGCACTCCTGGTGGCAGAAGACTCCTGAATAGTTCAAGCTAGCTCTCTTCCCTACCAGCAGTGCCCAACATGGATGGAAACAAAGTGAAGGGGGTTTAGACTAAATGAACTTGAAAGGTCCCTTCCATATCAAAGCATTGTATGATTCTATAAAGAAAACTTCAAGCACAACTTCAGCTTTGCTACTCCTGATCCTTAGGAGGATGTGGCAGCTCCCACTGGAGCTGGGTCCAGGCTAAAAGGCCAGGAGAGCCACCATGGCTCTGGGAGGCCACAGTGCTTGTTCCAGCTGCAGTTTGGCAGGGAAAGCCTCTTGTTGTCAGGAGCAGGGAGTTGGTCCCGCTCAAATCCAGTGCTGAGGCAGCAGATCAGGACTAGCTTAGGAATGGCTTGCACAGCTCTGCCTGCTTGTGGGGTTTGTGCTGGCTTGATGAAAGGGCTGGCTTCTGTCCTTGACTGAACTCTCGTGGTTCAAAGTTGTGCTGGCTTTTTTCTGTGTCCTTTGGGGTGAAAAATGTCTTGCAAGCTGCTGCTTCTGATTATTTCCCCGATGTTTCCACATCCTCCAGACAAATGTCACCCGAAGCAGTGCTCTGAGAGCCTGCAATCGTTATTGCCAGTAGCCCACAGCCAAACTGAAAATAAAAAGCCACAGCATGGGACCAAGAGGCAAGCAAAAATCCCCAGCTGCTGCAGACTGGAGGCCTCAGCTCTCCATTCCTGTCTTCTTCATGGTGAAGGAAGCTTCAGTCTAACATCATCCTCTTCTGATGTCATCCATAAACCAAGCTGGCTAGTAGAAAGCACTGGGAGAGTGAACCTTTCCTCTTCATGTCTGTGTTTAATGGCCACGAAATTTTGGATGTTCAATAAATACAGTGGAGGGTAAGAGATGGTTTGCCAGGGGAGCATTTATTTGCCCCTTGGAAGAATCTGGGGAGCTTTTCTCACAGCTCAACCCCTTTTCCATTCAAATCCAGCTGCAGAAGGTGCTTCTCACTGCTCTGTGCCCACAGCAAGCCCTGGGCCACAGCTTGGAAACACTTTGTTTTTCCTCAGTGGACTGCTCAACCCTTGTAGCTCTGGAGCACTCCATAACACAGTCCTGGTCACACCTGTCCGTGCAGAGCTGAGCAAAGCAACCCCCAACCCTGACCCCAATTTCATCCACTCCATCAGACCCCACCAAGAGCCTCTCCTGGAGAGGTGTTCTCAGAAGAGCCACATACAAGGACAAGCACTGCGTGAGCCATTCTGCCCAGCAGAGGAAGGCTCTGGAGGCTGTGAACGTCACCAGAGGAGGCTGTGCACATCTTATCTGGCATGCCAGAGTGCTGCCTCTCAAGAGCAGCTCTAGATTATCAGAAAAGAGGCTATTTTGGGCTCCTTGGTTCAGCCTCTGGAGCAGTAGGTGACCAGTGCTGCAGGAGCTGGTTTAGGAGTTAGGAGATAGAGAGCAGCCAGTGATTTCCAGCAAGATGGGGTCACCCTGCATTCCCCTCCCCCAGCAAGCAGGCAGGACAGGCTCGCTGCAGGAAGGCAGCTGCCACCAAAAGACCATCGTTTAAAGCATTTTTAGCCTAACCTGCTGGACTCCTGACTTTGCTGGTTCTAATCCCCTGTACCAGAGAAGAGAGGGAATGCCATGGGGATGAACAGACACAAGTGATACTACTTTAATAGCAGGGTTGCTTTGATATATGCCATCCAATTCCATTCTGCTCCAAAAGTGAAATAATTTACTGTGTTTCTGCACACAGTGCACCAAAACCCACAGGGTTAAAGCAATAATTTATCCTTTGACAACAGGAAGCAGCTGATAAAAGAAGCCCTCTTTTGTTTTAGATTAGCAGGCCATTTCCCATGTGTTATATTTGCTTTGGCTGCCTCCCTGGCATCCGCTGGTGGAGATGAGAAGGAGGGGAAGGCAAGGGTGTTGCTCAAAACACAGCATCCCCAAATGCTGCTACTCCTGTTGTCTGATGCTTAAAGGTAGCAAGGATCCTCCTGAACCCTTTTCCTCCTGCCTAGAGCTTTCTTAAGGCTACTCTACTAGCAGAGCTCCAGAAACTCTCTGGAAAACTAACACAAATTTTCCAGGAATAAATAATCTAAGAAGTCCATAGTCTGGAGATGCAGAAAAAAAGCAGAAAAGGAATATCCCAAATAAGCCAGCATGCAATTGATTCCACCTGTGCAATCCTTTTGTGCTTGGCTGGTGTTTTTGTTTCCTAAAGGAAGCACTCCTCAATGACGGTCACACTCATGTCACCAGCCATCTAACCTCCTTTCCCCTACCTGAAGAGTGAGCTTGGGTTGTCCACATCCCATCTTTGCTGCATGGCCTTGTGGTTGCCCCATGGCAGCACCTGGGGTAAGAAACCTTTAGCCATGGGTTGAAATCACAGCTGTGCTTCCTACTCCCAGCATTGGACAAACTCCAGCTCAGTGCTGGAGGAGCTTGGGGAGCATCACCTCAGACATGGTTTGTGAAGGAAAGGGTAAAAGTTATCTTGTCTGTTCTTAATTATGAGCAAAGAAATCTTGAGTTGCTTTCTGCTGGATTCTTACCTGAGGAACAGCAGGACTGCTAAGTCTTGCTTTGATTCAATTCCCCCCCCGCCCGGAGAACCCTCCAGAGGTCTAAGAGATGGGACAAGCAGGATATTGAATCTTTTCTGCCCAGCAGTCCTTACAGTCCGAAGAAGGGCTCATCAGCCTTAAGCTTTTCTGTGCTTTCTCACTCTCAGGCTGGTCTTGCAAAAACTGTGATCTTCCTGTGCAGGCAGGAACCACCAGAAGGTCCTGTTAAAACACTTTCATTTTCCAGGCTTGGGAGACTTTTAATGTTGTGATGCAGTGCTAAAGTAACTGCACCATGTATTTAAAGTTGTCTGAGATTTCCACTGTAGACCTTAAACACAGTGCTAAATAGGGCAAACAAAAATAGCTGTTCCTTTGACAAGTGCTTATTTAAAGTCTGTTTTGTCAGCATTGCTGCCCTGGTTATGACAGGGAAGTTGTCTCACAATTGCATAATTACCAATATTGAACACCAAAGTAAACCAGCACAGATCCACGATGGAGTGGGTAACGTTTGCCGTGGATGTTGCACCCTCCATTAAAGCTGCAGCAGCTCCATTTCAATCCATGGCCTTGGGAGAACGCTGCCTGGCTGCTGCTTCTCATCTACTCTCAGGAGCTTGCTCTGCTCTATGCTCTCAGGTTTTCATGCCAGGGAGGGTGATAAGGACTATTTTCTCACTTGCCTGTGTGATGCTGAGAGAAGGCAGTGCTACTGCCTTTGCTGCTCCTTCTGCAAGTGTCCAGTACTCACTGCCAGACTTTTAATGGACTTCAGTCTCATAGGAGTTGGGACTGGAGAGAGAGGGGAGAAGCAGCTTGGAAAGATTCAGAGCTCTTTTCTGCACAAGCTGAAGTTCAGCACCTGCACTTCTGTGGAATACAAAATATTCAGTACTCTGTCCCTCTTTTCCCTTCCTCTTCTCTTGCCCCTCCACATAGTGGAAATGACATGAACCCAGGAGGTTCCATCTGAACTTGAGAAAAAACTTTCCTGAGAGGGTGACAGAGCACCAGAACAGGCTGCCCAGAGAGGCTCTGGAGTCCCCTTCTCTGGAGTGATTCCAAACCTGCCTGGGCATCATACAATACAATACAATACACCAGGTTGAAAGAGACCTTCAAGATCATCGCGTCCAACCCATCAACCAATCCAACCCACCTAAACAACTAAACCTTGCAGCCAAGCACCCCATCAATTCTCCTCCTGAACACCTCCAATGAAGGTGACTCCACCACCTCCACGGGCAGCCCATTCCAATGGACAATCACTCTCTCTGCATAGAACTTCTTCCTAACATCCAGCCTAAACCTGCCCTGGCGCAGCCTGAGACTGTGTCCTCTTGTTCTGGTGCTGGCTGCCTGGGAGAAGAGGCCAACCTCTGCCTGGCTACAACCTCCCTTCAGGGAGTTGTAGAGAGCAATAAGGTCACCCCTCAGTCTCCTTTTCTCCAGGCTAAGCAACCCCAGCTCCCTCAGCCTTTCCTCATAGGGCTTGTCTTCCAAACCCCTCACCAACTTTGTTGCCCTTCTCTGGACACGTTCCAGCAAGTCAACATCCTTCCTAAACTGAGGGGCCCAGAACTGGACACAGTACTCAAGGTGCGGCCTAACCAGTGCAGTGTACAGGGGGAGAATGACCTCCCTGCTCCTGCTGGCCACACTGTTCCTGATGCAGGCCAGGATGCCATTGGCCTTCTTGGCTGCCTGGGCACACTGCAGGCTCATGTTCAGCCTACAATCAACCAGTACCCCCAGGTCCCTCTCTGCCTGGCACCTCTCCAGCCACTCTGACCCCAGCCTGTAGCACTGCCTGGGGTTGCTGTGGCCAATGGGCAGAACCCGGCACTTGGATGTGTTAAATCTCATGCCCTTGGACTCTGCCCATCTGTCCAGCCTGTCGAGGTCCCTCTGCAAAGCCTCTCTGCCCTCCAGCAGATCAACTATTGCCCCAAGCTTGGTGTTGTCCGCAAATTTACTGATGATGGACTCAATGCCCTCATCCAGATCATCAATAAAGATGTTGAAGAGCATGGGGCCCAGCACTGATCCTCGGGGCACACCACTAGTGCCTGGCCGCCAGCTGGCTGTGGCACCATTCACCACCACTCTCTGGGCTTGGCCCTCCATCCAGTTCCTAACCTAATGCAGTGATCCCGTCACCCTGCTCGAGGTGAACCTGCTGTAGCAGGGAAATCAGACCAGGTGATTGCCAGAGGTCCCTTCCAGCCCCTACCATGTGATTATTTTTTCAGTCAGACCATAGAAGGAATCATTGCAGTCCTGCCTACACCACCATTCTCCCCAGCTCTTTCCCTCCCAAGGTTTCTTGCAGGCCCTAGGGCAGGTTTGTACCCACAGACACTTGACACATGTCATGGTTACCTGAATGCAAGCTTGGGATCCATCTGCTCTGCACTTTAGTCTTGCTCATTTCTTTCAGCTAAACCCACAGGGAAATAGAGCAGGGAGCTCTGGCCTGCTGGGGAGGATCTTCTCTTTCAGTGCTGCTTACCCAGCAGCAGGGTCAGAAGTCTGAGTGCTGAGGCAGAAGCACAGGAATGGACAGATGTGCCTTTAGCTTCCACCAGTGGAAAACCTTCAAGCAACTTCATCAGGGTCACACTGATGTGGACAGTCTTTTTAGCAGGGCCTGCTGTGATAGGACCAGGGCTGATGGTTTTTAAATGAGGGGAGATTTAGACTAGACAGAAGGAAGAAATTTTTTATGATGAGGGTGGTGAGACATGGTCACAGGTTGCCTGGAGAGGTGGTGGAAGCCCCTCCCTGGAAACACTCAAGGTTATACTAGGTGGGGATCCGAGCAATCTGATTTTGTTGATGTCTCTGCTCAGTGCAGGGTAAGCAGGTCCCTTCCAACCCAAACCACTCTATGGTTCTATGCTACAAGGATGCAGTGGCAGAAGCAGTTATGCCAGCTTGTAGCAGAATTCCTAAGGCACCACCTTCTTGTAACCTGCTGCCTCATGGCCTGCACATCTTCCAGTTACAGGAGCACTGGGGTGAGGACCCTACAACCAAGGGCTTTCTCCTTAATACAGTCTTCATTCATTTTAACAGTAGAATCATACTGTGCTCTGCATGAGGTTGGAGACATAGGGAAATAATGAGCATCATCATTTAATTAAAGATAGGTCCTAATAAAAAAAGCTGCACAGAGGGACTGGCATAGGATGACAAAGAGAACCTTCACCGTGAAATTCTTCCTGCTTGGCTTTGTGTCTCTGATTTTCCATCCTGTGGCATGTCATTCCCTGCTTAAAAAATACAAAATAATTAGGGAAAACAGAAGTGTGACCATTCAGCCTCACACTGACACCTGCATGTGTCATCAGCAAAGGTGGAATTTCTTCTATCCAGCACTCTTCTTGCTTGACCTGAAGGATTACCTGACAGCAGTAACAGGGTGCACTCCTGCCTGCTCACTGCAGGCCAGCTGTGAGAGAAGTGTGGTTGGAGAACTCTCCTCTGTGGTAAGCAAACTGCAACTTTTCAGGGACTCAGGAATTAGAAGGCTTTCCTTTGTCAGTGTAGTGATGTCAGGCTTGTGGTCCCTGCTTGGAGTGGAGGCTACTGCCATTGCTTTCTAGAGATGACATTCCCAGCCTTTTCCTCTCCCCTAGGCAAAACCCACTTTTTTCATGGGGTTTGGGAAAGCTGAAGTGTTCCAGCTGGCACTGCCTGTAAAAATGATTGTTAACATTATCTGGAAGAAGAGCAAGGCTTTGCTCATGCACAGGATTTCCTTACAGGGAATGTATGGGCAACACCCCATACATAAGAGCAGAGCTTCCCTTTGCAGCTGGGTCAGCAACCACCTTGCAGGCAAAACTTTGTCCCGTGGAGGCTGGAGAACACGCTCCAATGCTGCTGTGCCTTGGCAGACACTGTTGGAAGTGGAAACCTCCTTGCATTTCTCCTCTAAAGAAACCTAGGAGTCGGTGCAGAGCACTGCAAAGCACTTGACTTGAGAGCACACAATCCTTTGTATGTAAATTATTAACAAACACCTCAGCTTCCAGCCAAAGGGAGCAAACAGTTTCTCTTTTCCTGGCCACACAGCTCCCTTGCTTTCCTTACAGTGCTTTTAAATCCAACCAACCAGAGGAAAACTGCTCAAGCTCTAACTTCTTGACATTATTGTCAGTTTATTTCCATGAAGCTGAACACTGAATATTATGAAACAGCTCAGGAATGCTGGACATAAAGGGAGATTTCCTTTTTCCCCCTCTTCAGCTGAAATATCTTTTGGCAATAAATCCCCACCGGAAATGTGCTTTCCCTGATTCCCCAGCTTAATTAGCTCAAACAATGTCAGATATGTAACAGTGGCCACCATGGGAAACCTGATAACAAAGAGCAGCCATACAATGGGAGCCTTTCAAACACAGGCAGGCAGGACCCTGCTAAGACAAGAGCAGATTCAGCGTGGTGTCAAGAGTGCTGCAGGAGACAGCAGCGCTGCGGTGAGACAGGTTCGTCTCTGCTGTGCTTTTCTCTGGTCTTGATCTAAAATTGCCAATTCCTCTGCAGCCTGCAGGTCACTCGTTAGGGTTTTCAGCAAGGAGGAGGCAGTGACTGCAACAGGGGAGGTGCAGACTGGACATCAGGCAAAGAAATTTTCACAACAAGAGTTGTCACACATTGGAACAGGCTGCCCAGGGAGGTGGTGGAGTCACCAGATCTGGATGTGGTTTAGATGTGGGGCTTGGGGATGTGGTTTAGGGGTGAACTTTGTAGAGTAGGGTTAATGGCTGGACTTGATGATGCCAAGGGTCTTTTCCAACATGAATGACTCTGTGATTCTGTGATGAATGCTGCAGCTCCTTGGCGCTTGGGATGTGTTTGCTGCTGTTGCCACAGGGCGATATGAGAAATGAGAAAACTGCCCCCCAGACTGGCTGTGCTTGTGGAAAGGAGAGGCAGCCCTGGCTGACAAGACTGCATGCCCTCACGTGCCCCTTTCTGAGAGACCTGAGGCTGCAGTTTCCTCAGGATTTCTTCCTACCCCCTTGCCCTTGCTAAGCATGGGATCCCACCCCTTCACCATCCCTCACAATGGTTTGTGCAGATGGATGCCAAGCAAGGAGGATGCACGGGCTCAAGCTGTGAGTCTTGTGAGTCGTCTTCTTGCCTTTCTTTGCTGCATTGCTGCTAGCAGAGTGAGTTTTCCAGTCAGAACAAACCCAACTCTCTCAAGCTGTCCTCACAACAGAGGTCTGATCGCTTTTGTGACCTCTTCTGAACTCACTCCAGAGGCTCTTCCCAGTGCTGAGGACTCCAGAGCTGGACACAGCATTGCAGATAGGGTCCCAGTAGAGCAGAGTAGAGGAACAGAATCTCCTCTGCTGGCCTTCTGTGAGTGCACATTGCCAGCTTATGGCCCTTTATTATTTACAGTTTCTTAACTTTAGAAATATTTATGGAGTTCCATTTTCTTTTACTTGCATTTGAAGCTTGAGTCTTATCCCTTCTGTTCCCCAAAACACTATGGGGATGTCAGAGAACTAGCAGGATGATAATGTCCCAGGGGCACTGGCAGGGAAGTGCAAGTAAACCCAGGAGCAGGGATTTCTTAGAGCATTTTGAGTTTGCTGGTTCTGTTGCTTTTGTCATTACCTGTGCAACTCAAGTGCCCTGCAGGAGAATAGTGAAATGGCTTTGGCTAGGGCCACTTGGCAGAGCTGTGTTGACTCAGCAATGTCTGTGGAAGACATGAAACCAGTCACAGAGCCACTCTCCATCCCTGCCTGATGGGCTGGGGCCCGGCAAGATGGCAGGGCTGGGCTTTGGCAGCTGCATTTGCTTCGCTCACTCTTGGCTCCAGAAGCACAGTGCTGTCAAAAGCTTGTGCCCTCCCTGCACAGCCCTTCCCACATACACCTGGCCCTTCAGCAAAGCTGAGAAAGCTCTAAATCCATAACAATGCTTGCAGAAGGGCTTTCAGACAAAACAGAGGAATAGCAAATCCAACCAGTTCAGGGTCTAATGACTTATGTATGCCTGGTGTTATATCAAATGGAGTTAAGAAAGCCCAACAGCTGTCTCTTGGGCTTACTGTGAAGAGCCAAAGGTCAAGGGCTCACTTTTCTTCTGTGACTTGCCTTTAAAGTGCAGGTGTCATTGGTTCACCACAGGGCCCCACACAGAAGGTGCCATGTGATCTAAGCCCATAGGTGGGCGGCTCTTTTTGGCATCTGTGGCTATCACTTTTGTGTTACAAGGTGAATTGCGCTCTGACTGATCCGTTAAACAAATTAGATTCATCCCTCTGGCTCTGCTAAATCTCAGGTGCAGCCCTCAGCTGGGTAAAGCACAGACACTCCAGCTTTATTTCCATTAGTGTAATTATAGATGGACCAATACTGACATGGCCAACTTGCACTGTAGGCAAAATAAATGAACATGCATCATGGGGTGTTTTAATTGCAGGCTGCTTGCTAACTCTAGACAATAGCTAGCAAAACTTAACAAATGTGGCAGTCCCTAGTTCTCAGAGGCAGTACAGGTTGCTCATCTTCCAATATATCAAAGTGCGAGAGTCTATAGAGTAGGGCATTGTTTTATACACCAGGTATGAAAGTATTTCCTACACCAGGTATTAACTTTCAGTCCCACAATGCTGTAACTGCCACTAACCAGCAGAGACAGCACTTCAGTCTAGGAAGGGGGATGTGTGTGCAGGGAACAGCTGTAAGAAGCCTAATGAAAGAAAAAGAAATATCAGGAGATTAGAAATCCTGGCATGTCTGTCAGGAGTGCTGGGCAGCCACCTGTGTCCTGCATCTGGTTCTTCAAATAGTTCCATAGATGACTGCAGCATCACTTACAAAAGAAGTCAGTTCCTGGAGTCTTACAAAGCTGTTATTAAACACTGTTGACTAGGCGTAGCTGTGCCTCATTGCTGCCTCTACAGCCCTTGGTTTCATCAGGGATCTGGAAGAGGTTCCTGTTGTCACCACGATTCTGGAAACACAAACTCGCGTGAGAAAATGATGCACAGCTCCTTCCTCATCTACTTTCCCAGCCAGACAGCCAGCTCTGCTGGCACCAAAGCCCTGGGTGGATGCAGGAGGGCTGGTGTGAACATCTTCTTTGGTTTGCCCCCAGAGGGGATAACTGCTGCCTGAGATCTGGGGCTGATTGTTCACTGCTTCCTCAAAAGAGCTCCCCCAGGGCTCTGACACTGTTTGGGTTGTAACTTCTGAGGCTCTGCAGCTGGAGGTCTGCCAAGCCTCTGCCTCCAGGTGATACACACTCCCATTTAATGGGAATCTGCCACCCCAGCCCACACATGCAGAGGGTTTCAGGCAGGAGGTGCTACTTTTTCTGGGCAAAGTACCGCTGTGCAAGCATGCAGTAGCTGTGCCTGAGCTGTTACACAGCTATGGGACGCTCAAGCTCGACTGGGTATGTGGCAGACAGTTGGACACCTCTTGCATGGCACAACCTCTGCATCCTTTTGCTGCCATGCAGGGTAGCTCTGTACCTCGAGTTCAGTGAGTTCATGTGGGCCTGGTGTGCCTGGAGCTGGTGAAAGAGCTGTCCCTCCAGATCACCACAGAATGCTGTCACTGGCACCATGCTTCATGTGTACTTGGCATGATGACTCAATCAAACCACAATTTTCAGGCTGTTGCCTGGTGTTTGGTTGGCTCAAGCTCATTTAAGCAGATGTCTCCAGAAGAAGGTCAGCTCAGTAAGGGAGGGAAACATGAGCCAGTGAGAAATGTGCTCACTTAGGGCACTCTTGCCATCATAACAGAAATGTTCACAGGGCAGTTTCACCCCTTCCCCATCCAGGTGGCTTCATGGAGGAATGCCAAGGAAGACTTCAGATGCTTGTAGAGCTTACTAATAAAAAAAACAGGGCAAGAAATAGGTTGCTAAGGTAGTAAACATAGATCATTATTTAGGCATTGAATTAAAAGGTGTGATTTTGCATTCAGAGGAATTCCAGTTGTTTTCTTCTTGAAGTTTGCAGTTGGCTATGGGAAGACAAACTTACTGAATCCTTATACCGGGCTTGTGTTGTTGAGGGCACTGGAATCATTCAGTCCTCCAGTACTTACAAACTGAAATTTATAGAGAACAGTCAAGAGTTACAGACCTGCACACATCTATTCACCTGGTACATTTCCAATCTTTATTTACCATGTGGCCAGAAAAAACATTTGGCTTGCTCGCTGGAAAAGTGGAGACAGCACTAAAGTTCCTCAGTAGCTGCTGCTCTGGTTACACAGCACTGGTGCCAAAGATGACAGTGGTCGGTGGCCTCTCTAAACCCAGTGCACATAGCTGAATTTTTCTTTCTCTCTCATTCATCCCAAAGGGAAACCCAAGGTTTCATATGAGCTGTGGATACAGCTATAAACCAGCTTTGTCTCTTCTCCATGTTGCACAAAGCCTCGTTTTAAGTGACAAACCAAATCTTGGTCTCTTTGTCAGCTGGCATTTCGAACAGCTCGTGGTCCCAAGACACTGATGAGGAAAAAATTAAGAACACAGTTGATGAGATTCAGGGCCCTAGGCAAGATGTCAAATCCCAAAGGCATCTCATCATGGACCGAAAGGTTGACCTGTGCAAGCTCCACTTACCCAGATCAGATCCGAAACCAAAGCAGGAGTCATGGCCTCGTGGCAGCAACTTTAACTAAAGTAGGGCTCTCCTCCACATTCATGCAGTAAGTGTTGTTCTTGCCTCCCAGCTGTTTGTTACCATGTCTCCTGGGCTGCCATCTCCTGACCACAACGTCAGCAGCAGGACATCAGTGTCTGAGCCCCAGCCACTAGAATGCAGACACTGCCTAGTCTAGCACCTCGCTGTGAACCCTCCCTTCTTGGTGGCTTGAACTAAATACACAGTGAGGTACTACCTGGAGTGGCTGAGGTGTAAGTACATGCTCCTCACTATGACTTCTGTCCCAGAGGGGTAATTGTCTAATGCCAAAGTCCTCTGCTCATGTAGGAGAACAAACTAAGGCAAATGAGAAGGTTCACAGCATTACAGCCAGCCACTACGACTCACTGATAACTAACAGTGAGTGTGATGTGGGATCCAGAGCAGCACTCAGCAGGTAGCCTCCCACTTCCAGCCCAGCCCATGATGGTGGGAGAAGCTCCTGTGGGTCCCCAGCAGAGCTTTGCTAGAAGCCACAGCACCAACTGCTGATGGTGCAGCTAAACCCACACCAGCCAAGGAGGCTGCTGTCCCTGCTCTGCAAGGTCCCACTCCCCACCATGGTTTTACTCCAAATCTCTCCAGATGTATTGGTTCCCACTCTCTGCCAGAGCCTTCTCCCATGCACTCACACAGCAGCACTCTCCAGACTTGCTCTTCAAGGTGACTTTTGCCAACTGCTTTAAAAAATGCAAGCTCCTGCCAAGTGGTCCACGCTTGTGGCTGCTGCTGTACCTTCTGGAGCCATTACTGCAGAGTGGCATCCAGTCCTTTCATTATGGAGCTCACATTTGGATTTGAAATGTTCTGTCCAGCTCCCCAGAGCAAGGCTGCATTTTCATTTTATTGATTATTGCAATACATTTTTTTATTATTGCTGCTAATTATTGCTGAGCTTTATTGGTTATTAGCTTCATCACTGCTTGGAAACTTCTGTGTTAGATCTGGTCTGGGGAAATACTAGAAGATTTGGATACTGGTCCAGGAGTTTTGATTATGCAAAATTGTTTTTATTCCTGGAAAGTTAGCATATGAAAGAGGAAGATTCAGACAAAGTACAGCAAATTACAGGGCAGCCTCTGGTACCTCCCATCTCTGGGAGAATTGCTTGCAACTGAGACACAGCATCCTTGTGAGGCTGTTCCTGCACAGCTTGCGTTAACTTGGTGTTTGTGTTCTATCATTACCCTTTCCTCTCAGGCTTTCTGTGGTGGTCAGGGCTACACATCTCAAGCCACCTGAGCTAATTAAGCAGTTTTGGAGTGATATAAAAGATTATTCCCATAACAGCATTCCCATAGTATTTCATAGTCTCAGACTGACTGAACTTAGAGAACAGCTCCCTAGGGTTATTCAGCCTGGAGAAGACTCCAGGGGGACCTTAGAGCTGCCTTCCAATATCTGAAGGGATTCTACAGGAAGGCTGCAGAGGGACTTTCCATGAGGATGTATAGCGACAGGGCAAGGGGGAGTGATTTGAAGCTGAGGGAGAGCAGGGTTAGACTGGAGCTTAGGAAGAAGTTCTTCGGTATGAGGGTGGTGAAACTCTGGAACAGGCTTCCCAGGGGGTTATGGCTGCCCCCTCCCTGAGGGTGTTGAAGGCCAGGTTGGATGAGGCCATGGCAGGGGATTTGGGGTAGATGATCTCTGAGATCTCTTCAAACCTGAGCCGTTCTGGGATTCTGTGGTCTCTTTTCTGGATCATTAAGGAGAGGATTTTCAATTTCTAAACTGCAAATATTTGTGAAAATATTTCATCTGAGCCCACACATTGCTCATTAAGTTGTAATGAATAAAATTCCCATGATTTCTGCTGCTGGTGGCAGAGGGGTGGAATTTAAATTCAGATAGGTTGGTGGTTGTCAGTTCCTTCCTCCTCCCCCTTGGAAATCAATGAAGATTCTATCCATAGCTTATCATCCACATTTAGAATTGTGCTTAATAGCTGATGACATGATATGACCTATGGGGATAAAAAAAGAGAAGGACTTGAAGAAATGTAAGCCTAGATATCTAGGGAAAATAATCCCAAACTCAGTTATTCCTTGGGAGGGAAAATGAGGAAAGTAATGGTGAGAGAAGCCTGAGGGTGATAGCAGAGATTGCATTAAATGTAACTGAGCAGAAAAATAAAAAAGAGAAAGGGAAATTTTTGGCTGCAGATTCAAAGACATCACCTCCTGGAAAAGGGAAGAAAAGATTCCACTCCAGATGGCTTTGGTGTGACCACACTAGGAATACTAAATTCACTCCTGGCTGCCTTATTAGCATCTAAAAGGGCAGGTTCAGTGGAGAGCAAGAATGGTGTCTAAGGGGTTGTCTGGGCTGACTTTTAAGGGAAGATTAAAATAGTTTAGGGGTGCATGGGGGCACCTTTTATTCCCATGGAGTAGCACTTTAATTTTTATTCCATCCTTTTCCCCTACATTTTAAGCAGCCTACTCACAAAGCAGAACATTATGGGCAAGTGTGCAAAAGTCTAGCCCTGGAGATGTGTGCCTCAGCCAAGCAGCGAACAAGGGAAGTTCCAGCAGACAAATGTGTGTGTTGGAGGGGTTGTTAACACCACGGGGCATCACTGGCAGCAGGATGATATGTTTTAAAGGCAAAATTGTACAAGAAGATGGAAACTTATTGACAGGCCTGTTAGGGTACTGATCACCCTCATGAATGAAGAGGTGCATCTCTTGATATGCTTAAAATTGGGCTTGCAAAGCACAAGGGACTGCACCCAGAGGAGAAATCCTGCACCAGACAGCATGTGGACTAGATGGCCTTGTGGGTGTCTCTTGTTTCTGCCTGCCTTGACTTAAAAACTCCGCTGAGAGGCAAGGAGTTACAGGACAGCCTGGCAATAAATATGCCCCAGTGTCTAATGTATGATTTGGCCAAAGCCCAGACAATTCCTGAAGTACACCTCAGGGACTTGTAATGACTCCTGTGCTAAATCTCTTACAGTCCCACCTCTGCCTGCCTGGGCCAGTGAAACATCACAATGTAAACACGGAATCAGTCAGGGACCCTGAGCTGCAGCCTCTAACGGTAGTTAGGGAGACTGTGGACATGCTGGAAGCACTGTTTAGATCAGCTCTGTGCTGGGTGTGAGTCTGCTAAAACCTCCCCGGGACTGCTGCTTTCACAGTTTCTCAGCCATGCCCTCTTCAAGTATCATCTTGTGCTTGTTCCTTACTCATACCCAGTGCTTCCATCAGGAAGTGTATCATGAAGATAGGCTGAGAGAGCTGGGGTTGTTTAGCCTGGAGAAGAGAAGACTCTGGGGAGACCTTAAATGTGGCCTTTTGGTACTTAAAGGGGGAGGGCAGGGTGGGGGGTCAGGTTAAGAAAGCTGGGGACAGTCTTTTTAGCAGGGCCTGTAGCAATAGGACAAGAGGTGATGGTTTTAAACTAAGAGGGGAGATTTAGACTAGATAGAAGGAAGACATGTTTTACACTGACGGTGAGGAAACACTGGCCCAAGTTTCTCAGGGAGATGGTAGAAGCCCAAGGTCAGGTTGGATGGGGCTCTGAGCAGCCTGGTTTTGTTGAAGACGTCCCTGCTCACTGCAGGTGGTTTGGACTAAGTGACCCTTCCAGTCCAAAACATCCTGTGATTCTGTGATCATCACCACTTCATTCAGGGGAAAAGTTCATCTCCTCTGGTGGACAGATCTGCCACCTTTTGATCCTGCAGACACTCAGCAGTGGCGGCAGGGCTCCTGTGCTGCGCTGACCCCCAACTGCGCCCCATGGCAGAGTGCTTCTTGCCTTCCTCAGGCTGCCCTCTCTTCTAGGCATTGTTGGCACCACCTGCACTTGTCAGAATGGCTTCTTTTCCTTTCAGTGCTCATTAGATCTCTGTTGATTTCAAGCAACTGGTTCTCCACACTGTACAGACTTGGCTGTAAATTACTGATAGAGGTTGGAGGTGGTTTGGGTCCCCATCAGTGTGTTTAGCAATGAGCTCTCAGTCTCTCTCCTCCCAGTGCAGTCTACACAAGGACAGCAGCAGGCCTGCTTTTCTCCTCAGCTGAACACAGGTCATTTCCTCAGCCCAGGCTCCCCAGGAGAAGCCATTTCATATTCATTCATTTTCCCTCCTTTCAGTGCAAATCTATTCTCATCTTTCCCCCTGCCCTGAAAAAAACCCCACATCCATATTAAATTACCGCCTTCCCAAAAATAGGCTGGGAACAAACAGCTGATGGATCTTCTTGCTTATTTTTTAATCACTTTAAGGCAGTATGATAGTGTCTTTCAGCTGTGAAATTGCCTGTGCTGGGAAACTTTGCTTCCCTAAAGAGGAAAGTTCTTGTGTGAAATGGAAACAGAGCTTCAGGGCTTACTGCAAAAATCAGATTTATGGAGAGATCTGAACTGCTATCTGTGAAAGTCTGGACCAACTCAGGGTCAACCAACTTGCATCAGTCTGACAAGAAGAGTTTCCATGCAGTTTCCCCTTCAGGGACATCTGCAGATGTTTGTGCTCCTTGTTACCAAGCACATCTTTAATATCAGAGGTGCTAACAGCTTGCCCAGTATTCACCCCTAATTATGTCCGTTATATTTTTGCTCCCTTTCACTATCTTCCCAATAGAAAATATTCTGTTTGTTTTTAAAACGTCAAGAACACACAAGTTGGCTTACAAACAGCAACAGAGAAAACTGTGCTCCTCCTGCCATATTCATTTTACCACTCTCATACTCTCCTTGCCCCTCGCCCACCAGGCACAGTTTACAGGATGGGAACAAACAGTGCAGAGAGAAAACCAGCCAGGCACAGAGAGGAAGAACAAGCAAGAGACAGAGAAAAAAACCCCAGGAACCTTCTTCTGAGCTCTTCAATGGAGCAAGGGCTGAGGGAAGATAAGCATAGTGCACAGGTTCCATTCAGCCAAACCAAAACCAGTCAGGAACCTTTGCAGCAGGAATTCCAGCTCTCTGAAGAGCTCTGTAGATGCAGAGAATCAGGAGGAAATGGAAGAAAATAATTTAGATTAACAGTGGCTCTTCAGAGCTTGAAGACCCACAGTAGAAGGCAGAGGTGAGCTTGCAGGCTGGTCCATTGGCTGGGGAAGGAGATGCTGTTGCCATCTGGCAGGCAGGAATATATCTCTCGTTATTCTGGATGTTGGACACTCCGTTGTGACACTGTTGGGCTGTTCTTGGAAAAGAGAGAGCTTTTCCCTGGAGCTCCCTGGGCATCAGAACACCCCTTCAGAGAGGTCCACTGGGCATTTTTATCACCATTTGTATAGAAAACCGGACCTTAGTTTAATAGTGTATTGAGGCAAGCACACCGGCATCATCCTGTGACAAACCTGATCTAGTGTGAGGTGTCCCTGCCCATGGCAGGGGGATTGAAACTAGATGATCCTTGAGATCCCTTCCAACCCTAACAATTCTATGAAACAGAACATCACCCTTTCCACCAGCAGTGTTTTTAATGTGCCTATTTAACTAGAGACAGCAGACTGATAGTCTGGGACCTTTAAAAGTCACACCAAATATTACCAGCTTTGCTATCTGAGAGCATTACAAAGGCAGCCAGCCCCACAAATGTGAGATGGGCAAGGTTCACCTTCTCTTCCAGTGGTGTGCTGTGTATCTGTAACAGACACAGAAAATCCCCCTCAGGGGCCTGCTGTGGAGCAGGACTGTGTATTTATACACAATGGCTGTGAGTACTTGCCTCTCACACCCATGGATATGAGTGCCAGAAATTAGACATGGAATCATGCAAGGCAGAAATATATTGCATTTATGGAAATCATTCATTTTCCTTGTCTGGAAACCTCTTGAATATGAATAAAATTTTAATTTCTAAATTTCAAAGCCCTGTCCTAAGAATGGGTAAGAATCACTATCTTCATTTGACAGTTGGAGAAACAAAGAGCAAACTGTTCTAAGCAGCAGTCTAAGGTCACATGGAGTCAATGAAGTCAAACCTCGTCTCCCAAGCCTGACTTTCCCTTGAGAGAGTGCACCAGAGAGCACACCACTCACAGACTTCTAGCAGCCAAAACTCTTCAGTGTGCATGCTAATGGCGTGGGCAACCCCCAGCTTTCACAGACAGGGACTCAGGTTTCAAATGATCAATGGATTTGCTTACATGTGTAAGATTAAAACTCCCAAACAAATACGGTTGTGCTTCTTTTATTAGCCTTCTGCTGTCTGAGCCTCGGGGTATGCTAAAGTGATGATTTCCAGGTATTTACACCACCAAAAGATCCTTTAAAAAGGAGGAGTGGGAAAGAGGGTGGCACTAAGCAAACAGCATCTAGATACTGCAAATAAAACCTGGGAAGTTAGCTAGAAAAGGTAGAGCCCATACCTATTTCTGGCACATGCTGATGACTGCTCTCTTTATGAACTGACCTCCCCACCCTACCCCACAAGCAGATCTTCCAGAGCCAGTTCCCAGTGTTGTCTCCTGAGCCTGGTGAAGGTCCATCACTGCCTCCTTTTGGGTCTCTAGAGCTTTCTGACAGCCCAGAGCAGAGCTCAGACTGCAGCGCACAAGCATGGGTCTTGCCAAGCTTTTTGAACCCAGAGCACAATTCAGAGCAGGGCAACCCCCAGCTCTCTTTTGCAATCAGTATAACCCAACTCCTCCTGTCCAGGCTGGTGATATGGGCTTGCAGCTGCCATAGCCACCTGAAGCAGGCTGCTGGTCCAGACTGAGCTGGCTTCTCCTGCTCAGATTTGCTGGTGGGGTAGCTCCATGCCGTGAAGCTTACATCAGATAGGGTTTATCTGCACCCCTCTGACGTTGTGCCAGCTGCAGTTCACAACTCTGAAGCAGTGAGTTCAGCAAAGAGCTTCCCCCCCCCCCCCTTTTTTTTTATTTCCTTTTTTTCCCCCTCTTAATACCTGTCTTTTTCAAATGTCTCCAAATTAGACAATCGCTAGGGGCACTGATAGTTGTTTCCCTTTTAAGTCAGAGGCACTATTTGCTTTCTTCAGCTCCTCAGTTGTTTTATCTTTGATTATGTTGAATCATTTTGAAAGCCATATCTGCCATTGAAAAGTCATATCCCATTATCTGGGAGGGGATTTGAAAAGGTCAGTGTTAAAAGAAAACACAAGCTGGAACAACCCCAGCACTCAAGCCTTCCACACTAACTAACCCATGCCATGCTGAAGGTTAATTAGACTTTAAGCAAATGCACAGGCACTACATGTGGCATGCCACTGATAAAATGACATTGCTTATAATAGATTAAATTATAGCAGAACCTCGTGGAGGCATTAATCATGGGAGAACCACTGGGGGGGGGGGTGTGAAACTAGTGTTTAGTCAGGGTGGAATCTCTTTAAGTTGATAAACAAAAGAATATGAGGTGCTCTGGTGTGTGGCCATCAACAATCACATTTCAGTTGTGCTCAGCCTCCATGCATTTGTGTGTGTTGCACAAATGTCAGCTGCAGGTGTATGACAGCACAGGGAAGAGCTGGGTGGTCTCCAAATTAGCAGGATGTTATTTGATAAGCTTTTATTTAGGGGAAGCACGAGATATCTCAAGGGTTCATCCTTGCTCTGCCAGGTCTGTTGGTATTTAGGTACTGGAACAGATGTGGTATGTATTAGGGAGGGGCAGATATGGACATTCAGAAAACTGAAATGGAGCTGAACATGTTAGCCATGTTTCTCACTCAAAGTCACAGAACTGCACGCTTGCTGGAGTGTGGGAAATGAAGTATATGTTCTTACTGAATCCTATTTGTAGCAGAAGTGTTGGGGTCTGTGCCCTGCATATTGTATGGGCATGTAACATGCTATAGTAATACAAAACCAATCAGCCTGACCTGAGAACCCACTTCTTGTTTTCCAGGTGACTTGTTGGCAGGCTCTGGTGGGTGCAGTTGCTCAGATTTTTTCATGCTGCACCCCTTGAAAATGCTACTGATGCCTTGACAGCAGTAAGCCTGGAGATGCAGCACCACACAGAATCCATGTTGCTAGCATATGAATAGCCTTTAATGTCTGCAGAGCCTTCAAGCAGCTCCATTCTGTCCCCCTCACAGAAAACCATGAAATGCATTTGACACTATCACAGTTTCGTTAGCCAGAACTTCCCTGGCGTTAGCCCTGCGTGATGCAGCAGGCAACCCTTGCCTCCAGAGCAAAAGACACAGCTCCTCTCTTTGGCTTTGCTGCTTATGAAAATGCAGAAACCCAGACAAATTAAAATCCCATGCTTGAATGAAGTGGAAGGAGAAGAACTCAACCCCCAAACTTTGGTTTGATAGCACTTGGGTATGTCAAGAAGACACAGACGTAATCACAACACGAACATGGCTCTGCCTTGGAAGGAGTGGGCAGCAGGGAGTCAGCACAATTCTGATTCAAGATCTTAAAGGTAAGGCATTACAGTGTCTCAAATCAGATAAGCTTGGCTCACATTTCATCTGGTCATTAAGTGTATTCCATCTGTTTGGGGCTGCAGCCTGGCCTGTCTCCCTCTGAGTAGCATCTGATGCATGAAAGCATCACCGAGGTAGATCTGTCTGTGCCCTGTACAGAGAGGTATCTGTCTTGGCTGCTATGCAAAATAAAAATGAATTTCCTTTCTTTACATTCCTTGAAAACACATTCCTCTCTTAACCCAAACCTTTAAAAGGGTGTCCTAGTCACTCCAAAACTGAACCAAACCCTAGAAGTTGGAGCCCATCTTTTAAGGGTTTCCAGGCGGCCTGTATCAGCCCAGAGGAAGAGAGGGTCTGGTAAGCTGTCTTCCATCTTCTCAACTATCCTGATCTGCAGTTCTGTTTCTAGGGTCAGTAAAAACACACAGAAGTAACTATGCAGGAGCCAGCTCTGAGGGATTATGCTGTTTGTTAGAGTGGTAACAGTGAATTCAGTATGTGCAAATCTCTTCTCCCTGTGCAGTGGAGCTGTACTCCAGAATACCAGAGGGATGTCAGCAGGAGGCATTTCCTAGGCAGCCTACCTTTGGGGCAGTTTGTGGCTGAGCTAATAACAAACCCAAATACTTTGTAAGAACTCACAAGTGGTGAGGTACAGTCCCATGGGCCTTTTCTGCTAACAAAAGCAGCTGAGATACTTTGCATTTTCATCAGTGACCTGGAAGAGAGTATCAAATCCTTGCTGATAATGTTGGCAGCTGGCACAAAGCCTGGAGGTGAAGAAAGCAGAGAGGTCACTGATGCAAGCACACAGCATGCTCTCTGAGGCACCCCAGCATAAAGGTGTAAAGAAGCTATGGTTGCAGGAGATCATTAAAGAACCAGGGACTCTGTCCTGCAAAGTAATGACAGCCTGGTCATAGAAGCATCAAATCATAGAGTGATAGACTGGTTTGAGCTGGAAGGGACCTCTAAAGGTCATTTAGTCCACCCCCACTGCAGTGAGCAGGGACATCTTCAATTAGATCAGGTTGTTCAGAGTCCTGCCTCACCTGACCTTGAATGTTTCCAGGAGTGTTCCAGTTTCTGAGGAGATGAAATGGCCAAAAGACCAAGTCCCTAAGACAAGGCTGGGAGAACCTTGGTATACAGAGGCTGCACTTTGTACTTTGGCACTGGTTCATCCTCTAGAGGCCTAAGCCCATCTGTGAATCCTAACAACCCTGCAGCCTCATTTTGTGAAAGCAGCCTGTCTGCTGGGAGTGACTCCAGTTCTGGTGACCTGCTAGGCAGCAGAAATCATGGCTCTGTACATGATGGGGATGTACATGGATGGGGATCTAACTTGCATCTGTATGGGTGACCTGTACAGATGTGTGGCATTCAGCCATGATCATGCATATCACATGCCTGTGCCTCCTGCGGCCTCCAATGGGACACAGAGACTGCCAGAACATGAGTTCCCATTGAGGAACACCAGCCTTCTATGCCATGGTGTCTCAGAGGCTACCATGTGTGGAGCTGGTCAAAAAGCCCAATAGCTTTAGCCCACTGTATCACCTTGTATGGGTCTTGGGCGCAGTCTAGATGCAGCCACTGTGTCTCATCCTGCTGCCTGTGGCCAAGAAGGGTGTTAGCAAGCTGTGAAGCAGTGCAGGTGTGGAACCCTTATGCTGTACAGTGAAAGGCTGACACTTTATCACAGAGCAAATGAAGGACTGGTTTGATCAGTCTGTAAGAACAGAGCTTCCTGCTGGGTTGTGTGGTGTAGAAGACGGAGGTGTAACGCCACCCAGGAGCTGCAGATTGAAACTGGGCAAGTTCAGACTAGTCTTGATGTGTTCAGAAGTGTTGGTGTTTGACTGCTAGAAGGATCTCCCAAAGAGTTTGCTGGGTTCTTTGGCCCTGGCGACTTTTGGATTGGATTATGTTCCTTCTAGAAGAGGTGCAGATGAGTTAAGCATAGCAGTACCTCTGGCCTCCTGGTCTGTAAGTCCCAGAAGCCCACTCTGAACTTCCCTTCCCCCACCCCCACAGGAGCATCAGAGATGCTTTTGCTGACTTGCCTTCCAAAACTGATGCTCCAGAGGACAGCCACAGGCTATGCTAGTGAGATGCCAAAGGAATTCACCCTCTGTGTGATACTATGTTGCTGGGCACGATAAGGACTTAAGGTGGACCTGAAGGGAGAAATCAAACCAGCACTCTTCCATCATACAGGCTAGGAATAAATCTGGCACTTCCCACTTAAACAAAGATTTATCTCTTGCAAACAGAGCCGGAGAGCAAAGATGCAACTATCTGAGAGCCTCTCCAGATTGGAAATATCATCTTGGGTTGGGGGCAACCAACACATGCTCAGCTAGCAAAATCAGTTGGGGATGGCTGTGTACAAGGAACTAGGTTGTTGGTATATGAGGCCATAAATAGGCTTTTGGAAAGCCTGAAGCTCAACAGTTATTGCTTGTTATTTTAAAATGTTAATGTGTATTTCAGGCTCATGAAAGACATGAGATTGTTGGTGAAGATCTGTCTAGCCACACATAGGAGCAGCAAGAAATTCAGGTTCTTCTATCCCACTCAGCCTTGCCATAGAAGACAGACCAGCTCCTGGTAAGTTTTAGTCTTTATGAAGAGTTTAGCCCCCAGGGCCTCCTGATGTCCCATGCCAATTCCAGTGCCTGCTTTGTGATACAGATGCATGTATGCTTCCTGGAAACCAGACTGGTGTGGGCCACTTACTTCTTTTTTGCTCATTTTCCTCCTTATTGTTGAGGAATAATAATAATAATAATAAAAGCTGTAGCACCACATGAAAAGGAACAGAGATTGCCTAATGCTCACAGGGACTGCAAGGGGCTCTCCCACCATGCCTTTGGTTATACCAGAACACCCCAAATGGACACTTGAGCAGAACAGAGCTCTTCAGTAGTGCCCCTGTGCATCCCTTCTGAAGAATCTGCCTTGTGAGTTCTTGACTCAGGTTCACTCACCATTTGGTGTCTCCTCCTCACAGCACATACCTTAAGCTCAGATGGTTACAGCCTGGCTGTTTGCAGAGTCCATTTCTTATTGTGCAGTTTGTTCATGATAATTGCAAATAGGAGGGAAAAAATCAAGCTGTTTGGGGAAATAGTTCCCATTTTATCTCTTACTTTAGCTTTACTTTCTAGGCTGGATGAGTCAGATGGAGATGATAGCCATTAGCACTGCATTAAAACACTGTGTTAAAAAAAGAAAATAAAATGCTTCTTGCAAACATCTGATTAAAAACACCCTGAAAATGCTAATTGCTTAGAAGGTGAAGGAAATTATTAGCAATAAGCTCTTTTGCATAGAAAAATAGGCTTATTACTATGCATCTCCAGCAGCTGGCAGGAGCCTGGCATGGTGCCAGCAAATCATGCCCTGCAAACACCATCCTTCCACCTGATTTGAGGAAAAGCACCAGCAGGACAGGGGTGTATTCTCCTCTCAATCCCTGCACTCTACCCTGCCTTTGACCCCTGCAGCAGTTCTGTGCATGTTGTGTCTGTCAAGGCTACGGTCCAAAGAGGAAGGGTATAAGGGTAGTGAGATGTGTTTTGCTACATCACTGAAAGGTAGAGAGGCTACCTGGGAAGGGAAGAATCAGTGAATCAAAACTTACAGCCAGGTGAAGATCTTAGGTCACATCAGATGTATTAGAGGGTGTGATGAGGTTTGTTTTGTTGGTGGTGTTTGGTGTTTGGGTTTTTTTACTCTGCAGAAAATGGCATTATGTATGGCATGTTTGTCAGTTCCTGCATCTGCCCACACACTCAGATCCTGAAGCACATCTGTGGTTTGCTGAGATCCAGTGTTGTTTGCTTGCTTTTCTTGTCCAAGGGCTTTTCTGTATGATTATACTCTACAAGTGTGCCATAGATTACATGCTCCATAACCAGGTTACAAGGAGAAAACACAAGTCTGCATTTAGGAAACCATCTTTAATCCCAAGAGGAACAGTTCAAACACTGGAACAGGTTGCCAGGGAGGTTGTGGATGCCCCCTCCCTGGAAGTGTTCAAGGGCAGGCTGGATGAGGCCTTAGGCAACCTGGGCTAGTGGAGGTGTCCCTGCCCATGGCAGGGAGGTTGGAACTAGATGATCTTCAAGGTGCCTTCCAATCCAAACCGTTCTGTGATTCTGTGATTCAATCTTTAAACTTTTTCCTTACTGACTTGGTTAAATATAGGGACAGACCCTGCAAATATCAGGAATGTTCAGTTTGCTGGGGGAGAAAAAATGCTCATCATTACCATGCAAACTGGAGCACAAGAACCCCAAACAGACTGCAGGATTAGGCTCCGGGTGTGCAGAGCAGGCTGGTAACAGCTGGGTGTTGTGAAGGGAATCAGGCATTTCTCTGTTTATTCCAAAAGGCCAAATTATGTAGGATTGCCAACTCTTTAGTTTAATGGGGGTGAAAAATGCTGCCTATAAAGGAGATGGCTGAAATGGCCTGTGAGGCTTTCTAGGTAACAAAAATCACTGCTGAAACAATGCTCCCCTTGCACACATCGACCTGCGCTGAAGAAACGCCGAAGTCTCCAGCATGGTGCTGGCTGCTGAGTCCAATTTCAAGTCAATCGAAGGAAGCAAAATACAAAGGGAAAGGTCATATTGACTTAGTGTAACAATCCTAATGAATCCTGGCATTCTGGGTTGCATTTCCAGTGGAAACATGAACTCAGTGGCTCATTCCCTTCCTCTCTGTGCTGCTTCCAAAGGCACAAGTAGAGGGAATAAGCTTTTGCTCAGCTCGATCCCCAAGTAGCACTGTGTCTCCACTTAAATAGAGCCTGAAAATGGCCTTTTTATATTTGGAAACAACATTTACTAAAAGGACCTATTCTTGACAAGAAAAGCCACTTATACATGAGTATGAAACACTGAAATAGCAAGGGAAAGGTAAACAGTTCATGGGGTGACAATCAATAAGAAAGAGACCATGAAGGATTTCCAGACATGGAATTTTTCTTTGTCTCCCAAAAGCATTTGTCCTGAGCAAAACCAGAGTGGGTTTGGGTACTGCTGTTGCTTGTAGGAGTACCTGGTGTGGGCCAGCACCCAGCTGTGTGAGGCACCAGACAAATGCGGAACAGTAAGGCAAATTTTAGAGAGGAGCTCCCGGATGGATGCAGACAGCCAGCTAGGGAGCTGAGTGCAAGCAGATAGGGTGACACTGTAATGTTTGAGTCCCAGATGCACAGTGAGAAGATCTCTTTGTCATTTTTTTAAGCTGCTGCTCCCTGCGTCAGCCCCAACCCTGCCATCCCTCAAGCCTGAAGGAAATAAGCCTGCCTGTTAATGACTGAGCAGCACTGGAAGTCAAGGACAGAAGTCTAGTGAAAGACAAATGGTTAAAGTTTACTAAGTAGTTACAAACCACCAAAAACAGGTCTTAAAATGGGAAGTGTCAGGCAAGCCCTTAATAACATGTAATACTACCAGCCCCACCTATAATTATGGCCCTGCTCTCCCCACCCTCTGCATGTCACTTCTTTCCATGCATTGCAGGCTTCCCAGAGCACCAGCAGAGCCTCAGCAGTGTCTGCCATGCCACAGCAGAGTGTCGGCTTCTAGCTGAGCTTCTGAGGAGCTGCTGTAACACACATATTAAATAATCACAGCACAAATCAGAGCAATCATAACAAACCAGCAAGTCCAGCTCTGCCCATATCTCACTGTGCTGATACTATCACGTCCCCAGTGCAGTTTTGAGGCACCCTTGAAAGACGGCATGTAGAGGTACTGAGAGGAATACATTTACTGTACATCACAGGGTCCCCATTAGGAGGTTCTGATGATGACATTACTCTGTGCTTTGTCTTCAGACAGGGGCTCTGCTGGCTTTTCCACCCATAAGCAAGAAAAAATACTTGCCACACTCATTATCAGCCTCTTGGTTCAGATTTTCTCTCTGATGTGCAGCTGCTTCTTGTCGGTTCTCAGCTCCACCACAATGTGTTGTTGTCACCTTGTCCGTAACGATTTCCTTACACTCCTGAAACAACAGTCATGGAGATGACTGTGAGCCTGAGACTGGTATGTACTTAGAAATGCTTGGGATGTGGAGAGCTGGTTGAATATTTTTGTTCAGTCATTATGCTAGGCATTTGCTACCATTTGGGTTTGTTTTGTCATTGTCTTTCACGTTTGCCACCATTTGGGTAAGAGGATTTTTCAGGATGCTGTCAGTGCTTCCTAAGCAGCATTATGTGCTCCTGTCCAAACTGGGACGGCTTGGGGGGGGCTCAGGAACTGTACAAATCATCTATACACTTTCACATTTGCTCATTTGAGATGGGGTGCTTTTTAAACAGCAGATCTAGCATGCAAGAGAGAATGTAAAAAAAGAAAAATGAAATGAAAGAAAGAGAGAGAGAGAGAAAGAAAGAAAAGAAGAAAGAAGAAGGAAGGAAGGAAGGAAGGAAGGAAGGAAGGAAGGAAGGAAGGAAGGAAGGAAGGAAGGAAGGAAGGAAGGAAGGAAGGAAGGAAGGAAGGAAGGAAGGAAGGAAGGAAGGAAGGAAGGAAGGAAGGAAGGAAGGAAGGAAGGAAGGAAGGAAGGGAGGGAGGGAGGGGGGGAGGGAGGGAGGGAGGGGATGTATTTGTGAAACAAATTAGGGAAGGTTTGGAGAGACTTAATGCCTCAGCAAACAAGCTCCTGGGTACTTGTAATAATGCAAGCCACAAATCACACTAAACCAAGCGTGGTGCTTTGATTTGTGAAAATATGCAGAAAGGTCCTTTTTAGCTATCTGATCAGCTCTGTCCTGAGCCCTCACACCATCGGAAGGTCAGGAGCCAAAAGGGTTAAGTATTGACTGACAAGAGGATGAAAGTAAAAGCAACAGAATGTAGGTGTGCAGAGGTCTTGAGGGACGTTCCTAAAAGTCAGTATCAGTTTTTACACTTCTTGCCCAGGACCAGATATGAATTTCAAATAATGAATAGATTTGGATCATCTGCACTCCTCAAAAATGTGAAGCTTGTATTTAACTGTCTCCATGCCAAAAGCTTTGCTTCTTTTTTCTTGCTCAAGCCTTCATCAGTTTGAAGATTCATGCAAAAAAAATCATTATTTTTGCTCCTTCTCAGCCATTTTCCTCTCTCCCATCTCTGACCCTGCGATTTGTGCGGTCACTCACTGAATAATGCAGTCTGAGCTTGCAAAACAACACACATGGGTGAAACTTGCTCATTACCCAGGCATGACAATATGTTCAAAACAAATGTTTTCCAAAGCATATAAAAGCCCATGTGCTGCCTATTGCCACTAGCAGGAAAATAAAAAAGTGAAAGCTTTTGCTTCCTAAATGCAGAGGGTTAGAGAGTTACATGGACGGGGTTGTGCCTCTGTCTCTCGGTCTGGCTGCAGCAGAGCCACTCTGGGGACTATTACCCAGTCACAGGACCCTCCACGATGGTGGTGGCAGGATGGGAAACTCATAGGGTGAGGGGGCGACTGGAAAAGGCCCTTGGCAATCTGTGCTCCACTCTCCTTTTTTTAGGGGCAGGATGTTTTGGGAAGAGGGAGTTTGCTGGCAACCTGATCCTCCCTCCGGTTGTGGAAATCTTCAAAGGAGGCTGTGCTGGCAGCTGACATTCCTTCTTCTCCTGCTGCCTTTTTTTCCCCCTCTTCTCACTGCAGATACATCCACAGACAGACCTCCTGACCAGCCACTCCTTCTTCCCTATGCAGCACAAGCACAGCCATGTTCCAGTCACTTCATCCTGTGCACTACCACATCAGGAGACCTCACCACACTGTTTGTGTGGCAGAGTGGCATTAACTAGCTTCAGAAAAACAGCAATCTGAGAAGTTGCATGGCTTCTAAATGGGAGCAGGAACTTGATGGTCACCTAGGGCATCCCCAGAAACCATAGATTAGTGTCTACCCTGTAGTATTTCAAATGCAGCAGGCCCCTGCATGGGGATAAGTAAATCTGTTGGCAAAGCTTTTTCCCCACTCCTGATTCTAGAGGATTTGGTGCCCAGAGTTAATCACCCAAAGACACTTAGACGCTTTGCAAGACATCCCTCTGTGATGGAGGTAATCTGGTGCAAGGACAGCAAGCCTGACTTGTCCCGAAGAGTTTAGAAATTGTGAACCCAGGCCCCATCAAAAACCCTCCAGCCATACAATATCCATTCTCTGAAACAGGACCAAATTGCCTGGAAGAACCCTCCAAGACTCCCACAAAACAGCTTCTGCTCTGTTACAGCCTTCCACGTAGCAATAAAAAGTTGCCAGTGACACTACCTGCATTGCCCAATAAAAAGTTGCCAGTGACACTACCTGCATTGCCCAGGTTGTCTTACGTTGATCTGCTTTTCCACAGAGCTGGCTGGTAGATCCCTTCCTCCTCCTTTTTCATTCGTTGGTGAGGGAAGAACGCTTTAGATTGTAAAAATGAGGGGGGTTTGCATTTTTCTCTCCCTCCTCTTAAATTAATCAGGTGGTGTAACACCTCCAAAACTATTTGCATATGTTTTGCTGACAAAGACAAAGACCCCATGATTCCCACTGTAATGCTGTGTTGTGCGAAGTCACTGTTCTCTGATATGTGCATTTGTCCTGTGCAGACTTAGGTCACCCGTGGTTTCTCTCCCAACTTTCCTGCTAAATAGCAAGTAAGTGGTTTTGCATGGCAGGCAGCGAATTTCCAAAAGCATCAGCTAGCAGAGCAGGAGCAAGGGATGGTGTGGAGCACTCCACTAGCTGCCTAATAACCTGGAAACCTGCCCCTCAGATTTGCTTTGGCTCTCCAGTTTTGATTTGTATTTGCCCACCCTGTGGGATGTGATCCTGATAACCTGAGCTAGGCAGGTGCTTGGATGCTTCAGCAGCAGGAAGCAGTTAGAAGGATGAACAGCTTATAAAATCACCCACTGAAATCACCTGCCAGCAAAATGTGGACATCCTTAGTGAGCATAAATAGCAACCTGCCTCTTAAGAGCTTGGTACTGAAAGTCTGAGGGACAAAGCCTGAAGCACCTCAGGAGAGAGAGGAGACACAAGGCTGTGGAAATCCCTGCACAGGAGTTTGCAAAAGCACATCTTTGCCCTGTGCTTCATCTGCAGGAATGATCTACTGTTTACTCACTTGGATGATGAGTGGGAGGCTCATTACCATGAGCTATTATGGACCTGAATGCCTCAATTTTAGGAATTCATGTCCCAGTTGTTGCTCTTGAGAAAATAATTATGGACACAGATGGAGACTGAGCCCAGCTAACAACTTTAAAAGCAGACCTTTGGAGTAGATGTGAAAAAGCCACAGAAAACAAAAGAAATGTCTGACAGAAAAGCAGCATTAAACCCAAGCCCATTTTCCCTTGCACAGCATCTACATCTTTGCTAAACTGATGACAGGTTTTCCTCCTGGGGTAAAAGGGCTTTGAGCCATGCAAATTCTAGCTTGGAGAGGGGTTGTGCAAGCCTGCGCTCACTCATCAGCAATGCCATTGACCTCCCTGGGCTGCCTCATGTGAGCAAGCGCTCATCACCACCACCACCACCTAGGCTTGCACAATCCATGGGGTGTCAGTGCACCTCTCTGCACCACCCTCCCAGACAGCCTTGTGCCCGCCCTGCTTCAGTAAAAGGCTTGGTCGAGTTTCTCTGGCGGCTACAAAGCCACGCCAAAACACCGAGGAAACATGTCCCGTGCGAGGAATTAGTTTGATTGCTTCTCTTAGGATACACACCACATTTGTATTTCTTTTTCTAAGATCACAGAAAGAACATTTCAAGGTTGCTCTGTGAGAAGAACCCAATCTTTTAAAACACACAAGTTCTCTAATTACATTTGCAAAGAAGAAGACGCTGAAGCTGTGCACGCTGTAGCAGTGAAGGCACTCGTAAAGTCACAACAACTTCAGTTTGCCTTTGTGCCAGGTTTCACACGATTGGGTTTGTCAGCAGTTAAAAAAAAAAAGGAAGGGGGGAGGGGGTAGGAAGAGAAATCAAAAAGCACATGGTTCATTTTTACATGATGGTGCCCAAGTGAAGAGATCACTTAGCATCATTTAACTTCCCATCTTTGTAGTCTGAAGAATGCTGCAACACGCTGCTGGTGCATGCCTGTAAGGGAACAAGGAACTGGCTTCCACAAACACTGCATCGACCAGGAAAATAACCAGGAAAAATTCCTCTTAGCTCATTGGACATTATACAAGCCCCAGAGAGTTTATTTTTTCTTTCTCTGCTGTGAAGCAAATGGAACCCATCAACATATCCAAACACGCATCTGTTCCTAAGGAGGTGTTCACAGCCCCTGCCTTGCCAGTCCTACCTAGGTAACACTCAGGTGCCTGGGTGCCTACAGAGCCCTGGTGAAGAGACAATAGGTGCACACTGATGTATAAACAGACATTAGCTCTTCAAGCCTGGGCATGACTTGGAGCCTCCTGAAATATTTTTAAATGTCAGAGCTTTCTCCTAAGGTTCTAAAAATCCTCTCTTCCGCTCTGTGCCAATGGTGCAAATGTTCAGGGGACAGGACAATGCATGTAGAATAGCAGGACGTCTTGCTCTGCACTTTGTTTTAGCATGTGGGGGGAATAATAATTGTATTCAGACTTGAAATGGCTTGGGTTAGGCAGTTCAGAGCACAAGCACCTGCAGCAAATTAATTTGTTGTAGCATATTTATTATCTCATAGCTTCTCTTTAGGCTGCAGCTGTTGCTATTATGTTAATAATGTTTGTTATCACCACTGTATACAACAGGTTATGGTAATGGAGAAATTTTGGGGCGTGGGGCATTGGTTTGGGGTTATTTGTGAAATTTTATGTCTCAGGCAGAAAAAGGTCAGGAGAATATATAGACATAAGCATCAACCAGGCATTTAGCTTTCTGTTTATTAGCTGATTTGAAAGAGAACGGGCAGGAGAAATTAGAAAAGAGTAACAATAGACAAAGATGGCGCGTGCCGAATTTGTGACAGCAGAAAAGACGAGGTGGGGAAAAAAGAAAGGAGAGAAAGAGAGAGAGAAAGAAAGAATGAAATTAATAAATAAAGAACGAATGGAAGAAGGAAAGAAAGGAAGAAATAAAGAAAGAAGGAAAGAAAGCAGGCAAGGCAGCCCGAACACCGCAGTGCTGGGGTGGTGAGTGTACGGGTGGGGGTGGGGAAAATGCTGCAGTTTTCGTGAAATAATAAGGTGGAAAAAAAGGCATACAAAGAGTAGGTTTTTCATTGTCTGTAAAATATAAACACAGATGAATTCTGTCTTTGGTTTGTTCATGCTTTTCACTCTGCACAGCAGGGATGTTCTTAAGAAGTTGCCCTCTGCGAAATTTCACTAAATGGAAACCGTGGACCCTGCATGATGCGATTATAATCACACCAGCCATTCTTTTTACATAATTTTTTGTTTAAAATCCAGTAATGCTTCTTGTTTTTAAAACCATATATCTATATCTATGGGCGCAGCTAAGAGGGGGCTGCCTCGCGGCCCCCAGCAAAGCGCCGGCTGGAGCCAGAGCTGGCTGCATCCCATCCGCAAATCTCCATGGGCTCAAAAACAAGATGAAAACTGGGAGCTGACAGGAAGATGTCTGCTGCCTGCAGTCCCTGCAATCGCTCACCATGTTGCCTACTAACCAAAAGATCAAAAATTATCGATTTCATGGCGCTGCGTGCTCGGGATAGAAAAGCTACTTTAAAATTTGCATTATTTAAGAAACGAATTAAGAGAAAAGACTCCTGGTGTTAGAGCGCTTTGGAAGGTAGCAATGGCTTTATGTTTTAATCTTATCAACCATTGACTATAATTCTATTATTTTTAGCAGCCGGGGTCTGGAAATGATTTTTTTTTGCCGATGAATTTAGGATTTTGCCGCAGTATACATCTGCAGTCCCAGAATCCTCCGCCAAGATAATCCCTCCTGCGATGGGAGACGCCTTTAACCTTTTCGTGAATGACAAACGTGCAACCATTTTGAAATAAAAAGGGGGACGCGGTGATGATTCCTGAGAGCCTGAGCTGAAAAGGACAAGGGAAGGCAAACCTACTGTAAGGGCGTCGTGGCGCTGGGCTTTCTGCCTGTGGCCTCCATCGCTCCCACCCTTTCTTCCATGGTGCCCGCAAACGCGCCTGGAGCATGGTGTCGCCCATATCTCGGGTGGGTGAGAGATGGAGAACCAGGTCGTTAAGAGACACGGCGTTGCCTTGCCATAACTGCAGGCAGGCTACCACTGCTACCTCCTTTTGATTAGTGGTCATTGAAATTCGTTTGACCAGTGGATGACTGGACTGCATTAGGAGAGCCGAGCCTCTAGCCAGCCAGAGGTGTTTACAGCTAGAAAGGGAAAAGGACATTTTTATGCAGCATGAGGAAAATCCGTGGCCAGCCTGTTTGGAGATTTGTTCAGATGCAGCTCCCACCCTGATACTCTTAGAGTTTCAGTAATTGAGTGGCCTGAACAGAAAAATTAGCTCTTAATGATTTACTATCTTATAAGATTACACATTAGAATTGATTACTTGGAATAAGGAAATCTGGCCTAAAGCCACTGGAAGGGAAAAGGGAAAATTTCTCTACCAACCACCTTTTCAGACAGACATCTGTATTAGAGTACAGCTCTATGTTTAGAGTAGTGACAATTCAAAGGTTACAGCTCCAAGAAACCAGGGATTTAATGTGGACCGAGTGTGATTAGGGAAGATGAAGGTAGGTGCCACACCCCTGCCACCCTTACTGTTTTTGCCTGTGTGCCTGTTTTTGTGCCTGAACACCACCGTTGCAGTGGTTTTGAAGGAGGAGTGTGAGATCCACAATCATTTAGAGACAGGCACATGGAGAAATGTTAAAGGAAAATTCAGAGCTGAGGTGCCCTTGATAATGGCATTTTGAGAAGGATCAATATTGTGGATTTCTGTGTAATATATTTGGAATATAAAGCCATCCTGATAGACGTCTGGTTAGCAGTAGTTCAGCTCTATGTGTTGGGAGACGCGATGCTTCGTGTTTATTCTGTTCTAGTGCTCAACATGCCAGTAATCAGATATGGTGATGTGCAATGCCTCAGCTGCTACATCAGCTGGAGACTATTTTCACCTGATAAATGAAGTTAAACTCTTGTAGGCATTCACAGGTACTGAACTGGAGGAGTGGAACTTGGAAGCACATTGCATACATCCAAAGCAGCAGCACTGAGGGAAAGAACTTTCTTTAAAATAAAAATAAACCAAACCCAAATTGAAGGCCAATTCTATTCGTGATGCTTGAAGCAACATTTACAGACTGCTCCATTTCGGGTTATTCCAACCACTTTACAAGGTATTTCCATTCAGTATCTTCTATATTAATTAACAGTTTGCAGGGTTTCTCTGCCCTTCAAAATGACCCAGAGTTACACACCTGCATCACTTTCTGAGGAAAGCAAAATCTCGCCGGTGCTGTGCCTTGGGTTAATTCTAATTAACAAGTATTATTTTGTTTTCTTGAAACAGAGCTGGAATGGCCTCACTGTCTGCTTTAACAGAGCAAAGCTGCTGACACCTATTAGGTCTCAGGTATGAGGGAGAAGTTACATTGATTAATCCCAGATCTCAAAGAGTGCTTAAATATTACAAGCAGCTCCTCTCTTCTCCCTTTCCCTCCTGTATGAAAGCCAGAATGTGACTTTTTTAATACACTAAAACTTCTCTTTGCTGGAAGAAGATATTTTTGACATTGATTTATTTTTATATTTTTTTAATCAGAACAATGGTTTGGGTGGGTTGTTTGGGTTTTTTTTGGCTGACAAGTGAATAGATATTTAGTCAGTCTGAAAAAAAAAAAAAAATCTGGTGTTGATTCTTGTCTCTGTTCCTTGAGCATGCAGGGTTAGAAGCCAATGATGCACGTATTTTTAAGATCCATATAGGAAATAAAAGATTCAGGCCCAGAACCCTAGATGTTTCTGTAATTGATAATTTTACTTTGTCCTTCATTATTAAAGCCATGGTCACTCATTTGTTAGTGTGCTCCTTACTAGTACTAACAGCCAAATGCCAGGATTTCAGCAGGCACAGTGACCAAGATTACCTTTAGCTATTTGTTGGTTTTAATAAATGGGCTTCCTGCTTTCTACCCTGTTAAAAGTTGAATCTCCAAAAGCAGTGCTAAGGATGTAAAAAAAAAAAAAAAAAAAAAAAAAAAAAAAAAAAAAAAAGAGGCTAACAAAAAAGATTTAAATCATTATCTTCTAAAACGTAACCATGAAGCTCTCCTTTGCACTGAGGATTTCTTACCGCAGTGATACACAATGGACATGTTAGGAGACTGCTTGACCTTTGGAGAAAAAAATATGTCTGCAGCGTACTCCTCCAGCAAACAGCCACCAAAACAAACCTATTAAAGTATAAAAGAGCTCCAAGGAAACTCCTGAAGCTGAAAACACACACACAGGGTTTTAGGGGAGGAAAGGAAAAGGGAAGAGGATGAATAACCAGACTGCTCCTGAATACACTCGTGAAGCCCTGGATGGTTAACAGCCGGTAAAACATTTATTCCCCCTGTGCTCAGAGTGGACTACAACAGGCTGTATTTACACCCAAAAAAAAACAAAAAAAAAAGAAAAAAAGGCCAATGCAGAATGTATTTCAGAAAGACAAACTGTATTTTAGAAAGCTTTATAACTGAAAGAACAATTTTACAATGAAGAGTTAATCAAAGCTGCCACACTTCCAGCTATTACCATCTTAGTTTTCCTGGGGTAGCTTCTTTCTTTTCTTTTTTTTTTTTTTCCCCCTTTTCTTTTTTAAGGAGAAATTGTAGGATTTTTTTTTAGCTGCTTAATAGCTAAAAACTGTCAAGCTAATATGAACAAAATTTCTATCAGCAATGGGTCTAGATCTGAAAGCATCCTAACCACTTAGCAGCGAATCAAATACAGATTAAAATGACAAACCATGCAAGAGTAAAGTAAGCAAAAATCAACAAGAGCTTAGCATTAGGTACTAAAGGTCTGCTGTAATTTTTGTCTATCTATGTATATAAAGCTGTATGTTTTAAACCTGTTTTTAAAGGGCTAGTTCCAGCTGTCCTCCTCGGAAGGAAAAGCAGTCCACGGTTCGGGGGCCAGAAGCAAAGACACGGACTGTACCCCTCCTGCTCCTGAAAAATCCAGGCTCCAAAAGCCCCATCCCTGCAGACCTCAGGGGGTGGGATGGCACACAAAGAGGCTCTGAAAGGTATCTGGGACCATGCAATGCATCAAGGGGGTTTGACCGATTCCTGTTGTTATCAAGTACCCAATGGAATTGCTTATAGCGAATTTGGCAATAATGCCCGATGGAAACAGCACTTTGAACTTGCAGAGTACCTTTGATCCAGGGATCTAAAAGGAGGGCTCTGTCTGTAGGAATATTCCCAGTTTACAGAGGGTGACACCGAGGCAGAACAGATTTTCCCAATGTTGTAGATGACGGCAGCTGAGAAAGAGAGGTGGACAAAGAAATTAACTCTTCCCCCTCCAGTATTCCTGGACCAGCTCAGACTGATCTCCAGGAATACTTTCCCTGACTCTTATCATAAGTTGAAATCAAACTTCTGGTGTCAAGAATGGAAAGGTCCTACTGCTCATAGCTACACCAAGTAACTCCCCTGGAAGGCGATGAGCCTGCTGGCCGTGATGCAGCAGGGTTCGCTTTGCCAGATATCCCTGTGGGTTGGCCTGGTTCTTGCCCTCTGTTTGGCCAGTGTTGTCAAAACAGGCAGCTGTCCTAAGAGAAGGCAGCATGACAAGGAAAGCTGTATTTCCACAACATCCAGCTTCAGGGTTGGCCAGGTGGCATTTCATTTCCTTACTAGTGGGGATGGGAGGTTGCCCACTGCACAGGGAGGCTGGCAGGTGGATGATTGCCATGTGGCCTGTAGCTCTAGGTAAACAAGGATTTATTTTTTTTTATGACCACTGCCTTCCTAGAGCCATCTCTGTAGTGACAGTTGACCTTTGCCTTGCACCTGCCCCACTGGGCTGTGCCCCTGACATCCATACCAGGCTCACCTGTGAGGGTTGGGGGACTGTTTGTGAACAAGCCCTACGTTACTTCTTTCCCCACTCATTGGGAGCCATTCCATCTTACACATTGATAAAGAAAAAGAAGAAAAAATATCAGTCAACACAAAAATCGAGTAGTACAGTGGAAATCCTTTAGTCTAGCATTATACAGTACTACATAAACCAATGGCGAAAGAAAAAAGAAGTGTAACTTCCTGAGTAGAACCTGTTCAAAATACAAGTGGAGAAACAGCTATAAAGGTGCCCCCTCCATGAACTGCACATCTCCTTGCTGCAAGAACCACAGAAGCTGGAGGCTGGTGGGGAACAAGAGGCTGCAGGACCAAGAATTCAACCCCCAACATCCGTTAGTGCCAAAGACAAATTTATACTGGGGGGGTGGGGTGGAGGGAATAAAAATCCCTCTCTGACTAGCAGTGGGTGTTTGACAAAAACACATCAGTCGGTGTTTCATGTGCAGGGGGAGGTATGCAGATTTTCTTTTCCCCCTGCATGTTAAGCAGACTTTGGCAGTGCAAGCCAGTACAGGTAGAAAGTCTGTACAACATTCTGCTGTGCAAGCCCCAGCACGCCGAGGAAGAAGCTGCCACGGACGTGCCTTCACACGCCGCGGAAACCTTGTGCAACTCATAGCATTTTCCTGTTTTTGTGGCTCACGAGCGGCGAGGGGCAGGCCAGGAGGTGGTGAGGGGGAAGAGGAAAGCTCGCTTCTTCCATTAAAAAAGAAAAAAAACAACAAAACATAAAATACACCAAACAAACAAAAATCCCCTGCACAACGAGAGACTTTCTTTGGCAAGTGCTTCCTGACAAGTATTTACAAGGGCGAAGCGGAGCGGCGTTTCCGCCGACGTGAGCGGACCCCGCCACCACCTTCCCGGGCTCACCCGGACCAAGCCCAACCAAAGGCAAGGCAGGGCCGAGCCGAGGGCCGGGCAGGACCGAGCCGCAGCTCGGCGAGCGCCGAGGTTCTTAATTCCTCGATCCCGGACTTGGCGACAAGCGCTTGAGAGGACGAGTTTCGCTACAGTTCGTGGCGTGCGTTTAAAAATAATAATAGCAACAATAAAAACCTTGGGCAACGAAACGCCAAATTAAATGGGGAGAGGGGGCACACGCTCGCCTTTCGACCCCTCCAGGCAAGACCCAGGACTAATCCCTTCAGCTGCATCCCCTCCCCCGTCGCCTCTACTCCACCCTCAGGCAGCAACTTCGCTCCCAGCCGAAGACTCGGCTCCTTCTTCCCCACCTCCAGAACAAGGTGTCTCCGCTGCATCCCCCGCACACAGCCCCGGCCCGCCCTGCCTGGCCCAGCCCTGCCCTGCCCTGCCCGGCCCGGCCCTGCCTCTCCACGCCACCGCCACGGCCTTCCCCATGCGAGCCGCTTCCAGGCTCTGCTACTCTCCGTCTCCCTCCGCCCTGGGAGCCGGGCACTATTTCTCCTCCCCCTGCTCTGTGCGCTGGGCGCCTGTGGAATGCTGCGCGCTGGGCCCGGCCGCGGCGGCAGGATACAGTCGAGTCCGGCTCTCACTATAAGAACCTCCTTGTGAGCGACGCCATTTTAAGCCTCTCGCTCGGTACAGCAGTGGGAGCAGCAGCGGCGCTTGGGGCGAAGGGACTAACACTGCCGCCCCGTACGGTCTTCACCCGGGAGGACAGCGGCGGGAGTACCGCCGTAAGCAAAGAACCGAGCAAGGAGGAGGTGGTGACGAGGGATCGAGGAAGAAAAGACGGACCAGACCGCGATCGCCCGGGCGGCAGCAGCAGCAGCCGGAGCCCGGGGGACTCTGCACTCTCGCCTCCCTGCAACGTTAGTGCCGCTTTCCCCGGCGGGAACTCGGGGCGAGCCTGGGCCGCGTCCCCCTCCCTCAGCGGCCGCGGCGCCTCGGGGCGGGTGGGAGCGGGCGCCGCGTCCCGCGAGCGTTGCGGGGTCCAGGGTGTGCCCGGCGCCGAGGCGGGAAGGATGGGGCTGAGGGGGTGGGTGAGGGTGGGAGAAAGGCGGGCGGAGGAGGGCAGGAAAGGAGGAGAGGGTTCGTGTTTTGGGAGGTCCGGACAGCTGCGTGGCTGTAGGAGGCGGCAGCTGCAGCTCCCGAGGTGTCTCTTGGGAAGCTCGTCCTGGGGCGAGGGGGTGGCTGCTGGGGTCTGCCGGCGAAGGCGAGTCTCGGCCGCCCACCCAGGGCTCCGCTGCGGGCTGCGCTTGCGGCCGAGGTCGGAGCTCTTGCCTGCCTTTTTGCGGTGTTTAGGGTGGGGGGAGGTTCCGGCTCGGCTGTGGACTGCAGACCACCGCTGTTGGTAGGAGGGGGAAGAGAGCAGGGGACGGGTTTGTTTGTGCCGAATATAATGAACTAATCACGGTCACTGCAGTCAGCGGGAGATAACTAATCTGTTGCCTTGTGGGTTTTCGGATTTAGTTGCATGCATATTTGCTGGGGAGGTTGTGCTGCTTCTGGGTGTCGCCGAAATGAAGCTCCGCGGAGCTGGCAGCAATCAGATTAAGTTTTTAACACCCACGTTACCAGAGTCTTAGAACGAGTGGCTTGGGGTAGTGCGGGGGTCCTCTGCTGCTTTTCGTGGTCGGCCTAGGGGCGCGGCGGCGGCTCCGACCCCACAAACTACTGAGGTGTGAGAGGCAGCTTGCTGTTAGTCCCAGTAAGATATAGGACTCTTGTTTGTGATTTCCCGCGAAACACGGGGCTCCAGATATGTTGTGTTTCCTTTATTTATTTTACCCCAAAGCTTAGTTACTCTCTGTCGTGCATAATTAGCTGCTTCTGGGACAGCAGGGTTTCTTAAATTCAGCAGAACCCTAAATCCATCCCTAGCTAAAACTTGATGTAGGACGTGGGGCTGCTTCTTTTTTGACTCTCTTCCCAAAACCTCTCTGGAGATTATCCCTCCTGGGAAGAAAGGACAGGCTGTGAAGGTACTACAGGCAACTTGTGACTTCAGAAATAGCAGTGTTGATCTTTCTAATCAGCTACTTCTTGATCTCTTTCTCATGGAGCAGCCATTGTTCTGACACTCTGTATATTCCAGACATCTGTGGTCTTCCCATCCCCCAAAGTATGCAAGTGGTGAATGGAAAGAGGCTGGGCTGGTATGCTGAGGTCGATGGAAGGAAATCAAGGAGGGGTTTTAGTAAAATAGGATCTTTATGTGCTGAGACTATAGCAAAGAGAGACAACTAACTGAAAGAGGATTGGGGTTTTCCTGATGCTAAAAGGCACCGGAGAACAATTTACCAATTCTGATTTTCCTTTTGAATGACAAAAAGGTACAACGGGAAGGCTTTAAAACTGCACGAAGGACAAAACTTAGTGTTGTTTTTGGGGTGAAGTTGCAATGTGAATTTCAGTAACCGGCAGTCCAGGAACCTGATGTTAATCTTGCACATTTAATAAGTGCTGACGGCTGCAGGTATGTGGCTACTGTGTCGATTGCCTAATGGCTCGTACTGCTGGAAATCAGGCTACTTAGTTGTTCAGACAAAGCTTTAAGGCTCTCTAAATTCAGCCATTCAGCATAAAATCATATGGAGTGACTTGCCGTGCTGGGGTTGTTCTGTCATCTTTGCTTGGCTATTAGTTGGGATATTTTCTGTTTGGGCACAAACTAATAGGCGTGGGAATGCTCACGTTGGTCCATGTGGCTGATCGTTTCAAAGAGTCTAGGGGAGAACTAAGTAAAAACATGTTGATAGAGAGGACAAAGCAATGCACAATAGCTTCTAAAAGCAGGGATTTAGTACAAAGTAAAGCTTGATTGGAAAATTCAGTTCTTCAAATGTTGTGCTACAGCCTCGGTGACTCCAGCTTTGTTTTCTGTACCAAAGCAATATGCAGGCTGGGCTTTTTGCTTTATCTAGAGCCTGCTGTGGACACCAGCGTTTTGCTGTGACTGTGGTGTGTCAGTAACTGGCTTATCAAATCTTGGCCATGAAACCTGGCTGCCCTTCAGACGTGGCGAAATGAATGTTGGTCTTTTATGGTGTAACATCACCAATCCCATGCTTAGCTCTTAAGAACACACTGCTCAGAAACTTAATCGAGGTGTAAAGACAAGTTAGTACTAGTGGTCTTCTGAACTAATTTTGCAGTATTTTGAGAGGTAGAAAGGGAAGTGGCAAGAATGGGACGAGAAACATGGCTGTTGTGAGCTTCGTTCTTACAAAATGCAGTCTGAGGGTGCAAACCCGTGGATGAGAATGTTCCTGCAAAATGTCCAGTAGGCAGACTGGTGTGCAAATGCAGCAGTAATGCAAATCACTCCTGTTAATTCATAGTTAAAGCTGGTAACACAGGGCTTGTGGTGATTATGCCGTTGCTTGCAGCAAAACTTGTTCTGTGACTCTGGTAGGCAGCATATCCTGGCAGGAAAATCAGGACCGACCTTACTTATCATGAACCTCGTATTTTGCTGAAGCCTGATAAAGCTCTGCGAGAAACTGTGCAGGCAGCTGAGGCTTGCTCTTGGGTCCTCACATCATCCATTTGCAAGCTCTGAGCCCCTTGGTTTGCTGGAGGACTTAGAAATGGTACCACGTGAACTTTGCAACGTTCTGCAAAGTCCTTGGCAGTCAGTACTGCCTGTGAATTTTCTTCTCTGTAGCTAAAGCGATTACCCCGGTCAGACGGGCAGGGCAGTGTTACTGGTTTTCTAGTTCAGTACTGGAAGACTTGTTTTGGGGGTGCTTTGATGTTATGCACCTACTGAATTGGTTAGACTTGCAGAGTAAAGTAGCCTGACAATGGTTAACACTTAATAACCGTTTCTGGCACTTGATTCCAAGGTAAAGCTTACTGTAGCTGATCAGGCTCTAGCCCAAGAGGGTAGTGTCTCAACATGAGGAGGAACTTCTTTACTGCAGGGTTCACAGAGTACTGGAACAGGCTCCCTGGAGAGATTGTGGAGTCTCCTTCTTTAGAGACTTTCAGGACCCATCTGGATGTGTTCCTGTGCAACCTGCCCTAGGTGATCCTGCTCTGGCAGGGGGTTGGACTCGATCTCCAGAGGTCCGTTCCAACCCCTAACATCCTGTGATCCTGTAATATGATGGTGAGGAGCCCGAGAAGTTCTTTGCTCTGACAAGTAATTTCAAGTGCAAGGGGGAGCTAATGGAAGCCTTGTTCTGGCATTTCTGTCTGCAAAGAATACCAAATTGATAAGGTGAGCCAGGTGAAACATACGTGTAGCTCAGCCTGCCCTCAAGAGTCTGTTTGCTGTGATTTAATGTGAAAGCAAAAATGTGTCCTGTGCTTTCCATGTCCTGGGAAGTACTGGTGCAGATGTTGCTTTACAGTTTTCATCATGGAAGAACATTTTGTTGGTGTTCCACGTTGCTTTCGGAGACAACTTGCACTGACTGGATTGGTATTGCAGCAGTAAAGGACTTGCTGTGTTACTTAATACTAAACCAACTCTGGAGCCTTGTTTAAGGGATGAATTAATTCTGTTTAAAGCTTGGAAGAGTTAATCTAGTGTTTTAGTTTGCTGCTTTTACAAAGGTAGTGTGAGCTGGATGGATCTGACTGGAGTTGACACACGGACAGTGTGCATTTCGGGCGTTTCTAGGCTGCCTTACCGTGCTAAACAGACTTGTATCAATTGGAGGAGTTTGCCAACTCTGCAGCAACTGTAGCAAGTAGTTCTGTATTGTCCTGGCAGCAATGTAGGTGCCCTCCAGTGGCCAGAACTCCTAACATCCTAAAGGTGTCGATAAATGATCTTTCTTGCCTTGGCACTTTGCCTGGATTAACTGGGAGCAGAAGAAACATCTTGCAGAGTCAGACCTCATTAGCATGTTTGTTGCTTAAACAGTACTTTTTTTGGAGTGTTGGTATGTCTGATTGTAAATATATAGTTATTCTGACAGGCAAAGGCAGCCTCTCAGATTCATGAGCCTTTCCTTAGTGCAATTGTGACTAATCACTCTGGTTTCTTTAACCGTGGAGATTAATGTTTAACAGCTATGTTCAGGGCTGGCTACATGGTTGCAGCTGAAGAAGAAAAGATTATGGTTGGTTGGTGTTGGTGTTTTGGCAGGGAGATGGTCTGCTAAATTGTTGCCGTATTAGAGTGGAAAACAAGGTTTCAAGTTCTAGATAGAAAGGGAAAGATACTTGTGTAACACAGTGATTGTCACCTCCTTGGTAGTGGTGTACAGGAGCATGAGAAACGACTGCAGAGCCATTAGGTATCTATGATACTGAAAACTAAGTGGGCAGGAAGCCTTAATGCTGACCGGGGTTTGTTGCTGAACTTTTAGCGTTACATGACGTGGTATAATATTTAAGTTTCCAAAGGTTATCTCTAAATGGTTATGACAGCAGCTTGTGTTACGTGGCTAGGTAAGACTGAAAATGTTTGATCCTGGCTGCTGCCATCTCAACTACAGGCATCTTACTCAGTTAAAGTAGGGGCATGTGGACTGAAAGCTGCAAATCAGTGCAAGTATCAGTGCTGCTGGCAACCTAAACCTTAGAGACACTGCACAACCTTGTCTCGGGGATGAGCTGCAGATATAGATACCTGCAAAAAATGGTGTGAGAACTTTCTGAGCTGTGATAATAAAACTGCTCTTGATGTCTGCCCAGCCATAGAATACACAAACACATCGAATGCTGCATGAAACCTCATTGGAAATGCTTGCCTAGTGACCAAAGGATCCATTTCTGAACAGAAGAGATTTAGTCTGGAGACTACCTGCCTGAGTTGGTTGTGCTTAGTTGGTCAAAACGATTAAGGGTTGATAATCTTATGAACCTGCATTATGTTCATAAACCTGAAACTGTCATAGCAGTCCTTTAGTGCAGCCTATGCCCAGATGTACTGATCGGTACATTATGTGGAATTACTGCCTTCCCCTTCTCCCCTCCCCTCCCCTCCCCCCAAGCTGGATGTGGAACACCGGATTTGTAGTTGAAGCAGTGGCTCACATTACCTAGAGATTATCATCAGCTCCTCTCTTGGGCAGAGATGGATCCATGATTACTTGGAGCCAGCCTTGCCTACTAGAAAATGATCTGTGTTTTGCTAGTGTTAGTCTACTTGCCATTGCTTTCAAACATGACCTGCTAATTTCTGTCAGCTTGAGCACAGCTGCTGCTTATAGATAGCTCTTGAAAACAGATTTCTGTAGAGGACAGATGCCCAGTGCAGAAAGTGTGGCTCTTCCTGAGAAGATGACTTTTTGCTGCTGTTTATGCTTGCCCCTGATTTTGAATACAAAGCATTGACAGACCTCTTGCAAAGCCCTGAATAGAATTGTGCTGTGGATCCACAGTATCACAGTATCACCAAGGTTGGAAGAGACCTCGAAGATCATCAAGTCCAACCTGTCCCCACAGACCCCATGACTAGACCATGGCACCAAGTGCCACATCCAGTCCCCTCTTGAATACCTCCAGCGACTCCACCGCCTCCCTGGGCAGCCCATTCCAATGGCGGATGACTCTCTCGGTGAAGAACTTTCTCCTCACCTCGAGCCTAAACTTCCCCTGGCACAGCTTGAGACTGTGTCCCCTGGTGCTGGTTGCTAGAGAGAAGAGGCCAACCCCTTCCTGGCTACAACCACCCTTCAGGTAGTTGTAGAGAGCAATGAGGTTGCCCCTGAGCCTCCTCTTCTCCAGGCTAAACAACCCCAGCTCCCTCAGCCTCTCCTCGTAGGGCTTGTGCTCAAGGCCTCTCCCCCAGCCTTGTTGCCCTTCTCTGGACATGTTCAAGTGTCTCAATGTTCTTCTTAAACCGAGGGGCCCAGAACTGGACACAGGACTCAAGGTGTGGCCTAACCGATGCAGAGTACAGGGGCACAATGACCTCCCTGCTCCTGCTGGCCACACTTATTCCTAATGCAGGCCAGGATACAGTTGACCTTCTTGGCCACCTGGGCACACTGCAGGCTCATGTTCAGGCAGCTGTCGATCCAAACACTAACGGCTCTGAAGTGACAAAATCCTGTGCTATGAGATTTCGGCTACAACAGCACAAATATGCTTTTCAGTAGCAGAGAGTACAGGACTGTGTGAAGAGGTGTGTGTGGTCTTGACATTGCCTAATGTGCTCAGCCATGTGGCTCTGGCAGCCTTAGGCTCTGGCCAGCATCAAACAAAACTCTGTGGGGCATCAGTGGCAGTTGTAAGACATTATGTCGGTAGGTCGTTAACTGCTCCGAAGCACCTTTTGATATCTCTGGGTGTCAGTACGGACTTTCCACCAAAGCTTCTCTAAAATGTTTGTCCTAAAGAGTAAAATACAGTGCATCAAACCTACTGCAAACCCTTTGTATGATATCGCCATGATATTTTGGGGGAAGGCTTCCTGCCAGGTTCTGAAGTTTGAAAGGTCATCTCTTAGAACGATGCTGTAGATCAGTGCCCAGGTGAACTTTATTACTTTGTTAGTAACTTAGTTGATGTGCTTGTGAATTCTCCAGGTTCTCACCGTCTTACAGACGAGTTATCTCAAGTATTTGTTGGCTGAGCAAGGCTCTCAGGCCAATGCTAACTGTTGCTTTATTGAAAGTTTTAATAGGATGGTTTTAAAAGGGTACTTAAACCTTTAGTACCTGTGAAGACCTGACTAATCACACAAGCTGTTAGTTGGTGGAAGTGCTGTGATTCAGTAACACTCAATGCCTGCAGCTGGAAGATCCTGTCTGGCAGTGAAAGCTCACAAAGTCCATGCCTGATACGTTTTTGTTACCTGACCTTTTGGTCAGTGGCTAAAGTTGCTCCTCGGTGGTCGATTAAAACTGTGTTCTGCGTGGCGTTCTGTAGTTGCGGGGTGAGCAAAATGAAATGTGGTGCTTATTGCACTTAGATTGTAGCCTCAGCTGCACTTGAAATGCACGGAGTTGTCACAGGCGATCATTTGGCAATCGGTCTGGGAAGTGTGATTCTTTACTAGCCTGCTGTCTCTTTAGGGAGCAAGGTGGGGTGAGTAAAACAGCTGAGTGTCCTGCGGTGTCAGAATACTGGGGTGATTCAGCCCTAATGAAGTGTGGTAGAACGGAGCCTTACAGCTCTGCTGTAAAGTTTCCTTCCCCTTTGCTATGTGTTCTTAAGGCTGCATGAATTCAAAGATAAGCCTCGAGTTTCCTGACCTTGTAACCCGAGTCATTCCTTCACTAGACATTTTTTGAGGGATAAATCCTCTTTTAGTACAGCTAGTCTAGTCAAGGCTACCAGATGCCTGCATTTCAGTTCCATTTAGCAGTTGTAATCAACTTACAAGTCTAGCAGGAACAGAAGTATTTGCATGCTGTTTGCTTTAGGTAATGAGCATGTGACTAGAAATTCTACTGTGCTCTTAATTGGTCTTAGATTGCTGAGACGACTTAAAATAGGCATAACACTTTATTTTGTGATTTGGCATCAAATGAGCTCTTACATAAAACACTAAACTTTTACAAAAGCTAATGTAGAGAGTCTCTTCTGCCTTTGATATGAAAAGGGATTTTTAGATCATGTCTGAGGCAGAAGACAAAGGCTGAAAAGCCAATAACAATTGGTGTAATAGCAAACTGGGATGCCTGAAGGAATTAAAAAATGAAGTGGAAATGAAGCAGCAAAAGACAGGGTCTGAAAGCAGAGGTAACTTGCAGTAAGCATTGTGTGTTTTGTTAAATACCCCTCCTCCACTTTAATTCTCTGGATTATCTGAGTTTGTTGCCTCTTCAGCCTGTATTAAGGATATTTAAAGCTTGGAAGTTACAGCCTGTTAACCTCTGAGGTCAGGAAAGCAGACACTATTGAGATTTCTTAACTGTTAATGTTTGATAGGAGAAAGATCTTAGATTTTCAGATCTCATTATTAAGATATTTTAAAGAGCGCTTTAAGACTGTTGTATATTCTGGGCTCAGAGTCAAACTGACTGTGATCTGATTGGCTAAATCTAAATTAGAACATATTGCTGTTTGCAAGGGATCTCTGCAGGCAGCAGCACAATGCATTGCCTGAAGTATCTAGCTTGGATAAATTTGAGCTGGTTGGATTACACAGGATATTGACTTTATCACTAGAGTGAGTATTCTTGCTGAGTGGTTGGATTGAATGATGCTAGGCAAATGTCACTTGAGGGAGATGCCCAGAGCACACTTGTTGTTAGCTTATGAATGAGTTTGATCTGTTGCAGTCTGGGCTCAGTAAACTGGATTCCAGTGGGGTGTGTGCTGTGGCATGCAGGTTAAGATTATTGGTACCTCTTAGTTTCCAGCAGAACTACTGAAGTAGTTGATGCTGCTACATCATGGCAAAACAGGTTAGTAATGCTCCTCCATCTTTTGCTGTGGCATTTCTTCTGAGGTGGTAGGGAAGACTACTAATGCATAAGAAGACAAATAATTTAGAGCTCTGAAAATTCATACGGTGTTTTACTTTTAGAGTTGGCTCCATGGCTTGGCTTGTTTCCTTTTGATGTTACGTACTGTGTAAGTTACTTCCACTTACCTGGGGTATCTTCAGATGACCTGCAAGAAGGTATTTTTACCCAGTATTAAATAGCAAGCTGCTGGAAGCAGATTCCTGGTGTAGATAAAGAGGTAGACTAACAGTCTCCAAAATCATCCAAGGGGTCCATTGCTTTGTTCAATGTGATAATTTACAGACCCCAAACTATTGCTTGAGAGGCAGTTTTCAATGAGCGTCACAGTATCAGTCAGGGTTGGAAGGGACCGCAAGGATCATCTAGTTCCAACCCCTGCCATGGGCAGGGACACCCCACACTACATCAGGCTGGCCAGAGCCTCATCCAGCCTGGGCTTAAACACTTCCAGGGACAGGGCCTCAACCACCTCCGTGATAACCCATTCCAGGGCTTCACCACTCTCATGGTGAAGAACTTCTTCATCACATCTAGCCTGAATCTCCCCACCTCCAGCTTCATTCCATTCCCCCTAGTCCTATCACTACCTGATAGCCTGAGAAGTCCCACCCCAGCCTTCTTGTAGGCCCCCTTCAGATACTGGAAGGCCACAATGAGGTCACCTCGGAGCCTTCTCTTCTCCAGACTGAACAACCCCAACTCCTTCTGTCTGTCCTCAAATAGTGTCAGTGTCAGAATAGTTTTTATCCATCTAGGTCCTTAAACTGCTGGTGTGAGGAGGGATTGGAAGAATTAAAATTACTAATCCATAAATGACTACTGGTGACTGATTTCACAATAATCAAGGCCCTCTAATGCTTGCACATAACTTTAGCTTCAAAATAATCTCCAGTCACTGCACACAGCTATTCCTGTTGGTGGACAAGATGACTGGAGATTGCAAACGCTGCTACACAGACTATTGGAGTGCGCAGTATCTTCTGTTCTTTGTATTCAATAATAATTAAACACCAACTGTACTTCTGGGGTGAGCTTAGAATCTCTTAAAACACCAAGCACTGAAACTGTACTTTCAGGGCTTCTCTCAGAAGCATCTGATATATGAAGGGCCTCCAGAGCTGCCTGTAAACGTACTTTGCTCCAGAGTTAATAAAGTCCTGAAAGTGCTGTTCTTTGGAATATCTGGGAGGATATGGGCTAAGAGGACTTTATCCACATTTGCATAAGGAATTAAATGTTTACAACACATTGCTGATGGTAAGATACAAAATGAAAGTTCAGTACCATCCTCGTTTTATTTGTGGATATGCAATCTGAAAAATCAGTTCTCATAGATCAGCTGCAGTTTCTCCCTTCTTCAGATCCCTCCCAAACTGTAGCTGCCACATTTTCTCCAGCTGTAGACTTTAAAAATGAGTAGGCAAGTATAAACTGATTATAGCTTCCCTCTTTGAAGGAAGAAACTTTTGAGTCTTCCTAGTCCTAATTAATATTGAAGTGACTATCTCAGTTGGATCATGTTTTCCTAAGTCTAAAAGCATTGGGTTTCCCTGCTGCAAGAATGCTTGGAGCTGTGGTATAGGTTAGACTGAAAATCGCTGAAGCAGACAGGTCAGCCACTCATGCCTGAAAGAGCTTCTGTACCATGAAAGCTTCTTTCATATTTCCACTGTCAGTATTGTCTCACTCAGATGATTCCCCCTCCCCCTGCTTCCTTCTCTAGGAAATAGAACAACAACTTCCAGTGTTTCTTTATTTAATTTTAATTATTTAAAAATCCTTTAATTCAATGTATTTTTCACATCCTTCACTTAGGGATAGTGCAGGAATTCAGAAGCTTCTGCTACATCAGCCTCTTGTATCTGTTCTTGGATCACAGGAATGACTGCTGTAGTTACCTGGTGATATTAGTTATAGAACTGATGTTGCCTGTGTATTCTGGCTACTCAGTCTTTAAAGCAGACATAGAGACAACTTCATTGCCTGAAACAAAGACCCCTTACAAAACTGAACCCAAAGAATGCATCCAGTAACACCTTGGTAATGCTTGCAGTGGAGAAAACCTCTCTTTCAGTACACCTACTTCACACTGGTGTTTGGATGGTACATGTTTTTAACTGCTGTTAAAAACAGCAGTCTTCACGAGGACCAAGATCTGCTTGTTCTGTGTAAGCAAATGTGCTATTGTTCAGCTCTGATGATAATTTAAAGATGCAGTTTCTTGGCCTGTCCTAGATAAAATCTGGTGTGAAAACAGGGTCAGTAGACATGTTCCCTTTAAATAGGTCATGCTGATGGCATTTATCAGTCTTGCGTTCTACAAGGTTAAGTAAGATGTTGCTTTTGAGCAAGAGATTTCCAGAAATCTTTTGCAAGTTTTCTAGAAGACTCCTGATCAGATCAGTCAGGTGTAATCTTGATTCTGTTAAGATTAAGGTACCAACCCTGAAAGGAGATGAACACACATTTATTTAATACAAGCTGCAAATCCAAGCTGTTTTGTAGACTTAGAAACTGGTTTAGCTGACAAAGAAAACTGCAGCAGAGGTGCAAATGTGCTGTGATCTTGCTGTCCCAGGCAGGTAAATGTGAGTGTGTGTAATGTCCCCCTCCTTCCTCCATAGGTTGTACTCATAGTTCTCTGTAAGCAGAGAAACGCTGTGGGCTTCTTAGCTAGATTTTATTCATCAAAATATTTTCCTGTCATTCCTTTGAAAGCCAAGGAATTTGAATTCTTGAGAAGTTACTTGAAATGATGTAGCTCCCAGGCCTGCCAAGCTTGCAGAAGTGTTTCTCAAGGCTTTTTAGAACTCAGGTGCAAGGTTGGGACTGGTGGGACATGATACGCCCCTGTGCAGGAACTGGTTTTGAAAACTAAGCCTCTGGTTAGACCCAGCACTGCTGATGGTAAACAAGTGGGTAGTGACATCGGGAGGAGGAGGTTTTCATGGAGTTACCAGTCCCTTAACTCCTGGCAATACATCCATAGGAACTCCTGCATAACATGATGTTTACCAAAATCTGGACTTTGAGTACCAGATAGTCTTTGACTGAGGCTTACAGGAGCTTGCAGTTACACTAAGGTTTGTTTGTGGAGTATAACCGAGTCCTTGATGAAGGTCTCTATTCCTGACCTTGACTATGTAATGCCACTAGTCATGTGTCCTCCAGGAAATGTGAAGAGGAGCTTGATTTAAAGGAGCTTGCTAGATGCTTCATGGTTGAGGACTACCTAGCAGGATGTTTTTTGTTGTTTTCACACACACACACACACCCAGCTCACCCCCATCCTGCATTTATCCAGTTTCTGTCAGAAAAACGAACACCACAAACATTTGTACCTTGTCTGGGGCTTGGCAAGTGTAGTGGTTAACCTTGGCCATAGCAGGCAGTAAGACAAAGTCAGCATCTTGCCTGGATTCAGTTTCCCCCTTTGCAAAAGGAGAAGAGAAAGGGAAGGAGAATGGGAGGGCATCAGTTACAGAAACCTTAGAACCAAATGGAATGTACTCCTTCACCCTGGCTACCTTTGACTGCAGTTAGGTTGGATTAAACCCAATTTCACGTCAAATGAAAAAGCCACCTGGAATGGCTGGGGGCTGGGGTGGTGGTGTTACACGTGTATGAAATGCAGATTAGGATGTTGGAGACTGAGAGGTGCAGCAGCATGCTGCCTGTGAGACTGACAGTGCAGTGCTGAACACAACTAGTGTCCTCAGCTGCCGGTTTGCAGATGTTCCTCACCGTTGTGCTGCAGTTCAGTGGCTAGTCTGGTGTGTTGGATTGTACCTCATGGTACAGCTGCTCTTCTGATCTCTTCAGGCTGCTGAAATTGAAACAGCCATTTCAGACTGCAGTTGCTGCAAGCCATCTGCCTTCATATGTGCACAATTCAACAGTGGAAAAAGATTACAACCCTTCTTCCCAAACCTTGTGTTGTATTGAATCTGAGGTGGTAGTGAGTATCTCACAGCATAGCCAGTGCGCTCCGCTGGTTCATCTAGCAGTATGTTAACTTTAGCACCGGTTTGGTGACCACTTATTAGTAGCCTTCTGATAGGAGACAGGAATGAAAGAAGATCTTTTGTACTAACCGTATTGCAAATTGTGTACAGCAGCTGGGGACTGCCCAGTGATTGGAAATGTCTACTTAGTGAGGACTCTGGGGAGCAAGATACACATTTCCCTTCTAGTGCTATTCCAGTTCCTCCTGGTTGGAAGGTGTTAGTGGCGCTGACAAAATGACCTGCAGGCAGTTGTGGGGCTTTTGTAGAGGCACTTCCTCCAAGTTAACTACTTGGAGAATTTCTATATTTATGGTCAACTGATAGAATGACTTAGTTTTCTCTACCCCTTACTACTGCTACTCCCAAACTCTTAACAGCATGTTGGAAGAATCCTGTGCTCAAGGGACTGGGGGAAAAAAATGGTATGACAGTGCATCTTCCATGCAGATTGAGGAGTAGCCAGAGCTGGCAGGCTTCTCCAGGTTGTGGAGTAGGACTGCTTTAGGGACTGAAGCATTTCCAGCAGCATAGCAGGGTACTTACCATATGTTCTGCTGTGCCTTAAATCAGCTCAGTGCTGCTAATCTGCTGGCAGATGGAGATCTACTGTCCATTTTAAAAGAGCCAGAGAAGGGTTGCTGCCAGAAGTTGTGGGAGTACAGAGTCGGGACAAACAGCATTGGCATTTGTACAGCAAAGTTAAGGAGATTGCTCAGGAGCTGCTGGGCTATCCTGAAGCTGACTCAGGGACAGTGAAATAGAAGGTTGCCTGAGAATTGCCTAATCTATTCAGTGAGACTTCTTAAACTGCAGGCCTGCCTTCTGTTTAATTATGACTTTCTAAAAGGTACTCCTGAAGGAAACTTGAAATGGGAAATCTGCCTTTACACAAATACAGCATCAAATGAGCCTTCTGATGCAGTGCTGCAAATCTGTCCTTTAAAGAGATTAGTAGCTTGCCTTTACTTCATTGTCTAAGAATGTTTTGATCAACATAGCTCTAACACCTAACAGCACTCTGAAAGCTGATTGCTGGAGGAGATCATTATGCTCACTACCAACATTTCTGTTTGGCCAGCTCCCAGGACAGGCAGTCACCATCTCTCTTTGCTGAAAACAGGGTTGGACTGTGGGGGAAGGGGAGCAAGCAAGATAAAAGCATGACAGCTTTGAGTGACTTGTTGTGAAGCTGTAGCCTTGAATTTATCTTTCTGGGTTACCAAACACAGCAACAGATTTATGGTACAAATGCTTCTGTGCTGCTTGGTGATATCAGATAGAGGTGCACACTGAAAATGTTGATAGGGCATTTGGATCACATTTCAGCCTCCTGCCTCCAGTTACCTTGACATGAAGCTGGTTCAGCTCTCAGGATAGCATCAAGGAAAACCATTTTGTGTAGGAAGAAACTTTTCCTCATGTGGAAAGCAGTAGGTTAAATTATAACTATGTAGGTTATGTCAGTCTCTGCACTGCTGAAATAACAGCAGTTTGTCTTAAATGGCCATTTCATCTTTCCCTGCAAAAACCTGTTGTAGCCTTGTATCAAACAGTTTTGCTAGTATCTTAAGAGTAATTGTCTTTGAGGGACGTGAGGAAGTCTGGCATTTAGCCCTTGTCTTTGTAATGTGTCCAAGCTGTGGAATTTAATGTCTGGAGTGCCTTTTCTGCAAGGATAGAGAAGTGAAAAATGGCTCTGTAATGGTCAGGTTTGGGGCTGTGGTTTTGTTCTTGCAGTTAAGAGGAGAATCTCTTACATCTAGTCTGCCAGGTAGAGTCTGGGTAATACATCTCCTTTTGTGTCCATGGGGCTTTGCTAATTAGCATTTCCATTTACCTCCTGTAGCAATGAACTGGCAAAGCCTTAGCTCGCAGTTCCAGCATTGTAATATGCAATCTTACCAGCTTTGATTAGTGTTTAACTAGTTTTAACTTTGCTTTTTGTAGGGTCTCTGAAAGGCAGCAGGAAAGAGTTCTGGGAGCACAAGGAAGATGGCAACCCAAGGTATAGAATGTATTCATTTGTTACAAAAACCTAGAAGTCCTGATAAAGAGTGGCTAGATTGGCTCTTTACTCCCCTTCTTTAAGTTACTTGGACTGAATAATATCTGTTCTACTATGGTGTTGGAGTATCTTACACTGGAACTCAAACTGCCTCACCCTAAGCATTTTGGGTCCCTCAAGCATAGCCAAGTAGTAAGTGGAAAGGGAAACCCTGAAGCAGTAGACAAAGGCAGTCACAATGGCAGTGCTGGCTCTGTTAGGTTTATAGATGTCTGCAGTGCTTTGACTCGAAGCCTCAGTTTAAAAGTGCTGTCTTGCTTGCAGTGCTGCCTCTGGGTTGAGGTAGCTGTGACAGTTTATTTTCATGTAAAATCTCTGTCATCTCTTGGAGGATTGATGCGTGCTGGTGTAACTGAACTTTCGTGTTCAACCATGATTGATTTCTTACAGCTGACTTGATGGAGTTGGATATGGCAATGGAGCCAGACAGAAAAGCAGCAGTCAGTCACTGGCAGCAACAATCCTATCTGGACTCTGGTATCCATTCTGGAGCCACAACAACTGCTCCCTCCTTGAGTGGCAAGGGAAATCCTGAAGAGGAAGATGTGGACACAACACAAGTGCTGTATGAGTGGGAGCAGGGATTCTCCCAGTCCTTCACCCAGGAGCAAGTTGCTGGTAAGGCCTTTGCTTATTGCACTTGTTTGCTTAAGACACGCAGCCTAGCAGTGCAGAAGCCCCAGCACTGAATTCTTACCAGCCTAGAAGGTGAGCTGTTCGCCTCTGATGTGCGGCAGTGACTTACTTTGTTTTTCAGATATCGATGGCCAGTACGCAATGACCAGAGCTCAGCGAGTGCGTGCAGCTATGTTCCCCGAAACACTGGATGAAGGAATGCAGATCCCATCCACGCAGTTCGATGCTGCTCACCCGACTAACGTGCAGCGCCTGGCTGAGCCGTCCCAGATGCTGAAGCACGCCGTCGTCAACTTGATAAACTACCAAGATGACGCTGAGCTGGCGACTCGTGCCATCCCAGAGCTGACCAAACTGCTGAACGATGAGGACCAGGTAAGCACTTTCTTTGCCTCCAGCTAGCTTCTTTGTGGGGCTTCCTCCCTGACCTCAAAACTAAAAGCTTGCTTCCGACTTGTGCAGGTGGTGGTGAACAAGGCTGCGGTCATGGTGCATCAGTTGTCCAAGAAGGAAGCGTCTCGCCACGCCATCATGAGGTCCCCCAAATGGTGTCTGCCATCGTCCGCACCATGCAAAACACAAACGACGTGGAGACAGCCCGCTGCACTGCAGGAACGCTACACAACCTCTCACACCACCGGGAGGGCCTGCTGGCCATCTTCAAATCGGGAGGCATCCCAGCTTTGGTCAAAATGCTGGGGTATGTGCACTGCTAAGACGGTACTTGTGGGGGTTGAGTTGGTGCTGGTGGGTGCAGCTACTCAAGGGTGTGGTTTCCTTCCTTAGGTCCCCAGTGGACTCGGTGCTGTTTTATGCCATTACAACTCTTCACAACCTCCTGTTGCATCAGGAAGGGGCCAAGATGGCCGTGCGGCTGGCTGGGGGCTGCAGAAAATGGTCGCCTTGCTCAACAAGACAAATGTCAAATTCTTGGCCATCACAACAGACTGCCTTCAGATTCTAGCATATGGCAATCAAGAAAGCAAGGTGAGTGCCTCTGCTCTGAAGCATTTCAAAGGAGCGAGCCTGCTGCCAGGGGCTAGGTAATGCCAGTGTACTGATCTCCTTACGAGGAATCTTCACCCATGCTGGGCTTTGCCCAGCCAATCCTGACCTCACAAGAGGTGTGGGACACAGGAATTGCATTCTCGTGTCCAGTGAGACTGCAGAACTTAACCCACAGCAGCAGATGTGAGCAGTATTTTGGAGATCTGTAACCTGTGATGGGTGTAAGCCAGCAGCAATTACTTCTGGTGTGCACAGGAAATAGCAGATAAATGTTATTTTTGCTGTCTTTCAGCTGATTATTCTGGCCAGTGGTGGACCACAGGCTCTAGTAAACATTATGAGGACCTATACTTATGAGAAGCTATTGTGGACCACAAGTAGGGTGCTGAAGGTGTTGTCAGTCTGCTCCAGCAACAAACCTGCTATTGTTGAAGCTGGTAAGTGCCTTGGACCCACAGTGACTTCAAAAGCTAGACAGTATGCAAAGATCAGTACATGCCACACAGGAGGAGAAACTGCCAGCATGAAGGATTGAACTTTGGAGGCTGGTCCTTCAGTCCATAAGTAGTTTGGAGGCTTTCAGTATACAGAAGTATAAAAGACAAGGGGGGTTGAGTAAGCTTACTGTAGTGTTAGCTGGGTGGCTTGGTGACTGAGCACTGCCAGAATGGAGCCCTTGGAATGTGCATACATTTGAAAGGCCCAGTGTCACAAAATGGATCTTGGGTTGTGTTTGTATGTGATGAAGTGCTGGGGCCTAGCCATACTGTGATATTAATGCCAAGAAAGACCCAGAATCTGGTGAGATGCACTCAGACTTGAAGGAAGAGAAGGACCTGAGTATTCAGAAAAGAAACATCTGAGTAATAGTGTCAAATGTGTGCCATCTTCTAGGTGGGATGCAGGCTTTGGGACTCCACCTCACAGATCCTAGCCAGCGTCTTGTGCAGAACTGTCTATGGACTCTGAGGAATCTGTCAGATGCTGCCACAAAGCAGGTCAGTGGCTTTCCTTAAGTGATCAGGGTCAAAAGCCAACACAGGGGAGGGGTCTGAATTGTTCTTCCCTCTCTTTTGCAGGAGGGCATGGAAGGCCTTCTAGGAACTCTGGTTCAGCTTCTAGGATCAGATGATATTAATGTTGTGACTTGTGCTGCCGGCATCCTTTCTAACCTTACCTGCAACAATTACAAGAACAAGATGATGGTGTGCCAGGTGGGCGGCATCGAGGCTCTGGTGCGCACAGTGCTGCGGGCCGGCGACAGGGAGGACATCACCGAGCCTGCCATCTGCGCCCTGCGGCACCTCACCAGCAGGCACCAGGAGGCGGAGATGGCTCAGAACGCGGTGCGCCTGCACTACGGGCTGCCGGTGGTGGTGAAGCTGCTGCACCCGCCCTCACACTGGCCTTTGATCAAGGTAAGGAGTGGCCAACAGCTTTCAGCTCTGAGAATTGGTGACTTTTTAAATGCCACTCTGTGTCCAAGGTGCTGGGGACTGTAAGGTCCGATGAGGAAAGCTGCTTCAGCTGAGCAGCTTGGTGTTGTCTCTTGGGTATCAACTGATAAAAAGAAGGGATTGCTACCAGCCAGCACCCCTGCCATGACCTTTCCTCCCCACCCCTTTGTCACCTGCAGGCCACGGTGGGGTTGATCCGCAACCTGGCGCTGTGCCCTGCCAACCACGCCCCGCTGCGTGAGCAAGGAGCCATCCCCAGGCTAGTGCAGCTGCTGGTCAGGGCGCACCAGGACACCCAGCGGCGGACCTCCATGGGCGGCACGCAGCAGCAGTTTGTGGTGAGTGCCACCACTCACTGGCCTTGTCTCAGACCCCTCCATTGTTTGGTCTAAATAGCTGTTAGCAGCCTACCTGGAATGGAGCAAGTACCTAACTGTCCTGTCAGGCCCAAAGTTTTTCTTAACTAAGCATGAAGACACCTTGGTTCTTGTTTCACTTCCAAACTTCTTGAGCTTATGAATGCTGCAGATCACAGAAACTGCTTGCTCTGGCAAGGCAAGCAAGCCTCTACCAGGTAGCCAGCACTGCCTCGCCCTTCTCAGAAGCTTAGGTTTAAGAAAGCTATCACAGCTTGTGTATTTCCAAGGGTGCTTAAAGTTACTGAAATAGTGAGGAGTTGCACAGGCTCTGGCCTGTTCCCTGTTTAGGTACCAGGTCAGTATGGTAAGATCAGTCCTGTTTTTTTCTGTGTTTATTGTTTTGTTTTGTGTTTGTTTTCCTGCAAACGCATGAACAAAGGGGAATTGGCCTCAGCATGGACAAAAGAAAGCAAACCCTACTAGTTCATCAGTGTAGCTCATATTTCAGAGGCAGGAGGGGGCCTCTCTGTTGCTGTAAATTGCCAAGCTAATGCAGCTTGGGGGAAGAAGAGCTGGTGTTGCCAGACAAAGTTCATCCTGCACTGAAACAACAGTGGGAGAAGCTCTCCTGAGATGCCTCACTTACTGAATTTAGTTGAGTGACCTGGGCCAGTTCCTAGCAGGCATCTTGACCAGAAGGCCAGCAGCAGAGTGGGCGTGAGCCTTGCTGGGAAGGGGGCATGTGCAGGGAACAAGTGATTTGTCAGCAGGCTGATGAGCTTTCTGCCAGTCACTGGAGGGGATAAGATGCCATCTCTTGACTTGACAAGATGCCCGGTCTTTCCCTAACCAGGAGGGCGTGCGCATGGAGGAGATTGTTGAGGGCTGCACCGGAGCCCTGCATATCCTTGCACGCGATGTTCACAATCGGATTGTCATCAGGGGCCTCAACACTATTCCACTCTTTGTGCAGGTAAGTAGGAGCTCCAGGCAGTGCTTCAGGATGGACTGGGAAAAAGCTCATGTGCTTCCTTGGTAGCTGAAAAGTTAAAGAAACCTTTGTGTTCTGGTTGCAGTTGTTGTACTCTCCCATTGAGAACATCCAGAGAGTAGCTGCAGGGGTACTTTGTGAATTGGCTCAAGACAAGGAAGCAGCTGAAGCAATTGAAGCTGAAGGTGCAACTGCCCCTCTAACAGAACTGCTTCACTCTAGGAATGAGGGTGTTGGTAAGTGAACCCTAAAAGACAGGGTTGTACTTGTTAGAAAAGCTGCTAAGACTCAGCCCCTACTAAAAATGACTACTCCTCTTGACAGCAACCTATGCAGCTGCAGTGCTCTTCAGGATGTCTGAGGACAAACCCCAGGACTACAAGAAGCGGCTCTCAGTGGAGCTCACAAGCTCCCTGTTCCGCACTGAGCCCATGGCTTGGAATGAGGTGAGTTGTGCTCTTATGGATTATTGCTTCCTTGGAGACCATCTTCCCAAGTCCTCCCTCTTTTCAGTAGTGAAGTGTAGATGCATCAGGAAAACAGGCCCAGCTGTACCTCTTCCTCTCTCTAGATGTCGAGGCTCAGTGAACCTATGGCAAGCAGCCTTAGAGCTGCTGCTTCCCTTGTAGATAGGAAGAGCCCATTCTCTGCTGCTGCTGTTCAGAATTCACTGTTAGTGTGCAAAGCTGTAGAGAACAGCTTTGTACAAGTTTCTGCTGCATGTCAGAACCCACTGAACGCTTGAGTGCAAAAACGTGAGGTGTGAGTGATGAGGGAAGCATAAACATAAACATCCTGCAAGGCCTCTCTCAAACCAGCTGTGTAGGACAGTCTGTGCCTGGGGTAAAGCGAAGCTCTTGTGAAGTCCGTCGTAAGTCCAGATTCTTCAGACAAGCTGGGCTTCTGATCTTGCCTTGCAAGCATTTACTGAGTATAGGACAGTAGCCATTGATTTGTGCTGTTCCAGCTCTTCTGTTTGTCCAAAACGTGTAACTACCACAGTAATGAGAAGAAAAGCTGAAATGAACCATTGCTGAGCCAGCCTGTAGGGCAGTTGCATCATTCCAGCCAATTACTTCTGGAATTGGGCAAGCTAGGAGAGGGCCTTGCAGAACTCTAAAAAGCTGTTGCTGGCTTGGGAATCTCTGAACTTGTAGAAGCTGGGCAGGAATGCTCCTAGGCCTGCCCCATTGTTTTCATTCCCAAAGACAACCTTTCTTCCAGTGAGCTGGAGATTTCCTATGCCTGAGCCTGGCAGCTGGATGCAGATACCTAGGAAAAAGCATTTCCTGTTCACAGAAACCATGCTGCAGCACTTGCTGTAGAAGAGTGACTAAAAAGGGATCTGGGGGAGGCTTCAAAATGTTTTAGATTCAGGATGAATAGTGCTGGCCCAAAGCCCTGCTGTTAACACTGCTCTGTGCCTCTGTGTGTACCTAGACGGCGGACCTTGGACTGGACATCGGTGCCCAGGGAGAGCCCCTCGGATACCGCCCCGATGGTATGTCTGCTCTGTTCCCCTTGGCCAGGCTTCCCTTGGGGTCAGCCAAGGCAGAGATTTTAAAGGAGAACTGCAAATGAGCACAAAGTGAATTACTCCTCAGTGAGGTGCTGCAGACCGACAGGCAGATGGGGAGCTGCCAGCTCAAATAACCCATTTCTGCAGCATCACTGGCTGCACCCAGTGTGCAGAACTCCTGTCTCCTGGCTGAGCCTTGTGGGAGAATCTCCCACTGAGCTTCCAGACATCTTCTATGTTCTGTACAAATGGACTTGACAATTCCAATAGTGCAGTTTTTCTTTAAAACAAAAAAGCTGCTGCTGAGCGTCTTAGTCTGCAAGTGTCTGCAGATTTGAGTGCAATCCCATCTGAGGGTTCTGAGCTATTTTTGACCAGGCTCTCAGAAGCAAGTCTACAGTCTTGGAGCCTGGTTTTGCTGCAGTGTTGTTGAATCGTAGTGGTGTTGATTATGCAGACTAATGGCTTGGCTGGAATCTGCTTGTGCTTCTGCCTGCAGTGTGCTTTGTCTGCAGAACCCTACCGGGAGCCCGTTCCCAACAGTGGAACCAGCCAATAAGGGCAGGCAATAGATTGTGTTGAACTTGGCTGGGCTTAGAAAATAATTAGATGGCTACAGAGATCTTCTCACACACTGATACTTGCAGCTTCTGATGCCTCTAACATCTGTTAACATTATGCTTTTTTTCCCTCTGCCACCTTTAACTTTCTTAGATCCTAGCTACCGTTCTTTCCACTCGGGCGGATACGGTCAGGATGCCTTGGGTATGGACCCTATGATGGAACATGAAATGGGTGGCCACCACCCCGGTGCTGACTACCCAGTTGATGGTCTGCCAGATCTTGGCCATGCCCAGGACCTTATGGATGGGCTGCCTCCAGGTGACAGTAATCAGTTGGCCTGGTTCGATACTGACCTGTAAATCATCCTTTAGGTAAGAAGCTCCAACCTTGAATTTCAAACCAAAACAGAGAGCAAAGCAGATGATGGCCTGAGGACTTGGTTGGCAGGGCGGGCTTGGCTCCATTGGGTCCCAGCGTGCCAGAACAGTGCCTGCACGCTCTGGAAACACAGCAGTACACTCCCAACCGCCTTCTGCCATGAGGTGTGGAAGTGATTAACTGCCATGTCTTGTGCTCCAGCTTCATGCAGGCTTAGAATGTGCTGGAAAGAGAGCCGAGGCAGCCCCGGGGCGGGCAGCGCTGACGCCTGTCTCTTTTCTCTCCACAGCTGTATCATCTGACTGACCTTGCGTTGATTGGCTGTAGAGTTGCTGAGAGGGCTCGAGGGGTGGGCTGGTATCTCAGAAAGTGCCTGACACACTAACCAAGCTGAGTTTCCTATGGGAACAATTGAAGTAAACTTTTTGTTCTGGTCCTTTTTGGTCGAGGAGTAATAATACAAATGGATTTTGGGAGTGATTCAAGGAGGAAGGATGCACAAGAACGAACTGCAAGATGGAATCTATCAAAGCCTAGCCTTGCTTGTTAAAAAGTTATTATTTTTTTTAAATCTCTGTAATGGTACTGACCTTGCTTGCTTTGGAAGTAGCCTTTCTTCTCGCAGTAATTGTTGTTAGTTTGGGGGTTTTTGTTTTGTTTTGGGGGTTTTTGGGGTTTTTTGTTTTGGGGGTCTTTTTCTTTTTTTAAGTCTCTGGTAGTATTAAGTTATAGTGAATATGCTCCAGCAGTTTCTAATTTTTAAGGATTGAGTAAAGGTGTAGAACACTAATTCATAACCGCTCTAACTGTACTCAGAATAAAGTGTAACATTGTGTAGCCTTTTTGTATAAAAAACAAAAACTAGACAAATAGAAATGGTCCAATTAGTTTCCTTTTTAATATGCTTAAAATAAGCAGGTGGATCTATTTCATGTTTTTGATCAAAAACTTTATCTGGGATATGTCTGGGTAGGGGCCAGTAAGAACTGTTTCTTTGGAACCTTGTATTGGACAGTTTACCAGTTGCCTTTTATCCCAAAGTTATTGTAGCCTGCTGTGATACAGATGCTTCATGAGAAAAATGCAGTTATACAATGGTTCAAAATTAAAGTAAACTTTTAATTCACTCTGTGTCAGATTCTTTCAGAGCAGAAAGTGGAGCTGGGTCCTACCAGGTTTTCTGAAAATGGTCCTGGAATTGTACAGCAGCTCAGCTGTACGCAGCTGCACTCGCGGACCATTGCCACAGAACCCTTCACTAAGAGCCAGGTGTTCCTAACTCCAGCTGTGGAATGCACAAGGTAAAGGCAGAGCACTTGCTTACCTCCCTCTGGGCTGCACCCGGGGGCTGTCCAAGAGCTGGTTGGGAGCAGCAGCTCTCAAGAAGGCTGCAACAGGCAGCTTTGAGGAGCAAACAAACACTAAGGCTGAGTCATGCTGCTTGCAGGGGAGAAGTAGTTAATTCTTTATGCACTGGCAGCTGCTGGCTCTACAGGAGTCTCCCAGGAGTATCAGCTTCTCCTGGGGCTCAGCATCTCACCTGTTTTCAAAGAGGAACTCCAACCAGCAGCATGGGCAGCTGACAGTGACCCTCCACCAGTGCAGCCCTTGACCCCAGCAGGGCCCACAGGCTTACCAAACCAGGTGAAAACCTGACCTAAGCTGTCATGCATCTCCACAGCCTCTGTGCTCACAGAGCTTGGCTCTGGGTGTGCAAGATAAGTTCTTACCTACACAAAAGTCTTGTGCCAGTTGTAGGCATGAGGTGAGCCTTCAAGAGGAAGAGCCACTGCATTCTTTCACAAGCTAAACAGTGGTAACAAACAGCAGCTTCAAACAGTGAAATGCTATCTGGGCTGCCATAACTGCTCTTTATTTAATGCACACTGGTCAGACGCTGGCTGCCAAACACTGAACCACATCATGTAGTGCCAGCAAGGTCAAGCAGGAAGCAAGACTTCATCCTTACAGGTGTTTAAAATAAAACAATTAGTTTCCAACTCTCACCCCAACAACAGGCACCACAACCAAACCCCCTCCATACCCCAACACACACCCCCAAGGCTCTGGGAAGGGTCTGCCACCAAAGATAAGGAATCAACAACTCTTCCCACCACAATAAACCGTAAGGCCCCAAATAAACCCCAAACCTCAACACCCTCCCCCCACACACACACTTGCTGCCAGCACTGGAGCACCTACCTCACAAAGGGGTGAGGGATTAGATGCAAACACCACCCCCTTGAAAAAAAATACAGCCCCCAGAAAAGCATAAAACAGGTTGCAGCAATCCTTGCAGGGCCTCTCTCCAAGAGCTATGACTCCAAAAGCTGTTGTGAATTCAACTCCAGGAACTACTTAAACTGCTGCTCTTTCCCCCCAGCCAATGACAACTGCTGCTGTTCTGTACACAGTTGCACAGGGCCCTGTATTCCCCATCACTGTCACATTAACTCTAGGGCTGGACACTTCTATGCAACCAACAGGTCCTGCTCTCAGATCCCAGGCACCTTGTGTCTTACCACTTGTCCAAGGCCCAGAGGTGGGAGGTAGGAGGAGCTGTAGCAGAATCCTGACCAGGCCAGAGGTGGTGAGCAAGGTGCCAGGGATGTAGGTAAGCCCTCTGATGTTGAGGGCTTCTGAGTAGAATCCTTGAAACCTCCCAACTTCACAGCTGTAGCTAAATTCCTCACTCTTGCGGTGCTCAGGTGAAGCTGCTCCTGCAAGCCTGAGGTGCTGCACAGCACAGAGCCTGTGTGTTTCTGCAGGCCAGTCAGCAATGGTCACTTGGCAGGCTGGACATTGTCACATCTCACCAGTCTCAGAATTTCAAATGCTAAGGAAGCCACAGCAACATCTGCCTGAGAGCTGGGAATTGAAACCAGTGAGAGCACCCATTAGAAGACATGCACAGGGGAAACACTGCTTCCGATTCCACGCTGGACTTGCCCTGTGCTGGAGAACTAACAAAGAGGCAGGAAGTGCCCTGGATACTGCACACTTGTGTTAAGCAGTGCCACAAAATGAGTGACTCTGCAAATCTGACTCAGTCTCAACTCGCCTCACATTAGCTGCTGCCTCACTCCCAGCTCTTCTTATAGAAGAGATCAGTCATTGATAGTCCCCACCCTGACTCCACACACACTTCCAGCTCAGAGAGCTGAGCTTCTACACTGCAGTGCTGCTCAAGGTCTTGTCCACCATATGCAGGTTATGGTGTGGCCCTTTGTTTCAAAAGAGGTGTAGAGGCGGTGCTGAGGGACAAGGTTTGTTGGTGGACTTGGTTGTGCTGGGTTAACAGTTGGACTGACTTGATCTTCAAAGTACTTTTCACCCTAAATGACCTTAGGAGTCTGCATATGAAATTGCAGGTTTGGTTCCACCCAGTTACTAAGCAGAAGGGGTTGGTTGTGTCACTCTTAAAGCTGCCTGTATCACTGAGATGGAGCTTGGCAACTCATGGCTGCAGGAGAGCACTGAAAGCAGCTTAAGCCCCAGCAGTGCCCCTCTCGGCAAGTGCCTGCTTGGCTGGTCTCCTTCTGCCACACAGGCAGAGCCAAAGACTAGAAACCTGTTTGTAAAAAACGAGCAAAGCAAAACCACTCCTTGCTCCCTTCAGCCCAGTGACATGTGGGTGGAAGGACCTGGGAGTTTAGGCTACTCAGAGGATGGCTGAGATCCAGGAACTCAGCTGCAGCCCTCTCTAAACCACTTCCAATTCTGCATGAGATACAGAGGCTTCTTAGCTGGGTTCAAGCCCTGGCAGAGGAGAACAAGTTTATTAGGTCATAAGGAATACTCTGGGAAGAATGCCACGTGAGGGAATCGGGGGAGATGGCAGAAAATCCATACCCTCCAGAATCAAGGCGGCCATGCAGCTAGAGCTGGTAAAAGCTTGCTAACCCCAGGCTTCTGCCTGCCTATTGCCAAGCGGCCAGTGAGAGTCCACTACAGGATGGGTTAGTTCTTGGTGTGCATCTCCTTATGTTCACCGTGTCCCAACATTTCCTCTCCTGCCCACACAGAGTACACACTGCCCTTAACCTTGAGGAGCCCATTTCCCAAACACCTCACCCACCCAATCACACAGAACACTGAGCTTAGCTTGGTGCTTCACACACTGATCTAAAACCAGCGCAACAGCCCAGGGCAGCAGCGTAAAACATTCACGCTTATTGTCCAGGGCCAAAATCTACAGGAGATGAGCTGAGGTCGGCCAACTTGTTGGGACTAGCACCTCGGTTCTGGCAGAGGCAGCCACAGCATTCCCCCAAGAGAGGCCACAGGTACCCTGCACCAAAAGCAGCTCTGCCCTTCAGCTGTGCTTGAAAGGAATCAGCTTGCCGGGGCACCAAACGATTGCTTCAAAGCAGGGCACAAAGAGTGCTCTGTGCACCCAGCCCACTGCTGAGACCCACTGGCCAGGGCCCAGTTCAAGTCACAGTATTTGGAGTCAAGTACTTATAAACCCCAAATCAGCACAGCTGGGGATCAAAGCAAGACAGCACCGTGCCAGGAACACCAGCAAGCTCTGAGGAGAGCAGCGCTGGGAGTGGGGCCAGGGACAAAAACCCGAGCAGCTTATGCTGCAGGGAGGTGATTACGGGAGACCATCGCAGACAAAGGAGGAGACAAAGTGCTCTCAGCCCTGGAAATTCCTGGGAGCCCGAGGGAACTCACCTGGCAGTCCGGGCCAGGCTCTGGAGCGTTTGGATGAGAGCATCACCATCATTCTTCAGGCTCTCTGAGCACTTCTCGTTTGAAGTTACCTGGAACAAAAAGAAAGAACTGTTATCAAAGGCTTCACAACAAATTCCTCTCTGTCATTTTTGGGGGCTAGGGGAGAGGGGAAACAAGTTCTAGCATTGATTACAACTGTAAATGGAATGTGGCTTTAAAGAGAGCCAAGAGAAAGCCCCTCACTGAACAGGACTGGAGTTCAGGCACAGACCATCTACAACGACTTGGCTCAGTTAATGACTCCTGTTCCAAGTCCCTGTGTGTGTGCAAATTCACACATCACAGCCTTCCAGTCCCTGATCCCATCCTTAGTACCAATGCAAATCCAAGCCCTGGGAGAGCTCAGGAAGGCAGCTGCTTTCGTTTCCCACTTCAGGGGCTTCTCTGAGAGGAGCCAGGTTAAAATGTTAGCACAGTTACAGATGGCATTTTCCAGTCAGTGGGGAAATACCCACACAAGAATGAATGTCCCCTACAGAGCAGGGGACTGAGGGACCAAAGCTTGACACCTTTGTGTGTCGAGTGAATCCTGGTCAGAGCTGGGTTTGCTGCTGGTGTGCCTTACCACACTAATCTGCGGTGACAGGTTTAGTGTTTCCCCAGCCTTAAGCTTAAGCAGTGTCAGGATGCAGCTCCAAGCAGCCACACATTTCCTGAGCAGTTAAGGAGGTGAATGGGAAGGTCACAGGGGATGTGACATGGCACTGAGACAGCAACAGACACTGACTGCTTGGCAGCTTGCTGAAGAAGCTCTCATAGCTCCCAAAATTACTGAGAAAAAGGTTTGTGTGTCAGTTCCTGCTTCCAAAGGTAAATAAATCTTGGCTGAAGAGAAAGGAGAAGAGGAGGACCAGGGCAGCTGATTATTTTGATACTGGAGGAGCTAATGCTTGAAAAGATGATTTTTAATCCAAAACCCTGGCAAAGAGTTTCAAGCTTTAGCATGCCACAGCTGGCCCTGCTTACCCCTGATCAAGCCTCTGGGCAATCTGCCTTCACACCTCCCTCTGAAGTCCCAGAGCAGCCATGGGCACAGCTGCCGCCCCACCGTCATTTGTCAGCAGTGTGCTGCAACAGCGGCGTCACTGCATCCACAATGGCAGCATCCTGCAGCTGCAAGGAACAGGAGGAGCTGTCTGGAAGAACCAGAGGTGTAAGCTGTGTGCTGGAAAAACCCACAGATGCTGTTACCCCGGTGGAAATCCTGAGTGAATCCTGATTACAGGTTACTGAACCTTTTCACTGGAGGTTTACATAAATTGTGTGTCAGGAATCCATTCTTCTGCCTGTCACTTGTTGCACACGGGATGTTTGGTCACCTGGCTGCTGACTGTGGGAACCCCACCACGCCTAAGTAGTAAGGCAGGGAGCAAAGTGCCTTTACCATCAGACATGGCTTCCTGTTCCCGCAGAGTGCTCATGTCTTTGCCAAACACTTCCTCCATCCCTGCAAACGTTGCAGGTTAGGTTGGATGGGGCTCTGAGGAGCCTGCTCTAGTTGAAGATGTCCCTGCTGACCTCAGCGGGGTTAGAACTAGATGACCTTTAAAGGCCCCTTCCAACCCAAACCATTCTATGAGTCTATGAACTTCTGCAGCTCCCCAGCCACTGCCATGGTCTCTGCACCTGCCAGACTTGTGCCCCTTGTTTATCTGCACACTTAAAAAGTACCAGAGGTCCCGGGGGAGGAAGGGCACCAGGACTGGAGCTTGCTCCATAGAATTACAAAACCAAATACAGGTCACAGCTACCTCTAGTGCTGGTACGTCCTAGCTCCTGGGTCCTGACATCTGTACAGCCCTCAGAGTCTTTTTGCAAATTAGCCTTTGATAGACAGAACACCCAAAACGTGCTGAGCTGCGAGATCTGCTACCAATCACAACCTTGCCTCCTCACACGCTCTGTTCCAACCTGACACAGCCCCACCGAGCTCCGACTGCCAGCTTGCCTGGGTTGCAGCATGCCTTGTGTTATTATTAAGAACACACTTGTGTAGATACAAAGCATTTGAATGGAGAGGATTAAAGTGGATTTATATGCACAGAAACCCTACTGGACAGAGGGAGAAAGGCCCATGAGATCATCCACCCCATCTCCTGTTACACCTCACCGCTCTGAGCAGCTTTCAGCCACAGGCAACGGGCTTCTGTACTATCCAGCCATGGGAACTACTCCCCTAACAGAATGCTTCAAGACCCTTTCAGCAATAAAAGCAGGGCCAAAGGGAGGGAAATGATCAGGGCCTTTACCACCATGAGCAGCCTGCAAACTGATTTAAATGGTGTGAAACAAATCGAGTGCACATTTTCCTGAGAGCGTCACCTACCGGCTCCACACCCCCCAAGGGCTGCTGGTGGAGAACAGCCCCAGCCAGCCGGCGGTGCCACCAGCACACACAAACGGGGAACAGGCACGGAGAACACAGGGCTGGACGGATTTACACAAGCACTTGGGTGTCCCCACCTGCTCTCCATCTCTGGTGTCCAGAAAGCTGCCATCTACCACCAGTCACCCACACTGTGGGGCTGGGAGAGACCAACACTGCAGGCTGAGGATAGAGCAAGCTGCTGGTGCCCTGAAGCCAGCTGCATTGCAGCCGCCCAGGAGTTTTGGGCAGCTCACCCCTGCTGGTACTGCTCTGACTGCCAGCACTCCTTTGCCCCTTCCATCAGTCTGTGCAGCAGGTCTGATTGTTCCCTGAGGGATCAGAGGGTCTCTCACATACAACAGATCATCTTCTGCTTGACATAAAGCCCATGAGAAATGCTGCCTGAATCGCTGGGCACTGCCAGGGCCCAGACTAAACTTCAGCCACGTTTCTAATTTAAAAATTGTCCCAGTTTTGTCTCTTTTTTTTTCCCCCCACAGACAAAAATCATGACAGGACACAGAATCAGAGAATTGTTTAGGTTGGAAAAGACCTTTAAGATCATCAGGTCCTCTCCCATGAGGACAGACTGAGGGAGTTGGGGTTGTTCAGTCTGGAGAAGAGAAGGCTAAGAGGAGACCTAATTGTGGCCTTCCAGTATCTGAAGGGGGCTACAAGAAAGCTGGGGAGGGACTTTTGAGGGTGTCAGGGAGTGTCAGGGAGGGATAGGACTGGGGGGATAGGGGAAAAAAAAAAAAAAGAAGTGGGCAGATTCAGATTGGAGGTTAGGAAGAAGTTGTTCCCCATGAGGGTGGCAAGATACTGGCACAGGTTGCCCAGAGAGGTGGTGGAAGCCTCATCCCTGGAGGTTTTTAAGGCCAGGCTGGACGTGGCTCTGAGCAACCTGATGTAGTGTGAGGTGTCTCTGGCCATGGCAGGAGAGTTGGAACTGGATGATTCTTGAGGTCAATTCTATGATCTAAGTCCAACCATGAAGCCAGCACCGCCAGGGCACCACTAAACCACGTCCCTCAGCACCGTATCTACACAGCTTTGAAGTCCCTCCAGGGATGAGGACTCCACCATTTCCCTGGGCAGCCTGTTCCAGGGCTTGACAACCCTTTCTGTGAAGAAATTCTTCCCAGTGTCCAACCTAAACCTCCCATGCACAACTTCAGGCTATTTCCTCTTGTCCTGTTACCTGGGAGAAGAGACCAACTCCCTCCTTGCTACAACCTCCTTTCCGGTAGCTGTAGAGAGCAAGGTCTCCCCTGAGCCTCCTTTTCTCCAGGCCCCAGCTCTCTCAGCCGCACCTTAGACTCTTCGCCAGCTCCACTGTTTCAATTCAGGTGTGCTCCAGCACCTCAGCAAAGCCACCAGCAAACCATGGATTTCCACGACCTAAAATCACCTGCACTAAACATTTTAGGAATCAATGTCTTTTTCACTTGGCTTGTTCCCTTTTTCTTCTCCCCAGCAGCACTGTGCCTTTTCCCCACACCAGTTCTAGCTCTCATTTAAACAACTAGCACCATGGTCTCTGGTAACAATGCTGTTTGCTAGGGCTGGCTACAACACATGTTCAAGGACATCATCAATAGCTATTCCCTTAATTAAAAAGGTAATTAAATCTCACTTTAGTGCCACACTTCCTGCAATTTAACAAGGATTTCCAAAGCACTTTTCATTATTAAGCCAAGAGCCACTCTGTTCTATGACAGGAGGAAGGCCATCATTGGTATGTCAGGATCAGCAGTGCCCAACATTGCTCCGGGATTGTGATGCTGCTAAAACGGAGAGCAGGAAAAGACCTAACGTAAAACATTCACTGGGAGATTGTCTTCACTAACACACTGAGAACTCTGGGGGGTCCTGGTCTAAGAGGGGTTTTTGCAATTCAAGTTTCCAAAAAGCAGGGAAACTTAAAGGACAATCCCTTTTCTTACAGCTGCTTTCACAATCCAGGGCTGCTTTCTTTGATTACTCATAACCCACATCTTCTAAGTTCAGTGACCTGGGTAGTAAACAACTCTCTCACCATTTTGAAGGGAAAGAAATTCTCCTGCTTTGTTCAGGTTTCAGGTAAGCCAGAAAACTTGATATCACAAAATCCTAGAGTGGCTCAGGTTGGGAGAGACCTCAGAGATTATCTACTCCAACCTCCCCACCATGGCCAGGGACACCTCTCAACTAGACTCAGCTGCTCAAGGCCTCATCCAACCTGGCCTTCAACACCCCCAGGGAGGAGGCAGCCACAGCCTCCCTGGGCAGCCTATTCCAGAGTCTCACCGTCCTTGTACTGAAGAATTTCTTCCTAAGCTCCAGCCCAACCCTGCTCTGCCTCAGCTTCAAACCATTCCCCCTTGTCCTGTCTCTAGAAACCCTCACAAAAAAGACCCTCAGCATCATTCAGGTATTGGAAGGCAGCACCAAGGTTCCCCTGGAGTAAAAACCTCCCAGTGCTGTGGGCCACTCTACCCCCATCCCAGGGGAGTCACTGGTACTTTCCCCCAGGCTGTGGGCGCTGAGCTGTTCCCAAACACTGCAGTCTTGCAGTCACTTGGTTTGTCCTTCACAACTCACAATGACCTGGCAGGAAGCATGCAGCCACGCCTCCTAAATAAAGAAGGATCAGCAAGAACATGCTGCAAGCAGGGACTCCCTCAGGTGAGCATGTGTGACATAAAACTTAGAGATCCTTTGATTGGCTTCAAATGTCCTAAGCAGGAACCTTTCTATCAGTACAGATACTTCTCCAAGCACGTTTGTGAAGCTGGCAGTGCCCAGCGGAGGGATGACAAATGGATCCTTCCTGCGCCATGAACGATCAAACTTAGACAGTGACACAGCCCTGCCTTTGCCTAACGAAGGGCCAGACCCAGTGCAGCATTCAGAGCCTGTCAATGGCTGTCAGAGGCTGGAATGATCAAGTTTTGTGCCAGCCCCCACAGAGCATCCCCAGCCAGGGAATGAGACACCTGCTTGGCACGTGGGGAACACACAGCTGCTGGAAGACACGGAAACCTGCACCTTGACATGAACTTACCTTAAGTCCTCTCCTCTCTGGAGCTCAGGCAGCAAGTGAAAACTCATGCTCCAAACAGCAGAGGCCATAACTTCAACCCTCATTGCCCCCACAGCAGCCTATGAGCTCTAGGCCAGTAAAGGTCACAGTTTTTGTTGCTGCAGCACAGTTTACACTGGATGAGGAGAGGCAGGGAGGTTTGGAGGGTTCCCACCATGGCACAGCATGGGAGGCAAGAGGCAGTGTGGCTCTCCAGGATGGAGAAGCACAAACTCCCACTCCCAGGAGAACACTCCAGCTATTAGAATATATTTTATATCCAGGCCAGGAAGTTTGTTTGGGGGCTTTTAAAATAAAATCAAACCAACTAAAACCAGCAACAAAACCCTCAGCCACCTGCAGTGGTCTTTGGTGAGCTGTTTAATCTGACAGTTGCTAGACAAGCTCTCAGCAGGTATGTGGGACCAGAGCCTTCCAAGCACTTAGAGGCAATCGCAGAATCCTGGAATGTTAGGTTGGAAGGGACCTCCAGAGATCATCCAGCCCAACCCCCATCAGTTTACAGGTTGTTTAATGAAAACTGAAGGTAGCTCTTGCCAGACTATGTGAGTGTAGCAGAACACCCAAGGCCAGTGTGCTCACGGAGACACTGCACTGGGGTGGCCAGGAGTTATTTGTGCTCTCCCTGCTGTATGAGAGCTCACTCTAAAAGGGTCAGAACCTTCCAGGCCTTCCCCCTGCCCCCATCAGGGCACACTTCCCTACTGCTCCTCTCTCCACACTATCACAGTACTACAGTGCATTAGAGGTTGGAAGGGACCTCAAGAGATCATCGAGTCCAACCCCTCCTGCCAAAGCAGGAGCACACATGGTTCAGCTGCAGAGACACAGAGGAGCTGTGTGTGGGAGGAGCAAAGCAAGTCAGGCAAGTTGTATCTCTGTGACTAACTGCCAGCTCATTTGAGCAGGCCTGAGCAATGCTGCTGGACCATAAAAACGAGAAAGTTACAGCAGCAGGAGTGTCCCAGGTGTGCTTTGGCAAGCACCCTGCAGCCAGCGATTGCAGGCACCATTACAAAGGCTTTGTGGCCTTCAGATCCCGCAAGTACATGTGAAAACAAGCAGGGATCTGTGACAAACCCCTGCACCTGACAGCCTAGCTCTGATTTTGGAGTTCAAAAATCTCTCTTTTCCTTTTTTTGGCTTTCTCCGCCCCCCCCTCTTTATGGAAAAAAATTCTTTCTTCACTGAAGCCAGCAGCAAACTCCTTTTAATACTGATAAGGCCAAGATTTCATTCAAGGTGGTTTGTTTTCATTTGTATGTGTGGGCAGGTTCACTCCAAGTTCAAAGGCATTTCCACGGGTCCCAGCTTCCCAGCAGTCTGCAAGGCACCGTCTCAAGGACCATTCACAGAAAGACAAGGACTGACTCCCACACCATACAGAATGCTTGAGTGACTTTGCACATGGCTTGACACCGTCCACTATGAGGCCACACTCCAAAGACACTCCCTGTGCTGCTTGTGAAGCTGTAAAACCACCTGCTGGAAGGGGCATTGTCCAAGCATTGAGCTAATTACTGAGTGGAAAACCCCTCTCTGTCTTGTTTGATTTTCTTATGTGTTGTGTATTGCAAGCAGTGTTCTCAGCTGGCTCTCAGGAAACACAAGTTGTCTTTACAACACACAAAATAGCCATGACTGCAGTTCCCATTCTCTCTGACCAGTGGTTTGAAAATATTTGACTATCAAGAACAGTGTGGCCAGCAGGAGCAGGGAGGTCATTCTGCCCCTGGACTCAGCACTGCTTAGGCCACACCTTGAGTCCTGTGTCCAGTTCTGGGCCCCTCAGTTTAGGAAAGATGTTGACTTGCTGGAAGGTGTCCAGAGAAGGGCAACAAAGCTGGGGAGGGGTCTGGAGCACAGCCCTGTGAGGAGAGGCTGAGGGAGCTGGGGTTGCTTAGCCTGAAGAAGAGGAGGCTCAGGGGAGACCCTATTGCTCTCTGCAACTACCTGAAGGGAGGTTGCAGCCAGGTGGGGGTTGGTGTCTTCTCCCAGGCAGCCAGCACCAGAACAAGAGGACACAGTCTCAAGCTGTGCAGGGGGAAGTTTAGGCTGGATCTTAGAAAGAAGCTCTTCACAGAAAGAGATTGCCCATGGAATGTGGTGGGGTCAATGTCCCTGGAGGTGTTTAAGAGAAGCCTGTATGAGGCACTTAGTGCCATGGTCTGGTTGATTAGTTAGGGTTGGGTGATTGTTTGGACTTGATGATCTTGGAGGTCTCTTCCAACCTGGGTGATTCTGGGATTGTGGCTCAACAGCACTGAAGAGTCCAGTCTCTACACATCCAACTCACCACAGCTCCATTAGCAACAGCAAATGGCAGTCCCGCCAAGGCCACTCAAAGGTCTTTCCAGAGACTTCCACAGAGTGCTGTGGTGTCAACAAGCCATGCCTGGTCAGAAGCCAGCCCAGCATCCATGTGACATCAAAAATACACACTGGTCACCCTGTTCCTGATGATCTCACCAGCACACACTGGCTCATCCATCAGCTGCATGTCAAGGACTCCTGAGCTACCACCTCAGACTAGGATCACTGTGCAAACAACGATCCCAGCTGGTCTCAAATATCTGCTTTAGCAAAACAGAGCCACAGACTGAGCTTACAGAAACCTTGCAGACCCCTCAGATCTCACAGCTCCCAGGCAGCTGCCCTTCCCCACCTTACTGGATCTGCTAAGAACACCTCACGTCCCCAGCACACATCACCTTGATGGTCTCTTATGACTTCTCCCTCACAAAAGGAACAAGGAAATTCACTGGAAGAGTTTTTCCTGGGCTGCAGCCAAAGCATCATTGCCAGCAGATCCAGAGAGGTGAATCTATCACCTCTGCTCTGGTGAGACCTCACCTGGAGTGCTGTGTGCAGCTCTGGAGCCCTCAATACAGGAACAACATGGAGCTGATGGAGAAGGTCCAGAGGAGGGCCACAAAAACGATCAGGGGGTTGGAGCACCTCTGCTATGAGGACAGGCTGAGGGAGCTGGGGGTGTTCAGCCTGGAGAAGAGGAGGCTCCAGGGAGACCTAATAGCAGCCTGCCAGTACCTGAAGGGGGCTATGAGAAGGATGGGAAGAGACTGACCAAAAATGCCTGCAGTGACAAGACCAGGGGTAATGGCTTCAAACTAGAGAAGAGCAGATTCAAGCTGGATATCAGGAACAAGTTCTTCACTATGAGGGTGGTGGAACACTGGAACAGGTTGTTCAGGGAGGTGGTTGAGGACCCAGCCCTGGAGATATTCAATGTGAGGCTCGACGAGGCCCTGGGCAACCTGATCTAGTTGGGGATGTCCCTGCTGACTGTGTGGGGGTTGGACTGGATGACCTTTGGGGGGTCCCTTCCAGCATGGACTATTCTATGATTCTGTGATTCATTAACCCAGCAGGACCAACTGAGTCTCACATCCAACACTTACTTTCCTTTAGGAGCTATTATTGAGGCTCAGATCAAAAAACCCACACAAACAGCTAGGAACACACACTGAAACAAGGTACAGATTCTCTGCATATCCAGATTTCCCCTCAAGTTCATCATCCTCTAGATCTTACATACCAATGTCCTTCACAGCCTCTTTTTCTTCATCAGCTTTTCTCCTGAAATAGCTTCTGACAAGTACCTCCCAACCCTCTTAAATGTTGATTCCTGTAACTCATTTTTTCCAGTGCTGCTGTCTTTTTATAGTCTAATAACTCAGCTCCTGAAAAGGATCCCTGAATTTCAGCACCTGCCATCCCTTATCAGCTCCCCATAAAATCACAGAACAGTCTGACTGCTGGGGTTGCAGCCAGCTTTCACTGATCTGCCTCACCTGCTGGGGCTGGCTGCCTTCTCAGGTGCATCTTCTTCCCATGATCACCTAGCACAGCTGAGCCTGGATCTGTCATTGACCTGTTTAGTGCTAGGACAATTCAGATAATTTCAGATATTTACACACTTATAAGGGTAAGAATCATAGAATCATTAGGGTTGGAAGGGACCTCAAGGATCATCCAGTTCCAACACCCCTGCCATGGGCAGGGGCACCTCACACTACAGCAGATTGCTCAGGGCCACATCCAGCCTGGCTGCAAAAACCTCCAGGGATGAGGCTTCCACCACCTCCCTGGGCAACCTGTGCCAGTCTCTCACCACCCTCATGGGGAACAACTTCTTCCTAACATCCAATCTGAATCTACCCATTTCTAATTTCGCTCCATCCCCCCAGTCCTATCACTCCCTGACACCCTCAAAAGTCCCTCCCCAGCTTTCTTGTAGCCCCCTTCAGATACTGGAAGGCCACAATTAGGTCTCCTTGGAGCCTTCTCCTCTGTGGACTGAACAACCCCAACTCCCTCAGTCTGTCCTCATGGGAGAGGAGCTCCAGCCCTCTGCTCATCCTCGTGGTTCTTCTCTGGACACCTTCCAGCATGTCCAGACCTTTTAATAACGGCTCCAGAACTGGACACAATACTCCAGGTGGGGTCTCACCAGAGTGGAGCAGAGGGAGAGAATCACCTCCCTCGACCTGCTGGCTCTGCTTCTCTTCATGCAGCCCAGGCTCTGGTTGGCTTTCTGGGCTGCAAGGGCTCACTGCTGGCTCATGTTGAGCTTCTCATCCACCAGCACCCTCAAGTCCTTTTCTTCACGGCTGCTCTCAAGCCAGTCCCTGCCCAGCCTGTATCGGTCCTTGGGATTGCCCTGACCCAGATGCAGGACCTTGCACTTGGTCTTGTTGAACCTTATGAGGTTGGCTTGTGCCCACCTCTCCAGCCTGTCACGGTCCCTCTGGATGAATCCCTTCCCTCCAGCTGTCTGCTGCACCACACAGCTTGGTGTCATCAGCAAGCCTCCTGAGGATGCACTTAATGCCACTGTCCATGTCACCAACAGAGATGTTAAACAGGACTGGTCCCAGTGCTGATCCCTGAGGGACTCCACTTGTCACTGGCCTCCACTTGGACATGGACCCACTGACAGCCACCCTTTGGGTGCAGCCATCAAGAATCATTACTGCAGATCACTCCTCACTATTTGGGAAGCCAGTGACACCCATAACACACTGGAAGGCACAGAGCTGTAACCTGCAATTAACTCTAGAAGAAAAGCATGCAAGCAACCCAGTAATAGGCACAAACCCTTCAGCAGCCAGGCCTGTGGTTGTCAGGTGAACTGGCCAAGCCCCTAGGAATTGCCAAGAGGTTGCAACCTGAGGCATTTGTGGTTTAATGTATGCAGCCTCCAAAGAATAACACCTTCAACTTGACATGGGCCCTTGTCCTGCTTTAAAATGCTCCTCACAAAGGCTACTACATCTTGAAAAAGGCAGAGTGATGTCAAAGACAGATGCTGTCAAAGTTGTCCTCACACAGGTCTATCACTGCAACCCAAGCCTGATCTAGCATCCCCACCTTCCCCTGAGCAGCAGAACCTTTATATGGCATTGATTAACTGCCATGGAGAGTGAAACAAGACTGTAAAAGCTCCTGCTCACACTGGTTGTAATCTGGGCTTCAACACAGGACTCCAACAACCAGTTTACTGTGTTAGATTTACCATGTCAGCAAAAGCAGGAGTATGGGAAATTAAGAACAAACACAGACTATGAAAAATACAAAGCTAAGGAATAAAAAGAGTACCAAAAGCATGCTAGAAAGTCACAGTGAAGTCTGATTTGGAGTGAAATATGAAAGCATTAAAAATTAGTTCCTCTGTAGCCCCCTCTAGACTTGGTTTCTATGCACACACAAAACTTGGGCATAGAACCCTTGAGGATTTCCTCAACTACCAAAGACTGATATGCAAAAAAAAAAAAAGCTCTGAGGTTTTTCTTATTAGGGGGAAAAAGCATCGCAATATTTATGCTGCATGTAAAAGCAACTAAGGATGTACACAAGTGAGCAGGGACACAAGCCCATAACCCCCCAGTTTCTGAGGAAAATGCTGCCTTATGGAACAGCTCCATTTCCCTGAAGTGGTAAAAACTGCCATTAAAACCAATGGGCTTCTGCAGTCACTGCTTGCTTACTGTCACGAGACAGATGGTTCTGGCCACCTGGCAGAGAGCAAACAGCCACTGAGCCAGGTCCTTGCTGACCTCAGAGACAATCATTTTGGTCTCTTCACACTTTCCCCCCCAACTAGCCCAATTGCATTTAAGTATCTCCCTGGCAGCTAGTAAGTCATCCACGTGCAATTACTGAGAGGAGGTCAAAAGGAAGTAACAGTGATGAGCCCAGCAGCTGACGCAGGCTGGCAACCTCTGCAGCGTTGCACTGTGTGAAATTACAGTGCACTGGAACACCAAACGAGAGCAGCCACCCTCTGTGCCCACAGAAACAACCAGCAGGCCTCCACGAGGAGAACAGCAGCCACTGCCAGCCACGCTGGCCTCCAGTGCTGGATTCAGTAAACAGGCTGCAGGTTTCAGAGCTGCCATCTCTCTGAACAGCCCAGAGCCAAACACCTGCCCCTGTGAAAGCAGAGTGTGCTTCTCATGGCTGAGCATGGCAGCAGCAGTTTAGTTGATTAGGTGGTGTTGGATGATAGGTTGGACACGATCTTGAAGGACTCTTCCAACCTGGTTTATTCTATTCTATTCTATTCAGTGCTCTGTAGACAGCTCTTGCATCTATTCAGAATGCTACCCAGCACCCAAACATCAGCACAGTGCTCACAGGTGGTGAGCGTCTCATGCTCCAAGCAAGGGGCAAGCAAGCAAGGGGGGCTGGAGCACCTCTGCTATGAGGACAGGCTGAGGGAGCCGGGGTTGTTCAGTCTGGAGAGGAGAAGGCTCCAGGGAGACCTAACAGGAGCCTGCCAGTATCCGAAGGGGGCTACAAGAGAGCTGCAGAGGGACTGTTTGCAAAGGCCTGCAGGGACAGGACAAGGAGCAACAGCTTGGAACGAGAGCAGAGCAGATGCAGATTCATGTGAGGAATAAGTTCTGCACCATGAGGGTGCTGGAACACTGCAACAGGTTGCCCAGGGAGGTAGTTGAGGCCTCATTCTCAGAGATATTCAAGGTCAAGCTCGACAAAGCTCTGAGCAACCTGATCTAGTGGAGGTTGTCCCTGCTGACTGCAGGCGGGTTGGACTGGATGACCTTTGGAGGTCCTTCCAACCCAAACCATTCTGCGATTCTAAGTAAACTTCCCCCAGGGAGGTGAGTCCACATATGGGCAGGTCCCGTATTTTATTCTCTCTCTCCCCACTCCCTAACCCAAACAGTGTCATTAAAGAGCAGTCACTGTAGATTGACTGAATAATGTTGGTTGTGAAAGCAACCATGAACCAAAACATCATCCCAGATGTGCACTTAACACAGGCACATGCACTTCCAGACCTGGACTGTTGCTCCCAAACAAACACAGATTGAACACAGAATGATCAGTCTGCTAGGCCAAGGTACAAGCAGGCATTCGCAGTTGCTTCAGAGGTCACTCCCTCTCCCTGCACCTCACACTGGGGAGGAACACAATGACTCCATGGTTTGTGTTTTGTCATGAAGTTGTCTGGACTCTGCATGCTTCACTGCATGAGCCTAGCTGTTCTAGTGACATCAAGAATCCAGTGATTTGATGATTTCACATCCATCTGCCTCTTCCTACCTCAATTCACACACTTGGCTGACTTAACCATGGTTTCATCAGTGACTGGCAGGAACAGGTTCCTGAGTAGCTTTCCTCTACTTCTTATCAATTCACAGAGTTCCAGCTCCTGGCAGCCTGTGCATAAGAACCTCCTGCAGCTGTCCCCACCATCACACCATTTCTCTGTTTGTGATATCCCAAAATACAGATGAATAGAAACTCTGTAGAGTTTCTTCTCTGCAACTGCACAAATAGAGGGGTTCTAAGGTGAGGTTAAACGATGTACAGCAGAGCCTGGCAAAGATGATAAATCACCTTTTCCCCCCACCGCTCCAATGCTGTACACTCATCTTCAGCCTTTCTTACCAGCTGCCACTTCCAACAGATGCAAGAAATGCTCTTATATACTAGGGAGCAATAAGCTCAAGCTCCTTAACCTTTCATCAACAATGAAAGGAGAAGACGCAAAGTCTGTGAGTCCCACACAGTGTCATTGGTTAGTGACAAGAGTTGCAGCGCACTGCTTTGCTGGTAACAAAAGGAGTCAGGAAAGACTGAGGCTCATTTCATTCAAGGAGAAACTCAAGCAGCTGGTAACTCATCCCTGACAGGACAAGGAGGAGGACAACTTGCGACAGCTCTGCGTAACACTTGAGAGCAGATGGAGGGAGGGGAACGAGACTAGCTGTGGTGGAGACAGCAAAGGCAAGGCTGGCCTAAGCAACCCCGCAGCTCTGATCACCAAAGAGGGATACAGGGATACCATCCACGAGGGTGCCATCCAGACCGGCTTGAGAGGTGGGCCAATGCCCGCCTCATGAAGTACAACAAAGCTAAGTGCAAGGTCCTGCACCTGGGTCAGGGGAGTCCCAAGGGCAAATACAGGCTGGGTGGAGAATGGACAAAGAGCAGTCCTGAGGAGAACTTTGGATTGCTGGCTGTTGAGAAGCTCAATATGAGCCATCAATGTGAACTCGCAGCCCAGAAAGCCAACCATACCCTGGGCTGCATCAAAAGCAGCATGGCCAGTAGTTTGAGGGAGGGGATTCTGCCCCTCTGCTCCGCTCTCATGAGATCCCACCCGGATTACTGTGCCCTGGATTACTGTTTCCCAACACAAGGTGGTCATGGAACTGTTAGAGTGGGTCCAGAGGAGGGCCACAAAGATGATCAGAGGGCTGGAGCACCTCTCCTACAAAGACAGGCTGAGAGAGTTGGGGCTCTTGAGCCTGGAGAAGACAACAGGGAGATCTTAGAGCAGGCTTCCAGTATTTGAAAGGGGCAACAGGAGAGATGAAAAGGGACTTTTTACAAAGGTATGTGGAGACAGGATGGAGGTAATGGCTTCAAACTGGAAGAAGCTCAATTTAGATGAGACATTAAGGAGAAATTCTTCCCTGTGAGGGTGGTGAGGTGCTGGAACAGGTTGCCCAGAGAAGCTGTGCAGGCTCCAAGCCTGGAAGTGTTCAAAGCCAGGGTGGATAGGGCCTTAAGCAATCTGATCTAGTAGGTGTCCCTGTCCACAACTGGGTGGTTGGAACTAGGTGATCTTTAAGGTCCCTTCCAACCCAAACCATCCTATGAAAAGGGCAAGAAGGAACACATCATAGTGTCAAGAACTACATGTAGGTGTTAGAAGATATCTGCTTAAACTGTTCATCCTCTCCATGTAGAAGGCTGTGCCTGTTACCAGGGACACTCCAATTCACCTTCTCCATTGCACAGTTAAATTTCAGCTACATTGAAGTCAAGCAATGAAGTGAAGAGTCACAAGCACTGGAGTTAAAGCAATTTAAGGAATTATCAAGCACTTCACTGGAATGTGAAATCTCTAGATGTGCACCCTCTAAATGGCAATGTTAAGTGGGCTGGCTTGAACCACCACCGGTAGTGATTCATGCTAACCTGTGGAAGACCAGGGTGCTCATACCACCTGCTGTCTTACCTCAGCCAAGGCAGCACGAATTTCCAACAGACCTCTCAATTCCTTTGCACTGATGGCACCATGAGAGATGCCCTCATTTCAAAAGGTGGCTACATGTTAAAATCCCAAGGAAAAAAATTACTACCAAGAGAGGAAAGATGTTAGCACAGTTCTTTGGAATCCTTGTTTTATAACTAATCTCAACTTGAATATGTATTATGTCATAATTAGCTATGTTATCCAAAGGAGTTCTGTTAGGTTTACTTGCCCTGGTTTAAACACACACACACACACACACACCCACCCAACTGTCTGTCCTCAAAGCAACAAGAGGAGAATAAGATCCCTGTTTACATCTCACTTGCTCTGATTTAGGACTTGTCCTATCAACTTGAACAGCTGATGAAGGTGGGCTGAAATAGGGTCTCCAGGTCTGCTAGGTGGCGGACAGCACAGAGGCAGGACAGTGAAGCAGAGGTGGCCTTGGATCAGGAAAGGCAGCCAGCATCTCAGGACTTTAAGCATGAGCTCACAGGCTTCTGTCATCAAAAGGTGGAGATAAAGAGGTGGAAAGGTGAAAAGATAACAAAGAATTAAGTCCACAACAAAGGGAGAGTCTGTCCTTCTGCAAACACTAAAGCTGCTGAATTTCCAAAGAAGAAAGCTTTTCCTAAAGGAAGCAAACAGTTGAATTGGGATGGGAGAACATGCTCTGGAAGACAAACCGACTCTTTGTAGCTCTGCAAAACAGCAGAGATTGACCTTTGCATCCTCATTTTGATGCTTATCTTGAGCAAACAGCCTAGAAGTCAATGTCTACCGAGAAAAAATTAGGGAAGTGACTTTTCTCTAAAAGTGCAGAGCAACTCCTAGGGAAAATGTTACTAACTGTGAGGCCAGCTGGTGGCTGAATGTTAACCAGCTCTGTGATGCAGGGTTTGTTTGGCCAAATGCTTGCTGGGACAAGTTAAAGTTCAGGCTTGAACTGCACCATTCATTCTGTCAGGGAGGAAGTGATCCTGGGTTGCTTTGGCCATCTCGGAACAAGCCGCACCTCAGCACCAGCACAAGAACAAATGCTTTCTGATTTTTACACACAGCTGCTATTTGCTTTTCTCTTGTGGTGAATTCGGTGCTCTGATGAAAGGCAATCGTATCAAAACAGCTACCAACAACCCAGCAGACTGAGGAGGTTCTCCTCCCCCTCTACTCTGCCCTGGTGAGGCCACACCTGGAACACTGCATCCAGTTTTGGGCTTGCCAGTTCAAGAGAGACAGAGATCTACTCCAGAGAGTCCAACACAGGGCTACAAAGATGATTAAAGGACTGGAGCACTGCTCTATGAGGAGAGGCTGAGAGACCTGGGGCTGGTTAGTCTGGAGAAGAGATGACTGAGAGAGGATTTAATATATGATTATAAATATCTGAGGGCTGGGAGTCAGGAGGGAGGGGATAGACAGGCTCTGCTCAGTTACACTCTAGGATACAACAAGGGGCAATGGATATAAACTACAGCACAGGAGGTTCCACCTCAACATGAGGAAGAACTTCTCTGTGAGGGCGCCAGAGCACTGGAGCAGGCTCCCCAGAGAGGTGGTGGAGTCCCTTGTATGGAGACTTTCCAGCCCCAGCTGGATGTGTTCCCATGTGACCTGTGCTAGATTCTATGGTCCTGTTCTGGCAGGGGGGTTGGACTCGAGGATCTCTGGAGGTCCCTTCCAACCCCTAACAGGGGGCTGTGAGCCTGTGAACCCAGCTGCCAGCTATGATCTAACTGGCATCTGAACTGAGTATTTTGGGGTATTTTTCCCCCTCTCATTTCCATTTTGACTAGGGGAGGAGTAATTCTAAAGTACTATTATCAGATGGTGATGTTCATAATAAATATGCACAAACAAAGCATTTTTAACTTAGTGCAGCAGTTTGTTTTCTCTTAGAGGTTTCAGGTAAAAGCTCCTCGGTGTTTTTTGCTGATGTGCTGCTAATGACATCATTGTTTTGCATTGGCTGTTGCACAACTGCCATGAACAAGGTGTGCCTGCAAATGAGATGTTGCAGCCCATACACTTAACCTGATTAGGTCAATAATTCAAATATTAACACGGCCACGGAAATGAGAGCAGATGGATCCCTGTTAAAAAAAAAAAGAAGTCATTATATGCCGTGTTCTTTTAAACCCACGGGACTTCATGCTGCTGCAGGCAGACTGAGCAGCTGGATGCCTGCCACAAGATCCTGCCTTTTGCTCCTGTCCCCAGCGTGGCTGTCAGTCTGTCCTCTAAGGCAAGGTAACTGAGTCACAGTGCAAACTTAATCGCGTCACAGCACAAAGCCGATGCAATGATCTCATTACTGTTCCAGGAAAAAGGAATCAACAATTCCTATTGACCCCAGCAATTCCAGCTTGCAACAAAGACCTACCCTGACCACACAACAGAGAGAACAAGTACCAGGAGCAGCACCCTAGTAAAGACATTATTAATGCAATAAGACAGAGACACTGAGACTTTTAAACAAGCCTCAGTACTTTGTCAGAGGTGTTTTGGATTTCCTAGATTTTAAGTTTAATCAAACCTGTGATCCTTTTCGGCAAAGGGAAGGCACCTGGAAGTTTCACAAGGTGAAAAATCATTTGGTACATTAAAGAAGAGATTTACTGCACTATTTCAAGCACGCAACCCCATCCAATTGGCCAAGAAGCTTCATTTTCAAGCTCTTCACTCTTTTAGTATCTTATTTGGACTGCTTTTACAGTATCAGACATGCAGAAACAAAACCTAAAAAGACTAAATCTGACTTTAAAAGAATACCTGTTTGATCAAAGCCTCTGGCTCACCTGGGTTGGGTTGTTGCTTTTTTCTGCTTGGTGGGTTTGGGGTGTTTGGTTTTTTGGTTGCCCCCTTTCTTTCTTTTCTTTTTTTTTTTTTTTTTTTGACAACTAACCAGCAGGAAAAGTCTTATCTTCTAAGAGTTGCACTTAAAACTGATTGCTCATAAAGATTTGAAGAATGATTTGGATTATCATTCTAAAACAGCACCCAGGGGAACGGGGGTGGATCAAGGGATTGGTAATGAGATATTGAGTCTTTCACATCTAAACTGCTGATTTAAATTCAATCCAAGACAAAGATCCCCCAGCTGGTGGACATCTGATGATCTGTAAGAAATGAGGTGATGTTCTCGCTCTATTCTTAGCAGATACATGCTTTAAGAGCACTGAACTGCCAGCAGAATTGGCACTCCTTGCAGTGAAAGCAAGGGAGAAATTGACAATGAAACAATTTAGCTTTTATCCCTCCATGCAGAAATATTACACAGAGCTTTGGCTTTCTGGATCAGGAGTAGATCACAATTATTTTTCCCAGCCTCCTCAAAACATGGGTTTCAGGCCCTAAGCCTACTAGAGTAAATTCAAATTAAATACTTTAGAAAGGTAAAAATTCCTATTAAAGCTCCAGACTAGCCATCCTGGGCTTTAATGACTTCTAATTCACAGCAAGGGCAGTGGTGGATGTTAATGAGTGACTCAGACAACTTTCTATTCTGCTTTTCTGCAGGAGCAGTCATTATCACATGTCAGTTGCTCAGAACATAGCACTGGCTAGTCCTCCCTCATTTAATAAAAGCAAATTAATGATTTCCAATCATTTACGTACTGAGTGAGTTTAGACCCTTGTTTTACTCCCAAATTACAGTAAATGTCTCGTTTTAATTAACTTGTGAGTCATGGCTGTTGTACAGATACTTTGAACATACATCAGCCTAGAAACTATTTGCAACCCTTCTCACTGTGGTTCTTGGTTTACTAATGGGATTTGTGACAGATCACCTCTGTGACATGTTACTGCTCCTCTTTGCTGACTGCTGGGTCAGACAGAGTCCACCTCCCAGGCCTAAAGCTCTTTGCTCTTGGTGCATGACATGGCTATCTATCTCCAATGGACACCAAGCCCAGAGCCAGTGCAGGGAGATGGACTGACCTCACCTGCATATGAGTCAGTGGGTTGGGCACAGGCTAATGGCACAGCACGAGCAGAGCCTGTTCCCCTTATTCAGCCTTCTCCCCTCTTTCACCCTGTAACCCCAGCCCCTTCCCCCTGCAACCCCAGCCCCTTCCCCCTGCAAGAGCCTCCACCGCAGCCCCATAGCAATTACCACCCATGTGCAGGAGGGGAACACACCAGAGCAAGCCCAAATCATGTCCTGGTGGCTCTGCATGGAACAAGCCAAAGGAGTTCTTTTGTGGTGTATTTCAAAAGATCTTTCATTGTTCTGCCAGGGAAAACAGCTTCTTCCTGTGCTAGGTCCCAGGGCAAATCCAAAGAGATTGCCCCTTGGAACAGGAAGAAGGAATAAGGGAAGGTGTTGACTGTGCACAGATATTTCTCTCCCTTCATGGCACCATCAAAAAGCTCATGTAAGTTCTAAGATGTCCCCAGCGTGCATAGCTGGCCAAAGTCACCAAACAAGACAGGTTCCTTAACAGGGCTGAAGGAGGACACCACAAATTGTGTCAAAGGGCACCTAGAGAGAAGATACCATTTCTCCTCCTGCTAATCCTTTCCTGCTCTCTTCCCCTTGTGCACACCCTCCCTGATCCTGCTCAGGATTCCACTGCCCTGGGCAGACCATTCATAAGATTACGATGATCTTCGTTCTGTAATGCATTCATAAATCGTCTGGAAAAAACAGATTCAGAACTCTCTGACAAAGACCTTTAGATGGTACAGAATTATTTAAAACAAAGGCTGATTTGAAGAGTCTCAGACAACTCCCAATATTGATCAAATGGATGACAGAATTGCAGGTAACATGGGTGGTGAGACTGGAAGAGGCTGCCCAGGAAGGCTGTGGATGCCTGGGGATATTCAAGGCCAGGCTGGATGAGGCCTTGAGCAGCCAAGTCTAAGTTGAGAGATGTCTCAGCCCATGGTGGGGAGGCTGGAGCAGATGATCTATGAGGTCTCTTCTAATCAAAGTCATTCTAGGATTCTATGATACCATATTATGGCATCAAGTTTTGTGGTTTACTTGAAACTTGAAGCCATTCTATGATTTCAATGAGAAGCTATGGAAGCTAAAATTAGGAAATGTTGCAAAGGTATCTGAGAACATAACCGAAATAGTCTTGAGAAGAGCATGCTTGCCAACGTAGTGAAGACAAATTTGCATAATTAAAAGACATTGATAATTGATGTAATGCAGGTGAAGGATTAAGAACATCATTGCGTTGTAATTAGCAGAAATGATTTGTCAGTCTCAGTTGAAATGTGCCTCAAACTTCAGCCGTGTCAGTGGCATTTCTGAGAGTAAAAAGTGACTGCAACAGCCCACGTTTAACGCACATTAGGGCAAGTAACTGCATCAGGAACCCAAAAAACAATGAGTGTGCCACCAAGCAACACTGAGGGGCCAAAAAATAGGCAGGTTCTCCATACACCCTTGGAGGCTATGGGACAGAAAATGCTAAATTAGGGGAGTGGTGATGGGTATGCAATAAGAAGTGCAAACACCAGATTGTTGGCAGGGAAGTCTCGTGGGTGAGGCTGCCCTTAGAACAAGCTGGAAGCTGGCAATGGGGAGGGCATGCAAAGAGAAACAGAGGGAGGTTATGGCCTTCATCTTCCTAGATCACAGAAGAGAAATTGATTAGTGGTTAGGGTTATCCACAGAGCAGCTTCTCCCATGGAGAGAGAGAGGGGGATTTTAAAATGGGATGGCAGCTTTTCATTACAGCACAACAGCTGGGACACAGCTCTCCAGTGGATAGCAACCACTGGTTCACCAATTCTCCTCTGCTTATTTGGAAGGAACTTAGGTCTTGGAAACTGAGCCAGTGCCTCTATTTGAGTTTGTTTCCATGGCTGACAGGAAATAAAATTTCTTTACATCTCTCTTCACAAAGGCCTGCAGCAACAGATGGATTTTGCAGCATAATCTAAAGGTCAACAACTTCTGACCGGCAAACTAATGGAGAACAGAGTGGAGTGCAGCGAGTTCAGCGCTGGGGAAACCTAATTAAAAATGGTGTTCATGTTTAACAGCGTTGCACAAGGACAGGAGGAGTCCCTGATACACCTAGGACTGGTTCAAATCAATAAATACCTTTTCTAAAAAGGAAAGCTGTGCATAAATGTAGGTCAGTGCCAAATTCACCTTTTGCAAGACACAGTAACAAACAGCCAGTTTGCTCCATCGCTTCAAGGTGTTTCAGAGGCCTTTAAAGCACATCAAAGTATTCCGAGGTCAGTGTGACAAAGGGGTGGGGTCTGCAGAGATGTGTCTGAAACAGCTGAGAAGTATTTTTACCAGTTAGTTTGGAAAAATAAAGAGAACAGACTGTCAGGGGGACATTCAGAAGTGCTGCCAATTAATCAAGGCTCTCAAGCTGCAAACTTGCAACCTCCGGCTCCTTTTCAGCTACGGAAACTGGTTCAACCCTGCCACAGTGCTCAGCTGCCCACCAAAATGTCTTCAATTGCCCAAGAGTGGATCCCTCAGCTAACAAACATCCTTCAGACTCAGAGGGACTAAACAAACGTGACCTGCATGACTGCAGCGCCTCACCTAGAACACGGGGAAGATCAGTCAGATACTACCCTGTGCAGCCTTTCAGTAAGAACTCATTCCAGCCCTGCAGTTCGTAGCACGGTTAGCTGGTCAGTAAAACCAGTTGTTCCCATTCCACAGGAGCAATCCTCAAGGAATGAAACCAGTGCAGTCTCTGAAGCACAGCACGGCCTCTAGCTTGATCAGAGGAGGTGAAAGATCTCTGCAAGCCACCTTGAGGGGAATTAGTGTCCTTGACAGTAAGGTTTTGTCACCAACCTTGACACAAACCCTGACCCTTGGATATGAATTCTGCAGTCACACAAATCAGTAAAGCTCAAATCCCTGGTTGCCACGACACTAAGAGTTATTTCAGCTATTATGTAATTGATAATGAATCCAGTTAAGTTGCAGTATTATTTGATGATAATACCCTGGTTTTGCACACACTTATTCTGAATACACCTTGCAGGATGAAGCATTCCCTATTTTAAGAAACTTCTGAGATGTTTTAGAATCATAGAATGGTCCAAGCTGGAAGGGATCTCCAAAGATCATCTAGTCTGACCTCCCCACAGTCAGCAGGGACACCCCCAACCAGGCCAGGTTGCCCAGGGCCTCATCGAATCCCGTTCAGGTAGTGGAAGGCTGCTATTAGGTCTCCTTGGAGCCTCCTCTTCTCCAGGCTAAACACCCCCAGCACACTCAACCTGTCATCATAGCAGAGGTGCTCCAAACCCCTGATCATTGTCATGGCACTCCTCTGGACCCTCTCCATCAGGTCCATGTCTTTCCTATATTGAGGGGTCCAGACCTGTGCACAGTAATCCAGGTGAGGTGTCACGAGAGCAGAGCAAAGTGACAGAACCGCCCTCTCTGGATCTGCTGGCAACGCTGCTTTGGATGCAGCGCAGGATGTGATTTGCCTTCTGGGCTGCAAGCTCACACTGCCTGCTTATGTCCACCTTCTCATCCATCAGCACCCCTCGGTAGTTTTAAGACTACTGAAAGCATTCAGCTAAATTTTCAGCTACAGACTTCTCAACAGGAGCACAGATAACAAATACATAGGAAAGGAAGAGCAGGTTTGAAAGAGTTGGCACGTTGGTTTTGCCCTGGTTGTTATGATTCCATGAGACTATGAAGACGACCAACCAGCAGAAATTAAAACATTAGATCACAACAAATCAACAGACATGAAAACATTAGCTCAGGCATTAAATGCACGTTTTCCAGACCATTGGCTCTTGTGACTCAGAATATACTGGGAAATGTAAAGTTCTGCTGTCGGTTCTGCAGCTCTGTTCCACTTCAGCCCAAAGCAGCAATCACCGAGCGCAGACTCTCCCTTTGCTTGCTTGCCCTGCACTGGCACACACGTGTTTTTAGAGATGCATACTTAAAATCTTCTTACACACAGGAGAAAGGAAGACAAGGTCCATGCTCAGTCTCAGACTGGGATGATGCATGCACTGTTTAAATGGAAATAGCAGCTGCTAGAGAACTATACCACAGCTGCAAGAAGCTTTGGGCCTAACTCAGGGAGAACAGAATCTTCAGAAATACCCATTTCTAAAGTGAAAGGAATTTTGAGTACACAACAAGGTGCCACATTTTGAGGTGCTGCAAGCTTTTTAAAAGATAAATAAAAAAAAAAAATCACAACTTTTCAAATAAGAAAAGATTTCAAGAGATGACTGTCCTGGTTTGAGGCCAGGCAGATCCTCTCTTGCCCCTGAGAGGGGCAAAAGAATGACACTCACACAAATGAATTGTGAAGTGATAGAAATTTTAAATGGAAAAGCAATTGGTGCTGTGCTTTACAGAAACTACAAGCACAGTGACAAAAGAATCCCAAAGCATACAGAGTCCCTTCCAGCACACCCAAAGGTCCCCAACATTTCCCATCTCCCCACCTGAGGGTGTGCCCAAAACCCCAAGGGCTTTTTCTTCCACCCCCCACCAGGCTGGTCTTGGGCTGGGCAGGTCTAAGACTGCCCGCCCCTTCTCCTCCTGGCATTAGGCCTAGCCAGGCCTAAGAGGCTCCCAGAACAAGAAGACACAGTCTCAAGCTGTGCCAGGGGAGGTTTAGGCTAGATGTTAGGAAGAAGTTCTTCATAGAAAAGAGATTGGCCATTGGAATGTGCTGCCCAGGAAGGTGGTGGAGTCGCCATCACTGGAGGTGTTTAGGAAGAGCCTGGATGAGGCACTTGGTGCCATGGTTGAGTTGATTAGATGGTGTTGGGTGATAGGTTGGACTCGATGATCTCAAAGGTCTTTTCCAACTTGGCTAATTCTATTCTATTCTATTCTGTTCTATTCTCCTGTATTCCCCCACTGTTACCTGATAGGGAGCATCTCCCACAGGAGCAGAGAGGGAAGAAAGAGGAAGAGAAGGACTTTGCAGATGGATTTATAGGGTGCAGGATATTATGGGTATGAAATATGTTGTTTCCTGTGTCCACCTACTGGGCTGGACACTTGGTACACTGGAGGTGTGCCTTATGTGGCAGTAACAGGAGGCACCCAGCCTAAACTGCCACAATGGCAAAAGCCACATTGTCAGAGCAGAGATAAACACAGGTAGGAACTTTCCAGAAAAGCAGAGTTAAAGGGGAAAGAAGAAGAAAAAAAGTCATCAGAACTTTAAAAACCTAATACTAATGATAATAATTAATAAATACCACCATCATAATATCTCAGGAATCTTTCAGGAAACTATGGCAATTACATCGGGAACAGATTAGGCAAACTGCATCCTAAGGCCAAAACCTATGAAAAACTGAAGCTAAAACATCCAAACATCTGAGACAAGTCAGAAAACCCCAACAGTACACAACCACACACATCATTTCAAGCCTTATCTATGCCCAAAAAAAAGGAAAAGGAAGTATTTTGCTGGCTCGAGGCATGCTCTGCCTCACTGAGCATGCTACAGGCTGGGGTCAGAGTGGCTGGAGAGTGGCCAGGCAGAGAGGGACCTGGGGGTACTGGTTGATTGTAGGCTGAACATGAGCCTGCAGTGTGCCCAGGCAGCCAAGAAGGCCAATGGCATCCTGGCTTGCATCAGGAACAGTGTGGCCAGCAGGAGCAGGGAGGTCATTCTCCCCCTGTACACTGCACTGGTTAGGCCGCACCTTGAGTCCTGTGTCCAGTTCTGGGCCCCTCAGTTTAGGAAGGATGTTGACTTGCTGGAACGTGTCCAAAGAAGGGCAACAAAGCTGGTGAGGGGTTTGGAACACAAGCCCTATGAGGAAAGGCTGAGGGAGCTGGGGTTGCTTAGCCTGGAGCAGAGGAGACTGAGGGGTGACCTTATTGCTCTCTACAACTACCTGAAGGGAGGTTGTAGCCAGGCAGAGGTTGGCCTCTTCTCCCAGGCAGCCAGCACCAGAACAAGAGGACACAGTCTCAGGCTGCGCCAGGGCAGGTTTAGGCTGGATGTTAGGAAGAAGTTCTACACGGAGAGAGTGATTGGCCATTGGAATCGGCTGCCCGTGGAGGTGGTGGAGTCACCTTCACTGGAGGTGTTCAGGAGAAGACTTGATGGGGTGCTTGGCTGTATGGTCTAGTTGTTGGGTGGGTTGGATTGTTTGATGGGTTGGACGCGATGATCTTGAAGGTCTCTTCCAACCTGGTGTATTGTATTGTATTGTATTGTACTGCTGTCACTGCAGTGTTTCTCCCAACTGTTGTGCTGCAGTAGAAGACTTCCCAGCACAGCTTTGTTCCCCTCTTCCCTGCCTCCATATAATTTTAGAAATCATGCTGGAATAACACAGGTGACAGAAGTTTGCATATCTGTTGCTGCCACAGCTTCAGCAGCGCACAAAGGCTGAGGTGACCACACGCTGCCCACTGTTCCTAGTGGGCTCTGTCCCACTGAGGCAGAGAAATGCTCCCCTTTCGTTTTGGTTCCCCTGGACTTCTAACTGCACCTCCCTTGTAGGAAATTCAGATAAATAAAAACTGTATCAAAACAACAGTTGGATTTGGGCTAAGCACAGAGTTAAATTGTCAGATGCACAGAAAAACTAAGTCCAGGCAATTAGCTGTGCTTTGCTGGGTGGTGAAACTTGTATTGTTTGTGTGCACGGGCACATCACCTGCACAAGGCACGACGACCTGTAACCGCACCGTGGCACTCTGGCTGGAAAGACGGTATGCCTGACTGTGCTTTACATCAGCTGTGACAGCAGCAAAGTCACAGAATCAGAGAATTATTGAGGCTGGAAAAGACCTCCGAGATCATCAAGTCCAGCCTATGACCTAACACCACCACACCAGCTAAACCATGCCACCAAGTGCCACATACAAGCTTTTCTTAAAGACCTCCAGTGATGGCGACACCACCATCTCCCTGGGCAGTCCATCCCAGTGACTGATCAGCCTTTCCATGAGGAAGTGCTTCCTAACATCTAACCTAAACCTCCCCTGGTGCAGCTTCATACCATGCCCTCTTGTCCTGTCACTGGTTGCCTGGGAGAAGAGCCGGACCCCCACCTAACTACAACTTCCTTTTGAGTAGTTGTAGAGAGTGATGAGGCCCCCTCTTAGTCTCCTCTTCTCCAGGCTGGACACCCCAGCTTCCTCAGCCTTTCCTCATCAGACTTTCCCTCCAGCCTCCTCACCAGTCTGGTCACTCTCTTCTGGACCTGCTCCAGAGTGACCCTTAGTCAGAAAAGGGGCAAAACGCATTATCATGTTTTGAAGTTACCCATTTCATCAGTAACCTGTTTTAAGAAACAAGTAAATAAAGTGCTGGCAGCTCAGATGATTTTGGGTTTACACTGTAGGTTGTTTCATCTCTAGGGTAACACTGACACAACAGAAGTAATGAATGGGCATCCTTCATACATGACTATCTGTTGGCCACCCAGTTCTCAATCATTTTAGCATCAAGTCAAAAGCTAACTCTAACAGATGTTCTCTGAGCCAAAAAAAGCCCAGCAGTTTGAGAACTGAAGGAAAGCAGGTGCTTGCATGATAACATCAGCAGCAGCTTTAAATGTTAAAAGCCTTAAACTGCACAAGGACCGAAAAAAACATTAGAGATAGTACTGTTCAAAACACCCAATAACAGCAAGAACAAAGTATTGTAGAGCTGAAAAGTGGACAGGGGGTACACAAGCATGCTACAAAATACTGAGCTGTGACACAAGCACATACTTCCAACAAGCAAAGAACAGTAAAGCCAGCAGAGCTGTGTCACTATCCTGTGTGCTCTCACAGCTTACACTTCTCCATCAACCAGCTGAAAATAACTCACCAGCAACACCTGATCTAACTCCTGGCAAAATCCCTTGCCCATAAGCAAGATGACAATAACTACTAATTTAATTTCAGATTAACTGTTCATTCTGAAATGGCAGGGATCCAAATATGAAGGCAAGAAAGCTTCTTTCCTAAGACACGTGAAAAAAAAATATATTCCAGATGTAGATATAGAGAAAATGAGGCCTTCTCACAACATTTCCCCCCCTATATATCTGAATAATCATTCTAGAGCTTGGACTCAGATCATAAGAACTTCAGCACTTTCAGACAGAGCAGGCTGGTGAGCCATTAAGGCTCACTTCCAATAACATTCCACTGTAGCCCACGACATAAACATCTTTGCAGTGGACACAAGAGGATGGAAGAAAGCTCCACCACAATAAGCTGCCTGATGCTTCTTTCTTCTGTGTTTTTAAGGCAGTGGCAGACACCTGTATGGGAAGCTCAGTGTTTGGGGGAGTTGCAGTAAGCTGTGGAAGAAAGCATGCTGCCTCCAAGGACTAAGGGGGAAAGTGCAAATGCAGTCCTGAAGTCACAGAAACGTTTTGGCTCTAAGAGACCTTAAAGATTGAGTGCAACCATTAACCCAGCAGTGCCAAGTGCACCACTAAACCATGTCCCTATCTCAGAAAGTTCCTATTGTCACACATAAGCATCACATCTATGTGGCTTTTAAAGTAACTCCAGGGATTAGTGACTCTACCACTTCCCTGGGCAGCTTGTTCCAGGGCTTGTCAATCCTTTCTGGGAAGAAATTTTTCCTAATATCCAACATATACTTCCCCTGGTGCAAACTGAGGCTGTTTCTTCTTATCACTTGTAACCTGGGAGTCTGACCCTCATCTCATAGCAACCTCCTGTCAGGTTGTTGTAGAGAGCAACAAAGTCTACCCTGAGCCACCTTTTCTCCAGGCTAAAGAACCCCAGTTCCCTCAGCTGCTCCTCATACAACTTGTGGTCTTAGTCCCCTCACCAGCTTCATTGTCCTTCTTTGGACATGCTGCAGCACCTCAATGTCCTTCTTTTAGGGGATGGGGGGAGATTGGGGGCTCAAATCCAAACACAGTGCTCAAGGTGTGGGCTCACCAGTGCTGAGTACAGGGGACAATCGCTTCCCTGGTCCTGCTGTCCACAGTGTTCCATGCCCTCAAGTTGCTCCCTCTTCCATGAACAACCACAGAGGCTGGAAGGAAGGCAGGAGGCTGTCCAAAAGCAGAAGTTTCAAAGGTACGAGCACTTCTGCAGTTTTGCTTACTTCTTTGAGATGTGTTTGGTCACTTCCAGTTCATCAGCGAGCTGATTCTTCGTAATTTAGATATTAATTTACTTTGTAAACTTTTCCCTTCAATACATTTAATGGGTGCAATAACACTACACGTTAGTCAGCTCCTGCGCCCACACCCTGGGCGTGTTGCGGCCCTCAGCTGGGCTGCTGCCCCAGAACATCCAAGGCTCCTGCGTGCTGGCTGAGGCCTTGTGTCTGATTGATTACATAAAGCAGGACTTAGCATATGTAACTGTCTATTAATGGCACACCTTGATACATAGCTGAAGTGGAAAGGTTGCTTAACATAGTAGTATCATAGAATCAGTCAGGGTTGGAAGGGACCACAAGGATCATCTAGTTGCAACCCCCTGCCATGGGCAGGGACACCCCACACTACATCAGGCTGGCCAGAGCCTCGTCCAGCCTGGGCTTAAACACCTCCAGGGACGGGGCCTCAACCACCCCACGGGACAACCCATTCCAGGGCTTCACCACTCTCATGGGGAAGAACCTCCTTCTCATGTCCAGCCTGAATCTCCCCACCTCCAGCTTCATTCCATTCCCCCTAGTCCTATCACTACCTGATAGCCTGAGAAGTCCCTCCCCAGCCTTCCTGTAGGCCCCCTTCAGATACTAGAAGGCCACAATGAGGTCACCTCAGAGCCTTCTCTTCTCCAGACTGAACAGCCCCAACTCCTTCAGTCTGTCCTCACAGGAGAGGTGCTCCAGCCCTCTGATCATCCTCGTGGCCCTTCTCTGGACACCTTCCAGCACCTCCATATCCCTCTTGTAATAGGGGCTCCAGAACTGGAGGCAGTACTCCAGGTGGGGTCTCACCAGAGCTGAGTAGAGGGGGAGAATCACCTCCCTTATGCTCCATCAGAGGCAGAGGTGTGTGCTCTATTGCACACAGCAAAATTTATTAAGAAATCCTGCTCGTAGTGATGGCCTGGGAAAAAGAAACCTCACTCCCTGCTGACTGACAGGGAGTAAGATCTGGGCTAAGTTCAGAGCTTGGGCAGAATCCCTATCCTCAGATGGATTATGAGGAACAAAAATTCAGAACAAAAAAATAATTCCTATTCCCCCACAGCCCATCCCCAGGCTGTGAGTTCTCCATCACCAGCCTGAGTCAGAGCTGCTGCCAAAGCTGCCCCCACAGCTCTTCCCCGTGCCAGCGCTGACACGGGTGCCATCAGATGGTGAAAAATCAGGGATGGGATCTGGCCAGCCCCACCCATGCTTTTTTCCCGAGGTTAGTTTTCCAGTTTACCACTCAGGCTCATGCTGGCACCAGAGAGGCGGCAGAAACACAGGGCTGGGACCTCCCTTTCTGATGCCAGCCCACACACAGGCTACTTTAAAGCAATGGTGAAACCCTACTCTTAACACTGCTGGCAAAACCCTTCCCACAGATGGAGTTATCCTCACAAAAAGTTGCCGTGCCCCAGCGCCTTTTCCCAGCTGAATATCGACTTAAGGTGGAGCCGAGGGAGATGTTTCCCCGCACAGCTCTGCTGCCAAACCTCTGCCAAGTCTGCACTGACTCCAACACAGCCATGTCAAACGGTACCAGTGGTGATCCAGCCACTGCTGCTTTAATTCCGATGGTTCTGTCATTGCCCTGTTTTCAGTATTTTATACTAAGGACATTCACCAAGCTTGCTCTCTACAATCCTCCCCTCCGCCTTAATGCTTCAAGCTTACTCACCAGGGAAGTTTTTACTTCCTCCTCCCACAGTTCCCCAGCTCTCCTACCAGGCCCATTTGAAAGAAGGTGTTAATTAGGATGTTAATGGCCACAGAAACACCTCTTTCTTTCTTTTCTCCACCCCCCACCCCCTCCCCCATTTCCAGAAAGAAACTGCTGGAAACTCAGCATTCCTTGTGGATGTGTTAGACTGCATAACTAACAAAAATGCCTTTGTTTGGTTCATTTGGCTCCCAACAGCTCCAAATTACAATTCTGCTTATTCTCCTTCCCCTATTTCACTGTGGGGGAAAAAAAGTATAGCTTTTCTGGCTATCCTCGAGTGCTGGAATATACACATATACATATATATATGTGTGTGTGTGTGTATACACACACTCTTTCAAATTAATTCCATACCAAAGTACATCTTCACAAGGAGAACAAGGTTGTGATGATGTTTGAAGTAATGCATGGTTTTGGAAGGCAGCTGAGCCAACCTCACAGCCTTCTGCTGCCAAAAGAGGCTGGACCCCTCTCCTGGTGCTAGTCTGCAGCTGCACTGCTTCTAGCACTTGCCTGATGCGTCTGAGTTCAGTTAACTCACTAAACAGACCCAAACTGTTCGGTTTTTGGCTGGGTTCACTCTCTGCCGTTGGAGTGAGCTGAAAGAGCAGGAAAAGCAGAGGGAACCAGGTCCCTGGGGATTCTTCCCTTTCACAACTGCAAGTTACTAAAATGGCTCAGTCATCAGGGGAAACCTCACCCTGACAGCACAGCTTTACAGAATCACCCGAGCCAAATGAAGAGTTCACTACTGCAGGTCCTAGAGGTCATCCAGTCTCACATTATACTAATTCAACTTGCTCAAGTGGCAGAAAACTACCCAGGGTGGCAGCAGCTCTTTGCAGGGTGAGCGAGTGGAATTAGTTCTGGTCTGATGGGTGTGGAAGCTGAGTGAGGGGAGTGCAGAACTGTGTGGCAGGGGCAGGAAGGAGAAGGGAGCCCACTCCCTTTCAGCTGAAACCTCGAAAAATCACATCCCACTCGAGGAAAACAAGAACAGGAGTAAACCCCACCACCCTTATTTCTCCACTCCTCTTAACATAACTGGGAAGCTACTGTTCCCCCAAGGACTTTATATAAACTTGGTCACTAGTGTAAAAGCTAAAAGCAGTGTATCTTTCTTAAGTCACAATTTTAATTCCACAGAATATCCCAGTCTAAAAGTCACTGCAAAACCAGACAGGGTGATTTCAGACACTGCTGTACCCCAGACTGCCTGTTGCCCTTATCCCAGCATGATGAGTTAATCCCGACTGTTCTTCACTCACAGCAGTGCAAAATCAGCATGGCTAGTTCACATTCTCCTTGGCAGCAATTCAGACTGAGCAGAAGAGGAAATGCTGGTTGTAATCTGGAAATCATTTGGGGAGACAGATAGGAAACCTTAAGCTGCAATGCTGCAGTTGGAAGTGAGTGGAAAGGCCCCTTTGAAGGCATGGCAGTGCACCAAGACTCCTCCAGGTACACAGCACTGCTTGCCTTTGTAAACCGGCATCTTTCTAACTGCTGCTTGTTTTCAACTTGCACTAGCTGCTGCTCTTAAAACATTCGTGTCTCTTGGGGGGAGCTTTGGCTTTTGTTTTCTTGCTTTTCAGTGGAGCAAGTCATTTGGATCCTTATGCTTTACGTTGCAGCTAGACTGAGATGAGAGGGCATTCGTCAGGCAGCTTATGCCACTCTGAGATTTGAGGCAGCTGGTACCTCTGCCAACAGAAAAGCTTCTTCTCTTGGCATATGCTACATTGGTTCTAGGGAGGTTTGCACCACAACTGTGCCAACCCTGTGACAGTGCCACCTCTGAAACTGTGGTATGACAAGATCCCAGAGTAGTGATCTTTACACTCCACTCTCACATGAAGTTCAGTTGTGGGGCAGAGAGGTATTTGTCCACTGCTTTTATTCAAACATCCTTATATCTTTGTCGTTTGGTTACTTGTATCTATTTTCTTATCTGGTCTGATAAAAGCTGACTAGAAAAGATATGCTACTGAAACTGCAGATACAGTTTGCAGGAGTATCTGCAGTCATAAATAAACAATGGAGTTCATGAAATCTGAGCCATTAAAAACACAGTCTTGTGACCCATTTCTGGCTCTGCCAGAGGACTTCTAAGGAAAGCTGTTGAAATTCTGAATTCCACGCCAAACTGAAATTTCAGCTTTAATAAATCTGGATCATTACCTCATCCCTACTTTTAACTACTAATAGCAAGTAACTTTATGGATTTCGACACTCAAATTACTATTTCATCTATTTTCTAAGTGAAGTGAATCACAGAATGGTCTGGGTTGGAAGGGACCTCCAAAGGTCATCTAGCCCAAACCCCTCTGCAGTAAGCCAGGGCATCCTCAACCAGATCAGGTTGCCCAGAGCCCTTTTGAGCTTCAAATGACATCTACATGCATTTCTTCAGTCCCTGCCTCCTTTCAAATAAATGAATGTATTTCCCTACACTGGTCTCACTTTATTTAAATAATTTGATAACTCATCAGGATCCTCTCAGGATTCAGAATAAATCAGCACAGTCTCTTAGCCTACTCTTTCCAAAGGAACACAGTCCTCTCAGGTCTAATCCTTCTGGGTAACTAGAATCCTCAAGTCTTTGATTCATTCTGGTTTTGTAATGCTTTTCTGTAATAAGAAAAGCAGGATGCAGGCGCTACCTGCCCTAATTCACATGCTGACATCTGTATTGGCACAGAAAAGCCTGCAGTATTTCATTTGGACTGGGCTGCTCACAGACACGCAAGTATTTCACTTCTGAAGTTATTCTCCTGAAGTCAAGAATTGTTGATCTTTTTAAAGAAATTATTGCTCACTAAAACACTAAGTTAAGTAAAAAAACTGACGGGAAAGGAATTAAAGTAAATTATTTCTCCAAAGAAGAGAAGATAATTGCAGAGCTAAGCATTATCTACTGAGAGAAAGAAACCCCTAAAAATCAGTGGGGCTTGTCAGAGGAACTTCCATGGGCCTGATTTTTTTTTCCACAAACACTAACCTACAATTTCCTGACGTCTTAAATTATATGTTCCTGACAAGTGCACAGTTTGGCTCCAGTGTCATACACACAAAGTCCTTGCTGACTGAACAGAAGGACAATTTTGGATGCTATTATGACAGGCTTGCAAAATGCTTACAAAATAAGCCCTCTTGAAAACAAACAAACAAACTCACTCCAAACTTAACTCAGTGGCTGACAGGAAATATTTGGTGCAATCTCAGCTGAGATCCAGTCTTAGTTCCTTGTCTCCATTATTAACTCCACCAGAAAGGCTGGAATAATTGGTAAAACAAAGAAAGAAGAGAGAAAAATCTTTTGAATCACAGAGGCCTCAGAGGATGGAAAATAACCAAGCCAAATGCTTTGACCAGATCCAGAAGACTTTCCTCTGTTCTTGCTTTGTTTCACCAATTATTCAGGCCTTTCAGTTCATAATGGAAACTGGGAACTAAGACTGAATCTCAGCTGAGATTGCACCAAATATTTCCCAAAGCCAGTAAACTAAGTTTGGAATATGACTAAATGGAGTTTAAAACTAAACAGCAGAGAAGGAAAATAGATCTCAAGTTATTATGCAAACCAGACATTATCTATGCAAAGTCAGGTACTGAACTCCTATAATCTGAATTTTAAAACAGAAATTGATGTCTTGATTGTAAATGGTGTTTTTTTTTCCTTTCTGAATGTCATGCTAAACTGCCGTATGCATATGCAGGCTGCGTGGGTGGAAGGGATTGGCACAAGGAGGAATTCATTCTTCTGGAAAGGAAGAAAAAAAGGGTTTTTCTAAGGTCATGGTTAAGAAGAAGAATACTGCACTTCCAGTCAAAATGGAACTAACCACTGTTTGTAAACACAGCGTGCAAATGAGAAGCATTACTTGTTAAGTACTGACAATATTAGGTTCAGCCCATGCATATCCCAGCTAATTGGTCCCAGTCTCAACCTTCCCGTCTCTAAGTGGTTATACTCTCTCCATGGGGATGCTGAGGTATCTCACAAGTCAATAAGGACAATCTTCAGACTGGCCTTCTGAAGACATCACTGCTATTAACTCCTACTTGTATTCCATTACTTAAGTGCAGCTTGGATATACTCATCAAAATGCTTGGCTTCTGCAATTCCCATTTTGCTTCATCAAGCAGAGTACTATAACAGCTGCTAAAAGCCATTTAAAACATTGTTCTGGCCCTACTGTGTGTTTTCAGTTTACAGATCTGCAATACAGAATGAGAGACAGTTGGAAAGTCACAATGCACTTAAAGATCCAGCAGACTACTGAAATTTCTCTTCATAGATCTATCCAGGGCTTTCCCTCACTATTGTGTAGCAGCAGTTTGTCTGTGTATCTAAAATCAGGAATGCTGAGCTTGCGGACCCCATCAGGCAAGGCAACAAGTAAGTCTATTAACTTGAGGAGGATGCAGAAGTTCCCCAGTTCTGGGATTTTCAGACTAACACTGCAGAACTTGTTAGCTTGTACAAACCAGTGCAGCTCTCCTGTCTCACTGATATTTTGCTAATTCATATGAGTTCAGTCTTTCTTAGTCTAAAAATGACAGAGGAAAGTATTCAGAACAACTGACAGAATTGTAGAGTGAGTAGTCCTGCCTGCTCTTGTCTTGATGCTTCTCCTCCTATTCTGCTTTAGATCACAGTCAGTAGGAACCCTCTGATTAACCTGTCAGTGGTGAGTGATTGCCATGGTGTTGTAACTATGGATTTTTTCAACCTCAGCTATCAAATGCAAGAACAGCAAAATGTTTGTAACTTCATAGCAGTGTATAATGATCATTGTGAGCTGTTTCCCGTTTAAAAGTTAATAATTAGATGGAGCAAAAGTTGCAAGGGTAAAAAAGCCATCAGAGGGCAAATCACTGACAGTGTCATTCAGAAGATTCTGCCCACATGTTCTGCCCAATGGTTTTGGGACTAAAGATTAATTAGGAAAGTACTCTAAGGAGCTGATGGTGCATTATGTGGCAGAGTTCTAGGAAATTGTTAACACCTGTAATTACTTCACTAGCAACAACATCATTTTTGCATTAGAATATCACAATGTTCTGCCATAAATTATTTTATGTAAATGAAATAATTCATGAGAACATAACCCATTTAAATCAATGACAATGATAGCAGATTGGGGTAAAAAGAAAGAACAGAAATGTGTCATTAAAACCAGGAGTGATGAATCTAGACCACAGCTGTAAGTGCTGCATGGAATTTAAACTGAATGTAAATGTTTCTACAGGGCTGTGGGGCTTTATGGGACTTGGGAAACTTTTCTTCAAAGGAAATCACAGAAGAACTTACAGAAAGCAGTGATACTCCTTTCCTCACCAATTCCTGACAAAAAACACCCCCAACTATTAATTTAAACAGTGCATACTGGAGGCAGCAAGAAGTACTCAACTGCTGGAGGTGCTAGGCTGACTATTGCCATTCCACCAGGGATGGTGATGCCACTACTTCCCCAGGCAGCCTGTTTCAGGGCTGGGCAACCCTTTCAGCAAATAAATTCTTCCTAATGTCCAACCTAAACCTCCCCTGGTGCAACTCGTGACCATTTCCTTTTACCCTATCACTTTTTACTTTGGAGATCAACATCCACCACACCTATCTTCTCAGAAGTTCACATGATAGCTCAACTCCCAGATGGTGACTGCAAACAAATGTATGATATTGACAGGGCCACTATTAGCTGATTATTTTGGAGAACAGTATGAACCATCCTAGCACAAGTTAGCAGCAATGCTGTGTCCCCTAGGTACACTGGAGTCATGATGGCCCTGGTTTACTCCCAAAAGCACAAAACCTTTCAGTTTAGAAAGCCCCAAGGGAGGTTTGCATAGCTTTCTTCTATATCAGTCAAAGAGCTGCAGAATTGCCCAGATTGGAAGGGACCTCAGAGAGCGTGTCCAGAGGAGGGCAACAAAGCTGGTGAGGGGTTTGGAACACAAGCCCTATGAGGAAAGGCTGAGGGAGCTGGGGTTGCTTAGCCCTATGAGGAAAGGCTGAGGGAGCTGGGGTTGCTTAGCCCTATGAGGAAAGGCTGAGGGAGCTGGGGTTGCTTAGCCCTATGAGGAAAGGCTGAGGGAGCTGGGGTTGCTTAGCCTGGAGCAGAGGAGACTGAGGGGTGACCTTATTGCTCTCTACAACTACCTGAAGGGAGGTTGTAGCCAGGCAGAGGTTGGCCTCTTCTCCCAGGCAGCCAGCACCAGAACAAGAGGTCACAGTCTCAGGCTGCGCCAGGGCAGGTTTAGGCTGGATGTTAGGAAGAAGTTCTACATGGAGAGAGTGATTGCCCATTGGAATCGGCTACCCGTGGAGGTGGTGGAGTCACCTTCATTGGAGGTGTTCAGGAGAAGACTTGATGAGGTGCTTGGCTCTATGGTCTAGTTATTGGGTGGGTTGGATTGGTTGATGGGTTGGATGGGATGATCTTGAAGATCTCTTCCAACCTGGTGTATTGTATTGTATTGTATCACCTACTCTAACCTCCCCTCCATAGCCAGAGACACCTCTCAACTAGGCTTAACTGCTCAAGGCCTCACGCAACCTGGCCTTCAACACCCCCAGGGAGGAGGCAGCCACAACCTCCCGGGCAGCCTATTCCAGAGTCTTACCATCTTTGTATTAAAGAACTTCTTCCTAAGCTCCAGTCTAATCCTGCTCTCCCTCAGCTTCAAACCATTCCCACTTGTCCTATTGCTAGACTGGGACTTGCTGACAGCTTGTCTTTGTTTGACCACATACAGAAATTAAGAACAACTATTACCAACTACTGCAGCACAAGAACTCACTCTGTAACATGACAGAACTAGGAAATAAATGCACATGCTTTTTTTCCTGACAGTTCTCAAGATGTTTATTTCTGGATTCACTGAAGCTGTCCAAACAAAGCAGCAAAATGATCTACATAAAGCACTTCAGGTGCTTATGCAAGAAACAAAACAAACACCAACAAACCCAAAACAAAAAAGAGATAAGACAAGAAGGTCTTTGTTTGTTTGTTTGTTGGTATATAATCTTAACTTCCAGATCTAGTTCTTTAACAAAGATTATGTCAGATTACTGGGGTTTTTTTGCTTTGCATGTTGTGTAATCAAACTGGGTTAGACATCTCCAGTAATGAAGATGTTGCTACTATTATTATAAAGTCATTAAAAAGTAGATGAGCAGCTGTAGCCTAATAAACACAGACCTGAACAAAAGAAAGTGCTGACATGCTGCAGTCTTGTTTTAATGTAAATTCTCATCTGCTCACATCACATTTTAACTGTACTCAATTAATAAGCTTCTGTTACTAGCAGTTTCACATAAATGGGCTAATGCTAATTATCCCTCTATTTTCAACCACAGAGTCTGAGAGAAAAAAAAAAAAAAATCCTGTCAGGAAAATAAAACAAAAATAATGAGCTTTGCAAGCCATTTGAGTGGCAGAAAATAAGAGAGTTTTCACTATCTCATTTTACAAGTCTTCTGTATAAGTTGTGACAACTCTCTCGTAAGACATCACAATATTGCCAAGAATTGGAACTAGTAATATATTAATGATGGAAGAAATCATAGAAGCATCACAGAATGGCTCAGGTTGGAAGGGACCTCAGAGATCATCTACTATATCCTCCCCAACATGGGCAGGGACACCTCTCAACTACTCAAGGCCTCATCCAGCCTGGCCTTGAACACCTCCAGGAAGGAGGTTGTTCAGCCTAGAGAAGAGAAGACTCTGTGGGGACCTTAGAATTGCCTCCCAATACCTGAAGGGAGCCTGCAGGAAGGCTGCAGAGGGACTTCTTATGAGGGTGTCTAGAGACAGGACAAGGGGGAATGGTATGAAGCTGAGGGAGAGCAGGGTTAGACTGGAGCTGAGGAGGAAGTTCTTCAGTAGGAGGGTGGTGAGACTCTGGAATAGGATGCCCAGGGAGGCTGTGGTTGCCTCCTCCCTGGGGGTGTGGAAGGCCAGGATGGATGAAACCTTGAGCAGCTGAGTCTAGCTGAGCGGTGTCCCTGCCCATGGTGGGGAGGTTGGAGCAGATGATCTCTGTGAATGTACTATTTTGACTTTTCAACTTATACTGGAGTTATGTTCTAAAACACTTCTCTTGCAATTAAATATGCCAGGTTATTTCCTTAAAGAAATGAATTTTAAATCACTGGAGCTATCTGTTACTATAAGACAACACTCATGTGTGGGTCCATTTCTAAACCAACATGCTAGATTTCCAGAAGCATTCTTCTATTCACATTAAAGAATCTGGATAATCATCTGCTTTTGGCAAGACAGACGGCCATCACCTCCATTGCTCTTCATATGCCCCCAGAAGGGTCCAAAGCAGCAAGCTGTATCACAGTACATTAGAGGTTGGAAGGGACTTCAAGAAATCACCCAGTCCACCCCCACTGCCAGAGCAGGATCACTTAGGGTAGTCTGCACAGGAATGCGTCCAGGTGGGTTTGGAAAGTCTCCAGAGAAGGAGACTACACAACCCCTCTAGGCAGCCTGTTCCAGTGCTCCATCACCCTCACTGTAAAGAAGTTTCTCCTCATGTTGAGGTGAAATCTTCTACATTCAAGCTTGAACCTGTTGTTTCCTGTCTTATTAGTGCACGCCACCAAAAAGAACTTGGCTTCCTCCACTTGAAACCCACCCCTCAGATATTTGTACACATTGATGAGGTCCCCTCAGTCTTTTCCAGACTAAACAGCCTCAGGGCTCTCAGTCTCTCTTCCAAGGGGAGATGCTCAAGTCCCCTAATCATCCTCACGGCTCTCCCTCGGATTCTCTCCAGCCGTCTCTCTCTCAAACTGGGGAGCCCAATACTGGAAGCAGTATTGCAGGTGTGGTCTCACAAGGACAGAGTAGATGGGGAGAAGAACCTCCCTAGCCCTGCCAGCCACACTTTGCTTGATGCACCCCATTGGCTCTCTTGGCCACAAGGGCACATTGTTGTACAAGCTGCCTGAGCAGAGCAGAGTTGGTATGCAAATGCTGAGCTATTCATCAAGCAGGCATCTCACCCCAGAGAAAGCATCTGCTGGCTGAAATTTAGGACAGGCATCAGCAGCCCATAGAAGGCTGCAGCACCACCAGCTCAGTTTGTTATAAATCTATTATGCTGTGTGTATAAAAACATTACACTTTAATAGCTTAAAGACATGACAGCACTGGGCACTTCATCAATGTTTAATGAGCAAAGCCTTCATAATTTAAAATGTGGAGGTTTCCTCACTGAAGAATCCTGACTGAATCACTGTATGAAGGGGGAGGGGGTCAGTTACTGCGGAAACCTCCTGAAAGCTGAACCTCGGTGCACACAGATGCAATTTTTAAACACAGCCTTGCTCCAGAACACTGACAATGAATCACAGCCTCACCTGGAACTGCGCAGCACCGTGGTCACGAAAGCTCAGATATGGTTATCATTGCTAGGGACTGGTCTGTGAGAGTGGGCCCTGTGATGGGAGAAGCATGGACTCACTGCTACTGAGTATGTCAGCCTCCCATTTGATGTGTGAGGTACCCAAGGGAAAACTGCAGTTTTGTTTTCTCTCATTCAAAAAATATCCCTAACACCTCAGACACTGCCTTCCTTTTGCTCCACATGGTCACACTGCTTCATCTCATTATCACAGCCTTCTATTGTACCCATATCATATTTTTACTCACAATTTCCATCTAGCAGACCATCCATACCTAAAATCACAGATCACAGGATGTTAGGAGTTGGAAGGGACCTCCGGAGATCATCAAGTCCAGAGCAGGACCATAGAATCTAGTGTAGGTCACATGGGAACACATCCAGATGGGGCTGGAAAATCTCCAGAGAAGGAGACTCCACCACCTCTCTGGGCAGCCTGCTCCAGTGCTCTGTGACCCTCACAGAGAAGAAGTTCCTTCTCATGTTGAGGTGGAACCTCCTGTGCTGTAGTTTATATCCATTGCCCCTTGTGCTATCACAGGATGCAGATGAGCAGAGCCTGTGTTTCCCTCTTAACACCCAGCCCTCAGACATTTATATATATATATATATATATATATATATATATATATATATATATATATATATATATATATATAAAATTTATGAAATCCTTTCTCAGTCTTCTCTTCTTCAGACTAACCAGCCCCAGGTCTCTCAGTCTCTCCTCACAAGGCAGTGCTCCAGTCCCTTCATCATCCTCATAGCCCTGCATTGGATTCTCTCAAGTAGATCCCTGTCCCTCCTGAATTGGGGAGCCCAAAACTGGATGCAATATTCCAGGTGAGGTCTCACCAAGGCAGGGTAGAAGGGGAGGAGAACCTCCCTTGATCTGCTGGGCACGCTCCCTTTAATGCACACCACGATCCCATTGGCCCTCTTGGCCACAAGGGCACATTGCTGTCTCATGGAGAACTTGTTATCCACCAGGACTCCCAGGTCCTCCACAGGGCTGCTCTCTATCAGATCACCTCCCAACCTGCACTGGTGCAGTCTCTGAATGGCTGCACAGCCTTCAGGTCTCTCAGCCCAATCAATTTATTTGTCTTCATCACCAAATTCATGTGCTTCAGTGTTCTGCATCCTCACAGTCTGATGGCCAAGGACTGTCTCCCCTTTCAAGTGCTCCATGTATATTCCCTGTTTATCTGCATCCACACACTAGCTAATAAATCAAGTTCTGTATGACCTACAGCTTTGCTCATGGCAAAAGCTTCTCAGTAGTGTTCCAGCCATGTAAGATCAAGAGGGTAAGGATCTAGACCAAGTGAAACACAGCTGATCACTCAGATGCCAAACTGAAATGCAGAATTTGAAATGCATTTTAAAACCTCAATGGATAGAAACATCAGCAAGGAAAAGAAGGGAGAAGTGAGGATTAACAAAGAGGATACATCAACACTTTTCACTCTGACTGTCCACTACTAGGTGGTTCAGAAGTCAGAGGAAGGCCCACACCTTTCCAGAAGGGGGTCATGCACCAGATTACCTCCTGGTACATGGTAGTTAAGTTGCTTTTTTTTACACACTGAAATATCACTAAGGACAGCCTCAGCAAACTTGTCTGCAAAGAGCCTGAACGGATGTAATATAAAATGGAGGTTATGTTGAAGGGTTTGCAGTTTGAGTTTGCAAAAAGTCACAGCCCACCTGGTTTCTAAGCATACCTGCAGCTCATCTTCAACATGGGCAACCAAAATCTCTCCAAGTTCTTCTAGTTTCTGGTAACAGCTTCACATGAAGACCAAGGAGTTTTAAATACTCTGTGATGATAAGAATTTAAATTTGGAATAAAATGGAGATAGTTTTGCTTTACTAAACAGGAGCAACTAGTTCAACTTCCATTTCTACTGGCACAGAACTGAAGATTGGCCAAAGATCTGGTTTAGCCAGGACAGTCACCTTTATGGACAAATGATTTCCTGTTTGAGAGAGTCACTTTCAGGCAATCCCTTGGTCTTCTTTCCAACATAAGAAAACAAGCTTCATTGTTCTTTGGAGCAAGAAATTAAGTTTTTACAGGGCTTGCACTGAGCTTCCCAACCTGAAGTCCCAGTTTACAGCCACAATGCAATTCAGTTGTAATAATAATAACAATGGAAGGAGTAACTACTGCTCATACACCCCCATTAATGCTCTAGCACATCAAAATCAGTGCAACCTGGTAGGCAAACGGAGAAAATATTTTTTAATACTAGTTGGTGCTGATAGATCCATTTAAGCAAAAGTATTGGATTTTATTATTCATCTGAGGACTAGGAACTATTTTGCAAACATTAAAAAGAGTAGCTTACAGGGGTAAGGGAGTAACATGAAACATAAATCTGCTAGGACAAAGCAGCAAGCATCAGAAGTCATCCAGCTGTATATTAGAAAGTTGTCAGCATTAAACAATCACTAAAGAAAAATGAAGGGAAGCCATTAAAACAGGCCTCTGCTTTAATGAGCTTGTGTAGTGGGAGTGGGAGAACTCCCTATATGACTTGCCAGCTATGTAGGTGATTGTCCATGTACTGAAAATCCCAGACCAAGGACAATGTGCTCTTTGATATGGGGAAAACAATTTCACAGCTACAATAAAAACAGACAGCAAATCAGCCATTGCAGAGGTGTAAGTGTACAAAACAAAGCAGCACCTCTAGATTCAGATAACCACAGATAATCCAGATACAGCACCAGCTGCAAAGAGGTGAAATCTTCTAAATCACACCAAAAGTTAAATGTCCCAGTAAGCATTTCCTTAACTGAAAGCTTCCAAGCTATACAAATTCCTAAATAATGCCCCAAATGGTAAAGTATAAAAAAATTCCTCAAGCTGGAGCAGAGGAGGTTCCATGTAAACAAAAGCAAAAGCTTTTCCACAGTGAGGGTGACAGAGCCCTGGAACAGGCTGCCCAGAGAGGTTGTGGAGTCTCCTTCTCTCTAGCCATTCAAAACCCACCTGGGTGTGTTCCTATGTGACATGCCCTGGGTGATCCTGCTCTGGCAGGCGGGTTGGACTGGAGCATCTCTGGAAGCCCCTTTCAACCCCTAACTTTCTATGCTTCTGTGATCTGTCTACTGCTTAATGTTCTCATTTTCCTACAGGCTTCTGGATTCCAGCAATCAGCTGGAAGGGAAAAAATAAATAAATCACAGCTTAGATACAATTAAAATGAAAATGTAATTCTTGCAGTTGTTAGAAACTTGTTGACATGAAGAACACCTCAAATCACATACAAAAAGAAAGAAAATACACCGTGTTTACTGTTATGTATACACAGAGATACAAACTATATCACACAAAGGGAATTAGAGCAAGTGTAGCCAGAGAAGTACAAAATTCTCCCAACAGAAGAGGATTCTACTGCAGCCAGAACACAAGTGATCCTATAGGCCTGGACAGTCTTATTGAGGTGTAAATTACTGCCTTTTCCAGGAGAAGAAATAAGCAGAGCATTCCCGTGCCATCTAGTGCTTTGGGTCTAAAAACACTGAAGTTCTCTGCAGACTGGTATCAGCCACAGAACTTCTGGACAGGATCAAAAGTGACAAGACAGCAGAAGAGAAGAATTCCAGGGATTTCATCGGTGACTGAGACTTACCCATGGACACTTGCTCTGTTTCATTTCAGAAGACAGAAGGATAAATACTGGAGAAAAAGCCATTAGTATGTAACTTTAGAATGCTGCACGGAAGCATTTTGGCCGCCGGAAAGAATGACACCGTAAAGTTCCAAGAGGTAAATGAAAAGGAAGGCTATGCAGAAACAGAAAAGGGCCAGGAACATTCCAGTGCTCTAACCAAGTGTAGAAGTCAAACCAAAATATTCGTCCCTCTCCTTCAGTAGAAACCACAGGATGCAAATGCCAAACAAAGAGGAAATCAAAGACAATGCTAACACATGCTGAAAACACACCATGAATTACACAAAGCACAAAGGAGCCTGACCTTAGCGCCTCACAAGCTAGGTAAGCCAGGCACATGCCCCTAAGGTGAAACCATATCTAACCATTTCAGATTAGAACAGAAAAATCTCATCAGACCTTGACAGTGATAGGCTATGTCCTGGATTTCAATCCACACAACGGAATTAGTCACGTTAAAACTAACCATGTGCACCACCACAAAGAATGCGACAGGATCCCTAATGATAATCAACTACAGCATCCTTCTCATGTATGGGTATCCTCAGTATTACTAGGCATACAAGTAACATTTTCATATGGCACTCTTAAAAAAAAACCCTAAGTTATCCTTAATATCAAGTACATTAATTAATACACATTTTCAGGAGTTGCTATTGCTTTTAGAATCACAGAATCATAGAATCAGTCAGGGTTGGAAGGGACCACAAGGATCATCTAGTTCCAACCCCTGCCATGGGCAGGGACACCCCACACTACATCAGGCTGGCCAGAGCCTCATCCAGCCTGGGCTTAAACACCTCCAGGGACGGGGCCTCAACCACCTCCCTGGATAACCCATTCCAGGGCTTCACCACTCTCATGGGGAAGAACTTCTTCCTCACATCTAGCCTGAATCTCCCTATCTCCAGCTTCATTCCGTTCCCCCTAGTCCTATCACTACCTGATAGCCAGAGAAGTCCCTCCCCAGCCCTCCTGTAGGCCCCCTTCAGATACTGGAAGGCCACAATGAGGTCACCTCTGAGCCTTCTCTTCTCCAGACTGAACAGCCCCAACTCCCTCAGTCTGTCCTCATAGGAGAGGTGCTCCAGCCCTCTGATCATTCAGATATTCTCAGGCCACGAGCATGTCTGAGAATAAGTTGGAACATTATTAAGTTTTGACTGTTCACAGTTTCATTGACTCTGTGTTTTCCTTCTTGGTGCTACTGAAAATGCTTTACTAAGCTTAGCAAACAACTATAATGAAATCTTTCATTTCCACAGGAATTTGGTAGAGATTCTATGACCTTACAAACTGAACACAAAGTTCAAAATCCAGCAAAATCCAGCCTGTTTAGGATCTGCATAATGTACCTTAATGCTGCTCAGCTTGCTAACAATTTGAAAACAAGAGATTAATACTAATGAAGGACAGAAATTGTTCACCTGAGTCATCCAGATGTGTAATCTAAGGTAAAACACACAGAACAACCTGTCAGTTTATAGTGAGTGTAGCTGTAGCACCCTACACTGACTACTGTATTCACAAGCATAGAGCAATGGAGCATTATGGATTACCTTAATGATTAATAACATTAACTGAAAGCATGCTTGTAAGGTTTGGATTAAGAGAAAGATGCTGGGGAACGTTTTTCTCCAGCTGAGATGATTTGAGTGCTGTGCTCTCTTGGCAGGAGATGGCAACAAACTTCTGCAGCTTTGTAACACTTAATGATTCCTCTATTAAAATATTGCTCAGATATTAAAAAAAAAAACCAACACCACACACCAGAAAGCCACCACTCTAGACTTAAAAATGCAGCATAAACAGCTGCTGTGGGCTAAATCTTTCTTAAATAGATATGATTATATTTCAATGTCTTTTGTGATTGTGACAGTTTCGACAAGATAATCATCTCCTCTGAAAGGACTTGGGAAGGTTTAGAGAAATAATGGTAAAATTTATGAAATAATCTGTCAAATTATCTATGAACCCTGCTTTCAAAAGCAATCCTATGATCTCATTAAAATAATTACAGAAAAATCTCTGCCTGATATTATAAATAACAAGTACCAGGATTGCTGGTACGCAAAGGAGAGAGCTAACAGCACAGGAACTTGCAAGACACAAAAAGTGATAGCACAGCTTTGTTCTCCTCAGACACTCCACAGAAGTTTCTGTGTTAAATACACTGCACCTTAGGTCCACTTCAGAACCACAATCTCCAAAGTAGAGGGAAAGGAAAGGAGTCCATAGCCCTGCTGAAATTAAATAGCCCAGATACATCTATTGCATCATTTTGCCTTCCTGTCTTCACACTTTGTTGCCTCTTTTTGCTTTTGGAGAAATGCAAAAGCCAGTTCTAAGCAGCACAACAATTACACAGAGAAACACAGGTGCAACCAAAAGTCAATAGAAGTGTCTTTATACCAAATCTCTACTAGGATTTTCTTGTCAGAAAGAACACAAGAAAAGAAAGAAACCTGAGATGATGTTGGGGATGAAAAAAGTTATGAATTTTAATAATGGTATCAATTTTTATTCTACCCATTCACGCTTCTTTTAGGGAAAAGACTAGGCAAAGCTGGGCAGAAGGGGATGGTATTGTCTTTCTTGTGATGTAAATACAGTAGGCAGGAAAGAGAAGACAGGAACAGCTCCAAAAACTCGACAAAAGTTGCTTCCTCTTAACTCCGGCCGCCATTGAATATGGCCTTACCCTAGCAGCCACTGGCGAACTTAAAATTTTCCAACCTGGTTAATTCTATTCTATTCTATAAAAATCCAAGTGTCTTCTGCCTCTTGCACCTGGGAAGTTCCCCTCTTATAACTCAAAACTCCTGCTCTTGGAGAGTACAGAGTGAAGTAATCTACCAATGCAAGGTGACAACGCTTCTTATCAAGACACTTTCAAGATCACAGCATCACAGAATGGCTCAACTTGGAAGGGATCTCAGAGATCATCTACTCCAACCTCCCTGCCATGGGGCAGGGACACCTCTCAACTAGACACAGCTGCTCAAGGCCTCATCCAACCTGGCCTTCAACACCCCCAGGGATCACAGTATCACAGTATGACTAAGGTTGGAAGAGACCTCAAAGATCATCGAGTCCAACCAGTAACCACAGACCTCACGACTAGACCATGGCACCAAGTGCCACATCCAGTCCCCTCTTGAACGCCTCCAGGGACGGTGACTCCACCACCTCCCCGGGCAGCCCATTCCAATGGCGAATCACTCTCTCGGTGAAGAACTTTCTCCTCACCTCCAGCCTAAACTTCCCCTGGTGCAGCTTGAGACTGTGTCCCCTGGTTCTGGTGCTGGTTGCTAGGGAGAACAGGCCAACCCCTTCCTGGCTACAACCACCTTTCAGGTAGTTGTAGAGAGCAATGAGGTCGCCCCTGAGCCTCCTCTTCTCCAGGCTAAACAGCCCCAGCTCCCTCAGCCTCTCCTCATAGGGCTTGTGCTCAAGGCCTCTCCCCAGCCTTGTTGCCCTTCCCTGGACACATTCAAGTGTCTCGATGTCCTTCTTAAACTGAGGGGCCCAGCCTCTGGGATGAGGAACTCTGGGATCTCCTCTAGGATGAGGAACCCACAGCCTCACAGTATAGCTACTTGAAAGACACAGTACTGCAAATGTTCCACCATGTCAAAGCATGCCAGAGCTGAAACCCCTGCCCACCAATGGCATCACCAGATGAAACCCCTGTGTGACTCCCACTGACTGGCTTTCTACATTAAACCATGCCAGCGGAAGTGCTCTGGGTCTCGTGGTGTGAATGAGTCAGCCTACCCACACACCTATTTCAAGCATAAAGTGGATTATTTCTTCATCACACAATCAAGCATGGTATTTCTGAACAGCTCTTTAATGCTACAAGCTTAGTTCTCCCAGAAGGCATTCTGAAATTGGTTTCAATACTTCCTAAAGCTGAAGTTCTGAAGAAACACATGAGTACCATGAGTTACTTAAACATCTGAATGGTTAACTGAAATGGGAGAAATCCAACAGTTATCTTGTAAGAGGCTTGCAGTGCAGGAAGCTATCTTGTCCAGAGAAGATGAATGAAATTTGATTTCATGTACTTTGTTTTCAACATTATTCTTTTTTACTTAAATATAAAAACCCCCAAACATAAACCCCCAACCAAAACCTATTCAATGATAAAGCAGCAGCAGCATGTGGACTTTACAAAGATTTAGGAGCTTACTCACCAGTCTCTTTACAACCCTCAGTAAAAGCTTCAGTTGGCGTGTCTCCTTCTTGGCCTTCAGCACTTCAGCAAAGCTGGCCATGCTTTCTGGAGACATGCTCTCCTGGCTGTCCCCTCCATACAGCTGAACCAGCAATGATAAGCACTGTGAAGCACTCACAAATACTTCAGTGTCTTCACTGGGAAGCTAAAAATGAACAAAAAGAAATGAACAAACCAAAGTCAAACTCCAGTTTCAGATGGAGATTGGGAAGAGTATTAACATTTGCTTTAGGACAGGAAAGAATATTTCAAAATTCCATTGAACTAAGCTTAACAAAGTGATGAAAATACAGTTCAAAGATTGTTCTTAAGTAGCAGTGCAACGCTGTCTCCACTATAGTCTACCTTATCTATAGTGACATCATGAAAGCACTGGAAAAGCTGCTGCCAGCTCTGTTATTTTCAGTAAGTATATTTTGCTTTAAATAGAAGTAGCAATAGCAGAAAGCATCATTGCAGCCATGATGCCCAATCTTCTACATAATACACACCATAAAACTTCATCTAATTATTTCTAAATCAAGTCAATGGCTTCTGGTTGAGGTAGACTCCAGCCTATCCAGCCACCTAATGGGTTTTGAGTGGTTCATTAGGAGATACATTTGTAGATTTTAAAGATTTTCCTGAGTTCCAGCTTTTTTGTTTTGCACTCCTTTGAAAAGCAGGCACTGGAGCACACCCTAGCAATGGGAAGCAAAAACTCTTTCCTGGGAAGCAAAATTATGGAAGAGATGTCAGGCCATAGCCATTAATCAACTGTAAATGAGTTTCTGATTGTACAGCACCTCTATCAAAATGATTTCTGCCTTTCCTGAAAGGCCAGCCTGGATATAACCAGTAAAGATATTCTGTCAGGCTTGTGTTCGGCACTGCTGGAGCGGCAACAGGAATGCACTGCCCAGTTACAGCAGGCAGTTCATGAAAGCTACTGACAAAGAATCCTGGAGGGGTTTTGGGAAGAGGCAAGAGGAAGACAGATTGGAAAACCTCATAGCAAAGAACTGAAGGAATTCAGTGCCTATAGCTTTTTCAGAGGGAGGTTTTAAAGGGCATTTGGTTGTATTCTCTTTGTTACATGTGAGAGAAAGCAGGCTGAGGATAGGTGAACTCCTTTCCTCAATAAAGGCCTGGTAAAAGATGCCAGCTCCAAACTTTAGCTAAAGCAATGCAGAGTAGAGAGAGGGTAATACTTTATTTCCTTTTCCTTTCTTTCTTTAATAAGAGGAAACAACTTTGTTAGCACTGAGGTTCTCCAGCACAGGCAATTTATATATTACAAAAATATTTTTTTCTTAAAGAAAACAACAGTCAACACCAGTAAAACAAACAAACAAACAAAAACCCCACTACTATAATGAGGACTTAATTAGGAAAGCCTCTATGTTTTGTGTTCTAGAATGTATTAGACTAAATGACTACTATAGCCCTACAGTCTGTGAACATAACCAATAAGGCAGAGAAATGTAACAGCACCTCATCACTCCTGCTCAGGTTTTTAAGTCCCAAAGTGCTAGTTAAATACACAGAAACTAGATTAAAGTACAGTGAACAGATTATCCTTACTGCCAATAAAAAGGAAATAATGCATACAGGCTGCCCAACAATCTTTCTGATACACTTGAACCATTTAATCTCCAGCCTGAGCTTTCCAAGTTTTTCCGTTTTAAGGAAAACCCACACAGTTGCTTTAATCTCTGAACAACTCATCAGACATACACTCCTCAAATATTCAAGGAGCAATTCCCAGGGGATCTGTATGCAAAAAAGAATCCTGTTTTCCATTAGCTTCATGTTTAAACCAGACTGAACAGAGATGGAAGCCCTGAACGCATAGCCCCAAGACATATCACATTCTATTTGACCTAATGCTATGCAAGTGACAGGACCACAGCAGCTCTTGCTTCCACAGGTTTGCTGTACAGTTTTTCTTCACTCCAGTCTAAATGCCACCTATTGGATTGTTTCTTGTCCAATTCTGCCCCTTCACTGAGACCCCACCTCAAATACTGTGTGCAGTTCTGGTGTTCCCAGCCTAAGTAGGACACAGATCGGTTAGAATGACTCCAGAGGAGGCCACAAAGATGATCCAAGGGCTGAAGCACTGCTGCTGTGAGGATACGCTGAGGGAGCTGGGGGTGTTCAGCCTGGAGAAGACTGTGGGGACCTCAGAGCTACCTTCCACTACCTGAAGGGATCCTATAGGAAGGCTGCAGAGGGACTTTTCATGAGGGTGTATAGAGACAGGGCAAGGGGGAATGGTTTGAAGCTGAGGGAGGGTTAGACTGGAGCTTAGGAAGAAGTTCTTCAGTAGGAGGGAGGTGAGACTCTGGAATAGGCTGCCCAGGGAGGTTGTGGCTGCCTCCTCCCTGGGGGTGTTGAAGGTCAGGCTGGATGAGGCCTTGAGCAGCTGAGTCTAGATGGTGGGGAGGTTGGAGTAGATGATCTCTGAGGTCCCTTCCAACCTAAGCCATTCTGGGTTTCTGTGATAAACATAAATAGCAAGGCTAAAAATAGAAGAAAAGCTACAAATAGTAACAAGCCTCCTAGATCCATTTAGCTTCAGTTCTTATCAAGTAACAAACAATTCCACTGATCTCACTGGGGGCTTTGTGCTGACTTGTATTTCCTCCACTGAAAAAAGGAAGGAAAAATTAAACTAGTTTGACATCTCCCTCTCATCCCTTTCCAAAGCAGCTCTAACTTAGAGTTTGGGACTAGATCTGTGTAGACAGGTATACCTAGTTTGCCAGCCATGACATCACCTCATTCAATCAATCACAAATACCAATGAAGTCTTTCATCCCCTGTTGTATTTCAGACTCCCCTGCTTCACCAAAGTCCCTTCGAGCTTCACTGTTATCTAGAGCTTGGGGAGCAAGTTGCTGTCATCTTGGAAAATTGCAGGGTAAAACAATAACAGCATAGATCTGGGATGAAGAGGAAAGCAAGCTGAGAAAAGGACAGACTGTATTTACACAGGAGGGGATGATAGTCATTGGCCTGCAGTCTAACCCATCAATAATTAAGGTGGAAGAGGAACTCTCAGCCATGTCCCTATCTAAGTATGTCTGCATCAGCATTTTTCTCCTTAACTCCCACCACTTTGCTGTTTTACTAGGCACAAGTAGTGATTTAGATGTCAAAAGCCATAAATCAGTAACTCAAAATTTAACATTGCCTGCCAGTCAGTGTTAGCACTGGTTGTAAAGAGTAGGGGATCTGAAGAAAATCATTGGTATAAACAAAAGCAATGACTGAAAGTAAGCATCTGTAAATACAGAAAAGCAAAGAATGAAAATCCACCTTTCAAGTAAGCAGTATCTCATGTCTAATAAGAAGAGCAAAGCCAGAACTGTGCTGCTAGACAATGGATGGTTCATCACCTAATCAGCTGGAACAGTGTTCTAATCAGAACAATTCCATTTAACATGAATCAGTGTATTTCAGGTTTTGAAGTGCATTTATAGTTATTCAAGACAGCAGCCACTTCAGTTTTTGTTCTTTCAGGGAGAAGAAACCAATAACAAACTACAGTTCTAATTCTTTAAGAGAATATCTGCTCCTCAATATTTCATAATGTCATGAAAAATTCTGGTGGCCTTTCGTTTCTTCTTGCTTTATCAGTCTTAGAGGGGATTATGGATTCAGCCCTTCAGCAAGATAGAAATGTTAGTACTCCTTCTCCTTGCAGCTGTTAATATTCTGGGCTAGTGCACAGCTTGAAGAAAATCCAGCACCTTAACATAAATTTCTCAACAACTCAAGTCCTCATTTTTGCCATTCTCTCACTGAGAACTCCAGATTTATTTTTCACTTCAAAATTTGGAGATAATGCCTGTGTGCAATGAAGGTTGTGTACTGCTTTGTACTTCATTTTCATGGCCCTGTCATAACTTCCTGTGGAAGGGCTCACAATGGAGATTTCTACCCCTCTTCCTTTCTAGGCGGAACCTGCTGCATGTGTGCCGAGGTTAACGAGAAGAGGAGCAGGACGCCTCCTGTTACGGCACGGCTCTATTTCTGCAGCCTGTTGTCAAAAGCGCCTTCATTTCGAACCCGGCTGCAGCATGTTCAGGAACTGCAAACCCTTGCAAGAACTGTGTGATCATTTGAGCTGAAGTGGCAGTTTTCACACTGCTGGAGTTGTTACAGCATCTAATTTTAGAGCTACAATGAAACTGTCTGGATTACCCGGAGGGGACACTATTTCAGTGCATTAATGAGGTTATACACAAAGAGAGTTTATTCTGATAAGAGCTAGATGTTCATTAGATCAGCGATGCGATTACAGGATGTGCTGTAAAGGAAGCACCGCTGGGAAGTATGGGGAGGATGATTTTGCAAACATTAAACCAAAAGGTACAGGCAAGCCATCATTATTAAACCTGCTAACTTCACTATGCTGTTCTTGTTAGTAAATATAAGCAGTTCCAAATTAAAGTAAAAAAATAAAAAAATGGAGCATTCTATTTTGGCTTCAGGCAAAATTGTCATCCTCCTACCTGAGGGAAAAGAGCTTTAAAAGGAATGCATTTTCAGTTCACATTCATCTGGCCTAATTGCTGAGAAACTAAAAACCCATCCTGAAATCACCTGCTTCTGACAATGCCAGCCTTATTTCCTCTGGTGCTTTCTTGTTTGATTTGGGGTTTGTGCTTCTGTTTGCTTTTAGTTTTGTTGCTTTTGGGTTGGTTGGTTGCATTTTTTTTTCGTTTGGGTCTTGTTTTTTTTTTTTTTTTTTTTTCCTTCAGGGTAGCTGTATAAAAGGGAACCTCAAGTGCAATTTGCAGGTACTATTTCTAATACACTAACAGCAATATGTTATCTAATACAGGAAATCAACATATGTCTTGCCACCTTGACCACAGAGCTGTCTGTATTCCAAAGAAACATGAAATCAAATTGTACGGTCTAGAGGGTTATTCTGCAGTCATCCATTATTCACTGCCCAGGGAGGTGGTGGAGTCACCGTCCCTGGAGGTGTTCAAAACAGGATGGGATGTGGCACTTGGAGCCATGGTTTAGTTGTCATGAGGTGTTAGGTATTAGGTAATAGGTTGGACTTGATAATCTCTGAGGTCTTTTCCAACCTTATTGATTCTATGAAAATCAAACTCAGGGCACAGCCTTAGAACCAGGGCAAAACAGAGACAGAAAGGACCTAGAAGAGATCACCTAATTCATCTATGTGCACTGAGGCTTCATATTTGTCCTCTTCATGCTGGCACATGATTAACTGGTCTTCCAACAGTAATAGACGTAGCACAGGAATCAAACACAAATGTTACTAGTAGGACTACAATGAAGAAACCCACCAACAGAAGACATGAAAAGTTCTCTCCCAGCAGCCTGGTAGGCTGCAGAAAGGACTGGATGATCTACACAGGAGATCTAGGACCCACAGAGAAATGAAACCTCTTCTTCTGAAAGTTTCTGAAAATCCACAGAGAAGTGATTTGAAAAGTAAGTAAACAATTTATTCTTTTTTTCCACTCTAGTGGTACACCAAAAAGTAAAAGGTATTTGATACCTTCTCTAATTGCTGCAAGTTTCAGTAGAATAATCAAATGACATTTATGTTTGAGCAGAGAAACCTCACACAAAAAAAAGCTAAGTGTAATTAACTTCCCAACACAAAGCTGCCAAAGCAGAAGACTAACTGCTCATTTTATTCTTATTGATCAACCAAGAGCAGACTGATCATGGGATGAAGTACTGAATTCTGCATATTTGCAGTGTTTTCTGCATGAGAGGGTTTGCCATTATTTCTTCTTTTCTGTTCTTCAAAACTGCAGAGTTTTGTTAACATACAGTCCTGCACTTGATTTGCTGTTCTCTAAGTGATAGACTGAATCATAGAACCATACAATCAATACAGTTGCAAAAGACCTCAGAAATCATCAAGTTCAACCTATCACCAAACACCTCATGACTAACTAAACCATGGCTTCAACTGCCATGTCCAATCCTTTTGAGCACCTCCAGGGACAGTGACTCCACCACCTCCCTGGGCAGCACATTCCAATGGCCAATTACTCTTTCTGGGAAGAACTTTCTCCTCACTTCGAGCTTAAACTTCCCCTGGTGCACCTTGAGACTGTGTCCTCTTATTCTGGTTGCCTGGGAGAAGAGACCAACCCCCACCTGGCTACAACCTCCCTTCAGGTAGTTGCAGAGATCAATAAGGTCTCCCCTGAACCTCCTCTTCTGCAGGCTAAGCAGCCCCAGCTCCCTCAGCCTCTCCTCAGAGGGCTTGTGCTCAAAACCTCTCATCAGCCTCGATGCCCTTCTCTGGACATGTTCAAGTGTCTCAATATCCTTCTTAAACTGAGAGGCCCAGAACTGGACACAATACTCAAGGTGTGGCCTAACCAGTGCTGAGTCCAGGGGCAGAATGACTTCCCTGCTCCTGCTGGCCACACTATTTCTGATGCAGAAACAGAAGGGAAAAAGCTGATTCTGACTTTAACTCACATTGATTTTTGAAGGCTTATTAAGAGAGATAAACATGTGGAACTTGAAGAAAATAGACAGGGAAGTCACCGGGACATGAAACAATCATCTGCTTGAGGTATATCTATACCAATGAGGGAAAGCAGTTACTCAGTGACACAGGAAACTATAAATATGGTAAGATAGGAGGTAGAAATGACAACCCAGAGGAAATAACTTTGGCTCAGTATCTTGAAGTGATGGTTAATTCAGAAGTTGAGATGTCCATCATCTCCAGAAAATAAAGCTCACAAAGAATGGAATGCTTCAAAACAGTAATAAAGGGCTATGCAGTGACACAGCTCCACAAAGTCAGAGAACTGCTCTTGGCAGCTCCACAGCACTTAAGCTTAGGCAGGGCTGAGTCTTGTGGAGGGGTAGGGAGCCTGCACATGTGGAGAGACCCCCCCAGACTTCACAAAGAATCCAGTCTAGTTAAAGAGATTAAAGCATAAACCACTTTAAACAAGTGAATCTTAAATGCTAAATTTATAGTTCTATTTGTTCAAACTCTTCTAACCTTACCAGGAAATGTTTAATGAAGCAATAGGTAAAGGATATAAAGTTTAACAAACTTAGCTAAAATGAACTTTCATATATCCACTCAAGCATGTCTGTAAAGAACATTTATGCATTACAGAATCAAAATCCCTCATTTTTTGGCAGAATCTTTAACAAAACTCAACCCCAAAACTGAACAAAAAGCAGCACCACCAGGTCTTTACTCTTTACCCATACATTGAACCCAGCAGCTTTTAAATAAGCATTTTAACCACACCAGATTCCATACAAACACACAGCCAAGCAAAACTTACTGGTGATTTGCTGCCATGCTTCTGAAATACAAAGGTAAGTCAGAAGGTAATCAGTGCATGTTAACTGTACAATTATCCTATCCTTTAATTAAAAACTTAGAAAAGACTTCCAGGTGGTACAGGCTGAGTACACCTTGGCCTCTAATTTTCTATTCTTTAGACAGTTAATGGAATTTAAATTTATGACTGATTCCAGCTTAGAGGAACATTTTCATCTCTACATGTCTTACTATTTATCATATACAGTGATTAAAAAATTTATAGAAAATAAATTAAAAGTACTTCTAAAGATTAAATAATAGATAGTTGAAATTCAGCCTCTTTGGTTTAGGTCGTTCTCCATCAAGGAATGTCTTGACTACAAGTATAATGCCAAAAATTAATAGAAAAGGAATCACACACTTCCCCAAGACAGAAGGTGACAGTCAGTGCTAAATACAGTAGTAAAAGGGCCACATGTATTCATATCACAATATATCTGAAAGCTTGTATTTAAATGAAAAACAAACAAAAGGCTTGGAAGAGAACACAGCAAATCTGAAATGCCTCTAAGCAAAATCACCTGGAAAGGACAGTGGGAAATTCTCATATCCAATTTTAATGGCTTTGTGTTGACTAAAAGGCTGAAACAGCCTCTGCAAGCCCTGTGCAGCTCAAGAAGCATGCCTCTGCTCCAAGGTCTTACACACACAGAGTCATGCAAATCTCTGGCACAGTGCAATGGAAGCTGAGCTGATGGGATGCATCAGGGCAACAACAGAGCGCTCTGGAGATTTTAATGGGACACTGTGACAGCTACTAACCCCTGAAATTTACTGACTGTAAACAGATTGACTTCAAACATTTTTCATAGATTAACTGGGACCATTCCCACCAGTCAATCCCTCAGGATCATGTTAAAATAAAACTAAACCCTGGAGAAAAACTCAGAAGGCTCAAACCCAAGAAAAGAATATTGAAAAGCATCACTCACTGCAAAGCAATTTTAAGTTGCTGACTCTTCTAATGCTAGCAGTACATTTCTGTTTCAAATGTGGAATACCATCTGTTCTCTATACAGTGATCCCTAGTCCATTCCAAAGGGCTAAAGTCTGGCTATGCACACAATCATTCTGGTCATTTAAGATCATTAATACCAACTGTTAACTCAGTACTACCATGTCCACTACTAATCCATGTCCCTTAGCACCATGTTCACACAGCTTTAGAATCTCTCCAAGAATTGCAGCAACCTGTTCTAGGGCTTGACACCCCTTACAGTGAATAATTTTTTCCTAATGTCCAACCTCAATCTCCCATGGGGCAGCTTGAGGCTGTTTCCACTTGTCCTGTCATTTTTCACTTGGGAGAAGAGATTAACCCCTACTTTGCTACAATCCCCTTTCAGGTAGCGATAGAGAGTGAGGAGGTCTCCCTAAGCCTCCTTTCTTCCAGGCTAAACAAGCCCAGTTCCCTCAGCTGCTCCTCCCTTGTGCTCCAGACTCCTCATATACACATAAATATCTACCTGAACTGAGAACCTGCAGCCTGCTACTCATCCTGCTTGCATGCTTGGGACATACTCTGGTTTCACTGGCAACCTGCAAGGCACTGTGATCTACAATTGCTTCAAAATTCTTAGAGTCTCTCCTTCATACTAGGTGGAAGCAACAAGATAAAACCAGCAAACAGAACTCTAAAATGCTGAATTTAGCTGAACAATTCCAACTCCATCAACATTCCAAAAGGCTTCCAAAGAGCCAAATGCTCACCAGTTGAATAAGCAGGCTAATTAGGTCTGTCAGGGGTTTATTGATAAGCAGAAGGTCTTCAGCAGCCTGAGTGTCCCCTCCTGTGCCAGACTTCTGTGCCTTAATGAGAGAAAAGAAAAAGCAACCTTGATGATTGTTCTGTTATGAGAAACAAATTAAGTCAGTTAGGTGGTCCAAGTCTGAATGGAAATTTAGAGGTGACTTATTTTCCCTTTATCTGGACTAATCTCGAGTATAAACCAAACCAAGAAAATCAAGATGACTGCAAAGTTAGCATTCTCAGCAATGATGTTCCCTCTGATTTGTCCCATAATGCCTTTCTGACTCACCTTGTATCCTAAAGTATTCATAATATAGCAAATTAAATATTTAATATAGGAATAATAAAACCTTCAGGGGACCCAAGCCTATGATAAGATCTGTTAGTACTTATAATTCTGAACACTGTCATATCCCCAAGCATCAAAACACAGTGCATGTGATTTATAATAAAAAGATGATGTTTTCATGGATTAATGTTTCCCTTCTAAAATCACAGAATGGCTCTGCTTGGAAGGGACCTCAGTGATTATCTACTCCAAACCTCCCCACCATGGGCAGGGATACCTCTCAACTAGACTCAGCTGCCCAAGGCCTCATCCAACCTGGCCTCCAACACCCCCAGGGGAGAATGCAAGAGAAGAAAAACGTTTTGAGCTATTATTAAGCAAATGTTGATTCAAGCTCTTTATGAAGTACAGAAACGAAGTGGTCAACTAGGATCTGTGTTTCCAGCACACATTGGGGCTAGTCCAGAGTCTAGCCAGGTAGCCACACAAAACAGTGAGATAAAGTTGAACAATACGTGATTTCAGCTGTCTGACACAGTAAACACAGAACAAACTCAGAACAGTGGGAACTTACTTATTAGGATAACAGGAAGTTGTCTAAAAAAACCAAAAAGAACTGATGGTGGTGATGATCCCAGGAGACAAATCCCATACCTGTAGGGTCTGGCGCACGACGTTTGCTGTGTACGTCAGCACGTGGTGCAGAATGTCGAGCAAGGACAGCAGCAGCGCATTTGCTGTCTTGATGCTGCCTTTGTCATTTAAATACAGAGCCACAGTTTCCATCAGGAGACTACAGATGTGATGGGTCAGTCCTACACAGAAAGGAAGGCACACATGCACAAAAAAACACCTATGAGGAAAAGAGCAATGTGGAAAGTAGCCTAGTTAAAAATACCAGGTTAGCAAAACGCCAAATCTCACATACATTATGAACATTGATAAAATCCCCTCCCTTTCACCATGATTCTCCTATCATGTTTTTGGAGCAGCTCATAAAGATGCCTGGAGGAGAGGAGGCTCAGGGGAGACCTTCTTGCTGTCTACAACTACCTGAAGGGAGGTTGTAGCCAGGTGGGGGTTGGTCTCTTCTCCCAGGCACCCAGCACCAGAACAAGAGGACACAGTCTCAAGCTGTGCCACGGGTGGTTTAGGATGGATGTTAGGAAGAAGTTCTTCCCAGCAAGAGAGATTGGCCATTGGAATGTGCTGCCCAGGGAGGTGGTGGAGTCACCATCACTGGAGGTGTTTAAGAAGAGACTGGATGGGGTGCTTGGTGCCATGGTTGAGTTGATTAGATGATGTTGGGTGATAGGTTGGACTCGATGATCTCAAAGGTCTTTTCCAACCTGATTAATTCTATTCTAGTCTAAACTGATACACTTGAGTTTGCTAACCAGATGGAGAATTCTGTACCATTCCTTCAACACAGGCATACTTTGAACCCTAAGCTTCTGCAGCATGCTGGTACACCACTCTCCTTCACAATGCTCCTGGTCACAGGAACTAAGCAATTTCTCTGTTGCAAAATGGCACATCAAGGTCAGAGACTGAAGTTTTCTTTCTTACCTGGTCTGTCATTTACAACCCTCCCCACAGGCTTTAACTGTAGAAGTGCACAGTGCTGTGCCGAACACAAAACGTACTCAGGAAAGTAGTATAAATTAAATACTGAACACTACAACTGAAACGCTGTTAAGATTTGACTGATGGAAGTAAAAAGCTTCCTCAAAATACCTCATTTTGAAGCTATTTTTGAATCTCCTTTGGAATTTTATAGTGTCAGCTCCTGTAGCTTGCTTAATCCACAAATCAATGGACATACCAGGAAAAATAGAACCTACTGCAAAGCAACACCAATTCAGTCTAGAAGCTTTCTTACTTCTAAATACAAAGTGATTGTGCGCCTTACAATTGATTTTGATATTTTCCTTTTAGGGTTTCCTAAGGAATGAAAGAAACTTTGTTCCTCCCCAAGCCCATAATTATGTTTGCAAACTATCATCTCTTACGCTGGCCATTAGCCATAGCGTGACCTGGGTGCACATCAGTAGTGACACTGGAGTATATTAGTAGTATATTAGCTTGGCAACAACGACTGAAGTGTTTCAGTGAATTAAAAAGGCTGCTTTTACAAGTTCTCCTTTAAAAAGTAATTGCACATTTTTCTTACAAACATCAGTACAAGATTAAAATTAAACACTGTAGAACATAACATGTAATTACACCAGTCACCTTATAGACTAGTCACATCTGGGGGTGCTGCACTATTTTGGCTTTGAAAGCTGCCCCATCAATTAACTAAGCTTCCAAGAAATAGTTTCCTCCCCTATTCATCTATCCCTTAATGCTTTCTTCAGGAAATTAAATACAGAAACCTTCATCTACACCACAGTTATGGGTCAGGATCATTAATACTCATACTCCTCTTGTATCTCACATCTTTTGTGGGTTTATGATTACTAGCATTATTCTTTCACAGGAGTTTGATTGATGGACTACAGCTCAGGGCCAGCTTTGAACTTCCTGAAGTTTTGTCTGCATAAACTAAACTCAAAATGGTATCAGCTTCATCTTGCACATTTAATTTCCTCCTTTTTTAAAAGTACAATTTCTGCTGGAGCTCTAAACTCTTCCTACAAAACTGAGACTGCATGCAGAGACACATTGAAGTGATGTCACCAACACCCATCAAGGAGAAAAAAACAAAGAGGCCCAAAAAGAGACAAAAGACAGACAAAAAAAAGACCACCACCACCAAAAAAAAAGAAGACATAATTGTACATCTGTCCAGTACAAAACTTGTGGTTATTCCCTGCCTTTCTTCACCAGACTAAATTAGAACAAACCTAAGAAAGGAGTCCAGAGAGAGCTGTTCCCTATCAAAGCAATGCATGCAGAACTGACTGCAGGGCTATGTTCAAGGCCACTCTGTTTCTGCCTGTATGTGGCCACAAAACCCAGAGCCACACCAAAATGATAGGGTCACCCTATTCTTTCTCCGTGGCTTAGAAACAATTCTGAAGACACTGAATTGAAGATTAACGCTGAAAAGGCCACTTTCCAATGAAGGCATTGATAGGTCATCATCAAGTGTCTTTTAAGCAGTATCTGTTCTGGTGAGACCACAGCTGGAATATCGTGTCCAGTTTGGGGTTCCCCAATTCAAGAGAACAGGGATTTGCTGGAGAGAGTCCAGTGGAAAGCTGGGAGGATGACCTGGGCCTTGAACATCTCACTGATGAAGAAAGACTGAGAGCCCTGGGGCTGTTTAGTCTGGAGAAAAGAAGGCTGAGAGGGGATCTGATCAATGTGTATAAATATCTGAGGGGTGAGTGTCAAGATGAAAGTGCCAGGCTCTTTTTGATGGTGACAAGTGATAGAATGAGGAACAACAGGTAAAAGCTAGAACACAGGAGGGTCCATGTCAACACAAAGAGACACTTCTTCATGGTGAGGGTAGTGGAGCCCTGGAGCAAGCTGCCCAGAAAGGTTGTGGAGTCTCTTCTGGAGACTTCCAAAACCCACCTGGATGTGTTCCTGTGTGACCTGCTCTAGGTGATCCTGCTATGGAAGAGAGGTTGGACTGGATGATCTCTAGAGGTCCCTTCCAATCCCTAACATTCTGTGATTTTTAGATATGCTGGTACTTCCAAGTATGTTTGCAACAGTCCATTTGCTCAGAGGAAGAATGTTTAGTGACTGTTTACATGGGTTAAAGTAATGCATCTTCATTTCTTTCAGCTAGGCATTTCTTAAGTGAATTAAGTAAGAACTTCTTTAGCTTATAGGATTTTGTGTTACTCTATTGATTTGAGAATTCTGGCAAACAATACATCACATCATTTCTAGCTACAGTTATAGTTGCAATTCGTTACAGCACAAGTCATTTGTAAGAGAAGGAGCTTCAAAAACTCAAGCCTCAGTACAGCAGTCTGCTCATCAAATCTTGCAGAGGAATAAGGCATTAGACTTGTTTTTGTAACTTAACATAAACTGCCATTAAACAAAGAACTCGTTCTAATTGCAGTCCATGATTCACAACACACAGGAAAAGGACTGCATTCAAAATTCCCAGCTCCAGTTGTAGAGCATTTGACAAGCCCACTGTTCGCAGCAGAGTAAATCTGCTGCCCAGAGACCCCTGCAGGAACTGAACACATGGCTAACAGTGCTCTATCAGCATGGACTGTGATGAGCATGTTTGTGTTTTACAGACCTTTTCACAAGATAAAAGGAGTCTTTTGGCCCCTGATACAGCTAACCAGACAGTGTGCCATGATACCTTCTAGAATGAAAGCAGAAAGGAGATATTTTATTCTCACCTATTAGCAAGATAGATAAAGGAAAAGAAATCTTTGCTTCCAAATCGTAGGTAACATCAAAGGATAGCCTAGGAAGCAATCTTTTAGGCAATCCTTTCATGCCTACCAGCAATTAGAGCATTGAACAAACCTGTCTGCTTCCAGTCAAAGAAAATGTTAGAGCAGGTGTGTTTCCTCAAACAATGCCACCCCAGCCAGCAGCCAAACCTCCAGCCCAGCAAAAGGCTTTTGCTTTGTTCCTTTCAACAAATTGCCCTCTAGAGAGCGGTTTTCCCCATTTGTATCACACCTCCACCACTGCCTCCCCGGGGACAGATATTCCCTAGACTTTTCTTCTTTCCTTTACTTACAGAGAGGAACCTGCTTGTGATTTTTGCCTTCTTTAAGAATAAATAAATAAAATTATAAAATAACAACACCTCGGGAAAAAGAAAAGCTAGCAGCATTCTAACTAGAAATTGTATTTCCTAATCTTTTTAATGTTAATATGACTCTAAAATACTACTAAGGTGAAACACAGGACTGTGGTCTGATCAATTCTTTCATGCAGGAATTAGCTCCTCAGTACCTGAGCCCTTCAGATAATCCATCTTGTCCTGAAGAGTGGCTATTTAGCTACACGAACCAGGGATTTCATTTGCATTCTTTGCATCACAGCCCTACTGCTGGGAAGTTCCTGTTCTGAACAACTGAAAACAGGCAACAGAAAGCAAATAACATAGCCAGCAGGCCAAGGGAGGTGATTCTCTGCCTCTACTCCACTCTGGTGAGACCCCACCTGGAGTACTGTGTCCAGTTCTGGAGCCCCTATTACAGGAAGGATCTGGACATGCAGAAACATGTCCAGAGAAGAGCCACAAGGATGAACAGAGGGCTGGAGCTCCTCTCCTATGAGGACAGACTGAGGGAGTTGGGGTTGTTCAGTCTGGAGAAGAAAAGGCTCCCAGGAGACCTAATTGTGGCCTTCCAGTATCTGAAGGGGGCCTACGAGAAAGCTGGGGAGGGACTTTTAGGGTGTCAGGTAGGGATGGGACTGGGGGGAATGGAGCAAAACTAGAAATGGGTAGATTCAGTTTGGATGTTAGGAAGAAGTTGTTGCCCATGAAGGTGGTGAGAGACTGGCACAGGTTGCCCAGGGAGGTGGTGGCAGCCTCATCCCTGGAGGTTTTTAAGGCCAGGCTGGATGTGGCTGTGAGAAACCTGATGTAGTGTGAGGTGTCCCTGCCCATGGGAGTGGGGATGGAACTGGATTATCCGTGAGGTCCCTTCAAACCCTAACAATTCTATGATTCTATGAAGTGGCATCTTTAAGTTAATGGCATTTTGAAAAGAGGCTCATCACTTTTACTGTCTTTATTGTTATTAGTAGTTAGTGTTTATGTATTGGAAACTATTTGTATTAGTACTGTAACTCTGCTGTGGGAAGAATAAGCTAGGACAGAAAATCAGATCACCAGGGATCTCAAGATTTGGTGTTCTGAATGCCAAGTGAAGTGGAAAGAAAATAATGGGACTGTTGAATGTATCCATTGCATGACTGCTCCCCCCAAAATAATTCTCTGTTCTGATCTTAACAATTAAGAGCACCTAAACGAGAAAACTGCAAAGGCAGTTAGAAGGCAGTTTATAGGCAGCATCTTCCACTTGTGAAGAACTTATGACTCCCCAGGGAGCCACATCAAACTCTTCTCAGGCAGACAGAATCCAGCCACCAGAGTTTTCTTCCTTCTAAAATTTAATCTATGGAACAAACAAACCAACAGGTGTATAGAACAGCCAGCTGAAGAAGAGAGAACCAAGTGAATTCTCCCATAAAGCTGCATCCAGCTCTGGAGCCCCTATCACAAGAAAGATCTAGATGTGCTGGAATGTGTGCAGAGAAAGGCCACAAGGATGCTCAGAGGGCTGAAGCACCTCTCCTATGGGGGCAGAGTGAGCTATTTAGTCTGGAGAAGAGAAGGCTCCAAGGAGACTTTATTGTGTCCTTCCAGTATCTTCAGGGGACCTACAAGAAAGCTGGGGAGGGACTTTGTAGAATGTCAGGTAGCAATAGGACTGGGGGGAATGGAGCAAAACTTGATTCAGATAGAATGTTAGGAAGAAGTTCTTCCCCATGAGGGTGGGAAGACACTGGCACAGGCTGCCCAGGCAGGTGGTAGAAGCCCTGTCCCTGGAAGGGAGCATTCCTGACCTCCCTGTATGCCTTCATTTCATCAGACAGAATTCAGATGATGCTTATGAGCTTTTCCAAAATGATCTGCATGAGGATCTAGAACAGCTGAGAGGACACCTCACTCTTTCAGATGCAAGTCTTGAAATCCTGTAAACTAGCCTGAAGTGCTAGCAGTGTCTCACAGCTACCCAGAACTTCTTCATGCATGTTGTGACTACCCAGTGTATGGTTTTTTAGCCAAGCAAAGGCTGCATTAAGTCCTCAAATGAATGGCAAAAATGAGACAAAAGGTTCTTCACTAGATTAAAATCTGTTCTTTCTGTTAGATTAGAGATTCTTTGCATTCAACAAGATTCATTCAGTAAAAATTCAATAAAGACTTTTCACTTACTGCTCAGAAAGATCAAGCCTGCGACGATTACCATATGACAAAATACAGAGGGAATTTATATCCTGGGCTTAATTTAGAACTCAAAATTCTTCTGAAGAGATTGCTGGTTTAATAATAGACTTCCTATCACCCAAGATTAAACCATTATCTACTTCAAATACAATTTCTGCTTTGTCATCAACATTCCCTTCTACCAAAAGAGAGAGACTTGGGGGTGCTGGTGGACGAGAAGCTCAACAGGAGCTCCCAATGTGCACTTGCAGCCTGGAAAGCCAATCAGATCCTGGGCTGCATCAGGAGAAATGTGGCCAGCAGGTCAAGGGAGGTGATTCTCCCCTCTACTCAGCTCTGGTGAGATCCCACATGGAGTACTGCCTCCAGTTCTGGAGCCCCTATTACAAGAGGAATATGGAGGTGCTGGAAGGTGTCCAGAGAAGGGCCACGAGGATGATCAGAGAGCTGGAGCACCTCTCCTATGAAGACAGACTGAAGGAGTTGGGGCTGTTCAGTCTGGAGAAGAGAAGGCTCTGAGGTGACCTCATTGTGGCCTTCCAGTATCTGAAGGGGGCCTACAAGAAGGCTGGGGAGGGACTTCTCAGGCTATCAGGTAGTGATAGGACTAGGGGGAATGGAATGAAGCTGGAGGTGGGAAGATTCAGGCTGGACGTGAGGAGGAGGTTCTTCCCCATGAGAGTGGTGAAGCCCTGGAATGGGTTATCCAGGGAGGTGGTTGAGGCCCCATCCCTGGAGGTGTTTAAGCCCAGGCTGGATGAGGCTCTGGCCAGCCTGATGTAGTGTGGGGTGTCCCTGCCCATGGCAGGGGTTGCAACTAGATGATCCTTGTGGTCCCTTCCAACCCCGACTGATATTATGATACTACTAAAATCCTTGAGAGACCACATTCAAACCTCAAGAGCTGCCTTTTGACAAAATCTGTACAGACCAGGTACAAACAGCTTCCAAATGCAGATGCAGCCCTAACCTGTTGTCACCAGCTGACAGTGTTCAACAGCTTTGAATGACATGACCAGCACTAGTTGCTCCAGCTAGGCCTCCAAGAGCTGCTGGACTCAGAGCAATAAGGACCAATGAACCCTGCCTCAGAAAATTCTCTGCAGTTTTCACTTCTAAATTGCAGACATCAACCACAGTTGACTGCTGTTCCCACATATGCTCAAAGGGTAAGGGAAAAAACTCCATGCATTTCCCTACTGAAAAGTCATGCTCTGTAAGAAGAGACATTAAATATTAATTCCTACTCTTCTTAGTCTATTTACCTCAGCCTCCCTCAGGATGAAAACTTACAAGTGCTTGGATTTTCCAGGGACAATCTTTTACAATTGTTACCACTGGACCAAAGAACAATAGCAAAGGCTAGAGGAATTTTTTGCTGGTTCTTACAGCCATACTGAATCCCTGCCACAGTTTCCCTGCATTATTCATTAGGTTTACAACAGAAACAAAGGCCAACGACTATCCATGGTGGCCTCTATGTACTTACGTTTACACAATCAAAGGGCTTCAACAGAGCTCAGAACATCACATGGTAGTAAATCTGATTTTGCAGCCATGACTAGATTAAATTCTGTAGCCTTAAACCTACTCTGCCAGGTCAACTGGTTTCCAAATACATTTTTTATCTCTGAAAACCATTCATTATCCTCCTAATTTTATCTGACAAGCTACACAAGAACATCATCATAATTAGATTTTCATTTATGATCTGTAACAACCTGAATAGCTTGTGTCATCAATACTTAACTTGGAGCTTACATGATACTGACACTTTTACCTTGTTACTCATTTTCTCCCAAACTGATCAAATCCACCTGTGGTAACATAAATGATTTGAGTTCCACTTCATGGCACTACCACCATAAAGTGCAGCGACAACACAGGAAAAACAAGCACTTAGAGCAAATGCAAAGATCTCTGAAGGGGAGGAAAAAGATAACATTATTGTATCTGAGTGGCTGAAATGGAACAGAAGACTTGGAAGCCTTTCTTTTTTCTACCCTTTTTTCACAATCCTCAGTTTCATCAGGAAACTTTCAGATATCCAAAAAAACCCCCAAAGATGATCAAAGCAGATCCATGGGCTGGAGCACCTCTGCTATAAGGATAGACTGAGGGAGCTGGGGTTGTTCAGCCTGGAGAAGATGCCAGGGGGGACTTAATGCTGCCCTCCAATCCCCAAAGGGAGCCTACAGGAAGGCTGAAGGACTTCTCGTAAAGGTGTCTAGAAACAGGACAAGGGAGAGTGGCTGAAAATGAGGGACAGTAGTTTTGGACTAGATTTTAGGAAGAAGCTCATCAGTACAAGGGTGGTGAGAGTCTGGAATAGGCTGCCCAGAGAGGCTGTGGCTGCCTCCTCCCTGGGGGTGTTGAAGGTCAGGTTAGACAACGCCTTGAGCAGCTGAGTCTAGTTGAGAAGTGTCCCTGGCCCTGGTGGGGAGTTTGGAGCAGATGAGCTCTGAGGTCACTTCCAACCTAAGCCCTTCTGTGATACCACAGCCCCAGCTGGAAAATTCATGCCTTAAGTTCTTAATTTTTTTTTTTTTTTTTTCCAAATGAGTTTTCTGCTTTCCAACATTATCAGAGTAATCACTCAGCCAATACCTTAAGCCTTAGATTTGTCTAGGAATTGGATAGGTGTAAAAAAAAGGAGTCTGTTATGGTTGGTACATCAGAAATATCATCTGGTTCAAAACTGCTGTATTGACTGAACTAACTTCCCTCCATTAAACTAAGCTTATCAGTTCTATCATCAGATACCTGCACAAGGCCCCTTACGTAAGAATATCACCCCATGAAAGAACTGTGAACATTTTCTGTTACTGCTCCTTTCTCTTCCATCAGCAGGTCTGAAAATGAGATATGGCAGGTAGTTCCACCAGGCAGCTGTGGCACGAGAGGATCTGCTTGGCTGGCTCCAGGGATAGATCAGGAACAGCAGAGGCCAGCCCTACTCACAGCACAGCACCAGTGAGACGTGACTTAAGAACCTGTTGAACCTTTAACAACTTATTTTTCGCCTTTGAATCCTTGGCAAGTGTGCTGTGACATTTTGTGCTTTATGGGAATGGTTCCCAGCAATGGGCTTGCTTCCCTTGAATGGCACAACTGTTTCTCACAGCAATTACCATTTCCATTTTCATCCTTTTCAGGTGGCTCTATTGTTGAAGCCCACAGGATGACACAGGATATTTTTTTCCTCAAAGACTTCACTACTACCATGCTATTTTGACACGATTCTCACTTATCTTTCATGTTAGCAGCCTTCAGGTTTACCAGTGTGATGTTACACTCTGCCACCTGAGTGAGTGATGCTTTGGGTTAAATAAACAACGCTGTTAAAAGAAATGTTCTGAACTTCATAACATCATAAAAAAGCTTTTGTGCAGAGAGGTTGTGGAGTCTCCTTCTCTGGATATTTTCAAAACCCAAGTGGATGCATTCCCATGGAGCTTGCTTTAGGAGATCCTGCTTTGCCAGGGGTGGTTGGACTTGACCTCTGGAGATTCCTTCCGACCCCTAAGATTCTGTGACTTCTTCAGACTCAACCACCATCAACTTCTCACACAAGATGAGCTCAGACGAGCACAGTGACACACAGCTACTATGTTCAGATGTTTATAGAGACATCTCTGTGCTCAAGAGCTGAACAACTGCAGTGCTGGCAGGGAGCTGAAAGAGGCTGAAGTCCTGCATGGCAGATGCTGTAAGGTTCACACCTGCTAACTGAGGGAGTTCCCTGTCACACCCAAATGATAGAAAAGAAACATCTGTAAGTGCTCAGAAAGAATGATAGAAGTCTGTCTACATGTATTTTCAGCATTTTAAAATAATTCCTCACTTCAGCTGTATTGAAATGAGAGCACTTTGGTTCTCACCGTTGATGTTGTGAAATATCTTTGTCGAAGAGCTCAGAATTTATTGCCATTTTTACCTATCATTTGCTCTGAATGAGGATCCTGCTGAAGTGGCTAAAGTCCTTGAAACAAATTTCTCTACATTTTACATGTACTATGTTCAAACTCCTCCTAGAAGCAGGTGATGTAAGAATGACTAATTTCCTTGCCTTTGGATACGGCCTGGAGACAAATGGGGCTCAAAATCCAAAGGCACTACTAACAATGAAGGTGATTTAATGTTTTCTGCATCAAATTTGTACAAACTACTTTGAGAACAAAGATAAATACAACAAAAAACAAATAATAAAAAGACTGAATTGAAGGAAAATAAAGTCTATACTTGTCAATTGTATTAAGAGTACAAGACTTTCGCTCCTCAAGTGCCGTGATGCCCTTGGCTATTTATTACTTACACTCCACAAAATTAAGCAGTTTTGCACACACACACACACACACACACACTACTTATCAAGCAGCCAAACTGGCTTTTGTAGTTCACCTTCTGCCTGCTTTGTCACCATGTCAATGCCTGTCAATGTGTCTTTTCAGTCAGCTGCCCTACTGTCTGCCTATAGAAACAGGTAATTGTCTTCTGTACTCCTACAGCACCTGCTTAAGAGCTGATGATCCCAGTGCTCAGAACCAGAAATTCATTCTGTAGTGAACAATTCTTAACCCTTTCAATGTGGCAAGTGCAAAGTAATACAGAGCTGCTTGTTTCCTGGCCACTAGAACTAACACTGCTCCATTACCTCTAGATTTGCATCCTACCTCCATGGTAATAAATTGCCATTCTTGTCACTGCTGATTCCCTTGCCCTCTTCCCAAAACACTGCTTTGTCCTATGCCACCCAACTTTAACCACAGGCTACAATGGAGGCTGCTGCCATGCACTGACGGATCCTGTGGGATCATTACATAGCTCATCTCCTTAGGCACTGGCCACAGTGTTGAACTCAGTGGTTACAAACCTAAACCAGAAGAGAGGTAAATAGGAAGCGAATACAGAAAAGATCAGGAGGATATACAAATTAACAGATCTTTATTGTATTGTATTATGAGCCTGTTGGTACACCTCAGGATACTATAAAAGTTTTATGCTTCCTAATTTAATAAATGCTGCTCAAAGTAGAATTGACAGATGAGAAGGCTTCATTGTCCATCAGTAAGAGCTCTTCTAACACAGGATATAAGCTCAGCCCAGTTAGCTCCACTTTGACTGTGAAATCATTTTATGATAAAAGAAAGAAAACTGTTCAAGAATGACGCTCCTCTCACATTTACCTTCTTTAGATGATGTCATTTCACCTTCAGCTAGGAGCTGCCTTTTTACAATCTAATTTCCATAGGGATGGCCCAAGATCCTGGATTGCAAACTTGATGGTTTTTAAAATTAAAACTTCAGGTAACAAAACACCTTTCTTCCTGTAGACTTAATACTTTAATACTTACGTGTTGCACTGCTCCATTTGCTATGCATTGGCCAGGGACATCTAATTGCTAAGCCCATACTATTGCCTTGACCTAAGATATGGCACTAACCTGGGTCCCTCCCCTTTCCTCAGATATTACTATAGAATGATATTACATATACTTGGTATATTTGGAGCTGTATGCTCTCTCAACTTAAAACTGTCTAATTCTCTCAAAAGATGGGGAAAAGGAGGAAAGAAAGAGACTGACTGCTAAACAGAAGCCAAGACAGAGGGGAAGAGATTCAAGTCCAACTTTCTCAGAAGGCTATGCTAAAAATGACCACTATTTGTCTTGGCTTTTTATCATCTCACCTTAACTATTCACAAGAGAACCAGTATTAATCCCAGTCTCCTAACTGAATTCCAGTTTCATTAATTAAATGCAATCACATTATTCCCCTCTGATAGAGTGGAAATTATCACAAATGTTAACAGAGCAAATGTTTAATAGCTGATAACACAAGTAGAAGCCATTTAAAATTCTCTCTGTGACTTTAGTCACAGATGCTATTCTCCATTTCACCTTTAAACATTACAAGTGGTTATCATTAAATGTCTGATGTACTGTCACACAAAGGGACACAGTTCAGGGGAGAGAGAAATTAATGCCAGGCAATCTGACCTGTATGCAAGTTGGTGCAACGCACAACCCTATCCTTGTTATTAACATGAAATCACAGGAGTAATAATGAAGCAAATGCCACCATGCAAGAGTTCCTTGAGAAAGGGCAAGGTTCAACGTGTAAGCTGCAACCCATTAAAAATAAAAAATAATAAATCTCTCTCACCTAAAGCAACTCCTTTGAGCAGGAGAGAGTTCTGAAGGCTAGCAGGGACAAAAGGGAACAGGAACAAGGGCCTCAATGATCTGTCAGCAAAAATACTGCTGAAGAAAGGCATTTAGAGAATTGGAAATATATTCTCACTGCTAATGTCTGGACCCCTGCAATCAAAAAAAACTTGGCAGAACTGACCCCTAACCTGGATTACTTATGTTTAGCAATTATATAGGGGTTTTCATTTCTAAAGTTCCATAAACAGATGAATTAATTACCACAGTGTAATGGGGAAATAAGGGAGACTGATGACCCATAATACTGTATTTAGCCTGCTTAGTTTTAAAGGCAGCAGAATAACTCATTTATGCTGGACATGTTCATTAACAGCATGGACACAGAGTGAAAATGAGATGGAATAACATGCATCTTCAGCAGCCTGCAGATGACACTGCAATGAGACAAGCAGTTGATGTGGTGAAGAGCTGAGCTAACATTATGAAGGAGCTCAAGAAGCTGAAGAGGAAAAAAAAAAACAAAACCACAACACAGCCCCAAAACCCAGAATCCTTTAAAATTTTAATAAAGGCAAATACAAAGTTCTGGAAATAGAAAGGAATAAATTCATGTAACAGTAGAGGCAGAGGCTGGAAATACACCATGGGTTCTACTCTCCTAAATATCTCTGGACTTGCCCCTGTCTGGCAACGTCTGTTTACAGTTTGGAGCTCAAAACTAGACACTGTTTCCTACATGGAATCCCAGTTATTCCTCCTTTGCCTTCATTGCTGCAAAACCAGACTGCTGACTCATGCTCAGCTTCTCTATTTGGAATCTCCTCTGCAGGAGAGAGCTCAGTTTCCATTTTACTAGATGACACTCCTCTTTACCACACACACACACAAAATATCATTCAGCAATGATGAGTTTAATATTAAAGAGCAGCAGAGGAAGTGTAAGGTCTTTTCCTGCAGCGAACACTATTAATAGTTGGTAAGGAATAGGACAAAAAGCCCTCCTGTTTTTATGGAATAACTTTTCTCTCTTTTCCATGCAAAGAAAAATCTGACAGTCTTCATAAGATTCCTACAACCCAAACTTGAGATGTTATTTACTTGACAGGTAGGCCTTTAATCAATAAGGCACTGGCCAAACCTCCAGGTTTTCAGTACTCTGGAGATTCTCTAGTCAGGAAAGGTCAAGGGAAGTTAGTCACATCTTCCTTCAGAGAAATTATTTTTTACTGCTGTAGTGCTTATCCTGGTTGGGATGTTGAAATAAAGCCAGCCCAGGTTAGAGTTATCCGATCACTAATAGCCTGAAAATATTCCTGGAGTGATTTATGACATAGCATAGGGAAAAGACAAAAGACTTCAATAACATTTCTATCCAACACTCTCAATTTGGAAGCCAGTGTGATGGAAGAGTTGTGGGGGTTTTGCGGAGCAGATTAGTGTAAGAGCACTGATATGTCACCAGCAGCATAAAAAGCACGTCAGAGTCAGCTCTGCAATAAAGAGAGAAGGTACTCAGGGAATGGATGCAGTCTTGCCATGCTGTTAAGCAGTTTGGCACCTCATTTGCCATGCAAAAAGGCAGAGCACGCTGCTTCATCAAGGCATAAGTAGTACCTGCTTACTGTGCTTGTGGGGCTTGAGCTAACTTCTCTGCATGTCATTGTGCAGTTCTAACAAGTCACTCTGCTGCAGCTAAGGGCAGTGCTAGCATTGTGCCCAAGAAGGCCAATGGCATCTGGGGTGCATTAAGAAAAGTGAGTCCAGCAAGGCTAGGGAGGTTCTCCTACTCTGCCCTGCTGAGACCACACCTGGAATACTGTGTCCAGTTTTGGGCTCCCCAGTTCAAGAGAGACAGGGATCTGCTGGACAGAGTCCAATGGAAACTATGAGGGTGATGAAGGGATTTGAACATCTCTGCTATGAAGAAGACTGAGAGACCTGGGGCAGTTTAGTCTGGAGAGGAGAAGACAGAGAAAATTTGATCACCATCTATACATATTTGAGGGGCAGGTGTCAAGATAAAGGTGCCAGGCTCTGTTTGGTGGTGTCCAGTGATAGGACAAGGAACAATGGGTGCAAGATAGAACACAGGAGGTTCCACTTCAACATGAGGGTTGACATGGTGAGGGTGACAGAACACTGGAACAGGCTGCCCAGGGAGATTATGGAGTCTCCTTCATCAGAGACATTCAAAGCCTGCCTCTATGCATTCCTGTGTGACCTGCCCTAGGTGATCCTGCTCTGGCAGGGGGGTCAGGCTGGATGATCTCTGGAGGTCCCTTCCAACCCCTGACATTCTATGATTTAGATTTTGCCCAACACAAAGCAGTGTCCAAAGACAGTAAAAGCAGCACAGACACCTAAACTCAAGTAGTTCTAAGTGAGGCAGGCAGTTGCTGAGAAATAGCTAAACAATCAGAATCCTATGAAGAATCCTCTTCAATTCAGCCATATTTCTCTCTTTTTCCCCCCTTGCCCCTACTTTCACTACTCCACTAACTTTAGAGTGGATCTGTTTGACACAGAAGAGAGGAGCATGCAATTAGCTAACATGTCAAGTTGCAGTTTGTCTCCTGAATGATAGCATTGCACATTCAACCTCTTCTGAAGAAAAAGGATCAAGAATTTAGATCTCTTACTTTCTGGGCAAGGGCTTTACCTGCTAAGGCAATTAAGAAAACAAGGACATGACCACTACCTACAAACAATGATAGAGCTTTTGCCTGGTTTGTGTTCAGGTTTTGGGGTGGATTTTTTTGTTTGGTTGGGCTTTTTTGTTTGAGTTAAAACCATTGCACCAATAATTACACTCTGTCTCACCTAGCTCCTTCTCTGATGTGATGACTAAACCGACACAAAGTTTCCCCTTCATACCCCATTCAATCTCCTCCTAGAAACTTGAAAAAGGTTTTCTCTCTGCTTCACAAGAGCCATGGCTCTCTTCACTGTCTCTCCATGCAAATATATTCCCTTTCCTTCTTGAGTATGCTCTGCACCGCTATGCCAACAGTCCAGATCTGTGTTTTATTCTGTAAAAGTAATACAGCCAGTGGTGCAGATCTGTACTGCTGCATGCTGCCTGCTAAGGCTAAACCAAAACTCATGCTATCCATGGACACATTTCTAAACAAGTTTTTAAATTGATACAGACTTCCAACAACAGAAACTTCCTGTTCATTTTGTAAACCAGAATGAATTTCTAACAAGGAGTTTCAGTAACAAAGCAGCGAAATGGAGACATAGAGTAGGTTGTGGAGTACAAGTTCATTATCAGCGTGGGCTCCAGCCCCTTGGGCTGCATCACAAAGATATTGTACAGCACATCCTTTTACAGGGCTGAGCAGTAAGCAGAGCAAGGTCTTGCAGAAGCTGTCTCTGCCTGCAATCTGCACTGTTACAGCCAGAGATGGAGCCCACTCTTTTTCCAGAAGCCTTCTTCACAGCATAACCTAACTTTCAGTTAGTAATTCTTTTGCATCTTCCTGAAGGAACACGTTCTACAAGTTAAATCTATAGTCAAATCAGCACGTGTGGCAGTTTTAGACTGTGCCTAGGAAGTTTTCCACAAATCTTGAACAGAAAGTAGTGGAATGTAAATAAATTACTATTGGATGTAAAAGGGAAAATAATGGTAAGGTCTAAATAATCACACTGGTCGAAATCTCACATCAAGTTAGTTTGGTATCCTAACTTGCTCTCTTTTTGGCTTCTTTGCTCTAGCAGATAGTAGCTTTTGGCTTTCTGCTGTCTTGCTGACCTTGGTGTGTTGCTTTGTTGTGGCTAACTACTAATAAGCCCTGTCTTTGCCTTTCTTCTCTTTTCCCTTGTCCCATGTATAGAGGAACAGAAGAGAGCAAGGACGGGGAATCTGTTGGTAACCCCACGGTTTTGTCTGGGGAGGTTCTTGTGTTCATAAATTGTATATATGTGTAAGTATTGTGTATTTTGTACTTACTCACTGCATTCCACATTTCCAGATTGTAGTTTTGTTTGTAAATATAACTGAGCTGGTCTGGCAATTTCATGTTGGGGGGAATTTCAACCCACCACAGCAAGGAAGGTAGGTGAAGTGCTGGGGAGTGCTGCTCAGTTACAACTTGACCTCTCCAGATCATAAATGCATACAACTCTGGAGTTTCACACTGTGTCAGGTGTTCCCACAGTGGGAAACAGCTGTAGTAAGGAGAACAAAGACAAAGCTGACATACCTTCCTCAAAGAGCAGCATCATGTTCGTGTTTTTGTTAGCAACCACGTTGTTCAGTAAGGCGATTACGGTTTGTGTTGTGTTCCCAAGTACACTGCCTTGGTGCTCCTGAAAAACAACAAAGCAAGCAAGTTTTCCTTTTGCAAGGTTAGGAGACTGTTTCCTTCAAAAACAAACAAAAAAAGAGCACACAAGCAACACCCTCAATCCATTAAAGGGGTGATACTGCCCCTCCACTCTGCTCTGGTAAGACTCCAACTCCAATAATGCCTCCAGTTCTGGTGTCCCCAGCATAAGGAGGACACAGAGCTGTTGGAGTGAGTCCAAAGCAGGCCACAAAGATGATTCAAGGGCTGGAGCACCTCTGCTATGAAGACAGGCCGAGGGAGCTGGGGTGGTTCAGCCTGAACAAGAGAAGCCTCTGTGGGGACCTTAGAATTGCCTCCCAATACCTGAAGAGAGCCTGCAGGAAGGCTGCAGAGGGACTTCTCACAAGGGTGTCTAGAGACAGGACAAGGGGGAATGGTTTGAAGCTGAGGGAGGGTTAGACTGGAGCTTAGGAAGAAGTTCTTCAGTAGGAGGGTGGTGAGACTCTGGAATAGGCTGCCCAGGGAGGTTGTGGCTGCCTCCTCCCTGGAGATGTTGAAGGCAGGATGGATGAGGCCTTGAGCAGCTGAGTCCAGCTGAGAGGTGTTCCTGCTCATGGCAGGGAGGTTGGAGAAGATGATCTCTGAGCCATTCTAGGATTCTGCAACACTCTTTTCAGACTGATAAGCCACATTAAGTCACAAAAGCTGTTGGCTTTGTTTGTATACTTTCATAAGTGCAGAATTAATTTCACCTGCACATTAAAGACTTATTTCTGCACTGACTTGCATCACTTATGATGCCTTTCTTGTGCTTGATGATTGCTTCAGTGATTTTTCACAATTTTCTGAGACCACAGTGATCAGAGGAAGGCGTCAAGGTTTATAAAGGAATTAATTTTCCTCTGTTATAGTGAATCCACTTGCACACTGAACCTGAAAAGAGTGGATAAGGAAGTGCAATCAAAGCATTAATTTATCCTCACTAGTGACAGCAGTAACTCAGGTAACTCTGGGGAACGGTGTTTATGATAGCAACCTTTTGTATTTGCCAGGTTAGTAGCAATGAAATGAGACCATCTTGGCTTTTAAGGGACAACAATCACACTCTACAAACCCTCTACTGAAAGACTGGCACTTCAGCTTTCACTTCTATCAAGTGGAATGGAATAAACCTCATCATGCTCTGAACAAACATTAACCAGAACGCAATCGCAGAATACATCTGGTTGGAAGAGACTTCCAAGCTCATCCAATCCAACCCTAGACCCAGCACCAAAGGGTCAACACTAAACCATGTCCCTAAGTGCCAAGTCTACACAGTGCCTGAACACTCCCAAGGACAGCAACTCTGTCACTGCCCTGAACAGACCTTTCCAATGTTTGAGAACCCTTCCAGTACAGCATCAGCCTGAATCTCCCCTGGTGCAGCTTGGAACCATTTCCTCTGCTCCTGTCGCTTACCACCAAGGAGAAAAGGCTGTCCTCTCCTCACTCCAACCTCCCTTCAGGAAATTGAAGAAAGCAATACGGTCTCCCCTCAGCCTCCTCTTCTCCAGACTGAATCACCCCAGCTCCCTCAGATTCTCCTCATAGGCCTTCTCTAGCCTCATTCCCCTTCTCTGGACAGGCTCCAGCACCTCAATGTCCTTGCTACAAACAATGGAGGTATCTTGAAGTAAGCAAGTGGTCTCCAAAATACTCTTACAAATGCACTATTATACCTTTAATGTACGTATCTGGGGTGGTTTAGACAAGATGGTAGGTGTCAGGAAGTCATCACTGATTGCCATTAGACTTAATTTTAGAGGCTTATATAAAAATATTTAACTTCTTCATAACCCTATCGAGAAGCAAAAGCTGATCTAATTTGTGTGCACAGCACCACAGAGCGTGGACATTTAATGAACAGTGTGCTTGACAGCTTTAATAAAACATAGCATTTGCCAGCAGAGATAATTAGAATGGAAGCAGCAAAATTTTAGTGTTTGGCAACACAGATGAAACAACTTCATTAAAATGTACAGCCTCAGCAAATGAAAGGCAGGAAAGCACTGGACCCTGAAGAATCAGCCTCCTCAAAACTAATTGCTTCAGTGCTTAAAAAGGACAGCTATGAAATACCAAGGGCATAACAAGGAAATACTAGTATAAAAAAAAAAAAAAAAGGCAAGCACAGAAGATAAATCAGGCTTTTCAAACAGGCCTGCTCTGTATTTAGGCCATTAAACTTTTCATTCTAATGCTGAAGGGTTGCACCATAACAAAAGCAAGCAGCTGAAGTAGATTTTTTTAAGCCCCTTAGGTAAGAGGGTGGGAATTAGCAAAGTGGGAGCATCAATCTTGGTGAGATACTATGGCTGAAGCTGCCATTTCTCTGCCTTTAAGTAGATTAGAATTTAGAACAGCATAAGCAAACTACAGTATTTTAATTACATTTTAGATAACAGAAGAGGTAGCAGTTGTGATAAGAAGTCAGCAGTTAGGGAGACTTTACATACAGGCCTCCTCATCACATAGCTAAGAACCCAGAAGAAAACGCACTAAATGCTATCATAGAATCACAGAATGTTAGAGGTTGGAAGGGACTTCCAGAGATGCTCCAGTCCCACCCCTGCCAGAGCAGAATCACCTAGGGCAGGTCACACAGGAACACATAAAGGCAGGCTTTGAATGCCTCTGGTGAAGGACACTCCACAACTTCTCCGGGCAGCCTGCTCCAGGGCTCCATCACCCTCACCATACATGGGACTCGTTGTGTTGAGATGGAACCTCCTGTGTTCCAGCTTGTAGCTGTTGCTCCTTGTTCTGTCACTGGGCACCACCAAGAAAAGCCTGGCACCTTCATCCTGACACCTGCCCCTCAGATATTGATAGACATTGATCAGATTCCCTCTTGGCCTTCTCCTCTCCAGACTAAAACAGCCCCAGTTCCCTCAGTCTCTTTTCATAGCAGAGATGTTCCAGTCCCTTCACCACACTCAGAGCTGTCCATTGGATTCTCTCCAGCAGACCTCCGTCTCTCTGTGGACTGCATGGCTTTGTGCGTATGAAACAGAGGGCACAAGAGTAGAACCCTTCTGTATGGAATGGTAGTATAGGCATGGAACATTCCCAACAGCTTCTGTTGTTACTTCTCAATGACGAGAGGAAGTCCACTAAGAAACAAGTTCCATCCAGCTATGCAGGTAGTTGATCTGCTCTTGAACATCTCGTGGCTTTTGATGCATAAGAGCAGTTATGCATCAAGTGGAATCTGATAAAAATGGATTCCCTAACAGGAGGATAATAATGTTTTCCTTATTGATGCTCTAGGGCAGGAGTAATCACAGCCATGTTTCTTGCTGCTCTGCACAGTTCTAACAAAGCTAGCACTCCCCAGTATTTCCCTCTGGGTATGGTCAGACAAGAAGGAGCAACTACTGAGCTGAGAAAGAGTTTCCGGAGTAATTGTGCTTCTCAGGTGCAGCACAACAGTAATACAGCCAATCCACAGTTAAAGATCAGAACCCTTGCAAGTCAAACAGAAATTTCTGGTGGAATATCAAATAAATAGAAATGTGTGTTCTTAGTCCCCAGGTGCTTAGAAAGAGCTGATCATGCAGTGCTACAGGCTAGGGTCAGAGTGGCTGGAGAGCAGCCAGGCAGAAAGGGACCTGGGGATACTGGTCAATAGAAGGCTGAACATGAGCCAGCAGTGTGCCCAGGTGGCCAAGAAGGCCAATGGCATCCTGGCCTGCATCAGGAACAGTGCGGCCAGCAAGAGCAGGGAAGTCATTCTGCCCCTGGTCTCAGCACTAGTTAGGCCACACTGTAAGTCCCGTGTCCAGTTCTGGGCCCCTCAGATTTGAAACATGTTGAGTTGCTGGAAGGTGTCCAGAGAAGGGCAACAAAGCTGGGGAGGGGTCTGGAGCACAGCCCTGTGAGGAGAGGCTGAGGGAGCTGGGGTTGCTTAGCCTGCAGAAGAGGAGGCTCAGGGGAGACCTTCTTGCTGTCTACAACTACCTGAAGGGAGGTAGTAGCCAGGCAGAGGTTGGTCTCTTCTCCCAGGCAACCAGCACCAGAAGAAGAGGACACAGTCTCAAGCTGCACCAGGGGAGGTTTTGGCTAGATGTTAAGAAGAAATTCTTCATAGAAAGAGAGATTGGCCGTTGAAATGTGCTGCCCAGGGAGGTGGTGGAGTCACCATCATTGAAGGTGTTTAGGAAGAGCCTGGATGGGGTGCTTGGTGCCATGGTTTAGTTGATTAGATGGTGTTGGGTGATAGGTTGCACTCAACAATCTCAAAGGTCTTTTCCAACCTCGTTAATTCTATTCTATCCTATCAAGGACAGAGATAAGAAGTAATTTTGATGAAGGGAGAAAGGATACCATTAGTAAAAGCCTAGGATGTCAGGTACCAACAAACAAGTATTAGTCCTAGATTTTGTCCTCCCACCCAGGGCAGGAGGAGATGCAAAATTTCACAAGACAGTTTTTGAGAAGAACATCCACTTCTGAGAAGTACATCAAATTACAAGTCTGATCCTTTTCTCTACCTAAGTTTGGATTTTCATAGACCTAGAAATCTTTTTATTCTGAACTCATCTGTCACATCCTTTTCATTTCTTCAAAACCCTTGTTATCTTGGAAACAAGCATGCAACTTCATCTGTGTTGATGGTCAGAATCTCACATGGCAGGAGGAGGAAAGGTGACATTTACAACAAGCAGCTCTAGAGAATGTTGCCTCTATCGAATAAAAAGATGAAATTTGTTACTTCTACAAAAGCAGCTGCTGTGATGATGATACAAGTACTTCATTTGTACAACAAACACTAAGAACTGAGACTATAAATAAGGCCACAGTTTTTTCTCATTTAAATTCCCAAATCCCATGAAAATGGACATGTGAACAAGAACAGTATTTTAAACATCACCTATTTTCCTCCTTGAAGGAAACTACTTCATACTACTGCAGATGGATGTCCCAGCAAATTCACATGCCACTCAAGCTATTCCTATAGCAGCAAGCTACAGCTCCTTTCAATTGATACCAAGGTAGGAATGAGGGGAGTGCTAACAAACTTCCTCAAGGGTGGAGGAGTCATAGAGCCAGCACGGTTATCCCATGAAAGAGAAGGGAGCCCTTCCATGTTCCTGCCCTGGGCTTAGATAAGCAATTATGCTGTAAGAAAACTATATTCATCCTATGACACTAGGCAGACAAGGCAAGAGAAATTACAAACTGATTGCTCTGTCTAGTAGAACACTGTGTTTATTAAGTGTAAATGAAACACTCTTAAATCTCTACCCATCACCACAGTGGTGCTATACTCAAACATTAACTCAATTCAGATGTGCTCTAAAAAAAATAAGAGGAGGCTTGGCCTTTTTTTTTTTTTTATTATTATTTTTGCTTTAAGATTCATGTTTAAGAGAAGGCAATCCATGGTTAGCCCAACACCTGAACTACAAAGAATGCCCTTTCTAACGACCAACCTCCTCCCTCCCTTCTGACACTGCCCTCAGCACAAGGACGACGTGGACCTGATGGAGTGGGTCCAGAGGAGGACCATGAAAATGATCAGGTTGTTGGAGTACCTCTGCTACAGGACAGGCTGAGGGAGCTGGGGGTGTTCAGCCTGGAGAAGAGAAGGCTCCAGGGAGACCTAATAGCAGCCTTCCAGTACCCAAAGGGGGCTACAAGAAGACTGCAGAGGGACAGATTGCAAAGGCCTGCAGTGAGAGGGCAAGGTGCAATGGCTTGAAATGAGAGAAGAGCAGATTGGGATTGGATGTGAGGAACAAATTCTGCACCATGATGGTGGTAAACATTGCAACAGTTTGTCCAGGGAGGTAATTGAGGCCGCAGTCCCTGGAGATATTCAAAGTCAGGCTCAAGCAACCTGATCTAGTAGAGGATGTAACTGCTAACAGCAGGGGGCTTGGACTGGATGACCCCTGGAGGTCCCTTCCAACCAAAGCCAATGCATGAGTCCATAAGGTTACAGAGTTTGGTATCCCAGCTTTCCAGGGTAGTCTCTAAATGATTTATGATAGTTTTCCTCGTAGTCTCACCCCACCTCTTCCCTCCACATAATTTCTCTTTAAGTGCCTGCATATAGATTCACAAAATGAACTTTAGGAATGCAGGTTTAAAAATTACTGCAAGTTACAAAACTAATTTTTAACTAATGACAAAGATCTGTCCTAGTCATCAATACATGGTTGCTTCCGAGCACAGTTGCCACTCGAATCTTCCTGCTTTTCATAGCTGTTATGGAAGGTGTCATCTGGAAACATAGCAACTACACCACAAAGACAGTGAAAACAGTGCCTTCAGCACCCAGAAGAGTGACTCTTTCTCCCCTCATGCAGCTAAGTCCAGTAGTAAACAGAGTAAATTACTGTAAGAATTCATTGCTTTAAAAAAAAAGAGAACAGGCTCCATTACATACACACAAAGACACACAAACACACATTTTCTTCTAAATGAGTTAACTCTGACATACCAACTTCAAACTAAACTGTTCTAGAGACACTGAAAAGTGAATCACTTCAGACTCTGTTGTTTCAAAAAAAGAGCTAAATTTTCTATTTTCTCAAATGTCCAAGACTTCAAGAAAAATATTCCCAGTGCATGCTGACACAGTCCCTGGCTTCGCACACTACCTGTAGCTCACAGTGGTTCACTCCCTCACATGAAGTGTAGAGGACTGAGGCTCTTCTATTTATCCTAATTCAAAGTGAAAGCCCAGACCAGATGCCTCCACTAGAGGGCAAATTTAATCTATGTCAACTGAAGCAACTCCGGCAAGAGACGGTGCGAGATGCCAACAAACCATCTTGACTAGTAGTTGAAATCCTTATTCTGAGCTTCAGAAACCCAGCGGCAGCCATTCCCTCCCGGTGACTCTTTGCACGCATGGCCCCTTCCCCTTGTGCATTCCTGATTAACAGGCTACCAGCTGCCCTGAGGGCTGCCTTTCTCCTCTGCATCCTATGCCACTTGAATTTCACCCTCAATACTAGAAGGCTTTCCCAGTGAAATGTGCATCCAAACTGGAACAGTATTATGAAACACCAGAATAACCCAAATACTGCCTTCCCTCAAACAACACACTTGGTCCTGAAAACCATGAAGCCCTGACCAGCGCCTGTTGGCAAACTACCAGCAAAGAGAAGTTCCATTCTCAAATAACCCACAGTCTGAAAAAACAGCTGGGTAATTTTAGATCAAAGTGTCATTTCCATGCTAAAACAGGCATAAAATAACACAGAGAAGTACATTTATTATCACTAGAGGCCAGAGAAATTCTAGGCCATGTGCAGTCACACAATCTGTGTGTCATTGCACTGCAAAAGGCAAGAATAGAGTAAAATAAAGCCATCCCCAAAAACAACCCTCCCCCAAATAATTGGGCCACTGGATAAAGCTAGCATAGAAACACATTCTATGGGGACTGATTAAAAGATGAACTTTGCTAGAACACAGGGTCCCAGTAATAATTGGAGTTAATTTTTTAATTACTCATGACAAGCCATTTTACACTTAACTGCATTAGTGTTTTACTTTATTTCATTTAGCCTACCCTTCCTGAATAGTTATTCATACTGAAAAATGTGTACAATAGATGTGAGAGAGAATAAAAGGATGAAAGAGAAAAACAGCTAAAATATACCTGAAAAGCTGGTAAGGGAAATTTCACAAAAGGCAGGGAGAGGAAAGCAGGGTATCATTAGCCATTTTCATAACCTAATGGAACATGCAAGTTTCAGTCTGTTACTAAGAGTGGATCCATGGCAAAGAGCCCAAATGAGGTCTGAGAAAGGATAATGCACCTTTAATGATTGAAATAGCAAGAAAATTAAATCTAATCATGTTTCATTAAACATACTCTAGCTCCCATTTTTACTGAATTATTTTATTATGATTTCCCAACTGTCTGTTGAAATAACCTTTTACAGCAATTTAATTCACCATCATAAACAAGTCTCATTTCTCACAATGAAGTCCCCTGGGATCAGTGAGGGGAGATGGATAATCTAAACCTTGCCAATCCTGCAGCCACCAAGGTAACCACTCAGTGAGACAAAGACACTTCTTTTTTTTGCTTTCCTATTTGTGGCTGAGATCATTAAGATATAATTAGAAATGTATTCACGAGTAATAGAGCGTCTGTTATGGAGATACCGTTCGCCCAACGAGCATCTTCTGTGCCAGCCTTTAATAAGAAGGGCAGCAGGCATAATCCCCACTTCACTCTCTGGAGAGTTCTGCATTAAATGGACTGCATTAGACATCCCTCTCACTCCCCCCTTTTTAATGGAATCCTATTCAGGCATCCAGTGTTTTCTCAGGCTCCATTGTTACCATCAAAACTGCTGCTCTGTTTGCTTTCAGCAATGTGCTCCTGCAGTGCCATCCAGATGTGAGCCCTAAAGAGAACTACGTGCAGGGAATTTAAATCCCACTCCAGAACTTGTTACAGGGCAGGTAAATGTAGAGCTTCACAACAGAGAGCAAGAAATTAATTGGACTTTTTGCAAGATAATCTTTGGCTCTCTGAAGCAATGAACAGAAATAACAACCCTTGTACACACCCTTTCTGCTTCAATGGAATAAAGTATGCACCAAGGAAAAAAGAGATACTTCACTCAGATAAGTAACTGAAAGAAATCTGCTTGTACATGATCTAATTTATTGGCAAACTCCCTATCAAATGACATTGCACAGCAAGAGAAAGTTTAAACCTGCCCAACTGCTAACCTATCTGCCACAGGGATCAATTTGTGGGCATCAGAAACTGCAGAGTGAAAACTGTCAGCCACTGCTTTTAGTAGGCACCATGTTTGAGTAGGTTGTTGTATTATTTGGTAGGCAGGAAGTTGAGAGGAGACAGCTATATGAAGAAGAAAGAAAAGAGTTCCAGGGCACAATTCTGCTTCCTGTACCTATACGAGCAGTGAAGAAACATTTGCTCAAAGCAAGCAAAGGGCAGAAACGAAACCTTTTCATACAACAGGGGACTCGAAAGACAAACCTAAGAGAAAAAAAGCCTGCCAAAATTTCAGCTGAGTCTTTGAGATGCTGCTGCTGCAGTAATTAGAAAGTCACGGTGGGTAGATTAAGACTGGATCATGGTAGGCTTATTTTTGCATATATTTGACTATAAATCTACTTCAGCAAAGCAATGAGTTTTAAGCTTCCCTATTAAAACATTTTTTTAAATGAAATATATTTAGAAACTAAGCATATAAGACAACAAGTAAATTGCTACACTTAAAACCAGAAAGTTGAAAGCAGAGTATTAAGATTGAAATTGTTTTGCATTGTGGCAGACTGATATTCCAAAATCTAATTATCATCCTGCAATGTGAACTCTTCAGGAAGACATTAACATATGGAATGCATTATATGCGACTGAAACCAAAGCAGACACATTTCTAGAGCTCAGACGCAGAATGTGGAACCTTCTGCCAGCCAGGAGCCATTCAACATTCTTTTACAAGCTCTGTTGGGAAGCACACAAGAGCTGATTACTTTAGTCACCAGAATGCAGCTGGTCAATAAACCCATGGTCAACAACTGCCACATTCCTACACCAATATTTACTTAGATGAGATGTACCTCAATGGTTTGACAGATCAGTGACAATGTCACAGCAAAAATCTGATCCTAAGATCGATAGCTCCTGTTCTGAGAAGGATGCATCTCAGCCTCATTTCAGGATAAATTTGTCTTTAAATGCTTTCCCCTCACTTTGATATCTGCATTATGGGAACTGCAAACTAGTAGATTGGTTTTAATCAACCTGACAAACACAAAGTCTAGGAGAAATCAGATTTTGTTTTCATTTTGCTTCCACAGCAAAAATAAATAAATATTTACCTGTAGAATTTAGTCACCTTGGGCAAACTTTTCCTTTGCCTCTGATTCATTTCTATGTGACTGTGGCAAGGTCAGGATTTCTCCCTGAAACTCCAAATTCACAAAGAACATAATGCTGTACAAGCCTCGTGAAGTCTCATATAAGGAAGAATCATCACCCTTAGTCATGTGATCCAGCACACAGAAAACTTGCAAGGTCACAAAGCTATTTTGAATTCTTATATAGTGTCACACAGAATCACTATGGCTGGGAAAGACCTTCGGGATCATCAAATCCAACTACTATGACCACTAAACCCTTTCCTGAAGAGCCACACCTACAACTTCTTGAACACTTCCAGGGATGGCGACTCCACCACCTCCCTGGTCAACCTGTTCCAGCCCCACTCCACTCTCTCAAGTACAGAAATTTTTCCTACTGTCCAACCTAAACCTCCCCTGGCACAACCTAAATTCATTTCCTCTCATGCTATCTCTGATTATTTTGGAGAAAAGATCAGCACCAGCTTCATTCCAAACTCCCTTCAGGCAGTAAAATCTCCTCTTAGCTTTCTCTTCGCCAGACTAAACAACGCCAGCTCCCTCAGCCACTCCTCATATGATAAGCCCTCCAAACCCTTCACCAGCCTCATTGCTCTTCTCTGTACATGTATGTATGCTCATACATATCTACACATATATTTATACACACACATATATATGACCATTACAATCTGACTATAGGAGGAGAACTAAATAAAATGGTCTCCAAGGTGTGGGCACACAAGAATGAGAATGAGTAAGATGCCTGAAGAAGAGGTGAGATTTACCAGTTATTGATAAAAGTTGAGTAGAATAAATGGTGAAAGATAAAGAATTCCAATTCTTTTATTTTACTCACAGCAGAACCAGCTACCAGTCCAAAGGATAAACTACTTCTGGTGCATTAGTTATATTAAAATGGAGGAGCAAGTCAGCAAATGCTAAGGAGCATTGGGAGCAAAGCGATGTGGCAGAAGTAATGTGCTTTCTCAAGATGATGGTACCAGTTAAATCGCTAATTAAAAGGGAGTGGACCTCAACCACCTACCAAATATTGTTTTTCTAATAAGTGTGAAAATTGTCCAATGATAATGACTGAGAAGAGCTTTAAGGTAATACAAATTCTGCAGGAATGTGTAATATTAAAACGCAAAGCTCTGAAACTTGCTCAGCGGTAGGGGGAAATCTGTGTAAATGGAAGGAGAAAGATTACATCTTCAGTTGCATCTGAAATTTAAATGTAGATAAAGCAACATATGCAGGTGGAAAGAGGACTGTCTTCATATACAGACTAGTACAGAAAGGCTCCCAGTATTGAAAGCAGAACCTGACTCAATCCAAGCCTACCGACCCCAACTTCCAAAACACAAGCAGCAGCTCTTCAAGTACCAGCCAAATACACAGAACATTTGCCCCAGCCCCTAGGAATTCAAAAGATCTGCTTCTGGCTCGAAAGTGGGCTGTGAACACAGTAACTCTGAATGGCCCTCAAGGAAACTGAGGACCCTAAGGCACAGAAGCTGAACGTACCCTACAGTAAGCAGTATCAACTTTTGTCAGTTGATCCCAACAGCACGTTTGCTTTAGTCCAATGCATTTCTTGTATTAGAAGACAGTGAAGAGCAATGCCACACCCTATACACCTTGTATCAGTGACCTGTGGTTATATACTACGTACTTAGTTCACCTCCGTCACCACCTCCAGATGAAAGCATAAAGAAGAATCATCTCTTCCACAGAGGCCATTCCAGCCCTTGGCATCCCTTCTCTCAGCACCTTTTGCAGCTTTGCTATAACCATTTTATGATTGGAAACCCAAAATCGATGTGACACAAACCCAACTGATCGATGGGGCACAATGTTTTTTCTGGTTACCATTGTAACGCTTCCTCTTACAATCTGCGACAGTCACTTGGCTTTTCTGACCAGGACCAAGGATTAAGCAGGTGGGTTTAGTAGAATGTGATTTTATTTAACCATGGTATCTCATTGCTGAGTGATAACTGCAATGTGTCTTCCATTGCTGTATATGTAGAGTCAGGACTGTTGGCATTGTGCAATGCTTCAGGACACACACACAGAGGTTTCAGGGCTGCTTTGAAAAGGAGTGCAAATTAAACTGAAAGTGAGTAGTACCAGGTGTCAAAAAAACTTGAGAGATTTTAATTATACCAATATTCACAAGATCCCGAAGGTTACACAAAACTTCCATCAAAAAAGGCTCAAATCAAGTGCGATGAAAGAATATGCGAATGCCAAACAGCTTAATGACTATCAAAACCAAATAAATTCACCCAAATGCTGCTGAAGAGGGAAAAAACCCCAAAACAACCTAGATCCAGGAACTCTGCACTGTGAACTTCATAAGACCTCAAAACCCTGTCTTAGCCGAAAACCTGAAAGGGGAGAGAAGATAAGCACAATTTGCATGCCTACCCAAGCCTTAGACCCATTGCATTTAACTCTGATAGCAGCACTGAATGACAGAACAGAAACACCACACACAAAGCTGGTGTCTAACCAGTCCCAGATACCTTTCTGGTGACTTTTGCAGTAGAGAGCTGGGGCTAAATGAAGGACTGAGTATGCCCACAGACTGGAGGAAGAGGTTGTTAACCATCAGCTACTACCAGTATCCACCTTCTTGTTCAAGAACAAAGCTTAGAGAGGGACTTCAGCTCAAAGCTCATTTATAGCATAGAAGACTGACTGCCTATTCACACCGAGTTCTAGAGTTCATATTACCTGCCACTTCTAATGTCAATTTTCTCCAGCAGAGGAGTACATGCAGCATTAACTTCTACCCTCTGCAGAATTTAAGTGCCTCCTACTCTGCTGTGTCATACGCCACCCAGGATGGACACTTAAGCACTTGCAAGAGTTCAAAACAAAAGACTGAAAACACTGGACAGCAAAAGCTGACATCTGGGAGATGCTGGTGTGATGAAAAGTTTCATTAGAGATCTTAATAGCAGAAGCACACTTTTGGCTACTGAACTTCAGAAAGAGGACAGCACTGAGCTCCTAACCACAGGCATCATTAGCTTCTGTTTCAAAATTTATCAGCAGATAAACAGAATTTCACCAGCCACACAAAGCTTCTCTTCTATACAATAGCTTAGATTGAGATAACCCTAAAGGAAGGACAGGTAATACTTAGGATGCGTGGAGGGCACCCATCCTTCCTTCCCCCTCTAAAAAGGAACTTAACACAGGAAATAACATATGTGCCAATATTTCATACAATATGTCCATGTCAACAGGTGTTATATATCTTCAACTTACATGGCATGACACACACACACTAATCTCTATGCCTACAGAGAGGTTTTTCAAGACCTGGGAATATTTCTAGAAATCACAACCATGTTCAAATCCTAGCACATATATATATACACACACACACACGTATGTGTGTATCTATAGGCATTTAAATATCAAGAGTCCAACAGCTGGAGATGTTTCAAACATTAATTCTGCATCTGAAAACATTAACACAAAACGTTTGACTTCCATTGTTTTACTACCTCCCTCGTTTGTTACTATCTAACAGCAGTACTCATCCCAAGTCAAAACTATTCATGAGCTGCTGTAAAAATATTGGTTTTATTGCTAATACTTACCCCAAGAAAAGATTTGTACACATATGCACACAAAATACCTGCATTCTGTGTGCTCTTGGAAAAATCCCTCAGCACTAAAGAGGTTACTTTAATAAAAAAGGGCTTATCTGGGTAGAGAGTATTAAAGAGATTTAAAATGATAGGCAGTGAAATAAAGTACTGCAAAGGATAAATGAAGACTAAAAATACTTAAACCTGTGAAAGCCTTATCAAAGCTGATTCAGAATCCTATTTGTGAACACCACCTATCCTGAGCAAGACTGAATTTCCAGCATGATGAAAACCCAAGCATGCAATCTGCCTGCATTGCATAGTGATGGATGTTTACTCACAATGCATATTTAGTATTCTTCAGGAGCATGCTTACATGAGGGGACAGTTATCTGAGACAGTTTCATCAACAAAAAGAATGAAAAAAATAAACATGAGACTGGGATTTAACAAAGGGAAGGCTACTGGCCAGCACCTACAGATAGCCTGTGGCTTGGACACCAGCACTCTGCGCTAGGTTAGGAACTGGCTGGAGGCCCAAGCCCAGAGAGTGGTGGCAAATGGTGCCACATACAGCTGGCAGCCAGGCACTAATGGTGTGCCCCAGGGATCAGTGCTGGGCCCCATGCTCTTCAATATCTTTATCGATGATCTGGATGAGGGCATTGAATCCATCATCAGTAAATTTGCAGATGACACCAAGCTGGGGGCAGGAGTTGATCTGTTAGGGGGCAGGAGAGCTCTGCAGAAGGACCTTGACAGGCTGGACAGATGGGCAGAGTCCAAGGGCATGAGATTTAACACATCCAAGTGCAGGGTTCTATACACTGACCACAACCACCCCATGCAGTGCTACAGGCTGGGGTCAGAGTGGATGGAGAGCAGCCAGGCAGAAAGGGACCTGGGGGTGCTGGTTGATAGTAGGTTGAACATGACCCAGCAGTGTGCCCAGGTGGACAAGGAGGCCAATGGCATCCTGGACCGTATCAGGAATAGTGTGGCCAGCAGGAGCAGGGAGGTCATCCTGCCCCTGTACTCAGCACTGGTTAGGTCACGCCTTGAGTCCTGTGTCCAGTTCTGGGCCCCTCAGTTTAGGAAAGATGTTGAGTTGCTGGAAGGTGTCCAGAGAAGGGCAACAAAACTGGAGAGGGGTCTGGAGAACAGCCCTGTGAGAGGAGGCTGAGGGAGCTGGGGTTGCTTAGCTTGGACAAGAGAAGGCTCAGAGGAGACCTTCTTGCTGTCTACAACTACCTGAAAGGAGGTAGTAGCCAGGTGGGGGTTGGTCTCTTCTCCCAAGCAACCAGCACCAGAACAAGAGGACACAGTCTCAAGCTGTGCCAGGGGAGGTTTAGGCTGGATGTCAGGAAGAAATTCTTCACAGAAATAGTGATTGGACTTTGGAATGGGCTGCCCAGGGAGGTGGTGGAGTCACCATCACTGGAGATGTTTAGGAAGAGACTGGATGGGGTGCTTGGTGCCATGGTTTAGCTGATTAGATAGTGCTGGATGACAGGTTGGACTCAATCTCAAATGTCTTTTCTAACCTGGTTAACTCTATTAACATATTTGTTTTGCACCATTGCCGACAAAACCAGCAACAATTTTTGTTTTGTTCCTAAACGGCAGAACCTGCTTAAGGCTGGAAATTCAGCATGTGACTATTTAAAGACCATATTCTTCATACTTTGTGTTGAGAGAAATTCTAAAAACAACTGGTAGGAACTGTCATTACCACATCAACAGGACCAAAATTGGGTTTGATACTGTGAAATGCAAGTTCCTCAGCAGCATTTGCTTGGGTTGAGCAAATAAAAAGTCCTATTTATGGATCAAGCTCATGAATTACATTTTTTCAGATCTGTATGTGGTTCAAAAAAATTAAAGTATTTATCTCATAAGAGAAACTCAAACCACCACAACAGGTAGATTAGCTGGCAAGAACTGCATCACGGGCTGCTTACACAAGAGTCTTTTGTGTTGCTAGGCTGTTCAATTTCAGTTCAGCAACATCATATGATTTTATCAATACACCTCCTGAAACTTACTAGTTCGACATGATTTGGGAGATCTGATACTTCTCTGTTAGAATACATAGAGAAAATTATATTCTTACCAAGATGATTTGGAACAGAGCTGGAAAAAGATGGATTTCTTCCACGAGGCTGGAAAAACAAATTTTAAGATTTATTTCAGAAGGGAGGAGGCAAATTCCTATTTAACACACTAAATACTCCAAAGAAGCTGAGTAGTAGAAAGCTGTGCCAAAATCCATCACCCAGAACCTCAGCCTTTGACTAGCTCCCAAAAAAACCCCAAAACCCAACAAAAAACAAGGGCTCCACTTCAGCTATTAAATAGAAACAGCAACATTAGGCTGCTTTGGAAATTTCTTCTAGGTCTTTTCACTGATGAGATTCAAGTGAGGGGAACAGTAATTCAATTAATATTTTTTAATGGCAGAAATTACTAAAACTGCAGAAATATGATGCCATGCATCCTATGAAAGACAGTCTGCACCATTAAGAAGTTGAATTAATAGATTGGGTGCATATAATGAAATTATAAATACATGCTGTGTGTTTTTAAAAGCATGCTACAGGAACTAGCTCCCTGGCTTTAACAGATTAAGATATGATACATTTGTTAGCCACTTCTCTTGACAATAATGAGTGCCGAGCTAAAAGAATTGAACTATCTACGCCTTGATTTCAAAATCAGATACAAACCAGCACACATATGTATATCATTGAGACTCTTGAACATGTCCAGAGAAGGGCAACGAGGCTGGTGAGAGGCCTCAAGCACAAGCCCTGTGAGGAGAGGCTGAGGGAGCTGGGATTGCTTAGCCTGCAGAAGAGGAGGCTCAGGGAGACCTTTTTGCTGTCTACAACTACCTGAAGGGAGATAGTAGATAGGTGGGGGTTGGACTCTTCTCCCAGGCAACCAGCACCAGAAGAAGAGGACACAGTCTCAAGCTGCACCAGGGGAGGTTTAGGCTGAAGGTGAGGAGAAAGTTCTTCAGAGAAAGAGTTGTTGGCCATTGGAGTGTGCTGCCCAGGGACATGGCAGAGTCACTGTCTCTGGCGGTGTTCAAAAGGGATTGGAGGTGGCACTTGAAGCCATGGTTTAGTAGTCATGAGGTGTCAGGTGACAAGTTGGACTTGATCTTTGAGGTCTTTTCCAACCTTACTGATTCTATGACCTTTGTGTGTGTGTGAAAGAATATATCTGTGTATTCACACAAATATGGATATACATATTTAAAATAATGAAGAATATTCTCACCAAGCAGAAACATTTCACATGAACTCAGTCTTTTCTGCCCTTAGAACCCACACCACTTGCTATTTATTAGTCTCCCAAACACACTATGATGAGATATGAATGTTGATGATACACCCTTTCCTGTATTGCACTGTCTGATTTGAAGAATGATCCATTCTTCCTCACACGCTGCACTAGACGCCTGGTCACCAAACACCACAGAGAACACCAAACCCTGTGTTCTGAAGATTTTCTCCTGTGTCTTTACTATTGAAGTGCTCCATGCCCAGTGAAAAAAGAGGAGCTGATATTTTTTATGGATAGCATAAGCTGAAGGACTAGACTGAAACAACTTTAAGGAATTGTACCTCCTTTTTGCAGGACTTCAATAAAAAAAAATAAAAAATGGAAAGGGGGCTAGAACAAACATCCAAAGGACATCAAATTACAAAATGTGTCCTTTAGATTAATGCCACTCATCAGAACCCTGCCCATTCATATTTGCTGAAATCATGTTGTGCAAAGGAAATGCCAGGAATGAGAGGCACTAACAGAGCAACCCTACCTATGAAGAACTGAGAATGCAGATACGTGCACTAAGCATAAAGAAAGATTTCCAGTTTCATCTTGTTTTCCTGTGTGTCTGATCCCTGCATTCACCTGAATGTAATCATGATGCCCACATAGAAAGTGGGGGACTTGGACAGCAATGGACCTACAGATGAGTAAAGATCATATGCTGCTTATATTCACAATGGCAAAAATTCACTACTGAAAGTTACATTCCATAGATTTCAAAGAATGGTTTAGGCTGGAAGGGACTTTAAAGATCATCTAGTTCCAACCTCCCTGCCATGGGCAGGGACACCGTCCACTAGCCCAGGTTGCTCAAAGCCTCATCCAACCTGGCCTTGAATACCTCCAGGGAAAGGGCATCCACAATGTTCCTGGGCAACCTAAACTAATCAAGAGTGCCTGGGATTGTCTCCCTCTGCTTAATGCTTCACATAACGAGTGTAATCCTGTGACCCTCACAACGAGACAGTTTTCAATGACTGACCTAATAGCGAGGTCAAATAGTAGCCTCATATTTTTAAAACTTAGACATTCAACATCTGATCATCAACAGGAAAGAGGAAACAAAAGGAGAGGTTTCAGGTTAATGGCTCATTTTTCCACTGAAGGGGCACTTCTGCAAAATGAAACAGCAATGACTTGTGTTTTACATTGAAAACTGTGATTAGTATTACAGTCAGTACATGACTAGACTACAAGAACTCCCTTGCAATAATGAACTCTGACCATTGCCTTTGAAAGGAATTAGAATGATGTGCTACTCAACAACAGACTTATTAGCTGACACAAGATTTCCAAGAGTCTTTCTGGGTAAGCACAATCAGTATCTGATGCCAAATCTGACACTTCCCTCAGCTCCTCTCTTTCCTTTACTGTCTCCCCTCCTTGCAACCAAAAATGTCTATTTTAGCAACCCATAAAAATCAGCCTGTAGTTCTGAGTGTTTTTCTTTCAGCTATATTAGTCATCAAATGCTCCAAGTTCCTGACTAAATGCAAGTCAAGTAACAAAGAGCACACAGCAGAATATATAGCTACATTTTACAACCTTAGCTACAAGTCAAGTTCTAGGTTTTCTGGAATAGCACGGCATAAGACACATTACAAGAGTAAAAACATTAAAGAACAGCTAACTGATATATCATATCAATAGCAACTGAGAAACTCACATCAACTCAAAAAGAGGAACAGAGAAACAGAACAATTACAAGTGCTAGTATCTGCAATCTAGAAGCCCATCCTCAAATAACAGCACAGGATACACTAACCCTGAAAATTAGCTAGTAATATTTGAAGTTATCTTTTCAGTATATAGACATTAGTTAGCAATATTTAAATTTAGTTCCACAGCAGCTCTTTAAAAATATTAAGACAAGAATTACTGTGTGTTGCAAGAAGACCACTAGGATGTGTGGGCACCCACAATCTACCCACAATGAGCATAACAGCAAACAGTTGACTCCTCAAAGCGAAATCCTTAGGCAGAGGCATAGTGCTACAGTAACACCCAGCACGCTAGTTACAAAGAATTGCAAAACATACTTCTAAGTATTACAATATCTGTGGCTGCACTGCAAAAATAGAAAGTTGTACTGTATAATAGATCAAGTCAGTAGCATAGACAGCTTCTGTACCATGAAAACACAATTAGGTACATTTGCTGCATTTAAACCACTTTAAATCTCAAGCCCACTATTTCCTAGCTCATGTTTAGACTACTTAGTGTATTCAAGTACTGTTCAAAGTAGCATCACAAAAGACTGAAGGAGGATGTTTGCATCTTTCATAATGAAAACAGTGGGAAAAACACATTTCCTTCCTTGATGGTTCTTTTTTGTTGTTGTTGTTGTTGTTTCCTTTTAGTTTCTTTAAATCTTGTGCTCATTTCAGTCAGAGCAAGACAGGGTGGCACACATGACGGCTTCTTAGCCATAACACTATGAGGCACTGTGAACAGACAATGGGTAGTGCAACAACTCCTGGCAGAGACAGGAAGAGGGACAGCTGTATGTGCACACGTGAGAGATGCTGCCTGTCTGTGATCAAACAGTTTAAGTTCTATGCCATGGTTGTTTTTTTCCCCACCACAGCCTAAACCTTGTGTTAAGAAGAAAAAGAAATTCAGACACTTCTAAACATACTGAGTACACCTGCACCAAACATGACTTGTCCATATTTAGGGATTTAAAAGGGTAGCTATATCTACAGAAAAACTGTCCAGCTCCAAAGTGAATTGATTGGTCTGAACCTCTTACAAACACACCACACCTTTGTCTTAGTATAAACAGGCTCAGCTGGACAGTTTTGATGATCACAATGATTTGGGTTGGAAGGGACCTCCAAAGGTCCTCTAGGACAAGCCCCCTATAGTCAGCAGGGACATCCTCCACCAGAGCAGGTTTCTCAGAGCCTTATTGAGCCCGACCTTGAATATCTCCAGGGATAGGGCCTCAACTATCTCCCTGGGCAATCTGTGGCAGTGTTCCACCCTCATGGTGCAGAACTTGTCCCAAACATCCAATCTCCTCTTCTCTATTTCAAACCATTGCCCCTCCTCCTATCCCTACAGGCCTTCAGAAACAGTCCCTCTGCAACCTTCCTGTAAGGCCCTTTGGCATCAATTTAAAAAAAAGGTTTTAATGATCATTATAATGTCCAAGTTCTTATGATTTTTCCTTCTACAGTTTAATTAGCTAAATCCATATTACAATAACCAGGATCATATAAAATTAGCACAAAAGACCAAAGACTGCATTCTATAACAAATGCTCTCCAAGGGTCTTCCAAATCTCTCAAGTGTCAAAGCAGTATGGTAGAGAGAGCTAAGGTTTTGTGAACTCCTAATGGAAGAAAAATCAAACCAGGAAGAACCAAAAACAAGACAGAAGTGTTGCTGTCTCACCTCACAGAAACAGGGCAGTGTTTAGTCAGGGCCACCAGCAGTTTCAGAGCATACAGCGGTACTGGGTCTGGAGCCATCAGAAGGTGCTCATACCTGATTGAAAATTAAGACCATTTTATGTGTCATGCAGAACCATCAAAACTCTGTTTCTTGGGTCACTTTGAGATTTATATGAATTGAGGAAGACACTTATAGAAAAGAAATGTATACACAAATGAGTATTTTCATAACCTTCACCCAAAAGAACATGCTAACCCCAGATACTTCTCCCCTTCATACAGAATCACAGACAGGGGTGTATTGGAAGGGGTGTGGCTGGGCTCCTCAGTTCAAGAAGGACCTCAGTAAACTGCTTGAAAGAGTCCAGTGCAGAGCCACAAACATGCTGCAGGCAGTGGAACATCTCCCTATGAGAACAGGCTGAGGGAGCTGGGGCTCTTCAGCTTGGAGCAGAGGAGCCTGAGGGGTGCCCTCATTCCTGGTGATAAAGACATGCAGGGCAGTGTCAGGAGGACACAGCCATGCTCTGCTCAGGGATAGGACAAGGGGCAACGGGTACAAGCTGGAGCAGAGACGGTGCAACAGGAACAGAAGGAGAAACTTTTTCACTGTGAGCCCTGGAGCAGGCTGTCCAGAGAGGTTGTGGAGCCTCCTTCTCTGAAGACTTTCAAAACCCACCTGGATGCACTCCTGTGTGACCTACTCCAGGTGATCCTGCTTTGGCAGGGAGTGGGACTCAATCTTCCAAAGTCCCTTCCAGCCCCTAACATTCTGCAATTCTGTGTAATATGCAAGACAAATTATGACTTGTTCCTGTACTTATCTTGTGTACATGCTTTCCTTCCCTCTATTCATGGATGTTATCACCCTGTGTATGTGCATAACAGAATGGTTCTCATGCTCATCTTTAAGTCAGTTTGAAGTGTCAGATATCATTTGACCATGAAACATGTAAATGAAGTTCCAGGCCACATGTGGCCCACATACTGTAGCTTCATCCCCTCTGCTGGAGGGTTTTTCTGCTGCTAAAGGCAGCAGGAAAGGAAAGCAATTTAGGTGCAGTAACATCTGGGTGGATCAGAGAGGACTAATCCATCCTGAACCACTCCTTTTTAAAAAGTAAAGTGCCATTCCCACACCATTTCAGAACATCTCATGTAATGGCACAGTATCTAAAACAGACAAAAAGATGCTGCTGTTCCAATGTTCTGACTTCACTAGTGGGACAAAGAGGAATATTTAAATCACAGCCTAAAACCCACAGGAAACTTGTTGTGCTCCAAGAGCGGCCAGAGGCACAGCATCAGGAGCGAGCGTCGCACAGAAGTTGTGTTTGGGTTGTATATGACAAAGCACTAAATAAACCCAGGGAAAAGATACCGAGCAGAGATTCTGGCAGCAGTCAATTGCAATTCCTCTCTTCCTTTTGCCATTTAAACACAAACCAGGTAGTTAAAACAAATACCCTGTCCAAATGGATCGAGTATCAAGTTATTCCCCAGCACAGGAGTAATCCCGTACTTACTGTGGCAGCAATGAATCTCTAATGAGACACAGAAGGTTGTTGTTCAACTCAAGACTCTCCCCTTTCTCCTCAGCCATGACCTCGTGGCTTAAAAGCAGTGATGTGGTTTCTGAGAGCAACCGCAAGCTGAAGAGCCTCCATTCCACTTGAAAATGAAAGGTGCCAAGAATGTGACCACACTGAAGATTAATTAAAACAAAACGGGGAATTCAGGGAAACTGTAGTTGATGTGGCCATACACTTACCATTCTGACTGTGGACCAAAGAAACTAGTGGTGGGAGGATACAGGCTTCAACCTAAACCAGAGAGTTAGAAAGATCTGTCTTAGATTATTCATAGAGCTAAAAAAAATAGAAAGGAGATAGAGTATCATCTGCGTTTATCCTACTGCTAGAGCCCTTAATCGAAGAGAGAAGTGATCACGGAAATTCATCCACAATCACACTTACAAAGCCACCAAGGTCGCTCTTCTCTGCTCAGCTGCCTTTTTTTCACTAATACATAAGCAAATTTGTCAAAGCTGTGAACAAAGCAAGTCATTCTGGAGAGGAAATGAACTGAAAGGGAATAGTACAGCAAGTGCTGTTAAATTCACCGCTGAACCACACACCTTCTGGTGAGTGATGTACACAGGAACATGGCAAGAGTATTTTGGTGTTTACTAGAGGGGTTGAAGCAAACAAGGACTCCTATTTTCTTCTTGGAAATTACTCTTGACATCTGTGTGGACTCCAATCTCCATATATGCATGAAAGCAGTCAGATATTTTTCTTTAAGGCATTATCACCAAGACTGCTTACACAAAAGAAGTGCGAAATACCCTTTAAGCCAAACAGACCAGTTTGATTGTGATCATAGCTATAACTGGGTTTCTGCCACCTCCTAAATAGTGACTTTATCACATTTAGCAATATGTAATACAGCCAGTCCCCACAGAAAATCATCTTCTCGATAACTGACTACTTCAGGTTGGTGGTAATCAGAAATTTGATCACAAAAAATATCAATTTGGCCATTGGAATGTGCCGCCCAGGAAGGTGGTGGAGTTGCCATCACTGGAGGTGTTTAGGAAGAGACTGGATGGGGTGCTTGGTGCCATGGTTTAGTTGATTAGATGGTGTTGGGTGATAGGTTGGACTTGATGATCTCAAAGGTCTTTCCCAACCTGTTAATTCTATTCTAATGTATTCAATTTTTTTGTTCAAGGTAAAAATACAAAGGCAACTCAAACCCAGGACAAGCAATCCCTTTTCTCATGAAGTGGAAAAGAGCCTGAAATGTTGCTCAAATTCATCTTCACACAATTGCCATTGCAGCTACACTAAATACAAAACTGAAGTGAAACATTTACTGGTTCTTCTTGCTTAATACCACCTCAGTATCTGACTAAATTCATTGAGCATTATTAGAAATGCACTTAATTTCTGAGAGAGACTCCAAAGCAGTGTCACAGTTGTAGCAGAAAAAATTGCATCCTCCTGAAGATTTTGGCCTTCCCCCTACCCTCTCCATAACATCCTGCCTGTATCCAACTCAGTCTAAATGAGCAACACAGCCTTCAGAGATCAGCTTAGGCTACACATTTCTCTCCGGTGAAAGTGTTTCCTATTAACCACTCTTACACTTCAGTATTGATCTGGAAACTTGAACATGTCTTGTTTCAACTCCTGGAAAAAAAGAAAAGGCACCAAGTTCCAGTGGGTGCTGGTATTTATATTCATAGATTCCAGTCATGCTCAGAGAGCAGCAATTAGAAGCTATCCCCTGAGTAACAGCAATTCTAAAAATATTCTGTATGCATCACAGGAGATGAAGTACCACTTTCCTTTGAAGTAATGTGTGCTGTACATCCCAGTGTAATTAGCACACTAGACTTAGTAAATAGTATTAAACTAATTACTGTTTGCACCACTAGTGGCAGATGTGGTTAGAGATTATTAATTACAGTGGGCAATTTCTTGAATTTAACACACCAAATACAAAGCAATTTTTCCCTGGCATTTGGTGTCTAAATGGCTATTTGCCAGTGTCAGGAGGGTTCTTTTAAATCAGGAAGAATTGTTAGTCATGAAAATGAGGAAAGGAAGACTTTCTTTTCCCTGAAGAAAAAGGGCAAGTTGCTGGTTGACAAGGACACAGTTCTTAGTCTGCAAATTTCAATAAATACCTTTTTTAAGGGACAGTGGTTTTGAGCTAGAACAGGGTAGATTTGGGTTGGACATCAGGAGGAAGCTCTTTACAACGCGAGTGGTGAAATATTGGAACAGGTTGCCCAAGGTTGAGGCCTCATCCTTGGAGATGTTCCAGATCAGACTTGATGTGGCCCTGGGCAATCTGATCTAGTTGGGGGTGTGCCTGATGATTACAGATGACCTTTGAGGGTCCCTTCCAACCCAATGCAGTCTGTGAACCTGTGTGTGTCAAATTTACAGGAACTGGCCAGGCAGGCAGTTTTATCCCTAGCTATGTGAAATGAACTGATGTGCTCAGACAGATTTTAAATGACCATCTACAGCTTTCAACATACATGAAGTAGTAAATGATTCCCCAGAAATTCAGATACTCGAATAAAATTCACCTATTGCTGGGCAGGGATTAGAGAACTGGACCATCACCCCCTGGCTTCTGCTGACTATGGGGGTGGGAGCACAGGAAACAGTTGTAAAGGGAAGCTGTCTCATTGGTGCTCCTTTTTCCAGGGAAAAATCCCCAGACCATTAAATTTTAAACAACAAGGGGAATTTTATTTCATCTGCTGACACAAGGTATTGCAAATTCAGTAAATGTTGATGGCCCTCCATATAAAAGGGCACATATTTCTGTCACTGGAAGACACACTGATAACCCACAGAGGTAATACAAACCTTTTGAAAAACTGAGGTGATGCTAGAATGACAGTAATAATACAGTGACTCAGAGGCTGACAGGCACATAGGGAGATATCAATAGACCTTCACAGAATCACAGAATGCTGGGGTTTGGAAAGGACCTCCAGAGATTGAGTCCAAGCACCCTACCAAAGCAGGATCTACTAGGGCAGGCTGCACAGGAACCAGGTGGGTTTTGAAAGTCTCCACAGGAGACTCCACAACCTCTCTGAGCAGCCTATTCCAGTGCTCTGTCACCCTCACCATAAAGAAGTGTCTCCTTGTGCTGAGGTGGAACCTCCTGTGTTCCACCTTGTATCTGTTGTTCCTTGTCCAGTCACCGGGCACCACCAAATAGATCCTGGCACCTTCATCTTGACATCCACCCCTCATATTCAGAGGCATTAATCAGATCCCCTCTCAGCCTTCTCCTCTGAAGGGTGCTCAGTCTTTTTTCATAGCAGAGACATTCAAGTCCCCCAGTCACCCTCACAGCTCTGTTGGACTCTCTCCAGCATATTCCTCTCTCTAGAATCAGGGAACCCAAAACTGGATACAATGTTCCAGGTGTGGTCTCAGCAGAGCAGAATGGGCAGAGACCCTTCCTAGACCTGCTGGACACATTTGTCTTAATGCATCCCAGGATGCTGTTGAACCTCCTGGCCACACGGCCACATTGCTGTCCCATGGACCTGTCTGCTAGGACCCCCAAGGTCTTTCTCCATGGAGCTGCTTTCCAGCAGGCTGACTTCTAGTTTGTACTGGTGGCTGGGGTCATGCCTCCCCAGGTAATAACAGCTAAAGTTGTTACAGACTTTTTCCAAGGCTGAAAACAGACTGAAATAATCAAGGGTTATATTTACACGAAGGCAGTTTTAAGAACTGCTGTATCTAAACTCTAAGCCTTCCTCATTCACCCTCTACTATATCTCAACTAAATACAGTAAGCTGAGCCTGAATGCCTTGCTGCTTCCTGGAAAACTAAGTATCACTATAAAGAATAAAGATTTTCCCTGTCAGACAGAACCACAATTCACACTCAGCCCTATTTCACAGAGTAGCTAAATCTTTACAACATTCTATTTATCAATGGAAGGAGGCCAATTAGCCTGCAACTATTTAATTTGCTGCCAGACTTACAGTCAAGCGATGTGATGCCAACAAGATAGGATGCTCTGTTACTGCTTCAAAGGTTGATAAAGTAGTCTTAATGAATTCTTCTGAGGCAGCTTGCCCTATTGGTTAAAAAAAATAATAAAAAAACCCAAATAAATCACATTTCTTCAGAAAATGCAGTAGTTACATTGCCTGCATAGAAAGTGTTATAGATGCCATAGTGGTTTGTGATTTGTGTTGCAGAATGCTGTATTCAGGGCGGTAGTGGCAGTTGGTTTGTTTTGAGAACAGAGGGTAAATGCTCAGATTGTTTTGGCTTCAGACAGGAACCTCATGCCAACTTTGAGGAAACACAGAATGTTTACCTCAGGTAAGTCCTGTGCTGCAGCTGTACTTGTGTGAGAAGATGTGGTTCTGCAAAGAACACAGGAGAAAGACCTCCCCTGCCTCATCTGCGACCCCTACCACAAAGAAGACGCATGCTCAAGAAGCCCAAGAGGTTGCTAGAACTCATTATCATATCCCTGCCTTCTATTAAGCATAAGCACTGCAATATCAACACAGGTTACCTTACCTATGGCTCCGACCAAGTTCGTTTCTCCTGAATCTATGGATCTGATACAATCCTACAGGAAGAAAGAGCCTTTATGTCAAAAAGCTTTAGAAACAGAACTGAAGAAGTGCAATCACTGAAAAACTGCAACATTCAATTCTTCAAGGGACAGTAAATGCCAAACATTAATGTACTCACATTAGGAAAGACTGCCACAGTAATGAAGATATGAAAGACTGAAAGCATTAAGGACCCAGCTGTTACAATTTTGCCAGTCTCTCATGCTGCTGGACGCTTGGAGTGCAGTCAGGATGATTACTCTGACTGATGTCAGCAATGATAACGCTGCCAGCTAAACAGGCAGTAATTAAATGTCTTCATTGTTAACAGAAAACTGTAATCTCTTAGAAGACTTTGAACTAGCTGGGACATAGCTCTGTTAAAGTCACTCACTAAAAAGAGCAAAGATCCTCCAGATAATGCAATTTTCTGTTATTTGCAACATCTTTTTGATCTTTGTGCACACCACCCATGCGCTGCACCCAGGCACACGCAGGAGGACACAGAAAACGCAAAACCTTCTGTACAAAACCCCCTCAACTAGTCACCATTTTGGGGAACAGGGACAACAAAACACTAGAATCATAGAATCATAGAATCAGTCAGGGTTGGAAGGGACCACAAGGATCATCTAGTTCCAACCCCCCTGCCATGGGCAGGGACACCCTACACTAGATCACGCTGGCCAGAGCCTCGTCCAGCCTGGTCTTAAACACCTCCAGGGACTGGGCCTCAACCACCTCCCTGGACAACCCATTCCAGGGCTTCACCACTCTCATGGTAAAGAACTTCTTCCTCACATCCAGCCTGAATCTCCCCATTTCCAGCTTCATTCCATTCCCCCTAGTCCTATCACTACCTGAGATCCTGAGAAGTCCCTCCCCAAGCCTTCCTGTAGGCCCCCTTCAGATACTGGAAAGCCACAATGAGGTCACCTCGGAGCCTTCTCTTCTCCAGACTGAACAGCCCCAACTCCTTCAGTCTGTCCTCACAGGAGAGGTGCTCCAGCCCTCTGATCATCCTCGTGGCCCTTCTCTGGACACGCTCCAGCACGTCCACATCTCTCCTGTAATAGGGGCTCCAGAACTGGACGCGGTACTCCAGGTGGGGTCTCACCAGAGCCGAGTAGAGGGGGAGAAGCACCTCCCTTGACCTGCTGGTCACACTTCTCCTGATGCAGCCCAGGATCTGATTGGCTTTCCGGGCTGCAAGCGCACATTGAGAGCTCATGTTGAGCTTCTCGTCCACCAGCACCCCCAAGTCTCTCTCCTCGGGGCTGCTCTCCAGCCAGTCCCTGCCCAGCCTGTATTTGTGCCTGGGATTGCCTCGACCCAGATGCAGGACCCTGCACTTGGTCTTGTTGAAGCTCATGAGGTTGGCTTGTGCCCACCTCTCCAGCCTGTCCAGGTCCCTCTGGATGGCATCCCTTCCCTCCAGGGTGTCCACTGCACCACACAGCTTGGTGTCATCAGCAAACTTGCTGAGGGTGCACTCGATGCCACTGTCCATGTCACCCACAAAGATGTTGAACAAGACAGGTCCCAGGACTGATCCCTGAGGGACTAATCCAGGTTAAGAAGATATTACACAATTAAAACCACGATTCCTCTGCATTTCACGTGGATTTCAGTCTTTTGCTTTTACTTCTCCACGCACAGCTGTTTATTGCATACAGGATCCACAAGGCACCTTAACATTTGCTAAAGGATGAAGAATTCTCCTCAGACTCTCTCTTTTTTTCCCCAGTGCAGTATTTGGCACACAGAATTTGCCATGGATAAGCATCTTGCTCATTTGCAATTTTCACACATTATCTATCGATATGATGTAAAACAATAAAGAAAGTGATGGCTGTTGCATGTTTCACAATCAATTGGCACTTCATTAATATGTATTAAATTGGTAGAAGCATCTCCATGGATTATCTTGTTCCTTAAGACGTAAGAAAATCTGAAAGATTCTTCTCTAATGAATTTCTAACTATTTTTATATTATAGAATGGAATCATGGAATGGTTTGAGTTGGAAGGGACCTTAAAGATCATCTAGTTACAACCCCTCCACCATGGGCAGGGACACCTCTCACTGGAACACGTTGCTCAAGGCCTCATCCAACCCAGCCTTCAACACACTCAGGGAGGGGGCATCCACAATCTCCCTGGGCAACCTGTTCCAGTGTCTCAGCATCCCCACAGTAAAGAATTTCTTCCTACTCTCCAATCTAAGTTAAAAGAGTTTGTTATAAAATACATCTGCTTCCATTAAACAGACTGATTTTATCATTTGAAGAAAATTACTATTTAATTAACGTTAATTAAGAAAGTTTCACACCTAATCATAGTCTCAAAAACAATTAGGAAAAATTATTATAGTTGGTGCAAAAATTGTTTGGGCTACTTATGCTTCTTTCCTTAACTTCATGCTAGAAACACAGGAGGAAGATGTATTGGTAAAAAATAAAAACAACCACCAAACAGCTCTCTGTGGATTTTTCAAGCAACCCCTCCAGGAGAGCCTGCACCCCATGAACTCCACCAGGAGCCTATTAGCTGTGCCTCTGGGGCAGAGGGTGTCCTCCCACATATTCCAGATCACAGCTGAAAACATGAAAGCACACTCCCCACTCCCTCTCCATTTCTTTACACAACACTACTGAAAATTACAGTGATGATGGAAATAACTTCAAAGCAGCAAGAGGGGAAAAAAAATTCTCAGTGAACAACATTTAGAGGAAAATAACTCTTCTCCTTCCAGATAGGAAGCACACATCTTTCCACTCCTGAGCATTTCAGGCTGTTGAGAGTAAGATGGTTTTTAATAAATCAGAAAAAACCCAGCCAAACAAAGCCCCTGCAGGACTCAATGGCTAACGTATTTGAGGCCTCAATTACAGCATAGTACTTCAAAGAGGTACAAGCTGATGATCTAATGTCCTTTTAGAGATGTCAGTGGGAATGTTGCTAAGTACCAAAATTCTAGAGGAGACTGTTGCCTGGTAGAATGGATCATTACCCTGCCAGAAATAATTGTGCTAGTCACCTTGTAACACAGCTAGGGAAAATGGACTCACATTTGGTATTCATTTTTGGATATGAAAATTTTCAGGTATACTACTTTATGCATGAATCAAAATAGCAGAACTAAGTTCCTGGATTGTCTTGTTCCATGAAGATAGGACAAAAAGCAGGAAGGATTCTGTACATTTTCCTCTTCTTGGTCTGAGAGGAGAGCTGTGGTGGAACTAGCCTGACTCCCCTAGTTAGGAGTTCAAGCAAGCAGGAGTAACATCAAAAAAACCCTGACATTGAAACACCTGTGACTAGGGCAGTAGATGTGCTAATAGTTTTGGATCACCCTTCTAGAAGGTGAAATTCTTCTGTCAACAGCAGAGGTACAGCAGACCAGATACTAAGAGAAACTTTGTAATTCAACATTTACAGTTTGAAATGACTTTTTCTTCATTCTAATGCTAATTTTTACATGAATTCCACCAGGGGTTTTTTGGGTTTTTTTTTGTTTGTTTGTGAGTGTTTTGTTTGCTTGTTTGGTTTGGGTTTGCTGTTGGTTGTTTTTTTTGTTTGTTTGGGTTTTTTGTGGGTGTTTTTTGTTTACAATCAAGAGTCAAAGGAGAAAGAAATTCATCTGAATTCACTTCATTCTGTTTGTAGCAAATAATTTCTTCTTTTCTAGTCATTCAAACAACCTGGTTGTCATTTATAACCCAAGTACTCAAAAGTATTTCCTTAACTGATGCACAACCTGAGGATTATACATTTAAGGTAATTTTTCTTACATTTAAATAACCCCCAATATTTTCTGCATGTGTTTATTTTGTAAACAAGTTTTAACTTGTCTGCTTTACTCACAAGTAAGGTGCCATAGTTGAAGAGAAAGTCCTCTGTGACTATCTGGTGACAAAATACCTAGTGGAATTTAGCAAAAGTTGAAATAATTACATGCATATCTTGTGATCAGATAAAGTAAAAGTGCTTCACAGCTCTGTTTACAAAACCAGAGAAAATATGCATTTGCAATATCATTAGCGTTGTCTCACAATGCACAAAACAAGGCTGACCTCTCTAATACTGCTACACAGCTGGAATCAGCAGATTATACATTAATAGAATCAGAGTGGTTTGGGTTGGAAGGGACCTCCAAAAGTCATCCAGTCCAATCCCCCTGCAGTCAGCAGGGACATCCTCCACTAGACCAGGTTGCTCAGAGCCTTGTCCAGATTGACCTTGAATACCTTCAGGCACAGGGCCTCAGCTACCTCCCTGGGCAACGTTGTTGCAGTGTTCCATCACCCTAAAGTGCAATCTAAATCTGCTCTGCTCTCATTTCAAACCATTGACCCTTGTCCTATCCTTACGGGCTTTTGTCAACAGTCCCTCTGCAGCCTTCAGGTACTGGAAAGCCACTATTAGGTCTCCTTGGAGCCTTCTCTTCTCCAGGTTGAATGATTAGCAGAAGCTAGGGCTTGGGAAACTCCAAGAGTCAATCTTTTGTGTAACAATTTTTGGGGAGAAAGAAGAAAGAAAAAAAAAGAGAAAAAAAGCCTACCTGGGATGTCACAAGATGAAGCACTACAGGCATCACAGGAAGGCACATCTTCAGTTGTTTGGCTTGGACTGTTGATGGGTGCTTACGTCCAGAGACGTTGCTTAAAGCAGTGAGAATGTCACCTACAGAAAACAACATTTCAGACTGACCTAATGTCACTGAACAGCAGCAAAGGACATAAAACCCATTTCTGTTCCAATCATGTCTTGTCTCTCCTGTTGAAAGTAGCATTCATGGGAATGAATGACAAATTAGGTGAACCCAGCAGTTTTCTAGCTCAGTGTTCAGCCGAGCCAGTTTCCAGCTCTGGCTACAGGGACAGGCACACAAATGCGACCTCTGGCAAAACGCTGAGCACAGCCGTGTAAGGCAGGTGTAGAAGCAAACACGAACCTCTCCCTCATGCCAAGGTGAACTTACACTGGCTCCAGGTGGTTACTCAGGCACAGAATTTTACACTCTCGAAACTGTGGATGCTATTTTATTCCCAGCTAAAATAAAAATTCTCATGACTTCCAGCAGACCATGACTTGAATTCACAGTAAGTAGTGAGTAATATAATGCTGAAGCAGCACGGTACCAATGGAAGACAAAGAATCATCCTCCCTCCCATCCCTGTCTTGATAGGGTGCTTGGTTGCATGGTTTAGTTGATTGGGTGGTGTTGGATGATAGGTTGGGCATGATGATCTTGAAGGTCTCCTCCAACCTGGTCTATTCTGTTCTACTCTACAGATCCCTCCACCAGCCATGTGTTCACCTACTCCCATCCACAAGTTGAACAACAACACTGGTAACCTAAAGCAACAAGGATTGGGCCACAACAACCCCAGGCAGTGCTACAGGCTGGGGTCAGAGTGGCTGGAGAGTGGCCAGGCAGAGAGGGACCTGGGGGTACTGGTTGATTGTAGGCTGAACATGAGCCTGCAGTGTGCCCAGGCAGCCAAGAAGGCTAATGGCATCCTGGCTTGCATCAGGAACAGTGTGGCCAGCAGGAGCAGGGAGGTCATTGTGCCCCTGTACACTGCACTGGTTAGGCCGCACCTTGAGTACTGTGTCCAGTTCTGGGCCCCTCAGTTTAGGAAGGATGTTGACTTGCTGGAACGTGTCCAGAGAAGGGCAACAAAGCTGGTGAGGGGTTTGGAACACAAGCCCTATGAGGAAAGGCTGAGGGAGCTGGGGTTGCTTAGCCTGGAGAAGAGGAGACTGAGGGGTGACCTTATTGCTCTCTACAACTACCTGAAGGGAGGTTGTAGCCAGGCAGAGGTTGGCCTCTTCTCCCAGGCATCCAGCACCAGAACAAGAGGACACAGTCTCAGGCTGCGCCAGGGCAGGTTTAGGCTGGATGTTAGGAAGAAGTTCTACACGGAGAGAGTGATTGCCCATTGGAATCGGCTACCCGTGGAGGTGGTGGAGTCACCTTCACAGGAGGTGTTCAGGAGAAGACTTGATGGGGTGCTTGGCTGTATGGTCTAGTTGTTGGGTGGGTTGGATTGTTTGATGGGTTGGACGCGATGATCTTGAAGGTCTCTTCCAACCTGGTGTATTGTATTGTATTGTATTGTCATGTTTTCCTACAAGAGGTAGCAGCAGCAGGTCAGTGAGAAAACCTAGCTGCCTCAAACACCATAAGGCAAAAAAAATAAATAAATATTAACTCCAATAATGAAAATTCTACTTCAGACTGCAGAGACACATAAAAAACCCCAAGGAACCTTGGTATTGCATTGGCTCAGGAAGGCAAGATGTCTTCTGCATGGAAGCAGCAGGAGAAAAGCCATAGCTTGAATGCAAAGAAGGGAAACTCTGTCCCTATATTCTGCAAATATTAAAAGCCAAATCCTGTTTTGAAAGGACACTTACTGTATTTTTCCCCCTTAATGAGGGAGCTGGGCAAAACACTGCAAAAGGGAAATCACATGGACTTCAAATAAATTAAGGATGAGATCTGGTATTTTTAATGACTTTCATACCAGAAAAGGCCTCTCCTCTCCAAGCAGGTTCCAGAGTCCATTTATGTTGAACAATGCCAATGCTTTTCTTATGCTACTGGGGAGTTCAGTTTTCAACAGAAGCACAAATGATGAAGCCTGGCACTTAAGTAGGTTGTAAAAATACCTAACCTTAAGAATTTGCCTCATTCTATCACGTGCTGCTTAAGAAAGCCCTGCCTGAAACCTCTCCAAACACATAAACTGAATTATTAGTGTTTCATCAACACATTTTCATTTGGAATTACCCACAACACTGTAATTCAAAGCCGCTCCATGGTTTGTGATAATCATTTACTGAACAACTGAAGGTTTAGAGCCTACAGAATCACATTTGCACATTTTGCAGTTGATAGAAATGGTTTATTTTTAGCACAATCTAAGCAATTTAATTAGGTTAAATATTATAAATGCAGAAATATTTTTTCCTTAACCTATGACAACTGAATCTTTTAGAATTGCCCACCAAGATTAACAAGTCCAATTTGTTTAAATATATTTTTAAGGCCAATTTATCCAACTTGTTCATTTTGTCTGGTTTATAGCTACATCTGGTGGAAGAAGATGGGAGCAGTAAGGAGCTTATATAAATGCATAATAATAAAAAAAAAATAAATCTATCTAGAATTAATTCTAAATCATTTAAACTCTTTTAACTGCTCCAGTTTGCAAATCTGGTTATTTTTTCCTCAGGATCCCAACCCTTTAACCTCCTGAAGCAGAATATGCTCCTTTGGCATAATCACAGCAACAAAAGGGAAAAAAAGGTCTTCTGGAATATGTACACATACATAGGGAGGTAGCTTAACCTTAATTAAAAATGAATAATCAACACACAAATCTAGCTTGAGAAGGAAACAACATCTAAAAATTATGCTTGATATACTAGCTGCCAAAATGCATTGAAACTGTCCATCTCTAGAAAAAAAAAACCTCTACAGAACACATGTTAAAACAACTGATGTGTTTCAGTGATCACAGCTGTATGATGTCAGGTACTGAATTAAAAATCAGGGCCTCTTGTATTAGTTGCATATAGCATATAGCCCATTGGAGTGGGCTGCCCAGGGAGATGGAGTCGCCATCACTGGAGGTGTTCAGGAGGAGACTTGATAGGGTGCTTGGTTGCATGGTTTAGTTGATTAGGTGGTGTTGGATGATAGGTTGGACATGATGATCTTGAAGCTCTCTTCCAATCTGGTCTATTCTATTCTAGCACAGAGAGACAGCAGGAGAGAAATTTCTGCCTCAACCACTTCAAGTCTGAGACTTCCAAATGCTGAACCATAGCCACTATGCAAACCTGATATTTACGTAGAAAAAGGGATCAGATATTTGCAGCAAGGCAAAAATATAGTAAGTAGTAAAAGTTTCTCTTCAAATACCAGGGTGACATTCAAGACTCCTGACCTTTGTGGTGCTACCATTCCAGTAATAATGTACAAGATGAAAAATAGATCAGGCATTATTCCACCAGAAAATGATCTTTGGGGAAAAAAAAAAAAAAAAGTTCTTATTTAGAATGGAATAGAATTAACCAGGTTGCAAGAGACCTTAAGATCATTGTGCCCAACCTATCATCCAACACTATCTAATCAACTTTAATCAAATTTAGTGAGAAAGCATACAAAAATCAAGTCTGGCTTTTGCTCCCTTTCTTTCTCACACCATTTCCTTCCTCATCTTGCTGTTTAGCTTTCTTACTGTATTGTGTGGGAGATCTCACTCAAAGTTGTAGCAAGAACTTTAATGATGATTCAACAAGACCAAGTGCAGGGTCCTGCATCTGGGTCGAGGCAATCCCAGGCACAAATACAGGCTGGGCAGTGACTGGCTGGAGAGCAGCCCTGAGGAGAGAGACTTGGGGGTGCTGGTGGACGAGAAGCTCAACACGAGCTCTCAATGTGCGCTTGCAGCCCGGAAAGCCAATCAGATCCCGGGCTGCATCAGGAGAAGTGTGACCAGCAGGTCAAGGGAGGTGCTTCTCCCCCTCTACTCAGCTCTGGTGAGACCCCACCTGGAGTACCGCGTCCAGTTCTGGAGCCCCTATTACAGGAGGGATGTGGACGTGCTGGAGCGTGTCCAGAGAAGGGCCACGAGGATGAGCAGAGGGCTGGAGCACCTCTCCTGTGAGGACAGACTGAAGGAGTTGGGGCTGTTCAGTCTGGGGAAAAGAAGGCTCCGAGGTGACCTCATTGTGGCCTTCCAGTATCTGAAGGGGGCCTACAGGAAGGCTGGGGAGGGACTTCTCAGGATCTCAGGTAGTGATAGGACTAGGGGGAACGGATTGAAGCTGGAAATGGGGAGATTCAGGCTGGATGTGAGGAAGAAGTTCTTCACCATGAGAGTGGTGAAGCCCTGGAATGGGTTATCCAGGGAGGTGGTTGAGGCCCCGTCCCTGGAGATGTTTAAGACCAGGCTGGACGAGGCTCTGGCCAGCGTGATCTAGTGTAGGGTGTCCCTGCCCATGGCAGGGGTTGGAACTAGATGATCCTTGTGGTCCCTTCCAACCCTGACTGATTCTATGATTCTATGATTCGGACTGGCCACACCAATCTCAGACTTTCTCCTCCTTTGCTTCTAGTCTCCTCCTTTCTCTCCCTCCTCTCCCATCTTTCCTCAGAAAGCATAGCTTTTTCCAGGAAAGACAATACCACCAGCTTTACTCATCTAAGGTAACCTTTGTGACACTTCTTAGATTCAGTATCCAAATTACATTCAATCTCACCAACAGATGAGATGAAAATTCACTGTTGTACAAATGGCCAAATCTCACACCCCATTTCATCACCTTCTCTTGACTGATCACCCAGACCCTCAAACTCACTTCTTTTTACTCCAATTTCTTTTCTGATTTCCCACTGGGTCCAAACTAAGCCCTGCAATTTGCAGGTTTTGTCCTATTTGCATGCCTGCCTCTCACTGCTTCTCAAATTCCCCTCTTCCCCAGTACCTCAGCCCAACTCTGATAAGCTTGAGCATATTTGATGGCGACAGGGCTTTAGCTGCTAGATCCAAGAAAACTGTTGTTTGAAAACAGCTAAACAAAGCCTAGAGCAAGTTTTTTTTTACCATTCCAAAGGCCCAAATACCACTGAAATTTGAGCAGATAGTTACAAAATTGTCCAAATGTGTATCCTGGGCACAAAAACTACTGTTCTGAAACTTCAAGTCCTCATTCTTCAGCATAAGGCATGACCTGAGGAAGCACAGATATGCTCTCAGGGAAAAATCTCTCCACCTTCTCTTACACATGTGCCAATTAGACAACTTTATCCAGGCCACAATTCCCCACATTTCCTAAACTAAATATTCAGCATGAAATTTCAGTGTGAGTTTATTAGTACATACTCACAGAAATGCCCTGCTGCATCTCTCTATACTTGAAGGCAAATTTGCCTTTAGTTTTTTCAGTGTTTGGAATACCTTTAAAACACTAATAAAACTTGCTGTACATTTGGGCCTCATTCCCAAGTTCAGCAAATACAAAACATAGGAAATCATGCATTCCAAAATAAAATCATGATAACTAAAAAACTTGATGGTGTGATGCAAAGTTTCCATAAAGAGACAATAAAGTCTTTCCACCTGTATGAGTGAGGAAATATTTGTTTCTCAAGGGAGTATGCAAAGGTAAGATTTATGCAGTTAGCCAAGTAAATTTACCTAGAACTCCTGGCAGCTCCTGTACAATGTGATAGATGAGGAGATCCAGGCATTTTGACAGGTATTCACTGCTGCCTTGCTGCTCTCTTCCTGATGTGGTTTTTCTGCTGTCTCTTTCAATATACATCACAAGCCTACATTTAAAGAAGCACAAAACATTACCTCTCATAAGAGGGAAAAAAAGGGACACCACACCTCAAAAAGCCTACTGAAACAGACTTTCCCAGTATCTGCAGTTACAATCAAGAGGATATAGAATCAATGAAGTTGGAAAAGACCTCAAAGGTCATCAAGTCCAACCTGTCACGCAAGACCTCATGACTGCTAATCACAGAATGGTCTGGGTTGGAAGGGACCTCCAAAGGTCATGCAGTCCAACCCCCTCTGCAGTCAGCAGGGACATCCCCAGTTAGGGAGGTTGCCCAGCACCCTGCTGAGCCTCACCTTGAGTATCTCCAGAGACACATTAGTTTTGGTTCAAGTGTTTTGTTGAAATCTTGGACTTCCCCTTTTAAGTAAATGGATTAAAATAACACAGATAACTGAGTCATTGAACAAAAGGCTGAGCTACTTTAAGTGCCACTCTACTGGTTTCAACAGATACATGATGCTAATGTAAGGAGTGAATTCCTCTGCAGACTTGAACGAGGCTACGTTTTAAATCCACCTTATTTTGAAATATCTGACAAGCAAAAGACTAAACACATGAATTTTCAACATGTAAGAACTCCAACAGCAAAAATCATTGAAGTGGCCAATCCTTCAGTCAAGGAAAATCACACTCCATAAATCGGACCTGAGTCTATCAAAACGTTAGCACTGTTAGCATGGCTGTGCTGAAAGAGATAAAGCTCCAAAGCAGCATTTCCTCTACAAACCTGGGGTTCAAGCTTTCTAAAGACAAACCCAGTGCTTTCATTCTAACTGGTCAGTGCTGTGCAGCTCTGCAGAATGACATTTCTCACAGTGAACTCTGATAACTGATTTAGTAGGCACCTGCTAACTCACAAGAGCTTCCTGTAATACACCTGTAACAGAACGCCACAGGCAACATCTGAAAATGCTCATTTCAATAGACAGAAGGGTCAGACTTCCCTTTAGGAGCATAATATTGACATCTTTGATTTACATTCAATTCCCTAGGGATCCTGTGCAAAGGACCATCAGACAACTGGTGAGTGAAATCCCTGCTCTGGAACATTAAGAATGTGCTTATATATATATATATATATATTTTAAAAAAAAAACCCAAAACCCTTATAATCACTGCTCTTTTAGAGAAGTAAGAAAATCAACTGCCCCAAGTGTACATAACAGAATTGCAGGACCCAAACAAAATACAAAATTGCATCCTAGGAAGTGTTTCTTTCCACCAAATGCATACTTGCTACTTGACTTGACAAGACAAAAGCCGTCCAAGAATGCATTCTGCAGAACTAGGTCTCTAAACAATGCATGATTGTCATGGAATACTACCTTCCTCTTTTTAGAGTCCAACATGATGGCATTCAACAGGTCCAAGTGCCAGGTGCTGCACTTTGGCCACAACAACCCCAGGCAGAGCTACAGGCTGCGGTCGGAGTGGCTGGAGAGCGGCCAAACAGAAAGGGACCTGGGGGTGCTGATCAACAGCTGCCTGAACATGAGCCAGCAGTGTGCCCAGGTGGCCAAGAAGGCCAATGGCATCCTCACTGCAACAAGAATAGTGTGGCCACCTGGAGCAGGTGCCCCTGTACTCTGCACTGGTTAGGCCACACCTTGAGTCCTGTGTCCAGTTCTGGGCCCCTCAGTTTAAGAAGGGCATTGAGACACTTGAACGTGCCCAGAGAAGGGCAACAAGGCTGGGGAGAGGCCTTGAGCACAAGCCCTGTGAGGAGAGGCTGAGGGATATGGGAATGTTTAGCCTAGAGAAGAGGAGGCTCAGGGGGAGACCTCCTTGCTCTCTACAACTACCTGAAGGGTGGTTGTAGCCAGGAGGGAGTTGGTCTCTTCTCTCAAGCCACCAGAACAAGAGGACACAGTCTCAAGCTGTGCCAGGGGAAGTTTAGGCTCGAGACGAGGAGAAAGTTCTTCCCAGCAAGAGAGATTGGCCATTGGAACGTGCTGCCCAGGGAGGTGGAGGAGTCACAGTCCCTGGAGGGGTTCAAGAGGGGATTGGATGTGGCACTTGGTGCCATGGTCTAGTCATGGGGTCTGTGGTGACAGGTTGGTCTTGATGATCTTTGAGGTCTCTTCCAACCTTGGTGATTCTGTGATCCCACCTTATCCTTCCTCAACTGTGCTACAGAGATTGAAATAGATAATTATCTTCCATTATGACCTTACCTTGCTTGACAACTGAGTAGCAACAACTCTCTATTATGAATTAGAACTTGCAGCAGAAACAGAAAGGCTTTTGCTCGAATAACAGTTGAAGGACTCTCAAGTAAACGAGTTACAGCAGTCACAAAATCCTTGGTGGAAAAACACACAAACAATGTTATTGTATGGAAAAAGTTTACTTGTACTTTATTTTAACACTATATACAAAATCTGCTATTTTTTATGAGTATCAGTAAGGTACTTTTCATGTCAACCATATCAAAAAACCAACCAAAACAAAACTTAAAAACCAGAATTAAAACCTGAGCCAGAATGTCAACTGAGTCAGCTGGCCCTACCCAAAAGTTAGGCTGAGCACAAATGGCCTCATGAACATAAACTTCCTTCAGACTGGATTGTCCACGAAGTGACACCACAGAATAAAGAGATGATCAGTACCAGCCTGCATGTGTACAGAGTTTAAAATCCTGCTCTGTAATGCACATTTAATGCACCAAGTTTGCTCCAAATTCTCATTTGCAGACAAGACTAACAAAGGCAACTTCTTCATCACAAAATTGAACACTGAAAGCTGGGAAGGGGCTTTCTACAAGAGCTTGTAGCGATAGGATGAGAGAGGAGGGATTGAAGCTTGAGGAGGGCAGATTTAGACTTGAGATTAGGAAGGAATTGTTTTCACTGAGAGTGGTGAGACTGGAACAGGGTTGCCCAGGGACACTGTGGATGCCCCCTGCCTGGAGATGTTCAAGGCCAAGTTGGATGAGGCCTTAAGCAACCTGATCTACTGAACGGTGTCCCTCCCCACAGTGGGCGTTTGGAATGAGACAATCTTTAAGGTCCCTTCAAAACCAACCCATTCTATTAATCAATAAACTGCAGTATCAGAAAGGGACTGCTTTTAGCAGCGTCAGTCCTGGATCAACAAGAGACATTTCAGAGAACACAACAGGCTGTAGACATACGTTTGGTACCCTTTGCACATTCAAGGGAGTATTGCTTGAATGCCCTTCTGTGACTGTCCCACCTCCTCACAGCTACGTGCATGATTAGAAAGTGACATTACAGGACACTTGGCCACCTGTAAGTGTGGTCACAGTGGAATTTGTTGAAAGCTTCAAGGCCAGCTGGCGTATTTACAGAAACACATTGGCAGTTCTGACTGGGCACAGAAATTACTTTTAGGGAGAGAACAACTCATTTCCAGCTGCAGGAAGAGCCAGGTGGAAAGCTGAAGATTATCTTTTCGTTTAAACACCACTGTTAAAACTATGCATAGGGATACCAAATACAGCTCTCTCAACTAAAGCCTAATTGACTGCTAGATTGAAGATGACTGTCAGGTTACAGCACACATGACAACAGAGGATCTAATGAAAACATAAGGTAGAGCTCCTATTTTCTTGGTCATTTTCATCCTTTCCTCCAAGCAGAGAGGGGATTACTTTTGTTTATAATTGTGCAGACTTACTGCCAAAAAAACCCACCATAAAAAAATATCTTTCTAAACACAGAATGATTTGCTGATCAAAACAGAAAAGCTTTTTGCAAGGTTAAAATTATATTAGCCAGAAATCAGAAGCAGTAGTTTTATTTAGTGACACTAAAACTCCACATTATTAAAATGCTAACATCTGCAAGATGCTTCACTTACAAACTGGCCTAAGGTGCTTTAAGGAGACCATACAGCATAGCTTTAGATTCAGTACAGACATTCATTATTTTCTCTTTTAAATGTCTAAGAGATATGTCACAGCGCTGTCCTCATGCATTCCTTACTGTTTTTCCTCAGGGCCATTATCAGTTATGGTCAGGCTGAGTTTTCTGAATTGATTGAACTGTAGCTGCAGCAGCAATTTATATGTCCATTAGTAACAGCTCCTGAAGATCTTTCAGAGAGAAAGCAAGCCCATACACCTCATTATTTGGATTTTAAGCAAATAAATTTATTTCCTGCTGTTCAGATGCATGTCAGTGAGTTAAGCATTTGGAAAACACAAACCCAGTACCAGGCCCAGCTCCAACTTTTCATTAGTGAAATTCAATCCCAGTGAATTAATATTAATGTGAAATCAAACCTTTTCTTGAATCAGCCTCTGTAGGTGAATCCCACATGACAACATTGCTGAAAACATGGTGAGCATGTGCTGCTGGATTTTGCATATTCCATTCACTAAGGCATTGAGGATGGCTGAGGATCCCACCTTTTCAATGACACTCTGGAAAGCATTAGGTGAGCAACGAGTAATTCTGCATAAAGCCTACAGAAACGACAAATACACACACATGATTGGATGGGATCACAGAATCACAGGATTATTGAGGCTGGGAAAGACCTCTGAGATCAAGTCCAGCCTATGACCTGACCACCACCACATCAGCTAAACCATGCCACCAAGTGCCATATCCCGTATTTTCTTAAAGACCTCCAGTGATGGCGTGCTTATATATATATAAATAAATAATCCAGTAATGGATTATTATAGTAAGAAAAAATATGGAAAATAAAAAACCCCACAGATGGTGACTTTGCCAATAGTTTAGGACTAGCGAGAATTCATACAGTTTTCTTTATAAGACAAACTACAGGAAAAGGCTTTTTATTTCTGGAGACCTCAAAATATATTGCTATACACTACATGCAGCTGAAACTGAAATATTTGGAACAGCGACACGAAACAGAGTCACATCACTATTTTCTTCTAGAGAACCCTGCTGATGGAGCAGCATAGTCCATGCTTGAGCTCTTTATCAGTACAGAATGTAGGTAGCATCAGATAACACTGGCCTAGAAAGCAGCATAGGCAGCAGAAAACACAGATGACCCACACCAGAAGTTCTGGTCACTCTTACAGATGGGTATCTTCCTTCTCTCTGTTCATAGACCATGATAAATAACACTTCACTATCTAAAGTCTATCTTTATAACTAAATAGCTGTCTAGAAACAGTGTTTAGCATAGTAAAGGTGCAAACTATCCTCCAAATACTTAGTTTACAAACAAGGGTGACCATAGCCACAGACCATTAAACGACCTCCACACGAATCTAGTAAGAAAGACATAGCTGCCTTCTAGGATTGCACTGCCGCTTCGGAAGTAGTCCAGGAAAGCTCCAGCACATCAGCAGCCAAGGGGAGAAACTTTAAACCCCCATGAGCTTGCATGTCACAGAGCTCTCTGCTGTAGGAGTGAAACCAGCACTTCAGCTGAAAAGCAGAAGAGAGTTTAGTACAGGATAGAGGACAAAGTAACCTAAGTCACTCCAGCAGATTCAGTATCTGCAAAGAAGACAGAGCTCAGTCAAAAGGTGGTGGAGCATGAATTAGGAACAATGATGAGCAGATGTTAAGAGTAGAGCTCACACCATCATCTCTCAGCAGCCATCCTGGAAGAGGAAGTGATGGCAGAGAGACATAGGCTCTCCTGGAATCAGCTTTTCTGTCCTTGCTCTCTGCACAGACTTCACCTGCACCTATTCTCTCAGCAGCTCCATCCCCTAGCATCATGATCTTTATCAGTCCCACCCAGCTTGAGTTAGTCTGTGATCATCTATGCCCTATCTGTTGCCTTTTGGTCATATAGGCTGTAATGTAGCTGGACACCATCAATCCTTCCAGGCTGCACTCCCTTCTCCAGCCTGAGAAGTAATGCATTCCTGTGTCTGCAGTACCCAAGTCTCTGAAAAAACTATTCAGCACCAAATATTTAAGAAGAAAAAAACCCCAACCACCAGACCCTCAAAAGACTGTGTTGATCTTTGCCAAGTTAGTCTCCATTTAAGTGGCTTATGTCTTGTTATCCTCCTCTGGCAGAAGCAGCTACCTCTTAGAAATTAAGAAAATAAAAACCTTTCAGTACAGTTGTAAGAAAATATTCTTCCCACTGCTAATCTTGTCAGAACGTTCCTGACTTCTTACAGAATTATTTCTTCTGAGCCTAGCAAAACCTTATAAAGATATAACCTCCCTAGAGGCAAAACCTGTGATATTTACCTGAGGCATGTTGGACTCCAAAGTGAGCAAAAACACCGAGACCCAGTCCCCATTTGCCACCTCTGACAGGCAGGACAAGGTAAAGTGTCATTTCTTCACTCCAGAGACTGAATTATACAATCACCTTCTTGATATATTTTTATTATTTACTAAAACAATCAAGTAAAATCCCACAGTGCCTTACTGCTGATCTACTTTGCAGGCAGCCAGCTCGTTCCAGGTAAAGACATGACACGTGGATTTCTTCACAGAAAAGTATTTTTGCATGTGAATATAAATGTCAGGCAAGGGTCAGCTCTTCAGGGTGCATTCAAACAAGGCAGGAATGAGTGCATAATAAAATACAGCAGGACAGTGATCAGCTCCATTGATGTGGTCATGTAGAATAAAAATGCCTACATATCTCTAGCTACAATTTAATGAGGGTAGAGACTGGGCAGTACAATGCAGCTGGAGAATACAGGAGTAATTTACTTCAAAAATTAGCATGGCACTGAAATGTCTAGAAACTTCAGCTGGTAGGAGTGCTAAATTTCAGTATTAATTGGCTGGTTTTCCCTGAAGTTCAGCTTATATACTCAAATAACTCAGCAGTATGAATACACAGCCAGGACTTAGATCAGGCATGGAGTAATGAATCAACAAATGAAGTTCTCTCTTGTTAGTATTTCAACTTCAAAGCAGAGGAAGGCTTACAGTACCACCTTGGTGAATCCTACTTTGGAAGCTTCTTTCTCCCAATTCACTTCAGATGTAGCATAAAATAATTAAAGCTTCATCAATAAAAGGACATGATCCCCAAAAGAGCGGGAAGAAATTATCTGTCTGGAAGAAGATGGAATCAGCCATGTGGCTAGCAATTGTTACCATGAAGGCCAAAAAAAACCAGGAAACTAAGCAGCTACACCAAGAGTGTGGAAGAGCGAATGTCACTTACTCTTGCAGTTCCCCTCATTGCTGCTTTCACTCAAAGCTCTCCTATATGATAGTCTGGAGCAGGTCTTACTTCCAGCATGACTGAAACTCAGTAACTAGTCAAGGGAAAAACATGATCTCCAGCAAGCCTACTGCCTTCATAGGAAAAAATGTTGGTTGGGAGCAGTTATTTTCTTGCTTGTGCTTCCACAGGGGCATCTCTACTGCAGATTTGCACAAGACAAAGATATTTTTGCCTCGGCAGAAGTCAGTGTGCACACACAGCTGGGTCATCTCTACAATACTGCCCTCAACACTAAAGTGTGCAGTGTTAAGGAACTTCAACAGAGAAAATGGAACAGAGTAAAGCACCATGCCCAAACCACTTCTGTTTCAAATCAGAATGCATCTTAAAAGGAAAAAAAAATTCAGTGCCACACCATTTCTGTCACAAAAGGAAATTCCTTACTGAAACAGCAGTTATCTTCAAGGAATCCACTGTAGAATGTGTGAACAGGTACCACAAGGCAGGTCCAATTTCTCCTGTAATAAATCCCTGTGCGTGGCAGGAGAGTGTCGTGCAAACATTTTCCACAATCTTTGCTGCCAAATGGTTCACCACCCGGTCTTCCTAGAGCAGGGAGAGGAAAGCTCAAATACTGAAGGAGGCATCCTGTCATGTTACGAGGACATAAAGTATGTGATCAGAAATGGATCTTCAAGAGACAAGTAAACCAGCTTCATGTAACATTTAACCTCTGTCCTTAATGTGCTGAAGGCACATTATGCCCAAATATCGTATCTTGTCCCAGCATGTGGACAAGTTTCCCTCCTCCAGGAGGAAGACAAAAGCCAAGGCATTAGCCACACCAGCACGCACCCAGTGCATGCAGTGCTCATGCAAATACCAAGTATGGCATAATTCTAGCTTCACGCTTTCTATAGGCTGAAGCCAGTTGTTTATGAGTGTCCACTGGTCAAACCCAGCCTCGAAGATCACCCCAGTTGGTAAACGAGTTGCCCCCTTTCACTTTGTCTCTCTACTTGCTCGAGAGAACAACTCTCAAGCCATAATCTCTGCCATTGAGCTCATGGTTTTTAGCTTCTATCATACATGCACACATACTGAAAGCCTCTGCATCGTGAGAAGCGATTGTGAGGATCATCTCCAGAGGGAGGACCTTCGCTGAGCCCGAGAAGCCAGCGTCATTACAGCCAGTCGCACCGACCGGGAGAGCCCACTGTGCCACCGGAGGACTGGACCAACCCCGAGGGTAAGATCTGCCCAGTTGCCGAGGAGAAGGGACTTGACCGAGATCGAGCCCACATATGCCTAGCCCCGCCATACCGGGAGAGGAGCCGCCACCTGTGCCGCTCTGAGCCCTGTAAATCTCAGGGAATACTAAAGCACCGTTCGTGCCTATACTGCTCCAAACCCGGGACCACTCTGAGAGTCCCGCTGTTCCTTTAAGCCAAGTAAACGAGAAGCCGCCGCTCGACGCATCTGCATTCTCTCCTCGAGGCTGTTTACATCAGCCCCGAGAATCGTCGTAGCCGGGCCGACCCCGCAGCCCTGCCTGCTGTCGTGTCCGATCGGAAACATCCGAGCCCGCCTATCGGCAACCATCGCCCTGCCGTGCGAGCCGACTCCGAGGGCCAACCCCGACCAGGACCGATCTCTATTGTCTGGAGGGAATCAGCCGAGTCCTGAGGGGAACTGTGCTTACGGGCTAAGCCTAGGTTCCATTATTCCCTCTCCACTGCTGCGGAGAGAGGAGACAGCAACCCAACGCTGCCGTCCAGATGACTAGGAACCAGTCCAGCGACAGTAGTCTGCCGGACCTCCACCTTGCTACAAACAACAGCTACAGAGTATCTTCCACGTGCTTTCCATCCGCTAACTCTAGTTCAAAGTATCCGCGTCCAGCAGAGTAACCGCTGACGCAGAGAAACTTGTAACAGCGCTGTATATAGCCAGAAGCCGCCCGCCTCCCGCCGAGTCGTCATCTAGTGGCCAAGCGGCGGAACTGCACCATTCGTTACATAAATACAGATAAAAGTCTGTAGATAGTTCAATTGAGTTCTAATTATAACACTAAGCCACTTATGGAATGTATTTCACGAACGTGCACTAGAACGTGTATATAATTTAGTGATTCATGGATTATTAATAAGTTTTATAATAAAACCAATATTTTCATATTAATAAATTTAATAACCTCTTCATCACGCATATACTGCACAACTCTAACCCTGTGACTGTATAAAAAAGCAGCAACACAATTGCTTTCACTGACTTCAGAGCTCAGTTTTATAAAATGCACTTAACTCAGTTGCTCATTTTCAGTCATGTTGAACATGCACCTCTTCCCAGTTAAAGTTCATGGGTGCTTAGTGAAAAGGAGCTCGAGTGAGAAAGCCAATACCGAAAAAGGGTAAACTAGATGTAAAGTGCTAAAGAACAACTTAGTTTAATCAAGTCTTTCCATTCCAATTGTGAAGAAAAAGAAAAGGCAGATCAAAGTTAGATTCTACTAATATTCTTCTGAAAACACTGAATCACAGAATGGTTGGAAGGGACCTCCAAAGATCATCCAGTCCAACCCCCCTGCAGTCAGCAGGGACATCCTCCACTAGATCAGGCTGCTCAGACCCTCGTCTAGCCTGACCTTGAATATCTCCAGGGATAGGGCCTCAACTACCTCCCTGTGCAACAACCTGTTGCAGCGTTCCACCACCCTCATGATGCAGAACTTATCCTTCATATCCAATTTAAATCTGCTCTGCTTTCATTTCAAACCATTGCCCCTCAACCTGTCACTGCAGGATTTTGTAAACAGTCTCTACGCAGTCATCTTGTAGCCCCCTTCAGGTACTGGAAAGCTGCTTTCAGGTTTCCTCTCTCATGCTTTCCTCCCATCCAGCAATCTCCAACATGTTTTCTGCCTTTAGCTTTGCCTTGGGCAAAAATAAACTCAAGTGGTCTCCCACAAACAGTAAGTGTAAACTCCCCACTCAAATTTTTTGCATTTTACAAACTGGAACTCTATGCCTATTTTCCTTCATTTCTCCTAGTACAGCTAAGTCATCCCCAAGAAAAACAGAGACCACATCATAGCACATATATGAGAATAAAGCTAAGTACCACACTTCAGCATCAAAGGAATGCTAATAATGCAGTAGGATAAAAACGCAGATCTCAAAACCTGCATAGCAGCCACTGCAAAAGGGAAAGCAAAACCTGCACAAATGAATCAAACTGCAAGAAGACAGTACAAATGGTCAGAACATGTCTCAAAAGAAGACCAGAGAGTTAATAAATTCCACCTTTATTAACAGTAATTAGTATCCCACATCCAGAAAACTATTTCCTATTATCCCCTTTCCAAAGCAGCAACGTAAGTGGTGAACATACAGAAACCAACACTGTGTTGTTGCATTGATCTCCTGCTTGGGTCATGGTCTTATCATGATTATTTAAATTCAAGAGCAATACTTAGTTGACAAGAAACTGCAGTGCTGCAGGCTACAATACTTACACAATGCCTAAAGGGGTATTATGGTGGAGAAATTCTACTGAGGACACTGAAAGAACCTTACCCCTTCCCGAAGACTCCTCATTATCACAGTGTAAGCAGTCGAGGGAACCACCCAGCAGTCCCTGGGGTGCCCCTGTTTTTCCTCCTGAAATGAAGCCAATGGCACAAATGATTAAATAAAAAACCCACAATAATCTCAGCCAGATAAGATGGGTAACAGATTCTTAATAAAGCTCACATGACACATTTCAAATTAACATCTGCTAGATGCAATTCCAGGGCAGTAGTACCATTTAATGTTATTTCATGTGCAGCACAGAAATTAATATGATTAGCTTATTCAGCCCCCAAAAGCCATAATAAAATTTGTCCTAATACTTCTGGGTTTCACTGATTCCTTCTAAATTCATACACACAATAAAAATATGTTCCTAACAACAAAATGATGTTAGGAAAAAGTTCTTTACCACGAGGGTAGTGGAACACGGGAACAGGTTGCCTCGGGAGGTGGTTGAGGCCCCATCCCTGAAGATATTCAAGGTCAGGCCAGACAGGGCTCTAGGCAACCTGATGTAGAGGAGGATGCCCCTGCTGACTGCAGAGGCGGTTCGACTAGATAACCTTCAGAGGTCCCTTCCAACCTAGGCCATTCTATGATTACTAGACAACTAATTACTAAGAGTAGTAATGCTGCTCTTCAGGTGTGATTTAATTACATGCAACAAAACTACTTTTGTCTGGCTACTAAAAAAAATTTACATAAGAACAACAACAAAAAAACCCATTCAAAGTCATACAAAGAAATACAAAGTGTTTAATAAAAGAGTTTCTAGTGTAGCCTTCAATCAACTTATTCCAAGTTCTTTATGGATATTCCCTTGAAATGACCCTGCTAGAGAGGCTAATTCAATGCTAGTTGAGTCAGGGGTTTGATTCTGTCATTAGAAGTTAATGAACTCCACACCACAGCAGCCTACTATAACATTTCAAATTTAAAAGAGCATATCTGACTGCCATTAAGCTTTAACTAAAACAACCTCCATATCTAGGCCAATAACACAGAGGAATTATAACCTACTTTTAAAAAAAACCCACCAAAGCACACAACACCAAAAGCAAACCAACAAAACCAGTCACTTTGGTCAAAGAAAGTGAGAGCTAATAGACATGAACTAACTGTTTTTAAGAAAGCATAGGCTGGGCAAGATGAGGAGTAATGATGCAGAAACAAATTATACTTGGTAAGGCTCTCGATTCCTGAACAACCTGTGCCAATTCACCACATCTAATGTGAGAATGTCAAACATTTAACTGAAGCAGGGCACATCAGCAAGGAAGACTACTACTGAATTGCCAAGTGACAAATTTTCCCTCTGTTGAAAATCAATCTACACTTTATTTTCATCATCTGTCAATAGCTAAGGAGTTCATTAAATCTCAAAAAAAATTTAAGCTTTGTTTTGGGTAACCTTGTCTTAGAAGGTTATAGAACAGTTTTCCTTGTAAGTAATTTACAGACAGTAATGTTAAAGGCAGTTTGACAGCTGACAGAGACGTCAGAACTACCACATTCCACCTCCATCATATCAGAGTAACAACTTGCTGACATTTGATCAATTTTCCTTCCAAGGCTTAGTGTGCAAGTGTCAGAGATGGATGGTAGGTTACTAACAGTCAAAAGTAGAATCTTCCCAACCTGGGAAAGACAGGGCAAGACTAGGAGTCAAGAAAGTTGAAAGGACAGCCTGTGCTGGAACTGACATGGAGCTCTCTCTCATTTTATTAATCACATTTAATCAGGAATTCTGGCAAGTTTTTCTTCACATATAAAACACACTATAAAACAGAAAAGCCTTAAGAAATGGTGCAGTCCTGAAAGGTGAATTGGTTTCAAGAATTGAAGAACTCAATGACTTCCTGCAAGATTCAGCCTCTATTTAGAAATTTAAACAGATAAAAATTATATGAATCTTAGCACCCTTCTTAATTACCTAATCACACCCACATAATTTGACCTTTAATAATGTCAAAATAATCACCAAACACTGTGGAATCTTTCTATTTTTTGCTCACAGCCCATTTTGATTAAACTTGTGGTTGAACCTAGAAACACTTAGCAAAAACCCTAGAGGGAACTAAGTCAGCCCTGGCACCCAAAGCTTAGTTTAAATGATAACCATTAAGCAGGCTGAACAGCAAAGTGGAAAAATAAAACATGGAACAAAAAGGTAAACCAAACCCCACTTTTGTACAGTTCTTGATGAATTAGGTGCAGTTATGATTTTTATTTTTTAAATTGAAGCGTAAAGCTTCGCTGTTTAAAGATATAAACTGGGAACAAACTTTGTTTCACCTTACACTACCACTGACTCGGTACAGGATCTTGGCAAGGTCACTTAGTACTGTGGTTCTGCAGTTTAATGAGCAACAAAACACCTACAACATGACAACATCCTGAGAAACAAACAACTAGAACACACAAGGACAAGAAACTGTTGGAGATACAAATGCCAAAAGGAATTTGCCTGGGTTTGTCTGCTGTTACATTTCTAAGGATCACTTGACAATCTCACCTCCTTGGCTATGAGATAAAGAAGCTCCCCAAGAGCTGGCAGAAGGCACTGTTTCAATTTGCTGTTTCTGAAGTTCTCTCTGATGATTTCAGTTAAAAGTAGAATTGCCTAAAAGAAAGAATGAACCTCATAGAACAACACATATAGACTTTTGTCAAGCAGAGTGTACTGCTCACTGTAACAAGCTTTATCTGAAATGCCATCTTGTAGCACTTAGGCTAGAGCGCCTTTTGCAAAGGATTTAACAAGCATGGAAAGACAAAAGAAAGAACAAATTACAAAGCAAATACACAATGGGGATAAAAATGCAGTAAGGAAATAGCCAGGTGATAAATTGTCAGCTGTTTTCTTTTCCCTCAGAACAATAAGAGTAGATATGTCAAGAAAGACCAAAATAAACTCCATTTGCTGTTCCTGTGTTTGGGTCAGAAGATCTAGAAGTTCTCTGCACCACCAGGTTACAGTAAGGACAAGCAACAGGGCAAAAAAAACCCACAAACCCCAGTGGAGCCCTTTATGTAGAAAAAGAAGCCCAAGGAAACTTTGATTTTGAACAAATTCCATCGTGTACAACACAATTACTCCATGTGCCCAAACATAGCCTGGCTCATTGCAAAGCAGAATTGCCATTAAGCATACACTCCAATAAGAACACAGCACACGAGGAACTTCTTGATGGAATACTTACATACAAAGCCACCCATTAATGAAAAAAGTATGACACAACTGAAGTTTTTATCCACGAAGAACACACAGAGTACAACACTGTGACTTAGAAAGTTTTTTTACTCAGAGGTACACTAGAGAGGGGACAAAACCGCTGCTGATTTCTGGAAGATGACTATTTAAAGTGTGTATCATCTGGAAATAACAGAAGATAAAAATCCATTAGCATCCCTGATTTGCAGTTTGCATCCTGCATCTGGGTCAGGCCAGTCCCAGCCACAAATCCAGGCTGGTTGCAGAGTAGCTCTGACCAAACAGCCTTGGGTACCCTGATTGATGAGAAGCTCTCCACTGGCCAGCAGCACCCTCACGCAGCCCAGAAGGCAGCTGTGTGCTGGGCTGCATCCAGAGGAGTTTGGCCAACAGGGCAAGAATGGGGATTCTGCCCCTTGACTCTGCTGAGACCCCATCCCAATACTGCCTCCAGTTTTGGTATCCCCAACATGAAGAGAACAAAGAGCTGGTAGAATAAGTCCAGAGGAGTGCCACAAAGATGAGCCAAGGGCTAGAGCACCTCTGCTATGAGGATAGACTAAGGGAACTGGGGTGGTTCAGCCTGGAGAAGAGAAGGCTCCAGGAGGACCTTTGTGCTGCCTCCCAATATCCAGAGGAATCCTGCAGGAAGGCTGCAGAGGGACTTCTCATGAGGGTGTCTAGAGACAAGACAAGTGGGAATGGTTTGCAGCTGAGGGAGAGCAGGGTTAGACTGAAGCTTAGGAAGAAATTCTTCAGTAGGAGGGTGGTGAAATTCTGGAACAGACTGCCCAGGGAAGTTGCAGCTGCCTTCTCCCTAGGGGTATTGAAGGCCAGGCTGGATGAGGCTTTGAGCAACCTGGGCTAGTGGAAGGTGTCCCTGCCCATGGCAGAAGAGCTGGAGGAGATGATCTCTAAGGTCCCTTCCAATCCACAGCATTCTACATATCTATGAATATCTTCAGCTGTTAATCAGGAACTTCACACAGCCCAGCATTCAGGAGAAAGTTTCCCTCTCAACCAATAAACATATCAGTCACTTTCGAAGCTTCTAACGCATCAGCTCAAGAACATAGCAGCCAAACTTGTTCAAGTGCTGTTCTGCTCCAAATGATGAACACATAATGACAGCATTTTCTCCTTCATTAGATTTGCTTTCTCCAGCTGTATAGAATGACTCCTGCTTTGTGATAAAATACATTCTCAGAACTACTGTCACAGTGGAATCAATACCACTAAAAATACCTCAGCACCACAGCATTAGCAGACACTTTCCACATTTACTTAACACCTCTCAACTTCTCTTTAGACCAAGTGAGAGCAGGCCATGAAATAGTATCTAGACTACATAAAATTGATGAGCTGTGTGGTAACAAGAGCTGCAGACCACAGTCCCAGCAGACTAGCTGGGGACAATAAATCATTGTGACACCCAAGTTAAGATTACTTGCTTGTTTGCAGGAAGACTTGATGAAGAAAACATAAATCAGATTGGCCATCTGCTACTGAGAACCAATGCAGGCTGTTCAAAATTATCAAGTTTAGTGATTTATCTGAAGGAGCAGAAAACCTTGACTTAATATTAGCAATCTTGGGTTGTGCCTGTAATATTTTTTTCCAAAGCATGATTAATAAACTGGTAAACTTAGATGGCATGCTATCTGAATGTATTTATGTATCCAGTCCTACAATTCTCTGAATCCTGTATTCTATTAACTAAATAATTACCCTTTGTATTTAGGACAAGTGAGTAAAGGAATGCTTTGCTAAGTTCTAGTTGGCTGCTTTGCTATTCAGTTAAAGTTCCTCAAAGCCATTCACTGACATCACCCTGGGGAGATTATCCATCTTCTGGGGATGGGGGGGGGGGGATTGGTTGGTGATTGAAATGAAGAACCGAAGATTTAAGAGTAATAAAACTAAACTCAAAGAATAATATCTTATACTAGAGAACAGAAGTTACTCTCAATGAGAAGTAAACCTAGTTATTGTTACTCTGAAGTGATCAGAGTAGCAAGTCATTCTTATGGTTCTTTTCCTCGTATTTGAGCAAAAAAAGGAAAAAGGTGGTAAAATCAAGTTCAAAAAATTCAATCTAAGATGTTATTCTCTTCCCTGCGAGCTGCCAATAAACTAGTCAACACTGCAATTAACTCCAAGTTTGAGATTAAAACAAGCTGGTTTGTTAAACAAGAGAAGAAAAATCTGACATAAGGCTAAAGTTATGTGGAGTTTCCTGATTTCTGTTCTCATCCAAATTGATATTCCACTCCTTTGCCAAAGAGATCACATTCAAAGCTAGTAATACAGAGATATTCCAACATGCTGTCATTCTCCATGGGATTCTTAGTTTATTAACTCAGCCAAAGGATTTGCAAAGAAGCTTGCAGTGTGAAGGCTGTAGTTGGTTCTGAGCCCTTTAAACACTCAGTGGTCACAGACACATAAAAAACCTGACTGGATGTTAGGAAGAAGTTCTTCCCAGAAAGAGAGACTGGCCATGGGAATGTGCTGCCCAAGGAGGTGGTGGAGTCACCATCACTGGAGGTGTTTAGGAAGAGCCTGGACAAGGCACTTGGTGCCATGGTTTAGTTGAGTAGGTAGTGTTGGATGATAGATTGGACTCGATGATCTTGAAGGTCTTATCCAACCTGGCTAATTCTATTCTAACCCAACCAAAGCAGGCACACCTGCCTGTGTCACAGTGTCAGGCTGATACTCCCAATTGGCAAATTGGAAGTAAACAAGAAAATGGAGATTACTGCCTCAAAAAGGATAGACAGAGTGATTCAACACACACAGGAAGCTGGTCTCCTACCAGACACTGCTCCCTGACTTGGAGGCATTCTGTGAAGCTGCTCTATCATATTTTACTATAATAAAAGAGAAGTCTGAAATTTCAGACCAGAGTGGCTCTGTCCTAGATGCCTGAAGGTTGGATTTGTTCAGAGAACAGAGAACAATAGTTGTTTTAATAAATCACCTCAATTCAGTACACGTGGAAGCAGGCCTCTCTAATGTGGGACATTTTTTTCCCCTTTCTGGAAGATGAAGAATACGCAGATTTTTATTTCCAAAAATCCCTGAAAGAGCAAGTGCTTTTTTTCAGAGAATGTAGTTCCTTAAGAAAGAGCTTCAAAATTCACAGACATAGATAAAACTTTGAGGTGTTTTTTTCTAAGGTAACTAAAAATAAATAAGAAGAAATTTTGTTTCATGTGTGTAAAGGCCAATTCCACGGGAAAACAGAGTACAAAGTCAGAAAAAAACCCTGACCTATTAACTTATGGCAACTGCCAGATAGAAATAACATATTAGATGTCTATTAGATGTCTTCATCTTCAATTACACAAGAGCTCAATTTCCCCTCTTGTACTCTAAGATCAGCCTCATTTGGTTTCTAAGCAATGCAGGATTCTTTTAAATGCATACTTAACTGGAAATAGATCAGCTGCAAGGATAAGTCTTAACTTATCGTGGTTTCTTGCTAATATGACCTACATACTAGAGCACAGCAGCAGAAAAAAGCCAGTCAACAGATCCACAGGGACATCTTTGTGGAGGCTGTGAGGCAGTTCACTTGCATTTCATTTTTGCCTTTTAGTGCCCTCCGGTGGTAACACTCAAAAGAAATGGAGCACCTCTGCTACGAAGACAGGCTAAGAGTCAGGCTGAGCTTTGTTCAGCCTGGAAAAAGAGAAGGCTGCAGGGAGACCTAGGACCAGCCTGCCAGTACCTGAAGGGGGCTACAAGAAGACTGCAGAGGGACTGTTGGTAAGGGACAGCAGTGACAGGATGAGAGACAATGGTTTGAAATGAGAGACGAACAGATTTAGATCGGATGTGAGGAACAAGTTCTGCACCGTGATGGGTGGTGCAACACTGAAACAGGTTGCCCAGGAAGGTGGTCGAGACCCTATCCCTGGAGATATTCAAGGCGAGGCTCAACAAGGCTTTCAGCAGTCTAATCTAGTGGAGGATGTCCCTGCTGAAGGCCCTGCTGATTAAACCTTCAGCAGGGACGTTGAACTGGATGACCTTTGGAGGTCCCTTCCAGCCCAAACCTTTCTGTCATTCTATATCCAAATAGATCAACACTCCTCTTGTTACACATGATTAACAATGACTTTATTTTCCGACCAGATGATAATTTTGAGTTTTGTCACCGGTAGGTAGTTCCATGCCAGGTTAGCAAAGATTAGAACCAGAACTGCAGAGAACGAGCTCAGAAGTTTATATATTTGATTAACTGAATTAATTTATGTTCCCATACACGTGCAAGAAAAAATAAAGGTAAACCAGTGAAAGTTTCTGATATGAATAATAAAAGCAGTAACAGAAGTCTCCCTACCACCCCCTGCAAAAAGATGAAGGGAAAAAGAGCTACCTCAGAAACAGGCACACCAGCTCCAAGTTCAGATGTGTGTAACGCCAGCAAACCAATCACTCGAGCAACTGTGGCACGGCTGCAGATCAAACACAATCTTTGTAAGTACAGAAAAAAGTATTTCAAAATCCCACCAAACCAACTACATCTTTGTATTTTACACAGACAGGGAAATGCAGGAAATATCTGAAGTGCTGTTCACAGATTTTCTTCTTATTTCGGTTTGCTTTGCATCATCAAATTATTGCTGTGTTTCAGCTTGATTTAGTAATAAATTTGTGTATAGAGAGATTTCTTTCTTGCAACACTACAGAATGAAAATTATTAGATTATTAACAGTCACATTAATCAGTCACAGCCATGTCCAGTTTTCTTATAACATAGAATCAGAGAGTGGTTCATGTTGGAAGGGACCTCAGAGCTCATCTACACCAACCTCCCCACCATGAGCAGGGACACCTCTCAACTAAATTCAGCTGTTCAAGGCCTCAGCCAACCTGGCCTTCAACGCTCCCAGGAAGGAGGCAGCCACAGCCTCCCCAGGCAGCCTATTGCGGAGTCTCACCACCCTCCTACTGAAGAACTTCTTTCTAAAATCCTACTCTCCAAACCATTCCCCTTTGTCCTATCACTAGACACCCTTACAAAAAGAAAACCCCTAAAGGTCATTTGAAACTTCAGTCTAGCTGACAAAACAGAAATTAAATCTAGATCAACAAATCAGTTTTAAATGTTTCTCTAGAGGGAAAATTGGAGTGATATGATCATGTTACCAAAGAGTACTACAACGAACAGCAGAGGGCACCAGCACACTGAAATATTTCTCACAGGCATGTAAAAGTTTTTTTTAAAAGGCTACCATGATATTTGTTTTACTACTGTTGTACTAAAGGTTGGTTTATTTGGTGACTTTAAGTAACACTGGTACCCTAAATTATATAACTTCTGGATAAGATTTTAGAGATTTCCTGTAATGTTTCATGAAATCCAGTGACAATTCTGTATTTGAATGAATTCATTTGAAGTAATTGGTACTCACATATCCCAACTGGTCGCCACACGCAGCTGCTGTACCAACGCAGGAAACTAGTTTAAAGAAGAAAAATAAGCATTAGGCCACATTAGACCACTGAAATTCACTAATAATAAACAAACAAACAATCATCAAAACATCACTGATTTCAAAAACATTTGGATAACATCTGCAAAACATCATCATAGATAAATGTACAGTCCAAGCTCTGATAATAAAACCTGAGACTGACAAATTTCTTTCTATATTCTTGCCTTAACTTAAGCTGCTAAACATCAGTGTGTTAAAAAACCAAAACACACCCAACAAGCATCTAATAAAAATAAAACATTGGCAAGGTGACAGAGACCTGAAGCAGGCTGCCCAGAGAGACTGGGGAGTCTCCTTCTCTGAAGACTTTCAAAACCCTCCTGGATGAATTTCTATGTGGCCTGCCCTAGGTGACCCTGCTCAGACAAGGGGATTGGACTTGACCTCCAGAGGTCCCTTCCACCCCCTAACATTCTGTGACTGTGTAATGGGCAAAAATAGTTGGCAAATACTACAGGTTAAAGAACAAGGTAGTTTACTTTTCATCTTGTGTAATGGAAGAGCACATCTTAAGATAGCCATAATGGGCAAAAGAAGAAGTCTCTCTTCTGCACTCCTCTGAAAGATATGTTAAAACCATGGTCTGGCAGCAAATGGGTCTTGAAGGGTGAAGCCACCATTTTGGATTACACTAACCCAGCCTCTTCAGGGAGCATGCTCACTTCTTGAGGCAGTGCTTCATGAAAGGTCTTCCTGTTCTTTGAAGTTTTTCCTCCTATTTTTTACAGGCAAATGGCCAACAACAACTGATTTAATTCAAACAACTTTTTTAAAGTCTTCTCTGTCACCTACTGATTTATGAATAGCAGCATTTCATCCTGGGTTATTTCACACTCTTCTTCAAGGGTAGCTTTTACCCCAACCTCTTTCCTACAACAAATCTGGACGTAAATATCTCTGAAAATGGATAGAATTAGTTCCCCTCAGCCCTTCTAAAAAACCTGGCATGGAATTTGGTAAAATCTTCACCTCCTTATTTTTACTTAATTTGTCAAATAATTTTTGTCAGCACACCAACTGTTTCTTGAAATAACTAGAAGCAGAGGATTTTTCCTGCAACAAGCAGCACGTGCAGTGTTCTGATTCCTTCAAAGCTTTATTATTTACCAACTGAGAGCTAATTAGCCGGCTCGCAACTTCCTTGTGGACAGCCACAGTAGAGAGATAGTGCAGTAAATTCAGCTTCGAACGTGCTGCTCCTGTGCTCTTCTCTGGGGAATCAAGCAGTGCACAGAGTCGTTGCAAGGAATCATTCCAGTCTGTGTCTCCCATGGATGATAATGTCTCAGCTGACCATAGAAAGCAAACAAGTAGTGAAAGGGAAGGGATCTTTGATGTTGCTTTAATACACTGGAAAGTAACATCAACACAGATAAACAAGCTCTGAAGTTTGAATTATCATTTGAGTACTTCAAATGCTAACCAAACAGGTTGCAATTCATGTCTGCAGATCACAGAATTTAGAAGTAATAGCAAGGGGGGAAGAAATAAGAAATGTAGCAATAAAAGCCTCAAAACATTCTGAAAGTGCAACCTGCTTAAGTCCTTCAACCTCATCTCAGTAAACATTTGTTGGCACTGTATTTAGGGAAGAGTGCTTCTTGTCCTTAATCATTAGTTACCAATTCTAAATAATGGAGTGAAATTTCATTAGAGTAAAGCTGAAGCAAAAACTAAGGGAAGTCAGCAAAACCTCCATGGGATCAATGCTGAAGGGCTGAAACTAGATGATCCTTGAGACCCCTTCCAACCCAAACCATTCTATGCATCTATGTATCTGAAATATGTATCTGGGGGTGCTGGTGGATGAGAAGCTCAACATGAGCTCTCAATGTGCACGCTGGCCGTGCAGCCTGGAAAGCCAATCAGAGCTTGGGCTGCATCAGAAGTGCGGCCAGCAGGTCAACTGGAAAGGAGGTGATTCTCCCCCTGTCTACTCAGCTCTGGTGAGACCCCACCTGGAGTACTGCCTCCAGTTCTGGAGCCCCTATTACAGGAGGGATGTGGACATGCTGGAACATGTCCAGAGAAGGGCCACGAGGATGAGCAGAGGGCTGGAGCACCTCTCCTATGAGGACAGCCTGAAGGAGTTGGGGCTGTTCAGTCTGAAGAAAAGAAGGCTCCGAGGTGACCTCATTGTGGCCTTCCAGTATCTGAGGGGGCCTACAGGAAGGCTGGGGAGGGACTTCTCAGGATCTCAGGTAGTGATAGGACTAGGGGGAATGGAATGAAGCTGGAGGTGGGGAGATTCAGGCTAGATGTGAGGAGGAAGTTCTTCCCCATGAGAGTGGTGAAGCCCTGGAATGGGTTATCCAGGGAGGTGGTTGAGGCCCCATCCCTGGAGGTGTTTAAGCCCAGGCTGGATGAGGCTCTGGCCAGCCTGATCTAGTGTGGGGGTGTCCCTGCCCATGGCAGGGAGGTTGGAACTAGATGATCCTTGTGGTCCCTTCCAACTCTGACTGATTCTATGAAATGTGCATATTTGCTTACACCAGTAGTTAAGCCTTAATAGTCTCAGAACATGGATGACTTCAGAAGGAACACAAAGAAGTCAGATATCAGGATGCTAGCCAAAAATCTATGGCTCAGTTCATTGACTACTGCACATGAAGAGAGAGTTTTCCAAGACTGCAAAAGAGCTACAGGCAGGAAAATGTCACAACTGCAAAAAAACCCCAACTCTGCCCCATATTAAATAAATACAGACAACAACAGTTAAATATTTTGGAATAGTTTGATAACAACATGCAAGATGAGCTAAAACACCACTGCCTTAGGCAATGATCATTTTTGCTTTGGATGTTGGCCAAATGAAAAATATTTTCTATTACAACATTCTTGATTGGGAGCCTGGGTGGCATTCTGTCCTTTCCAATTAGAAGATTTCCTCAACAAATTAAGTCACTGAAACACACAGAATGGTTTGGGTTGGAAATGACCTCCAAAGATTATCTAGTCAAACCTCCCCTGCAGTCAGCAGAGATATCCTCCACTAGATCAGGTTGCTCAGAGCCTTGTCAAGCCTGACCTTGAATATCTCCAGGGATGGGGCCTCAACTGCCCCCCAGGCAATCTGTTCCAGTGTTGCAACACCCTCATGGTGCAGATCTTGTTCCTAGCATCCAAATCTCCTCTTCTCTCATTTCAAACCATACTTTATAGAAGCATACGTCATAGAAAGAAAAAAATCAATTTGTTATCTAGGAAGAGGTGCTATGTGAATTCTAGAAGGACTACCTGGCTGGCATCCCTCTTCAAGCACAATAAAGTCTAATAATGCTTCCTTAGACTAGAAGAAATACCCCAGGAGAAGAAATGTTGCACTGCTGAAAAACAGGCAGCTGCTGTCAATAGAGGGAAGGAAAAAACCCAACATAAAGGAAATTAAAACGAATCCCAAACAACTCAACCTTATCCGTTTGAATTCCTGTAACATTTCATGTTTAAAGGTGAGACTGGAAAGCTGCTTAGTGTTACAACCAATCAACAGTGACCAACATGACTTGCTGCCAGTTATATTTTCTCTCCCTCTGTTCCAAGTATTACTCTGAGAAACTTTCTGCCTGGCTGTTTTGGGATTGTTTTTCCTGCTTGCTGCCATTGGTGTTTACTGTCAGCAGCATTAAAATCCCAGGTGGCTTTTTTTGTTTCCAGTGCAAGATCTGGCATGGGTCCACTTCCCCAGGTAAAAGGGGGGTTCTCTTAGTGGGAACTGAAAATGTGCAACAGGCAGCTCTGCTCTTGTGTGCACCATGTTCTGATGCTTTCCCTAGCATCTGCTGGCGGCCACTCTCTTAAGAGTCAGGAGACTACTCTAGGTGGACCCTTACTGCTATAACAATCATTCTGCCCTGTACTCAGCACTGGTTAAGCCACACCTTGAGTCCTGTGTCCAGTTCTGGGCCCCTCAGTTTAGGAAAGATGTTGAGTTGCTGGAAGGTGTCCAGAGAAGGGCAACAAAGCTGGAGAGGGGTTTGGAGCACAGCCCTGTGAGGAGAGGCTGAGGGAGCTGGGGTTGCTTAGCCTGGAGAAGAGGAGGCTTAGGGGAGACCTTCTTGCTCTCTCCAACTCCCTGAAGGGAGGTTGTAGCCAGGTGGGGGTTGGTCTCTTCTCCCAGGCACCCAGCACCATAACAAGATGGCACAGTCTCAAGCTGTGCCAAGGAGGTTTAGGCTGGATGTTAGGAAGAAATTCTTCCCAGCAAGAGAGATTGGCCATTGGAACGGGCTGCCCAGGGAGGTGGGGGAATCACCATCACTGGAGATGTTTAGGAAGAAACTGGATGAGGCACTTGGTGCCATGGTTTAGTTGATTAGATGGTGTTGGATGACAGGTTGGACTTGATCTCTGAGGTCTCTTCCAATCTGGTTAATTCTAACACTGCACATTTAAAGATCCTCTTCTCATTTGCTTCTTTACCTTTGTAAAATTGTAAGCTCCCTGGTTGAGTATTTTGGTTAAATTATCTCAGCTTTTTATAAATTCCCTCCACCCCAGACTAAACCAGTGCTGGACGCGATGATCTTGAAGGTCTCTTCCAACCTGGTGTATTGTATTGTATATTTTAAAAGCTTTTGAGCACAGGCTTGTAACTGAGAAAGGCAGAAGAGAAACCAAAGGCATGCAACTGTTTGTAAAGTCTGTTTGGAATTGGTCTAGCTAAAAACATTTCACATGTAGCTTCAGTCTCAGAAAAGCCTTGAGTTTTGTAACTCTGTGAGCTCATCATCTACAAAAGGCAGCTACAGGTCTTGGGACTGCAAGTTCCACCATCTTATGCAGCACTTAGCTTCAGCAGATACATACCTGAGTATGCTGGTAAATGCAAAGTTTTCCAGTCAAATCTAATTGGCACTTGCTTCATGATCTGGAAAAGTAAACAGATTACAACTAGTTCCAATACATTTCTGGAAAGCTCTAAGCAGCTGAACGTGAAAACAAAGATGCAGCAACTCCACAGGATGGGTGTACAACCCTCTGCTCATTACTGAACTATTTTCCATTGTTTCCTGGTATGGATTTCTTCCAAGCAGCTGCTTCAGGTTTAGCTCTATGTTTTTAATATAATTAAATTGTTAGTATTGACACATAAGTGTTGGTTTGGGGTTTTATAATGGGAATACAAAATGATAGGATTTTTTCAGTTCACACTTTTATCATGCTTACATGTGGGAACAATACTTCATGAGCTGAGAGCTCATGAAATGTTCTAGCAGATCATCCTCATCATACAGTAAACACATACATTTTATCTTCCAGAATGATCTAGTGTATATAAAAGCTTCATTATCACAAATGAGTCATTTGTAAGGTAGGAAATTTTTTCCCACAACACATAATATCCTGGAATGTCATGAAACTGGATGACTGCTCAGTGACTGAGTGTTTGAGTACAATTTTCAGTAACTAAAGCATACAAAAGAAGTAACTGGAATTTAGCCTTTGACAGATGAAGCCTAGATGTAACTAGAGAGCTGTTTTCTACAAGAGATCTTCACTTGCACAGCTCTGCAGAACACAGGGCAATTTTACAGTACCAGCTGACATTTCAGCTTTTAAAACACTGCCAGCATCTCACAAATGCCTTTCCAGGAGATTAAACTGCAAGCTTCCTTCAACTTTACCAGGTGTCAGTATCCTCCCTTAGTCTGAAGATTGCCAAGTATGCAGGGACTCCAATTGCATGTTCCTGGAATTTAGAGGGCTATTTTGCATTAATTCCCAGGCTGGCATTGCATGGTAAGGAGATTAGTCTCCATGTGCACATCAGCATGTACACTTACTCCTCATCTCAATCTCATCTCTCAGACACGCAGTAAGAAAGGAAGCAGTCAAGGGCAAAGACTTGAGTTGGAGTCTGGAAACAGAACTGGGATTTCACCGAGGGGACATTCAAATGCAAAATTACCTCTCTAATTCTCCACCAAAAATGATGTCCCTACCCCAAACATATCAGTTACTCTATCTAGATTTTTAAGCATCAGGAGTTCTACTTAAATCAACGTTATACTAAAGCAAGACGGCAACTAAAAGCTGCAAGACATTCTTAATGAGACAGATGCTCGCTTGCAGTGTTGCATTCCATGCATCCACCACTGTGAGTTAAGCTGCTGAAATGACTTCAGGTGCTCCTGCCTGTCATCCCTTCTACCAGCAGTACACATGCCTAGACACACATCACACTCTGCACTGCAGAGCTCCAGTTCTTTCTTGACCTTTCCTTTGCTGTCAAGCAAATGGCAGTTTCTGCACAAGACAACTATCACAAATTGTGACCACATTAGAATCCATATGAGAAAAATCAGGTGGTCATTTCTTTTAACTTAAGGTTGTCTTTTTGAGAGAAAGTAAGTTCACATTTACTGGAAGCATTACCATGGCTGAAGTTTAACAAAAGTGCCTCTGTAAAGGTCTATCTCCTTATCTAAAAGGCTTCATAGATGGTCTTGTTCAGACTATATCAAAACACAGCTTTTTGTTCATTTAAGCAACAGGTATCAAAGCAAGTCAACAGAAAACAAATCTACAAAAGCACTGAACACAGCATTTAGTAGCATCTATTTCTTATAAGCTATTAATTAGTAATATTCCATCCCAAAATAACTCAAATTCTCCAGATTAGCAACACAATAGGATTATAAAAGACTGCCAAAAATTGGATGAGAGCCTGCCAGCTGACTGGGTGGAACTGCTTTAAAATGAGAATTGTACAATACAGGAAAGGAGTTTCACATCTGCAAAAATAGCCTCAACCACAACTCCTGAATCTTTTATTTCATTTTGCTGTACCTTTGGATTGTCAATGATTGGTGTTATCATCAGATCAGATTCAGTGTAAATGAGCTCTTTCAGTCTTGACTTCATATCCTGCTGACTTGAGCGTGTATTTTTAGCCTAGAACAAGAACAGAGGGTTGTTGGTTTGGGTTTTTGTTTTGGTTCGTTGTTGTTTGTTGGTTTTTTTCCAAGTGATTTTTCTTTTTTTAAGATGTTTGATTATTCCCACAATATTTCATTTCACCATTATACTACAGGTTGGCCACGTAAACAGCATAGGCCTTTTTATGTATGTAGTAGCAGATAGGGCCAAGAAAAAAATTGTGGACACTGGAACAGCTTGCCCAGGGAGGTGGTGGAAGCCTCATCCCTAGAGGTTTTGAAAGCCAGGCTGGATGTGGCTCCAGGCAACCTGATCTAGTGTGATGTGTCCCTGCCCAGGGCAGGGGGTTGGAACTGGATGATCCTTGAGGTCCTTTCCAACCCTAACAATTCTATGAAATATGTTGGAATAAAATATACTGGGTCCAAAAAGTAGCCTGAGAAAGGAGAAGACAGATGTTTGATCTCCTTTTTCCCCCCCCCTCAGTGTAGAAAATGAAAAATTCAACTCTTACATCTGAAGTCTGCAAACATATTTCAAAGAATTTGCACACTGTAGGAACTGCTCTCATCTTGTAATTATAGAAGGATGGAGAACACCACTGAAAAGAAAGCAGACTCCAGGCTAAAATTCTAACTATGAGGATACCACCACCCATTAGTATTATTTTTCTGCTCACCTTTTTCAAAGATGAAGCTCTTTGAGGGGAATTTTGTCTGAGGGCAGTAGTAGCATCATTTACTTCTACTGCAGTGCTTGTTCTAGGTGTAGGACGAGAACTGGTGAGAAATAAAAAAAGAAGAGGAAAAAACACACCCCAAAAAATTATAAATTAAGTATCACTGCAAACTACATTTTTTTTTGTTTCTGTTTTGAAACCTCCATGCTATACAGTAAGCTGTCAACAAAAGTGATGCTATGCCTGACCCATCAATTAAACACAAGCTTTGTGTGTCTCAATATGTGCTGACAAGGATTTGTTTGCCAGTTAAAAATAGGAAGGAGCAGGTGATTTCTTTTATGGGATGTTTTTAAGTGAATGTAATTCTTATTTTCTCACCTACAGCCACACTCCAAACTGCATGCTAGAACATTGTTATCTTAATTCCTCATAACAAACATACAATGGTAAATACCTTGACAAAAGCCTGCAAAGAAATTTTAAGTTATTCTCTTCTGAATGCCAACTCCAGCCTAGGTAATGAGAATTCCAAAGTGCCCAATTCTCATGAGTTTACTTTTCAGGGTTTGGTGTCTGGGGTTTTTTTTTGTTTGTTTGAGAGTTTTGTTTATTTACTTATTCATTCATTTTAATCCTGTCTGCTCACGAGGAACAAGCTGAAAGACTGCAAATTTGCAATTTTTTTATGAAGTTGCTAATGAACTTTTTGTAGTATTCATTGATTTCAACTGAACTGTTTCAAACCAACTTTAGAATTATTACAACTCACAGGCCAGGAAACTAATCAATGGCTTCAAATAAATGCGTTTTCTTCATGAGGTGAAATTAATGCACACACTTAGCTGCAAGTCACTTTTACCCATTAGAAAAAGCAACTAAATTCAAAATGCAAACACCAAGCAAAATTGATGATACCCGGGAGAGGAGAAAAACAAAAAATAAAAATCAATGACCAAATGAGTAACATAGTTGTTCTCTTTCTTTTCCTTATTTTCTTAAAGGCACCTTTTACTACTTTCAACAGCAACCTAAATTTAAAGAATGCCAAAATATGACCTACTAGATAGATGAAACTACATAAAATATCTTAAAAGCCCATGGTAGAAATACATCAGGATCTGCTTGGATCCAGTCTGATTCCGTAGGATTTCTTGCTAGGAGGCTGAACAAGTTATTCCAGGTTCCCACGTTCTTCAAAACACGTAGATTTGTTGAATCTATTTTTTTTTCCAAACCTAATTTGCTTTCATTTGTGTTTGAGATACAGAAAAATCTTCCCTACTATTCCAGTTCTCAGCTGGTTTCTCAGTTTAAAAGAAGACAAATGATTGTTGAATTGAACAGATGAAACAAACAACATCTACTCCCTTTCCAAAGCTACTGCTTTGAAAAGCTGATTAACCACTCCAGCAGCTAAGTAAACTCTGGTGCCAAGTGCCAGGTCAGCAGCTTCACTTCAATGTTTTAAAACTTCATTAGGTAAATCCATGCTGTTTTGAGATGTTAAGTCACTGAAGCAGAGAGTATTTCAGAAAATAGCAATTTAAAAATTTGTATTACTTTATTGTAAGTACATTAATTTTCCTGTTAAGTACACTGTTGTTAAACACACTTTTTCCCCCCTCTCTGCTCTTATTCCTGACATAATTTGGATCAGATATTACACCAAGGTGTTTGCAATACCATTGCAGTCTCTCTCTTTAGCAGATTGCTAAAGCAAACAGCAAATGCTAGTTTAAATTACTAATGGTATGGGTTTAGCTGTCATGTTTTAAGTGAGAAGTTGTACTTTATTAAACCCAGCTGAAATAACTGGAAAAGCAGACACACTATCGTGTACCAAAGCCCTATTTCAGGTTATGCAAGAAGCTTTAAAAAGAGTGTTTTATTTCAAACTGGAATATTTCTGCTTGATGACTCTAAGAACAATATCTATTTCACTCAATCTTGTCTTGAAAGATGGTGCAAAGTTTCAGAATCAGCTAACAAGTAAAACACATCATTGTTAAACCAATCACTATTTTGCATTTAATACTTATACAGTAGATATTTATTAATAGCTTGTGATGAAAAGCTGCAGGTAGAATTGATGAGTGGGCCTTAAGCATTAATTAGCAGATTTTAAGCTGCAGGCTTTTCCTTGTATATTTAAAAGTAAGGATATCTAAAGCATATTTTCTTATAAAAAGGCAGAAAAGTTGTAAATAAGTTTTTCTATTCAGACAGCTATGAAGTCAGAAGTCTGCTGCTCCCCAAACCTAGTGTAATAAAGCCATAAAAGCATTGCTGTAAACAACACAGTGCTTTTGCAGCTCTTCAAAGGTGACTTAATATGAATTAAACTGGTGATAGAAAATTCCAAAGGAGACTCATTAACAGAAAGTTAGTAACAGCATTATACAACACCTGAAGGAACATTCTAATTGTTCTTTAGGTTTTCATACCTGAGAAGAAAGATGGATTCCTTGAATTCACCATCAATTGCACTTTTGGGGCGCAGCTCAGTCTGAGTTTCTGCTGAAAAGAGAACATGAGCTTGCATTCAGAAGGCCAAAACAAATCAAACAGAAGGAATAAGCACATTGGTAAAGCTGCCCAAATTAAACAAGACACAAAGTAACCTAATAAAACAATAGTACCTATTTTGAAAGTATTGCTTGGTAGCTTCTTATCTTCTCTTGAGGATGACATGTCATCTAGGTTTTTCTGAGCATCCACCTGCTCTTTGGCATTCCAAGACACTGATGACTCTGTGCTCTCACTGCTATTAAAAAAGAGGTATTAATTTAACAGATTTTAACAGAGAAGTATCAGGTCCATTATAAACAGCAATCACTAGTATCGGACTTGCCTGTCATTCTCTAGAACCATGGCAGCGTGTTAAATATATTTTTGGATTAGTAAAGGCAAAGAAGAAAAGCAAGTTTACAACAAACCAGTTGGAGAATATTAACAATTCTTTAGTTCACTCCCTGGAACTGGCATGAAAAAAAAAAAAAAAAAAATCTGGAAAGTTAAATTATCCCATGATGCCAGAGCTATAAAGAAATATTACAAGCTTTAGAAACCATTCAGTCTTCACAGGAAGAAGTCACAATAATCCTACCTCAAATAATGAAGTCAGCAGCCTAGATTAGGATCAAGAAAAACCTATCTGGTTTTTGCATAATGATTTACATGTCACACTTCATTCTAAGGTAATTGATATTGGTTGGTTGTTTTGTTTTTTAATCTAGCCCTCTATTATTCAGATGGAACTGGGTCATATAACCTTCCTCATGTCTCTCCAGGATATCAAATATTAATCAGACCCAGATTGTGAAGAAAAGAAATACATGGGCCTCACAGCTGGAAAAAAAACAAACCCAACAAACCCAGTATTGAACTTGTTTTGCCTGTCAAGCCCACATCCTTTCTTTGTCAGATCTGTCAGTTGCTGCACACCTCAGCAGATATTTCAGAGGTATTAAAAAACCCTCAAATGTAAGGTGACATAACCAAGTATCCCACAGGAGATTAAGATTCTTCTGTTTCTCCTAAAGTTCCTCCAAGGTGAGCATTATCGTAGAGGCTGACATTAAGGCTTGCTAAAACCTGGAACACACTCACTTTGTGGCATAAACTTTAAATCTTGATTTACCTGTCTTGGTGGTGAAAGCAGTATGAAAATGAGAAGACAAGGAGCTGGAGAAGACAAGGATCTCCAGCTAGAATGTTAGAACAAAAATACTGCAACACCAGTATCAGAAATAGGTATTAAATATCAAAAGAGAATTTGGAAATTGCTAGAACACAAATTATTCAGCATTCTGACCGAAAACTATTCTCACATCACTTCCCTAGATTGGAACCTCAAGTATCTTTCAAATTTTTAGGACAAAAAACCCCATAAAATACCCTAAACACTAAATATCCCAAATCAAATTGAAACCCAAAACCCATCCAGGTAACAGAAGCTTAAGCTTTTAATACAGAGAACCTATTTTCACAAGAGGTTTGGGGGGTTCTGCATATATAGCAGTGTAGACTATTACAAATTTATGAGGAAATCACATTAGATTAATGTTCTAGCTCATAAGCAAGGAATATGGGTCAGCTGCATTTGCAAGGATATAAAGCTGAACCACAAATCTAAGATGCTGTACTGACAGGATTTGTGATGCTCTAAGCCTAATGCACAAAAAACCAAAACACAACTAAGGATAAAACTGACCCTTATTTGGAAGGGTCTACAGAAGCCTTCAAAAAAAACAAGCAGTCAAATTCCTGGGCATCATTGGTATGTACACAAATAGATAGGTCAGAAGGAAGTTTTTCACACATTCTATAGCCTGGAGGAAGGAATTTGTTGGAAGTGAACAGTGTAATACGCTAACAGGGTAGTACAATTCCTAAGCAGCCAAAACTGTCTAGTGGATGGTCTAAAACTCCCTTCATCAATTAGTTAAAATAATGAAAACATAAAACAAAATTTGTCTTTTTGAAATCCAAATTTACAGAAAAACATAAGAACATTTTTATTTTTCACTACTGTAAAAAAGCCATTCAGTACCTGGAGCTTGTGACCTGGCTGTCTGCAGAATCACGCCCACAATGGCTAAGGGATCCTTTCCAGAAGGGATGCTGCAATAGCTCTGTCCAGTTCAGCCTTTTGAAAAGCAACAAGCAAACTGAAAAAGCAGTGGCAAAGTGCAGCTCCACAGAGAGAGTAGGTTTTGAACTCAGTGACACTCCAGAGCAATTCATCTTGTTGGCTTTTATTTGGCCAATAAATAGAAGTTCTTGCGCGACAAACTTTTTGCCTCAGAACAGAATAGATAATTCACATAGCACAGAGGTAAGAGAGTAAGAACGAAGGAAACTGCATAGCCAGCCCCAATGCGTAAGTTATCTGAACTACCCTATAAATGATAATCTGTTATTTAACAATATATCAGCTGTAAATCAAAGCCTTATAAAATAGATGTGCCTATTGCTCTAGGAAAGCAAAGCCATCCAATTTTGGAACTACTCAGCATTTGTTCTAATTACCTACTTAGCACCAGCTACAAAGAGAAAAAAGAGGTTTCATCAAAGCATTCATTCTTAGTATCTTTATAGGAGCACAATTTGCTTTTTTATGAGGATGAAATTATTTTTACCTTCTCTGTCACCTACAAAACACTATACATACACCACCAGAGCAATTATTTTCTCCAAAAGATTAAAACTGTCATGGATTACAGTTTACCTTTTCTGAGGATCCTTTTGAAGCAACCCATCAAGCAAACTAATGAACTCAGCTGAAGGTTTGGGAAAAGCAGAACCTGTGAATAGAAGCACCTGAGAAGCAAGTACTCGACAGCAAAAACAAGCATCACATGGTGTAGATCAAATCCCTATCTACTGGCCACACTAAAAGATTTTTGCTTTAATAGTAACTTCATCTGAAAAAAAAAAAAAAAAAAAAAAAAAAAAAAAGGAAAGCATGAAGAAACTTAAATATACACTCTTGGCATTTCAAAGAATCTTCAAAACACCACCAACAAAACACCACCAAAAGCCCAACAGAACTAACTGCAAAACCCCAAAACCAAGCTCCCAACGCTCAAACTACTGAAAATTGATCAAATGTTAAAAAAGCATCCTCCAATTATCATATAGCTATGAGCAAGAAACAAAGCAGAAAGGACAAGAGGCAATGGATGTAAGCTGCAGCACAGGAGGTTCCACCTCAACACAAGGGGGAGCTTCTTTACTGTATGGGTCACAGACCACTGGAACAGGCTCCCCAGAGAGGTGGTGGAGTCTCCTCCTCCGGAGACTTTCAAAACCTGTCTGTATGCATTCCTCTGTGACCTGAGCTAGATTGTATGGCCCTGCTCTGGCAGGGGGTTGGACTTGATTATCTCTTTGGGTCCCTTCCAATCCCTGACATCCTGTGATCCAGAGTTGAAATCTGCTGAAGTTTTATTTCCCGCCAACCATGACAATTTTAAGAGGCTCACTGTTACACCTCATTATACAAAAGAAGATTCAAAAATATTTATGGAGCTGGGAGAGACTCTACTTCTGAGAGCTCACACCTATGAAATGCACTTCATTCAGTTTAGAACCAAAAACCTCCTAGAATTAAACTTAGAATCTCTTAGAGTTAAGTACCAAGAGTTATAATTCTATAGGTTACCCTTCTCACTGCATTACCATGGACTGAATATTCAAGGGTGTCCATGAATATCACTGATGCCTAGAATGACCGAGATCAAAGATTCCATCCCAGAGGGCAAGTTTACTTAAAATTGTTAACACTAACTTATGTGTCTGGATAGGAAAAGGGCATTAAGCATTCATGAATGGGGCAAAAGTCCTTAGCAAAGGCAGCAATGCTACCATTGACTTTGGACAGCTAACAGATTCCTGCTGTCATCCTCATGCACAAACAGTGCAAACCAAATCTTTTGCTTTGTAAGTATGGTTTATGAATCAAATCAGAGTCAATCTAACAGAATCTTACTCTCTGGTCTAAGTGGCAATGGATCTTCATACAAAATCTTTTGAAGTACTTCACTTAAGCTGGCTGAGAAGAATGGTGCTGTTCCTACAAACAAACAGAAGTCTATGTCACAAATGAGGCAAACCTCAAAATGCCTGCCAGGTGCAAGGAGAGATAAGCAGCTCCTTTTCTTCAGGAAATATCCAAACAAACACACACCCTCAGCCTGATTGTGTGCTTGTCACTTTTGATGCAAACCCTTGGATTAAATTCTTCTCCTGCAAACAGCAAAAGAGACCATGGCCAGAAGAGGCATCAAAAGTGGCCTGACAAACATCATCATAATAGCCGGGTATGAATCAGCAACATAACAAGAGGAGAAAGTCTAGGCAGCAATCTCAGTATCTGTGACTACACTGATTCAACAAGTCAGTGTATTGGTTAAGATTTCAGACGGTTGCACTGCAATTCTCTTTCATGATGACATTTTCCTTCCAGAAGCAACCAATACTAGCAAGTACTTGATCTGCAGGAAAACCAAGGACTCTAGTTTTTTTACTAATGAGTTTTCTCTTCCAAAGATCAAAATGATACATCTAGAGTTTGATACTGAGGAGACTAAACACATTACCCTCTCAGAATTTGATGAGTGCTATACTTGTAAATCATAGTATTGAAGCAATACATTCTGGTTAGCATCTTAATTTTTGTATCACAGTCAAAAGGCCAAATTAGCAGTATGACTTCATTATTTAATAGAGATACTTTCAAGTACTGTTAATATATTCTTCTGTTCTTTCAGAAATCTTTAAAATGCCTCTAAACTCCCCTAGAAAGTGAAGAAGAATTTCCCCTGGGGCCATGACCCATGCTTCCATTATCACAGGTATTAAATAAGAGAACACAAATTTACAACCTGAGAACATTTCATGAAGTAAACATCCCAAGGCCCACAGATCACTGGCTTTGGAGAAATCTTCTCCCTTTATTACTTCTGGAGCTGTGTATGATGGACGATCTACAAAACACAATATGTATCATGCACTTAGATTATTCAGTCAGCATTTACCCTGTTCAACACTTCACACTTGGTCTCTACACTTCAGTGGTTTGGAGATGACCTTCACTTAGATACCAAATGTTAAGTACTTCCAAAGGAACTTCTCTCCTATACTTTTACTGAATTATGTAGGTTTACATACAAGCTATTTTGTTGCTTATTTCTATTAACAAAGCTGGCTTGTGCTACATTTTTCTAACACAGTGATTAATGCAAAGAACGTTTTGATAGGCCTTGACAGCTTCCAGAGCCAAGCAAATTGAACAGAATGATACACTAACATAATTCTCAGGTCAGCAACAAAACCAGTTATAGTCCATCAGGTTTGTTTGTTTTTTGTTAAAGCTATCCCAAGACTAAAACCTTCAAGAAACTAGAAAACTCTTGTCCAAAAGCAAGGTAGCTAGGCAGCTGGAAAACTGATCTAAACTTGTTATAGCCATTTTCATCCTAACACACTATGGAAACATAACATGTTAAATTCTAGCAGCTGTCTTCATACAGCAGAAGGAATACCCTGTTCCTATTTCTGTAGTAGATCCCACCTAACCACTAACTCATGTCTCAAAAACCTCTTTATACATTACACAAGCTCATCAAAAGTGTAAATTCTGCAACCCTTCAAAAAGTTCATTTTGGATTCCATTGCTCTTGGGGTTTATTTTATTAAGTGACTCAAGGTCATTAATCATACATATTGAAGCAGCTGCTTTGATGGCAATAGGAGAAAGAGATCAGATTTCTATTTCTTCCTGAATAAAGATCTGTTCTTGGCCCTCTTATGTCCAGTGTGGACTTCCAGCAAAGTATTAAGGAAGCTCTCTTTGTTCCCACAAAACACTGGCAAGAATTCTGTTGTTTCTAATAATAGTAATTGCTGTGACACATCAATATCTTGGAAATAAAAGTCCATGAGATCCTCTGCAATGATGACCAAGGAATGATTCAGAAGATTAAAACCAAGTTTCTGATTTTTTTCTTCTCTCATAAATAAGAGTATTTGAACCTAGAATCATAGAATGGCTCAGGTTGTAAGGGACCTCAGAGATCATCCACTCCAACCTCCCCGCCATGGGCAGGGACACCTCTCAACTAGACTCAGCTGCTCAAGACCTCATCCAACCTGGCCTTGACCATTTACAAAAGTGAGAAAGGTCAGAAATTGTTTGCATTTCATACATTTAATACTAGAAAGTATTTTTTCCCCCCAGCTTTTAGTCAAACTGGCTTTGTGAAGCTTTGAATTATTACCATGAACTTGAAAAACAGTTTCTTTCCTTTCTACTCACTTTCAGGTGCTGTTCCCTCCTTAAGAGCTAAATTTTGGGTTTCAGCACGTGGTTTGTCTAGAAATTTAGTCAGCTCCAATGGAATGATAAACAACTATTGTATTTCAAAGTGTTGTCCCCAGATTATTTCAAACAAAGCCTTTTTCCAATTTTCATTCTATCCCTCTGGTACAAGTCAATGTAGGCTAGTAAAAACATCATACCTCTAAACCTGATTTCTGAGAATCTTTGTGGAATGCTTTCACTGACATCTCCTTCACCTTCTTCAGATCCAAAAAAAGCTAAAACATCTTCCAAGTTTTCACCACCCAGTTTAGCCAAGCAAAAATTACTGAATTTCAAAGTGCCAGACCCTTCCAGCAGAATCTAGAAGAATAAGCAAAATCCAACATACAAGTATTATATACCAAAACTGATGACTAATTAAATTTCTAACAAATTTTAAAATAATAGCCTCAAACCATTCCAGTTCACAGTGATGACCACTGAAAAGCAAAAACACTGAATAGTTTTGTCAATACAAAAAAAAAAAAAAAAAAAAAAAAATTAAAAAAATCAATTGGTCTTCTAACCCAAAACCTGTAAAAACTCACAACAGAACCCTGAAGAGGTTTAATCACAGAATGGCTCAGGTTGAAAGGGACCTCAGAGATCATCTCCTCCAACCTCTCCACCATGGTGTCGTAGTGAGAGAAAGTTCTCTCACACACACACACAAAGAAGCCACAGCTAACGCAGTCAGAGAAGCAGATGAAGGTGCTCTATTTACAGTCACACATGGCCAGGGACACCTCTCAACTAGACTCAGCTGTTCAAAGCCTCATCCCAACCTGACCTTCAACTTCCTCAGAGAAGAGGCATCCACCACCTCCCTGCGCAGCCTATTCCAGTCTCACCACTCTCAGACTAAAGAACTCTTTCCTAAGCTCCAGTCTAACCCTGTGCTCCCTCAGCTTCAAACACTTCCCCCTTGCACTGTCTCTAGACACTCCCATGGAAAGTCCCTCTGCAGCCTTCCTGTAGGATCCCTTTAGGTACTGAAATGCAGATCTAAGATTCCCCTGGAGTCTTCTCTAGGTTGAACACCCCCAGCTATCCTCACAGCAGAGGTGTTCTAGCCCTTGGATCATCTTTGTGGCCTCCTCTGGACTAGATCAAACAGCTCTGTGTCCTCCTTATGCTGGGGATACCAGAACTGGATGCAGTATTCAAGCTCTCCCAATCTGCACTTCTGTTTAGCTATCATTAAATCTATATCAACAATGCTACTAGTATAGAAAAGAATGCAGAGTGAAAACTGGGGAAAAGAGTAGTAAAAAGAAACATCAGTTCATTTGAGGAACAGGAGAGAAGGCTATTAACAAAAGGAAGTAGTTAACTTTACTCCTTCTTGAGCATTTTGTATTACTCCAAAACACTCTGTAGCATGATAGAAAAGATATAATAATGAAGTTTTAAGTCCATGGACAGAGGACTAAAATTCTTCATTTATTCAAACAGGCCAAATTGAAAAGAATCCACCCCATTGTCTCAAAGAGGCAACAGGGAAAGAAATCCATTAGATCATAAAAAAATTCAAGCTATGGACCTGTCTCTCACTGTCTTCCCCTAAATTACAGAGCTTAACTGGCCTTCAACCTGAGATAAGCCTCTTCCCAAGAGTAAATCAGAAATAGTGAATTCAATGCCGATGGCATGCAAGGTAACATGCAGAGTCTACCAATAAATAATGCTCCTCCTCACCTTTCCAGGTGTCAGCTCACAGAAGATAATTCCAAGCTTATGAATGTGGTACAAGCCAGCAACCAAATCAACACCAAATTCTCTCACCACATCTTCAGGCAGGTGATCATCCTGAGCAATAACAGATTCTAGAGAACCACCTGAAATGTTTACACATAGTCAGCAAGTGCACTTAAAAAAAAAAGGTAAATCTAAGATACACAGAAAAAAATCATTTCCAGTAGTGCAACAAAAAAATAATTTTAACTACAATTAAATTGAGTTCATGACTTCAACATTGACTGTTGAATTATCTTACAAAGAAGGGGAAAACAGAAACAGAGAAAAGAGTCACATTGCAACAAAACAGTATCCAATGGGTTTAGTCAAACTGCTTAACCAGACCCCTGCTGCATAAGTTAAAAGATTAAAGGATACCAAAGAGCAGGCACCAACTTTTGTGAGTGAGTGCTAAATAAAGCTGATGACAGGCAGCTTTCCACTGAATTCACTGACAACAGCATTAGCAAAAGTGGGTTACATTCAGAGATCCTGAAGACAGAAGCATCCCATAAAGAAATTCTTTAGTTTGTTCTTCACACACACACACAATTTCTGTACAGTCCATTTCTTGACTCAGGTGCCCTGGTTCTTCCACTTTCATCCCTTCCTTTTTTAAAGAAAAAAAGTACTAAAACCAAACACAGAAAACCCCAACAAAATAAGAAAACCTAAACAACCAACCAACCACCAAAAAAGCAAACAAACCCCCAAATCCCAACCAACCCACAAACACCACCACACAAGAAAACCCCAAACCAAACAAAGAAACCCACCCCAAACTCAAAAATCCAGCCAAACCTGTCACTTCCCAGGTTTCTCACACAAACATACATAGAGAGGGAAGCAAAGGAGAAATAAGATGTCAAGTAACTCTAAAAAATGCTTCTAAAAGCAGCAGTATTTTTATGGAGAAGCAAGATTCTCAATAAATCAAATAATTATTCAACTTTCTCAACCATCTTAGCATTGCAGAGAAACTACTGTAAGAAATCTCTTACAAAGGCTCACATTAGAAATGTTTACCTTTGGAGCTTATCTTACCTGTACATAATTCCATGATAAGCCAGAGATGGTTGCTTGTTTCATGCCATTCATGAAATGCCACAATATTCTTGTGTCTGATTTGATGAGTCAGACGGACCTAGAACAAAGTTGGGGTTTTTTTTTCTTTTCAATTAAGAAAGTTAAAAATAAAAAGAAACATATATGGGCTTACAGCAGAGGGAGAGAGAGAACCCAGCTTTACAGCAGTTACTTGTTCACTTTTCCAGTGCATTAAAGTTATTCTCCAAGTCAAGTATTTTAGTTTTAAATGCATATTGAGAACAGATGCATTTCCTCACAGACCCTGCCCACTTCACCTGTTTTTAAAAACATATATATGTTTAAAAAAAAAAAAAAACAAACAAAAACACCAAAACCACAACAGGAAGTTCCCCAACTCAAAATTAGAAGCAGTGTTTAACCTTCCTGCATCATTAAAACAACAAACTGGAAATCAGAATTTGCAGTTAAACTTTGATTCCTACTTTCTTCTTAAATGAGAACACAGAAGTGTGAGACAATAGGGTGAAGACAGCAAGAAGAAATAAAAATATTCCCACCCACCCCCCAGTTCTATACCTTAGCAGGGCAATAGCAAGCAAAATCCCATCCTCTGAGTCACAGTTTGCTTTCTTCATGTTTTTGCAGCCTGTAAGCTCTGGAATAATGTTTCCTTTTGACATAATTATTATATATGATCCTCTATGCAGGCAATTTTTAATGAGTTTTATCAAAAAGGTCTTTTTATCTTAATTTTATTTGTTTCTTCTGCTTGTATTTGTGTTTTAACTTGTCCACGAGCATACACTTTCCTCCCCCTCCATAGTTCTTTAGCTTAGCAGAGCAATAGCCAGCATTAAAATTCACATTTGAACTATCTAATTGTATCAGTTATAGTTTCTTTGCCAGAAAGAACATATTGCCAAGGTTTTACAAACCAGGACTGGTTTACCTTAAAGGTTCCTCTTTCATAAAAGCATAATTTCTTCTTGCTAAGCAAGCAATTGGATTATTCGCTGGAAGGTATCACCCCCACAACTACTAATAAATTAGACCAAACCACTACCTGCAACTAACTGCTTTTACAAGCTCTGTGACACATCATAGAAACACGAAGTTCATAAACAGGGGTTTCTGCTGGTGATTTAAACAATAAAATCAGGTTAAGAAAGAAACAGATTAAAATGGAACTCTATTGGAAGAATTTAAAATCTTAAGATGATCTAAAAATCAACAAACTCCATGTAAAGAAGCACACAATATTTTCCTTCTCTATGCCACAAGGATTTTAAAAGCTGCATCTTTTTCCCAGATGGAGCAGGAAAAAAAAAAAAAGCATTACTTACCCAGTTTGATACTTCAGCTCTTCTGCATTTATCAGCGCAAATAACAGCAACAAAATTAATTGTCCCTTTTCTTCTGCCTTTATAAACAACTGTCTTTTGTCCTCTTCCAATCTCCTCATACAGAATGAAGTTCTCCATACTTAAGGATGCTTTACAAGCAACAGGTTAGAAACATAGTATTAAAAAAAACCTTTAAAGAAAGGAGGAAGAGGGAGAGCAGTTAACCTCTTAGTTCTCAGAAACAGAAGTGATGTCGTTCCAGCAAAATCAAACAATTTATTCAGTACACCTGACACACCTAAGGAACAGGCTGCCATCCAAAGGGACCTACACATGCTTTAGAAATCAGCCCATGTGAACTTCATGAGGTTTAACAATCTTCAATTAAGTGTAATGTCCTGCACCTGGGTGAAGGTAACCCTCAGTATCAATACAGGCTCGGGGGTGCAGGGATGAGAACAGCTGTGCAGAGAAGGACTCGGATAATGAAAAGCTGGACGTGAGGTGGCAAGGAGCTGGCAATGTGCAGTCACAGCTCAGAAGGCCAACTGTGTCCTGGGTTGCATCAAAAGTGGTGTGGACACTGCTCTTCCCTCTGGAGACTCCACCCGTAGTGCTATGTCTAGCTCTGAAGCCCTTAGAAAGACAGGGATATGTTGGAGCAGGGCCAGAGGACAACACACAGGCTGGAACCCCTCTGCTATGAGCTGAGCGAACTGGGGCTGCTGCTCAGACTGGAGAATAGGCAGCCTTACTGTGGTCTTTCAGTACTTAAAGGGGGGCTGTAAGAAAGATGGGAACAGACATTTTAGCAGGGCCTTTTGCAACGGGGCAAGGGGTAATGGTTTTAAAACAGAAGAGGGAAGATTTAGACTGGATATAACAAAGACTTTTTTTATTATTTTTACAGTGGGAGTGGTGAACAGTGTCTCAGGCTGCTCAGAGGGGTGGTAGATGTTCCCCCTGCAAATAGCTGGATGGGGCTCTGAGCAACCTGATCTCTGGGGAGATGTCCCTGCTCACTGCCGAGGACCAGATGACCTTTAAAGATCTCTTCTAAAAAAACCCACTCCATGACTTTACTGAACAGAAGATCTCCACTCAGGAAACGTGATAAAAAAATGTCAACGGCTGATAGAATTTTCCACTTCTAAAGCTCTTAACACATTTCAAAAGTCGCGGATCACAGACTCACAGAATTATTGAGGCTGGAAAAGACCTCAGAGATCATCAAGCCCAGCCTATGACCTAACACCACCACATCAGCTAAACCACGACACCAAGTGCCACATCCAAGCTTTTCTTAAAGACCTCCAGCGATGGCAAGACCACAACCTCCCTGGGCAGTCCATCGCAGTGCCTAACCAGCCTTTCTGTGAGGAAGTGCTAACCTAAACCTCCCCTGGCGCAGCTTCATACCATGCCCTCTTGTCCTGTCACTGGTTGCCTGGGAGAAAATAGGCCAGCAACTACAAACTCTAAATATCTGTAAATAATCATCACGCTACCAAACGATGACCAGGGCAGGAGCGGAAGGCCGGTGGGGGAATTAGCCCCGCAGGGCCGTGAGGTGGAATGGGGGGGAGACGACACACGACAGCCGTACCTGTGCGGCAGGGACAGGCAGGGAGGCTGCGTTACTACCGCCGCGCCGCCGCCATCAACAGAAACGAGCAAAGCCCTGCCCTCGAGCCGGAGTCTCCCATGACCCAACGGTAGGGGGGAGAGATTTGAAAGTGTCCCGACGGGAAACTCCTTCCTCAGCGCCACAAAACGCAGCCAGCAGGAGAGATGTCAGCATAAATGGCAGACTCGCTGCAGAGACTTTCCCCCCCCACTTTCTTTAGCAAGCTCACACCGCCAGGTCCCACCCGGCTCTGCCCCGCTCCCCCCGCGCACTCCTCCGAAAGTACCTACCGTGCCCGTATCCAGGAGACGCGGCCAGACGCCGGAAAGAGAGCAGCGTCGACATTGGGCCCGGAGGCGCCTCCGTCAGAGCGGATCCACCGGGCCGGGGCCAGGCAGGGTAGGGCCCGGATGCTGCAGGGCCTAGGAGAGCCGCGAGCAGCTGCGCGGTTGCTAGGCAGCCGTCAGTGGCGGGCTGGAGCGCGGGGCGCGGCGGCCGCGTGCGCCGCTGCCAACCTATAGTCAGTTCCTAAGGGCTGCGATGTCCTTCGGGAAGGCAGCGAGCCCAGAGCGGGCTCCGCAGCGACTCCGGGCAGGTCCGGCTTCTCTCTCATCAGCAGTGAAGCTGATGAAGAACCGAGAGCACGAGTCTCGTGAGGAGTGGCTGGGGGCTTCTCTGATGTGCCTGATGTCCGTTTCACTTTTTTTTTTTTTTAAAAGCCGTGTAATTTGTTACTGGTGCCACAGCCACTGTCAACTCTGGTGAGGCAGCTCCTGCTACCATAGTGTAGTTAGCTCCCCAGACACAGCTTAAGATAGGACAGTTCCGGGCCCTTCACTACAAGAATGACGTCGAGATGCTGGAGCATATCCAAAGACGAGCAATGAAGTCTTCTGAGGAGAAGCTTGGATTGTTTAGCCTGGAGAGAAGGAGGCCCAGGGAGACCTTCTCAGCTCCCTTACCTGAAAGGAGTTTGTAGCAAGGTGTGGGTCAGTCGCAAGCACCAAGCAATAGAATGAGAGGAAATGGCCTCAAATTGCATCAGGGGAGGTTTAGGTTTTATATTAGGAAAACTTTTTTCACAGAAGGGGTTATCAAACCCTGGAACAGGCTGCTCAGGGAAGTGGTGGAGCCACCACCCTTGGAGGAATTTGAAAGATAAGTAGATGTGGTCCAGAGGGACGTGGTTTAGTGACTTGGCAGTGCTGGGTTAACAGTTGGACTTGATGATCTTAAAGGTCTCTTCCAACTTAAATGATTCTGTGGTTTGATGATTCAATATTAGCACTGGTCAAATCCAACACATGGCGTTGTCAGTCATGTTATGGCAATCATGGACACCTATTTGAGGGACGCTTTGGAACAACAACGTTTCGTCCTTCAAACAAGTGTTTTTCCTCTTTAGTGGTAAAGCAGAGTTTTCATTTTTTTCATAGAGTGGTTTGGTTTATTGTGGATTTTTTTGTTTGTCTAATTTTGGGTTTGACTTTGAAAAAGTCGTGTGTCATTCTCTTGTACAACAAAACATTTGGTCTGTCTTTCTAAGAGCAAGTTGTATAAAGTTATGTTTTATCCTTCATCTTGATCTCCTAACACTTTTCAACCCATTGATCCATCACAATCAGATTTGATAAAAGAAGGATTCACTTTGTTTAGGTCTATGATAACAGATGATCAGAGGACACAGTCTCAGGCTGTGCCAGGGGAGGTTTTGGCTGGATGTTAGGAGGAAGTTCTTCGCAGAAGAAGAGATTGGCCATTGGAGTGGGCTGCCCAGGGAGGCGGAGGGGTCACCATCACTGGAGGTATTTAGGAAGAGAGTGGATGGGGTGCTTGATGCCATGATTTAGTTGATGGGGTGCTTGATGCCATGATTTAGTTGATTAGACAGTGTTGGATGATAGGTTGGACTCGATGATCTCAAAGGTCTCTTCCAACCTGGTCTATTCTATTCTATTCTATTCTATTCTATTCTATTCTATTCTATTCTATTCTATTCTATTCTAAATAGTTCAGTAGGAATTTAAACATCCAAAATACTTAAGGGAAAAAAAAAAAAAAAAAAAGGAAAAACCCCACCCCCAAACCATGCCATGGTGGATGAGGGATGATACAAAGGTGCAAGCTGCAAGAAGCAGTGCAGTTTTGTAGCTGCTTAGACAATGAAGGCTGTAGACATAAAGCAAAGACCTGGAGGAAATGAAGATTCATTAGTGACACAGTCTGCCAAACATTTTGTCACAGGTCAGCTGTCGAGGGGGCTAGTAGAAAGTCTGCAAAACTGATCAGAGGTCAGTGCTGCACATAGATGTTGTTTTTGCTGATTTATTGAGTGTCTACATAGAATTGACTGGATTCATAAGGAAGGAAAAATCGAGTGTACAAATTTCCTTACTTCTTGCCATTTCATATGTTGTCCCATTTCACAGTGTTACGTTTTCAGCAACTGCAGAGCTGATCTGTGATTAACAATGAAGCTACAGCTTCACTGGCAAAATAATGTTTCTGTTTCTTTTTCTAATGTAAACGCACAGCTGACTAGCTATAAATACACTGAATGCATAAATAGCCATCACCTAGTTTCTTCCAGTGAGCACAAGAAAAGTATGCTTTGAAGAGTGATATATTTAGATTTTACAAAACAGTGTGTTTTATCTTTGGCTGTAATGAGGGTGACTGATAAAAAGAAGGAATAGAATATTGGCTCCGTTGCAGATCAGTCCTGACAGCAGTTCAATGCCAGACCTCTAGAAAAGTCACTTAATTTTACTGTCCCTGCCCAAAAGGACAAAGCTAAGCCACAATAAGTATCGAGCCTTTGCTTCCAAATTTCTACTGTTTTGTCTTAGGTACAACTTTCTGTTAAATTAGTCCACTCTGGGAGATTTTGGGGTTTGGTTTATTTTGTTGTTGTTTGTTTGGGTTTTTTTATGCAAAGGGGGTAAATAGCCCATTCTAGGGGAGTGAGTGAAATAATATAAACTTTAATATTAACAAAGGCTGTTCATATAATAGTGGCAATAGCATTACTGAGAGAGGAAAAAACCAAACACAGACACAAATGCTTTAATAACAAGGCAGAGATTCGTAGCTTTTCAAATTAAATATCTCCACGATGAAGGATTTTCATTGTAATTAAAGGCAGGCACAGGGATTGATGTTCATTTACAACCCCTTTTTTCCAATACCTCTTTATCATGTGTCTGTGTCCTTCTTAACATCTGGATGCACCATTTCAGTATACTCCAGATGGGGAACTTTTCCCTTTGATTTGGTATAAGAATTGGGAATTCCTTCTTCAAACACATCACTTGCTTTCACTACAGGAGTTATCTTGAGGAAATAATCCAAATACAAACTGATCAGGGCTATCATGGTAAGACTACTATCTTTGGCCTTTTTCTTACAGTTTGAGTTTGTTACTCCTTTTGACTGTTACTGAACATGACTTCAAGCACTGTAATCAACTGCAGTGAACTTTTCTGTGGAAGTATTTTCAACATCCAAGAACGGAATGCAAAACATTCTCCCTGCTGTTTGCACCATTTCGGGGCTCTCAGCAGCCTGCCCAGCAAACTCAGCCTTGCATTCGCCTGGCTGTTATATGGGACAGTCAGATATAACCCTTCTTGTTCTCAAATAAATATATGATCTAATTTAAGCTGAACTCAGATCGTGTGATTGAAACCACATAGTTCAGGAATGCTTAAACACTTCACTACTTTACCCTCAATGGGTGCTACAGAAGCCTCTGACATTTTATTCCAGGTTCCCAAAAATCTCACCAAGTAGCCTATAATTTTAAGGTATGCTTCCATGTTTTGTTTTCCTTTGGTAAGCAGACCCGCTCTTTAGTTTACTGCAATGCCTTCTATTTTATTTTGCCACACGTACCAGGTTTTCTCCCAGCTATGATGATTACTCATGCTCAATCCCATCCTGCTAGTACATGATGTTTCTTTCTATTCCAGAATGACCCCATTCTCAAGAGAGTTTCTATTCTCAGCATCCTGGGTATGATGATTCAGTTGCTCATACACAATATTTTTCTGTTCCGTTTGCCATGATAGTTCTGTCATCCCTGGGAAGTACATGGGGCCTCTATTTTTGATGCAGGCCACCTGGGCACACTGCTGGCTCAGTATCCCACACTGCTAATATTTGGGAGTAACAATGACTTTTCCATACTCTTTGGTAGCTTCTGGGATCAGTCTGTTTGAGAATTTGTTTTCACTGCAGAAACATTATAGCAAAACAGTCCTTGCCATTATATTTCTTCCTCAGGTGAGGTAAAAACTACTGCCAGTTTCTTTTACAGGAATAGGGCTCTCAATCTCACCTCACTGGATCAACTTGTAAACTGATATACTGCAAGTACAGCATGCTTGTGTTATCTCTTCCTCCATTATGTTCTCAATGTTTTCATGCCTAAGGCTTAAAAGAGATGTGGTAAGATACTCTGAGTTAATGCCTTGAAAGGTTGGCATATTACAAACTGCTTCTACCTTCCCCCAAAAATCTTTGGGTTTCCTTGAGAAGTCAGCAATTGCTCTGTGTAAGATACTGGAGTCAAAACCAGGTTCCTCTCTTTTTTTTTTTTTTTTTTTTTTTTAATTGAGTTTTATCTGCTGAGATGAGGTGAATTGCTGTGGGCTATCATCAGCTCTGACACTGATTTGTGAGCCTGACTGGCGGACCAAGGTTCACTAACAGCATTCTCAACACCTAAGCCTACCTGCTAGCTTCCAAAAGGTGATGAGATGACCACCTGGCTTTGCAGGAAGGCTAAATAGGTCTTGTAAAAAAACTTGTTTTTTCAGTGACTATCCTGAGATTATAGAATTTATTAGTGACACTCTTTTGTTCTGTGTGTTTCAGTGTCCAAGCTATTTCTTATTCTAATGCAACAGAGTGTGTAAAGCAGATGCTGTACAGGTTGAATTACTTTCATCTGTTCTGGGTGTAACGTGTTAGGAGGACATCCTATTTTCTTCCAATATATTCAGCAGTTTGGACTCACACAAGACTCAACTGCTTTATTACTGAGCACACAGATTCACTGCTTCAGCAGAAAGCAATGGCCTTTATGTTGCATATTCTGAAGATTCAGCCTGTACTTTCAGGATATCCTTTGGATCCTGATTAGAATTCCCTATCTTGAAGGTATTCTCACCACTCCATGGTGTCATTTTCATTTGGCTTTGCTTGATTGCACATTTTCCCCCTTTTCTTGCACAAAATACGTGCCTGGCACATTTATCTTTATCCTACTATCTTGCATTTAATTTCCTCTTTGCTTGTGTACTTGCCTTCACTTCTAATGCTAATCTGAGCTTTGCAAACTATTTATTCCAACTTGCATTTCATTAATATCAAATATGTGCAAAACCCCATCCTCTGAGTCACAGTTTGCTTTCTTCATGTTTTTTGCAGCCTGTAAGCTCTGGAATAATGCTTCCTTTTGCCATAATTATTATATATGATCCTCTATGCAGGCAATTTTTAATGAGTTTTCTCAAAAAGGTCTTTTTATCTTCATTTTATTTGTTTCCTCTACTTGTGTTTGTGCTTTAACTTGTCCATAAGCTTACACTTTTTTTTTTTTTTTCTTTTCCATTTAGCTTCTTCTTTTCCTTGTGTTCTTTTTCAAATCACATGTGTCTGCTCTCCTTAAATCACAGTTGTAATAACACTTCAGGCCAGTGCCCTAAACTGGTATGGTGCCTGAAAAATGCAGCCCCTTTACAGGAAATAAACATCCAGCAGAGAAGCAGTTGAAGAAGGAGAAAGTGGTGGTGCTGGCCGATGCTAGCCGAAGGAAGCATAGAGCTCTGAACAAGAAAAGCTTTTCTGCTGGTTTGACTCTTCCAGCAAAGGCAGCACTACAGACTTTGTTGTAAAAGAAAACAACAAACCCCCAAGAATCTGTGATCTGATATTCAAGTAAAAGCAATGCCAATGTTGCAAACCCCAGCATTTCAAGAGGAAAAGATGTACAGGGAGGCATTATGCTGACACTTCACAGACCCTTTTAAAGGGCTGACAGCATTACTTAGTCCATGCTGGCACAGAAGTGTGAGAAATGGGGGCAGTCGCACCAGTACCAACAGGAAGAACAAAAGAGGAAGCACTGCAAGTCCTTTCTTTTTAAGCTGTTCAGAAGCATACTTGTGGAGATGTTTTAGTGATGTTCTTTTTTCTTTGGATCATTTGTGCATGCCCATTGGAATGAGCTTATTCTCTGTGGTTAAAATCTTCTACTCTGCAATCATAGCTGCAGGTGGGATCATCAGTGGGCAAACTTAACCAGAGATTTTGGAAACTGGATTCCAGTGCTTTTAAATCAGTATTTTATTATTTGATTATTTTGCAGGAATTATAAAAGAAATTCTGAAGACAGCAAGTGAGGAAGATGCAAGAAAACCAGCAGAGTATGCTCACTGAAAATCATATATGAGAAGTCTTCTATTTTAACAGGGTGAAAATAAAAAGTCTTTTCTAGAGATATAATCAAGGAAGCAAAATTGAGAATTATTGTGATAAAGATGATGTGATAATCATTATGAGAAATGAAATGGAGATGACAGAGAACAGAACAATCTAGGACATTTTATTATAAAGGTTTTTTGTTACCTTGTCAATTTCCAGCTTCGGGATTTCTAGGTAGATGAATCGAGATGGCAGTAAGGATGCAATGGAGCATGCTTACAGGCACTATGGCATCATACAACAAAAAATCATGAGACTTTGGTGCAGCACCCACCAAAGAGCTCCTGTGACTAGCATAAAGGAACAGAACTTAAAAAAAATGCTTTACCAACCTGTGTTTGCTTTCCCCCCGGTTCTCATTGACATTCTGTGACGCGCAGAGCAAACTGTTCCTCAAAACTACTCGTCACTGTGCAGACCATTCCTCACTGCTGTCTTGGGCTTGTGTTAGAACAAGTGCTGATGAAAGGCTCTACCCCTTGTTGCAACCACATAGTCTTGTTCCCTCTCTTGAGCAATCTCTGTCACTTGTCTGACTCCATCCTTGCCTACTTAAGGAATTGAGTAAAAAACGACCCTTTTGAAAAGCCCCTGGTTTATCTTGCTCAATGCCAAACGTCAGGGTCACATGGGGTACAATGGGAGGGCTCAGCTGAGGGTTGGAAGTGGAAGGCAGCAGTCTTTTTAATAATACCTAGGAGTCAGACTTCTTAGTAGTAACATGAAGTTTCTGGTTTAGGGAGAAGTTAGATGAGACTACTGAGATGATTGGAAATTGCAGTGTTAACAAAGGGATGGTCCTGTTTCTCCCAGATGAATGGTTTGAACTCTTCTTTGTGCTCACCCCTGATCCTGTTAAGTCCTTAGGGTGAGTCTATGCAGTTTACTAATCTGGCAAGGAAAAAATTATAATCAGTTCTGTGTCAGGCTGAGTCAATTGCTAAGGAATCCTAAGCAGCAGAGCCAGCCCCTGGGAAACCCAGGAGTGCCTAGCTCCTCTGCGGGAGGAGTGGGGAAAGCAGCCTGCTCCTTTTGGCAGCTGCAGGCTTTCTGGTAGACTCACTCCATCTAACTGCATCCTTAGTCACTTCCAGGGGATCTGCTCTGAAGATAGGCCTGTGCGGCAGGCGCCTGGGAAGCCGCTGCTGTAACATTTCTCCTCGCTTTTCTAGCACTCAAGTGCGTCCCCATTTGCGATTCTCTTTGCTTGCAAATGTAAAGGGTTGGTTTCTTTTTGTAGGTTATCCAGGGTCAAAGCCCGAATCCATTTAGACTCACTGGAGGTTAACGCGCGTCCCACGCTTCCGGAATCCTGTCACCAGCACGACCGCAGCTTTTTTGTCTTGCCAGCTGTAACCTGGAACACAATTCCCTTCTTCCCTTGCCGGTAAATAAAAACAGTCAAACCTTCGGCCAACGAATAGTTCTGTCAGCCACAGAAATAAGAAGTCGTGATCTCCTCTGGGCTTCTTTCTTTGTCTTCAATGATTAGATTTATTAAGAACCTATACTGAAGCTTTGTTCTGGAGGTTGGGACATTAACGAATCTTTTCCGTCTATGCTTTTCTGGTGCCTAGTACATCTTGCACACATACTGCAACTTTCCAGAAGGGCATGGGCACGATTCCTCTCCTTCGTTCCTTCACCAGGCTTGAAGAAATACATATTTTGACTAATTTGCACTGCAACCCACATTTTTCCCGCCTCGGTTGTTTCCTCCACCCAGGTCCCTGCAGCCTGGCTGAGTGCTTAGCCAGGGATTTTTTCAAGCCTTTTCCCTCTCGCATTCACGGTGACAAATCCAGGCACAGGTCGCCGTGGCGGTCAGCCGGCTGTACCAGCCCAGGTCATTCAAGTGCGAGCCCCCAAGGTGGCCATCAGACGCTTGGCCAGACCGCATTCCCCTCTGCTGGCGCTCGGTGGGCAGCCGAGTAGCTCAGCGCCGCACCAGCCCTCCTCAGCAGAGACCCACGGGGGCCGGGCAGACTGTCCCCCACTGAGGTTCTCCCAGCACCGCGGCGGGTCTCTCTGCACCTCCCAAATCGGCTCGGGTCGCTTCGCCTGGCTGCTATCGCCACCCGGAGCCGGGGAGCCGCCCGCCCTCAATCCCGTAGGCAGACGGCCGTGTCGGGGCGGCGAGAGTCCCAAGGCGACACGGCTCTGGCACCCCTCGGCCCGGCTGCTCTACCGAGCCACACCACCACAGCTCTGGCCGAAGCAGCGGTGAGTTACTTTCAAAGTGAGCGATCTACACCGCGATCTACACCGCGATCTACAGCTACACACGTCCCCCAGCTGGGGAAAACCCCCAGTCGCCCCTCTCGGCGCCGGGCAGCCACTCCCGCCGGCCCGGGCCGCGGCAGGGGGCCGGTTGCTGGGCGACGCGCGGCCCCTCCTCCGCGGCAGGGTTGGGCCATGAGGTAATGGCCGCCGGGGGCGGAGGAGCGGGGGTGTCGGCGAGGAGCGCTGGCGATTACAGAGGCAGCGGCCTCCGAGGTGGCCGCCGGCGGCACTATCCTTCTTGATGCCCCCACGCCCCGCGGAGGCCTCGGCAGCGCGGGTAGAGGGCGAACGGAGAAGAGCGCCCGCTGGGAACCCCACGTGCGCCGCAGCCCGGCGAGAGCGGTCTCCGCAGAGGGGGAGCTGGGGAGCTGAAACGGCGGCGGCCCTGCCGGAGAGACCGGAGAGAAGGGCACATGAGGCGCTGGCAGGAGGAGGGAGAAGCAGCGGACAACCGGCCGCAGCAGCCCCCGCGCTCTGCCCGCGCCGCACGCCGCGCTCCCTCAGCGGCGCGGGCCGAGGACGAGCCGTGAGGGGAGAAGCAGCCCGGAGGTGGCCGCCGCCGGCAGCGAGGCTCCCCCGGTCCGCGGGGCTATCGCCGCCTGCGCCCCGCTGTCCGGGGGCCCGGAGCGGGGTGAGTGTGCGGGCGGGCATGCGGGCGTCCGCGCTGCGCGTCTAACGGGGCGGCACGGCCGGGAACAGGGGGCCCGGTGCGGCCGCCTTTGCTTCTCCCTTGTTCTCAGGTGAGCGAGCGGGTGCGGGAGGCGGGGGTCTGGCAGCCGTTGGGGGGGGGGGGAGGCCTGCTTGCTTCGCCGGGGCTGAGGAAGGTGCAGCGGCTCCTCCTCCTCGGGCCCCCGCAACCCAGTGGCAGTGGGGCGACCTTCACGGGCGGCTCGCTCGGGGGCGGGCGGAGCGCCGCGTCGCTGCTCTCCGTGCTCTTCTGCCCTGTTCGCCCCTTTAAAGGAAGAGGCGGTTGGTGGAATTGTTCACCGAAGGTCACGAATCGCTTGCAAGATTCGGCCTCGGGATTATTTACAGGTAAACTGCTGCTGCTGGCAGTGAAGACTCCTGCTCATAGCTTTTCTAGCCGTTGGGGAGGGACGTACAAATACCAAGTTGGTTTCTTTGATGTTAGGTGTTACGGATAGCTTTTGGCGGTATGCCTCTGTTTCAGATTACTGAAATATTCCATTATGCTTTTCAGCAAGTTTGAGATTAGCGTCTGCTTTCGTTTGCAGCTGAACTTCATGTTTAGGTGAGTTTCTCTTCAGGTAAAATTAGGAAAGAGTAGGAAATGGCAAAAAACCCCAAAAAACTGTTAACGGTTGAGAGCCCAGGCTCCTTTTCCTCCCTTGCTTGGACTTTGGGAGAAGCTACCCATGTGGATGCTCTTCTCTGTCTTTCAATCTGTAACCTTATTTGAACCTTTCAGTCCACTGAGATTAAGTCGTGGGTGTAATGGCTTTTGCAATCAGGAAAGCAACAGCAAAAAAACCCCAACAAAACAAGTTAAACCAAACCTAAAACAAACAACAGTTAAAATGAGCAGTTTGCCATATGTGCATGTTTTATTGCTGTGTGTTAAACAGTTTCATGTACTGTAAGTAATGCCTTGGTTTCTGTCCGTACTGGAATTGACCTGTATTTAAATGTGGTTATTCCTAGTGGGGCTCTGCTGGAGTTTCCATGAGAAATCTGAGGGAAGGAGTGTTGTCCTCCAGGCCTGGAACTATATTCCTAATGCTGTGCCGTCTTTGAGGCACTGGAACCTGTTTAAATTGAGCAACCAGAGCAATCTGTGATGACAGCAAATAGGAAGATCATTTTAGCAGTGCATAAGAACGTGCTCTTAAGATGTGATTACAGCTGTTATTTCCCTGTTTCTAATGAGCATCATTATAAGGGAGGAAAACCAGAAGGATAAAAATCCTAATGGGAAGTGAGAGTTTTCAGTTTTCAGCTTTTAATGTGAGCCTGGTGAGTTAAGAGCAGGCAGCTGCATGTGTGGATAGAATTTAAATTTCTGTTGAAGTAAAACAAAAGTTTCTGTCAGTTGCTTGAATAAACTCCCACTTCACAGGGGATTTAAGTGCACGGTGGATGGCAATAGTGGAAAGAAGTAGAGTGTCTCTGGATCTAGTGCAAAAAAAACCCTACCCAAACAGAAATCTTGTAGTTTGTAAGTGGGCTTAGTGCCCATTCTAGAGCACTGGGTAGCACACGGTGATGCTGAGGAAGTATTAACATGATTAGGCACATACAGTTACATATTTGTGGTGTGCCATGTTTGAGATGTGTTTGCATAAAATCTCAGTGAAATATGAACTTGCTTCTGCAGCCTGTGAGCATCTGACTAGTTTAGTCCAGAGTCCTGACTAATGAAGCAGGACCAGCAGGTTTTGCCATCTGTATTGATGAACGTTAACTTGGCACTCTGCAGGTGAGAGTAAGAGAGCTTGCATACATTGGGAGCAAGAGCAGATTGAAAATCCTGGCCTGTAACTGTTTGGAACTTCTCTTGTTCCTCTCTGCTGCAGTTCATACCTGAGCTTCTTGTTGCCTCACACATTCTGTCTCCTGTAACAGATTGCCAGCTGCTTTTGTAGAAGTTATTTCATCATAACCTTTCTGTGTTCTCTGAGGATTTTCTTTTGACTTGTGAAAGATTTTAGCCAATGTACTTAGAGATCTAAGAATGAGATTAGTACAGTACAAGTTAGTGCAGGTTAAAGATTTTTGTTTAAAATGTGCAGTTGCTCAATACTGTCGTTGCTGAAAAGGAAAAATGCTAAAACTTGCCATTGTGTCTACTATGGCAGACAATAAGCTGGATGTAAGACACTTTTTCTTCCTAAGAGCTCGGTCGAAAGAACTCTCAGGATGAGTGCTGTTGAAGCAGCATCTGCAGTATCAAAAGGCAAGTTAAACCTTTCACCCTGGTTAAAAGCTGTACGTGTTTCTCTTCTTAACAGTCCTCTGTGTTACTTAAAAATTGCCTGGAGTAAAGGGACATAAAAAGGGGGAAGTTGCATTTCTCTGAAATCTATTTATTTGCAAATCTTTCATGTTCTCTAATTTCCAGAACTGGGGTGGTTTAGTGCTGCTTCTGCTAGGATCAGAAGGTGTCTGGATGTTTTATGTTGGGAGTGGTACTCAAGGTAGATGGAGCATTTCTTGTTGGCTTGCAAAAAATGCATTCTTTGTCTCAAATTTTGAAGCAGATGTCTTTTCCCCTGCCCCAGCAATGCCTGTTGTCCTTTGCAAGAGTAAGTGTCTCCTCCAAGAAGCCTCTGGTATTAGGCCTAGTGCTTTATCAGGTTGAGTTTTTTAATTACTCTGTTTTAACTCCCACAAAACTGTCACTTGATCCATGCACTGCTTATTTCATAATACTTCCAGACAGAGCAGAAGTTCTTGTAACTCCAGTATGGAATTAGGAACTGTTTTAGCCTGTTGGTCAGAGAAGCGTTGCTGGTAGGCATGCTCTTGCAACTGACTGTTTCTCCAGATACACATGGCAGTTCTGCCTCTGCAGGAGCCTGAGTGGTGCCATCAAAGTTGAAGAGTTAATGCACTTAAATTGCATTAAAATGACCAAAGGCATACTGGCATCTTCCTGGCACGTTCCTTGTTTCTGCTGTGAATGGGGTTGTCGCTTGTGTGTTGTGTAAGGGTTCTTGAATAAATTCCAGTAGCAACTGCACACCAAGTGGCTTTCAGAGTTATCATAAAAACACAGTAAGCAGGAGAAATGCTTTCTGCTTGCTAAATGACAGCGATGGCATGTCAGTTGCAGGCAGCTCTCTTAGTGCACGAACCTTTGTAAAGCTGATTTGTGATCCGTGTTGCCTGTGCTGCGAAGGGATGTTTCTGAGTCACGTTTGCATTAAGACCCCATCAGCAGTGCCACTGTCTCTTTGGAATGCTGCACTTGTGTGCAGAACTTGCGTTCGTGGATTTGGTTGTGGGACCAGTGCTACTGGGAGAGATAAAAATCTTGAGAATTAACTTCCTGTTCATGTCAGCTTCCCAAGATACCAGCTGGTGTCTGATTCAAAGCCTTCCTCCTTACCCTGCGGTTTGACTGAGATAGCTGTGTGAGTTAGCAAGCACTTTTATTTTACTTTGTAGTGAATGGTGTGATGTCTCCTGAATAAATCCCACCAGCTTGTTGCAAGTACTCTTTGTCTAAAACTGTCCTTTATTTGAACTTTGATTCATCAATACTTCTCTTTTTATTGGAGCCTATTGATTACAGTGCAAAAAGTCATGCTATAGAGGCATCCCGATTATGGCTGTCCAGCTAAGGGGCTTATTGATAGCACAAACAGATTAGCCCCGAGATAATTCTTAGATTCAATTATGTTGGCAGATTTGCTTTAGTTAAATCGGTTAGTGACAGTCCTGGAGTCAGCTCCTTCCTTTATCTTATAGCTTCTCTGGACAAGTTTGTCTAACCTTGGAGTCCATCAGATGCTCCAAAACCAACTGCTGCTCTTTAGCTGTCACATTTCCCTGAGTGGGTGTATGGGGGTTTTGATGGTGCTTGTTTTTTTTTTTTGTTTGGTTTTGGTGTGTGTTTATTTGTGTTTGGGGCTCTTTGTTTTTAAAGTATTTCGATGGATTTACACCCATTAGAGCCTTTGCTTGTGTTTATAGCGGAAGTTCAGAACGCTGTAACAGTCAGTAACAGAAAGAAGGAAGGAAATGTGAGACAAGTTTGGTTTAAAGCTCTTGCACAGTTTCATTATTGGTTTGTTTAGACATATGACCACGTTGCTGCCATGGATACTGTCTTCTGTCCCCTTCTGTGTTAATGGTGCTGGGAATCAACTTTGTGACTTAGCAGAGAAGTGTTCTGAAGGTTAATTTTCAGTCAAGTTGCCTGTCCTCTGGGCAGCTAAGCAGCTGTGAGCTGCTGAGACAAAGCAGTAATAGGAATAAGTGGCTGAGGCTTTGGTGTCAGGAGGGAAAGTCTGGGAAAGTCTTCAGTGAGCATAAGCTGATTTTGAAACTGCTGTGCTCCAGGCTCCCAACCAATACCAGTGGTGTGTTGGTAGATGAGATGCCAGGGCTGACAGTAACCTGCTATGCATTTGTGTGCTTATGGCATAATCTTGGCTGCCAGCAGCTATAGGAACAGAAAAGAGAAACAGTGAGTAGTCATTGTTAGGCTATACACAGATGTTATCTTTTATGATACAGAGTGATAATATACTCAAGAACAGAACTGATTATTTTCATTTCACCAACTTTTGGTTCATTCTGCATTTCTGAGTGGTTTTTCCTGAGCATCACTATTGTGAATGATGCAGTCCTCAAAACTTAATGGGTAAATCAGTGTGGTTTTAGATTTACAAAATAGTATGAACTAACTTTCGTTCTTAGCAGACTTCTTTGGAAAGGCTTTCCCTCATACAAAATCAGCAGAGCTTTTTTGTTTTCCCCCCATATTTTTTGTGCATCTGCAGGTAAATATTTTTCTTAACAGACCAGTAGGACAACTGAATGATCCAGTTCAGTTATCAGAACTGTGAGCTTATGGCTCCATCCTGAAGTGTTTTGATCTGAGTTAAAACTTTTGTATGTGTTTGTAGTTGCTCTGGGGAAAAATTGTCTAGGTATTTTTCATTAGATTTTGCTTTACTAGTGAAGTAGGACTAGGAGAGTGCACATGCTGTTGGGGTTTTTCTTATTTGTATTTTATTTTTTTAAACTTTTATGGCCTGTTCTGAAGGGTTTGAAAAGTAGAAGTGAGAGGTGTTATTAAGACAGCCACTTCTTCTTTGTCCCCCTGCTGCTTTTAATTTGTGACTCTTGTAACGTTGCAGGAGGTCTGTAATACCTTTAAGTCTTAATGTGTAGTGAAGCATACAGAAGTTATTTCTTTAGTTTATTTGTGCAGACCATTTAAATAAATGGAAATGGATGAAAACGACTGCTGTAGAGAGGGAATGTGAAGTAGAGAAATGCAAACTGATTAAGAGTTTGCATTTCTGGGGTTTTGTGGACAATGTGCTGCAAAAGAACAGAGTCACCCTCATGGTGTGGTGTGAAGATCTCTGTCAAAGTTGTGCTGCTTTGTGTTTGGTGGATCATAGCGTGGTGCAAGTTGGAAGGGATTCCCTGGGTGTCATCTGGACCAACCCCTCAGCTCAAGCAGGGCCACCTGCAGCTGATTGCCTAGGACTGTGTCTAGTCATTCTCTGAGTATCTGTGAACATGAAGACTCCACAACCTCCTTGGGTTGGCAACCTGTGCCAATGCTCAGTCACCCTCACAGTAGAGAAGTGTTTCCTGATATTCATGGGGAGCCTCCTGTGTTTCAGGTTGTGCCCATTGCCTCTGGTCTTGTCACTGGGTACCACTGGAAAGAGGCTGGCACTGTTCGCTGTGCACATTCTCTGCAGGTGTTTACATAAAATTGGGAAGATATCCTCAGCCTTCTCTTTACCAGTCCCAGTTCTCTCAGCCTTCACTCATGGGAGAGAAGGAAAAATGTAAGGAACTGCTCCTCAGCTGCTCAGTGATGCATGTGTTGGAATGCCCAGAGAAGGGCCACAAGGACAATCAGAGGGCTGGAGCACCTCTCCTATGAGGACAGACTGAGGGAGTTGGGGCTGTTCAGTCTGGAGAAGAGAAGGCTCTGAGGTGACCTCATTGTGGCCTTCCAGTATCTGAAGGGGGCCTACAGGAAGGCTGGGGAGGGACTTCTCAGGCTATCAGGTAGTGATAGGACTAGGGGGAATGGATTGAAGCTGGAGGTGGGGAGATTCAGGCTGGACATGAGGAGGAAGTTCTTCCCCATGAGAGTGGTGAAGCCCTGGAATGGGTTGTCCCGCGGGGTGGCTGAGGTCCCGTCCCTGGAGGTGTTTAAGCCCAGGCTGGATGAGGCTCTGGCCAGCCTGATGTAGTGTGGGGTGTCCTTGCCCATGGCAGGGGGTTGGAACTAGATGATCCTTGTGGTCCCTTCCAACCCTGACTGATACTATGAATAATTCTGGTGCTTCAAACAAAACATAGAAAAACTGCTTGGTCTTAGTGTTCAGTGAAGATGGCAATAATTCCATGCTAAAATGCCCATCTTTTAACAGAAACCAAAGGTTAGGAAAATGTTCATACAGCAGAAATAACTGTAGCCTAGAGGGGAAGAACAAAAATTGGATTAATGGAAATAGTTATGTCTCTTTGGGATTGGTTCCAATTTGCAGTAACAGCTAACCAGTGGTCTTCTGTATTGTATGTTCAATAAGCTCTCCTTTCTCAAGACAGATTTTTCAGTGTCTTACTGGACTTGAGTTCCATGCCAGTCAGGGCTCTGTGTGAGTTGTGGTCTGAAAGCAGCCGTAGGTTGGTGGCCTAGAGAATACTGAAGTGCAGTTTTGTTTGAGCAGAGGCATCTTTGTGAAATAGTCACATCCCTGTCTGCTGGTCATGGGAAACGGAGTCTTTTATACTTAGTGCTGTGTCTAGCATGCCCCTGAGTAGGGGTGATATCACTAACCATGCCGCCTGTCCCAGAAAGCCTGTTTGCACCATCAGATACTGCAGGTTCTCGTGCTTTGCAAGGGCCACTCTCTGCTCCTCTGCAGTAAACAGAAACCTTGCAGTTCAGATCCTCGAAACTCATTGCCCCAGTGGTACCTGTGAAGTGATCAGAACTGGAGGACACTCGAGCAGTTTCTAAGTCCTTTGTGCTTTAAACCTGTCTTGATTCTGTGAATGGAGTTTCTGTCTCTACAGCTGTGATGGTCATAGGAGCCATGTTTCTGAGGAGTTGTGCACTGTTGGTGTGGTGAGCAGGAAATCAATCTTTCTGGTAATATGGTTGCTTCCTACAGCTCTTCTGCTGTAGTCACCAATTGCACTGCCTTCAGAAAGGAGAAGCAGACTTCTCTTTTGCTGTGGTAATACCACAGTAATGATCACTTCCAGGAATTTATGGAGAGGGTGGAGATCAGTATTTACCAAAACCATTACCCTCTCAGAGACTTTGGTCCTGTGATGAATTCTGCAGGCCTGCATGTGTGAAGGTCACAGCAAGAGGAGTCCTTTATGGCTGAATTTCCAGGGGTTATGTAATGTTGTCAGGTGGTTGAGAATTATGTTATGGTTTGACCCAATGACTTGGGGCTGACCCAAGAACCACAGATTTCCAATGTGAAGCAGTCTCAACTGGAAGTGCTGCTTCTGGTTGTCTGAAATGTTTGTAACCTTTGATTACTCTTGTATTTCTGCCCTAGAATTTTACTCTGGGATGGATGGCTTTCTCAAAAATCTGTATTTTGCAAGCCACCCAAAGCTATTAGAATGAAGAGACTGAGGAAGGTGAAGTAGTGCCCTTACCTGGCAGAATCCATCCTTGATCCAAAGGCCAGAGTGGTATCTACTGTCATGCTATTGGATGGACCTCATGCTGTCATTTTTTCTGTGGAAAACATTGAGATCTTCATGACATTCCCTTGCCATTTTACTTTGTAAAACCTACAAAGCATTGAATATAAATAATGAACTGTTCCCCCCTTCTCTCATACCCTGCTGCTTGTACGGGCTTGCAGTGGCCCAGCTTGGAAAGCTGATCCATCCGAGAAGTGCTTTGCACAGCTCTGTGTTGTCTTCTGTCCTGGCTCAGACAGGTTGCATTCCAGATTGATGTGGAGTAATGGCAATATATGGCTTCAGGGTAAGTGTGCAGTAGCACGAGGGTGTGCCTTCGGAACAGCCTGCACCAATATTGGCTGGACATGACTGGGGAAGTGTGTGGCTTGAAGGCTTTTGCAGCCAAATTAGCCTGGTCTCACGCTTTGCCATCTCAGGTGAGAGTAGTCCTGCCTTGTTCCCAGCTACTTGCTGTACTGCTTTGTCCACAGATCTTTCATGCTGACCCTTGCCCAGTGGGGAAAGGGCAGCCAGTGAGGCATACTGGAACAGCATGGTTTGAAAAATGTGATGTATTTCTTTGGGTTTTGTTTTTTTGCAGTTCATGTTTCTCGGGGAGTTAGATGCCAGCTGGAGGTGGCATAAAGGCAACACAGGAGTGTGCAGGCAAGGCCAATTGCTGTTTGCTTTAGGTACATAGCACCACGCCCTGTACTTAACATGTGTGTTAAACTGTATTGCTGCCTTTAAAAATACGAGTTAATGCTATCAACCTTGTATCATTTGCTAGTCGTGTAGGAGTCTTCCTGTGGTTTGGTTGGTTTGGGTTTTTTTTTTGTTAATTAAAGCAAGCAGCAAACACCATGTTGGTAATCTTGGTTAGCAGAGTTGCATGGGGCAGATGGAATACCCTGTCCTCCTGGCAGCAGGCCTATTGTTTGGATCCTATGCCCAGTGGGGATACTTGAAGATAAATACATGATATAATTGTAGTGGGTAAATGAGTAAGAGGAAATAGGAGGGGCTGCATAGTCAGGAAAATAATCAGCTCCTGACAGGACTTGTTCTAGCAGCTGTAATACTGTGTTCTCCTCTTTGTTCCTCAGACATCTCTCTCTAGAAAGAGAAGCAAGCAGTCACTGTAGTGTGGAGGTTTTGGGTTTAGTGAACTCTTAGACCAGCCATGAAATACTTATTTTGAATTTTAGAAATCGGGAATCTATGAAATAATGAAGCGTAAGCCAGTTCTGGCCGGGATGTGAATCCTACTACAGGTAATTACTTTTTGAATGGGAAGTGGTTGTCCCTGATTGCCTTGATGTCCCTGATTGCCTTGATGTCAAACTGGAAACTTGTTTGTGATAGAAAAGTTAAAATACAGCTGTGTGTCACCTTGGAATTCAGTATGTGTGAAAGTAAAGAATCGACTTTGGGAGGGACTGTTTGGGACACTGCATTATTCAATGGTATTGTGAGTTATCACTGGAGAAGTGCAAGGATTATGAGTTCTTAGACTCTCAGAACACTGAGGCATTTAATGTTCTTATAAGATATTTACAAACATGAATTCTGACTATTTTGACTAATCTTCTCTACTTTGTTTCTCTGCTTTTGTTTGTTTGTTTCTCCTTTTTTTTCTTTTTAACCATACTGTTTCTCTGGTTTTGGATGCCAACTATTACACATTTTCCTTTTCTCTCCTCAGTTAAAAGCTTAAATAGAGACTCTGGCATCTCGTTTCCTTTACAGAGACACAGTTAATGGTTTGTAAAATTCCTGGTAGCAAGTGGTTACACAGAGGTGTTTGAAACAGGAATGAACAAACAAGGTCAAATGGAACTGAAAAAATGCAAGTAAAGGTCTGATTTAAGATGTATCTCTTTAGAAACCCCTCTGCAGTGAAAGAATGCTTGTAGAAACTTGTTTTCTAAATATCTTTTCACAAAAGATACTGAGAAGTTGTCTCAGAAAGCTTCTGTAGTGCAGCAGATTTCATTAATAAACCCCAGAGATGGTTGTGGTGACCAAAAGACATTTCTCTACTTAATTGTATTCCGTATCTAGCAAATACTTCAAGTGCCTGTCAAAACTGGTCTGAAAATAAAAGCATTTCTGACCAAGTGGGCTCACTGACCTCTCAGATCACACATTTTTATAGGAGGTGGGATATTTATAGATGTAAATGCCTATCAATTCAGGGCAGAATATGGCCCTGTAACTCGGGAATGGTTCCTTGATTAAAGTCCAAAACTTGAAGTTGTGGATTAGTGATTTTACAATGTTTGTTTGTTTATCTAGTTGAGTGATTTTTGCTTTGAGAGGGTTACCTTTGCTCTTTCAGCAAATAATTGCAGTATCCAGGAAAGTGAGTCTAGATTCAATGTGGTTTACCATTTGCACTCTAGAACAGCAAAACCAGACTTGAATCACCATGGGTAGACAGCTTTGTTACTTGCTGCTTTTTGTGTTGAGTACCAGTGATGTGCCTGTAGTGAAAAAGGTGGAGAAGGAGAAAGGAATATAGTGATGAGTGGGTGGGTGTGTTTTGGGGGAGCAGGACCAGAATTTAGAAGGATCCCTTACATTACCAGACACGCTATTTGGTCCAAAACAGCCAATACTTTGTCTTGGGAACCTATTGTGATCTCTGGGCTTTTCTGCTTTTTAGTTTAAAGGAAAGAAACAAAGGAAAAAACTAAATTCCTGTTGTTGGATGCAGCAGTGCACCTGACTAAGAATACTGTATTGATTGCCCCAGCTGTGGAGGTAAGAGTCTGGAATCCTTGATGCCTCAAATGTGACTCTGGATCTTGTGTGCTGCAATATCCCGTCACAATGCTAGCAGCTGCTTCCACACCTGCGATGCTGATGGTCTGATTTTCAGGTGAAGAGATCGCCGCTACCCTGAGCTCTGCTCAGTCTTTGTCTGTGTTACTCTATGGAGCTTTTGTAGTTGCCTACTTCTGAATTACCATAAAGCAAATCAGAGCATGAAACAACTCTGTCTTCTGCACTTGAAAATGGCTTTTGTAATACTTAAGCACTGATGCTTCCAGTTTTTCACTGTGCCCTGGGGTATAATACTTTGTGGTGAAGTAGATGTGCAGCTTAAATGAGAAGGGAGAAAGGGAGCGAATGTGTTTCTTGGCAATACTGACATTATCTTTGGACCAGTTTCCATTTACACCCAGAAGAGTGGGTTTGAAAAAATGGGGGAATTTCTTTGAGAGATGGTGTAAATAGAAGGGCAAAGTTAACCTGGCCCAGTTGGTGCTGAAAAATGGAGGTGAGGATTGTGATGCTGTCCTGGGTATTTTGTCTGAGTTTTGCCTCTCCTCTCCTGTAGAGCATGGCCAGCTCAAAGCAGTGCAGGGCTGCAATGAGAGTGTGCTGTCGTCCACTGGTGTTAACTCTTGCTTTGATACTTACTCAGGATGGGATATCTACTGGCACAAGGTTCAGACACAAGGAAATGGCTTGTTGTGTGGTGTGTGCTTCCAGGCTTTGCTGCTCTTCAATCTAAGGTTAGCTGAGTGACTTTCACTGCAGTCTGTTATCTCTTCATATGAAGTGTTCAGCTGATGTGAATCAAACTGTAACTCTGAGTATTAAGGCTGTGTAAATTAGGGGACTGTCTCATTAACCAAACTTAGTTGTAGTTTGGAAGGCCTCTAGGCTATTTTGTAGCTGCATATGTGTGTGATCTGATGTTATTGATGAGCTTTGGTTAATGTATAATGGTAAAGCAGCCCCCACGCACCCCCAGTCTTGCTCAGGCTGTGTTGCCACAGTACTGTCAGAGGCGTGTTGGCAGAAAGGTAGGAGTGGGGCTAAGCAGGAATTGTTACCGGTTGTAGTGACTGTGTGTGTCCGTGGCTGTGCTTTGCAGTTACACAATGTTTGCATTGTCTTTGTCCTCTGACGTCCTCGTTTGTCTTGCACCCCAGCCTTTCCTTTCCTGAAGTGCCGAATACAAGTTCTCCCAGGACAGCTGCTTAATGAGGCACTTGTTGAAATGGAAAGGGAAGATTTTCTGGATGAGAAAGGACTTGGCATGAAAATGGGCCGGAAAGCACACAGGTTAAAATTCCTGGCCTTTGCCCAACTAGTAGCCTGATCTTGGAAGTTGAGGAAGGCCGAGGACTTGTAAACCGTATGCAGATCTTGTCGTATTGAATGAAATAGTTGTGACTGCAGTGTATGACTGGGGTCCCTCTGTCCCTTTGAAGTGTGGAAGTACCAACCCACTCTGCCTGCTTTCTGTCACATGTGATGGAGAGAAGGGGGAAAGGAGTTTGGGTTTGTATGAAGTGAGGAAACAAAATCTGGAGACAAGAGTAGTGATGTGCCCACTGCAGGCCAGTTGTGAGTGGACTTACACAGGAGGGCTTTGCTTGTGCCTGGGAGACCTTAATGCTTGTTTTGTGGATAGTGCTCTTCCCTGCCAAGTTGAAGGGCATCATGTATGTTATTTGTAGTTACTGTATCTATTACACAAGCAGCAGCACAGCAACAGATGACTTCTTTAATGTGCCTGATGTCAAATTTATTTTTACAAAGCCGTGTAATTTGTTGCCGGTGCCAGCCCAGATCTCTGCTGCGGCCGCCGTCGACACTTGTGAAGCAGCTGCTGCCGCCATTGCATAGTTAGCTCCCCAGTTGCAGCTTAAGATGGGGGCAGTTTTGAGCCCTTCACTACAAGAAGGGCGTTGAGGTGCTGGAGCATCTGCAGAGAAGGGCAGCAAAGCTAGTGAAGGGTCTAGAAGTCTTCAGAGGAGCAGCTGAGGAAAATTCTTTATCCTGGAGAGAAGGAGGCTCAGGGAGACCTCCTCACTCTCTACAGCTACCTGGAACAAGGTTGTAATGAGGTGCATGTTGGTCTCTCTTCCCAAGTAACAAGTGACAGGACAGGAAGAAACAGCTTCAGATTGCACCAGGGGAGGTTTAGGTGTCATATTAGGAAAACTTTCTTCAAGGAAAGAGTTGTTAAGACCTGGAACAGGCTGCCCAGGGAAGTGATGGAGTCACCATCCCTGGAGGGATTTAAAAGATGTGCAAACGTGGTGCTGAGGGACAAGGTTTAGTCATGTCCTGGCAGTGCAGGGTTAAGAGTTGGTCATCACAGTATCACCAAGGTTGGAAGAGACCTCAAGGATCGAGTCCAACCTGTCACCACAGACCCCATGACTAGCCCATGGCACCAAGTGCCACGTCCAATCCCCTCTTGAACACCTCCAGGGATGGTGACTCCACCACCTCCCCGGGCAGCACATTCCAGTGGCGAATGACTCTCTCAGTGAAGAATTTTCTCCTCACCTCGAGCCTAAACTTCCCCTGGCACAGCTTGAGACTGTGTCCTCTTGTTCTGGTGCTGGTTGCTAGAGAGAAGAGACCAACCCCTTCCTGGCTACAACCACCTTTCAGGTTATTGTAGAGAGCAATGAGATCTTAAAAGTCTCTTCCAGCTGCAATTGTTTTATGAAGGGGGTTTGCCTTATCTGCAGTCAGAAATCTATGGCATGACCACATGCAGGCAGCCTTCTATAGGCAGTTTTGGCATTAAGAGGTCATAAGTATGCTGTTTGAGGCTGTATCTTTTCTTTCTGTAGATGCTCTTTTGCTGCAGGTTTTTATTTCTCCTTTGACCTAGTTCTTGCTGATGTTTAGATTTTGCTTGAAAAGGTGGAACAGTTTGCCTAGTTTCTTTAAAATACATTTGAAGTCAGAAATAAGAGCATGTGTGTAGTTCAGTTAGAACAGAACTGACCAGGTTGGAAAAGACCTTTGAGATCATTGAGTCCAACCTATCACCCAACACTATCTAGTCCACTAAACCATGGCACCAAGTGCCTCATCCAGTCTTTTCTTAAACACTTCCAGTGATGGTGACTCCACCACCTCCCTGGGCAGCACATTCCAATGGCCAATCACTCTTTCTGTGCAGAAAGTTGTCTCACTGTGAGGCTTGAGCAGAAAATGCTGCTTAAGATGTATCTTGATTTTTATAGTTCTGAAAGAAGTGACACATCAGATGGAGAGCTAGCAGAGGAGTAAGACATAGAGCTGATGCACGACTGTGTCTCACAACCAAATTAATTACTGCAACTGAGCTCATGTCATCTATTAGCCTTTCTCAGACCTCACTGCTGTTACATAAGATGAAATAGTAATTTGGTCTGTTTTTTTTTCCTTTTTTCTCTTTGTTGTTCAGTGATGTGGTGCAAATTTAGAAAGATTGTCTGCTAAATAGCTCTCATTTTAAAATAGGCCAACATTGTTGAGTAGTGTGGGAATTTACAAAGTGTTGTCCTTATCTGCTTTTGGATTTTTGTTCCCTCTTTTCCCCATGGGAAATGAGAATGAAAGCATTCTCTGATGAGGATGTTAGTGTTTCATATAGGTGTTCTATAGCAATCTGATTCAATGATTTTTTCCTGGAATATGGAGCTCTGTATTCAGCCTGTGGTTACTGTGGATACAGTAGTTGGCTAAGAAGTCACCCTTCATGCTTTGCCAGTGACTAAACTTGGCTGTGGAATGCTTGCCCCTCCTGTCTGTGCTAGACTGTCAGTTACTGGGTCAGGTCTAGCTTTTCATGGCTGCACCTGCACACATTATATTATTTAATAAACTGGATTCCTGCCTGGTGACTTCTGGAAGCCACCTACAAATTTGTGTAGCTGAAAGAATAATAAAAGTGGACGTGGAGTGGACTGAGGTGCAAAGCCTCAGGCACCTCACCCCCACGCAAACATTGCTTGCTTGCTTCCTACCTTACAGGGTTCCTCATGCTGTTTGCAAAGTACATCTTTTGGCCCTGGGAGATAGAGATGTTTTTCTAAAGCATCTGTGAGAAATACCTGCCGATGCCCATTGCTGATTCTATGTGAGCTGAATCAACTTTTTTTACCTGAGTTCCTTACTCTTCTGCCTCTTTCCTTTGTGTAATAAAGGTTTTCTTCTCTATAAACCAGTTTTTGAACATATTGCAAATAAAGCAGGTAGAAACATTTGTTTCTAAGTAAACTAAATGGGTAGGTATGGAAGCTAGTTCATGAAATGGTTGGGGAAGGGGGCTGGAGAAAGACCTCCAACACCTCTGTGATGCATACAGTTAAATGCAGGTAAGTTTAAGTACAGTTAAAACATTTTGTTTCTGACTTTGGAACACTGGGACTTGGAGTTGTTTTTCTTGAGTAGCTTCATTTTCTGGATTAAGGAGTGTTCTGCTAGCCTGGAATTTAATGAAAGGAGCATGGAGAAATCCTGTGGAAGCAGTGACTGTTGAACCACTTGAAATGTGAACATTTCAGCTTGCATTCTGCATTGGTTCTTCAGTGAAATGCAAATGGAGTTGAGAATGAATGAACATGTCTCGGGTTTGAGTGTTTCCCTGCCTGGGTTGGGGGCCAGTGGTCACATGAGTCTGTAGTGAGATCATTAGACTAGGGACACCAGCTGGACTATTATTAGGGTGTTTAAAGGCTGCGGCAGATGTTCTTAGGCTCTCATCCAGCCCCCACATATGGTGCAGTGGAGTGCATAGAAAAAAGAAACATCTGACAAATTGCTTTTCCATGCAACAAACAGATTTTTTTTTAAAAAAATTATTATTTTTTCCTCCCATGCAGGTGGGCAAGATATTTGATGTGAGCTTGTGTGTGTCAAAACATACAGTGTGAAGCACTGGAAACAGAAGAATGAAAAAAAGTTGTCATACGAGGATAAATACAAGTGCTTTGCTGAGGAAGCAGGACTGGGGTGGGGGTGGAGGGCTAGCCAGGGCTGAAATCCATAGGTGCAGGTGTTCTGCCATTCACGTCTTTGATTCCTGTTTTCTTTGACACTGCTGTGTTCTCTTCTGTGTACGAATATAATGTAAAGCTGTTCCTGCAAACGTCTTGAATGTTGGCGATGAGACTTGAGATGTAACAGAGCAGACAGGTGCTCATATAATGCAATGGTTGAGCTCTGAAGAGTTTATTATGTTCTGGTGATGTAGCAGACAGCACAGAGGAAAGCATGGTTTACCTTTCTTCTTGTCATAGTAGGAAAGCAGTGTGTGTGTGTCTTGTTTGGAACATGTAGTTTGTATTCCCTTTTAACCAGTTTAAATCTCTTCAAAATATAAGCTACAAGCTACTTAATGTTCTCTGGACTCCTGACATGCTCTGTGTTATACAAAATGCAAAAGGGGAGATACCTACTGGCAAGGTGTGAGACTGAGTGGCAGCCCAAAGATGCACGAGGAAGAGTATGAACTATTTATAATAGGTGATGACCGTGTTTCTGTATTTCTCATGTTACGGGTTTTTTAACCATGTAAGGTTGCTGTTGCTAAGCAGAATAACAAATGTTCAAACAGTTCCTTGTGCATCATCTTTTCCCTTCTGTCATTAAAGCATGTGGTGATTTTTGGAGCTAAAGCAGCTGAGGTGCTGCATGAGTTGCCCTGTGTTAAAGGAAAAAACTCAACACAAAGTTTCTATTTTTCCATGTCCCTCTCTCAGCTTCCTGACTCCAATCAGCTGTTTCCCTAAGAGTTTTTCATATGATTAAAGAACAGTGCCCCAAACCAAATAATCCAACATCCTATTCTCATTGAGGCCTTTCCCAAGCATTTCCTCTGTGCCTGTTCCTTTCTGGACTGTACAGTTGATCAGAACCTGAGTGCTCCTTCTCTGCATTGTTTTATCTGAAAAAGCAAAACCAAACAAGGCAGCCCAACAAACCAACAACCAATTTTGATGACCTAAAAGAGTTTAAGTCTGCAAAGTGGGATGCTAGCACCCACTTGTAGGTGCCTAGTTCTACATATTCCTAGGTCTAGCCTGGATGTGATTATCTCTCTTGATATCCTCATCCTCAAACTGTTAACCTTTCTACTTCCTAGTCATAGTGTTGTTCTAGACCATTGGAGACCCAGATTAGTCTTCAGGCCATTTCCACAGTAGGACTAAGAATTAAGTGCCTCTGTTTTCTGCAGTGCAGAGAGCCATGGGATGGGACCCCAGAAGCTTTGGTGGCTCATGGGGATGAGTGATGCTTGACATTTTATATCTAAATTATTCAAGGGTCCTGCTGTATGATTACAGTGAAGAATCAACTGAATAAGATTGTGGCAGTCCACACAGCTCCTATGAAAAGAACAGTGTCTCCTGTGCTACTGAGATTGCATTGCAGGACTTGGAGAGAATTTAAGAGGATTAGCCATGGTGTGTTGCATTAAGCCTGACTGCTTAATCAGAAGGATTTTTTCCTGAAGATTATTTTGTTGTCAAAACTGAAAAAAAACCCAGGATCTTGATGAGTTCCAGGGGCTTGCTCTGAAGGCTTGGAGCAAGCAAAGCTCTAATGTGATAACAGGACTGGTTAGGACGTGTTTTTTGCCATGAGCTGTCACGTCTGTGTGATGGGAGGAGACTGCAGTAAATGTGCGTGTGGTGTTATGCTTGCCTTCGTAGGTGGCAGTCCTTCTTTGACTGGAGCCCAATATTTATGTAGCTCCTTACAGTACCAACAGCTTTCTAACTGGAAAATAATTGCTTGGATTAAAAGGTTGAGTCTTGCACCAGGAGTATTAAGCCCCACTCCCCAGCTCTACTCCCCAGCCCACTTCTGAACTTCAGCAACCTGCCCAGTTTTGTGTGCAGGAAGTGGGAAGAGAGGAGAAGATTAAAGGTGTTATGAACATGTTGCAGAGGGAGGGGACACCAGAACTGGATGCAGTATTGGAGGTGGGGTCTCAGCAGAGCAGAGTCATTGCTTTATGAGGGTTCATTTTGCTCATGGACAGGTTGACAGATGAATGCCCGCTCCTGCTCCTTGGCTGTCTTGAGGCTGGGCTGTGATTTTATTTATTTTTATTATTTTGTTGTAATTTTTAACTATGCCACTGTCTCTCAAGCTTGACACTACTTCTTGTTGCTGTCTGAGAGTACTGAGCATGTTGCTGCTTCAAGCCAGCAGTAGAAAAAGGAACATCCTCTTTCTAGGTGAGTGAAGCTGTGAAGATTTCCCTCTCTCTCTTTCTCTCTCCCCTCTAAGGTGAAAATGAGATTTGCTGGCACAACAGGAAGAGGCTTACATTTCTTGCTCACTTTCCAATTGTCAAGCAGGGCCATGTAGTCACCCTGAACAAAGCAGCAGCATTCCTGGCTCCTTTTAATGATGTATTCAGAACTCCAGCGGCTCCTGATTTAATGAGTACAGTGAATGTATTCAGAGCTAACAAGCGCGTGCTCATTAGCCGGCAGTAAGTTAACTGTCCTATTCTCTGCTAGCCAGCCAGTTCATCATTAAATGCTGCCATATCTCAATGCCACACCAGCCTGTCACATGGAGAAGTTTTATGTTGCGTGGCTAGTTAGAACTGTTGGAGGATAAGTAATTTAGCTTAGCTTGCCTCACTGATAGGGCTACTTTTCTTGGTGGGGGCTTCCTGCTTAGGAGTCCCAACTCACCAAAAAGTTTCAACTTGGGCAGGTAGCCCAGGCATTAATTTGCATTGTCTTTCAGTTTCATAGAATCACAGAATTGTTAGGGTTGGAAGGGACCTCAAGGATCGTCCAGTTCCAAACCCCCTGCCATGGGCAGGGACATCTCACACTACAGCAGGTTGCTCAGACCCACATCCAGCCTGGCCTTAAAAACCTCCAGGGTTTGTAGTTTGTAGCTTTCAGTTTTGTATTCCGCTGTATTGTGCTGTTTCTGTTGTGTAAATCTAGAGTAACACAGCTGTACTAACTGGAATCGCTAACTAGGGGCAGAATTGGACCCTTGGTTGACTTGAGTGCTGCGAAAACTCTGATTAGGTGGTGGTGTTTGGAAAATGAAAAATCAGTTTAGTGTGTTGGGTTGGCAGATGCAGGCTGAACAAAGGGTTGTTATGCTGCCTAGAGGCATACAGGAGCTTGGTGGAATTGTCTTCAGTGATGTGAAAATACAAGTAGCAACAGTGCTGGTGCAAGCTGTCTGCCCCCTGCAGCACACTGATCTTTATTTTTTGTGGAATTGTGGGTGAGAGCATAAATATTGAACACTTGTCTGTGCTTTTACTTGCTGTCTACTCCCCAGTGTTTTGCTTTAATAGTTACAAGCAGTATTTAGTAGCAGATTCGGAGGCAGAGGGAATTTGGGCCTGAGGGTGGGATACTGCACGTATACTGTCTGCTTTTCTCCTGGCAACCTCCTGACACTGCTCTGGGGGCTTTCAGCATAATCAGGGAGACACTGAGCCAGTTATTGAAACCCAACTGACAGTCTATTCAGTTTGTGCTCTCTGTCTTGCTCTAAAGTGATTTCAGAAAGACCCATGCAGTCCTTGGTACCTGTTTGCCATCTGGAAGAGCAGGCTCCCGTGTGGATAGAGGCAGATGTACTCGTGTCTGATGCAGCCTTCTGCAGCTGCTGCCTGCTACCCCAGGCTGGCTGTACCTGGCTCTCATCTCTGCTCCTCAGCCAGTCCCTGCAGGTCCCTGGCATGGGTGGCTTTGTGAGTCCATCAGACATATGCTGAATTCTGAGTAATCATTACAGTTGTCTTCTCTCCTCTTCTCCTCAAGAGCTGTTCTAATTCAGATACCATTGTAAACATTGCTACTTGTAGTCTGTATCTTTCACCTTAATTGTAAGCTTCCTTTTAAGTGTCAGCTTACTGCTTTGTTCATACTGTGGTGTGCTATAAAACCTGAGCATGGGTTGCTTGATGTAATTTAAAGGGAGCAAACTTACACAAGCCAGAGTAAGGGAGAACTTGTTCTTTCCATCTTCAAATCTGGAGAATGAGCCACAGTGGTTGACTCAGACTGGAAGCAACTTGTTTATTTGGGGCATCACATGGAGAGACACTTGCAGCCAGTAGTGTTTTGTGGAGTGTGGGGAACTGTAGTGACCCCTCTGCGTGTATAGAAAGATGACAGAGGTGGGGAGGAGGCTTTAGGGTTTCTTGATTTGCTTAAATCCTCAGGAAAATTTCCTTGTGGGTGGCTGGGATGGATAGATTCAGCTGCATGACCTTCTTTTGTAGCTTGGTGATGGAGGTGTGGGTGCTGCCACAGGGATACCATACAGAACTGAGGCATGGAGTGAGGTTTGTCATCTGTTGCTTTCTACTTCTGCCCCCAGGTTTTTGGTTTATTTTTTTTTCTCCTGTCTGTTAAGCAGTTCTCTAAAAGGCCTGAGTGCTCTTCAGTGTGTGTGTGTGTGTGTGGAGGGGGGATGGTGGTTTGGGTTTTGTGTGGTTTAGGACTGGCAGGGCAGAAAAGGACTATTTGGGGAACAAGATGCATTTGTTTTATTCTTACTCCTGAGATTGAATGGCTGTTAACTGTTGGGGTTTTTTTTAATGCTAAGCCACAAATGTACATTAGACTAGCAGGAAGGGGGAAAGACTTCCTGTGTGACAATGTTCAATCCTATCTTTGCAATGTCTTAAATCTTTCTCAGTTGTAGACTTTGAGACTGATATGGCTACTGTCAGAAAGGTCTAACTTACGTTTTACTCTTAATACTAATGCAATCTACTGCCCTGCCCCTTTGCTCAGGGAATAATGTGCTCTTCACTGGCTGTGCCTGGGTATCTGAAACATTCCAAATGTTCCAGTGCTGAATAATAATAATTTACCCTGCCTACATAAAGCATTTTCAGAGAAGCTGCAGGGGAAGGATTTTGGTCTGAACACATATTTGCTTGTGTGGGTGTGAAAGGGTGGTGTAGGGGTTATTTTTCACTGGGAAAATGATCCCTGTTTTTCTCTGTCAACTCTGATACATCACTTCAGTTTCTGTCTTCACACTCTCAGTGCCTAATAGTAATTACAACAGAGGACAAACTCTTGTTACCTTGCAGTGGTAAAGCAACACTAGTTGTTAGCACAGACAAGCTGCTCCCTTCCTGAACCTCTCTGTAGGTTATTTTTAAAGGCAATGACCTTTTCTTTCCTCACCCCCAAGATAAGATGGTAGTGAAAGTTTTCTATTACAAACTTCTGAAATAAAATGAGTTGCAATATGTTGCAAGGTAAAGGAAACCAAGAAAATTTGTGCTTTGCATGTGGGTTGTGTTGTTTTTTTTCATTTTTTGTTGTTGTTCCTGTAGCAAATAGACTATCAAAGAATAGATGTGCCTTGAGTTGCTTCAGATACCTCTGCAGTACTGCCATGAGGCAGACAGTCTTGAGGATATGTGGTGTGAATAGATAGGTGTTGGAGGTCATGCAGCGCTGGATTGTGCCTGCTGTAGTGGCATGGTGTTTTATGAGTAGGTAGGAGATGTTTAGTTAATGCTTTGAGGCTTTGGAGGTGATACTGTATCAGAAAGGTGACTCTTCCTATAAATCTGTGTGTAAATAGCTCCAAATAATTGTTGCTTATTGAAGTCCTATGTTTACATCTTGTGAAATCTGGAGTAATGTCCTGGTATCCAAACCTGTAACTTGCTGCTTGCTCTTTTGTTATCTTTTTGTCTTCCCATCCTTCAGGAGCAGAGCTGATGGTACCGCTGTGAATATATATCACTGCATGTACTGCAGGTACCTGGAGTAAAATGCGGTTTGGGATTTATGTATGCATTCAGTTACTGTAAAATTAAAACAAAACAAACGAGGGTGTGTGGGGGGTGTACTAATTCAGTAACAGTTTCCCCAGGTACTGCTTAATAGAGTGTCTTGAGGGGAACTGTGAAATTCAGATGAATTGTTGATGATTCCCTTATTTAACAATGAATCGGTTACTTAAATCGGACTGGAAAGGTGTGGTGACTTGGTAGAGAGGTTCACCTCCCGCTCTGCCCTGGTGAGGCCAAATCTGGAATACCATGTGCAGTTCTGGAGCCCTCAGCTCAAGAAGGACCTCACTGAACTGCTTGAAAGAGTCCAGTACAGAGCCACAAAGATGCTGTGGAACATCTCCCTGCTGAGGACAGGCTGAGGGAGCTGAGGCTCTTCAGCTGGAGCAGAGGAGCCTGAGGGGTGCCCTCATTCCTGTTGGTAAGGATGTGCAGGGCACTGTGGAGAGGACAATACAAACACATGGGTGCTGGTCTCTTCTCATGGATGATTAGAACAAGAGACATTAGGAAAAAGTCTCTCCACTGGAAGAGTGGTCAGGCATTGGAACAGGCTGCCCAGGGAGGTGGTGGGGTCACCATCCCTCGAGGTGTTCAAACGTTGTTTAGATGTGGTGCTTAGCTATATGCTTGGTAGAGCAGAGTTAATGGTTGGACCTGATCATCTCAAGGGGATTTTCCACTTTGAATGATTCTAGGATATGTTCAGCAAAATGGGGTTTAATTTGTGGGAGTACTGGTGTGATCATCAGATCAGTTTGTAGCTCTGCTTTCCCTGCAGTGTTTCCAGCTTTGCAGCAGGAAGCCTGAATATTTTCACATGTATGCAGTTTTAAAAGACTTCCCCCCCCTCCATCCATAGAGAGATCTTGCTGCTCTTGTGAAGGCTCTTCTGTGTTGTTTTCATGATGGTGTTTGCTTCCTTGTTTGTGCTTTCTATGTGATGTCTAAGAGGAAACAATTTGCTAACATCTGTTCTGTCTGCATATGGTTGCCCATGCTGCTCTGTGCTCACATGAAACATTCTGGACATGGTTAGGAATGCAGATGCTGTAAAATGCATTTGAAAGACCAAGGTTTTAATGCAGGAGACTGAAGAGAGTAGTGGTCCAGCCCTTTCTTTCTGACTCAGTTTGGTAGTTTTGGCAGCGCAGCTCGAGAGGGTGAGGAAACTTGTGTGAGAGCCAGAGTTAGGGCTGCATTCAAATGACCTTACGGCACCCAGAAGTGTTGATGTGGGGGAAACACAAATAGAAGTGACACTTAAAGCGAGCCTGCTAGCCAAATGGTGAAGTTCTGGAGGAGAAGAGGAGGCTCAAGAAAGGAAGAATGCTCTGCAGATCATCAAGAGCAAGAAGCATTGAAAACCAGGTACAGCAGTGGCTGCTGCAGAGCTGTAATCCCCCAGCGCTGTTAGTCTGTATGAAAGCTTAACTTTGAGTGTGGTCTGCGTGTGGTGCGTGTGTGCTGAGGCAGTGGCAGCCACCTTCTACATGGACTGGGACAAAGGAAGGGGAGATGGCAACTGCTGCTTTAGGACTTTGCACTTTCCCTGACTCTGCGTTTCAGCTGAATGGTGTTTTTCAGCTGTTGAGCTGTGCAGTGCTGCCCGGCCTCTTTCCCCAATAATGCTGAGCTGCTGCTGTGCTGTCAGATGTTTGTGCTGGTGGGGCTGCGGAAAAGACTTGTGCCTGAATGTGCAAAAGTAGGACACGAACAGCGTGATGGGCTTGACTGGGGCAAGGAGCGCTTGTTTACTGCAGCTGCCTTCTCCCTCCCAGCCTCAAGGGCTAAAGTTAGTCCCAGTAACCTGCTTTGCTATTTAAAATGCTGCCACCGTAAGTTTGGGGCTTTTTTTACCTCCTTGAGAACAAAGCAGAAGGTATCTAAGCTAGTTAATATTTTTAATGTTACAGATTGAGTTGTTCTGGGAATCAGGTGTCTTTAAGTTGTGGTATTCTTGTTATATAAGTGTGGTAGGAGCAGGCAAATCGGTGCAAGGGGAATGACTTGCACACTTTTTGCTGCAAAGAAATAACAGTTATTTGGGGTCCTCATCCTACAGGACAGTTCATTTGTCACTCAGCATCAGAGGCAGGAAATGTGCTAATGTTTATATGCTATGTTTATTAATCTTGGTATACGTAGATAGCTACTTTGCTAACTATAAGCCTGTGTCATGAAGAATGCTGTTAGTGATGCCTGGCTTGCTGGACTTGATTCTCTTGTTAACATAGAAATTCCTACAATATAAGGAGCTTCGATGTGAGTTTTTCTTTTGAAACACAAGATAACTTGTGCAGATGATGTCATCATTTTGTTAAGCTCACTTGCTGGATGTGGTTCCAGTTTGCATTTCTTATCTGTATTTTGGTTTGAAACCAGAACATTGAACCAGAAAAAAAGCCATGCATGAGGTTTGGCCAGTATGAGATGTTTTCTTTATAGAATTCTTTAGCAACAGTCCTGAAAATCTTAATCTCTGAGGTATTAGATTGCTGGTGAAGAGTGGCATTCCCATCTTCTGGTAGTTGGAAGGTGGAAAAGTTATTTAGATTTCCCCCCCCCCAGTGTTGTCACTGTCAGTTGGTTTGCTCACCAAGGAATTTAGCCACAGCCTTCTTTGCTATAAACAAATGAGGAAGAGCTCTTCATAATTTGCTAGTTTGTAACAAGTAAAAATTGCCACTGCTTCTAATCAGGCTAAACCAAGAAATCAAAGTTAACTTTTTTACATACTCCTTGTTAACAAACTGATTTTGTCTCAGAGCTGGAATATTTTAAAGGACTTTTCCTTTGCTGGGAGCTTTTTAGCTTTGGAGCAATACCCATAATAGCTGTTCCTTGCTCTGGGAGTGACTGATGAGATTTCTTGATGAAAAGCTTTACACTAAAACTTTCTGAAATGCCTGGGACTGGCACTACCTGCAGTACAACAGTTACTACCACACTGAAAAATCTCACCTCTGTGGTTGGGCTTACACTATTGTAGGAAAGCAAAGGGAAGGAAATGGGATGGGTTTGTGGAGCCATTAGCATCTATGGCATGACTTTGCAAATGATGTGAGTGTAATTGTAGTTGAACAGGGATGGAGTTCATGTCAGGCAGCAAGAATACCCCTTTTGTTAGCTCTTTTTACTTTCTTCCCTCTTTGTCCCCACTAGTTCAGGTAGGATTACATGGCAACCAAAAGGCCCTTGAAGTCTGGTAGGAGCCCATATTCATAGGCATTAGACTAAAGAAATGTAAAGTGTTCTGGAGTGAAATACATCTGACAGATTTTTCTTATTCGTGTTTGTATGGCTCATGTTTTCCTCTTGTGAATTCCTAGTTCTGCCCCTGATAAAGAACATAAATCTACAGTGACTACAAAGAGTTTGTGTTCTCCCTGTTCACTTAACTTAGCCATGCTTTGTTACCTTCTATTAAATTTCCTTCCAGTGAGGCACTTCTGTGCATCATGTGGTGGCTCAGATTTTGTCCCACTGTCTTTATCTCTAAAACGCAGAGGAACACCTGCCTTGCAGAGTGTCATAGTTTTAGGCTATGCCTTTAAAATGTAGCTGCAGATTTTGAGCAGAAAAGTAGAAAAATATAAATAAATCACTGTTGGGTGTAAAAAGGAAAACAAAAGATTATTCTAAATAAATTCATTGGGTAAATGTCTGGGATAAGAGAAGCTGTATCATAACAATTCTTCACATTTCATTCCCATTCCTGTTCTCATCTCTTCTGATCTTGGCTGTTTTGCTTTGCTGGGGGAAAACTTCAACCCACCACATTACACATTGCATTGAGCAATTTTCAGTTCTTGTGGAGAAAGTCTTTTTGAATCAGAAATACTTCCAACATGCTTATTTCTTCTTGCCACTCTCCCACTCTGTCTCCTGAGTGGTGTTTGTTAATGCAAGAACTGCTATGGCAGGGATTGCGATGGAAGTGAGTTTTGTTTCTTTCTGGTGAACCATGTCCCAAAACGTGGCATTTACATTCAGATCAAGAATAAAAGTTGGAAGCAGAGGAAACTTTGGTGCTGACAGAAACTGCCCCATGGTCAGGAGAGCCCCATGGGCAGTCTGATTCTGGATGTGTGAAGAGAGCTTGGATGAAAGCAAGGCATAGGTCTGTATGCTTCTGCAATCTCTACAGACTAGCAAGGAAACAGAAAAACGTAATTAAGTCTTTAAAAACAGAACTGAAAGTACTGGGACTCTAATATATTTATGAGCCTTCCTAATTAGTTTTTTGGTTGGAGTTATTCTGAGACAGCTTGTTCTGTATAACAACATTCAAGACTGAGGTGGATATGTGGCCTTGGAGCGGTACAGTTTGCTTTCAAGTCATCACGGGGGGGTTAGACTAAGGGGTCTTTCGAGGTCTCTTCCAACCCCTAACATCCTATGAGTCTGTAATGAGGCTGTCTAGGAACTGCTGGGATTAGAAGTGATAGTTGTGCCTTTCACCTTCTGATTTCCATGTTATATTTTAAAGTACTGAAATTATTTCCTCATCAACTGTAATATTGTTCCTTTTGATCTCACCTCATTCTGAAATCCCTTTTTCTCTAGGAGAGATGAAATGTGCTTCCTGATGTCATTTGACATCACACATACAAGGTTTCATAAGGGAGCTGGAACTGAAATGGAAAAATGTAGCTGACAGAAACTTTAAATCCAGGAGATGCAGACAGAATAGCTGCCTGGTTAGACTCTAAAAATCATGTGAACTTTAAGCCACTCAAGAGCTTAATTTAGTGGAAGACTGGCCTGAGAGGCTTAATATAGATAGCTCAGATATCATGTGGAAACTCCAATTTAGACATGTATTGATATAAGAGACCTTGAGCTTATTTTTATTTGTTGCTGGCTAGATTATTTGCTTCCCTCTTTTAACCCCACTCTTTATTCTCAGGCCGTGCAGTACATTGGCATCTGCTGCTGCACAGCTACAACTGAGTGTACCAGGGAGGGTGAAGGGAAACCAGCCTTACCCTACTGGCACTTGTTCTCATATAACCAGTTTGCAGTGGAGTCTGGGAAGGTGGAACAAGTTGTGGCCTTGGTTAGAATATCCCTCCTCTTTCTGAGAAGTGTTGGTGACTTTACATGGGTTTTCTTTTCTTCCCTGAAATGAAGACTTTGAGGTGGCTAAAGAGACAACGAATGTGGTAGGGAAAATGCTTGTCTCTCAAAATTGAGAGGAAGGCAGGCAAGATAATTCAGGTGCATCACCTTCTCCAGTGTAAAACAAAACAAACCCTGAGTTTAAGCATTTACCTTGAGATGGCAGTCTGTAGCTCAGGCAAATGCTTCACTCTTAAAGAAAGATGCAAGTTCCCTGAGATTTCTTCCATGTGCAGTGCTGTTTCCCAATCCTCTAACTTCAGATGACAAGTATTACACCAGCAGCACAGGTCAGTTTTAACATAGTTCAGGAAACTTCTTGTTTGTGGTGTGATCATTAGCATAACATCACTAGGAGGGGTCATACATAGTGTAACTGAGGGGACTTGCCCTCTGATGGAAGTGTCATAGGAAAAACAAATGGATTCCTTCTGTGTTTACAGTAGCCATGGAAAGTTCTGGTTTGCTAAAATCTACATGAAGCTTAGGGAAAAAAAAACCCACCCACACTTGAAATCTTTACTTTGGAAAAATGGATGTTTCCAAGCATCACTTCAGCTCTGCAAGGGAATTTATTTCGGGGGGGGGGGGGGGGGGGAACAATCAAACAGTTGGTCTGGAAGCAGCTGGAGATTTCAGCTACAAGAAGCAATGCTTTTGAAGCATGTGTTCAGAGTCTGGAGTAGGTGGTGTTGAGATATTGCTCCCAAACTTACTAAAATTACAGCCCTTAATACATTGCTTTGCTACAGACAAAAAATGACCATCTCAAGTGTTTGAGAGACCATCTCTGTGGTCGGCCTCACTTGCTAGAATGCATTTGTGTTGGGAGTAGTTTGTGTTACAGCTAGCTCTCAAAATGCAAACTAAAAACTTTTTGAACACCAGACCAATCCCATACCCGTTACAATTAGAGAACTCAGTTCTAGAGTTAGAAAGGAGAACAAGCAGCTGGATATTTCTTGTCATGAAGCACTCTTTCATTTCATGAAATCCTATCAAAATGATTCTTCCTTCTCAGGATCTGATGGAAACACTTCCCAAACCTTTTTGAGATTCAAACTGGCCTTCAGTTCTGTACCTAGGACCTTGGGGTAGTGAAGGGTCTTGTGTGTATTTCTCCTATAGTGATCACAGCACACACTGAAGCAACAGAACCCACAACACAGCTATCCATACAAAAGGGACCTGGTTAAGCCTTTTAATCCCTCTCTCTGTTTTCTTGCTGTTATATAGTGAGAAAAACCATTTTGAGAATGTTGTTGCCTGCACATGTGTTATTACGTGTTGCTTGTAAAGGCTCCCAGAGAAACAAGCATGGAAGACTGAATTTCCATCTAACACACTGAAATTGCCTTCAGGTTATCAATGTGTTTCTAGCATATTCAGATTTTACAGTCACTGTTGCTTGCAAAGCAAAAAGACACATTTGAAATACAGTGTTTTGAGAAAGCTGGCAAAGTATCTATCACCTGGGGGAAAAGAAGGAATGTTCTGTATGGGATGGACATGGATGGGCATGCAGTAAATGCTTCCCTAACTTAAGAAACTGTTTTTCAGTTTGCCTCTTGAGCCTCTCATCTGATCAGAATGAGCTGTGGGGCTGTTACTATGTCTGCAGAAATGTTTTCCACTGATCATGTCCATGTCTTGTAGTTGAGGAGCTATTTTTAGCTGTCTTGTTCAACTCTTGGGAGTCCCTGGCAGAGAGCTGTGAAAGGGAGCTGCTGTGGTTTGGCATGGCAAGGGGGGCAAAGGTACCTTTAATTCCCAACTGGTGTTTTGGTTTTTTTCCCTGTCTTTGACTGTGTTGTTTTTTCCTGATAATTTACAAATAAAAGGCAAGTTTCTCAAGTTTGCTAGCTTCTGTTTGGCTGGGAATAATCTTTGTGACATTGAAGGAAAATGGGTAGAATTATGTGGATGGAAGTTTCCTTTTTTGTTGGGATGTTTTAAGGCTGCCTGAATCCCAACAAACTGACACCTTCTAGTTAAAGCGAGTCTGAGAAGTGCTGTTCTTCACTGTGCTCTGGTGGAGAGGCTCTGACCTGAGGCAGCTGGGGGTTATATTAATTTTCATGTGCTTATATGCCAGACTTTTTCCTGATGGCACAGTAACCAGGGAGGAGAGATACAGACAGCAGTGCCACTGGAAAAGTAAATTGTTATTAATTGTGGAGCCTTTGAGCCATGATACAAAGCTACAGACAACTTTGTAATGTTTAAAATTGGGTATTTTTTAAAAAGAAACCTCTCCAGTGAGCTTCAATTTCATCTGTTTTATTCACAGAACTGTTACAGCTGAGGTAGAAAACCAGCACAAAGCACAAGAGGGCCTACCAGTTAATGTGTTTGTGCTGCATTGTGAGCTTGGGGCAGGAAAAGCTGTTCTTCTTGCTGGTGAGGCTCCTCTAAATGCAGTGCTGTGCTTTCCTCTTTCTTCCTTTTTTGTGTTTGTGTGTTTTGTTTCAGTGCTGCAGTCAAAGGTCCCCAGCGTTTCAGCCTGCCCATGTGCATGGCTGAGTGGAGGTGGTTTTGTCACTGTCGTGTTTATCTTAGTAAACAGAATCTGCAGGTGGAGAATTTTAAGTGGAATTCAAAGCTGTTTGGGACTTAGTTAAATAACATAGCTGGGCACGCTGCCATGTGGCAGAAACTTTTCAGTGGTGTGCTCTTCATTCCTCTGGGGACACCAAAGATAAGGTGAGGTGGACTGCGTCAGTTGCTGCAGTGTCTCACACAGGAACGTTCCATGCAATCAAAGCTCTGCAGGCATGCTGAAGTACAAGATCACCTCTCTCTCTTCTGAGTGTTGTTAGGTTTTCTGTGTTCCACCATACTACCTTTTCGTACCAGGGTGGTGTCATCTGCCTGATATAGCAAAACTTTCTTCCCCCCATGCTCTCAGTTGAAAATAACTTCTAAAAGGTTTCTTTCCTCTGGCCAGTCAGCGTGGGTTCATGCTGAATGGGATCTTTCTTTATGTTGACTCATGAGCACTGGTCCTGCTGAGGCTGTAGCTGACTTCTGAGTTACATGTGCAGTCTTGCAGATGTCTGGGGGCTTGATCCGGTGGTGCGGCTTTGCCAGCAGAGGATGTTTGCAGGCAGATCTGCAGGTGGAACCTCAGCTTTGTTGGTCCAGGTGTTTTCTGCCCACTGTCATATAGAAGGAGTGATATACCCTGGGTAATTTGCAAACTTGCTAAGCTGAAGTACAGTTATACTCTGTCTGTCCTTTTTCTCTGAAGAGCACAGACCTGGTGATTATGGTGGTGCCCCTTGTCTTGCAGCAGGGGGAACTGACAACGAAGGCAAACTGTACTATGGCAGATAACCATTAAATGTTGATTTTGAAGGACTTTATGGCATGCGTATCTCTGCTGAGCATGGTGGCTCTACTGAGGAACGGGAGAGTGATGTGGGCAGTGATTTCTGGTTGCCTTTTCCTTTACACTGTTAATGACGGGGCAGCTGAATTGTCTGCCGCTACTTTTAGGCAGGCATAGGGAGTGCTCAGATTCTCTTCCTGCCTTCACCTGTAGGAATACACTCTACCAATGTGCATTAATGATCAGCTGTACTGGGTTCCGCTGAGCTGGGGTTAATTCTTCACAGAGTATCTTTCTAGTGCTGTGCTTTGCAGTCCTGTAGCTGGGTGTTGATAACCGGAGTTGTAAAACAGCAACAACAAAACCCCAAGCCCCAACAACCACCCCCGCAAAAACCAAATCAAACCCACAAAAATCCCCTCAAACAAAACAACCCCCAAGCCCCAATAACCCACACACAAAAAGCAAAACCAAAAACCAAGAAAAAAATACCAACCACCACCCACAAACCCAGAAAAAAACCCCCAATCAAACAAAAAGCCAAACCACACAACCACCCCCAAAAAAACCAACCCAAAACAAAACCCAAAGGAAAAAACCCGCTACAACACCCCCAAAATGCCAAGAGTTGAGCGGAAGAGATTCATACCTCTCCAGTGACACGGTTGTGATGCATAACGGCAAAACCAACCTAATAAGACTGAATTTATGCAAGGGGAAAGAGGAAAATCGCCCTTAATTCAGAAATCTGCAGCTGAACAGCACCTAAACAGCAGTAAAACATCTATGCACTCTATTAGCAAGAAAGTATCTGTTGTAGCTTGGGTTTTTGCATGGTTTCTTAATTGCACTGTAAAATGCAATCTCTGGATAGGGTCCCTGGAAGAGCTAAGGAGCAGCTGTGTTCTGCGCCTTCAGCTCTGAACACAGTGTCAAGCTTGAAGAATGGAAATCTGGAAGAATGGAAGTCTTTTACATGACACTTAGGCAAAAGTTTGAAGGGGAAAACTTGCCAAAACCTCCCTGAATGTCGTTGCTGTTGTTAGGTGACCTGCTGTCTGTTGCTGGGCTTGTTTTACATGGCTTTTTTCCTAGCTCACTGCACATTTTGCATGGATTGTGTGAAATCAGGGGCAACTGTAAAATGCTCTCCCTGTCAAGGTGGCTCTATGAGCACTGGTGTGGCAGTAGGGTTCTGCAGTAGACCATGTAGGTCAATGCTTCTCTGGCCTTTCTGACATCCTTTGCAGGTTATCTTAGCCTAGAAAGTTGCAGATCCAAGTCAAGTTGCTGACCTTCTCCCCCTACTTATTAATAAACCTTCGTGCTTCTGCATTCGGCATAGGCAGGCTGAGACAGGAGTGGAACCTTTCAGCAGGGGCTGATCTGCTGGGAAAGCAAAGCATGCCCTGCTCAGGTTGCACACAGGTCATCTGGACTGTGGGCAGGGCTTGGGCAGGCAGCTGCGGGGATTTTGGTGACTTTGGATAGTGAATACACCAGAGCTTTTCAGTACAATACAATACAATAAACCAGGTTGGAAGAGACCTTCAAGATCATCGCGTCCGACCTATCAACCAATCCAACCCACCTAAACAACTAAACCATGGCACCAAGCACCCCATCAAGTCTCCTCCCGAACACCTCCAATGAAGGTGACTTCACCATCTCCCCGGGCAGTCCATTCCAATGGGGAATCACTCTCTCTGTATAGAACTTGTTCCTAACATCCAGTCTAAACCTCCCCTGGCGCAGCTTGAGACTATGTCCTCTTGTTCTAGTGCTAAAGACTGAGACCTGCAGTGACTACAGAACCCCTTTCCCTGGCTGGGAATCGAACCCAGGCCATGGCAGTAAGAGTGCCAAATCCTAACCACTGGACCACCAAGGTACAAGCTGTGGAGCTGCAGACCTACAGGATCTGTAGGAAAGCTCTAGGAAGATTCCAGCAGACATTCATGCTAAGACATTCACCCCAGAAGGGCTGTGCTGGGCAGCCTTGTTAAACGATAGCACAGTGACTTATTTTGGCCTTGATGTGTCGGTCGATGGTGTTGCTGGTGGAGGTTTACAGGGGAATTATTGCTGGGCCTGAGTCACAGGAAGCTTGCTGTGCTTCCTGTTTTGGCCATGGAGATTCTATTGATGAACATCAATGGGGTGTTCTGATGCTGAGTTCTGCTTACTAACGTGGATGAGGTGTGTGCATGCTGCTCTGTCTTCCTGTTCTGCTTCCATGGTGAGGCACAGGTGTGTGAAAACTGAGCTTCCCTGCTGTGGGCCATGGGACCTTGCAGAGCTGTGAGAGTGCACCAAGGAGGAATGGAATAGTTCAAGTGTCAGTTTCAAAGCAATGGCAGAATATTGTACTGAGTGAACCAGAAAATGGTTCTTGGTAGAAATGGGGGTTGTGTTTTTGCTGAACCCTGCAGCTGGTAGAGGTGAATAAATGTTATGTTTCTGAAAACCACGTCTGGAATCAGAACAGCAAGGGTGGTGTAGCTTACCCACGTATCTCCTCAGCAGTAGTAGGAACTATAGTGTTTAATGACCTGCATTCTGATAGAGGAAACATTGCAGTTTTCTATTTAGGCTGCAGGCTTGAACTCTTGCATGACCTCTTTGGACTGTTACGTTTTTCTGACCAAAAGGATTACCAAGAATTTGTTGAACAGAGCCAAAACTGTTATTTGTATGGAGGGTATGATGGTCTGGAGAGCTTTGCTGCTGTTTGGCATGCTTTTTCTTGCTAACAATCCTGTTGGACTCCTAAACCTCAGGGAGATATACACTGTAGTCTATCACCCACTTGTGCTTAAACCGTGACTAAAATGAAATCAGAAGCTTTTCTGAATGAATCATAGGAGTTAAATGGGTTGACTTCATTTCAGAGAAGTTAGTACCTGGGTAGAATATAGAAATATTTTTCTAAACATTCTCCTTGATGATGATGTGATGTGCAGCCCTTTCCAGGCAAGTTCATTTTTCTCTGCCTATCACACTAAGCTGCAAGGAAGTGCTTCCCAGACCTTCTTCAAGACCAAGGAGAGTTTCATATTCACTCTTGACAGTAAAAGAGATATGATAAAGCTTTGAGCTCTGATGCTGGAACATATGGGACAGAAAACCTAAAATTAGTGAAAGCTAAATAATGAAACTCAGGGTGTGTAGTCTCAAAGCACTTGATAATGTTACTGGCTTCAGCTGTCAAATCTTTGCCTTGTATCTGTAATATTTGACTGGATTTGGCCACTTCTTACTGCCCCAGCAAGGGTTGCTTTTGATACTGTAGTGAAAGATTGCACTCAGAAATTTCAGTCAACCAGTGAAGTTGTAGAGTACACAAAAACCCCAAACATGACTTAGAGGAATGAGGTTCACCAAAGAACTGCTTCCCTCTTGCTGAAAGCTGCCGTGGTTGCTCGCCTGAGGCTGTTGGTATACTCCAAATGCTTTCTGACTGGGTGCTAAGATAGGAATAAGTCATGAGGCATGCTGATAAGTGGAAAACTGGATTGACTGCTTGGTAAGCAGGTCAACTTGTCTAGCCCACTTAGAGCCGGTTTAGGTCTCCAACAGAGATTTATGACAGAGCAGGAGGTGCCAGGGAGCAGTGTGGTCCGGAGCAGTGTGGTCCAGAGCAGTGATCTGTGCCATGACTGTGGTGAGCAAGTGGTGTTCAATGCCCAGTGCTACCTGTTGTGCATTTTGTATATGCATATAGGAATTTGCCTAAGGAGAACTTCAAGAAGTGCCGTGTTTAAGGGTTATTGCAATTATTTGCTAAAGTCACTTTCCAGATTGTTTGGAACTGTTTGGTCTCTCTGAGTGACTTCAGATATTTGTTTGTGGTCTTCAGGGAAGGCCACAATACTGCGTTTCAGCTTTGTTGCATGATAAGTAAGTAGTAGGTAAGTAAGGTAGTTTAGTCTGCAAATGAAGCAAAACTCGGAGCCTGTGTACATTTAGTCTCTCTTTTTACCCCATAGCTTGTGCTCTTGTGTAGTTCTCCCTTGTAAGGAGACGTTTGGGGGTGGTTTTTTGGCATCAGGACCATATTGTGGTTTTGCTTTTCCCACGTTCATGTTAATGACCCTGGAATTTTCCTGAAAAACCCTCTGTTCCAAAATCTTTGCTGGTGTGACTTTGACTTTAATGGCACTAAGCCATGGGTAATTGGCTCAGATTCATAAAATTCCATGGCCTGTTGTTAAGATAAACATTTCTAGGTTCCCAAGAATACAGACACATGGTCTGTGGTAATACAGTGAGCATATAGAGCAATCTGGAATTCTTGCTTTCCTATTTGATGCTTACACACAAATGTCATAAGCAAAAAAATGACAGAATAAAGTATTGGAAGCATGAAACTTAGTTGTAGAACTGTGAAAAGGGATGTTCAATGTCTGTGCTGGGTTGAAAAAACTGCCACAATGTCTTTCTCTGTGTTGTATCCATGAAGTGCTATAGAAGCAGAAGGGAAGCAGCCCTGCATTGGAATGGAGGGTGTTGAGTTGCACCCTCGTTAGTCAGCAGCTCTTGTCTCACTTGCTGGGAAGTCCACATGACCAAGGCTTTGGTAGAAGGCCCAGGATTGCTGCCCCTTCAGGAATTTGTAGTCTTGTTATACTGCTCCTCAGTACTGGTATCTAAAGTGTCTTGTAGAGCCTGAATATCCCCAAGCACTGGAGGTCTGGCTTTCCCTTTGCTGCAGAGGGCTCTGATCTGCATTTCCTCCAGTCCAAAGCCATAGAGAGGGATTCTAATTATAGAGTTTGTGCCAGGAGTGAACCAAACCCAGCTCTTTCCTCTCAAGCAAAAGCACAAGGTTGAAAGTGGTGCTCCCATAGGTAACTACTTAAAAATGACAAAGCTGCTGTGCGGCCCAGGGATGTTAACAGCCAGCTTAGAAATTGTGGGATAGGTTCTGAGGAACTCCCTATGTCTTTAGGGTCATAAGATAACCTTGAAGAGTGATGGAGGTTCTCACTGGATGGTACCAGTTTCTGAAGCACCTAGGGAGGCTATTGCCAGGGATTGAGGATCAGTGATGTTAGTGAGGCAAAGCAGATCATCTTAGCATCATATTCAGAATAGGAGTGGGTGCTCTGACTGGCCTTGAAAGTAAGCTTCCTAATAGTTATCTTGAACATTGCTTCTAGAAACAATAGGGAACCTCTGAGTTCCTACTCTCTGCAGAAAAATGGGATGCTTGTCCTCAACAGACTGGCTTCTGGTTTGATTTGATTTGATTTGTTTGACATTTTTCTTTAGCATCTTCTTTATCTGATGATTCAATTTAGCCCAAAGTAATAATCACAGTCTGAAAGGAAGTGGCTCATGACTCTGCAGTTGTGGTGTCTGTGGTTGTTTGGGGCAATTGTAGGGCAGGAATTTTCTCATTTTCTTCTTCTTTTTTTTTTTTTCCTCTTTATTTTTCTTTTTTGTTTTCTTTCTTTTTCTCATCAGTTGGTTCCTCTCACCCCTGCTCTCACTGTCTCTGTGCAGTAAGAAGCAGTAAAGACAGTCTTAGTTCTGTTATGTGATAGTTTGTGGCAATGTTTCCAGAAGGATATCTGTTAACATTAGCAATAATGATACTTCTCCAGTCCTGTACACAAACATTTTTAACACCTGAAATGATACCGACTCAATTCAGGCTCTGAGAAGTCATTGTGGAGGGTGAGAAATTAAAAAAAGTCCTCCTGTAGTAGCAGAAAAACTATAGTTATGTAAAATAAGATTAAAATCCACAGGGCCCTTTCCTGGGTTTTAAATCATGAGAAATACCTGGTTGCACTTTGTCTGTTCTTTGGTTTGGGTCACTTGACTAAAACCCTTGGCCCTAATTTGTTGGTGGTTGAGAGAACAGTAGTGATGGTGGGGAACCACCATTCCAGCATGGTCTTTGAGCTGTTTTCACTGCTGTCCCTTGGTCTTACGTCATCCTGAGGGTGGAAGTATGGCTGGGAGGGCTGCTCAGGGGTTGGCTTGCAATGGTAATGTGCTTTAACTTTGCCTGCTGCATTGGGCCTGGGTGCTGTTCAGTAGGTTTGTTGGGTTTGCTTTGTGTTCCTCTTAGCTAGCAGCAAGTTCTTGTGCTGCTGGTGCACTTGTGCCTCTCTCCTCTGTTTTGCTTGTGGTCAAAGTCCTCTCCCTGGTTCTTCCTGTGGATAGGAAATGAGCAGAGGACTGGAACGGACACAGAGATGTTAACTTCTCTGCAGCATTTCAGCGGTTCTGGTCATCCTGGAGCTCTCACAGCTAGTGGAAAAGCAGTACTGAATACCTGCTGATCTTTTGGAAGTCTTTGGGGCTTATGGGGAAGTAAAGAAGGGGAGTTTCATGCTCTTGTAGTGTATGAACACTTCCATGTTTCTTGTGTCACCACTCCCATCCATGCTACTTGAGGACCTGGTTTGCTACTGCTGGAGTAGTTTCTTCCATATCTGAACTGTTGGACACATCTTTGATAGCTGCCTTTTTAGTGCTGTAAGGAAATACACTGGTAGGCAGCATATGTGTTCATGTACTGAAGGGACCCCCCCAGTCTAGACTGGCCACTGGCTGTGCACAAGGCAGGAGTTCATTCGCGCTAAGTCCAACTTACATTGCTAAGTCCAACAGCAACCTAATCCCAGGTGGTTTGGTTGGGTTTTGGTTTGTCTTGTGGGGTTTTGTTGTCATATCCTTTCCTTCTCCAAGCATTGGACTCTGCCTGTTGGAACCTTCTTGCACTGATTGCTTCACTAAGCACCTTGCACATGCCTGAGTGTGAGCGTGAACAGAAAGTACATTGAGGTGTTTGTAGTTTGAATTGCTGTACTTCCTGGGCTTGCTTACCTGATAAATTTCTTCATGACACATGCAGTTCTCATCCACTTTGTACTAGTGGTGGTGGTGGAACAGCTTTGCTTTTCCAAGATGGTACAGAGCACGTCTAGCTAAGTTCTCCCAGCCAGTAGCATGGTGCATTGCAGGAAAGAGAATGCACTAATTTTTAACTGGTTTCAGTTGTATTTGCTTGTGGCATGGGGGGCAATGAGACTGTGGTGTCAGGAAGAGCAAGTTTGGTGGCCTACATTAAATGAGAGGGAGCTGTAAAAAGCTCCCAGTGTAATGTGAACCTTACAGAAGGAAGAACTATTTATAGAGCCCTGCAATATTTGCCTCCAGGAACTCCAGAGCGGAGAGAGACCAGCGTTACATAAAGCTGGGTGAGAGCACACTGGGGCACTCACGGCTGTGAAGGTCAAACCCTGGGCTTGGGCTTCTCTTGCAGTATGCTGCCACTACCCCTCGGCCCGGGGGGCAGAAGAGACGATGGGATCCTTCCGAAGGCCAAATCCAAGTGGTGAGAAACACTGGTTTGTGGAGAACAGTGAGGTCTCTTTCAAACTCTGTTTAGTTTTGCTTTAGGAGGCTTTTTCTTTGTGATGTTTTGGCTTGCATTACTTCTGAGAAAACATGGCTCCATCTTGATTGATGACTTCATAGTCAAACAAGGCCAAACAAGGTCACAGCAGCAGCTTTGCAAGCCTTGAGAGCAAGCTTTTATGCTTCACATGTTTCTAGTAACATTTAAGTATCTTTCTAGTTACTGCTGCTGTTTTCTCTGGCTTTTGCCTTTAGTGGTGACTTTGTTATTCCAAAGGCCGTTGCCATGCTGCTGGCAGTTAGCCAGGTATTGTTCTGGTGTTGGCTGCCTTCAGCTGCTTAACGCTGCCTGGTTGTGAGGCTTTATAAAAAGTGATTCTAGAAACATTTCAAATCTTTAGCCTGACAACGTTTTGGAATGGGTTCATAGGCAGAAGAGCCTCTCTTTTGGGACTGAGAAGGTCCTTCACTGCATGTGTCATAACTGCTGGGCATTGATACTCCTCTGAGAAGACTGCATTTGGCTAGGCCAAAGAGTTCCGAACCCCAGTGTGGTGCTGGTGGTGATGGGGAAGCTTGCAGTATAGTTTAAATGTAATCTAAGACTTGAATAAAAGGATCTATGTGATGTTAGGGTAGCACTTTGGTGTGACTCCATGGATCACTGGGCACAAAAGCACCTGTAAGAGGTGAGGTGGTGTTTTCCTCCAGGGTAGTCTACAAAGGTGTTTTGATTAAAGGGTTCTGAAGTGATTTTAAAACTTCAGCGAAGGGTGTAATCTGGAACTGTCCAAGATGCTTGTTCCTTTTGATTTGCTGTGAAAGTATTGGATCTCTTCTAACATGAGAAATGAACTTAGCTAGGCAGTTTGAAGCTTCCTGAAGGAGAAAAATGCAATAGATGCATGCCAGATGACCTGCAGTGATCTAGCCCACAGGTTTATTTTGATCTTGTGTCCCTGTTTCACAACAGGTTGCATCTGAAGTGCATCTTGGAGCAAAGTTCTCAAGCTCTCTTACTCCAATGGGAATTGACTGTTCATGTGCACCATGAAACCCAGCTAGCTCACAGTGAATGGTTTTACTTCAAAACTGTGCTACTGCTCTAAACTGGATAGCATCATTAGTGATATTAACGATGATAATCATATACAGTGATATTAATAATAATGGTAAAGTATGAATAGCAAAAGCATGACCTGGAAGAAAAGGAGAGGGTTTTAGCTGGTAGCCTGGGAAGGTGTTTTCCCCTCATTAAGGAACTATTTCTTCAAATGTCTTTGTTTGCTGTGCTCGAGCTGCCATTTTGAACTAATGAGGAAAGGCATCGTTTGAAACACAATATCTGAGCTAGGCAGATAGCTACCAGTTGTTCAGAACTTCTCTGTCAGGTGCACTCTGTTGCTTTTGGGTAGCACATTGTTTGTAGGACTTTCAGATGTTTCGTGACTACAGTAAATTGCTGTTGCTGCAATCCAAGGTGGTGATGAGAATAATGTTGCAAGATTACAAATTTGTTTGTTGGCATTGCTGGGCTCTGAGCAGGCACAGAGCTGAATAGCTTTGCATCTTTTACTGCTTTGGGGGAAGGAAGAGTCACAGAATCTTAGAATGCTAGGGGTTGGAAGGGACCTCCAGAGATTGAGTGGAAGGGACCTCCAGAGATTGAGTCCAAGGACTACTTCAGCTTGTCTGTGTCTTTAGATTCAGAGTTAAGCTCTGGTTAATCCTGACTGCAGAAGAACTTGCTCAAATAGCTGTCAAACAGCAACTGGTTTATTTCACTTGTATGAAGTTTGTGGTTATGAAACTCGAACCGCTTCCCCCAAAACACACCACAAAATTGTGGGGTTTGGGGCTTGTTTGTGTTCTTTTGGTGGCCAGAACCCAGAAGTGGCTGACTTAGGTGGAAATTCTTTTCCTCTATACCTGAAAACTCTGAAATGCTGCCTAATGTAAATGTTTCTTAGCTTTGAACTGCTTTGACTAGGTACTTGGAGCTGGATAACTTTTCCAAGTGGAATGCAATGCTAGCTAACAACAACTCAGGTTTTGGCTTGCCTTATTTAATCTGAGCTGCCACAGGTACACTGAAATTGGTACCCAAAGTACTTCTTGATCAAGTTTTACTCTGCAGTTATAGTCCAAACTGTGGGGTAGATGTCCTATTAGATGGCAGTGTATGTGGTGTAGCTAGAATTTAAGCTTTACATATTTTTAAGCACATGAAAAATTCTATTTAAAGCACATGTTGGGTTAGCCCAAAATCTGGGTATTGTACAGGGGAGCAGTGCAGGAGCAAGACTTTGTTCTTAGATCCTTCCTCTTAAAAAGCACAGAGTCTGAATGAGAGCATTTAACAAACAGCCTACAAATAAGAGGGTTTCTCAGGGTAAAATGACCTGGTTAAAAACATTCAGATGTAAACTTAAGGGAATTATGCTTTTGTCTGTGAACAGTTTAACACTGCAGAATGAAGTTCAAATATCCCAAGTTAAGTAAGTCTTTAGACTGAAGTCCAAGCTGTCATTGTGTTTGGACTGGTAGAAATGCTGCTGAGGCAAAGGCTGTGCTATGTCATAGTAGGTAGAAGAGTTCCTCAAATCCTCTATGTAGGCTGCTGTTGACATATACAGTAGAAAGAATTAAATGCATTGAACTTCCACCAGGAAAAGTAATTATTTTATAAGCTGTGTGGCTGTTGGGATGTCAGAAGTAGCAAATGCAAAGCACTGCAGTAACAATTTGTGTCATCTGTCTATGAATACTGAACATGCAGGGAAGACTGGTTAAAGGATAATATGAATGGTTTGCATTTCATAGCTGGAGTAGCTACAATGTCTGTTTCTCCTCATGGCTGTTTTGGTGATCTGGTCATTACTGCTCAGCGTGGTTTGTTTGTTTTGCTGCAGCAGGAAGATTTAGATGACAGCTGAAAGGGGAAACTTGTGCTCCTGGATTAGGTGGTGAGATTTGCCTTGCAAGAGAGGCCATGCAAGCAGTGCTGAACAAGGCTCTTTCACTGTGTGTGGAAATGGAGGATATTAAGTAAGTCTGAAGGGAAGCAGACATTCATGTTTAGGCAGCTTTCTTTCCTCCATGATAGAAGGTTTTAAGATGAAGGCAAATTCTCTTCCTTAATCCAGGACTTGACATTCTGCTGTAGATGCTCCATGCATTTCTGAAGCAGACCAGGCAGACTTGATGTGGGGGTTTATTTTGGGAGTGGCTTTTGGGGCTTTTTTGTGCCTTTTTTCAAGCTCTATTTATGTTTACTTTTCATAAGCACTAAGTGAAACAGCTTGTGTGAAGGAAGAGCAGCCATAACTTTGAGTCATGTGTGTGTCTAAGTACTTGTTCTGAACCAAAGACAAGGCAGAAGCTGTTGGAGAGCAGCTTATGGGAAGGGAGAACTGATTCCATGGTACCTCAGAGGGGTGAATATTAAGCTGAGTGAAAGAGGGGAGGTGAAACTCCTTCAATGCAACCTTCTGGTGCCACTTGCAATGTTATGTTGTGGCCAAATGTACTTTTGGTGAGGCCTGTGTGGGAGATAAAGTGATGAGTGAGTAAAGATGATGAGGTATGTCAGGTGTGGAATGTCATTGTGTCCAGAAAAGTGACAAGATTCCAGTTCTGGGCTCCTCTCCCCTCCTCCCAGTTTAGGAAAGATGATGAGTTGCTGGAATGTGTCCAGAGAAGGGCAACAGAGCTGGGAGGGGTTAGGAGCACAGCCCTGTGAGGAGAGGCTGAGGGAGCTGGGGTAGCTTAGTCTGGAGAAGAGGAGGCTCAGGGGAGACCTTCTTGCTCTCTACAACTACCTGAAGGGAGGTTGTAGCCAGGTGGGGGTTGGTCTCTTCTCCCAGGCAACCAGCACCAGAACAAGAGGACACAGTCTCAAGCTGTGCAGGGGGAAGTTTAGGCTGGAGGTTGGGAGAAAGTTCTTCACAGATAGGGTTGTTAGCCATTGGAATGTGCTGCCCAGGGAGGTGGTGGTGTCACCATCCCTGGAGATGTTCAAGAGGGGATTGGACGTGGCACTTGGTGCCATGGTTTAGTAGTCATGAGGTGTTGGGTGACAGGTTGGACTTGATGATCTTTGAGGTCTTTTCCAACCTTATTGATTCTATGATTCTAAGAAGCTCTTCCCAGAAAGAGAGATTGGCCATTGGAATGGGCTGCCCAGGGAGGTGGTGGAGTCACCATCTCTGGAAGCATTTAAAAAGAGACTGGATGAGGCACTCTAGTGCTATGGTTTAGTTGATTAGATGGTGTTGGGTGATAAGTTGGACTTGATGATCTCTGAGGTCTTTTCCAACCTGGTTAATTAAGATCTCAGTTTCTCAAAAGTCAGTTGAAGACTTTCCACTCAAACCCCACTTTGGTTATCAGCATTATTTCATTTGGTGGTGCTGTTACACTGCTGGCTTCCTGTCGTTGCTGAGGCAGGTCATAGGGTGGAGGGGAGGGGGCTAGAGAAAAGCTGCAGGAAGCTGGTTATGCTTTCAGGTACTGACTCCTAGACATGCCTTTGTTCATAACTAACTTATCTAACAGTTTCCCAAAACAAATGTGGTTCACAGATGGGTTGGGAGCCCTTTTATTCAGTCAGTCTGTGCATTTCCATTCTGGTTTATTGCTTATAGTGTAAACTCTTTCTGTCTTCAGTGTACAGGGGGAAAGGAAGATTTGCACTTCGATTCCAACTTCATCTGAACAACTAATTTCTAGTAGCAGTCATCTCCCTGTTGTTATTCCTTAAGAACCACTTAAAGGGCCCCTTTTAAGAGTAATCCGTACAAGTGACCAGGTGATTGGTTTTGGTATGTGCTGTGATAGCAGAGGGATGATGGATGCTCTGCAGGGGAACCCTAAGGTTTCCTCTTAAAGCCCTAGAGTGGGACTCTCTTGCTGCAGCTGCTACAGTAGAGGACCATTTGAATGAGAGTGGTGTGGTATTAGAAACTTATGTCTTGACTTAATCTGTCCCTGTAGCTGTTAGAATCATTGCAGAGTACAGTTTCTGAGCCCCTGACTGTGAGAACCGCTTCTAGGTGAAGCGATCTACGCAGAAATCCAAATCTGTAACTGAGGAAAAGGTACTGAAATGCCATTTCCTGTATGAGGGTATTGTTTCCACCCCCCACCCCCGAGTTCCTGTTGCCCATCCATTTTCCAGTTGTGATGGTCTGATTTCAGTGTAAACACCAAGTCATCAGTGGGATGGCTCATACCACCAGTTATTGCACTGCCTTTAGCCCCATATCCAAAAACGGCTAAAGTTTTTGGAGGAAGATGTTCTTCATTCCTTCTCTAGCCAGTTCAATCTTGCTGGGGACATCAGGATCTGTTTTTGAGGGACTTTGTTGCCTTTTTGAGACTGAAGCACTTGGGAGCAGCAAGTGGACACCCCTTTAACTTGGTGGTGCATCCTGAGTTTTGTTTCATGTCTGCTCTCTAGAGGGAGCCAAGGTGCTAGCTGGCAGTGAGGGGCTGAGCTGTGTGAAGTGGCCCAGAAGGAAGCCTTTCAGGGTTATAGGATAGCCTCCCAGCAATTTAATTGTTTGCTATCAGTCACTTTGAAATAATTATTAAATTTCTTATTAAAGTATCAGTAAATCAAGCAGTGATGTGCAGTCTGACTTGAGAGGAAGCCAGCTGGTGAGTGAGCCAAGGTGGATGGGCAATGCTTACTTCAGGATGGATTAGGACAGAAATAATGGCTGTGTAATTAGCCATTGGTAAATAACAGTGTGCAAGGAATAGCACTCTCCTACCTGACATGGTGCAAGGTGCAAAGAGAGGCAGCTGCAATGTGAAAAGTGTTTGCATTTTAGTATTTGCTGAATTTGTCAGGTGAAGTTGATGTTCAAGGAAGGTAGAATTATTTGTTCTGATTTATGCTGTTTGGAATGGCTTGAATTGAACATTTGTTTGTTCTGGGTTTTGCAGACTTCTTGAAGCCAACTCTAACAAAGAGGAGGAGCTGTGTTTCTGCCAGCCAGCCCCAGTCTCCAGTGCTGGTCCCCCTGATGGCACTTTGTACAACCCTGTGAAACCTGCCAAGCTGGACGCCACAGCTTTGCACGACTGCACTTTGGCCGCCACTGTGCCTCCCTCAGAGCTGTCGAGCCATGCAGTCCTAGCCTGTGAGACAGGCATTCACGAAGAGCACTATGTGAGCGAAGCAGTGGAAGATGATGTGCCAGACTACAGAGAGTACAGAGATGCCTGCACCATTACAGGTAAGCAGTCAAAGCTTTTGGTTTGGCAAGGCTGTGGGCGTGTGCGGTTCTGGGTCTGTTCTTCAGCTGTTGGTGAGGTGTCTGGTTTGTGGACAGTGCTGCCGCTCTTATGCACATTCTTCTTCTCTTGTTTAAGAAGCAGTTCACCTGAGTTTCAATGGAAGCACTCTATAAGGTTCAAGGCTCTTGCAAATAGGCGCAAGTGATGAGAGCTGTGAAACTAGGATGCTGTAACTATGTGCTTGGGAAGCTGAGCAGTTTTGAAGTCTGGAAAAATAAACCAACGGAAAGTCAGGGAAGAGGGGAAGGAAATACTGCAGCTTAAAAATATAGAATGGCTGTCATAATGTTCAACAGAATTCAGATTTTTGTGTTAAGAATTGCTTTATGAGAGAAGGGGATGAGAGAAAAGGGATCTAACATCATCTGTTGCCTTTTTGCTTTTCAAAACCACTGTTTTTGTCACAGTAGTTCAGGGCCTACGGAAGTTAACATGTAAGGAAGAGCTTCTTCTGCATGCTTGTAGGAAAGCATAAATGCCTTTTTATACAAATGAATGTGTGTTGAAGTATAGTGTGTTAGGTAGAATGAGGTTCTTAGTGATGTAGTCAGCTGATCCACTGTTTTTTGGTGGTTGAATAATCAGTGGAACTCCTTTAGTCATGGATACAGCCATGAAGTGACAGACAGTTTCCGTTCCAAATGCATGGGTTGTTGGCTGAGCTGTGAGGCTTCTTTTAGCTTACAGTAACCTTGTCAGTTCCAAGGTGTTTTGGGAATATTTGAGGAGTCAGCTGAGTTTTCTGGAGGAGGAAATGATAGGGCTGGGAAAAATACATGAGGGCCATTCTAATTGGCTGCCAGATGCTTTCCTCCTGAGTTACTTGGAGCCATTTCTAGAATTGTCTGTAGGTCACGGAACACCAACAGATAGCTGTGTGGTACACCTTAACTTAGCCCAGCTGCAGTGTGGTTACTGAGGGTTGATATACTGGGGAAAAAAAAAGAAAGTAGAAAGAAGAGGAGAATCCTCTGCAAGTCCATCCCAGAGCCCTTGAGAAGACAAGCAGCAGGATTAGCACTGAAGTCCCTTTCAGGCAGGTATGCTTTGATGTGAAATGAATGTTCTGTTAACAGAACGTTCCTCTCCATCCTCTTCTCTTGTATTTACGGTCCTAGAGCTCTTTAGCTGGCTAGTTTATAAACAGGTCACTCTTGTGACTGCCATGTATGTATGTGCTTGGTAGGTAGACTAGAAACTGTACTAGAGACTCGCTAGAGTGGTGAAGCACTGGAATAGGTTGTCCAGGGAAGCTGAGGATGTCTCATCTTTCTGAAGTGTTGAAGGCAAAGTTGGATGGGGCTTTGAGCAACCTCATCTATTGGGAGATGTCTTTGCCCGCGGTAGGGAGGTTGGACTGCTGATCCGTAAGATCTTTACCAACTCAAACCATTCTATGATTCCTCAGTATTGTGTGAGGCACCTATCTTGTACCACTTAATTTTTCCTCTTTTAACTTTTTTCCTGTTGCTGCCGTTCATCTGCCGTTGTAGAGGTGGGAATATGGATGTAGCACCATCTAGTGTTCCTTGGGCTAGACCAGGAGCTGAAGTTCTTTCAAAGGTGTCTGTCTCTTTACTGTAATTGTGCTGCAGACCCAGACACTTCCGGTCAAGTGCTGATGCAAACAGCGGTTGGAGTTGGGAACTTCCTTCTCTATCCTTCATCCCAACCTTTGTAAAGCAGGAAGGGCTGTGATCTTGACATGATAAAGCAGAGCATCACCAAGTCAGTCAATAGTCCCAATCTTGACCATTAACAAAGCCTCTTAGTCTGATTGCCCTTCTCCATTGTCCATCAGCTGCTGTCAGGCAAATCCTGGCCTTCTGGAAATGGAGAGTACAGTGGGGATGGAAGTCTGGAATCCCACTGGAGTGTAGATTTAATCTTGTGACAGATGTTTGGCAGTCAGAAGGGTTGTGTTGGTTTTGGTTTTTTTTCTTTGATTCCCTGAAAATGTGCATAAGTGTCATTAGCCATCTTCAGCAAGTTAACTCTCAGCCTGCTTTTTCATGTCTGAAGATTGGTTATTTGCAGTGCTTTTGGCATGAGACAGTTTGTAAATCATGGCTGCTTAATGTGCCATGGAGCTTTCCTTCTTCGTGCTCTGAGACAGGAAAGAATGAGTGGACTGTGATTTAAATTGCCTTCATTAGTTTGCATGATTCATTTGTTCATTATGCTGAGTACTGTTTCTCAGTGCATGTGGATGGGTCCAATCACAAAATCCCTTTTTCACTCAGCTGGGAGGTATCTCTGAGAAGAGATTGTTTGACCTTGCAGGTGGTGTAACTTCTGCCTTGATGCACTGACTGCAGTAATGGGGAGACATTACTGGAAACTGATTTTTCCCTTCCTTTCAACCCTTAGACATTCTACCAGTAGCAGACACTTGGGTGCAGAATGTTTTCTCTGGATTTTCATCCTGCCTTCACCCTAATTCAAGCTTTACAGACTCACAGATTGCATTGGGTTGGAAGGGACTCTCAGAGACCATCTTGTCCAGCCCCTCTGCAGGGACACCTCCAATTAACATCAGTTATGTTCTGATATGAAACAGCTTCTGTTCTCTTCCACCAAATGTTGCTGCTCTTCATGGCAACCTCAGCCAGTCTTGATGACTGATCCTACCAATAACTAATATGTTTCTGGCCATTTTCTCTCTAGTAACTTCACTTCAACAGGCACATAGGAGGCCTACAGAACTTTCATCCCAATTGTTCTGTTCCACCCCCTCCGTGATTTTGGAAAGCCTCTGTTTTCACTCTCCAGCCTGCTCCTCTCACCACTTTGTTAATTTCTCTTTTAAATAAAACCTTCAGAATGTGGGCTCTTGCCTGGGTCCATTTCCTGCTGTTAACAGTCCTGTCCTGTGAACCTGATGTAGTTCTGGCTTCTTCTCTCTCCTCTTTCCTGCCATATCCTATAAGCAGCTCTTGCTACATTCTGAGCACTCATTCTTTCTCTGCCAGAAGTGCTGGTCCTATTAACATGAGCTGTCTCCCCCAGCATGACTAGAGCTATTCTGCAAGGCTGACTTCACTTCTGTCTAGCATGCTTTAAGAAAACGATCTTGTTCTCTATGCCTGCTGCATCACTGCCTCTGTTTGAATTTTCTGGCTGGGTTTTAGATTCCCAGTCAACTTTGCACAGCTTCTCCTTTTTAGGCACATCCCCCCACCCCCCTCCATTCCTCACATGAGTTGTTTCCCAGCTCTTACCCAGTGACTTAATGATTTTCCTGGTTCCTCCCCTGTGACACATTGTTGTGCTACCTTCTTAGTCTGTAGCCCATGCCTACTTTTGTTTGTCCTTTCAGGGATTATCTTTCTATGTTTTAGTGGGGTGGGTTTGTTTGGTTTTTCCCCTCAAGCAGTATTACCCTGCTACTGCTATGCTCTTTATGCAGCCTTCTTACTTACACTCTTCTTCCCAGTATGATCTCTGTTATTTAGTGCAAGCTGTCAGTTCTGGGGTCACTGTGAAAGCAACTGCAGGGATTGCTCCAGTCTACTGGGACATACAAGTATTTGTTTCTCTGTTTCCCTTGTGGGAAGCACTCATTGTTCCGAAATGCATGGGGATGCCTGACAGCAGTAAGTGTTCAGCAGTGTCTGGGTATGTTCTTTGGAGGAAGAACTGAAGGCAAGTGCCTGGTGGAATTTTGGGGGCAGTTTTTAGTTTTGTGGGTTTTGTTCTCTGGTTACTGTGCACTTGAGCAGTACTGGAAGACTAAAAAGCTGCATTTGAGTACTGGTGTGTTTAAATCTGTGAAAATGCTTTTGTTCCATAAAAGCTGTGCTTGATTACTGGTTTGTTTAAATATAGGGAAATTTTATTCCACATTTATCTCCCTCACATGCTGAGTGCAGCTTTACCTTTGTCCCTCAATAGACATGTTTGTGGCCATCACGAAACAAGTTTTGTCTGGGAGGTCAGTGCCTGTAAAGAGTGAGCTTGATAGGAATTAGTTCTTATGTTCTGCTTGTGATTCTAAAGCTTCATTGCCAGCCATTGTTCAGCTGGCACATTTTGTAGCTGAGCTGAACAACAAGCAAAAGCAGGACAATTGCTTTTCAGGGGCTTCTGTGCTTGGTGATCTATCAATGGGGTTTTGAGACATTCTCAGTCTGTCTTGGCAGCTGGAATATCCTAATGGTTAATGAATGTGTTTGTTCTTACTGCTGCTGAACAGTGTGTTGCCAGCATGCATTTGATACTGTGAATCCCTTTTGTTCTTGGTCTAGAGGAACAGCTAGGGTGGTGGAGTTTCCTTTTATTTTCTGTTTCACATAAAAACAAAAGCATGAGTATGGTATGAAAATGTTTCTCCCTGTAGATAAATGCAGCCAAAGCTCATTGAAATTGATAGTGGAATGTACAGTAGGGACTGAAGAGTGTAATGGCCTCTTATCACCAATATCTGTCTCACCTTTTATACCCAGCAGAAAAGCTTGTGTAGGATGAGCCAGCAATGTGTTCTTGTGGCCAAGCAGGCAATGCCGTTCTGGAGTGTATTACCAAGGTTGTGGTTAGTAGGTTGAGAGAGGTTGTTCTTCCTTTCTACTCTGCCCTGGTGAGGCTGCATCTGTAGTATTGTGTCCGGTTCTGGGCCCCTCAGTTCAAGAAGAACCTCAGGGAATTGCTTGAAAGAATCCTGCAGAGAGCCACAAAAATGATCAAGGGAGTGGAACATCTTCCTTATGAGGAGAGGCTGAGGGCTCCTTTTGCTTGGAGGAGACTAAGGGATGACCTCATTCCTGTTGATAAAGATGTAAAGAGTGAGAGCCAAGAGGATGGAGTCAGGTTGTGCTTGGTGATGTCCAATGACAGGACAAGGGGCAATGGTGGAAGCTGAGGCATAGCAAGTTCCCTGTGATCAGGAGGCAAAATCTTTTCCCTGTGAGGGTGACAGAACGCTGGAACAGGCTGCCCAGGGGTGTTGCAGAGTCCACCTCGCTGGAGATATTCAAAACCCTCCTGGATGTGGCCCTGCTCCGGCAGGGGGGTTGGGCTGGGTGATCTTTCAGGGTCCCTTCCAGCCCCTAACATTCTGTGATTCTGTGAAACTACAGCAGAGAGGCTTTAACCTACTGAAATAAAAGACATTTCTGACATGGGAACTGCACTTGCCAATGGTTTTCTGAGTCAGCTTTGGCATTCACAACTTTATCCCAATCTTTATTTATTGTGTTTGGCTAAGCCATGTTTTTTCCTACCTTACATCTTCAATATGCTTTCAATTTCCAGACAGAAATAAGATTTCCTACTGAACAGGCATTGTTAGGGCTTTATGCACCCAAAAATGCTGATAGAGGCTGAGCCCAGTGGCTTATATGGGAGAAGAGGTCCATGGCTTTTCCACCTCACAGTCAGGCTTGGCTAGTGTCTGCTGTGGCAGGACTGAAGGAACAGCTAATCACACACTTCACATGAAAACGTGTCTTGTGTGAGTGTGCAGTCTTGAGTTCAGCATCAGTGTGTGTAAGACTTATCAGCTACATTCTGGGCACGCTGGAACTGCAATTGAATAGGCATATGCTGAGCTCTGGAGACAGTGGTTCCCACTTCAGTAGACTAGCTAGCAGTCAAATTGTGGGGTTGATGTTTCTTATCTCTCCTTTTTCTTTTCATTTTTGTGTAGATCTGGTCATAATGGTATTGACCACCTCATCCCATGATTGTCTAAGTGGACAGAAAGCATTCGGAAAATGAGGCTATTGGGGTGCTTTCAGCAGCCAGGAAATATCTACTGGGAAAGCGTTTGGAGAGAGGTGCATCGTTATTGCTTCCATCCCTGGAATATGATTAGGCTTTAGGATGTGCTCTGCTGAGGAAGAAGAATCCTACTGTAGTCATGGCCTCTTGGCTGATTGTTGAGCTAGATAAAGTGCCTTCTCAGGAGGGTTTCCAGAACGTTCTCATCCCAATGGAATGGGACAACTTTTCACTTCAGAAATGGGGGAGATAGTGCATCCACTGAGTATTTTAAGTAAAACACTTGCTGCTCAAACAGTAGAAAATGCAATGCTCTTTTGTGGGATGGGACATGTGCTAGAGAAGTTAGTGTCACATCTGCCAAATGCTTACTGATCCCTGGGTTCTGAGAGGGAATACAGACTCCAGTTTGAGCTGGCTGTGCAAATATAGAATAGAATTAACCAGGTTGGAAAAGACCTCAGAGATCATCAAGTCCAACCTATCACCCAACACCATCTAATCAACTAAACCATGGCACCAAGTGCCTCAGCCAGTCTCTTCTTAAACACCTTCAGGGATGGTGACTCCACCACCTCCCTGGGCAGCACATTCCAATGGCCAATCTCTCTCTCTGTGAAGAACTTCTTCCTAACATCCAGCCTAAACCTCCCCTGGTGCAGCTTGATACTTCATGCATTGCATGAAGCCACATCAGCAGTCAGGATTCAGCAGTGCTGTTTAGCATGAAATAGCCTCAGCAATGAACTTTAATTTCTTGCATTACATGTGGCTGGACTTTAGCCTCCATGTGGTAGCCCTGTTCTGAGAGAGAGCCTTTGTTTCTTTACTCAGCAGGGAGCCAGCTCTGGTATTGACGCTTTCAGGTATTGTGTGCTTTCCTCCACAAATAATTTACTTAGTGACCTGTCATCTTCAGAGATTTTTTTTTAACTTATGTTTTTCTTTTGTTAGAGTTTGTTTGCTTTAAACTTTGTAGTCAAGGATGAGCGCAATGGGATGGGACTGCAAACCAGGGAGAGAAATAGGTGGCTCCACAAAGTAAAGCAGTAGACTTCACTGTTCTTCCTGCTTTCTAGAGTTTCCTTGTTTCTCTCCTGTTTTTGTTACTGTGCTCTTACCTAATTCCTCCATGGCCTCAGGAGGTTGTGACAGCTTAGGATGTTTTAATTGTGGGAAATGAAAGAATTTGCCTGTGAGTGACTCCTTAGACCTTTTGGTTCAGATTTTAAGGAGCGAGTATTTTGACTGCACCTTGCTGGCTGTGGGCTGAGCGCTGGCTGCTGGCTGTTGGTGCAGTGGAGTCCCCTGAGAGATTCTCAGGGTGGGTGACACAGAGCAAAGCTTGTGTTTTGAAGTTACCAAGCAGCCCGAGGCTTGCCCAAGGTCACACCCGGGGGTAGGTGTTCTGCTGAACATATTGCTTCTCTGAAGCAGTTGGTTCCCTTATCTCCAAGGAGGCACTTCAGGGCTGCACAGCTGCTTTCAGCTGTTTGCAAGGCAATGGCCCCCAGCAGGACCACAGCTCTGGTGTGCAGCGCTCCAGGAACAATGCCATCTCCAGGTAGTTGCCTTGTGGTCCTCTGTGCCTTGGCTTTTGTGTTTGGGCCTGCCTGTTCTTGAGCACGACTCTGACCACAGCTGTGGAGAGAGCTGGGTTTGTGAGGAAGTGTTTTTGCTGCATTTACAGCAGTGGAGGAGTGACTGACAAGTGGTTTGTGGAGTAGAGTTGGGGTCATAAGGCATGTCCTACACCAGGTGGCACCATCTACTGCGGCCAGCTTCCACAGGAACCTGGAAACCTTTCAACCTCCAGAGGAGCCTCTGCTTGAAGCCAGACCAAAGAAAGCAGCAAGGCTGAGGATGGATTGAACCCGAATTCAGGCAGACTGAGATGAAAAGTTCTATGTCCATGCACTGACTATTAATGAGCTGTGCTGTGTTTGTAAAAGCTCCTGCAGGTACCAGGCTTTGAGATTTGTGGAGTTGCTTTTTTTCATATAAACTCATAGAATATTTTAGGTTGGAAGGGACCTTAAAGATCACGTAGTTCCAAACCCCCTGCCATGGGCAGGGACACCTTCCACTAGCCCATGTTGCTCAAGGTCTCATCCAGCCTGGCCTTGAACACCTCCAGGGAGGCAGTATCCACAACCTTCCTGGGCAGCCTGTTCCATGGAATTTTTGTTTGTTTGTTTTTCCTTTGTCATGCTTCCTCCTCATTCCCCCCACACCTCCAACTCTTGCCCATCTTCTTTTTTTTTTTTTTTTTTTTTTTTTTTCTTTTCTCTGAATTTATCACTAATATTATATATCCTTTTTTATTAATGAGCAATTAATTGTCCTTAAGCTTGTAGTGTTTATATTTAATTCAATACAATGAAGGTACCACTTAAGACAAGAGGAAATACAACAGTTTTCACAGAATGTTAGAGGTTGGAAGGGACTTCCAGAGATCATGCAGTCCAACCCCCTGCCTGAGCAGGATCACCCAGGGTAGGTCACACAGGAATGCATCCAGGTGGGGTTTGAATGTCTACAGAGAAGGAGACTCCACAATTTCTCTGGGCAGCCTGTTCTGGTTGGACATCAATTAACTTACTCATAAAACACAAATTATGTCTTAAGTGTTCTTAGGGACTTTATTAACTTAGTTGATGTTTAAAATGTTAATCACAGCTATGAATAGAAAGGATCTGACAGTACAGTCAGGGTCTTCTATTAAGTGCAGCTGGTTGGTGTTAGTCTGCGTACCTCCTAACAAGTGCCTGCATGTCAGAGAAGGGAGTGGAGGAGAAGTGGAGATTGCATGATTGTAACCCTGAGAATATTGCTGTAATTTCAATGATGTACTACTGTGTAGTCAGACACAAGTGCAATTAGGGTGTCCTGGTTTTCTGCACAGGCAATTGCATCAGAGCCTGCTCCTGTTTCCTGCTGGCCTAAGAACCTTAAAACTACCCTAGAAGTTCATGACAATAGCATCAGCATCGGTTGCCTTTCCAGTTACTCAGTAATGTCTTTTCCAGTTGTTAAGCCTTTTGAATGCTCAGAAACACTTGGGATTTATTGTTTTTGTAGTAATTTGTCTTGGTTGACTTGTATTCCATGGTAATTATTTCTTTGCTGTCTGTCCTTCATGTTCTGGTGGATTTCTTTTCCACAATAAAGCTGCATTTCTTTTGTGTGAGTGCATGTGTGGGACCTCTTGATTTTTCTGGGTTTCCCTTTTTATCCTCAAATTGTATTGATAGCTTCTTCTGCATTCCATTTTTTGGTACTTTTTATGGTACAGCAAAGCAGTTTACCTCTCTGCACAACATCATTTGCCTGAAGCTTTCTCTCTTCAGCTGTAAAGTCAGACTGTTCCTTTTGAAATATGAATTAAAAGCAGAAAGACACCAAAGGTTTGAGTTTTTCAAACATCTCCTTGTTACCAAGACAACCCCTTCATTCAGGATCACAATTTTCACAAGAGGGGAATATATTTAAATTTTGTTGTGCTTGTTTTGGATATGAACACACACACATATATAATAATTCTTCACTGTAGAATAATACAGGTTGGAAGGTGCCTCTGGAGGCCACCTGAATTCTGCTCAAAGGAGGTCTTTTGAAGTTGAGTGCTCTTGGCCATCCAAAGGTAGCAGATTTCCTAGCCTCACTGCATTCCCAGGTTTGACCAACCTCATGGTCAAAAAGCTTTTATGTTGCATTGGGATTTTCTGTGTTAAAACTTCTTGGCTACCTGTTGTCCTAAATTTAAATCTCCAACTTTAATGGCAACTTTTTTTTTAGCTGTTGATGGCTGCCAGGATCCATTTTTAAACTGGGTATGCTTGTGAGCGTGAGGGACTGGGATCACAAAGCGCAGGTCGAGATGGTGTTGAAAAGTGCCCCCAAAGCTGTTGCAGCAGCTTAGGTGTGAACTGGGGCACTGTTTGCTGTTTTACTGGATTGCTTGAGAAAAATCCGCTAGGAGCAATGGCAGAAAATACACTAGTACAAAACTGTTGTCAAAGACAAGTGCAGGAGATACGTAAAGCTTCCAAGCTAAGAAAAGCCTGGCAAGTAGAGCATCAAAAATAGAAATTGCTCTGTGCCCTAATCCTTTCTCCTTAGTCAGGTTCTAACTGCTCGTGTGCTGTCCGTATCACCTTTAGCAGATGAGCTCTTGCTTCTGGAGGTTGGGCTTGATCATGCTCTTGTGTTTTTCTGCTAGTAAATGTGTCATGTTGTGATGATTTCTGCAAGTGATACCTGTTAAACTGTTCTCCACGTTCTTTGCATGCAGAAGAACCTTGCTGATAACAAGGCCGAGGGCCATCTGTGCTAGCTTCTGTGTACAGTACTCAGTTTGAAGTAACTGACAGAGGTTGTCCTCTTTCTCTTCTCAGATGTGTGCAACAGTACCAATCTTCCTGAAGTTGAAATCATCAGTCTTCTGGAGGAGCAGCTGCCTCATTATAAGCTAAGAGCAGATACAATCTATGGTTATGACCACGACGACTGGCTTCACACACCTCTCATTTCCCCCGATGCCAATATTGACTTAACAACTGAGCAGATAGAAGAGACCTTGAAATACTTCCGTAAGTCCCCACATCCTGAACTTCTGCTCAGGAGCCAGTAACACAGTGGTGCTCTTGTTACTTCAGAGAAAGTATCTCTTCTGTCACAGTTGTGGGAAGTGAGAGAGCTGTTTGGGATTTGCTGCTGTGGTCTTCAGGTTTCTGGTATATAGAAAACAAAGGAAACACTCACTTAATGAAGGACAGCAGTGGTGTTTGGATTAATGTTTCTTGGGGTGGTTCTACTGTGGCCATTGCCTTAGCTGTGCAGTTGGAGAAGGCATCTGTGATTCATCCTCTAGTTGGTGATTTATTGAGTAGTTTATGATTAAATGACCTTTCCTTCCCCCCCCCAGTTTCATGTGAAGATGTAGTTTTGCTGCTCTTCTGAATGTGCTGCATGTTAAAATGGCCTGCAGAGCAACAAGCCAGTGGGTTCCATGATAAAGCTATAGTAGTTAGACATCAGTTTTGATTCTATACAAATGCAAATATGGTATCCTACAGTAATATTTGTGGGAAGAGAAAAATCATAGAATCAATAAGGTTGGAAAAGACCTCAGAGATCATCAAGTCCAATCTATCACCCAGTACCTCATGACTACTAAACCATGGCTTCAAGTGCCACATCCAGTCCCTTTTTGAACGCCTTCAGGGATGGTGACTCCACCACCTCCCTGGGCAGCACATTCCAATGGCCAGCAACTCTTTCTGTGAAGGATAGTTCTGTTGTGTAGAAAACAGCCTCTTGTCCTGAAGTAAATTCATTTAATCTCACATTTTGTTTCAGTGAGGGAAGAGTTAAACTCTGTCAGAAGAGTCTTTTATCTGTACCAGGTGAGGTCAGTGTGTTCTTATGGTCTCCAGACACAGACCAGCTGTGTCTCATCTGCAGGAAGTACCCGCACTGTTTACTGTTTTGAAGCCCTGAATAGTAAAATCTCATTTTGATGAAGCCAATCAAATCCAAAGCACCCAGTTTTCTAAATACCACATCTCAAAGCTGCTGATAGAGTACTTGCACTGATCTGGTTCCACTCTTGTCAGGTTAGAAAAGCCACAGTGATTTCTTACTAAGCAAAGTGCTACACTGCAAGATCTCTGTTCCATGTTGCAGAGCAGTTTGCTCTTTTTGAATGTGCAGTCACAGGATGACTCCTGTCTGGTTTTTCAGAAGAGAAAGTAACAGTAATTGTTCAGTAAATGAAATCCCAATTTAGAAATAAGAGTCTGCCAGCCTGTCCTAGAAAACCAGGCAGGCTTTTAAAATATGCTTACTTTCCTTTTTAATGCTCTTTAATAACTTTTTATTTTTAAAGTCAGTTTAAAGTCAGTTTGCAAAGTACTGTGGTAACACCTGAGTAACAAAACACTTTGGGTCAGCTGCTTCTCCCAGAGGAAGGACTCCAGATGATGGGCAGCTTCATCTTGAGTGGTGGCAACTGTAGAAAATAATGAAAGGATATGGGGTTTAATTTTCTGAACATCCTGACATGCTACTGTAGCCAAAAGAGGAAATGTGACCCAGAGTTAATGAAATAGGAGGTAATATACTGTTGCAGCTGCCATGGAAATGCTCCATCCAGCTCCCCTGCTCGGTCTCAAAGGATCTTCCCAGAACTGGACAAGGTTTGGAGAAGAAAGCAGAGAATGACAAAGCACAGGAAGACATGATTAATAGTGACATCCCATGGGATGATGTTGTTTGACTGCTTTATTTGCCAGCAGAGATGACTTGCTGTTGCTTTGCACCCTGGTACTATGGATGGCTCCATCCTTGGGTGTGCTGCTGCAACTTTCTTGAGAGACCATGTTTGTCAGTGGGATAGATGAAATTATCTTTGTCAAAAATTCCCTTCAATCAAGGGAAATGTCTGGTGTCTTTTATAGTGACTAATTCTATAATGGCTAATTTAGGCAGAGTAGTTTAGTGTTGGCCTATGGCATGGGTTAGGATTAGGAAAACAAGAGGAGGAGAGGGCTCCTGAGCTTTTCAAGTCAACTTTTCTGCCTAATTAAAACCCCCTTTTTGACTGCAAGCTTCAGGATTATTCAGTTTAGCTGATCACAGTTGGCTGTCAGAATTCATTATCAGTATGCATATTTTGCTCTGGGGAGAACAGATAAAAGTGGGTTTTTTTGGTATACTTTAAGCATACAGAAATAGAACAAAATCTAACAGCTGGAAGGAGATGCCAAATGTATTGGAACAGGAGAAAACAAGTCACTTTAGTTACCTGAAATCTTCCTTAACCCAAGTTTTACAGAACTTCAAGGCAAGTAGCACGGTAATTACCTCAGTGAGGTGTAGTGGTGTCATATGGACATTTGAATACACAGATGTTCAGTGTTTGTAGCAGCAACCCACCTAGAAATTGTAGTTCTAGCCACTTGTGCATAAAAGGAATTCCTTGTACAGCTGTTGGAAGAAAAAGTGGGGTGCAGAGATGGCAGGTAGGTTCTGCAAGCATGCAGCTGCTTTGTTGGGCTGGTCAGAATTTTATACAATGGCTTAGGCTGGAAGGGACCTCAGAGATCATCTACTCCAACCTCCCTGCCATGGGGACAAGGCATCCACAACCGCCCTGGGCAGCCTATTTCAGAGTCCCATCACCCTTGTACGTCTTACTAAGATCCAGTCTAAACCTACTCTCTCTCAGCTTCAAACCATTCTCCCTTGTCCTGTTGCTGGACACCCTTAACATCCCTCTCCAGCCTTCCTGTAGGCTCCCTTCAGGTATCGGAGGGCAGCTCTAAGGTCTCCCTGGAGTCTTCTCTAGGCTAAACACCCCCAGCTCCCTCAGCCTATCCTCATAGCAGAGGTGCTTCAGCCCTGGGATCATCTTCTGATTCTATGATCTTTGTGGCCCTCCTCTGGACTTACTCCAACAGCTCTGTCATCCTTATGCTGGAGACACCACCTTTCTGGGTCCTGCTTTATAGAGATATGCTCTGTCATGTATTGGGAGGAATACTTGCTTGTGGATGCCTATATGGTCCTCTGTCTAGGGTTTGTGATTCCATGCTGAGAAGATCATACACTTATCCCATATTTCCAAGTCTCTTGAAGGGTTCTGGAATCACTTAAGCACACAAGTGGTTTTCTCCACAGCAAAAGAGCACCTTTGTGGATGACGGCAATGTGCTTCCAATCAGACCTGTGGAGAAATATCAATAAACCAAACCAAACAGCTCAGGATGCCTACCTCAAGTTATATTTATCCTGTCTCTTTATAACAAAGTGTATGGAGGGAGATGGTGAGAAGAAAATTCTAGCACATTTACTATTCCTTTGTTTAAAATGTTGGGAAATGAAAAGGAAAGACTCCCTGCAGCAGTTGAAGCTGTTGGCCAGTGTTCATTCTTTATATTCTAAATGCTTGGTTAATAGCATTACCAGACTGAAATTACCTTTTGGACACACATAATACAAGTGGAACAAATAGCTCATATGCAGAGCAATCGAGTTCCTGTTGCCATAGGAACCTATATTTTTCTCTGGCAGTGTTTAAACAGTGTAGCCTTAATTGCCTTTAATAGCAAGTGCAGTTCTTACCTTGTGAGTATGCAGGACGGAAATTCTGCAGGACCAGGCTGGGGCTGCAGTGCCTCATTACATTCTTCTGTCTCAAGATGGCTCAGTGTGAGGGCAGAGTGTTCACATTTGGTAAAAATCCTTGCACTATTCAAAATAGGATTTCTTTTTTTTTTTTCTTTTACAAGGTAATTATATGACTTTTGCATGCTCAGAGATTTTTAGTGACTTCAGCATAAAATCTTCTGTGGTTTACTAACCTGAAGTTCCTGTACATTTACTGTATTGCTTGCACATCAGGATTGGGTGTAACAAAAATAGAAACAGCAAAATGAAGCCAAAAATACTGGCCTTGGCCTTGGCCCTAGGTGGTTAATGCTGGCTTGGGGAAGAGAATGCACAGGCATGTGAGAGTCAAGCTGAACAAAACCAGTGGTTTACCCACGGGCTGCGGTTTGCTGCCCAGCCAAGAGCATCTGGGAGAGGCAAGGCAGAGCTGTGTTTACAGAGAGCTCTAGCACTGTGAATCTTTGAGATTCACAGCACTCTAAGACCATGTTCCCTTGTTCCTGCTGCCTAGGAAGTGACAAATTTTTGTATAATGAACAAAGTTCAAAGAATTTTAGTCTGTGGCAATTCAACACATTAAGTAAGTAGATGGAGACCCTTGTGTACTACAAAGGCAGAGAATGACAGAACGGTTAAGTTTGTGAGGGACCTCTGCAAGTCATCTGGCCCAAGCCTCCTGCACAATGAGGGTCTCTTAAAGCAGGCTGGCTGGGTCAGTGCTCAGTCACCCTCATATTTAAATAAAGCATCTCTTCTGTTCAGGGTGAACTTGCTGCACTTCAGTTTATGTCCATTGCCTCTGGTCCTTCCACTGGACACCACTGGGAAGAGCCTGGTTGTCCTCTTTGCATCTTCCCTTCAGCTATTGACATGAAGTGCATAATATGCCCCCCAGCCTCATCTTCTTCAGGCTGAACAGTCCCTGCTCTCACAAACTTTCCTCATAGGAGAGGTGCTTTGGACCCATTCATCTTTGTTGCTCTTTGCAGGACTCTTTCTAGTGTGTTCCTTTCACTCTTAACACTGAAGAACTCAGAACTGGACACAGTACCCTGGGTGCAGCTTCACCAGTGCCAAGCAGAGGGGATTCTTGTGCATGTTGCTGAAAAGGTTACTACAATGGAGGATCAACACAGTGAATTATTATTATTTATTATTCTTAAGTTATTTTCTGTTGAAATAATGTACTTGCAGAAAAAGGTGTGTTTGAGCTGGGCCTTGGTCTGAAATTTTGTAGCTGAATGAACACCACAGGCAGTTACCGTGGACAGATGTGTGGCTGATACGTGAACAGATCTGTTGATCTGTGCTCCAGCCATCAGTGTATAAAAGAGATGTGGCAATTCCCAAGCTCAGTTACTGCAGTGATAAATTTTCGTACCAGTGAAGGTAAAATACCAGTGTGGTCATGAAACTGATGTATTGTCCCTTGCATTCTTTGACTCTTTCTTACCTCCAGTAAAAGAAAGTGGTACCAGTCAGGGAGTAGAGTATGTGGTAACAATCTAGAGAAGAAGAGTGAAGGTGAGCTGAACAAAAATCTGCGCAACTATGAGTGACTGCAGTGAAGAATTGTGTGTTCAGATTTCCAGAGCTGGAAGCATTGAATTAAGTTTATACAAGTGAGTTGCAAAGCAAGAGGTGACAGTTCCTCGGGAATAGTAGATGTGAGGGACTTCTTGAAAAGGGATGTTGGGGGTGCAAAAAATGTACAGAGGCTCAAGAATAGACAGGATAACTGCTTCAAGAATTGCTAAAATTAGAAATTATATACTTATAATTAGAAATTATATCCTTATATTAGCTGGATATGAAGTGAGAGGTTGAGAGGGCAGCTGAGGGAAGTGTTGATAGGTTCTCCGTTACCTGGTTGGTACCATGGCTGGTTTTGTAGATGGAGTCTTTGACTAAATAGACATCTCCTTAGGCAGACCCAGTATGGCCACTCCAGTCTTGTGTTGCTGACATAAGTGCCACCTTATCCATCCCAATGCTTCTGCTGCTCTTCACAAAGGAATACGGTTTGCTTGAAAGGGGGGACAAAGGGGTGAAGAGTATGTGGTGGTTATGAACAAAATGGATCTCAGTGCCTTTGGTATCTGCATACCTTCAGACATGCTCTCTGAATCGCTGTGCTTGATGATGACAATGGTGATTTAATGCCATACATGCCTCGGAGAGATTCTCTTTTACTGGCTTAAACCCAGTTTTATTGGGTGCTGGAAAAGTCGAGTCTTTCCTTTCATTGCTGAAACATAACCACAGACATGAAGCTGTTCAGTGTGCCAACATGCAGCATTTTAGGAACACGTTAGCAGTACTTTATCCTAATCCCATGGGTTTTTTTGGCTGTGATGCTTTAAAAAAAACCCAACCCAAAGGGTCAATGGTTCATAGAGAGGGGAAAAGCAGGTTAATTTTCTTGTGAGAGGAAATGTGTTGCTGGCATGGTTCTTCTGATTCATTCATTTTTCTTTGCCACTTGTACAATAGAAGGACGCAGGAAGGATTCTATTCTCTCAGCCCAGGAGAGTGTCACAAAGCAGTAACATAGTTTGATTTTTCCATGGGGAAGGCAGGCTTTTATCAGACCATGTGGAGGAGAGAGTAGTAATGGACTGGATTTTCATTATTGATGCCCTGCGTGTCCCCAGGGAATTGTCATGGCATGATGCTGCTGTCCCGTGAGCATTCAGCTCCTCCTGAGCAGGGGTTTTTGTTTCCACCATGGAGGAGTCCTTCAGCCTGTGAAGCTAGAAGCAGCAAAAGGCATTTTCTTCATCTCTGCATCGCTTTTGGAGCCAGCTGGTCGCCATGGCAACACGTTAGCCTGAAAGAGCTGAGGAGAGCAGGGAGGGAGGGAGCGAGCTGGGAACAGCCAGGCAGGCGGTGGTGTGTGTCCCCCACGTCAGCGCATCAGCCTTGCCATAGGATGGTTCTGTGACACCCAGCCAAGGCTCCTGGGCAGAGCTGCTTCAGGAGAGGAGCCGCCCGGGCATCTGCTGCTGTGTGCTGCAGCCTTTTGCCTTTTTGATTTATTTTTTAATTCAAATTGTCTTTTAAAAAATTTTTCCACATACACCCTCCTTTTATTTCAGTTGCGTCCTCCCTGAAGATGTGCAGCTCCTTTCCAGCTTGCTGTGAGCTGCCCTGTGCTGTGGTATGTGGCAGAGGCAGGCAGGCATGGCTGCATTTCACTTGACCTTAGCGGCGAACTGAAAGCTCGTCAATGTTGCTGAAGGATACTGACTATGCAGAAATTCATTGAAGCAGATTATTATGAGCTGGACTGGTATTATGAAGAATGCACAGATGGTAAATACTTCTTTCTAACCTCTTGTTGCAGAATTTGGAGCTTGTAAGACTGGAACATTGCTATTCAGTGGGGTTTAGAAGTGAAATAGCTTGGGAAAAGCAGCAGCCTGGTGTGGCGGAGACATCTGCATCTCTGTTGCGCCTCAGCATCTCTTCTTCTGAGCATGCTGCAGGAGCCTGCTGCTTGGCTTTCTCTTTTGCAAAGGGAGTGGCAGAAGGGCATATGTGTGATATGAGCAGGCTTTGGGTAGGGGAAGAAAGCCTTGAAATGCCAACTGTGTGTAATAACGAAGCTGAATTTAAATAGGCTTACTCTAAGGATTTGTGTTAGAGTTTTAAGTCTGATTTTTCTGCAGCACCCAGATGCTGTGATATGTATCTGTTTAGACAGGATAGGTTTTTGCTCTGGTTAGTTAGGTGTCTGTGAAGGACACTTAAAAGTAGCTTGTTAAAAGTGAGCAGGTTAACTTTTTGAACTGAAAAAAATTGCAAGCGGGTGAGCACAATCTTCCGGGCCTTTAGCCTTTATTTTTAATGTTTGCTTGGCTGATTATTTCTCCATCAGGGTACTGAATTTTTTCATCAGTCTTCTGATGGAAGGCATGGCTAGGAATGGCTAAAACTATACTCTGCACGGAATGGAAAAATCAAGATTCCTCATTGGTGGCACTCTAACCTCTAAAAGAAAAAGCAGCCTTTGGGAAAGCAGTAGCTGTCTGTGGATTTTACACTGCTTGGAGGGCTTGTCTTAAATGAAGCAAGCTGAAGATCCCAGTGAAGCAAGGAACAGAAAGGAGTGAGGAATGTAGGCCCAGGGGATGTTGTATGTATGCAGTACACAGTGATATTTCACAGTGCTTTGCTAACAGCAGCAGAGGGGATATGAAGAATAAAGATGTGTGTCAGAATGTAGATGTTCTTTTGTGGCCGTGGCATGGGGCTGCATTTATTTCTCTGCAGTAGCTTTTGGAACCCAATGTAAGTTCAGAAGGACGTTGGACTTCTCCTGTGTCCAACTGGCTATTGCTGTCCAGGTGTTCAAAGAGCAAAGGTGCATGTTTATTTGAAAGTCCTGGCCACTTGAAGTTGGATTGGATCTATTATGTAACCTTTATCCTCTAGGTTTAACCCTAGTAAATGCTGTAGCATCCGATTAGCCTGCGTGATGTAACTGGCCGAGCTGGCCTGGTTTTAGAAGCTGAAGAGCAGTTTTACTGTCATGAAAAGCTGTGGCTGATTTTCCCCTCCAGGTTAAATGCAGTTGGCCTTCGTTTTTTTATTGGTCCTTTGTCTGTCTGGTCATGCAAAGTGTGGCATGCCTGAATGTCTGAGCCAAGAGCTGCTCTGCCTGTCAGTTTGGTGTTCAGGTGTGTGCCACGCTGGAGAAACTATGGGAGTTCCACAGTGAGGGAATAAACAACAGGTGTTGGGCAAGCATTTAAATACCTTATGGGATCAGGGCCTCGGGAGCACTGAGGTGGTTGGTCTGATTCTGTCTGGGCTTGCTGAGCCCCAGTCCATTTTCCATGAGCTGAGATCTGCAGAGCATCAGCCAACGTGTGAACTGGCTGACTGCTTGGAGTGTTTGGGAAGTTCTCCCATAGGAGAAAGCAGGACTTGATATCTAATAGGGAAGAATCTCTCCAGCAGGTAAGGCATAATGCTTTTTAAGTGTTGTTTAGTTTCTAAATAAAAACCATTGCTTTTTGTATGATGGAAGGGTGGTGCTGTCAGTTGTGTCTCAGCCTCATGGGTTAGTGTTAGTCTCAGGATTATATGGAACCCAGTGGGGTTTAGTTTGCTTTTGCTTTTCCCCATTTGAAGGGTGTGAGAGAAGGATTTGGGAGCATAGTTGTTGGCCTTCAATGCTGACTTTAAAATGGCAGTGGCATTTTCTGTCGATGGAGAAAGGTATTTTAATTGTAGGGGGGAAAAGGCATCTTTGTAGTAAAAATTGCAAGACCCTGGAGCAGATGGCATGCGGTAGGACATGCCTGGCTCTTGATTGATGGCTGATTTGTCTGCCTCATGTTTGCCAGTCCCAGAGCCATTTGCCTGAGATACTTTTTATGTTCAGTCGAGAGCGATAGGTAGTTGCAGCTCAGCTGACCTGTTTTGAATATCTATTTTAGAGCAAGATGAAGCAGAGATCTCTATATGGAGTCCCTAAGGCTCAGATACAGGCATGCATTCAACTGTGAATCCCGCCCACTTCACCCTTTTTGGTAAAACTAACATTGCAGGACACTTGGCAGTATGTTCTCTGTTACAGAACCTCACAAGATGCTATGCTACAGAATATTTCTTGTGATGACATTGTTCGGACATTCTTTGTCAGAGCCTCTGGGATGTGGATTTCATTTTATAGATGTGACTTCCTTTTCTTTTTTTTTTTTTTTACTATTATTTTAGCAACATATGGGTTGCTCTTCTTCAGAGGAAAAAACCTCTAAAATCACAGTGGAATGTAAGATGTTAATGCTATTACTTGACTTAACAGTGAGAGTCACTTATAGAATGGCTTAGGTTGGGAGGGACCTCAGAGCTCATCTACTCCTCCCCCCACCATGGGCAGGGACACCTCTCAACTAGACTCAGCTGCTCAAGGCCTCATCCAACCTGGCCTTGAACACGCCCAGGGAGGAGGCAGCCACAACCTCCCTGTGCAGCCTATTCCAGAATCTCACCACCCTCCTTCTTAGGAAGCTCTTAGGAAGAACTTCTTCCTCAGCTCCAGTCTAACCATACTCTCCCGCAGCTTCAAACCATTCCCCCTTGTCCCGTCTCTAGACACCCTCATGCAAAGTCTCTCTGCAACCTTCCTGTAGGATCCCCTTCAAGTATTGGAAGCAGCTTTGAAGTCTCCCTGAAATCTTCTCTTCTCTAGGCTGAACACCCCAGCTCCCTCAGCCTGTCCTCACAACAGCATCAAGAGGCAGATTCCCCTCTCCTGCCCTGCTGGCCACACTGCTCTTGATGCAGCTCAGCACACAATTTGCCTTCTGTGCTGCATGAGGCACTGCCAGCTCATGGTGAGCTTCTCACCAGTCACCCCGAAGTTTCTTTCTTCAGAGCTACTCTCAACCCACTCTGCCCCCAGCCTGTTACCTCAGATTTAGTGAATTTATGGACCAGAATAGTAACGGTGTCCTCAACTTGCATTTGGTGGCAATAATGTTTTGGGGTTTCCTTTTAATCCCTTGCAAAGCAAATGAACAAATGCTCAAAAGATCTTCACAAAATCTCGGTAGTGCTGGAATAATTAATTAATCTCTTAATGCAAGGCCCTCTACAGAGTTTATTTTTAGTAGGATTAGATGAAATGAGGCAATAAAATGTCAGACTCTCTTTGAATCACCGGTGTCAACTAACATTACAGCAGATTTAAACTTCTATAAATACATTGTGCTTTTTTAGATACATTTTTCAGCTGTAGTATTTTGTAATAAGTCACAGTTGTCACCTTACTTGGCATTAACAAAATGCACTGTGTAGGTGGAACGGGGAGAGAGCTGGGTGTGCACTTGAGCAGGAACATGGCTGTTGTCATGGCAGACTTGAGACTGACGGAGCCGGTGGTGAAAAAGGAAGAGGTGAAATACTTCACAGAACCATAGAATGGCTCAGCTTGGAAGGGACCTCAGAGATTATCCACTCCAACCTTCCCACTGTGGGCAGGGACACCTCTCAACTAGACTCAGCTGCTCAAGGCCTCATCCAGCCTGGCCTTCAACACCCCCATGAAGAAAGCATCCACAATTTCCCGGGGCAACCTATTCTGGAGTCTTGGCACCCTCCTACTGAAGAACTTCCTAAGCTCCAGTCTAATCCTGCTCTCCCTCAGCTTCAAACCATTCCTTGTCCTGTCTCTAGATACCCTCGTGAAAAGTCCCTCTGCAGCCTTCCTGTAGGATCCCTTTAGCTATTGGAAGGCAGCTCTGTGGTTCCTCTGGAGTCTTCTCTTCTCCAGGCTGAGCAACCCCAGCTCCCACAGCCTATCCTCCTAGCAGAGGTGTTGCAGCCCTTGGACCATCTTCACAGCCTTCCTCTGGACTCGCTCCAACAGCTCTGTGTCCTTCTTATGCTGGGGACCCCAGAACTGGACACAGTATTCTAGGTAGGGTTATATTTTTGTGTACCTGTATCATGAAAGATACGAGTCTAAAGGTCTAGGTTCACCTGGGTGGTTTTTAGAGGAAAACCAAGTAGTTTCTTTTAAAAAAGGCACACAGCAAAACTTGTGTGAAAAAAATAATGCAAACCCCCTCACAAACTGCCAAGCAACTAAACACACAGCTAAGCAGATACCCACAGAAATGTGTATGGATAGCTTTGTCCCCCTGCCCCTTTTGTGGGCCAGCGGTTTTCATCCTCACAGTGAGCAGTGCTTTCTGGAGAAATCCAGGTTGACTTTGGGTCCAATGACCTTTGTGGTGATTTCTTCCATTACTTGCTTTTATCTAGCTAAAGAACTCCCTGCTAATGCCTGGGGGTTCATTGCCTGCAGTTCCAGATGATGCTGTACTTGTGCAGTTGGCTGTTCCCTTCTCCTTTTTTTGGCCATGAGTTCAGCAGTTCTTGTGGGGAGAATCCTGTCTTTCTCCAGTTTTATCCTGCTGGTCACAGCCTGCCAAAGCCTCTAACCCCCCTTTTTTTTGTTTGCCTGAGCAACTCGCTTTCCTTGTCATTCTGGCATCCCTTATACTCTTCTCTGTAACTCTCAACCTCTACCTGGATTTTCTTCTCCTTCACATTGAAATGTTTTCATTGCTTGTTCTGTGTGCAGTTGCCGCAGTTGCTGCTCTCTGTTCTCTTTTCCACCCCACTGGGATGTTTATCAGCAATCTCACCAACTTTCTTTTTAGTTGAACAGTAATTATCAATGTTAATGCTTATTCTCCTTGATTTCTCAACCACTTAAAGCATGAAAACTTGTCCTTGCCTTTCTTACATGATTGTCCCTTTACAGACGTGAGGCTCTGTGCTGGTTCTTTTTCTTCTTCTGTTTGTTTTTTTTTTTCCCCCTCTATATTTTTTTCAGTCCTTTAAGGTAGAATCATAGAATGTTTTGGTCTCAGAGACCTTTAAAAGGTCTAATATTTCATATTCCCTATTGCAGTTCTTCTAGAGTTCTTTGTCCCGAGCTGTGAGCTGTGTAAGCTCACATCTGCCAGTTCTGTGGGTGGCAGAGTCAACCCTTTTACTTAAAATGTGTTTTCTTTGATGACTCCTCCCTTACAGTAGGAGCTTGGCTGATGGCTGTGCATTTGTGATGAGTCATTGTCTCCCTCAAACATTACTCCCTTTTGTCTCCATCCCTGTGGACAGAGTAGCCCTGGTGTTACTCTGGGTTTGGAGTGGTTGCTGTCTGTGCTGTGAGCCTCTAAGCATTGCCTGTAGCATGCACTCTTTGAAGCAGCCCTTGCTCTGTAGGTATGCAGCTGGAAGTCTCATTCAGGTTTTTCTTTTGGTCCTGTTCCTTTTTCTGATTGCTGAATAAATAGGGCTGAACCTTGCTTGTATTCACATAGTCATTGGTAACATTTTCCTAGTGCTTTTGCTTTTTCCATTTTTTTCTTGTTGCTTTACTTCTCCATTGACTCTCTCTTCTTTTTTGAATCCAGTCAGACCTAAGCTGCTGCTTCTTGCATGCTGACTTTGTGCTCATAGTTCAGTATTTTTCCTCAGTGTTCTGCTCAACTGCTGAGTATCCAGAGAAGTGTTTTCCCACTTCATCCCATAATCCCTTTTCCAAAAGTAATTTAAAGACCACATGGTTGATTGACATAAGATGATTTGGGTAGGATTTTGAAAGAGTGGGAAACATGCACATCCTGTTAAAATGTGAAGCAGCTAACTTTGCTTGACTCTGCATCTTTATAAAAAGTGCATGTTCAGTGACCAGTTGATACCCCTGCCCTGAAAAGTCCATCCCCAAACACCCACATTTCTTCATCAATGTATTTTAAACCCAGGTGCTTCTGTTTCAGCTGCTGGTTTTGGAACTTGTTTGCTTGCAGAGAATCTTTGTTCTGAATACAGCATTGTTGTTAGTTAAATGTGGTAAAAATCACCATGGTTAATTGTGTACATGTCTAGATATTTTTATTGATAAGAAGGGAAAGTTAAAAATTATTTGAATGCATTTGAGTTCCTTGGAAATAGTGAGTCAGGATAGGAGGGTTTGTTTGTATTGTGTCCAGCCTCACCCTCTGCAAACCAGCTCCCAGTTTGTGTTTCCTGATGGCAGAGCTACTGGCCATGGTCTACACCTTGGATTGCGTGAGGGATGTGCAGCTGTGGGCTTCCAGCCTTGCAGCTCCCTCAGCAGGCTTCCTGAAAAGACTTCAGTGTCTTTAGCCACTAATTCAGAGCAGTGATTGCAGCAAATATGCCAAACTTACATTGCAGTGGCAATGTAATGTAATGTTGAGTGAGTCTCTGATGATGTGTTTACAGGAAATAAAAAATCTCTTGAATCTTTCTTGATTAGAAGGTATCTTTCTCAGAGCTGGAGACAATTCAGCTTCCCCCCCCGCTGCTCATTGTCTGGAATGTGCTGGAAGCCTGTCTGCTATGAAATTCTCCTGCAGTATGCGGAATGCCACTAAAAAGGAGTTGATAATGTGAGGGTGAGGTACACATTCCTTCTCCACCCATTTTGAATTCGCATCAGCATTTATCATGTGTTGATATTAAAAGAGGCTTTGCACCTTGTACCTGTCAGCTTGTGGAAGTCGAAGTTCATCTTTGCAGCCTGACTTGACACAAATCTGTTCAGAAGTCCACTTGTGGCAGCATTCATTCACGCCCCTTTTATTGCTGTGTCTTGGGCAGCACCTTTGGCAGCTGCCCACTGCCTTCCTCTCCTTTGCAAACTAGTTGGATAGCTGCAGTTGAACACTTAGTAGCAAACTTAAATCCATAGTATGCTAACAGGGTTGTCTGCCTGGGCTTTTTGTCCTTAGCCTTTAGAAAATACTTCTTGCATTCTTTTAAGATGACTTAAGTCATTTTTACCCTCTACATTTCTATTCTGTAGCTATTGCTAAAATGTGGTGAATTATCACTGGATTGCAAGTAGGTGCTTAAGACTCTTATTGTCTGATCATGGAATGGCTCAGGCTGGAAGGGACCTCAGAGATCATCTCCTCCAACCTCCCCACCGTGGGCAGGGACACCTCTCAACTAGACTCAGCTGCTCAAGGCCTCATCCAATCTGGCCTTCAATACCCTCAGGGAGGGGCAGCCACAACCTCCCTGGGCAGCCACAACCTCCCTGGGCAGCCTATTCCAGAGTCTCACCATCCTGACTGCCCGGGCAGGTGGTGGAGTCACCATCACCAGGACAAGAGGACACAGTCTCAGGCTGCGCCAGGGGAGGTTTAGGCTGGATGTTAGGAAGAAGCTTTACACGGAGAGAGTGATTGCCCGTTGGAATCGGCTACCCGTGGAGGTGGTGGAGTCACCTTCACTGGAGGTGTTCAGGAGGAGACTTGATGGGGTGCTTGGTGCCATGGTTTAGTTGTTTAGGTGGGTTGGATTGGTTGATGGGTTGGATGCGATGATCTTGGTCTCTTCCAACCTGGTTTATTGCATTATTATTGTATTATTATTATTATACTGAAGAACTTCTTCCTAAGCTCCAGTCTAACCCTGCTCTCCCTCAGCTTCAAACCATTCCCTCTTGTTCAATCTCTAAACATACTTATGGAAAGTCCCTCTGCAGCCTTCCTGTACTGGAAGGCAGCTCTAAGGTCCCCCTTGGAGTCTTCTCCAGGCTGAACAACTCTCTGTGAGTTTTGATTAAGTGTTACAGGACTGTTATGCTCTGCTGGCATGTGGCATTTGCCTGCCAAAGGGCACCTGTTTGCCATTGAAAGTAAGGGAGGCAACTTGACAAACATGAAATATCCATAGCAGCAAAAAGCTACATTAAGAAGGTTAACCTGCCCTGTGTGCCTAGTCAAGTTTGGCAAACACAGCCTCTGGGAAATGGGGAGATCTGAGCATGAGGAGTGTTGATGTTGTTAAACAGGGAGGAGATACGTACTCCCTTGAAAATGCACGTATGTGGGCAGGAGGGATTTCATTCCCCACAGCAGACAAGAGTAAAGATGACTGGAAACCATGGTATTTGACAGCTGATGTTACAGGCTTCCAACCATCTCCATCCTTTTATAAAAGCAATGAGAAAGCTGCCTTCCCCTCAGGCTGGTTGTTCAGGCAGTGGTGGATGCTGCAGTCAGACCATGCTGTACAGCTCCCAGGCTCTCCTTGCTGGGTGGGACTGGCCTGTGCATGTGAATAGGCTTAGGCCAGGCACAGCTCCTCTGAAATCTGTTCCTTGCAGCATTGGGCAAGCCAGTGGTGATTTCAGTCTGTGAAGGTGCACACCCTTCACCGGGTGTGACAGTGGGAGGCTGGGTTGGACTGCCACCAGCGGTGGCGGAGGCGCTTGTGGGAAGCTACCACTTCACTTGGAGGAGCAGGGGCATGGGAGAGAGAATGTTGTTGACTTGAGGGGTTGTGGGGAGGGGGCTTTTGACCCTTTGGAATATGAAATACGCTGATGGAGCTGTTGAGCAAAAGCTGGTTACCCTCAGAGCTGGTATAAGAAGTAACATAAATCTTCTAGTAATTATTAGACAGATGGTCTCTTCCCTCCTCCACCCCATCTGTACAACACAACGCTGGTCTGATAAGGACAAATACTCAGTTGCTCAGGAGTTCCTCAGCTGAGCATGTGAGTGAGGAAAGATGGTATCCTGCTCTGTGGAGACCCTGCTTTGCTCTCCCCTGAAATACAGCTTCCCTTCTCCTGTGAGACTAAGGCATTGTTTTGTGGCTGTCTGGGATAACTTGGGCAATGGCAGTAAAAGAAGAAGAAAGCTTCAGTTATGACTGTGAGACTGAAAATAAGAGAGACCTCAGGTTCATCAGGCAGAGCCTGGATATCTGGCAAGAAGGTACTTCTCATCTTTTCATTTTAAACTTCTGTTGTAATAGCACATGGCAACAAATAGGTGATTTGAGTGATGTTTGTGCATTAGATCTTCTGCATTTTACATGTTTTTGATTATTATATAGCCAGTACATCTGGATTTAATACTAAGAAATTACTCAGGTGAATACCTTTCAGAAAAGGTAAAATACACTTTTCATATCTTACAAAGACAGAATGCAGGCTGTCCAGGGCTCTGGAATGTTAAAACATGAAAGCAAAGAAAATAGAGATTGGTAATTCTTAAAAGCTTTGTGAGAGCAGATCCCTCCCCAAGAGCTGGGATTGGAGGGGATCCCATGTTTAAAGACTTGGCTTGTAATAGGGGCTTTTAACTTTAACAATTTTGAAAGGCTTACAGTCCATATCCTGACTTAAGTCTGGCACCCATTTATGTTAGTCCAGGGACTGTATTACAGACATTTCTTGATGACAAATAGATGGAGGGGAATGGCAAGACAATAATTCAGTGGGGTAGGAATGATAACACCTGCAAAGGACAGTTCTACTTTGAACAGAAGAGCTCTGCTGAGCTGTGCCAGTAAATGCATTCATCTTAATGCGTACGGGATGAGTTCTCTGCAGGTGCTTTCCCTGATTTCCTCAGTTTCACTCTGTGGCTATGTTTATGCTGATAGAAGGAACAAGTCTGTGGTGTTCTTGCTGAAATTCCCTGGGCTTGCTTCTTCATACATCACAAGGAAGCTGGATGCAGTTCATGCCCTTAGAGGATCTACACTGAAATGGCTGCCTACCTGAGTGTTCAGGTATTTCTTTCTTTAGGAAAGAAGTATCACCAAAGTTGTTTTGTTTTGTTTTTCCCCAATCCTGAGATGAAGTAATAACAGAGGGTCGAGTGTGAGGTTCTAGTGTGGAGTTTACTGAGCTATTTCAGTACTGTATGAGAGAAATGGCAGTAAACAAACACCCTTCAACCACAGGTTACATGGCAAGATAAAATCTCTTCCTGTAGAAGAATCAGTAACTGCACCTTTATATTAAAGGATTAATTTGCAAGCTGCACCTTGGAAATCCCAGCCAGCTAGGCTGTAACATTGTGGGGAAAACCCAACAGCTGAAGAAAAAATACAGATTGGCATTGTATGCTGAACTCCCAGTGGTTATTTTTCACTGTACTGAAGCGCCCTTGCTGACTAGACTGCATCACTCACAGCATTCTCTCCTGCCAGACTCCTCCATGAAGCCCACCCACAGTGTGAGGTGAGCCTGAGGAAGCAGCTGACATGCTGTAACTGCTCTTTATTCCTTCAACCAGGGTCACATCCGCCCACAGAGCTCCCTGTCTGCCATGGTGGGGAGCTGGCCTGCTGCTGGGCTTGGGGAGCAGTGGGGGAGGCTGGAGGAACTACTGTTAGAGTGTGAGAGCTGTTACCTTGTTCAAGCTCCAGTGACAAGAGTCTCTTACAATGTTTAAGCTCTTCAGATGAACACATTCTCTTAGGGTTGTCTCAGACTTGTCAGGCAACAGCAGACCTGAAGCCTGTGCCCCAGCTTAGCCAGGGCTGCCAAACACTCCTAAACACTTTAGTGAAGGAGAAGCTACCATGTTGAGCTGTAAAGGTGTCAAATCTTTCTAGTCTTTCTGTTACTGATCTTTCAGTAACAAATCTGGTGACACATTTTGGGTATAATTTTGCTGACGTTATTTGAAAGGCAATATCCATAATGTGGTCCAGCTTTGCAATTCCTCATGTGCTTGGCTCAAGTGACTGTAGTACTTCAGTAACCAGTGCCAGAGCATAACTGTGAGGGGCTCTAGAACAAAACTGATTTTTATTAAGTGCTTTATCCTTCAAGTGCAAAAATAGCCTTTCAGAAATTAAACCAACATGAACTGAGGAGTCCCAGTCTCCCAGGACCTCCAGCTGCTGGTGTTTGCCAAATTTTGGCTGGCAGTGAGGAGCACAGCTGGGCAGCCAGTATTAGTGTACTCTGTACATCTGAACATGCAACTTCTAGGATGTGATGACTTTGCCTTTGTATCTCAGAGCTTGGAGAGAGCTCTAAGCAGGGGGAGGTGGACATTCTTTGTGAGGCAGGGCTTCTCCTGACATAGTTAGAATTCTGTGGACCTTGCCATAGGCTTTGGATAGGAAACTGTTAGGAAACAAAGCAATGTCCTCTGCTGCCACCTTGCCAATAAGGAGGATCAGTATTAAAACTACTAGAGTTCTGTTATCCATGAACAGCATTCCCTTATCCTGCTGTAGTTTCTGAGGAAATAAATGTTGGTAGTAGGGAAATGCCCATGCACAAGTGTCTTCCCTCTGAGACCCTATAATTATGCAGGTCAGTATTACCTGCCTCCCGAAGCTTTACCATAACATCTTACCCCTGTCTGTTTCCCAGTAGCTGAAAATAGATGGGAAGAGCAGCAGCAGGAGTTGGGGTTTCAGCCATGGTCATTCTCTTTTTGTTCTTTAGCTCATTCCTGATCATAGGGGTGGGTGAGAGGAGGGAAGCAAGGAGCAGGGGCTGAGGACAGCTGTGACTATAGGTTTCTGTGGTGGGGTGTGTGTGTGTTTGTTTTCTTCCACCTGAATCCCCTGTTTGGTGAGTGGTGGCTCATTGAAGCAGCATTCAGTAGTGGGGTTCTTCCTCTGCTTCCCCTCTATGGCTGTTTCCTGTTCCTGGAATCAGACTTTTCCTCTAAGCAGCATGGTGAGTGGCTGTGTCACTTTTGGGGAGCAGTCCAGGAGGGAACATACACATGCACACACCCCCCCCCCCCCCCCTTCCTGGGCATCACTCCTGGGAGTCAGTGCTTTGGGCAATGCAGAGCTCAGAGCCTGAAAGGAGCTTCCAGTCAGGTGCTTCTTTAAATAGATGATGACAAATAAGCAGAAATCTGGGTACTGTAAATTTGTAAGCTTTAAGAGGGAATGAGGATGATGCTGGGTACTTTGAGGCAGAGGAAAAACTTGATCTGTGCAATATTTGTCCATTTGTCTGTTTGGCTCTTAAAAGAACCCAACTACTTGGAACTGCAGATACATTCCTGGTAGCATGTATTTAATACTGTCCTGAATATAATGTGAGGAAAGCTTTCTCTGTGTTTTGTTTCTGCAGCATTAGTTTCAAAGCAATTAACAGAACACATTTTCTAACTCTAGTTTCTGGACTCCTATGGTTCCTCCACTTGCTGTAGGCTTAATTATTGTTTTTTCTTTCTTGTCTATTAACCTTATGCATAAGCTGAGAGGTGCAAAGCATATTTGATTTGAGTATTTGTTTGCATCTATGCACTTTAGACACTCTGCTTCCCATCACCCTCAAGCAAAACCATTTGCAAGTGAACAAAAAGAGGTCAGTAAATTGGCACTGTAGGTTTTGTATTACAGAGCATTGCCCTTCATTTGCTCTTGTTTTATCTTTACAGTATTGGTACCAGGCTCTTGTACTCATCAGAAACTCCAGGAGGCTAGGAACCTACTATGCAGAATCCACTAGAGATGTGGAGCTTGTGTGTTTGCCTCTCCATGCCTCACTGATTAGAGCTGAGAAATTGTTTTGAGAATAGTATGTATTATTTGTTAATGCTGAGGAAATAAAAGTCACTGCACTAGTAATTGGCCAAGTGTATCTTGTAGTCTGTGGAGACTGACTAACCACATACTTGGACACTGCTTTGAGAGTTCTCTAATGCTGGTTTTGAATTGCTTTCTCTTCTTTCTTTTCACCTTCACTTTCTCACAAGCCCTGATTTCTGAGAGATGGAGGGTAGTCCCTCTTTGAAAATTTACTCTCCTTCACAAAAAAAAAAATCTTCCTTTTAAGGTCATAGCTCTGTGCTGCTGCTGTATGGTGGTAGTTGACTAGAGGAGCCATTTTATTAGAGGCAGTTTTTCTCCTGGGCATCGAAGAAGACATATGAGGTTTTAAAATCCTTCCACATTGGCAAAACAGTGTATGAAGCCTTCTGTTTAAACAGTGGCCAACAGAAGTTTCATAGATTGGCTCAGGTTGGAAGGGACCTCAGAGCTCATCCACTCCAACCTCCCCACCATGGCCAGGGACACCTCTCAACTAAATTCAGCTGTTCAAGGCCTCGTCCAACCTGCCCTTGAACACTGCCAGGGAGGAGGCAGCCACAACCTCCCTGGGCAGCCTATTGCGGAGTCTCACCACCCTTCTACTGAAGAACTTCTTCCTCAGATCCAGCTGGTGACCAGGTCAGCACTGCTGTGGTTGTAATCAGGCTGTTGTGATCAGCCCATGCGTTGCCGTGCTGTGTTACAGATTAATCGGCGAGTTCTGAAGGAGCAGCCAGGTGAGCAGCCACATGGATCAACCTTTTATCAGCCCTTCCCCAGCTGAATGCCATTATTGTGTCTGGGAGCACCACCCTTGTATCAGCTTGGACCTTAGGAATGTTATACATTGACTTGAACTAGGTAGTTGTAATCAGCGAGCATGTTTAGTGCTAGGTACAGAGTTAAAAGGACCTGACCTGGTGTGCTGCTTTAACGTGGCCTGAGCCTTGGTGACTTGCTAATGACCATCTCACAGGATCACAGGGTGTTAGGGATTGGAAGGGACCTCTGAAGGCTGAGTCCAACCCACCCGCCAGAGCAGGACCATAGATTCTAGCACAGGTTGCACAGGAATGCATCCAGATGGGTCTTGAAAGTCCAGAGAAAGAGACTCCACAGCCTTGCTGGACAGCCTGTTCCAGTGCTCTGTGACCCTCACAGTGAAGAAGTTCCTCCTCACATTGAGGTGGAACCTCCTGTGCTGTAGTTTGTATCCCTTGCCCCTCATCCTATCCCAGGGTGCAACTGAGGCGGAGCCTGTCCCCTCCCTCCTGACCCCCAGCCCTCAGATATTTATAAACATTTATTCAATCCTCTCTGTCTTCTCTTTTCCAGACTGAACAGCCCAGGACACTCAACTTCTCCTCACAGGGTAGTGCTCCAGTCCCTCAATCAGCCTGGTAGCCCTCCTCTCAAGCATTATTTGATAGTAGTGAGGGACTGTTATAACCAAGGGAACTATTTAATGCACGGTTGTTTTGAAGAACAACCTGCTGGCATCAGAGTTTCTGAGAGATGGTTTATGGCATGACATATGAACTTCATATGAAAAACCAAACCAAAACAAAAGGTTGGGACAGGGGAAGGTTACTGGTTTTTTTCTGTGCATAGCCTCCTGGATGTGACATCATCTGTCTTTGTATGTGGAGGTTTTATGGAAAGCTCCCATTTAACCCCTTTGTTATAGTTGATGTTCTCTGCAGGTTACTTCACATTATTTGCTGTGAAATGCTGCTTTTCACTACTACAGTTTGTAGATTGCAGCTACACTGCATTGTTGCTAGTGCAGTGGCATAGTTACTCCTTATGCTGCCGTGTCATGGTTGTCAGATCAGTACTTGGAAATGTGAAGTTTTTTGTGTTACCACTTTCAGACTTCATTATTTGAGTGTAATTCTCTTTAGAGTGGTATCCTTTAGAGTTCCCTGGCACTGCTGATGGCACTAAATATTGTAAATGTTTTCAGGACTTCAGCCTCAGAAACAGGTTTTGAGAAATGAGAATAGCTGTGGATGTAGGTTGTGTATTTATAAATTGGGTAGTGTAGGTTCCTTGCAGTGACAAACTGTCCCCTGGTAATGTTACCATCCTCAATACTCTTTGTCACTGAAATCTTATTAGACCTTTATCTAGCTCTCTGTCTGGCTATCTATCTATGCATCTCCCTCTGCTTTAATGGGTGTTAGGGCAACGTCAGTTAATGCATCAGCCTGAGCTTTAACTGACATTGTTAAGGGTAAATCCCCAAAGGACAATTTGTGCTACAGCAGCCTGATAACCCTTGGTGCCATCTGATCAATGCAACTTCATTAGCAGTTCATGAACAGGAAGAGGTGTAGCTGAAAACAAGGAGAATATGCAGGTGGAGCTGAAAGAGCTATTGCTTCTTGTGGTTGTTGGTGGATTTCTAGAAACTCTGCAGACTTCTAGCTAAGGCATTGTAGTGGTGGAGTCGCCATCACTGGAGGTGTTTAGGAAGAGACTGGATGGGGTGCTTGATGCCATGGTTTAGTTGATTAGATGGTGTTGGACAATAGGTTGGAAAAGACCTTTGAGATCATCAAGTCCAACCTGGTTAATTCTATTCTATTCTTAAAGGATCAGCTGTGGTGGTAGACTAAACTTTTGCGTACTTCCTGGTTCCTTTTCCATACCTCCTGGTTCCACCAGAGTGATTAATCTTCTCATCCAGAGCGATGCTGTGGTCACTATGATGTGGTCTGGGTGGTATAGGAATCATGTCTCATTTTTGTGTGCATCTTGTAATTACTTTGCTGTCTCATACCACAGAACCCAACTGTTATCAACATATGACATAATACCTTTACCTTCATTAGTGTTCCTAGCAGTATTTGAGTTGCTTATTCATGGAGTAACTGCACTGCATTTCATAGGCTGTCTCGGTGACAGGATAGAGTCCTAATTATATAGCTAAGAATGTTTTCACTTTTTCCTTCCTTTTTTTTTTTTTTAATGAATTAAATAAGCTCTTCCACAGAGGAGAAAGTTTTAAGACTTTAGTGGTTTGTTCTGCCACTGACAAATGGAAATGTTTATTACAAAAGTGAAACACTTTTGGACCCTCATTTGAACTGGGAGCTTTGATTCTTACTATTTTGAGATGATGATTATCTTCTGATATACCTAACCTAAAGCTGGTATAAAGATGAAATACAAACCACAGTTCTTAAAAGGATATTTTTGCCTAGCAGTATTGCCAATGTGATTAATGTTTTCTTTTATTTCCTCACAGTTTTATGTGCTGAAAGAGTGGGCCAGATGACTAAAACATACAATGACATAGATGCTGTTACACGTCTTCTGGAAGAGGCAAGTATGGTATCTCTCTAAAGACACAAATCCAGTATGAGAAAGGAGGACAGAAATTACATGGTGCAGACTTGGTGGTGGACTGTCCTCCAGTGAGGAGGAATAAGTACTCTCCTTATCTCATTGCTAAATAGGCTTTCTAAGTAAAGATCATTTGTGTTCCTCAGTCATATGAATCACAGAATGTTAGGGGTTGGAAGGGACTCCAAAGATTGAGTTCAATCCCCCTGCCAGAGCAGGATTGCCCAGTGCAAGTCACATAGTTTCTCTAGAGGAGACTCCACAACCTCTCTTGGGCAGCCTGTTCCAATGCTTCATCCCCCTCACCATACAGAGGTGTCTCCTCACGTTGAGGTGGAACTTGCTGTGCTCCAGCTTGCACCTGTTATTCCTTGTCCTGTCACTGAGCACCAGCAAAAAGACTCTGGCACCCGCATCCTGACACCCACCCCTCCCCCTGGAGTCTTCTCTCCTCTAGGGTGACAAAGCCCAGCTCATTCAGTTATCAACTAATACTTGTGCTTTACCCAAAGGCTTGTCCTGGTGTAATCCAGTGACTTCTAGTAACAGCCTGTGAGCTGTTTGTATCTCATTTCCTTTATCTTGTTTGGCTGAGATTTCCTTGTGGTTGTTTCCATGACTACTTCTACTGATGATGCATCATTCTGCCAAACAGTTTCCTCCCCTGAGTCATGTAGCCAAATGTCTATAGATCCAGCAATCACACCTGTGGAAGGAACACTGGAAGGACTTGCTGAGCCAGTGTTTAGAACTTCTGGTGTGCTTCCCTACCTGGGTGACAACAAAGGCAAAGCAGGCAAATGGGATGTACGTGAACCTGTATTAAACCAAATGTTTTGAGTGAGCTTTTTGTTTTACACTGCTATAATTTCTGGTTGGATCCCTTTTTTCCTAGGCAGGCATACACTTACAGCCAGTTTCTCTGCTCTCCAAATTATGGTTATCACAAGAGATTACATCCATTTGCAGGATTTAAGGTGTAACTTCTGCTACATTCATACACACAGATGAGAAAAATGCAACACAGAAGCAGCCCCTTGTCTGTCCTTCCTGTTGGCAAGCTTCAAGTGATTGTAGCACAAAAGTTGGCAGGCTGAAATGTGCAGCCTCTTGGGTGGGGAGATCAGGAAGGGAAGATCTCATCTGTGCGTGTTTGGGAAGTCAGTGCCAGCTGCACTGAAACTAGACAAAGGGACTGACACCAGACCGAAGAACAGGACCATATTCCTCCACAAGCCTGTTTTCTCATCCCTTTCTAATAAGGGTGTGAATGTGCCCAGCTTCAGTAGGGTTTTTTTGCATTGTTCTAATAAATCAGTTCCTTATCTTTGTGAGTAAGAGGCCTGGCCCCAAACTAATGTTTATGACTGAATTGCTAAAAATCTTGTGGGAAGTCTAGGGAGGTTCAGCAAAGAGCCTGGAGATAGGCTTACATTGCTCAAATTTGAGGCTAGAAACCTTGCTGCTGGGTAGCTCTTCCTCTACAGAGTTGAAGCTGCAGCAATATGTGGTTTTTCCACTTCATATTTGTGAAGTGAGCCAAGCTACTGAGCAAGAAGTTGGCTTGATAAGCAGACATTTTGTGGGGGTAAATTTGTGGGACCTATTGTTCTGAGAGATTGTGCATGAGATTAATGGAAATATGCCATGGCTAGATAATGCCACTATCTTTCAATACAAATAGAAGCCTGACCTTCAGAAAGCATTGGTGAGGTGCAGCTTGGAGGTACAGCAGCAATCAATAACCTCTCTTTTTATTCACTGATTATTGCATAACTTTTTTCACATTCATTGACTTCAGATCCATGTGACTGGTAGCTGTAGGTTTTGCAGGCTTTGTCATTGATGTCTACATGACATAAAGAAGCCTGTAGTCATAAAATCTGGATGGCTGGCTGGGCAGTAAATAAGCCCCAAAGAGTATTTGCAGTGACAGGGAGAAAACTCTTCCTCAAATGGTGTTGAACTGAAGCCAAGAGAGGAGTTAATTTTAGCACCATTTCCCCACTGTTTTAAAGATCTGCTAGCTGAAGAAGAAAATTATGAACAGAGATGCTTAATGAATGGTGCAAAGTTTCATGCAGTTTATCATCCTCTGCCAGGTGGCTAACAAACCCACATCTCAGCTCTTCAGAAGTCACCAACAGGATAAGCCCCAGGTTTCTGTTGGCCTGCGTGGTGGACTGTCTACAAGGGTTATTTCCAATCCTGTGCTCATACAAGAGAGGAAAGAAGGGGCCAAGCATGACATGAGTAGCCTTTTCATGTAGATTTGGACATCTTCAAAAAGAAAGTAAAGGATTTGATTTTACATGAAAGCAGTAATGGATGTGTGTAGACAAAGAAGATGGGAGCTGAACGTTTATCATGGTGGAGTCACTTCTGCTCCTGCACTGCTTACTGCCTTTTGTTTCAAGGTGGAGGAAGTGGAAACTGAAGAGTGCTTAGAGATACCTACATTCTTTGGTATTTTTACTGTGCCTCTGAACTCTTTAAAATGCAGCCTCTGAAGCTCTGATTGCATTCTGCAAATGGTGTAGCAAGGTCATGTAATTGTTTCCTTCAGTAGCTTCTCAAGCAAAGCTGTAATAAAGCAGATCTGGTTTCACTTACGTAGTCTCGGTGTAGCCCTTGAGGCTGGGCTGTCATGAGTATATCTGGTTCAGTGGCTCTGTATGGCTCAGGCTTTTCTGAATAATGGGGGTGAAACATAGAATGGTTTGGATTGGAAGGGACCTCCAAAGGTCATCTAGTCCAGCGCCCCTGCAGTCAGCAGGGACATTCTCCATTAGATCAGGCTGTCCTTGTCAAGCCTGACCTTGAATATTTCCAGGGATGGGGCCTCAACTATCTCCCTGGGCAACCTGTTGCAGTGTTCCACTACCTTCGTGGTGTAGAACTTGTTTCAAACATTCAGTCTAAATCTGCTCTATTCTCATTTCAAACCATTGCTACTTGTCCTGTCACTGCAGGCCTTTGGAAACAATTCCTCTGCAGCCTTCTTGTAGCCCCATTCAGGTACCAGCAGGCTGCTATTAGGTCTCCCTGGAGCCTTCACTTCTGCAATCTGAACACCCCCAGCTCCCTCATCTTGTCCTTGCAGCCAAGATGCTCCAACCCCCTGATCATTTTCATGGCCCTCCTATGGACCCTCTCCATCAGGTCTATGTCCTTCTTGTGTTGAGGGCTCCAGAGCTGGATCCAGTATTCCAGATGAGGTCTCAGCTGAGCAGAGGGGCAGAATTCCCTTTCCATCTGCTCGCCATGCTGCTTTTGATGCAGCCCAGACTGCCATTGACCTTTTGGGTTGCAGGTGCACACTGTTGGCTCAGAAGCCAGCATAAACAGGAATGGAAAAAGAAAATTAGCAACAACCAACCAAATCCTCGGAGAAAGAAAAAAGTGGTTTTATTGCTCAAGTACTTGTGACTGCCCTTTCATTCTAATTTTACTTTCCCTGAGATCCCTTGCTGAATAAAACACTTGCAAGAAGCTTTCTTTTATTTCTGCTTCACAGAAAGAACGCGACTTGGAATTAGCTGCTCGCATTGGCCAGTCACTGTTGAAGAAGAACAAGTCACTGACAGAGAGAAATGAGTTCCTGGAGGAGCAAGTAGACCACATCAGGGAAGAGGTGAGATTTTTATGCCTGAGTGCTCTATCTGCAGCAATGGGGAGAGTTTTTCCTTGTGAGCTTCACCTTGTTCATAGTTAATTTGTCAGGTGTCCTGTCCCTGGCAGCATTGTTCAGGCATTTTTACAGCCTGTGCACTTTGAAAACTGTGCTCAGAAAGGTGATCTGATCTGTTGGCTCAAATCAGGTGAGTTGAGAGAAAAAAGAGCAATGCTTCAAGCCATTGTATTTTGCTCTGCTCAGATTGAATTTTCCTCTGAAACCTTTTGTTTTAAGCCACCATACTCACTGCTTTCTTCTCCCTGTTTTGCCCTTGATCCCCTGCTTTCTGCATGCCTCCCCTGTCCTGATTATCTCACCAGTCATTTCATTTCTCCTACCTCCCTTTGTGTGCAGCTGCTCTTCTTTTTGCCCTGAATCTTTCTCACTCCTCACTTGTTTCTTCCTCACTAACTGATCCTTATTTGTTTTGTCCCAAATGAACCAAATGAATTAAAAACGAAAAAAATTATTCCTGATAAAACTGCTCGGGGCTGTGAGGTGTTGATTGATATCTGAGTTTAGCTGATAAATAAAGCATGGATTAAAGTCTGTGTGATACATGGTGATGGAGCACACCCCTGGAAGTAATATCTTCTGACATGACCTCCCCTTTTTGGCCCGGAAAGCCAATTCTCTCCTGTCCCAGGGGACAGCTGTTGCCTGCTGCCCAAGTCTCATCATGCAGCGAACCAGTTTATGTGTGGGTCAATATGGCAGTTACTGGGATGTGTGCATACACTGACTGGGCAGGCCAGTGCATCCCTGCCATACATCCAGAGTGGAGCATTTGATTGAGGAAGGTGGAGGACAGGCATGGGCAGTCTCTGCCCAGATCTATTTTTGTTTGGAGGGACTCAAGAGCAGCATTAGGACAAGTGCCACCAGAAATAAGCTGCTTACCAGGTGGCTTGATATATCAGGCCATATGTTCTGTCAACACCCATCTTTCACACTGGCATTAGGACTCCTCCAACTATGGATGCTGTTGAGGCTCATCAGGCTTCAAAGCCATGACACTTTTTCATGTTGAAAAATCTGTCTTTAGTAACTTTCAAATTTTCCATTAATGCTGAATTTTTAGTGTAGGAACAGAATGGTAACTAAGACAACTGTCCCTAAGGGCAAGAGAGAAGAGAATTTATTTGGTACCTGTTTAATTCTACATATTACAGAACCCAAACAAATCATTCTTGTTGTAAAAAGTTAAGGTTTTATTGCTGTATGTATCATGGCCACTGGATGTGGCACTTGGTGCCATGGTCTAGTCGGGAGGTCTGCGGTTACAGGTTGGACTCGATGATCTTCGAGGTCACTTCCAACCTTGGTCATACTGTGATACTGTGATGGCATAAATGATTTAGCTTTACATCCCTTTAACCTTCCAAACTTGTCCAGACAAAACCTTCTGGCCAGCCCATGAAGCAGGTCAAATTGTGCCACATTCATAGGTAGGTGTCACAGTAACATGGATCTGTGCATGTAATGGCTAATTTAAAAGAGATAATTTTTTTCTTTCTAAAAATATAAGGGAGCTGCTGGTTCTGGCCTATTCCACTTCTGGCCTCTTGGTTTAGTCTGAGGATGATGCTTGGAGGATGAATAACTGGCTGATTTGTACTGGGTTTACTTCAACACATGCCCAGACAATCATGTCCTGATCTTTGTGCAGGTTTCCCAGCTGCGCCATGAGCTCTCCATGAAAGATGAGCTGCTCCAGTTCTACACCAGTGCTGCTGAGGAAAGTGAGCCAGAGTCTGTCTGCTCCACCCCGTAAGTCAGTCGATCTACAGCACTGGACCTTCCTCTGGTGCTAAGCATGGGGAGTTTGGACAGTTCAATAGCTTTGAAAAGCGCTGAAGTGCTCTCTCTGTTGGGTGGAACTATACCCAGGACTCTGGACTTAGTGCATGGCACCAGCTGGAAGTGTTTATGCTGGACCAGCTGGCTATCCAGGTGCCAACGAGGCAGGAAGGGACAGTGTGTGAGGAGGCTGCTGACACAGTACTGAGGCTTCCACAGGAAGCTAGGTCACTGTGGTGGTGAGACAGATGTAGGTCCCAATTACACCACATATCTTTGCATGCTGTGATAGAACATTCTACACCTGTGACCTTTGCACTCACAGGACTGCACTCAGGGTGCTGAGGAAAAAATAAATGATGGTTTCTAGCCTGGGTTCCAGGCAGTTACCTGTGCAAAGAGCATGGCAGGCTCTGAGGGGCTGTCTGCCCTTGCTTGCAGAGTTACTGCTGTGTTGTGGTGAAGCATGCACAGTGCTCATCAGGAAGCTACTGGGTCGCTCCCTGTAGTGAGTTGGTTTCATTTCTCATAGCCTTGGTTGTGTAGCTTTTCTGTAGGACACAAGTGGCATAGTGCATACGTTTCAAAAAATGTTCCCTGTGAAAAATCACTGCAGGTGTATTGCTGCCCAAACATACTGGCATGAACAAGCACACTAGAGAAGAGCAGGTTGAGATTGGATGTTAGGAGCAAGTTCTGCACCGTGAAGGTGGTGGAACACTGAAGCAGGCTGCCCAGGGAGGTGGTTGGGGCCCCATCCCTGGAGATATTCAAAGTGAGGCTCAACAGGGCTCTGTGCAGCCTGATTTAGTTGAGGATGTCCCTGCTGACTGCAGGAGGAGTTGGACTAGGTGACCTTTGGAGGTCCCTTCCCACCCAGACCATTGTATGATTCTGTGTGGCTTCATCTGATTCTGAGGCCTCTGCTCGGACTGCTCTTCTGTGAGCCTGGCCTTAATACAGGTGAAGATGTGTTAAAACTCTTGTTTTCATTGCAAGGCTGAAGAGAAATGAATCATCCTCCTCCGTCCAGAACTACTTCCACTTGGATTCTCTTCAAAAGAAACTCAAGGACCTTGAAGAGGAGAATGTTGTGCTTAGATCTGAGGTGAAATTGCTCCCTGTGTGTTTTGCTTAATACAGCTGTTCATTTAAACACACAAGTGTTGACAAGTGTGTATTAGGAGTTCAGCTTGTCTAGCTGAGAGGATCTCATTGCACCTGTGACACGGATCTGTTGATAGTTGTTTTTATCATTGTCATTTATCCCTCTAAATGAGAGAGAGGCCGAGATGTGGAAGCTACACAGAAAACAGTTTTCTTGCCAATAGAAAGTGCAGGATTGTGGGCATGTTTTGGAGCCCAGGACTGCACCCCTAAACAGATCTTAAGGATCTGACCTGGTAGATGTGTGAGAGGAGAATGAAGCTTGTAGGCTGGCACAGTCTCTCTGTTACAAATTCAGTGTTTGGCAAAATAAAGATTGCCAGCCTAAATTTGCATGAAATGCCTTCAATTTGTGCTTCAAGTCAAGCTGTTGATGCTGTCAGTTGCATGTGGTTTTCTTAGCTTTTTTCTTTCTGATAATGTTCCATTTGTTTCCCAGATGAGTCTTTGAAAGTTTGTGTACTGTTCCCTCTCTGTCAGAAGGAACATTTCACAGTTTAATGTTTTATGAATAATTCTATCTTCTCTGCTTCTGCCTAAAAAATGAGATGCTGCAGCATGTCCAAAGGGCAACAAAGCTCTTGAGGGGTCTAGAGCACAAGTTGCAGCTGAAGGAACTGTGGTTGTTTAGCCTGGAGAGAAGGTGGCTCAGAGGAGACCTCTTGCTCTCTCTGCCTGAAAGGAGGTTCTAGCAGGTGGGGGTTGGTCTCCTCTTCCAAGTGACAGGACAAGAGGAAATGGCCTCTACTTGCACTGGAGAGGTTTAGGTTGGACATTAGGAACAATTTATTCACAGAAAGGGTTGTCAAGCCCTGGAACAGGCTGCCCAGGAGGGTGGTGGAGTCATCATCCCTGGAAGCATTTAGAAGATGTGTTTTGCTGAGAGGTGTGGTTTAGTGCTAATTTGGCAGTGGTGGGTTAATGGTTGAACATGATGATCTTAAAGGTCTCTTCCAACTTAATGTTTTTATGAATCATGAAGAAGTTGTGCAAGGAAGGTGAGTAATAGGTGGCTTGAGGATAATGAAGGCAGGATTAGAACTGAGAGCGCGACTACGTCAGGAGCTGTTAGGAGAACCCCACGCAGTGCTGGCTTCCAGGGAGATGCAGTTTGTGGCAGCAAGGCACAGGACAAAGCCAAAGCCAAACCCCCTGAGCAACACAGTTCTCTAGAGATGCAGGCTGTGCCTTTTCAGGCCCAAGTGTTTGGCAGAGATTACAGACCCACCAAGGGGGTGCCAGATGGAGCCACCTGGGTGTAGCCACGCTCCCCTTGGCACCCCTGGAACTAAGGCAGAAAAGGCGGGGCAGGGAGCGAGGTAGCCTAAGGTTTTCTGTGGATTACACAGCTGGACTGCCAGAGCTTTCATCTGAGTGGGTTTGAAATGCAGGAATGTTGAACTCAGCCATTTCAACCAAGCATTTAATTGGTTTGTGATGATACCTAGCTTTGTCCAGGTGGCCTCAAGCCCTGCATACTGTTCTTTTGTATAGTCTGGGATTTTCATTTTATTTTTAGTGCAAAATGCACAAGTGACATCTAGTGGAATATGGTGACAGTGGTGCCAGCTTTTCTGTACGGTCATGTCTCTGCTGAACGTTCACCTGGCCCCTTTTTCTAGAACATGGAGGGCAGGCAGTGACGGTAGCTTCTCTCTGTCTTGCTGGAGGAGTGATTAGGGAAGGTTGTCTTTCTGAAGCAGATGGGGATGCAGCAACAGACTGGCAAAGAACAAACCTGCTAATGTGCCATATTTGATGTGGATTTCTTGACTAGGCCTGTCAGCTGAAGACAGAAACAATTACATATGAAGAGAAGGAACAACAGCTTGTCAATGACTGTGTCAAAGAGCTAAGTATGTCCCAATTGCTTTTTATTTCTCACTCAAGATAGCTCTGTTTAAAAAATAAAAACAACCGACAAACCAAACCTGAGTCAGATCAGTCAGTTTGGGTTTTTTCTGTGATACTTACTTTCCTTACATAGATGGTTGTGAGGAGAAGATTTCTGGCTGAAATTTCGTAGTAGAAAATTCTGACTGTAAGCTTAATAATTCTCAGCTGCAAAATAGTTTTGCATTGAAAAAGGGTTAGAGGGAAGTGCAGTCTCCTTTGCAGCACGAGGACCTGGTGTCTTGCTGGTCTGGTGTCCTGCTGCTGTTCTTCAAAAACACCTTGCTGTGTACTGGGGCAGGGTTCTGCTGAATGGAGCAGTGCTATTCTGAAAGAACATCTTGCTGTTTGCTTTTCTGCTCTGGGGTTTGTGGTGTTAACTGTAATCACTTTGTCTTAAAGGGGATGCAAACATCCAGATTGCCAACATCTCCGAAGAGCTAGCAAAGAAAACCGAAGATGCTGCCCGGCAGCAAGAAGAAATCACCCATCTGCTCTCTCAGATAGTTGACCTGCAGAAAAAGGCAAAAGCTGTAAGGAATCACTTGCAGGAGCCCTGTTGTGGTTTGCTTCTCTTGTAGCTGGAAGACAAGTTACAGTCCTCTGAATTACAAGGGAATTTTCCACCCTCCTTATCTGGGTGACCTCATTAGATGTTTAATATCTAGCCTACATGACTAGAAAGCATCAGTTTATTAAAGGATGCATCTGGAATACTGTGCCCAGATCTGGGGCCCTCGGTTCAAGAAGGACCTCACTGAACTGCTTGAAAGAGTCCAGTACAGAGCCACAAGAGTGCTGAAGGCAGTGGAACATCTCCCTGCTGAGGAAAGCCTGATGGAGCTGAGGCTCTGTAGCTTGGAGCAGAGGAGCCTGAGGGGTGCCCTCATTCATGTTGATAAAGATGTGCAGGGCAATGTCAGGAGATCAGAGCCAGGCTCTGCTCAGTGATGTCCAATGACAGGACAAGGGGCAGTGGGTGCAAGCTGGAGCAGAGGAGGTTCTATGTGAGCATAAGGAGAAACTTTCTCACTGTGAAGGTGCTGGAGTCCTGGAGCAGGCTGCCCAAGGATGTTGTGTAGTCTCCTTCTCTGGAGACTTTCAAACCCACCTGGATGTATTCCTGTGTGTCCTGCCCTAGGTGGTCCTGCTCTGGCAGGGGGGATGGATTGGATGATTTTTGGAAGGTCCCTTCCAGCCCCTACCATTCTGTAATTCTGGGATTTCAAATATTAGACATGAAGTTCTTCAGTGAACTGAACAGCTTTGCTGTAAGACAAGAATGTCAGTGCATGTGTTTCAGTGGGCATTTACTGATTTGTTGTAGTCTTTTAGGTTTATTTAGCAAGGCACAGACTAATACTGAGCTTTCCCATGTTAACATTTTGCATGTTTTTAAATTAACATGCAGACTAGCATTGCTACAGAGAGGGTCTGAGGAAAAGTTACAGTTTTCTTACTTACCTCACTTACAAATGTCAGCAGAGGACAAACATGACAGTATTTCTAACGTTTTTTTGGCCATATTTTAGTGTGCAGTTGAAAATGAGGAACTTGTGCAGCATTTGGGAGCAGCTAAAGACGCCCAGAGACAGCTCACAGCAGAGGTAAGTACCTTACTTAGGATTACAATAAAGTAGTAGCAGGGCAACAGCTGTTCACTTTACCACAAGAGTTTTGGTCTGAGCTGGATGAGAAGCATTAAATAATTTTGCCTGACTTGTATGGAATGGAGGAGCTTTGCTGTCCCTGGTAGAGAGCAAAACCTTTCTTTCCTCTTCTCCTCTACAACTAGCACAAGTTTTGAAAAACTGAGGCTTCTGGATTGCATAGGAGCTTGTTTAGAGCTTGCCTTCTCCAGGCTGGCAGTTTAAGCCTGTTCTGAATAGTTTCGTAGAACAGAAGAGCTCATTCAGACTGAAGGCAGCCCAGGGCTGGTGTGCGTCTGCTGGGTGCTGCACTCCAACAAAATGGACGAAACGCAGTGAATGAAGCTTGCTCCCATTAGTATGTGTCTTGTGCTTGGCCTGTGTGCTCTTGAAGGTGGGGATGCCTATGGAAGCTTTCATACTGATAGGCCTTTTGTATCTGTGGTGCTTCACAAAGATTGAGCTCGTGCTTTGTCTCTAAACGTCTGAGGGGTGGGTGTCAGGATGAAGGTGCCAGGCTCTTTTCAGTGATGCTCAGTGATAGGACAAGCACCAACAGGTACAAGCTGGAACACAGGAGGTTCTACCTCAACACGAGGAGGCACTTCTGTATGGTGAGGGTGACAGAGCATGGGAACAGGCTGCCCAGGGAGGTTGTGGAGTCTCCACTTCTGGAGACTTTCAAAACCCACATGGATGTGTTCCTGTGTGACCTGCTCTGGGTAATCCTGCTCTGGCAGGGGGTTGAACTGGATGGTCTTTGGAGGTCCCTTCCTACTCCTAACATACTGTGATTCTGTTCTTTTTCAGGAAAGACACCAACAGAGTCTCTTCCTGTTATCCTTTATTAGGCTCTTTATGTTAATAGTACAGCCCATAACATCTAGGACTGTCTTTTATGTGTTACAGTTACGAGAGCTGGAAGACAAGTACGCGGAGTGCATGGAAATGCTTCATGAGGCTCAAGAAGAGCTGAAGAACCTTAGGAACAAGACAATGCCCAATGCCATATCACGTCGGTACCACTCTCTTGGTCTCTTCCCTATGGTAAGCTGACTGAAGAAAAAAAACCTGCACAGACCAGGAAGCAAGCAACCAAAGGAAATCTATTTGCAGCTTCAGGGGTAGGATGCTAGGCCAACCTATGTGTGAGAAGTAGTGTTAAAGGGCACCTGGCTGATCCATTTGTCATACCTGGTTCTCAAACAGTGGTGCTGTGCGGTTCCTTGTGTTTTGCTGCTGAACTACACAGACTCTGCTTCCACTGTGAATCATGGGTGGTATTAATAGGTTGTCATAAAGTTCTTACTGATCTTGTGGTGGCTGATTTCAAGTAGGAGCTTTCTACTTTTCTTCAGTATCCTTAGAGATGTAACATGGCAAATGTTTTCCAAAATGGCATCCTTCTCGTCACTTGAACAGGTTAAACATGTTCCTGGGTTAGGGCCAGAGAAAATTCAGTGCTTCATTACAAGATGATTTGTTGCCAATATATAATATGATAGCATCAGTTAGGGCAGTGTCACTGGAATTGCCAGCTTTGCCCCCTGGTTTAATTTGATTACGATGTGGTACATTTAAATCATGGGGAATGTGCAATCCCCTCAGTCAGATGAGTAAAAAACATGGATGGCATGTCTAAGTAAGCTCAATGCCTGGCTCTGCTTGCCTGTGTATCTCTAGAATTATTCCTTCAGTTCTGAGGGCAACAATACCAGTAAAGTTTCTTTTGTGTTACATGAATATAATCAAGAAGCAGAATCTAGCCCTCTTTGTCTTGAGCCATGTCTCAGCTGCTGAAGGAGAGCACAGATCATGTTTACGCTCACAAGAAAAAGTTGTCAACAAAGTCTTTGTGTTCCCTTCTGAGACTGAAGATGGGCCAGTTTAAAGTGCAGACATCCAATAGCACAACCTGTACTTGCACAAATTCAGTCAAAAGCTAAGAAAGTGCTTTCTGGAACCTTTTTGTATTGAGAAAGGTTTTTCTGTTTCATATAAAAATAACTTTGGAAGTGTTGAATCACAGAGCTAATGATCATTTAGATTTGTTTTTGTTTGATGTTGCGCTCAACTACAATTAGGCAGTGGAAAATGGATAACCTGTCCCTGTTAGCCCTGTGGGTGAGGAATATAATGCTTGGTGTCTTTTTGGTAGGTGGCTGGGTAATGCTGTGAAAGGGAAGAGTGTGTTCTGTTTCTTTTAAAAGAAAACATATTAAGCAAAATGTGACACACACCCCTTCCATGTGTACTACTGGAATTTAGTCTGGGAAGTTGAGGCAGCTGAGCTCTGTTACCTGTAGCAGTTCTTTAGGATTTTGGGCAGATGTTCTGTATCTTTAGGGTGGTAAGTACTGCAGCAGTGTGAAGCTAAGCCATTGTTTGGCACTCCTGTAGACATACTCGTAAATCTTAGTTTTCCAGTTAATTATAATTTTTAATCATAGAAGGGCTTAGGTTGGAAGGGAGCTCAGAGATCATCTACTCCAACCTTCCTGCCATGGGCAGGGATGCCTCTTAGAATAATAGAATTAACCAGGTTGGAAAAGACCTTTGAGATCATCAAGTCCAACCTATCGCCCAACACCATCTAATCAACTAAACCATGGCACCAAGTGCCTCAGCCAGGCTCTTCTTAGACATCTCCAGTGACGGTGACTCTGCCACCTCCCTGGGCAGCATATTCCAATGGCCAGTCTCTCTTTCTGGGAAGAACTTCTTCCTAACATCCAGCCTAAACCTTCCCTGGCACAGCTTGAGACTACTGTTGTAGTTGTTTAGGTGGGTTGGATTGGTTGATAGGTTGGACGCGATGATCTTGAAGGTCTCTTCCAGCCTGGTTTATTGTGTTCTGTTGTTCTGGTGCTGGTTGCCAGGGAGAAGGCACCACCCCCTACCTGGCTGCAACCTTCCTTCAGGTAGCTGTAGATGGCAAGAAGGTCTCCCCTGAGCCTCCTCTTCTCCAGGCTAAGCAAGCCCAGCTCCCTCAGCATCTCCTCACAGGGCTGTGCTCCAAACCCCTCCCCAGCTTTGTTGCCCTTCCTTGGACATGTTCCAGCACCTCAACATCTTTCCTATACTTAACTAGACTCAGATCCTCAAGCCTTGAGCAGCCTTTTAAACCCTTCTCTCTTTTTTTTTTTTTTTTTTCTGGAATGACAGCTTTTTTAGTAACTCTTTTATGTAAGTAACTGTTTTCTGGAGTGGCAGCCTATTAATGCTGTGGTATTTGTGCTTGTTTTCCCCAGGATTCGTTGGCAGCAGAGATAGAAGGGTCGATGAGGAAAGAACTGCATTTAGATGAACCTGACTCTCCGGACTTCGCGTACGACTGACAAGCTTTGGTTCCTAATTGATTGATCGTGTCTGGAGTTAATTGTTGTTTGAAGACAGGAAGTAGTTGAGCTAGGGCTTTAGAAATAAATCTTCCCAGCAGAGTGTGAATGATATAAAGGAAAAGAAATTGTTGGTTATTGGCGTGGTTGTGTTTTCTACTAAAACTACCAAAGGAAAACACCCCTAGATAGGTTTTGCCCTCTCTCAGGACCTTCTTGTCCCCATTCTTGAGTGCTGAGAATAAGTTTGGGGTTTTGTGGTTTAGGTTTCTTCAGCTAATGATAGGGGATGAGTTCAATTTGACAGATTCTCTCTTCTGGTTTTATAATAGAATTTGCCAGGTGGTTACCATCTAATCCAATTTTTGCTGAGGGAACAGCAGTGCAGGAAGGGATTTTGAGTGGTGATGCCCATTATGCATGTGTGAAAGTTCTCCTGAATTAAACAATAGAGAGGTTTAAAACAAGTTAAGTACTTGTGACAGTCCAAAAGCTATAGATAGATACAACCAGGCAGAAATAGCCTCACTGATGCCAGTTGTGTGTGTACTCCAACAGGTTTATCTCACCTGTTTGTCCAAAAGGTGGCCTGGCTAATTTGAAACAAGATAATCTCATTTAAAGGTCTTCTTAGAGAAGCAGAGTTTACAAGGAAAGCACAGTCAGGGAAGTTACAGCAGCCACTTTGCAGAAACCTTCTAAGTATATTTACAAAAAGCTTGACAGATACTTAAACCCTCTGTGAGCACGAGCCAAGCCTTGTAAATGAGGCTTTGGCAGAGTGAAATGCTGACTAGAAAATATAAGATCAGAAGGAGGAGAGCACACTCAGACCCCATGGGATCCTTTTGCCCTTCCAGAGTAATCCAACTTAAGATGTTAAACTATTTGTTAGAATGTCTTTTATATTGCTATGCACACACAGCAAAGAAGGATACTTTCTATTTTGTTGTTGTTTCATGGCTTGTCTTGATCTTTATTTGCTTAGCAGTAGTAATTATAACCTCTGTGGGACTATTGATTAATAGATGCTCTTAGATTCAGCCTTGGCAATAGAACTATAGACTAGGAACCTACATTCAAAGGTTGCAACTGTTCAGCACTTTTGGACAGAAGGAAAGACATTAGAAGTGGCATAGGGCCTACTGTCATTGTTACCCCTTAGCAGTGCTGCTTTTAAGGGGTGGAAGTGCTTGGAAGGGATGTGCTGTTCTCATCTTCAGCCTTTTCTGAGTCACAAAACAAAGCAGCAATGGCACTTCTGTAGCATGATGGAGGGCAAGGTTTATTTTGTCAAGAAATTTGTGCTGAAGTGTCATCTGACTTTCAGCTTAAGGTAGATGAACGATGTTTGCTATGGACAATAAGGATAAAGAATCAACTGCAGGAGTAGGTCAAAAATTAGGGGTTTCCAGCCTTGAAAGGCTGGTAGGGGGCTGGAAATTGGTTTCAAAAAGAAAAGATACCAGACTCGGCTGGCATAGAGGTACTCAACAGAATAAATTTGAATTCTCTTTTAAAAGGCATTAACCAGTTCATAGCTGAGAATTGAGTGGAGATCCATGTTGTGTGGAAATGACAAGCAATGGCTTTAAGCATAGCTGAGGTACTAAGATGCTCTTTCACTTAATTTTGGTTCATATCTGAGCAGGTGCATGCACATGATGTTTGAATGTTCTGTCTGAAGTATTTCAGGATAGTGGAATTATTAGATTCATGGACTATGGGACCCCACGTATAGCACTGTACAGAAACTCCAGAGACACAGTGGTTGGTGGAGCTGTGACTAGGAGGCCTCAATAACAAGCTGTTTGTGTGTGCACTGGGTGCTGATGAACTGTCTGTATCTCACCAGCCACCAGAAGCGGGTCTTCGAGACGGTGAGAAGCGTGAACCAGGTCGTCAAGCAGCGATCCATGACTCCGTCACCCATGAATATCCCAGGCTCCAACCAGTCCTCTGCTATGAACTCGGTCATTTCCAGCTGTGTCAGCACTCCACGCTCCAGTTTCTATGGAGGAGACCTCTCTAACATTATGATAGACAACAAGACCAACAGCATCATCCTAGAGACAGAGTCCTCTGACAATGGGTCAGTACTAAACTTTGCTTTTTTTTTTCCCCCTTGCTGACATAAAGGCAAAGTCTTTCCCTCTTCCTCTTTTTTTCCTTGCACTGTGCAGTTAATGCAGTGATGAACACCTTGAAAAGTTACTTCAGTCTGTCCTTGCAGCTGTTGAGCACTCAAATTTATTAGAAAAGAGTTTTTTGAAGCTACTGTGCTTAACCCATACCTAGTCTAAAATGCAGCATCACCAGATGATGTAAAACAGCTCTTTGTCTTTGCAGCTGTGGGTCAACACTTCAAATTAATTAAATTTCCACAAGTTTCCATTAAGACCAGGGAATTCTGATCTAAGTTGCAGCCACAGCTAACTCTTTTGATCCTAAATGTAAGTAAAGTGTGTGTAGGTTACCTGATGGGAAAACTTGTGAGTGAAACCCACCAGAACTTTACGTTTCTAGGTACTTGTTCCTTGCCCCAGTACAGTTCTACCCTCTGCTGTGTATAATTTCCAGTACAAATGACTTAATATGTCTAAACTAAGAACGTTTGTCAGCATGATACACTCTTGTGATTCACTGTGGTGCTCTTGCATCATTGGCCCTGTGGTATGTGGCCTGCTTACATGAGTTTGTGTAACTGTGAGAGAGACACAACAAGTAGACATCTCTCATTTCTTTGTAGGAGGAAGCTCTTAAGTAAAGCACAGCTTTTCCAACCAGGAGTTTCCAGGCAGGAAGTAGGATGCAAAACCATTTTAGTATGAAAGAGACAGAAAAGCTTGATGTTTGCCTTTGAGCTCTTCAGAGAAGTGGCAAGTTGTTCCCAGGCATAGAAGTTTAAAGGTATTGCTGAAGGTCTCAAAACTGTCACGTGGAAATTTTAAGCGTCTCTAAGAGTTTTATTCTTCTTTCTTCCTCCCCTCCTTTCTTTGTTTTATGTGTGTGTGTGTCCTATTACGTTTCAGAAATGAAGACAGGATGAAGAAGCCTGGAACTCCAGGGACTCCAGGCTCCAGTGACCTAGAGACTGCCCTTCGTAGGCTGTCCCTGCGGCGGGAGAATTACCTCTCGGAGCGGAAGTTCTTCGAGGAAGAGCAGGAAAGGAAGTTGCGGGAGCTGGCAGAAAAGGGCGAACTCCACAGTGGCTCCGTTACCCCCACAGAGAGCATCATGTCGCTGGGAACTCACTCCAGGTTTTCAGAATTCACTGGATATTCAGGAATGTCTATCAGCAGTCGCTCCTACCTGCCAGAAAAGCTTCAGATTGTGAAACCGCTAGAAGGTGATAACAAAGGGCCTCGGCCTTTATCCGTTCTTCTTAGTGACTCTTTGTGGTCTCTTATCCATCACCAGAAAGCAGGAAACCTTTGCAATACCTACTCTTTTTACTTTAGAGACAGTAACCCACGCTGTTGGTTTGAAATCTTCTAACTGCTACTTTTTTTCCCCACAAGCCTTAAAAGAATTAGGTAACAGTTCCAGCCAAGGCAGTAAAATAAATGTTACAGAGGCCGCACCTGAATCAGGGCCTGACCTAAACCTCAGTGTGGCCATGTCTTATTTAGACAAGGAAGGTGAATCAGTATGTGAAATTTAAACAGCTCTAGAGTATTAATTAGTTGCTCAAATCTCAGTTCTGCAAATAGTCCAGTTGGTCTAGTAAGACTCTCTTTGTGATGAAGAATTGCCTCTGGACTTGACTTGGCTATGTGAGTGGCCACATGTGAGTCTCTGTGGCTTTGGGTTTCATGTGTGAAGTACATGGGGATTTTTTTAAGGTCAAATTTCCTCCATATGGTGTCTCAGAAAAAGGCAAGATATATGCAGATGGTAGTCAGGGCTGGAGCTTTGTTTCCAGCTGCATTTCTCTGCTCTAACAAAGCTGGCAATAGGCTGCCTCATTTGATTCAGGTTGATTTCAGGTTGTTGCTGGAAGCTAGCTGAGTAAATCCATTCAAGTTTGAACCAAAAGGAAGCTGTTCTCCTCTAGCACTTGGCAGATACACTAGTTACATCATTTAGCTTTGCTTTCTCTCTTTTCCTTTAACAGCACTCCTGTGTTACATTACATTGTCTGTGTGTGTTTTAATTGCAGAAGTTCCATTGTTTTTCATCTTTTTAGAGCAAATTTATTTCCTCTGTAAGGAGCATTTAGCATGACACATACTCAGAAGCAAAAGTAACCCTTCTTGTGAAGAAAGTGATGTGCTGTATCTACCTGTTCAGATGAAGCTAGGGCCATAGCACACCAGTCCATGCTGTTGGCACATTTGAGTAGTTTGTTCTCATGACTGCATTTAAATGGTCATAAAAATTCTTGTACCACACGAGGGAAGGGATAATGTAGTTATGTTTCAGTTACTGCTTGCTACCACTGTAATAGATTACTGTCACCATCCCATTATATCTGCTTTTTTCTTCCAATAAACTCTTCAAGTCTTTATTATCTTTCTGTCTGTCTGGGTTGGTTTTTTTTTGGTTTTGTGTTTGGTTTTTTTCCCCTCCTGGTTTCATTAATTGTTCTGACTGGATCTTTCCTTTTTTTCCCCTTAAAATGACTGCAGCATTTGAAGTACTTCTCAAGTTTGATTTCAGCTCATTTGTAGCATGCTTGTGTCTACCTGTTTCCTAAGTTTTAGTGTTTGTCACCTTTTCTTAAATACATACTTATGATTCTTCATGGGTACTTCCAGCCTCCTGGGGCAAACTGCTCTGCTGTACCTGCAGACTGTTATCAGTGGTTGTGCCTTTTGTTTGTATTACTGCTTTCCTCATGGTGCTCAAGCCATAAAATGGAAGCAAAATGAAGATGAGTTCTGTGAGGAATTTCAGACTAATTACTTCTGCAATCCTTTAAATCCCACAGTGAAATAAATAGGGTGGCAGAAGCCCTAAGAATGGAGTCTGCTTCTTTTGCACCTTTAAAAAGGCAAACCAAGCAATGCTTTCTTTAAGCCAAATAGAATGCTTGCTTGATGTGGCTTGCTTTAGTTACAGTCTAGTGGGTGTTTTTTGGTTGGATGACTTTTTTAACTATGCATCTGCAGCTGGTCGTGCCACAAGCACAAAGCAGCACTTCCTGAGGCATCCTGTAGAAAAACTACAACTTTGGGCTGATGATGTCTTCATCCACTTGGTTGCAATTGTGGCAGCAACACACCAGGAATGTCTAAGCATGCACATATCAGGAGCAGAAAGCCAAATTCCATCGACTCTATTCACATGCTTATGTTGCTCTTGGATCTCTTCCTGCATCACTGCCCAGGGAGGTGGTGGAGTCGCCATCCCTGGAGGTGTTCAAAAGGGAAGGGATGTGGCACTTGGTGCCGTGGTCTAGTCATGAGGTCTCTGGTGACAGGTTGGACTTGAGGATCTTTGAGGTCTCTTCCAACCTTGGTGATACTGTGAGACTGTGATCACCTTGGCAGTCCCTCAACTACATGCTAATTCTCTCCTGCCAACTTTTCTGGCAACATGGTTTACAAAGCTGTCTAGGAGGAGCCTGCACTGAATATAGGCTGAGGTGTTGTATTCATTTGATCTTTTTTCTTGCTGCTGCTTCTTGCTGTTTGTATAATGCAAGTTTTGCAATGCTTTCTGCATTGATGCTAATCTTCTGGAGGGCCAAGTTAAGGCTCCCTTCTACACAGCGTATGAGATGAAGACTCAGCTGGGATAGCCTCCTCTTTGTGGTGGAGCCTAGGCCACTTCGATTTCCACTTTCCAAAAGAAATTAATAATGTGGTGTCAATAGAAGTGGTACAGCTCAAAATGCAGATGTTCTGGGGAAAGATTCCACCCTGAGAAGCTTGCATGCAGATGTTAACCAGCCCCAGGATTATAGACTTCCACACAGTGCCAACAGAAATCTTGATTTCTGCTCTTTAAGTTTTGAGGTTATTGTCATACAGCAAAGCTCTACTCCTTGCTAAAGACTTGACAGTATCTGGCACTTCTCCACATTCTGGAATATTTCTTTTCTATGGAAGGAAAAAAAAACTTGACCTTTGTGACAATTCAGAAATAAATGCAAGTTGCAGAGATGTCTTTCCCCTGCGGTTAGTTGTTCTCGAGCCTCAAGGGTGCCAATCCCCTTTAGTCCTTCAAAACTCACTTTAACTAAAAGTCAAATTAAAAGGTAGAGTAATTATCCAAAATAATCTAGCAGTAATTTCAGCTGAAAATTACAGATTGTAAAAAATGAGATAAACTTAATGCTACTCACTGACTGTAGTCATTCTAAAGGCCTTTGCTCCTGTGTACTTCATGTTTGCAGTAAGCTTCCTGTAATGAATTGAGGATTTTTCCCATTCCATGGATTTTTCTTAGATACAAAGTAAGGTATATAAGGGCCATCCCTTTCCCAGTTATTACAGTAGCTGAGACTTACACACCATTCAAAGAATTGAGCATTCTTGGGCTTTGGATGCTGGTGAGACATTTGTAGAGCAGCTTGTTAAGTGAGTCAGTGTTCTGCTTTGGGGAGATGGGCCAGAAGCAAGACAACTAAAATGGCTCAGAGCTGGTAGAGGTGAAAATACAGATGTTTTGGTTGTGTCATAGGATCTGGAACATAGAGTTCTAACACAGTAGTGATTGGTAGGCACGTGGGAGAACACAGGTCCTTGGAGGGGGAGTTCAGTCACTACTTGAGTAATCAGATAAAGTCTCTGCTGCTGACAGTGGGTATATTTATTGAACCTGATGCCTTGCTGTTCCTGACTCATGGTGTCCTGTTGAATGCTGATGACTGAAAGTTTTCATCTGTAAAATGCACCTCTTCCTCAAAACATTTTCCCACCAAGGATGAAGCTACAGGTACAGTAGCATTAAGTTTAGCAGTAGCTGAGTTCCTGTAGCCTGGGGGCTCAGGTAGACGCCACCCAAGTACTTAGAGCTGATATATAGGTCAGAGGTATTACCTGCTTTCATGTGCCTGGAGATGTGGTTTGCTGACACCTGGTAGCAAGCTGAAATTGCTGCGCAATCTACTGTGCTGTTAGCCAGCAGTAGTAAAATGTGGCAGGTTCTCAGCACCTTTCTTAGTGAGCTTAACATGTGGTGAATGTTTCTCTTGGAGCTTTCTGTGGTGGTGCTCAGATGAACTGTTCAAGAGAAATTCTTAATCCTGGGCATTCAAGGGGGATGAGAATGTTGATGGGGAGGAGATGTTCCTGTACACAAGTAAATGCCACATCTCACTGCCAGACTTTGCCTAGCCAGGTGTGGAAATGCAGAAGATGAGGTGAAGCAGTTTTGATTCATAGCTCATCTTCCTAGAAGTATTAAACCCAGGAGCATAAAAGGCTTGGAGCTCCCAAACCTTTGGTCCTCGGGAGAAATGAAGTGGGATTTTCTACATTATAGGTCCTGGATCAATTCCTGATCTGTTTTGGTTGTCTGTCTGTTCCCTTTCAAGGTTCTGCCACTTTGCACCACTGGCAGCAGCTGGCTCAGCCTCACCTGGGTGGAATCCTGGACCCGAGGCCCGGGGTTGTCACGAAGGGCTTCAGGACCCTGGACCTGGACCTGGATGAAGTGTACTGCCTTAATGACTATGAGGAAGATGAGACAGGTGACATTTCTTACAAGGGCCTAACTACCTCGACGCCAGTTCAGCACACAGAGACCTCAGGTGAGAGGTCACAAGCACAAGTGACTGTTTCAGACAACAAGAATAACCCCCACCCATCTCAGGCTTTCACAGAGGAGATGCAGGAGCCCGCGACTGACGATGATGAGGGGTCTGGTGAGGGAAACTCATTAAGTCCAGTAAAACTGACATCTTTGCAGGAGTTTGATTACTGGGCCATTCTCACATCTCTCCAGAACAGCATCCATAATGTTGCTTTGTGTGTGGCATCTGCACGTTAATGCGTGCAGCAGTCAGAACATAACCATTCTAACATGGGCTCAAAATTCCTTTCTTTAACAAGCTTTTGAGTTGACTTGGTTTCTTCTTTTTTTTTTTCCCTCCCCCAGTAACAGCATCTGTGGTGAATATTTTACTCTATTTTGATAAGAGAAGGCTGCTAAAAGGAAGTGGTTGATTCCCAAACCTTTGTGTGGCACATGTGCAGCTTGTATGTGTACTTAGTGCATACTGCTCAGTGTATGTAATGTACAGATGATACGTGTTTTGTAAGCCTGGAGTGCAGGTATTCTTCTGACTGTTCATAAGAACTGATGCCACGCTTCAGATTTTTGTGCTTTGGGAGAAAACCAAAGACTAAGTGATGACAAAAGGTGCACCTAAGTTGCCTGTGCTGAAACAAATGGAAGTGCCTTGAGAATCGAGTCAAGAAATTCTGCAAGTTCTATGCAGTTACCTCAGACACAGTTACCTGTTTTTAAATTGCCTTTGAGATAAAGAATTAAGAGGATGTTTTTATTCAGACAATAAGGACATTTCCTTCCATACCTCTCCAAAACACTATTAAATTCTATCCTTCATATTTAGACAATATCAAGTATTTTTAAGGGATGCAGTACTGCATGAGTTGTTTCACCTAACATTTGTGATCTATTACTGCACAGGGTTACAGCTTCTCAGCCCATGGATCTGTTCTGAGTTTGTGTGGTTTCGTTGTTGTTGTTAGGGTGGTTTTTTTCTTTATTAGTTTTGTTTTCATAAGCTATATAGGAGACTTAGTCTTTATTAAGATTTGCCACTGGTAGAGAATTCTAGGTAGTCCAGAATCGGAAAACTGTCAGAACTCCTTTAGGTTTCTTGTTTTCACATAACTACTTCAAATTAAGACCCTTCCTTCCCCCTTTCTGTTTTCTGGAGTCAATCAGAAATTTTTCTGTGGCTGGTCTTTGGAAGATTAGGTTGTCTCAGGGCTAGACAATAATATTTCTACTGTTTTCACAAAGTGGAGAGTAACCTCAGCCCCCAGTGAAATGGCAGTTCAGTGCTTCCAGCTGTTGAACATAAGCTACTTTTTGCAGTCAGTTGTAATAAGATTAAACCTGAAATCATGAAATCATTTTGGTTGGAAAAGACCTTTAAGATCATTGAGTCCAACCATTAACCCAGCACTGCCAGGTCACCACTAAACCATGTCCCTCAGCACTATAGCTATACAGCTTTTAAATCCCTTCATGGATGGTGACTCCACCACTTCCCTGAGCAGCCTGTTCCAGGGCTTGAACATTCAAACCCTTGAACTTCCCTTTCCATTTGCAAAAATTGCCTTTATTCACGAGATCTGTTGCCCAGGAATAATGATTATATGAATGGGTTTAGTATTAATTTGGAAACAAACAGGGCCCCTGCAGGAGTTGTGAAGAGTTTGGGATATTATCCAGGTTTTTAATTGTTTTGAAGATTCTGAATAGGCAGGCAATGGAGTGTTCCAGTCTAGAGCTACAGGCCTTTTAACCTGAGAACAAAATGTTTTAGGAAGTACAGTGCCAACAAGGACCATGCCCAGCAGTGGGAGTCCTCTTAGCCTTTTGGGTAGGTGTCAGCTCCATTTGATGTGTGCTTTGAGGCTAGCACCTGACCATTTTTTCTGGAGATGTCCTCTGGCAGAGTACCACAGTAGGTGTCTGTCTTTACTGCAGTTTTGTAGGTGTGCAGTGCTGCTCAAGATGAGCCCAAGAGAAGTTGTTCTAACATTCAGGATCAGAGAGCAGCCATTGCTGATAGTGCCAAAGGTGTCTTGTTGCCAAAATTCAGAACAAAGTTTCAGTTGTTTCTTGTGGAATGATGGATAGAGTCAGAAATCATTCTGACTAAATAAAAAAAAGTTAGTATCCTTGGATTTTCTGTCTCTGAGTTGAAGCCTATAGTATCCATTGATACATAAAAGAACTTCTTCACCGTACGTGCTGACTGTGTCCCAATTATGGCACTGAATGTTTCACAAGAGATTAACACACACCTGATAAATGACCTGCAGTTGGTCTGTGAGAGCTACATGCTGTGTGTGTGCTCAGCAACTTTATGGAAGATCAGGAATTTTATGGAAGACAGCAAATTCCAGCATCTAGTTCTAGCCTCCTGGCCAGGGATAGGTTGAAATTTGTGTATCACTGATGTAGGCTCTCAGCATAATTGGAATGGTAAAGAAGTCAGGACACAGCAATGCTTTTGTCATCTAGGACAAGTAAGTTTTGCAGCACGAATTTTTAGTCTTCTCAATATGTTTTGGTGTCTTATTATTCTTCTTGGGAAGTGCCAGCAGTATATTCTAAACCTGTAGAGAGTCTCTTTCAGGGGAAGAGGCAGGCGGTTGGTTAGGGTTTTCTCTTTCATTGTTTGTTTGTTGTTGGTGTGGTGTTTTTAATTTATTGCATTTCAGATTTCTCTTAAACAAACCCCCTAAGCTAATCCAAGCACTTAATGTTGTGAATGTTCTCATTTTGAAGCTGGAAGGACCACGCTTGATTTAACTTGCACGCTGGTATTGGGTGCATGAACTAGTCTGTCAGTACTTTTGTTTGGTAGCTCCACTGATTAGAGCAGATGTGCACAGCATTATGGGGTCAGCCCTCTTGCACTTGGTGTTCAGACCTTAACCACGACATGCAGATCTTTCCATACAGATGCCTAAGGTCACAAAACAACCTAAAGGATGTGTCTGATGTTTGAGTTGGTTTTAAAGCAGAGTTGCTGTGCATGCTTGTTGTACAGAAAAGCAATAAATGTTGTAACCCTTCTTAGAAGGAAGGTAATGCTGCATATTTGAATATATCTCCTTTTCAAATGGCATGGGTATCTCCCAGCAATTACTTCTTTTAAAAGAGTCTGGTGGCAGTTGTGGAGTCTCTTGCTCTGGAGACATTCAAAACCCACCTGGACATATTCCTGTGTGACCTGCCCTAGGTAATCCTGCTCTGGCAGGGAACTTGGACTCGGTGATCTTCCGAGGTCCCTTCCAACCCCTGATGTTTTGTGATTCTGGGGATCACAGAAGCCACATCAAATGTTCTGAAGTCATTTTATATCTGACCTGCGTGGTTGTAATACACAAGAGAAGGAGACCTCAACCAGAAGAAAGCTAAGGAAATCTTGCCTAGAGAATCCTTGCCTTTATTCAGGTTTTCATCTCTTGCTGTTTTCAAAAGCAAAATAAATCAAAAGTTTGGAAATGCAGATATTCAGAGGAAAATGTTGTTGTTGATTCTTGAAGACACTTAACAGAAGTGATGCTCCTGGCATGGATGTGCTGATTCTTGGAGGCTTTGAGCATTCAGAGTTACCCCTGAAAGCAGTGTTTTAGTGTTTTTCTGAAGAACATCTGAAGGCACCTAAACACCTTTAGGAGACCACTGTGCTCGTGTTTCGCAGCTGTTATTTACCATCCATCTGCATCTTTGTTGTTGTGTTTAACTCGGGCATTAGCTTCAGCACACCCTGTATTCTCCCTGTGCTGTCAGCCAGCAGTTTGCAGTGCACTGGGTGTCAAAGCTCTCACCTTCAGTCACCTGGAGGGGATGAACTTGGCTAAATTTAGAGAGGACATGAAGCAGGTGTCTTGTCCTGTGGATCCTGATTGAATTTTATGACCAGGGGAATTTTATGACCAAGAATATGGAGGTGGTGTCATAGACTGGTAGTGGTGAAAGCCATAACTTGTGCTTGGAGTGATTACTGTGGAGGGAAAAAAAGTGCCTCTTGTTGGGCCTTCATTATCCTCTTCCAAAGCAGGCAGAGCTGAACTTTGCTATTCAGCAGTAAAATGAACTCTGAGTGCTTCAAAACACTCTCTGTTGCTCCAAGGACTCCCCAGATCAATTGTCTCACCAGCCTGTGTTAAGGAGATGCTCAAATTCTACTGCTCTGACCTGAAAGAGCAGGAAACCAGGTTTCCTTCTTTGGTTAAAACATGCCAAAGAAACAATGAGCAGAGTGATTTGCTTCAGAGCTGGACTAAAATGTTACCTTAGTGCCAGTCTGGATCAGGTCACACCCCAAAGATTCTGATTTTATATATATATATTTTAAGTTCATTTTTGCATCACCCCAGAATAGGTTTTTATATAAAATGAAAAGATTCAGTGGCCACTGTGAGCTCCCTGCCTCCTCCCTCTTCATCTGGCATGACAGTGGATTTGAGTTTGAAACCAGTGGTACAAAAGGGAATGGCGTCTCAGGAACACTCTAAATATAACCTCTCAAAATCCATTTGTCTTGACAGTTCTCTGTGGCTAGGGCAGGCCACTTTTTACCTACTCATTTTGTGCCTTTCTCTGCACCAGCTGCTTGAAAATGCAGATTGAATGATTTTTTTGGATGGTTTCCTGAGCAGAATGTGTCCTGAATGCATCTGGTTTGCAGTTTGCACCCAGCAGAATGGCCCAGACGCTCTTGAGTGCTGAAGCTGGATCTGAAAGAGCTCTGAGCTAGGTAAAATCAGCTTCGTGTTCTGAGTGGGAAAAGCTGTTTTACCAGAAGATGGAACTCTCTGCACTCAGACTAGTACCTGTCCTTATTTTTATTTTCTTTTTCTTCATCTTCAGTCTTTTAAAAGAAGTTTAAGATGTGCTTAGAAGAGGTTCTCAGCTGTGCTTTGCTTTTTTTCGCCATTGAGAGAGCCCAAGCTAAAGAATCATTAATGACTGAGAAACACAACATGATGCAGCAGCAGTCTAAGGTTTAGCTTGGCGTGGAATTTAGGGGGAAAAGCACACAGATGCACACTGATGGATAAAGCTCATGATATTTCTGTAAATCCTTTTAACCACTTGAGTAATGTACAGATTCTTTTCCACACAGAAATGAAGCCTGGTTGTTAATCATTACAACTTTGAAAAGCAAAGCTTAAATAAAACTTTCGGCTGCAGACAGAGTCACAAGGAGCGGATCTTTCTATGGAAGACACTACTTTGTTGTATGTACATGTGAAGATACAAACTTGGTACCCACTTCTTCTGTATTCCTGCCTCACAGATGTTGTACCAGCTCAGGTTATGCCCATTCTTGTGTAAAATGACTAGCTTGGGAAATGAATCCTTTTGTGTCCATTTTACAAACTTTGTTCGTTTCCAGCAACAGGTTCTCACTCTTTCTGTTGTGTCCAAAGGATGGAAAGTGCTACAGCAGTATGATACAGCCCATTGTTGACTGATGGAGGATGAAGCTGGTACAGGACTTTTTTAGCGGTATTTGAGGGTGGAATACAGCCTTGGAAATTAATTGATTTTTAAAAACCATTTCAATTTGTTTCCTCTAATAAGAGTCAGTGATTTCTCTACTTTTAGCAGCCTTCTCCTATCTCTGACTCATTGATAGAGATGAGTCCTGCTTTTGCTAACACAGCTGTGTATCTTCCATGTGCCTGTTTCCAGTCTGGGGGATGCCCAGTGGATAATACAGATGGGGGAAATGCACTTAACTGTATTGCAGCTGTGTGCTTTGGGTTGGGCTTGCAATCTTAAACAAGCATCACTTTATTCTGTTCTCTCTGCATCATCCGGGGATAATTACTTTCTTTCTACTCAATTTGTGTTGAAGTCCTTTGCTTTCTCTAAATAACCATTTTTTTCCTGTCCAGTTATCTGAGCTCTTTCTCCAGATTTTCTTTTAACTCTCTGCAGTGTGGAGAGAATCATGATTGCTAGGCTGTGCTCCCTTCTAGTAGCTTTTATAGTGCTCACACTAATCTCTAAAGCAGCTGAAGTCCTGAAACATCCTAATTGCCATCTCTGGAGGTGAAGTAGAGCTTGTTGGTCCTTTATGCTATGTGGGAACCCACTCCAGTGGGGGCTTTGGAAATAGCCGCCTTTAATGTCTGGCAGCAGATTCCAGCACTGAGAGGTGACCTCACATTGTGTGCTTCACCACTTCTGCTTCCACTCTTCACACTCCCCATGCTCTAGCCTTCACACACAGCTTAAATGTGTTCTGAAAGGGCTGTCTGACTGCACACACCGGTTTGGAGCTGCGATACTTCATATCGTGAAAAAGGGAACACAGCCACAACTAAGGCTTGCCTTGCTTCTGCTCAGCGTCTCTGGAAGTTCAGAATGGTGTCTGGTCTAGCTGGTCTGTCTGTCCTTTGCACTGTGTTGAATCATTGTGTACTGTGATATATTAAAATGTGGCTTAATCAGGGAATGGCTCAGAGGGTTGGGCAGGACTGGGAGGGAGGGAACTGCACACAGGTTTTACTGTGCATGTCTTTTGACCACTGCTAAGTTTGATTACTAAGTCAAAGAACCTATGCAATCATGATATCTGGGATGTAATGTTTAACTCTGGGGTGGTTTTCAACCAGCTTTTCAGATGCATGGCTCTTAAATTTTGTAGTTATTTTGCACTGGCCACAGCTGCATTATCCAGCAGGTAAATGTAGCCATAGAAAAAGCTCTACTAAGAAGAAAAAAATTGACCCAAGTCCTTAATTTATTTATATGTTTTTAAATTGAGCTGCATTGATTCTTCAGATTACTGCTAAGCTGTCAGAGTGGCACTTTTGAAACAGCCACACATGATTCACAAATACTCAAGAACTGCTGTGTTGTGCAGCTGAGGGCAGACATTCTTAAGGTACCTGAACACATGCACTAGAGAGGTGTCACAGATGTGCAGTAGTGGATCCAAACCCCACCACTTCCCTCACTGTAGCTGTGAAAACTCAGAGACAAACAGTAATGTGTGTCTGTCCCCTCCCCACTCCCAACAATTTATCTTCTTGTAGCATTAGCACACTGGATCCATTACTGAGAAGTAATGGGGATACCTTTTTGTGGATCAATCTAAAAGCTGAAATGCAGGAGCATCCAGAAGGCCTTGGTGCTCCTGAGCTGGTACTAGAAAATGCTGCTTGTGATTTCCCCCATAAAAGCTGCTAGCTCAGTTGAGGACCAGCTTTTCAAGCATTGCCTTGCATAAATTTGGCTTGAGCAAGACTTTCCTGCAGTGCTAGTGATCATGGGGAAGTTTAAGCAGACCCTTGTAGCACTGGCCTTGGAGTTCTAGATGTGTTTGTTCTGGAGAACAAGTGTCCATTAGAGCACAGTAGTACTTCTGTATTTCACTTTTCTTGCATTGATCCTTCCTGAAGTACCTCATCACTTTTTGCATCTGTCTTACCAGCACACAGAAGTTTGGTTTTTCCCTTTTTCTGTGTAAAATGCAAAGAATTTGCTTTTTTTTAATTTAGTACCTCATCCTGGGAAGTGCATGTCACAAACCAACTCCACCTTCACCTTCACCACCTGCCGCATTCTGCACCCTTCCGATGAGCTCACACGAGTCACACCAAGGTAAGGGTTTCCCATGGTGGCAAAGCACTCAACTCTCAGAGTTTTCCTTGTGAGGGCATGCAGATTAATGGCAGTGGCAAAAACATTAGCCCCACTGGTGAATTACAGCACCCACTCAAATTATTCTTCCCATTGTGAGTTACCTCAGCTTGATTTTATTTGAGAGGGACATTTTAGAGAGCCAGTGAAAATGTCTTTAATTTTGTTCTTTCTAGTTAAAGTCTTACAGGATCAGACATAACTGGGCTGGCTTCCAATATCCAAATCTGATAACCCTTGATCCCAAACTAGTTGTAGTCCTTATGTGTGGATACACAGAATGTGTGGATGCACAGCATATGGTCTCTCATAAAAAAATGGAGGAGGTTATTTCTGGGCAGGAAAAATCTGAGTCTTCGGCACAGAAGAAAAAGGGGATGCACAGGTAACAAAATGCAGGAAGTACGTGAGGAATGGGGGAGGAAACGGGCCATAAGGAGAAACAGGAAGCCATCTACTTTGTGTCTTGGTTTAATTGTTGGAAATGAGTTTAGAGTGGCCAGGCTGAAACTAATCAACTGGCTTAAATAACAGCAGTTGGCATGTGCAGGCAGTACGTGCCGACGCGAGACAGTTGTGGAGCCTTACGGAAGGTGAAGACCTGACAGCCAGAAGGGGTGAGTGAGTTTCATAGAATCATAGAATGCTTTGGGTTGGAAGGGACCTTTTAAAGGTCATCTAGTCCAACTCTGCTGCAGTAAGCAGGGACATATTCAACTAGATCAGGTTGCTCAGCGCCTTGTCCAATCTGATGTCGAATGTTTCCAGGGATGAAGCATCTACCCAACTCTCTGGGCAACCTGTGCAGTGTCTCCCCACCCTCACTGCAAATATAAAATGTTCTTCCTTCTCTCCACTCTAAATCTCCCCTCTTGTCCTGTTGCAACAGGCCTTGCTAAAAAGACTGTGCCATACCTGAAGAGGGAACTTCCATAAATCAGGATTGGAAGAATTGCTTTTTCTGTTTAGAATCACTCACTCTGCCCCTTGCAGCACCCCTGTGGAAGTGTTATGCAGGTCCCCATTCGGAGATGATGTGTTTAGCCTGGTGTAGGCATGAGCTGGGCATTGTCTGCCTGAGGAATGTATGAAAAGTGAGGGTATTAAATGTGGAAAACCTGTGAGGTGCAAAAGAAATGGATGATGGTTAAATGTAACTTTCCTGCTTCCCTTTCTGATCTTAGTTTAGTCATGGCTGTTTTTCTCTACCCTCCTCTGTCTTCCTTTCCCCTCAACACTGTCACTGGAGACATCTTTTTATATGGCTGCAGTTCTTCTTAAACTTTCTTATTGTTTTTGAATTGCTCTTCACTGTGGTCATAATAAACTCCTTAATTTTTGGGTGCTAAATTGAACAAATTAGCCATAAACTGACAGCTGAATCCAGTACATTTTCAGGTGCCTTAGGTACACCAGAGTTGATCTTCATTCAGGAGGAAAAGAGCAAACTGAACAATGTGTTTTCAGCAGACATGTTGAAGGAGTTCATCCTTACCAACTATAAATGATTCTTCACAGGTCATATGAGGAGGATGAGGAAACTGCACTATGTCTGCTTGTGCTGGGAGGAGGCATAGGGCAGACACTCTGAGCCAGCGTGGCAGGGGGTGAGCAATGCTGCCAGCAGTCTCTGTCTTGGCAGGGTCACCTACAAGGAATGTTAGTGTGTGTGGCACCAGCTAACTCAGAGAGCTCTGGTATTTACTACCTGATTGTGTTTAACCTTGCCTCTAACCCAGGTGATCTTCTAACCTGACTGAATTCCATCTAGCTCAATGAAGTGCTCATTGATTTTCTTTTCTCAGTCTAACCCTGAAACTGTCACTAGGCTGAGTTGCTGAGGCCAGTTGGAGTCTGTGCCTGTGGCTGTGTTCAGGAAGTTCAGCAGTGTTGGTCAGTTTGATGGGGAGACTATTTCCTGGTGAAAGCAATACCAAAATGATGCAAAAAAACACTCCCAAAGCAACACCTACATAAAACCCACTTTTTGCAGGGATGTCTGATGGCTTTTATTGTGCTTTACTGATCTGTCAGCACAGCTACACAATAAAAATACTAATTAAGTATCTGTGCAGCTGAAATCTGGAGCTGGAGAGAATGAAGCTGTTGGAGTTAATAAGCTAGTGGAGGGCTATAGTTTTCATCTCCTGACTAGAGCATCCTAGAAGCCTGGTAATTAACACCCCACATACGGCTTTCCATAATGTGCTTGGTCCTACCCTGTAGGAAGTCATTTCACACAGTAAGGTCTCTTTGTTTTCTCTCCCTCATGCTTTTAACAACCTCTGTGCTTAGCCAGTGTGGGAGGTGCATCACAGTGGCTGTCACTGCTTTTTAGTTCCACCATGAACTGGAAGCAGAGCTGTGAAGATGCAGCTTTAATCTGAGCTGAAGGGAAGAACAGTCATCTAACTTCCCTCTCTTCTCAGCCTTGTCTCCTTAGCTCTGCTGTGAGGAGTCCTCCTGCCCTGCCCCTGACTGAGTCCAGGGAGAAGGAAGCGGGAGAGATTGCCTTGGCACATCTGCTGTCTGCAGCACTGACAGCCACAGCACATGGGAGGGTGCAAGAAGCCCAATTCAGAACATTCCAGAGTGCCTAACCTGACATTCACAGCAGTCTTGGCTTCCCAGAGTTCAGTAATGTAAGGTGAAATGAGACTGCAGATTGTGAAGACATCATCCAGGCCCTTTTGTCCACATGGACTTGCAATTCCTTCATTGAGCAGAGGCTTCTCTACACCTGGAAATCCAACCAGATTGTCTCAGGGTGGCTGTTTGAGTCATTTCTTGGTACAGAGAACCCAGCATGAGTTGAAGTTGCATGTTATGGCTGAGCTCCGGCAGCGTGGCTCTGCTGAGAAGATCCTGCTCTTTGCCCTGTTTCCCCCTCTCCCAGCGGCTTAGTTTTCCTACTCTTTCCCATTGGCTTTTGTTTTCATCTGACTGAGTGTCTTCTACTTGCTAACCTGGCATGATAAAGGGGAAGATTTCCTTCTCTGAATATTGGTGAGCTCTCAGGGCAGTGAATTATCAGTTAGCATCAAGTTAGTTCAAGACCCTTGAAATGCCATTAGAGGGCATGGCCAGAAAGTACCACTGTGGAGTTCACTTTCTTAGATGTATGAATATGTGGCAAAAATAATCATTTTGGCATGATTTAGAACTAGCTGGAACACTTTCTCTTTTCAAGGCATATGGAACCCTTGGGATTCTGCCAAATAGACATGAATTTGGAGGGTCAGGGATGTCCCACATACTTTGTTTCTGGAATGACTGAGTACACCATGACTTAATGAATGGTGTGTCTGAAGTGCCTTAAATGTGGAGTGAGGATTACCCATGGAGAAGCAGGCTGTGGCCAAGCTAAGCTGTAAGGAACAAGTGTTGTAAGGATGGCACTGTAGTAGCAGAAACACTCAAACCTCACTGTCACTGAGGTACTGGTAAAGAAATCTGCCTCTTATTCTAAACATGTGCCTTACTGACTGTTTATGCAGAGCTGATAAGAAAATACTAGCTTCTTTTGAGAAGGAGCGGGACCTGGGGTGCAGTTTAGCCATGTTTCAACCTCTAGAAATCAGTGTGTTACCAAGTTAACAGTAGCAGGGCTCTGTGGCATGCTCGGGTTGCTGCTGGGTTATCGGTTACCGAGTAACAACCAAGAGCCTGACTCTATGTTCTCTTTTGATAGAATCATAGACTGCTTTGGGTTGGGAGGGACCTCTAAGGGTCATCTAACTCTGTTGTGAGCAGGGATGTGTTCAGCCACATCAGGTTGCTCACACTGATGTGCATCTCCATCGAAAGTCAGATCCCCTTCCCCATAATTGAAAGCAAATGCAGCAGAAGGGTTTGACTTCAAAGTGCATGTTGGTGATAATGCCAAGTTCCAGCAGCTGTGCTATGAATGCTGCTGTAACAAATAATGTCCCCTTCTGCCCTTGCTGGTCTCTGCTGTGGCCCGGCAGTACAGGAAGGGGCAGCAGTTCTGTGTGCTGAGAAGTGATACTGAAAAGAAATCAGTCTTGCTTTTCCCATTGGTGAAGTCCTCCAGCTTTCCTGTCTCAGGGAAGCAACTGGGAGTTGTGACAGGAAGGATAACTGCAGGTGTCGCTCTCAGCCTTTGTCAGCTTAACAGTGCAGCAGTGCAGCGGTGTCAGTGTAGATTCCTTGCAGGGGAGGTGAAGGATGCAGGGTGGAGAGCAGTGTTTTGGAAGAGCATGGGCTGTCCTTGGCACCATGCTTGCAGGTAGCTGGGAACTGTCAGTTTCTCCTGCACTCTCCAAGTGGACAAAAGCCCCTGCCCAGTGTTCAGGATCTTGCTTGCAGTAAGTTGTGATTCCCTGGTGGTGAGAGTAACTTGCCTGCTCCTTTGCTTGCAGCCTTAACGCAGCACCTACTCCAGCTTGTGGCAGCATTAGCAACCTGAAGGGCACCCCGGTGGGCACTCCCTGTACTCCTCGGCGTCTGAGCTTGGCTGAATCCTTCACTAACCTCCGGGAATCCACCACCACGATGAGCACGTCCCTGGGCCTGGTGTGGCTGCTGAAGGAAAGGGGCATCTCAGCAGCAGTGTACAACCCACAGAGCTGGGACAGAGCCGGCAGAGGCACTCTCCTGAGCACCTACCCCCGAAGATGGCCATCATTCCTTCCACGCCACCCAACTCCCCTATGCAGACGCCTTCTTCATCCCCTCCATCCTTTGAGTTCAAGTGCACCAGCCCACCTTATGACAACTTCTTGGCTTCAAAGCCTGCTAGCTCAATCTTGAAGGAGGTAAGGAATAAAAAGAACATCAGGAACAGTGAGAGTCAGACTGATGTCTCTGTTTCCAACCTCAACCTTGTGGACAAAGTCAAGAGGTTTGGAATCGCCAAAGTTGTGAGTTCAGGGCAGACGTCAGCTCCTCCTTTAACTGATGACCAAGGACCTCTTCTCTGCGGGGCACAAGGACCGGTGAGGGCCCTTGTTCCTGGAGGCCTGGCACCAGACGGTCTCCCATTGGGCTGCCCTGCCGTGACCAGTGCCATTGGGGGCATCCAGCTGAACACTGGCATCCGAAGGAATCGCAGCTTCCCCACCATGGTGGGTTCCAGTATGCAGATGAAGGGCCCCACGGCTCTCCCTTCGGGGATCCTCATGGGAACCAAGCTCCCGAAGCAAACTAGCTTACGATGAAGGACTGGATTTTTACAGCTAGTCTTTTTAAATGAGAACACTCCCAGCTTCCTCTGCCTTCCCCTGCCACCCCTCCATTGCCTCTGGAGTTTGACAAATCAACTTTGTGCCTAATGGGAGAAACGTGTAAACTTTGTGTAAAATCTGTAAATAGGAAGCAGATCTATTGTAACTCGTTGGAGTATTTTACTGTTCATGGAGTGCAAAAAGGCTCTAGGTTATGGTGTGTTAAGGTTAACTTGCTTAAACCTTTTCAAAAGAGTTGCTTGGTTTGGGTTTGGTGGTTTTTTTTTTTTTTAAGATGCACTGAAAAAAGCCAACACAACAACCACCACACAACAAAACCAACAAAAAAATGACTTGACTAGGAGATGAATTCTGTAGCTTAGCCTGACTTGAGTCCGAGGTGCATGGGAAGCTCTCGAATGTGTCCTGTGAGCTCTCTTGTTCCATCACTTGAAGTGTGGGAGCGTTTGCGCCTCGTTGGATGCTGAGGAAAGCTCTCGGCCTCACTTGTGATAGCTGTAATTTTGCTTCTGTAGATGAGTTCAGCTGAGTTATTGGAGTGCCTGAATGGATGAAACTTGTGTTGGTTTTGGGTTCTGTTTGTTTGGCTTTTGTTTTTGTTTTTTCCTGCTCTGTGTCCTCCTCCTCCCCACTTGAACTAACCCCATGCTGAGGGCAGCAGGCCTGCTGGGTACCTATTCCTACGCCGCCGTTCCATTGGCACGCTCACACTCTCTGCCACTTGTTTTTGGTGTTTGTTTTGTTTTGTTTTTCAACGCTGCGCTGGATTGTGGAAGGGAAAAATGCTTTACTGTGTGCTGCTGACACTGGAACGTGCTTTCCCGCTGCCCCCAAAGAAAAGATTTCACAGCTGGTGAGGTAAACGTGGCGGTGACTTCCCGCAAGTCGAAGCTGCGGAACAGAGTGACAGATAAGAATGTTATAAAAGAACATGTAGCAAAACCTGTGCTGGGAGAAGCTGTGTCCTTGAAACCTCAGCAGACAACCACAAAAAGCACTTAGTAATGGGGTGGTACAAGCTGGAAAGAGCAACTTAAAGTCCTCATGATGATCTTCAGGTTTCGTGCCTGTCAAGGACCACAGCCTTGTAAGCAGGGTGAGAATATTCCACGCCCATTTGCTGTTCTCTGTTCTCACCCAGAGTTGGACCTTAGCATAGGTAAAACTGTGGGAACCTCTTGAGAAAATACACCCCTGAAGGGAACATCTAACCCCTCCTTGGTCAGAAAGGAAACAGACGACCTCACACAACCTTTAGTTACAGCCAGGTGATGCTCACTGATGTTGCAGGGGTTTCTTCCTCTGTTTGCTCCCAAACTTCTGCTGGGTGCTTGTGGAAACAATTGGAATATCCTGGAACTGGAAGAGTCTGGAGGGAGCTTGGTTTCTAGAGCTGAGCTTGGTTGGTTTCTAGAGCCCAGCTGAGATACACTTTTTAAAATTATTTTTTTTTTACTGTTTTTTGAAGAGGAGATGGAGAGGAGTGAAGCAGGGAGGGTTTAACATCTGCTTTCTTTTCCTTGCACTTCTTGTGGTATCTAAGCCAAGTTCCCCGTTCATTAACGTTATCACACTATACACAATTGGTGTGAATTGCTGTTTGTACCAGACTGTTACTAAATCATTAGCACTGATGCTTTCATGTGTAAATGAAACTGTCTTCTAGTCTTTGTGAGGAGAGAGAGGTGGGTGGGTGGGTTGGTTGGTTGTTTTCTGAATGAAGTAGCTCTTGAGGTAGTGCCATGGACACTAAGGGTATTTTTTTGAGAGAGAGAAGAAACAAACCGAAACACATGGGTCAGCTACTGCATGTGTTTGAAGACTGCTATTTATTCTACGAACTGACAATGTTTTAGCAAGATGTCATCAGCTCTCTTTGCTGTTGTATGTGTGCACTTACTGCAAGTAAAATTTAAGTATCTTTTTATTTGAATGTATCTTAAAATGGTAGGTAGGATAACAATTGATTCTAAACAAAAAACAACAACCACAAAACCAACTCATGGACTCAATGGACCATTTTATATACCCAGAGGAAGAAAGCAATACCATATGAGAACTTCAAGTGTAAAAAGTTAATCATGCAATCTGGAAGCATTATTTAGCCTTTCAATAAGCTGTAGGAGCTGTCCACCCACCAGAGAAAGCAATTGTAACACATCAGAAAGATGAGATTCAAGTTTTCTTCACTAATACCAATAAAATACCTGAAAAGCTGCCTGGTTGTGCATTATTCAGTGTTTTTCTTCTTCTTTTGAGGTGATCAACCTTCCACCTTGATCCCTTGCTTTCATCTCTCAAAGATGAATAACAGGACATCAGCAGGTTTGGGTTTTAAATTCCTAGTTACAGAAGTCATTGAGGTTTGGAGATTTTTGAGGCATTGGTGAAGCTTAGGTCAAAACCAAAAGCAGAGGAGTGAATGCAGGTTTTTATTTTGGAATTCCAAGCAAGCAGGATTTCATGTTGTGTGTTTGGAGCAGGAGAGGGGTGGGAACTCTTCTTGCTTCAACGTATGCAAAAAAATCTGTAGTGACAAAATGTGGAAGTACAAAGTCAGGAGGAAAACTCCAACAGGGACAGAAGTAAGCTCTGATCTTAGCTATTATCTTTGTCCCTGAGGAAGGAAACACATTGAACACCAGGTAATGAGAAACTCAAAAATCCTGCACGCATGGTGGGAGTCTCAGAATCATGGAATCATAGAGCTTGTTTGGGTTGGAAAAGACCTCTCAGATCGTCGAGTCCGACCATCAAGACCTCTGCTCCAGGCTGGAAAGGACCTCCAAGATGATCAAGTCATGATTGAAGAGCTGGCTGGAGGAGGTCAGTGGTTCATAGACAGCCTCATACATTGAGGAGAGTGATGTATGTGGGAGGGAAATAATGCCATTTCTATCCCATGCTTACCACAGAAAGCTGGAGAGCAGGAATGCCAAAAGAAACTTCTGGAGGGCTTGCGTTAGTGTGACGCAGCACTGCTCAACTGCTGTGAGGAAGGCTGATGCTATGCTGGGCACATCCAGGGACTGTGTTGGTGAGTACAGAGACCTGTTCTCCCCATCTGCCCAGCTCTGAGCCTGGGGGAGGCTCCTGATCAGAAAGGCAGGGGTTAATTCGGGGATCATGGGGGGATTGAGCAGGGTGCAGACAATGCTCCATGCGTGAGGACAGGCTGAGTTAAATCCGGTGCCACTGAGGGTTGGTCAGTGGGATGCCTGTGGCTCTACCAGGAGCACAGTTTGGGATTCAGTTTGTAGATTCATAGAATAGTTTGGTTTAGAAGGGACCTTCAAGATCGTCTTGCTCCAACCCCCCTGCCTAACAACATGATGCTGTAGCACGCAAAGGTTTTAATAGTTGCTCCTGACTTAGGAACACATTTGTTGGCAGCTCTCACGTTGGACTGGAAGGTCCAGCAATGTTGGTGAGGTGTGTCCTGCCTTCCTTTGGTACAGACCCAATCTGCTGCCTGGCGCTCATATTCATGTTGAAGCATTGGCATTGTTGGGCTGCGCTGTGGCACCTTGCTGGGTGCCCTTCAGACCTGCCTTAACTCGGTTAATCAGCCAGTTGAGACCACAGGATAGCAAGAAAAATAAAACTGGTGGCTAGCGATGCCCTTAGCGGTGAGGTAGGCAGGGGGCTTCCATGTGAGAGTGGCATACCCTCCAGAAGCTGATCATGTTTGTACTGAAAAGATTAGGGAGGTTTTATCCTGCTGAAATAGGTTTCAAGCTGTGCCCAATTCAGTTGCTGTGGAGTTGACACAGGCACTTAGGAACGATTAAAGCTTTACCAAGCCCACTGCCAGATATTTTTCTTTTTTCAAGAGGATTTTAATGAACTCAGGGGATCCAGAAGTCAGACAGGAAAGGCTTTCACTGCTCTGCTAAGATGTTGAAACATTCGAGTTTTAGCTAACTTGCAAATTCCTCCAGGCAGGCTGTGGAGAGGGACTGCCTGGTTTATCTGCAGAGCTGGGAACAGCTGGTTGCAGCAGCCTGGCCCAGCCCAGCTGCTGCTGGAGATGCATCCAGCTGCTGCCCTGCGAGCAGTGAGGACAGAGGGCAGGTGATGCAGCACAGCGTGGGACAGCAGAGCAGGATCCACAAGTGGTCCTGTACCGAGTAGCAGGGCAGGTGAGGCTCTTCTGATCCAGTGTGCAGGCACTCACACTTCCCACATGCACAGCCCCAGCTCCTAGGATGAGCTGCCCCTCCCTGGGGTGCAGGTGCTCCCTTCTGCTTGGGGGCTGTCTGGGTTTTCCCTCAGTCCCATGAGAAGCTCTTCCTGCTTCCACTCTCTTTTTACAGCTGCCCTATGCAGAGTCCTGCAAGGGCAGAGCTGTTGGGTCTTTCCTGCTCATTTATGTTGAGTTTGCAGCCAGCTGCTCTTTTCAGGGAGGTTTGCCAGCACCTGTTTTGAAATGAAGTTAATTAAGCTAAGATCTAATTGGATCAAGTGGATGGAGCAAACAAAGTGCCTTTAAATAGAGAGGTATGAGTTGCTCTTTTGCCAGTGTTAATTCAGCCTCTCCACACACACTGCCATAAAGAAGTATTTGAGTAAAGATAAATTAAATGTCAGAGTTGGCAGCCTCAGGAAACTCCCCTCCCAGCCAAGCACCAGAGGTCGTGCCACTGCTGAAATCTGCAGGGCACTTCTCAGCCCAAAGCCTGGGTTGGACCCAACGGGCTAGTGCCCAGCTGCTGAGGCTCCATCCCTGAGGCTGCTGCTTCTCCTGCAGTAGAACAGAGCAGCCTGGAGCATCAGCCCTGGGATGAACATTACAACTAGCAGGGGTGCTTGACTTTCACAGATTTGCTGCACCACCCCCCCCCCAGTTTAGCTCAAATTAGCCCCTGCAGGTCAACTGGGAGCTGAATGGTGTCTCAGCAGCCTTTGTAGCCCTTTCCCATCTAGGGAATTTCTTCTGCTCCCAGAGGAGCAGGTAATGGATGTTTTGAGGAGGAGGAGGATGTTGCTAAGCCACTTAGAGTCAGTTTCTTCCTTGTCTCCAGGAACAGTTCTGTGTCCTACAGCAACAGTTCATAAAGGGCTGGAAGGGACCTTTAAAGGTCATCCAGTCCACCCCCTCTGCAGTGAGCAGGGACATTCCCAACTAGATCAAGCTGCTCAGAGCTCCATCCAACCTGACCTGGAATGTTTCCAGGGATGGGGCTTCTGCCTGCTCTCTGGGGAACCTGGGCCAGTGTTTCAACATCCTCAGTGTGAAAAATGTCTTCCTTCTGTGTAGTCTGAATTAGATGACCTTTTCTGCTTCTTACTGAGGACTGTGGGACTGGTAGAACCAAAAAGCATCTGCAGACAGAGCAGTGGCAGATCTGCACAGCACACATTTTCAGTGCCCAGTCAGAAGAGGGCTCCATTGACCTGTGCTGTGAGGCATTCAGGAAGGAAAGAAAAAAAAAACCAGATGAAATGATGTGTTCAGTCATCATTTGGATGCTAGATAGTCACTGCAAGGCCCTTTCCCCCCTGATCTGTTTTACAACATTAGTACAGCTTCAGTACTAAAACTGGCATGTGCAGTGACTGTGAAAAACCCCACACAGAGCAGGTTTCCAGCATCCAGGAAAGGTGGCAGGTGTGACTACTTAGAAATGCCATGCTGGTGGTGGGCTGCCAAAAGAACAACAGTGCTTTCCCTGAAGGCTTTTCAAAGCCAAACAAACTTTGCTTGCAGTCCTTTCCCAAGGAGCACACAGATTTCACAGGTGAAACAACTCTTTCTGTAACTGGCCATCTTGTGTCTTAAAATGAGGACATGTGTGGCCACAGGTGGTGGTGGCTTTGCTGTTATGAGGCTGTATTTGTAACATTTTTCTGTTAGTTTGTACTTTCCTCAGTTCAAAACCAATGCATTAATTGGTTTTAAACTCTTTGTTGAAAGCTTTGGAGAAATGGGAACTTTGGACTGGGCAATAGTGAAAATTAAAGAGAGAATCCAGGTCTTTAGGGACTTCCTTACTGGGGGGGTGGGGGGAAAAGCCAGACTAGGTGGCTTGGAAACTGGTTAGAAGGAACTTGAGAGGATGAAAAGCTGATGTAGAAAAGCAGTTCCACGTTTTCAAGGTGAGATCCACAAAAAGAGATTTGGCTTTGGTGGAGCAGAACACTGCTGTTTTCCCTTTCATTGCAGATTTCGGCTCTCCCAGCTGCTGTGGGGAACAGCTCCTCAACGTGTTTTTGTGTTCAGCTCTTGGTATAACCATTTGGGTTTGTCTCCTAATCTTCTTGGGTACGGTAGAATGTTCTTTGATGCAAATCTTTCCTGTGTTTGATTTTCCTGTGCATTGGTTTTGCCTATTAACTGGTGTGGGGATCACTCCTGAGGTGTTCAACTGCCTCCCTCCTTTGGCAAGCACCTGCTTTTCAGGATGGGACTTTTGTTTTTTCCCTTCTCCTCTTATTAATGCACCCATTTGGGAAGAAATTCTGTGAATTATGCAATGCAAAATCATCTCCTTTTTTAGCTTGGGGAATTCTTTACCTGTGAGAACCAGCTACTGAAGCAGACCCAGCAGCTGTAGGAGGGTTACCTGTGGGGAAGGAGGAGAGAGCAGGTAAACCCCTTTCCTTCACAGCCTGGTACTGGTTTTGCACAGCAGGGATCACTCCCCAGCTGCAAGTGTGGGGCTTTTGGCAGGTGAGTGCTAGGTATAATCTCATGGTTTAGTGGCAGTGCCGCATTAACAGTTGAACTTGATCTTAAAGCTCTTTTCCAGCACTGAATTGTTTCCCTCCTTCTCCCCACACCAGTGGGTGACAGCTAACTCAGGCTGCCTCTGTGATACATGGGAGCAACCTGTTTCCTTGTGGGACACTGACTAGATTACCTTCATACCTCCTCCCCTCAAGATCATCTTCTGCTCTGTTCAGGGCTCTGTCCTTGCTCTCTCCCCCAGTGAATGCTGGGCTTACCACACCACAGGGACTGCTCTCTTTATTCAGCCATTTGCAGCTGGCAGCAGAAGGTTCTTAACTCCTTGGCAGCATGAAATAACTAAGAGAGGAAGGTGAAACATGTTGGTGTTTGTTCCTCTTTTGGTGTTAAGCACTGTTGACTATTCAGAATCACAGAAACATTCAGGTTGGAAGAGACCTTCAGGATCATCAAATCCAGCCCAGAACCCCACTCTACAAGGTTCACCCCTGAACCATATTCCCAAGCACCACATCCAAACCACCTATAAACACATCCAGGGGCAGTCACTCTACCACCTGCCTGGGCAGCTCATTCCAATCCCTGACTCATTCCAATCCCTACTCTTGCTGGGATAATTTTTTTCCTAATGTCCAGTCTAAACCTACCCAGTGGTAGCTTGAGGCCATTCCCTCTTGTTCTATCACTAATTACTTGTGAGAAGAGACCAGCACCAGCCTCTCTACACTAGAAATGCTCACTAGAAATGTGGGCTTGGTGTCTCAATCAGTGCTGTACAAGCAGGCTCACCATGAAGACAGTCTGGCTTGCTCTGGCAGTACTGTGCTGTTGTGTTTGCATTTGGGACTGACACAAATGTCTCTGAAAAGTGGCACATTGGCCTGGCTGCTCCACAGGGGGAATTTATTCACACTGGAGAATGGAAACACGTTTTCCTGCCTCTCTTTATAGCAAGACACCCAGCATCATGTGGTGACAGGACAAGAAGGGGTAAGTGAAATCATTTTAATAGAGTTATCAATGTATGAGAAACCACAAAAGAAAGAAAACATCTCCTGGAAAATTCTACAGAAGTATATATTGCATTGGATAGTCTTACAGGCAAATTTACATCAAATACATGATATGTTTTTAAAACACAGATTCCAAGAGGACAACAAATTAACTTTTCTCTTTCTGTACAGGCATGGGAGTGTGACTCATGTTTTTCTCCTGCAGCTGCAGTTTGCTGCTCTTTAGGAAGAGTATTCATATTCCTCAGCACTGCGGCGGCCAAAATCCATCCAGCCCATGTAGTCTCTGTCATTTATCCTGTGTGTGGGATCAATGCTCTGTACCCTGTTTCCCAGGACTGAGAGTCTTCCAGTGGAACCTGAAGAGGAAGCATTTGGGAGAGCAGACAGTAAGTAGACGGTTTTTCAGGTTCATTCAACCCAAAGGTTAGGGGCTGCCCTGCTGGAAAGCAGCTCCACAGAGAAAGACCTTGGAGTCCTAGTGGATAGCAAGTTCTGCATGGGACAGCGATGTGGCCTTGTGGCCAAGACAGCCAATGGTATCCTGGGCTGCATCAAGAAAAGTGGCCATCAGGGCTAGGGAGGTTCTTCTATTCCTGTACTCTGCCCCAGGGAGACCACACCTGGAATACTGTGTCCAGTTTTGGGCTCCCCACTTTGAGAGACAGAGACCTGCTGGAGAGGGTCCAACAGAGAGCCACAAGGATGATTAGGGGACTTGAGCATCAACCCTATGAAGAGAGACTGAAAGCCCTGGAGCTGTTTAGTCTGGAGAAGAGAAGACTGAGTGGGGACCTCATCAATGTGTACAAATATCTGAGGGGTGGGTGCCAAGTGGCGGGGGCCAAGCTTTTTTCAGTGGTGCACACTAATAAGACAAGAAACAACAGGTTCAAACTTGAAGACTTCACCTCAACATGAGGCAAAACTTCTTTGCAGTGAGGGTGACAGAGCCCTGGAGCAGGCTGCCCAGAGAGGTTGTGGAGTCTCCTTTTCTGGAGACTTTCCAAACCCACCTGGATGCATTCCTGTGCAGACTGCCCTGGGTGATGCTGCTCTGGCAGGGGGGTTGGACTGGATGATCTCTGGAGATCCCTTCCAACGTCTGATGTACTGTGGTACTGTGAAAGCATTCTGTGTTTCTATGACATCTCCTCTTGCTTCCTTTTTCTCCCCAAAGTTCAACCCATTTCTCACTCATCCTTCAAGACCAACCCTCACTTGCTGGTATTTGGAGAGCTGCTACAGGTGCAAAATAACTCCGCTCTAGAGCAGACTCAGGCCTGAGACAGGGTTCCAGCATGGCCCCATGTTGCTCCAAGAGCCATACACGTAAGTACCAGAGCTTTTACAGTGCACAGTCACTAACAGGCAGGGCAGAGGTTTTGTGAAGGAGTGGGAACAGTCCTAAAAGGGCAAGCTGTGTGTGAAAGTTGTACTTGGGAGATGTTTGTTCCTAGAATTATGCAGGGCTTAGGACTGTATCAGGGATATTTTCATTCTTGATCCAAAGCTTTAATGATTCTTTTCACAGCAGGGCTGGATGCTCATCTCTGGTCTTGCCTTACCCCTTCTGTCTTCCTTTCTTAAGGCATCAGAGAGACACAAACTATTTGCAGGAGAATTTATGCTTTAAAAAAGGGGCTGTAATCCTGTTTTGACATCCTCACATCATCTAACTAAAGATGCGGAGAAAGGTATGTTACTTCTCCCTGTACTCCCTGAAAACAGCCACAATGAACAATTATTGCCACTAATAAGACTGATCTTAAGCCTTAAGTGAGGAAGGAACAAAGCCTTAACTGAGGAAGAAACAGATTAAGCATATCAGTATTTAGTGCAGATTGAGGCTTGAGATAGCACTGGATGGATCAACAAGGAAAAGAAGCCCAAATCAAACCCCACAAACCCAGATCCACACAACTGCTTTGCTTGCAGTTTCTTGAGTTTTGAAGGACCCCTTCTGTGCTCTGACATTTTGAAGTTTTCCTTCTGTAATGATTTATAATGAACAAAACCAACTGCACTGTTTAGTTAGGGAGTGCAGATGGATAGGAGAGTAAAAGTACCCTCCAAAAAAACCCTAAACCCAAGCCAGCCATGTTTAGACATCTCCCTAGTACAAAATGACAAAAAGAAATAACTAACTGTATAAAAATCATCTAATTCTCTCTAGAATTCTACCCTTAAATGCTCTGAACCTGTGAAATTCACATTGGTAATTGAAAGCATGCAATGAAGTTGATGAGAATTCTTCTGGGCATTGTAATCAGGCAGGGCTAAGACAACGCAGATGTTGGTATCTAAGGGATTTTGGAGCCTGCAGTGACCTGCAGGCTGTAATGGCTCCCCTGGAGCCATTGTGGTCTAGCCTGGCAAGGGCTCTTTAGAGGATGGTAAATGTGTGTGTCACTGGCTTGACAGCTTCTCTTCTGCATGGTGCCAGGGTCATGCTGAAAGCCTGCAGATGAATTTAATTGAAATCTCATTGTCACAAACAGTAAGAATCATGTCTTCACAGCACCTTAATAACCTCTCCTCAAAGCAGCAGAGATGTCCTGTGGATCCTGCAGACTCAATGTAAAGCAAACCCATTCAAAACTGTAGTGACTTGGCTACAAGGCTGCTGTCTAGCCCTAACCTCTCCAGAGAATTTAACTCTCTCACTGTTTTAACTGAGGATATTATGCAAAATCAGCCTTTCTGTTAACCATAAGGGCAAACACCATTGCTGGTGACTGAATTCCCAGACTTTCTTCCCTTCTAGATGGAATTCTCTAGAGTATTATGCTTTAGGCACTTCAGGAATGAGTAATGCAGTAGGTGTGAGTGTTCTGCAGAGCTTTCTAAAGGACTGCCCAGAACCTTTATGTGCAATGAACTATAATGGTTTGATGGGAACACTGCATGTGTTGTTATAAATCAAGTAAATACTTTTTTCCCTCCTCTGAATCATCTCTTCTACATCTATATCCACAAACTAGAGCCCAACTCACCTACTCATGTCACAAGAATCTCATCACTGCTAACAGTCCCTTTGTAGAGTTCATTATATATGTTATATGTGTGTTATATATATGTTCATTGTATATATGTGTTCAGTTAACACATACACAGGAAATTCTCCCTCATATTAATACTTAGCAAAAAGATATCTTATAATCATAGTGGGTTTTTAAAGCTTCATCTAGTTGTAAGGTATTTGGAAATCACAGAACCACAGAATGGCTTAGGTTGGGAGGGACCTCAGAGGTCACCTTCTCCAACCTCCGTGTCATGGGCAGGGTCACCTTTCAGCTCGGCTGCTCAAGGCCTCATCCAGCCTGGCCTTCTATACCCCCTGGGTAGGAGGCACCCACAGCCTCCCTGGGTAGCCTCTTCCAGAGTCTCACCACCCTCCTACTGAAGAACTTGCTATGCTCCAGTCTAACCCTGCTCTGCCTCAGCTTCAGAGGTCAGCAGGCAGGCTATTGAGCGGGGAGGGTTAAGTGGTCTGCATCGGTTGTGTGGAGAGAGAGGAGGAGAAAGCTCTTATTCGCATGTGGGGCTGGGAGTGAATACTTTTCTCAGTGTCTGTGTGTCCAGACAATCCTAATTACTGCCCTCTTTGCTTCTCAGATGTCCTCTTTCCCTGCAGAACAGGGGATAGACTAGAGTGAAGCTATCACGAGCAACTTAATAAACCACCTGATACAAATGAAGCTCTGTAATTCCACTTCTGTACTGGTGCCTTATACCCTTGTCATGAACACAGTGCCATGGAGGTGTTAAGTAACTGCAAGATCGTTTTCCTAGGCTGCCTGAGACGCAAACCCTAACAGGAATTGACATGTTTCAAAGTAAATGTGCCATTACTTATCACTGCTTTGAGTTATTGTGGTTGTGAATGTGAACTCTGAGCTTTCAAAAAGCTTTCACACTTTTGTAACTTCCTTTAGGGGGGAAAATGCATGGAAAATCCCATACTCAGAAGATTTTTCCCTGGTACAGGTGTTTGTGGCTTTGTGATCGCAGTGTCACAGTACATCAGAGGTTGGAAGGGACCTCCAGAGATCATCCAATCCGACCCCCTTGCCAGAGCAGGATCACTTAGGGTAGTCTGCACAGGAATGCATCCAGGTGGGTTTGGAAAGTCTCCAGAGAAGGAGACTCCACAACCTCTGTGGGCAGCTTGCTCCATTTGGTTTGTATTGGTAGTCAGGGAAGTTTTCCTGCTCTTATAACTTAAAAAAGATACAAATAATAAAAGGGAGGGAGGGGGAGGTCAACTAAAGAAAAGGTTCAAAGGCAATGCAATTACTGTCTTTTACCTGAGAATACAACATGCTGAAAGTAACACCAAAATAACTGAAGTAAGTTAAAGCTAAAAGCTGAGCTCTGATCTGACAGGCAGGTTACACTGTCTTCAGTCACCTGAAGCATGCAGCTCTCTGTCAGTGGCTGCTAGGTACAAGGCAAGAGAATGCTCTCTGCCTCAGAAACAACCAGGCAATAGCTGCATCCTGTCTTCTCTAGGAATTCATTCCTGACAGGGCTAACTTAACAGCTAGGTACCCCAGCAGGAATGTCCGCAGACAAGAAGTAGCACAGTGAGCAGGCTCTGTGCAGTACCTTTTCTGGCTTGCTGAAGATACTTGGCCAACAAGGCACCGATGTTAGCTCTTTGGTCAATGCTTCCCTCCAGCCGCGGCACAGATTTCAGCGAACCGGCATTGGAAGGGGCGCGGACGTGCCGGTGATGCTCTGTCGAGCTCTGCTCAAGCTCAGCAGCCAGTGGGTTCCCATTGTGCAAGGCCAGGGTTTGCTGTCCGACAGAGCTTGCTGAGAGCACAGCAAGGACCAGGCAGATGCATATACTGCTGTACATTGCTGGAGGGAAGAGGAACAACAGGCTGTGAAACTGAGCATGGTTACTACGCTGCATGTTGTCCCTAGCCACTGGAGTGCTGGTTTGTGAGCAAAATAAGGCTGCATTGTTGGTTTGGTGTTGTGTGTTTTTAATGAAGGTGACTGTGGGATCTGTCTTAAGCTGGGAAAACATGTATGTGACGAGTTACATGTCCCTTGATTTAGGAAGAGAGACTGGAAGGAACAAAAGTAGTATGAGCTGTTTCTCCCTGAGCTACTCCACTCTTAGTTGCTTTTCTTTTTTTTGGAAGCTGCACTTTATTAAAAGTTAAGGGACACAAATCAAGCTCCATGAAAAAAATCTCAGGATTCAAATATTTCAGTATTTTGCTGTTGTACTGAAACCTGCTCCTTTTACAAATACTCGGTTTGGACAAATGCCTTTATTCTATCAAACGTCACTGGTTTGAACTTTAGCGTTCAAGAGGTTTAATCTCATCACACACAGGGAAAAAAAAACCCCAAACAACACAACTTCTTTCAAGGAAAGAAACCCCAAAATCTAACATTCCCCCCACCCTTTCAGGAGTAAGTGCTGTAAGAAGTAATGTGCAACTTAACAATAATCTTACTACAAACCAGAGAAGTCCAGTGTTAACAAGTTCTTTACTGCTTCCTTAAACAAGGACTTGTGAAGACAGTGTTGCTTTACTAGATTGTTTGACCATATAAATGGAAATATTTATAATATATATAATATAGTATATTATATTTAGCAGGGAGTGTAGTAATAGGACAAAGGGTAATGATTTCAAGCTAACAGAAGCTAGACTTCAGCTACATATTAAGAACAAATCCTTCACTGTGAGGGTGGTAAAGCACTGGCCCAGGTTGCCCAGAGAGATGGTAGGTGTCCCATCCCAGGTCAAGTTGGACAGGGCTCTGAGCACCCTGATCCAGCTGAAGCTGTTCCTGCTCACTGCAGGGATGTTGGACTAGAGGACCTTTAAACGTCTCTTTCAACCCAAACGATTCTATGAAATAGTATTTTTTCTGGGAAGAGAGGAGTTACTTTCAGTTATTAGTAGAAACAAGCAACCTAGTATTCAATGTTATAGGAGTAATTTCCATTTATAGATACACTTGAGTTAGCTGTATGAGTATGTTTTGAAGCATTTAATTTTTTGAACAGTACACTGAACATCACCATCGAATTTTAAAAGAGGAGAAAATGAAGTTTATTTGCCCACAACATACACTAGATGGAAAACATGCATAAAAGAGGAGACTTTTTTTTTCCTTTTAGTATTGTTAGGAGATTAGTGAAAAATGTCCAAGTATCAGGCCATCGGGGTTAGTAGTGGTGTGCCCCCAAAAATTTTGGACCCCAGAAACCGAAGGTGCATTGCATCTTCCCCATTTTAACTGACTCAATTCTTGTATTTTTCATGCATAAATATATATGTATATATAAAATATGTTGTAGCAGATAACCTCACACTCACACACTCACTCTCTCTCTCTCTCTCTCTCCATATATATATAATGACGACTGCAAACACAAAGTCGCACCCCACAAGCAGTTTCCCTCCCGGGGTCGCGAGCACCGCTCGCTCTCCCAGCTGCGCGCCGGGCAGCTGCAGCAGAGTCCCGTCGCTCCCCGCAGGCCCTTGCAGGCCCCCGCAGACGCTCTCCCCCCCCCCCCCCCCCCCAGGAGCAGGCCGAATTTTTCTTCCCCCGCTGGACCCAGTACCGTTCCCTCCAGTAACCGGCGGGATGCCTTCGGACCTGCCGCACCGGTAAGCTTCAGAAACTCCCATTTCTCATCCCTCGCCAAAGGAACGATGCACTTAGATACTTCCTACCTTTGTCGCTGCGCGTTCCAGAAGTCGGAGCCGGGGAGAGAGCGAGGCCCCGTGTGTGCTCAGGCAGGGAAGTTAGATGAGACTCAGCCTCAGTCCCTTAAATAGCGGCGGGCACCCCGGCGATGTTTGCACAGCTCTGACGCAGCCGGGGCCGCCGCCCGCTCAGCCCCTCACCGGCGGGACCGCAGGGGTGGGGGTGTGTATGCTGTGGGGGTGTGTATGCTGGGGGTGGGGGGTGGGTGTGTATGCTGTCGGGGAGTCTGTGTGCTTCATGTGGGGAGCGGAGCTCTTCCCCGTCCTCCCGGGGACGCGGCGTGAAGCTCGCACTGCCCGAGGGGATGTCCCCCGCCGGCCACTCTCGGCTTGCCCTGGGCACAGGCGGGCTGGAAGCCCAAGCTGGCTTGCAGCTGGGCATTAAAAAACTGCTTTCCTTCTCCCCTGCCAAAATACCACAGTGAGAGGCTTTGAGTGGGAGTCCCGCCCGCAGCAGCAGCACCGGCTCCCCGGGCTGCGGCAAGCGGCTCGGGCTCGCCTCAACGATGTTTGTCGGTGGGGGTCTAAGGGTTTGGGCTCCTCTCGCTGTGACCTGGGTACAGGCACCTCCAGCCGCGTCGCCCGGGGTCCTCCCGTTGACTTCAGGAAGATGGGGCTGTCCTTTTATTCAACCCCCCAAACGCCCAACCAAACGCAAAAAAACAGGGAAAATCCCCCCCAAGAGAGCTGGAGATTTTCTCCCTCTAACACCACCCGTCGCACGCCTGCCTTCCTGCCGGTACTCTCCAGCAGGTCCGGTCCACGCAGACCCAGACTCCCTTCTCTCGGCGAGGGGAGGAAACCTCCTCCAGCCCCGCACTACGGCGACGAGGCCGGGCCGGGCGCTTGCCGCCGGCTCCAGCCCTTCTAAGGTACGGCGCGGGGGGGTGCGTGTGTCCTCAGCCCATAAGGGAAAAAGCTACTGAGTCTCATCCCCTCCGCTCGGGTGCTGCCCAGGTGTGTGCGGCACGCGTCGCCGCTGGCACGGGCCCCGGGGCTCCCCCTGCTGGGCCCGCGGCGGCCGGCAGAGGGCGCGCCGGCCCCGCGCGGGGCTCCGCTCAGCTCCCCTCGCGCAGCGCCCCTCGCGCAGCCGCGTGCCGCCGGTGCCCGGGCATGCCCGCGGCAGAAACGCAGCGGGGAGTGGCGACGCGCCGCGGCGGGAGAGCGCCGGCAGGTGGGGCTCGGGGCGAACCCCGCGCCTCCACAGGGCGGCGGAGCCGGGGCACAGGGGTGCAGATAATGGCGCTTCGAGCGCTGCGGCACCGTGTGCCTCGCAGCTTCCCAGGCTGAGAGCCTGCGGGCACAAGGGTCGGGAGCGGCTGAGGGGCACAGCGTGGCTGAGGGAGCCGGGGTTGTGCAGCCTGGAGAAAAGGAGACGTGGGGTAGAGCTTACCGCTCTCTACAACTCCCTGACAGGAGGCTGGAGTGAAGTGGAGCTCTTTCTGTTCTCCCAGGTAACAAGCAATAGGACAGAACAGCCTCAAGCTGCACCGGGGTAGGTTTAGGTTGGACACGAGGGAAGAATTTCTCAGTGAAAGGGTTGTCAGGCTCTGGAGCAGGCTGCCCAGGGACGTGGTGGAGCCACTGTCCTTGGAGGGATTTCAAAGCTGCGTAGATGTGGTACTGGTTTAGCAGTGGCCCTGCAGTGCTGGGTTAATGGTTGGATTCGATGGTAATAAAGGTTTCTTCCAACAAAGCCAATTCTCCGATTCAGTGAAAGGAACACCCCAAGTGCCCATGACATGGCTTGACTGGTGCAAGAGGGGTGATGGGGGGTCTGTGCCCCTCTGCCTTGTTGGGGTGAGGCTCAGTAAGGATTGGGATGGCAATGCAGAGGCTTTCTCAGTGCCTTTCAGCTGCTAACCAGGACATTTGTCAGTGCCGACTGAACTGTGGGCAGCTTTCCGTCTTGCACATCAGTGCCAGCATCAGGCAAAGTTACCATCTTGAGCTAGCTAAAGAAAAAAGTAATCAAAACTTGCTTTAAAGCAGAGAAGTAAGTTGAAGCAGATTGCCAGGGGAAAGAACAACAAAGAAACTGTCCCAGCTGCACCTGTCCAAGTGCTAGTTTAAGGGCTCTGTCTGTCTCTGGAAAAAGAAACCTGTGGCAATATCCCTCATAATTCGGTTTCACTATTTGGGTTTGGTGGAAAAAATGCTCACTACTATTAGACAATTAAATAGTACTGTTTCAAACTGTAGGTGTCTGGGAAAAGTATCACAATCTTTCTGGGAAGCTACAACACGATAACAATTGTGGTAGAGTCACATCCAGCCCTGGTGAAACTCACTGTAGATAATGAAGTCCCAAGGGACCAGCCCAAAGCTTCACTGAAGAGCAAAGCAGAGAGCTTGCTAATATATCTATATGCATAATTCATCCCACAGAGGTATAAATATAAAGGCAGACTCTTAAGGCTGACATGTTGGCCTGGTTGAACAAATTCAAACTATAGGAGTTCATTTACATGGAGCTGATCTGGAATATCACTTCACTTATAAATACATCCAGAAGTGCACAAATGTGTGAGTGTGTGTGTGGCAGCCAAACTCACTGTTTGTGCTCATGAAAGTACAGGAGGACAGCAAGACACAAAGCCAAGCTGAGAAGAAAGGAGTGTTTGCTGGGCAGTTAGAGGTGCAGGTTCTGTGGGATCTCTGTGCCTTTGTAAGATCCTGCGCTAGCTTCTGCACCGTGCCGCTGGATGGATCCAGCTCCTGTGTTTGCAGTGACAGGGTGTGGTAGTTTTAGGCTGATGCCTAGGAAATTTAACACAGATTGAGTAGGAAAGTGATAGAAGGTAAATAAATTACCATTGGATGTAAAAGGGAAAATAATGATAAGGTCTAAATACTCACATTAGTCTGATAACTAGTATGAAGTTAGTTGTGTAACCTAACTCTTGCCCTTTTTGGCTTCTTTGCTGTAGCAGATACTTGCTGGTGCTTCTGCTGGGCTGTTGCTGACCTTGGCTGCATTTTTCTTGTGGCTAAGTACTGACAAGCTACTCTCTGCTTTTCTCTCTCTCTCTCTTTTCCCTTGTACAGGGTGGGGGAAGGGAGCAGAGAGGGGAAGCTATTGGTAACCCCTTGGTTTTGTCCAGGGGGGTTCTTGTGTTGTTTATGATTTGTAAATGTGTGTAAACGATGTATATTTTGTACATATTCATTTCATTCCATATTTCTAGGGTTTAGTCTGTTTGTAAATACAGCTTCATTTGCTTTCCATTGAGCTAGTCTGGCAATTTTATTTTGGAGGCAATTTCAACCCACCACACAGGGGCATGAACTTCCTAGTGTAAGCACAGCATGAAGCTTTCTCCCTCATTCTACCTAGATGATCTCTATGCTGCCTGCAAACGCCTGATTCTCCTATTTGGGCATTGTAGCGTATGAAGAAAATTAGCAAGCCTACAGCTTGATGGTCAAGTTGTTAAAGTCAGTGATTCTGCATCATCTGTAGAGACTTTTGAACACTGGGTTTTCCTCACTCAGTACTAGCATGTATGGTTCTTGGAGATCATTTTCTGTCTTGCTGATGGTTTCCCTGTTGGAAGCTGGAAGTCGTGTGTGAGTTCCAGTCCTTGGTGAATATATGCTAGTTGATGGCATTTGATTATTGCTTTGGGCATACATAAATGAGACCAGAAAGCCTGTTCAGCTAGAGCATTTCTAATAACAGAATTTGGAGGCAAGTTGCCTGCAGAAACTTAGGTTGTGTGTTCCTGACTGATGTGGCACAGGGAGGAATCAGTGTTTGATTTGCCACGACCTGTTATGGTCCAGGACATCAGCTACTGGACTTGGGAGTGCACCATGTTAACCACAGGATGGTCTTGTGCCATCATTGTGGGTGGGATGGGACAGATCCTGCTCTAGTGCATGACTTCAACCTTAGCCTGTCAGGAGGGAAAGTGCTTTGGCTGCACTAGAGCTTGAACGCTACTGCAAGAATCCAAGTGTAGATGCAAAACAAATTCAAAGCTGAAGTGAACCCTGCAATGCAGTAAATACAAATAGAGATGCATCCCAAAGGTAGGAGCTGGATGATGCCATACTTTAGAGGCTGCAGGCTTTTTAAACTTGATTTTCTGACAAGTGTCTGTGAAAAGGTTTGTGTTTCCCTGATCTTTTCCCAATGATGATGAAGATCTCTGCATCCTTGGCTGCTTTCTTTATTACATGCTGAAGGTGAGCTGGCAAAAGAGAGTAAGTCCTGGAGCTGGGTTTGGAGCAAGAAAGCAGCATGAGGAAAAAGGAATGGAGATACTCTCTCCTGTCTGCTCTGCAGTAAAGTTAGAGTAGACCAGGACACTGTGCTAACATCTTGACCTCTCCCTGCTGTTCAGTGTCACCTGGAAATGCTCTGCTCTCTCCTACAGCAGTAAACTCAAAATGCTGAGCAAGACTTTGTTTCTGCCCATGTGCATGTGATTTTTGACCCTGGGCACTATCACACGTATATTGTGGTAGCATGGTTGTCACGTGGACAGTAGAGCCTATATTTGATGCCTTTCTAGCCCAAAATGTGACATATGACTGTTACTCAGCATATTGCATTGAGGCTGAATATTAAATATGGAGCAGTGTAGTGCCAAGTATGTTGGGATTTTAGACCACGAAGGACAAAGCCAGATGAGACTGGGGGTCTCATGTCTGGGTGAGTTAGAGGAAGTAAAGTCTATTGTTTCTAAGTTGTATATCATTTTGTGGTTGTCTCTGCTCAGGGTTCTTTTTACCCTCCTCTGGACCATTATACTTAAGGGGTAGCATTCTTCGCTGTGTTGGGGCAAATTAGTCACAGTATTGGCAGGGTTGGAAGGGACCTTGAGGGTCATCTAGTTCCAAACCCCCTGTCATGGGCAGGGCACCCTCCACTAGATCAGGTTGCCCAGAGCCACATCCAGCCTGGCCTTAAAAACCTCCAGTGGTTTGGTTTTGGCTTTTTTTCCCCCTACAAAAGTGATGGAGTGACAGCCTGGAGGATTAAAATGACTTAGGAATGATGTGGCAAGCATGTGTTACCTTGCCATCTACATGTCAACTAAAAATGGATGGAAATTAATAGTAAATAAAGGGTAAGTGTCTATATTAATTAATTAGTCGTAAAAATAACCTAGCAGAGAAATACAATACATTGTGCCTTTCAGAATGCTTTTCAGATGTGCTCTCCACCTCGCTGCCCAGACCCAGGTAAAATTGTCTTTTGCACTGTGTGGCAATAACAGAATCCTGTGGAGATGCTCTGTTAGGTCCAGGGTCCTCTCCTGCACAAAGGGGAAGTCTGTCTAATCAACATTGGGCCGAAAACATTCTGTAAATTCCAAGTATGATGTATTGGCCTTTTGCCTTCCAAATATTTGTATGTTTTCATCTATGCTGAAACTAGAATCAGAATTCAAGAATAGAAAAATAATTAGACACTGGACAGCCAGTAATGGCTTTTTAGTGTCCTTCAGAGGAGATGGGGCTTTCTGTTTGATATGTAAGTGACTAGGGCAGCTGGAGTCTTGTTATTTCTCTTCTACTGTTCAATTATCCTTGGCAGTATGGAGGGAAATTGAATTAATCTGGGTGCAAAATATGAATTGTTATTCTGACAATTCCTATTTAAATGGAAATGCCAGAAATATCCATGAAAGGTGTAGATGTTATGTAGCTGTTTTGAATGGAATGAAAGAGCAGCAGTGATCTCTGGATAGCAGCTCTAACTGCATTGCAGTGCGCTGATGGGAGGAAATTGATGTAAGGGTGTTGTAAAGAAGATGCCTGTAGGTCCTAGGGGTTGCCCGCTGGATGCAATTGGTGTTCCCCACTTTTGATAAGGCTGCTCAGCAATCTCTCTTGAATGTACTGAAGAAGATTTGCCTGCCACATGGCAGGAAAAAAGCATTAGCCAGGAGGCTCCATAGTCTTAACTTTACTTTTTGTGACCACCATAACTGAATGGAGCAAAGCTAGAAGTGAGTAGATTCAGATTGGATGTTAGGAAGAAGTTCTTCCCCATGAGGCTGGTGAGACGCTGGCACAGGTTGCCCAGGAAGGTGGTGGAAACCTCACCCCTGGAAGTTTTTAAGGCAGACTGGATGTGGCTGTGAGCAATCTGATCTACTGCAAGGTGTCCCTGCAATAGCAGGAAGGTTGGAACTAGCTGATCCTTGAGGTCCCTTCCAACCCTGACAGTTCTATGATTCTATGAATTACAGCCTCCATGAGGTCAAACTTATTGACCTAGTCAGCTTATTCAAAGGCTGAGGAAAAGGGACAGTTAACTTAGAGCACTGCTTTAAATACCTCTCAGCTGCCCTGTAGTGAGTGAACCTACCCTTAAAAAAGCAGAAGGAAAGCATCTAAATTAATATATTTTACTGAACCATTAGGTACAAATGTATTTTGAAAGCACTGGGACCAAGGAACACACAGGATTCTATGATGCTATGATAGCAAAGAATTATCACCCAGACAGAATAACTAAATCTGAGAGGAATAATTCTTTAGAAGCAGACAAACCTTGATATATACTGTTCACTTGTTATTGTTTCCAGCTGCCTGTCTCTAAATTAGGTTTTTCTAAATGAAAAAAAAAGAGAGAAATAAAAGAAGATTGACTGTATTCAGAAGAGAACCTTAAAATCAACTCTTCTACAGGGTGCTGTGTGGCATGAAAGACACAGCTTTAGGAGGCATTTAAATGCTTTCAGGTTGACCTCCTGAAATTTACAGAGACTGATTAGTGGGATTGTTGTGTGTGGTAGTGATGCCTTAGGTTCACCTTTTCCAGTAGGCAAATACATGTGCTATGCATTTAACCCCTTGCCAGTGCTGTAGTTTATTTAGCATCCTCTTTGGCCACATGAAGGCTCTAGCAAAACATTCCATGGGGTAAGAAGCAGGACAAGGTCCTGGCTGTATTTTTCTGGAATCATGAAATATCTCTAGTTGGAAGGGACCCATAAGGATCATGGAGTCCAAATCTGCTCCTCACAGGACTGCCTGATTAGCATTTACTATGGAAACAGGAACAAAACTGTTGGAATGGAATGGCTCTGAGTTCTCTGGCTCAGTATTTCTCTTGAAATCAAACAGTGTTACTGATTGTCTCGGTGTGGCACGGTGAGTTGTCTGCTGAGGGCCTGGTACAAGAGTGAAAAGGTACTGTGAATGATGCAAGGGTGTAAAATGAGCTAAGGGCATCAGGAACCTGGAGCTTATCAAAAGCAGACTGGGTGTCCTCTAGCCTAGCCATTCCACCTTTTGTCCCCACCTGACTGATGACCAGGGTTGCCTGCATGGTGGTGTACACTCAGTACTTCATCTTTGGGGATTCAGTGATGTGCCTCATGCACTGCTGCTCACGAGGGTGTGATCTGTGTGGACTCTCTCCATCAGGTCTCTGTCTCTCTTGAACTTGGGAGCCCAAAACTGGATGCAGTATTCCAGACGTGGTAGAAGGTGAGAAGAACCTCCCTAGCCCTGCTGGACATGCTTTTCTTGATGCACCCCATGATACCATTGGCTCTCTTGGCCACAAGGGCACATTGCTGTCCCATGGAGAATCTGCTGTCCACTAGGACTCCAAGATCTTTCTCCATGGAGCTGCTTTCCAGCAGGACAGCCTCTAACCTGTACTGGTGCCTAGATTTAGGATATTTTCTTCCAAGTACAAACTTGTACAAGATAACCAAACATTTTATATTCAAACATATAGACAGAAGAAACTGACAAGCATTCTCCAATCAGTAGTAATGCCTTGGGAAGGTAGCTACAGCATGAACAGTATCATGCATTATGCATTTTGTCTAATCTGCTGCCCAATAATGAGATGGAAAATCAATAGGTGTTTCATTATGCCATTGCAGGAGTGAACTTAAGCACATGTCCTGGTTAGCTTGTTATCATAAAATCGTAGCATCATTGAATGGCTCAGGCTGGAAGGGACCTCAGAGATCATCTCCTCCAACCTCCCCACCATGGGCAGGGACACCTCTCAACTACACTCAGCTGCTCAAGGCCTCATCCAACCTGGCCTTCAACACCCCCAGGGAGGGGGCAGCCACAAACTCCCTGTGCAGAGTCTCACCACCCTCATACTGAAGGAGCCTCTGGTAGTTCACTGTATCTTAGCTTTTGTTGGAGGAAAGGGACTCTCTCATTAATCATCTGCTGCTAAGATTTGTTGCTAACATCATTAAGCCATTTGCATGGTTAAACTACGTCTTTCCCATCCTATGATGTTCTTCCTGAAGGATATTCAGTTACTTAACTGGATTACTTTTTGTGTGCCTGCTCGTTGGAGAGGACTGCCACCTGTCCTGCACATGCAGTTCCCTCCAGTGTGGGGATTTCAGCAGGAATTATAGCAAGCCTTTATAAGGCACAGAGCGGATTGTGGTGCACATCACTCCTGATATCTAGACTGATTTTGTTTCTATCAAGTACCTCTCTTGCTCTGAAAAATCACCTGTGCATTGTGTCCTTTTCAGAAGAAGCACCTCTGAACACAGGGTCACAGGATGTTAGGGGTTGGAAGGGACCTCTGCAGATGTTTGGGTCCAGCCCCCGCTGCTGGAGCAGGACTGTAGAATCCAGCTCAGGTCACACAGGAACACATCCAGACAGGGCTTGAAAGTCTCCAGAGAAGGAGACTCCACAACCTCTCTGGGCAGCCTGTTCCAGTGCTCTGTGACCCTTACAGTAAAGAAGTTCTTCCTCATATGGAAGTGGAACTTCCTATGCTGTAGTTTCCATCCATTGCCCCTTGTTCTATCACAGGGCACAAGTGATCAGAGGGTGTCCTTTCCTGACACCCAGCCCTCAGATATTGATAGACTTTGATTAGATCCCCTCTCAGTCACCTCCTGTTTAGGAGGCCTGTCTGTGCTGCTTGAGTTGTATTACTGGGGGTTGGTCTCTTCTCCCAGGCAGCCAGCACTACAAAAAGAGGACACAGTCTCAAGCTGTGCCAGGGAAAGTTTAAGCTCGAGGTGAGGAGGAAGTTCTTCCCAGAAAGAGTAATTGGCCATTGGGATGTGCTGCCCAGGGAGGTGGTGGAGTCACTGTCCCTGGAGGTGTTCAAAAAGGATTGGATGTGGCATTTGGAGCCATGGTTTAATTGTCATGAGGTGCTGGGTGATAGGTTGGACTTGATGATCTCTGAGGTCTTTTCCAGCCTTACTGATTCTATGATTCTATACTTTCCAAGTCAACATTTTAACAGCAAGAACACCTTCTCTGGAGAACTACAGGAAACAGAAGTGCTGGATGGAGCTGGAAGGCGATTAGAAACATGGTGATGTCTCTACAGCCAAGAATGTGCTGTAGAGCAGTAGGTAAATCTGGTGCTGCAGACTGCTTGCAGTACCTGTATCGCTTGGTTTTCAAATGATCTGTACTTTGGAGGTCTGTTGTTTGTTTGGGTTGGGTTCTTGTTTTTTCCTTCTCTTTTTCTCTTGTTTTGATGGAAGGGTTTTGCTTTGTTGTGTTTTGGTTTTGTTTTGACCTGAAGTGCTTCACATCAGCAGTGTGTTGAAAATGAGGTGAAGTAAGTTACAAGAGAGTTATGGTTTGTTTTTCTGGATTTGCTGTCACAACATTAACAATACCAGGACCTGGCTGAATAATTCGTGTATGTATTACTGAGGCATTCTCCCAGACAACCAAAACCTTTCCTCATGGTTTGCTTAGACAGCAGCAGTTCCCACCTCTCCTTGGAATGTTCGGTTTGCAGTGCCCCAGCACTGTGTTGATGTGGTTTCCTTTCGTAGCTGCCTAGAGAGTGATAAATACTTCCCTCTGCAAAGCCATATGAATATTTCATGCTGCTGCAAGTGGATCTGGGTGCTCATGGTAGGGAACATCTTTTTTTCTCTTTGACTTTACCACTCTGATCTTCACTCAGCTTTCAAAGAAAAACACAAATCGGTTTGTGTGTATTTTTCTGCTGTACACAAGCCATATATAAGTGATTTATCTACCCTCCTTCAGCTGTACCTTCTTCCCTCCAATTTCATCTGTCTTACTTTCCTAAGGGGTGGCTACAGGGATGGCTTCTGTAAGGGGTTAGCTGTATCAGACAGAGACAGTTTATGGCAGCCCTAAAATGGACTCACTGTTAGCCAAAGCTGAGCCCATCAGTGATGTTGGTAGCACCTCTGTGACAGAGTATTAAAGAAAGAGTAAAAACTTTGTGCAGCAGCTGTGGGAGAGGAGTGAGAAAAGTGGAAGAGAAACAGCCCTGCAGCACCAAGGTCAAAGAAAGAAAAGGGAGGAGGTACTCCAGGTGCCAGAACAGAGATTTCTCTGCACCCCATGGAGAAGACTAAGATGAAGCAGTTTGTCCCTCTGCAGCTTGCAGAGCAGGTGGATGTGCCCTGAAGGAAGCTGCAGCTCATGGAAAGCCCATGGTGGAGCAGACTCCTGGCAGGAACTGCAGCCCTTGGAGATGAACTCACACAGCAGCAGGTTTTCTGCAGGACGTGGCCTATGGGAGACCTGTTCCTGAAGGACTATACCCCATGGAAAGGATCCATGATGTAATGAGGAGCTGCAGCCGATGAGAAGGATCCACAGTGGAGCAGTCAGTGGGAGGGATCAGTGCCGGAGCTGCTGCTGAGCAGAGTATGAGCATATGGCAGGGGTGAAGCAGTTCAGTTTACTTTCATGACTACAAGCAAGAATATGAGGCCTTAAATCTGATGCTCTAGAATCATCATCAGAGAACTTCCACTGTGATGTCTGTGTGACTTCAGTCTCTTGAAACAGCACAGTTTGATGGCAAGGAAGGGGGATGAAGGGAGGGTAAGGTGAGCCTTTTGTGTGAAAGCACTGATATCACTCCAGAAGTCATGATGGAGGCTTTTAAATCTTCAGTTCACTGGTTGGGCTGGTGTTTAGGTTGGAGAAGACCTTTAAGATCATCGAATCCAACCATTAATCCAGCACAGCCAAGGCCTCCACTAAACTGTGTCCCTAAGCACCACATCTACTCTTCTTTTAAGTACCTTCAGGGATGGTGACTCTTGCACAGCAGATTGGTTTGACATTCTTCTTCTCTGATCTCCAATCCTTATGGGGTATTACTGTGTCCATTTTCTCTTAGTTTGATCCCACAACTTGGTGCTTCCAAAGTGCGGGACGGTTGGTTTCATTCTCTCTTCTATTCATGAGTATAAACTTCAAACAAATTAGCATGTCCTTTGGTATAAAAAGGGCATGAAAAGCTCCAGTGAATTTAAATGGGAAATGAAGGGTAGTTTTAAAGGAGAGGAATAAACAATTCCAACTGTGAAGTACTTTGCACTCTGAATCTGAGCTAGCTTTTATGTGCCTGTGCAAATTGTCTTTGGCAGTAAGTCTTTGACAGCACTTGTGTACTCCAACAATCCCTTCCAAGCCCTGTTTTCTGTTGTTATTTCTCCTCAGCTGTGAAGGTCTCCCACAAGGAGCATTTCTGAGGTCTGTGGCTATGGTGAGGAGTCCAGAGTAAGGAGGAAAAAAAAAGCCTTGCAAGAAGAGAATAAATCATGAGCTCCTTCAGTCTACATCTGTGAAAGGTAATGACATTTATGATACAAAAAAAAATGGTGCTATAGTTTTTCTTTAAAAAGCAAACAGCAACAAAAAAGCCTGAAGGAGGTGGTTGCTGCAAGGTAAGGAGGATGTCTCTGTAGTAGATGATTTAACTCACAGCAAATCATATCTTATTTGTGTATGCAGGTGCAGCTTTTAAGCAATTAGAAACATGTTTACTCACTGTGAGGTTAGCACAGGAACGTGTGAGCAGAATTGTCAGGCACCAAAGACCAGTGGGTGTGAAATATTCTGTCGTGCTGAAACTGTTTTATGAAATCAGTTCTCTGGAATCACTGTAATATCTGGGGGGAAGAGGATTAAGCAAGCTCTCATGGGAAGAGGTGAGTGCTTGTGGCTGGAGAGCTCACAAGACTGAGCATTTCTAGGGCTCTGAATTCAGAGCCAAACTTGCTCCAAGATTCAGCCCTGAGAGCTGTGCCCGGCCACAGCGCATTTAGCTTTTTGTGGGGAGCAGCAAGAAACAGAGGAACACAAGCAGCCTAGCACAGTGTTTATCCTCTAAATCAAATACCCTTGTTATTAGACATCTGTATTTTTAATTCTCTCCTCTGTTGGAGAAAATGTCATGCCTTCTTATTTCTGTTTGCACTGGTTCCTAGCTCCAGATGTTCCCAAGGAAATGGGACAATCAAACAGTCCTGCTGATGGCACTGTGTCAGCTGTTTGGCATCTATAGCAATCTGAGTATTAAAATAAACTGAAGTAGGTCATCCACAGATTACACTAAAGCATTTAGGAACTTGGTTTCCTTTAAAACTGAAGCAAATAAGGATGAATGTTCCTCTTCCCCTGACCTTGCTATTATATTCTCTGAATATTATCCTTGTTGCTTTCTAGCTAAGAAAGCTAAGACTGTGTGATTGATTTGAGCAGAATCTAATTGCTCGAGTGGCTTAAAGTTTTTCTTTGGCTTTTAATCCATCTGCAGGCCCTGCTTCAATATTTTGTAACTGAAAGTGCACACAGCATAAAAAGCATGAGTTCTGATTTACAAAGTCTGCGTGTCTGTTGTTGCTTTAAATCCTGATGAGCTGTAGCAAGGAGTTGTGGTGAGAAGGAGCTAAATAGCAAGATTTTGGGGGCAAAAATAGTGGCCATTAAAATTCACCTTCAGCAGGGATTTGTAGGTTTGTTTCTTTATGTGAAAACAGGGGGGAAAAAAAGAAGGTTCTTTAACAAACAAATAGTTCAACGGAGTTGATTCTGATCAACTCCAGGGACTTCTTTTCTGGATGTCATTTGCAAGCTTCCTATAATGATTATTAAAACTCCTGAAAATTCCTGACAGAAAATGGAGAAAAAAAGTCACATTTATTAGCTAGAATAGAATTAACCAGGTTGGAAAAGACCTTTGAGATCATCGAGTCCAACCTATCACCCAACACCACCTAGTCAACTAAACCGTGGCACCAAGTGCCTCATCCAGGCTCTTCTTAAACACTTCCACCTCCCTGGGCAGCACATTCCAATGGCCAATCTCTCTCTCTGTGACGAATTTCTTCCCAGCTGTCTCTCTCTCTCTTTTTTTCCCTATCCAGTAGCAAAAAAAAAAACCTACCCTAAAAAAAAAAAAAAAAAAAAAAAAAAGCTTTTGGTTCAAGATGACATACTTGAGATTAAATAGAGCTGCAAGGAATGCTGGAGCTGTTTGTCCCAGGAGCACGTCATCTTTGACTGTGGCTGCAGCTCTGAATGCAAAAGCTTAGTGATATTTAAAACAACAACAAAAAAATCAAGTGCCAATAGCTAGAGTACAAAATTGTCAGAGAGCTGTGCACCCCAGATGGTAAACATGGCAGCTGAGAAGTGAGAAATAAGATTTATCCTGTGAGTGTGAACAACTTTTAATGAGGTTCACTGTGAAAAAAACCATTCCTATGGAAGTATGCTTTCTTGGACACATTCTGTTATCAAGATTCTTACCAGTGTCACATTCAGTGTGAATGTGCTAGCAAACTCTTCTTCAATACTGTCAGTTTGTGTGGGTTGCTCCTTTTTTGGAGTAGATGATGAGAATTCCAACCCAGTGTCTTTGTGCTTGCACACAGAGTGGGGAGGGGGAATAGAGCAAAACTAGGAGTAGATTCAGATTGGATGTTAGGAAGAAGTTCTTCACCAAGAGGGTGGTGAGACACTGGCACAGGTTGCCCAGGCAGGTGGTGGAAGTCTCATCCCTGGAGGTTTTTAAGGCCAGGCTGGATGTGGCTCTGGGCAACCTGATGTAGTGTGAGGTGTAGTGTGGCCATGGCAGGGGGGTTGGAACTGGATGATCCTTGAGGTCCCTTCCAACTCTAACAATTCTATGATTCTACATGAGTAACTCAAGCATATTAATTTAATGCTGGATGGTTCTTGTAACCCTGCAAGTTGATGCTGAGTTTGCAACAGCTCATTCTGCATGTTTCTAGGTGCCTTAGAATGGACTGCCCCTTTGTAGAAGCAAAAAAACCCCAAACTCGTTTATGAGCACAAAGTAGTTTCTTCTGAACAAAATTTATCATCACTGGTTAGGCTGTGCAGAGCTAACTGCACAGTGCAGGGAAAGCAAACAGCTCTGCCTTCAGGAGTGCTGCTTCTGCTCTCATCTGCCACCTACACGTGTCTCTTCTTTGTGCCATGAACTGACTGTGGCAGCCCACAGTGTGCGAAGTGCTTCTGGATCTAGAATGAATGCATGTCATCACAATTGCTACCACATCAAGTTGGAAGTGAAGATTGCTAGGAGCTAAAAGCATGTAACAGAGAAATGCTGGCCACAATTTTGCTCTTTTCCCTAAGCATCCTGTTGTAGTTACCGAGAGCAAGAAGTTGCTGGAATGGATATTTGGGTGTGTTACCCCAGTACAGAAAGATTAGGTTCAGAAAACAAACTGGAGAAGCTCCATGTCATGTTCTTCATCCTGCATGTCTAGAAGGCAGACCTAGGTCATGATGCCTGGGTGGTTCCTGGCCTTTTGCCAGCATGAGTGGTGATTTTGATTTCCATAGTGAGTGGTAGGGAGAGGGTGAGAAGGGATCAGTTACTCACTACCTTCTCCAGTAAAAGAACCAGAGGAGCACTACATGAAACTAGCAGTTGCCAGGTTCAAAGCAAAAGGAGGTTCTTTATCCAGTGTGAATGTAAACTGGGAGGCTGAAGTCCCTTGAGGGAAGCAGCACTAATAGCACAATATTGGAAGCGTGGCAGAACCACTGTGGGGTGTTCAAAGTGTTGCTGTGAATTGCAAGCTTTGGTCACAACATTTGGCCTAATGTTGGAAGAGATTTGCAAGAGTGAAACTGTCAGCTCCTACTGGTGCTTTAATATCAATTAAATTTTGCTGCTGTATGAGTGATGCAAAAAGATGTGCTACAAGAACAGGGAACTAACTTTTCTTTTAAATTAGGCCCCATTACTATGTTAGATTAACCTGTTTTCTGTGGTTGACCTACTGTCCCAATTACTTTCATTCCACTTAAAGGCCAATGTGAGCATGCAGCTGACATCCACTTACATTCTAACCCACAGATACTCAGCACCTCACAAAGATCAAGAAATGTTCAAAGCTGTGCATTAAAGAACCACCACAGTGAAGGCTAGAAACCAACAGTTGTTTAATCAAAAACTGTAGAGGGGGTTCCATAAGAATAGTCAGAGACAACAATTCCTAAATATTTAAAGAGGCTGAAGAGCATAAATCCTATTTTTAATTTGATTTCCAACAGAAATCTCTCATTTATATATATATATTATTTTTTGGGTATAGCTATTTTCTCCTTGCTATCTCTTTTTAGGGAGGTGGGGGGAATTTATGTCAGGGAATGAGAGAAAATATTATTGGTGTAAAAAATATGTTTGTGCTTTTTTTCCTCCCTATGTTTTTACCCAGGAGGTGGGAAATTGAGGGAAATTAAAGCAGGAAAGGGCAAAGTGAACTTTGAATCTCAACAGCATCTCAAGAGCAGATTTGGGGTTTGAGATTCTTGTCTGCTGGAGTTCACATGCAGACCTGGTAGCCCTGGTTGTGTTCAACCATGGATGTTTTGAAACATCTGCAAGCAGGTGGGATAGACCTAGACTAAATTTTGCTGTTCTCTGCTCCTTCAGTGAGTGCAGAGGTGATCCCTGTGTTCCACTCATGCCTTCTTTGCTCTGCTTTTTGTCTGTTCCTTTAAGATACTTCTGAGTACCTTACCTTACAGGAGGCATTCTAGCAATGGGAAAAGGGAACCTCAGGCTAGCCTATAAGTTACTGTTGTTAGTTAATACAAGACTGAGTTTTGAAGTTGCTTTTATAAGGAAAGCAATTTTACCTGTGGCAAATAAAGGGTGAGAATCCACCTCAGTGAAGAGAGTAAGTGAGCAATTGCACATTTAGTGACCTGTCAGTGCCTCTGACTTGTCAGAACAGCCTACAGATAATTCTCAGAGGAAAAACCTGACATCTTTACAAATGAACTTGTGGTTCAGTAGGCTAAGTGCTTGTCTTAGCTGTTGTGTTAGTGTAACAAAAAATTCTTTGATACACTGCCTTGATTATTTGACAACAGGGAGTGATTGTTTGTTTTCTGGAATTACAACTGCCAGGAAAACATTCTCTCAATCTAATGTGGTGTTTTCATCTGTCAGTGCGCTCTGCATGGTGAGAAAGCTCCTACTTACCCTTGAAAGGCTCCGATAGGATCAGTGACTGCATCTCAACTTGGCTTCAATGATTTCAGAAATGGGACTCTTGGAAACTTCAGCAACAGAGCACCAAAACTGGGTGCCCAGGCTAAGTCCTTGGGCACTGCATCTTTCAGAGGTGTGAGGGACATTTAGCACCTCACAACATGGAGCTCTAGGAGTGTGAGGCCACAGTCTAACTGTAGAGAGCACATGAAGTGGAAGATGATATGTTGGTTTGTGAAAGCAAACTCAGTCTGCTACAACCTTCTGCATGCCTGCCATTTTGAAGGGTTTCCCTGCCTTGAACCCAAATGTCCTCTTCCATTAAGAGAAGCTTACAGCTTCCTGTGATGGTCCTTGTCCCATCTTGCACAAGAGAGGAAGAAAATGGGAACATTTTTCTCCTTTTCTGTTCTCTTGCTCAGAGGAAGGGACAGGCATCTTAATTCTCTACCAGACTGAGACTTACTGCAGCTATGAGGAATTAGAGATGGGGCTGTATGTCCTTGTGCAAGCAAATAAGGACTGTGACAATCCTATCCATCAGTATTTTAATCTTGGAAACCATTCTTGCTTTAAAGAGGAATGTGAAGAACTCAAGGTGAGACAGCACCATTAGATTATTTATTCTAAGCTCCTAAGTGTATTAGTCCATGAATCATCAGCAGCTGAACTGAGTTGAAGAGCTTAGCCATGGTGTTTCCACCAAACAGCAGCTAGTTTTTCTCAAAATGACTTCTGAAGTAGAGAGTCTGACTCCCCCTTTAGTGCATTCCAGGTATTAATGCTCCTCATGGATACAAATTCTGTCCTTAAGCTTCATTTTGCAGTTGTTTGCGTCTGTCAGAACCAATCACAATATAGCAGAGAAAAATTATATACTATAGGTCTTTCACCATGAGGTATTCCCCTCAATTTATGATTGAATTTCTGAGATCATTCCAATGATCTATCTTCTGTGTCCTAAAAGAAAAAAGAAAACAAGTCAGTACTGCAGTGCTAACTGATGGTGTTTGTGAAGAACAGGTGCTTGGACCCCGGGGTGAGCCTTGCTGATCACATAAGCACTCTTTACCCCAGCCATGGTATGAGCTCTCCACTCAGTTGCTCTCTGAGTCTCACCACATACAGTTCACTACTTTATAGCACTTTGTGATTTTTTGTCATGTACACTGTTTTATCACAGAAAGGCTCAGGTTGGAAGGGACCTCAGAGATCATCTGCCCCAACCTCCCTCCCACGAGCAGGGACACTTCTCAACTAGAGTCAGATGCTCAAGACTTCATCCAGCCTGGCCTTCAACACCCCCAGGGAGGAGTAAGCCACAGCCTCCCTGGGCAGCCTGTTCCAGAGTCTCACCACCCCGCTGCTGAAGGTACTGAGGGTTTTAGCAGATTTGATTTTTAGATCTATGGTAAAGACTCACTCTGATCCTCACAAAATCCTGCTAGGCAGTACCTCTGTTGGGAACTGGATTCCCACTGATTTCTGCTCTTCTGTTTCTCCATTAACTAAATCTCTCCTTATGTAACAGCTTTGTATTACTGTTTTTTTCTGTTTTTCTGGTTGGGTTTGGGGTTGTGTTGGTTGGTTGGTTTTGGTGGGATTTTTTGGCTTTCATTTCTTTTTAAATGAGGCTGTTGCACAGTGCTACAAATGCTTCACAGTTACCACTTTAGCTGTGTAGCATCTTTTATAACCGGGTCTTGTGATTCAGGAGTGTGTTTAACGAAAAGAGGTGAAGCTTGAACAAAATCCCTGATCAAGGTGTCACTCAGCCATATTTCTGTGATGACGAAGCTAATGGGAATAAACCTCTCATGGCTATCATTAAAAAATCACCACTGCCACCTGTTTTAAGTTGTATGTGAGCATTAATTTCCCAGGGGCAGCTGTGTCTGCACATGCACTGTCAGAATTCGTCTCAGGTTTTACAGCAGCATATTCTTTGGCAGTAGACAAGGGTGTTACAAAGACAGAGCTTTTACTTTCTTATGTGTTCCCACATGCACAACAGTGGTAAGCAGGTAGGAAACAATGCAAGTCTCTCTATTAATTGTCTTTGGACTAGAATAGAATTAACCAGGTTGGAAAAGACCTTCGAGATCATCAAGTCCAACCTATCATCCAACACCATCTAATCAACTAAACCATGGCACCAAGTGCCTCATCCAGGCTCTTCCGAAACACCTCCAGTGATGGTGACTCCACCATCTCCCTGGGCAGCACATTCCAATGGCCAATCTCTCTCTGGGAAGAACTTCTTCCTAACATCCAGCCTAAACCTCCCCTGGTGCAGCTTGAGACTGTGTCCTCTTGTTCTATTGCTGGTTTCCTGGGAGAAGAGACCAACCCCCACCTGGCTGCAAACTCCCTTCAGGTAGTTGTAGAGAGCAAGAAGGTTTCCCTGAGCCTCCTCTTCTCCAGGCTAAGCAAGCCCAGCTCCCTCAGCCTCTCCTCACAGGTCTGTGCTCCAGACCCCTCCCCAGCCTTGTTGCCCTTCTCTGGACACCTTCCAGCAACTCAACATCCTTCCTAAACTGAGGAGCCCAGAACTGGACACAGGACTCAAGGTGTGGCCTGACCAGTGCTGAGTACAAGGCAGAATGACTTCCCTGCTCTTGCTGGCCACACTGTTCCTGATGCAGGCCAGGATGCCATGGGCCTTCTTGTCCACCTGGGCACACTGCTGACTCATGTTCAGCCTACTATTAAGATTTAAGCTGTGTAGGAGAGAAAGTGAATGAATTCTCAGTGAAAACCAGAGTGCTGCTCTGACAAACACACTTCCCCTAAGGGGTGAAAGAGCATGAAGGCAGAATGAGGCATGAAATGGAAGGACTTTGATACCAGCATAATAAAGATGTGGTGGAGGAAGCTCTATAGAGTAGAACAGGGTCTCACTTTTAATATGTATCAGTGTTTAATTTCTGAATGACATGACAAATTATGGATGGCACAGACCTGAGCACTGCACATTGTATCAGTTGTAGGTGTGGCAGAACAAAGCTAATTACAAAGCCATAGACTTTCTGGACTTGACTTTATTAAGCATTAAGAATTTATTAAATTACATATTAAGCAATTAACACTTTTCAATTATCTATACTGAGGCCAGTATTGTGAAGCCTGTTTCCTCTTTACTAAGTTGTGTGGCTGTGGTAGCAGGCATGTTGGTTTAGGGAGATATTTATTCTTTCAATGCATTCAGCATCTTGGTATGGTGGAGCTTCTGAAGTGACAGCACAGTGGTGTGATATGATCTTGATACAAAGCACTCACATAAAATTGCTTTAACTCTGGGGATGTTCAGGCTGCAACAGGTGGAACTAAACTGAGCCCTGACATGGCAGCAGTGCTGGCAGCCAACATAGTTCAGGATTCAGATTGGATGTTAGGAAGAAGTTGTTCCCCATGAGGGTGGTGAGAGACTGGCACAGGTTGCCCAGGGAGGTGGTGAGGGCCCCATCCCTGGAGGTTTTGAAGGCCAGGCTGGATGTGGCTCTGAGCAACCTGATCTATTGCAAAGTGTCCCTGCAGTAGCAGGGGGGTTGGAATTAGCTGATCCTTGAGGTCCCTTCCAACCCTAACAATTCTAAGATTCTATGATATTTCTTCTCCACAGTGAAGCTGAGATGGTGGAAGATTAGTCTGTGTACATCCTCCTGGAGCTATGTGTGACTTTTCAGACTCATTTATGGAGACTTTTTTCTTTTTTTGTCCCAGAATAGAAATTTCTTGATCCTCAGGCAGGCCCTGGCCTCAGCATAGATGGAAAAGCAGCTGTGCAGCAGCTTGGTGACAAGGCTCCAGTGTATCCCCACTGGGCTACCTTTCTGTCTATAGTCATCTGTCATCATTTGAGCCCTGTATACCCCATCAGAAATTTCAGCCATAAATGATGTTTACTGCCAAGAGCTCAAATACAGAGACAAATCCTAAACAGCAGAGGATCTGCCCTGTTTTGAAGTGCAGTCATCCTTGTTTGTGTAGCTTTAACAAAGTAGGAAAAAAGCCAAAACCACAAGTCTTAAGAGCGTAGCTTAAATTTAGTGCTAGGGCAGAGGCTTTGTACTTCGGCAGTTGCTCTGTAATGAGGAGAAGAATCTTTAGACTAGAGTAGCTTTCTAAATAGAAAATAGCACCAGAAATCAGTGAATCACAGAATGGTTTGGGGTTCCAGATCATCTTGTTCTGTCCCCTTTGCCATGGGTAGGGACTACTTCTAGTAGCCCAGGCTGCTCAATCAGCACCAGCCCACCTAATGTGGTACACCGCAGTCCTGTGCCTGTTTGCTGTATCACCTCTTCCTCTTTATCTCAGTGCTCTGTGGATATTCTGGACATAGCACAGTCTGTCCTCACCTGCTGTTTTGACTCTTTGTTGTCCCATCTAGTCAGTTAGATAATAGAGAGAGGATGCTGCATGTTTCCAACCCCTTTGGTCTCTGATAAACAGAGTGAGAGAAGCAGCTACAGCAGGCAGCTCTCCTGACCACCCACACACACACACAAAAGGAGATGCCTAAGAGATGTTTTTATAGTTCTTGGTCCCTGTAGTGATCCATAAAGTCCTGATGCCCTGACCTCTTGTAGAGCAGACTGCCCTATAAAACAGCTAGTCAAAATGGAGCTTGCCAGAAGAATGCCACTAAGGATATTTGTAGCTAACATCAAATGCTCCCTCCTGGTGCCAAGAGTGGGAGAGTGTGTGAAGACTGAAATATTCTTCGTTGCACTGAAAGCAGCAGCAGCAGGGAGCAGACACCTTTGCCCTGCCAGGTTGCCAGGGCCATCCTTCATTTCTAGGTCTGGCTGTGTGCAAACTAGGTTGCCCACAACACTAAAGGGAAAAAGCAGAGCATGCTGCAGAGCCTTTCCTTAGCCGAAAGAGACAACTTCCCAGTGTGAGATTTTCTAGAGCCTCTTTACAAAGCTGCACATGAATGAACACTACTGAGTGTCTTTAGTGCTCCTAGTTTTTCTGTGTGGATTTGAACAACAAGAGACTAAAACATCTCCTATTAAAAGATAAGAAAAGAAACCCAAAACAACCTCCAGGAAGCCATCTGCTGCTGCAATAAGCATTCATTGCTAGCACTGCTTTGTGAACTAAGAACAAAGCTATTTTGCTGGTGGGACAGGCTTGCTGTGTGTAGCTCTGAAGCACATTGGTGATACGCTGCAAGGATTGATAGTTGGCAGGAAAGTCTTTGCTATGCCTTCAAATCTACCCTTGGATTGGAATAGAATTATTCACTGTTTGCATCATTTGTTTGGAGATGCTGATAGAGTTATTTAGCCTAGTAAGTGCACTGCAAAGAGTTTTGTTGCCTGTCTAGTTCAGACCACCTTATGGCCCCAAGCAGGCTTCTTTAGGCACTGGGATGGACTGCCCAGGGAGGTGGTGGAGCTGCCATCGCTGGAGGTCTTTAAGAAAAGCTTGGATATGGCACTTGGTGTCATGGTTTAGCTGATGTGGTGGTGTTAGGTCATAGGCTGGACTTGATGATCTCAGAGGTCTTTTCCAGCCTCAGTAGTTCTGTGATTCTCTGATATCTCTGTTGCAGCCCGGTGAGGATAACAGGATACTTAATGGAAGTGTTCAATAGCTAACAGATGGGTGGCAAGGGCATCATGAGCATTGAAGCCTGTTTTACAAAGGGCTTCCTCTGTTTATTTGGATCTTTTACTGCCACATGTCCAGATGAGTTTGTGTTAGTCTCCACTGAGCCCTTCCTGGAAGTCTGGAAAGAGCACTCATCTGATGCTGGAGGCTCGTGAGGTGAGACCATGCTGAGTCTCTGCTGGGTGTCAGCTCTGGGTTTTCTGTAATTTAGCTGGCAAATGTCAACAAAAAAGCCTTCTTACTGGAGTTTGTTGCAGCAGTACTGACTGTGTAATGGCTAAATCAGGGGGTGGGCTGTAGTGAGACATCAATCAGAGAAGCAGCTCTGTGAGCAGGGGAACAAAGGAAACCTGATTTCTTGTGTGTCTTGTCTGTGCAGTGGTATGTACCTGAGGTTAGATTCTCATCTGTCTGATAAAAAGGGAACCTATACCACCTTCTTCCTCACTGTGGGGACTCTGATGACTTATTTTTCTTCTCCTTTGGCTGTCCTCTTTGTGAGGCATTGAACATCTCATGGCTGTTTGCAGGTGATGCTTGTAGGCAAGCATTGTAATCCCATCAAAGAGAACTGATTTCTTTGGAAACTCAGGTCCTGTTTATTTTCACAGCTCTTTAGAAACAGTTGTGGTCTGGATTCTGAAGTCCAATTTTTCCTTGGCTTCACTGTCAGCAGGTTCTAAAAAGTTATTGGTGTGGGAAGTTTTGCTGGGTTTGCCTTTCTGTGTTCTTTCTAGAAGATACAAGATGATGTTGCCACTGCTTATGATGGGTTTAATTTCCACATTCTTATGCCTACCTCATCATTGTAACTCAGGAGCTGCATAACTTGAGTGCTCTGGAGCTGGTTTTAGTACAGCCCAAAGGAAAAGAGCTGTGATACTCCATTGCCACTCAACAGAAATGTATTGATACTCTTATGTAAGTTCTGTTCTGAACGAGTTAGAATGCCATTAGTTAACTTCAGTGTGAGCTTGTTTCTGTACTGGTAACACTGGGTCTATTTTGACTTGATATAGGACTGCTGACTTCTGTAAAGGTGCTCCTCTTCTTGGTATCCAGCAGTACACTGTAGTGGCCTTCACCTTGAACATCCTTTCAGCAGGGCATTTTACCTCCCTAAGAGGGCCAGCAGGCTTCTTGGGTGTTGGTGGAATTGAATCAGAACATGATCTCAGGAAAACTATGCCCAGATTACCATCAGCAGAGCAGCACACAGTTGTGGGAGCTTTTCTGCACTGCTCTGCTTGTCTCTGCCAACTGTGGGCAGTTCTGCTCAGCTACATCCCTCTCAGAAACACATATATGTATTTTGCAGGGATAAGTAGATGGATGGCAGCTAGACAAGCTGCTCTGCTTCGTGGGTATCTGCTCATGCCATCTAGCAGCACTGAAATGAAAGCAATTCACATGGCTCTCTCCAAAGCTGTGTTTGAACTTAACTGCATTAAAAGGGTCATGTGAAATTCAGTGTGTGTGCAAAACTGCCAGGACTGTGCTGAAACTTCTTTCTGCCATGTTTTCCTTCTTTGACTGCTTTGGCTGCTTCTTTGACTTGTCTAAAAGGTGTGTCATAGTATCATAGTATCAGTCAGGGTTGGAAGAAACCACAAGGATCATCTAGTTCCAACCCCCCTGCTATGGGGTGGGGGGGCAATATGGCACAGACCTATCTTGCAGAGCTTGCTTCTAGGGTGGCTGAACTTCCAGTAACTTTTGAGATAGCTAATTTTAAAGCTAGCTGAGTATTTAAACTGAGAGCAGCTACTAGCCAGTAGCTAATGGCAGTGGCGACAGCTTGCTCAGGTATGAGGGATGCTGTGACTGTCACACATGGAAGTACTAGCTGATGGATGACTCCAAGTGGTAGTGAAATAATTCAGAAATCCTGAAAGCTCAGAACTTTTTCAGGCCAACACTTGCCTGGTTTGTTTACAGCTGCCCTTCACACTCAGCTCAGTGAGTCCTAAATTAGGAAAAAAAAATAGTTGCATCTGTTTCCAGGTCTCTCTTCTGATTTGCAATTATTGATAGGGGAATTTTAACACAGGAATTGGTGTAGTGGAGAGAAGGTTAGAATAGAATAGAATTAACCAGGTTGGAAAAGACCTTTGTGATCATGGAGTCCAACCTATCACCCAACACCATCTCATCAACTAAACCATGGCACCAAGTGCCTCATCCAGTCTCTTCCTAAACACCTCCAGGGATGGTGACTCCACCACCTCCCTGGGCAGCACATTCCAATGGCCAATCTCTCTTTCTGGGAAGAATTTCTTCCTAACATCCAGCCTAAACCTCCCCTGGCACAGCTTGAGACTGTGTCCTCTTGTTCTGGTGCTGGTTGTCTGGGAGAGTTCCTCTACTCCTCAACAACCACTTTCTCTGACTGATTTTCTTAAATGTATTTGTCTATTAGAACAGAAGCAAAAGTCCAGGAATGAGTTTCCATTTACTGGAAGTGCCTTTGTATCATGCTGGCTTGTAAGATTTTTACTCTTATGTTGCACATAATGAATTCTCTGCCTGCATTGACCATGCCACAAACCATTCCTGTGCAAAGTCTAAATGTTGTAAAAGAGCTTCTGTGAGGTTTGCCTTTAAAAAAATGTTCCTGTGCACATACATTTATGCCTCTGAGTCTTCCCAAGTAACTAAAATATGCTGCAGAGGGTGGAAATGAGGACTCCTTGTGACAAAAATGAAATCTTCCTGTTGAAAGAAAACAAAACAAAACAAAACAAAACATCCTGTGACACAGTTAGATATCAGGACCAACCTGGTAGCCCTCTATAGTGAGATAGTTAAGTGGCTTGGTGGGTGAGGGAGAGCAGTGGATATTCTCTGTCTCATTTTCAGTAAGGCTTTCCACACTGTCTCCTATAACACCCTCACAGGCAAGCTGGTGAAATATGGACTAGATAAGTGGACATCAAGGAGGACAGGAAAAGGGGTGAACTGCCAGGCATAGAAGCTTGTGATCAGAGGCATGAAACCTAGCTGGGGGCTGGTTACTAGTGGAGTACCCCATGGGTCAATACTAGGTCCAATGTTTAATTTCTTCACTGGTGACCTGACAGAGTGCACCCTCAGCATGTTTACTGATGAGACAGAATAAGGAGGAGTGGCCAGTTGGCCAGTACAGCAAATGGTCACGTTGGCAGTCAGGGGGACCTTGGCAGGCTGGAGCACTGGCTGAAGTGAGCTTCACAGAATGTTGGGGGCTGCAAGGGACCTCGAAAGATCATCCAGTCCACCCCCTGACAGAGCAGGATCACCTATACCAGCTCACACTGAAGTTCAACAAAGGGAACTGCAAAGTCCTGCACCTGGAGAGGAACAATCCTGTGCACCAGTGCAGGAGAGGGGACAGATGGCTGGAAATCAGCTTTGCAGAGAAGGACCTACAGGTCTCAGAGGACAGCAAATTGCACATGAGCCAGCAATGTGCGCTTGCAGCAAAGAAAGCTAACAGTGTTCTGGGCTGTGTTAGGAAGAGGGTAGCCAGCAGGTTGAGGGAGGTGATCCTTCCCTTCTTCTCAGCACTGCTGGACCCCATTCAGAGTGCTGTGGCCAGTCCTGTGCTCCTGAGTATAAGAAAGATGTGGAGATGTTGGAGCGTGTACAGTGCAGGGCCATGAGATTCACCAGAGCACTGGCTTGTCTCATATGGTGAGAGACTGACAGACCTGGGATTATTTAGTTCAGAGAAGGCCCGGGGCAGGGAAATTTTATCACTGCTTACAAATGGTTGATGGACAGATGTAACGAAGAGGGAATGTCACTCTTCTCAGCGGTGCCCAGCGGCAGGGCAAGAGGCAGCAAACACAAACTGGAATGCAGGAAATTCTTTCAGAGTGTAAGAAAAAAACCCCTCTGCTGTGAGGGTGGTTGTGAATAGCTCCTGAATGAGAAGATTTAAATATGACTGAAATGGGATAATTGCATACAGAGAAATTAATTTGTATTTGTACTCTACACGTTTTGAATCGGGACATCTGCTTCAGCAGCACACTTAATGCTGTCCTACTTTATTATGTACAGACTGATACTGGTTCCAACAGTTAGCTCATGGCCTGAAAAAAAACAAAACAGACTTCACAGGAAAGAAACTTGATGGACATCACTCTGTGGTTGTAACTAACTCAGGTGTTACAGTGGTGGTTGTAAAGAACCAGGGACTCCTGCCTGTGGCTTTATTCTGCAGAAGTCACTATCCCTGGAGGTGTTCATCCCTGGAGATGGCACTTGGTGCCGTGGTTTAGTCATGAGGTCTGTGGTGACAGGTCGGACTTGATGATCTTTGAGGTCTCTTCCAACCTTGGTGATTCTGTGAAAAACAAATAATACTAATAGCAACAATACCAACAACAGCAATAATAAAAGAATTAGTTTTAATGGAATGAAAGAAGCTTGCATTTCACTTGGCATCTGCCTGAACTCAAAGGCAATGGAAAGCACCCTGTGTCTGAATGTGCTGGAGACTATTCAGGATTAAATGGGATTTGCTACCGCTGCACTAAGCAGTTCCTTAAACTGGTGTGAAGATAACATTGTTGGGGCTCTCAAAAGAGCAAGTCCCTGCCTCACAACCAGCACTGCAACTGCCTTCTACAGCTTAAAAGACAAAGTGCAGCAGAGATGTCTTTTCCCTTTAATTAAAGCTCTAATGGAAGGTTAGGCTGGCAGGGCTTGTACTTGTCCCAGTTTAGCTGAAGTATCCTGTTAGCAGATAGTGTTGAAAGTGCAGTAAGCAAAGAGAACACAAGTATTTTCTAACTTTCTGAGGAGCTGTTCTAACAGCAAGAATGTAGTTGCTGTCTTTCTGCCTATTTAACTGAACAGGCATCAAGAGCGTCTGATGCCTTCAAAGGCGCAGTCTTGGTACAGGACACAGATGTGGAGCAGAATAAAGAACTGGCTTCTCCTTGAAAGCTTCTGGAGCCCACCAGCCCATCCTTCTGCTGGAATGAGAAGAGGAGGCTCAGGGGAGACCTTATTGCCATCTACAACTACCTGAAAGGAGGTTGTAGCCAGGTGGGGTTGGTCTCTTCTCCTCAGCACCCAGCACCAGAACAAGAGGACACAGTCTCAAGCTGTGCCAGCGGAAGTTTAGGCTGGATGTTAGGAATAAGTTCTTCATAGAAAGAGAGATTGGCCATTGGAAAGTGCTGCCCAGGGAGGTGGTGGAGTCACCATCCCTGGAGGTGTTTAAGAAGAGACTGGATGGGGTGCTTGGTGCCATGGTTTAGTAATTAGATGGTGTTGGGTGATAGGTTGGACTTGATGATCTCAAAGGTCTTTTCCATCCTATTCTGTTCTATTCTGTTCTGTTCTACTCTGTTGTGTTCTATTCTATGGTGTTGGGTGATAGGTTGCACTCGATCTCAAAGGTCTGGTCTATTCTATTCTACTCTACTCTACTCTACTCTACTCTACTCTACTCTACTCTACTCTACTCTACTCTACTCTACTCTACTCTACTCTATGCTATTCTATTCTGTGATAGGTTGCACTCGATGATCTCAAAGGTCTTTTCCAACCTGGTTAATTCTGCGTTCTGGACTCTCCCCCTATCTTTTAACACACTGCTTGTTCCAAAAGAGCAAGAGAACAGGACAAGCTCATTAGCCGACCAGCATGAGACATCAGGTAAAACTTTTCTGCCTGTTCCTGTGCTAATCAATACAGCAAGAGTTCCTCTGGATAGAAGTTTGTCATGAGAGTCTGAGTACCCCGAGAGCTGAGTGGATTGGTAGCCATCTGTAGCTGCTTGAGGGAAGTGCAGCTGAGTGTCTGTCAGCCTGTCTCACGGTGTGGCAGTGAGATGTAATTGCCTTGGTTTTTTATTGATCAAGGCCAGAACCTTGCTCAAAATGTCTGGGGTTATTTTTTCCCTCAGATGTCTCATTGCCCCTTCCCCTCCCTTCTACAGAGGCTTCCATTTGCACTGTCATCTTAGCAGATTCCTCTATTCCTGTGGTCTCTGAACAACACTAATGCCAAACCCTTTGTTAGAAGCAGCTGAGAGTATGATCCCAGTACTACAGTGCCCTATTCTGAACTGAGCACCAGCTTACCAAGGTGTCAACACACATTCACTCAGCAGATACATCTGGTGGCTAAAGATGTAATCCTTGTCAAAATTGATTTGTGCTTGTCCCTTTACTGGAATTTATCACCCCTTTTGGCCTATCAGCAGAAGGGAACTTCCAAGCCTTCCTCATCTGATCCAGTGCAACCTTTACTAGCTTACTTGAAACTGCTGAGAGAGACAATTTCATTTCAGTAGTGATATTTGTGTGTCTTAAATGGCTGCATCTATTTTTCTGATCAGATGTCTGTCTGCATCTAAACTGAGTGATGCTTAAGAAGATGAGATGTGCCAGTCACAATCTCTTCTGAGATGCTCCTGGTTTCAGTAACAAAGCTAGCCCCCAGAGCACTCTAAAAATATATGAATCGTGCAAGAAATTTTATCTTGAACTCTCTGTCCATCTATTTAAGGAAAGGGAAACAGGCACTTGCTCATGGTTTTGAAAGTCACTTCTGTGTGAGAGCAAGCATTGCATAAAACATCCTGCTTTTTATAGCCTTGATCCAGCTCCTGAAGCCCTGGCTTTGCCCTTTGTGTGGTGGATGTCTCCACAAACTGTTTCTAGTTTTGCCCAGCAAATATCTCCTCATAGGCATGATCTGTATGGGTCTCACATAATCCCTAGTAACCCAGGTAAATGTGTGCCTAAAGCTCAAGTGAAACACACCAAAACCTATCTGCATTCTAAAGAGGAGTCTACATGACAGAAGGAAACCAACACAACAACATATTGCTGGCTGTTGATTCTGACACTCCTCCCACACAATGCTTTAGTGAGAAGAGCCACCTTGTAAGACTCTGTAGCTCTCCATCTGGCTACACCGTGGAAATGTGGGTAACCAGTCCTAAAGAGCCTTAGACAGAGTCACTGATCATCTCTAAAGCAAGTAAAGGTCATGACAAAGTCTAGGAGAAAGACTTTTCATAAGGGTGTCTGGAGACAGAACAAGGGGGAATGGTTTGAAGCTGAGGGAGAGCAGGGTTAGACTGGAGCTTAGGAAGAAGTTGTTCAGCAGAAGAGTGACAAGACTCTGGAACAGGCTGCCCAGGGAGGTTGTGAATGGATCTTCCCTAGGTGTGTTGAAGATCAGGTTGGATGAGGCCTTGAACAGCTGAGTCTAGTGGAGAGGTGTCTGTGCCCATGGTGGGGAGACTGGAGTAGAGGAGCTCTGAGGTCCCTTCCAACCTGAGTCATTCTATGATTCTGTGACTTCCCAGTGAATTAAGATGAACTGCATCTCTGTACAGAGTTACAGTGCAAACCCCAAGACAGGAAGGAATCATTCTCACCAGTGTTGACAGCACTTTGAAAGACAAATAAGGAACAATTTGATTGTAGCCATTTTCATCCAATATTATGGACTGATGACACAAGCAAATGCCAAGAGTCTCTGTGTTTTAACAAAACACAAGAATATTAATCTATGTTGGCTGAACATCAACCTTATCAGATGTTAATTGAAATGGTTTTGTCTATTTCAAGCACAAAATTTGCAGTCATTTGACTTGTAATCTGTAGGGGGAAAAAAAGGAGACAGCTGGAAAAGGCAGATCAGTTCCATGGAAACAGAGAAACTGACATATTTTATTTCATTTCATCCAATTATAGAATGAAATGGAATGATTTTCAAGCACTTCTCTCTCCATCAATGTTTGTTTGAGGCTTCACACACACAGCCGTCCCAGTGATTTGGGCAGATACCTGTTTATGGACAATTCATGTTCTTTCAGGTTCAGGAGACACTCTGCAAACAAGACTTCACAGAATCACAGACTCACAAAATTACTGAGGCTGGAAAAGACCTCAGAGGTCATCAAGTCCAGCCTATGACCTAACACCACCACATCAGCTAAACCATGCCACCAAGTGCCACATCCAGCCTTTTCTTGAAAGACCTCCAGTGATGGTGACGCCACCACCTCCCTGGGCAGTCCATCCCAGTGCCTAATCAGCCTTTCCATAAGGAAGTGCTTCCTAACACCTAACCTAAACCTCCCCTGGTGCAGCTTCATACCATGCCCTCTTGTCCTCTCACTGGTTGCCTGGGAAAAGAGCCTGACCTCCACCTGACTACTACTTCCTTTTCGGTAGTTATAGAGAGTGATAAGGTCTCCTCTAAGTCTCCTCCAGGCTGAACACCCCCAGCTTCCTCAGCCTTTCCTCATCAGACTTTCCCTCCAGCCTCCTCACCAGTCTGGTTGCTCTCCTCTGGGCTTCTGTTTCAAAAGGTAAATGTGGCAGGGGCGTTTTAGGGTTTTGATGTGATTGAGAATTGTGGCATCTAGGCCTGGAGCCTGAACAGTGTCTGGGAGGCAGGAGAGAGACTGGACACCAGGCATAGCTTGGTTAGGCAGGATCTACTTTATTGTAGGCACACAGGGGTTTTATGATGTAGCTTAATTTTTCCTCTCACTGATAAGTCTTGATAGTCCTGAATAACAAATAAACAAAATAGGAAGCTAGAAGTAGCACCTTGTACTTGCCTGTGCCTTCCATATGCTGAAGAAGATAGGATCATCCTCTGTTTAAAAAGAGAAAACCCGTAGTTCTCAGTGAAGCTAAATGGATGAAGCCTTTCTCATCCCCTGCCATAGCCCTGTGTAGTGCTGTATGTCAAAGGGGCTATTTTCATCTGCCTTCCTGAGGTTATTTGTGTCAAATGTAATTGCTTGCTTTACGCCAGTGAAGCATTTCTGGAACCAGCTGCTTGGATTATCTTTGAATGCTAAGTGGGAAGTATGAAGACATTACCATCTACAGACTCCAGGTTTACACTCTATTAAGGTCAATACAAGCTGCAGTGACCTTAGCTGTTCCCAAGCCTGGGTCTTTACCCATTAGAATCAAACAGTCAGCACGTTCGCCTGAATCCCGCCTCGGTGTAGCTGCTTATACTACATCATACTTAGAGGTTGTCCCAGTGTGACATGTCTGTGAAAACTTGTCATTCCTAAAGGAATGCACTGGATAAAGGATAAAAGAGATAGGCTGAGTCACATCCTTGCACAGAATGTCCTTTCCTAAAATTTGCTGAAAGAGAAAGAAATAGAAAGAGGAGAGTAGGAATACAATAATCGTCCTAGGGGACATACTGAAAATGGCAGAGTCTCTCCTGCTGTGTGCACAGTAAAGGGATCCTGGCTTGGTGCCAGTATTCTGCTCACCCTGGGATTAAATCACACAAATTGAAGTTATTCTAATAGCAGCATGCAGTCAGGATCCATCCCTTGAAATCTTTTCTTTGCAGTTTCAGTGTGCAGTCACATACACTTCTGTGGTGGGTTGAAATTTCCCCCCAGCATTAACTTTGCCAGGCCAACTCAGTTAGAAGCAGCTGAAGCTGTATTTACAAGCAAGAACTACACTCTGCAGTGGAATGCAATTTGTTTAGAATAATCTTTTGTTTTCCTTTTTGCACCCAGTAGTGACTTATTCGTATTTTTCTCCTTTTCTGCTCAGAATCTGTAACTGAATTTTAAAGACATGGCCTAAAGCCACCACAAGTTCAAACTGAACATTTCTACTTCCTCATCCTTTGCAAGACTACAAATCTGTCAGGCAGAGTTCTAGGTGTCTAATGGTGAGACCACACCTCCAATACTGCCTCCAGTTCTGGTGTCCCCATCACAAGAAGGACACAGAGCTGTTGGAGTGAGTCCAGAGGAGGCCATGAAGATGAGCCAAGGGCTGGAGCACCTCTGCTATATGAGGACAGGTTGAGGGAGCTGGGGTCATTCAGCATCAGAAATTTCTGATTTACACATGCCTCTTTGCTGTGCAGAGCAAGGTAATATGGCCCTCAAATGGCAGACACAGAGAAGATCTATATGGGCCTCAGACAGAGATGGTGCTACTTGCTTCACAGATGGTATCTGAGAAGATGATAACCCACAAATAACTTGTGGCTGTCCACTTTGGAAGAGTGGAGATCCACACCTTCTTGCAATCCCTGCTGTTTTGTGCAAGAAGTATCCAAATCTGAGGTGAGATCTGCTGGCCAGTGCTTGGGTTTATTTTTAAACAGTATATGCCTAAAGAAATTTGAGTTTTGGGAAGTGAAAAGAAAGGAGGAAGAAAAGATCCCCAGCAATGTGCAGCCATAAACTAAATCAAGTTAACTTTAACTTATTCTTGGAGTTTCTTTTTCAGCAGGTTTTCCGAGATCCTGTTTTCTGGCAAGCTTTTACCTTTTAAATGATGTGTAATTTCCTTTATTGATCCAAAAATTCAATGCTTCTAGGACATTTGTCAGACCAAACTCAGGCTCTGTGTGTGTAAGGGACAGATGGTGAATAGAGTGGGGCTAAACCCCATTTATTGCAAAGAAAGGAGCCTTAGGGTAGAAATAAGGTCAATTTGCATTCACTTTAAGGGCCCTTTAAGCCATCAGAGCGCAGTAAAATGAGAGTGGTAAGCGGCATGAAGCTGACTGATAGAAGAAATGAGACTATGGCACCAGGAGATTTGTCCTTCTGAAAGGACACTCTTTTAGCTAGCAGGAGGGAAATGCAGGGCTTCTAGATAAATGGATGTGTGGGCTAAGCTTTGGAGAATCAGTTTTGAAATCAGTTGAAAAGGGTTTCCTCTGGAACCAGGAAAGAAGCTGTGTTGCATACATACAGGAGCCTTGGAGGAACGTGCTATAGTGTTATGCTGTCCCAGTGTGCTACCAGAAATATAATAGTGGCTTCATTTGAAATTGCATCAGAATCAGGCTAGGACAGCTTTAAAGAGAGACAAAATTTCTAGGGAGGGCTGGTGGGAGAGTGTACAAACTTCATGAGCTAAGCACTGCACATTGCTGTATGAGAACCTTTGCTAATGTCCTCTGGGACTGAGGCACTGCCTGCAGCAGTAGGCAGCTGTATTGTAGTGTAGTTATTTGTCTGTAGCACTGGTGAGAGGATACAGCACAGCAGAAAACATCCTGTGTTCAAAAAGGAAAACTGAGCTCACCTTGCAGCCACAGGAGTCAGAGTCTGGAGAAGTCCTGCACAGAACCTCCACCTTTTGATTATTGCTATTTGATAGATCCATGATGCTTGTGCCAGCCTAGTAGTGATCAGGGAGATACAGAAGCTTACTCTGGGTAAGAGCTTGTGGCTGACCTTTGTTAGAGATTTCAAATGACTCTGATACTTTTCCATCTGTCATGCACTGTGCATACAAACAAGAAGAGGATTTCCACTTCTTTTTTTCATAAGGTTAGTCTCCTGCTGCTCTTTGTTGAGCAACACTCACCTCAGAAATTGTGCACTGCCCCAGAGAGGGTGTTGTGCTATAGCCGTATGGTAAATCTGTGTGCACTGCTTCAGCTGCTTCCTGTGAATGAGCAGTAAAATGCTGCCTGGTGGAATGACAAAAGCAGCACCCTGGTGTTATGAGACAGCCTGTAACGGGTGCTAAATGTTCCTATCATTGCTAGTGGTGATGGGGACTTCAAATTCAGCTGAAACTGTCTGAAAACAGAGGTGAATCTCAAGTTTTATACTTGTGGCTTTTGTCCAGGCTGCTCGCTTCTGTGGTTTGCTCTCCTGGTGGCCTCAGAAAACCCAGTCCTATTGAAAGCAGCAGGAGTTTGCAATTAACTTGGAGAGAGTCAGAGGACAGGCAGCACACAGAATCTTTTCAGTTCTCATTTCTCCTGAATTTCAAAAAAGTGTTTGATCAAGGGGCTTTCAGTGTGCTCTGTTGTGTTTCATCTGCTTCCCATTCTTCTTCAGCTGTAAAATCTAGAACTCCTTTGCATGCCATTCCTGGTGTGAACATCCATTGGGCAACAAATGGATATTTGTTTCTGGAAGGTCCCAGCCTGCAGGGCTTTCCCTGGCCCAACAAAAGGCTTTTCTTGTAACAGCCCATCACATTTAATAAGAAAAACGTTGAAGGTTTCTTAAGCCTGTATGAGGTGGAAGTACTGTGATACATTAACCCAGGCCCCCTCCCACGGTAACATGACAACCAGGCAACCAGTGGCAGAACAAGAGGCCACACCTTGAGTACTGTGTCCAGTTCTGGGCTCCTCAGTTTAAGAAGGACGTTGAGACACTTGAATGTGTCCAGAGAAGGGCAATGAGGCTGGGGAGGGGTCTGGAGCACAGCCCTGTGAGGAGAGGCTGAGGGAGCTGGGGTTGCTTAGCCTGGAAGAGGCTCAGGGAGACCTTCTTGCTCTCTCCAACTCCCTGAAGGGAGGTTGTAGCCAGGTGGGGGTTGGTCTCTTCTCCCAGGCAACCAGCACCAGAACAAGAGGACACAGTCTCAAGCTGTGCCAGGGGAAGTTTAGGCTGGAGGTGAGGAGAAAGTTCTTCCCAGAAAGAGTAATTGGCCATTGGAAGGTGGTGGAGTCCCCATCCCTGGAGGCGTTCAAATAAGGATTGGATGTGGCACTTGGTGCCATGGTTTAGGGGGACCATGTGGCTAAGTTGGTAGCACATAAGACTCTAACTGGAAAGGTCGTGAGTTCAAGCCTGCAGTGGGCAGGAGAGTTCTCTCTGGGCAGCAATGTCCTCCCTCCTGAAGAGGGGATTGGACTTGGTGCCATGGTCTAGTCATGGGGTCTGTGGTGACAGGTTGGACTGGATGATCTTCGAGGTCTCTTCCAACCTTGGTGATACTGTGGTACTGTGACATAGCACACAAGAAAACAAACAGGTCAAGGCAGCACAGGATTAGCCTGCTCAGCTCCAGGGAGATCCCATGCATAGCTCTCCAGAGCTTAGCTGCCCCCGTGAAAGACTTTTTAGGACACAGTCTCAGGCTGCGCCAGGGCAGGTTTAGGCTGGATGTTAGGAAGAAGTTCTACACGGAGAGAGTGATTGCCCATTGGAATCGGCTACCCGTGGAGGTGGTGGAGTCACCTTCACTGGAGGTGTTCAGGAGGAGACTTGATGGGGTGCTTGGTGCCATGGTTTAGTTGTTTAGGTGGGTTGGATTGGTTGATGGGTTGGACGCGATGATCTTGAAGGTCTCTTCCAACCTGGTGGTGTATTGTATTGTATTGTATTATTGTTTAGTTGTCATGAAGTGTTGGGTTGGACTTAATGACCTCTGAGGTCTTTTCCAACCTGGTTGATTCTGTGATGGGACCAAACCTGAACAGAAGTTTTGATAACGTTATCATTCCTTTAAGTGGGAATCTGAATGGGAAAGTAACCAAGAAAACCTGCTTAAAACAGCACCTGTATAATACTCCTGAGCTGTAGCGTGTCTCCAAACCGGGTCCCTAGGAACCAGCTGTGTGAAAGTCAGTTCATAGAATCATAGAATGGGTTGGGCTGGAAAGGATCTCCACTCCAACTCCTTTGCAGTCAGCAGGGACATCCTCCACTAGATCAGGTGGCTCAGAGTCTTGTCCAGCCTGACCTCGAATATCTCTGGGGATGGGGGCCTCAACTACCTCCCGGGCAACCTGTTGCAGTGCTCCAGCACCCTCATGGTAAAGAACTTGCTCCTAACACCCAGTCTTAATCTGCTCTGCTCTCATTTCAAACCATTGCCCCTTGTCCTGTCCCTATAGGCCTTTGCAAACAGCCTTCAGGTACTGGCAGGCTACTATTAGGTCTCCCTGGAGCCTTCTCTTCTCCAGGCTGAACAACCCCAGCTCCCTCAGCCTGTCCTTGTAGCAGAGGTTCTCCAGCTCCCTGATCATTTTTGTGGCCCTCCTCTGCACCCTCTCCATCAGGTTCATGTTCTTCCTGTGCTGAGGGCTCCAGAGCTGGATGCAGTACTCTGGGTGAGGTCTCATCACAGCAAAATGGCATCTTTGCATCTCTGGCCCTGCTGCTTTTGATTCAGCCCAGGCTGCCACTGGCCTTCTGGGCTGCAAGTGCCCATTGCTGGCTCATGCCCAGCTTCTCATCCCCAAGCACCCCCAAGTCCTTCTCTGCAGGGCTGCTGTCAATGTCTCCATCCCCCAGCCTGGACTGATATCTAGGATTGCCCTGACCTAGGTGCAGGACCTTATGCTTTGCCTTATTGAACCTCATGAGATTCTCTTCAGCCCACCTCTGCAGCCTGTCCAGGTCCCATCCCTTCCTTCAGACTTAGCAACCACACCACTCAGCTTGGTGTCACCTGCAAGTTTGCTGAGGGCACACCCAGAGGCAGTCCCCTACTTACAGTAAATTGAGGTCACCTCTCCATGAACTGCTTATATGGTAATAACAAATATGAAGAAGGCAGATATGGACTCTTGCTGTTTGCAGAGCACAGCACCTGTTTGATCTGTCTGTGCTTGTTAATGGAAAGCTACAATTAGAGCCTCTCAGTGTTTTACATAAAGCCCTGGTGCAGACTTCATAAGGCTCCCACCACACATTTGCCAATAAAGAGCACCAGCAAATGTAACTGTCACATGTTTGGGGGGTTGCCAAGGAATGGGGTTTAACTTACTGATTAGAGAGCAAGTGAGGAGTTAAAAGGCAAAAGCACTGTACAGCAGATCAGATTTAAACCCCAGACTGACCAGAGCTAGGAAATTGCTGCCATGTCCCTTTAGATGGCAGGGATACAGCTGTGTTCCTGCAGGGGGCTTGTATCTTTGGATACTGAAGGAAGAGCTGAGAAGAAGAGGTTGGTAGTGGTGAGAAGTCTGAATCTCTCGTGTTTAGTCAATCTGTTGGTTTCAGAGTAAGTGTTTTTGGGGCAAGACTGCTAACCACCAGAGTATAAAGCAGCTCTTCCCTTCTCAGATGCAGTCTGGACATTATTTGGGTAGGGTACTTGGGCATCTGATAATTACCTCTTGAAAGCACATATCTGAAATGTCAGACAGCAACATGGAGAATTTTGTAGTCCACTGCACAGAACAGAAAGATCCAAGCTCTCACTCCTCCTTGGGAGTCTCCATTGGGTTAGTTGGATAGTCTGTGAATGAACAAACTGAAAGATTCCTTCTTTGCAAAACCAGCAGCCCAAGCCAGTGCAGGACCTGGTGTCCTCTGCATTCCTTATGTTGTCTTAGTGTCCTGCTGTATGTGACCATGCAATAGAAGAGGAAGGATCTTTGGGGTCCTGCCACCTGTAGGAACTACAACTCTTTTCATGGTTACCAGATTGCACATTCTAATTATGCAGGGAGTGATCTTGGAAGCTGAATCAAAATGAGAAGTCTACTGCAAGAACACTATTTCTGTTTTTAATTTGCTTTTCTGATTGGAGTTAATTTTAGTTTCCTATTTAAACTGTCTTGTTTTTCATAAACCTTCAGGTCTGGTATCTTCACTGCAGAGCAAATTCTCCATTAGCTCAGTCATATTTTTATGGGCAGAGGATAGGATTGAGAGGGAAAAGGCAGCAAATGGCAGTGTTAAGTGCTTGTTCTGTGAGACCACCTAGAAAAGATGCTCTCAAAATCAGAATTGTAAGTGATGTCATGGCAGCATGCATTAGGAATAGATAACCCTTCCCTCAGCTCTGCAAAGCTGTCAAGTTCATCAAAACCATGCTGGCAGACTGACAAAGGAACTGCTGGGAATGGTCATAGAATCATAGACTCAATAAGGTTGGAAAAGACCTCAGAGAACATCAAGTCCAACCTATTACCTAATACCTCCTGACTAACCAAACCATGGCTTCAAGTGCCACATCCAGTCCTTTTTTGAACACCTCCAGGGACAGTGACTCCACCACCTCCCTGGGCAGTACATCCCAATGGCCAATCTCTCTTTCTGGGAAGAACTTTCTCCTCACCTCGAGCCTAAACCTCCCCTGGTGCAGCCTGAGACTGTGTCCTCTTGTTCTGGTGCTGGGTGCCTGGGAGAATAGACCAACCCCCGCCTGCCTACAACCTCCGTTCAGGTAGTGGTCTTGTCTACCTGCCTGCTTCTTGTGTTTCTGCTTGGATGTTCAAAGTTGGCCAGTGTTGGAGACACTCTATTAGCTTCAGACTTTGAACAAAGCCAGAATAGCTGTTCTTGCGTTCTTTTCTTCTGGACAATTGTTTTGGTCTGTGGTCAATCATTCAGGTTACTTATACAGTTCCTTTTGGCCTTTAAGCAGCAGTCCTGCAGCACTGGCACATGGGTCATGCCTGCTAAGGAGGGCAGTTCTGCCAACTGCCATCCTGTTGTCTGCATGTTTATGAACAAGAGCTTGAGCAGAGAAGGTGAAGAAGAGCTGAAGCTGGCTGAGTAAGATGTCAGAGGTACAACCAGCAAGAAATGACAGTTTACAATGTGAGGCAGATAAAAATATCAATTAATAACCCAAATGTAAATGAGGTTATTTTACCTGCTGAAGCATTCATGAAGGGGGCTGAAGGGAGATTCCCACAGCCTGGGTGGAGTTTGCAAATATGGCAAACTCTCAAAGTGTTAACCTGCTGTAGAATATGAGGTACAGAGTAAGATGATGGTAAGAGATCTGAACATGTGGAGGCTGAAGTGCTTTGAGTAGAAGTTGTTCCCTGAATTGCACAAGGCAGAAACGATGAAAGGATTTCTCTTGCAGGTCGAGGTAATGCCTTTTGTAAAGTAGAAAGTAATAACTGTGAAGAAACTTAGGTGGGTTTTTATAGAAGAGGTATAGAAATGATCCAAGAGATTGCACAGGGAAGAGGTTAGCTTTATGGTTGGCAAAGTAGTAATGACAGAAATGAGGCATCGAATTTGAAGGTAAAAGAAGAAGAGTGGTGGTTCTTTTAAACTTCTAGCCTCAGACATGAATCTCTGCAGTTTATAGGCCTCAGTCCCTCCACTTCCAAACCAGCAGAATTGTTTAAGCTCTTGCCTTCTGTCAACCATCCACCAGAGCAACACAAAACTGTGGTTGAGTTCAACCCTGTGGTGTCCAGCGATGCAGTAGAGCACCCTGTGGTGATGATACTACTGCCACAGTGAAGGTGCTTCACACATTCCCTGCAATCCTGAGCCTCAGGCTAGCTCCTTGTAAGGCTTGCTTCCCTCGCCCCTGTGTCAGGTGCTTTGTACATCACCTGTAGTGTGGGAGACTGACACTTTCTTTCTCACTCTTCCCAAAGTTTCCCTGATTTCTATAGCCACAAAGCTACCTCTGTAGATAAATGTGTTCTTTTGTCTGGCCTGCCTGGAGAAAGCTCCTGTCATGACAGTGCTAAACACTTTTTAACAGATGCAGAAGCCCCTCGGTTTTATCATTTACCATGTAAGAGCCACTTAGATTTTAAGAGTGGCTGCCCAGAGAGGTTGTGGAGTCATCTTCTCTGCAGATAGTCAAACCCCACCTGGATATGATCCTGTACAACCTGTTCTAGGTGAAGATGCTTTAGCAGAGGAGTTGGAATAGCTGTCACCAGAGGTCCCTCCCAACCCTTATCATTCTGTGATCCTGTGATGTCAAGAGCAAGCAAGGGGAGACCTGAGGCTGGGAGAATGCTTTAACTGTGTAATAGTACATTGCATTTTTGTTTAGGGGAGCCCTTCAGGAGATGCTGCCACAACCATATAATGAGTTTCCCTCCTGATTTCCCTTGCTGCTTTTTCTCTGATCAGGATCTCAGCTTCCCTATGAGATCACAGCACTGTCACCTAGAGAAATAATGCCTTGGGTTCTTTTCTGCTTAAAACCACTTGCTTGTTCATTTGTCTGCTTCTCCTCAGAGGGACCCCTGTTGTTTTTATTTAAGTTCATGTCTTTGAATGGGAATGAATCAGTTAGGAAAATAATTAGTTTCCCTCCTTAGTGGACTTGGTTTGTTAACAAGAATAATGAATGTAATCGTCTGGCCTGCTGATCCTGAGGATGCCATCACACTGAAAGGTTACCCTCCTAGATAATAATGATCTAATTGGCCCTTTTAATATTGCATTACAGATTGTGTAAGTCCTTACTGCATTTGATTAGCAGTACAGGGATCCACTCCATCACCACAGGGACCCCCTTTCTTTTTCCTGAGGGGCAAAGCAAGCAGAAAAAAGGCATTAAAAAAAACTTAAAAGAAATATGGAACATTCAGATAGGATTCTCCTGCCTGAATTAAACCAATTTCTAAATAAGGTTGGGTTTGGGTTTTGGTTTGTTTTGGGTTTTTTTCAGTGGCAATTAAAACCAATGAGTCAGTGCCTGCCTTGATGTTCGGTAGGGTGTGCTACTTCTGCTGTAACTCACTTGCAGGGTGAACGGAAGAGAGACGAGAGAAGGAGATGAGAAAGCACAGCAGTATTTTGCTGCTGCTGCTGCTGGCACAGAAAGGCTAGAAAGCAAGGTGTTGCTAGTGCTAGAAGTTAGAGGAGGGGCTGCAAAACTTTCCAGAGTGAGATGTTATGAAATGATACCACATGTGGCAAGTAAAAGCCCAGCAGGAAAAGTATATAAAGGAGGAGTGATTTTTAAAGTAGTTGTTCACCTTCTAAACCAAGAACCCCGCACAGATAACAACCTGTGCTTTTTCTCTTGCCTTTTCTCTTGCTAATACCAACAGGTGTTCTACAGCTCAGTCCAGGGGAAAATCCTAAAATGGGATTGCAAGCTCTGGGGGTTTTGAGTGCAGGTAGACTCAGAGTTAATAAATTGGAAGCCTACAGAAAATTACAGGGAAGTAAAATGCTAAAGGGGCTGTAATTGTGGAGCTTCCAAAATGCTGGGCATGTTTGGTAGGAACAAGTCAAATAGATCTCATGTTTATGCATCCTGAATTTCTCCTGTGCAAGTTTCACACTGGTGTCCATTACAAGAAGGTTAATACACCTGTATTAGCATTCCTGAGAACTCTGTGGGAGCTTTGGAGCACGTGGACTTAAAGCCTGGTGCTGTGAAATTCCACTTCATGGATCCCATCAGGAGAGTGAAAGGCAGAGTAGCAATGTGGCTGTTTGGACCAGCTGGAGCTGGTAACTCCTAACAGCACCCAGCTGAAATCCAGTGTGATTCAGATAGGTTTACTGTTCTTCATGCTGGTGGGATGCAGTAGAATGCACATCTTCACGACCTTTAAATGTTGCTCTTGCCTGTGTGAAGGGCAGTGTTGGGAGGATGGAGCCAGGCTCTGCTCAGTGATGGCCAATAATAGGATGTCCAATAGAGGACACAGTCTCAAGCTGTGGCAGGGGAAGTTTAGGCTGGAGGTGAGGAGAAAGTTCTTCACAGAGAGAGTTGTTAGCTGTTGGAATGTGCTGCCCAGGTGGAGTCCCTGTCCCTGGAGGTGTTCAAGAGAGGATTGGATGTGGCACTTTGTGCCATGGTTTAGGAGTCATGAGGTGTTGGGTGACAGGTTGGACTTGGTGATCTTTGAGGTCTTTTCCAACCTTATTGATTCTGTGATTCTAGGAGAAGGGGCAATGGGTGCAAGCTGGAGCAGAGGAGGTTCCACAGAAACATAAGGAGAAATTTTTTCACTGTGAGGGTGGCAGAGCACTAGGGCAGGCTGCTCAGAGAGGTTGTGGAGTCCTCCTCCCCTGAAGACATTCAAAACCCACCTGGATGTGTTCCTGTGTGACCTGCCCTAGGTGACCCTGCTCTGGCAGTGGGGCTGGACTGAGTGATCTTTCCAGGACCCTTCCAATCCCTAATATTCTGTGATTTTGTGTCGTTCTGTGACTTTACTAGGAGCTAAATCGGGACTTGCAGCAAGAGTGCTGAACTTAAAACCTGAGAGTAAAGAGACATCAGCAAAATGCCCCTCCCCTCCATCCTGTTTCTGGAAGAGAAGGAGGAGCTGAACTCTGATCAGAGAAAAGCATAATGTGAAGAGCACGCAAGGGAATCGTGATATTTTGCAGGCATTTTTAGAAGGATGGCAAAGCTCTCTGTCACGATGCTGTCAGTGTGGAATGCAAATCAAAATGCAGTACTTCTTATGGCAGGACAGTGTGACCTGACAAACCATTAGGCTGATATTCAATTTGCAATAAGGTACAGATGAGGGGAAAAACACAGCCCAACGGAAAGGAGCTCTATTTCGGGTAGGAATCCAGCCGGGGGTTTCAGTTAGCACGCTCAAGGCCTACAAAACCACCTTTACTGCTGCTGTTAGTCAGAGTTGTGTTAAATATAACCTGACCCAGTGTCATTGTGTAGTGTAACTTCCTCTGCATGCACTTTTAAAAGTGTAATGAGAAGGAATTGGACTTCTTCCACGATTTCAGCTCCTTCTTATGGACCTGTGTGCTTATGCAGATCGCCTCTTGCGGCTGCTGAGGGAGTGCTCGCGCTCTTTTTCTACTCGCTCTCTAATGAACTGCTGCAGTGCATCACAGAATGTTAGGGGCTGGAAGGGATCTCAGAAGCTCATCCAGTCCAACCCCCCTGCCAGGGCAGGATCACCTAGAGCACATCACACAGGAGCACATCCAGGTGGGTTTTGAGTATCTCCAGAGAGGGAGACTCCGCTCCCTCCTGAGCAGCCTGTTCCAGTGTTCTGTCACCCTCACAGGGGAAAAGAATTCTCCCTCATGTTCACATGGAACTTCCTGTGCCTCAACTTCCACCATTGCCCCTTGTCCTGTCATTGGGCATCACCCAGCAGAGCCTGGCTCTAGCCTCTCAGCACTCACCCTGCACCTCTTTATAAACATGAGGTCAGGCTCCTCTTCCCCAGCTCCCTCAGTCGCTCCTGCATCACTGGAGCAGTAGGATAATGCAGGTGTGAGGTAGACACTGTAGGAAAAGAATCCTAAGTAAAGAGATATGGGTCTTAGGCAGAGCATGCCTTATGGTTTGTTCATTCTTCACACTGGCCAAGGCAACTACACAGATTGGTTTGGGGTGGCAAACAAACTGAATTGCCTTTGAGAACTGATGGATGTGAGAAAGGAAAGGATTTTTTTCCCTCTCTCTCCATCCTTTTTAAATATTACAAAACACCTCTACAGATTTGTTGTCAGCTAAGCACTCTGTTACATAATCTAGTGGAACTAGTTCTGGTACTAGCAGGGTTCTCTGATGTATCTGCCGACAGTGATGTAGTTGCTGAGATGAAATGCAGGTTGAAATGGAAACAGCTTTTTTGGTGTTTTTTCTCTCTCCCCCCCCAATCTGCACTTTATGTCTATTTCGGATGTTTCTGCCCTAGACATGATTCCAAAGTTAATTATTAGTTACCAGGTGATTTGAAGAGAGAAGTATTTGCTTTCTAAATCCCAGTGCTCTCAATAGTCCTGGCTCTCCAGCAGAGCAGTTGTTCAGGCTGGAAGGGAGTCAATGCACTATGGTATGGTGTGATACCAAACACAGTGAAGAGCTTGGCAAGGTGTAGCACTGGCTCAGACTTTGGATATTGAAACAGCTGTCTCTTGATGCCATCTAGCCTCTTCCTTCATCCTCATTGCTTCTATAATTAAATATTTATATCCTCTCCACAGAGAAAAACACAGAGGGCTCCTTCCAGGCAGACAATTTTGATGCTGTTACAGAATCACAGAATGTTAGGGGCTGGAAGGGACCTCAAAAGCTCATCCAGTCCAACCCCCCTGCCAGAGCAGGATCACCTGGAGCACATCACACAGGAGCATATCCAGGTAGGTTTTGAATATCTGTTGGCCTTCTTGTGGAGAATCTGCTAGGAAGAGATGACTTCAGGTTCTGCTGGAGGTTGTCACAGTATGGGCATTGCTTGCTACACATAGCTAGTAAGGGTGCACAGGGTGGAGCTTCAAAAGGCCCTTGGCCAAGAAGCCAAGAATGAAGCACATGCATGAAAGGTCACTGCATCCTCAGGCACTCTCCCAGAGATCATGCCCTTGACTTAGGCGCCAGTACCTGCTGTGCCAGTGCTCTGTCTGGCCCACTCAGCAGGGAGGAGCATTGTGAGCTGAAAATGCTGCATTTGTGTCCAGAAGAGTTGCCACCATTTGAACAGCTCTGTGTTTTCTGCAGTCGTTTTTTCAAGTAGCCATCTACCAAAATAAATTCAGATCTTGCCACCTCAGCTGGAACAAGTTGCAGGTAGTTTGGCCTCTTGGTTCCCAGGCTCTTCACTGTGGCAGGTCTTTATTAGCACAGGTATCAGACTGCAGTAAATGACTGGATGGTTACTGAAATGTTTATTATGTTGTTTAGAACTCAGCAATCTCTGCTGGTGTCAACAGGTGAAGGACCAAAAGTGTCCCCTTTATGACAGCCACTTTTGGACTAAGTATCTGAAAGCCAAGGCAGTGCTTAGTAGATCTGCTGACAAAGGTATGGAAGAGCTCTGAAAAGGGATTGTTCAGAAAAGAGCAACAAAACTGCCTCTGCCTCTGAAAGACAAGTGAGCAGAATCCTGTTCAATCTGTTTATGCAGTCACTGTAAGTCATCAAAAGTAATTTTTAATTAATTTCATTGGGAATTTTACAGCCATAGGCTAGAACTCCTGGGGAAAGGCATGGAGGAGGCACTTGTTTGGAGTAATAACATTGGATGGATGGATGAAGATGATTCTGAGATTTTACCTATGAATTCATGACCAGAACAGAGAAGGCTGCTTTGGTTTTCATAGCAGAGGAGAGGTGAACAGCCCAGCTGCCTGCACCACAGGACACATTTGGTTTTGTACCCACTTCTCTTTGACACATAATATTCCAGGTTTAAGGGAGGCATGGCTTCACAGGCTCACAGGATGTTAGAGGTTGGAAGGGACCTCAGGAGTCTCTGAGTCCAGCCCCTCTGCCAGAGCAGGACCATAGAATCCAGCACAGGTCATACAGGAACGCATCCAGATGGGGCTTGAAAGTCTCCAGACAAGGAGACTCCACAACCTCTCTGGGCAGCCTGCTCCAGTGCTCTGTGACCCTCACAGTGAAGAAGTTCCTCCTGATGTTGAGGTGGAACCTCCTGTGCTGTAGTTTATACCCATTGCCCCTTGTCCTAAATTCAGGAACTACTGCATTCATTTGCACAACTGAGACTTTGCTGTTTTCTCTCTCTCTTCAAGGTGGATATTATTTCCTTAAGCTGGAGTCACCCTTTAACAACTTTCTCTTGTTAGCTGACTGCTCCATGGCTCCTCTAGCTGCTGCTTCAGGTCAAGTGGTGATGTGAGAGCAGCCTGCCAGCATCTCTGTGATGGCTGTGCTTCCTCCTGCCTCTGAGCACTGATTCTGTTGGGCTTCTTTGCCTTCTAGTGCTAGGGAGAAAGAGACATTTTTACAGAAGGCACAGGTGTGGAAACTCGACCTGCTAGCTCCAGGGATGGCAGATCTTTGTTCCCAGTACCCTTAGGAAGCATGCTGTGGTGAAAAGGTGACTTGGAGGTAAGACTTTGCTAGAACCATCTGACAATGCAAGGTGGGAGGTGCTAAATGATCAGTGTTGTGTGCTTGGCAGTGACACTCCTCCTTTGGCTCTTGCAGTGGTTAGGCTTTTACTAGCAGGCTGTGGAAGGACCCCATTTTCTAGCAGCCAAACCTCTCCCTATTCTCTCTTGGTGCAGATGTTGTTTTGTGTGGATGCTGTGGTGCACAGCTGCCTACTTACAGCACTTCTGCAGTGACAGCAGACTGCTGTCAGCCCCAAGGTGTTCTCAGAAGAAGGCTCCTTGGTAATGTGAGCATTGCCCCCTTTCACCCTTGACTTGTTCAGAATCTTGATTTGAGGGCTCTGGAGGTTTACTTTCCCCCTGGGCTCCTGGGACTTCAGCTAGAGCTGCTGGGTTTGGAGCAATTCAATAGTTATAGAGTGGCAACATTTATTAGGTTTGCAATATCGGTGGTGTCTGTGCTGTGAGCTTGGGCCCCTACCTGTGCTTCAGTTGCTTTGAAAGCTAGTTCTTCTGTATATATTTCTTTCTTTTAAAAATGGGATTGGAATTCCAACTTCATTGACTTGGTCTTGAAAAATTCAGAGATAGTTTTACAGGTGATTTACCAAAACCCATCAATCCATCTGCTCCTTGGGCCACTTGTGAAATGTAATTATCAGTTCACCTGCAAGGGGGAACTTCTGCTCCAGACATCTGTCTTCTGTGTGAAATGATTAGCAAATTAATGCTGTAGGTTCCAGTAAACAATATTCATGATAATATATATGTGTGTGAACTACCCCAAATGTTAACCAAACTCCCAAGATGTTTCTCAGTCAGTGATTTAAGGAATCACAGAGAGTTGGGGATATTCAGTCTGGAGAAGAGAAGGCTCCCAGGAGACCTAATTGTGGCCTTCCACTTTCTGAAGGGGGCTACAAGAAAGCTGGGGAGGGACTTTTGAGGGTGTCAGGGAGTGATAGGACTGGGGGAATGAAACAAAACTAGATATGGGGAGATTCAGATTGGGTGTTAGGAAGAAATTCTTCCCCATGAGGGTGGTGAGAGACTGGCACAGGTTGCCCAGGCAGGTGGTGGAAGCCTCACCCCTGGAGTTTTTTAAGGCAGGCTGGATGTGGCTGTGAGCAACCTGCTGTAGTGTGAGGTGTCCCTGCCCATGGCAGGGGGTTGGAACTGGCTGATCCTTGTGGTCCCTTCCAATCCTAACTATTCTATGTTTCTATGATTGGATGCTGGGCTCACATGAAAAGCTTTGTTTAGACAGTGTGTTAGCAGCCTTCTAGAACTATCCAAATAATAATAATAATGTAAATAACTAACATGTAAATAAAAAGTGATTAAATAAATATGAAGATATAAATAGGAAGTGAACCTTTCTCTGTACTACTAGTACTAACAGTGCTGCCTTCTGACATGGATAAACAGGAGGAAAAAGCTGTGAATGGTTTCCAGTGCAGTCCCAACTGCCTCATTAACACTTGTGGGGTACATGAAAGCACAGTGCTTCAGGAAAACGTGCTGAGGGGGAAATCTAATCTTTGTAGTAGAAAATGTAAGGAGTGCGTGGAAAATAAAGAGCAGCCACCCACTTTCCACTTCTGGCAGGCTCCTCAGAGGGAAGTGACTTGTTTGCTATGCAGGCCAAATCTCTGTTGGCTTCCCAGAGCAATTAAGAGACTCTCAAAGTCCAAACCATTAGCCTCCTTAATTAAGACAGCATGATTAAATCAGTGGATATATTCCCCAGAGGCATGAAAATCATGTTTCTGTAATCCAGGCTGTCGCATGTAGGATTTTATTCTGCTGGTAGTGCTGATCATAGAATTGTTAGGGTTGGAAGAGGCCTCAAGGATCATCCAGTTCCACTCCCCCTGCCATGGGCAGGGACACCTCACTCTAGATCAGGTTGCCCAGAGCCACATCCAGCCTGGCCTTCAAAACCTCCAGGGATGAGGCTTCCACCACCTCCCTGGGCAGCCTGTGCCAGAGTCTCACCACCCTTATGGGGAATAACTTCTTCCTAACACCCAATCTGAATCTCCCCATTTCTAGTTTTGTTCCATTCCCCCCAGTCCTATCATGCCCTGATACCCTAAACGGTCCCTCCCCAGCTTTCTTGTAGCCCCCTTCAGATACTGGAAGGCCACAATAAGATCTCCTGGGAGCCTTCTCTTCTCCAGACTGAACAGCCCCAACTCTCTGTCTGTCCTCATAGGAGAGGAGCTCCAGCCCTCTGCTCATCCTCATGGCCCTTCTCTGGACACCTTCCAGCACCTCCTGATCCTTCCTGTAATAGAGGCTCCAGGACCGAACACAGTGCTCCAGCTGGGGTCTCACCAGAGCGGAGTACCCATCCAGTGGGCTTCTCCTCGGTGCATGCCAGTTGGACCTGTTCATGTAGGTGATATTTTAGGTCTCTGCAGTGCTGTATTCTTTATTCTGATTTTGGAAGGCAGCTTTGGATTGGTTTGCCTAGGTGTCAAAAAATCCCAACCAACCAACCACAACAACAAAACCCCAGACTGTCTGCTTTTAACTTTCTGCAGTCTCAGCTTCATCATTTAGCACAAAGGCTGCATGAAAACACATTTCTTAGTGTGCTGTTGCCTCAGAGAGCAAGGCAGGTCAGTCACTCAGGGCAATGGTAGAGCTGAAGCTGTTGCTGTAGAGCTAACTAGATTTTTGGCAGCCCTTTTGCTTTTGTTCATAACCCTTGCTTCTGTAGTATTTTTAGCTCATCTAATTTATGTATTTAACTGTGTTTGTGAAAATGGAGATTTAAAGTGATAAACCTGCCAAACTGTACTGTCATCTGCCTGGTATAGATCAGTCACTAGGAACCATCAAATCTGCTAACTGACCTTCAGACTAATTGCAGCTCTTAGTCCATGGAAGGTGCTTAGAGGATTTTAACTCTATTTTTGCCTCGTATGTGCTCAGTTTTGTCTTTTCATGGAGCTTTCCAAAACCACTTTGGAAGCAGAGCTGAAGACCTGATGGGAATGGATTTGGATATCCTGAGTGACAAATAGTAGTGAAGAGCACAGTGCCTTCACTGTGATCTGTTCAGTTGGTGATGAATAGGCTTTCTGAGCAAGCATAGCTGTATGTACTCTTAAATAGGCTCCTGAAGTCCAAACAACACAGCTTTAGGAAGTGAGCAGAGAGTGACCTGCTGGTTAGACTGGCAAGTCAGCATCTGCACGTGGTGAGTGACGCCCAGCCACGCTTTCCTAGCTTCAAGGGGGAGGTGAAACATTAGGACTTCAGTACAAGGACAGTGGGGCTCTGGAGTAGGCTGCCCAGGGAGGTTGTGGCTGCCTCTTCTCTGGGGGTGTTGAAGGGCAGGTTGGATGAGGCCTTGAGCAGCTGAGTCTAGATGAGAGGTGTCCCTGCCCATGGCAGGGAGGTTGGAGTAGGTGAGCTCTGAGGTCCCTTCCAACCTGAGCCATTCTTTGATTCCATGACTAATGACCTCCAAGTCTGAAGTTTGTGCAAACTGATGGACGTCAGCAATGTTTTCTGCACTCAGCTCCCAGCTCTCCTCTAGTCTGTAGTACATCTGTTAGAAAGACAGCTGGACACAGCTTAAGGAAATCCCTGGATCCCCAAGTAAATAAATCCAGCAGATAATTACCATCACAGCTCATAATTACCAGTTCTCCTCTGCTTGGGTGTGACATCAATTTGCAACCAGTCCTTTTACTTTTCCTGACATTGATCTACATTCAAAAGTCTTTTCCATGGGTAGGTAGCTTAGACCATGGCAGTGTAATCCTCTAATGTTCCAACTGAGATCTGAAAACTCCCTCTCGTTTTCTGTGCTATGTAGTCGCCAATCACTTAATTTTTCACCTCCTGCACAGTTCCTGTCCAGCCTTCGGATGTATTAACACTAATGATACTTTACACTCTTTTAATTGAAAAAGTCAAGCTCATAACTCCCAACCCCCTTAGACTGTAGCTATCTGACTGCTTCTTAACTGCCTCTAAGCCAGAAACTTGCAGAACCACTGAGAAATAAAATTATCTACTACATCTGGTTCCGTCTCCAGACCTTTCAAAGAAGAGTGTGGTTCCTGGGCAGGTGCTTCACTGAAAATTACACAAGATATCCTTCATGCTGTCTACTTCTAATGCTGCTGCTTGCATCTTGCTTTTTCTTCTCCTGACTCCACACCTGTGTGGTGCCACTGTGAAGAAGATGCCTAAAAATCCTACAGTACCTGGTGACTGCTGAAACAGAAAACCCTGAGGCTCAGTGTATTCCTGTCAGGATTTTGTCCACAAGTGGGTAACAGAAGGAAGATCTCCATCCCTTTTTTTTGCTGTTGTAGTAGCTCAGGGAGAACAGAAGGCTGTCTGTTTATTCAGAATGCTGGAAAAAGCTTGATGATGGCTGTTGGGGAGGATAAGATCTTCTGTGTCTCAGTAATCTCTTGATCTAAGCAGTGCCCTTCAAACAATCTTCACACAACCATATACTAAGCCTCTAGCTGATAGCAGCTACCCAAGGGTAGCAGGGGCAGATGGTAAGCACCTTGTGTCTTCTCAGTTCTTGTAGCAAGTCAAATGCTTTCTTGTGCTTACCATAAATACCCTTCTCAAGTGACATTCTGGAGCGAGGCAGATGCCTTTGTTTAGCCAGTTGGATCTGTTGGGCACAGGGGTTCTCTTTTGGGGTCCTGCTGTCTGTGAGAAAGTGCTCTGTTGCCATTAGAAACTGTCCAGGCTTCTCTAAAGGGGTTCAGTGGCTCTCAGTTCTCACTTTTTCTTTTCCAATAGGTCCTCTGCTTTCAGTTCAGTGTGAAGAGTTAAAAGAGTGGGACCTCTCTAATATCTTTCCTAGTTATTACTATCTGGGTGATTTAACTGGAACACATTGCCCAGAGAGGTAGTAGAAGCTGCATCGCTGGAAGCATTTCAGGTCATGTTGGGCAGGGCTCTGAGCAACCTGATCTAGTTGACAATGTCCCTGCTCACTGCAGAGGGGTGGCCTAAATGGCCTTAAAGACCCCTTCCAACCCCAACCATTCTATGAACTGAATATTCCAGCTCTAGCTGTTGCTAAAAATGTGGCTAAATGTCAACCTTCTTCATTTTTCAGTGTTTTTCCCTTGATTACAGATAGAAGTAAAATGCAGTTTAAACCTTTAGCAGTTTAACTCGGGGAATTTTAAACTCACCCATCTGTCTTATTCCATTGTGCTGCTCTTACTATGTGGTGTTCAGCAGTCCATCAGCTGTCAGCAAAAGAACTGCCTCACTCTCTCTCTTCATTTTCCCCCTCCTTTAGATCTATGCAAAGCAACAAGAGCTTCTCAGTGTCAAACCTGGGCAGCTTGAGAATTCATCTTGGCTATATTTACCCACAGATGAGGTGGCAGTAGTAAAAGCATTGTGCAGAAGGCAATTAATTAGATTTCTTTTTAATGATAGGAGAAATCATTCATTAGAGGTGCTCATTTCTGTTCTGTGGATGACAAATGGGTTTCTAAAAGTATCATCAGCTACAGGCTCAGCTCTTCAGTACCTGAAGTTGGATTAAATGAATCCCACAGGTGGGAATTCCTCTCTGTTCACCTTTGAGAAGCTGAATCCAAAAGGCCACAAGCTACAATTGTACATCAGGGTGGGTAGCAGAATCAGTGAAGGGAGGAATGATGAAGGACAGGAAGAATGGGGAAAGAGAAATGAAAAGCCATAATGGAAGCACAGGGGGGGGGGAAAAAAAACCACAAATGGAACTGGAAGATATTTTGTGCTACATTTAGGAAATATATATCTAGAAAAATAGGGAGGAAAGGAAAAAAATATAAGATCAGGATTGAATAGTTCATTCCTTCCAGAAACTTCTGATTCTCTGCAGTAATTACTTCCAAAATACAACACTTGGAGGGGAAAAAACAACACAAAACCCAACCACCCATACTGCAGAGCCTTTAGAAGCTTTGTTCTTAATTCCTAGCTTGCAGAGTGTCTGTTTTACAGGGACTTGTTCTTTAATATAATTCAGCCTAATGAGACTGCACCGAGTGTAACTGGAGGTAGTGTGGTTTATTATTTCCCTAGTTATTGGCTAAGAAAATTGAATGTGGGGAAGGAATCTCATCCATCCTCCTTCCTGTGCCTTATATCACAAATGGCCAATTAAAAGTGAGGCAGGGGAGCAGCAAACGTTTCCTTTCCCTCCCGAACCCGTCTGTTCTATTTACGTTCAGAGACTCACATTAAGGCGGTGCAAGGCAATTTCTTCTTGTTGGTAGCACTGCACAGGATGTAAATCACTCCTGGAGCTTGGCTTCTTCTAATCTCCAACTTCTGTCACGGGCTGTAGTTAGTGTGCAAACACCCAGCATGGCTTAGCAGTACAGCCAGCTGTGAAGCTGTGAGAGCGTGAAGCTCAGCACGGCCTAAGCAAATGACTATTTACCAATCTTCGCTGATGCCTTTGGCAGTCATGTGCTGACATGCAGCTGCCTTTGCATAAGGATTTTGCTTTTCCCCAGTTTTCAGCCCTTGTGTCTACTGATCTGCTAGAGAGAATCCAACAGAGAGCCACAGGGATGATTAGGGGGCTTGAGCATCTCCCCCATGAAGAGAGACTGAAGCCCTGGGGCTGTTTAGTCTGGAGAAGACTGAGAGGGGATCTCATCAATGTCTATCAATAGCTGAGGGGTGGGTGTCAAGTGGAGAGGGCCAAGCTCTTTACAGTGGTGCACAGCAATAAGAGAAGGAACACCAGGTACAAGCTTGAACATAGAAGATTTCACCTCAGCATGAGGAGAAACTTCTTTACAGTGAGGGTGACAGAGCCCTGGAGCAGGCTGCCCAGAGAGGATGTGGAGTCTCCTCCTCTGGAGGCTTTCCAAACCCTCCTGGATGCATTCCTATGCAGACTCCCCTATGTGATCCTGCTCTGGCAGCGGGTTGGACTGGATGATCTCTGGAGGTCCCTTCCAAACCTGTGAGACTGTGATCTGATATTTTTTTTTATCCTTGCTTCCATCAACTTGCCTGATGTGGAAGCCAGACCTCCTGGATGGACTGGTTTCCCAGATCACACACCCCAAACTTTTTCAGGATGGGTGTCCATCTGTGAATGACTTCTTCCCTTTGAGTTGATTAAACTGGTTTATGGTTGACATGAACCAGTTTAATGTTCTCTCATGTGGTTGGTTTTATCCACACCAGTTTATCTTGCCTACTGTTGAGCAGTGTATAGGGCACCAAGAGCTCAGCAGGCTGATTAGCATTAGAGGATGAACATAAAATTAGTATACATTGTGGTTCAGAATGTAGAGTCTTGTCATGTTTCCCCTTGGAATAACTCAGAAGTGTATGCAGCCACTTTTGCCCAGATGCTGCCCTTTGTTATTAATTTAGTTTGCAATCTGTTTTTCATTATTTTGGCAGAGACAACACGCTATTCTCAGCTGCCTATTTAGGCACCCTGCGTGCAAGCTCTAACAAGTCTCTGGTGCGTTTTTCTTTCTCCCTTCTTATTGATCCCTCAGCTCTTCCACTGCTTCAGTGGGTGATGGTTTCCTGTCTCTGTATTGCCAGAGATGAAAGAAGGCAGGTAATACCTGCAAATGTAAGTGTATCCCCTGCTGTCTTTTCTGCCTTTGTTTGTTTAGATGAAGGAACAACTTGAAAATGAATGCATTTGAGAGTCACTACCAGTCTCTGAGACTCGAGCCTGCCTGCTGAAATGAACCCAAAGCAAAAAATCAGGCTTAGGTATTCAAAGCTGTCTGGCGATTGAGTCAAAGTACAGCTGCAGCCTGTGGAATATGAGGAAGTGAAGGCAGAGATTTTCATGTTAGGGGTTAATACCCAGGTATTTCTTTGAACTCAGCAGGTTCAAAGCAAAGTGCAGTGTGATAGTGTGCTCTTTCCAAAAGCTACCCACTCGCTACTTGTCTCCCAGATTCCCTGAGGAAGGAAGCTTTGCGTTATCTATCCCACCAGCTGAACCAAGGGAGTGAAGACACTCGGCTGGGAATGCTGAGCGGGGCTGAGCACCTGTGAAAGGTGCCAGTGGTGTCAGCTAGATCAAGGGGATGTCTAGTTCTGCCCTCAGATGCACACTGTTCAAAGCTGAGGGCTTGTCTCTGCTCTCCCTTGCAGCAGTGTGAACTGGCAGAGCCTTCAGTAAAGCCAGTGCAAAACTGGGGCAGCCGTGTGAGAGCCAGGCCCTGCGTGTGAGCTGCCTACAGCAGCTGCCAGGAAGAGCCAAGCCTCTCAAGTCTCTTTCAGTCCAGCAACAGCAGGCTAGACAAGCAGGAAAGGTCTGCATAAAGTGTGAGCAAGAAAAAGAACGGTTCTGGTAAAGCCTGAAGTTTTACATTGCTTTAAACCCAGCATGCACTGGTGTAGAAACCCATTCCCCCTATGCATTAGTGCTATTTTTTGTGTGTAACCGGGCAGCCTTCATGACAGCACTTAATCTATTTCATGCAAGAAAATGTCCTCCTAACCTGATGCAATCAGATCTAATTATTTTTCCATGGCATGCAATCAATATTTGCAAGTCAGCACTCCTAAATCCTCCCTCCCACTGGTGATGCTGGGGAAGCAGAGCATAAAACACACCAGAGGCTCCTTCCCTAAGAGAAAATAAAGCTTTGTAGAAATTAGTACCTTGTTCTCTGGCTTGTAGTGAGTGATAACCTTGAAGTGAAAATAGGCTTTAAGCTGGGCCACTTCAGGTTTTAGACACTACTTTGCATTTGAAGTAACATCCTGCTTCTGGAAGACAAGATGTGGTCAGCAGAGGCCACCACCTCTGCAAGTCACCTCTCACTTTTGAAAACATATGGCCTTGGTTTTAAACTTTGGCAAAAAACCCCAACCCAACCCAACCCCACCAAAACCCAACCCAAACCAGAGGGATCTGCTGACTTGCTTCTCAGTAAGGCTGTTCAAAGACTAATGCACACAGGACACATGGGTCACTGGGCAGCCTTTTCCCAGAAAGACCTAGAAGCTTCTAGATGCATCTGGAATATTGTGTCCAGCTCTGGGCCCCTCAGTTCAAGAAAGACCTCAGGAAACTGCTTGAAAGAGTCCAGTGCAGAGCCACAAAGCTGCTGCACACAGTGGAACATCTTCCTGTGAGGACAGGCTGAGGGAGCTGGGACTTGGAGCAGAGGAGCCTAAGGGGTGCCCTCATTCCTCATGTTGATAAAGATGTGCAGGGCAGTGTCAGGAGGACAGAGCCAGGCTCTGCTCAGGGATGTCTGATGACAGGACAAGGGGCAATGGGGGCAAGCTGGAGCAGAGGAGGTGCTCAGAGCAGGTTGCCCAGAGAGGTTGTGGAGTCTCCTTCTCTGGAGACATTCCGAACCCACCCGGATGTGTTCCTGTGTGACCTGCCCTAGGTGATCCTGCAGGGGTGTTGGACTTGATGATCTCTGGGGGTCCCTTCCAAACCCTGACATTCTGTGAGTCTAAGAAGTGATGATTCTGCCTCCTGTGCTCTCACCTGACTCTAACACCATGAGCTGTGTTACCAGCAGGCTGGAATCGATAAAGGGTCCTTAGTTCTTTCTAATGGTGTTAAGGGCTGCAGTAAGATTACAAGGTATTGCTAAGATTATAAGGTATTACTGGATACAGCACAGTTTATCGTAAGAGGCATCATCTTTTCTTTAAGCTCTTGAAAAAGTCATGCTTTTCTAGAGCAGCCTTTCAGTTAAATAACTAAAGTGTTCCAAATTGCATATCTTAATCCTGCAGTGGGTGTAATCGATCAGAAAGCACAGAGAAGACAAAGCTGTGCCACTCTAATTGAATCCCCAACTTCCCCTGTCGATAGGGACAGCTACACGGCAGCACCATTGATCAGCCTGTAATCCAGCATGAGGAAGGAATTTCCTACATGGCTCATTAATTCCCAAACTATCATCAGCCCTTTATGGCAGCCTAATGTCAACAGGCGTCCTGTGTAAGACAACAAAGCAAATGGCCAAATAGCAGTGAAGCTTAGGGCAAGGATGTGCACTGTCTGATGTTTACAAGCATCTCAGCAACACATCTTTAAAAAAGAACGCCAGCTCTCACATTTCCAGAGAATTTTTGATGTCTCCCCATCATAAGAAGGGCACAGAGCTGTTGGAGCAAGCCCAGAGGAAGGTCACAAAGATGATCCAAGGGCTGGAGCACCTCTACTGTGAGGACAGGCTGAGGGAGCTGGGGGTGTTCAGCCTAGAGAAGGCTCTGGGGGATCTTAGAGCTGCCTTCTAATACCTGAAGGGTTGTCAAGCCCTGGAGCCTGCTGCTCCAGGCAGTGGTTGAATCTCTGGAGGGGTTTTCAAAGTGGTGCTGAGGGCCATGGTTTAGGGGTGACCTGGCAGTGCTGGGTTAATGGCTGGACTTGATGATCTTAAAGATCTCTTCCAACCAAACTGATTCTGTGATTCCAGAGCTTTCCTCAATTAATTTTTCTCTCTTTTTCTATTCTTGCTGTTGTATTTTTCCAGACTGTCAGGGTCAGACCTGAGGGACCATCTCTCCTCCTGTTAAATCCCACTTCCCTTGAGGACTTCCTTTTGTCACATTTTATTCCAACCAGCAACAAACCCAGCCATGTACTTCTGTCTGCATTGGCTACATCACCTATGTTGGGATCTCTAAAACCTTCCTGTGGTCTTCACCAAGCAACATTCTTTGCTAGGGACTCTGAAGTTCCTTCATGTTGAACCGGAAGCTCTGTCCTGAGAAATGCAGGCTTAAAGACATGTCAGTTTCTATTCTGAGAGCTAACAGGTCAGTGACTGAAGTTGGAGGGATACTGAGGCTGTAGGCTCTTTCCTTGCCTTGTTTTCTTTGCTCAGGATGGTTGTCAGAAGAGCAAGTGCATGAACTGTCTCTGACAGGATTAGGCTGGATGTTAGGAAGAAGGTCTTCATAGAAAGAGAGATTGGCCATTGGAATGTGCTACCCAGGGAGGTGGTGGAGTCACCATCACTGGAGGCATTTAGGAAGAGCCTGGATGAGGCACTTGGTGCCATGGTTTAGTTGATTAGATGGTGCTGGGTGATAGGTTGGACTCGATGATCTCAAAGGTCTCTTCCAACCTGGTTAATTCTATTCTATTCTAAATCATGAGAATGGATTAAAAATAATTAACAAGCTCCCTCTGTGGCAGAAAGTAGCCACACTACCTGTAAATAAATCCTTAGCTACATACACCTCTAGAGGCCAGGTAACCTAAAGGAAACTGCTATGCTGTCAACCAAATACTTTGGTTTATCCCAGGAACAGCAGAGCTGAAGGCAGGGGTCAGTTCTTTTGTGAGCTGAAGTGGTTGTTTTTTTATCTCTAGTGGAATCAAGCAAACCAACAGGGATGGCATGGACAGATAAGTCCAAAAGTTGTTGATGTACAAGTCACAGGCACTTCCAAGGACACACTGCCAGGCAGTTCCCTCTTTCTCACCTGGAAAAACCTTTCCAATTAATGTTTTAAACGTCCCACTGCAACTCCACTGAATATTCTAGCAGGTGAGGTGATTCTCTTCTATATTTTCCTGGTAAATATTTCATTTTGCTCACATGGATTTGTCAGGTGAGAGAGGTTCCTGTCTTCCTTGCAGCTGTCTTAGTGCTTGTATAAGCTGCCCCAACTGTAGCTGTTTTGTCAGCAGTGTGAAGGAGTGAAGTCTCCAGAGCAGCTCTTCACAGCACCATTGAAATGAGAGCTGGGACACTTCACCAGGCTGTTAACTGTTGTTCCATCAACTATTGGCTTTAGAAACATCTCTGTTCATGTTTTTCAACTACTGCCAACATAGCCTAGTTCTTTATCCTGACCTTACAAGGAAGGGAAGGGATTGCCAGCGGACCAGAAAGTCCCTCTGACAAAAGTGTCACTGTGTCTTTTCAGGTGCATTCCAACTTCTTTCTCCCAGTAAGTTTCACTTAACTTATAGAGAATATATTTAAGATATTTATTCATTTTAACATATGGTGTTAGGCTGAGATCCTTTTTATATCACTTGTAAAGGTTCCTTCTTCCTGGTTCCCACCTGATTGTGGAAGTTATGATGCCAATGAAAGTTTAGGGCAAGAAATAGCTCAGCAGCATTTATATCCTTTGCTTAGGAAGTGAAAGTATTGGAATCAGTAAGTAAAAATCAAGGCTTTAGTGTAAAAAGTGGTCAGAAAAGAACAAAGATAAATTCTCTGGTGCTGCTGAAGCTAATATTAAGTGTTGAAATAGTCCATCCTCGTGACATGCCAGGTCTGTTGTATAAAGCCGTACAGAAGGCAGGGTTTGTCTTCTCCAAGCCAAGTGCTGGCGCTTTGCAGGCTGGGGTGGCAGTTTCAAGCCCATCTCTGAAATGCTTTCTGAACTTTTTGCTTTGATATATACATAAAGAAACACTTCTGCCTCAAAAGGGTTGGCAAGGCCTGGCCCAGGCTGCCCAGGGCAGTGGTGGAGTCCCCATCCCTGCAGGCATTTCAGAGATGTGGTGCTGAGAGACCTGGTTTAGTGTGACCTGGCAGTGCTGGCTTAAGGGCTGAACTCAACGATCCGCAAGGTCTCTTCCAGCCCAAACAGTTCCCTGATGCCATGACAAATGCAGGTATTCCTGTTCTGAGCTGAGCTCTTAACATGCTGGTGAGATTTTAGCTGAGTGCAGCAGATCAGCTTGTGCACGGGAAAGGAGGAAATGACAACTCAGAGACATCAAAATGTGAGCATTCATGGAAGATCTTCCCCAGGAGGGTGCTGAGGCACTGGGACAGGTTGCCCAGAGAAGCTGTGCAGGCTCCATTCCATGCTTAGAAGTGTTCAAGCCCAGGTTGGATGGGTCCTTGAGCAACCTGGTCTAGTAGGAGGTGCCCCCTGCCCAGGGTGCTGGAACTGGATGATCTTCAAGGTCCCTTCCAACCCAGCCAGCCCAGCCTGTGAGTCTAGAAGAGAGCACAAGGAGCTGTAGCGCTGTCTGTAGTGTTACCAGTTAAAAACCTGCCTCCAGAATGTGAGTGGGGGCAAGTCCCTTTAGCTACTGAAAATGGATGGAAATATATTCAGTGCATTTATGGCATACAAAAGGTTCTATTTAATGTTATCTGGCCTTGACCTTTAGACTGAAATTTGCATTTGATTTTCAATAGCTCTGGGAATGTTTTACTTCCCGCACAACCCCCATTTCTGAGCTGTGAGGGCTGCACACCCTGTTGCAGTATTGATCATTTGGCACAGGTGCTGGTTGCTTTTGATGGCTTTATAAAGTTAACTATCGTTTCCAAGTGAAATTCTGACTTTTTGGCCCTGTGGGACCACACTGAGAACAGACTTGTTAAAAACTCAGACAATCCTTGGCCTCTGCTCTGTCTGCAGAGAGCATGACTGCTCTTTGAGAAGGTTTAGCATCATGTCCTGCCTTTGCTTGAGTTCAGGCTGAGACATAGCATAAAAATAAAGGTTTGCACTGATCTGTAGCCTTAGACCATAACGGGAGGCTTGAAGTTACATTTTCTAATCCCTTTTATATCGTCAGTCACTCGGTGGTGTTGCTCACTTCATGCCACACTGCATTTCCCTGTGCTGTGAATGTCTGCACAATTTCAGATTTCACAAGAAATCATTCATTCACTTCTTTTTCTCCTCTGGCCTCTCTCTCTTTTATAGAGTACAATAAGCTTATTGCCACCTTCCCCTTAACTCCACCACCTCACTCAACTAGTCTGGCACACCCAAGCTCAGAAAAAGCATCCTCTACTCCTCTTTAGCATTGCATCCAGAAAATTCTACCTCAGAGCTGAAGAAAGGCCTTCACTTCTTCAAGCTTGCCTGCTATTTTTTCCTCCAGTCATATCAGTAGCACTATCTTCTTATAAGAGACATTGTCTCTGTCGTGAATTGCTGGGACATTTGAGGACCAGGACTTCAGAAGAAGACAAGGCAGGGAACTGACTCGTGCACAAAATCAGCGTCCTGTGTAACTTGATATTCTCAGGTCTTTTCCTTGATTTTTGGACCAGGATAGTGTCCTGAAAGAACCCAGACACTACCTGCTAGTCCCAGCATGCCTCCCCCAGGATTATTCCACTTCCTCATCTTTATGCCATTTTTTATGCTTTCTTCGTGCTTGTGTCAGAGCAAATCAGAAGAACTGGCCTTGAGCACAAGCCCTACGAGGAGAGGCTGAGGGAGCTGGGAGTGTTTAGCCTGGAGAGGAGGAGGCTCAGGGAGACCTCATTGTTCTCTACAACTACCTGAAGGGTGGTTGTAGCCAGGAAGGGGTTGGTCTCTTCTCTCTAGCAACCAGCACCAGAACAAGAGGACAGAGTCTCAAGCTGCTCCAGGGGAAGTTTAGGCTGGAGGTGAGGAGAAAGTTCTTCACTGAGAGAGTCGTTCGCCATTGGGATGTGCTGCCCAGGGAGGTGGTGGAGTCACCGTCCCTGGAGGTGTTCAGGAGGGTACTTGACGTGGCACTTGGTGCCATGGTCTAGTTGTGGGGTCTGTGGTGACAGGTTGGACTCGATGATCTCTGAGGTCTCTTCCAACCTTAGCGATACTGTGATACTGTGAATGCTCCAGCCCCTCAGACCTAGGGGCTGAATTATCTCCCAAAGGAAGGAGGGATGCATCGTTCTGCAGCAGTGGCTTCAAAGAATTATGTGACACACATTCTTTAAAGCATCTTGGAAGTATGCTTTTCTGTTCAGCTGTGAGCAAGATACACCACTCAATTACAAATAATAATCCTCTGTCCACTTTGAAACAAGCAATTTGATGAGCAGCATCATTAGCACAATGAGGTTAGTGAGCTGCTGCGTTAGACAATCGACTGCATCATCCGCATTGCGTTGGGCTCCACTTCCAGCTCAGGAAAGGAAGAGAGATGCTCTCAGAGGCTTGTGTGGAGGTGTGAGTTTAGATGTGATCTCAGCTCAGAATGGGTCAGAAATTAGAAAGTAATGTTACAGCAAAACATTTGAAACGAGATCCTGTGCTGACAAGCTCAACAGAGTAGTGCCCAGACAGCTGCATAATGACTATTGCAGGTCAAGCAACAAGGGGAAATGACCTGTATTTAACAAATTGAATTTGTGACTACACAGTATTGATAGCCCTAATCGAGTAACTTATTCAACATGTATGCCTAGCACTCACCAGATTTATTCCCTTGGGAACACCAGCAGTATATGGAGCTTGCATATTAAAGCCCCAAAAGCTCTTTACAGTATGCATGACTTGTCAGGGCAGTCACATTTGCCAAGGAATGTAACTGTAATATAGCATAATAAAACTGTCCCAAACAGGAAAAAGCAATCTGGTTGAAAAAAATCACCCCCTTTTATTTAGAGGCATAGCAATATGTCATCAGCAGAGACCTAGCTAAGAAGGCAGATTTAAATGGCAGTGCTATAGGCTCTCTCCCCCAGAAAATCATGAGAAGAAGTGGTGTCCTTGCTTGGACACCTGCTATTTACATCACCCCTACGCCAGGTTACAGAGCTCTGGAACAGGCTCCCCAGGGAGGTTGTGGAGTCTCCTCTGGAGACTGTCAAGACCCATCTGGATGTGTTCCTGTGTGACCTGTGCTAGATTCTGTGGACCTGCTGTGGCAGGGAGATTGGACTCAATGATCTTTGGAGGTCCCTTCCAACCCTTAACATCCTGTGTGCCTGTGGTCTCAGAGTGGCCAAGAGGTGACCAAGGAAGAGTTCCAGAAGGAGATGGCCATTGCCTCCTACACTGCCTGCTAGAAAGATAGCAGGAAATACATTCTCTGGATACTGAAACCCATAGTCTGGGAGCAGAATATGTATGGTGTATGGACCAGAATGGTGAATGTCCTCCAGGACACCTGGGCTTTCCGGAATAATCTCCTGTGGTGAGAGGGGGCTGTGCCTGTATGTGTTTTGCCAGTCAGGGTGGCTGTCAATCAAGAAACTTACCCTCCTGTCACTGGCAGTGACACTGAGGTCAGTGCTCTGCTGTTTTCACAGCGTTTGAGTGAGTGAAGAGTGAGAAGGTGTTTGCCTGTGTACGGGAGAACTCGCCCTGAGCAAGGCGCTTGGGGCCTGGCCTGCGGAGCGTGGGTGCAGGTGCAGTGCCAGGCATCGGCATTCCTGCTCTTCATCCTGCACTGCAGTCTTAGTGCTGCCTGCCCACGGTCAGAAGTGTCTGCACCAGGCAGGACTATAAAACCTAAAGAGGATCATGAGTTCATTCTGCTGCAGCCTCATAACATCTGCAGTGCTGCTGCATCGACAAGGGGTGGATTCATGCAGGCACTGTTACGTAAGAACGTTGGGTTGATTTTCTAAGCTCTGAAAAGCAGAGCCAGTGCTGCCTATGGACACCTTCACTTCTTTTCTCTCTCTGAACTCATATCTCTGATTTTTGGGGAAAAGATGATGAAGAGCCTTCTTCTTTCCAACAGAAAACAGACTGCCCAGAGAGGTTGTGGAGTCTCCTTCTCTGGACACATTCAAAACCTGTCTGGATGCATTCCTGCACAGCCTGCCCTAGGTGATTCTGCTTTGGCAGGGGGGTTGGACTTGATGATCTCTGGAGGTCCCTTTCAACCTCTAATGTACTGTGACACTGTGATAGCGAAGCTGGTGGCAACATCTGAGTCTTGCTTGGAGGCAGATGGCAGCTAATGCCTGTCTGGAGGGGGCCCAGGAAGCAGAGGCTGCTGGTGGCCTGCCCGGAGCTGTGCTTGTGCCAGTGGCAGTCGTCGTGCCATTTGCTGGTGCCTAGTGTCGCTGACTGATTGTCAGCACAAATGTGACAGCAGTTCATTGGCATATGTGAGCCAGGCCTGTTTGAACAGGGCTTCCCTGCTCTCATCTACCTTCATCTGCTGTAGATCTGCTTTGAAGAACCTGTGTGGTTGCCGGGGGAAGTTTTGAAAGGCCTCCTTAACAGCACATGGTTTGTAGGAGCCATGATCATTACCCTGAACACACACAGACATGAGAACTAGGATGTTTCAAAACAAATAAGACCATCCCTTGTCAAATCAGAGAATGAAAGAGCTCTCCCCACAAATTTCAGGTACAACTCTTCAGTTGGTCTTAGAGCCTTCACAAACTGCATCAAAGAATCCTCTTGCATCTTAATTGCTGGTACCTTGCCCATCTCCTGGCACCCGGGAAGAGATTGCTTTCTTCTCTCCAAGATGACATGTTTCCTGGGGAAACAAAGGAAATGACAAGCAGGTATTGAAGCCCACACCAGCAGTGGCTTCATGTGAAGGTTAGTCATGCAGATGCTCTGAGAGTTGTTTATTTTCTAAATGGTAAAATATGACCTTGGCATTGTTGTTACTTGCAGATATTGTACAAACCTTCATTTGGTGTAAATGGCTTTAATTTGGTTGGGTGGTATGAAACAACATTATACATGCTTAAGTATTTATCATCATCATCATCAGATCATGGAACATTGGAACAGGCTGCCCAGGGGGGTTAGGGAGTCTCCCTCTCTGGAGATATTCAAGACCTACCTGGATGCATTCCTGTGTGATCTGGTATGGGGGATCCTGCTCTGGCAGGGGGCTTGGACTGCATGATTTTTGAAGGTCCCTTCCAGCCCCTGGCATTCTGTGATTCTGTGATATAGTATCAAGTGCACTGTTATCGCTACCCATGTGTCACTTCATGGTCACAGTATCACAGTATCGCTAAGGTTGGAAGAGACCTCCAATATCATCGAGTCCAACCTGTCACCACAGACCCCACGACTAGACCATGGCACCAAGTGCCACGTCCAGTCCCCTCTTGAACATCTCCAGGGACTGTGACTCCACCACCTCCCCGGGCAGCACATTCCAATGGTGAATGACTCTCTCGGTGAAGAACTTTCTCCTCACCTTGAGCCTAAACTTCCCCTGTTGCAGCTTGAGACTGTGTCCCCTTGTTCTGGACAGGAGCGGCCAGGGATGTATTGGAGGTTCTCTTTTCCCAGCCTGCCTTGTTTACAAACAATGTAGTGAGTACTGGATCAGAAGACTTCTGGGAATTGATTACACACAAGACTTTACATGCTGCAAGCGCTGCTCTCCTGAAGAGATCACTTCTTACTCTGTCTTTTCTGACCACTAATTGCAGAGGGCAGCTCTGAGTTAAATAACCTGCAGGGCAAGAGTGATTTATAAGAGATGAGACTCACTGAGCCTTTGATCCATTTTTTAATGCTGTGTAGACAGTAAGCCCTGCAGGAGGCTGTTGCGTCTGCAGTCACAGCTTGAAACGCCTTTTACCGTCACAGGTGACACCCTGTATCACAGATATCAAATGTGTGATATTCTTTCTGTACTTGGCTGAGAGGAAACCTTGGCAAATGCTGCCAGGCACATCCATGCAGCCAGCTGCAAGTCTGCAGAGCTGTCATCCGCACAGCTCATGTGGAGACCTTCTGCTGTGGCAAGCGGGGCCCAGTGTCTGCGGGAGTGTCGGCATGGCTCAGGTGAGGTGGGTTGAAATTCCACCCCCGCAGCATTAACTTTGCCAGACCAACTCAGTGGGAAGCAAATGGAAGCTGTATTTACAAGCAAAACTACACTCTACTATGGACTGCAATGAGTATGTACAGAATATACAGTATGTACAATATTATACAGATATTTACACAAGCAACACAAAAAGCCCCCTGGTCAGAGACCAGGGAAACTGTTCCACTGCCCCTCTCCCCCTGTCCCAAGAGAGAAAGGAGCAGAGAGAAAGCAGGGTTTAGACTTAACTTAGACTTCCAGAGAAGGGCAATGAGGCTAGTGACAGGTCTGGAGCACAAGCCCTATGAGGAGCGGCTGAGGGAGCAGAGGTTGCTTAGCCTGGAGAAGAGGAAGCTCAGGGGAGACCTTATTGCTCTCTACAACTCCCTGAAGGGAGGTTGTAGCCAGGTGGGGTTGGTCTCTTCTCCCAGGCACCCAGCACCAGAACAAGAGGACACAGTCTCAAGCTGTGCCAGGGGAGGTTTAGGCTGGATGTTAGGAAGAAGTTCTTCCCAGCAAGAGAGATTGGCCATTGGAATGTGCTGCCCAGGGAGGTGGTGGAGTCACCATCACTGGAGGTGTTTAGGAAGAGACTGGATGGGGTGCTTGGTGCCACGGTTTAGTTGATCAGATGGTGTTGGGTGATAGGTTGGACTCAATGATCTCAAAGGTCTCTTCCAATCTGCTTAATTCTAAATTTAAGGAGGAGGTTTATTATCTGCCAGAGAAGATAGCATTTGTAGCTGGTATGAATTAGCTTAGAGCTGCTGAGATCTGCGTAGATGCAGTGCAGCAGATCCTGCAAGCAGAGCTGCAAGTCTGCAGAGCTGTCATACGCACAGCTCATGTGAAGTCCTTCTGCTGTGGCAAGCAGGGCCCAGTGCCTGCGTAAGTGTCGGCATGGCTGCGTGCACAGGCTGCAGGGGGACGTCACAGCTGACTTTGCCTCAGTTTTCGGTGTGACTGAGATAAACTCTCCTGACCTCCTGCTGTTTCCTGTTAGTAGACTGTCAGAAGAATGATATTTATTCCATGCCAAGTATCACTGTGGGTTTGTGTCTTAAGGATGTATTTGTTGTTAAATTTAAGGAGGAGGTTTATCGTCTGCCAGAGATGATAGAATTTGTAGCTGGTCTGAATTAGCTTAGAGCTGCTGAGATCTGTGAAGATGCAGTGCAGCAGATCCTCAGCTCTCCTGTGTAGGGATGCAATGATGGTGTCACGGATTGAGCTGGACCTGCTGCTGTTATTCAAACCATGCTGCAGTCATGCCAGCTCCAGTCCCTCACAGTCATCCTTGTAGCCTTCTGTTGGACTCTCTCAGGTAGACCTCTGTCCCTCCTGAACTGGGGAGCCCAGAACTGGATGCAATATTCCAGGTGGGGCCTCACTAGGGCAGAGTAGAGGGGTAGGAGAACCTCCCTCGATCTGCTGGTACAGTACATGATATAAAAAGAGAAAGAGCAAGAGAAGAGGAAAGAAGAATGAGAGAAAGGATTATTTTTTTCTGTGCTCCAGACCCCTCCCCAGCCTCATTGTCCTTCTCCGGACACCTTCCAGCAACTCAACATCTTTCCTAAACTGAGGAGCCCAGAACTAGACACAGGACTCAAGGTATGGCCTAACCAGTGCTGAGTCCAGGGGCAGAATGACCTCCCTGCTCCTGCTGGCCACACTGTTCCTGATACAGGCCAGGATGCCATTGGCATTCTTGTCCACCTGGGCACACTGCAGGCTCATGTTCAGCATACTATCAACCAGTACCCCCAGGTCCCTCTCTGCCTGGCACCTCTCCAGCCATTCTGACCCCAGCCTGTAGCACTGCCTGGGGTTCTTGTGGCCAATGTGTAGAACCTGGCACTTAGATGTGTTAAATCTCATGCCCTGGGCCTCTGCCCATGTGTCCAGCCTGTCAAGGTCCCTCTGCAGAGCTCTCCTACCCTCTAACAGATCAACTCCTGCCCCCAGCATGGTGTCATCTGCAAACTTGGAAGCTGTAAGCAGAGCTGAGAAAGGTTTTTTAGGAGATGTAATTTGGAAGGGTCACTATAGTAACAAAGCCCTACTGTAAGGAGGCCTCAGCTGAAATGAAATTTCCCATTGGATTTTTAAACCACCCCATGAGATTCAACACCTTTGAATGCTTCATTGCATCATTGCTAAAATGGCAAAATTGCTGCTTTTTCCCCAAATCTGAAAGTTTTCATCTTGAAATGGAGAGAGGTGGTGGAGTCACCATCGTTGGAGGTGTTCAGGAGGAGACTTGATGGGGTGCTTGGTTGCATGGTTTAGTTGTTTAGGTGGGTTGGATTGGTTGATGGGTTGGATGCGATGATCTTGAAGGTCTCTTCCAACCTGGTGTATTGTATTATTATTGAGTGCTTCAAAAAGTGCCTAGAACTTGAAACTGCAAAGTTAATACATACCTGTAGATAGCTATTTTTCACCCCAGTGTCCCTGTTGGGGTTTTAAATTTGTTACAAATTTGTAAGGGTTTAAGTTTCACCTCGTTTTTGTCAGGCATGCTCTGGAAGCTTGGGTGGAATGGTCTTGCTTCTTCCTCTGTGGCCATAACAACTAGCTCGTCTCTGTCAAGGGAAAGGTAGGCCTTGCCTCATCAATTGGGAATTTGTGACTTGACAAAGCTCTCCTAATAGTTCTTATACATCAGTCCTTCCTTTCAGTGGATTAGAGAAAAGGGAGGAGGCTCCATTATCAATGCAACTAATGTGCTGCTTAAGCACTAAGGAGAAGCAGCAAAAACTGAGAGTTACGGAGCTGGTTTCTCTCCCAGCTCTGTTGGCAGGTCTCTCTGAGGAGCAGGTGGCACTGGTAAAATGTGGTCCCTGTATGTTTTCCTGTAAACTAGACCCAGCAGAGCAGCAGTGCCACTTCTGAGCATGTAGCCTTCACCTGTCCCACATCCACTCCCACTTATATAACTTCATAAGCAATCGTAAGGGGATGGTATTTAGCCTTGAGTTCATTGCAGATGGAGCAGCCTCCCCGTTCCTCCCATGCCATTTCCACATTCCTGTAGCTGGTGCTGGTACCCTTGGTTTGAAGCAGTTGCCTCATTACCATGCCCTGATGAGCTTTTCCTGTTGCCACTGTAGCCCTGAAAAGCTGGCAATTGCAAGCGCTGCAGGCGGCCAGCCGCAGAGGTCGATTGCTCCGAATTCCATTTCGGTCTGGTTACAAAGGATGGGGCAGGAGGAATGCAGCCCGGCGGCAAGCGCAGCTACAGGGACTGCAGCGATGGGCGGGGGGGGGGGCACGGTAATTATTCTGAGCCAGGAGTATCTAGCAATATTGGTAATTTGTCAGAGAGCATTGCTTCAACCCCTGCTTATGTAAGAGCTCATCTGAGTGAGAAGGGCAGATGCAAGGTGGTGTGGGTTTGGCCCCTTGTTAGATTGAAAATGTGATTTTCACCAAAACTCTGCTAGGCTGCCAGCACAATAGAATCATGGAGGCCAGGAGGACCAGTGGCATCCTGGCCTGTATCAGGAACAGTGCGGCCAGCAGGAGCAGGGAGGTCATTCTGCCCTGGACTCAGCACTGGTCAGGCCACACCTTGAGTCCTGTGTCCAGTTCTGGGCCCCTCAGTTTAGGAAAGATGTTGAGTTGCTGGAAGGTGTCCAGAGAAGGGCAACAAAGCTGGGGAGGGGTCTGGAGCACAGCCCTGTGAGGAGAGGCTGAGGGAGCTGGGGTTGCTTAGCCTGGAGAAGAGGAGGCTCAGGGGAGACCTTCTTGCTCTCTCCAACTCCCTGAAGGGAGGTTGTAGCCAGGTGGGGGTTGGTCTCTTCTCCCAGGCAACCAGCATCAGAACAAGAGGACACAGTCTCAAGCTGTGCCAGGGGAGGTTTAGGCTGGAGGCTAGGAAGAAATTCTACACAGAGAGAGTGTGCTGCTCAGGGAGGTGGTGGAGTCACCATCACTGGAGGTGTTTAGGAGGAGACTTGATAGGGTGCTTGGTTGCATGGTTTAGTTGATTAGGTGGTGTTGGGTGATAGGTTGGACGTGATTATGGTCTATTCTATTCTATTCTATTCTATTCTATTCTATTCTATTCTATTCTATTCTATTCCATAGACTCACAGAGTGGCCTGGGTTGGAAGGGACCTCCAACGGTCATCTAATCCAAGCCCCTCTGCAGTAAGCAGCACTGAGATGAGTTCAGAGTGCAGCTCTACTTCACAAGATCATGCACACTTCATGCAGCCAGCAAAACACTCAGCTGCTGCCCATGAAGTACAGCCTTGGAGCAAAAATCAGGGTAACACCTAGAAATAATGGTAACCTCCAGAAACAACAGCAGCAGGTTCATCCCTTTGCTCATTCCCATTTGCTACAGATTCACTGCTCTTTGGGATTTGGCTTCTTTTCTTTCTCTTTGCTACCTCACTTGGAGCCTGGCTTTCATATTCTTCTAGATCCCTCTCTGTTGCTGGTATCATAGCCTCACGCCTCCTTGCTGTGCTCATGCCCTTGCTTTTGGCCTGGAGAAGCTGCTCCCAGGTTCACATGCTTGCTCTGATAACTCTTTCTGGTTTTGTTTCCTCAGGCATTGTATGCTAAGTCCAGGCCCACAACCTGGAACACAGATTTCACTGGGCACAGAGGCACACCTTGGAGCTACAGCAGCACCTGCACCATGTCCTCAGGCCTGCCAAGGTAAAGCTGGAGTCAATGAACTCTTAGCACTTTTTTCAGGTCCATGCACAGGCACCCACACATTCATGGCACCCCAAGGGCCTCGCTTTCAGAGCCTTGTCATTACACAGCTGTGTAACTCTTTAGTAACTCTTTAGTGTCCAGTTCTGGGCCCCTCAGTTTAGGAAGGACATTGAGACACTTGAACGTGTCCAGAGAAGGGCAACAAGGCTGGTGAGAGGCCTTGAGCACAAGCCCTATGAGGAGAGGCTGAGGGAGCTGGGGCTGTTTAGCCTGGAGAAGAGGAGGCTCAGGGGCGACCTCATTGCTCTCTACAACTACCTGAAGGGTGGTTGTAGCCAGGAAGGGGTTGGCCTCTTCTCCCTAGCAACCAGCACCAGAACAAGGGGACACAGTCTCAAGCTGCACCAGGGGAAGTTTAGGCTGGAGGTGAGGAGAAAGTTCTTCACCGAGAGAGTGAGTCGTCATTGGAATGGGCTGCCCGGGAGGTGGTTGAGTCTCCATCCCTGGAGGCGTTCAGGAGGGGACTGGATGTGGCACTTGGTGCCATGGTCTAGTTGTGAGGTTGTGGTTACAGGTTGGACTCGATGATCTTCAAGGTCTCTTCCAACCTTGGTAATTCTATTCTATTCTATTCTATTCTATTCTATTCTATTCTATTATATTCTATTCTATTCTATTCTATTCTATTCTATTCTATTCTATTCTATTCTATTCTATTCTATTCTAGGAATACTCACTCAGGCTCCTCTGGGACCCTGCTCACACCTGCTCTGTAAACCAGTGTCCAGTTTGACTCCAGTCATATCTTTGCTTGCTAACCATGCATGCTAACCTTGCATGCTAAGGTAGGGGTTGGTCTCTTCTTCCAGGCAACCAGCAAAGGAACAAGAGGACACAGTCTCAAGCTGCACCAGGGGAGGTTTAGACTGGATGTTAGGAAGAAGTTCTTCACAGAAAGAGCCTGGATGAGGCACTTGGTGCCATGGTTTAGTTGATTAGATGGTGTTGGGTGATAGGTTGGACTCAATGATCTCAAAGGTCTTTTCCAACCTGGTCTGGTTTGGTCTATTCTATTCTATTCTATTCTATTCTATTCTATTCTATTCTATTCTATTCTATTCTATTCTATTCTATTCTATTCTGCAGTAATACAAAAGTGATCCTTGTGAAAGGATGCCTCTCTTGCTTGTGTCCAAAGTGTGGCACAGGAAGGCAATTTAAGATTTGGGTTTCTTAACGGAAGCCTCTAAAGCTAACTTGCACACAGGAAAGACAGCTGCAAGAAGGGAGCTCAACCCTTCTGCCTCCAATTGATATCAACTTCATGTCTGCAGAAAGCTTTGCTTTACCTTCCTTCCAAAGGTCAGATTAACTAGAAAAAGTGAAGTTTTAGTTTCTTAGCAAGGTGCTTCAAAGAGTGTACTTTTCTGTTCTGCTCTCTGAGTCTCAGCTCCCCTTTCCACTTTGCTATGGATTGTTGCCCTTATCAGAACTATGCTTACTTTGAGTTGTTTCTTCCCTGGGTTCCTTGCTAGAAGCTGCAGAGATGGCACGTTGTAAACAACAAAATCTCTGCTGTCAAGAGCCAGGTTTGCAACCTTGAATTTTGTATGGGCAGAGATTTAGAAAGGAAAAAAGGAGACCAAGAGGTTATGAGATCTGTAAAAAAGAAGAGGGAAATACTGCCTTTTATTTATATTCTGTTTCTCCTTTTCTTGTGGACATAGAAAGTGAGGTTTATGGTTTTTCCTGACCTCAGGGGCCTTCTATTTTTAATAAGAACACTGCAGTGTTCATACAATTCTCAGGCACTACAGGAAGGTATTATTAATATCTGTATCTGCAGGTAATTTTGTATCATAGAATGGCTCAGGTTGGAAGGGACCTCAGAGATCATCTCCTCCAACCTCTCCACCATGGGCAGGGACATCTCTCAACTAGACTCAGCTGCTCAAGGCCTCATCCAGCCTGGCCTTCAACACCCCCAGGAAGAGGCATCCACAGCCTCCCTGGGCAGCCTATTCCAGAGTCTCACCACCCTCCTGCTGAAAAACTTCTTAAGCTCCCATCTAAAGCTACTCTCCTTCAGCTTCAAACCATTCCCCCTTGTCCTGTCTCCAGACACCCTCATGAAAAGTCCCTCTGCAGCCTTCCTGTAGGATCCCTTCAGGTATTGGAAGGCAGCACTAAGGTCCCCCTGGAGTCTTCTCTTTTCCAGGCTGAACAACCCAGCTCCCTCAGCCTATCCTCACAGCAGAGCTGCTCCAGCCCTTGAATCATCTTTTTGGTTTCCTTTGGACTCACTCCAACAGCTCAGTGTCCTTGTGATGGGGACACCAGAACTGGGCACAGTATTGGGAAGTGGGGTCTCAGCAGAGCAAGGGCAAAGGGACAGAATCCCCTCTTTCTCTCTAACATATGTGGTTATCATACAACTGCAGTTACAGTTATGCATCTATGTGTCTATGTAACTCACAGGGCAGGCTGCTAAAATGCTCTGCGTTGGTATTTCTAGTTCTACATCTGTGCTGTGCTTAGAAATGTGAAAAAACCCAAACAAAACCCCCACCAGATATTGTTCTGGTCTAGCAGAACAATCAGTGTGGTGTTAATGCAGGACTCCCTCATTCAGTCATGTTGAAGAGGTTCTTAAACCATGTCTTTCAGCAGTTTCATTAATTAATCCTTTTGTCTAATGGATGGCAACAGAGCCTCCAGCCCCCCTGCAAAGAGCCTGCAATTCTAATGCCACGGTCAAGCTCGTCAACTTGTGCAGTTGAGCCAGTGTGAGGCAAGTATAATAGAGAATGGTCCAGATCTGCAAGTAATGCTGCAGGTATTTCAGAGGCATGGATGAGCCAGAGGAAGATGAATGGCATCTGGCAGCAGGACAGGAACTCCTCTGCACAGGCACAGCCATCTTTAGGCTTTGTGTTATTTATTACTGTGAGGGAGACAATGAGTGGAGTAGAAACCCCTGTGAGGAGTGTAATGTGGTAACCATTTGCAAACATAATGTGCCTCCTGAATTGAAAGGCATTTGACAGAGAGAGCTTGACATTTTCATTAGGGGAGCTGTCAGGAACAATCTGGGAGAAGAGGCTTATTGGAAAGTGCCTACTTACCTTTGGTGATCTTACCATCTCTAGTAGTGGGCTCAAGTCATTTTTAATGATACAGCCTTTAATCATCTATCAATGTAATTGTAACTACAGCTGAGCTGCTGAAATGTATGGAGCGCTTCCTAGGGCCAGAACAACAACTCTAGCTCTGCACAGAGACAGCAATTCCCTTTCTCTCAAAAGCTTTCCCTGGGTGAACTGGCTGTGGAAAAAACCCCAGGTGTTGGTTTTTCTGCTGTACAGCTACTTTAATTGGCCCTTCAACAAATCTCACTAGCTAGCTCCAGTAACTGTCTGGAGGCAGACTTTCTTGGTGTTTGAGGTTTAACAAAGCCAAGTGCTGGGTCCTGCGCTTGGGTCACAGCAGCCCCGTGCAACACTCCAAGTTGGGGCAGAGTGGCTGGAAAGCTGCTCAGCAGAAAATGCCCTGGGGGTACTGGCTGACAGCCATCTGAACTTGAGCCAGCAGTGTGCCCAGGCAGCCAAGAAGGCCAGCAGCATCCTGGCCTGGATTGGCAATAGTCTGGTCAGCAGGCCCAGCTGCAGTTCTACTTTGATTTTATACAAGAAGTTTGTTGTGATCCCTGAGGGCCACTGAGTCTTGTTGCTTCTCAGCAGCTCTGTTTTTCTGTGGATGGGGTAGCTTCAGAGGGGTTCTCTGTTAACAGCACGGCCAGAGCTTCACTGAGCCTGCAGGCTGCTCCTGCAGGAGTCCAGCTGTTTATAAAGAGCAAGTAAATCAAACCCCAGTGTACTTCACACCAAATGAAAGCTCCTTTTTTTCCTTCTCTGTGTGTAAGACTCCTCAGTCTAAACCAAAGATGCATAGAATGGCCCTGCAAATCAAATCAGTGTAATGCAGGGAATGAAATGAATCTGTCAGGCCCTGGCTTTGTTTGTCACTTACCATCCCTGTAGTTTCTTTTCATCTTCGATTTTTGCTCCCCTTTATTATTTGCTATAAAGAGTTTTATTTAGAAATAGAAAGAGGACTTTATGCCTCCATTATTCAATGATGGGCTTTTATCCCTGGAGGGGAGAAAATGGGGAAGAAGGATTCTGATGGCAGAATGAAGTGCATGAAGGATTAAAAAAGGTCCTAAACGTGGCTGAGAGCTGATGACCTGATCTGCATAACTCTGGGGTTAATATCAGTGACTTCTTTCCTGCTCCATGACTAAGTTTTGGGTTGTTTTCAAATTTAATTGCTTGTGTATTCATTTTCACCATTCTGGAGCCAGCATGCCTCTGAGATCTAATTTAAGGACTTCTATTTCCTCTTTGGAAAATGAGAGACTGTTTCACAAAAAGCAGGGGGAAAAATCAAGAACAATGGCATCTTGGAACCAGCATCCATTATTATTTTTCTTAGGAGGGAGTCTTGTCTTTACAGTGGATTTGCCTGGAAGCACTTGTTGGACTCTCCCAGGCAGCACAAAAGGCCAGAAGAGGCACCCTGGCATTGCTCAAATTTGCCTCAGTAGACCTGAGGTCTAAGGAGTACCAATGTGATTGGGCTGGGAAAAGGGAGTTTTACTTGGCTCCACCTCCTCACTAGCTGCTCCTGGCACAACTTAAGGCCATTTCCTCTTGTCCTATCACTGTTTGGAGTAGAATAGAATAGAATAGACCTAACCAGGTTGGAAAAGACCTTTGAGTCCAACCTATCACCCAATGCCATCCAATCAACTAAACCAATGCACCAAGTGCCTCATCCAGGCTCCTCTTAAACACCTCCAGCGATGGTGACTCCACCACCTCCCTGGGCAGCACATTCCAGTGGCCAAGCTCTGTGAAGAACTTCTTCCTAACATCCAGCCTGAGTAGCTGATGCTTTTCTTGTGCTGATGATCATTTTTACATCTACATACCAAAGAGGCATTTAACATCTGTCTGTGCCTACAGGAAGACAATTTGTGGTGGAGTCGCCGTCCCTGGAGGTGTTCAAGAGGAGACTGGACATGGCACTTGGTGCCATGGTCTAGTTGTGAGGTCTGTTGGGACGGGTTGGACTTGATGATCCTTGGGGTCTCTTCCAACCTTGGTTATACTGTGAAAAGATCTGTGAAATTTGCTGGCACTATTGGGAAATACTTCAGGTAATGTTGGACACAAAGAGAACAGGAACACAATAGTGTCAGGGTGTCAGACCTGTAATGCTACCAGAGTCCTCAAAAATACCCTCACTGATGCTGGGCAAAGGAAAACTGAGGGGTTTTATCAAAACAAAGAGTCTGGTTTAAAGATTATTCCAACAGCTGAAGGGATCCTGCAGGAAGGCTGGAGAGGGACTTTTCGTAAGGGTGTCTAGCAATAGGACAAGGTTTGAAGCTGAGGGAGAGCATGGTTAGACTGGAGCTTAGGAAGAAGGTTTTCAGTACAAGGGTGGTGAGACTCTGGGATTGGCTGCCCAGGGAAGTTGTGGCTGCCTCCTCCCTGGGGGTGTTGAAGGCCAGGTTGGATGAGGCCTTGAGCAGCTGAGTCTAGTTGAGAGGTGTCCCTGCCCATGGTGGGGAGGTTGGAGTAGATCCCTGAGGTCCCTTTCAACCCAGTCCATTCTGTGATCATCTACTGCATGATACAGTCCTGAGGGGCAAAAGAAGTAAGAGCCTTTACTCTCTCTCAGTGCCAAGCTGTCCACTGCTGTAGTAGGAAGAAACATATGCAGAAGTGGAGAAAAACTGTTCATGTGGCTTTCCTGTCAGCCAGAGTCTGTCCACAAAGTCTGAGCAAGTGGCCTGAACAAAACTGATGATCAGATTTGATCAGAGGACCTTGCTGTATGATCTGTTTGTTTATTTGTCTACCAGTGCACACCCACAGCCAGCAGCAGGGTAACAATCAATGTCATTATTCTTAATGTGCCTGATTTTCTCCAGCAGGTTAATGTTTGATCTGTTATCAATCAATCTCCCTATATAAAATGTATAAAGGTTGTTCTGGAAAACACATCCTGGCACAGGAAAAGTTCACCAGGTGTCTGAAGCATTTCACTGCACTGCTGTGAAGGTGGGATGGTGCTGGTGCCAATCCCTGTCACAGGTGATGTTACAAACTGCTACTTACAAATTCAGTGTCATCTCTTCTGGACTCCGTTTCCCCAGCACAGTAGCTAGGTGGCATTGATTTCTTCTGTCTCTCCATGCTTATCTCAAGCTCTTTCACATGGTTGTCCTATTGATTTACAAGTTCCCTTTAAACATTATCTCACCAGAAGCTGGGAATTAACCAATCTGGCCTCCTAAATCTATATTCTATTGCAGCCTTTCGGAAGGAGCCACTTACAGCTATCTACACCAAAATGCACCAAGCAGCTATTGCACACATCTGAGCAAGAGAGAGTAGTCTCAGCCTGGCTCATAAGGGAGATGGCGTTGCTTAGCCTGAAGAAGAGGAGGCTCAGGGGAAACCTTATTGCAGTCTACAACCACCTGAAGGGAGGTTGTAGCCAGGTGGGGGTTGGTCTCTTCTCCCAGGCAACTAACACCAGAACAAGAGGACACAGTCTCAAGCTGTGCCAGGGGAAGTTTAGGCTGGATGTTAGGAAGAAGTTCTTCCCAGAAGGAGAGATTGGCCATTGGAATGTGCTGCCCAGGGAGGTGGTGGAGTCACCATCACTGGAAGTGTTTAAGAGGAGACTGAATGGGGTGCTTGGTGCCATGGTTTAATTGATGAGATGGTGTTGGGTGATAGGTTGGACTCCATGATCTCAAAGGTCTTTTCGAACCTGGTTAATCCTATCCTATCCTATCCTATCCTATCCTATCCTATCTATCCTATCCTATCCTATCCTATCCTATCCTATCCTATCCTATCCCATCCCATCCCTGTACAGCCTTGCTATGACAGCATGGATATCAAAGGAAACCCCTGGAGCAAGCTAAAGAGACCTCAGTGTGAGTCCTTCGTCTTAAGCAGTTCCATCTTTAGTGGCTCATTACACAACCTTCTGCCTCTAAGTTGTGGTCCTTCCTTTCAGCCTCTTATTTTCCTACAGCAAATAATACTGGAAAGCCTTCAGACCAGGGGCTACCCCTTAGTCTCTGCTTCCACTGCTCACTTGTTAGCAGAAAGAGGTTCATCAGCACAGAAGGGACACCTGAAGTACAGAGAACAGTGATACAGATTGTGCAAAACAATGCTAGGACAGCTGTGATGACAAAGGGTCATTGCTTTTGCTTCCTGCTGGTCTTTCAGTTGGATGTGACATGAAAATGTAGTGGTTAGTTCATTCCCACCAGTGCACTCCTAGCTGGCCTGCTGCAGCACGTGAGGCTGTTGATTCAGCTTTCTGCTCTGCAGAGAGCAGGAGACTTGTACTTGAAACTTTGCTGCTTGAAACTACTCGAGAAATAACACAGAAAACCAATTTCCACTGGAAGGTGCTTTAAATGGCTCCTTGAGGGTAACATAATAACATCACAGACATCCTAAATCAACCAGCTCCAACAATCTGTGAAGTTCAAGGACTAGACAATCTCCAGAGGTCTCCTCCAACCCCTCCTGTTTGGTGATTCTCCCATATGGGATGCTCCTAAACTTCCCTGGCTTTGGAACAAACCTTAAATTATCCTGCTTAGAGATCCTCATCAGGCACTTGGGAGAGTAGATTACATTGGCTGGGCTGAGCAAAACATCCCCACTCACCACAACCACCTGGAAGCCCTTGCCCTGCTGGCCACCTCAAACAGGCTCTGCCTGGCTTTTGGGCAAGGCATTTAAATGAACCCCAGCTTTCATTCATTCATTCATTCAAGCAGAAGGACTGAAATAATTATTTCAAAGCATAAAACAGGTACAGAAGAGAATTGACTTCTCCTACACTTGTTTACCTCTACAGGATGTTTTGACTTTAAAAAAAAAACCCAAACCACACACACACAAAAACCCAACCAACCAAAAACCCACAGCCCAAAGCAACCATAGCATATAGGCAGCTGTTTTGTGGAGTCCACCTGGTAGGAGCACAATCCTGCAGTAAACCTGCTGCCCTGTCCCAGCCCTTGGGAGAGGTCTCATGCCCAAAGACCCCATGGGAGAAGGCTGAGGGATATCACCATGGCTGTGTGGCACCTACTGGTCTGGCCAGGGGGCTGCAAAGGACACAAACCACTGGGCAGCACCGGGGAGGGGCCACAGCATCCTCTCAGCAGCTGGATTTGGAGGGGTAGAAGAAAATTCCATCTGGTACAGCCAGTAAGGATGACAGACACAGACCCCCTCAGCTTTGGTAAAAAGGAGACATCACAGAATCACAGAATGGTGAGGGTTGGAAGGGCCCTCTGGAGATCATCCAGTCCAACCTCCTTGCTAGAGCAGGGTCACCTAGAGCAGGTTGCCCAGGCTAGCATCCAGGCAGATTTTAAATCTCTCCAGAGAAGAAGACTCCACAACTGGGCTCAGCTACCCCACATCCTGGCAAATGGCAAGGAAGGTTCCTGCCTGTGTCTCCTGTGAGACTGCACAGGCACAGCAGTGTCCTTTGGAGAATCCAAGTGCTCATTCCAGCATTGCTTTCTACCATTCCAGATTTGCACAGCACTCCATCTCACTCTAATTGGCCAGAACTGCTGAGTGTGTTGTAATTAAATTGCAATCTAATTTTACTTAGCCATTACTGAGAAAACACCAAGCTACAGAATTTAAACCATCTTGAAAGGAAACTACACAAAACGCTGCCATGAATATTAGGCCAGAATTAGGCTGAAGAAATGTGGCAACAGACCATCACCACAGCCACCACTGTCTGTAGACATGACTGCTTGGGGACCAAGGGAACCTAAAATAGCTTTTTAATGTGTGAAGGCTTTTTTCTACATCTATCCCTCTAAAATGTGGATGCCAGTTAAATGGACAAAGCTGAGCTGGTTGGATGACAGGCACCGTGGGCTCAGCTTTTGCAGATGTGGTGACTAGATACTTACAGCTGGGTTTACAGGGGGTGCTGAAGCCCGTGCTTCTAAACTCCCTTTTTTCTACTGTCACATTTCTTCCCTCTTTCCAGACCAACTATTTTATGTGGTAGCAAAGCAGGTTCGTTGTGCAGATAAGAGATTAAAGGTGGTCGTTGTTCCGGCCCCAGAACTAGGGCGTGCAGTTCCTCTTCCAGATCTCATGGTCTCTCTCTTCCCTATTAACAAGCCTGCGGTGGAGGTGGCCTTTTGGCCTTCCTTGGCCATTGACACGAAAGCTGCCAGCACACCAGCCCTTGCCAAAGCAGAAGAACCTCTGTTTAAGGCTGGAGAGCAAATATCCGGAGGAGCCAGCTGCTATGCCATGCTTTCTGCAGAGGGTATGCTTACTGCAGGAGTCACACAATCACTGAATGTTGGGGGCTGGAAGCAACCTTGAAAAATCATCCAGTTCAACCCCCCTGCCACAGCAGGATCACCTAGAACAAATCACACAAAGGCACACATCCAGCTGGGTTTTGAAAGTCTCCAGAGGAGCCTCCACAACCTCTCTGGGCAGCCTGCTCCAAGGTTGTGTCACCCTCACAGGGAAAGTTTTCCCTGCTCTGCTCCAGCTTGCCCTCGTTGCCCCTTGTCCTGTCATTAGACATCCCTGAGCAGGGTCTGCAGCCTGGGTGTGTCCTCCTGACACTGCCCTGCACACCATCATCAACAGGAATGAGGGCACCTCTCAGGCTCCTCTGCTCCAAGCTACAGAGCCCCACTCCCTCAGCCTGTCCTCAGCAGGGAGATGTTCCACTGCCTTCAGCAGCTTCGTGGCTATGTGCTCAACTCTTTCAAGCAGTTCCCTGAGGTCCTTCTTGAACTGAGGGGCCAAGAACCGGACACAATTTATTGCTGCATCAGAAGAAACCATCGAGAAGGAACCTGGTTTGGTCATTAGCCTGCCAGACTGAGATGATGTTCTTCTGCAAACCAGGCTATGGCAGGAGTGACATCAGCCTGAGAGCTGCAGGCCTGTGTCACAACATAGGTTCTCTTTTCACTAACCCAGCCAGGTGAGGTTAATGTGCAGAAAGCTATTAGCAAACATAATTTTTCAGTTTATTAAACATTAGTGCTAAACTCCTAGTAGCTCTTCCTCAATTACTCACCCCTGAGGAAAGTGGCTCATGACTAAGAGCAGAAATAGATCTGAAACTGTTCCAATGACATCATGCTGTGCAGGGTAATTTCTGTTATTATCATCATCTTTGTGGTCCTTTAAAGCTTTTGCTTCATGTGTTTTCTTACCTGACATGAGAAAACTTCTTTAGGCTTCATCTGAGCTTTGCACCAATGAGAGCAGCCTCAGCAGCTGCTCAGTTTTTAGCACTTAGGGACACCCCCATGCCTGCTTTGCCCAGAAACACAAACATACATGACTTTAGGGAAGCAGGGTTTAAATTACCAGCACATTTCTCTGCAGTCACATCCTGGCACAAGACAGCATTGAGTGCAATCACATGCCCGTGGCTGAGGGTCTCACTTGATGCAAGCCATCCACCCACTGGTCTGGTAGACACTCTACTTTCTAATCATGGCATCTCCATTGTACTGCAGCTGATGCTTCACTCTAAGGGTGGAAAAAGTGAAAAAAAGGGGAAAAAATAAAAAAGAGTTTAATATAAAAAAGGGGAGGTTTTAGTTTCACAAAGCTGCCTTTATTCACCCGAATCCTGCTCAAGCCAAGAGCAGACTGCTGCTGACTCACAACAGCATTTGAATCGAGGGCTGAATTCCTAATTACACTTTGTAGGATTTCAGCTCAGGGAAGAACTTTTAAGATCACAGACTGACCACTTTTATCCTTTCTTAGCAAAAGACCAACACTTACCAAAGCAGGGCATTTTTCTCTTCCATGGGTTTTAATAAAAGCCAGTTACAGTTTTGATCCCATAGATGGTAAAAACCGGTTTCAGGCTCTTTTCATGAACAAAATGCCCACTGAAATCCAAAGTGCTGATTGAAAAGCCCAGCGCTAATGGGCTGCTTCCAACTCTTACAGCCTTGGGAGAGGGAAAGGTCCCCCTGGCACCGTCCAGATCCAGATCCTCTGAAACACCCTGATGGTCCCAGCCAGCCTGGCTTGGCACTGAAGGGGACCATCACCTGTACAAACTTCTGCTGCCTAAAGCTGCCTCTTCCGACTTCCGCTGTGGTTTTGAATGATTTCTTCATGCTGGTTCCTTACAACTCTTCCCCATAGGGATGTAGATCTGGTGTGCAGTCACTCCCATTGCCTCCACATGCATGTTCCCCCCTTCTCCTGGTTTCAGGAGACCCAACACCATCTCTTCTCTGAGCCTGCAGTGAACTTAATGAACAAAAAGTAACTCTATGATCTCCAAAAGCAAATAAGCTCCTGCTGATTCACCTCCCACAACTGGCTTGCTGTCAGCAAACTGGGATGCACAGAGCCAGGTCTGCCTCTTTCTGTGGCACTTCACCATGAGCTGACTATCACCTGTTATGAAGCCATGGTTATCATCTCCCACCTCCCCCAGCAGAGTTCTTTCTTCTGTCTGAGGTGGTGCCCTGGGACTCTGTCACACATAAGCATGCACCGTGCTAGGAGCTATTGATGATGTGCAGCTCCTGCAGGGCAGGGTGGGTCTAAGGACAGCTTTTGGATCCTCTGCCTCTGCAGGGCAGGGTGGGTCTAAGGACAGCTTTTGGATCCTCTGCCTCTGCAGGGCAGGGTGGGTCTAAGGACAGCTTTTGGATCCTCTGCCTCTGCAGGGCAGGGTGGGTCTAAGGACAGCTTTTGGATCCTCTGCCTCTGCAGGGCAGGGTGGGTCTAAGGACAGCTTTTGGATCCTCTGCCTCTGCAGGGCAGGGTGGGTCTAAGGACAGCTTTTGGATCCTCTCCCTCTCAGGCAGAGGAGAATCAGGGTGCAGTTTCACTGGGGTTATGCCTGCAAACACCCAGGAATTTTACCCTCTGCATTCCTGCATCGAAGCCCTTTTTCCTGGCTTTAGTTTGGCTGCTTTCAGCATGTGCTGTCTTCCAGGGACATCTAGGGACAGAGCCTGGCAACGGCAAGCTGGCCCTTGGCAGCAGGGTTGTTTAAAACCCATCTCAAGCTGACAAAACTGGCTCATTTGATGCTTTTGAAATAAAAGGCCAGGAGTCCCCTATCTCCCTTCAAAAACTTCACAATTATTCTTCTCATGGCAGAATTTGTATTTTCTTTAATCTTTTGTTACCCTCTCCTGATAACCCTTTATAAAACTTCCATGGCACAGTGGACACAAACCTACAGATCTTAAATAAGCCAGTGGCTGAAGGACCAGTTGCAGCTAAGCTCAGGGGAAAAGCAGCTGGCATGTTTAGAAGGATTCCTGCAGGACACTGCTCAGGGCCTGCTCCTCAGCCCATGCAGGGCAGTATTAACACAGATGATGCATGGCACTGCTCGACACAGCCTTTCACTCCAGTACAAGGAATGTGAGCACAATGAAGACATTTCATCACTAGACGGGAACACCTTGAGGCCAAAAGAGCAAGCAAATAGCTTCATGGAACTGGATCTACTGTTGATTTAGTGCTGCTGCTACTTCCACTGGTAATTTCATAGGATCCCACAATGCTTTGGGTTGGAAGGGCCCTTTAAAGGTCATCTAGTCACACCTCCCTGCACTCAGCAGGGACATCTTCAACCAGACCAGAGCCTCATCCAACCTGACCTGGAACGGGCAAGCTGCGGCAGTGTTAGAATAGGATAAAGCAGGTTGGAAAAGACCTTCGTGATCATGGAGTCCAACCTATCGCCCAACACCATCTAATCAACTAAACCATGGCACCAACACCCCATCTAGTCTCTTCCTAAACACCTCCAGTGATGGTGACTCCACCATCTCCCAGGGCAGCACATTCCAAAGGTCAGTCTCTCTTTCTGGGAAGAACTTCTTCCTAACATCCAGCCTGAACCTCCCCTGGCACAGCTTGAGACTGTGTCCTCTTGTTCTGGTGCTGGTTGCCTGGGAGAAGAGACCAACCCCCACCTGGCTACAACCTCCCTTCAGGTAGTTGTAGAGAGCAATAAGGTCTCCCCTGAGCCTCCTCTTCTCCAGGCTAAGCAACCCCAGCTCCCTCAGTGTGTTTCACCACCTTCAGTGTAAAAAAATTCTTCTGTCTAGTCTGGATTTCCCCTCTTTTGATTTAAAGCCATCACTACTTCATCACCACTTGTCCTGTCACAGCAGGCCTTGCTAAAAAGATTGTCCCCATCTTTCACTCATTACAGTCATATGTCAACCCCCTGGTGACAAAGCAGTGTGTCAGTCAGTGAGTCAGTGTGCTTGGTATTTCACCTGTATGGGACAATGATATGGGCTCTGGAGATCTTACCTGCAAGTCAAGACACAACCAATGGACAGAGGCAGTAGAGCAGAGGGAACTGTGGCTCCATCTAGACTGCTCTGGGGCCTGGCTTGATGTCAGACTTCAGTCCCCAGTATAGAAGAGCTTGTTCCTGTAGGAACAAAGCCAAAGCAGCAGCAGATCTTCTGACTGGAGGAGCAGGCAGGCTTCCTCCAGAGCACAGCCAGGGCAGTGACATGTGAGAACTCTAGGCCCAGCTACTTGCAAACACAGCACTGTTGGCTTTATTTGTATGAAGTAAGCCCACTAGTGGACAAAACCAGAAGGTTTTGCCATGCCACTGCAAAATCTTAAAGAAGAGGTAGGGCAAGAAGGTATCCCTAGGACTTTTTTCATATGGAATCCTCACTGGTAAGTGATCTTAAATAGATTAATCTAGACATTGCTATTTTCTAAAGGAAGCTGGGCAGTGGTTTTGCTCTCTGATTACATATCAGCACATTTATGCCACTTGCTGGGTCTGCCTAAAAGAGCAACCTTGTGGTTCATCTCTGGGACAGCTACCTAAACTATTGCAGTGCCACCTCCTCATGGGGTCAGCTGTCCCATCACAATCCCCAAAGCTAGTTTGTCCACTGCAGGAACAGCACTGTTTCCCTGTCTGATTAGCAGAGGGACTACTAACACAGCCCAGTCTTGTTTGCTGAGGGGCATGGCTGCAGAATTCTGCTACTCACAGCTTGGGAGAACCGAGCCTGGATGACGTTTGGGTTTTATTCTGCTGCGTAATCATGGCAAAGATGGCTTAAAATGGAAAGAACCCTTTTATTCCAGACAACAGTCCTTTTCATCAGACCCCAAACTCATTTCAGAAACATGCTGGCACGTTACACAGACACAAGACATTCTAAAATAGCTGAGCACACATCACTGGCTTCATCTTCAAACACTCTGCATTTGGCTTATTCAAATAATGAGATGATCCTCTTCTACTCCAAATTAAACCCCCAGCCAATAGGATTATCTTGCTTTAGAGCTGTGGAATCCCAGTAGAAGTTACATTTTTAAGTTGGTGAATACAGAGTATGGCAAAAATGTAGAAGAGGCACAGAGCATTTATGGAAGAACTGAAAGCTGATTGCAAGAGGATGACAAACATCACTGCCAAATTACACTTCTGTCTTAGACCAAAAAAAGAATCCTCCTTCATAACAGCACAGCATTCCATTTGCTTCAGGGCAGCAACCATAAAAGAACATTGGTAGTACCTTTTACTTCTCCAGAGTTTGTTGTTTCAGCTCTCTAGCAATAGTCCCATACAGACCAAGCCTTGTTCCTGAGGAGATCACAGGCATGTAGCAGACATTCAAAAGGCATGGCAAGAGCAAATCCTTCTCTGAGATTCCCTTTTTAATGTAACCTGGAAGCAATAGGTACAGCAAACATAACAGAACTATGTAATTTTCCCCTTATTCAGCTCAAGAGCTTTTGATCTGGAAAATAACCTTCAGGTTGCCATGCATGGGAGCCATGTTGCTAACCAAGCTGAGTATCATGTGTGGAGGACCTTAGGAGTAAGGCAGTCTTACTACTTAACCACACTGACCCTCTAAAGCCCACCTCCATTTCCTTAGTAGCAGCAGCACATTAATTAGAGGAACACTCAATGACTCTAATCAGCGCTGAACACACCAACAGTGACAGCAACCCTGCTGTGTCCCAGAGCCACCTATGAAAAGGCCTCTCCCATTCTCAACTGGCTGAATACCAACCTTGCACATTGTTTCACATGGAGCCACTTCAAACAAGGTGTAACACAGATTCCCACACGCTACAGCATTCCAGCGGGACTAAGGGAAAGAGAGTTACTGACTGGAGCTAAGGCAGACTTGCCCTGTGCTCTGAGAGCAGTACAGTCTGTACCAGTGCAACACGTTAGCTAAGATCTCACACAAACTAAAGGGTATCACACTGCCAGGGGCATACCCACTTACTGGCAAAGGCATCTTCAGGGCAGCTACATGCTGATCACAAGCAGGACAGCAGCACAGGTCACAACACAGAGCCTCGCTTAATTATTGTGCTTTCAAAGCCCTGAAACTTAAGCTTCAACAACTCTCGACAATTTTAAGTTCTGTAATGGCTTTGGATGAACTTAGACACCCAAAGTCTGAGCAAAGTTTAATCAGGACTTTTAAACAGAACCAGAAATAGCAATGTTGCCATAGAGGTCTTGCAGTCCAGGAGAATCAAAGGTAATGAAAACAGACTCAGGATGCAAACTTTTCTCCTCAGGTGTTCCTGTGAGGGTCCTCCTCTCCCTCCCAAGAAAGGTTTCCAAAAATGCTTTTCATGCAGTGCAGGAAGGCTGAGCAGCACCAGGGATCCAGTGAATATCATGCACACAATCCAGGCACTCCAGCTTTCCAAAGGCTCTTTCTCTGGAGAAGATGACTGCTCACCTCCCACAGCTGTACCCTTCATGCTCACCTCTGCAACACGTGGCCAGGTTTAGCAGAATGCAGACGAAGGTCAAGGCCCTGATAATTCACACAAGAGGAAGCAGGCAGCTGACAGACTCCAGCTACTGAATCTCTCTCCTTCTACAAGAACTTGTACCACCATTCAGCAAGTGATCTTCAGACTGTTCAGACACTCTGAGCTTGCTCACTCTCGAGCACTACAAGTGGATGTTAAAAGTGTTTTCTATTACCAGCTGCCTTTTACTGCCTCCACAATTATGGGCTCTATCCTCTACCACTTCTTAACCGATTTTGGAGCAGATGGAAGGATTGAAAGCTGCCCTCACTGTGAAAAGTTTTTTTAATGACAACAATTTAAACAGTTCTTTCCCAAAGTCTTCCATGCATCTCACTGTTCTTGAGCCACAGATAGGGACTGAAAATAGGCTGGGCTTTGAAAAACTTCCAGTGTCAGATGATAAAACATGAAATTGTTGAAGCCTTCCCTGCAAAGAGGCATGGCCTTGTAGCAAGGCTAGTGGCAATCTTATGAAGGCATTGTTTTAGTTTAAAATGCTTCACAAGGACAAAAACTTCTGCTCGCCTTCTAGACACATTAAATTGTTGCTACAACAAACCTCATCTGTTTAACCTTCAAATGCGTTACTTCTTATTCCTTATCCATTCTGCCCTTCAAGGGACAAAACACAAGTAGCTCCACTGAGCATAAAAACCCATCCACCCACCATCTGCAAGGCTCCTTCTATGAGAAAGGACTTGTAAATGAGGAAGGAAACAAAAGTTTTTCTTGCTTATTACAAGCAGTTAACTATGGAGAGATGACTCAAGCTTAGGTAGTAAAAGTTAATGGAATGCCACATGAAATGATGACTCAGTAACACGAGACTTGCTGATCACTTGTTAATCTCCAATTAAAAACACTCTCCAACTCCAAACCCACCAGAAGCACTCACCCAGTACCAGTGAAAAGGGGAGGCTATAGCTTTTGTTTTTTAACTCTTGGGATAGAGAACAAGCCTTGAATGCCAGTTTTTCTGGCATTTGATAAAATGCAAGTATCTAAGTGCGGCATACCCCAAAAGATTCATGATTTTAGCATCTATGAATCAGGACTAGGCCAACTCTTTCAGTACAATGCTTTTATTCTGCCAACGTGCCAGACTTGCATTTTCTCTCTGTGTGCTGGGGTTTCATGTTTTGCAGCAGGGGTTCCCTCCTCTTGAACACATTATACTGTAACAGCCAACAATCTTCTGGAACATCCCTTCTCTGGAACAGTTAAGATCTGTAACATCAGGCAGAATCTGTGGAGTCTGAGGACCGGACACTGGATTCTTACAGGTGGAATTGTCTAGACCAGACAAGAGAAAAAATTGTCACATGAATGCTCTGTAATATTCCTCTGACTGCTGCTAGTGCCATAATAATCTGAGTTCAGAAGCAGTAACTAAAGTTTCAAATGAGTGGAAATGGAACATTTGTGTTTAGAAAGGCAAATCTGAACTGGAAATGAAGTATAGCAAGAGGTGGTATTCAGTACTAGAGCTCTGCACTGTGCTTTGACATTTATGTAGTCAATACATTTAGGTAGTCAGTACTTTCTGCCTAAATAAGTTATTAATATTAGCAGTAACAAAATGTCTCTTTCTTACTTTCCAGAGAATAGATGGCATTACAGGAAGTTAACCTTCCCCACTATTCTGATGGTATCCCAGCTCAGTGTGTTTTGAGTCACTGCAGAGAACATTTCCATGCCTCTCTCATGAGGAAGGTAAGATCTACAGGTTTCACAAAATGCAGTCATTTCATTCTGTAAAAGCAGGACACCAAATGCCCACAGCTAATTAAAACAAGATGAAAAGCACAGCAGAACAAACCCATCAGCACTTCAGGTAACACCGAATGAATTGCCTGCTCGCAAAGCAGACTAAATCAGCTTTCTGTTGTGATACTCACACTCTACAAGTAATACTCACACACTACATTAACTGTTAATCACAGCACAACAGGAAAAAAAACAAAATGTAAAGCCTGTCCCCTGCCTCACTTCTGCAGCCAATACTGCCAGCTGATTAAAGCACTCTGCTTGCCCACATTAAAAGCAGTCATGGCAGAATCCAACTCAATGTCTTGCACCTTCTCTCAGTGACAGAGGACATACAAAATTCCATACACTTCCTTCACACATTTTGGGAGCACTATGTAAGACCTAGGTGTTTGGTATGTTCTTAGGAAGAGCATCTGTAAGGAAATCAGCTTTGAGTCCTGCTATGCTAAACACCAACACTTTGTAGTCACTGCAGTGAAACTGAGAGAAAATAACTTCCTTACTCAGTGAACGTCTCTTAGCATGCTGCTACTAAGGTACACCCACACAGAAGACTTTAAAGCTCTAGTCTTATGGATACAGGATAAGATCACAGCAAGCTAATCTACTGATTAATTAGCTAATAGTTCACCTTATGGATTTCCCCATTTATTCAATCAGCAGTAAGCTAACCTTGCCACAAAACAATGCAGCCATTCTTTAGAGAGGCTGCTGTAGTAGCTTCAAACTTCAGCTGAAACAGTTCACATATCCCAGGAAACAGATGAAGAAACTTTTATTTTTAAGCAACAACAAACACTACTTTAATACAACCCACACATTTCAGTCAGGTGGAGGGTACTGAACAATCATCACTAAAACATTTCCATTGGAAATGTGTTAAAGTTCACAGATGCCTTCATTACCACCTTACTGAAGTTTTCTTATGTGTTTCTAGCCTACACACCACCTGTTTCACGCACTCATGCGAACCCAAAGCAAATTCTGAACGTTGTGGTAAGAGGGAAGTCCATTCACTGCAAAGATTCATTTTTCACAGAAGAGCCAGGCTAGGTATGATCAAAAGCAGCAGAGGTCTTCACGAGCATACAGGTAATTCAGAAGCCATGAACTTTCAGTTGTTCTTCCTTCACGATGCCAATCTGAAGGAGAAAAGCAACACACTTCAGTAAAGCTAACATGCTCTAGGGTGTTACCACAGTCTTAGACTAAACAAAGTGACACACAGCAGACACTTTCCTAATTAACAGAACGTTTCTGGGCCAAGCAGAAAAACTGACTGTATAAAAAGTAAAATATTATCACACATCTGACTTGTTCTGTAGTGCTGCCACCACTTCTTTGGCAGGCTAACATCTCTGCGTCACGATTTGCATCAGCAAGCTTCCTTTTGGGGTTTTTAGACTCAGAATGATGGTTTGCACCAAACACTTGATGTTACAAATGAAGGACATGAGCTGCACTGCCAGCAATCAAGTGGGATGGTGTAGCAGGGTAAATGCATCCTACAGTGCTGTGACTCTTAGCTGAGGTTTATTCTGCTCTGCAAGGGTCATCTTATTTTTTGGCTGAAAATACAAAAGAACTACAGTGGCCATCTTTAGCTGCTTAATGAACATCAGTGCCACCTGTCACTGTCTTGCTGCCACAGAGCTTTAGATATTTATCTGCAGTCCCTCACCTCCAAGAGGAACTGGCAAATGTTCTTCCTCTGGTCACCTTGAAGCTGGATGACTTCGCCGTACTCAGGATGTTCAATCACGGTACCATTGCAAGCGAATTTCTAGAGAGGAACGTTCACACTGTAAGACATCTGCTGTACTTCAGCATTTTGCTTAGCATGGCTTTGCAGCACAATTGTCTCAGAAGCTGCTTACTGAAGTCTGATGCCAAAGACTAGGTCTACTTTACACTGGTTTGAGAGCAGATGGAATATATCTGCTGATGCATACAGACAGAAACGAAGACGCTGACAGTGAATCCAGGCAGGATAAGCTACTGTGCAGAAGGAACTGGCCCACACTCATTATAAGAATGGAAAAAAGTCACAGCCTTGCAAACACCACAGTACTTAAAAATAAGTATTTTCAATCTGGCAGATTCTATTTTCAACTGCAACCCAGCTCTGACAGTAGCAGGAACACAAACCCAGTTCCACTTCAAACTGATTTTACTCGTTGCCTCAATAAACCCAGGCATCTGTGATGTATTTAATGAGGCATTCAGAATAAACTTTCTTTACTTTTTTATAGACAAGAGACCTTTAACTTTTCAGCAAAACTAGACACTGACAGGAGTTTTGAGAAAGACTGGCAAAAGGACCAAGCTGAATGTCAAAATGATGTGCACTGGCAAGAATGAAGTATAACGAATATGTTGTTACTTAGCATTAAAAGCCATCATACTCCTTTATATAGTATCTTTTTTATCAAATCAGCAGCTTTACCTTTTTGAAAGCTTTCACAAGCTTCTTCTTGTCATAATCATCTGCAATTCCCTGAACAGTTGTTAGTGTCTTCCTTCCGTTTCGTTGCTGGATCCTTATATGAATGTAATCCTCAGTCCCCGCCGGGAGTAAGTCGTCACCCTTTGTTGCATCAGCAAAGGGGTCTGTAGGAGGGAAAAACTTCCTGTCATTCCCACAAAGGGAAACATCCAAGCTCAAAACTAACAGCTCACAAAGAGCTTTATTCTTGCTGTTCTCTCTGTCTAAACATGCACTGTTCAAACTTTTCTCCTGTAGCTGTGTGAAGTCTCCCTGGCCTGCTAAGTCAGTACAGCGCTCTCAGCTATCACACAGCCACTTTGCTCAACGCCTTCCCCAACCTTCAGGTCATAATCACCGAGTCTGAACAGTTTTCAGCTACACCATCAGTGTACTTCACTATTTCTTGCAAACTGTAAATCCTGAAGCTCAGAACCTGAAAAACGTAGTTCTTCATGAGACAACACCAGGTGCACAGAAGCTTTGGACAGCCCCATGCATTTTAAGTGAAATATGGAACGTGCCAGATCACCTGTTACCAGTTGGCAGCAGGGACAAACGAAAATCGGCATGGACGAAGAATCAGTATGGATAAAAATCAGCATGGACAAATGAAAGAGCTCTTGCAGCCACACTCCTTTACACATATCTGGAACAGAAGTCTTCTACCCTGACAACCACCAGCATTTTAAGGCATGGATGTAATTCTTGGCTATTAATGTAAATGAAACAGGGCAGTAGACACCAGCAGATGTCAGAGGCTGTCAGCACCCTTCTCTCAGTCAGTAGTCTCAGGCAAAAAACTGTAACAAAAGCCATTTAGGTTGACTGTAGAAAGGTCAGCTCTCGAGTTCTTCCAAGCTTCAATCTGTCCAGCACAGGTGAAACAGGAAGGCATTTAGGGAGACGCGTTTCCACGTTACACTTCTTATTCTCTGCTCTCAACACAAACATATTTAACACTCGCTCTATCAAGATAGTTTAGAGCCCTCCACATCTCCTAATCAGCAGCTCCAAATAAATCTTGAAGCTTTAACACTTGGGATTTTTTTATTTTAAGACAAATAACAAGTAATTTTTTGATACCGATCAGAATCATATTGAAGAGCTCCATCTTCAGCGTCAACAGCCACGCAAACTACAATCTCCCAAACTTCCATCCAAAGCTCAAACCTAAAGGCACCAATCAAGTTTTGCCATCCACTTGAAACAAATCCCTCAAAAGAGTAAAACTTCAGCAGAAATAGGAACAGACGTAGCTCAGGTGCTGACTGACCCTTGTAGAAACAAGGGCACTGAAGGCAGTTCAAGCACCACAGCCAAAAGTTAACGCAGCACTGAGAAACTTGACTGCCATGTGTTAGAACGTGCTGCATTTCACTGTGCCCCACAGCTTGTGAGGTAAAGTCTAACAGAAAATTACAGTCTAAGGAAAGAAAGGTCCCTTGGCAGTTTAGGATTCCATGCTGGAGATAAGCCAGCAGTGTAGGGGTTAACGCTGGATTATTTCAAACCAATCTTTTGGGCAGCACCTTCCAAAGCACAGGGCCAGCTCCCCAGACTGTGATTCAAATAACCTTCTCATATGGCTTTACATGTGCAGGATGCTAAAGACGATACTGAAACCAAAAGCCTAACAACACTACAACAGAAAGTGTTAACGTCCTCCCTTTTGCTGCCTACAGATAAGGCAGAGAACCATGGCCCAGCGCAGTAAACTTCCCTGCCCAGTACAGGAGAAATGAGCTAGCCTCTGTACAGCTCCATCTGTACGAACAACATCCTTTGCAAGGCACATCGAAAGGTTTCGGACAAGGGGAAGGGTAAAATGAGGCAGCAAATGCACAGGCAGTCAGAAGTGAGGAGGCGATTCCTTTCCTTAGCAGGGGCTATGAACCCTGCACTCCCTCTGCCCGCAGAGATGACAGCTTTGGGACCGCAGAGTTGACAGAAAGGCTCGGGCTGGAGCACAGCAGACCTTCAGGCGCTGTAAAGACTATCACAGAATAGGTAAGCTTGGAAAAGACCTTTACGATACGGTGCCAGAGCATAGCGCACGGCAGCATCTCCTACGGGAGGGGAAAGTGAACACAGGGAAGGAGATGAGTCCCCGCCACAGCACACACAGGGCACGTCCTGAGGGGAGGACAAAGACGCGGCCGGAGCCACCGCTACAAAGTAAAGCGACGACAGCACCCGCTCAGCACTGGCCTCAATGTCACCCCGCGGGGTGCGGACACCGACGCGCGGAGCGCCCCAGGGCCCTCGGGAAAGCGGCACAGGACGGAGCAGGGAGCCGCGGCAGGGAGCACGGGCGGCAGCGGGAGGAGAGCGGCGGGCGGCAGGGAGCCGCAGCCCCGGGCGGCAGGGAGCCGCAGCCCCGGGGCACGCTTGCCGAGAGGGGTGGCAGCGGGACTCCCTACGGCACAAGCAGGAGGCAGGCGCGCTTACCGAAGGATTGGAGGTTCTGGATAGATGACATGCGACTCCCCGGCGAGAGGCTGGAGCAGCGGAGGAAAAGGCCGAGGCTTGCTCCGCTCGGGTCACGTCTCCGGCTCCGCAGTGCCGGTGGGGGCGGGGAGAAGGGAGGGACCAAGGCGGGAGGGACCAGGGAGGGAGGGACCGGAGCGAGGGGAGGGATAACAAAAGGGGGAGGGAGGCGAACCTGAGAGGCGCAGGCAGAAAAAGAGTCACCGGAGAAGAATGCGCAAAAGGAGTATAAAGGCGTGGGGGCCACCTGCCCTCCCCCGCGGCAGCCCAGGCACCCAGCCCTACGCTACCGCTAACGGGTGGCGGCCACCGTTACCCCCCACAAAATGGCGGCCTGCCCCGGCCGCCCCGGGCACGTGATGGCCGGCCCGCTTCCCCAGGGGAAGCCGAGGTCTGCCGCCGCGCAGAGCAGAGCAGAGCGCTGTGGCGGGCCGCGGGAGCAGCTCCGAGCGGTGCGTGCTTGTGTACCTGCTTCACCTGAGGAGCAGCTGAGAACCGCCCGCTCAGGAGCCCAGTGGCGCTCGCCGAAGCCCCTGGTTCTCCAGGCTGCCCGCCCTTTGTGACGGCACAAGTGACCCCCATGGAGCTCCCCTCTGTGCTCCCATGCCTTTGGCTTGGGTGATGCCGGTTTCTGTTTTAGAATCATAGAATCATAGAATCAGTCAGGGTTGGAAGGGACCACAAGGATCATCTAGTTCCAACCCCTGCCACGGGCAGGGACACCCCACACTAGATCACGCTGGCCAGAGCCTCGTCCAGCCTGGGCTTAAACACCTCCAGGGACGGGCCTCAACCACCTCTCTGGATAACCCATTCCAGGGCTTCACCACTCTCATGGGGAAGAACTTCTTCCTCACATCTAGCCTGAATCTCCCCATTTCCAGCTTCATTCCATTCCCCCTAGTCCTATCACTACCTGAGATCCTGAGAAGTCCCTCCCCAGCCTTCCTGTAGGCCCCCTTCAGATACTGGAAAGCCACAATGAGGTCACCTCAGAGCCTTCTCTTCTCCAGACTGAACAGCCCCAACTCCTTCAGTCTGTCCTCACAGGAGAGGTGCTCCAGCCCTCTGCTCATCCTCGTGGCCCTTCTCTGGACACGCTCCAGCACGTCCACATCTCTCCTGTAATAGGGGCTCCAGAACTGGACGCAGTACTCCAGGTGGGGTCTCACCAGAGCTGAGTAGAGGGGAAGAAGCACCTCCCTTGACCTGCTGGTCACACTTCTCCTGATGCAGCCCAGGATCTGATTGGCTTTCCGGGCTGCAAGCGCACATTGAGAGCTCATGTCGAGCTTCTCGTCCACCAGCACCCCCAAGTCTCTCTCCTCAGGGCTGCTCTCCAGCCAGTCACTGCCCAGCCTGTATTTGTGCCTGGGATTGCCTCGACCCAGATGCAGGACCCTGCCCTTGGTCTTGTTGAAGCTCATGAGGTTGGCTTGTGCCCACCTCTCCAGCCTGTCCAGGTCCCTCTGGATGGCATCCCTTCCCTCCAGCATGTCCACTGCACCACACAGCTTGGTGTCATCAGCAAACTTGCTGAGGGTGCACTCGATGCCACTGTCCATGTCACCCACAAAGATGTTGAACAAGACTGGTCCCAGGTCTGATCCCTGAGGGACTCCGCTTGTCCCTGGCCTCCACTGGGACATGGACCCGTTGACAGCCACTCTTTGGGTGCGGCCATCAAGCCAGTTCTTTATCCATCTAGTGGTCCATCCATCAAACCCATGTGTCGCCAGCTTGGAGACCAGGAGGTGGTGCGGGACAGTGTCGAAGGCTTTGCTCAAGTCCAGGTAAACGACATCAGTTGCTCGCCCCTCATCTATTAATGTTGTCACCTGCTCATAGAAGGCCACCAGGTTTGTCAGGCAGGATTTGCCCTTGGCAAAGCCATGCTGACTGTTCCCAATCACCTGTTCACTACTCTTCTGAGTCATTAGTGCCTCCAGGAGGATCTGCTCCATGATCTTTCCAGGCACAGAGGTGAGACTGACTGGCCTGTAGATCCTGTTTTACCTCCCCGTTTCCAAGCTAGCTTTCCTCTTTCCCCCGCGAAAACACTTAAGACTATTGGAAAAGCCCCTCCGGAGGCTTACCCAGCTGGGCAAAATGCTGCCTGACCCACATGAATCGCTCTGAGCCCCAGCCCAGCTGACCCGAAACATGTCCGGGGATGGAACATGGACCCCCTGTTTGGCGGCCTGGGACAGCGATTCAACCCCGCCACTGCAAAATGCTGTGTCCTATCTAGTCTGGATCGCCCTCCTTTTAATTTGAAGCCACCACCCCTTGTCCTGTTGCAACAAGCGCTGCTAGGAAGCCTGTCCCCAGCTTTCTTACAGGTCCCCATTAAGTACTGAAAGGTTGCAGCAGGTTGTCCCTGGAGCCTTCACCTCTCCAGGCTGAACAACCCCAAGTCCTGTGCTCACCGCAGGGGTGTTCCAGCCCTCTCATCATTTCTGTGACATCCTCTGGACCCACTCAGACAGGGTTGTGTCTCCGAGTCTCCTGTTGTGTGCAGCTTTATGTCCTCACCCTGGATTTTGGGTGGGCAGCCAGGCAGAGCTGTTGCATTCCCCACCTCAGGTGCCACCACAACTGCCCGGCTCCACAGGACTCCTCATTCCACAGCTGCCCACTGACTACCTGCTAGCCATTTATCTGCAGGCAGGAGATAAGTAGTGCTTGGGCTGCAATAGCAAAGGTTTGCCTTTAAGAAGTCCTCAGGAGGTGATTAATGGCTTTGCAGATGTACAGTAACCTAGTTGCATTGGCACAGCTGCAGCAATCTATACTGCTTCTCTCTTTGTGGTTCTTCTCTTTTCTAATCAGCCTCATTCCTCTTAAATCACAGAGATATTTCTCTTCTGTGACCCAAGGCCTGGACCAGCACTGCAGTAGCTTCGTGAAGGTCAGTGTGTGTTGGCCTAAGAAAGTTTCTGGTCCTGGTGCTTTGCAAGGCAATTTGTTAGTGCAGAAGGCACTATAGGGGCAGTAATGGAGGATGGGGAGAGGATAATTACAGAGACTGAGGCACCTGCTTCTGTCACACACACATGCCATTATTTGGACAATGTCTGGATTAAGGCCATGGAGGTAGACACTGGGAGTTCTTCTGACACCCATCCTCAGGGACATGACTTTGGGGTGTCTCCAGCACCTCTCTCAGGCACCTTACATTACTACTAATATTAACATTGGTGATTTTTTGCTCTAGTGCATTTTTGCAAACTCCACACCTCTGTGCAAAACCTTCTTGTATCTTTTGCTCTCCTGTGAATTTTCATCTCATGATTATGTTTTTCCCCAAGGTAAAAACACAGTGGCTCACCCACATGGTAGGGGCTAAAGCCCTGCTTTAATTTAGGATTCTGTATAACCTCTGTCTTTGTATATAAGCATGCACAAGGCTGCTGTTACCTTCAGCTGCTGGAGCACCTCTCCTATGAGGACAAACTGAGGGAGCTGGGGCTATTCAGTCTGGAGAAGAGAAGGCTCTAAGGAGACCTAATTGTGGCCTTCCAATATCTGAAGGGTGCTACAAGAAAGCTGGGGAGGGACTTTTTAGGGTGTTAGGGAGTGATAGAAATGGGTAGATTCAGATTGGATGTCAGGAAGAAATTCTTCCCCATGAGGGTGGTGAGACACTGGCACAGGTGGCCCAGGGAGGTGGTGGAAGCCTCATCCCTGGAGCTCTTTAAGGCCAGGCTGGATGTGGCTCTGAGCAGCCTGATCTAGTGTGAGGTGTCCCTGCCCATGACAGGGTGGCTGGAACTAGATCTTTGAGGTCCCTTCCACCCCTAACAATTCTATGATTCTCATTTTTTATTTGTTTTATTCCTTAGGAGCTTTTACAAAGCCAAAAGGTCTGTTAATATAATCAATGACCACTCCTGCAGGCAGATCCCCTGGTGCCTGGTCCTGCAGAAATATCAGATTCTCTGCTGGCAGCCTCAAAGTCCGGACCATTACTGCTTGGAGCACGCTGCTCCAAGAGCAGTTTAAGTTGCCTGACAAAGGGATTATGCATGAAATGGGCCCACGGCAGCACCAGTCTCTGTCCTGTATTCTCGAAACACACCTACTCTGTACACAAATCCTGCCTCGCTGTCATGCCAGAGTTGGTATTGGTATTGGTACCTGAAGCTAAAATCCAGGTGCTAGATACTTGAGACACAAAGGCAAAATTATTTCCATCTCCCCCCCCCCCCACCCTTTTTTTCCCTCTTGAACTGTAATCTTCCCTGCTTCTGCTCCATGGCTCTACCTACAACACCCAGCTGCACATTCTGAAGTGCTGTGTAGAGGGCTGGCTGGTGGCTTTCTGGCAGGGAGGAAATACATCCAAGTGTCAGAAGAAATCCTCCTTCTATCTGCCCCAGCAGCAGAACCATTTCAACGATGGCCATAACTGTGCCAAGCCTGACCTTCTATTTTTGCATCTGAACTCTGGCTGTGGCCAAAGCCTCCACAGTGTGCCTGGGGAGACTGGCTGGTGTGCTTAGCTGTAGCTTATGCTTGAGCTGCCCAGCTGCTAACAAGTTGTTCTGGTAAGCATGTGCTAACTGGGAGGAGTGAACAAACTGGGAATAGTGCTGGTGGTGAACAGCTGGATAGGCAGGTGTTCTGACTTACCAGAACCTGGGGCCTGTGCTGTTTGGTGCAGCTTCAGTGCATGCTCAGATTTCAGGCTGCCTGTGCTTTTATGTGTGCAGGTTAACTCCTTGCTTGATAATGACTGCAAGTGTCCCCAGCAGAAGAAGGACACAGAGCTGTTGGAGTGAGTCCAGAGGAGGCCACAAAGATTATCCAAGGGCTGAAGCACCTCTGCTATGAGGATAGGCTGAGGGAGCTGGGGGTATTCAGGAGAAGAAAAGGCTCCAGAGAGACCTTAGAGCTGCCTTCCAATACCTGAAGGGATCCTACAGGAAGGTTGAAGAGGAACTCTTCATAAGGGTGTCTAGAGACAGGACAAGGGGGAATGGTTTGAAGTTGAGAGAGAGAGCAGGGTTAGACTGGATCTGAGGAAGAAGTTCTTCAGTAGGAGAGTGATGAGACTCTGGATTAGGCTGCCCAGGAGGCTGTGGATGCTTCCTCCCTGGGGGCGTTGAAGGCCAGGCTGGATGAGGCCTTGAGCAGCTGAGTCTAGTTGAGAGGTGTCCCTGCCCATGGTGGGGAGGTTGCAGTAGATGATGTCTGAGGTCCCTTCCAACCTGATCCATTCTGTGATTCTGTGAAGCTAATTTCTCTGCTAGCCACTAGATGGTCCTATCTCCAAGGCAAAAGCAAAGCCAGTCCTGTTTGCTCTCTGCACCTGAATGTTAGTAGAGGAGGGCTGCAGTGGTCAAGCTACATGCAACGAACAGACTCATCTGGTTGCTTAAATTGATATGGTTTTCTGAATAGGTCTGCATACAACTTTTCATGAATCCTCCAAACTCAGTCAGTGCAACTGGGCCTTACCAATCATCAGATACTTCCTGCTTAATGTAACTGAGCAATTTCCAAGGAATTTCCAGGCAGCACCTCCCCTGAAAAACTTTCCCTTTTGCTATTACATGAGCTGACTTGCTTTCCTCAGCCAGCCAAAGCATTAGCCCTGCTGGGAATGGGATAACAAACTAAAATCACATCTGCCTGAGCACAGCCTGAGGAGTCAGGATGATTTCTGTGTAGCTTCTGAGTACTGTCCATGGCAGGTGCATAGCAGTGGAAAGAAATGATAACTTACAGTCAGTAATGATAGAGTGAAACAGTATTGCCTGATGAGTCTCCTTTAGACTGTCACATAGTTTTCAAATCTTCATTGTTTAGAACATTTCTTAGTAACCTTCCATGAAGGCAGAATGGCTGAAAGCAAAGATGAAAAAATAAGTACTTGGCACTGGCAAGTTTTGTGTCCTGAGCAGATGCATGGCCATGATCCTTCCCCTAGCAGAGAGTGAGCTGTGAAGTCCTTAGCACGTGATTTTGTGCATGCTGAGGATTTGCATGGGTTCAAGAAGCCACTATGGGCTACCTACCACAATGAAACATCTGGCTTGGGAAGCTTCTGAACCACAAGGGTTGGGGGCCCTGGGAGAACAGCCTGGTGGGGAATGTCAAAATATGCTGTCCTGCTTTTAGACTCTTCCCTGGAGGCTTAGTGCTGGCCACCATCAAAACCAATATACTGCATGAGATGGAGCTCAGGCCAGAATGAAGGCAGCTGATCAGATCAGAGCATTTTAGATGCTAACTCTCCCAGTAATGATTGTCATGTTCTCTCGCAGGTAGCATTTACCACTAAGCAGGCCACGCTAACATGAAGATGTTGCACAGTTTGCTTTTACATGGTAACTTCCAGGTAGGTGTCAGGCCCTGAAAGGCTCACATTGCAGTGCCAGCAAGACTAGAAACTGTACATGGGCTGGAGGAGGCTTTCACTTGTGTTTTAAGCTGAGTGAATCACTTAGCAAACCAGCAGAGCAAGACAGGGTCCCAATATCATGGAGAGAAAAAAATCACTGGCTCCAGCAATTGCCCACCAGAAATGAAGAAAGGGTACCCACAATGCCTGGGCCAAACCCATGGGAAGAGCAGGAAGGGCAAAGACCTGTGGTGCAAAGCCATGAAGGGTTTTTACTGACTGAGAAGTTACCCCCTCCATGCAAGCAGAATGAGCCCAGAGGAAGCAGGATGTGGATTCTTGGATGTGGATTGATTTGTAGGCAGGGAGCGCTTGCAAGGTTCAAAGGGAAGATGCTAAAAGGAGGCTGCTGGAGTGAGCCTGTAGATACACTATTGATTGTGTGAGCTGCAGAAAGACCTTTTGTGCTGTCACGGACTTGAAGGGCCCTTCATGTTTTGCAGTCATCGGGGAGTTTGAGTAAACTCTTGAAAACTTGGATGAGAGAGATGCTTCTGTTAGTCATTACTGGGTGGAAAGTGGAGATTGGAAGAGGATTTCTCAGGCTTCTTTACCATTTGTGCCCACAGAGCAAAGTGTTACCCATAAATGAGGAGCTTCTCTTAATCCCTACAATTAGTGACCGTGGTTGTGGGGTCATCTGCTTGATGTCTGGATACTAAGGGCAGGGCTAGGCAAAAATATAAATCATGCTTCCCTACAGAAGTTCCCCCAGGGAAAAAAATAACCAACTCCTTTGCTTTGGGAGGTGGCTGAAGTGAAACTGTAATTTGTACTTTGAGGTTTTTCCATCCAGAGCCTCTTTATAGAAAAACTAAACAGATTTGCTTTTGACCTTCCACTTCAACCTGGTGGGATTGCAGCATTTCCTATCCAGTCCCAGCTGCTGACCAGTGCATGCCTCAGAGCCCCCTCTCCTAAGCACAGCTTTAAAAGTTGTTTCCTCAGCCGGTCAGCGTCAGCAGGAGGAGCAGAACTCTGCAGAGCTGTGAGAGAGCCTGTGCTCCCCATGAAGCCCAGGAGCACCTCACAGCTCAGCCTCTCCCCAGGATGGTGCTGAAGGAGCGAAACACCTGAGGTTTAGCTGCTGCTCCTCCACAGCCCTTCCGTGGTAAACATGGTCTGAGCTGCTAAAGCAGCGAGATCTGCGGCAGCAGGGCTGTGGTGACACACCAGTCAAGAGCCAGAGTTAAAAATAACAGCCCAGCAGAAATACAGTACTGCTCGAGCCAGGAAATACAATAACACTGCCCGAGCTAGGGGCCTGCTGCAGCCGGGAGCTGCTCTGCCACGGCGCCGGGCAGCACCTGCTTACGCATGGACTCACAGCTCAGCGCATCAGCTGCTGCGCTGCTCTGCTGCACTGTGGCCTAAGGCTTTCCCTGGGGCTGAGCTGATCCCAGCCCTGGGCTAGAGGCTTAATGGGACAGGAATCATAGAATCACAGAATTGTTAGGGGTGGAAGGGACCTCAAGGATCATCCACTTCAAAGCCCTGTCATGAGCAGGGACACCTCACACTACAGCAGGTTGCTCACAGCCACATCCAGCCTGGCCTTCAAAACCTCCAGGCATGAGGCTGCCACCACCTCCCTGGGCAACCTGTGCCAGTCTCTCACCACCTTCATGGGGAAGAACTTCTTCTTAACATCCAATCTGAATCTACCCATTTCTAGTTTTGTTCCATTCCCCCTAGTCCTATCATTGCCTGACACCCTAAAAAGTCCCTCCCCAGCTTTCTTGTAGGCCCCCTTAAGAGCTTAAGAGCTCTTGAGGAGCTGCTGTGGAGTCAGATCCCAAGCAAACTGCAGAGGTGGGAGCAAGGACTGGGGAGGGGCCACGTGGCCTGGCTGCTCCAGCCTGCTGTGCATGACAGCTTCCCACTGTCCACCTCCTCTGTCACCCCACACTTCATCTCCAGCCATGAGTGTTTCCCCACTGCAGGCAAAGCAGCACAGAGAGCATGGCAGCCGCTGCTGCTCCAGCCTGCCCTTGTGCCCCCATCCATAGGGAAGTGGCAGCAGCAGCCCCCTTCCCTTCACTGTCCTGGACCAAGGTTTCTCAGCCAGGTGGCATCGCAGGTCCCCCCTGCCATCCCCCCGGCACCACCCTCAGTTGCTGCTCCCTGCCCTGATCAATGGCTGTCTAACAGAGCCCCAATTCTCTACCCCTCCTTCTGTAAATTTAAATTTTACTCACCAGCACTGCTGACGTCCTCCTGGCCCACCTCTTGCCTCCCCCTCCTGCTTCAAACTCCCTTCCCTCGGGTATAAAAGGCACAAGCCCCCCGCAGCTGCCCTGCTTCTGCTTGGAGCAGCAGCTACCTGAGGAGCAGCTTTGGTGCAAGCAGGTGAGTGCCTTCAGCATTTCTCCTCACTCTTGCTTGACTTCCTTTTCTTTTGGGGCTGTAGCTTCTCAGCACGGGGGTGCACGGCTGTGCTCACTGGAACTTCCCTGCAGTTTGTCCCTAAGCAGACCGTGCTGAGGCACCAGCGCTGGTGGAGATCTCCAGCACTGCTTGCAAAGGGGAAAGCCATTCCTCTTCGCCTCAGAGCAGGGCACATAGCTGCTAATCTCAAGGCAGAGGCCACTTGCGGGTTAATAGCACCTTGGCTTCTGAGGGCATCCACGGTAGGTGTAGATCTGATGGATCTGCAGCAGAGCTCCAGTGTGGTGTGCTGGGAGCCCAGAGGCAGAGCCCTGCTGGTCTCCCACTGCTTGTGTGAGGCAGACCCACAGCAAGCTGTGATGCTGCTGCTCCACTGTAACTTCATTTTCACGTGCTGTAACTTTCTCCTCTCACGCTGAGGGAGACTGCCAGATGTGTCACAGATGTCACTAGGACAACATTCAAAGGCTCTTGCTGCTCAGGGACTAAGCAGAAGTGGGAAGCTGACCAAATGACAGTGGTGCTGACTTTTGCCAAGCCCCAGCAGCAAAAGGATTCCTGGAACTTGTGCCAGGTTTTGGTGAAACAAGTGATTGTATTTATGTATTTATTATTTCAGAAGGTTTTGGTGAGCATGGAAATGGGGGACACACAGAGTGACTGTCTGAGGTCTTGCTTTTTTCATTTTCCCCTTGGGAGAAAGGTGCAGGTGTGTGGGTTAGGGCATGTCTGGACCCGAGATGATCACAGACCATCTCCCAGCCTCTGCTCAGGAAAGGACTGAGAGTGAGTATCCAGGATTTTGTTCTTATCCTTAAAGCCTGGTGACAATGTAGGGCTGGGGTTAGAAATGCTCAGCATCATGCAAGGTCATGTTCTGTGGGCCACACATTGCCTCTGCCTCAGTTTCTCCCCATACAAACTGGGGTGGAACAATTAGGAGGAGGGAAAAATAGAACTGGAGGAGCACAGCATTGCTTAGGGGAAAAAAACAAAACCAAACTGTGCCAAAAGCTTCCCCCTGTGTTTTGGTATTTCATCAAGAGCAAGCTGAAGGCAAGCTCTGCCTTTCTGTCACTCTGTTCCCAGAGAGCCACAAAACCAGACAGCCAGCAGCCTGGAAAGCCTGTCAGCAGACTGGAGAGATTGCTGAGAATAGCTCCTCCTTGTCTCACTGGCTTTGCTAAACATGGAGCACCGAGACCTCTCTGCAGGCAGAATCAATCCCCTGTGCTTTTACATGCTAAGATCTTTTAGTCCTGGTTGTTGTGAGACAAGTTAGGAAAAGTGAATTCACAGTTCTGTCCAGCTCATGGGTTAAAGGCACTTTTCTCTAAGCTGCCTGCTGATTAACTGTCAGTGTGTGGGGGAAAAACCCAACAGCCTTTCACTGACTCCTGGAGGCTAAGGAGCTTTTAGCCTTTGCGTTTTTCATGAAGGGCACAACCAGATCCTCCACCTGCCTTTTTTGTGTGCTGCCTGTGCAGCATGCAGCAGACATTCCTCCTCTGTCTCTGCTGAGAACAGCAAAGATTCTGCTGGCAACAAGGGGTTAAAAGCCCCCAAACGCTCACAGGAGGAGAAGCCTCTGTGTAGGCATAGCTGAGGGGACTCCCTCCCTGTTGTCTCTGCTGTAAGTGATGCTTGAGCAAAGAGGGCTCCTGCTGCCTTCTGTAGGCAGAGGCCCCACCAGGCAGACCTGGGAGAGGTGCTGTGGGGAAGCTCGTCCAAAATGCCAGCGACAGGAGGTCCCTGTGGTACCCCGAGCCTGGCATCAGCACCTCTGTCCTGCACAGCCCTTCTCCTGCGGGGCGCTCTCATCCGTTTGTATCTGGATGCATTTACAGGGGCAGGGCAGAGCCGCACACTGGTTTGGGTTGGGACGGACCTCTCAAGGTCATCTAGTCCAAATCGTTGTGTGAATTCCTGTCTGCACCTACCAGCAACACATCATGCCAACAACTGCCGACAACAGCCAAGGGCCACCACCTCACCTGCAAACAGCTTCAGTGAGGGCCTGGCAGATGAGCACTGCCACAGACCCGGGCTCACCCAAGGAAAATCAAATGTTTCTGTGCGAGCACAAGGGCTTAAGCAGACAATGAACTAGGAAGTACCTTTCCTCATACACACTGTCCAGCTGCTTCCATGCACCTGGCTGGGGACACAACACAATCCCAGAAAAAAACCGAAAAAGGCCCCAAAAATAAAGTAAGGAAGCAAAGTACTGGCTTGGAGGCTCCAGAACCAAATCCATGTTAACTGTAAACTCCTGGGGGAAAGTTCCATTGGCACTGGAGAAGCCCTAGCTTGTGAGGCTTGCAGAGCGTTCCTCAGTGAGAGCTGCTGCTACTTCAGGGCAGCTTCTGTCAATAAACACATCCCAAGTGCCATGGGGACCAGCAGCCTGATGGCCTCACCCCGTACCTGGCTGCAGGGCAGGGGGGCTGTAATTAACAGCTGGGGCCATGTACCAGTGGAAATCATAACTGGGTATCATGCTTTTGGAAGCTGGCTGTGAAAGAGGAGAGTTCCCTCTCATACTGAAATGCATTTAGTTGGAAGAGTGTGTAAAATGCAAATGTGAGATCCATTTTACGGGTGAGAAAAGGATGATAGTGGCAGTGGCTAAGACTCCCTTTGGCAGTGGCTAAACCACCCTTTGGTAGCCAATGCACCTGGTCACATGGGACCAGAAAATCAGCAGCCAGCTCAGCTCCTGCGAAGCCTCTCACTGCTGGTGAGAAAACCCCTCCAGCTGCAAGCCTTACCTCAGTAGGAGGCTCAAATGATTTATCCAGGACATCCCCAGTGTCAGTGCTTCACACAGCTTAGTCAGGAAGTGGCTCTGATGGATAGGAGCACACCGTTAGAGCTGCCACCTTCCTTCACCTGAAGAGCTTTAACTCATGTTTCCCCATATTCCCTTTTCTTCTTACAGCTTTCCCACCACTGCTCCATCATGTGGCACCCAGTCTGGTGGACACCATGTGCCCTGTGGTCACCCAAGCACTTGAAGCTGGTCACTGTCTCCTTGCTGGCACTCCTGGTACTGCTCAGCTTTGCTTCAGGACAGAGCAGGCCGTTTAAACATCAAATAGACAACAGAAGTAAGTACCAGCCCCACCTGATGTGGTGTGACAGACTCCAATGTGGTGTCTTCCTGGTGTATTGAGGGATCAGGGTGGGGCTGCCAGGGCAAGTTCAGCAGCAGATCCATGTGGATGGTTCTGTGGGGTGGGGCTCTGTACTTGCATTTCCCCTTGTAAGTGCATATAGAGAACCTAATGTCCTTCTGCCAGCCCCTAGTTAGCCAAGGCAAGCAGCACCATTTCTGATGCCACCAAGATGATCCAAGGGCTGCAGCACCGCTCCTATGAGGATAGGCTGAGGGAGCCGGGGTTGTTCAGCCTGGAGAAGAGAAGACTCCCAGGGCACATTTACAGTCAAAGTGGATCTTTCTAACTCTGGTTATTCATCACAATGCACAGGAAAAAATCCTGCTGCCTTGCCTGAGATTTTCCTGTGACCTGGATGCACTGAATGCACTGAAACAAATCTGTTCCTGTTCCTGACAGTCCTCCAGGCTTCTAATGGTTTGGCATTTCCTTGGGGTGACTTCATCTCCAGGGCTTTGTAGATGTACCCTGTTGCTATTTCTTGGTCTTTCAGTGCAACTCTCCCTCTCTCCGCGCCTCTGAAACTAGACTAGACTAGCAAAATAAGTCAAATACAAGGGTACTGCAGGTGCTTTAAAAGGAAAGGAAGTCATCCATGAAAGCACCTTCCTAAGTGAACAAGAATTAGCTTTATGTTTAGGTTCCAGTGGCTTTGTTAGCCTGCAGAGATGCTGTACGTGGTGCACACCAAGAAGGGATGGTGGACAGTAGAACCTTCAGGACTATAGCTAAGAGAAGACAGTTTACAAGTGGCAGTGCAGGGAGCTGCTATGGCCCTTCTTGGGTGTAGGCTGCATTGCAACCTTTTCCAGGGCTCTCATCAACTCTAAAGCTTGCTGCACCCTCCTGATTCTGGGTACTTCAGCTGCTGTTGGACCTGCAGGATGCAGCCCAGATGGATGAAAATTAATTTTGCATCTGAAGCCCCTTCTTGAGCAACCCTCAAGGCACCAGGAAGTTGTGTAGCTGGCTGCAGCCTTTCCCCTTGTTTGTTTGTTGTTGGGTTTCTGTGGGGGTTTTTTTCTCCTGGACTACAAATGAGCTGCCTAACACACTCAAGGCATTGAGGCAGCGGTGCCTGTGGGCGCAGGGGTGGATGCTTGCCTGCGTGCTTTGAATTGCAGGTCCCGAGATCGACCCCTTCTGGTACGTGGGCCGAGGCGTGCGCCCCATCGGCCGCTTTGGCAAGAGGCAGCTGAGGAGCAGCCGAGGCAGCCTGAGGCCTGTGAGCAGACACCTGGATTTCATCCTGAGTGCTCTGTGGCAACAGAAAGTGCTGGACACAGAAGACTGGTGATCTCTGCTCCCCGAGGTGGTGACCCAACCTCTGTTCTCTGAATCACACCTCAGAGCTCCAGCGCTGCTTTGGCCTAGCAGTCCCTAGCATCTTGCTCTTCTTTCTGCTCCTTGTGCCAGCTCCTCCAAAAAGAAACCTGTTGAGCGTGCAGCTAAAAGACACTGCATGGACACTAGCACCGAGTGCCACATAGCTTACAGCCCCACCAGCCTCCTGATGCTCTTTCACTGTAACATTAGGTTCACCCAAACCCCACACAGCTTTTGTGCTGGGATTTAAACTCCACAGTGTGACGTGTGTGTCATGAAAACCTTCCTGCCAGGTTGCCAAGGCAGGGGCTGCTGCTGTGTCAAAATAAAAAGCAATGGTTGGAAGAAAGCACAAAGGCTCTGGCTGTTAATGTCCCTGCACTGCTGCCACGGGATGCTGGTGCTCCCTGGGTGGTTTTTATTCATCCGCTCATAGGAACGCAGCCCTGAGCTACTCACTTGCCCTTCAAGACTCTTCATGTGCTGCTGGAGAGGGGTATTGATGATGAGGAAGGAGCTGCCAGCAAAGATAAGAGATTGCTCACTGCTGAAGGAAAAAAAAAAACAAAACAACCATATATAAATTGGTTAATTAAACGCCTCAGAGTAGTTTTGTGCCTGCTGCATCTCATTGTGCACCACTGCCTGACAGGAAGAAGGGCCCAACCCAGGTGGGTGCCTTGGGAGGGGTGCAGGTTTGTAAGTACTTTTTCTGCTCAAGCTCAAGTCCCTCTGTGAGGATCAGGAGCCACCACCAGTCCACATCCACCAGCCTGGGGTGGTGGCTCAGCTCTCCTGCTTGCCATGGCAATTAACTTTGTTCGAATTGCCACTGGAATTTAGGAGTGGCTGCATTAATCACTGCAGAGAATCACACAGGGTCTGGGTTGGGAGGGACCTCCAAAGGTCATCTAGTCCAACCCTTTGCAAAAGTCTGTCAGCAAGGAGTGGATTTTTACTATAAACAGGTGGTTACTACAACACTTCTGCTGAACCAGGTTGGAAAAGACCTTTGAGATCATCAAGTCCAACCTATCACCCAACACCATCTGCTCAACTAAACCATGGCACCAAGGGCCTCATCCAGTCTCTTCTTAAACACTTCCAGTGATGGTGACTCCACCACCTCCCTGGGCAGCACATTCCAAAGGCCAATCTCTCTGTGAAGAACTTCTTCCTAACATCCAGCCTAAACCCTGTTTAAGCGCTCTGCTGGAAACCTGCGACCCAAGTGCATGTCCCTTCCCTCAGCTAACTGAGGGAGCCCTGGGGGTCACTGGTGCACAGGGAGCCCTGGCAGCATGTTCTACACACTCCCCAGCCCAGGTGCACATCAATCCAAGGCTCAGAGAAGAGCTTTTGGGTTCTCTTTACGAAGCAAGTCTTGGAAAAGGCAAACTTCCCATAAATGGCTTTTACTTGGTTAGCATCTCTTGACAATAATTCATGGTGAGTATGCAGAGAACAACGACAAGGCAAGCTTCAGATCACTCAGACTTCATCAGACAGCTTCATCCAGGCTTCACCTGACCCAGGAAAAGAGCTTCAGTTATAAAAAAATGAATTCTAAATAGAAATAGTTAACACCAGAGACTGAAATCACCTCAGGACACAAGAATTCTGTGTGTGCTCTAACAGATGCCTTTAGGGTTTCTTTTCTTTTTGAAACAATAAATTAGATCTTTGCACAGATTTGGCACAAACAGTTGTGAAAATTCCAGTGCTGCAGAGCAGGTGGAACTGGATTTTCTTTTTTTACCTAGGTTTGCCTTTGTCATATTTTTTTCAGGTTTTTTTTCCTTTCCCCCCTTTTTTCTTCTTTTTTTAATTCATTTTTTTCCTTTTTTCTTTTTAAATTATTTTTTTCTTTTTTTCTACTTTTTTCTTTAAATTTTTTAATTAATTTTTTTCTTTTTAAATTATTTTTTTTCTTCTTTTTTCTTTCATTTTTTAATTAATTTTTTTCTTTTTAAATTATTTTTTTTCTTCTTTTTTCTTTCATTTTTTAATTAATTTTTTTCTTTTTAAATTATTTTTTCTTTTTCTTCTTTTTTTCTTTCTTTTTTTAATTCATTTTTTCTTTTTACATTTTTTTCTTTTTTTCTTCTTTTTTTTATTTCTTTTTTTAATTCATTTTTTTCTTTTTTTCTTTTTAAATTATTTTTTCTTTTTTCTTCTTTTTTTCTTTTTTAATTCTTTTTTTCTTTTTAAATTCATTTTTTTCTTTTTCTTCTTTCTTTTTTAATTTTTTTTCTTTTTTCTTTTTTAATTCATTTTTTCATTTTAAATTTTTTTTATTTTTTATTTTTTCTTTTTTCTTCTTTTTTCTTTCTTTTTAAATTCATTTTTCTTTTTTTATTTTTTAAAAATTTTTTCCTTTTTCTTTTTTCTTTTTCTTGTTTCTTTTCTTTTTCCCTTTTTCTTTTTCTTTTTTCATTCTTTTTCTTTTTTATTTTCTTCATATTTTTTATTTTTCTTTTTTCTTTCTTTTTTCCTTTTTATTTTGTCCTTTTTTTCTTTTTTCCTTTCTTTTTTCCTTTTTTCCTTTTCTCTTGTCTTTTTTTCTTTTAAGTTTTAACATTTTTCCTTTCTTTTTCACCTATTTTTCCTTTTTCCTTGCTTTCTTTTTTCTTTTTAAAATGTTTTCCTTTTTTTCCTTTTTTCTTTTTCTTTTTTCTTTTTCCTTTTTCCTTTTTCCTTGTTTTTTTCTCTGTTTGTTTTTGCAATGCCTACACAGTCCACCTTTTCTTTTTTGCCTTTTTCCCTGTCAGAGAAGACTGAATATTTGAACATGGTAACACAGTAGCAGGTGCTTTGCATGCCTCCTAAGGAAAACAACCGAGTCCAAACGTTGTTGTTGGCTTGTTTAAATCACACTAAGAGAGTTATCCTAGCAAAATGAGAGGAGTCACTGCTGCATTGCTAGCACATACACAAATACTGGTTATTATTTGACAAAGATGCAGACCAACCACCATCGATGACGTTTCAGAACAGGCACACCTGCAGGAACCAGACCCTGGGAATGTAGTGGATACACAGAGGAGAACAGTCAGGGAAGGAGGAGGAGACCGGCTAACAGCATCCTAGGCATCCGACTCCGTTCGATCTGCTGCCCTGGATTGCATATAGAAATCAAATGGAGTTGGTTTATGCAGGTATTTGGATATTAAACAGAGTGGGCCACATTCTGCCCCCCCACCCCCTGACTGTGCAAAGCCATCTCAGACAGCTCGTGTGGTGTGAGAGGAAAAGAAGGCATCGCTGCACCCAGAATGGACACTCTGGGTTGGACCCTGGGCAGGCAAACTCCCTGAAGGGACAGAGTGACACTAGGGGGAAGATGGTTGTGCTGAGTCCAAGGGTTCCGACATGCAGCTGGACATCAGAGTGCTGACAAGCTTGGTGTCAAATGTGGGTGGCTCTGTTTTTCCAGCCATTCCTCTCCCTCCTTCACCTGCCCTTGCTAACTCCAGCCTAGCCAGGGAATTTGCCCAGTTTTGCACCTATTTGCCCCGCCACAGATTTCCCTGGGCCGGTGTCCCAGGGGACTGCTCTCCTGCTGCGTGGCAGGGAATGCGTTCACTAGGAGCCCTGGGGAGGGAGCAGCTCTCCTCTTTCCCTGGTGCCCTCTGCTCTCCACTCCTTAATGCCAAGAGGGAACTTGCCAGCTCAGGCTCTCCTTCACAGCATGCTTCTCACCAGCCCAATCTGCATCTGGGGACCTGCTCTGCACTTTGTGTGCAGGAGGGGAATCCGCTGGCTCACCACCTCCTGTGTATGCTTCAGAGCAAAAGGTGCCACGAATTGGCAAGGTTCTCCCCACGAAGGCTGAGGGATATGCTGTAAACAGCATGATCCCTCCTGGGCATGGGCTCATGGGCCTTCCATTTTGGCTCACTTTCAAGGGTCTCAAGAAAGGAAAGAAGAGAGTTACTACTCACAATCCAATCCAGAGTGGTCCAATGGGAGTGGGGTGCATGTGGCACCAGGGGCAGGCCCCAGCTACTCTGCACTGGCTGCAGACCAGTAAAGGAAGAGCTGTGTCTGGGCTGCCTTTGCCCCATCCTCAGGAAGGCCAGGGAAGAGCAGAAAGAATTCTCTTGCAGGCTATAGCCATGCCACAACCAACAGCCAGTTAGCAGAGACCTTATCTGCAAAGCTCTTAACTTTCTTCTTCCAATCTTAAATGATTTGTTCAGAATCTGTTCTGAACTATAGCGTGGCTGGACACCACCAAGTGGACAACGCTACCAAGAAGAGCAAGACAAACAAAGGTGTTGGATTCACAACAGTGTTCAGATGTTCCCAGACACAACTGTAACTCAGCAGACATCTGGTCCACATCTGCTGCCACCAGCTCATGGCTCAGCATCACATCCATGTTGCCCCCTGCTGCCAAGAGGAAAACACCCAGCTCTGGAGCTAGAACATCAACTGCCAGTGAGCAGAGAAGTCCCTGCACATCTCCCCCCTATAAACCCTGCCAAAAGTGCCACTGACTGCCTGGGAGCAGAGCTGGGCACGCTCCCTCTCAGGGAGCATCCCCACCAGGCAGCACAGAGTGGTTCTTATTGCTCACCAAGAGGGGTGCCACATGAATAGCAGGAGACCAGCAGGAGACCAGCAGGAGACATGGATCACAGGTCTGCTGTGTTCTCTCTGTAGGAAATACTGGCCTAGAGTGATGAGTGAGGAGGGAGTTACAAAAACATCCTGCAGTCTACAGACGACAAACTTTAGTACAATCAATAGGGAGAAAAAGTGCATCTTAAAATGTGGAGCCTTGCTTTTGAAACTCAGCATCCTTTCCAGAGTCTTGGGAGAACTTTTAAGGCAGAGTTTCCTTTAGCAGCCCCACAATGCTGAAGACTTGGACAGCTTTCTCAGTGAGGTATCCAAACGAAGCCCTATGACTGAGGCATTGTGGGTTCTGGAGGGTCCATTTTCAGCTGGACATACACAATGGCTGTTAAGTAAAGGCACTCTCGTGGGCAGCCTTAGGCAGTGTGTTATTGGCAGTAGGGAAGTGGTAAGTTTAGTACATCACAGCAGATCCTAGGGCAGGTTCCTAGAACAGAGAGGGACAGGAAAGAAAAACCATGAGTGAAAAACCAAAGGAAGCTTGCTGAGAATCATAGAATCAGTAAGGTTGGAAAAGACCTCAGAGATCATCAAGTCCAACCTATCACCCAACACCTCATGACTAGCTAAACCATGGCTGCAAGTGCCACTTCCAATCCCTTTTTGAACACCTCCAGGGATGGTGACTCCACCACCTCCCTGGGCAGCACATCCCAATGGCCAATCTCTCTTGCTGGGAAGAATTTCTTCCTAACATCCAGCCTAAACCTCCCCTGGCACAGCTTGAGACTGTGTCCTCTTGTTCTGGTGCTGCTTGCTAGAGAGAAGAGACCAACCCCCTCCTGGCTACAACCTTCCTTCAGGGAGTTGTAGAGAGCAAGAAGGTCTCCCCTGAGCCTCCTCTTCTCCAGGCTAAGCAACCCCAGCTCCCTCAGCCTCTCCTCACAGGGCTGTGCTCCAAACCCCTCCCCAGCCTTGTTGCCCTTCTCTGGACACATTCAAGTGTCTCAATGTCCCTTCTTAAACTGAGGAGCCCAGAACTGGACACAGGACTCAAGGTGTGGCCTAGCCAGTGCTGAGTACAGGGCAGCATGATCTCCTTGCTCCTGCTGGCCACTGAGGGTTCTAGGCAGCCAGGTCCTTCCCCTTCTCCCCTCCCCACCTCTCTTCCACCTGTCTAGTGGCAGACTGCTTTGCACAGGCAGCTTTTTTCCTTATCTCTCTAGCTGCTGAAGAAGAAACAGCTTACAGCTACCCAGTGTGAAGCCTCTTTGCTCAAACCCTGCAGAGCCAACCTGTGGCCTACCTGCCTCTTAAATGCCACTTTGGTAACCTCTGAACGTTAGGGAGATTCAAGGTGACTCTTACCTGCCGAGTTACAGCATGCAACTGGTTCTGGGAGGTCTGGGCCAAAACTCTCAATGGCAGGGGACCATAGGTTGGTTGGTTTGTTTTTAAGTAAGGGTAGCACATTCCTGGAGACCTGGCAGGCAGGCTGACACTCAGGAGCTGCTCTGCTGTGCTATAGAGTCAGATGCCTTCCAGGCCCCTGCTCAGATTTGTTCAGAGATGCCTCAGTGGCCTCTGTTTTCTGAAGATTTTGGGAAGATCACAGGATGTCAGGGACCCAAGGGACATCATCAAGTCCAACCCCCTGCCAGAGCAGGACCATCCAATCTAGCTCAGGTCACAGAGGAACACATTCAGACAGGCCTTGAAAGTCTCCGGAGAAGGAGACTCCACAACCTCTCTGGGGAGCCTGTTCCAGTGCCCTGTGACCCTTACAGTAAAGAAGTTCCCCCTTGTGTTGAGGTGGAACCTCCTGTGATGCTGAAATGCAGCTGCCTACTGACACCACTCCCTTGGTGTTTACTGCTTCTAACAGAAGTCTGAAAAACATTTGCCAGGAGTTTACCATCAAGTCCTTGGCAGTGCTTTTCCTCTCCTTAGTTCTTTGTGTTAGGGATCCTTGAAGCATGAAGTTCCTGTTAAACGTCCTGACGGTGGTCACTGGGGACTCCTCTATTTTCTCACCTGAGAAAAACCACCAAAACCAGGGAGACTTTTTACATCACAGGCTGGAGCAGATACCAACAATGCTCCTGGTAAGTCACAGCTTCCAGGGAGATAAAATTTCCCCCAAGACGCAGGAGGAAAGCTGGGTTTAACTCCGGGCTGTCTGAGGACAGTCAGGGGAATTGCACAAGAGCAAAAGAAGAGCAGTGCAAGGGGAAGACCCATCAAGGGTAATGCACTGAAGGGTTAAAAAAAACCAACAAGAGCAAGCTTTTTTGTTTTATAAAGCAAATTCCCAGCCACAGTCTAACATCCCAGGAACACTGCTGAGCCACATCAGCTGGACTTGGCAGTGCTGGCTTAAAGGCTGGACTTGATAACCTTAAAGGTCTCTTCCAAGCAAACCAGTTCTCTATGGCTGAAATCAGCACACACAGGCTTTAAGAAATCAGGGGTGGGTTGTGGAGGGTGGCAACTGGCTTGTGGCAACTGCTTGGGCCTCACAAAGTATCCCCTGGCACATGAGGCAGCAGCAGCCCTGCTGCAGGGCAAGCATTCAGCATCGCTCCTCTGCTTTTCCCAGCTGTCTGCTCCTGTTGATCTGCCACTGTCACAACTACCGCTGCAGGGAGTGGTGATGCTTTTGATCATGACAGGTGGGAAATGAGGAGGGGGGACACATGCAGGCTTTCTTGTTGCCTAAGTTAGTCTTTCTCCCCCTTTGCTGAGCTTAACGTTATACTGAACCTCAGTAGACTCTCTAACGTATGTGAGGACTTCAACACACCTTTTACGGGGGGAGCCGGAAGCTTTCTCCTCTGCTGCCTCGATGTGTCTATGGTGTGCATCTGCAAACAACACACATGCATTACTCCACTCCATCAGAGAAAGAAGAGGCAAGGCTTCCCCCATGTATTTTTGAATACTACAGAATGTTCTGGCACCTGGTTTGTTTGCTTTTGATCCCGTTTCCTTGTCAGGCGAACACATGGAGCCACATTCAAGCCTGCAACAGTGAGAGCTGATATTCTGCTCTCAATATCTGAAATCTTCAAAGAAAATAAGAGAGAGACAGACAAGATGGGGAGGGGGAAAAAGAAGTTTTACAATTACTGGAGATGCCACTGCTAAAATGTTATCCTCCTCCCCCCAGCCAAATCCTCTTTATCAAGAAAATGCAAACAGCTGGCTAACTTCTTCAGCAATTCCAACACTTTCCTGTATTCTTTAGTCTTGATGGCAAAAAAATGGGCTTCATTTGTTAATAGACAGGCAGTAAAAGAACAATCCAACCTACCTGGTGACTCCAAGGAAGAAACATTTCACTCCTTGTGAGGAAGAAAGGGAACGGGGAAAGAAAACCTACACCTGCCACCTCCCAGCCACCTTCAGCTGCATGATTCCAAGCTCATCCAAGCTGTGTTTTTCAAAGGACTTTGTGGGACACAGTTCCCAATTAAAAACTGATTTCATGCACAGGCAAAGCACAATTGGTGCCAAGGTTTAGTTGATTAGGTGGTGCTGGGTTGGACTCGATATCTTGAAGGTCTTTTCCAACCTGGTTTATTCTATTCTATTCTACTCTACTCTACTCTACTCTACTCTACTCTACTCTACTCTACTCTACTCTACTCTACTCTACTCTACTCTACTCTAACGTGTCCAGAGAAGGGCCACGAGGATGAGCAGAGAGCTGGAGCACCTCTCCTATGAGGACAGACTGAGGGAGTTGGGGCTGTTCAGTCTGGAGAAGAGAAGGCTCTGAGGTGACCTCATTGTGGCCTTCCAGTATCTGAAGGGGGCCTACAGGAAGGCTGGGGAGGGACTTCTCAGGATCTCAGGTAGTGATAGGACTAGGGGGAATGGAATGAAGCTGGAGGTGGGGAGATTCAGGCTAGATGTGAGGAAGAAGTTCTTCACCATGAGAGTGGTGAAGCCCTGGAATGGGTTATCCAGGGAGGTGGTTGAGGCCCCATCCCTGGAAGTGTTTAAGCCCAGGCTGGATGAGGCTGTGGCCAGCCTGATCTAGTGTGGGGTGTCCCTGCCCATGGCAGGGGGTTGGAACTAGATGATCCTTGTGGTCCCTTCCAACCCTGACTGATACTATGATCCTATCCTATCCTATCCTATCCTATCCTATCCTATCCTATCCTATCCTATCCTATCCTATCCTATCCTATCCTACCACAGCACTTAAACAGCTACCCTTAAATACTTCAGTGTCTATGTGTTAAGCATGGAGATGCATAAATGCAGGTGCAGACTGCAGGAAAACACTGGATGGAAAACAGGCTGCTGGGAGAAACAGAAGGCCAAGAGAGCAAGCATCTAGAGGGCAAGCAGGCTGATGTTGGGAGTGGTGAAAACAAGGACTGTCAGAAGGGAAAGAAGTGTCAGAGAAGTCAGACATATAACCTGACTTGTGATTCATGAGGAAACATGAAGCTGTTCACCCAGCAGAAGACCTTGCCCTGGCCTCTTTGTCATCCTCCTTGCACAGCTTAGGTGGCTCTTCTCCTCACCTCCCACCCCCATTCATGTATTTACTGTAAAACACTGACTGAAGCCCACAAAACAACGTGGTGCATTCAACACCCAGTGCAGCAGTGTACTTCTGACAGCAGAGACAGCTCAGACTCTCTTTGTTCAGTCCTCAATTGAAGCGTATCATAGGGTACCACAGGATGGTTTGTTTTGGAAGGGACCTTTAAAGGTCATCCAGAGCAACCCCCCTACTAGATCAGGTTGCTCAGAGCCCCATCCAGCCTGACCTGGAATGTTTCCAGGGATGAGGCATCCACCACCACTCTGGGCAACCTGGGCCTGGGTTTTACCACTGCCACTGTAAAAAATTCTTTCCTTCTGTCTAGTCCAAATTTCCTTCTATTAGTTTAAAACCACCAGCCCTTGTCCTGTCACAACAGGCCCTGCTAAAGACTGTTCCCATCCTTCTTATAGGCCCCCTTTAAGTACTGAAAAGCTGCATGCTGGCACTGAGCAAAATAAGCAGTAAGCTCCAGTAAAGCCTGGCACAGACAGGCCGGAGTGCCCTTGCCTGGCACAGACTGGTCAGTTAACTCAGAAAGCTGCTGGCAGCATCAGCCCCTCGAGCTCTGGCACTATTGCCTCCTTCAGCTTTTAGCCCCGGATCACCAGGTGCTCTTTTGAGCCCCAGACTCTCTGGAGCCTGCTAGAGAGATGCTAGATGGCAGCCCACAGCAGCAACTGCCTTTTGGCTGAGCTGTGGGCTGCTGAGCAGCTGAATCTCATGGCAGACTTGGCAGGAGCTGGACTCTGCGCCTGTCTCAGCAGCTGGCTGCTCTTGGCCTTCTTTGGCAGAACAGTCCCCAAAGTGGCTCCTTTTGGGCAGTGCTTTACAACCTGCTGAGGAGATGAAATGACCCTGACTGCATTTGTAGCCTGACCACAGCTACATGTGTGGCACCACATCAGCTGCCTGGCAGCAGGGACTGAGTTCAGCATTAGTGACAGTGACACTATTGCAGTGACAGGCTGTGGCACTCTGTGTCCAGAAACAAGCTGGAGGAATGACAGGATCACCCAGAATTATACAATGGTAGGGGCTGGAAAGGACCTCTAAAGATCATCTATAGTCCAACCCCCTGCAACAGCAGCTTCACCTACACAGATTGTCCAGGACTGTGTCCAGGTGGGTTTTGAATCTCTCTAGAGGAGACTCTACAACCTCTCTGGGCAGCCTGTTCCAGTGCTCTGTCACCTTTGACGGAAAGATGCTTTTCCTCATGGTCCTCCTGTGTTCTAGTTCATGCTGCCTGCCCCAGGTCCTGTCACTGGGCACCGAGAAGAGTCTGCCCTCACCCTTCAGGTATTGCTAAACATTAAGAAGATCCCCTCTGAGTCTTCTCTGCTCCAAGCTAAACAGTCCCAGCTCTCTCAGACTTTTCTCATACAGGAGAGGCTCCAGTGCCTCTTTGTAGCCCTTGTAGCCCTCATCTTTGTAGCCCTGCCCTGGACTATTTCCAGTCATTCCCTGTCCCTTTTGAACATGGGAGCCCAGAACTGGACATAGTACTCCAGATGTGGCCTTACTAGTGCAGAGTAGGAGAATGCACCTCATCCTGCTGGTCACACTCTTCTAAATGCACCCCAGGAGAGCATTGGCAAGAAACAAATCACTGGGAAGGAGCAAATAAACAGAGTGCATCTGCCTGGGCTGAGCTATGCCCTGCAGCGAGGCTCCGCTCAGCTCCTGCGATGCAGTCAGCAGCCCTGCCTCATCACTCACTGCAGGCAGCAGGGAAGTGCTAGGCAAGGCAGGGTGACACCCGCAGCGGGGGGGAGCTGCTGTCCTCACCTGGAGCTCTGCATGATGAACCTGGGCAGCAGCTGTGGCCACCTGGTCCTCCAAGTCAGCCAGCTCGGACTCTCCGGTCACGCTGTTGATCTTGCGGGCGGCGTCCTCCAGGCTGCTCAGCTGCCCCTCCAGCCCGTACACCGTGCTGGCTGTCAGGTACACCTGCAGGGACAGTGCAGGCAGAGCTGTCAGGCATGCCTGCTTTGGGCAGAATGCATCTTCCACACCACCTTTGAGCTTCCCTCCTTGTGGACCCACGGCAGGGAGACTTACCTGGCAGAGGAAAGTCATGGGGGAATCACCTGAACATATCCATAAAGAGAAGGGAAGGAATCATCTGAACACATCCAGACAGAGAAGGGAAGGAATCATCTGAACACATCCAAGGAGAAGGGAAGGAAATAATCTGAACACAAGCATCCACAAAGAGAAGGGAGGCATGAGGTGGCTGCAGTCCAAATTTCACAGGTGCCACAATGCTGTTCCAAAATTGATCTGCTCCAGGTTCACCAGCAAATTAAAAAGCCCAAAACTGCAATCTTGGGGTTTTTTGCCTTTGACATTCAAGTGCATTACAAAACCTCTAAGTCTCATCAGATGGCTGGGAAGACTAAGATCTAGTTTGGGAAGCTTTGAACCAAAGTAAAGCTGGGAGATTTGAGCTTGGAAAAGGTGTGGTGAGAGGAACTGGGGAGCTGGCAGGGCTGGCAGTTATTCCCGTGGGCCATCTCCCACTCACCCCTAGCCTGGGGCTGCTGTAGAAGTGTGTTTCTGTGGAGGGCACTGCTGTGATCCCCCAAGAAGAGATTCTGTCTGAAAACCTTCCAGGGCTGGAGAAAAACAGGATCTGTTTTCTTGAATTGATCAAGATGTCAGTGCTACACTAGCCTGGACTCCTACAAGATCTTGAAGAGCTCCTTAATGAAGGGGAAAAAAACCTCACTGCAAGGTAATCAGCTGTGGGAAGAGGAGAAAATCGAAAGTTACAGAGTACCAACTCCATTAGGTGGAGGCAGAAATATTTCCAATGAGTGGTGACTTCTCTCTATGATTCAGCACTGCACTTCCTCCTGAAGATGCCTGGCACTGATGGAAAGGGACAGAAGATTAGGACACAGCCAGACAAAAGCTTGTTTAATTTGGCTCCTCCAGCCTGCTCCTTCCAGCAGTTCAGCAGCAGCTCTGGCTCCCGGGGTGCTCAGTGCAATACGCTGGGAACATGTGGGTGAAGAGCTCCTCCATTTTACCCTGTGACTAGGGACACACTTTCCCTACAGGAATGAGGCTGTGCTGGGACTCGGAGACATGTGGTTTCAGCCAGGCATGGTGCAGCTGTACAGCCAGCAGAGGTTTGGAGTGGTTAAGTTCACTTCTGAGGTAGAGATGCTAAAGTCAGTTGTAAACCCCAGAAGATTCAACTCTCCATCCCACCAAACATTTGAAAGTACACATTTAAAATATCTCCAGTTTCCTCACAAGTGGTCTGGATGATGAGATCAGCTGTACCCTGATGAAGCTTGATGATGACACCAAACTGAGTGGGGAAGTGAACGCTTTGGAAGGCAAAGCCAACCGGCAGGAAGACCTAAATAGGCTCAAAGAGTGAAGAAGAACCTGAGGAAGTTCAACAAGGACAAGCGTACCTTGCACCTGGGAAAACAATCCAGGCATGTGGCGCAGGCTGGGATCTACCTGGCTGGAAAGCAGATTTGAGGAAAGGTGGACAAGCGGCTCAGCATGAGTGAAGAGTGTGCTGCTGCAACAAAGCAAGCCAACAGGATGCTGGGCTGCATCCACAAGGGCATCACCCGCAGAGATAAAGAAGTCATTGTCCCGCTGCTCAGTGCTGGTCAGCTCACACCTTGGGAATACTGTGTTTAGTTTTGGTCCCCTCTACAAAAAAAAAAAAAAGATGTGGAGAGGCTGGAGAGAGTCCAGAGAAGGGCCACAAAGATGATGCAAGGACTGGGCAGTTGCCATGTGAGAGAAGGCTGAGGGAACTGAGTTTGTTCAGCCTCGAGGAAAGAAGGCTTAGGGTTGACCTTATCACCATGTTCTAGTATCTAAAGGGTGGCTACAAAGAAGCTGGAGACTCCCTTTGCACAAGGAGCCACCCCGAGAAGGCACACTGGGATGGGCACGAGTCACTGCTGGGGACATTCCCGTTGGTCACAAGAAGAAAACTGTTCCCACCAAGGACAATCAGTGACTGGAATGACCTCCCTGGGGAAGTGGTGGAGTGCCCAGGACTGGACACTTGCAAGATTCAGCTGGACAGTGTGCTGGGCCATCTTGTCTAGACTGTACTTTTGCCACCAAAGGTTGGAGCAGATGATCCTTGAGGTCCTTTCCAACCTGCTGTTCCATGGTGCCATGGAAAAACCCCAACTAGGTAGCTGTGTACCCTGTTGAAGCAGGACATTGTTCACTTGTTCTGTTTGTGAACTGAATTGTGTGATTAATTCTGAACATCCACTGGTGCTGCCTGCATGCCTCCCCTTTGCAGCTGGCTTACACACACAGCTTGCTCACCCCCACACAGTGACACTTCCACAGACTGGGTCCTGCTCTTACATTTTCTTCCAGCGTGGTGAGCTGCTCATCGAGCCTGGTGGGGTCTGTCCCCAGGGGGAAGGTCCCTCTCCCTCTCTCCTGAATGTCAGCTGGGAAATCACAGGGACTGGTGGATTCTGCTATCAGTTCCTCGGTGGCATTGATGACTTTCAGGACTTCTGTAGATATGTTGCAGAGAGAGACAGCAGAGTACTTCTGTTTCGTTACAAAAGCAGATAGAGAGAACAACAGCATTAAATTAGGTCAGGCGTGCAATCACCTTGCTAATCGCTGCAGCCTTAGCCATGCTGAAACAATGGCCCTGGCAAACTGCTGCGAAGAGGCACACAAACTGTGTCACAACGTCGTCAGAGTCACTGTCCCTTTTTCTCCCTCCCTCTGTCACAGATGCCCCCTGCTGCAGCATGCAAAATAACACACACATGCGGCTCTCCCCCAACACCAAACCACAGCCCAAAGGCAAACACAAACATCCACTCCTGAAATCCAGGTGAGACAGACAAGGCTAATTTTGCCACGGTGTTTTAAACCGGGTTTTAAAACACAATCTGCCTTTCTGGGTACTGGCAAGCAGATGGGAAATCATCTGTCTCCGTATCCAGAGGAGCTGTCCCGTTGCAGCTGCAAACAGGGGAGAGCCATCTTCAGCAGCCCTGTGAAGATAGCAGTTTACAAAGATGTTTGCAATGAATGATGGAACAGCCCCAGACCCCAAAGGTTCAGCTGTAAGCATGGAAACACCTGGATAATGATTTCTTTGTAATTTCAAATCACCTTTTAAAAGTACTTCTGCCATAAGAGTATCAAACACCAAGGAGAACCATGCAGCTTCAGTTATATTTTTTGGTGGGTTTTAGTTGGTTGGATTCTTCTTCTTGCTGTGTTTTGTTGTTGTTGTGGGGGTTTTGTTGGGTTGGTTTGTTAAACAGCTGTAGGCCTGATTCCTGATTTGGAATTATCATAGAATCAAAGAATGGCTCAGGTTGGAAGGGACCTTAAGAGCTCATCTACTCCAACCTCCCTGCCATGGGCAGGGACACCTCTCAGCTAGACTCAGCTGCTCAAGGCCTCATCCAGCCTGGCCTTCAACACCACCAGGGAGGAGGCAGCCACAACTAACTCCACAGTTAACTATCCTGATTCTGATGCTCCTCACAGAGCTTTAGGACAACTCTTTTGATGGCAATAACCTGATGTACCTTCAAGCATCACAAGCATCACAGAAGGGTTTGGGATGGAAGGGACTTTTAGAGGTCATCTAGTGCAAGCACCCTGCAGTGAGCAGGGACCAACTAGATCAGGTTGCTGAGAGTCCCATCCAACCTGACCTTGGAGACTGAGCCAAAGCTTGTTGAAGCCAATGCAAACACTGTCACTGAACTCACGTGCAGCATCTTCAGTGTCGCTTTGCCTACCAGAACGTGGGAGAAGTTTAAACCTAAGTTTAATTTGTTCCTCAAATACTTAGGCAGGTGAATTAGGGGCTCATCCACCTGGCAATTTTCCCACAAACAAAATACCTGAGGATCAAACTGGAGGAAGTCAGTCTCTGGTTCTACACAGTAAATTCTATAGCACAGGAAAATGTAGCTGATTAAAGATGTCTCTGTGTCAGGTAAGCATTGGAGCAATAAGCAGGAGCAGTAACTTACCTTTGCCTCCCACACACTCTGTTCAGTTTCACTGGAAACCCTCTTTTATTATCTCGTTCCTTTAATTCTTAGCTGATCATTTTTATGTTAGATAAAGACCTTTACTGAAAAACTGGTTTTGGTTTGGTTTTTTTTTTCCTTAGCAGTGTGTGCTCAACTGTTGGGTACCAATATATTGTGGCATCTTTAGCACTGTTGCTTCTCTGAGTGACAAGAAATAATTAGACAGATGAGATGAAAGAGGAGAAGAAGAAAGCAAATACAGGATGGTGGAGCACTCAGACCTTTAGCTTGTTAGCAGAGGCAGCATGGCCCTGAACAAGCAGGCCCAGGACTCTCTCCTGAGAACACACACTTGAACCCCATAAATATCCCACTGGTTTTTTCCATTTATTTTCACAAGTGCCAATTAGGTTAAAACCAGATCAATAATTTTATGGGACAGAAGAGGAAATCAATGTTACTGTGTTTTATTATTTGCTTTCACAAGCACCTAATTCTTATTCTATTTCAGTGAGCAGTGAACAACAACAACAAAAAAAGATAAAGGCCAGACACTACATTTTCTTGATCATCTTCCCTGCTGAATGTTCTCCATTTCAGGCATTGTAGCCTCACTTTGGTGTTCAGTATTTCTTACATCTTTTTCTAATTAACCTTTGTACTTAATGATGGATTTCCAAAGAAAGATGGACATTAAACTAGGAAAAGGTGCTCTTACACCAGAGGATGAGAATCCATATTGGCATTTATTACAGTCCAATTACTGCAAAACACTTTCTTTGGGTTCTGCTGTCCTGCTAAAGTGTTTTGGGTTAGGAAGCTTTATGAGATCAAGATTCTGAGTTTTCAATAGCCTGCCTTCTCAACAGGCAATGGAGAGGGGAAGAAGAGAGCAATGACATAGCATAGGAGTAAAATGGGCATAGGACTGGAATCTTTTTTTCAGTTGGAAGCAACATACAACTCTCATCTATTCTCATCGACTGCCTGGACCCTTCAGAGCTGACCAGAAGTTAAGATGTTATTAAGGGCATTGTCCAAATGCCTCTTAAATGCTGACAGGCCTGGGGTGTGGACTGCTACAGGAAGGACGTTCCAGGATTTCATCACCCTCTTGGTGAGGAAATATTTCCTCATGTCCCATCTAAACCTTCCTTGGTGCTGAAATGGGATTTTTAGCTTTTCTAGAACGCTGAGGTAGGTTCTTAGTGGCAGTGGCTGTTGGACACTTCTAAAGCCAAATCTTTTCTGCACAGGGCAGCTGGATGAATGTTCCTGAAGCGTGTGCGTCACTGAATGCATCTTGACCCCAGCCTGCACGTATCTAAACGCAGCAGTCATAAGGTTGAAGCTCTTCTTTAAGCCTGTGAAACATTTGCTTCTGTAGCACTGAAGTTTCAACACCCTAAAAGCTACAGGGCAAGTGGTAAGTGATTTCCCTTGGAGCAGATCTGAAGAGTAGATCTGCCCAAGCCAAAGAGCACAAGCAATATTTCAATGGCTTGAAACCTGAATTTTGTGAAGGTTTTCTTCTAAAGGCTATTTAGAACTCAGCTTTCTGCTGGGTGGTATTTTAGAGAGAAGCAAGAAGAGATTACTAGCTGCCTGAGGGAGGCATAAAAATCAACATGTAAGGAGTTAAAAGCTTCTCAAATTGGAAGACACTCAATGGTTTTGCATGGGGTTTTTACCTCTTTTCTGAACAACTCTTGAACCAGCTCATGGCCCAAAAGGGCCAGTCTGCAAGCCTGGTGGGGTGCTCTGGATATTTAACATGCGCGAGGGGAAAGAGAGAAAGCATCCCAGAGGTTTAGTGCTTCACATCCCTCTCCCCTCCCTGACCACCCACATAAAACTCTGGATTTATGAGGTTCTCTTAAAAATCCCTTAAAATTCACAGACACATGCATGCCAAGATCGACATGGTAGGTGGAGATTTCAAATTGCTTTTAAAGAGCTCTGGGCTGTCTAATTTATCTTGCCCCTGCAGGAAAGGTCACTGTTAACACCTCCAAGTGATTCCAAGAGTCAGCTATCATGCCGTGAGGAGGTCTCTCCCATCTGTCTTGTCAAGCAAGTCAAAGAACTGGTACAGATGTGACAGACAAGAGAGCAATCTTCATTGCAAATACAACTGGGTGCACAGAAAAGTGCAACCATTCTTCTGGAAACACTGGGATGCATTCTGATTACAGCTGTGCTAGCCTGCTTCGGGATGAACACCACCCCTCCTACAGGCAATCGATGAGGCGGAGCGATGCAGCTCATCCAGCTCTGCTGCAGTGAGCAGGGACAGATTCAACTAGATCAGGTTGCTCAGAGTCCTGTCCAACCTGACCTGAAATGTTTCCAGGGATGAGGATTCTACCACATCTCTATCAGTGGTAGTCAAAGAATCATAGGAACATCACAGAACCATAGAATAGCTCAGGTTGGAAGGGACCTTAAGAACTCATCTACTCCAACCTCCCTGCCATGGGCAGGGACACCTCTCAGCTGGACTCAGCTGCTCAAGGCCTCATCCAGCCTGGCCTTCAACACCACCAGGGAGGAGGCAGCCACAACTAACTCCACAGTTAACTATCCTGATTCTGATGCTCCTCACAGAGCTTTAGGACAACTCTTTTGATGGCAATAACCTGATGTACCTTCAAGCATCACAAGCATCACAGAAGGGTTTGGGATGGAAGGGACTTTTAGAGGTCATCTAGTGCAAGCACCCTGCAGTGAGCAGGGACCAACTAGATCAGGTTGCTGAGAGTCCCATCCAACCTGACCTTGGAGACTGAGCCAAAGCTTGTTGAAGCCAATGCAAACACTGTCACTGAACTCACGTGCAGCATCTTCAGTGTCGCTTTGCCTACCAGAACGTGGGAGAAGTTTAACCCTAAGTGCCTACTCCAACCTTGCTGCCACAGGCAGGGACACCTCTCAATCAGACTTGGCTGCTCAAGGCCTCATCCATTTTGGCCAGCTGTCGACCCTGAAATACTTTCAAAAGATCTTTAGCCTAGAGGTAAGCCCTAGCCACTCACTACCACAAAGACTAGGAAAGCAAGCTAGAATTTGCTTTGATACTTGCTGGAAGGCAAGCGTGCTGTCCTCAACTACGGCATCAAGGGATTACTACTCTGGGCAGCACTATCTTCATTTACTGGTGCTTGTTTAGAAGGTGAAAGCTAAATTAGCTTACAGAGTGAGCTGTTACAGACATTGTCCAAAGTGTGACACAGAGAAATACACTCTCTCTTTGGGACTGTGCCAGCTAACTCTGAATATTATATTTCATAGAATCACAGAGCAGGTTGGGTTGGAAGGGACCTCCAAAGCTCATCTAGTCCAACCCTCCTGCAGTCAGCAGGGACATCCTCCACTAGATCAGGCTGCTCAGAGCCTCTGGGGATGTGGCCTCAACCACCTCCCTTGGCAATCTGTTCCAGTGTCCCAGCACCCTCATGGTGCAGAACTTGTCCCTAACATCCAATCTAAATCTCCTCTTCTCTAATTCCAAACCACTGTCCTTTGTCCTATCCCTAAAGGCCTTTGCCAACAGTCCTTCTGCAGCCTTCTTGTAGCCCCCTTCAGGTACTGGCAGGCTGCTATTAGGCCTCCCTGGAGCCCTCTCTTCTCCAGGCTGAATGACCCTGAAGATGATGTAAAAATAAAGCCTTTTTTTCCTGGTGTTTTTTCCTGTGCACAAGGCTGAAAGAATGTTTCCTAACAATGTCAATCCCCTGTCTTACTGCAGTTACAGATGTGATTGCTTAATAATCCACACTGCCTCATTTCTGCAGACAAACATGAGACAGGAAGCTATTTTCCAAGAGGTGAAATACTGTGGTCCAAGTTGGAAATATTTACTCTTAAAACCTGCACAGAATCTTGTGAGTGTATCTGTAAGGGACACAGGCTGATGACACTGTGCCAAGGGGGTAAATGCTTCTGTTTTCTTTACAATCATCATGGATCTTTTTCACTAAAGGGAAAAAAGAAGTCATTAAATTTCACACTACAAAATTTAACCCTGAGAGTAAGGAAGAAAAAGTTGAGAGGAGGAGAGTTTAGCTGTAATTAAGACACAAAAAGAATTTGATTGTATGAGTGAGGGAATGCTAGGGAGTTAATTTGCCTACCACTAGATATGCCATGCTAAACAGTGCCTGTCTTTGTATGTGTTCCACAAGCACATGTTTGCTCAGGGAATAAAATTCAGGTCCGCTTTAATACCTGATTCTCAGAAGCTGAGACTCAAACAGCACAGAACAGAAAACCTCTGCCCACTCTGATGAAGTCTAAGCACTGGACACCAGCTGCAAAGTAAGAAAGTGCCTGCTCAGTGTGGAAAATCCCTGCAATGTATGACCTGGAGGTACTGGTTGATAGTAGGCTGAACACGAGCCAGGAGTGTGCCCAGGTGGACAAGAAGGCCAATGGCATCCTGGCCTGCATCAGGAACAGTGTGGCCAGCAGAGCAGGGAAGTCATTCTGCCCTCTGCTCAGCACTGCTTAGGCCACACCTTGAGTCCTGTGTCAAGTTAAGAAGGATATTGAAACACTTGAACGTGCCCAGAGAAGGACAACAAAGCTGGGGAGAGGTCTGGAGCACAGCCCTGTGAGGAGAGGCTGAGGGAGCTGGGGTTGCTTAGTCTGGAGAAGAGGAGGCTCAGGGGAGACCTTCTTGCTCTCTCCAACTCCCTGAAGGGAGGTTGTAGCTAGGAGGGGATTGGTCTCTTCTCCCAGACAACCACCAACAGAACAAGAGGACACAGTCTCAAGCTGTGCCAGGGGAGGTTTAGGCTGGATGTTAGGAAGAAATTCTTCCCAGTAAGAGAGATTGGCCATTGGAATGGGCTGCCCAGGGAGGTGGTGGAGTCACCATCACTGGAGGTGTTTAAGAAGAGACTGGATGAGGCACTTAGTGCCATGGCTTAGTTGATGAGATGGTGTTGGGTGATAGGTTGGACTTGATGCTCTCAAAGGTCTTTTCCAACCTGGTCTGGTCTATTCTATTCTATTCTATTCTATTCTATTCTATTCTATTCTATTCTATTCTATTCTATTCTACTCTACTCTACTCTACTCTACTCTACTCTACTCTACCCTACGCTACCCTACCCTACCCTACCCTACCCTACCCTACGGGTTTTGTTGGGTTTCAGGTGTTTGGTTCTTTTTAACTGGGATCTTAGCAGGTTTTTTGAAGACCACTATGGTCAGAAATCTTGTTGATGAAATAAAATTTTCTTCCCAATCTCTTCATAGATGTTGAGCACATGAGAACAGGAGGTTCACACACCTTATTCTTGTCTTGTCTTCTTTACTGGTAAACCCAAATTCTCAGCACAAAGCCAAACAAAAGGGCTAATCTGCTCCATGTCTACTTCATGCTTACCACTCTCACCAGAACACAGGGCTAGCTGCCATTAGAGAATTAACTTTCTGCAATGATTATTGATTGTGGCCAGAAGAGTTTGATCTTTCAGGTCTGCTATTTCCAGGAAAGCATTCTGAGTTGGAGAATTCTGCTAGGGAGATGTGGAAACCCTCAAGATCACTTTACAGCATCTCTTACTACAGAAGAGATGCAAGAAGACACAGACAAAACGAAGCATTCTCACCTGCTGCAATACAGTGGATAAAAACTGCAGCTTTAAGTGAAGATCAAAAGCCTTTTGTTTTTCCTAGATAGTGGGAAAGGAGTTAAATAAAAAGGCAGAAAAGTTATATTAACAGCTCTAGAGGTTGACATTTATATAGGTTCAGACTTACAGAGAACTTTAGGATGAACAGCAAGGACAAAGAAACCAGCAAACAGAAAAATGGCATCAAATGTGGACTCTCACATTTATTGCTGAGCTATTTAAAATAAAGCAAGGCCTCATTTCTTTTTGCTTGTGGGATTTAGGGTACCAGATCTCACTAGGACAGATGCTGCATAAACCACACATGAGTTTGGATAATATCAACCAGATGGGATACACAGTTTCCCAACAGAGCAAAACAAAGCAGTACTAACAACAGAAAGACTTTTGCAGGAGGGTTACAAACCACAAAAGCATCTAGCTTCCATTTTGGGGTCTACACAGTTGCAATTTGGACACCCTGCTTCTAGTTACAACAGGGTCTGTACCTCACTTAGGCCACAGTCAGATGCTGGCAGATTAGTGAGGAATCTTGTATCAAATCACTGCTGTTTGCTGCAGCCCCTCTCCTGGGCTTCTTGGTCCCACAACAAGCAAGTAAAACCTCTCATACTACCAGTGTCAAGTCACAGAATCATAGAATGGTTTGGGTTGGAAGGGACCTCCAAAGCTCATCCAGTCCAAACCCCCTGCAGTGAGCAGGGACATCCTCCACTAGATCAGGTTGCCCAGAGCCATGTCAAGCCTCACCTTGAATATCTCCAGGGATGGGACCTCAACTACCTTCCTGAGCAACCTGTTCCAGTGTTCCACCATCTTCATGGTGCAGAACTTGTTCCTAACATCCAATCTAAATCTCCCCTCGTTTCAAACCCCTTGTCACTGCAGGCCTTTGCAAACAGTCCCTCTGCTGCCTTCTCCTAGCCCCATTCAGGTACTGGCAGGCTGCTGTTAGGTCTCCCTGGAGCCCTCTCTTCTCCAGGCTGAACACCCCCAGCTCCCTCAGCCTGTCCTCATAGCAGAGGTGCTCCAGCCCCTGAACATTTTCATGGCCCTCCTCTGGACCGACTCTATCACGTCCATGTCATTCCTGTTTGAGGGCTCCAGAGCCAGATGCAGTACTCCAGGTGAGGTCTCACCAGAGCAGAGCAAAGTGGCAGAATCCCCTCTCTGGATCTGCTGGCCCTGCCTCTTGCTGCTTAATCCCCCTGACTTACAGAGGCCCATTTAAACTGAACTGACTAGTCTGGTCTTGAACTAATGACACAAAACCATGACCAACATGTTGCCTGTGCTGTGACAGAATTATCATCCAGCTGATGAGCAGCATTCGCTTGCAACTCAGCCAGCTCGATCCAAAGGAGCCCAGATGCCCTTGCCAACTCTCTGGGCTGCTCACAAAAGGTGACAAGAAAATATTAACCTTTTTGTTACAGTCTATTTCCCCACCATTGTGTTACAGCAGCCTACACTAATCTTCACTAGTGATGCCCTGGCATCGAGCTGGCCTCAAGCTCTTGTGTGCCTGGTCATGCAAATAATGCAAACAAAAAGAGCAGGATTTAAACAGCTACCAAGCCTTGGTGGTAAGGTTCCCTGAGCGGAAAGGTGTTAGAAACTCCTCAATCACACAGTACTTAGCAAAGACTAACTCAACTACTGCTTCAGTTCAATATCCCATTTGCATATCTTAAGCAAGGAGGAGCACAAAGCAGGAGACAGAAAAAAATGAACCAGAAGCACTTAACACAAATGTTAAATGTTCTGAATAGGTAACCCAAGAAGAAGCCATTGTATTACACTGTTCACCTTTATTAGTATAGTAGTAGCAATGCAGTAGAGCTACTATGTGCACAGGATTACACTTCCTTGCTGAAGTGATCCACGGGGTTCTGACTCCTTTGGGAACCTTTCCTCAGCGCTATCTAAAGCTTTCAGGCATATGCAGCCGGATGGCAGCTTCCTATTGACCCCCTGCCTGGACCAACACACCAAGCAAAATATCCAGGACTCTGGGGAGTTTCAACACAATGATCCCAGGAACTACTGCATCATCTTCTGTGAGGACAGTGCCTGCACAAGCCAGTAAGCCCAGTCACCATGAGGCACAGGCACTCCGCTGTTAGAACATCACAGCCAGCCCTGGCACGCTGCTTTAACAGGTTTGTGATACACAGGCCGGGTGGAATTCATTGCCCTGGGCACAGTCAACACCATTCTAAATCCATCAAGGCTGTCAGCTTATTTCTCTCCAGCATCTAAGTCCTATGAGCCCTTCCTCACCTGACCTCCCTCACTGAGCCCTGGCCACCCCCTCCCAAGGCCAGCCCTAGGATGGAACGTCCTGGGATCAAGTTGCCTTGCATCAAGTTAGCCCAGCCTTGAGCTGGACTTGATGTTGGATAGTTGAGCAAGAACTAGAGATCCCATTTATGATGCCTGCCACTCTCAGGATCAGTGCCATTAAGCTGTGTCCAAGTGGATCTACAATTTGCTTTCTTGTGCATTTTTTGGCATGTTCACACCTGAAACCTGGAGTGGCTGAAGGCCAACTCAGCCATGAGCAGAGAGAACTCCATGGCCTGTCACTGCACAAGCAGGCTTCTTAGGGCTCTGCCTACCCCTGGCAAGACCATGAACAACTTCTGTAGCTTAATGAGCACAAAAGGTTATCTATATAAAAAAAAAAATCTGCCATGGGATTGTTTGTTTCAGAGAAAAAAAACCTCCACAAGACCATTTTAGGCAATTGCAGACTTAGCAATGTTGAAAATGATTGTGCTAAAAGATGTAAATCTAAGGCAGAAAACTAACTTGTGTTAATTAATACCCACCTAAATCCACAAGAATCCCACAGGAACCAAACAATTAACTCAAAGGTCAGCACTTTCAAATGTGTATCTTAAAGGCAGACACACAACTCAAAACCTCAGTTTGAAGTGAGAACTCAAATACCCAATTTCAGCAAACTCCCTGCTGAGGATGTGCCAGTTCTTGCCTATTGCTCCAGACAGACTGCATTCAGCCCTTAATATACTAAGTGGCCTTTTTAAAGCATCAGGTCAATGGGAGATTCTCAGTTTCCCTTAAAACCAGAAATCCAGATTTGTTGAAGGTGCAGACATGTGAAAGTCAAATCTTCATGAGTACCAAGTCTTTCAATTCCAGTGATTTAATTAAACAAACAAAAAACCACAACAACCCACAACTTTTATCTTATTCTGTGGTCAAGGTGTACTATACCTAGAACTTCCCTGTAATTCAAGGTTGCTAGCGGGTTCCAAAATAAGCCTGTGAGAACAGAAGACTGACTAAAAGCTAACAAAGACAAGCAGCACAGCTGAAATCTAAGAAGATGGATAAAATTCAGTATTTTGTGTGCAGAAGCTCAAAACTGTAGGCACTTGAGCTCTCTTTTTAATTGCCCAGAGTTAGTGCTTCTGTAGAGCTCCTTTCAAGTTTGATGCCCAGGTCAGAAGCCTGGGTCCCTGGCCAAGAATGTTAAAGGTGCCAGTCTCACAGATCTGCAGTCCAAAAATGAGGCTTCTTACAGTGACAGCAGATTGGGACTTCATAGAACCAACAAGGTTGGAAAAGACCTCCAAGATCATCAAGTCCAACCTGTCACCCGAGACCTCATGACTACTAAACCATGGCACCAAGTGCCACATCCACTCCCCTGTGACTTGTGACTTCCAAAACGACTGGCACTCCGAAAATTCCTTTTCTATGCTTGTCTCCATTGAGACATGCCACCAAGCTGCCCCAAAGTGCTGGCATGTGTGAGGAGTGTAGCTATGCCTTTGTATTGCAGGTTCCCATGGCCACCAGCGCTATTCCACACTGGCACCGTCAGGATTTCAGTCTAAGCTGCTGGTCAGCCACTTTTCCAAGAGAAGGCACGGCCAGAAGAGTTTAAATCACCTTTAAGGACAACTGCCAAGGGTCAGAATGAAAGCAGCCTGCTTGTTTCTCTACAGCTGGAGCAAGCTCCGCTATCGATTCCACTGAAGGCATGACCATGAATAGCACTGAGATACTTTGCTCTCTTTATTACAGACAGAAAGAATAAATACAGGAATGACTAAGCCCAGTTAGGAACACCAAGCATGCCCTTTTGGCTGAAGTTGGTGTCTCTAACTTTTTCAATATGAGGGAAATTTTACTGAAGGCAAAGGGGGGAAAAAAATCAATTCACATTTGCTTTATTTTAAATAACTGACATAGAAATGTTTAGGGAAATAATCAAATCAGAAGAGGAAAACCCAACTAATATTACTGTGCAGAGCTAAGTACACCACAAAACACCTGCTTGCCTTTTTTCTGGAGGGGCTCAGTTCACCATACAGGAGCATCATAGAAACATCTTATTCACAGCCTTTAATTCTGGACTTGAATTGCACCACGTCATGCCCCTGCTAGCCTGTGCGTGCTGTTGGCTACTTTGCCAGTGGTAGTTTGTCTCTGTAAATCCCAGCCAAGGCAGACTGGATACAAAGCTGGTGCTAAACCTCTTCTCTAATTTCCTTAGAAAAGTCATGTGTACAGCAGGGAGGTATTTGCACACACCATGGTGAAGGTGCTTAACTGCTGCACAGTCCACGGCTAAAGAACTCAGAAGCAGAGAGTCACAGCTTGGATAGGACCTCTGGAGATTACCTAGTCTAAGCCTTCAGCTCAAAGCAGGGTCAACTAGATCAGGCTGCCCAGGGCTGCGTCCAGTCAAACTTTGATTGTGTCCAAGGATGTAGAATCTACAATCTAACTTTTTGAATACAGTCCCCATTCCTCTACAGCAACCACTTACCTTCTTTAACTCTTCCTGGATATTTCTGCCATTTTCCTCTGAAGACAAAGTCTCCTTCTGGTTTTCAGGGTCTGTTCTAGGTTCTGACTCTTGTTCTTCACCAGAAGAGGTTTCCTTGTCACTCATCTTAGCAGCAATGTGAAATAACCTGGATTTAAGCTCCTCCTCCATAAGGTCAGGCTTGGTATTCTGATGCTGATCCTCACTGCTCAGATCTGTTTCTGATAAATCATCAAAATCCTACAAAGAAAGGAGAAGAATGGTGTAACTGCTGCACAGACACAGAAAGACAACCAAATAGCTTCCTAGAAAAATGCAGGTCTGCTCACTCTGCAGGGCAGCTAGAAAGAAAGCACGTTACATATGCTGATAAAAGAAAAGCAAAGTCGTCTTGCCAGTCTGGCTAGCAGGGTTCCTGCCCAACGTGTAATGACTCTGGAAAGAGGGATATTTTTGTGAGCCCCTGCAGAAAATCTGAAAATATCTCATGGCTGTTCCATAAAATTAACGTCTGGGGCCATAGCAATGTGTTTCCTGGAGCTCTGCCACCTGAGCAGGACCCAAATTCCCCTGATTTCCACTACAGGGAGGTTGTAGCCAGGTGGGGGTTGGTCTCTTCTCCCAGGCAACCACCAGCAGAACAAGAGGACACAGTCTCAAGCTGCACCAGGGAGGTTCAGGCTGGATGTTAGGAAGAAGTTCTTCCCAGCAAGAGAGATTGGCCGTTGGAATGTGCTGCCCAGGGAGGTGGTGGAGTCACCATCACTGGAGGTGTTTAAGAAGAGACTGGATGGGGTGCTCAGTGCCATGGTTTAGTTGATTAGATGGTGTTGGGTGATAGGTTGGACTGGATGATCTCAAAGGTCTTTTTCAACCTGGTTAATTCTATTCTATTCCTAAGATAGAATAGAATAGAATAGAATAGAATTACCAAGGTTGGAAGAGACCTTGAAGATCATCGAGTCCAACCTGTAACCACAACCTCACAACTAGACCATGGCACCAAGTGCCACATCCAGTCCCCTCCTGAACGCCTCCAGGGACGGAGACTCAACCACCTCCCCGGGCAGCCCATTCCAATGACGAATCACTCTCTCGGTGAAGAACTTTCTCCTCACCTCCAGCCTAAACTTCCCCTGGTGCAGCTTGAGACTGTGTCCCCTTGTTCTGGTGCTGGTTGCTAGGGAGAAGAGGCCAACCCCTTCCTGGCTACAACCTCCCTTCAGGTAGTTGTAGAGAGCAATGAGGTCACCCCTGAGCCTCCTCTTCTCCAGGCTAAACAGCCCCAGCTCCCTCAGCCTCTCCTCATAGGTCTTGTGCTCAAGGCCTCTCAAGATCATTGAGTCCAATCCCCCTGCCAGAGCAGGACCATAGAATCTACCACAGGTTGCACAGGAACACATCCAGATGGGTCATGAAAATCTCCAGAGAAGGAGACTCCACAACTTCTCTGGGCAGCCTGCTTCAGTGCTCTGCAACCCTCACAGTGAAGAAGCTCCTGATCAAAGAAGGAAGCTCCTGATGAAGACACTTCCTTCACTTGAAGCAACTGAATGACTTGCCATCAGACATGTAAGAACTGCAGCTCAGCTAAGCAACATCTCCTCTCAAAGAGGCAATGAAAGCCAATATAGCAATATTATTCCCATGACTAATAATTATGAAGATGATTAATAACTATGAAGATGATTAATAATTATGAAGGCAGACCTTGGTGGCTTGAGTAGCAAAAGCAGCCATCACTTGGACAGCATTTTAAAACAAGCCCTCTCCGAATTTCTGCTGCTCTGTAGCTTTATTCCCTTAGCAGAAAGCTTGCGAACAGCACACAGAAGCCTTCCCCCGGGCATGAGGCAGCTCTTCTTTCAAGAACAAAGGAGTTAAACCCACCCCTACAAATGCAACAAACCAAGTGATTAGTCAACTGCAGCAGCAGTTGGCAGAGCCTGACTTTGTTTTTTTAAGAGCACTCTATTTTACAGCACTGACAATGGCAGCGGGATATGAGAGAGAGGCAAAGTCTGTTCACAGAGGTAACATTTTGCCTTTGCTTCTTCTCAGGAGGCCCGAGGATGAAAGATAAAGCTCTCAGGAACCCTCCACCTCCCACTCCAGAGTCACACCTTCCTGCCAGCATAGCTTAATTAGTTTTGCCCAGCTCTTTTTGAGCACATATTGCTTAAGCTCAGACATAATTACCTGACTTAAATTCATTGTGTTGGCTTCTGTAAGATTTTTGTCTTCACCTGGTTCTTCAGAGAGCTCTTTGCTCTTCCTCCACCTTCTCGATCTCTGTTCTACGTCATACTGGACTTCTTCAGTCTCACTGCTGTCAGAATACTCCAAGCTGGTTGCCTGTGGATTGAAATTTACATCCAGTTCCCCGTGGAAATGTCTTTTTTCCACCCTGGGAGCATCACTCTGAGTTCTGCCTTGTAACCAGAGCAGTTTACTAGGTCCTTTCGCTTCCTGGGAAGAGTTTACCGAAGAAGTTTCCGAGTCAGAGAGCAGTGTCTCAGTATTGGTGTACAACCCAGAGGAAGGGGAGGTCACTGCCTGGTACTGGTCGTTGCCATAAGCCCAGTCAGGACCATACTGGGAGTTGGCGTAACAGAAATCGTCCGGTGAGTGGCGAGGTCTCCGGCGCAGCTTGTTCAAGGCCACGTTCCAGTCGTAGTCATCCTCGCTGTCTGAGCCCATCTCATCATAGGCAGACACAATGCTGGACTCATTCTCCAGGGCTTTGAACACCTGGCTCTTTGGTTTGGCCAGCATGCGAGGAGGAGGCAAGGCCACGCTCTGCAGAGCCACCCAGTTCCCGTCGGTGCTCTGGAACACGGAAGGTGGATCTGTGGGAAAGCCACAAGGAGAGCTGTGATCGTTCACTGCGTGGCCAGCTGCCCACAGACCCCACAGGGGTCAGGCATTGGGATGTGCTGCCCAGGGAGGTGGTTGAGTCACCAGCCCTGCATGTGTTTGGATGTGGTGCCTGGGGATATGGTTTAGGGGTGAGCCTTGTAGAGTAGGGCTCTGGGTTGGACTTGGTGATCCTGAGGGTTTCTTCCAACCTGAATGTTTCTGTGATTCTGTAACGGGCAAAAGCAAGTGTTGCTTCTCCATCAGCTCTCTCATGGTGTGAGCCAGGCTGCCACACTCAATCAGAAAGCACTCTTTAAAGTCATGGTGATGAGTATTTAAAAGTGTAAGAGTGCTTGGACCAAAGCTTTTATCTGAAAGACTGATTTGGGAAGGTGGAGAGAATGTCAATAACAGACATGTGTGAATACAACAGAATAGAATTAACCAGGCTGGAAAAGACCTCTGAGATCATCAAATCCAACCTATCACCCAACACCATCTCATCAACTAAATCATGGCACCAAGTGCCTCATCCAGTCTCCTCTTAAACACTTCCAGCAATGGTGACTCCACCACCTCCCTGGGCAGCTCATTCCAATGGCCAATCTCTCTTGCTGGGAAGAACTTCTTCCTAACATCCAGCCTAAACCTCCCCTGGCACAGCTTGAGACTGTCCTCTTCTTCTGGTGCTGCTTGCCTGGGAGAAGAGACCAACCCCCACCTGGCTACAACCTCCCTTCAGGGAGTTGTAGAGAGCAAGAAGGTCTCCCCTGAGCCTCCTCTTCTCCAGGCTAAGCAACCCCAGCTCCCTCAGCCTCCCCTCACAGGGCTGTGCTCCAGACCCCTCCCCAGCTTTGTTGCCCTTCTCTGGACACCTTCCAGCAACTCAACATCTTTCCTAAACTGAGGGGCCCAGAACTGGACACAGGACTCAAGGTGTGGCCTAACCAGTGCTGAGTACAGGGGCCACCCTGTACTGCCACCCTGAACTGTCAGTTGAGATTTCTTTCCTTTTCTGTATCCTAATCCAGAGCTGCTTCACTCCAGCATAGGTGAGATCCCATTTACACCTATTAGCACAATGAGCTATTTACTGCAAGCTCAATAGGCACCATGACTTCATCACAAATGTGGTTCTCAGATGAAAGAAGCAGAACAAATCCTCCAAGCAGAGCACTTGAAAGGAAAATGGGTCAATCTGTCATTCTGTTATGGTTAAGCAATTGTTAGTTGCTAAATTGCTCAACAGTTGAATTCAATGGGATTGAAGTGGGTTCTTAAATTTAAGCACCCAATTAAGCACCTTACTGAAAAGTAGGCCTTCCTCTGAAATGCCCAGGAGAACACCCTTTCTGACAGGGGGCTGAATGCACACTTAGTTAAGTCAGATTTTAGTTCTACTTTACTACCTCTTTCTGGGGGCAGGAGGTGTACTGACACTGTCCAATCCTTAGTCTTCCGGGTTACCAACTGGCATGACAGATAAGCAAGTTAAATTGATGGGCAGCCCCCATCCCTGGGCCCCACTACACCTAAAAAGGATTTGGCTGCTTCAGGAAGGCTGGAGGGGGACTTTTCCTACGGGTGTCTAGCAATAGGACAAGGGGCAATGGTTTGAAGCTGAGGGAGAGTAGGTTTAGAATGGATCTGAGGAAGAAGTTCTTCAGTAGGAAGGTGGTGAGACTCTGGAATAGGCTGCCCAGGGAGGCTGTGGCTGCCTCTTCCCTGGAGGTGTTGAATGAGGGTGGATGAGGCCTTGAGCAGCTGAGTCTAGCTGAGAGGTGTCCCTGCCTGTGGCAGAGAGGTTGGAGGAGATGATGCCTGAGGAGCCAGTCTAGGATTCTCTGATTCTGTGCAGGTGTTGCCTGGTGCTACACTCTTGCAGCCTGAAGAACACTACAGGCAGAACGAGAGGCAAGGGAAATGGAATCCCCCGGGGGAGCAGGAACCACCCCCTGCAATGACAGCCTGCACTTATGTCATTGTGTGACCTCTGCAAGCACAAGGGCCAGGGAAATTCCCTGGAGAACCTCCTGGCTTTCAGTCAGACTCATTCCATGTGTGAGTGGGAGCCAAAAGAAGAATCGTATCCGTACTAGAAATATTTACTTGTTTCATTTAGTCTGTCCACACTCTTCCAGCTGGGCAGTGCAGAGAGCTTGCCTTCCTTCTGCTTCCTCAGTTGGCCTTTCTGCTGCTTCCAAAGAGCCTCAGCCACAGGTGATGCAGGCTCTTGTCCTTTGCTGGCTGTCTCTTCACTAGCCAGGGAGAATGCAGACTGAGACCTCTGTGGGAATAAAAACCCCAAAGCCCAGTTTAAAACCAGAAATGCTTAATGATTACATTCTTTACTGTCATTAGTGTGAGCACCCAAGTCACCCAGTGTGGCAGTTCAGGCTGGGTGCCTCCTGCTGCTGCCACACAAGATACACCTCTGGTGTCCTGAGTGTCCAGCCCAGTAGGTAGACACAGGAAACAGCCTATTTCATACCCATAATATCCTGCACTCTATAAATCCATCTGCAAAGTCCTTCTCTTCCTCTTTCATAAATCCATCTGCAAACTCTTTCTCTTCCTCTTTCTTCTCTCTCTGCTCCCGTGGGAGATGCTCCCTATCGGGTAACGGTGGGGGAGTACCTCAAGGCTCTTAGGCCTGGCTAGGCCTAATACCAGGAGGAGAAGGGCGAGAGGGGGCAGTCTCAGACCTGGCCAGCCTGAGACCAGCCTAGCAGTGGGGGGAAAGAAAGAGCCCTGGGGGTCCCTCAGGTGGGGAGAAGTGAACTGCCTGGGAGGCTTTTGGGTATGCTGTTAGGGGACCCTGTATGCTTTAGGACCTCTTTTGTCACTGTGCTTGAAGTTTCTGTAAAACACTTGCTGCTTTTCCATTTAAACTTTCCATCACTTCACAATCCATTTGTGTGAGTGTCACTCTTTTGCCCCTCTCAGGGGGCAGGACAGGATCTGCCTGGCCTCAAAGCAGGACACCCAGGGAAGCACGGGATCTGCTAGCAGCCAAAAATGGAACTGAATGTGTTCAAAACAATTGTTTCGGCACTGGATTGCTCACTGAGGTGCATGGCTGATGCTGTGCAAGGAGAAGGGAAATTGTTTATACTGCCATGGACCAGACAGGAAGAAATCCAAGGGCTGGAGTACCTCCACTATGAGGACAGGCTGAGGGAGCTGGGGTTGTTCAGCCTGGAGAAGAGAAGGCTCCAGGGGGACCTCAGAGCTGCCTTCCAACAGCTGAAGGGATCCTACAGGAAGGCTGCAGAGGAACTTTTCGTGAGGGTGTCTAGAGACAGGACAAGGGGGAATGGATTGAAGTTGAGGCAGAGCAGGGTTAGACTGGAGCTTAGGAAGAAGTTCTTCAGCAGGAGGGTGCTGAAACTCTGGAACAGGCTGCCCAGGGAGCCTGCGGCTGCCTCCTCCCTAGGGGTGTTCAGGGCCAGGTTGGAAGAGGCCTTGAGCAGCTGAGTCGAGTTGAGAGGTGTCCCTGCCCATGGTGGGGAGGTTGGAGCAGATGACCTCTGAGGTCCCTTCCAACCTGAGCCATTCCAGGATTCTATGAAACTTGCAGGCTGAACTATGACAAGTTGTGACCTCATTCACTGTAAAGCAACAGCTGCTGAACTTCTCATTCTTACAATGAATTAAGTCCAGTTCATGCCTGCCTTATCCCGCGGTGTCTCTGTGTTGATGCTATTACATAGCAAGAGCAGCAAGTTATGTGCTTGTCACTGCTGTCACAGGACCAAGAATATTCCCTTTGGACACCTTTTTTCCACGTGTAAGGCAAAGACTGAGAGAAAAGAGGCGCTGAAGAAGCCAGAAGGAGCATCTCACAGCTGAACCGCTGGTGCCTGCGCTGCTACCGGCACTGCCCGAGCCATCTGAAGCCAGCTCAGGCGCACCTGCACTACAGGGCAGATTGATCTTACAGAAGACATATGACAGCTTGAAGGGCTGAAAAAGGTGAAGCTGAGCATGCAGGACCTGTTGGACAAAAAGCACTGAACAATAAGGAGCCACAGAGAAGAAAGCTGTCCCAGTCCTGTGTGGTTTAGCAGCCTAAGATGACAAACAAGCTTCTCCAAACAAGCTGATTTCAAGCATGCTGATCCCTCAGAACTGTGTGCTGAGACACTGGGGCCAGGCCAGAGGGAAACTGCTCCCCAGTTCCTGCCAGCTCTCTGTGGAGAACAGGAAACTAGTATTGTTCAGGAATTATTGCTAATTCCCAGGAAAATCCCTCCAGCTGCAGCAAGGGACTAAGCTTTTGGTGCCTCCAAAGGTTGGCCTGGGGCCATTCTTACCCTTTTCCCATGCCTTACAGGAATTTTTGATAAAATCTGTCTTGGACTGCTCTGCTAGATGTCTCTCTTCTCACTGTTGATGGTTCAACATCACAGGAGGCTTAAGAAGAGAAGAGCAATGCCAAGCTAAAACAGATCCTGGAAAAGGACAAAATGATGCAGCTGGAGGAGGTTGTTGAACCGGAACTCTGCTACTTTGGCCATTCTCTGTAGTTCTTGTATCTGGAGAGATGTAAATCATCAAGACGTGACAGCATTCTAATTCAGTGGCCTTCCAGGATCTTAAGGGGGCCTACAAGAAAGCTGGGGAGGGACTTTTTAGGGTGTCAGGGAGTGATAGGACTGGGGGGATGGAGCAAAACTAGAAATGGGTAGGTTCAGATTGGATGTTAGGAAGAAGTTGTTCCCCATGAGGGTGGTGAGAGACTGGCACAGGTTGCCCAGGGAGGTGGTGGAAGCCTCATCCCTGGAGGTTTTGAAGGCCAGGCTGGATGTGGCTGTGAGCAACCTGCTGTAGTGTGAGGTGTCCCTGGCCATGGCAGGGGGTTTGGAACTGGCTGATCCTTGAGGTCCCTTCCAACCCTAACAATTGTATGATTCTATGTCCCTGCTTGCTGCAGGGGGCTTGGTCTAGATGACTTTTAAAGGTCCCTTCCAACCTGAAGCATTCTATGATATTAATAAGTTCCAGTTAAGAAGAATAAACAAAAAGAGAGCATTAGGTTATTTCTTGTTCTGAAAGTTAGTTTAGACAGGGAGAGAAGAAAAAGTAGTACAGTTGTGTTTTACTCAGACAAGTATGGGTGGAAAGCAAGTGTGAATATTCACCCCTGACAGCAGTGCAACCCCCTGGTAACACTGGCAATGATACAAAAAGGGAGTCTCAATAGCCAGGCCTAGTGTAGGACAAGGAGAGCAGGAGAACAAACCATGGCACAAGGAGAACAAACATGTTTTTCAGAGCCCAGAGCAAATGTTTGTCCACAAGTTGGCTCCAGGCAGTGACCAGCCTGACTGATGACTCTTGTCTGAAAACCACAGGCAGCAAAATGTAAGGGAGCAGGCTTGAGAAGCCTGCCCAGGGACTGGTGGTCTTTGTAGTTTCCCTATGCATGGATGCAGGGAAGTCCAGGAGAGGAGGCCACAGCTGCCCCAACAAGCCCTTGGGACAGCTCACATCAGAACAAGGGGCATGAACTGACCAAACCCTGAACTTTTTACTAATTGTCTACAAACTTGGCTAGCAACAGGATCTCAGAGCAGAAGAACCAATCCAGTCTATCAGCTGAAAGCATCCAAATAATACAGCAGCCTAAATACAAATATTATGAGGAGGCAGGAATGTAATGGTCCTGAGCAGGAGGCTCAGGATGGACCATAATCACTCTCTACAACTACCTGAAAGGAGGTTGTAGTGAGGTGGGGGTCAGTTTCTGGTAACAAGTGATAGAAAAGAGGAAATAGCCTCAAGCTGCAACAGGGGAGGTTTGGGCTGGACATCAAGAAAAATTTCTTCCCCAAAAGTATTGTCAAGCCCTGGAACAGACTGCTCAGGGCAGTGGTGGAGTCACCATCCCTGGAGGGATTTACAAGCTGTGCAGAGGTGGTGCTGAGGGACAGGGGTTAGTGGTGACCTGGCACTGCTGGGTCAGTGGCTGGACTTGATGATCTTCAAATTCTCTTCCAGCCAAAACGATTCTATGATTTATAAAGACAAGAGAGATGAAGAGAATCCTTTCCTCTTAGGCAAAGCTACTGGCCCCTTTTGTAATCAAAAGTTCTGGTTCCTCAGCTAAAAAAAGCCTGTCAGCCAGGTGGTGCCTCAGGTCTATTGATGATGGATGGCCAGGCTGCCCTGCCTGATCGCAGGCAGACAGCAGAGTACTGTGACTGTTGGTTTCTGCAATCAACTGGCACATCAGCAGGTGGCATTGCGACACAACAGCTCATCTGCTGTCTTCTCTGCACACACTCCTCAGTCCTGTGCTGCACACTGGATTGCTGCGCAGGACAGCACAGCTTGCAAAAGACACTTACAGCACTGACAGACACTCAGAGATGAGTTCCTCACCAAATCCTGCCTGCTGGCATCTGCTGTGAGATCACACAATGGTAGGGGTTGGAAGGGACCCCCAGAGATTATTGAATCTAATCCCCCTGCCAGAGCAGGATCACCCAGGGCAGGTCACACAGGAACACATCCAGGTGGGTTTTGAAAGTCTCCAGAGAAGGAGACTTCACAACCTCTCTGGGCAGCCTGCTCCAGGGCTCCAGCACCCTCGAGATGTTTGTTTCAAAAAGACATTCCAGACTTAGTATTCTTCTCATTTCTGAAACCCCTCTTCAGAGGATTTGTGCTGCATGACTGTAATGAGTAGGTGGAGAGAGCTGAGCCCTCATCCTGTACTGGGCTAGCACTAAAAGGAGCAATTTTTGCATCTACAGTCCTGTTTCCTTGCTGGCCTTCAGAAAAAGAAAGAAGATTAAGGAAGGTGTGAACAAAAAGTAAAGCACATTCCATGTCTCCTATTACTTATCACTTAACTGACAAGTTCATGCTTCTGAACTCTGAATAAATAACAAGAAGTAACCACAAGCAAGAACAACTTTGTATAAAGCACACATGTCTGTGGCTTGAGTTTAATGTTGATCATCTCTGGCTTCTTTACCTGGAATAACTCTTTGATATCTATTTAGAAAGAAGATAGAGAGATTTGGTTCTACATTCTTCCTCCAAAGATGAAAGACTATGGGTAATTCCTCCTCCTTCTAAAGAGGAGTCCAAGAGGTCATTCAAAATACATCCCATAAGCAACTGCCTGAGCTCTACAAAGAGTGCTCTGGATCACACATGTTTTTCTCCTCACCCCTCTCCTGTTTCTTTGCTCTGGTTTAATTGCAATGTATTCTGCACTTAGTAGATCAAAGACTCTTCCAGCTTCAGGAGGGACTGAAAACCTGCAGGGTCACCATGGCAGGAGCCCTTGAAGGCACTGCAACTGGGCTGAGGGCAAGGAGGGGACCTCTGGATCTGGGCAGCAGAGTCCTCTGCCGTGCAAAGTGTGGGTTTGAGTAGTGACTGCCTTGTCCACTCATTGCTCCATGAATGCAGTCGGTGCAAAGACAGAACCAGCAGGTCCCACCCACCTGAGGCATCCCAGCAGCACTCCCTGAGCACCCACAGCTAGTGCACCCTTTGTTAAGACAGCTCCCCCAGCAGGAAGGAGACAGCATGAGCTTGGGAGCAGTGCAACCCTGTTTATGGGGGAGAGAAGGCTCCAGGGAGGCCTTATTGCAGTCTTCCAGTACTTGGAGGGGGCCTGTAAGAACAATCTTTACAGCAGGGCCTGTGGTGACAGGACAAGGGGGGATGGCTTGAAACTAAAAGAGCAGAGAGTCGGACTAGATAGAAGGAAGAATGTGTGTGTGGGGGTGAAACACTGTCCAGGTTTTCCCAGGGAGGAGGTAGATGCTCCATCCCTGGAAACATTCCAGATTAGGCTGGCTGGGACTCTGAGCAACCTCATCTAGTTAAAGATGTCCCTGCTCACTGCAGGGGGATTGGAGTAGATGACTTTTAAAAGTTCATTCCAAACCAAAACATTCTATGATTCTAAGACTTCAGAGAACTTCATAACACAGCCATGAGGACAAACCCTTCAGGAGCAGGCTGTGAGAAAGCTTCCTCTCCTGCAAAAGGCAGCCAGTCCCCTTACAAGCACTTTCCTTTAAAAGGAGTAAAAACCATCCTGCTCAGCTCATCAGGAATGGGTCTGTCAGCAGGATGAATTGCACAGCTAATAACATGTAGAGCTCCATTTGGGGGAGCATTCATTTTGGTTCAGTTTGCATTAGCTGACCTTGATGAATCCAGAGATGGGAGAGAGGCAGGAGATTATTCCCCCAACAAATCCATTGCTGCTGAACAAGCAAGCAGCCCTACACAGCACCACAGAGAACCATAATCCACAGTGTTTGAGGCACATGAGCCACCAGTGTGCCCAGGTGGCCAAGAAGGCCAATGGCATCCTGGCCTGCATCAGAAATAGTGTGGCCAGCAGGAGCAGGGAAGTGATAGTGCCCTGTGCTCAGCACTGCTTAGGCCACACCTTGAGTCCTGTGTCCAGTTCTGGGCCCCTCAATTTAAAGAGGGCACTTGAATGTGTCCAGAGAAGGACAATGAGGATGGGGAGGGGTCTGGAGCACAGCCCTGTGAGGGGAGGCTGAGGGAGCTGGGGTTGCTTAGCCTGGAGAAGAGGAGGCTCAGGGGAGACCTTCTTGCTCTCTCCAACTCCCTGAAGGGAGGTTGTAGCCAGCTGGGGGTTGGCCTCTTGTTCCAGGCAACCAGCACCAGAACAAGAGGACACAGTCTCAAGCTGTGCCAGGGGAAGTTCAGGCTGGAGGTGAGGAGAAAGCTCTTTTCAGAAAGAGTAATTGGCCATTGGAATGTGCTGCCCAGGAAGGTGGTGGAGTCACCATCCCAGGAGGTGTTCAAGAGGGGACTGGACGTGGCACTTGGTGCCATGGTCTAGTCATGAGGTCTGTGGTGACAGGTTGGTCTTGATGATCTTTGAGGTCTCTTCCAACCTTGGTGATACTGTGATACTGTGAGGTGCTCTAGAGGGAATTGGATGTGGCACTTAAGTCATGGTTTAATTGTCATGAGGTGTTGGGTGATAGGTTGGAGCTGATGATCTCTGAGGTCTTTTCCAACCTTATTGATTCTATGATTCTGTGACTCCTCCTCTACCAAATAATAAGTAGCCCCACCTGTGAAAATAACTGAACAGAGATGAAACTCTGTAAGCTACTCATAAGGGATATTTAAATATTGATTTCAGAGTAGGAGTCTAAACAGCCTTTTACTGCACTTAGGGGGTAATGACTTAGGGAAGTGCTAGCAGCATAAAATGGCACAGTTGAAATCAATGCAGTGCATTGATGGGAACAAGCCCACTGGTGGTTCTGGTACATCAATTGCTAGGTGCTTTGACAGAAGCAGAAGGCAGAGGTACCAATGCAGGTGTAACCTAAGCAGTGCCTTTGCAGGTGCCCTTGTCTTTTCACCTGTCACTCACATGTTCCCCCATGGCCTTTTCTTCTCTCTTCCTCTCAAACTTGGAATATTCTATGACATCTTTAGAAAAACAGCAAAAAACAAAGAGAGGAGATGCTTCCCAGCTGCATAACACGGGATCACAGCATGTCAGGGGTTGGAAGGGACCCAAAGAGGTCATCCAGTCCAACCCCCCTGCCAGAGCAGGGCCATACGATCTAGCTCAGGTCACAGAGGAACACATCCAGACAGGCATTGAAAGTCTCCAGAGAAGAAGACTCCACAACCTCTCTGGGCAGCCTGTTCCAGTGCTCTGTGACCCTCACAGTAAAGAAGTTCCCCCTTGTGTTGAGGTGGAACCTCCGTGCTGCAGCTTACATCCATTGCTCCTTGTCCTATCCCAGGGAGCAAGTGAGCAGAGCCTGTCCCCTCCCTCCTGACCCCCAGCCCTCAGATGTTTGTAAACATTTATTAAATGCCCTCTCAGTCTTCTCTTTTCCAGACTAAAAAGCCCCAGGTCCCTCAGCCTCTCCTCATAAGGCACCTTTCATTTGCAGGTCCTGAGAGCTCAGTCAGTGTCCTGTGATGACAGCCTTTCTGTATTACTTTGCAGATGAGAAAGCTGAGCAACCACAAAGGCCAGATCCCTGGTTCTGGCATAGGGCAATGTGATTCTAAGCTGCTACTAGCACTGGGACATGCACAAAAGGGTAGGGGAAGGAGGTGAGCTGGAAGAGAAGGCTCTGAGGAGACCTTATTGTGGCCTTCCAGTATCTGAAGGGGGCCTACAGGAAATCTGGTGAGGGACTTTTCAGGGTGTCAGGGAGTGATAGGACCAGGGGGAATGGATCCAAGCTAGAGGAGATGAGATTTAGGTTAGACATTAGGAAGTTGTTCTTCACCATAAGGGTGGTGAGAGACTGGCACAGGTTGCCCAGGGAGGTGGTGGAAGCCTCATCCCTGGAGGTTTTGAAGGCCAGGCTGGAGGTGGCTCTGGCCAACCTGCTGTAATGTGAGGTGTCCCTGCCCATGGCAGGGGGGTTGGAACTGGATGATCCCTGGGGTCCCTTCCAACCCTGACAATTCTGTGGTTTTCATCTCAAGTCTACCTGCAGCCTCTCACAAAGTCACTTCTTTTTCCTTTGCAATAGAATTCCTTCCCTGGTATTTCCAGGCTGCTCGGTGCCCTGCGCAACTTTCCACGTCTCGTTCTGACCCTCTTCTACAAAGCTGTGCTCAGCAGGGCACTCACTCATCACAAAGCATCGCTGCATCTCCTACTCAAACTCCCACTTGACAGAGGCAGAGGGAAGTGTTCTGTTTGTTTGCTGCTCGCTGTGACAACAGACACCCTGATTTCATCTAAAAATAAAGTCAGACCTGTCAGGCAGCCCAGCTCTCAGCAGCACAGGTTTGATGTTAGACCTTAAAGCATTGTGACAGCCAGCAGTGTATTAGGAGAGCATCTTTAAAAGAAAATGAAGCTGAAAGAATCACAAATGATTCTTATTTGGAGAAGAACATAGGATCACAGGATGTTAGTGGCTGGAAGGGACCTCTGGAGAGCACTGAGTCCAACCCCCTGCCAGAGTGGGACCAGAGAATCCAGCACAGGTCGCACAGGAACACATCTAGACAGGGTTGGAAAGTCTCCAGAGAAGGAGACTCCACAACCCCTCTGGAGAACCTCTTCCAGTGCTGTGTGATCCTTACAGTGAAGAAGTTCTTCATGTTGAAGTGGAACTTCCATCCATTGCCCTTTGTCCTATCACAGGGCACAAGTGAGCAGAGCCTGTCTCCTCCTTCCTGACACCCAGCCCTCAGATATTTATAGACATTGATCAGATCCCCTCTCAGTCTTCTCTTCTCCAGACTAAACAGCCCCAGGGCTCTCAGCCTCTCCTCATAGTGCAGCGCTCCAGTCCCTTCAGCATCCCTGTAGCACTGCATTGGACTCTCATCAGCAGATCCCTGTCCCTCCTGAACTGGGGAGCCCAGAACTGGATGCAATATTCCAGGTGTGGCGTCACCAGGGCAGAGTAGAGGGGGAGAAGAACCTCCCTGGATTAGACGGACACACTCCTCTTAATGCACCCCAGGATCCCATTGGCCTTCTTGGCTGCCAGAGCACAGTGCTGTCCTATGGAGAACTTGTCCACCAGGACTTCCAGGTGCTTCTCCATGGGGCTCCTCTCCAGCAGATCCTAACCTGTGCTAGTGCAGCAAACCACACTGCCTGTCCTCTTTCCTACTCCCTTTAATGCCTTAAAATCTATCTTGGTTTTAAGTGCAATTCATCTGAATTTAGGCCTTCATGGGCTTGATCATATATGCAGCATCCAAAACCATCCTCCTTGATGTTTGCCAGGTAAATGAATAATACTATAAACCCAAGAAGCAGAAAGCTTCTGCCAGAGATACGTCTCAAACTAAATAAACAGCTTTAGAGGGACAACGTTTCACCTGCAGAATCAGCAGATGACAGCAGGATTTGGAAAGCACTTAGAGACATTTGGATCTTCTCACAATAAATACAATAAACGGGGGGGGGGGGGGGGTAGGGGGTGTTGGTCTCTTGTCCCAGGCAACCAGCACCAGAACAAGAGGACACAGTCTCAAGCTGTGCCAGGGGAGGTTTAGGCTGGAGATGAGGAGAAAGTTCTTCATAGAAAGAGAGGTTGGCCATTGGAATGTGCTGCCCAGGGAGGTGGAGGAGTCACCATCACTGGAGGTGTTCAAAAAGGGATTGGAAGTGGCACTTGCAGCCATGGTTTAGTTGTTATGAGGTGTTGGGTGATAGGTTGGACTTGATGATCTCTGAGGTCTTTTCCAACCTGTTTGATTCTGTGATTCTGTAAATAAAGCAAATACTGTGTCCTTTCACACAGCCTCCTGATCCCAGCTCATGTATGAAAGCTAAAAGCTACAACTTGCCTACAGCAGGACACATTCATTAATTAGACACAAAAATGCTGTTTGTGACACAGGGCTGCTGCCAGGTAGGATTTGATGTCAGCTGGTATCAACTGCCTGCAAAGTCAAGCTGAAACAGCTCTCCCACTGCATCATACAACTGCTGAACAGGATGGGTTCCTCCTCAGAAAACTTGTCTTCAAATATCTCTTTGAGACAAACCTACAAAGGCATCAAGCACCTGCAAAACCTCCAGGGATTTCCAAAGCAGTGCTGGACCTCAGGCTTAGGGAACTTGGCTTCTCTTGAAAAAACAAAACAAAACAAATCAAAATCAAAGGGGAAAAGGAAAAAACAAGAAAGAAAGAGAAACCAAACAAGTGCTGTTATTACACTGTGGACCTCAGAATTAGCTTAACCAGTAAATGTCTGCTTCCCCTGAGGTGCATTATAATGTGTGTTTAATGAAATCCTCCTTTCCCCTCTATCCCTAGCTGGTTTATATACTATAAATTATGGATGAGGTTCTGTTTATATATGCAATCTTTTAGCTGCAAAATAAAGAGCACTAATAAAGCACTTAGAACACACCAGGAAGCCTGCACTCTCTTGGTGTTTAAATGGGATACAACATGCCAAATGCTCCTCTGCTCTAGCTGGCAGTGATGTGCTGGGGAGAAATGGACTGGAAGGCCAGAAGAGCACTCACCCATTGCTCTATGCTCCCCCTGTCCCAAGGTTGTACAACCTTTGCTCACTGGTAATGAGAAACAGATGGTGCCATCCATCTCCTTTTATGAGATAGGGAAATAAAAGATTCAGCCTTGTGTCACTATTTTTAGTACGGGCAAGGGACCTTGAAATCTAAGAGGAAGATATCTATAGCTACTATCACCCCACGGTACTGCAGTTAAACAATCAATAACATATTTCAGGGAGATGTGCAGATCAATAGAGTTTGCTCCAGTCAAGCAGGTTGCACGCAGCAGGTCTCTTGGCACCGCGCTGTCCCCACCTTACACTGCTGAACTTCTCTGCATGCAGCATTTGCTTCATACTGCAGAGAGAAAGTCTGAGGCATTTAATGATGATTTCAAAGCAAGGGATTTGGGATGAGCAGGGAGGGAATGCAGGGCTTCCAGAGCCCACTGGAAGTTACTGGTTGATATGGATGAGCTGCAGACAAATAGGTGCCATTAAAAGAAAAAGGGTTTGGCAGGCAGCACCACACAGATATAGCTGGGATCATTACAGCTCCCCTCTACCAGGTAAGCAAGTGGTGCTGGGGTCTGGTTGTACTAAGAGAATTCTCCTCTGTTCAAAGCACTGCAAAGATGACCATGAGCACCCTTCAGAGGACAAGGGAAAACAATCAAACAATCCTGCCAAAGCAAAAGGCAGAAATTGAATTTATGGGAGGGATGAGAGAATCCAGACCAGATGGTCAAATTCATTTGTGTTCTTAGCACATTGTGGGAAGACAGTTGGGCCAAACAGTGAGAAATGTGCTCTCTGTAAAGAGAGCAGAAGTCCTTATAAAGCGCTGTACACACCTGGATCTCTAGCACTGACTGATGACTGCAGAAATTTGGAGCTGGTCATTGCAGCTTTCCTCACCTGAGGGTGACATCCTTGCTACTCCACTATTTCCCACAGTCTACTATTTTGCAGACCAAACTGGGACTCAAACTTGTTGCTTCAGAACAGAATTTCAAAATGTGCTGTGTTCTGCATATGCAGAAGAAGTTCTGGTGTGGCAGCTGAGGATTTGAACAGTGCATTTCTTTAGGTTTCATCCTTAAACTCCAAAAAGAAAACTCCACTGAACTGGACACAAAATTAACACTCCCTCTCCTGGCTCTTCCTTTCCACAAGCCAGCTGACTAGGAGCTACAGAGCAGAGTGCTTAAACATGCTCACCCTGATTTGTTAACAGCAGCAGCTTCAAGGCTTCAGCTTGGAAATCAGCAGGGGATGAGAAGGCAAGTCTGTGTCTCAGCCGTTTCAGCCCACTGTCATATTTTGGCATGGCTCTATTTTCACTGCCAGTGTACACTAGCACTGGAACTCATCTGTCACTGCCCTCCCTCTCTGACTGAAATAGCCCAGCACAGAAGCATAGAGTTGTTCAGGTTGGAAAAGACCTTAAAGATCATCTGAGTCCAAATGTAAACCTAATCCAAGCCTACAGCTTATTTTCACTTCTTTTCCCTTGCTGCTGCTCTTAAAACGTTCCTAATGCAGTTTGTCAGATTTTCTTCAGCTCTATAGGAGGAACTAAAGGCACTGGATTGAGAAATAAGTGAAAGAAAGAGGAAATACCCTCTAGTGTAAGACATAAATGGTGCTCTACAGCTGGGCTTACTCTTTTTTGTTGGCAGTGGTTGTTTTCTTTCACATAGATAAGGAGAGAAAAGCCATTACATAACCCTACCACTGCACAAGAGAAAACACAGCATTCAGCAAAACTCCAAATAAAACCTAAGTGAGCATAAGTGGTTTCAAACCAAAGAAGAGCAGATTGAGATTCGATGTTAGGAACAAGTTCTGCACCATGAGGGTGCTGGAACACTGCAACAGGTTGCCAAGGGAGGTAATTGAGGCCCCATCCCTGGAGATATTCAAAGTCAGGCTTGAGAAGGCTCTCAGCAACCTGATTCGGTTGGGGATGTCCCTGCTGACCTTTGGAGGTCCCTTCCAACCCAGACCATTCTATGATTCTATATAATCAGTTTTAAGGCACAAACACTGAAGCACTGAGTTCTGTTAGCACTCAAATGAAGCAGTGAGATATCTCATATCACAAACTCAGTCCTGCCCAACACACTCACAGCGTCTGTGATGCACTTCCACAGCCTGTGGTGTGCTAGGAAGCACACAACTGAGGGGAGGTTGTAGCCAGGTGGGGGTTGGTCTCTTCTCCCGGGCAGCCAGCACCAGAACAAGAGGACACAGTCTCAAGCTGCGCCAGGGGAAGTTTAGGCTGGAGGTGAGGAGAAAGCTCTTCACAGAAAGAGTAATTGGCCACTGGAATGTGCTGCCCAGGGAGGTGGTGGAGTCACCATCCCTGGAGGTGTTCAAAATAGGATTGTATGTGGCACTTGAAGCCATGGTTTAGTTAGTCAGGAGGTGTTGGGTGGTAGGTTGGACTTGATGAACTCTGAGGTCTTTTCCAACCTCATTGGTTCTATGTTTCTATGACAGTTTCTCCAGACACCAGTTTAATGCTTGCTCTCTGCCACCTCTGCACACCATTTCAGGCAGCAAACATAGTTCTCTGTGACTTCACTCAGACAGCAGCAGAAAGCATGGCTGGCTGCTGCTAAGCCACTCACCCATAAGGTGTAGGAGCCCCTGCGGCTCCCTGGAAACGTCAGCATGCTCTGGTCTGAGACGGCGGCAGACGGCAGCCCGCTGCTGCGTGATGCTGGCCATTCAAAGTCAGCCTCAGCCTGCTCAGCCTTGCTCTTCTGCTTCTTTATAATCTGTGAGGGAAGTAAAAAATGGGCTTGGAAAATTCTGTCTGAGTCCTTTGGAGAAAAGCTACACTAACCCTGCTAACATTGGACTTTCCCTTTGCTTTTGCTCCACGTTGCGCAGGGATGCCACTGGCAGTTCTCTTGGGTTTCTTCTCATCTAATCACACTGCTTACAAGTGCATAAGCACCACCACCAGAAATCATAATCCATGTCTGGAGAAAGGCCTGAGTAACTTCACAGAGTGGTTATTTTACTGTTTAGGAGAGCTCAGCAGGACTCTGCTTGTGCCTCCTCTCGCCTTGCTCCCAACTGAGCAAACAAATTCCAGGGGGTTTGTTCCCACTAGTCCTCCATTTCTGTGCTGCATCAGTGCCAGCTGTGAGCTTTGCAGGAGAAGAATGACCTTTCCAGAACCCAAACACACTGAGGGCTCTATGCTTCTTTGGGTGTCTCATTAACAGGATTCTATTTGAACCAAGTGCTTTTGGTGTGTGCTGCAGATGCAGGGTTTAACAGAGGGTAGAGTCAAGAGCCACACTTCATTATGCTGGAGAACTTTGTGCCTTTTGGGAAATGAAGTACAGACATAAAATTCCATTGACCAGGGTCCTCCTTTTCCAAGCAACAACATCACAGACCTGAGGGAGTGGCACCTCTCAGCTCTGAGGGTGCAGGCCATCAGTTCAGTCACTTGGTGAAGCTCATTTATAAATTGCTGTGTCTGCGGTCTATGGCTGACTAAGCCTGTGCTGTCAGACCTGAGGTGGCAGCTTGTCACTCACTCTACATTGGTGCCATCCTTTTTGCTGTTAGAAGAGTTAAATCTCACTGGGGTTGTGTTTTGGCTGCTAAACAAGCCAGGGGAAAAGAAAATAAATACATGCCATACCTTCTGTACAATGGTTGCAGCCAGCTCTTCTATGAGGTCCTCCTTGTGCTCCTGCAAGTAACAAGCCTCGTTCTGCTTGTCCTGCATGAAAAGGGATATTAGTAGCTGCTAACATCACATAAAACCAGAAACTGCACAGTTCAGGAAATGGGTAACATGGCCTCTTGGCACTGGGGGGAGCAAATTACAGCTACTTACACGGCATGTTACCTTCTGAAATGCAACGTGCCCCTTGGACATGGGCTCACAAACCCCACTTCCAGCTCTAAGATACTCACTGATTCTCTGTGCTTTCTTTTGCACCTACTTGGTTTTGTACTGCTACCCAAATTAAAAGAAACACAACTGGCTCTGTTTCAATTAATCCATTTGTTACAGTGTTTCAAAGGTTACCAGGCTGTCACTGTAGGTCTCTGCCTTAGAAATAGCTTCTTCCACTGCTTCCTCTGCAACACGTAAAGCCACAGCAAGGGTATCCATCATACTGTGTCCTAGGTGAAGAGTAAGATAAAACCACCATGGTCTTTGTATATGGAAGCTCATTTTGCACAATGAGCTCCAAAATCCAGTCTGACATACATTCAAACCTTAGGTTGCTCACTACAAAGTTAATTTCCTCAATCCATAATTATGCACAGTAAAAGAAACACCTTCAGATAGAGCAATTTGTCTCAGTTTCTGTGTCACTTCTCAAGTGCAACTACTAAATATGATAAAGCACAGTACTTTCATCTTGTTGATTTTAGAATCCAGCAAAACAGTCAAGAGGAAAGCACAGGATGAAAATCTGGAAACTTCCTATGAACACCAACAGAACGTAGGAAAAAGACTGAAAAAAAGATATTAAAACATGTATGAATGTGGGAAAGGAAATGGGAGAGAAGGATCAAACCCAGAACACCATGAAAATCACACCTGAATATATGCACACTTTAGCTGTAGTACTGAAGCAAGCCATCCCAGAAGCATGGTAAACAGAGGACTTCTGCTATCTTGCCAGAAGTTTCAGCTAAAACACTGTTGGACCTCTGAATGAGATTTACTAGCACTCCAAGCCCCTGTGCTCTGGGGCCCTGAACACAGGAAGGACATGGACCTGATGGAGCAGGTCCAGAGGAGGGTCACAAAAATGATCAGGGGGCTGGAACACCGCTGCTAAGAGGACAGGCTGAGGGAGCTGGGGGTGTTCAGCCTGGGAAGAGAAGACTCCAGGGGGACCTAATAGTAGCCTTCAAGCACCTGAAAGGGGCTAGGAGAAGGCTGCAGAGGGACTGTTTGCAAAGGCCTGCAGGGACAGGACAAGGGGCAGTGGTTTGAAATGAGAGAAGAGCAGATTATATAGGATGTTAGGAACAAGTTCATTAGCATGAGGGTAGTAGGACACTGCAACAGGTTGCCCAGGGAGGTAGTTGAGGCCCCCTTCCTGGAGATACTCAAGGCTGGGCTTGACAAATCTCTGAGCAACCTGATCTGGTGGAGGATGTCCCTGCTGACTGCAGGGGTTTTGCACTAGATGACCTTTGGAGGTCCCTTCCAGCCCAAACCATTCTATGACTCCATGACACTGTTTGAACCAAACGAGTTTTTAGCAGCATACCTTCGGTCTGCTGGTAGAATGTAGAGTCACTGCCACAGATGCTTCCTTCATTTTCAAAGCTTCCTTCAGAAAAACCTCCTTCTGCTCAAAAAAGACAGCACCACGTGGTAGTGTAAGTACCACCCAGCAAATGGCAGAGGCATGATTAGAGCAGAACAGTCACTCAAGACAGAGGTAAGCAGAGAATTCCTCTTACCTTCTGTGCAAACCATGACCGCAGCAGCTTTTGCACACAACATGATTGCTCTTACACCAAAGACCTCTCATTCACATTGGATGGAGGAAACTATTTGTACAGTGAGAGAGAGGAGGAAGCTACCAGGTAGAAAGCTGACATGGTAGAAGCTAAGTGAAAGGGATTTGCCTCTAATACAACATTTGGGCTTGAAACAGATTCTGCCTTTGAAAGGGCAATGCTGTATAAATAAGCCAAACTTCAGACACCTGTACTAGTATTTATCTTCAAAGGGAACAAAAGGTTTACCGAAGAGGCACAGGAAGCTAGCAATGACATTTACACTCAAAGGCCTTGCTTAGAAAGGTCTCAGAGAGTGCAGATGCCACTGCAACTCATCATTGCACTGTTTACACTCCCATTCAAGGGCAAATTCAGTGAGACTGTGACTGGAATAAAGGCAGTGCCTCACATCACATTTCTGAAGGATCCATCCCCACAGTTTTTAGTTCTGTTGTTTCACTTCTGCTCTCACTGACATGGATTTTCTCATGCTCCTAGGTATTTGCTCTGGGCTGGGAAGGAATCTTCTCCAGCATAATGAATTTGATACCGAGACAGCACAAAGAGTAATAAATCAAAAATTACTGCACAGGTTGCTTCTCCCTAGAATCTTTGATGCCCATTTTTGTTAAGAAACACCTGCAATTTTCACTCAGGACTAGAGTCCATTTATCACCTTACATAATATCAGAAAAAAAGACAAAGTGAAGACTACAGAAAATTTAGTGTCTTGGTACAGATGTCAAAATAATTCTATTAGGAAAGTATCTGGACCAACAAATCCAATGAGATTTCAGGCAATCCAGTAGCTGTGGCTTGAAAAACATGCTCCTGAAGTTCCCAGTCTGACACCAATTGCCACTTCTTTTAACCCATTTTATATCTCCAATGACTGTTAGAGGGTGATGCACTGTAACACCACAGATCAGGAAGATAGAAGTCTCCTCAAGCTGCACCATGGGAGGTGTAGGCTGGATGTTAGGAAGAAGTTCTTCCCAGCAAGAGAGATTGGCCATTGGAATGTGCTGCCCAGGGAGGTGGTGGAGTCACCATCACTGGAGGTGTTTTAGAGGAGACTGGCTGAGGCACTTGGTGCCATGGTTTAGTTGATTAGATGGTGTTGGGTGATAGGCTGGACTTGATGATCTCAGAGGTCTTTTCCAACCTGGTCAATTTAATTCTATTCTATTCTATTCTAGTCTATTCTAGTCTAGTCTAGTCTAGTCTAGTCTACTCCACTCCTCACTTCAAAGAGTGACCCAACACCTAACAGGCATCTTTTAAGCATTTACAGCCACCAATACAAAACTAAGATGTGGCCAATTTCAGATCCTTAAGCATGGAAAAATCCAAGTGAGGCCAATCCAAGTTTTGGTCGACTTGGTTACTGAATGTATGCCATGGCTACTAAATTTTGCTTCCAGAGTGTGAAAGCAGGTCAGCTACTAAGAAATCAAAGCAGCTGCTCCCACCTAGTGCATCCGGACACAATCCGCTCTCCAGCCTGTGCTTCCTGTACAAGTTCTTCAGGACTTTGGCACTTCCAAAACACTTGAAGCGGCTTTTGACATTATTGTAGTACCAATCCAGAGACTGGGTCCTTAGGAGCCTGAAACAGACAAGAGAAAAGACACCTTTAGAAGGACTCTACAACAGATTGTACTGGATTTGGCTGAGCTGGAGTTAACTCTCCTCAAAGCATCCTTCTAGCGCCCGTGTTTTGCAGCAGTAGTTGATAGCACAGCAGTGTTTTGGCTATTGTTGAGCAAGGATCCAGGCTGTGTCTTTCCAACATTTTCCCAATTCACAGAATCACAGAATGGGAGGAATTGGAAGGGACCTCCAGAGATCATCAAGTCCAACCCCCCTGGTAAAGCAGGTTCACCTAGAGCAGATTGCACACAACCATGCCCAAGCAGGTTTTTAAGTTCTCCAGAGAAGGAGACTCCACAACCTCTCTGTCCAGCCTGTTTCAGTGCTCCGTCAGCCTCACACTGAAGAAGTTTCCCCTTATGTTCAGACGGCAAAGGGATATTGCTTAGCACAGCACAGACACTGTGGAGGGGCTCCCCCAGGGAACACCAGATACACCATGCTGATACTGAATCTGAGCCACACAATGCTCTGATCAAACATCCATCAAAGTCTTGCTGAGACTCACAGCCCAGGAGCTGCCAGCTCTTTGCACAGAAAGTTCCTGCTGCACTAAATCAAGGGTATTTTCATGCCAGCTTTTCTTCAAACTGACAACTGCACGGTGCTTTGGGGCATGGTTTGGTGGAGCTTGGCAGTGCTGGGTTAGGGGTTGGACTTGATGATCCTAAAGGTCTCCTCCAACCTAAATGATTCTGTGGATGCCACGTTCAGAAATGAGGTGGAAAGTGCACCTCCCCACTAGCTGGCAGACACAGCAGTGGGCTAGAATGCCACTGTTGTGGAAGAAATCCAGGCACTCAGCTGTCAACACCCTCTCAGCAGCAGCCAAAATCTCTCCCAGAAAAGAAAGCCACGAAGCCTGTCAATCAGAAGGAGCTTTATGGTTGTATCCATACCAGTTAGAATACAATAGAATAAACCAGGTTGGAAGAGACCTTCATGATCATCGCATCCAACCTATCAACCAACCCAACCCACCTAAACAACTAAACCACGGCACCAAGCACCCCCATCAAGTCTCCAAACATTCATCTCTCTCCATTTCACTCCTGCTTTCCTTTCCACCTCGGTGTGTAACAAGCCCTAGATGTTCCTGTAGCCACTGTAGATCATTCAGTGGCCAAAACCAGCCATCGAGAGCCGTGTAAATGGAACTTTCCCCCTTCTCCTCAGCTTTTCTAATGCTTCATTCAGTGCCTGTAAGTTACTTTCCCACCATGCTGCCAAATATTTTCCTCTGAAGCCTCTCACTACAAAGTGTATCTCTCTCACGACAAAGTGTATCTTCACACAGCACATTAAAATTACCTGTCAACTCAGATCATTAGTAATTAAGCAGCCACTGGAAGTTGGAAACCAAACGAAAAGTTCAGATCCAAATGCTTGTGGAAAATCTGGAACACTTGGGTATCACTGAAATGGAATGTTCCATGTGTTCCCTTCAAAGTGCTTTTCATGAGGGTATTTAAATTACAGGATGCATTAATGAGATTTGTGTATGACCTACAGTGCTGATTTTGTAACATAAAAATCCTAAAACAAAATGGCTCAGGTTGGAAGGGTCCTCAGAGATCAGCTCCTCCAACCTCCCCACCATGGGCAGGGACACCTCTCCACTAGACTCAGCTGCTCAAGGCCTCATCCAGTCTGGCCTTCAACACTGCCAGTGAAGAGGCAGCCACAGCCTCCCTGGGTAGCCTGTTCCAGAGTCTCACCACTCTCCTGCTGAAGAACTTCTTCCTAAGCTCCTGTCTAACCCTGCTCTGCCTCAGCTTCAATCCATTCCCCCTTGTCTTGTCTCTAGACACCCTCATGAAAAGTCCCTCTGCAGCCTTCCTGTAGGATCCCTTCAGCTATTGGAGGGCAGCTCTGAGGTCCACCTGGAGTCTTCTCTTCTCCAGGCTGAACACCCCCAGCTCCCTCAGCCTATCCTCATAGCAGAGCTGCTCCAGCCCTCGGATCATCTTGGTGGCCTCCTCTGGACTCACTCCACCAGCTGTGTCCTTCTTATGATGGGAGCACCAAAACTGTATGCAATATTGGAGATGGTCTCTCAGCAGAGCAGATTCAAGGGGCAGACTCCTGTCTCTTGCCCTGCTGGCCACACTCCTCTGGATGCAGCCCAGTACACAGCTGCCTGCTGTGCTGCATGAGGGCACTGCTGGCTCATCGAGAGCTGCTTATCAATCAGTGCACCCCAGGCTCTTTCTTCAGAGATACTCTCACCCACTCTGCACCCAGACTGAAAAACACTACCACTGAAATAAATCTTTCTGACCATTAAGCAAAAGGAAATATTTCACTTTGTCTGAATCCCCTTTTCCCTAGAAAATTAATTACATGTAATCTCCCCTGCCCCCGGTCTTGATTTGCAAAAAGTACATTTTCACTATCTCATTACTTTTCAAAGGACAGAAATTCCACATCCTGGTCATCTGGTACTAGACAGATTTTCAGGCAAACCCTGAGATTTGAGCAATGCTGTTATCATTGGTGAATTTACGACCCTCATTCATGCACACAGCTTGCTGAAGCGAAATACAAACCACCCTGAACGCAAGCGAGTTATCACCGCTACGCTGAACAGGGATTTACTGCCTTTGGCTGTCAGATTTGTTTCTATTTGCTGCAATAGATCAATGTGGGGCTTGGGGCTTTTTTGCAGATTTCTGAAGAAAGGCAAAAAAAAAAAAAAAAAAAAAAAAAGAAGAAGAAGGAAAATCCATTGCCAGGACCTCAACATGAGTACAGCCCGCTGCTGGTCTTAAGAAGCCAGAGACGTTCACAAATTCATTCCCTGCTGTGCTACAACCACCGCCACCTCCTTTGCACCTACCCGCTGCAAAGAAGGAAAAATTCAGCCAGAAAGCTCACAGAGAGAAAATTCAAAATGCAGAAACACTCCCAAAACACTCTCAGGAAGGTCTGCGCCTTGCACTTTGCCTTCATTTGAACGCAGTGGAAGGATCTGCACTCAAAATACAAACCGAACAGAAACAGGCAGCGCACCGTTCCCCCACACGAGAAATGCAGATTGCCAGTGAAACAGAAGACAAGAGCCACTTGGATGGGTTATTCACATTACCTAAGTGAAGGCTTTCCTTCCTGCAAACTTCATTTTGAATCCAAAGGTTCTTGCACAACAGCTGAACGACGACGACAAAAAGTGAGGTGGAGGATGCATGGAAAAAAACGTCGCAAAAGAGATACAAACTGCACCATCAGCATAAAATACAATATACCAGAGGATAATCCATGCAAATGAATTCTGTAATCCTGATGAGAAAAATACTCAGGGCTTTTAATATAGGCCTCAAGAACACCAAAAAGACAACAACCCTCTGCCTTAAGGGCTGTTTCTCTCCTTACATCGAGAAAAGAGTCGTGGAACACCAGCCAAGATGAGAAGCTTCATCACCACGTACCCTCAGAGAGAAAGCTGGGCCCATCCAAAGGTTATTTAACAAGAAAGGAAGAAGAAAAAAAGTCATTTATAAAAGCCAAAAGCTTTAAAACTTTGCTGGGGAGTGAAGAGATGCAATTTCAGCTCCTGTCTTCCCCACTGGTTCTCTCTCCAGCCTCTGCTGGAGTAGGCTGCGCTGTGTTCTTCTGGGAGCTGTACACACAGAGCCTCTGCTCTCCGGGATGAGAGGGATTTGTAGCTGTGTGGCTCCACAAGCCCCAGGACAGCTTAAGCAACACTTTATTCAGCTGCAGGCACTGCCACGTTAGCCAGCAGCGTGACATGACACCTCCAGCATCACACCTCCAAATCCAAGTCCCCAGCAGGTTCCTAGCTGGAAGGTATAAGGAACATATTCCCTCGCCACCCACCCGCCTGTGGTGTGAGGAGGAGTGAGATGGAGGGATGCTGCACGAGCTGCCCAGACATGCTTCACATCTTCATCCAGCACTTCAAGCAAGGAGATTTTCTTGAAGGTTGGCTCAGGCAACCGCTGCACCTCAGCAGCTCTTCCCAGCAGGGCAAATAAGGACTGGGTGAGGGTGTGTGATGCTGGGCAACGATAACGCCTCCTGCTGTGGGCAAATGAGCATCCTGGGGTGCCTTCCAAGCTCCTCACCATTCTGGTGCTGCTTCTGGAGAAAGCAAGCCTTAGAATGACAGAAAGGCTTGGGCTAGAAGGGACCTTTAAAAGTGAGCTAGTCCAATCCTTCTGTGTCTTGTGCTCCTCAGGACTGGAGCTCTTGTTGGCTAAGCTTCTGAAGCACAGGAAATGCCTTTTTTGTTCTTCTTCTTTTTTCCTAATGATTTCCCCCCCCGCGGTCTGACTTCATAGTCCCTGCATTTAACATAGTGAGGCTTTCCTGCATTTAACATAGTGAGGCTTTCCTTGTTACCCATGAAATATTCTTAGTGGGAAGCTTTATTGTGCAAGCTGTCCAGCAGTCTGACAAAAGCTAAACTCCAGCTTATGGCTGAAAAACCGTAGGAAAAATTCCAAAGCCTTTACAAATTATACAAATGAGACTTTAATCCCAGCTGGCCTCACTGACAGGGGCTCTACATCTGGGCACACACACACACAGAGGCACAAATGTACTTTTCATATGGATTTTCAGCTATTTGAATAATGAAAATAGAGAGATGAAGGAAAAAACCCCAAACCCAACCAAAAGCTGAAATCCCTCTTTCTGTAAATGCTTGGATCACAATAATAAACCCCAAACAGTCCTGCAAGCACAGATTAGCCAGCCTGTCAGAGCAATACAGCTGCTCCTCCAAACCAGTCCTGCTTAGAGCTCTGTGGTAAAATTCATCTGATCTCCCAAGGAGGATTCACTTCTCTAACAAACAGAAATCCTCAAAGATGTGCAATCCTCCTGCCTTCTCCAGGCCAAGCTTATTCTCCTCTTCACAAGACAAAGGGTCTCCTCAGAGAGCGTGTTCAGATGTGTGCATGGGTGGTACCAGCAAGTCGGAGAAAGAACAATCAAGAGCAATCCGGGAACCAGAAGAAACCACATGAAGAGAAGGGTGAGAACAGGGAGAGCTGCAAAGCTACCTGCTCATGCACATGGAGGTGATGGTGCACAAAGGATCTCTGAATTCCTTAGTGGTGGCTCTCAACAGCTGGTGGTGAGTGGAGTGCAAACACTATCACCCTTCTCAGCCACAGCTACAGTGCTTATTTGAGAAGAGCCCCCTGCTTCACACAGAGAAGAATACAGAATTAACCAGGTTGGAAAAGAACTTTGAGATCATCAAGTCCAGCCTATCACCCAACACCATCTAATCAACTAAACCATGGCACCAAGTGCCTCATCCAGGCTCTTCCTAAACACCTCCAGTGATGGTGACTCCACCACCTCCCTGGGCAGCACATTCCAATGGCCAGTCTCTCTTGCTGGGAAGAACTTCATCCTAACATCCAGCCTAAACCTCCCCTGGCACAGCTTGAGACTATGTCCTCTTGTTCTGGTGCTGCTTGCCTGGCAGAAGAGACCAACCCCACCTGGCTACAACCTCCCTTCAGGGAGTTGTAGATGGCAATAAGGTCTCCTCTGAGCCTCCTCTTCTGCAGGCTAAGCAACCCCAGCTCCCTCAGCCTCTCCTCACAGGGCTGTGCTCCAAGCCCCTCCTCAGCTTTGTTGCCCTTCTCTGGACACGTTCAAAACACCCCTCAAGGATTGTCCAGCTCCCATTAAACTGGGATGAAGATGCAGCAGCCAAAGGATGGATGTTACTTGGTCAAGATGCCTCTTCCTGCTTTAATTGGAGGAGGCATCACTACCACAGCTTTCTGGTTTGTCAGGGCAAACCCACTGGGGCAATTTTTTAAGAATAAGGAAGCCAAGATGTACCTAACACCTTCCCAACCATGCTGCTAAGGCCCTCAGTGAATAAAGGACTTAATGCAGACCCACTGCATATAAACATTCTTCTAGTTCCATGAGGGGCCCACTGCAGTAACAGGAGGCATCAGGAGGCATCCCTCTGTGTGGTGACCACACTCTAGATCGTGCTTCTCCCAAGAAAAGTTGGACCTTTGATCCTTGAGGTCGCTTCCAACATGGGATTATATGATTCTACAGGAGGTAAAGCAGCTAATAAAACTCTTTCATGCATATCCTATTTCATGCTTCATTTTCATGTGGGTTTTTACTGCCCTTTAAGTACATAGCATATATCGTGGCTATTTAAAACACTACCTTGCTGTCACTAATGCCAGTACCCTAGAGCAATGCAGATCTTTGGGAAGAAGCTGACTAAAATCTCAACAAATGAGGGCCAAATATCTTTTAAATCCATTTTACAGGTGAAAAACTGAGGCACCAAAGGACTTGCTTCCAGCCCTTTTGGAAATCCAGCACACTGAGAAAGGAAAACTCTGAAGTCTATTTTTTTTTTCACTGAAGTTGCCCTCTCTCCCCTTTGGAGGCATTAAACACTTTCCTTAACACTCTGCTTTCCTATCAGCAGTTTGCTCAAATTAAGCACTTGAGATTAAGTATTTGTGTCAAAGAGAACTGGAAACCAGCACTCTCCAAATCCTTACGTGTGAAGAACCACCAACGAGATCAAAGGGTCGACTAAGGCAGCGTGACAACACATGCCATCCTCTCCCAAATCCACTAGACAAGCATCATATCTGCCCTTGGAAACTGCCTGCAGCCAAGGATTTTGCAAATTGTGATGTTAAGACACACGACAACAATTCCAAAGGCTGAGATCCAGGAGGCCAGATGCAAATCTGAAACAGCGATCATCTGCATTAAGCCTGTTCAGCTCTGCCCCTGTGCAGCAGCTACACTGCTCAGGGAGCTGTCAGAGGAGTAAGACAGGCAGGGTTTATGGACAGTGTGTCATGAATGTGAACCTGTTGAAGCAAGAGACAACAAAAATCATCAGAGGGCTGGAAGATCTCTGCTATGAGGAAAGACTGAGAGAGTTGGGATTCACAGGCTCACAGGATGCCAGGGGCTGGAAGGGACCTCTGAAGATCATCGAATATAACCCCCCTGCCAGAGCAGGGCCATACAGTCTAGCTCAGGTCACACAGGAACACATCCAGACAGGCCTTGAAAGTCTCCAGAGATGGAGACTGCACAACCTCTCTGGGAAGCGTGCTCCAGTGTTCTGTGACCCTCACAGTGAAGAAGTTCCTCCTCATGTTGAGGTGGAACCTCCTATGCTGCAGATTCCATCCATTGCCCCTTGTCCTATCAATAGGATGCCACTGAGCAGAGCCTGTCCCCTCCCTCCTGACGCCCAGCCCTCAGATATTGATCAACATTTATTAAAACCTCTCTCAATCTTTTCTCTCCAGACTAAACAGCCCCAGGGCTCTCAGCCTCTCCTCACAGGGCAGCTCTCCAGTCCCTTCATCATCCTGGTAGCCCTCTGTTGGACTCTCTCGAGTAGATCCCTGTCCCTCTTGAACTGGGGAGCCCAAAACCGGACGCAATATTCCAGGTGTGGCCTCACCAGGGCAGAGCAGACAGGAAGGAGAACCTCCCTGGATCTGCTGCATTGTTCCCTTCTCCCTGGAAGGGAAGGCTCCAAGGAGTCCTTACTGTGGCCTTTTAGCACTTAAAACTCTCCCAGGCTGTCCTCAAAGCAGAGGTGTTTCACTGCTCGGATCATTTCTGTGGCCTCCACTGATAGCAGAGGAGAGGCTGTTTAGCCTGGAGAAGAGGAGGCTCAGAGGAGACCTTATTGCTCTCTACAACTCCCTGAAGGGAGGCTATAGCCAGGTGAGGGTTGGTCTCTTCTCCCAGGCAACCAGCACCAGAACAAGAGGACACAGTCTCAAGCTGCTCCAGGGAAAGTTCAGGGTTGAGGTGAGGAGAAAGTTCTTCCCAGAAAGAGAGATTGGCCATTGGAATGTGCTGCCCAGGGAGGTGGTGGAGTCCTCGTCCCTGGAGGTGTTCAAGAGGGGATTGGATGTGGCATTTGGAGCTATGGTTTAGTTGTCAGGAGGTGTTAGGCATTAGGTCATAGGTTGGACTTGATGATCTCTGAGGTCTTTTCCAACCTGGTTGATTCTGTGATATGCTGCTGCCTCAACACTTCAGTGGGAGGCCAGGGAAGATGAGGAGAATACAGAAAGCTTTTCTCAACATGAAGGCTTCAACCATATCATCACCCAATTTGTACGGGTGCCAGCCACTCCTTTTGGCAGGCTCCAGGGTGTCTTGTATTCTACAGCCAATTTGTTGACTCTAATTAGCAATTTGGGAATAAAGTAAGAAGAAAAGAGAAATAAAAACCCCTGAGTGCATAGTGCCAGTTACTAGATTGGGGCACACACTCTCTCATGATTATCTTTGATAATGTAGCTGAACACAGCTTCAAAACCAGCCATGAGCAGCTTCATTTTATATTTGACCCTGGCTGGGTAAATACTTGGTGCCTTCCCTGTGTAAATGTCACTTGTGATTTCCTGGACAGGCTTCAAAATGCAACCTGGCAGGTTAAACTAGGTGTGGCAAGGAACGCTTGTTTCCCTCCCTGTCCTTACTGTCTCTTACACCTCGTGTTTCAATGTAATAGCAGTAACCTGGGTCTCTCTAAATAATTCAGTCCCAAGACACTCATCTCTGTTGGAGCAACTTTTCATCACAGAATCATAGAATCCTTTGGAAGGGACCTCCAAAGGCCACCTAGTCCAATGCCCCTGCAGTCAGCAGGGACATCCTCCACTAGATCAGGTGGCTCAGAGCCTTGTCAAGCCTACCCTTGAATATCTCCAGGGATGGAGCCTCAACTACCTCCCTGGGCAACCTGTTCCAGTGTTCCACCACCCTCATGGTAAAGAACTCGCTCCTAACATTGAATCTCAATCTGCTCTTCTCTTGTTTCAAACCATTGCTCCTCCTATTGCTCTAGGATCTTGCAAACAGTCCCTCTGCAGCCTTCTTGTAGCCCCCTTCAGGTACTGCAAGGCTGTTATTAGGTATCCCTGGAGCCTTCTTTTCTCCAGGCTGAACACCCCCAGCTCCCTCAGCTTGTCCTTGTAGCAGAGGTGCTCCAGCCCTCTGATCATCTTTGTGGCCCTCCTCTGGACCCACTCTATCAGGTCCATGTCCTTCCTGTGTTGAGTGCTGTGGAGCTGGATGTAGCACTCCAGGTGAGGTCTCAGCAGAGCAGAGGGGCAGAATCTCCCCTTTCCATCTCTGGCCATGCTGCTTTTGATGCAGCCCAGGCTGCCATTGGCCTTCTGGGCTGCATGCTCACAGTGCTGGCTACTGTCCAGCTTCCCATGCACCAGCACCCCCAAGTAATTTCCTGCAGGGCTGCTCTCAATCTCATCACCTCCCAGCCTTTCTCTCTCAAGAAAAGCAAAGGTATCTTAGGAGAAAAGGAGAAGGAGCCAGAAACTTGCAATGCTTTTGGTGAGAGCTGCCACTGAAACATCACAAAGAGCTGCAAGAGCACTCATATGGCACTGATGAGCACATTGAAAACCACAGAGAGTGCACAAGTAATAAGTTTAATTATGCTCTTTAATCTGCATTTTGAAAATATTGTAGATGCCTAGTGAGAGATGACATTTGATTCCCAAACACTAACTCTGGAGAGTTAGCCATCAGTGGCTGGCTGCTAAGTCAATGGTGTCTCTTGCAGGAAGACAGTTCCCAGGGGGGTGATATTTATATAACAACACTCACATTTCCACCAGCACAGCAGGATTAGATACAGAGCACTCACAAATCTTCAGCAATTAAAGAGGCTATACAACTACTGGCTGCAGAGATCCTCTCTTTACTCCTATGTTTTCCCTTCACCCTCATAGCTCTCTTAGGGCATGTCGTAGAGTAGAGCAGAGTAGAGTAGAGTAGAGTAGAGTAGAGTAGAGTAGAGTAGAGTAGAGTAGAGTAGAGTAGAGTAGAGTAGAGTAGAGTAGAGTAGAGTAGAGCAGAGTAGACCAGACCAGACCAGGTTGGAAAAGACCTTTGAGATCATTGAGTCCACCCTATCACCCAACACTATCTAATCAACTAAACCATGGCACCAAGTGCCTCACCCAGTCTCCTCCTAAACACCTCCAGTGACGGTGACTCCACCACCTCCCTGGGCAGCCAGGTGCAGGTGAGCACATTGATGGCCCACAGCAGCTGCATCCCTTGGACCAGCTTACAGAGGTTTGGCTTGTCCAAGAAGATGGCTGACTGGTGACAAAGCTGTGATGAGATGATTGAGGCTGCCCATTCTGGCCATTAAGATCTAGACTCAAATCCATCAGCAGCTCTCACTGAGCCTGCCAGCCACATGGGTTACAAACACAGCAAGAAGCGTGGTTTTGTGGTGGGGAGAAGGTGAGGGCACAAGGCAGTATTTGAGGTGTATGTATATGGGGATGAGTGATAGATCACAGGATCACAGAATGTTAGGGGTTAGAAGGGACTGCCAGAGATCATCCAGTCCAACACCTCTGCCATAGCAGGGTCACCCAGGGCAGGTCACACAGGAACACATCCAGGTGAGTTTTGAAAGTCTCCAGAGAAGGACACTCCACAACCTCTCTGAGCAGCCTGCTTCAGGGCTCTGTCACCCTCACTCCCTCACTATACAGAAGTGTTTCCTTGTGTTGAGGTGGAAACTCCTGTGCTCCAGCTTTTAGCTGTTGGTCCTTGTCCTGTCACTAGGCATCACCAAACTGAGTCTAGCACTTTCATCCTGACACCCACCCCTCTTGGTTTTGCTTGCTGTGGATCCCTTCTCTAAAAGATTAAGGGCAACCCAAGCTGTACATTTTCACTGTCAGTGTCATCATGAGCTACTGTGATGTATTTGTGTCATGTAGGTTGGAAAAGACCTTAAAGGTCATCAAGTCCAACCCTTAACCCAGCACTGCTAAGTCACCACTCAACCATGTCCCTCAGCACCACATCTACACGGCTTGTCAATCCCTCCAGGGATAGTGACTCCACCACTTTCTTGGGCAGCCTGTTCCAGGGCTTGACAACCCTTTTGGGGAAGAACTTTCTCCTAATACCAACCCAAACCTCCTCTGGTACAACCTGAGGTAATTTCCTCTTGTCCTCTCATTTATTACTTGGGCTACTGTGAAAGATGCAGATACAATGGACATCCCTTCCCTTGGGGAGAAAACACAGCCAGTGCCACTGGCAGCCACCCAGGGCTTGGCAAACATTGCCTGCCTCTATGCAGCTGTTCTAAAAGCTCTGGCACCAGCTAAAAACCTTAGCTCTTTTCGGGGGGGGAGATAACAAAGAAAATTCACTGTGCAAACAAGAAAGATGATCTACAACTTTGACTCAAGGGATCTGCATTAATTTCTGCATCTCTTAGGAGTTCCTTAAAGGCCTTGCTCACAAGTAACCTCATCTACTTGAAGACATCCCAGCTTATTGCAGGACCTTTAAAGGTCCCTTCCAACCCAAGCCATTCTATGATCCTATGATGATTCATCCATCTGGACCTAGTCCTGTCCTGACAGTGGGACCACCATAGACTCATAGAGTCAATCAGGTTGGAAAAGATCTCAGAGATCATGAAGTCCAACCTATCACCCACCACCTCATGACAACTAAACCATGGCTTCAAGTGCCACATCCAATCCCCTCTTGAACACCTCCAGGGACGGTGACTCCACCACCTCCCTGGGCAGCACATTCCAATGGCCAATCGCTCCTTCTGGGAAGAACTTTCTCCTCACCTCCAGCCTAGACTTGCCCTGGCACAGCTTGAGACTGTGTCCTCTTGCTCTGGTGCTGGTTGCCTGGGACAAGAGACCAACCCTCACCTGGCTACAACATCCCTTCAGAGAGTTGGAGACAGCAAGAAGGTCTCCCCTGAGCCTCCTCTTCTCCAGGCTAAGCAACCCCAGCTCCCTCAGCCTCTCCTCACAGGGCTGTGTTCCAGACTCCTCCCCAGCCTCGTTGCCCTTCTCTGGACACCTTCAAGAGTCTCAATGTCCTTCTTAAATTGAGGGGCCCAGAACTGGACACAGGACTCAAGGTGTGGCCTAAGCAGTGCTGAGCATAGGGCAGAATGACTTCCCTGCTCCTGCTGGCCACACTATTTCTGCTGCAGGCCAGGATGCCATTGGCCTTCTTGGCCACCTGGGCACACTGCTGACTCATGTTCAGCTGCTGTCAGCCAGTCATGGTCAAAGTGTAATCCAGAGTCAGTGGGGTGAGAAAAGTGGTTTGGGTTCACCTGTGCTCCACTTTTTCTCCATCACTTCCCCACCCTTGTTCTAAATTTTTTTGCAGCCGAGCTTGGTTCATGTTTGGTGTCCAACACTCCCCAAGCTCTCCCTCAGAACAACATGCCTGCCTGAAGTCTTATTTCTGTGCATTACACCCAGCATGCCAAGCTCCTATCAACACCTCACCCACCAACCCCCAAGCCTAGCAAGCCCCAGTATAATTAAATGCTGCCTTCCACTCTGACTCTAGCAGCTGATCCTTCTGTGTCTGCCTGGCTCTCACTCCTCATTTACTGACACTCTCCTTACCTAACCAACTTGAAAACAAATTAAAAAGCATAGAAATCACCTGATGGCAAAAGATTTTCTTCATTTTAAGGATCCACTTAAGTTTTTTTTCTCCCTAACACTCAAGGTCTCAGGCAATCAGCAGCAGCTTGCTGTTGACACGTGGCATGCTGTCGTGACAGTTAACGGAGGGTGGCCAAGGAAACCAACACCCCACCACTGTCAGAGTGCTGGTGGTGATCTCCAGAAACACAAGGAAAAGAAATAAACTGTAGTGCAGACAGGAGGGAACAAAGTAGATTTGGGGTAAGTATAGGTAAACAGTGCATCAAATTGTGAGCAGCAAGTCACAGATTCCAAAGGCTCTCAGTAAGTCAAGTCCCAGAGGGGGACTTGCTCCAGAAAAACCGTGGGGATCTATTCTGGGGGGCAGCAAGTGCTCAGAGAGGCACTTAGTGCCATGGAGGTGCATGGCTATCATGCCTGTCACAGCAATGTTAGTAATGCAGAGGTGTGGGTGGTAGCCATCCTGAGCTGCCAGTGCAACGAGAGCTAATGAATTCTTTGTCACTTAGCACAGCAGCTGCTTCTCACTATGCCAAACAGCCCTTCGCAAAGTCCTCACTAACAGCAGCACTGGTTTGCAAGCTAGGAACAAGACAGGTGACATGAACACTGGTGTTTGATGATGATTTTCTGTTCCAAATGAGGCTGCCTTGTACAGAAGTGATGTTTGTTCTCCATGGGTCTCAGGTGCACCACTACTCCTCCTTTTTAGTCTCAGGCTTGCCTTTTGCTTCTTTTTTGCTCCCTTCCTCTTTTACCACCACTAAACCTGAGGAACATCAGCACCTGTGGGGAACCCAGCTTGGCAAGCACAATCTCATCACACTCTCTTGTCTTGTGCACTGACAGGTACAAGCACATTCCCTCTAAGGCTCTTGATGTGATAGATTTATGAATGTGTGGTCACAAAGCTGAAAGGGCTATGAAGACATTGCTCACATCCACACTTCTGCACCAAGCAGGGAAAAGCATCACCAACTGCTGCAGCAGCATGGGAAATTGACAATCCTTCCATCTATTCTTGCCCTTCACTCTGCTCTGCTGCAGCTCCACACTGAATGCTGCCTCCAGTTCTGGTGTCCCCAGCAGAAGAAGGACACAGAGTTGTTGGAGTAATTCCAGAGGCCACAAAGATGATCCAAGGGCTGGAACACCTCTGCTATGAGGATAGGCTGAGGGAGCTGGGGGTGTTCAGCCTGGAGAAGAGAAGACACCAGGGAGCCCTTAGAGCTGCCTTCCAGTACCTGAAGGGATCCCTCTACAGGAAGGCTGCAGAGGGACTTTTCATGAGGGTGTCAAGCAATAGGATAAGGGAGAATGGTTTGAAGCTGAGAGAGAGCAGGATTAGACTGGAACTTAGGAAGAAGATCTTCAGCAGGAGGGTGCTGAGAGTCTGGAACAGGCTGCCCAGGGAGGCTGTGGCTGCCTCCTGCCTGGGGGTGTTGAAGGCCAGGTTGGATGAGGCCTTGAGCAGCTGAGTCTAGTTGAGAGGTGTCCCTGCCACGGCAAGGAGGTTGGAGTAGATGATCTCTGAGATCCCTTCCAACCTGAGCCATTCTGTTACTCCTCTGTCTATCTACTACTCAGTCACTTGGCATCTGCTGAGAACAGCATCGCAGAGGTGCTGCCAGAGGGAAGCAGCAGAGATGCTCCTACCTGCGTGTGACTCTGCCTCACAAACCCTGCGAGCGCTCTGTGGGAGCCCGGCCAAGTCATTCACAGCTCTGCTGTCGTAACAGGCACAGCAAGGGGCAGAGGAGCAGCTCCACCCAAAATGAGTCAGGCATGGTCGCTATCAAATGACTCAGAAGAAGAGGTGAATGGCAGTGATGAGCAGAGCACAGACAGTGGTGCGTGAGGCCGTTCCCCAGTGACGTGAGAAGCGAGCGAGCTGAGGACCACTGACAAGGCACAATCCCTATCTGCCTGCCTGCAGGACCATTCACAGAATGCTGCCAGAGATAGGCTGAGCCAGAGATAAAAACTGACACAAGGCAACTGGGGAAGAAAGAGAATCAGACTCAGTTGCGTTTGGGTTTGTTTTTTATCCACGCTTTTTGCCTTGGAGAAACGGAAACAAACTGATTGCTAAAGGCTTATCAGATGGAGCTCGTTCTTCTAGCAGGGCTGCTGACTCCCCTGGAGAAGCAGAGAAGTTTTCTGCATGACTGAGACTGTCTGGAAGCATGGCTCCTCAGAGCCACACACATCACCTGACACTCCTATGAGGACAGACTGAGTTGGGGCTGAGTTCAGTCTGGAGAAGAGAAGGCTCTGAGGAGACCTAATTGTGGCCTTCCAGGATCTGAAGGGGGCTTACAAGAAAGCTGGGGAGGGACTTTGGAGGGTGTCAGGGAGTGATAGGACTGGGGGGAATGGAGCAAAACTAGAAATGGGTAAATTGAGATTGGATGTTAGGAAAAAGTTGTTCCCCATGAGGGTGGTAAGAGACTGGCACAGGTTGCCCAGGGAGGTGGTGGAAGCCTCATCCCTGGAGGTTTTGAAGGCCAGGCTGGATGTGGCTGTGAGCAACCTGCTGTAGTGTGAGGTGTCCCTGGCCATGGCAGGGGGTTGGAACTGGCTGATCCTTGAGGTCCCTTCCAACCCTAACAATTCTATGATTCTAGGCTTCCCACATAGGCTATGTTGGGAAGTTACAAATGGCTCTCCTGAATTCTCAGGTGCTACCCAGCAGGTTAGGATTCCTGCTGGATGATTCTGTAAGAGCCCTGCAGAGCACCACAAGTGTCTGTTCAGGAGCACTTCAAACTTCATGCACCTTGAGTGTATCTAAAGCAAGGCTCCTGATGCAAAAGTGCAGGACCAGCTTTAAGCTGTTTGCTTCACTTCTCATTTCCTTCCTGCCCCATGTTTAATCACTTCTGTGCCTCTTCAGAAAGATTTATTTTCAGGCATATTTAAAGGATATTAACCTGTGCTTCCAGAAAGCAAACATCCTCATCAGTTGCTTCACAGACAAAAATCACTTCTGGCAGCTACTGGCCCTTCCTCCTCTGAAATATGCTGCAGAGTTCTTGGCCTCCACGAGCACCCAGCAAAACTGGAAGCCTTTGCTAAAGAAATTTCTGCAGTTGATTGCTCTAGCAAAGTGTTACCACAAAAGACCCACCCCACCAAAACACCTAAGCCTCAACTTTCTCCTGAGCTATCACCAAGAGAAAGCACTGAAATCATCACACCACGCTGACAACACTACAGGAAATCACAGGACACCAGCACATGGAACAGGGGGCTGCCCTCTCAGGAAGAAAACAGGGATAAGGAGAAGGCTGAAGGACTCAGTGACTGGTTTTGCCTCAGTCTTCACCGGCAAGGGCTCTAACCCTATCACTCAAGTTACAGAAGGTGAAAGCAGAACTGGAAAAATCAAACCCCACCAATTCTAAGTGAAGGTGCATTGTCCATGGAGGCTGACGAGGTCCATCCACGGTTCCTGAAGTTGCTAAGACACTTCTCAATCATATTTGACAAGTGATTGCATTCTGCTGGGGTTCCCACTGACTGGCAAAGGGGAAAGGTAGCCCCCATTTTCAAAAAGGGAAAAAAGGAAGACCTGGGGAACTATAGGCCAGCCAAGATTGTGGAGCAGATCCTGCTGGAAACTCTGCTAAGGCACATGAAAAAATAGGAGGTGATTAGTGGCAGCCAGCGTGGTTCCACCCAGGCCAGACACGCTGGCCTTCTATGATGGGGCAACCGTGTTGATGGACAAGGGAAGAGCAACTGATGCTATCTACCTGGGGACTTGAGCAAAGGGTTTGACACTGTCCCCTATGACATTGTGATTTCCATACTGAAAAGACTTGGATTTGGTGGATGCACCACTCTGTGGATAAGGAACTGGCTTGATGACCACACTCAGAAGAGTGACTGTCAATGGCTTGATGTCTAGAGACAAGTGACAAGTGGTGTTCCTCAGGGGTCAGTACTGGGACTGGTGCTGTCTGACATCTTAGTTGGCAACATGGTCAGAGGGACTGGGGCACCCTCAGCAAGTTTGCTGGTAACATCAAGGTGTGTGGTCAATATTCTGGAGGGAAGAGGTCCCCCCATCCAGAGAGGACCTTGACAAGCTTAAGAGGTGGGTCAGTGGCAACCTCATGAAGTCCCACAAAGCAAAGTGCAAGACCCTGCACCTGGGTCAGGGTAGTCCCACGCACAAAGACAGGCTGGGACATAAGTGGTCCTAAGGAGAAGGACTTGGGAGTGCTGGTTGATGAGAAGCTCAACATGAGCTGGCATTGTGAGCTTGCAGCCCAGAAAGCCAACCATATCCTGGGCTGCATCAAAAGAAGCATGGCCAGCAGGTTGAGGGAGGAGGGCTCTGTCCCTCTGCTCTGCTTCTGTGAGATCCCTCCTGGAATAGTGTGTCCAGCTCTGAAGCCTCCAACACAGGAAGGCCATGGGACCAGAGGAGGCCACAAAGATGATCAGAGGGCTGGAGCACCTCCTCTATGATGGCAGGCTGAGAGCTGGGGCTGCCCAGCCTGGGGAGGCTCTGGGGAGACCTTAGAGTAGCCTTCCAGCATCAGAAGGGGACCTTTAGGATAGCTGCAGAGGGACTTTTTCCAAAGGCCTGTAGTGATAGGATGACAGTTTCAAACCAGAAGAAGCTAGATTTAGATTAGACATTAGGAAAGAATTCTTCACCATGAAGGTTTTGAGGCATTGGAACAGCTTGCTCAGAGAAGGCAGCGGAGGCTCCAGTCCTGAACGGTTCCAAGTCAGGTTGGATGGGGCCTTGAGGGAGCTGCTCTAGTAGGTGTCCCTGCCCCTAGCAGTGTGGGTGGAACTAGATCATTGAATCACAGAAATGTTAGGTTTGGAAGGGACCTCAAGGATGACCTAGTTCCAACCCCCCTGCCAAGGGCAGGGACACCTCACACTAGGTCAGGTTGCTCACAGCCACATCCTGCCAGGCCTTCAAAACCTCCAGGCATGAGGCTTCCACCACCTCCCTGGGCAACCTTGATCTTTAATCCCTTCTAACCCAAATGGCTCCACAATTCTCTGATTCTCAACACTAGCATAGTGGTTCTCAAACTCAAGAAAAAAAGACTGTGAATCCACAAAGCACATCCCAGAGGCTTTCAGAGTAGTGCATCAGACCATACTCATCTTTGTTAGGATGATGATGAGCTCCAGTTCTGAGCTGAAATGCCTATAGGCATAACAATGAGCAAACCTACAGGAAAGCTTCTACTGACAGGGGTAAGATAGAAACAACCTCAAAATCACAGAATCATCCAGGTTGGAAAAGACCTCAGAGACCATCAAGTCCAACCTATTACCTAACACCTCCTGACAACTAAACCATGGCTCCAAGCGCCACATTCAGTCCTTCTTATTCATTGCTTGCTTTTGACTGGGATTTTCATCTAGCTGGGGTCTTTAATGAAACACCTAACCCCAAACAGCCACTTCTAAGTGGGAAGTGAGAGTTTTTCCCTTGGGCAGATCTGCTGGTGCTTCCCATCCATTTCATGGTCAGAGAGGCCTGGGAAAATTGGAGGCTGATGCTAGTTGGAATCCTATTTTGCCCAGATTTTTTGGTTTGTTTTTATTCTGCCACGGTGATGGAATGAACTTGACATTTCTTCTTGTAAGGGCTTCCTATTTGTCTTAATATTGGCCACTGAGGCCATGCCACTGTATGGTGCTTGTTTGCTGCTCAGCAGCCTTCTATAACAACAAAGCCTTCTCCTTGTGATAAAAATCATTCATCCTTTTTTCTCAGTGTCCAGAGGAAATTAGCAGCTCATTCTTATTTCCTGCTTGGCAAACATGAACAAACAAAACCCAGATCCCACAATTTACCAAGGGAATGCTCTTTTAGAGGGCTCAGAGTGGCCAGAAACATAGTGCCTAAAATCACTCAGGCCAGTTATTCTGCCGAAGGGACAGAGACGCTAGCAGGGTCATTGAAACTGCAAAGTGAAAATCCATTTTTCACATCCCTCTTAATTAAGTATTTTTGCCTTTTCACCCACCCAGCCACATGTTACAGCAGAAGTGCAGCCCTCAAGCAGGAACTTGACAGTGCAAATAGCAAACACTTGCACTTGGGAGTGTGGTGGGAGTTTGGTCATGGACAGCAGGAGTATAAAGTAGAAGCGTTAATAGGAATGTCAGACCCAGTGGTGTATGTCTGGGGGTCATCAAGCTCATCCTAAAAGTAACCAACACAATGAGTGAAATCACAGAGTCATTTTGGTTGGAAGGGACTTTTAAGATCATTGAGTTCAACCCTTAACCTAATGCTTTTGACTGGGCCTTCATAATGAGCTCTTCACATTGTGAAACAGAGTCCAACGGAGAGCTACGAGGATGATAAAGAGACTTGAACATCTCAGGGAGACTGAGAGCCCTGGGGTTGTTCAGTCTGGAGAAGAGAAGGCTGAGAGGGCCTCTGATCAATGTCTCTCAATAGCTGGGTGGCAAGATGAAGGTGCCAGGCTCTGTTTGGTGGTGCCCAGTGGTAGGACAAGGACAAAGGGTATCAGCTGAACACGGGAGGTTCCACCTCAACACGAAGTGACACTTCTTTGCTGTGAGGATGCTGGAGGCCTGGAGCAGGGCAGAGAGGGTGTGGAGTCTCCTTCTCTGGACACTTTCAAAACCCACCTGGATGGGTTCTTAAGTGGCCTCCCCTAGGTGATCCTGCTCTGGCAGGGGGGTGGACTGGATGATCTCTGGAGGTCCCTTCCAACGCCTGACATTCTGTGATTCTGTGCTGTTATGCTCCAGCACTGTGCAACCCTTTTTGTTCTTTACTGCATCTAACATTCCCCTGACAACTCCAACATTCAGAAAGGAGTCTGTGTGTGCAATTAAAAATGCTGGCATCTGCTGCTTGTGCTACCCTGCACCTGCAGAGCTGCTTCTAAAAGTGCCACAGAGGCAACATTTTTAGCTGTACCTCCCCCTGCATCCTTCTGTTTAGTCTCTTGCTTGAGAGAGAGAGGCTGAATGCCAAACCATCTATTGATTGTGTAGAGCCAGCACAGTGAGTGGAATATTCTGGTGTGTGTGTGCAGTATCACTTAACTAAAAATTTGGGGAGGGGGTGAGGCAGGACTTGCTGGCTGGCAGATTGCACCAAACTCCAACACTTCTTCCTATGGGTCCCAAAAATTCGTAGGGACAAACAAGCAGAGCTTATGTCCCTTCAAGAGGTCCCTCTGCTGCTACCCTGGGCATACATACAAAGCTATGCCTAGTTTAATGGTCTCTCTCCTCAGCCTTCCTCTTATGCTACTCAGGTCCTGTATTTTTTCCTTCTAAGTGCCAAAGCATTAGCAGGGAAGGGAGCAATTTTTCATGCTCCTCTTCTGAAAAGAGGGATTGCTCTCCCAGGCTGGATAGCCAAAGGAAGAAACTCCACAGTTTCTTTTATAAAAGCTGGGATGCCAGGCATAGGATCTCTTTAATACAAGAAGATCTTGGCAGCTTTTTCTAGCTGTGCTGTCTGTTGCCTCCAGAATTGCAAATTACTATTCACAGAGCCCTGGTTTTCATGAACAGCACAGAGAGATACTGATGGGGACAGATCATCTCCACAGCGCAGGCAGCAGAGAGGGGAACAACCCAGCAGCAACAACCAGCTGAGGGTACGGTCTCTACTGGCATGCTCTGTATCAGTTGTAACTGATTCCCCAGAGAGGTTGTGGATTCTCCTTCTCTGGAGGGTTTCCAAAGCCAGCTGGATGCATTCCTGTGTGACCTGCCCCAGGTGATCCTGCCTTTGCAGGGAGTGGATGATCTCTGGGAAGTGTCTTCCAACCCCTAAGATTCTGTGATTACATTTGTGAGAGAGACACTGCACCATTAAAGTGTTTATAGAAGACCAGGAACATATTTCACAGTGACCCACAGCAGTCAGCTCCTAGAATATGCCTCACTCCATTTTTTGTTTGTTTGTTTGTTTTTTGCTGTCCTTCCTACAAGAAGAATAAATATCCAAGATTTTGAAGCTGCTGTGGCTGGCAAGACAGAACGCAGCAAAGAGAATGACCCTCCCATTACCTGTAGTGAAACACAGGCAGTGTATCACAGAATCAACCAGGTGGGAAGAGACCTCCAAGATCATCAAGTCCAACCTATCAGCCAGCCCTATCTAATCAACTAGACCATGGCACTAAGTGCCTCATCCAGGCTTTTCTTAAACACCTCCAGGGACGTTGACCCCATGACCATCCTGGGCAGCACATTCCAATGGGAAATCTCTCATTCTGTGAAGGATTTCTTCCTAACATCCAGCCTAAACCTCCCCTGGCACAGCTTGAGACTGTGTCCTCTTGTTCTGGTGCTGCTTGCCTGGGAGAAGAGACCAACCCCCACCTGGCCATAACCTCCCTTCAGGGAGTTGTAGAGAGCAAGAAGGTCTCCCCTGAGGCTCCTCTTCTCCAGGCTAAGCAACCCCAGCTCTCTCAGCCTCTCCTCACAGGGCTGTGCTCCAGACCCCTCCCCAGCTTTGTTGCCCTTCTCTGGACACGTTCCAGCAACTCAACATCTTTCTTGAACTGAGGGGCCCAGAACTGGACACAATAACATTTCAGCTCCTGCTCACTTCAGAAGCTGTGATTCCCCCTCCATCAGTGGGGTGACAAATCCCTGCTCTGCCGTCACAACACAGATGCTGTGATGCATCTGGCAAGGCTTCAGGCTGACGCTTGCAAACCTGCTGTTGTGACTGCAGCGGGAGCAGCAGCAAACAGCGTTTAATGTTAATGCTGCTCTCCTGGAATACAGTTAAAGCAGGAAGAGAGAACAGGTCTACAGGAGCACTACAGAATCTGTGTCAAAACAGTGTCAAGAGAAAAAACCCAAACCAACAAACCCGTAGGCAACGCTGAGGCGACGTGTCCTGCCTCGTGTGCAGAGAGCACTATGGATCATCAAAGCAGATCCCTTCATCCATCAGTGCTTTACTCTGCAGCAGTGAGCTCTCAGCAGATCTGACTGCCCAAGGAAACTACAGGGCTGCTAGTGTCCACTTCCTTATGCAGACAGAGCTGCACTGCTCCTGCCTGTAAATGCTGAGCAAACACTCATCCTCACTCACAAATGTAAGAAGCAAAACTCTTTTATCTGTCTCAGTCTCCCCATTGCCAAATTTCCCTTTTCTTCTGTTTTTGTTGCCTGCATTTTGGGATGAAGCTATTTCAGAACATCTTTTAAAGTCATCACAGACATCAAGATAAAACAGAACATCTTCAGGGAAAACAAAGCTTCCCCCAGTTCATGCAGGTAAATACTGTGCAGAGAGCACATTTCTCACAAGTTTAAAGAGCTGAAACTTACAATTTTGTGGGGGTGCTTGCTGGCGTGAGAGGTACTCCCAACCCTGTGTTTAAATCACACACTGATGTTATGAAGGGAAAGAGCTGCACTGCACAGCCAGTGCTGGAGCAACACAAGGAATGCAGTCATCTCACTGAGGCATCATGCATGACACAGATGGTATCACCATGACAAATGAGAAGAAATAAAGCAATGAGCAAATTTACCTGGAGCAGTTCCTGTGGTCTGTTCCTGAGCTGCCTCATACTCCTCTCAGGAGAAACACCCCTAAAGTACATTCCCCACTTGGTACTGCTATTTTATTCACCACCTCTGTGCTCTTCATTATGGACTGAAGAACTGTAAGGTTTTCAGATGGAAGGCAGTGGGAAGAGAACTGCCCCCATCCCCAGCTCTTGCCATCGAGCTCTTGGGATGCAGGGGGACACACAGAAGGATTGTGCTGAAGGGAAGGCGCAGTGAATGCAGCTCCTCTCAGCAGTGCAGCTCGCTGGCTGTGGAGCAGCCTGCAGCAGAATAACAAGAGAATTTCTCAAATGCTGGTGTAAGCGAAGGAGGGGGTGTGAGGGAAAGCAAGGGAAGAAAAGGCTCAGGAAGCTCCTTCTCCCTCCAGCTCGGGCAGGCTGTACATCCTCCCTTCACTGGGGCCCTGTGAGGATTGGCACAGCAAAGGGTTTGAGGCTCTGAGATAACTACGTGAGAACTAACACTGACAGTTGGCTGAAGGACCCAAGGCTAGGGAATGTAAAATATGAAGTTTCCAATAGCAACATCAAGACCTCCCTGTTGCAGCTCCTGTAACGTGATGCACATGTTGAGACACACAGCAGCACCCTGTGAGAAACATCCTTGGCCTGCAACTGAGCTGCAAAAGCAGTGGCAGAGTCACAGCTGTGCTCCACCACCCCTCTGCAAGACCCACCTGCCACCTACCAAATCTGGGGTCCACTTCCAGACACCAGCCTCCTTACTCTGGTCTTTAGTATTTTCTCTCCTCTGATGGTGCACAAACAACTATGGTGTTAACCCTTGCAGGTGTTGAGGCAGCTTCCTTCACAGCCCACAGCTCCAACTTAACAGAACAAGAGGACACAGTCTCAAGCTGTGCCAGGGGAAGTTTAGGCTTGAGGTGAGGAGAAAGTTCTTCCCAGAAAGAGGAATTTGCCATTGGAATGTGCTGCATAGGGAGGTGGTGGAGTCACCATCCCTGGAGGTATTCAAAAAGGGACTGGATGTGGCACTTGAAGCCATGGTTTAGTTAGTCATCAGGTGTTAGGTATTAGGTAATAGGTTGGACTTGATGATCTCCGAGGTCTTTTCCAACCTGTTTGATTCTATGATTTAAGTAATCATACAGACCATAGAATTATAGAATGGCTCAGCTTGGAAGGGACCTCAGAGATCATCTACTGAAACCCCCTGCCATGGGCAGGAACACCTCTCCACTAGACTCAGCTGCTCAAGGCTTCATCCAACCTGGCCTTCAACATCCCCAGGGAGGAGGCAGCCACAACCTCCCTGGGCAGCCTGTTCTAGAGTCTCAGCATGCTCCTACTGAAGAATTCTACCTAAGCTCCAGTCTAAAGCTACTCTCCTTCAGCTTCAAACCATTCCCCCTTGTCCTGTCTCTAGACACCCTCATGAAAAGTCCCTCTGCAGCCCTCCTGTAGGATCCCTTCAGGCATTGGAAGGCAGCTCTCAGGTCCCCCTGGAGTCTTCTCTTCTCCACGCTGAACACCCCCAGCTCCCTCAGCCTATCCTCACAGCAGAGCTGCTCCAGCCCTTGGATCATCTCTGTGGCCTCCTCTGGTCTCACTCCACCAGCTCTGTGTCCTTCTTATGACGATGAGAACTATTTTGCATGTACAAACCACCAGCAGATCTCCACAGTTCCCATGCTAGAAACAAGGAGAGGCAGCAAAGTTTCTGCAGCTGTACTGCACGGCCTCCTGTCCTTGCTGACTTTGCTGAGCAGCTCTAAGTGGTATGAACACAGTTCTCTCTCACTCACCATTTCAACACAGTATTAGTTACAATTAGCTGTTATTAAAAGGCATTGTTCTGTTAATAGCATTCAAGCTGGTGGAGTAATGACTGCACTTTGTAATCCAGGAATAATAGCTCAGAGAAGTTTCTCTCCAGGAGAATTTTTCACCACCCCTCTCCCTCCCCTCTCCCCCCCCCCCCCCCGCCCCGTGTGGTTTCTATCTGCTCATTCGTATGCAAATGAAGAAGCCACTGACACATTCTAGTACAATACTTGGCCGTTCTGCACATGTCTCTGGTGAAATCATCACAGTCACATTATGCTTGGGAAGAAGAACAGGTCCCAGCCTGTATTGTTGCTATGACAAGAGATGAGACATGGATACACCACCAGGAGAGTGTCTCCTCCACTCGGGGAGGTGGGTGTTCACTGTCACCAAAACGGGAGGGACAGTGGGTGGCAGCAGGTCTCATTTCTTTCCTACCTTATGTAATTAATCCTGTCAGCCCCAGGCTTTTAAAAAACCCGAGTTTAAGAAATAGAACTGATTTTTTGGGGTTGTTTTTAATCGTTTCAGTACTCCAGCTCTGGAAACCCGTGAGCTGCGTTCTAGGCAGCTAAGCATCACGACTATTTTGAAGAGGGAAGCCTGAGCTTTCCATCACTGTGGAAACTGAAGCTCTGAGGGAAATCACGACAAGATGCATCATAAAAAGCATGACTGACAGCAACCTCATCTAGTATGTGAAGAAGAAACCCCTGTCAACGTCACAGAGTAGCAGCAGAGAATTGGTTTGGTGGGAAGAGAGCTTTAAGATCAAGTCCAACCACAAACCCAGCACTGCCAAGTCCTCCACTAAACCGTGTCCCTCAGCACCACACCTACACAGCTTTTAAATACCTCCAGGGATGGTGACTCCACCACTGCCCTGAACAGCCTTTTCCAGTATTTCACCACTCTCATTGTGCAGAGCTTCCTCCTGATGTCCAACTTAAATCTACCCTGCTCCAGTTTCAAACCATTGCCCCTCGTGCTAATGCTACCAGCCCTTCTAAACAGTCCCTCCCCAGGCTTCCTGTAGGTCCCCTTCAGACACTGTGATGTATCTGAAAGATCTCCCCAGAGCCTTCTCTTCTCCAAGCTCAACAGCCCAAATTCTTTCAGCCTGTCTTCACAGGAGAGATGCTCCTGCCCTCTGAACATCTTGGTGGCCCTCCTCTGGACCCGCTCCATCAGGTCCATGTCTCTCTTGTGTGGGGGCTCCAGAGCTGGACACAGCACTGCAGGGGAGGTCTCACCAGAGCAGAGGGGCAGAATCACCTCTCTCACCCTGCTGGCCACAATGCTTTTGATGCATGCCAGGCCAGGGCCAGCAATGTCCATCTCTTTGTGAAGATCAAGCTCCTCAGATGAGTGCATCAGAGATGTGTGGTAACGCTGAAATGAATCAATATTGTTACAGGGCTGGAGACCTCAAGGCCTCCAACAAAACCCAGGGAACTGTACAAACAAGATGCATTCCTTGCCCAGGGGATCTAATCATCTAAATGAAAAAGACAGGCAGGGATTTGGAGGGGAAGCAGAAGCACAGAGAGGTGAAAGCAATTTGCCCAAGGCCAAGAAGCCAGTCAGCCAGCAAACTAAAAATAGAGGCTGACCCCCTTGATTGTCAGCCCATTGTTGTCTCCACTGGAGTGACTCTCCTGTGGTGGATGTGACATTACATTGGTATCTCTGGTTTCTTGCTGCCATCTCTACAAACACAGCACGACAGCCACGTCTCTGTGCTGAGCTGCTGCAAGCCAGGCCACACCAGCACTTGCAGGGACAGCACAAATACCATGAACTTCTGCTAAGAAAAGGGGAAAGTCCCTGGACACAGGGTCTGGAGAGCAGAGCCTGATAACCAGCTGTTCTTCTGCCATAAAAGACAAGTGCCACTGCAGTTTTGAAGGTTCTCAGCATCAATGACTTTACCAGAGCAAATCCTGCTCAAGATTGAGGGAACCACAGAAAGGTTTGGGTTGGAAGAGGCCTTTAGAGGTCATCTAGTCCAACACTTCTGCAGTGAGCAGGGACATCTTCAACTAGAGCAGGCTGCTTAACTTGACTTTGAATGCTTCCAGAGGGGGGAACCTATGATCTCACCAAGCAACCTGTGCCAGTGTTTCACCACTCTCATCAAAAAACCGCATTTCTTCCTTCTATCAAGTCTGAATCCTCCCTGCATTAAAACCATCATCACCCCTTGTGCTGTCATGACAGGCCCTGCTGACGAGACTCTCCTCATCTTTCTGTCCTGAAAGGCTGCAATCACAGGACAACAGGATGTTAGAGATTGGAAGGGACCTCCGGAGATCACTGAGTCCAATAGTGTGTCCATGGAGCCTGCTCTTCTCCAGGCTGAGTAACTCCAACCTTTTCAGCCTGTCCTCACAGCAGAAGTGTTCCAGCCCTTTGATAATTTTTGTGGTGTCCTCTGGACCTATTGCAACACATCCATGGCTTTCCTGTGCTGAGGACTCCAGAGCTGGACACAGCAGTGAAGGAATCTCACCACAAGTGTGGCTGCAAAACACAGCTAAGGGCAGACATACAGTTTGCTTGCAGTCACAGAATGGCTCAGGTTGGAAGGGACCTCAGAGATCAGCTCCTCCAACCTTCCCACCACGGGCAGGGACACCGCTCCACTAGACTCAGCTGCTCAAGGCCTCATCCAACCTGGCCTTCAACACCCCCAGGGAGGAGGCAGCCACAGCCTCCCTGGGCAGCCTATTCCAGAGTCTCACCACCCTCCTACTGAAGAGCTCTTCCTCAGCTCCAGTCTGACCCTGCTCTCCTTCAGCTTCAATCCATTCCCCCTGGCTCAGACATCCTAGACATCCTCATGAAAAGTCCCTCTGCAGCCTTCCTGTAGGATCCCTTCAGCTATTGGAGGGCAGCTCTCAGGTCCCCCTGGAGTCTTCTCTTCTCCAGGCTGAACACCCCCAGCTCCCTCAGCCTATCCTCATAGCAGAGCTGCTCCAGCCCTTGGATCATCTTGGTGGCCTCTTCTGGACTCTCTCCAACAGCTCTGTGTCCTTCTTGTGATGGGGACAGTGCAGGTGTATGCAAATATCTCACTGTGGTTTCCTGGTGAGCCTTCTCTCCTTCTGCTACCAGCAGATTGGATCAAATTAAAGAATTTAATGCAAGTCTTAAGGTTTAACTGTGATAAGTGATTAATTCCTTACTAAACAGTGCTAACTCATCTTTCTCTCTTGTGTCCTGACACATTCCACTACTCCTAACCTTCTGCTCTGCAATCCACTCCTTCACCTCATTCCCACTATAAGTCAAAATGTAGAAGTTAACTCGGATTGAAGGCCAGTCTGTAATTGTGACTTCATTAGAGAAAGCAAGGAGGTACCACTTGGACAGACAGAATCATGCCTGGAAGAAAACCCAGCGAGAGGGAAACAAAGCAATTCAGAAAGATATTGCAATCTACTCTGTGACATCTACTGCTAGTAGAGGAAAGACACACATCCAGACAGCAAAATGCAGCAGAAAGCCACACTTCATGTGAGGGAAATGCCTTAAATGCTTTATTTAGCAATGTTAAAAGCATTGCAACTTCCTGAAGCAATGAGCTGACATATTTCAACACATTATTAAAGGTATTTTGTACTTGCTCCTCTCTGGGGAAAAAGAGAAAAAAAAAAAAGGGAATAAGAAATCTACTTGTCTGGAGTAGTAACAATTTCCCTATCCCTACACTGACCTAATGGAGTCATTCTAGACATCTATAGTATGATTTCACTGTATCTACTTTGGATATCTGGGATATCCAAACAGAGAACAGCTTTCTCTTCTCCAGACTAAACAGCCCCAGGTCTCCCAGTCTCGCTTCATAGGAGAGATGTTCCAGTCCCTTCCTCATCCCCAGCTCTCTGCTGGACTCCCTCCCGCAGATCCCTGTCTCTCTTGAACTGGGGAGCCCAAATCTGGATGCAGTATTCCAGCTCTGGTCTCATGAACTCAGAGTAGACGGGAAGGAGAGCCTCAGCTTCAAACTGTTGCTCATTGCCCTGCTGCTCAGGTTGGAAGGGACCTCAGAGATCACCTCCTCCGACCTCCTCACCATGGGCAGGGACACCTCTCCACTAGACTCAGCTGCTCAAGGCCTCATCCAACCTGGCCTTCAACACCCCCAGGGAGGAAGCAGCCACAGCCTCCCTGGGCAGCCTGTTCCAGAGTCTCAGCACCCTTCTACTGAAGAACTTCTTCCTCAGCTCCAGTCTAACCCTGCTCTCCCTCAGCTTCAATCCATTCCCCTTTGGCCTGCCTCTAGACACCCTTATGAAAAGTCCCTCTGCAGCTGTAGTATCCCTTCAGCTATTGGAAGGCAGCTCTAAGGTCCCCTTGGAGTCCTTTCTTCTCCAGGCTGAACACCCCAGCTCCCTCAGCCTATCCTCACAGCAGAGGTGTTCCAGCCCTTGGTTCATCTTTGTGTCCCTCCTCTGGGCTCAGTCCAACAGCTCTGTGTCCTTCTTCTGCTGGGGACACCAGAACTGGAGGCAGTATTGGGGTGGGGTCTCAGCAGAGCAGTCAAGGGGCAGAATCCCCTCTCTTACACTGCTGGCCACACTCTGGATGCAGCCCAGCACACAGCTGCCTTCTGGGCTGCGTGAGGGCGCTGCTGGCTTATGGTGAGCTTCCCATTAATCGATGCACCCAAGGCTCTTACTTCAGAGCTGCTCTCCACCCTCCCTGCACCCAGCCTGGATTTGTGCTTGGGAGGTGTGTGCAATATTTTTTCTTTTAAAAACTGTATTTCAAATTATTTAAAAGCATTAAATGATTAAAACAAGCCTGACAAAAGAATCCTGTTGCTGTATTTTCACATCAAGGTAGCATTGATTTTGTGCTCTTAGATTAAACTTCCTTGGGAAAAGATGATTACAGCTGATAGCCTGGACAATAAAGTTTCGATGGATCTTGGCAACACTTTTAATTAGAACTCCACTCTTTGCAATGTCACCTTGAAAGTCAGAAAAGGCAATCTCTCCCTCTACTAAATTTTCCCTTTCGTGGTTAACACTTAATTGCTGGAGAGGAGCAGTAAAAAGATCCCAATTTCAGCCTGGCTTGCAATGACAAGAGGAGGCATGCTCACACTGTCAAATAATCCATGCTGGAATGACTCCCAGCTCTGTGTTAATTAAGGTTATAACTTGATTTTCAGGCTCTTACGGAAACTTCCACAGGGGGCTAGGAGGAAGGAATCAAGGTAACGACAGGACACTGAGGGGAATGGACAAAACTAGAAACGGGGAGACTGAGATTGGATGTTAGGAAGAAATTCTTCTCCACGAGGGTGGTGAGAGACTGGCACAGGTTGCCCAGGGAGGTGGTGGCAGCCTCACCCCTGGAGGTTTTGAAGGCCAGGCAGGATGTGTCTGTGAGCAACCTGCTGTAGTGTGAGGTGTCCCTGCCCATGGGGTTGGAACTGGCTGATCCTTGAGGTCCCTTCCAACCCTAACAATTCTATGATTCTAAGGACTAGATTTTGCTATCAAATATCACAATGTATTTTTGTACCAAGTCTGCCAAGTAGAGGCCCTATCAAGCCCAACAGGAAACAAAACCCCAAAACAAACAAGTACAACCAGGTTGGAAAATACCTCAGAGATTATCAAGTCCAACCTATTACCTAAAACTTCATGACAACAAAACCATGGCTAAAAGTGCCACATCCAATCCCCCACGAACACCTCCAGGGACAATGTCTCCACCACCTCCCTGGGCAGCACATTCCAATGGCCAATCTCTCTTTCTAGAAAGAACTTTCTCCTCACCTCAAGCCTAAACCTCCCCCTGGCACAGCTTGAGACTGTGTCCTCTTGTTCTGGTGCTGGTGGCCTGGGAGAAGAGACCAACCCCCATCTGCCTACAACCTCCCTTCAGGGAGTTGTAGACATCAAGAAGGTCTCCCCTGAGCCTCCTCTTCTCCAGGCTAAGCAACCCCAGCTCCCTCAGCCTCTCCTCACAGGGCTGTGCTCCAGACCCCTCCCCAGCTTTCTTGCCCTTCTCTGGACACCTTCCAGCAACTCAACATCTTTCCTAAACTGAGGAGCCCAGAACTGGACACAGGACTCAAGGTGTGGCCTAACCAGTGCTGAGTACAGGGCAGAATGACCTCCCTGCTCCTGCTGGCCACGCTATTCCTGATGGCCTGGATGCCATTGGCCTTCTTGGCCACCTGGGCACACTGCTGGCTCATGTTCAGCCTACTATCTACCAGTACCCCCAGGTCCCTTTCTGCCTGGCTGCTCTCCAGCCATTCTGATCCCAGCCTGTAGCTCTGCCTGGGGTTGTTGTGGCCAAAGTGCAGCACCTGGCACTTGGACTTGTTCAGTGTCATCCTGTTGGACTCTGTTCATCTGCACAGCCTGTCAAGGTCCCTCTGCAGAGCTCTCCTATCCTCTAACAGATCAACTGCTGCCCCCAGCTTGGTGTCGTCTGCAAATTTACTGATGATGGACTCAATGCCCTCATCCAGATCATCAATAAAGATGTTGAAGAGCATGGGGCCCAGCACTGATCCTTGGGGCACACCACTGTTGCCTGGCCGCCAGCTGGATGTGGCACCATTCACCACCACTCTCTGGGCTCAGCCTCCAGCCAGTTTCTAACCCAACGCAGTGTGATCCCGTCCAAGCCACGGGCTGCCAGCTTGGCCAGGAGTTTGTTGTGGGGGACGGTGTCAAAGGCCTAGCTGAGGTCCAGGTAGACCACATCCACAGCCTGCCCCACATCCACCAGGCAGTCACCTGATCATAGAAGGAGATCAGGTTGGTGAGGCAGGACCTGCCCTTCCTAAATCCATGCTGGCTGGGCCTGAGCCCTTGGCCTGCAGGTAAATACCAGTAGCTATATCTGTGGCCATTCTGACAGACCTGAAGTCTGTTTCTTCTCAGTAATAACCAAGTCTCCTAGTGGAAGGTAAAGCTAGAGAGAGGGGGAAAAAAGCCAAGTGAAATGTTACCATGGAAATGTTTGACACCAGAGACAAATGGAAGGTCTCAAGGCAAAACTGCTCAAGTTTTAAATAGCAGGGACCCAGTGGAAGCACAAAGGATTAAAGCAAGCAATCCCTTCTGCAAAGTGCATTTTTGCTTTGCATACAGTGACTTGCCTGGTCGTTTGCCTTCCACTTTGTCAGTCCCTGGGCTGCTATTTGCCAGGTGGAATTCTTGGTATGTTTCCTGGGAAATGAACTGCCAAATTCGTGCCCAAAAATGTAGGTTTTTTTTTTCCACCCCTGTTGTAATGTCACAGACTCACACAAACATCCAGGTTGGGAAAGACCCTCAGGATCACCAAGTCCAACCCAGAATCCTACTCTACAAGGCCCACCCCTAAACCATAGCCCCAAGCACCACATCCAAATGACCTTTAAACACACCCAGGGTTGTGACTCAGCCACCTCCCTGGGCAGCTCATTCCAATCCCTGACCACTCTTGCTGGGATTTTTTTTTCCTACTGTCCAGTCTAATCCTACCCAGTCACAGCTTGAGGCCATTGCCTCTTGTTCTATCACTAACTACCTGGGAGAAGAGACCAGCAGCAGCCTCTCCACAAGGTCCTTTCAGGTAGTTGTAGACAGCAATGAGGTCTCCCCTCAGCCTCCTCTTTTCCAAACTAACCATCCCCAGCTCTGCCCTGGCTCCAGCACATTCACATCTCTCCTGTATTGAGCTGTCCAAAACTGGACACAATACTCCAGGTGTGGCCTCACCAGAGCTGAGTACCAGGGGACAATCCCCTCCCTGCTCCTGCTGGACACAGCATTTCTAATCCCAGCCAGGATGCCATTGGCTTTCTTGGCCACCTGGGCACACTGCTGACTCCCATTCAGCTGCTTGTCCATTAGAACCCCCAGTTTCTGCCAGACAGCTTCCCAGCCACATTGCCCCAAGCCTGTAGAATAGGGATAGGATAGGATAGGATAGGATAGGATAGGATAGGATAGGATAGGATAGGATAGGATAGGATAGGATAGGATAGGATAGGATAGGATAGGATAGGATAGGATAGGATAGGGTAAACCAGGTTGGAAAAGACCTCAGAGATCATCAAGTCCAACGTATCACCCAACACCATCTAATCAACTAAACCATGGCACCAAGTGCCTCATCCAGGCTCTTCCTATTCCTATTACCTAACAGCTCATGACAACTAAACCATAGCTCCAAGTGCCACAACAAATCCCCCACGAACACCTCCAGGGACGGTGACTCCACCACCTCCCTGGGCAGCACATTCCAATGGCCAATCTCTCTTGCTGGGAGGAATTTCTTCCTAACATCCAGCCTAAGCCTCCCCTGGCACAGCTGGAAACTGTGTCCTCTTGTTCTTTTGCTGGTTGCCTGGGAGAAGAGACCAACCCCCACCTGGCTACAACCTCCCTTCAGGTAGTTGTAGACATCAAGAAGGTCTTCCCTGAGCCTCCTCTTCTCTAGAGTTGCTTGGGGTTGTTGTGACCCAAGTGCAGGACCCCTTGGTTTCAATTTTGAGGCCTGTTTCAATCTAGCATTGCAGTTGAGAGTCTGTAGCAGTAGACTTAGGTTAAAAAAATAAACAAATGATATGCCCATAATCAATCTGTAAATTTGTGCCAGCTTTCTAAAACCTAGCAAGGGCAGCAAGCACCATCCAGCTGTTTCTCTGCATTGCAGAGCACAGGAGAGCAAATTCTGAGCCATCTTTCTGCTTTTCTGCCTCAGGACCTGCCCTGTGGGGCTACCCCATCCTCAGAACAACAAAGCAATTCAGGCTTTTCTGCCTTGGAGAGCTCTTCAAACTCTTGCTGGGGTCAAGAAGCAGGAGGTTGCAGAGCACACAGGGACTAAGATCTTACAGAGAGAAGCAGACTGGTGATGCTGTGATAGATGAGATGAGGCTCTGGGCTGATCCTTGCAAAGGATTCAGAAAGAGAAGAGCTTTAAAATGTCTCTCCTAGGTAACTGGGTGGCATATCTGTTATTCCTTACTAAAAGCCTGGAGTCTTCCACCATCCTGCTTGCCCATATGGAGCCTGTCACAGCCATGGTTTCTATTCAGACACTCCAGGGCTGTTGGGTCTCCAGAAAAGAAATGAAGCTATAGAAAACTAACGAGCACATTCTATTGAGGCAGGGCTTAAGCCTATCCCATCATGGGGAAAAAATGGAAAGGCAAGGTGACCTTTGCAACACCAGATGGTGAGCAAGTTATGAGTAGGAAGCAGAATCCAGGTCTGCCTCCTACTTCTTCACCTGATGAATTCTGTCACCTACAGAGTAATACAAAATTTTACTCCCTTCACATACTATAAAAAACCCAACTCCCTGTAAGCCCTCAGATATACATATCTGTTATGTAAGACATGTGAGACATGGAGGAAGCACTTTTTTCCCCTCTCCCCTTCTAGTCTGCCCTGGTGAGGCTGCATCTGGAATATTGTGACCAGTTCTGGGCCCCTCAGTTCAAGAAGGGCCTCAGGGAGCTGCTTGACAGAGTCCAGCACACAGCCACAAAGCTGCTGCAGGCAGTGGAACTTCTCCCAGTGAGGACAGGCTGAGGTTGCTGGGGCTCTTCAGCTTGGGGCTGAGGGGTGCCCTCACTCCTGTTGATAAAGATGTGCAGGGCACTGTAAGGAGGAGAGAGCCAGGCTCTGCTCAGGGATGTCCAATGACAGGACAAGGGGCAATGTGAATAGAATAGAATAGAATAGAATAGAATAGAATAGAATAGAATAGAATAGAATAGAACAGAACTGAACAGAACTGAACTGAACAGAACAGGAGCAGAGGAGGTGCCACAGGAACAGAAGGAGAAACTTTTTCATTGTGAGGGTGACAGAGCCCTGGAGCAGGCTGCCCAGAGAGGTTGTGGAGTCTCCTCTGGAGACACTCAAAACCCACATGGATGTGTTCCTGTGTGACCTGCCCTGGGTGATACTGCTCAGGCAGAGGGGATGGACAGGATGATCTTCAGAGGTCCCTTCCAACCCCTAACTTTTTGTGACTCTGAATTTTCCACCTTTAAATGTACACTAAAGCCATGTTTTCATTTTAAGTTCTTCTACCCTTCATAAACCAGCCAAAGACATTTGAAATGCACAGAATCAGCACCAGCAACCACCCAGGAAAATGGAAGTGTCCAAATGATTTTGGAAGCCACAATGATGCTTTTATGACCTAAATGAAAAGTGTGCAAATATCAGACAGCTCCCAAGACTCAGCACAACCCAGCAGCCATTGCATGCAGCCATTTGCTCTTTTAAAAAGCAATTCTGACAGCTGGCACTCTTCAACCTCAGTAATGCTCAGACAGCAGCTTTGTAAAGACTGGAGCAGTACCTTGGAACCGAGAGCAGCAGGATCTTTGTGTAAGAAGAATAAGCAAAGCCAGCAAAGGCTAAACTACACACTGGGAAGCACCCAGCTCAGAAGTGGTGCTGAGCTGTGTTTGCATTCTGGTAGCACCCATCAGCTGAGTAGAATAGAATAGAATTAACCAGGTTGGAAAAGACCTCAGAGTCTTGGACCATCAAGTCCAACCTATCACCCAACACCATCTGATCAACTAAACCATGGCTAAAAGTGCCACATCCAATCCCCCACGGACACCTCCAGGGATGGTGACTCCACCATCTCCCTAGGCAGCACATTCCAATGGCCAATCTCTCTTGCTGGGAAGAATTTCTTCCTAACATCCAGCCTAAACCTCCCCTGGCACAGCTTGAGACTGTGTCCTCTTGTTCTGGTGCTGGCTGCCTGGGAGAAGAGACCAACCCCCACCTGGCCACAACCTCTTCGGGTAGTTGTAGAGAACAATAAGGTCTCCCCTGAGCCTCCTCTTCTCCAGGCTAAGCAACCCCAGCTCCCTCAGCCCCTCCTCACAGGGCTGTGCTCCAGACCCCTCCCCAGCTTTCTTGCCCTTCTCTGGACACCTTCCAGCAACTCAACATCTTTCCTAAACTGAGGGTCCCAGAACTGGACACAGGACTTCAAGGTGTGGCCTAACCAGTGCTGAGTCCAGGGGCAGAATGGCTTCCCTGCTCCTGCTGGCCACACTGTTCCTGATGCAGGCCAGGATGCCACTGGCCTTCTTGTCCACCTGGGCACACTGCTGGCCCATGTTCACCCTACTATCAATCAGCACCCCCAGGCTCCCTTTCTGCCTGGCTGCTCTCCAGCCATTCTGACCCCAGCCTGTAGCAGTGCCTGGGGTTGTTGTGACCAAAGTGCAGCACCTGGCACTTGAACTTGTTCAATGCCATCGTGTTGGGCTCCACCAGCTTTTACTTTGCCACCTTCCCTGGAAGTCCCTCAGCCAAACCGAAAGGCTAAAACCCCTAGTCTATAATTTCTATGCTGTTTATTTTGTGGACAATCTGTGTTCCATCCTTTCACATTGCCCTTCTGCCCTTACTTTTGCACACTGCTTACCTAATACTTATTTCCTTTAGGGAGAGGCAGTAGCCAAAAGTAGGTAGGGTCAGGCAGTTACATATTAACACTGAACACAAAGCTCTGATATTCTGTTCTCATTCCTTCCCTCCAAGCATGTACCTCCCTATGCTACTGCACCACAGACAGGTTTTAACCCTGCTGACTGCAGCAAAACTTCTCCAACACCAACACATTAATAACACTTAGCACTTTACAACCATCCCATTTAGCTTTTCAACCACTGACCTTCAAGAGCTCAGCATCATTAAATCCATTCGGCACGTGGGGAAACCTGAGACATGGAAACTTCTCCAAGGTCAGCAGGTGAATGGCTAAGACTGGAATCCAGAGCTCCTGGAACACAGATTAGTCCTCCCTGGAGGCACTCAGCCACAGGCTCACTTCCGAGGGTACTCCAAGCTAGCAAAGATGGCCTAATTAGCACTTGTATTTGGCTGATTTCACAGACCTCTCCTGCCTACTCCCCTCCAAAGCCATTTTTAGATGCTTTCCTCAAAGCTGAGTGCAGCAGCATTGCAGGCTGCTGTATGTTATGCAAGTAGAGCTTCATTCTGTCTAGCAGAACTGATACTTCTTCACAGTGCATACTTCAGAAATAATTAAGACAGATCAGGAGAGCAAAAAAACCAAACCAACAAAAAGCCCAGCAGAGATCAACCTGCCAAAGCAATCACTTTGCACAGATCTCCCTCCTCCTCCTCTTCCAGTTAAGGAACAACTCAATATACAGACTCCCTGACTCTTGTGCAAAATGCAGGCTATTGCCCTCGCTCTCCGTGGGCACTGCCTCTTCTCCCAGGCAACCGGTGACAGAACAAGAGGACACAGTCTCAAGCTGTGCCAGGGGAGGTTTAGGCTGGATGTTAGGAAGAAATTCTTCCCAGCAAGAGAGATTGGCCATTGGGATGTGCTGCCCAGGGAGGTGGTGGAGTCACCTCCAGTGATAGAACTTTCTCCTCACCTCCAGCCTAAACCTCCCCTGGCACAGCTTGAGACTGTGTCCTCTTGTTCTGGTGCTGCTTGCCTGGGACAAGAGACCAACCCCCACCTGGCTACAACCTCCCTTCAGGGAGTTGTAGATGACAATAAGGTCTCCCCTGAGCCTCCTCTTCTCCAGGCTAAGCAACCCCAGCTGCCTCAGCCTCTCCTCACAGGGCTGTGCTTCAGACCCCTCCCCAGCTTTGTTGCCCTTCTCTGGACACCTTCCAGCAACTCAACATCTTTCCTAAACTGAGGGGCCCAGAACTGGACACAGGACTCAAGGTGTGGCTTAACCAGTGCTGAGTCCAGGGGCAGAATGGCTTCCCTGCTCCTGCTGGCCACACTATTCCTCATACAGGCCAGGATGCCATTGGCCTTCTTGGCCATCTGGGCACACTGCTGGCCCATGTTCAGCCTACTGTCAATCAGTACCTCCAGGCTCCCTTTCTGCCTAGCTGCTCTCCAGAGCCTGGCTGAGGCACTTGGTGCCATGGTTTAGTTGATTAGATGGTGTTGGGTGATAGGTTGCACTCGATCTCAAAGGTCTTTTCCAACCTGGTTTATTCTGTAAAAGGGTATGGTGCTTGTGGTCCACAGGATGGTGAGCAGGAGATCACAAGACCAGACAGAAAACAGAAAGAGAGTGGTGAGAGAAGGAAGGGGAAGGAAATGGGTGCAGAGCAGCAGGCATTGCTGGAAGGAACTGTATCCATTTCTACAAGTACATGCAGCTGAGGAAGATAATTCTCACTGCTCTTTGCTCAAAGTTAGTAAATTCTTTCAGGACAATGTGAGTGGGACCATTCAGAGGACTTCTGCAAAAGCAGAACAAGACCCACATGTGTCCAGTGGAGGCAACATGCACGTGGGCAGAGCTACAGCTTCTATCTGCTATGCCCCAGGGCAAGTGAGTGCTCCCACACAATTCTGTCTCAGAAGGAAAAACATCTCCTGGCATTTACATGACAGTCTGAGCCTCCAGATTCTGTAGAAGTTCTCTCTAATGTCAGACAAGGCCTTCAGACAGCAGAAATATGCAAACCCTGAGCTGAGGCTGATCACCTAGAAGCTGTTCCAGCTCCTCCTTACCAAACGGTTTACCCTGCTGGGAAGCGAACCAAAATTGCTAAGCAGAGTTACATCTTCATTGGCTTTCCACTACTGAGGACTGAACCCAACCCTTCTGTGCCAGCCAAATGCAACAATTAACAAATACAAGGTTCAGGCAGTAACTAAGAGAATTCCCTTCTCAAAGCATCCTGAGGTTCTACTACATCTTGGTGGGGTTTTGGTGCTTGGTTCCCCCCACACCCAGAGCCTACACAAAGCTTTCCAGTAGCACCAGCTAAGCAGAGGTGTATCCTTTGGCAGGCTGACAATCACATCTACTAATCATTTTACTATATTTAAAGACAAAAAACACTCTCTGTTCTGCTGACATTAAAGCACATTACAGTGACTGGATCCCTCCAAACAAATCCATCTCAAACATATGATGATTTTGCACAGGGCTGTGCCAGGGGCTGCCAAATCACAGAATGGGAGGGGTTGCAAGGGACCTCAAGGCATCATCTAGCCCAACCCCCATGTTAAAGCAGGGTCACCCAGAGCAGGATGTCCAGGTGGGTTTGGAATCTCTCCAGAGAAGGAGAGACTCCACAATCTCTCTGAGCAGCCTGCTCCAGTGCTCTCTCACCCTCACAGGAAAGTGGGCAGCACTGAAAAAGCCTGGCCCCAACCTTTTGACATTTGCCATTTAGATATCAATAAGCATTGTTAAAATCCCTTTTCGATCACCTCCAGGATAAACAGCCCCAGGTCTCTCAACCTTTCCTCATAAGAAAGACGCTCCAGTGCCCTCAACATCTTTGTAACCCTTCACTGGACTCTCTCCAGTAGTTCCTTGTCTCTCTTCAACTGGGGAGCCCAGAACTGGACAAAATATTCCAGCTGTGACCTCCCTTAACCTGCTGATCACACTCTTCTCAATGCCCTCCAGGATACCACTGGCCTTCTTGGCCACAAGGGCACATTGCTGGCTCAAGGTCAGCTTGTTATTCACCAGGACTCCCAGGTCCTTCTCTGCAGAGCTGCTTTCTAGCAGGTCACCCCCTAACCTGTACTGCTGCAAGGGGCTGTTCCTCCCCAGGTGCAGCTCTCTGAACTTCAGCAGGTTCTGTTTCACCCAGCTCTCTCCAGTGTATTTGCAGGGCGCCCTGTTTGCCCACTCAGCCTAGATTTGCATGAAAACCCCAACAGAAAATACAACCAGAAGCACTGGCCTATTTCACATCAGCAGCAATCCCAGTGCATGCTACTCAGTGACAAACGCAGCCAGTGACAAACGCAGCCAGACTAGTCCTCAAGTCCCAGGGTAGTGTTCAGTGCTGTGGGCTCTGCCAGCCTCAGAAGGGTGAGCTAGTAAATCCCTGCTACTCTCTGCACATAGAAGCCTGGCAGCATAGCCTTAACAGATGTTAAGAAATCCAACAGGTTGCACTTCTATTTTCTCTGGTTATTTGCCAGAGTATGCCTCAAGCATGCCCACCAGTGAGGTGGCATTTAGAAAAGCACTCCAAAACACAGTCACAGCTGGATGATCTATTCACCAACATCCCTCCTTTGACTCCCAAGCCATCAGTGGGATTTGCTGCACAATGATTAACTGCCTTACCACCATCTGCTCTCAGGTTCCATTAGCAGCCCAGGCACTTCAGGAGATCCCAGCCCCTGCTCAAGCTAAGTCCAATTACTGCTTGCTGATTCATCAGTCCAGCTCAGCGAGCCTGGAAAATGCCAGCAAAACACTCTTGCAACAAATTAACCTCTCTGAAAAAGCCAGGCACATCACACCACACACACCAACCTCTCGAAACAGCTACCTCAGGTCCCAGCCTGCCAGTGGCAGCTTCTGACAAACACAGGGAAAAGCCCAGGCGAGGCCGCAGCTGCTTTCCAGAAGTTGCTAAACAACAGGCTCTTTACCTTGCTTGCTGGCAGACAGTGCAAATCCAAGCCTTCTCCTTCTTCTGGTAAGAGCTGCAGCTCTTGCAGATGTTGTACTTGCAGTCCTGGCACTGTCGCTTGCTGTTGATGAGGAAGGTGAAGGGGGAGCAGCAGCGAATGCAGCAGTGCTCGTTGAACTTCTGCTGCTTGGAAAGGATGCTGCACTTGTTACCCTCTTCATCCAGCTTCTGCTTCATTTCACTGCAATGGAAAAAAAAAGGAACAAAAACAGCAACTACGTGTCAGTGGAAAAATCTCCCCTTTTGCCTTTCTCCTTCTGCATCTTCCGTGTGATGCTCTTCAAGTGACTCTTGCAGGCGGGAAAGAAATGACAAAAATGCAGGTTCCAAACCTAAACACATGAAGTTGATCACATCCCTCATTTCAGAGACACTAGGGGGGTTAACTAGTTAGGACCAATATTAAACCAACTGCCAACTCTCTGTATCTGCAGAACCTTAAAGTTTTTTGTATTCCAGCAGAAGAGAGTTAAAGGTAGAGAGGGGGAAAGGGGAGAGGGGGAAAGGGGAGGGGGGGAAAGGGGAGAGGGGGAAAGGGGAGAGGGGGAAAGGGGAGAGGGGGAAAGGGGAGAGGGGGAAAGGGGAGGGGGGGGGAAAGGGGAAAGGGGGGGGAAAGGGGAGAGGGGGAAAAGGGGAGAGGGGGAAAAAGGGGAGAGGGGGAAAAGGGGAGAGGGGGAAAAGGGGAGAGGGGGAAAAGGGGAGAGGGGGAAAAGGGAGAGGGGGGAAAAGGGGAGAGGGGGGAAAAGGGGAGAGGGGGGAAAAGGGGAGAGGGGGGGAAAAGGGGAGAGGGGGGGGAAAAGGGGAGAGGGGGAAAAGGGAGAGGGGGAAAAGGGAGAGGGGGAAAAGGGGAGAGGGGGGGAAAAGGGGAGAGGGGGGGAAAAGGGGAGAGGGGGGAAAGGGGGAGAGGGGGAAAAGGGGAGAGGGGGGAAAAGGGGAGAGGGGAAAGTAACAGTAAAAAGTTAAAGAAAGTTAAAGTTAAACCCAAGTAAACCTGCTCACAAAAGGGTGACAGCCACCTGGGCTGCAACTGCCTTCTAAGAGGAATGTTAAAGGCTGATCCAGTCCTGTGCTTCCTTCCCCCAGCATCCCTTGCCCAGGAGGGAACAGAATGTGTTTCTAGGTGCATAGATATGATGACAAGGTGCAGGTATACGATTTCTAGATGTGTATATATAGAGATATATGATATGTGTGCAAATCAAAGCAACAACAAAAGAGTGCCCAAAGCCTCCTTCCCTTTTGGGGAAAGGCCAGAAGAGTGGGAACCACAAAGGACAGAATTCATTCACATCCCTTCAGTCACAAGTGAGGGTGCCCAGCTGTTACAGTTGTGTGTCACAAAATAATGAGGCTGTGCAGAGAGCTCCTGCTGTTTGAATGGAGCTCAGATTGCATTTCATTTTCTTTTGAGTGGCTGCATCTCACCAACTGACTATAAATACAAAAGCAGCACAGAGCACTCAGTAGATAGCCACCATGGCTGGCACCAAGACTAATTCTGTCAGAGGACATTTTGTTGATCTGTGGGCTTGAGAAGTGGGCCAGCACCAACTGCATGAGGTTCAACAAGACAAACTGCAAGGTCTGGCATTGGGTTGGGCCAATCCAGGCACTAATATACCTCGAGGAGGGGAAGGCTTCTCGAGGTATGTTCAAGGAAGTGGTTAGATTATGTAGGAATAAAATTAGAGAAGCAAAGGCCCAGTTGGAACTGAAACTGGCCACCTCTGTGAAAGAAAATAAAAAGCAATTTTACAAATATATCAATGCTAAAAAGAAGGGCAAGAAGAATCTCCACTCCTTACTGGACCTGGAGGGGAACACGGTGACCGAAGATCAGGAAAAGGCTGAGGTCCTGAACGCCTTCTTTGCCTCGATGTTTAACAGCAAGGCAGGAGTCCAGGATGAGTGGCCTCCTGAGCTGGGTAGTAGGGTTGGGGAGCAGTGTAGTACCCCAGAAATCCATGAGGAACTAGTTCGGGACCTGCTGAGCCACTTGGACATCCACAAGTCCATGGGACCGGATGGGATCCATCCTAGGGTGCTGAGAGAGCTGGCAGATGAGCTGGCCAAGCCGCTCTCCATCATTTTCCTCCAGTCCTGGCTCACTGGAGAGGTCCCAGATGACTGGAAACTGGCCAATGTGGTCCCCATCCACAAGAAGGGACAGATGGAGGAACCCGGAAACTACAGGCCAGTCAGCCTGACCTCAGTGCCAGGGAAAGTGATGGAACAGATTATCCTGGCGGCAATAACTGCGCACCTGCAGGATGGCCAAGGGCTCAGGCCCAGCCAACATGGATTTAGGAAGGGCAGGTCCTGCCTCTCCAACCTGATCTCCTTCTATGATCAGGTGACCCGTCTGGTGGACGTGGGGAGGCCTGTGGATGTGGTCTACCTGGACTTCAGCAAGGCCTTTGACACCGTCCCCCACAGCAAACTGCTGGCTAAGTTGTCAGCTCATGGTTTGGACAGTAACACTCTGCGCTGGGTTAGGAACTGGCTGGAGGGCCGAGCCCAGAGAGTGGTGGTGAATGGTGCCACATCCAGCTGGCGGCCAGTCACCAGTGGTGTCCCCCAGGGATCAGTGTTGGGCCCCATCCTCTTTAACATCTTCATTGATGATATGGATAAGGGAATTGAGTCAGTCATCAGCAAGTTTGCAGATGACACCAAGTTGGGAATAGATGTTAGTCAGTTAGAGGGTAGAAAGGCTCTGCAGAGGGACCTCGACCGACTGGACAGATGGGCGGAGTCCAATGGGATGACATTCAACAAGTCCAAGTGCCGGGTGCTGCACTTTGGCCACAGCAACCCCATGCAGAGCTACAGGCTGGGGTCAGAGTGGCTGGAGAGCTGCCAAACAGAGAGGGACCTGGGGGTGCTGATCGACACCCGCCTAAACATGAGCCAGCAGTGTGCCCAGGTGGCCAAGAGGGCCAATGGCATCCTGGCCTGTATTAGGAATAGTGTGGCCAGCAGGAGCAGGGAGGTCATTGTGCCCCTGTACTCTGCATTGGTTAGGCCACACCTTGAGTACTGTGTCCAGTTCTGGGCCCCTCAATTTAAGAAGGACATCGAGACACTTGAACGTGTCCAGAGGAGGGCAACAAGGCTGGGGAGAGGCCTTGAGCACAAGCCCTATGAGGAGAGGCTGAGGGAGCTGGGGTTGTTTAGCCTGGAGAAGAGAAGGACCAGGGGTGACCTCATTGCCCTCTACAACTACGTGAAGGGTGGTTGTGGACAGGAGGGGGTTGGTCTCTTCTCCCAGGCAACCAGCACCAGAACAAGGGGACACAGTCTCAAGCTGTGCCAGGGGAGGTTTAGACTCGAGGTGAGGAGGAAGTTCTTCACTGAGCGAGTCATTCGTCATTGGAATGGGCTGCCCGGGGAGGTGGTGGAGTCACCGTCCCTGGAGGTGTTCAAGAGGAGACTGGACATGGCACTTGGTGCCATGGTCTAGTTGTGAGGTCTGTTGGGACGGGTTGGACTTGATGATCCTTGGGGTCTCTTCCAACCTTGGTTATACTGTGATAGATACATTTCACATAGAATACACAAATTCCATCTAAACCAGGGTGGGCTGAAGAAAGAAGCTCTCAAGAAAGAGACTTGTGTGTATTGATGGATGAGAAGCCCACCTTGAAAGGTCCCTTCCAACCCAAACCATTCCATGATTCTATTCAGTGCAGGACTGTGATGCTGAATGCTCAACAGGGCCATGCCTTTCTGTGCTGAGGACTCCAGAGCTGGACATAGTACTGCAGAGTGGTGGAGTGGAATAGACTAGACTAGAACAGAACAGAATAGAATTAACTAGGTTGGAAAAGATCTTTGAGATCATCAAGTCCAACCTATCACCCAACAACATCTAATCAATTAAACCATGGCACCAAGTGCCTCATCCAGGCTCTTCCTAAACACCTCCAGTGATGGTGACTCCACCACCTCCTTGGGCAGCACATTCCAATGGCCAGTCTCTCTTGCTGGGAAGAATTTCTTCCTAACATCCAGCCTATACCTCCCCTGGCACAGCTTGAGACTGTGTCCTCTTGTTCTTTTGCTGGTTGCCTGGGAGAAGAGACCAACCCCCACCTGGCTACAACCTCCCTTCAGGGAGTTGTAGAGAGCAAGAAGGTCTCCCCTGAGCCTCCTCTTCTCCAGGCTAAGCAACCCCAGCTCCCTCAGCCTCTCCTCCCAGGGCTGTGCTCCAGACCCCTCCCCAGCTTTGTTGCCCTTCTCTGGACACCTTCCAGCAACTCAACATCTTTCCTAAACTGAGGGGCCCAGAACTGGGGTGGGGTAGAATCCCCTCCCCCGACCACACAGGCACAACTGTGCCTTGTGCTGTATTTAAGACTTAGTAGGTCAATTAGTTCTCTGCACACTGCTGGTGCTGTCAGAAAGCCATGCTGGTACACATGCAAACACACCACCTGCAGCTGGGAGCCTTTGAGGAGCACACATCGCTTTAATCTGTGCAGAGGGATATTGATCTGGCAGCAGCAGTAGACTTGCAGAGAGGATTAGACATCAGGGAGTGAACCATAAATGGGGGGAAAAAAGAAACAAACAAAAAAAAAGAAACATCAAAAGCAACCCAAAGTACAGCACAAAATGTTTGAGGGGAGCCAGTGAGATGGGAGAGCTCAGCGTTCAAGTACTATGGGGCTCATAAATAGTTATGAGGAAGTCATCATATCAAAAATCAGGAATGCATTTCACAGTCATAAAATCATAGAATTGTTAGGGTTGGAAGGGACCTCAAGGATCAGCCAGCTCCAACCCCTCACACTGCAGCAGTAAACCATGGCACCAAGAGCCTCATTCAGTCCCTTCTTAAACACCTCCAGTGATGGGGACTCCACCACCTCCCTGGGCAGCACATTCCAATGGCCAGTCTCTCTTGCTGGGAAGAACTTCTTCCTAACATCCAGCCTAAACCTCCCCTGGCACAGCTTGAGACTGTGTCCTCTTGTTCTGGTGCTGGTGCTTGGAACAAGAGGCCAACCCCCACCTGGCTACAACCTCCCTTCAGGGAGTTGTAGACAGCAAGAAGGTCTCCCCTGAGCCTCCTCTGCTCCAGGCTAAGCAAGCCCAGCTCCCTCAGCCTCTCCTCACAGGGCTGTGCTCCAGACCCCTCCCCAGCTTTCTTGCCCTTCTCTGGGCACCTTCCAGCAACTCAGCATCTTTCTCAGTTCCTTTCTGGATAGTGCCACTCAGATAGCTGATGCCTTTGTTCTCTTCTCTCTTCAAAAGCAGCAGAGAGGAGAGACCTTCCTTGTGGGGAGCTAGGGCACAGTTGGACCCCAGATTTGGTTCATGTACTTTCTACAGACCCTCTGGCTATGTCTGAATTCACAGCACATCAAGAACAGATCAGAGGACTGAACTAGACAGTGTTGAAGGCCTACACCTACACAGTGGTTCAGCAGTTTTGCTTCAGGGAGAACAGTCTGATTCCCTGGACCACATACTCCCACGATGCACACAGCCTGAATGTGTCTCCAGGCATGGTTTGATGGTTTTGAGATACTGGCTTTGTTTCTTCCAGAAGGAATCTGGCTTGTCCACCCCAAACCAACCTGGGAGGTAAACCATGATGCAATAAATGAGGATGAGCAGGTTTGCTCCACAGCTGTCCTGCTGCCCTGAACTGAAATGCTGACACAAATGCAATTCTAAACAACTGCAAGCATCTACCTGGAGCAGCTCAGTTTTCATTACTGGGTCTATAACATCCTTGTCTGCTGAGCCTGGAGAACCATTCTGATCCCGGCAACACAGGACCACAGATTTATTGAGACTGGAAAAGACCTCTGAGATCATAAAGTCCAGCCTATGATCTAGCACCATGATATCAGCTAAACCATGCCACCAAGTGCCACAGCCAATCTTTTCTTGAAGACCTCCAGGGATGGAGACTCCACCACCTCCCTGGGCAGTCCATCCCAATGCCCAAACACACACAGCCATGGCTCTCACACAGTGAGGTTTGATACTTTTCTACTTAGGTCTTGCTGACAGTTACCAGAGGTACACAATACTGACTTATAAAGACATAAAAGGAGCCTACACAGCAGCTTCCAGAAGTTGGTCAGACTGACAGCTTTCATTCAGTAGTAGGAAGTGGGTACAGGGTAGCCAAGTTATTCTCTCAGGAAAAAAACCACAGTCCTTGCACACTCTGGGGCTGCCTTTCAGGTGTGTCTGTGCTTCAGCCAGACCCTCCTTCCCTCACCACACTTCCAAATGAAACCAAAGCTCTATGAGGCTGCCTTAAGCACAGGGGAACTCAGCCTGGATTTACCTGCTGGACTGAGTCTGCCTGCAGAGAGTCCTTTTCTCAACCCCTCTCTCTAGAGCTGCACTGATGCGTCTTCACCTGAATTACAGATCAAACCTGCCTCTGATGTGTGACTTGCCAGCCATTTGAGGTTAAAACAACAATTCTCCTTCTGATGTAGTTAAAAGCAACAATTTATGCTCAAACCCAAACATTTGTCTCAAAGAAAAAGAGAGAATGTGAAACACTAAACCTTTCAAAAGGACCAGAAGATAAAAGGCATCTCCTTAACTGCAGGACTACAAAAGCCTCCCATAATTAACTGGTCACAAGGGAACGGCTCTGTAACTGAAATATCTGTTGATTTATAACAAATAATGAAATGGATTTAATTAAACTTCAAATGAAGGAAGCTCCACCAATGGGAACCACAACATAATTCACATTATTCTAATAAGTGAAAGTTCTAGTGCTGAGGAAATGAAGATTTCTCTTTAATAAATAGCTCAGGTGGATACATTTAGCTGCAGAAATGTGAGAAGACTAAAGCAGTGAGCAGCTTGATGTTTAGAGGGTAAGAGAAGTGCAAGTGGAGGTCTCCCTCTGCCTTCCAATAGCTGAAGGGAAGGCTGCAGAAGAACTTTTCCTAAGGGAGGAGGATAGGATAGGATAGGATAGGATAGGATAGGATAGGATAGGATAGGATAGGATAGGATAGGATAGGATAGGATAGGATAGGATAGGATAGACCAGACCAGACCAGTCTGGAAAAGACCTTCAAGATCATTGTGTCCAACCTATCATCCAACACCACCTAATCAACTAAACCATGCAAACAAGCACCCCATCAAGTCTCCTCCTGAACACCTCCAGTGATGGTGACTCCACCACCTCCTCAGGCAGCCCATTCCAATGGGCAATCACTCTCTCTGTGTAGAACTTCTTCCTAACATCCAGTCTAAACCTCCCTTGGCACAGCCTGAGACTGTGTCCTCTTGTTCTGGTGCTGCTTGCCTGGGAGAAGAGGCCAATCTCTGCCTGTCTACAACCTCCCTTCAGGGAGTTGTAGACAGCAAGAAGGTCTCCCCTGAGCCTCCTCTGCTCCAGGCTAAGCAACCCCAGCTCCCTCAGCCTCTCCTCACAGGGCTTGTGTTCCAAGCCCCTCACCAACTTTGTTGCCCTTCTCTGGGCACACTCCAGCAAGTCAACATCCTTCCTAAACTGAGGGGCTCAGAAATGGACACAGTACTCGAGGACACAGGGGGACAAGGGGGAATGGTTTGAAGCTGAGAGAGAGCAGGGTTAGACTGGAGCCTAGGAAGAAGTTCTTCAATACAAGGGTGGTGAGACTGGAACAGGCTGCCCAGGGAGGCTGTGGCTGCCTCCTCCCTTGGGGGTGATGAAGGCCAGGTTGGATGAGGCCTTGAGCAGCTGAGTCCAGCTGAGTCTAGCTGAGAGATGTCCCTGCCCATGGTGGGGAGCTTGGAGGAAACGACCTCTGAGGTCCCTTCCAGCCTGAGCCATTCTGTGATATATTAACCAATATTTTACTACTTCGAAAAGGGAAAACTCTGCCCTCCATAAATATTCCTTAACTGTGGAGGTGCTTCCTGCTTGAAAGGTGCCTCTGTCTCAAGAGTGTGAGTCAGGTGCAGGAGGGTCAAAGCTTAGCATAGCACATTTTACTGCAAATCAACTTCCTCTTCCTTTCTTCCTCTTTTTGCACACCTCAAAATTGAGAGATGCAAAAGGGTTAGACCAAGTAGAGCATTTTACCCTCCACTCTTAAAATCAGTACAGTATCAGCTGTGGTCACACCCCATTGAAGCAGATAATATTCAACACACCACATTTTACACAGAATATCTGCAACAAAGCTGGGGAGTGGTTTGGAGCACAGCTCTGTGAGGAGAGGCTGAGGGAGCTGGGGTTGCTTAGCCTGGAGAAGAGGAGGCTCAGGGGAGACCTTCTTGCTCTCTACAACTCCTTGGAAGGAGGTTGTAGCCAGGTGGGGGTTGGCCTCTTGTTCCAGGCAAGCAGCACCAGAACAAGAGGACACAGTCTCAAGCTGTGCCAGGGGAGGTTTAGGCTGGATGTTAGGAAGAAGTTCTTCATAGCAAGAGAGATTGGCCATTGGAATATGCTGCCCAGGGAGGTGGTGGAGTCACCATCACTGGAGGTGTTTAGGAAGAGACTGGATGGGGTGCTTGGTGCCATGGTTTGGTTGATTAGAGGGTGCTGGGTGACAGGTTGGACTCAATGATCTCAAAGGTCTCTTCCAACCTGGTTAATTCTATTCTATTCTATTCTATTCTATTCTATTCTATTCTATTCTATTCTATTCTATTCTATTCTATTCTATTCTAAAAGTCCACTTCAAATGTCCAAGGAAAATAAAATGCTGCCTGAACTAATTGTCTTTAGACAGCCTCTACTCTCCATGGCTGAGAAGTTTCTTCAGCATCTTTTCAAAACTCTTTGATGGCTTCAAACTTCATCCAATTTGTTAGCAATAAAATATTCATTTATGACAGGGCAGAAATCCCTAAGTTTATTATTTAATCAGAAGAACATAAAGGGGAGTTTGTAAGAGATCAAAGAAACAGAGTGAGAAAAGCAGAAAGCTACATAAATTGCATAAACATTTTAAAATATGCAGTATGTGTCTGTTACTGTTCTGTGTCCAATTGGAACCACCAAAATCCCAACCAATCCACCTGTTTGTCTCTAAGGAAATCTTGTGATCTGTTCAACAGAGCACAAGTGACTGAGATTTTGGCTTTCCAGTGTCTGATGGGGGCCTACAAGAAAGCTGGAGAGGGACTTCTCAGGCTATCAGGTAGTGATAAGACTAGGGGGAGATTCAGGCTAGATGTGAGGAGGAAGTTCTTCCCCATGAGAGTGGTGAAGCCCTGGAATGGGTTATCCAGGGAGGTGGTTGGGGCCCCATCCCTGGAGGTATTTAAGCCCAGGCTGGATGAGGCTCTGGCCAGCCTGATGTAGTGTGGGGTGTCCCTGCCCATGGCAGGGGTTGGAACTAGATGATCCTTGTGGTCCCTTCCAACCCTGACTGATACTATGATACTATGATTATGTATAATAAAATAATCAATAAAATGAACTCCTGCCATCTAAATTGAGTAACACATCTAAGACTGCTGGGAGCTTGGTCCTTCACTGAAATCAGAGCACAATTCAAAGCACTGAGCATAAGCCACCACACCTGGGTGTGAATGCACGTGCCCTGGTCTGAGTGTTGGCAGCACAAGACACATCTGGTTCAGTAGCTCAACATTACACAGCGCTGCAGGTCTGTCAAGAATGATAGAATGGCTTAGGTTGGAAGGGACCTCAGAGATCATCTACTGAAATCCCCCTCTCAACTAGACTCAGCTGCACAAGTCCTCTTCCAACCTGGCCTTCAACAGCCCCAGGGAGGAGGCAGCCACAATCTCCCTGGGCAGCCTGTTCCAGAGTCTCACCACCCTCCTGCTGAAGAACTTCTTCCTCAGCTCCACTCTAACCCTGCTCTCCTTCAGCTTCAATCCATTCCCCCTTGTCCTGTCTCTAGACACCCTCATGAAAAGTCCCTCTGCAGCCTTCCTGTAGGATTCCTTCAGGTACTGGAAGGCAGCTCTAAGGTCCCCCAGAGTCTTCTCTTCTCCAGGCTGAACACCCCCAGCTCCCTCAGGCTATCCTTATAGCAGAGCTGCTCCAGCCCTTGGATCACCTTTGTGGCCTCCTCTGGACTCACTCCAACAGCTCTGTGTCCTTCTCATGATGAGGACACCAGAACTGGACACAGTATTGGGAAGTGGGGTCTCAGCAGAGCAGAGTCAAGGAGCAGAATCCTCTCTCTTGCCCTGCTGGCCACACACTTGATGCAGCCCAGGATACAATCTGCATGTTTTGCTCAGATTTGGTTGCAGGAAATTCTTCCCACATGAAAATAATCCCACTGAAATAAGAAATTGAAACTGCCAAGAGTATTTCAGAAAGGAGTAATCTACTGTCACGAACTTAAAGAAGGGCACCAGCACCTACAGAGGGGCTTTCAAATGAACATCCTGACGTCTTCCAGAGCTGATGAGAAGGTGAATAACACCAATAATGAACAAGGCCCTGCTCTTCTTTCATCATTGGAGTAATTCACTTCAGAAATCATTAGACAATTTCTGATTGTTTAAGATGAGATGCTGTGGGAGTTTTAGTTGAGTTAATGCTGTGGTGGTTTTAGTTCAGTTGATGCTGGGGGATAAACTTCAACCCAACACAGATGCTGAGCTGTTGCTGCTGTTTCCCCTGCCCTCCAAGCTTCAGATTCCTCACTGCAGCCTGGAGTTCTGCATTCCTGGAAAAGCAGATCCCTGTTTCTAAGAATAGTTTTACTGAGCACATAATAAGCTAAGGAAGAACCCAGGGGTTCTGTAAACTATGTGCTGCTCTTTACTGTTTATTTCTCCTGTAAATCAGGTGATTTCCTCAATAAACCTACTTTAGCAGGGCTGTCAGACAAGGTGATCTCCAGAGGTCTTTCCCAACCCCCCCACCACTCTGAGCCTCTTTGCTGTTTCTCCTGTAAAGGTGATTGTTTCACCAATAAACCTTATTAACTGAGGTACTGTACAGCATCAAGAAAATAAAGACTAAGTAAGACTCTGCCTGTGCTTTTGAAGGCATTCTGTTGCTTGTGCTCCTGGTTGTGCACCATAATGTTCTGCTACATTACCTGCTGCAGAAAATTCAATTATGTGCTTCCTTTATGAATTTTCTCACCTGCCAGCACTGGGATGAAGGCTGTTACATGAAAGCAGTTCATTTATATCAAAGGTTATCATTAAGCACAGATTGGCAAAAGATACTGCAATTACCATCTTACTGGCTTTCATTAGCACAAGAAAGCAGCAGGGAGATATATTACTGCTAACTATTCCATGCTTTCATTCAGCAACATTTACTCTGCTTTTTGAGCTTGCAAGCAGGCAACGTCAGTGTTGAATGGAGCTGTCAAAGTACTCAACCTAGATTCAGTCATAACATCAGTTTCCATTAAGCCAACCTGTTGCATATTTTGCATGGATTTACTGGAATGCAGGAGGAGATTTCACCTCTCTAAGGGTGATGTCCAGTAGAGCAGGTTGCTCAGATCATTCTCAAAACTGACCTCAAGTATCTCCAGGGATGGGGCCTCAACTACTTCCCTGGGCAACCTGCTCCAGTGTTCCAGCACCCTCATGGTGCAGAACTTCTTCCTAACATCCAATCTAAATCTGCTCTGCTCTCATTTCAAACCATTGTCCCTTGTCCTGTCATTGCAGGCCTTTGCAAACAGTCCCCCTGCAGCCTTCTTGTAGCCCCCTTCAGGTACTGGCAGGCTGCTTTGAGGTCTCCCCAGAGCCTTCTCTTCTTCAGGCTGAACATCCCCAGCTCCCTCAGCCTGTCCTTGTAGCAGAGGTGCCCCAGCCCCCTGATCATTTTTGTGGCCCTCCTCTGGATCCACTCCATGAGGTCCACGTCCTTCCTCTATGTCCCTGTTCACTGCACTGGACTAGATGACCTTTGGAGGTCCCTTCCAACCCATTCTATGATTATGAAAGCTCGTCTAGAAGACCCCCAGCAGGTTACAGCCCACACAGCAGCTCAGATGGGAAAGTACCTGGGGGTCTTTGTGTGCAAGTTCTCACAGCAAACTCTCAGACCACCCTTCTGTAAGGATTCTCTCCTTGGATCTACTTGATTTTCATTCAGACAAAGAATAAGGTTAAAATGAAGGAAGAAGTTGAAAATATAAGCAAGTCTGTTCCCTCCTGAGCCTAACCTTCTCCATCTCATCTCAAACTGAGGAACACTTGGCAAGCCAGCCCAGAGGTAGTTGTGTTGCACCTGGGATAACCAGTTTGTTCTGTGTGGACTATAGCAACTTCCATCGCTTCTGCAGAATGCAGTTCCTGAGAAGAATGTTGGTTTCTGTACCTTCCCCCAAAAGGGGGTTCAAGATTTATTTGTAGTAGTAAGGGTATGAAAAAAAAACCAGGCAAATTAGCAACCCTGCCACTGTGACACAAGCAACAGAAAATTCTTCTGTGACAACAAAATGAATCCTGTTAGAAAGACAGCCCACAAAACACTGCACTCGTGCAGGAAGAAGGCAGAACTCCAGAAGAGTGGAGTGCAGCACAGCAGGACAGAACTGCTCAGCTTGATCAGCAATGTGCTCTAGTGGCCAAGCAGGCCAGGGCCATGCTGGGGCTGTGGTTAGTAGGTTGAGAGAGGTTCTCCTCCCCTTCTACTGTGACCTGGTGAGGCTGGATCTGGAATACTGTGCCCAGTTCTTGGCTCCTCAGTTCAAAAAGGACCTCAGGGAACTGGTTGAGAGAGTCCAGCACAGACCCACAAAAATGATTAAGGGAGTGGTACATCTTCCTTATGAGGAGAGACTGAGGGTGCTGGGGCTCTGTAGCTTGGAGAAGAGGAGAATAAGGGGTGAACTCATTCATGTTTATAAAGATGTTGTAAAGGGTGAGTGCCAAGAGGCTGGAGCCAGGCTCTGCTGGGTGATGCCCAGTGACAGCACAAGGGACAATGGTGGAAGTTGAGGCAGAGGAAGTTCCAGGGAAACAGGAGGAAAAAATTTTCCCCGTGAGGGTTACAGAACACTGGAGCAGGCTGCCCAGGGGGGTTGTGGAGTCTCCCTCTCTGGAGATATTCAGGACCCACCTAGATGTGATCCTGTGTGATCTGCTCTAGGTGCTCCTGCTCTGGCAGGGGGGCTGGACTAGATGATCTTTCGAGGTCCATTCCAGCCCCTAATATTCTGTGAATTGTACAAATGCCAGGACAAAGGCTGGACACATGGAAGCAGCATTCAAGACCTTGTAGTGTGTTCACAAAATCAGTCTACTCACATCGTCTTCCTGAACTCCTTAAGGAACTGGCACCTTTGGGCTGCTAGGACATGACACTCCATGGGTGCAAATGCAAAGCGCTTCCGAAGCGCATTGGGAAGCTGTCAAAGGAGCAGGTTCTGAGCGTGCAACAAACAGCTCCACCTGCTGTCCCTGCAGCACGGAAAGCAGCGCCCAAAACGACTCCCAGGCTGCAGCAAGTGCAACAGACCTCTACGAACCCCCTGCCATCCTGTCCCTTTGCAATGAAGGGCAGGGTCTGAAAAAACCCAACAGACCCAACACATTAATATCAAAGCAAAAAGAACCACCGATGGTGTAATATCCCACTCTGAAGTTCCTCAGATCTCCTTTAGGCAGCCGAAAACTCCCTTCCCAGCCTGAAAAAGCATAAGAAACCCACTGAGACTCAGACCCTCCTGCTCAGTTCCTGACAAGAGAAAGTGAAGTCGCTCCCAGCAGGTCCTGGTTTCTTGATGTCTTACAAGAATAGCAAGTGTCTGTCTCCCAGGGAGAAAAATGCATCTGACTGAACACCACCACGGCACCATGGAGGCCAAATCAAAGCTTCACATGACCTGTTGTGCATTTTCTTCTGAATTTGGAATAGGCTAGAGGGAGCACATCCAGAAGGGGAAGGCAGTCAGCCTCAGCTCGGATCTTCTGCGTGACATGAGGAGCGACGCGGTGCCAACCCCTCCCAAACAAAGGGGCAACATCTCCTTGGCCACTTGCCACAGCCACGGGGGAGCTGGGCTGCTGTGACCCATTGGTCAGACTCACACTGAACTTTTCTGAGGGTAACTCTCCCTATAAACAAGTCAGCTACAAATGGAGGAGAAGAACAGACTGTATGCCCTTTCCTTCCAAGTCCTCAGCACAATATACCAACACTACACTACTCTCATAAGTTTGTAACTCATGAGAGTCTTCAACAGATCATAGAACTGTTTGGGTTTGAAGGGATCTTAAAGATCATAGAATCACAGAACTGTCAGGGTTGGAAGGAACCTCAAGAATCATTCAGTTCCAACCCCCTGCCATGGGCAGGGACACCTCACACTACAGCAGGTTGCTCACAGCCACATCCAGCCTGGCCTTCAAAACCTCCAGGGATGAGGCTGCCACCACCTCCCTGGGCAACCTGTGCCAGGCTCTCACCACCCTCATGGGGAAGAACTTCTTCCTAACATCCAATCTGAATCTACCCATTTCTAGTTTTGTTCCATCCCACCCTAAAAAGTCCCTCCCCAGCTTTCTTACAGCCCTCTTCAGATCATCCAGTTCCATCCCCTCAGCCGTGGGCAGGGACACCTTCCACTACAGGACTGCCCAAAGCCCTCTTCAACCTGGCCTGGAATAGTTCCAAGGAGGGGCATCCACAAGTTCTCTGGGTAATATCTTCTAGTGCCTCTTCACCCTCACTGCAGAAAACTTCTTCCTTAAGTCTAGTCTACATTTTCCTGCTTTTAGTCTGAAACTGTTACACTTCATCCTATGATACACTCCCTGATAAAGAGCCATTCCCTACTAAGCCAGGCCCTACTAAGAGATGCTGCACCCGAGGTCAAGGCAATCCTAGGTATCAGTCCAGGCCGGGAGATGATGAATTTGAGAGCAGCCCTGCAGAGAAGGACTTGGGGGTGCTGGGGGATGGGAAGCCAGACAGGAGCCAACAGTGTGAGCTTGCGGCCCAGAAGGCCAATGGCAGCCCGGGCTGCATCAAAAGCAGCATGGCCAGAGATGGAGAGAGGAGATTCTGTGCCTCTGCTCTGCTGAGACCTCACCTGGAGTGCTGCATCCAGCTCTGGAGCCCTCAGCATAGGAAAGACATGGACCTGATGGAACAGGTCTATAGGAGGGCCACAGAAATGATCAGGGGGCTGGAGCACCTCTGCTATGAGGACAGGCTGAGGGAGCTGGGGGTGTTCAGCCTGGAGAAGAGGTCTTTGCAATTCATTAAAAAGGAAGATAATTATAAAAAGTATGGGCCAGAGAAGTTTTGGAGGATGTGTGTGACAGGTGGCCAGTCCCCTGATTGATACATCAAGTTTTATGGCTACCTGGGCAGGGAAGGGTCTGTATGAGATCATTTAGTTCCTACCACCCCCCAAGGCAGAAGCACATCTGAATATAGAAGAAAGAATTGACCAGGTTGGAAAAGATCTTTGAGATCATCCAGTCCAGCCTACCACTCAACACCATCTAATCAACTAAACCATGGCTCCAAGTGCCTCAGCCAGGCTCTTTCTAAACACCTCCAGTGATGGTGACTCCACCACCTCCCTGGGCAGCACATGCCAATGACCAATCTCTCTTTCTATGAAGAACTTCTTCCTAACATCCAGCCTAAACCTCCCCTGGCACAGCTTGAGACTGTGTCCTCTTGTTCTGGTGCTGGTTGCCTGGGAGAAAAGACCAACCCCCACCTGGCTACAACCTCCCTTTGGGGAGTTGCAGAGAGCAATACGGTCTCCCCTGAGCCTCCTCTTCTCCAGGCTAAGCCACCCCAGCTCCCTCAGCCCCTCCTCACAGGGCTGTGCTCCAGACCCCTCCCCAGCCTCGTTGCCCTTCTCTGGGCACGTTCGATATAGCTCCTGAGTGTTTCCTTAATTCTGAAATGCTTTTAGCAATGGAGATCCTGCAACGTTTCACCTGAGGGAGGTTTCTCTGTGTTACAGAGCTGCTGTTCAGCAAGCTGACAGCTCTAGGAGCTGTGTCCCTACAGAAGGACAGCTCCCTCCTCTTTCACGGGACGTCCAAAATGTTCAGATAGGGACAATGTAAGAAGACACAGGAAGACATGCTCATGGCTTCTAATTCACTGCACTGTCACCTTCCTTTTTTCTGTGATGGTTAGGGATGATTCACCATGTTCTGAGGATATCATGCACCTGCCTCTCCCACCTTACCCAGTGTCAGCCAAAGCAAGCTTTACATCTGAGGAACTGTGCACAGCAGCAGCTTGTGTGGTATTTCTTAGGAGATAAGAAAGTAAGCACTGGGCTGCTACCTGGGAATACAGGCTGAGGGAGCTGGGGTTGTTCAGCCTGGAGAAGAGGAGACTCCAGGGAGACCTAATAGCAGCCTGCCAGTACTTGAAGGGGACTACAAGAGGGATTGAGAGAGACTCTTTACAAAGGCTTGCAGTGACAGGATGAGGGGCAATGGCTTCAAACTAGAGAAGAGCAGATTCAGGTTAGGTATCAGGAAGAAGTTCTTCACTATGAGGGTGGTGGAACACTGGAACAGGTTGCCCAGGGAGGTGGTTGAGGCCCCATTCCTGGAGATATTCAAGCTGAGGCTTGACAAGGCCCTGAGCAGCCTGATCTAGTTGGGGATGTCCCTGCTGACTGGGCAGGGGTTGGACTGGGTGACCTTTGGAGGTCCCTTCTAGCCTGGATCATTCTATGATTCTGTAATACCACACGGATCCCTTTCTTTCTCCCTCATCCCATTTGGTGAAGTCCACAACAGAAAAGGAAATGCACAAGAGGTTGAGTCTGCTTATTGTCCATCCACAGGCTAGCAGTACAGGGCAGACATTTTAACGAGGCTGGAATTAGGACAGCTTGACCACTTGGATTCAAACATATGTCATATACACATCCCCCTGCTCAACTGCTGGACTCAGTGGCCTTAGGGCTCTTTTCCAGCCCAACTGATTCTGTGAGTCTCTAACCCACGGCTAACCTTCTCAAAGGAAGACTGGCACAGCCACGAGATGGTCTGCTGGAAAATCAGCGTCACACCTCTTAGTGAAGAGCTATGGAAAGTGTTTTGCAATCCAACAAATCTCTCTATAACTAGACTTCGTTACTTCTCCTGCTCTACCACACCAACCATGAAATTAGCCTCTGTCCTGTTTTTATGTACCCTAAGGACATGGCTTTCCATTGTGTGCTATGCACCCCACTGACTTACTCATTTGATTATCTCTCAAGCACAGAATGAAAACTTTCCCTGAGCAGATCACATAAATAGGATTACTCTAAAGCAATTTCAGCCAAGCTGAAATCACAAGACACAGAGATGCAAAAGAAGAGGTCACAGAATGCTCCCCTGAAGAGAAGGTACACGTCAAAGATTTCCACTAAGTAGAGAGCAGTTCAGGGGTAGCAAAATGAGTAAGATGAGCCACAAGGCATTGAAATTTGCTGGAGAAATAATAGAATTAGAATAGAATAGAATAGAATAGAATAGAATAGAATAGAATAGAATAGAATAGAATAGAATAGAATAGAATAGAATTAACCAGGTTGGAAGAGACCTTTGAGATCATCAAGCCCAACCTATCACCCAACACACATCTAATGAACTAAACCATGGCACCAAGTGCCTCATCTAGTCTTTTCCTAAACACCTCCAGTGATGGTGACTCCACCACCTCCCCTTAGAGAACAACCTGCCTGCCTTGTACTCCTTTGGACTGCAAACTCCAAGGGGCAGGAGAAAGCCCCTCTGTCCCACATGAGACAGGCAGAAAAGGTGCAGCTACAGGAACCTCACACCTGGAGCAGGTGCCAAGGAGCAGGACAGACTGCTCTTGCATGCTCTTGGAGGAGTTCTCCAAGAGCTTGCAAGAGGACTCCTCTTGAGGCTGCACAGGTTAGTCCTCTTCAGAGCAATGCTGTGACCTTGTGACAGGGAGGTTGTAGCCAGGAGGGGGTCGGCCTCTTCTCCCAGGCAACCAGCACCAGAACAAGAGGACACAGTCTCAAGCTGTGCCAAGGAGGTTTAGGCTGGATGTTAGGAAGAAGTTCTTCCCAGCAAGAGAGATTGGCCATTGGGATGTGCTGCCCAGGGAGGTGGTGGAGTCACCATCCCTGGAGGTGTTCAAAAAGGGATTGGATGTGGCACTTGAAGCCATGGTTTAGTAGTTATGAGGTGTTGGGTGACAGGTTGGACTTGATGATCTTTGAGGTCTTTTCCAACCTTACTGATTCTATGAAATCCATGCTTCCCCATATTTTCTCTTGTTCTCAGACCTTGAATAGAACTTGTATTCATGGCCTGATTTTTTATCATGCAGCAAACCACACGACACAAATCAAACCCATGTACCTCCTCATAAAGGGAAACCCCCAGCATCACAGTGGCTAAGACTGAATGGGTTTTCTTCACTTCTTACATATCCACATCTATAATTACTCATGACAGCTTCAGCCAACTGCACTTCAACAAAGAAGGTCAAATCACAAAGGCCTAACTAATTTTACATATACTCAGCAGGATAAGCTAAGATTTCCATGGGGAATTAGAGAACCTGAAAGGACTAATTAAGAACAAGTCATGGTAACTGCAATTGAAAAAAACAAACCAAACCAAAACCAAGCCAACAAAAATCCCACAAACCAACTTTGCATGCATTTTCATTCTGATCCAGCCTGGCTGGAACCCACTCCAAGTATTTCATGAGTTCTAGTTACAAAGTAAACCAAGAGTAGTGAAATATTACAGAGATATTATTATCCTCAGCAGCAGCAGCATTATTTTTATCATCATTATTATTTTCCTTGCTTGATTTATCTTCACTTCTGAGTCAAGGGAAACTAATGAGCCAGCAGTGTGCCCAGGTGGCCAAGAAAGCAAATGGCATCCTGGCCTGCAGCAGGAATAGTGTGGCCAGCAGGAGCAGGGAAGTCATTCTGCCCTGGACTCAGCACTGGTCAGGCCACACCTTGAGTCCTGTGTCCAGTTCTGGGCTCCTCAGTTTAGGAAAGATATTGAGTTGCTGGAAGGTGTCCAGAGAAGGGCAATGAGCTGGGGAGGGGTCTGGAGCACAGCCCTGTGAGGAGAGGCTGAGGGAGCTGGGGTGGGCTGCAGTTTGATTCTGCTTTTCTGGAGAGTTTTCAACACCCAGTGTGTTTTGCACAGCATACAGCACTCATTATCTCTGGCACTGAGGCCTTTTACAGCTGGGATGTGCTTCCCTAGGCATGAGACCAACGCACGGTGCCAGTCCCTGGTCCTGCCTGCTCTGCCTGTTTAGGCAAAGCACTGAGAAACAAAGAGGAGAACCAACTTGCCAAGACTGATGCAGCTCCTTGGTCACAGAGCTCATGGTGTTCTCCCTGCTCCCCCAAGACCAGAGTTTCTGCCTTGTTTCTGGGTCACACTGTCCCCTACTCACAGACATTATCTTCCCTATGGAAGGCACGGTGGGAATGAAATAGGTGCAGAGAAAACAAGCTCTGGAAGCACTTTAAAGCCTAGCAGGATCAGGCAAGCAGTGAGGATCTTGTGGCCCAAATAATTTTTTTTCCCTAATGAAAGGAAAAAAAAAAAAACAAAAAACACCCACAACCCCACAAAAAAAAAAAAAAGGTTTCTTTCCACTTCTGCTGGGGTCCCCTTCTCTAAATTTAATGAGGAAGCAGCTCCTTTTCCACTGTTTTCCAAGTCTCTTTGATCTTACAATTGCTTATGTGCTGGTGGCCTGCCATTCTATAGAGCCTGAATAATGCATGCTGGTGCTGGAGAGTTCCAAGTACACCATGTACCCAGGAATAAAGAGCAGCTCCTCCTTCTGCAACAGGAATCCTAGAAGCAGTTCAAAAACCTTGGGAAGGAGAGAAGGGACACACAAAGCTGTCTCACAGTGTTTCTATGCTTGCTCCAAGCCTGCAGAGCCCTGGAACACATGGAGATGGAAGAGGAAATATGACCAAAACCTGCACTGCTGCCCTGGAACACATCTCCCTTTGCATCACTTCCAGTTTAGAGGTACTCCCTAAGCATGAGATGCATTCTTATTCTTCTAGGTTTTGATGTCTCTCTGTATTATGATAGCTGAAAAATCAGCCAGATGAGTGCACAGGATGGTGGAGTTTGGTTTGGGGGGGGGTTGCTTGTTTGAAACTTTTCCCACTATCTGTTATGGACTCAAAGGCTCACAGGATGTTAGGGGTTTGAAGGGACCTCCAGAGATCATCCAGTCCAACCCCCTGTCAGAGCAGGACCATAGAATCTAGCACAGGTTGCACAGGAACGCATCCAGACGGGGCTTGAAAGTCTCCAGAGAAGGAGACTCCACAACCTCTCTGGGCAGCCTGTTCCAGTGCTCTGTGACCCTCACAGTGAAGAGGTTCCTCCTGATGTTGAGGTGGAACCTCCTGTGCTGTAGTTTCCATCCACTGCCCCTTTTCCTTCCTATTCCAGGGTGCAAGTGAGCAGAGCCTGTCCCCTCCCTCTTGACACCCAGCCCTCCAGATTTTTATAAACATTTATTAAATCCCTTGGTTTTGCAATTAGTCCAGCACCTGCCTAAGTCCTTGCTGTCTCTGTAAGAAAAGGCAGGAAGACAAGACATCAGCGATTTCATCCCCTTCTCACAGCAGCCCACACTTTCTAAGCCTACGAGTGAAATCTCAGCAGCTTCACCAACTTGATATCCAACCTTACAGAAATCACTTCAGGAAGCACTGAAAACTAATTGCATTTGTCTTTAAAATTACTCCTGTGGCTGATTAGCAGCAGGAGCAGGGAAGTCATTCTGCCCTGGACTCAGCACTGGTCAAGCCACACCTTGAGACCTGTGTCCAGTTCTGGGACCCCCAGTTTAGGAAAGAATTGCTGGAAGGTGTCCAGAGAAGGGCAAGAAAGCTGGGGAGGGGTCTGTAGCACAGCCCTGTGAGGAGAGGCTGAGGGAGCTGGGGGTGCTTAGCCTGGAGCAGAGGAGGCTCAGGGAGACCTTCTTGCTGTCTACAACTCCCTGAAGGGAGACTGTAGCCAGGTGGGGGCTGGTCTCTTCTCCCAGACAAACTATGACAGAACAAGAGGACACAGTCTCAAGCTGCGCCAGGGGAGGTTTAGGCTGAATGTTAGGAAGAAGTTCTTCACAGAAAGTAATTGGCCATTGGAATGTGCTGCCCAGGGAGGTGGTGGAGTCACCATCACTGGAGGTGTTTAAGAAGAGACTGGATGAGGCACTTGGTGCCATGGTTTAGTTGATTAGATGGTGCTGGGTGATAGGTTGGACTTGATGATCTCTGAGGTCTTTTCCAACCTGGTCAGTTCTGTATCCTGTCGTGACAAATCATGGTGCTTAACTCTTCCACCCTGGTGATCACAACAATCTCCTAGATGTCTACACTTGGGCTGCCACTTTGTCACTGCTCCAGCAAAACCAGGCTTAATGTGGCTCCGAGCCAGCATACTGCCTGCAGCAGCTCCAGCCTGGAATAATGATTTATATATTGTCTATCCATATAAATCCATGCATGGATTTAAAACCCAAAGGCCATCAGATCTGAAGTGTGCTGCTCTAGGTTTAAAGCAGGAGCTGTGGACTGCAATTAAGTACAGGTTAGAGGGTGACCTGCTGGAAAGCAGCTCTGCAGAGAAGGACCTGGGAGTGCTGGTGAACAAGTTCACCACGAGCCAGCAATGTGTCCTCGTGGCCAAAAAAGCCCTAAGGGACATTAAGAAGAGGTTAGGGAAGGTTCCCTTTCCCCTCTACTCTGCCCTAGTCAGGCCATGTCTGGACCACTGTACCCAGTTGCAAGAGAGACACGGAACTACTGGAGAGAGTCCAGCTGAGGGCTACAGAGGTGATGAGGGGAGTGAAGCATCTGTCTTACAAAGAAAGGCTCAGAGAGCTGGGGCTGTTTAGTCCCTCATATGCTGAGGGGCACCAGAAGTGGACACAGTGCTGCAGGTGGGGTTTCAGCAGAGCCGAGAGGCAGAATCCCCTCCCTGTCCTGCTGCCTTCTGGGCTGCAAGTGACCATTGCCAGCTCATGTTGAGTTTATCATCAACTGACACCCCCAGTCCTTCTCCCCCAGACTACTCTCAAGATTTGCATTTCATTGTTTCTTCTCTAGACCAAGCTGTCCTGTGATCTCTAAGGGAAAGCTACTACACAAGAAATCCAGACTGATGGAATTTCCCAGAGGAGGGGAAAGGTCATAATACATGAGAATGGCCTGTCCCCCAAAGGTAAAAAGATTCTGGGAAGGGAATTAGCAAGTCTCATTGACAGGGCTTTAAACTAGCTTCGAAGGGGGAGGGTCGGAAACCAGTGCCCTCAGGCAGGAGTCTGGAGGTGATAAGCTAGAGCTAGAGGTGAAACCAGCAGCCCAGCTGCAGTGCATGTACACTAATGCACGAAGCATGGGTAACAAACAAGAGGAGCTGGAAGCCTTGTTGCAGCAAGAAAGTTATGATGTAGTTGCCATCACAGAGACGTGGTGGGACGACTCGCATGACTGGAGCGCTGCAATTGACGGCTACTGGCTCTTCAGGAGAGACAGGCAAGGAAGAAGGGGTGGAGGGGTGGCCCTGTACGTCAGGGAGGCACTGGATGCTGTTGAGATGGAGATCAGGGATGATAGGGTTGAGTGCTTGTGGGTGAGAATTAGAGGGAAGACCAACAGGGCAGACATCCTGGTTGGCGTCTGTTATAGACCACCCAACCAGGAGGAGGATGTCGATGAGGCATTCTATAGGCAGCTTAAGGCTGTCTCAAGATCACCTGACCTCGTTCTCATGGGTGACTTCAACCTGCCTGATATCTGTTGGGATCTCAACACAGCAGAGAGGAGGCAGTCTAGGAGGTTCTTAGAGTGCATGGAGGACAGCTTCTTATCCCAGGTGCTGCGTGAGCCTACCAGGGGTAAGGCTATGCTTGACCTCCTCTTCACCAATAGGGAAGGGCTGGTGGGTGATGTGGTGGTCGGAGGGTGTTTAGGCACCAGTGACCACGACATAATAGAGTTTTCAGTATGCAGCCAAGCCAAGAGGGGTAGCAAGAAGACCTCCACTCTGGACTTCCGGAGGGCAGACTTCAGGCTGCTCAAGGAACTAATTCAGAAGGTTCCTTGGGAATCAGCCCTTAAAAACAAAGGGGTCCAGGAGAGCTGGACCTACTTCAAGGAAGAACTATTGAAGGTGCAAGAACAGGCTGTGCCGGTGTGCCGGAAGATGAGCCGCCGGGGCAGACGGCCAGCCTGGATGGGCAATGAACTTTTAATAGAACTTAGGGAAAAAAAGAGGGTGTATCATCTTTGGAAGAAAGGGGAGGCAACCTACAGAATGTTTAGGGATGTTGCTAGGTTGTGCAGGAAGAAAATTAGGGAGGCAAAAGCCCATTTAGAACTTAGACTGGCCTCTGCTGTGAAGGACAACAAAAAGTCCTTCTATAAATACATCAATAGCAAGAAGAAGGGCAAGGACAACCTCCACTCCTTGGTTGACACGGAGGGGAACGTTGTAACAAAGAATGAGGAAAAGGCAGAGGCACTTAACACCTTCTTTGCCTCAGTCTTCACTAGCAGGGCAGAACGTCTTCCAGACAGCTGGCCTGCAGAGCTGGCAGAAGGAGCCAGAGAGCTGCATAGTTTCCCACTGCTCCAAGAGGAAGTTAGAGATCTACTGAGCCGCTTGGACCCCCACAAGGCCATGGGACCGGATGGGATCCATCCTAGGGTGCTGAGATTGCTGACAGATGAGCTGGCCAAGCCACTTTCCATCATTTTTCAGCAGTCCTGGCTCACTGGAGAGGTCCCAGAAGACTGGAAGCTGGCTAACGTGGTGCCCATCCACAAGAAGGGCCGGTTGGATGAGCCAGGGAATTATAGGCCTGTCAGCCTGACCTCAGTGCCAGGCAAGATTATGGAACGGGTCATCTCGAGTGCGATCACACAGCACTTACAGGATGGCCAGGGGCTCAGGCCTAGCCAGCATGGATTTAGGAGGGGCAGGTCCTGCCTGACCAACCTGATCTCCTTCTATGATCAGGTGACCCGCCTGGTGGATGTGGGGAGGCCTGTGGATGTGGTCTACCTGGACCTCAGCAAGGCCTTTGACACCGTTCCCCACAGCAAACTCCTGGCCAAGCTGGCAGCCCGTGGCTTGGACAGGAGCACACTGCGTTGGGTTAGGAACTGGCTGGAGGGCCGAGCCCAGAGAGTAATGGTGAATGGCACCACATCCAGCTGGCGGCCTGTCACTAGTGGTGTGCCCCAGGGATCAGTACTGGGCCCCATGCTCTTCAACATCTTTATTGATGATCTGGATGAGGGCATTGAGTCCATCATCAGTAAATTTGCAGATGACACCAAGCTGGGGGCAGCAGTTGATTTGCTGGAGGGCAGAGAGGCTTTGCAGAGGGACCTCGACAGGCTGGACAGATGGGCAGAGTCCAAGGGCATGAGATTTAACACATCCAAGTGCCGGGTTCTGCACATTGGCCACAACAACCCCAGGCAGTGCTACAGGCTGGGGTCCGAGTGGCTGGAGAGTGGCCAGGCAGAGAGGGACCTGGGGGTGCTGGTTGATTGTAGGCTGAACATGAGCCTGCAGTGTGCCCAGGCAGCCAGGAAGGCCAGTGGCATCCTGGCTTGCATCAGGAACAGTGTGGCCAGCAGGAGCAGGGAGGTCATTGTGCCCCTGTACACTGCACTGGTTAGGCCGCACCTTGAGTACTGTGTCCAGTTCTGGGCCCCTCAGTTTAGGAAGGATGTTGACTTGCTGGAACGTGTCCAGAGAAGGGCAACAAAGCTGGTGAGGGGTTTGGAACACAAGCCCTATGAGGAAAGGCTGAGGGAGCTGGGGTTGCTTAGCCTGGAGAAGAGGAGACTGAGGGGTGACCTTATTGCTCTCTACAACTACCTGAAGGGAGGTTGTAGCCAGGCAGAGGTTGGCCTCTTCTCCCAGGCATCCAGCACCAGAACAAGAGGACACAGTCTCAGGCTGTGCCAGGGCAGGTTTAGGCTGGATGTTAGGAAGAAGTTCTACACGGAGAGAGTGATTGCCCATTGGAATCGGCTACCCGTGGAGGTGGTGGAGTCACCTTCACTGGAGGTGTTCAGGAGAAGACTTGATGGGGTGCTTGGCTGTATGGTCTAGTTGTTGGGTGGGTTGGATTGTTTGATGGGTTGGACGCGATGATCTTGAAGGTCTCTTCCAACCTGGTGTATGTATTATTATGTATTATTATTATAATTCCCCTTTATTAGCACTTCAACTATTGATCTCAGAATTAAGTTAAATCCCTGAGAACACTTTCTAGCAATATCAAAATTAGATACCTCTGCTCCCTGCTGACATTAATGTGATTACTCTGCGCAGTTCCATGTGGCCCGAACCAGACAATGCTGAATCACAGAATGTGAGAGGTTCACAGTATCACAGGTTGGAAGGGACCTCCAGAGATCATCCAGTCCAAAGCAGGATCACCCAGGGCAGTCTGCACAGGAATGCATCCAGGTGGGTTTGGAAAGTCTCCAGAGAAGGAAACTCCACAACCTCTCTGGGCAATCAGCTCCAGGGCTCCATCACCCTCCCTGTAAAGAAGTTTCTCCTCATGTTGAGGTGAAGACTTCTCTGTTCAAATTTGTATCCATTGTTCCTTGGCTTATCACTGTGTACCACCTAAAAGAGCTTGGCCCCCTCCACTTGATACCCACCCCTCAGCTATTGATAGCCATTGATCAGATCCCCTCTCAGCCTTCTCCAGACTAAACAGCCCCAGGGCTCTCAGTCCCTCTTCACAGGGGAGAAGCTCATAGACTGAGAAAAATCTGAAGAAGATTGCCCATCTTGGAGAGAGCAAAACCATTCTTAAGTAAACAAGTGAGAGAGCTGCAGCTAAACCAGGCACGAGCTAACAGGAGCAACTCTGGACTTCTTTCAGCTTTCATAATCTTAGTCACTGTGCCTGGAGGAGTTAAAAAAGGGACTGGATGTGGCACATGAAGCCATGGTTTAGTTAGTCATGAGGTGTTGGGTGACAGGTTGGGCTTGATGATCTCTGAGGTCTTTTCCAACCTGACTGATTCTATGATCTTTACACCACTGTGCTCCTTTTTATGTTTCACAGCTCACAAATTCTGAATGGAGAACAAATCAGAACATTAACTATTCCTTAATTTTTAAATGCAAAATGACAGCTGCCCTTCTGCCAAGGTACCAAAATTAAAACATTTTAAAAGATGAAGAGAAAAAAAAAAGACAGAGAGAGAGAGAGAAATATCCTATGAGCCAAAAAATTCAAAGGCACAAGAAAGCTAGCTTTGATTTCTTGCTATGTAAGCATCAGGCTTTATATAGGGCCCATTTTTACACTCTAAGCTTGGCTGTATCTCATTTTGCTTTTACATCCAGAATGTGCCAGCTCTCTAAAGGATGCTTATTTGTGGTGCTTTCATTAGGAAGGGGACAAATTTAGGCACACTAGAAACCTGAACATTCAGGATGTGCACAAGTGCACAAACAAGTAGTGCTAGTCAGGACCTGGAAAGAAAAGTGGGGCTTAAAAATAGATCTGAAACACAGGCAAGCAAAAGCAGGCTCCTCCTGTGACTGGTCCCACCTGTAACTGCTCTCTCCACACATACACCTTCCAAGTGGTGAGTTGCTGGAATGTGTCCAGAGAAGGGCAATAAACCTGGGGAGGGTTTGGAGCACAGCCCTACAAGGAGAGGCTGAGGGAGCTGGAGTTGCTCAGCCTGGAGAAGAGGAGGCTCAGGGGAGACCTTCTTGCTGTCTACAACTCCCTGAAGGGAGGTTGCAGCCAGGTATGGGTTGGAATCTTCTCCCAGGCAAGCAGCACCAGAACAAGAGGACACAGTCTCAAGCTGTGCCAGGGGAGGTTTAGGCTGGATGTTAGGAAGCAATTATTCACAGAAAGAGTTACTGACCATTGGAATGGGCTGCCCAGGGAGGTGGTGGAGTCACCATCACTGGAGGTGTTTAGGAAGAGACTGGATGAGGCACTTGGTGCCATGCTTGAGTTGATTAGATGGTGTTGCGTGATAGGTTGGACTCGATGATCTCGAAGGTCTTTTCCAATCTGGTTAATTCAATTCAATTCAATTCAATTCAATTCAATTCCATTCAATTCAATTAAATTCAATTCAATTCAATTCAATTAAAAAAAAGCCTTTTTGCCCTGTTTCAACCAGTTACTGAGAGAATTTATGATTAATACTTGTGAAGGCCAAAAGAGAACATCATTATAGTAGCAACATGGAAAACACAATACCATGGTAATGGATGGCTCAGAAGGACAATCTGTACCCTCAGATTTACCTGGCTACCACAGAGTCTCAGGGATGCTACTGCAGTTAAAGATTCAATAAATATTAAAGTCAAAATCTTGCTGTTTACCACAGACCACAAAGCCTTAATAGAAAACAAGAAAATGTAATGCAGATAGGGCAGATGGGTGCCAACAGAGAGAAGCAAATTCCCTGCACAAAGAGCATGCAGCCAGCTCCTGGCACTTAGAAAAAGCACCCCCAAATTCCCACACTGGGGCTACAGACATTGCTGAATCACAGAATGTTAGGGGTTGGAAGGGACCTCCAGAGATCATCCAGTTCAACCACCCTGCCAGAGCAGGGTCACCCAGGGCAGGCCACACAGGAACACACCCAGAAGGGTTTTCAAAGTCTCCAGAGGAGACTCCACAACCTCTGTGGGCAGCCTGCTCCAGTGCTCTGTTACCCTCACCATACAGAAGTGTGTCCTCATGTCGAGGTGGAATCTCCTGTATTCCAGCTTGTACCTGTTGGTCTTTGTCCTGCCACTGGGCACCACCAAGAAGAGCCTGGCACCTTCATCCTGACACCCACCCCTCAGATATTTACAGACATTGATCAGATTCCCCTCTCAGCCTCCTCTTCTTCAGACTAAACAGCCCCAGGGCTCTCAGTCTTTCATCACACTGTTAAAAGTGTCAGCTGCTAAGAGTCATTTACACCCAAAGGTGGTTGCATAATGTTATCATGTAGGCATCCTGATATAATTAACTATTAATTAAATCATACAGATGAGCAGAATTGTCCTTGCAGGCAGAGAGACCTTCTCCTGAATTATCATTAGCTAAAATGTTATTGAATAAACACAGGAGAAGAAAATATGATCCATGCTCATTGCTGCTGGGCTCTCTTAGTCAAAAAAAAAAGGTGATGTTCCAAAATGACACCACATCAGTTAGGAAGATGGTCAGAAAGAAACAAAACACTTCTTTCAAAGGCAAACTTGCTGCTTTGCAGTGACAGCACCAGCAATACTGGATCCAAATGAGACACAAATACCTGAAACATCAGTAGACACAGACCTCAACAGGAGCTCTCAATGTGCACTTGCAGCCCGGAAAGCCAATCAGATCCTGGGCTGCAGCAAGAGAAGTGTGGCCAGCAGGGCAAGAGAGTGGATTCTCCCCCTCTACTCAGCTCTGGTGAGACCCCACCTGGAGTACTGCGTCCAGTTCTGGAGCCCCTATTACAAGAGGGATATGGACGTGCTGGAAGGTGTCCAGAGAAGGGCCACGAGGATGAGCAGAGGGCTGGAGCACCTCTCCTGTGAGGGCAGACTGAAGGAGTTGGGGCTGTTCAGTCTGGAGAAGAGAAGGCTCCGAGGTGACCTCATTGTGGCCTTCCAGTACCTGAAGGGGGCCTACAGGAAGGCTGGGGAGGGACTTCTCAGGATCTCAGGCAGTGATAGGACTAGGGGGAATGGAATGAAGCTGGAGGTGGGGAGATTTAGGCTGGACATGAGGAGGAAGTTCTTCCCCATGAGAGTGGTGAAGCCCTGGAATGGGTTGTCCAGGGAGGTGGTTGAGGCCCTGTCCCTGGAGGTGTTTAAGCCCAGGCTGGACGAGGCTCTGGCCAGCCTGATCTGGCGTGGGGTATCCCTGCCCATGGCAGGGGGTTGCAACTAGATGATCCTTGTGGTCCCTTCCAACCCTGACTGATACTATGATACTTTGTTTTCTAAACCTAACCTAAAGGAACTACAAAGAAATCGTTCACATCTTCCCCCCGCCCCTTTTCACAGAGGTAAACGTGGAGCTGTAAATCACAGCAGGAGACAAAGACAGCTTCAGAAGCAAGCTGCCCCTCTAGGGCCTCTCCAGGAGATTTGAAAGAGTTTGCAACAAGTGCAAGTTTCATAAATGATGCAAGGACACAACCAAAGCCTGCATGTCCTGTGCGTAGGGAGCAGTCTGCACAAGGTCATCACAGAACCCTGCCAAGCAAAATAAACCCCAGAAAATTCACAACACAACCAACAGGTGCAGAAAAGATAACACTGAAAAGTTTCCTCTGTGTTTGGAGGATGTTAATTGGAACAGTAAAAGCCAATTCAGAGCCTGAATTTCTCCTGTGCCTCTTGACCCTGCCAACTCACAGAGAGCCAATGGGATCCTGGGGTGCATCAAGGAAAGTGTGTCCAGAGGTCTAGGGAGGTTCTTCTACTCCTCTACCCTGCCATGGTGAGACCACACCTGGAATGTTGTGTCCAGTTCTGGGCTCTCCAGTTCAAGAGAGACAGAGACCTGCTGGAGAGAGTCCCACAGAGAGCCACAAGGATGATTAGGGGATGTGAGCATCTCCCCTGTGTAGAGAGACTGAGAGCCCTGGGGCTGTTTAGTCTGGAGAGAAGGCTGAGAGGGGATCTGACCAATGTCTACCAATAGCTGAGGGGTGGGTGTCAAGAGGAGGGGACCAAGCTCTTTTGGGTGGTGCTTATTAATAAGCCAAGGATCAATGGATACAAGCTTGAACAGAGAAGCTTTCACCTCAACAGGAGGAGAAACTTCTTTGCAGTGAGGGTGACAGAGCCCTGGAGCAGGCTGCCCAGAGAGGTTGTGGAGTCTCCTTCTCTGGAGACTTTCCAAACCCACCTGGATGCATTCCTGTGCAGACTGCCCTGGGTGATGCTGCTCTGGCAGGGGGTTGGACTGGATGATCTCTGGAGGTCCCTTCCAACCTCTGATGTACTGTGAGACTGTGCTACCCCTGTGCTCCCAGAGGAGAAGCAGGCTGCATCCTTGTCAGGGTATGGTAACCCTGCATTGAGATCTGAGACCTCTCACTGCTTGCAAGGAAAGATTTTGCAGTTTGTGGCAAAAATCATTTGGTGCTGGCTTGGAAAATGGCAAATATTGCATCCAGTCTGGGGGCCCTCTCTTCAGCAAAGTCATTGAGTGTGTACAAATAAGAGCAAGAAAGCTGGGGAAGGGCCTGGAGAACGGATCTGCTGAGGAGAGGCTGAGGGAACTGGAGTTGCTTAGCCTGCAGAAAACGTTCAGGGAGACCTCCTCACTCTCTGCAACTCCCTGAAAGGATGTTGGAGTGAAGTGGAGGTTGGTCTTTGCTCCCAAGTGATAGGACAAGAGGAAATGGCCTCAGGTTGTGCAAAGGGATGTTTAGATTATACCTAAGGAAAAATTTCATCCCCAAAAGTGTTGTCCAGCCCTGGAAGTGCCTCATCCAGGCTCTTCTCAAACACCTCCAGTGATGGTGACTCCACCACCTCCCTGGGCAGCACATTCCAATGGCCAATCACCCTTTCTGGGAAGAATTTCTTGTTAGCATCCAGCCTAACAGATTCACCAGCTTCTCAACCACCAGCACCCCCAAGTCCTTGCCAGCTGGTCCCAGTCAGTTGGAGCAGCTGGTCTGTACCAACCCCCAGTGAGATACGCACCACCTTTGAACCGTGATGGAATTTCAGCAGAAGACCATCACAACTCACCAACCAGCTCTAGCCAAATCAGCTTGATCCTCAAACAAAGGATGGAAAAGAGTAAAATGTGTTGTCCTAGCACTGAGAGTGTCTTTTCAGACTCAAAGTGGAGTCAAGCATTAGTGTGCTTTGTTTCTCTTCCTTTAGAAAAAAAGGAGATAAAGTTGCTCCATTATTTATAGTTAATCAATAATTCAACGGCAGACGTTGCCTCTATTTATAATTCCCATGTTCAAATAGAGTGCACTGATTACTTCTTCTCTTCTTCAAGTACCATGCAGCAACATCTGGGACTTTATTTGGGGAGGGAAAAAATCCATTAGAGGTGAAATTAAAAATAAATCAATCTACAGAATCTACGAGCTCAGAACCCAAGTGGGCCTCAGCTGAGGATGGGGAAGCTGACTGGTAGCTAACAAGACCTCCAGCCTCAGTTTGTGACCGCTGGGGTCTGACCTCCCAAGTGGCCTCAAGGAGAGCAGACGAAGATGGGGATGAAATGAAAGTATAGCCAGGTAGAGGTTGTAGTGTCACATCTGCAGCCAAGCTGACACCAGTTGCTTCTTTCTCCTCTTCCTCCCTCAGTTTTACCCATCTCTCTCCCTCCAGCCTACACTGCCAGGAAAGGGATGTCTGTCATCTTAGCCCTGGGAGAACAGCAGCAGACATGGTTCCCTGTTTCCAGGAAGAATCTTGAAGAGCGAGCTGCCTCTGGATCTGCCTCACCCCTGTTCTGGTTCTTGCTTTTCAGTCCTCCAGAAACAGTGCAGGTTATTTGTTATGGCTGCCAGGTCACCCCTCTGAGTGATGACATCCCCATCACTACCTGCAGCAATCACTACCCCTCAAGCAGCCCCTACTCCAGGCAGCAATCAAGGGATAAGCAGAGCAGAAGAGAGGAAATCCATCCTACAAGAAATGAAGTTATATTAAAATGGCTGACAGAAGATGGGGTGGGGAATGACAAGAAAAGAATGAGTTAAGTCCACACAAGACCAGCTGCAGGGTAAGGCACCTGGGCTGGAACAATCCTCATTATCAGTCCAGACTGGGGGATGATGAATTTGAGAGCAGCCCTGCAGAAAAGGACTTTGAGGTGCTGGGGGATGAGAAGCCAGACAGGAGCCAACACTGTGAGCTTGCGGCCCAGAAGGCCAATGGCAGCCTGGGCTGCATCAAAAGCAGCATGGCCAGAGATGGAGAGAGGAGATTCTGCCCCTCTGCTCTGCTGAGACCTCACCTGGAGTGCTGCATCCAGCTCTGGAGCCCTCAACACAGCAAGGACATGGACCTGATGGAGAGGGTCCAGAGGAGGCCCATGGAAATGACCAGGGGGCTGGAACACCTCTGCTACGAGGACAGGCTGAGAGAGCTGGGGGTGTGCAGTATGGAGTAGAGAAGGCTCCAGGGAGACCTAATAGCAGCCTCACAGTTCCTGAAGGGGGCTACAAGAAGGCTGCAGGAGAACTGTTTGCAAAGGCCTGCAGTGAAAGGACCAGGGGCAATGGTTTGAAACGAGAACAGAGCAGATTTAGATTGGATGTTAGGAACAAGTTCTGCACTATGATGGTGGTTGAACATTGAAACAGGTTACTTGGAGAGGTAGTTGAGGTCCCATCTCTGGAGATATTCAATACCAGGCTGGACAAGGCTCTGAGGAACCTGATTCAGTAGAGGATGTCCCTGCTGACTGCAACGGGGTTGGACTGGATGACCTTTGGAGGTCCCTTTCAACCTAAACCATTCTATGATGCTATCATTTTTGTTCTCAGACTACAAGACTACTGCTTTGACTTCACATCCCATGTATGTTTTCAAACTGACCCACACTGTGGTCAGATGCTTGTAACACCACACAGGTTCAGCAAACTAGGAATTCCTGCTGGTGTAATTTTCCAGCCTCAGGATGATCTGCAACTGAGTTAAAGGGCCAAGGAATTTCCTACTTGAGATTCTCTTTATTTCTCAGTGAGGCAAGCAACAATTGGAGGAAGGAAACACTGAGGCAGGACCTTTCAGAAGTCAGAAGTTGTTCTTGTAAAGCAGAACAGCAGCATAACCCAGGAAAACCCACATATAATTACAGGTCAAAAAGCTGAAACAAATTAAGAGGGGGGAAGGAACCAAAACTTTAACAGTCTGGAAGACCCACACAATACCAAAGACAAGTAGAACAAACCTGTGTTTCTAAGCAGAACAAGTAGCAAATTTAACAAAGCTGGGGAGGGGTCTGCAGCACAGCCCTGTGAGGAGAGGCTGAGGGAGCTGGGGTTGCTTAGCCTGGAGAAGAGGAGGCTCAGGGGAGACCTTATTGCTCTCTACAACTACCTCAAGGGAGATTGTAGCCAGGTGGGGGTTGGCCTCTTCTCCCAGGCAAGCAGCACCAGAACAAGAGGACACAGTCTCAAGCTGCACCAGGGGAGGTTTAGGCTGGATGTTAGGAAGAAGTTCTTCCCAGAAAGGGAGATTGGCCATTGGAATGTGCTGCCCAGGGAGGTGGTGGAGTCCCCATCCCTGGAGGTGTTCAAAAAGGGATTGGAAGTGGCACCTGAAGCCATGGTTTAGTTAGTCATGAGGTGTTGGGTGATAGGTTGGACTTGATGATCTCAAAGGTCTCTTCCAACCTGGTTAATTCTATTCTATTCTATAACTGAAAGCTGACAACAAACCCAAACATAAACAAACCAAAACATTAACAGTCTCAAAGACCAACGCAATACCAGAAGCAAGTAGAACAAATCTATGTTTATAAGCAGAACAAGTAGAAAATTTAACTTAATTGAAAGCTAAGAAATGCAGCAATACACCAGGAGAAAGTCACACACTGAGTACTGAAATGGTCTGGGGGATTTGTTTTTCTTTTCTTTGAGGAAATAAGTACCTCAGATTTCAACTTTAAAAGAGGAGAAACCACTCATCTGAAGTCTTGTTTTGAACAGCATTCATGCTTAATGAATATGCTTTGGCAAGGCAGTGAGTGCTGTAGTCAAATCAACAGTTCATTAAACAAGACTGCTTTAATTGCTCTGAAAATATCACTGCTGCGTTTAGAGACAAAGAAGATTTCTCAGTGGAGAGAGTTGCTACTTCCAGGCGATCTGAAAGATTACAGGGTGTACCCTGAACGGTCCAAGAATAGCAGAAGGAAAATAAATGGAACACAGAATGGCTCAGGTTGGAAGGGGCCTCAGAGATCATCTGCTCCGACCTCCCCACCATGGGCAGGGACACCTCTCAACTAGACGCAGCTGCTCAAGTCCTCATCCAGCCTGACCTGCAACACCTCTAGGAAGGAGGCAGCCACAACCTCCCTGGGCAGCCTATTCCAGAGTCTCACCACTCTCCTACTGAAGAACTTCTTCCTCAGCTCCAGTCTAACCCTGCTCTCCCTCAGCTTCAAACTATTACTGTCTTGTCTCTAGACACCCTCATTAGAAGTCCCTCAGCAGCCTGTAGGCTCCCTTCAGGTATTGGAAGGCAGCTCTAAAGTCTCCCCAGAGTCTTCTAGGAACTGAACACCCCCAGCTCACTCAGCCTATACTTATAGCAGAAGTGCTCCAGCCCTGGGATCATCTTTGTGGCCTCCTCTGGAATCACTGCACCACCTCTTTGTCTTTCTTATGCTGGAGACACCAGAACTGGAGGCAGTATTTGAGGTGGGGTCTCACCAAATTAGAGTAAAGGGGCAGGATCCTCTCATATGAACCAGTTCAGTCTTATACAGACATAACAAAAAAAGAAAAAAGAAAGAAAGGTTTAACTGCAAGATGTTTACACACATTAAAAGAGAGTGCAGATCCTTCCAGTTCCTCTACAGCTAAGTTTGCTAAGTCATGTCCTCTAAAGATCAGAACAAGCTTTGTAAATCGTTGCAGAACAGGAGCCATTGGGTGTAAAAAACCCCCAAAACCTGTAGGCTTGGTATTGCTTTGCCATTGTTAGTTCAGAGAAAATTGATTCTATCCACTTGAACCAAACTGAGGGAACTAAAAAGCTGAGGTTCAACAAATGAAAACAAGCCAGTCGAGTCTGATGTGTCACTCTTAGAGTAGGGTCACGAGGATGAGCAGAGGGCAGGAGCTCCTCTCCTATGAGGACAGACTGAGGGAGTTGGGGCTGTTCAGTCTGGAGAGGAGAAGGCTCTGAGGAGACCTAATTGTGGCCTTGCAGTGTCTGAAGGGGGCCTACAAGAAAGCTGGGGAGGGACTTTTTAGGGTGTCAGGGAGTGACAGGACTAGGGGGGAATGGAAAAAAACTAGAAATGGGGAGATTCAGATTGGATGTTAGGAAGAAGTTGTTCCTCATGAGGGTGGTGAGACACTGGCACAGGTTGCCCAGGGAGGTGATGGAAGCCCCATCCCTGGAGGCTTTGAAGGCCAGGCAGGATGTGGCTGTGAGCAACTTGCTCTAGTGTGAGGTGTCCCTGCCCGTGGCAAGGGGGTTGGAACTGGATGATCCTTGAGGCCTCTTCCAACCCTGACAATTCTATGATTCTGTGATTCTATATGCCTAAGGTACCTTCACAACACCTGTTAAAACTCTATTCCCTGTAAATAAAAGTGTAATAAGTAACACCCATCAATTAGACCTAAATCAAGCTTGCATTAGTGCTCCACACCATGTGATGCTGTTCACAATTAGTTGCTGTGAAGAGGATTGTGTTGTCCCATGCAGGGGATTAGGATGCCACGCTGGAAGTGATCAGGAGCAGATGGATTTACAAGATTTTACTTTTATGGGAAGGCTGAGTGGGGCTTTTCCTACACTCTCCCCACAGTGCAGTAGTAGGAATCTTTCACAGCAAATATTTTGATTCTTTTTCAATAACAATTGCCAAAGGTACAGACAAAACACAAATAGAGGGGAATGAAGATCTCCCACTATTGAGAAGCTCAGGAAGCAAAACAAGCAGCTCTTTAGGCCACACTGAGTCCTGTGTCCAGTTCTGGGACCCTCAGTTTAGGAAAGATGTTGACTTTCTGGAACGTGTCTAGAGAATGGCAATGAGGCTGGGGAGGGGTCTGGAGCACAGCCCTGTGAGGAGAGGCTGAGGGAGCTGGGGTTCCTTAGCCTGGAGAAGAGGAGGCTCAGGGAGACCTTCTCGCTGGCTACAACTCCTTGAAGGGAGGTTGTAGCCAGATGGGGGTTGGTCTCTTCTCCCAGGCAACCAGCACCAGAACAAGAGGACACAGTCTCAAGCTGTGCCACGGGAGGTTTAGGCTGGAGGTGAAGAAGAAATTCTTCATAGAGAGATTGGCTGTTGGAATGTGCTGCCCAGGGAGGTGGTGGAGTCACCATCGCTGGAAGTGTTTAAGAGGAGTCTGGCTGAGGCACTTGGTGCCATGGTTTAGTTGATTAGATGGTGTTGGGTGATGGGTTGGACTCGATGCTCTTTGAGGTCTTTTCCAACCTGGTTAATTCTGTATTCTGCAAAGTTCCCAGCAGGCTGGGCTGTACCAAAACCAGTTGTGCCAGGTGAGGTTTTAGTTGGATAGCCAGCAAAATTGCTTCACTAAAGGGTTGTTAAGCACTGGATCAGGCCGCCCAGGGAAGTAGCGGTGTCACCTTGACTACTGCTTGAAGGGATTTGAAAGAGGTGCAGGTGTGGTGCTAAGGGACTTGGTTCTGTGGGGAGTTGGCAATGCTGGGTTAACAGTAGGACGTTGATGATCCTAGAAGTCTTTTCCAAACAAAATGATTCTATGGTTCTACAAAGATGTGCCTTGATTTAATCCTCATAACAGTGCATTGCCTACCAGAGTAAACTGAACCAGTGCAAGAATCCTTCCAATCCCTCACCTTAGGCACATGGCTTAAAAGAAACAAGCATGCTCCTACAGCATGCCTACAGCACAATTGGTCCCCAAGAAATTGTGCAAACACAAAATTTCTAGGTTAAAAGGGCCAAGTCCTTGAGGCTGATTAGAGTTTTGCTCCATCTTGTCTTCTCAAAGCTATTAGCAAGTAACTAGAGGCACTTTCAGAAATGGACTGACCTTTTGCTTTTACAATACGAAAGCTTAAATACAGAAAACCTTTGGAGACTAGAGATGTGATGGAAGGTACTGCAGGCTACTTGCCCTGATCCACACTTTCCTCTTCCCCACTCCATTCTCAGTACATTTTCCTGTGAACCTGAAGTCCTCAGCAAAAGGAACGATAGGTAAATTGAGGTCTGGCATCTTCACCTCTTCCTCAGTCATTTACACATGTAGAAAAAGTGGGCATTAGACCGTGAAGCAACTGGGGTGTTCACAATACCTATAGGAAACTGTCCGGCTCCAGGATCCCAGTATAAAGAGAGATGGACATACTAAAGAGTCCAGCAAAGGGCCATGAAGACTATGAAAAGACCAGAGCATCTCTCCCGTGAAGAAAGACAGAGAGCTGGGACTGTACAGAAGAGAAGACCTGAGGGGATCTCAGAAGGAAGAGCACACAGACAGAGCCAGGCTATTACCAGTAAGAAGTTCAGAGGCAGTGGGCACAGACTGAAATGCAGGAGATTCTCCTTGAACATCGGACACCACCTTTCTAGCACAAGGTGACGGCACAGCTTGCTCAGGGAGGCTGCAGCTTCCTTCCTTGGAAATAATCAAAAGCTGTCTGACCACAGTCTTGGGCAACCAGCTCTACGTGGTCCTGCTTGAGCAGGAGTGTTTAGCCAGGATGACCTCTTGAGGTCCCTTCCAACACTTCAACCATGCTCTGATTCTGTGAGGAGCAGCTGAGCAAGAAAGTGCCACTGCAATGCACCCCTCTCGAGAAATAAACTGCAGTCTACACTGCCCAAGCTGTTCAGGCTTCAAGAGCCTTACGAAATGCTGAGCTGCGGTTCCTGTCAGTGCAGCACTCTTTAGAACCAGGCTCAAAAGGTACAGATTGGGAACATTCCGAAAAGGTGTCACTACTGGATCAGTGCTTTCATTAAAAGGGATAAACTTAGGTTTCAGAACTACTTTTAGCAGTAATAAGGAAAACAAAAATAATCTCCTCCACCTTCTTACTATGCTTTGATATTAGATATAACTCACAGCAGTTAATAAGCCTCTAGCAAGGTTAATTAATGAGGTAATAACAATGGAGTATGAAAATATTTGCCTGGAGAAGAGGAGGCTCAGGGAGACCTTATTGCTCTCTACAATAAGAGACTTTTTAGGGTGTCAGGGAGTGATAGGACTGGAGGGAATGGAGCAAAACCAGAAATGGGGAGATGCAGATTGGATGCTAGGAAGAAGTTCTTCCCCATGAGGGTGGTGAGACCCTGGCACAAGTTGCCCAGGGAGGTGGTGGAAGCCTCATGCCTGGAGGTTTTTGCAGCCAGGCTGGATGTGGCTGTGAGCAACCTGCTGTAGTGTGAGGTGTCCCTGCCCATGGCAGGGGGGTTGGAACTGGATGATCCTTGAGGTCCCTTCCAACCTCAACAATTCTATGATTCTAATGCATCACCTAATACAGTGACTCTGCTGCATCAATTGTCACGTTCAGGCACATCTGAAGGGAAGCATCCATCTCAGGGGAGCAGGTTTAAATACCATTGGGCTTTCCCCACTGGAAATTTAAAGTCAGCAATTATTAACCTTTTGCAGAATAAAAATTTGGAAACAAATCTATGAAAGGATATTCCCTGCTGCCCCTGGGCATTCAATCAACACTTCTGAGCAGCTCCACAGCAGCTGGAGTAGATGACTCCACGTGGAATGAATCCCTAACTCAGTGTAACTACCCAAAACATCTTGCTGAGGCTGCAACCCACCAGCTCCCTTCCCCATCTCAATGTGCACAGGATACGTTAAGTCTACGCTGACCCAGGTTGCCCAGAGAGGTGGGAGAAGCCTGATCCCTGGAAACATTCCAGGTCAGGATGGAAAGGGCTCCCAGCAACCTAAGCTAGTTTAAGAGCACAAGCCCTATGAGGAGAGGCTGAGGGAGCTGGGGTTGCTTAGCCTGGCTCAGGGGAGCCAGAGGCTCAAGGGAGACCTTATTGCTCTCTACAACTACCTGAAGGGAAGCTGAAGCCAGGTGGGGGTTGGTCTCTTCTCCCAGGCAAGCAGCACCAGAACAAGAGGACACAGACCCAAGCTGCACCAGGGGAAGTTCAGGCTGGAGATGAGAAAGTTCTTCACAGAGAGAGTTGTTGAGCATTGGAATGGCCCAGGGAGGTGGTGGAGTCACGGTCCCTGGAGGTGTTCAGAAAAGGATTGGATGTGGCACTTGCAGCCATGGTTTAGTTAGTCATGAGGTGTTGGGTGACAGGTGGGACTTGATGATCTTTGAGGTCTTTTCTAACCTTATTGTTTCCATGATTCTATGTCTCTGTTCACTGTATTGGGGGCTGACAAGAAGACATTTAAAGGCCCCCTTCCAACCCAAACCATTCTGTGATACTCTGATTCTTGATTGTGGATAAATCTGTTTCTAGTTCACAAATAAAGCCTAAGAGTTTCTGTAGTCAGGTGGGGATTGGTCTCTTCTCCCAGGCACCCAGCACCAGAACAAGAGGACACAGTCTCAAGCTGTGCCAGGGGAGGTTTAGGCTGGATGTTAGGAAGAAGTTCTTCCCAGAAGGAGAGATTGGCCATTGGAATGGGCTGCCCAGGGAGGTGGTGGAGTCACCATCACTGGAGGTGTTTAAGAAGAGACTGGATGGGGTGCTTGGTGCCATGGTTTAGTTGATGAGATGGTGTTGGGTGATAGGTTGGACTTGATGATTTCAAAGGTCTTTTCCAACCTGGTTAATTCTGTATTCTGTGTGTTTCATCTGATTCTTCTGTCTCATTTCACAGCATCCTTGGTCTCTTGCTCATGTGGTAGGAATACTCAGGTGAAGGGCCACTTGAGGACAGTGTCCTGCAGATGCCCTCTTCCCTTGTGTGTTGCACTAGCTGGGGCAGTAACCTCAGCTCAGCTCTCGGTGTGGGAGGAGCAGCTCTAGCAGCAAGAGCAAATTCTGATGGCCTTGCAGCAAGGCTGGCTAGACAAGAAGTAGTTATCTTTTTTAATATAGGAGAGTGAATGGACCTCTTTCTAACTGAGAGTATCAGAAAGCAGATCTGTTGATTAAGTATGTGTCTCTTTTTTTTCTTTTCCCCCTCCTAGAAGTAATTTTGCAGTGAGTAACTGTTCCTTTGGTCTGTCTGAAGCTGGCATCTATTATTCATAAAGGCTAGACTGGCTTCAGTAAATAGAATTCTCTTCAGATAACACAGAGAAAATACTCTTTATTAGGCTCAGGTCCTTCATGCTGCTGGACAATAATTCAGATACTGTAGGTTTTCTTTGTGTTAGGCTAAATGGTTTGGATTATTTATTATTTAACTCTGTAATAAAAAAATGGCTGCTGCCCTTCCTCCTCCTACATAGAATCATAGGACTGTCAGGGTTGGAAGGGACCTCAAGGATCATCCAGTTCCAACCTCCCTGCCATGGCCAGGGACACCTCACACTAAATCAGGTTGCCCAGGGACACATCCAGCCTGGCTTTCAAAACCTCCAGGGATGAGGCTTCCACCACCTCCCTGGGAACCTGTTCCAAGCAGGCAATCAGCCAGAAAGTTAAATAAAGGCAGCATGGAGTGGCTACCCAGCTTGAGAGGTCCATGTTTCTTTCCCAGGTCCTTTTGGGAAACCTTTAGTTCAGATTTAAACTCTCTTTCTAAAGCACTGTGAGTTGGGAACAACTCTTTTGCAATCCAAGCTGGTTTTTTGGTGGCTGTATACATGCCTTGCTCTGCCCTGTAGCAGACTTCTGTCAGGCTTCTGACAACAGCATGGAAAATAAGGAAAGCTTCCCACTGGAAGTATCTGATTAAGGAGTCAAAAATACCCTGAAGGTCATCAAGATTGCATCAGTGGGAGATCTCAAGAGTTGTGGCATGAGATAATGTAATTAAAGGCCGACACTGTAATGCAGAAATAATTGATGACACGTTCTGGATGAACTCATGTATTTCCTGGCACTTGCTTAACTCTGTGTGTACGACATCCTGTGATGCTCCTTTTTCAATTACCTTCTCACTTGTTGTTAATTGGAAGTAAAAATAAATCTCTTTGTGGGGAAGAATTTTCTCATCATCCCCTTTTCCATGCATTGTGCTCAGTAAATGAAGCCAGGGATGCTACCCTACTCCTGTCTCATTAACAGATTGATTCAGAGCAGCACCGAGCATCCCTTGCTCTAATTCTCTCGCTGACAATTGAAAGCACACAGAGCCACAGCAGAAGATGAAATGTTTGACACCACCTTACAGAAGGATCCTGGAATCACAGAATGTTTGTAGTAGTACAGTACAGTATTACCAAGGTTGGAAGAGAAAGTGCAAAAGTCCAATGCCCCTGTCAGGGTGTAAAAAAATTTCTGCTATCAAGTCTAAATCTCTCCTCTTTCAGTCTAAAACCACCATCCCTGGGTAATGAAGGTGGTCAAAATCATAGAATCAATAAGGTTGGAAAAGACCTCAGAGATCATCAAGTCCAATCTATCACCCAACACCTCATAAGTAACTAAACCACGGCTTCAAGTGCCATTTCCAGTCCCTTTTTGAACACCTCCAGTGATGGTGACTCCACCACCTCCCTGGGCAGCACATCCCAGTGGCCAATCTCTCTTGCTGGGAAGTATTTCTTCCTAACATCCAGCCTAAACCTCCCCTGGCACAGCTTGAGACTGTGTCCTCTTGTTCTGGTGCTGGTTGTCTGGGAGAAGAGACCAACCCCCACCTGGCTACAACCTCCCTTCAAGGAGCTGGAGAGAGCCACAGGGTCTCCTCTGAGCCTCCTCTTCTCCAGGCTAAGCAACCCCAGCTGCCTCAACCTCTCCTCACAGGGCTGTGCTCCAGACCCCTCCCCAGCCTCATTGCCCTTCTCTGGACATTTTCAAGTGTCTCAATGTCCTTCTAAAATTGAGGAGCCCAGAACTGGACACAGGACTCAAGGTGTGGCCTAACCAGTGCTGAGCACCAGGCATAATGACTTCCCTGCTCTTGCTGGCCACACTGTTCCTGATGCAGGCCAGGATGCCATTGGCCTTCTTGTCCACCTGGGCACACTGCTGGCTCATGTTCAGCCTACTACCTACCAGTACCCCCAGGTCCCTCTCTGCCTGGCTGCTCTCCAGCCACTCTGACCTTAGCCTGTAGCACTGCATGGGGTTGTTGTGACCCAAGTGCAGCACCTGGCACTTGGACTTGTTGAATGCCATCCTGTTGGACTCTGCCCATCTGTGCAGCCTGTCAAGGTCCCTCTACAGAGCCCTTCTACCCTCTAACAGATCAACTCCTGCTCCCAACTCGGTGTCATCTGCCAATTTACTGCTGATGGGCTCAATGCCCTCATCCAGATCATCAATAAAGATATTGAACAGGATGGGGTCCAGCACTGATCCCTGGGGGACTCCACTAGTGCCTGGCCGCCAGCTGGATGTGGCACCATTCACCACCACTCTCTGGGCTAAGCCTCCAGCCAGTTCCTAACCCAGGGCAGAGTGCTGCTGTCCCAGCCAGGGGCTGCCAGCTTGGCCAGGAGTTTGCTGTGGGGATGGTGTCAAACACTTGAAAACAACAGGCAATGAAACCCACTCTGAGCACAGGCTGGTGGCAGCTACACTTCAAGTGACTGACTTGGGGAATCTACTACACACTGCTGTTGCATCTCCACAAGGAGCTTCACAAACAACAAAGGCTGAGGAAACCCAGGTGAGCAAAGCATTCATCATTCCTGTGGCCTTCCTGTAAGGAAGCTGAAGCTTTAAAAAAGGTCAACTACTGCTGCTATTGACATGTAGAAGGTTAACTGTCCATCAAATGAATGGCAGCACCTCTGCCTGCTGTGAATCACTGCAGCACTCATTTCACTTTACTAGAAAGACTGCAAATTGTTTTGGCAATCTTTGCTATGCTTTAAAGCATTTCCCAAATATTAAACAAACAAGAATCCCCCACAAAGGTTCAAGATTCAGTGGAATACTAAGAAGAAAATCCAAAACTCATGTCCTTCACTTACTGTTCAGCAACAGATGTTATTACAGGGTCACAGGATGTTAGGGGTTGGAAGGGACCTCCAGAGATCATTGAGCTTTGCAGAGAAGCTGCCCCAAGCAGAAACAACATATTCACTTATGGACAACCTGCCACTTGTGATAGATGTCTTATGAAAGCACCACCTGGATCTTTCTGGTTCCCAGACATCAGTTAAGCACTACATGTCAAGCCCAGAGAACATTGTACTTGAAAGCTGTTAGATGGGGGTGGAGGCTGTCAAACACAGCAGATAAAATCTTTGTGCTTTCAGAGCTGCCTTATCAATATTTTGGAGCAAACAATGCTGGAAACCAGTTGGGAGTGAACCTGTGGCTGTGTGCCAGCAACCAACTCAAATTCTTAGTAACTAGATGAGAAACATAAGAGACAACACCGTGCTAAAGAGAAGCACAAGGCTTGTCTTCACATGAGTACTACCCCAACTTTTTTGTCCCAACTCTTCCAGATGTTGAGGGGAAGACAGTAACAAAAGATGGGGGAAAGGCAGGGGTACTTAATAACTTCTTTGTCTCAACCTTCAATAGTGGGACACGTTGTCTTCAGGACAAGTGGCCTTCTGACCTGGCAGGTGGAGCCAGGGAGCAGTATAGTCCTCCTGTAATCCAGGAGGAAGCAGTAAGTGACTTGCTGAGACACTTGGATCCTCACAAGTCCATGGGACCAGACGGGATCCATCCTAGGGTGCTGAGAGAGCTGGCAGATGAGCTGGCCAGGCCACTCTCCATCATTTACCACCAGTCCTGGCTCACTGGAGAGGTCCCAGATGACTGGAAGCTGCCAACGTGGTGCCCATCCACGAGAAGGGCTGGAAAGAGGAACCAGGGAATTACAGACCTGTCAGCCTGACCTCAGTGCCAGGCAAGGTTATGGGACAGGTTTTGTGTCTAGGTTAGACACACTGGCTGCTCCAGGAGGATAAATCTGTATGCAGCACTGCTCTTGCCTTGTTTTCTCTACTGCAGCCTAACACAGGGAAATTCAACTTGGCTTTCTTCATCCATTATCTCAAAAGGAACCATTCTGGCTCGACAAGATCTCCCCTTGCTGCCAGGAGCCTCCATTCTAACATTTACTTAGTCACTTTCTGAAGCAAATAGCTTTAATTTAGAGGGTACCAAGGCTAACAGAAAATACCTGCTCATGTATTCTTTCGCTCAAACAGAACTGACAGATTTTAACATCATTCTTTAATACACAGAAAGGGAAAAACAACAGTTCTGGACTGGGGCAAGAACCTAACAGCAGAGGCAACTTCAAACAGCACACAACACTCTTCGTGCTGTACTAGAGCTGTCCTTTGGCTATGGTGAGGAAAGCAGAACCAGCTCCTGGGGACAGGGTCAACCCACAGAACTCTGCTTCCTGACTCATGCCAAAAGGCACAGGAACGAAAAGCTGCAAGCCTGCCAATTAGAACTGAGACACAATTCAAGCTCCAGCAGAATGAGACAAACACAAAACAGGGACCTTGCATGATGCTTTTTCTCTTGCTCCAAGTGTCTCTGATAGATGACAGAAAGACTTCTAAAAAAACCCCAAGTCCTGCAGGCCTAAAGACAAATCCAATAATGTACAGCTCCAAATACTTCAAGGAACAGGATCTGGGGATCTTGTTTGGCTTTTGTTGGTTTCGTCAGTTTGGGGGCTTTTTTTGCCCTTTTTGTTTGTTTGTTTGGTTGGTTTGGTTTTTTCATTGCTGTTGGTTTTGCTGGTGGCTTTAGGGGGATTTTTGGAGGGGTTTAGCTTGGGTTTTTGTTTTGTTTTTACACACACAGAGAGTAGAAAAGGCTGTCTGAGGACTGGAAAAAGAAAAATAGTAAGTGCTGCCTTCCAGAAAGCAACCAAAAGAAACTTCACATCTATCATTGTAACCAGGGACCTTGGAGAAATGATTTACTGGAAGGTGAATTCTTCAATGCTAGTGAAACCCAGCACAAGTGGGGGAAAGCTGAGTATTTACAATACAATACAGTAAACCAGGTTGGAAGAGACCTTCAAGATCATCATGTCCAACCTATCAGCCAATCCAACCCACCCAAACAACTAGACCATGGCACCAAGCACCCCATCAAGTCTCCTCCTGAACACCCCCAATGATGGTGACTCCACCACCTCCCCAGGCAGCCCATTCCAATGGGCAATCACTCTCTCTGTATAGAACTTCCTTCTAACCTCCAGTCTAAACCTCCCCTGGCGCAGCTTGAGACTGTGTCCTCTTGTTCTGGTGCTGGCTGCCTGGGAGAGGAGACCAACCTCCACCTGGCTACAACCTCCCTTCAGGTAGTTGTAGATGGCAATAAGGTCTCCCCTGAGTCTCCTCTTCTCCAGGCTAAGCAACCCCAGCTCCCTCAGCCTCTCTTCATAGGGCTTGTGTTCCAAACCCCTCACCAACCTTGTTGCCCTTCTCTGGACACGCTCCAGCAAGTCAACATCCTTCCTAAACTGAGGGGCCCAGAACTGGACACAGGACTCAAGGTGGGGCCTAACCAGTGCAGTGTACAGGGGCAGAATGACCTCCCTGCTCCTGCTGGCCATTATATGCATGGGTGCAATCAAGCAAAATCTGCCTTTCAAGGGCAAATTGGTTTCTTTAACAATTGTATAAATAGATAGGCAAAAGCCAAACAGCCACAAGCCCAATTCTCTCTAGGTCTGCAATGAATGCTAAAGGCTGAATGGCTAAAGGGAAAGGTTCATTTTAGCTAAGGGACACAGAAATGGCATTTGATTTGCATCTAACTAGAAACATCAAGGCAACTGCAAGTAACAGGGCTTAAATAAAAGGCTCAGTACAGCTCAGACTTGAACTTTTCAAGTGTTAGCACCTCAGGGGTGGGTTTGTGGGATGATGGTTCCAGAAACATTTCCTTGAACTGAAATACAAATCTTGTCTCTTTTTCTCCACAGCTGCAAACTCTCTCCCAGCAAGTGTTCAGTCACTTAGTTTGATGAAAAATCATTATAAAGCTTCTTATTCCTCAGAAGCCCTGAAGACACAACGCTGCTGAACTGCAACACAGATGAGTTTATTACTTCCTGTGCAGGATTTACAATGAAGCAAACCAAACTATCTAGTTACTCATAATCACACAACCTTCCTAGTGCTGAAAAGGCAATCCTCCCCAGCTCCATCAGCGCTGCAGGGCCTTTAAAGGGACAGGGAGGCATGAAATGGAGAGAATTCAAGTTTTGCAGCAGAAGTCATAGAATCCAGTTAGCAAAGCTAGCATTAACCTGTCCAGAGGAGGGTCACAAGGATGATTAGAGGGCTGGAGCTCCTCTCCTATGAGGACAGACTGAGGGAGTTGGGGTTGTTCAGTCTGGAGAAGAGAAGGCTCCCAGGAGACCTAATTGTGGCCTTCCAGGATCTGAAGGGGGCTACAAGAAAGCTGGGGAGGGACTTTTGAGGGTGTCAGGGAGTGATAGGACTGGGGGAATGAAGCAAAACTAGAAATGGGTAGATTCAGATTGGATGTTAGGAAGAAGGTGTTCCCCATGAGGGTGGTGAGAGACTGGCACAGGTTGCCCAGGGAGGTGGTGGCAGCCTCATGCCTGGAGGTTTTCAAGGCCAGGCTGGATGTGGCTGTGAGCAATCTGCTGTAGTGTGAGGTGTCCCTGCCCATGGCAGGGGGTTGGAACTAGATGATCCTGAGGTCCCTTCCAACCCTAATGATTCTATGATTAAGAGGAAAGACAATGTGTCTGATAGAAGAACACCAAGAAACAGTAAGTAAAGAGCTTTAAATAAGCATTTTTACACTTAAGCTTTTTGAGCTAGTTGCACCTTAAAGGGTCTCCCTCTCTTCCACAAGGCAGGACAGAAATTTGGGAGTGTATTCTGGAATGACACAGAAGAGCTTCAAGATCTCAACTCCTATCATGAGACAGAGACAATTCACTAGCCCTGGACTAACACAAACTGCTTAGAGGCTCCTGTTAACATCACCTCTTCCATCACCATACAGCCACCCTCGCTGACAAATGCTGCAAATGCCAAGACATACAGTAGAGACTCTTTTAAGTCTCACCCAAAGTGTTTCTGAGTAGCAGAGAATTTTGACTAAATACCTACCACTTCCAACAGCTTCTTGATTTACAGCTCTGCTGATTGAGATGCAGAGTGGGTTCTGTGCTCTTTCCAATTTGTTTGATTTCCCATGTGCTTGACAAAAATGAGGATAAAATCCAAAATACCCTATCCAGGTGGAGAGCACTACAGAAAGCAGCCCAATTACTATGCAAACCAAGAACCACACCTAATTTGCCACTGTCTTAGGTGTGCATCTCCATAATACACTGAAGAACTGCATTAATGAAGACCTGCTATGCTTTTTAAAGACACTAATCCTGTTGTAAACCAGCTTTATAGAGAGATTTATATCTTTTTATAGAGAGAGATTTGTATCTTTTCCTCCATAACAGTTTGGATAGCAGACAACAATAACAGTAAAACTGTTTTACCTGTTCTGTAGCAACGCTGCAGGCTTGGGGCAGTGTGGCTGGGAAGCTGACCGGCAGGAAGGGACCTGGGGGTGCTAATGGACAAGCAGCTGAATAGGAGCCAGCAGTGTGCCCAGGTGGCCAAGAAAGCCAATGGCATCCTGGCTGCGATTAGGAATATTGTGTCCAGCAGGAGCAGGGAGGTGATTCTCCCCTTGTACTTAGTTCTGGTGAGGCCACACCTGGAGAATTGTGTCCAGTTTGGGGCACCACAACACAGGAAAGATGTGAAGGTGCTGAAGTCAGAGCAGAGGAGGGCAAGGAAGCTGTGAAGGGCCTGGAGAATAAAGCTGATGAAGAGCAACTGAAGGAGCTGGGGATGGTTAGTTTGGAAAAGAGGAGGCTGAGGGAAGACCTCATTGCTGTCTACAACTAGCTGAAAGGACCTTGTGGAGAGGCTGCTGCTGGTCTCTTCTCCCAGGTAGGTAGTGATAGAACAAGAGGCAATGGCCTCAAGCTGTGACTGGGTAGGATTAGACTGGGCAGTAGGAAAAAAAATTTCCCAGCAAGAGTGCTCAGGGATTGGAATGAGTTGCCCAGGGAGGTGGCTGACTCCCCAAGCCTGGAGGTGTTTAAAGGTCATTGGGAAGTGGTGTTTGGGGCTATGGTTTAGGGGTGACCCTTGCAGAGCAGGGTTAATGGTTGGACTTGATCCTGAGGGTCTCTTCCAACCTGAATGTTTCTGTGATTTTGTGGAATGTTAGTAAGTACTATACAAAAAAAGCCCAAACAAACAAAAGTATGCTTGAGTTTGACTGCTTTCAGAAAAAAGAAAAGGTCATAAGCAAGAATCAAAGGATTTAAGTGGAATCATGGCATCAGAGAATCAATAAGGTTTGAAAAGACCTCAGAGATCATCAAGTCCAACCTATCACCTAATACCCAACACCTCCCGATAACTAAACCATGGCTCCAAGTGCCACGTCCAATCCCCTCTTGAACACCTCCAGGGATGGTGACTCCACCACCTCCCTGGGCAGCACATTCCAATGGCAAACTACTCTCTGGGAAGCGCTTTCTCCTCACCTCCTGCCTAAACTTCCCCTGGCACAGTCTGAGACTGTGTCCTCTTGTTCTGGTGCTGATTGCCTGGGAGAAGAGACCAACCCCCACCTGGCTACAACCTCCCTTCAGGGAGTTGGAGAGAGCAAGAAGGTCTCCCTGAGCCTCCTCTTCTCCAGGCTAAACCACCCCAGCTCCCTCAGCCTCTCCTCACAGGGCTGTGCTCCAGACCTCTCCCCAGCCTTGTTGCCCTTCTCTGGACATGTTCAAGTGTCTCAATGTCCTTCTAAGTAATATAGGAAGAGAGACAAAAGCAATTATGTTGACCAATTACAACTGACTCCAATCCAAACCCAAGGAATAGTCTGTTACAGAGCTTTCTCTGGTGTGCAATTCAAAGACTTTCTCTAACCTCAGGCACACCAACTGCAAACAAAGGCAGCAGCAGCAGATTTAACAACTTAGCCCGAGTTCAATTACAGAGACAGTTATGACTCTGTAGTAACTGTCCATCTGTTAGCTACTTTTCCTAAGTAAATGTGGAACTCCTTACTGTGGCTCATGAGGGGAAGTTATAATTAGCTCACATTTATCACAGAGCAGGATCACAGGCTTAGGTCACACCCATTACAGCAACCCTTTGTGGTTTCCCTGCACTTAAACTTACAGTCAACAGAAGGCTTTGGGGAGACCTCATAGTGGCTTTCCAGTACCTGAAAGGAGGCCTACAAGAAGGCTACAGAGGAACTGTTTACAAAGGCCTGCAAGGCAAAGGGCAATGTTTTGAAATTAGAGAAGAGTAGATTTGGATTGGATGTTAGGAACAAGTTCCTTACCATGAGGGGGGTGAAACACTGCAATAGGTTGCCCTTTTTGGTGGTTGAGGCCCCATCCCTGGGGATATTCAAGGTGATGCTCAACAAGACTCTGAGCAACCTGATCTAGTGAAGGATGTCCCTGCTGAACTGCAGAGGGTGTTGGACTAGATGACCTTTGGAGGTCCCTTCCAACCCAAACCCTTGTATGATTCTATGAAAGCAGCTATGTCTCAATTAGCTTCTTGTTACATAGGTTGCTAGACTCAGGACAGATGTGATGTCTTTATCTTTCCAGCCTCTACAGAATAAACTACTCAGTTCACAGGGCAATAGGGGTTCACCCTCATGCCCAAGGCAAGATCCAGAAACAGAGAGCATTCACACAGAGGCTCAGATACTTTGTCCTTAAAACCTGCAACACAGCTTCCCCAGCAGCCTCTTCCCTCTATCAGCCCACGAACAACTGTACTGTTTTTTTCCCCATGAGCCAACACTGAGCTTCAACAAAGAGGTTTCTGATAATACCAAGCAGCATATTTAACACGATCAGTATCTTGTTTGTTCAGAAACAAAAGGAAGAAGTTGTTGAAGCACTTTCTCTACATAAAGCTCTTAAGATTTCATCCTTTCAGCAACTATTTTCAGGGTGACTAAACTGATACTCAAGAGAACATCCACTCCCTGCACTGCAGGGCTAGTCAGGTGGAGAAGATGACTCCAAGTCACATTCAACATCTTAGACCCTTCCTACCCAACCTATCAGAGATTAAATATTGATTTTTACATTAGAGCTGTTCATTATCACTAGGCACACTCACTCCTCTTAGCCTTTATGGCTGTTCATCAGATTAGTCATAAACCATGACAAAGACCAAATTACCACAAAGAACTCTATGAGAAGTTTTATGATGGCTCTGGAACATCCTACTGCCTCCTTTAACCACTTCCCCACAGGTCATGCAAGTTTGGCACGGTGTATGTGGGCTCTGCCTCACTTACATCTCCTATGCCTTGTTATTGCCAGCTGGAGATTTGTCTTTCTCTATACATTTCTCTAATACTCCCTAAAATTAGGCTTCTTCTTTTTGCACCTTCCAGGGAGGTTGTGGATGCCCCCTCCCTGGAGGTGTTGAAGGCCATGCTGGATGAGGTCTTGAGCAAGCTGGGCTGATGGGAGGCTGGATGTTAGGAAGAAATTCTTCACAGCATGAGTGACTGGCCACTGGAACAGGATGCCCAGGGAGGTGGTGGAGTCATTCTCCCTGGAAGTGTTTAAAAAAAAGACTTGATGTGGCATTTAGTGCCATGGTTTAGTTATTAGATGGTGTGGGGTATTGGTAGGACTTGATGATCTCAGAGATCCTTTCCAACCTGGTTGATTCTGTGATAACATCTTAAAGGCCTTTTCCAACCTAAATGATTGTATGGTTCTAGAAGGATCATCTCTTGTGTTTCTTCATGCTTGGCTCACCAGCATTTCCTCTCAGCTAAAGCTGCCTTTATGGATAAGAGAATTTATGGAGAAGAGAAGGCTGAGGGGAGACCTCATTGCTCTCTACAACTACCTGAAGGGAGGTTGGAGCGAGGAGGGGGCAGCCTCTTCTCCTTGGTGGTGTGAGAGACTAAAGCTTGTCTCTCCTGGTGACTCAACAAAGATAAAATCACTTGCTGTTTGTCCAGACAATAGCTGATGTGCGTTGGGCAGAGCCACTGGAAGGACTCTTGGAAGGTGCAAAGATAACATTGCTCACGGGACTGCAGCTGGCCTACAGCAATGGCCCAAGGGCCCAGCATTCACACCTTCAGGACAAGATCATTTCCATCCATCAGATACCCCAGGAAAGGACAATGGTTCCTGATGTGAAAAGAGTGTGTGGGTAGCTAGATGGAGCAGGAGGAGGCGGAGGCCTTCCCCCCTCTATCCAGTGGCTGCCCAAACTCACCTCCTGGGGAATGATACCTGGACCTAAGGATGATTTCCCAGAACGATATCCTGGGGAACAACACCTGGACACTTGCCTAAGGGCTAAAAAACTGTATAAAAGACTGGAGCAACTGCTGGCTTGTAAGAGGAGAAAATTGGAGAAGCAAGATGCAGAAGAAAGCAGACGGCAGCACACGCTGGAAACACCACGGGGCCAACACAATGGATCTTGGACTCTCCGTGCCCTAAGTTCCGCCTGCTGCAACTCATGGAGCTGAAGAAGCTGCCCAGAGGAGCTCATCCCTTCTACAGCCAAAGCCTCAGCACCCTTCCTCTACAGACCCAACATCTCCTGCAGCACCGTTTCTCTACAGACCCAACATCTCCTGCAGCACCTTTCCTCCACAGACTCAAACTGTCTTGGGGGGTGAGGGGTGTGGTAATATAATTCTTTCCCTCTTCTCTCTTCTCCCTTTCTTCTCTCTCTTCCTATTCTGATCCCTCCACTTTATTTATGTAATAAATAGTCTAGCTGTTGATATTTTGGCCTCGTTTGTGCCTCTAATTTCACAGCACGGGAATATCCATTAAAAACCTCAATCTCTTTCCCTCTCCGGATCGAGACAGGTGGTAAGAGACAGGACTGGAGGAAATGGTTTCAAGCTGCACCAGAAGAGGTTCAGGATGAGATGCTAGAAAATACTTCAGAGAGGGTGCTCAAACACTGGAATGCTGTGCCCAGGGCAGTGGTGCAGCCTGGAGGTGTTTAAGCAGTGTGTGGACCTGGCACTTAGGGACAGTTTAGTGTTGATAGAATAGAATAGAATAGAATAGAATAGAATAGAATAGAATAGAATAGAATAGAATAGAATAGAATAGAATGGAAAATACCTTCAAGATCATTGAGTCCAACCTATCACCCAACACCCTCTAATCAACTAAACCATGGCACCAAGTGCCTCATCCAGGCTCTTCCTAAACACCTCCAGTGACGGGGACTCCACCACCTCCCTGGGCAGCACATTCCAATGGCCAATCTCTCTTTCTGTGAAGAACTTCTTCCTAACATATCCAGCCTAAACCTCCCCTGGCACAGCTTGAGACTGTGTCCTCCTGTGCCAGGGTTAGGTTAAGGGTCAGGTTAGGCTGCATGGTCTTGGAGGTCTCTTCCAAGTGGATGCTTTCTGTGATATCTTGTTTAAAAGTCAAAACTCACACCTGGGACTGCCCATATTGAAACACTTGGCACAAAAGTCAAGAGTAACAGTTTGGAGACTGAGGCCTTGCATTTGCCAAATAACTTGTTGAGAAGTTCCATCCCATGTTTTACCTGTAGCATCCATATGGAATTCACCTAAGGACAGTCAGAGTGGGTTCTCATTACAGCCACAAGTAAGAGGCACAGAACTGGGTTTAGAGGCACCAAGCACAAGCTGCTTTTTGGAAGTATCCTGCATTTTTTCCTCAATTAAGCAGAAAAAATTGGGATGCCAACCTGTAAGTTAAACAACTAAAAGTTCCTTGTTTTTCAATGACTAAAAGTTCTTTTTTTTTTTCCTCTAATGCCAGCTTCTTTCCAGTGCCCTGATTTCTCTCTTGTAAAGCATAAACTAGATCCTATCCTCTTGCCAACTGCAACCTTTTTCTCTGCCTGGAGTGGAGCAGGGACCAATGCTGAGCAGCAGGAACCTACACACTAACTTTGCCCCACGACCCTATTGGGTTAGAGCAGGGAGTTTTGGCACAGAAAGGAGGAGTCTAAACTAAATCACAGAATCATAACATGGTACAGGTTGAAAGGAGCCTTTGAAGGCCAACCTACAGTCAGTGAAACTCGGGAAACTCAAAGTCCTGGCCAGCTTGGCCTGGAATGTTTCCAGGGATGGGGCTTCCAATACCTCTCTGGGAAGCCTGGACCAGTGTTTCACCACCCTCAGTGTGAACAATTTCTTCCTTCCTAGTCTGTATCTCCTCTGTCTTTTCGTTTATAATCATCACCCCTACTCCTCTCACCACAGGTCCTGCAAAAAACTCCATCCCCATCTTTCTTACAGACCCCTTTGCAGTACTGGAAGGCTGCAATTAGGTCTCACTTTTCCCCTCCCGACAGAACAATTCCAACTGTCTCAGCCCATCCTTGCAGCAGAGGTGTTGCAGCACTCTGATCATTTTTGGGTCCTCCTCTGGATCTGCTCCAGCAGGTCCATGTTCTTCCTGTGCTTAGGACTCTAGAGCTGGACAGCAGCACTGCAGGTAGGGTGTCACCGGGGCAGAGCAGAGGGGCAAAATCACCCTGCTCCACCTGCTGGCCACAAGGCTGTTGCACTGCAGATGAAGTACATCACTGCTGAGATATCTGTCTCCTCATCTAACCCTAAACATCATTATTTGACAGCAAGCAGCAGGCTTGAATCAACATTTCTTGAAATTAGTGACAAGTAACAGTTTGCAAATGTGTTTTAAAGTGCATCCTTACTGACTCAGCAGCAAACCCAACCATTAGCTATCTGCTTTTATGCAGCATTCATCCAGGTCACTATTTGTTTTTACAAGCAACTTACCATGACCTGGGTGTAGGGCTCAGGGATATCTGAAGCACTGCTGCTGAGAGAGGGCTATGCAGTAACAGTGTAAAGCATCTGGTACACAGAAGAACTTACTGACAGCTCTCAACCCTGACACCCTGTGGGAACTAGGAGCAGGTTTCTTCACATCTTGGAACATTATAACAAAATTGGTAATACCTATAAGATGGCCTGCTCTTAATGTTGTTAATGAATGCTTATGTCCAGGAAGCAGCTATACTGCCCTACAGGTTTGAATCTTGTTTTATTAGCCAAAGCAGCAGCCAAACAACACAGAATCCTAGGATGGCTTAGGCTGGAAGGGACCTTGGAGATGCCTTGTGGGTGAGAATTGGGATGATAGACCACCCCCAACTAGACTCAGCTGCTCAAGGCCTCAACCAACATGGCCTTCCACCTCCAGAGTCTCACCACCTCTGGACTCCTGCTGAAGAACTTCTTCCTGGGAAAGATCCAGTCTAACCCTGCTCTTTAATAGAACTTAGGGGAAAAAAAAGATGGCCTGCTCATTTAATGTTGTCCTTCTATAAATACATCAAGCTGTCAAACCATACTCCCCAGGTTTGAATCTTCCATCCACAAGAAGGATCTTATTTATTGCTAGACACCAAACTAGACTCAGCTGCTCAAGGCCTCAACCAACATGGCCTTCAACACCCCCAGAGAGGAGGCAGCCACAACCTCCAGAGTCTCACCACCCTCCTGCTGAAGAACTTCTTCCTAAGATCCAGTCTAACCCTGCTCTCCCTCAGCTTCAAACCATTCCCCCTTCTCTTATTTATTGCTAGACACCCTGATGAGAAGTTCCCTTACGTGAAATGGTTTTGTTAGCCCTGGATGCTTTGAGGAGTTCATGAGCAGACACATGAGAGAATGATGCCTACCTGCTACAAAATAATGAGAGTAATGAACAGGAACAGAATAGAACAGAATAGAACAGGTTGGAAAAGACCTTTGAGATCATCAAGTCCAACCTAGCACCCAGCACCATCTAATCAAATAAACCATGGCACCAAGTGCCTCATCCAGGCTCTTCCTAAACACCTCCAGTGATGGTGACTCCACCACCTCTCTGGGCAGCACTTTCCAATGGCCAATCTCTCTTGCTGGGAAGAAATTCTTCCTAACATCCAGCCTAAACCTCCCCTGGCACAGCTTGAGACCGTGTCCTCTTGTTCTGGTGCTGGTTGCCTGGGAGAAGAGACCAACCCCCACCTGGCTACAACCTCCTTTCAGCAAGTTGTAGACAGCCATAAGGTCTCCCCTGATCCTCCTCTTCTCCAGACTAAGCAACCCCAGCTGCCTCAGCCTCTCCTCACAGGGCTGTGCTCCAGACCCCTCCCCAGCTTTGTTGCCCTTCTCTGGACACCTTCCAGCAACTCAACGTCTTTCCTAAACTGAGGAGCCCAGAACTGGACACAGGACTCAAGGTATGGCCTAACCAGTGCTGAGTATAGGGGATGGGATAGAATTAGAGAATAGAATAGAATAGAATAGGATAGGGGATAGGAATAGAATAGAATAGAATAGAATAGAATAGAATAGAATAGAATAGAATAGAATAGAATAGAATAGAATAGAATAGAATAGAATAGAATGCTATTCTATTTCTGCCTCTCCCCACACCGTTCAGAGTGGAAGGCAAGGTACGGATCAGAAGTTCAGCTGCTGGAACTCTGAAGCTTGTGAGGAGGAGACTGATCTCCCATTCCTTCCTCACTAGGAAAACAGCTTTAAGATGACTTTGTTTGGAGGTGAGGAGGGAAGACAGACAGGGCTTGTTTGTCTGCCCTGTGTTTGTTTTAAGGTATTTGATACAGGAAGGAAGCACAAGAACTGATACAGAGAACCAACAGAGAGCTCCCCAAAGCTTGGCATGTTGCCCATTCGATATGAGTCACCCAGACAATATTTCGATTAACAGAGTTTGGAAGGAGGTTAATATTTTATCTGCTACAAGACCCATAACATGGACTGTAAATACACTTGAGACAAGTGTAGTGTCTGACAAGAGAGAGCATCAAACTGGTTTCTGGGGTTTGTCAGGTACAAGAACTTGTTTCTTGAGAAGCCTCTTCACGAGTCTGCTCATGCTGCAATGGACGGAGACACAAAAGGAAGAGGAAGGAAGCAAGCAGGCAAAAGCAATGCTCTTAATTGAAAACGCTTCATCATCTTCTACACAAAGCTCTACCAGCCCCTTACCATGAGAAAATTAGAACACCCAGAGCAGAGAGGGCCCTCCAGTGAGCACAGACATATCACTTCTGCAAACAAGGCACTGCTGGAGATCTGATCGGGAATCGCTGCAGTTTGCCGGCACCACAACGGAAAATTCAACTGTCTAACGACAGCAAAGCCAACACACACCGACCTAGCTGTGAAAGGCAACACCAGGCAAACCACAGGGATGTTTCTGACATCACTGGGTGACAGTCAACGGCCAGCACTGCCCTTGCGCTGTTCCAGTAGACCCCCACAGAACTACAGGAAGTAATTCATGTGCTCATAGGATGTTAGGAGTTGGAAGAGACCACCTAAGCCTCCCTTCAAGGAGTTGGAGAGAGCAAGAAGGTCTCCCCTGAGCCTCCTCTTCTGCAGCCTAAGCAACCCCAGCTCCCTCAGCCTCTCCTCACAGGGCTGTGCTTCAGACCCCTCCCCAGCCTCGTTGCCCGTCTCTGGACATGTTCAAGTGTCTCTATATGCTTCTTAAATTGAGGGGCCCATCACACCTGTTATGTGAAGAGGCCTATCTCACAAACACAAATTTGGCCTTGCAGGCTTTGGGTGAGCTCTCCTTCTGCCATTTCTTCCAAAAATAAAATAAAATTTTAAATCACACCCCCCCCCCCCCCCAAAACAGAAGCTGCAGATATGACAAAGATGTTACACACAGCAAAACATTCAAAGCTCAACCCTCAAAACACTTCAGTCAGCCCTACTGCTGACACCCGGCAGCTGCACAAAGCCTGAAATCCCAGATTAAGAAAACAAATCAAAGAAATTTGAGCAAATGAGCCATCAGAGCATGCCATCCACCCACTCAAAATGCCAGCTCTGATTATTAGTTGTTAGAACAGAGTAGAATAGAATTACCCAGGTTGGAAAAGACCTCAGAGATCATCAAGTCCAACCTGTCACCCAACACCCTCTAATCAACTGAACCATGGCACCAAGCACCCCATCCAGTCTCTTCCTAAACACCTCCAGGGATGGTGACTCCACCACCTCCCTGGGCAGCACATCCCAATGGCCAATCTCTCTTGCTGGGAAGAATTTCTTCCTAACATCCAGCCTAAACCTCCCCTGGCACAGCTTGAGACTGTGTCCTCTTGTTCTGGTGCCACTTGCCTGGGAGAAGAGGCCAACCCCCACCTGGCTACAACCTCCCTTCAGGGAGTTGCAGAGAGCAAGAAGGTCTCCTCTGAGCCTCCTCTTCTCCAGGCTAAGCAACCCCAGCTCCCTCAGCCTCTCCTCACAGGGCTGTGCTCCAGACCCCTCCCCAGCCTCACTGCCCTTCTCTGGACACATTCAAGAGTCTCAATGTCCTTCTTAAACTGAGGGGCCCAAAACTGGACACAGTACTCAAGGTGTGGCCTAACCAGTGCTGAGCACAGGGGCACAATGACTTCCCTACTCTTGCTGGCCACACTGTTCCTGATGCAGGCCAGGATGCCATTGGCCTTGTCCACCTGGGCACACTCCTGGCTCATGTTCAGCCTACTGTCAACCAGTACCCCCAAGTTCCTTTCTGCCTGGCTGCTCTCCAGCCAGCAGCCCAGAGACAACCTGCAAGCCACTGAGGCAGGGGCGATGCATGCAAGTCTGTGCCACCACAGCCCAGCCCTGAACACACAAACCCATCACTGTCCCAGCCATACCACAGCTGCCTGGTTTCCCTACTTGAGATGATGCCCAGGAAACAAAAGCTCTGTTATGACTTGAGCCTCAGTGCCTCTGGATCATTGCACTGGTGTTGGAGTAAATAAAAACATATCGCTGCTGCCAGAGAACAGAACCAACACATAATCAAAGCAGCGAGATCAGGGGTGAACAAGTACAAAGGACAGTAAATATTATTACTCTGATAGCAGGCTGAGAGCCAAAGCAGGGGGAAAAAAAAAGGATAGGAAACTAAACTGATGTGAAGCAGTAAGGCATAACACACAACCACACTAATCACTTACTATTTACATATGGTTATCTTACTGTTCTCTTACTATTATCTTACTATTTTTAGCCAAGTAATTATTTGTTATTTTTTTCCCATCCACAAGAGCAGCCTGTCTTGAAACAGCAGCCTAAAGGTGGGGGAAGGCAAAAACAAAGGACTTTAATTAGAGAACCATTGCTATAAATTCTCAGTGCAGAGAGATTCAAAGCAGCTTTGCAGCAGAAAATGCCTATGAGCAGTATGTTTTTTTTCTTCGCACGTTAAATCACTTTGTTTACAGAGGATGGAAAAATAAATTAACATCTAACAACTCCAGTGCCATAAAAGACATTGATATGTTAGCCTCCATTTAATTTTAGTACCTTAAAAAGATTTATCAGGAATGAATAGGCTGGAGGTGAGGAGAAAGTTCTTCAAAGAGAGAGTAATTGGCCATTGGAATGCGCTGCCCAGGGAGGTGGTGGAGTCACCGTCCCTGGAGGTGTTCAAAAAGGGATTGGATGTGGCACTTGCAGCCATCGTTTAGTCATGAGGTGTTAGGTGATAGGTTGGACTTCATGATCTCTGAGGTCTTTTCCAACCTAATTGATTCTATGAAGTTAAACCTCATTTCTTGTGGTATAATCACTTAACTCTTCAGTTTCTGCTAGCAAAAAGCAAAATTGAAGCTGTGGGCCATGAGAGATTAAACACCAAAACAAAATGCATTGGTACTTCACAATTGGATTGATGTGGTAGAGTTTGGATGTTTACTACCTTTGTGAGAGCAATGATTAGTGCACAGAACACCACAATAAGCACTATTCTCTTGTGTCTCCCCCAAACCAGCTCTGAGAATCCAGAGAGCAGTATTTCTAATCATCTTTTTCTTCTTCTTACCTCAGCCTTTCTTCTTCTTTCTTCCGGAGGCTGAAATCTCGCTGAACCACCTGGAGCACATGCTCTGCTTCTTCATCAGTCAAGCCCGAAAGATCTAGTTTTCTCCCCATTATGGACTCCGTCCTGGGTATGAGTAGCTATGAGGAATGTCTGGAATTAGAAACAGAGGGGAGGAAAAAAGGTAAAATAAATTGAAAGTTCTGGTATTTTTTCCCCAGTGTGTTGGAATCATAGGGACCTTTGCTCAATGCAAAGATGCTGGCATAAACTTCAGATCATAGAATCATAGAATTGTTAGGGTTGGAAGGAAACTCAAGGATCAGCCAGTTCCAACCCCCCTGTCATGGACAGGGACACCTCACACTAGATCAGGTTGCTCACAGCCACATCCAGCCTGGCCTTAAAAACCTCCAGGGATGAGGCTTCCACCACCTCCCAGGGCAAGCTGTGCCAGTCTCTCACTAGCCTCATGGGGAAGAACTTCTTCCTAACATCCAATCTGAATCTCCCCATTTCTAGTTCTGTTCCATTCCCCCAGTCCTATCACTACCTGACACCCTAAAAGTCCCTCCCCAGCTTTCTTGTAGAAACAAGATAAGGAAATCATATGAACATAGAAATGTTTCAGCTGGAAGTGACCTTTAAGATCATCAAGTCCAACTGATAATCATTTAGGTTGGAAAAGGCTGTCAAGATCCTAATCCAGCATGGCCAGGTCACCACTAAACCATGCCCTTTAGCACCACACCTACATCTCTTTCAATCACCTCCTGGGATGGTGACTCCACCACTTCCCTGAGCAGCCTATTCCAGGGCTTGACAACCATTTCAAGTAAAGAAATGTCCCAAATGTCCAACCTAACCCTTCCCTGCTGTAACTTGGATGATTTGTTTCTGAATTATTTCTCCAAGTTCCATGCATTGAAAGCAATCACCTCCAGTGTAAAAAGAAATGCAAATGATTAATTATTTGAGGTATTAAATAGTGCTGAGGGGAGACCTCCGTGGTGCCCTCAACAAGAAATATGTTAAACTAATTCATTGAATGGCTTAGGTTGGAAGGGACCTTAGAGGATCATCTACTCCAACCTCCCCATCATGGGCAGGGACACATCAACTAGACTCAGCTGCTCAAGGCCTCATCTTCAGAACAAGCAATGTGTCCTGGGACACATTCTTCATTTCAGGCTTTGGGATACCTGGTAGGAACCTGGAATATTTCTCCTGTGAGGGCAAGCTGAGAGAGTTGGCATTGTTCAACTCAGAGAAGCCTCAGGAAGACCTCAGTTGTGGCATTTGATCACACAGCTACTACATGTGCAAATAGAGTGGGCAATGAATGAAGCTTAGAGCAGGTCAAACAAACTTATACCTTATACTGAACTCTAGTCCAGGAGGTAAGAATTGCAGAAGGTCAGACCTGAGAGGACCTTAGCCACAAATTCCCTTTCCAAGTGTTAATCAGCACTTGCCAAATCCAGTAGGAATCCTTAGTCTAATATTGCTTTGCATAACTCCTTGCACTAAGGCTTTGGATTAAGTCCTCAGTTACCATCCTGGGTATGTGTGCTGAAGATCTGTCTCCATTGTATTAGGAAAAAAAACCCCAAAGCCCCAAGGAATAAATTGGCAAATATTTAATTAACAATAATCACTTTGAGTAAGAGAGAAGTGGCAATGCTCCCCCCAGAAGCTAACCAAAGTATGAATACATTATAGTCATCATTTAGAACAGACCCATGGCTGGATTCTGCAGAGACAATTCTATCTTTAGAGCACTGCAGCTCCTAGTGCTAGGAGATGTTTTCACACAACAGTTTGTCCAGGGCTGGGTTCAGATCTTGTGAAACAAGAGACAAGTACTATTTGCCATTTGGTGGGGCATCCTTCACCTCCTTCCCTGGCCAGTTGGCATAGTGGCTCTCAAGGCAACCAGCACTGACCCAGAAGTGGAATAGGGACAGAGCATTTGAGAACTGCAGGAACTGGGATTGAAAGGAAAAAGTTTGCCTGGAGAGAGATTTCTGGTCTTCACCATACCGAAACTGGCTCCTAGAGATAATGGTGAACTTTCTTTACCATCAGCTGAAAAGTTACCTGTAGTTTAGTGACTGGGAAGTGGGCTGAAGTCTCAGACACATTTCATGTGTGTATAATACTGTCCAGACAAGTTTCACCAGTGAGTCACTGTACAATGTCCTAAGTGGATTTCTTCCATGGCTTTGAGATTAAGATACCTTCAGCTATAACAGAAGTCTTGGCAGGGTTTTTCTACCCTTAAAATTTCATTCAGAGAATTTTCTTACTTTGTTAGAGGTTATTTGGCTGTCTACTGCCCCCAGATAACCACAAGACTGAAAAGCCCCATCACCTGTGTTGATCCAAGTGTCTTTTCAAATTCTATCACTTTCAATTTATCTGCTCAAAGAGAGAGAACTCCCTTTGCCCTACATGGAGCAAACAGTTCACTCAGACTATAAAACAAAAGGTGAAGCTCCAAAGCCCAGCTCTTCTTCATCCTCATTAGGTTCTGAGTGGCTAGCAGGCCACCTGAGGTGGAGTCTCAGTATGGATTCTAGACCTTGATGAGGAAATGTTTTAGGCTTAAAGTTAAGCAGAAGCTAAGAGTCAAAGCTGATTTCATAACACCTTTGAATATAAATTCCTTGGAGCAGAAGCCATTGTCATTATAAAATGACACACTGCTAGCCCAGTGGGACTCAACTTTGTCAACCTCTAGGTGTTATGGTAAAGTATGCCCTTCAAAAAGTCTGGGAATAAGGTTGTCTCAACTCTGCAGAGCAAGAAGTCTCTGTTGCTGTGTGCTCGAGCAGCATTCGCTACCTTGGGGTCCCCAGTGTCCTACCCATACAAGTGGTACCAGACAAAAAGACTTCCCTAGAAATGCCAAAAGCAGTGTCAGGAGTCTGCTGCATGCCTCAGGCTATCATGATTAAGACAGACCAGGTTCATCTGCCAGTGGCACGGGAGTCAGGCCTTGCATCATTCTTTGCCTCCTTTCATTCCATAGCATGAGTAAACAATTACTTGCTGTGGAGTTGGGAGGGGCTTTGGAGTACAGGCTCAAACGTGCTCTAGATTTGTAAGTGGAAGCTTTGACTCATGTCACCTCACCATCCTGTTGCAACTGGTGGGATAACAGCCCCTGGCCTCCCACTGCAATAAGTACTGGAGGACTTCTCATCTGTCCCAGCCCTATTATTTCAGAATCTACTAGCTAGAAAGCAAAGACTTTCACCTCTTTCTAGCACTACTTTCAGGTAATACATTTAAAGGCAGATGAAGATTAACAAATCCAAGTTCTACTATAGTGATTTGGGAGTCTTCTATTGGAGTGAGGGGTATACCTTCACAGCAGGGCAAGGGTATAACCAAAAGATAACATAGGGGCCTCCTTTCTTCTCCTTTAATCCATTTTCAGACATTTGGAGTTTAGCTTCCCCAGCTGCTGATACTGTAAAAATGTTGCTTGGCAACATGGTAACAGGGGAAAAAGAAAATCTTCAAAAACATTAGGAGTTTTTGTCCTTAGAAATGTACTAGTTCAGCACATCCAACCTCCTACAGATCCATTTTAGAGGAAAAGAGGCACAATGATTTCCCCCTGTGAGCTAGTTCCAACAGCCTTTAAAGCAAAGCATTCAAGATGGAACAGAAGAAGAGGTGCCCTTGGATGCTGAAGGGGTTGGACAGAGCCCTACATGGGAGTAGTAGGCAGTGTGCCAGGTCTGTTCCCCTGTCCAATACTGAGAATTCATCTGGTATCTCAGACAATGCATGGCACCTGTAGGCAAGCCTTTGTCTTAATCTCATGTGAAGAGGTTGCATGCTCCTCCAAAGGGTTTTGTCATAACATCAGGAGGTGCATCCTCAATAATGAGATGCTCACTGACAGTGACTTGTGCAGACACTCTGCTCACAAAAGTGGCAGTAGCAAGGTTGAGGAGCAAGGGCAGGCTGCTGAAGCTCCAGAAAACCCAAGGACTTGACTTTTCAAAGCGGTTTTAGAAGCAGTCACACAAGGAAGGGACAGCCAGTTAATTACTGCAATTAACATTCACAGAAGTCAACATTCACAGAAAATGCTGCATTTTAAAGCTATTCTCTACAGGCCCTAAAAACCCACTGCCTTTATCTCTCTCTTCTCTTGCACTGGAATTTGTTATTTCACTGCACTTCTGACCTCCACAGAGCTGCTTCTAATTTACACAGCGGAATCAGGGTTAGAGGTATCTCATCCATAAGCCAGAACACAGCTTTACATCCAGATAAGATGTTCTGGTTTGTTCAAGGCCCAGAGTAAGTGATGTAAGTTCCTGCAAACACAGAATTGACAAGGTTTAAAGCAAGATCCCAAAAGGCATCTACCTTTATTTAGCTGGAGGTAAACAACAGAGCTGAATGTAAAGGCTTGTGATGGCAGCACAAAGACTCTTCAGCATTCCATGGCACCATTTCTGTTGATATTAATACAAAGAAGAAATCTAGATGGTGGGTCCCATAAGATCAGTGTCAAGGGGTCTGCCAGCTTTGAGTTGTACCTATTGAGCCCCACAGTTAGCAAAACAAGGGGGAAATACGTAAGGACAGGTTGTAGAAGTGGGAGATTCTAGAGTAAAACCCATGCAGTAACACGTATATCCCACAAACAGGGGGAAATAAAGGCAGAGAGATAATCCACATCTGTTTCTGACCACGGTGTTGTGCAGATCAGGGACAGCTGCGCTGCAGTGAAGAGCTATTGGCACACACCCAGAAACCTGGCCAAATGAGCAGAGACTTGGGAAGTCTTTTGAGCAGTATGTAGGGACCGAAACACTCCTCCAAAAGGCTGCTGGTAGCCTGCTAACTCAAGCTCCTGCTGCAATGCCAATTTAATTAACATGCTTTACTGCTCAGAGATCTCTAAGATTATTCATGGCATTGGCAGACTTTTCTCACCGCTAATTGTGTTACTTTGCAATGAACGAGAAGGAGATGAATGAGTACAGTAGCCCCATCTTTTCCTGCTGAAGGAGGAGAGGCACACCAAGTAATTTGACTTTGACATACTGTCTTGTTTTCGCAGGTTTAGTTTATATAAATAAACATGTGTGAGCTACTGAAAGCTAATGAGCTGGATGGCAGCAGAATGAAGTCCTCCGGTGGCCGCTCACAGCACAGCGACTTGGCGGCGCTCAGGGGTGCAGCCGTCCAGCACAGCGGGGCTCAGTTTACCTTCCACAGCACCACACTGCGCCATGCACGCCCCTTGTCTGGGCAGGATCCCTGTGTGTAAACACTCTGGGGTCAGAGTGGCTGGAGAGCTGCCAGGCAGAAAGGGACCTGAGGGTATTGGTTGATAGTAGGCCGAACAAGAGCCAGCAGTGTGCCCAGGTGGCCAAGAAGGCCAAGGGCATCCTGGCCTGCATCAGGAACAGTGTGGCCAGCAGGAGCAGGGAAGTCATTGTGCCCCTGTACTCAGCACTGGTTAGGCCACACCTTGAGTCCTGTGTCCAGTTCTGGGCCACTCAGTTTAGGAATGATGTTGAGTTACTGGAATGTGTCCAGAGAAGGGCAACAAAGCTGGGGAGGGGTTTGGAGCAGAAGCCCTATGAGGAGAGGCTGAGGGAGCTGGGGTTGCTTAGCCTGGAGAAGAGGAGGCTCAGGGGAGACCTTATTGCTGTTTACAACTACCTGAAGGGAGGTTGTAGCCGGGGGGTTGGTCTCTTCTCCCAGGCAACCAGCAGCAGAACAAGAGGACACAGTCTCAAGCTGTGCCAGGGGAGGTTTATGCTGGATGTTAGGAAGAAGTTTTTCACAGAAAAAGAGATTGGCCATTGGAATGTGCTGCCCAGGGAGGTGGTGGAGTCACCATCACTGGAGGTGTTTAGGAAGAGACTGGATGGGGCACTTAGTGCCATGGTTTAGTCGATTAGACGGTGTTGGGTGATAGGTTGGACTTGATGATCTCAAAGGTCCAACCTGGTTAATTCTATTCTACACTCCCCAGAGGCTCTGACCAAACAGAAAGCCTCCCTAGCTGAGCTGCTGCCATGAGAATGCCTTTTGTTTGACCAACGCTTTCTAACAACAGAAGGGGACAGCAATAATTGCTGGTATGGGGAGAGCCTGAGGCTAAAGCAAACAAAACATATGATACTTAAGGGGTGATGACATTACAGAACCAACCTCCATGCTAAGCAGGTACACCTAGATCAGGTTGCCCAGAACTGCATTCAGGCAGATTTTCAAGGTCTCCAGAGAAAGAGACTCCAGAGCCTCTCTGGGCAGCCTGATACAGTGCTCCATCACACTCAAAGTAAAGATGATTTTCTTCAAGTTCAAGCGACACCACCTGTGTTCAAATTTGTACCCACTGGCCCTTATGCTATCACCAGGCACCACTAAAAACAGCCCAGCCTCATGCTCATGACTTCCACCCCTAAGATATTTATATGCATTTGTAATATGTATCCTCAGTCTTTTCTTTCCCAGTCCTCAGCCTCTCCTCCTAAGATAAATGCTGCAATCCCCTAATCATCTTCATGGCCCTCAGCTGAACTCTGTAGTGGTTCCCTACTTAGCATTTTAGGACATTCTTCCTGAAGAACCTGATGCTCCCAGAGTAGTTAATCTGTTTACACTGCAGCTGGGGCAGCCAGAAAGGAGCCTATCAGCAGCATACAAAGGCACAGAAATGTTTTGGGTCCTTGGGGTCCTTCTTGCTTTGAGAAGAGGCCTCCAGCTATGCCAAGGGACATGCTTGCATTTTCTTTGTGAAGATGGAGTTTGGAATTGAGCCTTAGGGCTCCTCTGCAAGTAGTCTAAATATGAACTTGCACCCATAGATTCACTGGAAGCCTCGATGCCGATTTCAGGCCTAAATGTCAATGAAAGAATAAATGTTATAGTCAGTAGCTACAGTTTGTAGCTCCTGGAAATACACACATTTCTAGAGGCATAAAATTTCTTCACTTCAATTTCAGTGATAATTAGTTTCTGTGCCTAGGCATAAGAAGCAAAGGAGAAGCTAAAGGCAAAGTTAATATAAGCGAACAAAAGCTCTTCCTCAAGAGGTACCCTTCAGGATTTCTCCTGTGAGCCCCATAACCCTCTTGCACAAGTGTAGAGGTGCCTTTAATGTAATCAACATTTCTAGGAGGTCTTTTTCAGGTTCCTCTCTCACTCACAGGGGTAGAAGTATGACTCATTGGGCATTTAAGAGAGGACCAAATGAGGATGATCCACCAGCACTTCCTCCCCATCTCCCATGCCCATGGAAAATCTGTTTTCTCCCGGGCCGAATCAAAGCAACCTCTGCAACAAAGTGATGCTCCCAAACAGAGAAACAGAATTCTAGACAGTCTCTAATTCCTGTGTAGCCTACAGATATTTGCAATCTAATTCCTCTTGACCAAGACCACTGAAGCCCATGGATTCAGAGGGATGAATAGGAAGCAATATTAACGTACACGTGGATGAGGTCTGACTTGATTATTTTACAGCCTACAATACTGTTACGGTATTGCATTATGACAAACTAAGTCTAGGCTGAAATCATTGAGGAAAGTGATCTGTGCTTCAGAGCTCTACTACTCAGTAGAGAAATCACATTTTAAAATAAAATCCAATTCCAAATAGCTCAAGTTTTCAGCTCTTTACTCCCTGTAGGAATTAGCTTATCAAATTGCTCAGTGTTTTACCCTTAAATAAGTGTGTGAATAACAAATCATCCTCTTCACTTGCCATTAGTCCTATTGAATAACAAATGATTCCTAATGTTTCTTATTCTTTTCACAGTGTAAAGCTTGGCAGTTAGCAGAGGAACATCACCACCAAAAAAAAAAAAAAAAGGGAAAAAGGGAATAAGACACTTCGATGTTCCAGATGAGGGAAACAGCCATGCAGGGGCACAGACTCAACATTACTCTGCCTGTGGAGTTTGCAATTTGCATAGACAAGAGGCAAGGCTTTCCCTTTCCCCCAGTTACACCACACAACCGATTTTGCAGTGTGGTTGCCTGTCAGAGAGCAGATTTACCTGATTTACCCAGCAAGCAGTGTCTGCAACAGGTTCAGATTGACCCCACAATGCTGCATCCACACTTCATGGAATGTGCTGCCCAGGGAGGTGGTGGAGTCACCATCCCTGGAAGTGTTCAAAAAAGGATTGCATGTGGCACTTGAAGCCATGGCTTAGTTAGTCATGAAGTATTCGGTGATAGGTTGGACTTGATGATCTCTGAGGTCTTTTCCAACCTTGTTGATTACACTTGAATGTGTCCAGAGAAGGACAACCAGGCTGGGGAGAGGTCTGGAGCACAGCCCTGTGAGGAGAGGCTGAGGGAGCTGGGGTTGTTTAGCCTGGAGAAGAGGAGGTTCAGGGGAGACCTTATTTGCTGTCTACAACTACCTGAAGGGAGGTTGTAGCCAGGTGGGGGTTAGTCTCTTCTCCCAGGCAACCAGCACCAGAACAAGAGGACACAGTCTCAAGCTGCACCAGGGGAAGTTTAGGCTAGAAGTGAGGAGAAAGTTCTTCACTGAGAGAGTCATTAACCATTGGAATGTGTTGCCCTGGCAGGTGGTGGAGTCATCGTCCCTGGAGGTGTTCAAGAGGGGATTGGACGTGGCACTTGGTGCCATGGTTTAGTCATGAGGTCTGTAGTGACAGGTTGGACTTGATGATCTTTGAGGTTTCTTCCCACCTTGGTGATTCTGTGATTCGATTTGCTCCTTTACTTTGGTATAGAGTTGAAGCATATGGTTTCAAACATAGTTTATGATGACTTCAGGCATGACCCTGGTGAACTCTGGCTTCTTTTGTTTGTGTCTGAGGGACTGGGAAATTCTCTCTTTGCTGGGGCAAAATTCCACCACAAGGATGTGAGAAGAAGTAAAGAAAAAAAAAAAAGGAATCTTGGTAAAGGCCAAAATTTCAAAGTCATTTAAAATAGTGTTCAGCTGAAAAGTGTTTTGAGCAGATTCCCTTCTGTCTACTGTCCATTGTGTGCAGAAATTTCCATTAGGAAGCTCTGAGGCTTTTATTACACTTACCTACTCCCACAGCCTATATGAAAGCTAGCAGAGATCAGTGCTCCAATCTTCACACAAGGTATGCAAAGACACTTTGTCTAAATAACATTGAGAGGTGGAAAAATGCTTTCAGAACTTCTGAGAAAGCATTTTATGCAAAGGAGGAATTGAGAAACTCTGTCTGTTAATGCTCCAGTGACAAGGAACAGATTATAGCTGCAGATAAAACCCTCTTGCCAACTGCTGTTGACAGCAATCAGGGTCAGGCTCAAATAGCCAGAATAACTCTTAAAGAGAGCAATGCCACAGAGCTGAACTCCAGTTGAGGATCCCAGAGAATGCTAGATTATTTTCTGAGTATCCTGCACAAAGTGATATGCCCTATCTTTCAAAACAGAGCATCAAGGTCCAGAAAAAGGAAGACTCAGGGAGAAAAATAACAAAGCTTCAACTGGAAACAGCACATTGTGACAAAACTTGCCAGCAACCATCTTGACTATCCATTCTCCAAGCAAAGTGTATCCCTTCCTCCAGCCTCACCCTCTAAACCCTCCACAGCTCAGGCAGTGTATCCCAAAACAGACCTCAGGCTCTTTCTTTGCACAAACTCGTGGTAACAGATTCACCTGGAGAATCCATTACCTCCTTCAGCCACCCCAATTCCATCCCCATTAGTCAGAAAACTTTTCTACATGTAACCTTTTCTTCTGCAAAGAAGCTGCCAGTTCATTGCCACCTGCCAAGGAAGCCACTCCGTGCCATCACCCAGAAAAGCAACTGGTCATCACAGTAAGCCTCACTGAAAAGATCCAATCCACCCAGAGCTCTGGAGGCAAATTCCATCCACAGGTGGATGCTCTTCTCCAACTTATTTCTGAGCTTGACACTACTATTGAAATAATTTTTCAGCTGGGTCTCTGCTACTGATTTTTATTGGTTTAGAATCATAGAATCAATAAGGTTGGAAAAGACCTCAGAGATCATCGAGTCCAACGTGTCACCCAAGACCTTGTGACTAACTAAAGCATGGCTTCAAGTGCCACGTCCAACCCTCTCTTGAACACCTCCAGGGATGGTGACTCCATCACCTCCCAGGGCAGCACATTCCAATGGAAAATTACTCTTTCTGGGAAGAACTTTCTCCTCACCTCCAGCCTGAACTTCCCCTGGCACAGCTTGAGAATCTGTCCTCTTGTTCTGGTGCTGGTTGCCTGGGAGAAAAGACCAACCCCCTCCTGGCTACAACCTCCCTTCAGGTAGTTGTGGAGAGCAAGAAGGTCTCCCTGAGCCTCCTCTTCTCCAGGCTACAGAACCCCAGCTCCCTCAGCCTCTCCTCACAGGGCTGTGGTCCAGACCTCTCCCCAGCCTCACTGCCCTTCTCTGGACACATTCAAGAGTCTCAATATCCTTCTTAAATTGAGGTCTATCACATAACAGGTGATGGGCCCCTCACTCAAGAAGTATATAGAGCGTCCAGAGAAGGGGCACAACGAGGCCAGGAGAAGGCCGAGGGGTTGCTTAGGCTGCAGAAGAGAGGCTCAGGAGATCTTCCTGCCTCTCCAACTCCTGCTTAGGTCCCTCCTATGAGCCAATACTGAATTACCCTGTAGCCTGTGTGTCTACTGGAACAGCACTGCCCTTGCGCTGTTCCAGTAGACCCCCACAGAACTACAGGAAGTAATTCATGTGCTCATAGGATGTTAGGAGTTGGAAGAGACCACCTAAGCCTCCCTTCAAGGAGTTGGGAGAGCAAGAAGGTCTCCCCTGAGCCTCTCTTCAGCAGCCTAAGCAACCCCAGCTCCCTCAGCCTCTCCTCACAGGGCTGTGCTTCAGACCCCTCCCCAGCCTCGTTGCCCTTCTCTGGACATGTTCAAGTGTCTCTATATGCTTCTTAAATTGAGGGGCCCATCACACCTGTTATGTGAAGAGGCCTATCTCACAAACACAAATTTGGCCTTGCAGGCTTTGGGTGAGCTCTCCTTCTGCCATTTCTTCCAAAAATAAAATAAAATTTTAAATCACACCCCCCAAAACAGAAGCTGCAGATATGACAAAGATGTTACACACAGCAAAACATTCAAAGCTCAACCCCTCAAAACACTTCAGTCAGCCCTACTGCTGACACCCGGCAGCTGCACAAAGCCTGAAATCCCAGATTAAGAAAACAAATCAAAGAAATTTGAGCAAATGAGCCATCAGAGCATGCCATCCACCCACTCAAAATGCCAGCTCTGATTATTAGTTGTTAGAACAGAGTAGAATAGAATTAACCAGGTTGGAAAAGACCTCAGAGATCATCAAGTCCAACCTGTCACCCAACACCCTCTAATCAACTGAACCATGGCACCAAGCACCCCATCCAGTCTCTTCCTAAACACCTCCAGGGATGGTGACTCCACCACCTCCCTGGGCAGCACATCCCAATGGCCAATCTCTCTTGCTGGGAAGAATTTCTTCCTAACATCCAGCCTAAACCTCCCCTGGCACAGCTTGAGACTGTGTCCTCTTGTTCTGGTGCCACTTGCCTGGGAGAAGAGGCCAACCCCACCTGGCTACAACCTCCCTTCAGGGAGTTGCAGAGAGCAAGAAGGTCTCCTCTGAGCCTCCTCTTCTCCAGGCTAAGCAACCCCAGCTCCCTCAGCCTCTCCTCACAGGGCTGTGCTCCAGACCCCTCCCCAGCCTCACTGCCCTTCTCTGGACACATTCAAGAGTCTCAATGTCCTTCTTAAACTGAGGGGCCCAAAACTGGACACAGGACTCAAGGTGTGGCCTAACCAGTGCTGAGCACAGGGGCACAATGACTTCCCTACTCTTGCTGGCCACACTGTTCCTGATGCAGGCCAGGATGCCATTGGCCTTGTCCACCTGGGCACACTCCTGGCTCATGTTCAGCCTACTGTCAACCAGTACCCCCAAGTTCCTTTCTGCCTGGCTGCTCTCCAGCCAGCAGCCCAGAGACAACCTGCAAGCCACTGAGGCAGGGGCGATGCATGCAAGTCTGTGCCACCACAGCCCAGCCCTGAACACACAAACCCATCACTGTCCCAGCCATACCACAGCTGCCTGGTTTCCCTACTTGAGATGATGCCCAGGAAACAAAAGCTCTGTTATGACTTGAGCCTCAGTGCCTCTGGATCATTGCACTGGTGTTGGAGTAAATAAAAACATATCGCTGCTGCCAGAGAACAGAACCAACACATAATCAAAGCAGCGAGATCAGGGGTGAACAAGTACAAAGGACAGTAAATATTATTACTCTGATAGCAGGCTGAGAGCCAAAGCAGGGGGAAAAAAAAAGGATAGGAAACTAAACTGATGTGAAGCAGTAAGGCATAACACACAACCACACTAATCACTTACTATTTACATATGGTTATCTTACTGTTCTCTTACTATTATCTTACTATTTTTAGCCAAGTAATTATTTGTTATTTTTTTCCCATCCACAAGAGCAGCCTGTCTTGAAACAGCAGCCTAAAGGTGGGGGAAGGCAAAAACAAAGGACTTTAATTAGAGAACCATTGCTATAAATTCTCAGTGCAGAGAGATTCAAAGCAGCTTTGCAGCAGAAAATGCCTATGAGCAGTATGTTTTTTTTTCTTCGCACGTTAAATCACTTTGTTTACAGAGGATGGAAAAATAAATTAACATCTAACAACTCCAGTGCCATAAAAGACATTGATATGTTAGCCTCCATTTAACTTTAGTACCTTAAAAAGATTTATCAGGAATGAATAGGCTGGAGGTGAGGAGAAAGTTCTTCAAAGAGAGAGTAATTTGCCATTGGAATGCGCTGCCCAGGGAGGTGGTGGAGTCACCGTCCCTGGAGGTGTTCAAAAAGGGATTGGATGTGGCACTTGCAGCCATCGTTTAGTCATGAGGTGTTAGGTGATAGGTTGGACTTCATGATCTCTGAGGTCTTTTCCAACCTAATTGATTCTATGAAGTTAAACCTCATTTCTTGTGGTATAATCACTTAACTCTTCAGTTTCTGCTAGCAAAGCAAAATTGAAGCTGTGGGCCATGAGAGATCACTGTTTTGGTTAAGGCCAGGAGAGATTAAACACCAAAACAAAATGCATTGGTACTTCACAATTGGATTGATGTGGTAGAGTTTGGATGTTTACTACCTCTGTGAGAGCAATGATTAGTGCACAGAACACCACAATAAGCACTATTCTCTTGTGTCTCCCCAAACCAGCTCTGAGAATCCAGAGAGCAGTATTTCTAATCATCTTTTTCTTCTTCTTACCTCAGCCTTTCTTCTTCTTTCTTCCGGAGGCTGAAATCTCGCTGAACCACCTGGAGCACATGCTCTGCTTCTTCATCAGTCAAGCCAGAAAGATCTAGTTTTCTCCCCATTATGGACTCCGTCCTGGGTATGAGTAGCTATGAGGAATGTCTGGAATTAGAAACAGAGGGGAGGAAAAAAGGTAAAATAAATTGAAAGTTCTGGTATTTTTCCCCAGTGTGTTGGAATCATAGGGACCTTTGCTCAATGCAAAGATGCTGGCATAAACTTCAGATCATAGAATCATAGAATTGTTAGGGTTGGAAGGAAACTCAAGGATCAGCCAGTTCCAACCCCCTGTCATGGACAGGGACACCTCACACTAGATCAGGTTGCTCACAGCCACATCCAGCCTGGCCTTAAAAACCTCCAGGGATGAGGCTTCCACCACCTCCCAGGGCAAGCTGTGCCAGTCTCTCACTAGCCTCATGGGGAAGAACTTCTTCCTAACATCCAATCTGAATCTCCCCATTTCTAGTTCTGTTCCATTCCCCCCAGTCCTATCACTACCTGACACCCTAAAAAGTCCCTCCCCAGCTTTCTTGTAGAAACAAGATAAGGAAATCATATGAACATAGAAATGTTTCAGCTGGAAGTGACCTTTAAGATCATCAAGTCCAACTGATAATCATTTAGGTTGGAAAAGGCTGTCAAGATCCTAATCCAGCATGGCCAGGTCACCACTAAACCATGCCCTTTAGCACCACACCTACATCTCTTTCAATCACCTCCTGGGATGGTGACTCCACCACTTCCCTGAGCAGCCTATTCCAGGGCTTGACAACCATTTCAAGTAAAGAAATGTCCCAAATGTCCAACCTAACCCTTCCCTGCTGTAACTTGGATGATTTGTTTCTGAATTATTTCTCCAAGTTCCATGCATTGAAAGCAATCACCTCCAGTGTAAAAAGAAATGCAAATGATTAATTATTTGAGGTATTAAATAGTGCTGAGGGGAGACCTCCGTGGTGCCCTCAACAAGAAATATGTTAAACTAATTCATTGAATGGCTTAGGTTGGAAGGGACCTTAGAGGATCATCTACTCCAACCTCCCCATCATGGGCAGGGACACATCAACTAGACTCAGCTGCTCAAGGCCTCATCTTCAGAACAAGCAATGTGTCCTGGGACACATTCTTCATTTCAGGCTTTGGGATACCTGGTAGGAACCTGGAATATTTCTCCTGTGAGGGCAAGCTGAGAGAGTTGGCATTGTTCAACTCAGAGAAGCCTCCAGGAAGACCTCAGTTGTGGCATTTTGTACTTAGTGGGGACCACTCAGAGAGATGGGGATGATCACTTCAGCAGGGACAGTTCCAACAGGACAAGGGGTGATAGTTTTAAGCTAAACCACGGGAGATTCAGACTAGATAAGTAAGAAATTTGTTACAATGAGTGTGATGAAACAGGGGAACAGGTTGCACAGAGAGGCGGTTAGAAGAACCTGGAAACATTGCAGATCAGCTTGAATGAGGCTCTGAGGAGCCTGAAGATGTCCCTCACTGCAGGGGGCAGACAGACTAGTTGACCTTTAAAGGTCCCTCCCAAGCCAACCCAGTCTATGACTCTATTATCTGTTCATCTGTTCCCACACACAGCACTTCAGTGCAAAGGCCTCTCTGACGTTCCAAAAGCATGGAAGGGCTTGCCCACAGGAAAGCCACATCCGCAGGGAAGTAAGCAGCTCTTTTCCAGCTAACATTTTTCACATGCATACACTTCATGGGAGAAACACAGGATATCAACTGAAAGGAAATAAAACTATTTTAAGCAGTTGCTGGAGCCAGTAGAGACACCTCCATGGCAGGGCTCCAGTTGCCTGAGACACAGAATGATGAAGATACTCAGAGATCAAAGATGCCAGTCTGCTTGTTCTTGAGCATGGAGTTAACAACTCAATGCAATTAGTGCTGCCATAGTAAGTTCTCCCTTCCGGTCTTCAGCACAATGCTTTGGGAGGCTTTGTGAAAATTAATACTTTTGTTCTTGTTGCTCATATCTACAGTCTGTGGTCCATTGGTAAAGAAAAAAACTACCTCTTTGATTCAGTCACTGCTGTTGATCACAGGATGTCAGGGGTTGGAAGGGACCCAAAGAGTCCAACCCCCCTGCCAGAGCAGGACCATACAATCTAGCTCAGGTCACACAGAATTACAGAATCACCAAGGCTGGAAGAGACCTGAAAGATAATCAAGTCCAACCTGTCACCTCAGACCGTATGAAAAACCATGGCACCAAGTGCCATGTCCAATCCCTCTTGAACACCTCCAGAGATGGGGACTCCACCTCCCTGGGCAGCACATTCCAATGGCTAACTCTCTGTGAAGAACCTTCTCCTCACCTCCAGCCTAAAACTCCCCTGGCACAGCTTGAAACTGTGTCCTCTTATTCTGGTGCTGCTTGCCTGGGAGAAGAGACCAACCCCCTCCTGGCTACAACCTCCTTTCAGGTAGTTGTAGACAGCAAGCAGGTCTCCCCTGAGCCTCCTCTTCTCCAGGCTAAGCAACCCCAGCTCCCTCAGCCTCTCCCCATAGGGCTGTGCTCGACGCCAGGAACGCATCCGGGAACAAGGCCTTGAAAGTCTCCAGAGAAGGAGACTCCATAACCTCCCTGGGCAGCCTGTTCCAGTGCTCTCTGACCCTCACAGTAAAGAAGTTCCCCCTTGTGTTAAGGTTCAACCTCCTGTGCTGCAGCTTACATCCATTTCTTGTCCTATCCCAGGGAGCAAGTGAGCAGAGCCTGTCCCCTCCCTCCTGATCCCCAGCCCTCAGATATTGATAAACATTTATTAAATCCCCTCCAAGTCCTCTCTTCTCCAAAGTAAAAAGCCCCAGGTCTTGTATTGAACTTGTATTAGAAGGGGGGACATTTACCCCTAAATCCACTGGTAAATGGGCAGCCCACCTACTGCTGATTTGTTTTGTGGGGTTGGCAAAGAATTAATTTCAAGTATACATAAGGCTTAAAAATCATCAGTGACTTTCACTTTGGGGTTTCAGGTGGTTTATTAACCTATAAAAGACTCTCTAGCTGCATTCCAATATTACATTAGCCTCTCAGGGACTTGTGTGGTTGTCCCCAAGAAGTAATTTTTCATTACATGATTAAAGCATCTCCAAGCTGGGACTATCACAGCACTTGATAAATATTTATAGACACTCTTCAGAGGGGTTGTCTTTTTTTTTCAGCAGGTATGCCTTAAGCATTCTGGAAACACACAATGGCAAATCCTCCAGAGGAAAGGTAACAGGTTACAGTCTTTTAAAAGCAGCAATGAAATAAACTGAAATGAAAAGAAAATCCATCTATCAACCACATCAACTGAAAAAATGAAAATCAACCAAATAAAAAGTCAACCATGTTAATAATAAAAAAAAAATCAGCCAAATAATAATAGTAAAAAAAAAAAAATCAAATAATAATAATAATAAAAAAAGCCAAATAATAATAATAAAAAAAAATCAGCCAAAAATAATAATAATAAAAAAAATCAGCCAAATAATAATAATAATAAAAAAATCAGCCAAATAATAATAATAATAATAAAAAAAAAATCAGCCAAATAATAATAATAATAAAAAAAATCAGCCAAATAATAATAATTAAAAAAATCAGCCAAATAATAATAATTAAAAAAAATCAGCCAAATAATAATAATAATAAAAAAAATCAATCAGCCAAATAATAATAATAATAAAAAAATCAGCCAAATAATAATAATAAAAAAATCAGCCAAATAATAAAATAATAATAATAATAAAAAAATCAGCCAAATAATAATAATAATAATAAAAAAATCAGCCAAATAATAATAATAATAATAAAAAAATCAGCCAAATAATAATAATAATAAAAAAATCAGCCAAATAATAATAATAATAATAAAAAAATCAGCCAAATAATAATAATAATAATAAAAAAATCAGCCAAATAATAATAATAAAAAAAAATCAGCCAAATAATAATAATAATAAAAAAAATCAGCCAAATAATAATAATAAAAAAATCAGCCAAATAATAATAATAAAAAAATCAGCCAAATAATAATAATAATAAAAAAATCAGCCAAATAATAATAATAATAAAAAAATCAGCCAAATAATAATAATAAAAAAATCAGCCAAATAATAATAATAATAAAAAAATCAGCCAAATAATAATAATAATAAAAAAATCAGCCAAATAATAATAATAAATAAAATTCAGCCAAATAATAATAATAAATAAAATTCAGCCAAATAATAATAATAAATAAAATTCAGCCAAATAATAATAATAAAAAAAAATCAGCCAAATAATAATAAATAAAAATCAGCCAAATAATAATAATAAATAAAAATCAGCCAAATAATAATAATAAATAAAAATCAGCCAAATAATAATAATAAATAAAAATCAGCCAAATAATAATAATAAATAAAAATCAGCCAAATAATAATAATAAAAAAAATCAGCCAAATAATAATAAAAAAAATCAGCCGAACAATAATAAAAAATAATCAAACAATAAAAAATAATCAACCAAACAATAATAGTTTTTTAAAACCAACCACATTGAAATTCAACCAAATTAAAATGTAAAAAAAAAAAAAAAAAAAAAAAAAAACCCCCAACAAAACTCAACCAACTTAAAGTCAGCCAAGTAAACAACATGAAATCGTTTCTCAATCTGAATTGAAAATCCCTTCCGGCCTGTAGTGAAATCACTTCTCTACGGCTGTTCAGATGTTTTCCTTCAAGAGCAACACTTCTCTGATAAAATCTCAAACTGCATACAAAATCTGAGCTCCCGGGGAGGGACATTACAAGGAAAATCATTCCCTGGAAGAATATTTTGCTTGACAAATTAACAGCCTGTAGCAGGAAAGCCTAGGCTGGCTCGATACATGATTGGGTATCCTGTGAGTAATGCTCTCATCTTCATACTTCTTACAGACTGTTTTAAAATCTAATTAAAACTACCATAGCAGAAGAGCACAGAGCTGTTGGAGTGAGGCCAGAGGAGGCCACAAGGATGATCCAATGCCTGGAGCACTTCTGCTACGAGGACAGGCTGAGGGAGCTGGGGGTGTTCAGCCTGGAGAAGAGAAGACTCTCTGGGAACCGTACAGCTGCCCTCCAGTACCTGAAGGTTGCAGAGGGACTTTCCATGAGGGTGTCCAGAGACAGGACAGGGGGGAATGGTTTGAAGCTGAGGGAGAGCAGGGTTAGACTGGAGATTAAGAAGCAGCTCTTCATTCTGAGGGTGGTGAGACTCTGGAATAGGCTGCCCAGGGAGGCTGTGGCTGCCTCCTCCCTGGGGGTGTTGGAGGCCAGGCTGGATGAGGCCTTGAGCAGTTGAATCTAGTTGAGAGTTGACCCTGCCCATGGTGGGGAGGTTGGAGGAGATGATCTCTGAGGTCCCTTCCAACCTGAGCCATTCTTTGATTCCATGAAAAACACTTCTTGAATTCAAGCTTTAAAAAAACCCAAACAAACACCAAAACCACACACATGAAAAACCCCAAACGTCCACAACCAACCAACCAACCCAACAACCACAAAAACAAACAAACAAAACCACACAAACAAAACAAACACACTACCAAAACAAACAAACAAAAAAACACCAAACACCACAGAAAAATACTAAAGCAACCACAAACCCCCCATGGAACAAGGAGCAAAAGAAATGTTTTTCAAGAACTGCAAGCAATGCTTCTGAATTTTAAAGTGGACAAGAGCATCAAGCAGAAATGAGGGCAAGGAGTACATTTCCTAGTCACTCATATGATGGCTAAGCTGTCTGGACTTGCAGTCTCAGCAGAAGATTAGCATTACAGGAGGGTGGGGAGAGAGCCCACAAAGTTTTCTTTTCATCTGTTTTTAAAAAGTACCAACTACCATTTCAAGCAGATTGCCTGCTCAACAGAGAGCCACATTACAAAGTTAATTATGCAAGCAGTCACACTGAGCATATTGTACAACACAGATATCTAAGCCCCATGCTGTTGCCAGAGAATCATAAAATCAGTAAGGTTGGAAAAGACCTCAGAAATCATCAAGTCCAACCTGTCATCCAACATGACTAACTAAACCATGGCTCCAAGTGCCACATCCAATCCCCTCTTGAACTCCTCCAGGGATGGTAGAATCATAGAATCATAGAATCAGTCAGGGTTGGAAGGGACCACAAGGATCATCTAGTTCCAACCCCCTGCCATGGGCAGGGACACCCCACACTAGATCACGCTGGCCAGAGCCTCGTCCAGCCTGGTCTTAAACACCTCCAGGGACTGGGCCTCAACCACCTCCCTGGACAACCCATTCCAGGGCTTCACCACTCTCATGGTAAAGAACTTCTTCCTCACATCCAGCCTGAATCTCCCCATTTCCAGCTTCATTCCGTTCCCCCTAGTCCTATCACTACCTGAGATCCTGAGAAGTCCCTCCCCAGCCTTCCTGTAGGCCCCCTTCAGATACTGGAAAGCCACAATGAGGTCACCTCGGAGCCTTCTCTTCTCCAGACTGAACAGCCCCAACTCCTTCAGTCTGTCCTCACAGGAGAGGTGCTCCAGCCCTCTGCTCATCCTCGTGGCCCTTCTCTGGACACGCTCCAGCACGTCCACATCTCTCCTGTAATATGGGCTCCAGAACTGGACGCAGTACTCCAGGTGGGGTCTCACCAGAGCTGAGTAGAGGGGGAGAAGCACCTCCCTTGACCTGCTGGTCACACTTCTCCTGATGCAGCCCAGGATCTGATTGGCTTTCCGGGCTGCAAGCGCACATTGAGAGCTCATGTCGAGCTTTCGTCCACCAGCACCCCCAAGTCTCTCTCCTCAGGGCTGCTCTCCAGCCAGTCACTGCCCAGCCTGTATTTGTGCCTGGGATTGCCTCGACCCAGCTGCAGGACCCTGCACTTGGTCTTGTTGAAGCTCATGAGGTTGGCTTGTGCCCACCTCTCCAGCCTGTCCAGGTCCCTCTGGATGGCATCCCTTCCCTCCAGGGTGTCCACTGCACCACACAGCTTGGTGTCATCAGCAAACTTGCTGAGGGTGCACTCGATGCCACTGTCCATGTCACCCACAAAGATGTTGAACAAGACAGGTCCCAGGACTGATCCCTGAGGGACTCCGCTTGTCACTGGCCTCCACTGGGACATGGACCCGTTGACAGCCACTCTTTGGGTGCGGCCATCAAGCCAATTCTTTATCCATCTAGTGGTCCATCCATCAAACCCATGTGTCGCCAGCTTGGAGACCAGGAGGTGGTGTGGGACAGTGTCGAAGGCTTTGCTCAAGTCCAGGTAAACGACATCAGTTGCTCGCCCCTCATCTATTAATGCTGTCACCTGATCATAGAAGGCCACCAGGTTTGTCAGGCAGGATTTGCCCTTGGCAAAGCCATGCTGACTATTCCCAATCACCTCTTCACTGTTCTTCTGAGTCATTAGTGCCTCCAGGAGGATCTGCTCCATGATCTTTCCGGGCACAGAGGTGAGACTGACTGGCCTGGAGTTCCCCGGTTCCTCCTTCTTGCCCTTTTTGAAAATGGGAGCAATGTTTCCCCTTTTCCAGTCTGTGGGGACTTCCCCAGTCTGCCATGACTTCTGGAATATAATAGAGAGGGGCTTGGCAACCTCATCTGCCAGTTCTCTCAGCACCCGTGGGTGTATCCCGTCGGGTCCCATGGACTTGAACACTTTCAGGTTCTTCAGGTGATCACCAACCTGAGCTTCACTTATGATGGGCAGTTCTTCCTCCCCGTCCCTGGCATCATCTGCCATGACACCAGGAGTGTGGCTGGAGGCCCTTGCAGTGAAGACTGAGGTAAAGAAGTGATTGAGTACCTCAGCCTTTTCCACATCACTTGTGACCAATTCACCACTTTCCTTTCTGAGGGGGCCCACACCTTCCCTAGTCTTCTTCTTGCCATTAATATACCTATAGAAATTCTTAGTGTTCCCTTTAACCCCCTGGCTAGATTCAGTTCAAACTCTGCTTTGGCTTTCCTAACCAGGCCTCTTGCTGCTCGGGCAGCTTCCTTATATACCCCCTGTTCTATCTGTCCTTCCTTCCACTTCCTGTAGAGTTTCTTTTTACGTGATAGTGTGTCCAGCAGCTCCTTGTTCATCCAGGCAGGCCTCCTAGCATTCCTTCCTGCTTTTCTCCTTATAGGTATACATAGCTCCTGGACACAGAGGAGGTGGTCCTTGAATACTGACCAGCTGTCCTGGGTCCCTCTTCCCTCCAGGGCTTCATCCCACGACACTTTGGCCAGCAGATCCCTGCAGCGATCGAAGTCTGCACGCCTAAAGTCTAGGGTCGTAAGCTTAGAATATGTCCTCCTGATTGCCCTGAGGATATTAAATTCAACTGCTTCATGGTCACTGCAGCCAAGGCCGTCTCTGAGCCTCACATTTGTTACCAGCCCTTCCCTGTTGGTGAGAACAAGGTCCAGCGTAGCACCTTTTCTTGTTGGTTCCTCTACCATTTGGAGGAGGAAGTTGTCTTTTATGCAGTCCAGGAACATCCTGGATTGCTGATGCTTTGCTGTGTTGTCCCTCCAACAGATGTCAGGGTGGTTGAAATCCCCCATGAGGACCAGGGCTTGTGACCTGGAAGCCGCTTCTATTTGCCTGTGCAGAGCCTCATCTGCTTGGTTCTGCTGGTCAGGTGGCCTGTAGGAGACCCCCACAGTAATATCTCCTTCCCCTGTCTTGCCTTTAATTCTAACCCATAAACTTTCAACCGACTCATCATGCCTCCCCAGGTGGAGTTCTGCTGATTCCAGCTGGTTGTTGACATAGAGGGCAACACCTCCTCCTCTCCTTCCCTGCCTATCCTTCCTAAAAAGCTTATACCCGTCTATCCCTACGTTCCAGTCGTGGGAGTCGTCCCACCAAGTGTCGGTGATGCCCACTATGTCATGGCGTCCCAGCAGCACGGTGGCCCTTAACTCATCCTGTTTGTTGCCCAAGCTGCGTGCATTTGCATAGAAGCACTTCAGCTGGGCTGGCCCTGTCGTCCTCCTGTGCCGACTCCCCTTGGTTTCCACAGGGTGTCCTGGTGTGTCATTTGTGTCTTGCCTCAGGGCAGCAAGCTGAGAGCCCCTACTGGCTCTCCATCCCTCCACCTCAGGTGAGCTGCCCCCTGCTTGTCACAGGCCAGCAGGAGACCACCAACCCCTCCCCCTTCAAATCTAGTTGACTTGACCACCTTCCTGAGCAGCACATTCCAATGGCAAATAACTCTCTCTGTGCAGAACTTTCTCCTCACCTCCAGACTAAAACTCCCCTGGCACAGCTTGAGACTGTGTCCTCTTGTTCTGGTGCTGCTTGCCTGGGAGAAGAGACCAACCCCCACCTGGCTACAACCTCCCTTCAGGGAGTTGCAGAGAGCAAGAAGGTCTCCCCTGAGCCTCCTCTTCTCCAGGCTAAGCAACCCCAGCTCCCTCAGCCTCTCCTCACAGGGCTGTGCTCCACACCCCTCCCCAGCCCTCTTGCCCTTCTCTGGACAGGTTCAAGTGTCTCAAAGTCCTTCTTAAATTGAGGGGCCCAGAACTGGAGACAGGACTCAAACTGTGGCCTAACCAATGCCAAGGATTTTAAACGGACTTGGAAGGTTCCTTCCAACCCAAAATATTCTGACACCCTGAGCTAACACCATAAAGTCCTGGGGCCATTTAGTCTGGAAAGTAGAAGACTGAGAGGGGATTTAATAAATGTTTATCAATATCTGAGGGCTGGGGGTCAGGAGGAAGGGGACAGGCTCTGCTCAGTTGACCTTCTGATAGGACAAGGTGTAATGGATATAAACTACAGCACAGGAGGTTCCACCTCAACATGAGGAGGAACTTCTTCACTGTGTGGGTCACAGAGCACTGGAGCAGGCTGCTCAGAGAGGATGTGGAGTCTTCTTCTCTGGAGACTTTCAAGACCCATCTGGATGTGTTCCTATGTGACCTGCTCTGGCAGGGGGGATGGACTCAATCTCTGGAGGTCCCTTCCAACACCTAACATCCTGTGACCTGGAATGCTGTGTCAAGTTTAGCCTCCCCAGTAGACTTTAAACAGACTTTAACCAAAAGGCAGCATTTAAAGAACGTTACTGCCCAAAGTCATTTCTAGTACAACTAGCACAGCATTATGTCTAAAATGAGGCACAATTAACACTGGTCACAAATTTCTTAATCTCTTTTTAAAGTCCAAGAAAGTCTAAAAGCTGCAGTGAACAACACTGCTGATATTCTTCTCCCCTTTTCATTGGCAATTCAGTAGTGCCACACACAAAACACAAGAGGGAAAACAGACTCATTGGAAACACAAAGCTACCTCTTCAGATGAGAAATTGAGCACAGCCCAACTGACTGCAACATGAGGACTTGTATCTGGTGTGACACATTTCCAGCGAGATGCAAGACCACAAGGCCTGAGAGGATGTTGTTCTTTGTACCCACACTGATTATAAATGAGATTTCTTGCACATATTTCCTGGCCCATAACCAAAGCATAAAATCTCTTCCTTTCAGCCTTGGACTTGCAAGTTCCTGAGCACAGTAAGGTTTGTTTCACTGGAGGGGGAAGCAGCAGGGTTTAATTTGGTTCCTTCTGGGAGAGATGTTCCTTATTCTTCCAAGTTATTACCATAACTGGGTGCATTTCTTACACAGAGCAGTGCCAGGACATACTAAAAATGAAGGAAACTATAAAACCTTAAAAAGATCAAAGGTCATTACTGTGTGGTTTTCATTTTTAATCTACTTCTTGATTCTATGTTTTACATTATTTTGATTTCCAAATATGAAACTGCAGAAGCAGAAGAGCTCCACTGAAGTATTTTTGCTTCCAAATAACTGCCTCTAAAAATCTAAGGATGGAACTGGGCCCCTCAGTTTAGGAAAGATGTTGAGTTGCTGGAAGGTGTCCAGAGAAGGGCAACAAAGATGGGGAGGGGTTTGGAACACAGTCCTGTGAGGAGAGGCTGAGGGAGCTGGGGTTGCTTAACCTGGAGAAGAGGAGGCTCAGGAGAGATCCTACTGCTCTCTCCAACTACCTGAAGGGAGGTTGTAGCCAGGTGAGGGTTGGTCTCTTCTCCCAGGCACCCAGCACCAGAACAAGAGGACACAGTCTCAAGCTGTGCCAGGGGAGGTTTAGGCTGGATGTTAGGAAGAAATTCTTCCCAGAGAGAGAGAGATTGGCCATTGGAATGTGCTGCCCAGGGAGGTGATGGAGTCACCATCACTGGAGGTGTTTAAGAAGAGCCTGGACGAGGCACTTGGTGCCATGGTTTAGTTGATTAGATGGTGTTGGATATAGGTTGGACTTGATGATCTCAAAGGTCTTTTCCAACCTGGTTTATTCTCTTCTGAGGCAGGAAGGAAGACTGTGAAGCCATTTCTAAAAATCCCCAGAAGCTTTTTATTTATACAGCAAAATACAAACAATTATTTTTACAGAAAATATTAAAGATTACACTGGAGGCCTTAATTTCTCTCATCTATGTTTGACAAGTCATAATAAAAAGATTCTTAATAAGAAATTATGGCAATTTTGTAGCTATGTACCAGGCCTACAGCTGATACACAAATCCAAGGGGAAATTCAGCATATGATAGAAAAGCCAAACTCATTGACCAGCAAAAACACACCTCTCTTCACTGATAACCAGGAACTCCTAGAGGGAAAGCTTAGCCAGAATTTGGCCCTGGAGATGCTGAAGATCTGGCATGTATTGGTAGAACAGATTTCACTGCTTTCCAGTCACCATGAAGTCTCATTTTACTTCAGTCTCATCTTCCATCATTTATGCTGAATTTAGGCAAATCATGTTTAGCTCTCTTTTCTTTATTTAGCAGCAACTGTCTTATGGAAGAACATCTAGAGAGGATGGATCTGTCAGTATTCTGACTGTGTGAGACTGACTGCTACTCTTCCTGAAAGGAGAAAGACAACGGGGGGAAAACACACAAACCTGGAGTGGCAGCGCACTGCCACGCAATTGTCTCGTGCATGATTGGCCTCTCTTCCACCTGCCTTCAGTCTAGAGCATGAAAAGCAGCTCATTACTGCAATGGGCACTTAACCAACCCCAAGGTGAATCAGCACAGCTCTGGGGCGAAGCCAGCATGTGCACTCAGCGCATGCAACCAATCCCAAAATCATCCAACCCAATCAGAAATTTGCATCTCCAGAAGCAGGAGACTTCAAGGGCCTCCCTTTGGATGCTTGACCTGCAAAGTGGGGCTCGGATCGTATTGCTGTCACGTACTCAGGCTGCCTGCACAAAGACTTCCACAGAAAGGAAGCAAGTTCCTGCTTCCACCCTCCCATCTAAGCCCAAAGCAAATCAGTCTTCACAGTCAGCTTGAGCCAACGTGACAAAATACTAAATAAAAAGCTCATCTGTATTCCTCCTCTCTTCAGCATTAGCTTGAGACCGAGAACTGCAAAAATACATTCACCACCTGTGCTGTGCTGCACTGCACTGAATGACTGAGTTCTAGAGGTCAGAAGGGAGCTCTGGGGATCATCCAGTCCAAAGCCACTGCTAAAGCAGGGTCATCTAGAGCAGGTTACACAGAATTCCTGAATGTCTCTAGAGAAGGAGATGCCACAACCCCTCTGGGCAGCCTGCTCCACTGCTCTGTCATCCTCACAGTTTTTCCTCATGTTCAGATAGAGCTTCCCAAGTTCCACTTTGTGCTGTTGTCCCTTGTCCAATCACTAGACACCACCAAAAAGACTCTGGCCTTATCTCCTTGACCCCTGCCCTTTAGATATTGATAAGCAATGAGCAGATCACCTCTCAGGATTCTCCAGACTAACCAGCCCCAGATCTCTCAGCTCTTCCTCTTAAGTGAGATGTTTCAGTGCCCTCAGCATCTTCTGGACTCTTTCCAGTAGTTCCATGTCTCTCTCGAACTGGGGAGCCCAGAACTGGGCACAGTACTCCAGATGTGACCTCACAAGCCATATTCTTGGCTTTTCACAATCAATATGCCTCAAATGAGCTCTGCAGCTTGAAGGGAGATGAAAGAAACGGCAAAGCCTTCTCCGTTCCCTCAGAGAGCTGAAGGCAGTTTCTGTCTCACGTTACAAGGCAGAGGAGGGAGCCCTCACTTTGTCTGTGTAACACTCAATGCATGCACCCAGAAAAAGACTCAGGTTCGATGTTGTGTCAAGCCTGGGAAAGCTCTAATGATCTCCTCCCTTGTGGAAGAGCACAGAACAGAACACAACTCAGGATATTTCTGTGCACATTCCTACTTCAGATGCCAACATCTTGTATGGCCTGAAAAAACTGAACAATAGAGAAGGTCCATGACCATATAAGCTGTGGAGCAGCACAACCAGTGACATTTCCTCCCCAGTACCACAGCAGTCACCATTTATAATAACAGGTGGACAGGAGCATCCTGCAGACCAAATTCAACATGCCAACCAAGAAAACAGAGGTCCAGCAAGACAACTCTTGCAAGGTCAAGATGTTAAAGCATTGCATCAAGTAGCAGTAGGGCTTCTCATCTGAGTTACTCCTGTACCAATCTGGGAAAGAAAACACTGAGAGAAGAAGCGAAGCTTTGTCAAGCCTCCAGCAGCTCTGAAAGCACAATACATTTTACACCTGCATAGAAACTTGATTTTTCCTTTCAACACCAGAGCCAAAAAGAGCTCTGAGAAATTATGTATGGCATTGTAACTTGAAAGCTGTATTGTGATCAACCCATGCAAGCTACGAAAGGAAACAGTCGAGTGGATCGCTTGACTGCTACCAAAACATCCATAATGTCAAATGCAACCACTATGCAAACACAGCACAGACATGCTTAAAACACTACACATTCAGATGGAGGCTTTTTTTTCAGCCCACGGCATATGCTGCACCAATTGACATCCTGCATCCTTCTTACTAAGTATCATTCAGCAGCTTCTCAGTACCACAGTATCACCAAGGTTGGAAGAGAACTCAAAGATCAGCGAGTGCAACCTGTCACCACAGACCTCATGACTAGACCATGGCACCAAGTGCCACATCCAATCCCCTCTTAAACACCTCCAGGGATGGTGACTCCACCACCTCCCTGGGCAGCACATTCCGATGGCAAATGACTTTCTCTGTGAAGAACCTTCTCCTCACCTCCAGCCTAAACCTCCCCTGGCACAGCTTGAGACTGTGTCCTCTTGTTCTGGTGCTGGTTGCTAGGGAGAACAGGCCAACCCCTTCCTGGCTACAACCACCCTTCAGGTAGTTGTAGAGAGCAATGAGGTCACCCCTGAGCCTCCTCCTCTCCAGGCCAAACAACCCCAGCTCCTCAGCCTCTCCTCACAGGGCTTGTGCTCAAGGCCTCTCACCAGCCTCGTTGCCCTTCTCTGGACACATGCAAGTGTCTTAATGTCCTTCTTAAACTGAGGGGCCCAGAACTGGACACAGTACTCAAGGTGTGGCCTAACCAATGCAGAGTACAGGGGCACAATGACTTCCCTGCTCCTGCTGGCCACACTATTCCTAATGCAGGCCAGGATGCCACTGGCCTTCTTGGCCACCTGGGCACACTGCTGGCTCATGTTCAGGCAGCTGTCAATCAGCACCCCCAGGTCCCTCTCTGTTTGGGAGCTCTCCAGCCACTCTGACCCCAGCCTGTAGTTCTGCATGGGGTTGCTGTGGCCAAAGTGCAGCACCAGGCACTTGGATTTGTTGAATGCCATCCCATTGGACTCTGCCCATCTATCCAGTCAGTTGAGATCCTTAAATTCTCCTTAAATTTAATCCAAGAACTAGCCACTGACTGAGAGAATCTTCCTGCAGGGCTAGGACAGAGACTGAAAAAAAAATATATCTATTTTTAGAGGTGAAGAGAATGCTCCCACGGCAGCTGCCACGATGAGGCAGTATCCTCTAGAGCTGCCAGATGTGAAAGCAAATTTAATGCAGCAAATCACTGCTAATTCAAGCTGCCGACAGAAAGCCCCACTGCACATTACTGGGCTTAGCAGATTAGCAAGCAAATAAACAAAATAAAAACATAACAAACAAACAATTCTCCCAAGACTGTGCCTTCCCCAGTCCCTCTGACACCTACAGAGTGCTTCTAACCTGGATCTAGGCTGGAACAGCAAGGACACAACAAAAAAAAAAAGGATGACAATTGTACAGTCGGAGGTCCCATTTCACTGCCACTTAGTGATGAGCCATTTGGAGCACAGCCCTATGAGGAGAGGCTGAGGGAGCTGGGGTTGCTTAGCCTGGAGAAGAGGAGGCTCAGGGGAGACCTTCTTGCTCTCTACAACTATCTGAAAGGAGGTTGTAGCCAGGTGGGGATTGGTCTCTTCTTCTAGGCAAGCAGTACCAGAACACAGTCTCAAGCTTTACCAGGGGAGGTTTAGGCTGGAGGTGAAGAGAAAGTTCTCCCCAGAAAGAGAGACTGGCCATTGGAATGTGCTGCCCAGGGTGGTGGTAGAGTCACCATCGCTGGAGGTGCTTAAGAAGAGCCTGGATGAGGCACTTGGTGCCATGGTTTAGTTGATTAGATAGCGTTGGTTGATAGGTTGGACTGAATGATCTCAAAGGTCTTTTCCAGCCTGGTTAATTCTATTCTATTCATAGCTGGTCAACACGCAGCCTATGCCACATGCATGGGAAGAAGAGGTTTGGAAGCAGGTGGTCTTTGAACTGTTTAGACAAGCATCTATTAAGTGATATAAAAGAAGAATGAAACCAAGCCAGGGCTGTGCAAATCAAGCCAGGGCTGTGCAGAAAGTCTCTGAAAACCAAACTAGGAGCCGGGTTAGTCTTTCAAGCGGGAGTTAATGGATTGGTTTGTTGACTGGGACCTACTCAGCGCTGTGCTCAGCTCTGGACCCAAGCTTGGCTACCTCTTTTTCAATATTGACACGGCACAACATGGAGACAACCTGAGCCCTGGCCAAGAAACACAAACCTAAAGTTCTGGATCCCAAGTTTGTACAAACAAGGAACCGTGACACCTGAGCACAAGATACAGTCAGATGCTTTCTGGAGGTCAAAGGCCAGCTTCACTGCCAGGTTTTGACTGCTGCTTCACTCGTATTTGGATCCAAACTGGAGCAGCCTCACAGCTCCTTCAGCTTAAACCAGGGAAACAAAGCAAATCATCCTCTTGCAGGTTTAGAGAATCCAGCCAGCCAGCACAGGCACCTTTTGAGGTCCCAAGGGAGGTTGTAGCCAGGTGGGGGTCGGTCTGTTCTCCCAGGCAACCAGCAACAGAAATAGGGGACAGAGTCTTAAGCTGTGCCAGGGGAGATTTAGGCTGGACATTAGGAGGAAGTTCTTCACAGAAAGAGTGATTTGCCATTGGGGTGTGCTGCCCAGGGAGGTGGTGGGGTCGCCACCTGGAGATCCCTGGAGATCTTCAAGAAGAGACTGGATGGGCAGTGCCATGGTCTGGTTGATTGGGTAGGGGTGGGTGATAGGTTGGACCGCATGATCTTGGAGGTCTCTTCCAACCTGCTTGATTCTATGATTCTATTTGATCAACTGGATCAATATTAAGCCACCATCTTTAGGAACTAGCTAGGTCTTCTCTGTACCTTATTAATTTTTTGTTACTAATTTTTAATAATGCAGTTGCCTCTACCAGGGCCCAGTCTTGAAGACTGAAGTAATGTTACCAGGACACTGAAACAGCACACTCCTTCGATGAGCCTACGTGAAGAACATCAACTTAACCAAGAAAACTTCTGTTTCAAGGCCTCTACATTAGCTTCTCCCAGTTTTTAGCTTTCCAGTATGCATTAAAACAGCCTTCAGGATCAATTCCCCTCCCTCCCCAGCTAAAAGCACAATCTTAGGGGGTGGTGAGTTGAGTGGAATCATCAGGCTGATCTTGCTCTAGAGGTGAATTGTTGGTTGGTGTTCCCCACCACCCCATTTATGACTCAACCCCTGACTTCCATGCTTGTGGTGATTAACACACAGCCAATTTTTGGCACTAGGTTTTAGATCAAGCCCAGCTGAGACTGTCAAATCCAGCATCATCAGATCATACCTTTCAGAATCCTCCCAAAAGCTCTTTCAACTTAAAAACCTAGTGTCAACCTACTATTGTTTAACTTCAGTCCAACTCAGGGGCTGTCAAATGTCAAAGCACTTACAACAGCTAGATGCAATCATTGAGATAACTTCCAGGAATGTCCACCAAGTACTCCTGGGAATGACCACAAAAGGGCAGAGGGATCAGTTCTCTCACAGAGGAAAAAAATGGAATCAATGCCTTACACAATTAGCAATGGTTAGAAAACCAGGAACACTCTGCATTTTGAAGTATTTCAGGACAGTGTGAGCTGCAGCTCTGTCAACAGCACTTAAATCATGTGCTGAATATCCACGCTGCAGCAATTAACACTAATGGCACAAACCAGCACTTTTCTGTTTGGATTGCCCTGTGACACTACAATCTGTTTCATCCAAGCCCAAAAGGGACAGAAGAAAACCACATTAGAATGACCTTCTGTTTCAGAAGCAATGACCAACATGCAAAGCAGCCCTTCTCATGTTAGCTTCAGAAGAGATAAAACTCCTTAATTGCAAGAGCAGAACAGCAACTTCACTCCTGGAGTTGTGAACAACTTTTGCTTTTTTCCTTTCCAGAAACAAAACAACATATTATGTTCCATCTTCCTCCAAAACCAGAAAGGTGGTTTACAGCAGCAGAGCCACAGATTGGAGACAAAGTGGCTGCAGAGCAGACAGCCAGAAAGGGACCTGGGGCTACTGGTTGATAGTAGGCTGAACATGAGCCTGCAGTGTGCCCAGGTGGACAAGAAGGCAAATGGCATCCTGGCCTGCAGCAGGAATAGTGTGGCCAGCAGGAGCAGGGAAGTCATTCTGCCCTGGACTCAGCACTGGTTAGGCCACACCTTGAGTCCTGTGTCCACTTCTGGGCTCCTCAATTGAAGAAGGACATTGAGACTCTTGAACGTGTCCAGAGAAGGGCAATGAGGCTGGGGAGAGGCCTCGAGCACAAGGCCTAATGACGAGAGGCTGAGGGAGCTGGGGTTGCTTAGCCTGGAGAAGAGGAGGCTCAGGGGATACCTTACTTCTCTAGACAGCTCCCAGAAGGGAGGTTGTAGCCAGGTCGGGGTTGGCCTCTTCTCCCAGGCAACCAGCACCAGAATAAGAGGACACAGTTTCAAGCTGTGCCAGAGGAAGTTTTGGCTGGAGGTGAGGAGAAAGTTCTTCCCAGAAAGAGTAATTTGCCCTTGGCATGTGCTGCCCAGGGAGGTGGTGGAGTCACCATCCCTGGAGGTGTTCAAAAAAGGACTGGATGTGGCACTTGGAGCCATGGTTCAGTTGTCATGAGGTGTTAGGTATTAGGTAATAGGTTGGGCTTAATGACCTGAGGTCTTTTCCAGCCTTGTTGATTCTATGGTTACTCTGCATGGAGGCAGGTGAGGGGCTCAGGAGAAGGAACTGTTTCATTAATAAAAAACCTCTAAAGATTTCATGGGAATGCCACAGCCTTTAATCACCTCTGAAAGGGGCTCTACACTTTACAGTGCTACTACAAGCAGAGACTGCATTTCATTTTCTACGGCAAATTACCTCAGCACCCTTTAAACACCTTGATCCAGAAACTATGGCTACATTATGTTACTTCTCCATTGATTCTTCTCCATCAACAAGCAGCATACGTTGCAAGGAAGAGTCTAGAAGGGAAATATTTTTGGAACTGCTGCATGGTAGAACTTGAGCTTAGGTCTTCAGCAGGAGGACGGGCTCAGGTTCCTTTCTTGCCTGCCAGTCAGCACCAGCAGAGCTCAGGAAGACTACTGCAGCGCTTACTGTGAGTTAACCTGAGACAATGCCACTGGAATTGTCTCATCTTCAAGATTAACCTCCACAGCAGTCAGCTTCTCCACTTGAGTAGGTGCTATTTGATTTTACTGCAGAGGGGTTTGGACTGGATGACCTTTGGAGGTCCCTTTCAACTCAGACCATTCTGGGATTCTATGAGAACTTTGCCTTGAAGAATGCAAAATTAATTTCCTATGGCAATGCTTTTTTAATCTTAAAATAACTAATGCATAGTAATACCCAAAACCATAGGTATTAGTCTTTCTTTTAGGATTATCACTTGATCATAAGTTGATCATCAACTGATGAATAGTAAATGAAGCATATAGGCAACAGAAAGTAGCAAGAGGTCTTGTTTCCTTTACCTTTACTTTTCCATACTGTAGATGAAGGTCAAGTTTCTCTGGTACTTCAAGCAGCAGCATGAGGTGCTTTGCTCCACACTGAACCCTAGCCATTACATTCCTCTTTCCAAAAGTCCAATAAGCTTCCTTTGACAGTAAACTGCTATAAATCTATGCATGTAAGAACCTTGGGGTGGTTTGTTTTATGGCTGTCAGTGGTTCATGGGTAAGCCAGAAGCTTTTAATATTTCCAAGACTCTGGATCCAAAAGGAAAATTAATAAAGCAATGCATGCAAAGGCTGAATGAGCCTCTGCATGCAAAGCTTTATTAGTGAGCATGGACAGCCTCCACTAGATCAAGTTGCTCAGAGCCCTGCCAAGCCTGACCTTGAATATCTCCAGGGATGGGGCTTCAACCACCTCCCTGGGCAACCTGTTCCAGTGTTCCACCACCCTCATGGTAAAGAGCTTGCTCCCAATATCCAATCTAAATCTGTCTTTCTCTAATTCTAAACCACTGCCCCTCATCCCATCCTTAGAGGCCTTTGCAAACAGTCCCTCTGCAGCCTTCTTGTAGCCCCTTCAGGTACTGGAAGGCTGCTATTAGGTCTCCTGGAGCCCTCTCTTCTCCAGACTGAACAACTCCAGCTCCCTCAGCCTGTTCCTTGTAGCAGAGGTGCTCCAACCCCCTGATCATTTTTGTGGGCCTCCTCTGGACCTGCTCCATCAGGTCCATGTCCGTGCTGTGTTGAGGGCTCCAAAGCTTGATCATGGAATGGCTTAGGTTGGAAGGGACCTCAGAGATCATCTCCTCCAACCTCCCCACCATGGGCAGGGACACCTCTCAACTAGACTTGGCTGTTCAAGGCCTCATCCAACCTGGCCTTCAACACCACCAGGGGGGAGGCATCCAGAATCTCCCTGGGCAGCCTATTCCAGAGTCTCACCACCCTCCTACTGAAGAATTTCTTCCTAAGCTCCAGTCTATCCCTCAGCTTTAAACCACTGCCCCTTTGTCCTATTGCTAGACACCCTTATGAAAAGTCCCTCTCTTGCCCAACTTCCCAGGAGCTAGGTAAGTAAGGTGGCTTACACTGCCACACAGCAGTTTCCAGTCTGCTAGCAATGGGGTGTGCTAATACTGGCAGCCAGACAGAGCAGTCACAGTGTCACACAGATGCACTGTTTACCAGTGCAGTCAGCAGATACTGCTTTGCTTCAGCATCACCCAGGCATAGGCTAGGGACTTTGTTTTCCTTTGTTTAAGTACAAGTTCTTCAAGCACTCTGTTTACCACAACTATTTCCGTGAGAAGGGTGAATTCCTGCTGTTTTTATACACTTGGGTACAGCCTACACAATCCAAAAAGCCTGGGTTAGCAATCAAGGGTAGCATGCTCAAGCTGTATTCAGCAGGTTAGGGTGGAAGCAGGAAACCAGCTCAGGAAAATAAAGTTTTGGCTTCGCTTTCTTGATCTTGTATTGTTCCTAGACAGCACTAATGCAGATGAAGACACTCTGCTTAAAAACATTCACCTGTCTGAAAGGACAGTATTGCATCAGCTGAACCAGCAGCAGGTCCAAGATGCAATTCCTGGTGCAGGGGCCACTGTTGTTTTGGGTTTTTAAAGTACTTTTCCCCCGGTGGCAGCTACTGGGGTGCAAGTGAGTTCTGGGAGGTCTCACTGCCAGCTCATCTCTCCGAGCTGCTAACAATGATACTCTCCTGTTTGTAATAGCTAGATGCACTGATGCAAGTTACCTGACAAATTCCACAGCAAAGCTACAGAAGCACCAAGTGTATTTTTGGATGCTTGGGCATAATGCAGAGGCACAAATGCTCTGATACAGTCCAGTACCTGAGCAGCGATGGGTGAGGCAGTAGCCTGACAGATTACATACAAGCTACGGCACCTTCTGCTTTTCACCCAGCTCTGCTCCCTTGCTGTAGCTAGAAACAAGCAGCAAACATTGAGGTTTGACGCTCAGCTGCAGGGGCAGGCAGCGGTCTCAATGCAGTTCAAAGGGAACCGCTATCACCGTTAATTATCAACCATAAAAACCTTTCCAGGCTGACTACAGGTCACTCCGAGCCAGAAAAAAATGCCTGCTAATGCAAGACTAACTTTTCCTCCTTTCTCTCTCTAGCCTTTCAGAAAAGGGGTCTCTCAGAGGAATGAGCGGAAGCCTTTATAGCCAAAACCCTTGCCGTGCCTATTCTAACAAACTCCATGCTCCAAGGCAAGGCAGCTGCCCACATTTTCAGGCAGGGAGCAGTAAAATGGTAGGGTCGAAGGCAAACCCTACCATGTGCCGAAACAGATTGACTGATACAGTCAATATCCCTGCAAACATGCTCGAGGAGGGACGCGCACACGCTCCAAGGCTTTCTGCAATCTAATTTAGCTACGTTCACCTAAAACACTGCACGAACCCCAGCACAACACACGCTCCTGCTTAATTAGATTCCCTAGGAAAAGCCAGCCGGAGCCATATGGTAATTTTCCTCAGCAGTTACAATAAACTGACCTTGATACTAGGCAAATGCACGCTGCTTCTGTCTGAGGCACAAATTACAACACACTGAGCGGCGGGATGCTCCGGTGGGAAGGGGACAGGCACAACGCCATGCCCAAAGCCTCTCGGAGCTGGTAGGGAAGTTGATCGAAACAGCCTAATAATAGCAATAACAATCATAACGGCAATAATAATAATAACAATGCATTGCAGTGACAGCAATAACGCTAATGCATTGCAGCGACAGCGCTCCAGGAACCACGCCGTCAGCAGGAAGCCTGGGAGCGCTCCAGACGCCTGGCCGGCAATTAAAAGAAGCCGTCGCGTGTCGCCGTTGTCCTGTGTCCCCCTACTACCGGAGGTCGCCGCGGAGGAGCGCTCCGGCCTCACCTCGCTCCTAAACGCCGCGGTAGGAGGCGCCCCCCACCCCCGGCCACCAGCGACCGCGGGAACGGACCGCCACCCCTTACAAGTGGGGCTGAGGAGGGGACCCGCACTAACCGAGCCCCGGCCGCCGTTCCCGACGGGACGCTGCCGCGGCCCTGCCGCAGCCCATGGCTCCAGTCTCAACCCGCAGCGTCGCCGGCTGTACTCACCCCCGGCCAAAGGCGAGGGCTGCACCAAAATGGCAGGCGGGCAGTAACTTCGGGGCACGGGCACCGGCGGCAGCGGCTGCTCCCCGTCGCTCATACAGAGGGGCTGCTGTCGCCGCTCCGCGCCGGTCACAGGGCAAGCCGCTGGGCACAGGTGCCCCGCTCCGGCGCGAGTGAAGAGCCCGCAGCCGCCGCCGCCCGCTGCTGTCGCGTCTCCTGCTGCTGCTGCCGCCGGCACCGCAGCAGCGCCCGGTGGCGCGTCCGGCAGGGCGGGGAGGAGGCAGAGGCGACAGCTCGCACCGCGTCCCCGCCGCGCACCGGCACCTGCCCGGGGGCCGCCGCCCAATCCGTGAGGAGGGGCGGGGAGAAAGGCGGGCCGCCGGCAAGGAGGCGGGGGCGCGCCCGGGAGGTGGCGCGCGCGTGTTCGCGTTCCCGTGCTCCAGAGGCGCGGTGCTAGGCGCGGTGCTGGTCCCGGAGCCGGTCCGCGGGGCGGAGGGCTCTGCGCGGCACCCCCTGCCCCCGGACGGGTAGCGGCAGGGTCCCTCAGCTCCGGCGTGTTCCTCGGGACTGCTCGCTGCACTCACACGCACGGTGCTCACTGGGGAGCATCGGCCTGGCCGCCGCCACAGCGGCTGTCGGCCAAGTACAGCTGAGAAACGAACGCGAGGTGCCAGGAGTTGCCTGTCTGGGGTGCAGACCGGGTGTCAGGGGTGTCCTCGAAGGTAGAATGCGCGTGGTTGACGTAAACAGCCATGGATAAGAGACCTACTGGAGAGACATTCACATTCGAGAGGCATTCTTGCAGCCTTCCAGTACTTACAGGGGGCCTCTGGGGAAGCTGGGGACAGTCTCTTCAGTAGGCCTTGTGACAGGACAAGGGGGGATGGCTTTAAACTTAAGAAAAGATGATGATGAGGAGGATGAGATAGAAGGAAGAAAGTTTTACAATGAGGGCAGTGAAACACTGGCTCAGGTTGCCCAGAGAGATGGTACAAGCCCCATCTATAGAAACATTCCAGGTTGGATGGGGCTCTGAGCACCTTGATCTAGTTGGGGATGTCCTGGGTCAGTGCTGGAGGGTGGAACTAGGTGATGTTTAAAGATCCAATCCAGCCTAAACAATTCTGTGATTCTAGGAAGAGGAGACAGCCTCGAGTTGTGCCAGGGGGATTCAGGGTTTCTTCCTGAAAATGTCAAGCCCTGGCACAGGCTGCCCAGGGAAGTGGTGGAGTCACCATCCCTAGAGGCATTTAAAAGCCATGTAGACGCGGCACTGAGGACTGTGGTTCAGTAGTACCCTGGCAGTGCTGAGTTAACAACTGGACTCAAATCATCCTAAAGGTTTCTTCCAACACAACCAAGCCTGATTCTATATGGATGCAGCACATCCCGGGTGATCATAACAAAGGCATGGCCTGGTCAGCCACTCAAATCATCAGTGAGTCACCACTGTAATGTGACCATGCTTTTTCATGTCCTGTATCACTGCACATTGTACTGTATCAGGCTAGTTACTTTTCCTGTGGTGTTATTTTTCACTCCCCCTCTCCCCTCCTGTTTTTCATGCTTGTTTAACTTAATTTTAAAATAGCTGCAGCTGTTCACTCCAAGGTGCAGCTTTGTTTGATCTCAGCCGAAGTACTTTGGCAAGACAGATGTATTCAATAAATCTTGGCAGGTTTTCAAGGGAAGTCTTTCCCAGGAGAATATTTTTGTTTACATTAATCTCACGGTGTTACAACTAAACTGGTTTATCAAACCTTTACTTCTCTGCTAACCTCCACTTGGCTGTGTCAGTACCATGGGTGCTGCTCTGCGAGGCAGACATCAGATTCATTTCAAAAGTATGCAAACAAAAACCCACCCAACAACACAAAGCCAGCTTTGGGAAGTATTCTGCATCAAGTATTTTGGATTTCTCAAACAGACTTACAGGGAAATGCATGTCTGGGTGTCTCCCAAACAGGAGAATCCTAGAATTGTTGAAGTTCAGGTTGGAAGTGACCTCAGGGATCATCTACTGCAACCTTTCTTGCCAAGACCATGGCCTAGACAAGATGGCCTAGCAAACTGTTCAGTTGAACCTTAAAAGGGTCCAATGCTGGGGACTCCACCACTTCCCTGGAAAGAAGGGCCAGAGAAGGGCCATGAGGATGAGCAGAGGGCTGGAGCACCTCTCATGTGAGGACAGGCTGAGAGAGTTGGGGTGGTTCAGTTTGGAGAAGAGAAGGCTCCAAGGAGACCTTATTGTGGTCTTCCAGTGTCTGAAGGGGCCTACAAGAAAGCTGGGGAGGGACTGTTTAGAAGAGAAGACTCCTGTTAGACTATTGAATGAAAATAGGTACAATTTCATCCACAAAACTTTTATGCACCCATCTTATATTTAAGTCCCTACTTTTGTGCTATTTATGTGTTCAGATTCAGTACCACATGGCTGATGAAAAAAATCATGGATGTTGTGAAACACCTGGTGATGGTGAGGCAAGCTCTTTGCAAGGACACAGTCTAGTCCATGAGCAATTCTCAGGGCCACGAGGATGATCAGAGGGCTGGAGCACCTCTCCTATGAGGACAGACTGAAGGAGTTGGGGCTGTTCAGTCTGGAGAAGAGAAGGCTCCGAGGTGACCTCATTGTGGCCTTCCAGTATCTGAAGGGGGCCTACAGGAAGGCTGGGGAGGGACTGCTCAGGATCTCAGGTAGTGATAGGACTAGGGGGAATGGAATGAAGCTGGAAATAGGGAGATTCAGGCTAGATGTGAGGAAGAAGTTCTTCCCCATGAGAGTGGTGAAGCCCTGGAATGGGTTATCCAGGGAGGTGGTTGAGGCCCCGTCCCTGGAGGTGTTTAAGCCCAGGCTGGACGAGGCTCTGGCCAGCCTGATCTAGTGTGGGGTGTCCCTGCCCATGGCAGAGGGTTGGAACTAGATGATCCTTGTGGTCCCTTCCAACCCTGACTGATTCTATGATTCTATCCAACACCATCTAAGCAACTAAACCATGGCACCAAGTGCCTCAGCCAGGCTCTTCCTAAACACCTCCAGGGATGGTGACTCCACCACCTCCCTGGGCAGCACATTCCAAAGGACAATCTCTCTCTCTCTCTCTATGAAGAATTTCTTCCTAACATCCAGCCTAAACCTCCCCTGGCACAGCTTGAGACTGTGTCCTCTTGTTCTGGTGCTGCTTGCCTGGGAGAAGAGGCCAACCCCCACCTGGCTACTACTTCCCTTCAGGTAGTTGTAGGCAGCAATAAGGTCTCCTCTGAGCCTCCTCACAGTTACTTCAAACTGCAGGCCAAGAGATTTTTTTGCTGAGAGTAGCCCCAGTGTGGAGAGAACCAAAACAAAAGACCCCCAGTATGCATCTGCAGTACAGAAACCACTCTGCCACATGGTGCTAAATATGCTGCAGCATGGAAAAATCTTGTGAAAAATAGCTAGCAGATCCTGTAATAACAGGGTGCAGGACAAGAAAATAGGTATTTTCTGGGTGGCAAGTTTCTTTTGTCACAACATAGCTTATTTTATAAAGAAAAAAAGTCATCCAAATGTAGACTGAAATAAGCAGGAAGGTTTTGCTCAGAAAGCTCAGCACTTAATGCAGTGGTGCCATAAGCTACAGGTGGCCACTGGGCAGACTGGGCTCTGGGACCCTGCCTTAGCCCAGCATTGGGCAACCTGAGCAGGATGTCCCACACAGCAAAGAATTTCCCTCTGGTCTGCTCTGGTGAGAACCCACCTAGATTACTGTGTCCAGTTCTGGAGTCCTCAGCACAAGGAAGGACATGAACCTGCAGAAGTGGGTCCAGAGGAGGCCACAAAAATGATCAGAGGGCTGGAACACCTCTGCTGTAAGGATAGGCTGAGACAGTTGGAGTTGTTCAGCCTGGAGAAGAGAAAGCTCTGAGGAAACCTTATTGCAGCTTTCGAGTACTTCAGGGGTGGCTGTAAGAAAGATGGGGACAGTCTTTTGCAAGGACTGTTGTGAAAGGACAAGGGCTGATGGTATTAATCTAAAAGAGGGGAGATTCAGACTAGAGAGAAGGATGACATTTTTCACACTGAGGGTGGCAGAACCCTGGCCCAGGTTGCCCAGAGAGGTGGTAGAAGCCCCATCCATGGAAACGTTCCAGGTCAGGTTGGATGGGGCTCTGAGCAGCCTGATCTAGTTGAAGATGTCTCCACTCACTGCAGGGGTGGGACTAGACCTGAAAAGGTCCCTTGCAACCCAGACCATTTTTGATCCACAAAATAGGGTCATAGGGAAGATTCTTGAAGCACAGTTCCTATGTTCAAGAGTCTTGACCATCTTTCATAGCTGTCACAAATGAACTGGGAGAAATAAAAATTGCACTGGTTTGGTGTAACCTCAGAGGCTCTACAGGGATGTGCAAAAAGGTGTTAGCTGACACACTCAGCCATGAGGGATGCTTTGTTGGCACAGACCAGTCCAGGAGAGCTTTTTGCATCTTGAGTGTCCCAAGATTCTGGATGAAGGTAGGGTTTTTAGTAAGGGGGTTGGATATGCAGATGTGGACACCTCCTGCTGGAAAGCCACAGGCTACTGTGTTAGCCTTAGGGATGAGCTGTGAATTTATTCCAGCCTATTGCTATCTCAGGGCAGAAAATAAAGACAGTAATAAGTAATTCAGCCTCTCTTGCTTTCAGCCAGTACTTGCACAAAATGCACTGAGCAATAATTAGATGGTGATAGGTTGGAGGCCATTGCAACCTTGTACCTCAGGGTCTCAGAGGCTTCCTAAATTCAAATTTCTTTATGAAGTGTGTATGCAAAACCTGAAGTGCTGTGATAATTCAGCTTAGTAATTCACAGCCCATAAGCAAATGGAGAAAAGAAAAGAAGTGAAAGAGCTGAGAAGAATGGACAATTGATTATGGTATTTAGAATGTACAGCTTACACTGTGATAATGGCACTCTGCCATGACTTTTCTTCAGAGATTTCCCTGCTCTGCAAGCCTCACAATATATGGAGGAGCTCTGACAAATGTCAAATGTGAGAAGAGAAAAAGGAAAGTGGAGACAAGACAGAGTTAGTTACAGAATTAACCAGGTTGGAAAAGACCTTCGAGATCATCGAGTCCAACCTATCACCCAACACCACCTAATCAACCAAACCACGGCACCAAGTGCCTCATCCAGGCTCTTCCTAAACACCTCCAGTGATGGTGACTCCACCACCTCCCTAGGCAGCCAATTCCAATGGCCAATCTCTCTTTCTGTAAAGAACTTCTTCTTAACATCCAGCCTAAGATCACCTCTGATCGGCTGCCTGTCCCTGCTGCCCACTCTGTTTCTAATCCAAGCCAGGATGCCATTGGCTTTCTTGGCCACCTGGGCACTGCTGACTCATGTGCAGTCAACTATCAGCCAACTGCCCCAGGTCCTTCTCCAAGTTGCAGCTTTCCAACCACACATCCCCAAGTGTGTAACTTACTGTGCCACAGGACAGCCCTTTCAGTGCTCTTCTCTTGTGCCTGCCTCCAGTGCATAAGGGTGAGGAGAAGATTCAGCTCCTGCCTTTCTGCAAGTAGAAAGAAAATTCTTTTAAAGGTGTGGTGAGCTCTGAAGAATGAGCTTCACCTGGTGACAGTAGCTGAAACACACAAGTGCCCCGGATCCCCAGGGCTTTGTTTAGATCGATCTTTGTCTCCACTTTCCCGCAGTAGCTCCCTCTTGCCCATCAATCTGAGGAGATTCAGTGGCAGGGGGGATGTGGTCCACTGAAGCTTTTCTTTCGAGCTTCTATTTATGCTCTCTATGAAGTGGTACTGAGGGTGTGGTAGTAGCAGCTCTCCTGTGCTTCAGTGCTGCTCTCCTATTTACACGTTAAAAAAAGGAGAAAAAGCTGCAGAGTGCCCAGGGGAGGAACAAGAAAAAACCATCTGCAGCTGAAGAGGCAAAAGCCCCTGTTAAGTCAGCTTTGACTGCACAGCTTCAAGCCCTGAACAAACAGAAGCCAGTGTTGGTTTAGCTCCCGTTCTCCTGTGCGTGGTGCTATTTTCTTTCAGCCTCATTTGGTTTCTTTGTACCAGGATCAATGGGGTGGCTGTGAAATTTCGGGTTTCAGACAAACCCATCTCAAACTGCCTCACCTGCAGTTGCTCCTAGAGTTGCTCTCTTTTGGGTTTTCCTGGTTCAGTTCTCTTGGCACTGTCGGAAGTTGCTCATTTTGCTTTTACACATAACTTTAACTGCACGCCTCTGAGACCTGGAGCCAGACTACAGTCATCAGTTTTTCACAGAGGGAGCCATGAAATGCTTCTCTCATTCCAATAATTTGAGCATTTCATTATTTGAAGGTATTAAAAATTGAATTTTAGAAGCTGTCATCAACCCAACTGCCTTGGGCTTAAGATGATGAATGAAGGTGATGGTGTTAAGACCTTCCCCCCACCCCTTGCTATATTTCTCTATAAACCATCCTCAGTTGCAGGGGAAGGCAAATCATATCCTAGGCTGCATCAAGGGGAATGTGGCCAGCAGGGCAAGAGAGGGGATTCTGCCTTTTCTGCTCTTGTGAGACTCCACCTCAAATACTGTGTTACAATTGTGGTGTCACCAGCAGTAGGAGGACACAGAGCTGTTGGAATAAGCCCAGAGGAGGCCGCAAAGATGATCCAAGGGCTGGAACACCTCTGCTATGAGGATAGCCTGAGGGAGCTGGGGGTGTTCAGCCTGGAGAAGAGAAGACTCCTGTTAGACTATTGAATGAAAATAGGTACAATTTCATCCATGTGACCGGTTTAGGCTGTGCCTTTAAGAAAGGGACACTTTCTGAACACTCTGGGCGAATATTTTGATATTAGAATGAAAACAATGATATGCTAATTCAATTTCATTGGCGGGACCCAGTTGCAGTTTTTTTGTTTAGTCTTTCAGTCAGGGAGTCAGTCAGGCAGTCGTCTTCTTCTTCCCCCTGTGCTGTGAGCTGGCTCGTTTCTCTCTACGATTCCTCTCTAACCAGATAAGAAAACTAACTTTTTGCATTCGCTTTGAGCTTTAACAAAGTTTTCCCCTTTTAATTACCTTCCTTTCTCTCTCTCTCTAACCCTTTTGGGAAAAAAAAAGGGGAGGTAGGGAGGGAGAAGGGAGGGACAGGCCGAACCCCCCTGGCCAAAGGGGGGGTTGGGGAAAGGTTTCCTGTATTACATACTTTGCTGTATATTTCTGTATATATTGTAAATATTGTATATTTTTGTACATATTCATTGCATTCCATATCTGCTTGTAAAATACAGCTTTCATCTGCTTCTCCGGCTGAGTTAGCTGTGGAATTCTTCTGTGTGTGGGGGAACCTTCCTACTCCACCACATATTTATAATTGGCGGTCCAACGTGCGGCTTGTGGATAATTGCTGTCCAGAAGCTGGGCGAAAAGGTTGCTTGATTTATTGCCTGCTCGAGTCGGAGTTGCAAACATGAAAGTGTTTTGGCTTTTAGAGCGTTTGGTCTTTTCAGTTTGTTCGGTACTGGTCTACAAGTACTTCATGGGAATGATTTTCGATCGCTTAGGCAGATACTTGATGTATAGATTGTATTTATGGTTTAAGTATAAGATTCAGCTTCTTTACGACCGGTGCCTGGGATTCTTTTGGCTTAACAGATACGGGAATGTGACCTCTAGCACTCTGCCCATAGAGATAAAGGAGTTTAAGATCCCGGTAGGCGAAAAGGTTGTTTTAAGTGATGGCTGGGATCCAAAGGTGATTTATTTGATGTGTTTAAATCTGCTGCTGGTGATGGTGATTGCATACTTGTTATATGCTCTGTATCGGAAGGAAAAAGTGTCTAAAGCGTGCTTTGTAATTAAGCGTAGATCGAAACGCAGAAAGCGCAGCTCTAACTCTACCCCAGAGGTATCTAGTGATGAGGAAAATGCAGAATCTGTATCAGTTAACGACAAGGCTAAAAAGTCCATCGGAAAGGCTGCTCTGAACGGTGCTGTTGGTGGCTCTGGCAATCAGCCAGCGGCAGCGGCAGCTCTAACATGGCTTCCACGCCCTCGGCAGCCATTAATGGGGCAAATCCATTTCCTCCTTCTTCTTCGGCAGGACCGGAAGTGTCCTCCACAGCAGCTGATTCGTCTCAAAACCTGTCAGCTTCTATTAAGCCAGCTGTAAATCCAAACACAGCTCCAGTTAAGCAGGTAGCTGTTTTAACTACGAGAGGAAAAAAGGGCAAAGCTGATCCAGATGCTGATGGGGAGAGCAGCAGGATCCTGGTGAGGGAACTTCTGCTCAAAGAGACCCTGCTGAGATGGGGGAAAAGGTTTGTCTTAAAGATATAGCTGAGTTATTGAGATCATCACTGGATGGAGATGCAGGGCAAATTGCTGATAGCAGAACAACTAAAGGTGGCACTCCTGACCTTAAGCAGATTCTTAGGAGAGTGACAGTAAGATTATTGGGACAAGAACTTCAGGAAGATGAGGCAGAGGAGGAGGAGTCAGATGACATTGAAAGCTGTTCGTCACCCAGGGAAGAATTGCGGAATGTGCGTAAAGATTACATCAGAGCAGATAAGGAGCCAATCCTAGCTTGGCTTGGTAGATGCTATGATACAGGTGCTCCAGCTCTGGTAGTTGGAGACAAGTCAGCAGCTCAACTAGGAACTCTCTCAAAGGATAATGGAATAGATAGACATCTAGGCAGGACTCTCGGTAAGGTTACTCTGTGGATACGCCTTTTAATGGCAACTCTCATGAGATATCCTTCCCGAGATGAGGGGTGGTTCAGTTTGGAGAAGAGAAGGCTCCAAGGAGACCTTATTGTGGTCTTCCAGTGTCTGAAGGGGCCTACAAGAAAGCTGGGGAGGGACTGTTTAGAAGAGAAGACTCCTGTTAGACTATTGAATGAAAATAGGTACAATTTCATCCACAAAACTTTTATGCACCCATCTTCTATTTAACTCCCTACTTTTGTGCTATTTATGTGTTCAGAATCAGTACCACATGGCTGAAGATAAAAATCATGGACGTTGTGAAACACCTGGTGATGGTGAGGCAAGCTCTTTGCAAGGACACAGTCTAGTCCATGAGCAATTCTCAGCCAGGGAAGCAGAATCAAGGTAGCAGTAACAGATACTCTGAGAAATTTGTCTCCACCGTGCATTAAGGAGACCTTATTGTGGCCTTCCAGTATCTGAAGCACACTTGCAAGAAAGCTGGTGAAGGACTTTTTAGGGTGTCAGGTAGTGATAGGACTAGGGGCAATGGATCCAAGCTAGAGGAGGAGAGATTTAGATTAGACATTAGGAAGACGTTCTTCCCTATGAGGGTGGTGAGGCACTGGCACAGGTTGCCCTGGGAGGTGGTGGAAGCCTCATCCCTGGAGCTTTTTAAGAGCAGGCTGGATGTGACTCTGGGCAGCCTGATCACATGGAAAGAGTCCCTGCCCATGGCAGGGGATTTGGAACTGGATGATCCTTGGGGTGCCTTCTAACCCTGACAATTCTATGATTCTATGACCTAGCAGGGATGGACACTAAAACAAAACATCTCGAGTGAAAATTATTTCCATTCTGCCTCTTTCGTCAAGGTGGTTTCTCTGTTGCCAAACCCAAAGCTTGGAGACAAATGCACTGCAGCCACAGCTATGCCAATTAAAAGAAGACTGTCTGCCAGCACCCCTTTCCAGAAAAACTATTGTGAAAGTAGTGCTGCAGATGCTAGCACAGCTAGGCATACTATTATTGGACATATTCTTGCACAACCTCTCACATGCCTCGATTATGCTCAGCACCCTTTGAGCTGTGCTCTGTACAAGCCCCTAGAAAATCCACTCTGCTTGTTTCAAAGCGCTTACCCCAAGAATGCTCTAATTCTCCTCCATGGATTTTTCTATAATCAGTTTGTTCCTTGGTGCTTTCTCACACACAAAAGTACAATTCTTATTTAACTCGCCCCCAGAAGAGAGCGTGGGACACACCGGAGAAGGATTAGAGCGGTCACAAGCTTCCCAAATGCCTTTGTGGTTTTAGGCAAATCAGATCTCCAGGGATTGTCCCAAATCCACACAGATTTCTTCTTGTCTGCCAGCCTTGGGACCTCACGTCAGCCGGTTTACTTTTCCATCTTGTTCTAAAGGCATGGTGTCTGACAGGACCATGTCACTTATCTCACCTTGGCTTGTCCCTGCTGAGGGCTGCAGCACTTCATAGAACCATAGAATCATGCAATGGTTTGGGTTGGAAGGGACCCCCAGAGGTCATCCAGTCCAACCTCCCCTGCAGTCAGCAGAGACATTCTCCACTGGATCATGTTGCTCAGAGCCCTATCAAGCCTGACCTTAAATATCTCCAGGGTTGAGGCCTCAGCCACCTCCCTGGGCAACCTGTTCCAGTGTTCCACCACCCTCATGGTAGAGAACTTGTTCCTAACATCCAATCTACATTTGCGCTTCTCTGTTTCCAAACCACTGCCTCTTGTCCTGTCCCTGCAGGCTTTTGCAAACAGTCCCTCTGTAGCCTTCCTGTAGCCCCCTTCAGGTACAGGAAGGCCATTGTTAGGTCTCTCCAGAGCTTTCTCTTCTCCAGACTGAACAGCCCCAGCTCCCTCAGACTGTCCTCATAGAAGAGATGCTCCAACCCCCTGATCATTTTTCTGGCCCTCCTCTGGACCCTCTCCATCAGGTCCATGTCCTTCCTGTGTTGAGGGCCCCAGAGCTGGACACAGTACTCCAGCTGAGGTCTCACCATAGAATCGTTGAATCAATAAGGTTGGAAAAGACCTCAAAGATCATCAAGTCCAATCTGTCACCCAAGACCTCATGACTACTAAACCATGGCACCAAGTACCACGTCCAATCCCCTCTTGCACTCCTCCAGGGATGGTGACTCCACCACCTCCCTGGGCAGCACATTCCAATGGCTAACAACTCTCTCTGTGAAGAACTTTCTCCTCACCTCGAGCCTGGTGCAGTTTGAGGCTGTGTCCTCTTGTTCTGGTGCTGATTGCCTGCAGAGCAGAGTGGCAGAATCCCGTCTCTCCATCTGCAGTTCAAAACTGCAAACCCAGGATCAACCCCACAAGGCTGATTCCTCACCTCCTCCTGCTTAGCCCAAATTAACACCTTACTGCAAACGAGGCTTCAGGAATTTCTCATTGTTTACAATTCCTATGAGAACCACCTTTCCAGTTGGGAAGCTGGAGGGTACCAGACCTCCAGTCTAGCTTGGGACCAGATGCCATGTGTCCTCTTCCTCTCTCAGCCTCAAGATATGTCACTCCAGGCAAATATTTATAGATCGAGCTTCATTTCCTTATGCAAGTTCAGGGCAAATGTGTATAAAACACAGGCACAGTGATGTTAAAGCTGAAAATGCCCACATCTATTAATTAAGAATTTCAGGGGAGAGCCTGGTCTCTAATTGCACAGCTCAGACTGTTCATTTTCCTATGGGTGCCAATTATTACTGCTCTCCTCAGTGGCATCTCTGCTGTAGGCCGTGGGGTAATGAAGAAAGCTGAGTAAATAGTGCATGTAAGATATTAGTGAATCATTAGCAATTAACAGTCAGAGATGATCTGTACTGAAAGAGGTCTAGCACACAGAATGTTAGTCATCTGCTCACTCTGTGGTACCAGAACTAGAAAGCTCCACAGCCAGCACTTAACCCGGCAGGCTTTCTGATGAAATGCCCCTTTGACATCCACTTTGGAAGCCTTCAGTTGTTTCCTTGTGGTCATTCTTACAAGGGATCACAGAATGGTAGGGGCTGGAAGGGACCTCCAGAGAGCATTCAGCCCAACCCCCCTGCCAGAGCAAGGTCACCTAGAGCAGGAACACATCCAGGCAGGTTTTGGAAGTCTCCAGAGAAGGAGTCTCCACAGCCTCTCTGGGCAGCCTGCTCCAGGGCTCCATCACCCTTACCACAATATGTCTCCTCATGCTGAGGTGGAACCTCCTGTGTTGCAGCTTGTAGCCATTGTTCCTTGTCCTGTCACTGGGCACCACTGAAAAGAGCCTGGCACCTTCATCCGGACACCCACCCCTCAGATATTGATAGACATAGATCAGATTCCCCTCTCAACCTTCTCTTCTCCAGACTAAACAGCCCCAGGGCTCTCAGACTCTCTTCATAGCAGAGATGTTCTAGTCCCACAGTTATTCATCAGCTGTGCCAACAAGCAGCTCTATGACAGGCCCCATGCCCATGAGTCCCACAGGTGCTTAGGGACACAGTTTAGTGGAGGCCTTGGCTGTGCTGGATTAATGGTTGGATTCGATGATCTTAAAGGTCTTCTCCAACCTAAACACCAGCCCAACCAGTGAACTGAAGATTTAAAAGCCTCCATCATGACTTCTGGAGTGATATCAGTGCTTTCACACAAAAGGCTCACCTTACCCTCCCTTCATCCACTTCCTTGCCATCAAACTGTGCTGTTTCAAGAGACTGAAGTCACACAGGCATCACAGTGGAAGTTCTCTGATGATGTTTTTAGAGCATCAGATTTAAGACCTCATATTCTTGCTTGTAGTCATGAAAGTAAACTGAACTGCTTCACCCCTGCCATATGCTCATACTCTGCTCAGCAGCAGCTCCGAGCACTGATCCCTCCCACTGACTGCTCCACTGTGGATCCTTCTCATCGGCTGCAGCTCCTCATTACATCATGGATCCTTTCCATGGGGTATAGTCCTTCAGGAACAGGTCTCCCATAGGCCACGTCCTGCAGAAAACCTGCTGCTGTGTGAGTTCATCTCCAAGGGCTGCAGTTCCTGCCAGGAGTCTGCTCCACCATGGGCTTTCCATGAGCTGCAGCTTCCTTCAGGGCACATCCACCTGCTCTGCAAGCTGCAGAGGGACAAACTGCTTCATCTTAGTCTTCTCCATGGGGTGCAGAGAAATCTCTGTTCTGGCACCTGGAGTACCTCCTCCCTTTTCTTTCTTTGACCTTGGTGCTGCAGGGCTGTTTCTCTTCCACTTTTCTCACTCCTCTCCCACAGCTGCTGCACAAAGTTTTTACCCTTTCTTTAATACTCTGTCACAGAGGTGCTACCAACATCACTGATGGGCTCAGCAGGGCTGCCAGGCTGGTTGCCCAGGGGGCAAGTGCTGGACCTGAACTGTAAAATAAACACGAGGCTGTGGGCCAGTGTTTGTTTACTTTAAAAGCACTTGGTCATGCCGGTGCCCGTCAACGGCCTCCCGAGGCGGGGGTAGCTAGTGTGCTGCACACAAGCTGTCACCCCCTGCTTGTCTGGATCCTCCCCTCAATGCAAACCCATTTAGATTAGAGCTCCATCCACGTGCAATTAAGCTGTCACAGCCACCACTGCTCCATGGATTGATTTCTGTAGCATCAGATGACCCACAGCTCTCACTGGAAACTTTGGGGCTTTTCTTTCAGTGCTCCTGGGTGTGGTGGGTTGAAATTAACCCCCGACATAAAATTCCCAGGCCAGCTCAGATGGAAGCAAATGAAGCTGTATTTACAAAGCAGAGCTACAATCTAGAAACATCAAAGGCAAGGAATATGTACAAAATAGACAACATTTACATGTATTTGCAATTTATAAACAGCACAAGAACCCAAGAACCCCCTGCACAAAACCAGGGGGGTACCAGTAGCTTCTCCTCTCTCCTTCTGTCTCTTCCCCCCTTTTACAAGGGACAAGAGGAAAGAGAAAAGCAGAGAGCAGCTTGTTAGTACTTAGCTACAAAAGAGAAACACAGCCAAGGTCAGCAGACCAGCAGAAGCAACCAGCTAGTATCTGCTAGAGCAAAGAAGCAGATAAGAGAAAAAGTTATACAACTAACTTTATGTTACTTTTTATAGAATCATAGAATTGTCAGGTTTGGAAAGGACCACAAGGATCAGCCAGTTCCAAGCCCCCTGCCAGGGACAGGGACCCTCACACTAGATCAGGTTGCCCAGGGACACATCCAGCCTGGCCTTCAAAACCTCCAGGGATAAGGCTTCCACCACCTGCCTGGGCAACCTGTGCCAGTCTCTCACCACCCTCATGGGGAAGAACTTCTTCCTAACATCCAATCTCAATCTACCCATTTCTATTTTTTTTTTCCATTCCCTCTAGTCCTGTCACTCCCTGACACCCTCCAAAGTCCCTCCCCAGCTTTCTTGTAGCCCCCTTCACATACTGGAAGGTCATAATTAGGTCTCCTCAGAGCCTTCTCCAGACTGAACAGCCCCAACTCCCTCAGTCTGTCCTCATAGGAGAGCAGCTCCAGCCCTCTGCTCATCATCATGGCCCTCCCCTGGACACATTCCAGCACCTCCAGATCCTTCCTGTAATAGGGGCTCCTGAACTGGATACAGAACTCCAGGTGGGGTTTCACCAGAGTGGAGTAGAGGGGCAGAATCACCTCCCTCGACCTGCTGGCTATGCTTCTCTTGATGCAGCCCAGGATGTGATTGCCTTTCTGGGCTGCAAGTGCACCAATGGGACCAATGGGATTATTTAGACTTCATCATTATTTCCCCTTTACATCCAATAGTTATTTATTTGCATTCTATCACTTTCTACTCAATCTGTGGGAGATTTCCTAGGCATCAGCCTGCAGCTGCCACGCTGGGTCTGTAAACACTACATCCTCATGCCTGAGGAGCAAAGCTGGAGTGCCTCAGCGGTGGCATCTGAAATGCAGCCCCCTTCTGGTGCAGAAAAGTGAGAATTTCACTCTCCTTTAATTAAATTGCTTTTGGATGATGAATTTCTTTGTTGGTTTTTTTTTTCTTTGACAGTGCTATGGAATGGAATCCTTGAGGAAACAGTCACTGCTGTGGTGCAAGAGACAGGTTTCCACAGCAACTATTAGTGGCGGCCCAGCGTACACCACAAGTATTATGTGACTTTGTTTCTTCCAAACCATTCAGTGCTCTATCCTACAGATACCATGGGGAGGAGTGGATCAACTGCACTTTGAAAATGGTAGTCACATCCTTTCCTGCAAGAACATGAGAAGAATCTGTGGGGATAAGAACAATACCTGAATCTGTAGCAGGAAGACTACACCTGAAGCAGTGGCACCAACAAAGGTGAGTCTCAGACAACCCTGCTGCTTTCTGGGTCTGATGACTTTGGTAGTTCTTCTCCTAAGTGTCCATTCCTTTTATTGCAGGGTCTGAATGCGCAAATTATTCTCCCCTCCCTGCCTATATTGTTGCCAAATGTGTTATAAATAGAATCATAGAATTGTTAGGGTTGGAAGGGACCTCAAGGGTCATCCAGTTCCAAGCCCCCTGCCATGGGCAGGGACACCTCACACTAGATCAGGTTGCTCACAGCCACATCCAGCCTGGCTTTAAAAACCTCCGGGGATGAGGCTTCCACCACCTGCCTGGGCAACCTGTGCCAGTCTCTCACCATCCTCATGGTGAAAACGTCTTCCTAAAATCCAGTCTGAATTGACTCACTTCTAGTTTTCCTCCATCCTCTCCAAGTCCTATCAAGCTTTGACATCCTAAAAAGTCCCTCCCCAGCTTTCTTGTAGCCCCCTTCAGATCCTGGAAGGCCACAATTAGGTCTCCTCAGAGCCTTCTCTTCTCCAGACTCAACAGCCCCAACTCCCTCAGGCTGTCCTCATAGCAGAGCAGCTCCAGCCCTCTGCTCATCCTCATGGCCCTTCTCTGGACACCTTCCAGCACCTCCAGATCAGTGATTTCAGAGCAGAAATAGTTTCTTCAGGAAACAGAGGCAAATCATTTTCCAACATCTTTTGTGTGCAGCTATGTCTGTGATTCTGCTGAGCACTGTGTTTTATTATGTTGAGGAGTTTTGAATGATCTCCTCTGACGTTATCCCTTCCACACTCATTCAGAAGATTAACCTGCTATAGTATGTGCTTATTTTTACCTTCCTGAATATCCAAGGCTGTTTTTCAGCTACTGACTACTAAAACTCCACTTATCAAATAAAACTGTCCCTTTTTTTTCAGCTGTCAGGATAGGAAAGTTGAGCATAATACATAACATTCCAGGAGAGATTTGCCATTGGAATGGGCTGCCTGGGGAGGTGGTGGAGTCACCATCACTGGAGGTGTTTAAGAAGAGCCTGGATGAGGCACTTGGTGCCATGGTTTAGTTGATTAGATGGTGTTGGGTGATAGGTTGGACTCAATGATCTCAAAGGTATTTTCCAACCTGGTTCATTCCATTCCATTCCATTCCATTCCATTCCATTCCATTCCATTCCATTCCATTCCATTCATTCTATTCCTATTCTATTCTATTCTATTCTGACATATGACATAACACACTCATCAGTTTTTAACTACATGGAATAATAAAGGGCATCAACAAAGATCCCAGCAGTGAACCAAACAACTGTTCTTGAGCTCTGTGGGGCTGAAGTAGACTTTTTTCCACCATAAACCTTTATGAAACCCACTAATTTATGTCTTTGGCTTGCTTCCTCCCTCTACTGGTCTGAAACAGAATCTTTCCTAGAGGAGATTTCAAGACCTGCCCTGAGAAAATCTACCCTTTGTGTTTGCAGTATGGCAAAGAAGGATCAACTCCTCTGGGGTTCGTACTCTGCAGTGCTGAGGAATGACATTCCCTGTAGCTCATGGACAAGAGCAAGGGAGGTCTTCAACCACCTGGCAATATTTATGCCATTTCTCTTAAATAACTCCTCTCTGTTGGGTTTGGAGTCTTATGATAGCACCAGAGTTAATCACAAATCCATCATTAATACTGAAACTCATTCAAAGGATAAGGGCAAACCACTGTTGGAATTTTGCTCCCCTTTAACAAAAAGGGATGGGGAATGGTGGAGGGCAGTTGCCATTTGAAACACAACAGCAAGAACATCTCAAAGTCTCCAAGCCTGGGAGTTTCAATTGCTCTAGAGAAGCAAGCCAGCCTGGATGAAGGCTGCCTTCAAATAATGATGATGCTGTGTTCATCCTCCTCTGTCATGTTTCTCCCTCCTTGGGCATCACACAGTGAGGCAGCTCAAGGAACTGGGCTGGCCAACACCCACCTTTTGATATATCTTTCCAAAAGTTATTTTCTTTAGCCTGCAATTTGCACTTCAGTCAGTTTAATGTGAGAGTGAATCACAGCCTGCTCACAGCTCTGACATCTCCAGGCTCTCCATTTTTCTGTAATATAGCCTTAGTCAGATGACTTACCACATTCCCATGTTCTCCTTCCAGGAGCTGCTCACTCTGTCCCTGGTGCATCTTTGCTTTGTGTCTGAGAGGTTTCCTTTCACCTTCAGTGTCAACACACAGGTCAGCACTGAGGCCTGCCTGCAGGTCTGCTGGAGCAGGCAAACCTAAGGATCATATTCAGATCAACATATCCTGAACATCCATCTTCCTTGGGAGCCTTTCCTCTCACCTGCAGAAGAAATATTGATTTTCAGCATGATTCATTGACAAGTTTTTAGCCTCACTGCCACTGTGAGGCTCCTGCTGTCTTCCTCCATCCACAGCGAGGAAATCAGATGATCTCCTTCAGAGAGGAATGTAGGTGGCTGCTGCGACCCCAGAGAGAGCCACGACATGACACACAGGCTACTGAAATTGTGTATTCCTGGAGCAGTGATCCACTGCATTCGTGCAGGGGAGAGCAGAGCCACAGGGGAAGCTTCCCAAGTGCATGCCTGGAGAGCCCAGATTCATTGCTGCACTGCAGGTTGCTTTGTTTTCACTAGGGGAACCTCAGCAAACCCCGTTTTATTTGGGGCTTGTAGCATTAATGGGTTGTTGTGGATTTTCCCCCCTCCCCCCCATCCTGAAGCACCGGGTGCAGAAGAATCACAGACTCACCGAAACATTCAGGTTGGAAAAGACCCCCAGGATCACCAAGTCCAACCCAGAACCCTGCTCTGTAAGGCTCACCCCTAAACCATAGCCCCAGCACCACATCCAAACCACCTTTAAACACACCCAGGGTTGGTGACTCCACCACCTCCCTGGGCAGCTCATTCCAGTCCCCGACCACTCTTGCTGGGAAATATTTTTTTCCTACTGTCCAGTCTAAACCTACCCAGTCACAGTTTGAGGCCATTGTCTCCTGCTCTATCCCTAATTACCTGGCACAATATACCAGCAGCAGCCTCTCTACAATGTCCTTTCAGGTAGTTGTAGACAGCAATGAGGTCTCCCCTCTTCTTCAAACGAACCATCCCCAGCTCCCTCAGTTGCTCCTCATAAGATTTATTCTCCAGGCCCTTCCCCAGCTTTGTTGCCCTCCTCTGCACTCATTCCAGGGCAAAAGAAGAAGAAAGGGGGAAAAAAGGTATTACTAAAAGTAAATGTAAAAAAATACCCCAGCTACACCCATGGGCTTGATGGCAATGTGCAATGTTTGCTGAGAAGCTCAGAGAGAAGGAAGGGACGAGGAGCACATAGCTGACAGTGTGAGAAAGCACATCACCTTGCTAGCGAAGGAAGAAAGACTGTTAAGACACAAGAAAGAAGCTAAGCTCAGCTGTCAAGGATGGCTGAGTAAGTGTTTCAAGCTAAGCACAGTTTGGAAAGGTAGCCAGGACTTGTGTGGCAGGAAAAAGACATATAAGGGCAAAGCCACACTGGAATGAAGTCACAGGCAGCAGAATGACGCGTGGGGGATTGCGACCCCCAGACTGAATGAAAGTGCAAGGAGAGATGAATTGGGAGCCACGTGTTAATGGCTTAACAAGTAACTCTAATAGATGAGCTAGATAAGAATCAGCTGTGCTACCCTAATAAGTATTGCCAGCCAGTAAGAAGAGGAGGCCAATTAGCCAATCCCCTGCAGATACACCAAGAGGAGAGCAACGAATGTGAGCTGCAGTGAAGGCAGTTGTCAGTCTCGTGGGCTTGCTGCCACGGGCAGGAGCCCTTGACCTGGGTGCTCCCTACCCTCCCGGCTTGAATTCCATCCCTCGTTGCTGTGGGTGCCACCCTGAACCCTACTGTGACAACGAGGTAGTGAGAGAGCATGTCCCAATGGCTACATTCCATACCCTCACTCTCATTTCTGGCTCTTTCTGTCCTCTGAATAGGCATGAGCAGATGAGACAAGGTACAAAGGGTGCTTGTCTTCAGGTCAGACTCCTGTCATCTGCCACTGATGCACAGGACAGGTCAGCCCCAGAGCCCTGAAGCTACACAAACTCGTTTTCCCTCTCCAGCCAGCTCAAACTGCTCCCACCCAGAGACCAGGGGAAGCTGCCCAGAAGCACTACAGCCTACAAACCCTGGTATTGCTTCCTTTAGCTACAGTATGTGAAGCATAGGTCCTGAGCAGCAGGACTGAGCTGTGAAGCCTTCCTCCAGAAGAGCAAAGGAAGTGAGCACAGACTGCAGCTGCACCAGGGAGCTGGGGGATTTTACAGCCCAGGCCTTGCTCTCTTAAAGTTAATTCTATTGCTGCATTAAAAAGAATGAAATAAAGCTGAAGGGCAGACACCACACCCTCCTGGCCTCAGCTGGGCCAGAGTCTCATCTCCCAGCTCTGTGGTGAAGTGTAACCCGGCTGGCTGGGTTGAGTCAAAATGCAGTGTATGAGAGTTTCTTTGACAGCATTGCAGACCTGGGTGTCCTTTCTCACTGCTTGGTTTGATGAAGGCGGTAACAAGTCCTCGAAGCGCCCAGGAGACATTTAGCTTCCTGTTCCCCTTAAAGGATTTGATCTCACATTGTCCATCTCTGCAAGCTAAGATGAAATGGGTGGGCAAGAAAGCAAGGGGAGTGGGTTCTGCTTCCTCCCAAATGGAGCAGTGTCCCAGAAGGAGTTTCCTGCGTGGACTGCACATGGCTTTATCATGAGACAAGGATTGCAGTGGGTGCCAAACCCTTCTTTATCCACTGAGCCACCCAGGACAAGGCTTTGAGTCCTCAGCAAGTGCCAGCACATTCAGAGCTGCTGCTTGAGCTCGTGTACTCCCCACAGTGTTTAGATGGAGCTACTGGGCACCATCTGCACAGAGATTATGAGCAAAACCCACCCCCTGCCCAGCTGCATGCAGGTCTGATCAAAAGCCAGCTGTGAGAGGAGAAGGGGAATGCCACCAGAGCTGGCTGTGCCCAGGGAAGGACATGCTTAGGGTGCCTGTGGGATCAAGGAGCCACGAGCTGCTAAGCCAGGAGAGCAGGAACTGTGAGCACGGCTCAGATGGGTCCTGAAAACCAGCCAGCCCTGGCATGCAATAAAATGTACCCAGCACTTCCTGCTTGGCTCACCTCTCTTCATCCTATTAGAGATGTCTAATCTCACCAGTCTAATACCTTCTTTGATTTCTGATGGCTTGCAGGACCCACACGTGTCCTCTCACCAACTTGTGACCCCTTGTAGCTCACCCCCGCTAAACTCCTGTTTGTGCTGGGCATCTTGTCTCTAGATCACTGGCAGCTCACTTGGGTGCTCCTCCTGCCCAGCCATGGGTTTCAGTGGCATCTCATTGGTGTCAAACGGGCATAACAAAGAGGGTGTTGAAACACTCACTGATTCAGGTTGCCCAGACAGCTGGTAGATTCCTCATCCCTGGAAACCTTCAAGGTCAGGTTGGACAAGGCTCAGAGAAATCAGATCTAGCTGAAAAAGGAAGAAGTTCTTTCCCATGAGGGTGGTGAGACACTGGCACAGCTTGCCCAGGGAGGTGGTGGAAGCCTCATCCCTGGAGGTTTTTAAAGCCAGGCTGGATGTGGCTCTGAGCAACCTGATCTAGTGTGAGGAGTCCCTGGCCATGGCAGGGGGTTTGGAACTAGATGAT